>CM036547.1:23531780-26026780 GCA_020745685.1 Tautogolabrus adspersus | reverse complement strand
AACAAGCTCTGTTTGTTCTTATCAGAATGGACCAAAAAGCCATGCAAACCCTCAATTATGGTGCATTTTTTTAATGCATTCTTTATTGAAAATCCAGGACATTACACATCAACATGCATCTCTCTTCCTGGACATATTTATCGCTCTTTCTGACCCTCTCTCACTCCCTTAATTTTAGCCCAGCATAAATAGATTGACAGTTGACAGGTGCCTCATTGTAGAGCTGATATCCTTCAGTTTAAATAACACACAGGTTGATCTTCTGCCAAACCAACGACGGGATTCACGCAGGTAAATACTCCTGAATGTATAGAGAACTTCATGTCACACTGGATTTCACTGTACCGTGATCAAAGGGGCCCGTGAAGGGCCACGACAGGCTTAGACCATCATTAGTCCATAGTGAGGTTGCAGACTATACTAGTAGCTATCTCAGCTCAGGGCCAAATTGGCTGGATGTCAGTCTGTCTGTGTCTTGTGAGCTGTTAAGAAGCCTAATGATGTCTGGTCTTGGCTGCTCCATTGTTGGGATGTTGATGTTCCTCTGCAGGTGATGTAGGCGGCTGTATGCAACAGAACTATAATCCAGACCACGGTGAGTATCAGCTATGAGATTTAAAAAAAATATAGATTCATGTTATAAGACTCGAACTTATGGATTTACGCAAAACATAAAGATTCCCCTTAGTGCTAAAAGCCACTGGGAACCCACATCCACAATTCACCATATTTACACAGCGGCCATTTTCCTCTGACCTCCAGCTCAGGGTGGAGATTGTGAAATGCTGCTCAAATGTTGTACTGCTTGTGTTTCAGGCTGTAGGTCAAATACATTTTGGGATCCTGACAATTCTTATTATTTAAATGCTTCTTAAATCGTCAGCAACTGAAAAGACTTTAGAAGGACGTCAACCCGTATTTCATCTAAAACAACATACCTGATAACATGTTAGCAGATGTCAGATAGCAGCTAATGCTTGCACTCAACCACTTCCTAGTTAACGTTAGCTTAGCATAAGATTTTCTTTCCTGTGGTTGTGTACTACCACTAGCTTGCAGCCACTTTCTAGCAAATGGTTTCATTGTTAAGTACGTGGTATAATGCTAACATGAGCTTTTGTCTATATGGGTTATTAAAATGCTGCTTTAACTTTAACTTTGGCCTGATTTCTCTCTGTACTTTTATGATCCTTTGTCTATTCAGTTGCTCATCAAACAGGAAGCGGTGAAATAACATCATACACCAGACACCCTAAATCTATACATGGCCGCTCTGTTAATTTGTTGAATTCTAACCATGTTATATTTAAGGTCTTATGTACATGATAGCAAGCATTGGACGTTGTTATAATGTCAATTCAAATAAGAAATATCGTTGCTTAAGTTTATATAATCTTTACAGATATGGGGATTTAATTTGGTGTCGAAAAATTCTGCAGTTCATTTTGTGAGCTATCTGCAAAATGGCTGCTGTGTAACTATCCCTGTGTTTACACCCGGCCTTAGCATCGTTCACTAGTCACTGTCGGCATGTGCAGGAGAGTTGGATGACTGTTTGTTTGGCTGCATTGGTTGTTGATGATCTGTATTTAGTTTGGCGTCAGCTGAGAGTTTTATCTCCATAATATTACAGCACTCACTAACACTACCATGCTAGGCTTTAGCATTGTGTTCCTAGCATCTCAGCAGGTGTTGCAGATAAGTGCTTACTGCTTACGATTAAGTGGAAAGCATTGCGTCTCGTAACTCACCATTCAGTAACTATTTAAATTGTATATTTTCAGGTGGCAGGTATTCTCCCCCTTAACTCTGACTCAAATGTACTTTTTCAGGGCTTCACGACACTGATGGTCATATGTGTCATTGTTGTGTGCAAAGCCAAGAAGATGTCAATCAAGACTTGATCTGCCACTCCCACACAGTCTTCAGAAATGCTCTTATTCTTTTTTTTTTAACCATGATCCTTATTTACAGTAATGATTAACGAGACTCCGAACTTTGATATCATATCTACATTTCTACTGTTTCAAGCCAAATTTGAAGCTTTAAATTTCCCATGTTAGAGAAATGAGCCAGAGCAGGAGGGAGGAGGTGAAAGAGGATTAGATTTTTTTTTTTTGTAATGTTTTGTTTGCACAGATTTATATATGGTGCCGTTTCCTGACACATCTCTTACTCACGCTGTTGGCTTGTCTCTTAAACCTGCCTTTGGCATTGCCAGACTAAGTTATGAGGATTGCCTGTGAAGACGTGATATCTTGGAAGCACTCAGACTGCCCCCAGAGAATTGGCCTGTAAACCATCATTAGCGAGCGGAGAAGTGTAAGTCTTTAAAATGTTAGATCCAGCTGACGTGCCATATAACCCCTTTTATTCCCTGTGACAAACCAAACCATCTAAAATCATGTATAATTATGGCGAGGCAAATCCAATTTACCCTGTTTGAATGTAAGGTTTTCTAAATAAATGAAATTATAGATACTGGAACATGAAGCGACTGCAGTGTTTCACAAAGAATATCTCCAATCCAGGGCGAATAAAAGACATTTTAATTGATAACCTGATTTCTTTGCAGGATTTCCGATGCAATGGATTGACTTGCGGCAAAGTGTTGTGATTTTAAACCGTCTTTCCCGATCTTTTGGATCTTAAAATGGCCTCACTTTTGATGCATTCACGGCAAGGAAGGAGTTTCATATTTAGCTTTGACATTTTGACAATCGGGGGACGGAGAGAAAGGCAACCTTCACAACTTTCAAGCGCACATAAAACTTAGATCAGGTGTATTTTTAAAGGTGCAGAGGGAAGTCACCACACTCAGCCGAATCAACATTTCAAAGTGTTCATGGAGCCCTTGACTTTTGTGGCAGATCAGAGAGGAGTGGATTGGCAAGACTCATTTACATTGTTCAGAAACTGTTGGCTGGTCTCGCTTGAAAAGAGAGAGACACCCTTTAGACGGCTTTAATGTCACCTTTTTGGAGGACTTTAAAAAAAAAAGACAGGAATATTATAAACAACATTATACACCTTAACATAGACGCACGCGATAAGAAAACAAGATAGAAAGAGATGTTTACGTTCATCATTCTCCCCCTCAGTGTTATGTTACTTAAAAAGTGTTTGAGAGCTTCAAATGAAAAAGGAAAAAAAAGAAGTTTGAGTGACTCCTCCAGCGAGCCAGATCTGCAGACCTGTCAGTTGATTAGTCCTCTTGATTACCATTTATAAGAGGCCCCAGCGCTCTATTATTTGCATTCCTATTTAGCCATGATTTTGCAGAGGGCACACCGTGATTAAACTTGTCAAGAGGCCTGATTGACAGGGTCAAATCTTCACACTCTGTCCCCCTGAAACGAGGAAAAAAAAGAAAGTAAAATAGACACTGGATGTGTCAGCTCCCCTTCCCCTTCCTCTTCCTCTCCCTCCACATAACTCCCCCTCTCCCTCTCCCTCTCTGTTTCTCTCCCTCCTCCTTACAATCTCAGTCAGGAATGTTTTAATTTTAGGGATAGATTCTGCCTGTCAAGCGCGGCTGGACGGCCTGTACTTCAGACGATGAGATGTGATGGGTGTAAAACAATAAAAAAAAAAGAGAAGGAGATGAGAGGGAACAAAGAGGAAAAGAGCTCACTTTATTGGACAGATTTAATTACACTGAATAGAGATTAAGGCAGGCAATCCACTGAGGTGTGAAATTAACCCTTGATTACTGATGAAGCTCTGAACAGAGGCTGAAAACAACAGTTAAAAAAGATTGACCACTTGGAAGTGGTAATTATTTCACATATCACTCTCGCTCTCTTTTTTTTCTCTCCAGTCTGCACTGGTAATGTTAGCATGCATAAATGAAGCACGATAGGTAACTACATTATTAAGCAGGCTGAGAACGCTAACAGAGGAAGACCTGACGTGATGTGAAATCTAGCAGCTTGTTTGCATCAGAGATTTCTAAACCTCTCTGTGAGACCATAGGCTGTTTCCCTGGAGGTCTGTGTGTGTGTGTGTGTGTGTGTGTGTGTGTGTGTGTGTGTGTGTGTGTGTGTGTGTGTGTGTGTGTGTGTGTGTGTGTGTATGTGTGTGTGTGTGTGTGGGGGGGGGTTATATGAAGAAGAAGAAAAAGCAAAAAACCATTAAAAATGCAGAAAGAGTCCATGCAATCTGCTTACTGTAAATGATGCTGTAGACTCAGGGAAACCTCCCTGTATGATCTGTATTTACAAAATGTACTTAAGATGTGCTGATACCTGAAAACCAGATTTTTTCACGTTCAATTCAATCTTTATCACAGACGGAAGGTCCCTAACAACAGACGTGACGGCATATGGAAATCTGCAAAAGCGCCATCAGAGGTCATAATTCAAAAACAAAATGTATAAAATATATATGAATAACTATAATGTCATAAAGAGGCACCCGTACCAACGTCTCCAGAACTGTGACTGGGAGCGAACTGCACTGTAGGCCATGTGAAGTTGGACACGACCAAGATGAATTCATTCTCAGAGAGGTAACATGTCTATAAAGATATAAAGGTAGATTTATAGAGATGTATACGACCTGGAGAGTATTGACTCGTACAGTCAAAAACATTTCACGTGCACTGTTCTGTCTCGGACTCCTGAGTAATATTCTCAAAGCATCGTTGCTCCTTGGAGTGTCTGCATGCTTGTTTTCTTACAGTTTGTCCACAAATGTGCAGCAAACAGAGGGGTACAATACGCTCAGACACATCTGGACACAATCTTAACCTGCACGCGTGGATGTTTGAAAAAGAAGAAGAAAAAACTAAGGTCTCGACTTTATGAGATTCATGAAGATTATTGTTCGACTCGTGAGAAAAATGACAGATCAGTGTGTGATCCTCTTTGAACTTTTTTTTTGGAATCAGCAAAGTAACATCAGTTCTACGGTCGTCACTGGTTAGATGAGTTGTGGCTAAATCTTTTTTTTTCCAGCGTGCACTATTTAATTTTACAACTTTCAAATAAAACATACTGTAGGGTGTTTTTCCATTCAAAAAGGAGAATATGTTGTATGTTTTTGCCTTTCTTTGGATAGGACAGCTGAAGACAGACAGAAAATGTTGGGAGAAGAGAGCGGGGGATGAGGTCTATAGTCTCTGTACATGGGGCGCGCAACATAACCGCTATAGGCTATTGGCGCCCCAAGAAACAAGTTGACACATATTAATACAGTATATAACTTACATAAAGAGATTTAGAACATAGGAGGATGTTTAGGAGAAAGAACTGTTTTCCACTGCTCCTGAATTTCCTAAAATGTGGTTTTCTGAAGTCTCATGGAGGAGAAATCTGTTCAGTTACCAGATTAAATAAATTCTATCAGGCCATTCTTTAAATGGATGACTTGCGGTGAAGCCGTTGTTTTGTAATTGCATTCCTTGCAGCTATACTCAGTAATTCAAATAAGATTGTTTCTTTATTTTAGTACTTTAAAAATTATGGAAGACAAAAAGGTGATGAAAGAATTCTGACTTTAAAAGCTCCTGTGAGGAGCGTAGGATTTATATTGATTTTGGCGACCTCTATTGACCTCTTATCTCCTTGCTGATTTTGTCTTGCACATGCGTAAGTTGTGTTTCATATCATAAATCTGCTACTCGCCTTTTCACATTCAACTGTATCGCTCATTGTAAACTTTACCGTGTCCAATGTAAACAAAGGCTGTTTCTGCAGGGTGCTGATCACCACTTCGTCCGACACCTACCCTGTGACAGCGACTTTAAGCTTTAAAAATGACATCATTGGAAAAGTGCATCCAGATTCTGATGTTGTTGTTCGCTTTTGTAGGTCACAAAGAGTCATCATAATTAATTTCAGTCTGTTTCCTAAGCAGCTAAAAACTCCTCACAGGAGCTTTAAATCAGAATTCACACTTTCTTCTTGCCCTATTTGTCTTCCATTGTCGATGAATATAAAAGACAATCAAGATACAAAAAGTATTGTTAAAATACAGGAATGCTGAAAATCATGCCACCTCAAAGTATCTGGATGGATCTTTGTTGGTGTCATTTGTAGAATACATTAAAAACATTGCATTGCAGGCATTGCATTTTTCTCAAGAGGAGGATGCAAAAAAACTAAATATGAACTGTCAGGTAGAACAGGGACAACTTTTATATGTAAAAAGTTATGTGTGAAGCTTTAGAGAATCATCAGGTGCCGTAACATGACATAAGCACAATGATATCTTTTATTTAACCATCCAGGAGAGAAACGGGACACCCTGACGTTCCCGACTCATAGACAGCCAAATGCAGTCGCTCCGACAAGGCTAGCTGTTTGTATAATTAGCAGTAATTAATGAACAGAAAGCGGCGTCTCGTTTGTGTTTTAAATGATCTTAAATGATCCCATTAACACTTGTCATAGTCCTGTACACCAAGCAGCGTGAGTTCAATTAGATTTTTGTCATATTAAAGAGCTTTTCAGGATGCCACTTTTGAATTCTTACACTTGGGCTTCTTTTTTTTATGCTAAATAATCTTCAAGATGGCTCCGACAGATCTCCCCTAATGTAGTGAGGGTTTCAGGCCCGTGTGCTGACATCACAAATAATCCTGAATATCTTTATTTTGTGAGTGCACTCTCCTATAAAAAGTGTTTAGTGGAGTGTATTACAGGCTAACCCACCACTGCCTACCTCTTATCCCTAACTGTGCGTGCATGACAGCGTGCATACAATAAAATATGTCCCCTGTCTTGTACATTTCATTCCCCGGTGCTGAACGGACAAGGGAGGAGGACAGAGAGGAGAAATAAAGTGCCATAATGAATCTAAAGGGCATAATTCACTCTGATCAAACGCACTCGGGGATGAGTCATGCTCCGGTGAACCCTTCTGACCACTGATGGCTCCAACAGCAGAGAAGAGGATGAGGCGGGATTGACGAGCGCACATAAATTCTAATTATTCCCAATGTATGCGATCCTGCAAATGGTCGTCCTCACAGTGGTGGCCCTGAGATGAGTTTTCTCTAACAAAAACCCCCCCTCTCTACCCTGCTTTAAAAATGTCCCCTCAGACTTTTTTATGGCTGTAAACGAGGGACAGAAATGAAAGGAGAAGAAATGAAAGCAGCGGGTCGTGGAGTTGGTAGAGGAAGGAGAAAAACACACCATGCTCCTGCTCTGGCTCCGGCGCTGGGAAAAGAAAAAGGTACGATGATCAATTAATCCAGGCAGTAATTGGATGAGTGTGTATGTAAAGCGGTAATGCTGTAATGAAAGTCATCCATTGTGCACGTTCTCTCCCTGGCCAGTGAACCATCCCCCTCATCATCCTCTGGATCTCAGGTGCTTAGCCATGCAAATCTGTCTGACAGCCCAGTACATCTCTGTCTGCCTAATTGGACAGTATAGAGTTGTTTATGGATATCGCAGACATTTAGGACTCAGTTGGGGGCTGCTCAAAAATCATTAGCAAACGGCCCCTGTTACTGGACTGTCAGCTCCACTTCACCGACGTCAAAGCGGAGCGATAAAAAAATGTTTATCTCTGTCAACAACGGCGAGAGGCTCCTCTTAAATGGAGCAGGATACTTGCTGAACATTCAAACATGTTATGAAATGAGAGTCTGAAGATTCAAGCAGCTTGTTATATCAGGCCTGTCGCTCGTTTGTGATGTGTAAGCGCGCGCTGGTGTTTTTGTTAATTAGAAAAGAGATCCAGCTGTAGAATTTGCAGAGGTGGATGTTTGCGCACAGTGGAGATGAAAGGTGTAAAAATAAGTAGAAATGTGGTTTGCGAAATATTACCTTGACTTACTTTGTATGACAGTGTTGTAGCCTTATGACTCGAAGCTGCTATTATCAACATTTTTATACTAGAAATGGAACAAATGGTGGAGCGTATGTAAAATGAGTCGCTTACAGACACAGACCTACAGAGAATTATCACAACAACAGTACTTTCCTTCACTTTGACAGAGATGCACCACCTTTTAGCTCATTGTTTTGGTTTTACGGACGCTTACTCCAAAGTTTAGGCATTATTTTAAGATGCTTTCCGACCCAGCTGTACCCATCCTGCCTTACACAACAGCCAGATTGAGTTATCAACTAAAACAGCCGGTTATCAGAGTTAGGAGCAGCTACAGAAGCAGATATTTCCCTAAGATGGTGGAGACCAAAAACAGAGTTAAAAGGAGAGTTTACCTTGGACTTATTTTTGGTAAAGTCCGTTGTCTCTCAACTGGAAGTTTGGGGGTTCGATCTCCAGCTCCTGCAGCAACATGTCCGATGTGTCCTTGGGCAAGACACTTAAGCCCAAGTTTCTCCCGCTGCTTCGGCGGCGACGTGTGAATGAATATGAATGATTAACACTTAACATAGACATAGACATTAACTATTGCATATTTCAAATACATGTTGTTGTCTTTTTCTAAACATTAACATCCATATGTCTGATCTCTCCTATTTGGCTATTCCTGAGATCAAGCCGGATTCGAACACAAGCCACCCGCTTGTAGGATCAGCTGAGATTCCAGAGTCTGTTGGGGCCCTCGGCAAAATCAATTGGGGGGCCCTCAAACCTGCGTTCCTCCCCCTTATGGCTACCACTGTCCTGACGCTTACTCCGCTTCCTCTTTTTTTCTCTCCTATAGACGGATAATTCCTCTTAATTGTTCTTGGTTGACTTTCATTGACAAACTTTGGTGTTTACAGGAATAACTCATGCAACGATTAGCAGGGCAACGTAAATGAGCGCCGTCAGATGGGGCCCACTTAGGGAGGTTTTCTACTGTTGTTGACAAAATGTGCAAATTTTGTGCCACTGCTTTGGTTTAAAGTCTGTCTGCTCTCAGGGGCCCCCTGCTGGTCTGGGGCTCCAAGCAGTTGCCTGCCTTGCCTGTTGACAAACAGCGCCTCAGTGTATGATTACGCCCATTAGACAAGTTTTTGAGGGACTTTTTTATGACCTGAATCAGGGGTCTAAGGTCAGACGCTGTCACATGATTGTAAAAGAACCCAAAGATTAATTGGTATGTGGGATTTTGGGATGTATAAATTAAGTATAAAATGACTCAGATACAGGGGTTTATATATTGGCCAAGTTGATTAATGTGTGTGGTATGCAGATAAAAAATACAAAAACAGGATATATCGGTTTAAGAGCATAAACTATTAATGGATTAAATCATTTGTCCACCAGCCGGAAACTCATTAAAGAGTTACTGATGTGATTGATTGTCACGTCCTCGTAGAGTTTGGATGATTTTTGAAACACAGATAAAAAAAATGATGGTCAACATCAGTGCAGAAAAGATGCATGAAGATGTCCTTTCTTTTACAATCCCTCATGAGACAAGCTTCAAACACACTGGATCAATTCCCATAATACAACTCCATTATTCTTCTATAAGAGCTTCAGCGCCTTTTAAATGCCCCCACATTTCAAACTCTTCACCCCACAGTCTGTACCGAAACTCTTGTCGAGTATTTGGAGGTTTCAACTCAAGATAACCCCGATGACATCATCATTGTCTTCACTTTCAGACATTTGTAGTCTCCTTAAAAGTCCTATGGTTGTGTTCATGAGCTCAGTAATATCTTTGTAAGAATTTACATAATCAGTAAATCGTTCAAGTCAAGCAGAAATGTGAAATATTTCCTGACTCGAACATCTTGAGTTTCTTTTTCTTTTACTTTTTGTTTGATTGCAGATAAAATATCTCTGAATGTTGAATTACAGCCGATATAAAATGTCACCTTGCAGGTTTAGACCAGCATTTTACTATTTTTATTAAGATTTTACAGACAATAGAGTTATTAAAGTAATCAAAACCATAATTGACACATTTATAAAACATGATCATCATTAGATGCGGTCGTAATTGGGTGTGTTTAATGTCCCACTTCATCAAAGAAAAAAGGGAAATTAAGTCCCTAAAGTTTTCAAAAAGAATAAAGTGAAAATACAAATTATAATCAGATGAATTACATTCCACATTTGTTGCAGCTCAGTACAACCCTTTCCCACCATATGCCTGATTTGAATCCTTTCACCCAAATATAAAAAGTGGTCTATTCTCCATGCGGCTGCACTGTGGCCCTCTCTGAGCTCCCAGCGGCTCCAAACACACGCTGCAGGTTCGGGCTCATGAATGTTCAAAATGAAGGCACTCTGATTTGCATGGCTGAGCATGTAGAGGCAGGGGAGCAGGTCAGGGGGACTCCAGACACGAGCTTTTAGAGGGATGAGTCCGCGCCAGGCTGCAGCGAGGTGATGTGCTCATTGCACTGATGTGACCTCACACGACGCGAACAAAAGAGGAGCTGGAGGGCTCTGCTCAGATCACACCGCTAACTGATCAGGCCTGTCGCATTGATATGACAATACTACACGACTAATGTGCAACATGAAGACACGTTTTCTATCTACATCATTACAAAATAGTGTTAACTTATGCACCTGGCAAGCTGCAAAGATGTTCAATAAAAAGACGTTCTGTTTCCTGCACGTTTCAACTTACTGCCTACTCATGTAGAGTACCACACTTTAACAAAATCTGGACAGTGGAAAGAGTCAGAAATCAGGGGGAGCGAGAGAGAGAGAGAGAGAGAGAGAGAGAGAGAGAGAGAGAGAGAGAGAGAGAGAGAGGAATGACATGCGGGAAAGGAGCCACAGGTCGGATTCGAACACAAGCCCCGGCTTGGAGGACTACAGCCTCTGCACATGTGTTGCATGCACTAACCACTAGGCCCCTACTAGTAAAATAAATACTCAATAAAATTCAAGAACCTCACAGGGTGTATTGTAATAAAAAAAATTGTGTCCAATTCTTGGTCTTATGACCAAATGCTCACAGAATTTAAGATGTTGACTTCTTCATCCTCCATCAAGCTCTATGGAGGAACTTTTTTTTGCATTGAGTTTGGTGCCCCCTGTGGACAAATCAGTACGTCTTATCTCTTTGCTGATTTTGTCCTGTGCGTGTGTTAATAGCGGGTTCTTTAAAAAGAAAAAAAGGTGTCAGTAAGTCTTTGCCAGGGAAATTGTGCAGACAATCACTTAGTTGTAAAAATCCTATCTGATGTGGGGCGACGGTAGCGTAGTGGCTAGTGCGCTCGCCCCATGTACGGAGGCTGTAGCCCTCCAAGCGGACGATCCGTATATGTCTTTCCCCACTCTCTCTCTCCCTGATTTCCTACTCTATCCACTGTCCTATCTCTACAATAAAGGTCCAAGAAGCCCCAAAAATCTCTAAAAAACAATTCAGAATTCTATCCGATGCAATCATTTTTCACTAAGCTAACCACATTTTCTTTGTAGCTGAAACCTGATCTTACCTTTATTTAAATAAAGGGCTTTAGCTGTCTCAACTGATGAAAGTTTTGAAGCACACTTTGAAACAATGATGTGACATTTCATTGTTTCTTTAAATCTGCTGCCATTCAACTGAGCCTGCCTCTCTGTGCGTCCAGTGCTCTACAAATATCTGCTATTTCTTTCAACCAACAAAACATTGTCTGAGAACACAATCCAGGAAGCAATCATGCAATTATAATAACAATAGCCTGTACTTACAGAGCACTTTTCAAATCCAAGTAATCCAAGTGACAAAGTGCATTGAATAGGCAGGAAGTTGAATCATCAGAAAATAAAAAGGTATCTACACAGTGAAGTCAATAATTAAGAAATAATAAGTACATTAAAAGACATGAAATTGTATTACAGTATTTTAAAGGCTATAATCAGGAGATTCTTTTGGAATAAATAACGTTTTTTTAGAATTAGTTTAATGGAAACATCATTTCTAGGAGACAGGGTCGACCACAAATCTGCGAGCGCTTCACTGTAAACATTACAGATCATGCAGCGATGACTACGACAAATCATCCAAGTTATTTATTAACGTTCATTAACACAAAGCCATTTCAAAGGCAAACCTTCCGCCAGCCGTAATGGACGTGTCATCAACACTCCTCCATTTTTGCAGAGGAACTGTTTCATCATTGCACTTATCTCTGTCAGGATGCAAATGTTCCCGACGATTGATCGGCGTGACCACAGGAGGAGACTTTACGCAATGCACAAAATCTGGTGACAGGACAAGGGTACGATCAGGAGGTGCTGCTTCTTTTTTCCCCCCTCTCTCTCTTTCTCTCTCCGCCTCTTTAAACCATTCCATCTTTATAGCCGAGCCAATCAATGGAAAACCAGTGTCTATTGTCTGTTCTGTGCTCAGGCCACTGCCCTCCTCCAGCACCCCCCCATTACAGAAATGTTTCTTCCCATCAGTGCCTTTACTTATCACTTCCCGGGTGACATTGAACTTCCTATGCCCCGGCCGCCGAGACACATCTCTGAACTCACACAATTACTCTTCATCCCCACTAACAATTTAGTAATGAAGTATTGATTTCCAGATTCCTCTCTTATGGATGATATTAGATTTTGTTTGATAAACTGTGCCTGGGCCTCTAATCTGCACTGTCCCTTTTCTCCACTGTCTGTAAAACAAAGTGCCACTGGAGAGATAATGACCAGGGAACATCGATGAACTCATTTCATCAATTTGTAACACTTGACAATGAAAAAGGGCAGGCATTTTTCAAGCAGCAATGTCAAAGTTTATTGCTCTGGGTACGCTCTTATTGGAAGCCAGACATCTTGAGCAGCGTTCGGCTCTAATTTATGGGCCCCAATGTGCCAGTTACTTTTAAAGGAAATGTTTGGATACTGGGAAGATATTAGTGTTGCACCTGGGCTGTCTGATTTCCAGGGCCACCGGGGACTCATGTCATGTTAGAAAATACAAAAACAGCAGAGGAGAGGCTCAAACTCTGGCTGTTTGCGATGCAGGAAAATGCCGTTAAAGACGTAAATCAGGCTGAAATGTTACATGCTAGTCAAACACGTGATGACGTAAGAGCCACTGAAATGCTTGAATTATAATGTTTTATGGCTGAAATGTGTTTTCAGGGCATTGAATGCAGCATTACCTAACCTTAAATATGTTACGGTAGACGTGGATCGCTTTACATTTAAGGTGGACTTTCTGAATTCAGAAGGGCACGTTCCCTCAAAAGTAAAGCAGATTTCCACTAACTGAGAATAAACATCTTTTATACAGATTGTGTGACTGAATGGTCTCCAGCTTCACTCTCGACAATCAGAAACATTTTACAACCAGGCGGCGGCACAGACACATACTGCAAGGATAGAACCTACTAAAGCCTGGTTTATACTTCTGTGTCGAATCTACGCTGTAGCATACGTCGTAGCTACACGTACCTATACGCAGTAGCCTACATATGTAGCCTGACATGCAACCCCTCAAAAATATTACTGCATGCCGAAATGACGCAGACTGCAAGCACTGTGATTGGTCTACATTTTCCTCTCCTGGCTTGCACCAAAACATCGGGATATAAGAAAGAGTCTCTTATACCTGCTCTTCTTGTAAAGTGTCTTGAGATAACATTTGTTGTGAATTGGGGCTATACCAATAAAGATTGATTGAATGAATGGATGATAATTATGACGAGAAGAAGGGACCCATAAGTTGGCCGTGGAGCCATTTTCAGTGGGTCGTGAAGAGCCTCTTCCAGTGTGCTTGGAAATAAAATGTCTATGAAGTGCTTTTCAAACATGTATGTTTCATTCTGGTTCTTTGTTCTGTCACATGTCTTGTACCGTCTGATGTCTAAACTGCGGAATTTTTAATTTAATAAATTTGATTGGTTGAAAAATGTCCACAATTTGGGTCGTGGTTTTTCACAAAGGAGTTTGTGGTGGTCCTTAGTTAGGAAAAGCTGAGAACCATTAGTGTACATGGTGAAACGTTAGCCATGCTAAATATCAAGTAATTAGCATTTTCGATGTTAGCATGATTCAATGTTAACAGTAGCATTAGCCCCAAGCTGTTCAGTAAGTGTAGCCTCACAAAGCCGTTAGCATGACTCTAAATCTGGTTTAATCAGGCTTTAATCAGCCCCGTCTCATCAGCTCTGGGTTCTGGATTGCTTTTGTTAAAACAGATGAACCTGGTTCGGTTTGTCATTGAGTCCAGGCTTTACACAATAATCCTCCTGAGTCACCTTTATGAAAGGCCTTTTTGATCATTCATGAAGCCAGATTACTCTTTGTTGTTCAATAACGGTCCAAACACTTAGAGTTTATTACGTTTTCCTCGTCGATGCTTGGCTGCTGGCTTTGCAAAACCAGAAGTTACAAATTGAGAAGTGTCATCCGTGTTTGTTATGAGTGAAGAAACGCTGTGAAATTCTTGCCTCTGTAGTTGTTCATCTCCTTAAATATAACGGAGACGGCTTTACATGAATCACCAAACTTTTCTGTCGACGATCACACTAGTGTTTTAAAACTGCATATATGTGGTCCATCTATACATGCTCAATTACCCTGGCAGAGTTTTTTTTTGTGTGCTCCTGCGCACACAATTTATCCAGCACAAAGTCAAATCATTTATTTCCCCTCATTCATCCTGATAGAATGAGAGACCCGAGGAACAACAGCCAATTTAGACAGAAAATCCCAGTTCAGCTCAGGGTAATCTGATTTCTCTGCTCCCCAGAAATCTACATGTATAGTGCTTATCAACTGGATTACTGGCAGGTAGGAGGAATAACCCAATTTGAGGTTACTTGTTTCTCTGTGTGTAGTATTCAGTGTCACATTGCATTAGAAGAGGACGGCTATTGCTTTGTGGAATAGACGCGTAACTTCCTCGCTCCTCCTTTTTTCCAGATCTAACTGCTCATTCATTCGCATGTTGTTGTTTTTTTGCATTAAACCGCCGCATAGAATAACAAAGTGATCACATGTAAATGTACTGCAATCACATAATGGCTCTAAGGGATGCATTTAAAAGGGAAATAGAGGCCTGAGCAACCCCACGTCTTACTTTCCTCATTCTTCTTTTTGAAAGAAACGCTGTTTGTTTTTCTGTTTTTCTTACATGTGACTGATCTCAGATGGGCTGACATTAAGCAAAGCATGGGCTTTAAAGGGGGAATGCTGGCATTTAAAAAAACAAAAACCTTTGTCCTATCTTAGCATTTTTAGGGATTGAATGAATACCAAAAAATCCAAAAAGTTTGAATTTCTCCAGTTTTTGTCTTGCAGTCCTGAAACAGGCTTTGCAATGTAATACTTTGGGGGAACTTCCCCCTTTAAGTGTATGTACATGTAAAGTGCTTGTATTTACCACAGAGGCTCAGATTGCTATTCTAAGTGTCTGACAATATTTCAGACAGTATCCCAACAGAAGCAGACTCTTTAAGCGTTAAATGCTTTGTTTGAACCACAACCAGCTGTTTTATTGTTCTCTTCAAAGCCACGACGCTCCATTGACAAAAACAGTCATTCTACTTTACAAAAAATGGGAGTCTCAAGCTAATTGTGCCTCACAGTTTAGTTATTTTTTTGTTTCATTTAGTGCTTTCACACTTTTACTAAACTCCTGAAGTTTTCGTGGTTAGCCACAAAAGCTGCATGTTTCTCTTCGTCCTGAGTTTCTCCTGCCAGCCCCCTTGCATTTTTCTTCAAAAAGTCCATGTAAGCTGACATGAGAACGCAGCAGGATATAATCAGGAGAACTCAACTTCAGCGAGTGTGAGGGGGTGGTGACGTTCATTCGCTGCAATCGGTGCGCAACCATAGACTACATACACGGCCCACGACCGGTGCGATCTCTGTGCACGTAATTAAACTGCTTCATTACGTTTTCTGTTTGCCAGTAGTTTCTCTTTTGTTGATATTTTGATTCTGTCGAAGTAAACAGGGAATTAGTATAAAGGCAAATATTCTCATTATAGCATCGTTAGCGGACTCTACATTGCTTCGTCTACCACGTCTGTGTCGGCCTTTTTACGTCATGTCTTGCCTCAGGAGACCTCGTTCATGTAGTGTAAAGACTCTACATATTACGCCTTTAAGCTTCTTCAGCACTTTGGTCAACTGAGATTGTTTTAAATGTAGTATGTAAATAAACGTTGGCTTTTTTATTCATTTAGACCCCGATATATGGCAATAATAAATAAAGAACTAGGACTGGCTTTAAAAACACTTGAATCCCTGAAAAAAGGGGGCTCTACCCAGACTCCCCTTCTGCAGATATTTTACCGGGTGGAGCTTTGGTTGTGGTAACGGATGACCACCGTCCATGTTCCCTCATCACCACAGAGGTCAATGTCCCCTGAATGAGAGCAGCCCTCCCTCCATGGTGATTATTGATAAAGGATGACACGCCAATGTAGACACGGGAGAAATTATACTCTGGGGCCAATCAGCGCCCCCCTCTCCTGTTTCTGCAGAGGGACACCTTGCTTAATGTATAAATACTGTGGAGGGACAGTATTCCCAAACCTATCGAGTGACTATAAAAGAAACGGAGTGGAAACCATCAGGGATGCAGGGAGCCATGTCAGTTTCCTTTAGACACAGTCCTCCTAATATCTTTTAAAGGAAACAATCATCTTTCCTGATGAACCAAAATGTCCTATCACAGCCAAGGTCAAGTACGCCGAGCCTACACACACACACACACACACACACACACACACACACACACACACACACACACACACACACACACACACACACACACACACACACACAGCTTCAGTAAATGCATCATGTGTTCAACTGTGCATTATGTCCTCGCAGTGCACTTCAGGGTACGTTTCCATCTCAAGGTGCTGAAGGCAGATGCTTCAAATGCATTTCACACAAAAGTAGACTCTCATAACGTCACATTAGCAACACTTAATAAAGCCTGCAGGCGCTTCAGTTTCAACCTGCAACCATACTGTTTGTCTTTGTTATCCCATCTATATAGACTGCAGAGTAAATGAACTAGCCCTGTTTAGGATTTACTGGCTGTAAATACACGATGAATGGCTTATTGAACACTGTTATATTGCTGTAAACAAATATAAGGACATATTAAAGTGTTTGTTCATGTATCTGTTCTTTACACTCATTTTATGAGGCATTACTGACCGCTTGATAATCAGGAGCCTAATCACAGTATACCACAGTTTTAATTACATTGAGACATATGTTAAGTAGATATGAATTATATACCGTGTAAAACTTGCCTTTGAGTCATTTTTATCACATGCAACAGCCAGAAGTCTTTTTAAATCCCATTAAATGTCAATGTAATATCATTTACTGAAGTCAGGGGCGAGTCAAAAAAAGGGTTCGCCAGGGGTGGCATTGCCCCATCTTGAAATCTTATTGGCCACCCCAGGTGCCAAACCAAAATCTTTAACCATGATATGGCTATTTGCCTAGCCAGAGGGGGGACTTATGTTGGAGTCCACCATTCAAGTGTTGCTACAGGCAGCTCATAGTTTTCAGTGTCCAGTTCTGACAGGAGGAGAAGGACTCAGCAAAGTGTTCTGATTTTCTAGATAAGTTAAGACAGACGATACATGTGATTAAGTTGGGTTTTCAATTGTTTAAAAATCAATATTTAACCTTTTTTCTTGTCAAAGGTTAGTGCAACAATACAGGTTGTCTTGAATTCTAAAGGTCACATATTCTCCTTCTTTTTAACAACTTAAATAAGTCTCAGAGCTCCCCAAAACATGTCTGTGAAGTTTCTTGTTCTAAATCCACTCTGATCCTGTATTTGATCATGCCTATAAACCCCTCTATTTCAGCCCTGCTCAAAACAGGCTGTTTCTGTGTCCGTAGCTTTAAATGTAAATGAGCTGTGTCTGACCACGCCCCTCTCTGGAAGGGCTTGGATGGCTCGGGCTTTCTCGCTCCATGTCCTATTGTTTACAGTAGAAAGATAGACTCAGAGGGCAGAACAAACACCTAGCTGTGGGAGTGTCACCCACCTGGGGGAGGGGTTACTGCCCTTTGTGATGTCATGAAGGGAAAATCTCCAAATGGCCTGTTTGAGCACACATTTTCTGAAAAGTGGAGCAGGCTAAAGACGGAGAGGATGGACTTTTCTCTTATTGGGAGGTTTGTAGACGGACTAGAGACACATATTAGTGTTAGATAAAACTTGGTAAAGTGTATTCTGCTTAATATTTGACCTTTAAAGGGATCAGGCACATAAACAATAGTTTAGATAAAGGATTTATAATTATTCATGATTTGGTTTAATTGGTTTAAAGTTTACCTCATGTGTTAAATCGTATTAGAAGATGTTTGGCAGAATTTTTTAAAGCATATGCAATTTTTTCCAAACATACAGCATGTGTAGAAACTGGTCTAAATTGTGTTCATAGATTATCTTTCCAGTTTAATTCTGAGGTTGTAGGATTGAATATAAATACAACTACATGTAGTGTTTCATAACTTTCATTCGACAGTTTTTGAGGAAGAAACACAAAAATAGTTTCACCTTGTCGTTGTGTTTGCCCACAAAATCATTAAAGTGTTTTAAAGGTCATTTATTAATTGTTCATATTCTATATACATTATAAATAGATGGGTTTAATAGTGTTAATTAACAGGCAGGAGGAAGTCTTATAAACTCATGGTTAATTCATATATTATATGTAATATGATTTAAGCTACAGAAAGTGAGTACATTTGGTCTTTGGTGACGCTCTTGGTATATTTACTGCTCGGTTTCTTGCTGACGAGAACTGTAAGACGGGAAAGTCAGGGAAAAAAACAGTTGCTTAGGAGGTGCCATGTCCTACCAATCACTCTCTCCTTCTAAAGGGGCTCCAATGGCACCTGAGGGGGAATCTCATGGCTGTCATCCCAGAAAGCCTGCCGCACTGATGCCTGCTTACCATCTGCTCCCCATATGAGCAAAAACAGCCGATTGTCTCGTAGATGGCAACTCAGTCACACTGTCATCCAACTAATATTCTTTAACCTGTTTTTTTTCGGCTAGATTTGGACGACGTAGCTGTTAGAACGGCAATGCTGGAAGGCCCGATTTGGCTCCTTGAGATAGCAGTAGATGATTGTGTGTGCATGCCGCATAGCAAGGGTCGAGTGTGTTTGAAATGTATATCACAGCCCTGCCCCGTCTCAGCATGGACTTGGCATCTGACAGTGAAAAAAGCAGAACAGTGGGACCCTGTCAGTGTTACACTTCCTGTAAATAACCCCGCCATGCCTTTGGTTTTATCATTCCCTGCAAATGATTCCAGGCCCCTCCAGAGTTGACAAGAAATAGCATTATTTTATGGCATGGAAAAAAGAAGGAGATAAAAAGAAGAGCAAGGGAGAGGAAAAAGGGAGATGGGGCTAAAAAAGGTCCTTCAGGGAACATGGTGTAAATGAAGTTCCAGGAATGACACAGGCGAGCAATGAGGCGTGGATGGAAAATATACGCTGCACATCATCGGATAGAGATGCCAGTGAAAATGGCTTCATTGAAGTGTCAGCCCTCATCCATCAATCAATCATCCGCAAGAAACAATAACGCTGCGGCGATGGGGCAGCTTTTATGGGGCTTACTCATGGGTATCGGAAACAGCACTTAAGTGTAGTTCTGACACTGGGAGAAAAACAGAGGTGAGCTGCTCGGCTTATTCCACATGCAGGTAGAGCAGATAGGAGGAGGAGGAGGTGGGGTAGGGTGGGGGCTAAGTATACAGTATGCACCTCTGACTGGAGAGATCCAGAAAGAGGAGATTTTATCACCACAACAGTACTGTAACAGCCACTTCCACACATGAATGCCTGATATATGCTGTATTTTTTATATCCAAGCGAGCCCTCTTCTTGATTTTCACATTGGAATTAGAAATGAGGCAATGAAATGGGCTAGAATACGCTTAAATATCATGGTGAAATTCAGTCTCGACCCATTTTAAATGAGCGCTTTAAGAGGGCTGTGTGATGTTATCAAGAAGGTTCAGCGACATTGTAAAGAGAGCAGTTGTAAACATAATCCATAGAAGAAGAAGAAAAGACCACTGTGCAAACGCAGGTAAGCCTGCTTTAGCTGTACAGATCTGGTTACCTTGACAGAAGGACCGATCGGTAGTGTTGCAGTACTCGAAATCGGTCTTGGTCTGGAGACCATTTTCTGAAGGTCTCGTCTTGGAATCTAAAGTATTTTAACTCGGTCTTGTCTTGATCTCGGACTGGACGGACTCTGCATTTTAAATCAAGACCGGTCAAGACCACCACTGAAAGGCTATTTTTCTGTCATTACTTTGTTTCGAAGGAAAACGCCCCTTTCTAAAAGAACAAATAACTTCAATTCATTCATGATTCGATTTTTGTCACCCGGTTACTGCCGCAACCTTCCCGGTGTTACGTGTTACGCCTAAGTGAGTTACATACCGGTCTCGCCCTGTCTTAGTCTTGGTCTTGACTCTGTCTAGATCCCTAAATGTCTCGGTCTCAGAGCACTCTGACCAAATGAAATTTAGCGCGTTCTAATCTGACCACGGTTGTTCAATTATTTTAACCCGGATAAGAAAGATCCTGATTTGGTGATCCACTTTTTTTCTACGCAGGATCACGTAATCCAGCGCTCTTTTTTTTCAAGGAAAAATGGATCGGATCAACCATACAGATAATTTAAGATTGCCACACCCGGATTACCAGAGCTTTAAAGGAGACTAAATACTGGACTCTGCCCATAAGGGGCGCCAAAATCCAAACAAACTGAAAGATACTCCCAGTTTGATATTGATGCTATTTGGTGAAATATTTAATGGGGGTAAAAACCTTCTCTTTAATAACCCTAATGTGTACCTTATTTACCTTGTCGCTGAAGCAATACAGCCTTGTAGTGCAAAAAAATATTGTATTGTTTGACCAATTTAACAGTTTTCGTACATTGTTCCCTGTAATCCAGTTTGAATCCAGCCCTCCGCCGGGATCAGGATAGTTTTATCCATTTAAAAACCCGGATTTGATTTTATCTGATTATGTGTAATCTGTTTTTTTCTTTCGAACAAAACTATTTCAAGATTCGGGCCTATCTGATAGCTATTAAACAAGCGAGCCCGGTTGATCATCTCTGGTATTTTGCACCAGTAGCGTAGATTTTACTTACTGGCCCTGCACACGTGTTTGCGTTTTCTTTGGGACTGAATGGTTTGCTTATCTCACTTTGTGTTTTGTATGAAGGGGAAAAAAACAAACAATTTGTACGAGGCCTATGAGCCTACAGCATTGCTACTGGCTCTCTTAGCCTTAGTAAGCTAAATGCTTTGTCCTTGATGCTAACATTAGCATGCTAACATGCTGAATATTAATTGCAGATATTTCCAAGGGAGCACACACAATTGGCTAGGTTCAATAAAATATTAAGAGCAGAGATTTAAGGTGGCTCCTGTGGGTGGGGGGCACCCCCGGTAAAAAAAAAAAACGTCTGAATTAAAGGTCACGGTTTGGGTTGCAATGGGTATTTTTGTGACATAAATAAAGCTAATGTTGACTGTTTGTTTACAGAGGTAGATTCACAGAAACAAACTCTCCTGGGTGAAAGAATTGTACGTTATTCAACCTGAACTCCTCTCAATGCAGATATCAATCTTTCATTCATAACATCACCTGACTTCCTTATCTGCTCGTGTCATGAATAGAAAACCTGACTAACAGTGAATGTAAACACAGGTACGTTAAGCTGCTTGGACAGGCGACATATAAGAGTTTGTTTTCATATTTTAGACCAAAGTTACAAGACTCCATCCAGACTCATCGCTGTGTGCACAAACAAACAACCTCAGCTCTGGAAATAGAGCAGCACATTCTTTAAGGCTATATGTTCAGCACTTTAACAACATAGAAATAAACAAAAACTGCTAAATGGTCCAACAGTCGCTTTTGTTGTACGTGAGCCTCTTGATTTCCCCAAACCAACTCTCTTGATGGCTCCTCGGCAACATGAAACATGACACGTCATCTATTATTCTGTACATGTGCCTTGCTATCTCAGCCCGCTCCATATGGCCTCTGTTGTCTCCAGACACCCAAATCCCTTTCCTCAGGCCAGGGGCTGTTTTTGTGGGAACCATTACATTGCTCCTCTTCCTCAGAGGAATGGGGTGACGATGATGAGCAATCACAGCCAGAGCAGACTTTCTGCCTCAGACTCTGACAGGATATTCAACAATTGACCGTATCCGCTTTGCTGGCCCAATTGCTAATTCATGCAAGTTGACAATCTGGAGGCAACAATTATGAGTGATGAAAGGCCTGAAAATAAGAGGAGAGAGCACTTAAGGGGAAGCAGAAAAACATGAAGTTTACTTCATGAGGAGGGAGGGAGGGAGGGAGGAGATTTTAGAGTCATAGGACAGAAGATAAAAAACATCCTCAGTCACTGATGAATCTACTAAACATCGACTCTTCTCAAACCAAACTCTCTGAACAGATGAGTGCGTGACAGTGAATGCAGAAAATGCCATTTGTGTAATGAAATGTGCACTAATGTAGTTTCTGTGTGAAGCCCTTATCATACAAAAGCTAATGCAATAAAGGCAGCTGTAAGGTCGTCAGGTGTTCCAGGCCAATGCGTGTTGAGAAAAATACGAAAATGTGCATTAAAATCGTGAATGTTTTCTTTGATCGTCACTGTCTGGATATGAGGCATGGTTTTAATTCATCAACTGTAGATTTCATTAGATAAATAAAGGTTTAATTATCAATAACAGCTATTTCTCTACATGTCTTGTGGAGAAAGTTGTCGAGTTGTCGTGACTTTATTCTCTCCGTACTTCATTAAAGGATCAAATGTGATTTGATTGATTTGAATAACTTGTTCTACGTCTATTCTGTTGCTTCCTCATATACAGAGCCATAGTTGTTCAATTTAGATTCTTTAGGATGTAATATTGTGTTTTCTAGGGACCTGTACTAAGTATAAACGTGGTCCCTTTCATGTGCTCCTAACATCTCCTGAAATGACTGGTAACTTCCCTGAATCCTTGAAATCTTTTACTTTTTTCAAGTCCAACAATAATGCATCTAAATGAGCATGAGGCCTGCAGTGACGTTCATCCGCCATGGATGGAGACATTCAGAGCAGAGGTGGAGATCAGGACAAGTCTCTGGGATTGATGCACACATTTTAACATTCCTTGAAGCTCAGAAATGGCAGAAAAAAAACATTCAGAACATAAAGTAAACAGAGGGAAAATTCAGAGTGCATCTTTGCCCATCAAATGGACTCCTGACATGAAAGCCTCGCAGCACTCTGGACACGGGGATTGAGAGTAACGGGATGCATGTCATAAGCTGTTGTCGACTTGCCTCCTCTGCCACGCGTTTGCACTAAGTTTGCCACAGTGTGGGGGGATATGAGGGTGATGCTAAGTGAAATGCTCATTTTGCGTTTGTGATTACCAGGGCCCATGGGCGATATGCACTAATGTGAGCTAATGCAATAGATTACACAGTGCTGGCCCAGGGGAACAGACAGCAAACAGATGTGGTCTACTCAAAACGGGAGGAGGGGCTGAAAAAGAAATCTAAGTTTAAAGTGTTCAATGCGCTGAAGATTGTCCCTTGCAATTTGCTGTTTACAGAAAGCACTGCCATGATGGGTTCTGTCAGCCGTCTCTGTTTATAGACAATAGTGCGTTCGTGTCTCGCAGATGTTGAAGCTGTTAGCAAACTTCTCTCAGGAAGCTTTTTAAGGACTCACGGAAACACACAAGAGAGGAAAAAAAACACACTGCTGCACTGCTCTGTTTGATACACACACCGCTATCTGTGATGTCATACCAGGTGTGTTTGACAGCTGATGATAGGCGACACCTGTGTGATGGTTACAATTAAGGTGTGGCCACAAGTGCAGGTTTCACTTTACTCTAAATAGAAAATAAAAAACGAGCTGACGTGCACATTTTCTCCTGTGTGAAGAGGTGTACTTTAAAATAAATGACAGTAACGTATGCATCTTACAGTTTAATCTACTAAAAGGTAAATATAAACCAACTATATTTTATACAATGATCAACTGTGTACTTCCACTATGAACAGTTTGATCATAACAGCACAACATCTTGAAGAAGCAAGGCTGCGAACACTGACTCTGAAAAAGCTTTAATCTAGACTTTGGAAATACTGCCCTCTAGTGGCCAATCTGAGTTATTGACGGGAAAGAGAAATACACCACACAGATTTCACCAAAGTCAAATGTTAATCCATAAACCTTTTTCATCTACGTTATATTTGCATATTTCAGAAGTTGTTTTTTAGCTCTTTATGCATTTATTAAGAGATAGGAAAGAGTCAGACAAAAGTGGGTGGAGAGAGAGAGAGAGAGAGAGAGAGAGAGAGAGAGAGGGGATTGACATGCAAGAAAGGTGGCACTGGTTGGATTTGAACCCACTTTGAGGACTACAGCTTCCATAATGGGGCACGCACACTAACCATTAAGCTACTGGCGCCACATGCATGGATATATTTAATGATAATGATTTCATTATTGATGATTATGTCATCCACTTCTTTTTGTTCCAAAGTCTCGTTTGTATTTTATGCAAAGGTAAAGGGGAATTTGCTGTCATCGTCTTCCTGCAAACTGTCTTCATTGAAATCAAAAGTCTGCACTGATCCATTTGTGTTCATGTCGCTCTTTTGAACTCTTTGTGTTACAGAAACGTGTTCAGTTTTTACAGCTTTTTATTGAGTTCTTTCAGATGTTTTGTTAAGTACTTCCTCGCAGTGTTTCCAGGGACCTACACACAATACACTTTCATGTTTTCACACAGGTGTGAGGGTGATCAGGTTGCTGAAGTTGTAGTTTTGGGGTGAAGATGCTGGAGGAGCATTACTGTGAACTGTAATTCACATCTTACTGGAAAAGCATGTGTATCAAAGTTCACTGTTCATTTGGACATCTTATATGTAGCAGCTACATGAGGTGGTGGACTCAGTCTTTATCCAAATCTTTGCTTTTGGGGATCCAGAGCCCCACTGTTCTACAATCTGCAATTAAAGCGGTCATTTGAGGTCGTCCCCTCGGAGCGAGTTCAAGGAACCAGGCTTCTGGGTCTCTCTTGGCCTCAGCACATTATAATATATGCACATAATATTGTTTTAAAAATGAGGAGCGGAGGCTTGAGCATCAGCAAAAGTGTTCTCCCCACCTCCCTTTGGATGTTATGACCACGGATAAATCACCACTTTTAATACACGTCTGCTTATTGTCCTGTAGTCTAAAAACCTTTAATCAACAAACAGCAATTACATTTCTAATTTAAAAAACAACTTTTAAATTGCACCTGGTCGTATAGTAAAGGGGCTGCACGGTGGTGCAGTGGTCAGCCTCGTTGCCTCACAGCAAGAAGGTTCCTGGTTCAAATCCCCGTCTGACATGAGCCTCTCTGTGTGGAGAGAAGGCATTTTCTGCACAGCGTTTAAGTTGAACCAATAAGTCAGCAACTTTCCAATACCAAAACGCTGCCAACGTATTTGTGCAATTTTCCTCTCGGCAGCTTTGGGTTCAAAATAAGTCTGAAGATGTGTCGTGTTTTTAAAGCTATGGGGCTTTTGGATTTTTTTTCCTGTCTCGACTTTTAGTGGTGGACTTGATTTAAAATTCGGAGTCCGCCTAGTCCGAGACAAGACGGAGTAAAAATGCTTTTGATTCCGAGACGAGACCTTCACAAAGTGGTCTCGAGACCTACAACATTACGGTGGATTGTGAATGACCATGGAGTAATGAAGAATACCACAGAGCTGTTCGCCTCTCACTTTATTATTGAAATGTGTAATACAAATCTCAAACAATATTTTCATTTTTACATAAGTACACATGTGGGTTACTAACCAAACAACGACAACAAAAAGAAATAACTTAACCGAAGGCTTTCAAAGTGGCAACAATTCAAAATGACAAATAAGACTAAAGAAGCTGATAAATGAGTTCACCTGAGACTCTGTTCACAGTGTAGAAGTAATCCATCCATCCACAAAGCTGCTGTTACATTTGAAGTTGTCAACACTACACAGTCAAACGAGGATGAAACCAAACAACGCTTTAAAGGCTCAACGTTAGTAAACTCCTGACCGTGCAGTTCAGAGACTACAGCCATGAGCATTTCATACACAAACAGAACCTCGTACAGCTGATGGATCTGAGGCAGCAGCGCTAAAGCAGATGATAACCGTTTGCCATTTCAAGAAGACAAATAATGACCACAACAACATCTGTTCTGTGTTTAAAACTGGGCTCGTAAATATAGAGCATATCAAAGAAATCCACGAGAAGAATGGTGTTACAGTTAATCACGTGCCACAGGTTCGGTGCGGCCGCAGCAGTTGTTGTTCCGTCACCAGATGATGTGTGTGTGTTTCATGTGGTGCCTGATGAACACATCCATCTAGTCACAACTCAAAACACGTGGCTCTGCTCGGTACAGAGGCCCAGCTGACATGATAGCTACAGCAGCTTTTTTGTTTTACGAAAATAACAGTGTCGAGAGCACAACATGAGGTAGACCACTTCAACATACACAGGAATTTTTTTTTTGTTTTTTTTTTCTGTGGCCGAAGCCGTCAAGTTATTCCGAAGAAATTCCCACACACACCCTTCAGTGTCTTGGAAAAAAAAGGAACGTAAAACAGAAAAGTTCTAAACTGCTGCATGGACGTCAACAGGAAGTGAACGGAGCAGCAGCAGCTTTTTTTCCCCACACAAATTATATTTCATACATTTTTATTCAATAGAATTTTATGTACTGAACACTTAGAGATATATTGACCTTACCCCACATACAAACTTTGCTGTTGTGTCATAGACATTTACAGAGTCTGGGTCAGGTACGGATTAACTAACAGTTTGAGAAAAAGATCACAGTGCACACCCGTGAAAAATATCTTTTAGGAAACTTTACCTGCACTGTTTGTTTTTTGACAAAAGAAAAAAACATCTTAACAAAGGCCTCTGCCCTGAAATGTTTATGCAGCACAGTTTTCATTGACTGAAAAAAAAAATATATATATATCAAATGAAGGGAGCCAGGACCCTTTTTCAGCACAAACCATCCCTCTTAAATGTTTTATATTAAACTTATATTCCAAGAAGTTGTCCAAATAAGGTAGCAGCAAAGTTCAAATCTAAAGAGAGGAGAAGAAATACTTAACGTTTGTCAAATATGAAACATGCATGTCAAGAGCCACACAGACCATTTTAAGATTCTGGTTCGGGAGTTTTTCAGAGTGTAGTTCATCCTTTTTGTTTTTTTACCTTGGTGCCCACTCTAGTTACTTTTGTCAGTGGTCCCATAGCGTTGGTTAGCGAAGGGGCCTGAGGGGTCTCTCCTCTGCAGGTTGGGCAGAGTGGGTAAGTGTTGGTACAGCACAGTTCTGCCCCCTGAGAAAAAAATCTTTATAGTTAACGCTACAAACTGCTTGAATATGCAGATTCAAAATGACCTACGGTGATCTTGCGTTATTATGACAACCAGAACTTTAAACTTCGATATGATGCGGAAACAAACATATTAGTCCTAGGCATCCAATATTTGGTCATTTCTTTTTTAATCATCAAAAACTGCAGACAATCTTCCGCACGCTGTGTAAATTGCACTAATAACTTGGCAGCATATGTGTGCGATTTAGACGGTGTGCAGGAGTTTGCAAGCAATTTCTGATGGATTCCTTCCTCTCCTAACACCTGTCTTCAGAAATAGATGTCGTTTTTAAAATGTTTTTGGACACCAGCGATCATTAAAATAATGGATATTGTATCGTTTAAATCGCATGGTATTGAAAATGATCTGAAATGTCTAAATGCCTTGGCTGAAGCAGCTAGTCTAACACATACCTGCTCTTGGGTTGGTCAGGCCTCCATGATTGGGATTGGCAGGTGTGCTGTGATAGAGAGACGCCAGGTCGTTGGGCGTGTAGGAGCGCAGAAGGTTCATCATGCTCCAATCAGAGTTCAGACCTCCTCCGATAGCTGCAGCTGATGTTTTCAAAGTGTCAGAAATTGTAGGCGTGCTCTGCCCCTGTGATGTGGTTTTCACACTTCTCCCCGAGATGAGCAGCCTGTTGGACCCGTCCGATGTTGGTCCTCTAAATCCAGGCTTGTCACTTGTCTCGGCTTCCCGTCCTGTAGGCACCACATACTTTAATTTCTTGCTGGAGGGTTCACCAAAATCCATCTGCGGGAGCCTCCCGAACCGGCTAGAAAGGCACAGTCTGGCATCTGAGTGCCAAATCACGCCGCTCCTCGCTGGGTAACTCCGTTCGCCGATTCCCACTCTCTCTGTCGGGACTGGGTGGTCCAGGACATGTTTGGTAGCTGTGTTTGATTTCCTCATGAGCTCTGTAAACCTGGACGAGTCCTGACTGGGATGTGAATCAAGACTGTGACGATGGCTCTCCTGGATGACATCATGTGAGGGTGCATGAAGTGGGGATCGCTTGGGGGCATGAGGCAGGTTAATTGGCGTCTTTTCTTGTGGTTTAGCAGGTTGAGGGGGCGGGGATTTTGTTCGACGAGGGTGTGGTCGATCTATCATTGGAAGCGGGGTGACATCCTTCCCCTCGAGTGCAGGGGGACAACCTGTGTAACGCCTTTGTTTCACACTTCCTCCAAATCCATTCTTTTTTGCACAGTCTGACTTGTCTTTATGTGTCAGCTTTTTGTGCATTATCAGAACTTCGGGGTACATGGTTTTATACGCACAAAACGAACAGGCGATTGGAGTTAATGCATTTCTTGGTTCTGCACCGGCAGAGATGGAGAGTGACACTTTTAAGGACAGATTTAATGGGGCCTCAGAGTTCTCGTCTTTTATTTCCTCCCTCTCCATCTTCAGGTTAACAGGTACGGGGCACTTTACGACCACATCATCAATCGGGGAGTAAGCAGACTTTGCAATTAATTTCTCATACTCAGCATTCATCTGGATGAGCGGTTTGCTCAGCTTGCAGCCTATGTTGTCAAATCTGTCCTCTGGCATTCCACTGGAGCTTGGTCTGGCTGCAGGAACCCAGAGTTTGGACCTATTTGGAGCTGGACTTTCATTGTCAGGTCCGTGTTTCACATCATTTGGAGAGGGCACTAAAGGAACAGGTCTACTGGGAATTTCTACATAAGGTTTATCCTTGTGGCGCCGATCCAGGTGATATTTCAGTGAGGTTTTCTGGGCTGCAGCATAATCACAATAAGCACACTTAAACGGTTTTTCACCTGAAACAAAAAAACAAGTAATGTTAAGGGGAATTTTTCAAATCAAAGCCACAGACTCAACCTGCTGTGAGCTAATAATTCAAGCTACGTGTGTTTCATTTACCTGTATGTGTCCTCAGGTGAACTGTGAGGTAATAGCTTGATCTGAATGATTTACCACAGTAGCTGCATGCTTTCGATCGGACTTTTGAACGGTCAAATCCATCTTCACCTTTAAAAAAAAATACAAATACAAAGAAAATACAGAAATTATTAGTACAAACGGCATTTGTTATTTTTAAAATTGCAAAATGAGGAGCACTTTTTATACTCCAAAAAGTTTGAGGTTCTCTTTGGATCAGGATACTTGACGTCAAAAATCTCAGAGGCACTGTCTTGAAAAAAATCAAAATTCCTTTTTTAAACTTCTCCCTTTTTGTCATCAAAACATCGTTAGGGAGACAAACAGATCTAACTCCACGACATGAAACATGTAGGAGTTTGTTTTAAGGTCTCCAGGCCCGTGACGATAAAGGCATTTTAATTGTTTATAAGATAAAGAAAGAGTGCCAGGGAGTTTTTTGATTAAAGCATTTGTTATACTCCCTCCTGTCAGCAGAGGGAGCACTTGGTAACAGAGTTATTTGCATTAAACTAATCAAGAGAGTATGTGTGAAGCTTGAAAGATCCCAACATTTACCTGGACCCAGGTTTTCTGTCAAAGCCGCCTCCTCAAATCCCTCCTCAGAGCCTTCCTCTGCGTTTTCAAGCGAGTTCACCCTTGACAACTTCCCCTCCAAGTAAGAAGTCGGACTTTCTTCTCCTCCTCCTCTCTCGCGTTTGTGGACCCTGGAGTGGAGGACTAACTGGTGGTAGGTCCTGAAGGTTCTCTGACATTCCTCACAAGTTGTCGGCCTCTCTTTATCTTTTTGCATCAGAGACCTCCTCTGTGGTTGGGGGTTGTCTGCTGCAGTCTGTGTCTGAGACCGGAGCTCTCTTCCAAGTACCTCTTTTGTGGCTTTGTCTCCTTGTCCCTCCGTCCAAATATTATTCAACTCCTCCTTATCGGAGCCGCATTCTTCGTTGTCTGTGCTGGCTTCCTGGCCGAGATCTTTAGTTGTATTAGGACCCACTGCTATCTTGCCTTTTGTTGCAAGTTGCCAGGCCTGATATGTGTTAAAGGGATCCAGCTGAGGGATCCATTTTGATGATCTCTCTTGTAGCAAACTTTTTCCTGCAGAGTGAGGCCTAAGTCCTAGACACTGAAGAACTGTTTCTTGTTTTTGAAGGGGTTCAGTAGTGTCGTGAATGCTCTCCTTGTCTTTATCTTTGCACGGCTCCACCTCTCGATTGTGCACTTTACTATGTTCAACTAGACTGTCGTGGTCAGGGAAGAAAAACCCACAAACCATGCACATCTTGTAAACAGTGACTACAGGTTCTGGTGCTTGCTCCTGGACGACATCATTGACCGTGACAGGGGTATCCAGGTCTTGCTGGGCCTTGCTTTTGACCCCTGGTTTCACATGCATTTTCATGTGGTTCTTGAGGAACCAGGGCTCTCTAAACCTCCGCCCGCACACATTGCAGCAGTAAGTAAAATAGTCCTTGTGCTTCCTCATGTGGGTCTCCAGCTCACTGGCATCTTGTGAAACCTGACCACACACAATACAGCTGTGAACCTCCTCTTTCTCAACAGGGAGGGTGCTGGGTTTGGGCCGGGGTCTCTCTCCTGGGATCCTGAACTCAGCTTCGACTCGGAGAACGGCCGGTTCAAAGAAAGTGGTGGGGTGCTGTGTGAGTACGTGGGGTCCCAGCTCATCCTGATGGGTAAAGGTCAGGTCACAAAACATACAAGATACTGGAACACTTCCTCCGGATTGCAACACAGCTTTTTCAGAGTAGGTGGTGTGTGGCGTCATGCTGGAGCCGGGCCCTGGGATGCTTGCATTGTTACCAATAAGAATATCTTGAGCAAGGCCATCTGGGCTCTCCACAAACGGCAGTAATGAGTGAGTCGGCATTTTCCTCTTTAGGGGGGTTAACAACGCTCTATGCACTGTCCAGAATATTAGGAACCTAGAAACAAAGAAAAAACGTCTTTAGAAACTAAATGCTATGACAGGATCAGGTAGCTGCAACCTTACACGAGGAAAAAATCTGTCAAAAATACAACCACACTGAGAGAAATGAGCTCCTTTAAACTGAAACAGGAAATGTATCTTTTAGGCAATCAACTGCACAGACGACTCATTTCCTTTGTCCACTGATGAGACATATAGAAACTGTACACGGATTGTTTTCTTCAATCTAAAGTGCACACCTTAGCATGTATGTCAAACTTAGTTTGTGAGTAATGTAAAGAACTTTGTATACTTAACAATCAAAGTAACTTTGAACTGTAAACATGAGCTCCTGTCTGAAACAATTACAGAGAGATTCATTTGAGAGGCTTCAGTGTTTCCAAAAATAAAGACAACTCAGAAATGAACCATGTTCTTAGTGTTATAGTAGCTGACTTTTTTTTTACTTCCTTGCTGACTCACAAACATTCATGAGGCATGCTGCATATGAAAGTTTGTTTTCCTTTTGTTTTGTGACCAGGGGGACTCCCTCCTTGTGGTTTTGTCATAGTAGCTCTTTCCACGTCTAGTAATGGACTGCTCATATAGAGTTGACTGGCACAAAAGTGGAGAGACAGGACCAGCGAGTTCAAAAGCTCAAGGCTAACACAGGTGAAGACTGGAACAACAGAAAAATATAAAGCAGCCCATTGTTGCATTACAAAGTCTACGCAAGTTTGGTGTTAAAATCTATTTGACCACATTAACACTAAATGTCCTGTATCGATCTTTTCAACCAGACGATCTCTTTAGCATCCCTCATCCTCACGATTTAATAACTTTATATCTTTATACATGGTTCTATGTATAGTTCACTTTGCTATAATGCATTTGAAGTAAATATTGTGACAACAGTAAAACACATATAGGCTGCTGTGTCACATTAAAACATCTATAGCTTCATGCTTTCGGGGTTGCTGCACACTTAAGACTTTTTAAAACCCAAACAAAGAAAAAATGAATAACATTTTTGCTTCGTACTTTATGGATTTCATTTAGGACTAAATGTCTTTGATTCCCATTAGCCTAAGTTTATACGCTTTTTTGCATATCTTGCAACAGTTCCCAGTATTTTTCTTCTTAGAGCCAGATTTCCTTGAACTTGCATTTTTTCCGTTACGATTTTGTGAATGCTTACTCAATACGCAGCCGTAAATTCTGCCTGTTATTGCTGTGAATTGTCGCCTGAACAAGCAAATCCAGAAAAGGAACAAAAATATCTTACGCTAATTAGACCGTGTAGATGAAGACATGTCTGAGTCAGAGTGCCATCTAAAATGTAAGATCTCTCACAGGTGAAATAAGACTTTTTAAAGACCTTTAACGACCTTGAGTTGTGAAAATCTTACTCAGGACTTTATAAGACTATTTAAGGACCTGCGAGAACCCTGTTTTTATTTACTTTAAGACATTATTTAATTTGAATAATAATTTAATGCTACTACCAGTGGTGTAATGCAGAGTATACGCAGGTATACCCACTTATTTTTCAGTCTCCATAAGGTATACCTTTCTCTAAATCTCCTCTGATTCACACCATTGATTGATTGATAATATTCAGTAGTACGTTTTAATTTTTTTCCTAGGATGGTGAAGGGATGACCCTCCCTACTCTGTCCCCAATTGTCAAGTATGCACTGATAAAATATGTAATATTAGTCTTACATGTCACTGTTTATAACAGAGGACGTATATCCTCTGCTGGACGGGCCACTTAAAAAACATTTAGGTTAAAAGTTAAGAGTATAAACACTTCTTCAGGCACCACGACTACAGGCATAATGTTGATACAGGGGAAAAGTTTTTGTGTAATTTCCCAAGTGAATCACTCCTATTCTCTCCAATAATGTAGCTTAACATATTAAACATGGGACCAAATAGTTATTTATTGTTTAACTTGATTGAATTACTTTGCCTGGTGGTTCTTTTAAACTCAATCCAGGTGAGCTCCAGTAACTGTGGATGGTAATGAGGCGATGTGTGTTTGTCCTTAAAGCACATGCATGCTTTGTGTGAGGCAGCGTTTACGTTAGCCACCTTGTTATGGCAGTAACCACAGCCCTCGTTAAAAAAAAAAACACAACCCATAAATGTTAGCAAAAGGGGGATGCTCTTAAAGTCACCAGATAGACGTATAGAAAACAAAACGACGTAAACTTCACCAAAGTTTGTGAGCTTTGTTTTAACCTGAGTTGCTATTACATTTCAATGTGTGCATAATAAGCAGAGCACGAGGAGTTGGTGTCTTTTCTCACCGATACAAATCACCATTATCGATCTTGTCGACGATGTTTGAGGTCGTTTACTCTTAATTTAAATCATAATAATTCAGTTAACGTGAAATTCGAGTAGAAACGTGTTCCCATGGTTATTCGTATAACAACAGATTGGCGTAAATCAGCATCAATCACACTGCTATTCTTACTTTGTCGCTATTGATTAGTTTGAAGTTAGCTAACCAGAATGTGTTGCTAAGCGATAACGTCGCTAAGTTTACGGTTAAACACGAACTACCAAAGTTAGCAAACTGCACCTTCTTCTGTTGTCTCGACTCAACTGTGTTAGAAACTCACCAAACAATACCTACCAACTGAGAATTTCCGGATTAATAATGACACTGACAGCGCGAGCGACTGGATTCAGTGAGCGAGGTTGTTTTGTGTGAGTTGTTTCTTCATTTCACACAACGCGTTGCTGGCTGACTGGTCGACAGCTCACCTTTTTCAATTTGTTTGAATGTGAATCTCATATTTGTTCTCACTGTGCAGCTGTTGAGTTCTGAGGCGCGCGCTCTCTCCCAACGACTCTCACGGGGAAGGGAAGATGGGGCGCGTGCACGACAACCTACCCCCCCCCCAAAAAAAAAACCTAAACCACGCATAGGGCGGTCACGTGTTCATGAAAAACAGAAAGGGATTAGCACAAATAACCTAAAATACTACAATAATAACGCATATTTTTTTTAAATAAAAAACTTTATCCACACAATTTAACTTACAAAATAGAAAGGAAAACATAAAATAAAAACATACTAAATATAAACAGGATAAAGGACACAATGTTTGAACAAAAACTACAAATTAAACAGCTTGAGATGTTTTTGTTGTTGCAGTATTACGTTTTTCAATAAGAAAATTACGTTTAATTCTTAAATAAAAAACTTTATTCACACAATTTAACTTACAACAGATTTGATCAATAATAAAAAAAACATAGGCTATACAAAACATACAGGATAAAAGGGAAATACACGTTTGAACAAAAACTACACATTAAACCACACAGTCTGTAGTTTTTACAGCTTTAGATGTCTCTGTTGCAGTGTTACGTTTGTCCACGACAGTAAGGGTTAGTAGGTTTCTGTTGTGAAAAAATGCAACCATGTGTAAGGATTTTGAGACTCCCACTAACATTTTCCTCATCCATTTGCTTGGATTAAGCTTCGATTTACCATAACCTGGATGACTAAGAACCTACACAGGCATGTTCCTCATCGTTTAAAACACTTAAGTAGCCTTATTATCGATTTTAAATTTGATTTGAATATAGGCCTATAAATACCTGTTGGGGGGAAATAAGTTTTACCTCTTATGTCTGAATGTTTTAATGAGATTTGAGTCCCAAAAAAGGTGAGCCTGCAGCCTACTCGATCTAATTTTTACGACATATTATTATTAAGTATAAGCCTACATCTTGGGTATTTCATCACGGTTATGTAGGAAAGGTTGTAAATTTTATTCTGTGTATTGCAAAGTCTTTTATAATGAAAGTCTTTGTTCACTTAGTTTGCCTGTTGATTACCTATTTAAAGCTGCGATTATAAAGGCTACAGCCTACAAAGTGAATTGTACGTGTTGATTAGAGCCACAGGTTACATTAAAACCAACCCCGTTTGATGTTATTGATGAATTGATCGAGGCCTCTTTAAATCTTCTTCTTCTTCTTCTTCTTCCACTCTCTCACGTCATGCATCAGCCACCATGTGGATGTGGGGGAGGGGTGCCACCAAGTTTTTTCACAGAAACGTGAAGGTTTTTTGCAGAAGCAGGTTGGTTGACAAACGACATTTCTCCTCTTTCTGTTTCACAACATAAAACCATGGCGTGGTTTTTTTTATACACAATTCGATCATGTTCACCTTACAGCCCACTACATGCTGCTGTGGCAGGCAAATGTTTGATCTTGAAAGGAGGGGGGAGGTTTTCTATAGCCCATTATGAGAGTACATGACAAGAACAAACATATACAAAACTATATCACAATAGGGCTAAAGATAACACACAGCAGTAAAGTAGAATATGTGTTGTCACTGTATACTACGAGAAAGAAACGGATTATTGTGAGAGGAAGACTAACACCTACAGTAGCACCCTAATGTGAAGTTAAATAACAGCCCCTCCTCCACCCTTTAACCATTTTAAAGAGACACTATGCACTGATGCTAGCTCAAAGCCATACATTAATACCATCAATGAATGACATTCAGTTGGATTCAGTGTATTGAGACATAAACATGCTCTTATCTTCTCTCCCTGAATGGAAGCAATGTCTGAAAGGGTTTTTTTTTTTTTAAATCAGTTTCCACTCCCTGCTAAGGAACAGTGAACAAAGAGTGGGCGACTCCATTTGCCTTAACTATCTTCCTCAAATTAAACTTGGTTGTTGCTTTGTTCTCCCTGTTGTAAGCTCTTAGACTTTTCTGTCTTTGTCTTCTATAATGTTGTTTTGGGAATCCTTAATTGTGTCACCAAACAGGTCAGACCAATCCAGTAATTTTTATTTAAGTGAGACAAGTAGATCTGCAGGTTAGGCAAGCATACTCCACAAAAAGCACATTGAGGTAATGATCATTGTGTACGTGTAAAACAACAAATACAAATATCAAATTAGTACTTAAAAGCTAATAGTGTACATATAATGAAAACCATTTCATTGGATCAAACTTTGGGGTTTCCATTTGCATGATTAAAAGTCAATCACTTAAATGGGCTGCCCCTCAATCAAAACATTTTTGTTTCCCCTTTGCAAATAGTGTGAATCAGATTTTCTGTATTCTTCCCTCACCCTGAGATCCTGTTACACAAACAGGTCTAGTATGTTAATCAAAGGCACCACATGTGACACATCGAGGCCTCCCGCTCATTTCCTTTTGTTCTGCGGCCACAAAGGCTCCGTGAAAGGCGATCAATCTGCAGGAGCAGTGTGATGCCTCAGGATGATGAGATTACACAGAGATGTTGTTGCCTGTCATAAAAAAAAAGAACATATCTGCAGGAGTGGGAGAAGTTACTCACAGAATAAAGTAAAAGTAGCAACGTGAATCTGTAAAATTGGCTGTTTTGCAAGAAAGAGCTTCACTAGCAAGATATTTTGGGTAAAAGCTCAAAGTAGGCCTGATACAGTATTTGAATGGGGAAAAAAGGGCAGAAATAGAAATATAATTTTTACGTCATGTGAGTGTAATATTAAAACTGATGGCTTAACATGTATGCAGCATTTCTATGTTAAAGGTAAGCAATAAGTCAAGTTTGATTTACTTTTAAATTATTAAAAACAATCAAACAATTCGTACAGTGAGAAAATGTACATAAATAAATCACATTGTCAAACAAGGCAAAGTTAAGATCAGGAAAACACAAAAAGAAGGTTTTTGGGAGTTACATGAAGGCTCGTCTTGCAGGTGAGTTTTTAGATGCTTCTTGAAACGGTCCAAAGATTCTGCAGATCTGAAGGTTTGTGCGAGTTATTTTCAGAGAGTGGGGGCTAAAACGACAAAAGCACGATCACCTTTTGTTTTATAGTTGGAGCGTGGGGTGGAAAGAAAGCTGAGATGAGATGATCTGAGAGGTGGTGGAGATAGCACACATTTACTTCTTTATATACTGTTATATAGAAAAACCTTTGCACAATTATATATGGGAAATGAAAAGTATTACAGGTTTTATTTGTAACTTTTCAAGCTGCATATGACCTCTATAGCTCTGTGATATATTTTGTGAAATAAAAAGAGAAATATTGTGCTAAATATTTATAGTAGAAAGGCAGCAGAAGAAATACTCTGGAGACATTAAAGGTGCACTCTGGAGTTTTAGAGAGATGTGAAAGTTGGAGAGCAAAAATGCAAAATGTGGTCTCTGGAACACTGTTTGAAGATAAAATGCTACGCGAGAAGTTATGGCGGGGGGCCGCAACCGTAACTCTCCTGGTAGCTTTTAAGCTCTAAACTGTGTTCCAGAGATCTCATTTTTCTTTGAGTAAAGTTTGTGTATTTAGTTCAGAAAATATAGCATAGAATTGTTTCAGTTCTTCCACTATTAAATTTCACTACCAAATCTACATAGTGCACCTTCAAAGTACTTCAGATTTGTACTTAAAGGGGGCATATTGTGAAAAATCCACTTGTACAGTGTTTTTGAACATATATTTGTGTAACCTGAGTGTCTACTGACCCACAAAATGTGAAATAAACCCATCCAGTCCTTTATTTGTGGTCTGCATAAGTCTTACAACACAGAGAAAAATGCTCCGTTTGAAATTTGCTCTCCTTGTGACGTCACAGTGGGATTCTGGTAAAAAAATACCCTCCCCTCCCCTGGTATCTCCGCCCATAAACTCCACCCCCAGCCTAGAGCAAAACTTTTATTCAGGTCCCCCATTTTTATTCTCGCTAGCAAAAGAGTGATGTCTACTGGGAAAACTCAGGGGGGGGGGCTCATTGCATTTAAAGAGACACACACACCAAAACGGAGCGTTCTGAGAGAGCTGGTTTATACAGCGTCACAAACCTCCTCTGGTGCTTGATTCATGTTATATTTTGACCAAAGCACAGCTCAGATGTTTCATTTAGACCACAGGGGACTGTTTGAAAAGATGGAAAAGGGGGATAATATGTCCTCTTTAAATCACTTTCAACATTATGCATATCTAGGTGGAGATCACAAGTATTCCTTTTACTGTCGTTGTATAATCTCCATCCTTTGTGACAGCAACAAGTGGGCAAACATTGTTTACTTTCAACTGATTTCATTAACTTCGTCACATTGTTGGATTTATGCTAATGTAATTTCTCCTCCAAAAATCCGGCATCCTCCTCAATGTCCCGGATTGTTTCTTTAAAAATATCATGTCTGTAGTCTTTGAATTAATTAAAGACCAAGTATAAGAAATCCAACTCCTGAGTGAATGATAATGCATGCAGGAGACAGACAGCCTGATAGGAAGAGGATGGGCGGATGGGGAAAGACTTCTTTTTGTCCTGACGTGTCAGGAGCAACTGACTGCATTGTTCTCCTGCAGATTCACAGCCTGCCTTCTTTCATAATCCCAGAGTCGCTCCTGAGGCACACACTGATAATATATAATCTCCTTTCTCAACACGAGACGGTTATGTTTATTCAGTGCAACCAGCTGTTGTGTTGTTGATCATCAGAGAAATGATATCAGTCATAGACATAGTCTGAATAATGTGCTTTTTTGGCTTTTAGACTAAAGTCCTCAGTGAATCTCTTTCCCCCCGATTTCCAACCTTATCCACTGTCTCTAAAGTAAAGGCCCAAAAATAAACCTTTAAAAATATAAAGGTAACATAAAGATACATATTCAATCGTATGATCCTCACCAATATATTTTACATTTTACGAGTATTTAACACTCACGTTCATATTTGTTTTAAGCATCAGTGATTCAATTTGACTTCTATTTACCATCAACATGCTCTTTCTGAGCTTTGCATGATTGTATTTTTTTCAGGAACCAAGCAAAGTATGAATAAACATTTAATCTGAAATAAATTAGCACAGTAATTATTTTCAAAATCAAGCCTTTTCTAAAACACAGATTATGTTTTCTTTCACTTGAGGTTAAAATATGATCATTAAGATGTGATTTGAGTATCAAAGAACAGAAGCATTTTAGCATTTGTTCCCAAAGACATTTAGAGGATTTGAAGTGTCACACTGCAGAGAGGCCTTTTGTCCCTGCAGCAGGATGTAACATTACCCTGAAAGAGTCACAAAAACAGACCCTAAATATCACTGGAGAGCATCTGCATCAGAATGCCTCCCTTACAAACACACACACACACGAGGCGCCTGCAGGACCTGCTGATTCACCCTCTGTTCAAACTGACTGCAGAGAAAAGATCACTGGTATTGATTTGTTATCAGATCAGAATGTGTGATTTGCTGTGTCTTCTCACTGGTCCCCGCAGATTGCTTCACCCTCGTGTTTCCCCACAGAGCAGACCTGTTAGCAGCGCGCATGCATGGCCGTGATGCACATTAATGCTGACAGCAGGCCTCCTGTCAGGCCTCCCTGCCCACTGTGCCCTTGTTCCACCCCCTCTGAGCTCAGTGCATTCACACAATCACAGGCATTGTCCTGGGATGAACTGCTGCAACACGCTGCTCGAGCACATCTTGTGCAGTTTTTACAGTCTCTCCATACCTATAACTGATTCTTTTCTTATAACCCACAGAGATCACTTTTGTCCCTGCAGAGAAACCGAGGAGCCCTCAAGAAATTTGATTGATTTCACAACTGCAAAGACAAGTCTATTCTTAAGAAGCTGACATAATTCTGGCACAACGCTAACATATTGCATGCAGGGACATGTACAAAGCTGTGAAAAGGGGTTTTATTTAAATGAAAGTGAAGCAATTACTAACTGGGTATGAGACTCAGTGGTTGTGGGGGGGGTTTTTTTGGGGGGGGGGGGTTAAGGTTTAATTTTTGGGTAGTATTATTAAGCATTTATATTTGGAAATGAACATAAAATCTTCTCACATACTAAGAATATGGTTTGCAAAAAAAAAATAACGTCACAATGCATCTCAATTTAAAGCTTTCCTCAGGAGAAAAGAGCAGACAATGGACCACATGCCTTATACATTACAAGCAATACTTCACTTTTTCTCCTTTAGTGCCACGGCAATTACTTTAATGCACGATTTAAAACGATCATACCTATTATAGAGGGCGTGTGCCTCATTGATAACAAAGGAGCAGTGTGAGTTATGCCTTCAGGGGCCGCGACTCATCACTTAATGGTGGGTGAATGGGGGGTCTCAGACGCTACTATCTAAAACACATCCTTCCAGAGACTTCACACTACGCTATCCATCAAAGAAATTACATCATAAACGATAAAAGAAGATTTGAGGGCTTACTTTACCTGGAACGTACTGTTCCTTAGATCTTGTTCTACATCTTTTATCCCTAAGGTGTCTCTCCAAAATGCAAATGAGTTTTCAATGGTGATATCAAGCAGACTTCCACAGTTACAAATGAAGGCCTGTGTTGCAGCCGTGTCTGTCAGAAAACTGTCACTTGTCTACCAGCGAGAATATGAGTAAGGGCTAAAGTATTTGCTTCTACACCCAAGATAGCAAAGTGTGACTCACATGTCACGCCTAATAGCTTTAAGTTTGCTGTTTAAACCTTTGTGAGGAGTTTGTATATGTCTGTCTTTTTGACAGCAAACTTAACCATCGGCTAAAAAGAATGGCTGTTTTTGTGAAGGTTTGTAATTCCTGTAACTTCTGTAATCAAGCCAGATTCAAACTAAGAAATCTAAGCACATTTTTGCATGAGTAATTCTGTACATAAGCAGGTAAGATGACGCAAAAGTTAATAAGGCAACATTCACTGGTTTTTGTACTGAGCGTTTTCTGGCTTTCGTCTTATCAAGACAAATCATTTCAAAGGAATGTTAAAAACCTGATATTTCCCAATTAAATGACCTTTAGTGACCAACCAAATCTGTGACTTAACAAGGTGTATCAATGGTACAAAAACAATGTTTACAAAATGTCATCATCCTTTTACAATTGTTGATCCAACATAGCCGTAAATTGATTCTTGGCCTAATCACTTCTTAAAACAGCTGTGCCAAGTTTGAGTCATTTTGTCTTTCTATACTTTCTCCATCAAAAGAATTGCACATGCTATCCAGATCCAAAGCTGCAACCTCAGGCTCACAAATGAAGCTGACGCTGTCAAATGTAAAAAAAAGTAAAAAAAAAAAAGCCCGTAGTTCCTCAAGTGGCCACTTGGGGCTGTGACCATAGGGCGGGTCATTTCCATTAGGCCCTTTATTAAAACGCCTAACTCCACAGCAGCATAAAACATGATTACATCCCAGTACAAAAATGGGTTTAGTCTCTGCACCTCTTTCATTCAGCAGGGTAGGTGTGTCTACTCGCCTTACCTGGCTTGCGAGCTTGTTCAGTATTTGTCATGTAGTGATTTACTTCAGGTAGCCAGTGCATGAGTGTCAGGATTGTTGTTAGGTTACTTCATATAAAAGACTAGGTTTAGCCCAAAAGCTGTTAGCTTCTCAAGGCTAATAAACAACTCTGAGCTGCATGCTACCAACACAAATACAAACTTTATCTGTGAGAGACATGACGATTGCCTCGTCTATCCACCAACAAATGACTTAGCCATGGTACACTTGGTTCAGCTTTGGTAACTGACTGCCCCTTGCTCTTCTCAGGCCGAACCATTTTGTCAAAGTATGGTCACTTCTGGCTAAAACAAAAGACCCAACATGGCGATTGCCAAAATACCAAACTGTAGGCTTCAAAACAGCTGTCAACAAATCACTGGGTGCCATCACGGTGGTTTCATGCCTAAACAGACAAGATGAAGGTTTCCCACAGCAGCTTTGACTAGTATTGAAATATATTGGATGCAATCAGTGGAAGAAGGGTTGGTCATATTTGTGGCCAAACTTGCCGAGTTGCATATTTCTTATGCAGTCGTCAAACACCCAGTTATTGATGGTGCACCTCTGAATGTAGAGTACTAAAATGAAGAGCAAACAAATGTTGAACATATTTATTGTCTTCAAGAGAGCCGATGTTATGCATACATACATACTTATAGGCAAACAAAAGCACGATATTAATTGCACATACGCCGAAACAGAAATGACTTACGCCGTTAGACACTTCCATGAAATGACACGACACAAAGTGCTGCGACCAAATTAAAAGCTAATCGACTGTGATTTATGAGAACTGCAAAACGTACCACAAGGACACATTTGCACAAAGACACCATTCTGCCACCTCAGACGCATTTGTTATCGTGAACACTTACAATCAGGTCCCCACAGAGCAGTAAAGATTGTGATTTTCCCACATGGCCCAGTACATGGCATGTTATGTGCTTTAGTTTAACATGTAGCATAGATAAAGTTAAAAAAAAAAATCTGTAAGTGCAGTTTGTTATAGAAATGTGCTCTTCTTATTTAAATGTTATATACATTAAAGTACTTCTTCATTATCATTATATATTATCCTTTGTATTGACACAACTGTGTGATATTTCTGGTTCATTCTGTAAAAATAAAACCTTTATAACATTGTGTTGTTAAATGTTTTTGACGTGTTAATCTGCTCAAAGCTAAGCATGGTTCTGTCTATTACATACGCCCAGTTTACAGAATGTCAGGTGGTGGGAACAGAGATAAGTCACATTAAATGTCTCTAAAAAAAAAGTTACCACACTCACATCGCTATACTTGTCAAGACATCTATATAACAAAAAATATATATATTTATCCCAACGACCTCGCCATTTTTTTATTTCCACCAGTTGCACCTCCTGCACTTTCTCACACTTGCTTTAATCCTTCTAGACATGTCGCTCTTTGAATTATGACTTCTTAAGTGTAGCAAAAAAATAAGAAAATGTAGTTAGAGATAGTGGAGAGGGAGATAAGAGAGAGTGGTAAAGAGAAGGAGAGAGGGAGTCTGTACAGGGAGACTTTAGTGTTGCTTTTGGTTTCATTTGGCCTTCTCAGCTGCTGCAGCGACGGCTGGCTCCGTCTGGACCCCGGCATCTGTAGAGCCACGTTTCTGACCCTGAAACACGAAAGAAAAACGTTTTAGTTAACGTTAAACCACTTTTTTTTTTAAATCTGAACTTATATACAATGCAATAGATTCTCATTTGCATTTTCAATTCTACAGTTCTACTATTCATTTAGCAGATGCTTTAATCCAAAGCAACAAACATCAGAGAGTAATGGTGCATTCATGTGGTGTCGGACACATCGGAAAAACAAGTTTCCGAGTTGTAAAATGCACATGAACACCCGCTCAAGTCAGAACAACTCGGAAACTCAGAAAAGAATTAGCTGCCCGACTTCCCGACTTGACGTCAGAATAGTCATCAAATGGGGGGAAAAATACGTTTTGTTCATGTTAAGATACTTTTTATTAATTCACTAATTGCACATCAACTTTTTGCACTAATATAACTTTTAACAGTTCGACAAAATTCCGACTTTCCGAAATGGAATCACGTGAACACACTGAAGTTGGAAGAATGACTTCAGAACTCGGAAACTTGGACCCCCCGAGCAGCACATGAATGCAGCGCAAGTACAACACAAGCAAGGATCTAGAGAGGAGGAAACAACGTCAGTAAGTGCAAACAAACAGCTTTATGTCTGATTGGACACAGCTGCTGACAGGCAGAGCACTTTTTACTTCTTTTATAATTAAAGTTAATATATCGTCATCAACAACAACATCAACCGCTGTTGTTGAGAGTACTGATCAGCATCAAAACCATCCTAAATATCGCCATCATCAATATCATTAAGTGTGTATAGCTCCTCTGATGCAAGTCTACTTGATACAAATCGTATCTTTAGGTCTTTGTTGTTTTCCTATTTTGTTGCCCTCTTTCAGTAAACTGCATTGCTTGCAACCGTAGTAACTTCAAACCAGAGTTACATTTACTCTCATTACTGTAATTAAGTTGTTTTTTTTAGTGTACTTGTAGTTTGGCTTGTGCTACCACATGACGGTCAGTATCACATAGCGACAGAAAGATTCCACATTACATCCAAAATGTTCTTTTACATTGTGCTCTTTTAGAAAGGCGTGCATTTAATTCAACCTCCTGGTTAGAAATTCATATCATCTTGTTGTTTCTGCACTGCACACGAGAAAAGATCATATTTCACGTTCAACTCCTCCCCCTCAGGTGTGAAAGGTAACCACTCAGTTCTTTGAATAAACTCTAAATTAATTACTCTTTACTTTAACTTGAGTCGATTTCGAGCCCAGCAACTTGACTTCTACGAAGTCCATTTAAATCACAGTAACTGTACTTTTACTTGAGTACAATATTCTTGTATTCTTTCCACATCTGCTCAAAACCAGCCTGAGCAGAACAACACCCTGTTTGTGTCTTGAGGTGCACTGCACTGTAAAGGAAAAGAGCCCACACCTTAAGTTACTTAATGAGTTGCTGCTGCCATCTAGTGGAGACATCCTGAATAGACATGACATCATCAGACATCATCTGCAGAGTTGGCACTGTGAGGGGGTAAATAATACTCTCCTTACCAGATGTTTAAAGAACTTGTGGATGGAGTTTCTCTTCTCCAGTTTCGTGGGCACATTGGCGGCATCGTCTCCAGCCGGGGAGTCTCCTGAAGCTGGTTTGTTTTCTACGACCGCCTCTGAAGACTTGGCCGCTGCTTTTGGTTCCTCTTTGGCTTTAGCTGTCTGAGCTGCTTCTGCTGCTGCAGCGGGGGCAGGGGCCGCCTTCTTGGAGTCAGCCTGAAAGTGTTGTGAATGAAATACTGAATTATTCCTGTTCCTGGAGAAGCAGTGGCTCAAATGTCTGGCCCACACCTTTTCCTCTCTACGGAAGCCCTAAGCGGACATGCATCCATACATTTATTTTACTCGGTTTTCCAATGATGACACGTAATCTCTGGTTGTTATCTCAAGATCTCAGCTAATTGAACCCAGTACCTGATTACACGATGATTTTCTGGCGATCTAGAAAACAAAATAACTGGCTGGTCACTGTGATGGCCAGAACGCGACATGCTTATGCTGCCATTGCGCACACTAATGATGAGGTCAGTTTAGACTAATGTTTAATATGTTTGTTTTTTGCTTTTGCAACTCTGGAGATACAAAATAATTAAGTCGAGATCTCGAGAACAGAACCAGAGAATAACTTGTCATCACAGAAAACGGAGTAAATAAAATGTTTTGATTCATGTCCACTTAGGGCTTCCGTACCTCTCCACTCATTAGGTGCAGATGGACTTTGTGATGTCATCAGATTTAAAACTTAAAAACACATTAAGATGTACCAACCAGGAAGTTAGGATCAAGTGTGACAGCAACATTATGAGGGATAATCATAGAAGCACTCGTGTAAATACTTCAGCCAACAAAGTGTTTTTAGAGCAGGTTGGAAACCAGATGTATTAAATGAAATTACACTGGTTAAATAAGCAGCTGAGATTATCTCAAGCCATAATCTTTCTATATTTACCACTCCAGTTGTTCTCCTGAGGAACCGAACTCCACTTGTGGAGGCTGCCTGGACTTTTGTGGTCATGTTGTCTAACAGTTCCTCAAATTCACATTAATCTGTTACTGTCTGTTTAGTTATTCAACACAATTCATGCTCAGAATCTTAGACAATGTAGAGACCAATAAATGGTGCTTACTTTAGGCTTGAAGAAAGAAAGGAAAGCTGATTTTGTGGCTGGTTTCTTCTCTTCCTGAACAGGCGGCGGCGGTTCCGGTTTTGCAGCAGCCTCCAGAGTGCCGGCTTTCGAGGGATCCACCTTCTTTTATCAAAAGAGCAGAGAAGAAGAAAAGGCATATCATGATCTCTATAGGAGTTAAAGGCATGGTCGTCATTGGAGCTGACAGAGTGAGGGCATGGAGCTGCCACCTGAGAAGTGAAAGAAGACGTGGAAGAAAAAACAAAATCCAAGATCAGAGCAGGAAAAGAGGCCGACAAACCTGATAAGAACCAGTCCCTTTAAGAGTCAAGATACCCACGTCGTCATGCACAAAAGTCAAGAATGTTATCGTTCGTAAAAAAAAGAAAAGGATATGACCTTAAAGGAGTATTTCAACACTTTGGGAAATATACTAATTTGTCTACTTCCAAAAGATAAAACAGCTGATTTAATTTCAAACCTTAAAAATGAGACAGGAGACTTTAAGCTAAGCTTAGCTCAAAGAATGGAAACAGGGAAAGTAGCGAGCCTGACCCTGTCTTTGGGTAATATCACTGTCTAACATGTTCTTTTTCTTGTTTGTATTCTTAATTTCAAAGCCAAATGGACAAGTTCAACCAAAAAGCTCTGGTTTTATGGGTTAAAGCGTGTTAATTAGCAAGCTTTTGAAGCGCTAGCAGGCAGTATTGTTAGCTTCGGACAGAGCTAACTTTCAACCTGTTTCCAGTTTGAATGCTAAATTCAGTTTACTGGGTGCAAACTGTCGCCTCGTACTTACAGGCAGATATGAGTTTACTTGTTTTCTCATTTTGTTATCAGCAAGAAATCAGGTAAGTTTACTATTTTTCCCAAAATGTGGAAGTCCTTTAATTTACCTCGGTTTCTACCTCTGCTTGTGGTACCTCCACATCTTCAACAATCTGCAGGGAAGAAAATTATTTGCTTCCTAATCGTTTCAAGTTCTCGAGAAAGGTAATAAATCATGAGCTGACTCGTCTGTCATGATGGAACCAATAAATAAATGTGTTTTTTTCTCAAACTGCAAATGCCAAATTTCATGTGTGCAGTGTGGAATGAATGAGAGGTTATATCTGTTCAACATTATATTTGGTTCATCTTGTACAACATCATGTCAGAGGGGCCTGTAGAGAGAAGAAAATGAAGAATTAATATTCCCCAGCACTTCCTGCTGATTTACCTGCTGACTCTCCTCTACAGCCGGCTGTGCCGCCTCCTCCGCTGTCTCAGGAGGTTCAACAATATTTTCACTCTGAGCAGATGCAAATTAATCAGACATCAGAACATATTGGTTTTATAAAACACAGGATCAGAGGATTATTCCGCTCCCTACAAAGACAAAAACCCCAGGATTGAGAGCTCTCCTTTGATTTACCTGGACTTCTACAACGGGCTCAGGCACCTCCACTGGTGTCTCCTGCAGAGCAAAACTACTTTGTTATGTAAAATGGCAACATGAAAATGCTGTAATTCAGTGTAATCATTCAAAAAATCAAAGCAACTATGTCAACCCCACATTAAAAGACATTCATATCAAACTCTCTGAAGATTGAGCATACTAATTATAATCTGAAACACAGGATCAGAGGATTATCCCGCTCCCTAAAAAAAGATAAAACCCCGTGATTAAGGGCTCTCCTTTGATTTACCTGAACTTCTACAACTGGCTCTGGCTCCTCCACTGGTGACTCCTGTGGATCAAAACTACTTTTTTACTCTAAAGAGATGCAAATTAAGATGCTGTAATTCAGTGTATATGATTGTGTGTTTTCATCTGTCATGTACACAGCTGTTATCTTTCAAGTGATTGCTTTAAACAACTGTTTCAAACATGCATACATTCTAGTAATTCCCTAAAACAGCTCAGGAGGTCCAGCATTTTTTCTCTAGTTTACCTTGACTTCTACCTCTGGTTGTGCATCTACCTCTACTGTTGGCTCTGGTGGTTTCTTGCTTGTCTGCAGGACAGTGAAGGAATTGTTAATGTTAGTAAAAGCCAAAAAGACAGAAAGAAATGTCCTTTACAAAGAAAAGTTGTGATTATGCAATTCTCAGCATGTTAGAATGGAAATGAGAACCTGTTTGACGATTTGGGAATAATCACATGATTGCTCGATGAGAGAGAGAGAGAGATGAGAAGGTCAATACCATTCTCTGTTCGTGTGCCTAACGCCAGGGGTCGCTTAGCTTAGCATAGCATAAAAACTGGAAGCGGAAGGAAACGGCCAGCCAGATTTAATTCAAAATCCTTTGGGAATAATAAAAAAAACTTCACATTATCTAAATTGGTGTCAGATTATTGATGACATAATAGTGATGAATGCTGATTGGATTGGAGGGGTCACTGTGAATGTTTTGCCTAGAGCCCCAACAGAATCTAGAACCGCCACTACAGATTCACGATATAACCTGCATAGCTTAACATTTAGCAATCATCTACTGTAACAATTTGTCAGTGATTAACGGCTGGGTGCAGTGACTTCCTTGAGCCTCCTTTGGTTGCCTCTCTAACTTACAGTGACCGTGATAAACAAACGGGCAACATAAATGAAACAACATTTTTTAAAGTAAGCTGTACAGAGGTTCAGGGACTAGCAAGGTTAGCTAGTTAACCCTTTTCCCCATTTCTATGCTAAGCTAGGCTAATTACCGTCCAGCTCTAGCACAGAAAATAGAGTGGTATTGGTTCTCATCAAACTCAAGGCAAAGCCAAAAGGTTTACTTCCCAAAAGGTCAAGCTATTATTTTTGTAATTCATTGAATCACAAAAGGAAATAGAATGTGTTTTAGAAATATGGACTGTGGAAGAAACAGTGGTACTTATACGATTGTTCCCCCAAAGATATCTTTTGGTCAAAATCACACTAATGTTGCAAAAACCCCAATTATTTCACAACCTTTCACATAACAATACTGCAAATTGTCCAGTTTCTGCCACTTCCAGACAAAGCGCTCTTGTGCAGTTAGTAACGGGATGAGCGATGGTCAGTTTTAGAATATGATATTCTACCGTACCCCTGCTGCAGGCTTGGCTGAGGCCTTGGCTCCACTTGAAGCACCCTTGCCTTTTGATGCCTTGAAACCTATCAGTACCTCAAATTCACATACAGCATGTTTCACACTACTTCATGAAAACAAACACAGTGGAACACGCACTCAAAAGTCTATATGAATAATCTGCTGTCTCCAGTTATCTGTTTTTTTTTTACCTTTGGACGGAAGAATTTGCTCAGCGCTGATTTTCCTTTTGCAGGCTCAGGTTCTTTTGCAGCAGCTTTTGGTTCCACTTTCGGGGAGGATTTCACAGGTTTGGCAGCTGGTTCTGCTTTGATTTCCATTTTTGGTGGCTCTGGAGGAGGTGGTGGTGGGATGGACATTCCTTTGGATGCTGCGGGCGGTTCAGATACTTGTGCAACCTATTCAGGAGAGAGCGGGTATTAAAACAATGTGTTGCTATGGACTACACCCAGACTAACATCAACTTTGAAAGATACACAATGGAAAATTAAAGGTGAGATCATTTTCAGGCATCAATAAAGTATTACCAGTGGAGTTAGTATACAAAATGCAAAACTGGCAAATAAAGCAACATTTCTTAGAAGTTAACTGAAGACAACAGTGTCCAGTAAAGTTTTACTTTCACGGCAAGATCTGTTACTTTATAGGCAATGTGCTCACAGTAGTGGTTGCAGCTGGTTGACTCTCCTTTGGGGGCTAATAAGCAACAGAAAAAAAACGCAGTTAGGGAAATGAAGCAAAAGAAATATCTGCATAGTGTGATATGGCAATGCAACCCCCCACTTCTCCCCTCGGCAACAAACGCATCGTCACACGCCTGAGGTAAATTTGTCAATAAGCAAATTTATTCATAATTCATAAATCAGTTCGTGCCGTCCTTAACGGCGAGTCGGTTCACCCAGGGCAGCCCTGCAGCTCGCATGCCTTACAATAGCTTGTGTGCATGGCCTATAAATGCTAAGGAGAATCTATTTGTTGTTTCAAATGAAATTGTAAATAAAGACATCCTTGATTCAACCAGAAACAGGATTGAGCAGAAATGGATGCAAGCAATCAACAAAAGCTGTGTGCATTTCCAAAACCTGCAATATTCAATGTATCAGAAATCAACCCTGAGCTTAAATAAATTCACATAAACAGCCTTATAAACCAAAATAAGAGTGATATACTGACGGATAATGAAAGCAGGTCAAACAACAATATCAAAGCCATGGTGCCAAACTCATGCAAAGTGTTAAGTAAAGCTTTATTAAATATGATTACCTGATCTTTTGCAGCAGGAGCAGCTGTTTCCTTGGTTGTTTTAGTGGGAGTCACCTGGGCAACAAGAGAAGAAAAATTAACCATTTTCAAAGAAATAAGAAGAAATAGCTTCATCAAATGTGGCTCATTATGTGATTTTAAATGATGAAGCTGCAGTGTGAAAAAATTCAGCAAATGGAGATGTAACAGGGACAGAAAAATAATGATTTACATAAAACAGAAGCCTTTCATAAATGCAGACATAGGCCTTTATGATACACTAACTGAGGCCCACAGAGTGCACACTGAGGTCCCTGACAGAGCACATACAGTACATGCGCTGTCATTGTGACAGCCATTGTGCTCCGGAGATGGCGTAGGCCTGCCCTCGCTCTATCTTCACAAATCTCAACTTCCAACAGCACAGGCCTCCCTTGTGAGCTCACACTATGGGTTGAACAATAGGCCGCCACATTCCCGCATGTTCAAAGACTTGATTAGCATGGGGCTAGGGCAATGGTAACTCTTTAAAACGGCACGAGTCCAAAAGACATCCCGATGAAGAGGAAATACAATAGCTGCTTGTTGTGCGTTTTCCATCAGGCTCTGTCATCATGGCAGATTTGAGTTATGGATACCTTTACTACCAAAAAACTCGCTTTTTGGCACCAATCTCAACATAGAATAAGACAAATCACACACAAACAAACACACACACACAAAAATAACTTTAACGCATCTTGTCTACATATATCATCACTTATCCACACTTCATGTATATTAGCGTACGTCTTTGCTTCAGCTAAAAGCATTGTAGGAAGATGTTTTCCTTATTCTGGTTGTTTTGGTATGTTTGCCCCTAAATCAAGTTGAAGATTTCAAGCGTGCATTTGTTTGTACAGTTTTGATTGCGGCTAACCTTTGATTAATTTCTCCAAAGCAGCCTTATTTTACAAGAGCAGCAATTAACAATATGAAGTACGCATAAACAAAACTTGAAATGTAGCCACTTACTAGTGATTTGAAGAAGTTCATAACTGGATTCTCTTCTGGGATACTCTCCTCTTGCTTGTCCTCAGGTTCACTGTTTTCTGTCTCTGGTTCAGGAGCTTTTTCTTCCTCTGCACTCGGGTCTGGAGTCACACTTTCTGGCTCTGGAGATGACTCTGGTTCTGGTGCGGATTCTGGGTCTGGCTCTGGTTCTTGCCCTACGTTAGCTGTCTCCTATACACCATCACAAGGAGTTAGCCTTTCAGAATTATGTTAGAGCAGCGGCGCTGATATGCAAGCAGTGAGTGTCTTAATCGCAGCATTGAGATGGGAGCACAATTCCAACCATGCCTCTGCCTACTCACGACATTGTCAACAATCACCCTTTTATTAATGCGTCTGTCCCACCCCTCACTCATTGATATTCAACAATGTGTGAGAGTTATGCCCAAAGAAATGTGAGGAGAATCAAATACCTTGCTGTGTCCTTAGGATGAAAAATGTGTTTTATGTTTTCAAGAAAATAATTGACCAACAATGACTTCAAGATCTTTTGAAATTAAACCATTTGCGTAAATGTTCCTTCAGTGTGGCCTGATAAGAATTCAATATATCTTTTAAGCTCAGAGTATTACTACTTCTTCTTCTACTACTACTACTACTATTGTCTTTCTTTTCTGGAAGCAGGTATTATTTTTTACGACAGAAGCCAAATATTGGGAAAAAGTAAAAATACTCTGAGAATAAAGTCATTATTTTTGTCTTTTGTTTGCATTATATGTTATTTTTTCAGGGGATTATAAGAAGAGCAGCAGGCTGCCTGCACTAAAAAGAGGATATATTCAGTCCATCGTTACCCCTTTACTAAAGTATACCTCCATAAGATGCTCCATGTCCGTTATTTTAGCACGGCTGCTCTACTGATTTTAACCCTTCAATGTAGCATACAGGCTAACCATAGCCTTAAATCACAACCTTTTTCTCTTCATATCAAGACTTTTATATCAAATTATACAACTTTGTTCTCACACTAACGTTATTTTTGTAATATCATTACCTTACTCTCAAAGTATTATGACTTTAATCTCGAATCTTTTTCGTTCTTTAATGTGGCCTTGATACTCAGCCGCATTTTTCATTTCATACTGACGAAACATTCGTACAAATTAAGGCCACATCATGAATGAATGAGATTTTTCCTGTTTTCATTTTAGATTTTATTGGAAAACGTTTCAGTACTTTGACATGTAAACTTTGAGACCATGATAAATACAAACAAAGGAAAGTATCATTATTCAAAAAAAAAATACAAAACATATTACAATCCAGTTGCATTGGAAACCTATATTGACAAAAACGAGAAATTCTAAAGAGGTAGACTGTTTCTGAGACAAAAACAATGCTAAAAAAAACTTTAGCATTTTACTGAAGTACTTCCTTTGGAACCACGTGAATATTAACAGCAATACTGTATCCCACTGAAAACATTTCTAAACCACCGAGCCCGTATTCGGATTCTGCAACTACTGATGTACAAACTGACTGCAGATTAATAAGTAAGTCTTCCATGTCTGTACTTGTGGCAGGGATATCCTCAGTCATTTCTGCACTTTGTGACTCCACAGTTGAAGTCACAAGGTTAAATTCTGCTGCAACATCTTCTTTAATGATGTCTTCAACAATGGTCTCAAGAACAGCATCAACACACTCTACCACACTCTCATCTAAAGTGGCTGCTTGAGAATCTTTAGGGTTCAAGGCTTCAGATATGTTGTGGTTTACCATGATCTCCTCTGTTTTTTGATTCCACTCGAGATGGCTTGCATCCACCTCTGAGATTTCAGGGTTTAAAATAACGAATGGGACGACATCATCCTCACCAAGTACCTCTTGGACAGAAACCCAAGGCTCCGACTCTTCAACGGCATCCATCAATGGCACATCTGCTTGTTTTACTTCTATTTGTTCTGTAATGTCAACCTTTTCTGAAATAACTTGGACAACCGAGTCTTGATCATTCTCCAACTTTACCAGGAGGTCCTCTGTTTTTGGTTCCTGCTCAAGTGTCTGAAGGCTCTAGAGAAAAGACAGGATTTGAATCTGTTAGTTCAATACATTCCACTGCAACAACAGATGGAGAAACTGTTTCTTTAAGAGCATCTTCCAATGGCACCTCAACTTGGGCGATGATCTCCTCAACAAGTTCCTTTTGAACTGGCACAGAAGCCTCAGGCTCCTCTTTGGTATCCATCTGTTGCACATCTTCTAGCTCAAGTACAGGTTCAACAGCTATGTTTTCTGTAACTTCAATCTTCTCGATGGTAGCTATGACGGCTGATTCCTGTGTGTCCTCAAATTTTACAATAAGCCCTTTGGTTATTGGTTGTTGCTCAAGAAAACTTGAACTCTCCTCAGCAGACTCCTCAGAGATGACAGGGTCTAACTCTATTTGGTCAATGCATTCAAGACTAACCAAGGATGGATCCGCTGTTTCTTTGCAGGCTTCTTCCAAAAGGGCTTCATTTATGGCAATATTCTCCTCAGCCAGTTTCTCTTCAGTTGAAACATAAGACTCTTTATTTGAATCCATCAGAGGCATACAGTCTTGATCATCTGTAGGCTCCCTTACTATGTTCTCAGTGACGTTAATCTTCTCTGAATTAGCTTGAACGTCTGATTCTAGTACCTCTACCTTAAGTACTTCAGTCTTTGATTGGTCTTCATTAGGGCTTGAACTGTCCACCACTGGCTCCTCTGAAATGTTAGGGGTTGACTCTGTTTCAAAACATTTTACTGTAACAACAGAGGGAGTAGCATCTTCTTTATCAGCATCTTCTAAAGACACTCCAATTGGGGCGATGTTCTCTTCTCCGACTCCCTCCGGGACTGAAACCCAAAGCTTTGACTCCTCTGTGGTTTCCATTTCTGGCACACTGGCTTGATTAACTACAGGTTCCTCAGCTATGTTCTCGGTAACATCCAGCTGTTCAGAAGTAGCTTCAACAACTGATTCCACTGTGGTCTTTGGTTGTTCCATAGGAAGGCATGCACTGTCCTCCACAGGATCTTCAAGTATGACTGGACTAACATCTGTTGGCACAGTACACTCTAAAGCAGCCACAAGTGGATTGGCTGTTTCTTGGACATCTTTCAACTTCACTTGCCCTGGGTTGACAAGGTCCTCCAAGAGTCCCTCTTGGACTGAAACAATACCTTCCACTGCAACCTCAATTGGTGGAGCTGTTTCTTCATCGACATCTTCCAAATGTAATGCGAGTGGAGTGATGTTCTCCTGTACAAGTTCTTGTTGGACTGGGACACACTGCTCAGGATCTTCAGTACCATGCATCTGTGACACATCTGCTTGCTCATGCACAACTGAAAAAGCTTGGACAACTGATTCTGGCTTGTTCTCCAACTTTAGCACAAGCCCTTCAGTTTTTGGTTGCTGCGTAAGAAGGCTGTCCTCCATAGGCTCCTCAGAAATTAAAGAATTTGAATCAGTTGGCAGAATACATTCCACCGTAACAACAGATGGAGCAGCTGTTTCATTAATAGCATCCTCCAGCAGGACTTGCACTTGGATATTCTCTTCTAGTTCTTCTTGAGGCTGTAATCCTTCTGTGGCATCAATTTGTGGCTTATCAGCCTGCTTATCCGCATGTTCCTCAGTTATGTCTTCTGTAAGTTCAAGCCTCTCTAGCATAGCTTCAACACCTGAATTCACCCCAGCAGCTGGATCTTCTTCACAAGGGCTCAGAGTCACTTCTTCTGGGATTTGTTTTGGTGTTTGTATGCTTTCAGCTTGCAGATTGGTGTCTTCTTCCACAGTTTGTGGCATTGCTTCAACTCCAATTGACAAAGCATCTATAGCTTCTTCAAGTATCTCCTCAATAATTGTCTCACTTTGCTCATCTGGAGTGGCAACGTTCAATTCTTCTTCTCCAGAAAGAGGCTCAAAAGTTGTTGCAATAATCATCTCTTCTTGCACGACAATGCCATAATCCACTGCACACTCCTGGTGTGTGATGACAATATTTGCAAAATCTAGAGCGAGGGCATCGATCGCAGCATGTGGTATCAAGTCATCATGGTCTTCAACAATGACAAAGCTGGGTTCTGCTTCTGCAAAAGTTTCTTGTCCCACTTCCGCTAACATATCTTGACTAACATCGATACTTATCTCTGTAGTAATTACTTCTATATAGGACTGAGGGTTGACTTCATCATCAGGAGAATTTAAAGTATCTTCAGGAAATTCCTCAATAGTGATGAGCCCATTAAAAGGTGACACAATGATATTGTTTACTTCGGGGCAACAATCATGCTTCTTTGAAGGCTCATCTGCAGTCACAGGGACAAGTCCCTCTTGTTCACTTGTTCCTGTTACATCTTCAAGAGGCACAACAGCATCAGCAGCAGCAGCAGCAGCAACCTCTTCACAGGCAGAATCCGCTTTTACTAGGATTCCTGTTGTATGAGTTGGTTCTTCTACAGGCTTGAGTTGGGTTGCAGGATTCGGTTCTTCATAAGCAACCCCGAGAATGGGTTCCATCACCAAAATCCCTGGCTCTTCTTCCATCAGTACTGCATCAGTCGAGATGTCTTCAGGTGTTTTACCATTGTCTCCATGTACACTTGGCTCTGCTGTGTTAACAGCCGCAACGTAAGTGGATTGAGAACCACAAACCTCAACACATTCTGTCACGGCAATGTGAAGGCTGGACGAGATCTCCAATGGAACGGTTTCCTCAATGTTTTCTGCTACAGCTATTTCACCTTCTGTAATGGATTCAGTCACTTCAACCCGCTCCGCTCTGAAGACAACATTCTCGTACACGCTATCCTTCATGATGACCACTTCTTCAATGATGATATCAGAAACCACAGGCTCCGCATTTTCAGTCTGTTCAACAGCTTCCTCACCGATGACGACAACGGACTCACTCAGAAAATCTTCTTCAGTCGCTGCTGTCTCCATCGCAACTTCCACCGGGCCACAATAGCTGGTTGTATCCTCATTGTCGGTTTGCGTTGATCTATGTGCTTCAGTCTTGCTGTCTGTTTGGGTTGATATGTCAACCTTTAGATGTAGATATTCAAGTTCTTCTCTGAGCTCAGCGACGATCATGGTGGTAGCTTCTTGTTCACTTGGGCCGGACTCCTTTTTCATGAAAATCAACATTTATGTTAAGATAAAATATATTTGTTTTGTCACTGGGACACATAAGACAACCATGTGCTTGATCACACATTATTCACTTAATTATAATGCCATGCAAAAGTCCTGCAGAATACCTATAACTTGTGGTGTTATTTTATTGGACAACATTAGATGAGTAAATGATTCTGTTAAATTGTGCACAAGTTATGTGAAGGGGCTGGGGAAAATGTGATTTTATTATTACGCTGTCAAATATGAAACAGCAAAGGCGACAGAAAAGACACTCCAACTTACAACACCAACAACAAGTTGTTAGTTAAGTAGTATCTGTTGCAGGGCTGTTGTGTTACAGTGCATTACATCATGCAAATATGTATATTAATTGTTGGTTTCACAGTGATGTTAGTGTTCAGTAATTACTAAAAATATATATTTTTTTATTTTGCAATATATTTTTTGAACTTATTGTGACCGTATTAGGGCATGTGATTTACATTTGAGTGATTTCAGCCAATTTGGCAGGCAGGATGTTTTAGTACTCGGACATACAACCATACTTTTTATTTTACTCTTTTCCAGTGAGAACAAGTAATTTCGATTGTTTCTTTGAGATCTCAACTTATGTATCTCGTTATCTCGGGATAACAACGCTGGCTTTCTCGGGATAATAAGGGAATTTCTCACAATATCGAGAAGACTTCGCGAGAAACGGGTACTGTTATCCAGAGATAATGAGATGAATAAGTTAAGATCCTGATAAAACGACCTAAATGTACTTGTTATCACTGGAGGTTAAATTAGTTAAATTAATTCTGACACACGTTCACGTAGGGATACCATTTTTAGAGAATGGAGAAAAATATAAATGGACTGAGCTTTGTTTTTCTGTCAACAAATTCAATGAAAAAACCCAAATAAACAATGCAATAGCTCTTCAATAAGTGCTTAGGGAGTTCCCTACCATCCTTTGTTGGGAAACAATGGACCTTTAGGGCATTGATGAATAAGATTTATAAGGCTATATCAGAGCCTGATGAAAGTAGAACAATAAAAAGGATAATTTTACTGTTATTTATATTTTCATGGGATTTGTTGACTATAAGAAACATAGAGTTTCACAAAAAAAGCATTTTAATGTGCACCTACCGGCTCTGGATCAGTGGCAGGAGGAGTTTCTTCTGGAGCTTTTTGATCTGTTTCATCTTCAGTTGGCGCGACGATTTCTTGAACAGTTTCAACTTCAACAGGAACGGGCTGAGGAGCAGGAGGTTCTGCTTTCTTTTTGAACATTTTGCCAAACAGATTGATTTTTTCTTTACTTTTCTTGACCTCTGTCTGTATGGTGCTTTCCAGGACTTCCTCTGTCTTGTTTATGGTTTCCAGGACCTCTTCCTTCTTCTCGTTCATTGTTTCCAGGATCTCCTCCTTCTTCTCGTTCATAGTTTCCAGGACCTCCTCCTTCTTCTCGTTCATGATTTCCAGGACCTCCTTCTTCTGTTCCATGGTTTCCAGGACCTCCTCCTTCTTCTCGCTCATGGTTTCCAGGACCTCCTCCTTCTTCTGGTTCATGGTTTCCAGGACCTCCTTCTTCTGTTCCATGGTTTCCAGGACCTCCTCCTTCTTCTCGTCCATGGTTTCCAGGACCTCCTCCTTCTTCTGGTCCATTGTTTCCAGGATCTCCTCAGTCTTGGTGGCAGTTTCCAGGACTTCAGAAATAACTGGAGTCACATCTGGAGCAGGTAGAGAGTCTGCTTCGATTACTACATAATCTGTTGTATCTGTGAGGAGGTCTAAAGATGGAGGCCCGCCATTTTCCGGCAGAGTTGTCTCGCCTTTAACTGACAAAAAGAAGAATCTGTTATCAAAATATGAACAAAAACATTGGCAGATGAATCAACTATTCCAAACTGTACGACCTAAAACAGCTGTCACCAAACCTAATTGCAACTTTAACCAAATAAAGGAAGTTAAAATTGTATTCCTAGTTGCTTGCGTTCAGATATTGGTCAATCATAAGCATGGACAGTTTGTTCTTTATGTTGTCAGATTGTTACTGTTGGGACGACTGATTGTTATTTTCATAATTCTTTTTCTCAAGAAGCCACATCACTAGATATCATTGTTGATGTGTGTGTTATTGTTTGCCTCAAACATTTAGGTCATGCATTAAACCTGATTGTTCCATGAAGTAAACATGTAAAAAATGTATTATTAACTCTAGCGTCAACATCCACACTTAAACAAACTCAGGGGTAATTGGGAATCCTACGGTGTCACCTGAGTTACAAAAACTACACAGTGACAGGTCAAATAGTTGCTCCTTGTCAATTGTCTGTGACTACGCCTAGAGTTTACATTAGGAGACTCAAGGCATAGTCCAGCTGGGAGTCACAGTGTTTACAGAGCATTATAAAAGTCCAAAAGACTAATCCAACATGGAATGATCAGCTGATTTTCGTGACAGTCGTTTCCCATAAAGAAAGATATGATATAGAAAGATAAAGTAGAACATTATCTCATCCTCAGATGCTCCAGGTTTACAGATATTAACATTGTGTCTGCGTTTGTTTGTATTACATAATTTCACTATAGTGTTACACTTTGACATATTCAATATACTTCTGTTACCTCTAATACCAAGAAGAAATGTAAGTATTCCACTCACCATCAACCTGCAGTCCATTAGTCAAGCCATGCACTGATCCATTTCCATGCTTCTCTGGTTTTTTCAAACTCTATGAAAGATGATAAAAAACAAATCTGTGTGAGCTCCATAATACAAACAAAATATTTGGCTAGTTTGAACAGAAACACTTATTTTGACTAGAACTCGTGTATACACTTACAAGTCTATTTTGTTTCAGAGGAAACAAAGTTATAATAAATAGTAGTTATACGGCATCATTGTAAAGATTGAATTGTAATTGTTGTAATTTTACCTTTGTTCGCTCTTTCCCCTTTGATTGCTCGTTTCCCATATTTTCCCAGTCAACTCCTACAGACACAGAATTTTATCTCAGGTAAAACTGAAAGAAACAATAAAAGACAAATGTGTTATATTGCACTGATATTCTAAATACATGGCACTGAGTCAAACTTCCATATATTTCAAATGTCTTACCTTGTTACACCTTTGCAAGCCGAGTTAAGTATATCCTCGTTAGGGAAAAATATGGAACGTTTCTGTGACTGTGCCACAGTGATGGACTTGCAGCTCCTGCCCAACTGTGTATACAAGGCTACTGTAAACAGGCTATTTAATGTGTGCTTAAAAAAGGGTGGGACTTTTTAAAGTAATCATTTTGGATTTCCTCCAGTGAATAGCCCGCCATCCGCCCTACAAGGTGTTGGCGTTCTTTTGTAAAATCACATGATGAGTTCATGGTAATCTCTGTGGGTGTCCTGTGAACATACCTCCACAAGATCATGAATAGGTAACGCTCCAATCAATCACCCTGTGACGAGGCGGTGCAGTGTAGTCTTGTTGACAAACGCAGCTGAGAAGTAACAGGATGTTCATGAAGGATGCTGGCTTGGAATATTCTTTTACTATCAAAACATAAATAATATGTTTGACTTACAACCCTGCAGTATCAACCAGGTTAATACCTTGGATTTGAGTCAAAATAATAAGAATGCTATAAATTGAGTCTTTGTTATTTGGATTTTTTTTTTATGATTCCCATTCAGGGTGCGTTGATTTTAAGAAATAAGGGGAACAAATCAAACTAGCATGTGCCTTTAAAGTCCTCGTGTATTTCTTTGTTCTTATTTGATTTAAAAAAAAAAGCTTTTTTAGTTGCAATGATCAAGTATCTGTTTTATTATCACAGTTAATCAAGACACACAAAGAGCTCTGTAATGAAATCATGTGTCTTTACAGACTCTCACAAAGGCCTGTCAATGCATCAATACTCACAGGCCTATCTGAGAGCCGTTCAGGAATCAAAGACTTTAGTTCATCAACGGTTCCTCCTTTCTGTTATTTGTCTCCGCTCTTTGTTTTGTCAGGCTGCTTCTGTGAGAAAAAGAGCTGATCATGCTGCCAAAAGCCCATTAAAGCTAATTTTGTTTATTTTCATGACACATGTCAAACCTTTTATATGCAAATCAGCTGTTAAAAACTGCATTTGTTTTTTCAGCCAAAGTGGAACTGTGTTTAAAAGCTTCAGATGTGCACTATGTATTGAACTTTTTATGACAAGGCTTGGAATGCACAAACACAATGTCCCGATTGTAGCCTATGGCCTGCACATTGAGGTGGGAGTTGGATTCCCATGTTTGAATTGTGCACTTCTGACTTCATGCCTTCAGGGCCTGCAGCTGAGAGACCTCAAGCAAACTCTCCGTGAACCAACGCAGGACGGCCCACTGATATTTGTATTCATGTCACAGCCCCGAACACAAAGTGCACATCAACTCTTTTTCAAGTTGGACTAACATGCTGTAGCCTAGTGTGATTTTGTCTTGATAGGCTACTGCCCATATGCAGTAACTGAGCACTTTGATGTGGTGTACTACATTACATCCATCGTAACCCTATGTAGCTGCAGTAGCCTGGATTAATATCGCTCTTGCTTCACACATGTAAATATTTGAACTTGGGTGCAGCACTGTTTGCTTTAGAAATATTTACAGAACAGCAGTTCCGGTTGATACAATAACTAGTTCTACATATTGTTAGCAAGTATGCACATTTCCTATTAAAATGTATGATAATAATGGTAATAATTAAATATATATATATTGAAAGACTTTAAATAGCTAAATTAGTGTTCAGATTTAAGTTAAGACCTTGTTTGATGCCACATTTCGTGACTTGTTTATTTCGACAGACAATAAAGTGCAACAAGGACATGCTATTAAAAGTAAAAAGTAACAAAAGTCTTTGTTTGTCCTTTTGTCTGCTGTCTTCATCTCTCTTTTAATACTGTATAAGGGATTATGACGTACAGTATATGATTCCTCTCTCCTGTATATTTGTGGGCCTTTGACGAAACCACAACATTTAGTTTTTTCCTTATTGTAAATGACAATGTTTAAACATCAATACGAAATTGATCACAAAAAAAAGTGATGACTCTTTTGTAATTGTCACGTTTCTTTCTGTCTTACTCCTGACCGCTAGGTGGCGGTATAGCTATATTGTCGTGTTGAGCCCGCTGTCTTTGTGCAGTCGAAGAAGCCAAGATGGCAGCCACCATGAAGTCTCCCGTAGTAAGTGAAAGAATTAAACAACTTCTGTTTTGTGTTGGGTGCATTGTGTCGCTGTTTTGATTGGAGCAGTAATTAAATAACAGTATGCCTGATTATTGGGAGAAAACGACCCCAATAACTTCCATCCGGGGTGTTGAACGTCTTGGACACACCCTCGTGCGGCTCAGTGACTGTAGCTAGCATTAGCCTTTAGTTATAGCTAGCTTGGTAACAGGATAGCTAGTTAGCGGTAGATTCCTCTAAATAGAGCTTCAAGAGAGTTCAAGAGCCAATAATAAAAATGTGAATACAGATGAAACCCGTCTAATCAGGGGGCTTTGACAGTCGACAAAGCGAAAAAGACCGCACACGTGTTGTGTTGTCGTATGTAGCTTGCTATCTAACGTTAGCTGTGTTCACCATTCATATTTGGGTTTGCTGTGTCTGTGTGTTTTTTTTAAAGTCTTGTCCTTTTGTTTGCAGGCGGTTGAAGACGTGAACGTCACTTTTGAAGACCAGCAGAAGATCAACAAGTTCGCCAGAAACACGAACCGGATGACGGAGCTGAAAAATGAAATAGAGGCAAAGAAAGTAAGAGCTGTGCAGACATTTCACACGAACAGGCAGCTTGTGTCCCTAAACATGAAACAAACAAACATGGTAATGAAGTTAATGGTACCACCATAACCAGTGTAACTACTACCACTGCTACTAATACTACTGTTGTTTCCTTTATACAGCACTTTTCAAAACAGGGTTACAAAGAACTTTACACAATGGAAATAAAATAAAAGAGAAAACTGAGGAAGATTTCCACAAATTATAGAAATACAAAAAAGGACGTAACACAATGTAAAAACCATCAAAGATGAAAGGGAATGAAAACAATGATATCACCAAAGATAAGAGATAAAAAGGATCACATAAATAAAAGATTGAAACAGTCACAGGAAACTTTAGGAAAGCATAACAAGATTAAACGATAAAAGATACTGCCTTGGATATGGCCTTCATTTGGAAGTGAAAGAAGTTAATGGTACTACTATAACTACTACCACTAGAACAACTGCTACTACTACTGAATAATTAGGGACGCACCAATCCTCTTTTTGGGGCTTTTTATGCCTCTATTTGGAAACTGGAAAGTGGACGGGGTCAGAAATTGAGGAGAGAGAAAGAGAGAGAGTGGGGAATTACATGTGGGATATGAGCCTCAGGCTACCGGCGCCCCGTCTTTTTTCAGTTCTAATCCGATTCCGTTACGATATGTTCCGATAATGATACTGATTACGATATGTTTTAAAATCATAGTGAGTAGTGTTATTGTTGTGTTGGTATTATGTGTATGGCTACAAAAGGATTTAGTAAAGCTGGCTTTGCATTTCTTAATGAAAGAGTAAAAATAAAATTCAAAGTGTAGTGTTAGATATTTGTGATCATATAGAAGGAGCTGTTTTATGTCGTCTGAACGTCGTCATGGAGATGATCTTTGGGCACTTGTTAAAGTTCAGTCTGAACGTTTTCAAAGAGAGACTGTACGAGCTGAGAAATGATTTTTCTTCACCGGTGACGTGGATCAGCACCGTCAGTCCGATATCCGATATATAAACTATAATAAAACTATCAGACCTGATGCAGACATTAGATCAGATCTGTCCCATCCCTCATAACAATAATTACTATGTTGACAGTTATTAATATGGTAAACATGATTACCGTAACGTGTTGAGCACCTTTCATTAAAGAAATGAGCGCTGAACAAAGAGAATTAAATACACATTAAAGAGTCTTAACAAACAGTACCATAATGTTAGAGTACAGTAAATATTCATTTGAATCAAAGTGCTGTACTCATGGGGGATTCATGTTGGGTCTGGTAGTAGAGTCTGGACCTGCTCTTTTTGTAAAGAGTCTTTAGAGGACATTTGTTGTGATTGAAATAAAGTACCTGATTTTAGAATGATTTAGTTTTCTGACTGTCACGAGATCGGGGAGAATGTGAAGTGTTCAAACTTGACACTGAACTAAGATAACGCTCCAAACTTAGAGCCAGGTTATGAGTCAAAGAGTGGACGCAGTCTAAATAAACATGTCCACTTTCATGTTTGTTGAACTGTTGTAAGGAGGTGTTGAGTAAACTCACCGGTCACTGTCTCTTATTGACTCTGCCATTACACCTCCCTGGTCCACACCTCTTGGCTTACACGGCACAATTCACCACCAGCCTACGGAAACAACCTTAATGTCATATCAACGCTGTTTGTTCAGATGAGTCACACTGAGTGCGCTCTGAAGGCAGCGCTGCTTCTCGATGACTCAGCTGTAAACATCTTTCATTAATTAACTTCTCCATATTCTGCTAATGTCTTTCTGCAGAAATCTCTGCAGAACCTACAGGACGCGAGCGATGACCTGATGATGTTTGACGACGACTCTCTATTGATCCCTTATCAAATTGGCGATGTCTTTATCAATCACACCCAGGAGGAAACACAGGAGATGCTGGAGGCTGCGAAGGTAGGTTTCTTAATATCTACACACGCTCTTTCAGCCTGTAATCATCCATAAAAGACTTGTTTAACCAAAGTCAACAAAAGAGACAATGAAGGAGAATTTACATTCAGTGATAGACATAGAGATGAATTAGACAAGTAGCTGAGCTCCTGATTAAAGGCCTATAAAGTGAACACATTAAAAAGGTAAGTAACTCAGCAGTCGTATCAAAACATTTTTATCAGACGCCGTTTAATACAAATTATTCGTGGCAAGATTTTAGGAATTCAAATGCTCTGATCACATTCTTAATAATAAATTCTTCTGAGTTTATTTTAAACTCCTGCCGCTGGTATCTGAATCAGGTCTTTAACCTGATGAGATTCCTGTTTTTAAACGAGTGATTTCCTGATCGCCACATTAGGCGTTGTTTTAAACTGGCGAGTTTCTTCTAAAGATACACTTCATCACAAAGTCTATTTTGTTTTTTGACAACCTGCAAAATCTCGAGACGTCTCTCAATGTCAGTAAAGCTTTGAAACGTTTTCATTCAAGCTTGTCGAGAATTTATCCCACACGTGCTGATTCCAAGGTGAAAAACTCGATTTGTTGAAAATCAGTTTGTTGTCCTTCAAGCGCCAGTTGAGTGACCACCTTGTCCTCGTTCTGTTTATCTTTTCCACAAGTATTTGACAACTGCATTTGAGGGATCAACACAATAAATGTGTGTATCTATCTACAGATTGAACATAGGTCTTAGAAAGATATCGGCTGATATGTCGTTATCTGATTTTTTCTCTCCCCGATATCAATATCAGCCCCAAAAATCCCAAATCAGTCGGGCCCTACTTTGTAGCTAACTTTTCTCAATTTTTTCTTTTGTCATTGCTTAACAGTTCCAACAATGCCTCATGTGACGTCCTGTTCTTTAGTCAGAAAAACGGTCATTTGAATGTCTTACCTTCCATCGAAGCGCAAAATGATCGTTATTTTGATATCTACTGTGTTACTTCATAAAAAAGTTTAGAGCCAAAAACGTCTCTTTGTAAAGAGGTAAACTTTAAAGGGGGAGGTCAACAGCTTTAACATAGTTGAACATTTGCAAACCTTAAACCAGAGTTCTAAGAAACAGCTCTTTATTTTTCCTGCTGAGCGTTAGATGACTTTGTTTATATTAGCATACAGGAAAGAGGCAGGTGGACAGCTACTTTTTGTGGTGTCAAAAAGAGTCAAAATCTACCTCCGAGTGAAACCACAATAAACATTTTGTTTCTTGTTTGTTAAAGCCATAAAAAAAACAGGAGTAAAGAAACGGCTAGTTTACAGAGGGTTTTGCTCTGGGCTATTTCTCGACCACATGCGCTGACTTCCTCGACTGATTGCTTTTGCAACTCCACGGTGACTTGACCAAAATGAAAGACATGAGGGTGGTATGAATATTCTCATCTACCTCTTTAAATAAACAATACGCATATTTAACAAGATGTGGAACAACTTCTTCAGGTTTAGGTGTAGAGATAACAAGTTAGCATTACGTCAGGACAAAGCTAAGGAAGCAGGCATCAACACCACTCCCCGAAGCTGCCTCTTAAGTTTGAATTAGGCGGCCTTGTGCAGGCAGATGGCAGTTGCCACACAGGGGCGTGTAAGAACCCTCCTGGTGCGCCTTTGGGAGACTAGCCGCTCAGTGTCATTGTCACACAGCGGATAAACTACAGCGAGAGGGCAGACGGTGACCGGGAGACGGTTCAGATCAATGCTCGTCCTCTCCTCTGTAACTTTCTGTTTGTCCTTGGTTTTGCTGCTGCTGCTTCATCACACTACAAAGCATCCCACACATGCCTTTACTGATTGATGTGCAGCAGTCTGTCAGGAACGGCTCCCTTTTCATCTGTTAATTTCTGCTGATTATAACTTATTACACGTTTTTCTCTCCATCACTTTTTCTCCTTCAACCTTCAGACGCTCTCAAAGAGTCGTCCAATAGGATTATTTTAGTAAGAACTGGCTTGTGGAAGTGTCCTTAACCCCTGATGTTGCATGCCTCATGTTGTTGGGGGAATTCAGGTGGTAATCAAATAACATGTTTTCATGTTCTGTAATCAGGAAGCACTCCAGCTGGAGGTCAAGGGTCACGAGGAGCGGGTGTCGGCGATACAGGATGTGTTGGGGGATCTGAAGGTCCAGCTCTATGCCAAGTTTGGTAACAACATTAACCTGGAGGCAGATGAAAGCTGAGCTCTCAAATGGACATTGATAGCTGCCCCACTGTGGACTTTTCTTTTTTATTTGTGTGTGTGCAGCTCTTGTATCACTTCCACTGATTGTTTGCAGAACAAAACGGACTCAGCATGAACCGCTTAGATCTGTAGCTCCTGCCTTTTGTTTGCACAGCTGATCAGTCTCCAGTTGAGTGTTGGTAAACGTATTCACGAGGACAACAAAGGTAAATATTTGGCGTTTAAATAAATGCAAATCATTTCAAACATGAATCGGTTTGTTTGATGCCTTCTTGTTACTGTTGGTCAAAGTTCAGTAAAAAACAACGAATGGATATTTTATAAATGGTTTCATTCATGATCGCACTTTAATAATAATATAATACATTTTATTGATGGGCGCCTTTCATGTCACTCAAGGTCACCTTACAGTGAAGTAAAAACAACACAAACCTAACAATAAGACATTTGTCAGTGTGCTATGCTGCCCCCACATGGATGACTAGAAGGGCTGAAGATTGTCCTTTTAAAACTGTTCAGATCTTTATAGAGAACATTTACTTTGTTCTGTTCAAGCAGTACAATGTCGAGGCATCCCTCCTTTTTGTTTTGGCCTAAACGAGGAAGGAAAAGGTATAAACCTGACCTCCGTACAGGAAGAAAAGCTCACAGGAAGATAGAAAATTACAATACAGTAATGTACTGTACTTAAATACATGTTTGTACAATCCAAACTATTACAAAGACGTCACTCAGGCTTTGTCCATTAATATTTACAGTCTATGGATGCTACTGATTCTTTGAAGTTGAAGCCTCATCATGACGTCCTCCGAACAGCTGATGTGTTTGATTGAACCCGGTGTAGAAATGGTGAAATATTTACTAAGTGCTGTTTCACCGCTAAGAACGTTTTGTTGAACTAAACAAATCAATAGTGCGTTTCCTGACACATTTCCTGAGCAATTGTTGGAAAAATCCCCCAAAGAGATCGTCACATGAACTTGTTTGTTAAAGGGGCCAGAGCTCAAAGGAGATGTCTTTGATATCTCGTCAAACAAAGGGAGAAAAACGACGTGTTTCTACAAATCATTACATACTGATGAATAAAACAGGGAAGTGTGCTGGGGAGTTAAAGAAAAGGCCGTATATGGTATTGGGTATACTTCCAAGATAAAGTTAGAAAACTGAAAAAGCTTTATAATTTGAGCAGCTCGGACTGCTTGACATAAAGAACATTTCCCGCTCCAAATCGTTCACATGAAAAGTTTTAGTAGGAACATAAAAATCGGGAGATAGTGCCATAATAAAAAAGATTTGGAATAAAGTGCAGCCCCTCCAAGAGGAAAATAAAGATGAAATAAGGTACATCGAATGCTGAAGAGGGAAAATTTGAATTCATAGCATGCATCAGGTAAAAGAACAATGGAAAACATAATTCACACACATGCAGCAGTGTATAAGCAAACTTCAAAAAGTATGATATCAGGAAAGTCTTTTGTTTGAGGTTGAAGGGAGGAGACGTTTTTAAGCCTCCTTTTAAACGTACTTAGCGAGCATGACTTCCTGATATCTGCATAATTGTAAAACGGCTGAATCCACGGTTCTCTTCCTCCAGGAAACCAGCAGCCGATGATAACATCGTATTCAAAGAACAAGCAAGAAAGCAAACCATTATTAAAAAGTTGAGCCTAGCACAGAGGTAAAAGTAGGAGATCTATTCTATCTAATATCAATAATATCTTATAACATATGCATACATAAGGTATCTAATGCGATTAGGAGAGACATAAAAGCCGTTTTCACATCTGCACTCCTGAAAACATCTAGATCATTTCAGGAGGACTGCGTGTTTCCTCCTCCAGTGTCTCAGTAGAAGCCGTTGTAAAAGCCAAATCAACCCACGATTTTCAGAAGAGGACAAGTCAATGTCTTTGAGACTGGCAGAGTTTAAGTCTTTGAAGATGCCAATGAAGATGGGGCGGCTGTGGCTCAGTTGGTAGAGTGGTCGTCTCTCCACCTGAAGGTCGGGGATTCGATCCCCAGCTCCTGCAGCAACATGTCCAATGTGTCCTTTGGCAAGACACTTAACCCCCGAATTGCTCCCGCTGCTTCGTCTGCGGCGTATGAATGGGATTAGTTACCTCTGATGGACTCACTACACAGCAACCTCTGCCATCAGTGTGTGAATGTGTCGGTGTGACCTGCGGTGTAAAAAGTGCTTTGAGTAGTCAGAACTAGAAAAGCGCTATACAAGCTCAAGTCCATTTACCATTTACCAATGAATTCCCTTTCTATAAGAATGATAAAGTTCCAGATGGATACACATTTGCTTATTTTTATTTGCATGAATATAATTGCAACGGTTCGCCAGCTCAATCTGTAAATCAAAGTAGGCACCCTGTAAAATCTAAAAGAATCAGGTGACATCTTTTGCTGATTTTGTGTTTTTTTCGAGTAAACCTCTGTAGAAGCCTGGTGGTGTGGGGGCCCCCATGAACATCAACAATGCACAGACCTCATTAAACCGTGCCCTCCAGTGTGGCCCTGCACCAGCTAATAAAATATCTGCGAAAAGAAAAAGAAACGGAGCGCTTGAAGTTATAGCAGACACCTCTGGAGGATCAAGATCTCAATTAACAAGTTTCTCCTCCCGGTAGGTTTATCTCCTGCTGAACATTCAGAGCTATGATTAAGAGGAGCTCCACCCACACACACTTGTCTTTATGCACAGCTTGTTAAACCCCCGGCTCAGAGCAACACATGGAAATGACTGGACTTATTTCCCAGATGGCCTTGTTTACTCTCTGCCCTCCCTCTCTCTCTCTCTTTTCATCTGTTCGTTTCTATCCATCCTCTCACTCTGCTGCTTCCTCCCTAATGACACAGATGTTGATATTTATCAACTGTGCCTCTGTAGTGAACACTTTGACAGCTTTTTAAATATGATTTCCTCTGTTGTGCTAAACTGTCAAATAAGGTGGGACGCTGCTGTCTGCCAGGATCTGATGACTCATGAAATGAAAGTTTTCCTTTAATTACAGCTGTAGAAAATTCTGCTAATTAGGCCCAAATATACCAAACACAATCTGGATTTGATATAAATATTTGATATTTAATCTCAGGCTTAGTGCAGCAACAGAAACCGACCAGAGGGTGTCTCTGTCTCCCCAGTAATGTCACAGTAAAATCACAGTTTTAACTAGTACTAAGAAGATTCCTTAATACAGCAAAAAAAAACAAACAAAACAAGATTAAACTGAGACAGAAATAGACTTTTTGTACTTAATGCACAGGTGGGACAGAGGACAATCCAGAGGGCTTTAAAGGAGCCCACCATACATTGATTTTAAAGCATCCTCAACGTCTTATACAATACAAGTAGATAAGATAAAATAGAACTTTATTACCCTCACCTTTCTTAATGGGGGCTGTGGCTCAGTTGGTAGAGTCATAGTCGCTCTACCGGAAGGTCCGGGGTTCGATCCCAAGCTCTCACACTTGCAGTAAGTTTGGTATGAAAGGGATTAGTTCTGAGAAAGCAGCCATCAGTGTGTGAATGTGGAGGTGGGACCTGCGCTTTGAGTAGTCTGAAGACTAGAAAAGCGTTAAACAAGCTCAAGTCCATTTAACGTTTACAATCATACATCGACGAAGCAGCCAGAGCAACTTGGGGTTAAGTGTGTTGCCAAAGGGTACATCGGACATGTTGCTGCAGGAGCTGGGGATCAAACCCCCGACCTTCTGGTTGAGACGACCGACTCTACAAACTGAGCCATTGGCTGCACATCGTCAATGTTGAAGAAATGCATTAAACATGTTACGCCGTGGATCCACAGAAAAAAAAAAATACAAAAGAGATGAAATAACAGAAATATAGGAAGAAATAATCGAGGAAAACCTAAAACATTAAGCCTGTGGTCACAGTGCATTCAGAATTTGGACTCTCAGTTCAAGTTGTACATGTTCAGAGTCAGACCACCTTTTGATGAAATCCCCCTTTTTCTACTTTCTCAATAAAATACAAGAGTACAGGGTTTTACAGGAGACTGTGACTTTGTGCACACTTCATCATTCTCTGCAGGTGAAAAATAGTGTTTGCTCACTGTCTCTGTATGTTGGTTTAAATGTCAGGAGAGTCAACCCAGACGCTTTGAGTAATCCACAGCAGCTTCAGCCATTCTTCATCACTGTCCAGCGTTTCTGTCTCACACAGCTTCATCCATGAGAAGTGAGACGAGATCTGAAAGGCCCTGAAATTCATACTGAAGATATTCATACTGGTAAAACAAAGATAACAGCATACATGTGTCTGTTCATCCACACTTTGAAGCTTGAATTATTATTTTATTGTAATTCTACAGTACACATTGAAGACGTGGGAATACAGATCGATGACATGCAACAACAACTACCGGGTCAGATTTGAAAAATGAATTATGAGGTATTTGTTCAGGAACATGTTTATTGATGAAGTGATCATCTGATGATCATGATTAGAAAATAAATGCAACTTTTCCCTTTCTCGCAACGGGGCTTTAAAAGTGTATGCTTTATTAATTAAGTCGAAGTAGTACACAGTAACCCAATCAAGCTCTGACGTCATCTGCAACGCCTACGCATTCTCCCCGTCAGAAAAAGATATCACTAGAGGCCTCTTCTTAGACGTCAGGTTTGCCTCCCTGGTTGATTTTGACTCGGTACGTCTCATTTAGTGCTTTCACACTTGTAACAAACTCCTGAAAAACTCCTGAAGGGTGAGCTGCATGTGTGAACAACACCAACAGCCAAATTTGTCACTCTGACTTTTTCCTGTTTCTCCTGCCAGCCCCCCTAGTAAAGCATGAATTCCAAGTGAGCTGATGTGAGAACACAGCAGCATATAATCAGGAGAATTCACATCGAGCGAGTGGGAGGGGGTGATGATGTTTATTCCCGGTGCACGACCTCAGAGTGTAAACATGCGACCGCTTTGATCACGGTGCACGTTATTAAACTGCTGCGTTAAGTTTTCTGTTCGTCAGTATGTTCTTCGACGTCATTCTTTTTACGTCATGTCTTGTCTCAGGAGATCCGCTGCCCCCCCTCCCGTCCGATAGGGATGGTCTCCCGCTGTGAGGTGCATGATGTGTAAACAACTAGATCAGGAGGATTTTGAGGGACATTCCTCCTGAAATGTTGCAGACATTTTCAGGACAGGGTATTTTAGACTTTGTTTCCATCATGTATAATTTACCGTGTTTGACATGCGCTGACCGATAAGCCATTGAATCTCTTTTCTATGCCTACTGTATGTGTTCTGGTACCATGCATTTTTAGATTTGAACCAGCGTTTGTGTCAGGAAGGTAATTTTGCATTTACGCAGAACAAGAATAATTGATAATTCCCCTCATGTGCATTAAAGCTGCTGTAGCAAGCCTCCTTTGAAAAGGTAGAGATAAATGTGTTAAAATGATGGAGTTAAAGGAAAAATGTGTCGAGTAAAAATCATTTCTTTAGAAGGGTAGAAATAGTGGAGAACTGAAAGGTAAAAAAGTGACAGAATTGATATTTCATTACGGACGACCTCTTTTTGTAAATGGAATATCTTTGGTTATGCACTGTTGGTTTGACAACCTTTGTATTGAGGGAATTCTCATCATTTTCTGTCATGTTTTAAACCAAACAAAACGTTCAAAATATAAAAATTACACCACTAGATTTACCAATTGGTGATAATATTCATATTTGCAGCACTAGTTGTCTACGGCTGCGGTACAAGGACGACCCCGTCTACCAGCTACAAAACCCACCTGAGTCTCTGAGTGATGGGACAGGATATGAGGGTCCTTAGCCTCGACAGCTGTGCTGCTGCATATTCTGAGTGAATGTCAAGTAAGCTGCATCAGGGGGGTTAAGCAGAGAAGTCTAAAAAACACCAAGAATATTGAGTGCAGTGAAGAGACCATGTGTCAGGGGCTGAGAGAGGCACAGCGCAGCGGCACACCTGTGTGAACAAATGTCTCGGATCATTTAGGAAAGGGCACGAAGCTCAAGCTGCAGATGCACTGAAGGCCTGAGAAGTTTACTGTGAGTGAGACTTTCAAGACTAATTAATTTGCTGATAATGAGTTCCATCCCTTCACTTCCTGGACAGGGACTCTGGATTTATGTGTGGAGGCTGGGATATCTTCTGTCATTCATTTCATTACTGTCCGTCAAGTTGATCATCCGAGACAATAAAGGCACAATTCCACAGTGGCAGCGTATGAATCATCTGAATGATGAAGACAAGTCTTTGTGTGGACTGATCCCTCTGTGAGCCTCTGTGTGTGTGTGTGTGTGTGTGTGTGTGTGTGTGTGTGTGTGTGTGTGTGTGTGTGTGTGTGTGTGTGGCATCAGCGTAGCAATCAGGACTTATAAGTGCTTTGAAAACAAATTGGTGTCCCAGAGCCAACATGCAGTGGTTTATTTAAAGATTTGTTTATCTTTCATTTATGAATTCCTGAATTGGAAATTAAAATGTCCGCTCGTGTATCATCAAGTCTCCGTCTAGAATCCCTAAAACGTGTGGGAGTGGGAGCTTGTAAGTCTCCCTCACTTATCTATTTTAATCAGTGGCCCCTCATATGCTGAGAATATTACTTGAGAAAATGCATTTCCATATCCATCATGGAACAATAGACCAAATAACTCACCATGTGAAAGACAGTATGCCTCCAAATATTTCAATGAATATCATTACCAAAGGCTGAATTTATGACGGTTGCGTTGCAGAGACCTTGAGGAAACATCCAGGCTCGTCAGGAGACGCTTTGAATTGCTCTGAAGAAATGACAGACGGCTTAATCTTAAATCTTACCAAATATTCACATGTGATGGGAGATCATACATGGATCTTATGTAACCATAACGTTAAAAATGGGTCAGTTTGATATTTTTAACCACATGATTTGTGCGTCTGTCATTACAACAATTTAGTACAGACTCAAATATCTTTGCTACTAGTGGGTAGATTGTCTTGAATTCAAAATGGTCCCAAGAAGTTTAAAGGCAGGGTTGGTCATTTTCTCCAGATACACTTTTTTAAGATCTTGGTTGAAATTGTCTTTAGGTCCTGACAGAAAGTAATAACTCATGTGCTCTGAAAAAGGAACGCAGAAAATCCATCATCTGTAGCAGCTGTAAGCCTGTAAAAACCAATGTCTGTGACTAAATACGTAGAGCTAATTCCAACAGTTTGCTCTTTTATTTGTATTTGTATATTTTGACAGGGACAGTGTACAGCCACTTAGCTGTATACCAGAGTTAGCTATGAGCTAACTTACATCTGTAGTCCCTGGGCAGGAGACAGAGACAACCTCTGTTAAAGGTACAGTATGTAGAATCACATGCTAATGTTTACATTAAAATATCTAACTTCAATTAAAAATTGACTAAACCCATGTTATATATATTTTTTAGTTGAGTACTTACATCACCTCAAATATTTCCAAAAGTTGTCAAAGCCAGAGAAATCCGTAATTTTATAGTTGTAACGGGATGTGTCTTGTAGGCGGCTGCCATGATAAGCCGCCATGACAGACAGGAAATGTTGATCGTTGTCAAGGAAACACCGGATGTTACGTCAAAGACTGCTGTATTAGCTAAGCGCTAGCTGCTACTGAAAGCTGCCGTTCTGTCGCTGTATGTGCTGCTGTGATAAAAAACTTAATGTAAATGATACTTGGATACATCGTCAGTACACATATTGTCTTTCTCAGGTCGGTTTTGCCCGTTCGTATTGATTCAACACAGAGTTCATTCGTTTTCACAGGGGGGGGTGGGGGGGTGGTATCCCATGAGACCCTGCGAGGAGCGACGTCATCTCTTTTGTTATTGTTTTGATTGAGAGCCCCCTTGCGGGAGATTTTACATACTGTACGTTTAAGAAATAATATATACACTAAACACATCTACACAACAATACATAACCACTATGCAACAGAATTCATCCACAGTGAAATTCACAAATGATATTAAAACATTAACAGGCTAAGAGCTCTGCACTTTAAAAACAACACAATACATAACCACTATGCGGCAGCCACACGTTCCTCCACAATGGTATAAACCACATTTTAACCACTAACATTTCTTTCTCTTATTCAACTTTTTTTTTTCATTTTTTATTCAGAATAAACTCTCCATTATTGTGTTTGTTATTTTTCGGCTTTTATGTTTTGTAAAGCACTTTGTAACGTCGGCCTTGATAAGTACAAATAAACTTTGTTCTTATTTTATTACCTTCTAAAAAAAATGTCATGCTGCTTTTAGGGAAAAGGAAAAAAAGGGGGTAGCAATGAGCGCTGCACTGGGTCAAAAAATGTAAAGGAATCAGGTGCTCAGTAGAGTCGAAACGCTCTGACACATCCCTGTTTAATAAAGGATTTTTATAAGACATCAGAGTGCGTCTGACTTTCACTTTGGACTGCCTTTCTACACCTCAAACTGTGTTTGTCATCAGGACAGTTCCCTTTTTTCTATCAGCTATCCAACTTTGTACCTAAGTTGCAGCCTTACAGAATGCAACTGGACTTTTAGGCCCAAATTTAAATTTCTCCCCTTGGCCTTACTACTCTGTTTTGTGTGATTCCTAGTAGAGTACAGGGTCTCATTTCTGTCTGGGATTGAGGTGTAGAGGTCATTGTGCCCTGGAGCATTTAAAGTTGGAGACTCAAGCCTGAGTTGGAAAAGAAAATGGATGATAAAGGATGCAGAAGGTGGATGTTTTTAAAATATGTAGTCTAATACAGTCATTCCAAACATGTTATTAAAATAATGCAAAATAAAAAGAAAATTGCTACTTAGGTCGGTTGAATTAATTTAAAGGTCTTTCATTATGTAAAATACACTTTACCGTGTTTCTCTAACTCTAATATGCATCTCTAGTCTGTCTACAAACCCCCCAATTATGAGAAAAGTCCGTCCTCTCCGTCTTCTGCCTGCTCCACTTTTCAGAAAATGTGCGCTCAAACAGGCCGATTGGAGATTTTCCCTTCATGACATCACAAAGGGCAGTAACCCCTCCCCCAGGTGGGTGACACTCCCACAGCTAGGTGTTTGTTCTGCCCTCTGAGTCTGCCTTCTCACCGTAAACAAAAGGGCATGGAGCGAGAAAGCCCCGCGCTTACTAGCCCTTCCAGAGAGGGGCGTGGTCAGACACAGCTCATTTACATTTAAAGCTACAGACACAGAAACAGCCTGTTCTGAGCAGGGCTGAAATAGAGGGGTTTATAGACATGGATTTATATCAAGGAAGTTCACAGACATGCTTCGGGGAGCTCTGAGACTTATTTAAACTGGTTGAAAAGGAGGAGAATATGTGACCTTTAACAACAATTTGTAATTGACATAGTATCCCTTGTATGAAGCTTGAAGAATGTTATGTAATTAGGAACGTCCCATTACCCATTAAGTAAAGGGCCCTCCAACATTAGGCGTAGATCCAAGGGGCAGAATGTATTTCTTTTTATATAACCTTTATTTAACCAGGACAGAAACTCATTGAGATTAAAAATCTCTTTTTCAAGACTAGTTGTTGGCATCGGGAATAAGTCTTGTTGCTTATAAAGTGCTAGAGTCAAAGTTTAATCCCCTCCCAGAGTGGGAGAGTTATTTTTAACCACTCAGACCAACGGGGCACCACAACCCGGGTGGTCCAGTCCAGTTACATATGCTGAGCTTATGAGCACTGGGCAGCTCTGGCAGGCCAATCTAAAGTCCTGTGTATTGCACAATGTTGCTGTAATGACATTAACTGTGGGGAGAATGAATGCTGCAATTTCAATCCAGGCAGGATTTTCCCAAAGTAGTGATTTAAACCAATGATCCTTCAGTCACATTAGTGTTGCACCGACTCAGCTCTACTGTCGCCCAATTAGCTTCAATTTATGGGCCGACAGCAAATAACTGCAAAAGATGGTTTCATGTAGTCCTCCTTTAGGGTGACATGTTCTGCAGTTTTGTTCTCTCTGTAGTCGCTCTAGCATCCATCTTTCTCGTCCTTATTTTGAAACATCTGACGGCTTAATTAGGAGGGGAAATAAAAGGTGGAAAACAAGGATGAATTATGACTTCTTGATTTTTCCTGTAATTGGTACCAACAAATTTAAGCACAAAATAAATCATCATCTAAAAAGTGACTGAGCAGTAAAAGGTTCATCAAATCATAGCACAGCATTCTACCGAGTTGCTGAATTTCATTATATGTCCTGATGTGCTTTGTGAGTTCTATGATAAAGCCCGACACTGTGATGTCTGTGGGAGTTGTTCACCTTGATCCTGCTGCTGAGACTCTTCTATTAACAACTCGGTAGGTGCTGTGCCGTTCACTTCAGTTTTAGTTTCAACACATCACTTGGCTCAAACTGGCAATGCAACTCTGATGTGTGCCGGTAAGCGGATGTCATCCTGCCAATAAATCGTCTATTGAAAACTCTCAATTGGGCCACTCCATCAGCTCAGGAGGAAATACCTTCAATAATAGATGCAGAGGAATACATGATACTGCAGCACATTTGAGTCAAGCCTCGTCATAAGTGGCATAATTGGATCGGGCTCAATGGGTTAAAACAAAGACAACACAATGCGTGTCTTCAAACCGCACAAATATCCTGCAGAGATAGGGCACGTCTGGTTAAAGAGTTTTCTGGACATTTTAATATATTGTGCATTCAACATGTGTAAAAACGTATTTTATCCAATAATTCAACGCATTTTAGAGTTTTTACTAAAAATGATCCAAAGATTTTTGGCTGGGATATCTTCATTGAGATTAATAAGGGAACTACTTTTAAACCCCCATCCCCAGGCATCATTGTATATGCAATAATGTAATAATATGAAAGGAGCAATATGTAAGATATCTGCTGAATTAAATGATAAAGTGACCTTACTCTATGATCAGACATTAAGGAAACATGCTATGTTGAAGTGCTGGCTTATCTGACAACAACACAGCAGCAAGTATGTCCTTCGTCTAACTTTACATTCTGGTCCTGAATGGTTTGTTTTTGTTTTGACCAGAGAAGGATTGCAGTTTTACAGCCCAACACGGCCGTTTTGGACACCCCTTAGTTTGCCAGGAAAAACGGCAAACCAACAGGTGTTGCAGGGATGAAAGCGGGCAAACGAACCCGACCTAAAAAGTGTCCGAGACATCGGCAACCAGCATGCACATCAACTCTAGCGAGGAGGGGGCGGGGGGAGATATCTCTCTCCAATGTTTTGAATGTAGACTGCAGTACCGATTTTAAACACTAGGTGTCAGGGTTACATATTGCTCCTTTAATCAATTTGCAATGTTATCTTTATATTTTTCGATAATATCAAGTCCACATAGTCGCTGATTGCAGCTTGTTTTGTCTACTCTTAAATCTAATTACACAAATACACTTGCTTAGATTTGAGATTTTGTAGTGTCTATATGTGTGTATGTGTGGGACTGAACGCATTAGGGCATATTGTAAATAACATTTTTGTTTTAGGAGATGCAGAATGGGATTTTCCAGCACAACTTCACCAACTACCAAGGTGCATGAAGAGTGAAAGGCTAGAAGAGGTCAAAAAGCTCCAGCAACACTTGTAGTAAGAAGATCAACTTTATTAACAAATTGGACCGACGTGTTTCCGCTTGTGTCCTTTGGATGACCCTGATGAAGGCCACAAGCCTTATTGTTAATAAAGTTGATCTTCATACTACAAGAGCTGCTGGAGCTTTTTGACCAGTTTTAGGAGATGAGCAGCACATTTACTTTAACAATGTGCAATGACAATAAAGGCTCTCTGTTCCTTTCCAGTCTGAAGGTTAGTATAAAAACTAAGCAAGCAACAAAAGACACCCTCAAAGGGATGGACCAGACTGTTAAAGGGAAGTTGTACAAGTGCCCATTAATAGTCAGTGTATTACCTGCAGTCAGCATGGCACCAGTCTGAGGAAGCCTTCTGGAGTTGTCGCTTCCATAAACCACTGACCCAAACAGACTGTCGGGTCCTGAGCGTGCCATGTGTAGCAATACGGACATTGTACGGTTTAGAAAAATATAGAGCCAAAGAAAAGTGGAGAAGTGTTTACTATGAAGCATAAACATTTAGTGGTTTTAGCGTATTTATATTTTTAGTTTTGGCGGGACTGGCTTCACGTGTTTGTACGTCAGTTGCCATCAACTGGTGGTCAGCAGTGTCTGGAGGTAATATATTCATACAATCCCCCTTCAAAGAAATCTCAACTATCCCTCAAAGTCACGTGTTTTAAATTCATACTATTTTATTAAACTATTGCTTGACACTGATTGCTCTGGGAAAACATTGCATCACTTTCTTTAAACCAGTGGAGAGAAGTGAGCTCACACAAAACATCAAAGACAGAAAATAACTTGTGTGAAAAAAAAAACCCAAACTTTTTTTTTGTGTGTTAATGTCGGAGCTCTTTGCTCATATTAAGAAGCTGATTTGGAAAAAAGTGGTTTTCTCAGACCGTAATAAATGAAATGTGGCTCTATTTGGCAGGCTTTCATTCAATACTGAGAATAATGGGAAACTAAATTTAATATTAGAGCCGGGATCAACAAAAGAGGAATGTATTTCTGTCACTGACAGTGTGTGATTTTAAATCCTGGTGAAACACCTGCTTATGTCATAAAGATGTCTTATTAAGTGTCTTAATATTTACTTTGACTTATTATCTAAGTAAAGCTGCAAAATGGACTTGCAATAAAAAATACTACATTTTAGGAAGGTGTATGTCGACCTAATCTGGATTAAAATTATAAATGCAACACAATGTGTTTTAGAATTAGTTGTGCTTTCTTAACTTTAGCCTCACATATCATCCTTTATGTGTAACATGGTGTTAAATCACTGGATACTTCAGAGATTATCTGAGGAATTTGTTGGGTAGTCCAGTTGACTTCTTCTTTCATTCTTCTTCCCCATTTTGTTTTTTTTGCTCTGTTGTTGCTCTGACCATCAAACTTCAGTTAATAACCAGGGCTTTTATTTACTTCAGTCTATTAAATAATCCCACCAGCTTTATCTGTATATGAATAGATGTCACTTCATTTCAATTTTTTTCAGTATTCTCCCTTCAAACCGAATGTTAAGGCCATGACACACCAAGGAGATCGTCGGCCGTCAGCCCACGGTGAGCGATTGTTGCCCTACTTTTTGCGGTGTGTCCAGCTCCGTCGCTACCCTTCGGCCCCCATCTGCCTTTTTTCGGCCGATTCGACATGTTGAATCAGCGTCGGCCCAGTTGGTGAGAGGAATCACTCTGATTGGCCGTTAAGCGAATCAGTGCACGAGAAGAAAAACGAAAGTGACGAACACAAGTAAACCTCTTCAACTTTTTATCAGACATTATTCTCGATTAGAAGTACCAATATTACAAGTGGTGGGCGTGAAAATGGTCTTCTCGTTTCATAACGACGGTTTCTATATCTGCATTCTTCTTCGTCCTTTTTGGAATGACGTATAGGTGGTTGGCCGTCGGCTGTAGTCTTTGCGGTGTGTTTTAGTGCAACTTTTTGGTTAAGACAAAAGGGGGCATGAGGAGACGCCACAGTCGGCCTTCGTCCCCACTAGTTCTTTGCCGTCTGCTTGGTGTGTCAGGGCCTTTAGTATGCCGTTAGCATCGTGACTACAGGTCATGTGACATATTCCTGGTCGGAGCTACGTATAGGCTAGCAAGTTCATTGGTCTGCCTAAAAAACGTATTATATAATATGGATATGAGACCATCCGTATAGAAAGCATCATAAAGACTCTCACAGCTTTGTCTATGACACTATTGCGAACTATCTTGCAGGTGATTTTGTTTTATAAATGTTAAAGTCTGTCATATTAATCCGGTCTGGAGTGAACAACACTTATAATGCGTGATACTCCGGGCTGAGGCTGCTACAGTTCAGCAAAAGCTCTTTGTGTGAGATTTAAATATGATCTGAACTTCATCTAATGAAGTCGAGGATACTCAGGGGGGGCTGATTTACTCACCAAAAAAAGCAATGAATAGATAGATAGATAGATACTTTATTGATCCCGAGGGAAATTCAAAGTAAAACTTCTGAAGAATTTTGGAAAGAGGTCATATTTTGTCCCACTAACTGTTCCGATGGTGTTGATTTCACCGAGGGTGTTATTGTGAAATTAATGAAGTATCTACAGTTATTATTGTCATATAGCTTCAAGCTTCATGACGACACATAAAACACCTTTGTTTTTGACAAACGCTCACTTCTTTTACTGGCTTGTTATACTTCTCTACCTGACTCTGTGCTGCTCTAGCTCTTTATGCAACGGGCTTAGGCAGGATTGCATCCATAATTGGCAGTAGAATTCTTGTAAAGCAGGCTGTTTCTGTAATCTCAAAGTTTAAATATCACAGTGCAGATTTGTTTGTATTTCTCCATGCAGGGTTGGTCTTCAGCTGTTGAGCTTTTCATATGCTGCAGACATTGAAGTGGGATTCAATACAATAAACCTGACTATGCCTGGCACTGTTTACCTTACATTGTCCTAAGCTGTCATCTAATGTTGTACCTGTGCATTCAATAAATGGCAGATTTACCATCCAAAGTTTGTTCAAACTTTTCTTAAGATTGATGTCAGATACACGTATAAGAAAAAAAAGTCTCATCACTTGTAGCAGACATTGAGATTGTTGGCTGAAACACAAACTACATCAGATGTAGTTAGCTTGCTTTTCTTCGTTAGCTAAATGTGACTTGATATGAATTGAGAGATTTGTAACGGGAAACTTTAAGGCCTATGGTGTAGCCTGCAGGGGAGGGGGGGACTAAGGGACTTCAGACTCAGGCTGTGTCTCAAACAGTATACAGCCTTTTAATCCCAGTGTTAGTATGCCCTTATTATCATACTAAACTACGGGTCACGTGACATATTTTTGGTCAGAATTACGTTGGATAAGCTAGCATCAAGCTAGCGCAGCTCTTGGTCTGTTTGTTGAATTCAACAACAATAAACAGCAGTTCATTCCAAACAAAACTATGTGACTATTTGACAACATATATAAGATATATAACGTATTACAGTATGGTAACTTTTATTTGTATGCCACTAGATGGCTGGATGGCGAGCTCTGCCATTGGATAGTCTGAGGGTCACACTGCCTTTTAGGCCAGTTTAGTTTGACCAGTTTGCTCCCGTTTCATACTTAAAATAAGGCCAATCTAGAACACCTCCGGACATTACTGGCATTAACAACATTTCATATTATGATTTCATAACGTACTTCATATTGAATGTGACCTCATATTTAGTATGAATAGTATGAAAACGCGGTTTCGGACACAGCCCAAGAACTCTTTCTTTTTGTGTTTGAGAGGCAACGTCTCAGATTGAATTCTGAGCTGTGCCCGCATACAGATAGATTTGTTTATCATGTTGTGTAAAGATCTGTGTACAAATCTATCTGCAAATTAATGAAATCTAAATCTTAGTGGCACCTACTTGTCATTCAGAGTGACCACGCCCCTTATTATGCAGAACTTTAAGCCTGCCTTAATATTATTGAAACCAATGTTGAGATTCAACGACTGTGCAGTTGTCATACACCAATGAATTAGCTGTAGACTGAAACCTTTTTCTATTCCAGGTTGTAAACATTTATAATTCTGCTGCACAGTTTGTTATGGAGCCTTATGAGGACTGACTCACTTTTGGAACACGCCACCAGTGGTCATTCATGGAACTGCACTTTTTGGCACTTTCTTGTTGGCTAATTTCTCAGATCAATAGTAGGAAACTTGTAAATAAAGATCATCATTGTTCTTTTATTGCACGTCAGAGCAAGTAAGTTCTATATCGTATTATGGTGGGTGCAGAGTTCTCAATCAAATTTGACTCATTATAAGTAATAATCCTCTTTGGATGCCTCCTATAGAAGGTCAGACTTGGATTTTGTAAGTTTCTCTCTTGCGTCAGAGTCCTGTGGCTATGGCTTGAACATGAGAAGTCTCAAGCTTTCCAGATCTGGTATGACTATGCAGGTCTGTACATGAGAGATTACATACATATTCTGAACTCCTCGTAAGTGGAAATGCTCAAAAGCAGCAGTGCTTTAAACTGTATTTGTTCAGGTAAATGTTTGAAAAAGTTAGAAATCACGTACAAAACAACAAACTTACATATTTGCTAATACTTCTCATCTGGTAAGGAGCAGTGAGCAGAGGCGTACATGGAGGTAGTGTGGATGTTATTGTGTATGACAAGATTTATAGTGCAAGTCGTTTATCTGAATAAAAGCAACCCACAGGTAAGAGCGTGATAAGGAACCCTATGTTTTAATGCATGTGTAGATTGTAAGTAGAGAGCAGCTTTATTGATTCACTGTTTAATCTCACCAAAAGTTGCACTAGTTAGAGTAAACTTCAAGACATTACAACTCTACTGCAGGAGTCTGTTTGTGCATTTTAAGAACAGGTCAAAGGCTCTTTTTAAAAATAGTATTTTAAACTTTGCAGCAACTCAGCCCTTAAAACCTTTTGATGAACCTTCAGATCAAAAGATATCCCTGCTGCTATGTAACCCTCTCACAGTATTATCAGTATGAACTCCTTCTAGGACATGTTCAAAAGGATTAGAAATGACCTCATCGTGGGGGTTCCTAGCTCCTTCATCGTGACATATATCTGTGTCTTTCACTCGTGTATTTGTAAGCCGCACCGTGTGATCTCTCTGCAGCTCTTTGAACTGACAGTGTGGCTGGTTCTGTTTGTGGGGCAGATTGGACGACTGATGAAAAGAATTGTTGTACGATGAAAATCGATTAATATTCCAAAAGGTGTTTACATGCCTTGGAAATAGAAATTCCTTTTATAAAATCCATTCAGAGTCAGGGGTTGGCAGAAACTGAGAGTTTATTGCCCTTCACGTGGATGTCGAAACATATTTAGCTGTCTAATAACGCTCTGTCAGCGCAGGTGTGACCTGCTAAGAGACGCCCTGACTTGTATTTGACACACTTTAACAGAACTGAGAGTATTTCCCAAATCAGTTCTCAGTGCTGATGCAGTGGCTGTTAACCTCATTTGCTTTCACTGAGCTTCACTGTCTCTGTCTGGGTGTCGTCAAGTGTGATGTTTGCAGAGTCTTTGAAGAAAGACAGCCTAGATTTTCTTTTTCTCTGCGAGATCTGTAATCGGAGGTTTTAAGTTTGCTGTGAGTACCAGCCACACATACCAGACAAAATGGAGAAAGGGTATGATGAGAAAGACTTTAAGGTAAAGGTCATTTAGCATGGGTAACTGCGCAATTTTGATCTGAGTAAACCTTTTATTTGTCCATCAAAATATGTATCTTAGAGAAGACCCAGCCAAATGAATGTGGCTGGTTACCCACCAGGCAAAATGTATTGCTGCCCTGAGGCCTTAGACCTCCAGGGGCACCAGAGTTCTCAAGTTCAAGACATGTCCTTGGTTATTTGATTAAAACATTTAGGGCTGGCTATAATTTAGAATTTTGGAAAGAGACAGGGGAGCCATTTAGCCCTGCTGCCAATCTTTATGCAAAGCTGTGGCTAATCAACTCCTGGCTCTCGCTTCTTCTTTTTTTTAATGCACAGACTTAAGAGTTTAACACATTTAACTCTTGGCAAAAAGCAAGAAGGTGGCAAAATGAAATGAGAAACGTCACACAGAAGGTGTATTGATGAAAGCAAAATTTGCCAGAGTGCAATGGCAACCGACTTGTCAGATAAAACTTGATGGAGGGGAAGCCGGGACACAACATGGAAAAGAACCATGTCTGTAAAGTCCCAAGCGGTCACATCAGACTAGTTTTTAACATCATAACATACAGATGATTTCTTTACAAAAATTAGGTTTGCGTTGACATTTAAATTCATCAGGATTGAACCTGAGGGTGAATCAGAGCTAACAAGAAAAATAAGTCTGATAGGTAACTGAGCTAACCTGAGAAATCACTGACTAACAAAAAAAAGGATGAAAACAAGGTCAAGTAAATGTGTGACTCACCCCTACATCTAACCCAACGCAAGTTCTGAAACAAATGGAAGCGTGGCATTGAGAGGAAAGAGCTGGGGTTCCCTCTGCGCTGACTCCATCATGCTCGTTTAATATGGGACAGACTTCCATCACAGCTTATCACCTGCGTGAGCGGCGAAGGCAGTCCGCCAATCACTGGATGGGGCTGGCACGCCAAGTTAAGACGGCACTCACACACAGACACATCCAACACAGCCAGTCTGGGCAAAAATAAAGAAAACAGAACACATTAAGACCACAGTCATAACAACAAATACATGGACAAATTAAATACCATTTTCACCATTGGACTTTTGACTGGCTCTTTTTTTATTACATCATCTGTTTTGCCCTTCAAGGATTCTGTCTGGAAAATAAGCACCACAATGTCAAACTCAACAAACCAACACTTTATAATTACAAAATGTTACTAACTCTGAAACGTGCATTATCTTGATTTGAATTAGCATTTTAGCACCTCTGGTTCCATCGTCTCAAAGTCTATGGGATTTTTGAACGAGTTTTTCGGTTAGAAGTCAGAAATACCGTCTGTGGTAAACACAAGATTTAAAGATTTTAACGTTTTCTTCTTCAACATAAAATATATCAGGATGTGCTCCACTTGTGAAATTTGAAGCTTTTTCACGTCATACAAAAGGCGGTTGCTAACAACAGGCTAACTGGGACTACAGAGTTTGTCGTGACATTTAACGTCATCACGCCGAAGATGGAAACTCATCTTCTGGTCGGCAGCTCAGTGATGGTTTCGTTGAAGTCAGTCGACCGTGGCGTAGTTATTCTATAGCCTTTTATTTTCTTGATTTGGTGTTGTTGGGTTCTTGTGATCTCATAAAGGATCTCATGGTGGGTGTTGTGCTGGTTGGGTTAAAGATGTTGTTGGTTATTTTTGTTGTTTGGGTTGTCTTGCCGTTGGGTTGTTTGTTGTTGTGGTTCTTCTTCTGTGTTTGGGTTCTCTTGCTTTGGTCTTTTCATGTATTTGCTGTACTTGTATGTCAAAGCACTTTGTAAACCAGGGTTTTTAAAGGTGCTATATAAAAAAAGTTATGATTATTATTCAGATTCAGCTTTTTGCCTTCGCTGATTGTGTTCACGCTTCAAAAATGTAAGTGTACATTTGTGAAGATTAACGTGATAAATAAAACGTGCAAGTGTCGTTAACTTTTTGGGCTTTTTAAGAGCTTATCTTTGACAATAATTCAAAACCCCATAGAACAAACCCATTGGCTTTTTGTCAACAGAACCAGCGCAACGCTTACTTCCTGGTTGGCCTATAAAAATATGTCATCACTGCACTGCTCCATAAAGATCTAAATAACAAACATTACATCAATAAACAACATTTAAATACTGTGTTGTCAATGCATCTGAAAATGAAAAACATTCATATTTATAACTAATAATACCCTCAGGCAAGGAGTACTTTCTGCCCTTGAAGTATTTTAATGAGTACTTTTAACATGGGTATTTGAATGGATCTGCATATTTTCCCCTCAGTGCTTCCTCTCACCAAATGCTGTAATGAAAGATCATATTTGGAGCAGGTGAGCTTGCAACTGTTGGCGCTTTCAAGTTCTCACCAGGCTGTGTATTTGATGAAAATCCAGGGATGAAAATGCAGGTATTGTCAGTTGTAATCCTCATTAACTTCCTCTGTGTGAAAGTATGACAACATGGCCCAAAAGAACCAACACACTGCAGGATGCAGCAGTTTGTGTCGGATCCGTCTCACTAATTATAGCTGGATTTAGAGGTGGAGGAGTGGGGTTGAAACTGGCTAAAGCAGCGATCACTTGGAAAGTCCTGAGTTATATGGAAGAGTGATGATGTCTCATTTGGTTTAGTTTACTTTGTAAAGTATTTCCCTGTTATTTCAAATCCTCGCCCAAACAGTTGTGATTAATAATATTCTCATAAGGGCAACAAATTGATGGAGCAAATTGCTTTTTTTTTAGCTGCCCTTTTATCCCGCAGTTACATTTGCACTCTTGTATAGAGCTTTCACCTTGTAAAAAGACATGCATTATGGGAGCTGCATTTGTAGTATGTTATGTCAGAGAGAATTATTTGATGCACAGGAACATTTTACATTTTAATCCACTCTCCATCTAATCCAATTTTTGGGATACAGTTATTGCAGAGTCCATTAAAAACCTGCTCTCAGTCAAACAGGAGGCTGTTTACTTTTAAATGAACTCCGAGCACTGCCAGGTCAGTGAAAAATAAATAACCTAAAGTGCCAATAATAGACTCCACTCCTTCGCCAGCACGGCCATGTTAAATGAAGATTGCCATTAAACAAGGCGTTCCATCAGATTGCTGTGCATGAACATCAGGAATAGAGGAGAAATAAAAATGACAATCTTTAAGCTAATGGGTAGAAAGAGCGCATAAATAATCATGAGGAGAGGTCCAAACATTAGTCAACCAAATTGCAGGATCATAAGAGCAGAAAGAGGACAACAGTGTGAGATGTGAAGTGGTAATCATGTTTAAACAGAAGTTAAAGCAACTCTGAGCAACTTTATTTTGTGTCGTTTTTGGCGCCCCCTGTGGACAAAGTGGTGTGTCCTGGTTATTTTACTGATCGGTCCTGTAGCCTTCCTGCAAGGAAGTTGCCTGTTTCGAAATGTAAAGCCCCTCTTTTTAAAAGAGTATTAACATTTTTGTGGGTGTGTTTTTAATGTTAACATTGTTAGCGGGCCCATAGACATTAAATGGCAAGGGGCGGCTGTGGCTCAGTTGGTAGAGTTGTCGTTTCTCAACCGGAAGGTCGAGGGTTGGGCAAGACACTTAACCCCGCTGCTTTGTCGGTGGCATATACATGTTTATGAATGGGATTAGTTACTTCTGATGGTCTCACTACATAGCAACCTCTGCCATCAGTGTGTGAATGGGGGGGATGGGTAGGTGTGACATGAGGTGTAAAGCATGAGGTATATAAGCTCAAGTTCATTTACCATTTAAATGTAAGGCCAGTAATATCAAACTGTGTATAGCCATGCTAAGACGTGCTCCAAAAGCTGATCACAGACTGGCCAAGGCTAACGCTGGCCGGCTGTGGATCAGTGGTAGAGTCGGTTGCCTTTCAACCAGTAGTTACGATCCCCAGCTCCTGCAGCCACATGTCCTTGGGCAACCCCAAGTTGCTCCTGCTGCTTCATCAACGCCGTGTGAATATGTATGAACGGGTTGGTTAATACTGATGGACACTTTATAGCAGCCTCTGCCATCAATGTATGAAGGGGTGTGAATGGGTAATTTTCACCTGCAGTGTAAAAGCGCTTTGAGTAGTCTGAAGAGTCTGAAGTCCATTTACCATTTAACACTACTGATCCAATGTGCAGTCCAGTGTCCAGTGTTGATATTACTAAATAACCATTTACTGGGCCTTTCAGGGGCCCAGCCATTTCTTTGGGTGGACCTGCCTTCATTTACAAGTCCTGTAATGTAAGAAATCCTCCTGCTGTCTTTCAACTATCATACTTTTCAACAACTCTTAATATTTAGTGTTGAAAAGTGGCATCAGCACTGATTAATAACTTGTTCAAAAGTCCTCACAGTACATTTTAATAAAGCTAAGATGCACACTTGAATATTAAAACATATCTCTCACACATCTTTTTGTAAACCATAAAATGTGTGATTATCACAGCTAGAATAGTGTGTCCCTTATTCTAATTACTGTGATAATCCTGCTAAATCTTATCTACATATGTCAACCTCTTGTTCGCTCTTGCATGATGTGTTGATACCTCAGAAACTGTGAAACAAAAACGAGAAAAAGGTGATATGTTGACAGAATTCAAATCAGTCTGCTTCCACCTTCTCCTGGATTTCATTCATGTAAAAGAGTTCTGTTACTGTATTTAGATTTCAGAGCTTTCCCCTTTCACATTTCAAGTTAATTAGGTCCTGACTTTTTCTGGAATTATCTTTCCCAAATGTTGTACCTCAGAGGGAGAGTGTCAGTTTCAGAATGAGAATAAGGTTTATTCCCAAGTAGGTTTACAAAACATCAAAACTAGAATAAACAATTAGAACGCTTGGTAACTGTCAGAGGACTGAAACAGGATACAATAGGTAGTAAAGAATCAAATATATAAACATATAATACAAAAAAAGAGCTATAGGAGTTATGAAGGAAGTGGACAGGTGTGCAGAAAAGGGCAGGATGATGATTGGTGCTAATAGTGTTTGGTAATGGTGACTGTTTCTATGTTAAAATCAATGCATCATGTGTATGGACATTTTCTCAAAACAAAACTTGAAGGTCAAATATGATCCTCCTTTTGAACCAGTTTGAATAAGTCTCATAGCTCCCCAAAACACGTCTGTGAAGTTTCTTGTTCTAAATCCACTCTGATCCTGTATTTGATCATGCCTATAAACCCCTCTATTTCAGCCCTGCTCAGAACAGGCTGTTTCTGTGTCTGTAGCTTTAAATGCAAATGAGCTGTGTTTGACCACGCCCCTCTCTGGAAGGGCTTGGGTGGCTCGGGCTTTCTCGCTCCATGCTCTATTGTTTACGGTGAGAAGGCAGACTCAGAGGGCAGAACAAACACCTAGCTGTGGGAGTGTCACCCACCAGGGAGGAGGGGTTACTGCCCTTTGTGATGTCATGAAGGGAAAATCTCCAAACGGCCTGTTTCTGAAAAGTGAAGCAGGCAGACAGACAAAGATGGACTTTTCTCATAATTAGGGGGGTTGGCAGACTGGCTAGGGACGCATATTAGTGTTAGAAAAACATGACAAAGTGTATTTAGCAGAATATGTGACCTTTAATAGTAGAAATGTGAACACTGTGAATTGCCCAGTATATAACCAGCTGCGTTCATCCCGACTTCACGTGGACTGTTTTCCTAAGATGCTAGCAGGAAAAGGTCTGCTTGGAGTCGAGCTGCACAGATTTGAAGAACTGTGTTCTAATGTTGTCATGATACCAGAATTTGAAACTTTGATCTGATACTAGTAAAATCAATCAAAGTCGATTGGTTTGATCCACAAAATTTGTATATTCTTATTTTCAATGATCAAGAATTGCACAAATAAGTTGGCAACAAATCAGACAGTGTGTAGGAGTTTGCTGACATTCGTGATAAATTCATTCCTCTCCTAAGCCCCTGAATTATGAAAATTGTTGTTTTTTTAAGGCTCCAACACTTTTTGATTCCATTGTTCTTTAAAATAAGGAAGAATGTGTCATTCAAAAATATGTGGCATCGAAAATTAACAACCCAATTATGTTCATGTTTACCCCACGCGGGCAATGTCGGGGAAGGCCTTTGAGCGGGTTATAATAGTTGTCTTTTTCTTTTTTCTTCAACAGCAGATTAACTGCGATAAGTGAATTAAATCGAGTTTTAAATCTCGTGTTCCTTTATGAACTTACTGATTGTCTTTAGTTTCCTCCACAGTGCTCCGTCCTTTGTTTGTCAGGCTTCTTTAAGATGCTGCTCTTCAGAATGTGCCTTGTCTGAGACAAATCAGTTGTTTAATATAGCCCACAGCCACACGGGGACTTGTATCCTTCCGAGCCATGTCCCCCAGTCAGTAATTAACCTTAAACAATACCAGCCTCCCCTAATGAAAAACAAGCCAATGGTTATTCACAGCTTTATCTCTCTACAAAATCCCTCTCTAATCCCCCCCCTCAACTTCTCCTGGCGTATCGGTGGCGAGGTGGAGGTGGGCAGCTTTTTTAAGTGTGATAGATGGAGTTTAGTTTCAGGCTGCTGCCGCTGCAGCTTCCTGCTCTCAGCCAGCCGTCCCCAGAGAGCCGGGATGAGCCGCAGCCACAATATAGTTCTGCTGAAAAGACTGTTGTTGTCTTTCAATCTGTATTCAGGAGGAGAACACACGGACTACCTTAACTCCAGGATTTAAAAAAAAAAAGTAGTCGGCTTTGAGATATTTATTTGGGTCCAATTAACTATAAATTCAAAGAGAGAAGACGCAGAATTCTAACATTAGATGATTGTTTCAAATGGATTCCTTTAATAAACATCATTTCTGTGTTGATCCTGCACTTAGAAATTATACAAATAAACCAAACCAAGCAAAACAATAATAATTATGGAGTCGTTTTGTTGCTGCTCCCTCTGACAACTCTCTGATTGGAGCGCTAAACTGTAATTTGGCCCTTTTCAGACCAAATGGAAAATGCACATTTGACAAACAGACAAGCTGTATTTGTCAAAAATGCATATTGAATAGAAGCAAACAGATAATGCTTGATTGTTCTCACATTGAAGACAGTGACATTAGAGGATGTTCAGAATAACAAAGTTACATTCCAACCAACACACTCTGGGCTCACTGTTTTAGAGGTAAGAACAGCTGGTTCCACCTGCTAGGCATTTCTGCCTGTCGCACCTCCGTCGGTGCCATTGTGCAGGCTGCAGGGTCGTCAGGCGGGAGCCGCCCTTCACTGATGTTCGCTCCTTTAATCCCAGAAACATCTCGAGGTGGTGGAGCAGTAGTAGGGACGTCAAGATGCTTGTTCATGTATTATTAATTCTGATAACTTTATGTATAAAAACAGATGTTTACAGAGTGATTTGACAGACAAAGCAAGGCACAAAATTTGGACAATGACAAAATAAACATTGACAGTCAGAGAGTACAAACATAATATAAATGCAAATAACAGGAAAAAGAAACTCAAAGGGAACAAAGAGAGGAGCTGTTAGTGACGCACTCTGTGGAGCTGTGTTGCCCTTAAGATGTGGCAAGTAGAAAAAAACAGCATTATAACCATAAACTACTCGTGTTTACTTACAAGTGACAAGGCCATCTGGCTCTTGTTCACCTGAAGCAAAGAATGAAGTTAGTAGATGTTGTTACTGAGCCACAAAGATAACAGAAGGAGGAGTTAAAGGGAGGTCCAGGTAGGAGATAAAGTCCTCTAAACCTTCAACTTCAACATGCAATCATTGTTTTGAACCTTTTTCCCACCAACAGAATATATCGTTTATTTTAGCCATGACATCTGCTGTCATCTAGCCTCAAACATTTTCTAATTACGTGAAAATGACAGACAGGGTCCTCGGAAATGGGAAGTCATTTTAAACACATTATTTATTTTTTCTCTTAGGCGGCCCTCACAATCCATTTTCAAATCTTAAAGGCAGGGCAAAAACTGATCTGAAGAAAATTACCATCCCTGCCTTTAACTGATTTTAAAAACGTAGGAGACCACATAGTTGTTGTGATCCAAATTTGATTCCCAGCAACATGCTGAAACAAAAATTAATGAAACAAAATTAATCCTCCAAAATGACCTTCCCAGTAACCACCCTCGGGCTACAAACCAGATAAATTAAAATAGAATAAAAGAGACGCCACAAGAATATCCAAACACTGGGATGTCCTCCAGAGAATTAACGCTTTAGTATTAACAACATCAGATTTTAGAATTAAAGACTTTTCTCAAGTATCCACCTCAGGCCAAACTAGGGCGCTAATAGTTCGCTTCTAGTATAAAATAGATGGCAAAATAAACTATTTGTGAGCATTAGAGGAAAACTTGTTAATGTCTAGCACTGACCATCTCTCATTTGTGTATTGTTTAGAGTCGACACCATCACCATTCTCAAATCTAATATGTGTCTAGACAACTTTTCGTTATAATTCAGTGAAATGTAAAATAGTGTCGACTGCTGCATATAAAGAAAGGTTTATGTCTGTCTGAGATCATTTTATTTCCACAATGAAAACGACCTGATTCTCAGTTGGAGGTGAGACAATCGCTATTGACTGCTTACAGTGTGTGAAGTGTCTGAGCAGTTTCAGAGAGGGAGGTGTGACTTGGATGGAGATAAAGTCAGATTATCATAAAATAAGGTTTGAAAGAGACACTTCCTCCTCTGCTCGTGGGTTTGCTGCGTTTCAGGCTTTCATCATGAAGTCTTATCTCTACTAATTTTGAGAAAGTTTGACGAGATATCCAAAGCATAATATGATCCCTGGGTTCTCAGAACAATTACTTCACAATCTGTGATTAGCAATGAAACATACATTTCAAGAAATCACTTTCAGACATCTTAAATCTCTTGTTCCCAATTCTTTGTCCTATAGGCTAGCAGGTTGAAAGGTCACAAAATGTTCCTTTCATGAGTAGGAAAAGAAAAGGACATACTCTACTGTATTGTCTCCTTTTTGCATAAAACAAAGGGTAACACATTAGCACATGGTTGCACATTTAAAACCAATAAACACGCTCAAAACACAACATATACATAAAAGAAACAGAAACAACTTAAACACACTGATTCACACTGACAGAATTTTTCAGTGTGATGCAGGGCAATGCGTTGGTATCAAGCAGCAACCTCCGGTCTTGAAAAATGAAGCCAATGCGGAAGTGCAAAATCCTGCAGTTTGTCGAGTGTCCGCTTGAGGCTGGCTCCAGGAACACCAGAAGTCACATACACACCACAGCCGAAAAACCAAATAGGTCTGATTAGTTCTTGTCATCATGGGCGCACACTGTATAGCTCCGTTTTGATTTTGAGAACGATACGTGTTATCCATAGTTAGGCGCGTAGCTGACATGATTGACATGCGGGCACAGTGTACAGTTCGTCAAGAGGCCTAAAACCCGCCTCAGCCTGTCGATAGGTTGACTGAAAGTTAGGATGAGACAGCATTTCCAGCATGGCGGCTGCTGCCGATGAGCCTCCGGAGCCCCCTGCAGGAACAGATAGCTGACGTCACTCAGCCAAATGTCCTGTAAACCCCCCCCCCACTGTTATCCCTTATAAAGCCCTTTATTTCTGTCATGTCAGGACTGTCCTCTAATATCTTACGTCCCTACTCTTCCTGGTGTTTCAGGTTTTTGCTGAAGTATCGTTTCAGTATTGGTATCAAGATATTTGGAGCAGATATCGTACCGAAGTAATAACTTTTGTATCGTCACAACCCTATTGTGGAAAGAACCCCTCCTGCTGTTTTCTTGTTTCCAGTCTTTATGCTAAGCTAAATTAGCCGGCTACTAGTGGCAGCTTCTGTACATTTAAGTAGCATCGATCCTCTGCTCTAATTCGTGACAAGAAGGGCTGTAACTTCTTCATGGAAAACGTTTACTTTAAATGAGGATCAAGAGTCCCGTTGTCGGATACGGAAAATAGAAAATATATCTCTAAAAACCTTTTTGCTATGTTTCTTTTTTCATAACCTTGGTGTAACAGCCCTTTCCAAAAATACAGTATTTGTAGAAGAAGTTTGTTTCAGTCAACATTAACTATTTCATTTCCAGCCTTATCCTTCCCCATTCACTGCAAGTGTTCAACGTGTGAGAGTATGTTCTTTCTGTGCACTGGATATCGTTAAAGCCTTGCAAAGAGTGAAATTATGCTATCATTAGGGCGACTACGACTCAACAAGCCTCCACTCTTGTTGCAATTCATATGTGGAAATAACAAGTCCAAGTCCATGTTTACTTTGATAGGGGCACTTTCTGACATTACCCCCTCCTGAATGCAGAACCATTTCCCAACATGTTCTATACAAGAGCAAAGAGGGATACCATAGTAATAAAAGATGGCTGGAGCTAAATGGAAATCTCTGGGGGGATGCTTTTGCACACTTTGTATGCACTTACGAGACACAGTGAGCCACAAAGAAAGCCAGAGTCTATTCAGAGTTTTTGCAGAGACGCAGTGGATTGGAAATAAAGTTGTATGAGGTGGGTTCAATGATGGCGAGCAGCTGGATCCGGGGAAGAACTCAATAATGTAATGGTTTAATCCCTTAATGTCGTGGCTCTGTGACGGGCATGCCGAACAGGCTCTTGGAAAAGTGCATGTCCATGAATAAAAATGTATTTCACCAGGCTCTCATCATCCCATCAGAAGTGGAGGCTGGAGTTTGCCTACAGTGTTTGGTTTCCACAGCAACTTGTGCCTTTTCTTTTTTTAGTGTGACTTTCTGTTTCAAGACAATGTGCAATCAAATCTGAAGCACCCTTGGCTTATTTTATCAAGCGGTGTTGGAGTATTGTGTGGTAATTCATACTATGACACATTCAAGGTGGCTTGATTAATGATACAGCTTGTTCTTTTAGTACCAGTCAACACTATTAGTTTGATTTTTAAAACTTTATCCAATGCAAACTTTGTTACCAGAAATGTACCCAAATGATCATGATGTGAAAAACTAACATGATTGTTTTACCTTCGAGTTTCCAGATTGTTCTCATATTTGGGGGGCTGTGGCTCAGCGATAGAGTGGGTCGACTATCGATCAAAAGGTTGGCGGTTTGATCCCCTGACAGCTTGCACACATGTATCCCAAACTTCAAGCTGTATACATGTCGAAGTGTTCTTGGGCATAGCCATCAGTGTGTGAATGTTTCAGTACTGATGGGCAGCTGGGCAATTTACCAGGCAACCTCTGCCATCAGTGTGTGTATGAATATTTGAATGGGGGAATTTGAGATTTAGAGTGAAAGCACTATGAGTGGTAGGAAAACGTTCATTTACCATTAATATAACGTTTGATGTGCTGATACCTGCTGGACTGGAGTATGGAGCTGCAGATTCTGCTGTCCTCTCTCTTTAGCAGTGTGCTGATGTAATAGCTATGTCCAAAAAGGAAACTGAAGTAAAGTTCAATTTGGCGTTTTTTACTCTCACTCACACCTTGTCACATAGAGCACTTTGAAAGATGCCTTGATGCATCAATCAATCAATATTAATTTGTGTAGCGCTAATTCATAATTTTCTCAAGACAAAAAGAGCAGGTCTAGACCGTTTAAAGACCCAGTGTTATCTCGAGACGCTTTACAAAAGAGCATATAAAGATTTCTCCTTTGCATTCCTCGCGTTCCTGTCGTCCACACTTCCTTGCCGCTGAGCTGGAGGTCGGAGCAGGCCGTGCATGAATGAGGACGGCAGTGGTTGTGGGGACGACACAGTCCGATGGTGGTGGCTGGGCGTCAGGGATGTCGGGTGGTCGTAGTGCCAGATCACCTCGCTTAAGGTTGGGGGAGCTCCGTCTACTCGAGAGCCTGGCTCTTCTGCTGCCAGGACAAGGCCTCCTGGGCTTCTAACACACTGACACAGAAAGGGGCGGGTCCATAGCAGCAGGCCAACAATCCCGAGGAACCTACAAGACATGCGAGCTCAGGAGGTCCTAGGAAACAATGTGGTTAGTAACTAAGATTACATCGATTGTAGGACTGAGTATTATGGGGGAGCTCTAAGGCATTTTATTTCTATCAATAGTATAGCCCAGAGTGTGAAAAATTAAAATGGCGAGCGTACTATATTGTTTCAAACACGCAAATATTAACTACCACTGGCAAATTATACGTTCTTGGGTTAACCATCCAACAGGTTTTTCAGGCAACTGCGAACGCTCAAAGCAGCCCCTCCTCGCACGTGAGGGAAAACACGCTCGCACACAGCTGCTCTGCTCTCAAAGTTGAAACTTTCTCGCTCCAATCAACCTCACTTTTGAAAATTTGGAGGCGGAGACCAAGGTGGGCTCTTTCCCTCTTATAATTGGTCACTTTCCACACCATCACGCCCACATAACCAAGATCGTTCAATCTTGATTGACAGCTTTGTTTACGTGAAGCCCGCTGTAGGGCTCAGTGTCACAGTTTATTTAGATATTAGTAAGTTTGATTTTGATCTTCATTCATTTATTAACGAGAGAGACAGAGGAAGACGAGGAAGGGGATTTATTGTTCAGATGGGAAAGTGAGTAACAGCCAGAGAGTGACGTTATCAGTAGCTGTAGCTTTGAAGTTTCGTTAACAGCCATAGTTTGGACTACAACCTCTTTTCTAAACGTAACCAGACTAAAATTTCTTTACTCTATCCCCATTTATTTATAACTGTCAGCACGACCCTCCCTTCCGCCCTGTGATGGTCCATGTTAACCTATGATGAACCACCTTCTGGCCTGCTGGTAGATGAAGTTGGTTCTAATGGGAGCATCAATGGCAGATAACTGGAAACCTAATGGTCTGAAAACATCCTAAACACATGCCTTGAATATCTTTATAATGCTGTATTACATCAACATAGTACTGAGATGTGAAATTGGTTTAGCATATGTTGAACTTTTGACATTAGGTGCTACAGTGGGTATCAAGCTCATGTATCTACTGTATCGTCTGATATGTAACCCTGTGCACTTATGTTGAACCTTTACACTGCCTCTGATCACACTGTCACCAAAGCAAAGCTAATCCTGCTGGATTTATGTGCAGTTTCATCTGAATGCCAATGCCCACTACACAGTCCAGCCTTGCTGTTTGTGTAACTTAAATAGACTTACCAATAACCACCAATTAGCAACCACATTAGCATAAGAAGCTTTAGATGAACCATCTAACCTTACCTGTCCTAAAAGCTTACAGTATAAAGTTGAGTTTAAGAAGGCAGTCAGCAGGGCATCCATGTTGTAACTTTGTCATTGTGTTGGGACCTCGACTGTGTTCAAGTGTCCCAGAACGACCCAGACTCTGTCTGCACCCACACGCTCAACACAAACAAGTTATATGCATCTCTCTCCATAAAATCACCAGCTAACTTCAACATATTTTACTAGCACGCTGCTTAATACACAATGGAACAAAGCAAACCACACAACTGTGTTTGTTACGTGTGTTATCAATGGATTTATTTAGACATGATTGGGCATTTATGGGAAAAGCAGAAGATGTGAAGGCAGCTAAATAGTTTTTTATTCTCACAGGCATCATTACTGACAGATTTTGAACCTTATTTTGCAATTTAAGACGTAATTACTGACAATCATGAATGGAAGTGATTGAGTGAATTGTGAAATGTTCTAATGAGTCTCATTCATTCTTGAGAGTGCAACAATGCATGGGCATAGAGTGATGAGCCATTCAATTGTTTTTAAGTTGCCAACTGTATGTCAGGGCTATTCAACTCTATTGTTCAGGGGGCCAAATTCTCAGAAAGCTAAGGACCCGGGGGCCAGACAATCAAGCCCACCACAGCAGTACACTGCGCGAAAGCCGTCGCAGGACCAAAAGATGTACTATTAAACGGGAGCGCTGTGCTGTTTTCAAAACTTTACTGTGGCAACAATGACAGTCATTCACAAGTTTTCCCCCTGTTTATTAGTTATTCAGTTTTTAATTGTAAATAAATCTGATCCGCGGGCCGGTCTGATGTCATCTGTGGGCCGGAGTTGCTCCCGGGGCCGCCAGTTGAATATAGGCCTGCTGTATGTAAAGCGCTATACTTTAGATTAGCCTTTCATGTAGTTTGCTCGGTAAAACTTTTTTTTAAAGACCAAGGAAGTCTTCCAAAATGGCAGCATTATCGACCCAGCCACATCCAAATCACATTAAGCTGTCCAAACTTTTGTAGGCTTTCTTTCTGGCGATAGTGAAAGGGGAAGGATTCTCTACCAAAGAGGTGAAAGCATCCCTGAAGTGAAGTTGTGGCAAGGGCTTTGCAGTTTTTAGGGTTTGAAATAGCGTCCAAAGTGTTGTATAACACGTCACAAGTGCCCAAAACTCTTAATATTTCAGTTTTTCTGTGCTTATCAGGTGATTTAAACATGCATCGTAACCAAAGAGATGGAAAATTAACAAGCCCGTCACTTCAAGCTCTGCTGTAACCCTCTATTTCTCTGCACCTCTTTGGTGAAATCAGGATTTTAATCGATTCATCAGCTCGTCCTCAGTGTTTGATTTCCGTTAGCTTGAGTATAGGATGTATATTACTGGTAATCTCAAGTAAGCCAACGTGCAATCTGATGTTGTGTTTAACCTTGTGCTGGTGAAGCTTTGAAGTTAGTCTGAGGGCGATCTATTCAGATTCATGTTGTATTCATAGATTGCATAAAACGATTCAGTAATGTTATTACATCCGTGGCTGAAATGTTACTTGGTTGGACCTCTTAATCATTGCGTTGACTTTACAGTAAATGAGACTCTTAGAGGAATACAAGTCCATCAAATGAAAGCATTGTAATCACATAAATAACTGAATGCCTGACAGACGGTTTTGATCTTTCTAAATGTAAACTCAATAATTAATTTGTACTCGCCAAACGCGGCTACTGAAAAATCAGATTTCACACGGTGGATGTGAGATGGTTTCCGAAAGTTCCAAGTCTCTTGACCTTCCGGTGCTCACAGATTCATGAGGCGGCTCTATTGATTTAAACATGTGTAAAGGACGATACCTGCCAAGGAAATTTAATCATGTCAGAGGGCCACCGGGTTATTGCAAAAGACACCGTCACTGACACCATGGAAGACTTTTATGTCAGAGGAGCTCTCCACAATATGAATTCTACTCTCGCCTCTTATTCCCCGGGTGGAAACAGTGTGGAGATCCAGAACAGTTTCCTCAGAGATCATCGTCAGAAAGTGAAGCACCAAAAAAACGACCTCAATAAGAACATTTTATTCTTGGAAAAGTATCTATGAAGTGCTCAAATTCACATTCTGCTCAGTGTTCTGCTTTAATATATTCACGATCTGTGCTCATCCTCCTTGAGAAATCCAATGATGGAGTTCCTTACTCTGTTGACTAAGCTAATTAGGTTTGAAAAAAAAAAAGTTTTTTAATCAAAGCAACACTGTGATTAATTTCAATTAAACTCTCGAGCACGCTTTCTTAAATCACAGCCGTCTCAATCTTTGGTAAAAGTTCTCACAACCTGTTTCCATCAATAAAAAGCATTTTGTCTTTTACCTCAAAGTCCTTTAAAGTCTACACAATTTTTTTTTTTCAGTGGGTGTGCGTGTTTACATGCTGCTCCTAGGTGAGCATGCTCCGACTAATTTCAATCCCTTTTGTGAATGGCTGATTACCACAATCTGTAGCTTAAGTGCAGGCGAGCAGCAGCGCTGAGTCCTTCAGAGTGAGCGACAACACGAGGGGGAGAGAGTCGGCATGGCCCAGAAAAATAACTGTAAGTTTGATGTTCTGATTATGTTAATTTTTTAAAACCTTTTTTATTTCCAAGTATGTGATTAGGAGCAACGGCGCTAATAAGACAGCTAGGGTGTGAATGAATGGCACTACTAACATGCCTGGATGACACATCAAACATTTCAGTGCAACTCAAGACCTTTTGTTTGTTGCCTCCGGGTTTCTCACCTTTGCTTTGAGTTTCATTATTGTCACTTTTATGTGAGCTCATTGTATCAAACTCAAATTGACTCTCACTTTGAAGTCTTAAAAGCTTGAAACAATGCTATAATCGTTATTTTAATTGGGTTATTCACCTCTGATTGTCATGCACATGTTGTAGGTTTTATGTTTGATTGGAATAGAGTTCAATTGCAAATTAAAAGGTTCTTAAAAAGGTGAATTCATTAGTCATTTTTCCTTTTATACAAAGAGTTACGTGAGCATGTTGATCCTTATTGTGAAACCAGGAGGAATTTTTTATTGCACAACAGGCAGATTAGTCTCACTGAGCTCCCTTTCTCTCCCTCCCACCCTCTGTTTTCCTCTTACATACAGGTGAGTTCTCCATCAGGGAGTTTAAACCCTCAGACGAACACGTGATCCGGTCACTCTTTCGTGACGGCATACTCGAACATGTTTACCCAGCTTTCTTCAAGGCCATGAGCCATCCAGACCACATTGGCATCGCTCTGAGCATCTCCATGGCCGGCTACGTGCTGGGGGGCAGCTCCTACTTCCAGGCTTTTCTCTTTGGCAGCGCGTGGGCTGGCCTCATTTACTACTGCTGCCATGAGATCTACGAAGGCTACGTGTTGAGGAGGCTGAGCTCAGACATGGCTGCCATTCAAGCACACTACCTGGGAAACCCTGATAACGGTTTGTGGGTGGCGGAGGCGGACGTCAAAGGCCAGTCTAAGGTGGTGGGGATGGTGGCAGTGACGGGGAAAAGGGGAGTGGAGGATGGTGAGAGGTTTGACTGCAACGGAAGCATCCTGGGAGGGGGAGCGGAATTCGGCCAAGATAATGGAGATGGAAGTTATGCCGAGATGTCACACATGGTCGTTGTGTATCCATGGCGACGCAAAAACCTGGGTTCACAGTTGACAGGGAAGGCTCTGGATTTCTGCAAAGACCGAGACTTCTCCCGTCTTGTTGTGGACGTCAGCTCGCCACAGACAGCCGCCGTTTCCCTCTACCAAAAGTTTGGTTTCATTCAAACTTCGTCCCACAGAAACACACACACCAACCGCTGGTTCTCCAAACTGGCTAGAATAAATGTGAAGCAGATGGAGAAGTTCATTTAATGCAAAGTGGACTTCAGCAACGCATACCCAAACTCGTCCTCATTCCCAGCACCTTAAATATCACACTTTGTCACAGTTCTTTGGCGTCTCATACAGATGCACAAGTTACTCTTCAGAGTCAGCATCGCACCCAACAGGATCAAGTTTAAGTACATTAAACTCTTCTGTGGCAAAATTAGATGATAAGAGAAACCTATGTTTCATGACTTAGTGTAACAGTGGGGAGGATCCAATTATGTTGGCTGTAGTGGGCGATGGATGGCCCAAACAAAGAGAGGACTTTAGGACCCACTGGGATGGGGGTTTGAAACCAAAAGTAAACTATGCATTAATGACTTAAACTATCCTATGATGTATTCAAGGTCAAGTTTAGAGCAAAAAAAAAGTTTGATATTTAGTGCCTAAACCTAACTAAAAGTAAAGTAGCATTATTATTTTTAGATACTAAACTCCCCGAAAATCTTTTCTGAAACCTCGTCATGTATTTGTGATTAAACCTAGTCAAAAGTAAAGGTTCTTTTTTAAACATACCCCTACAGTATATGTTTCCTGAAACATGATTTTTAAAGATCATATTTGTGGCTGGGCTTTATTCCTGTAGAGAAACACAGTGAATAGAGAAGGAATCTAGGATGAGAGAGAGGGGAATGACGTGGCAAAGTACAGAGGATCAAAGTCAAACCAAAGCTGCCCGGTTCAAGGACTATAGCCTCTTTACACGGGGTGTGCCACAACCGCTAGACTATTTAGCGTCCCTGTTTTCCAAAATGGTTTACTGTGTAGTTTTAGTGTGTGCAGAAACATTACCAAATGAACATGACTTCAAGGAAGTCTTAACATCTGTAGGACACGTAAAAGACACAACCTCGTGAGTCTAAATCAAGCAGCAACCTTCAGTGTTAAAACTGCAGTTCCTCAAGTGTCCACTTGAGGCTGGCAGCAAAAGGCCCAGAAGTCCCATTAACAACCCTTTTAAAAATGTCAGTAATAAGCATGACTGTGGCGATTTTGAATGTTTTAGTTGAAAAAAAAATGTTTATAGCTCATCCGTTTTCATTTTATGACGGATAAGATTTACGCATAAATAGGGGTGGGACTTATCTCACTTTGCCTCTTACTAGTTTGACCGAAAGTTTGGTAGAGACAGCAAGTTTTCATTATGGCCACAGCCATTGATGGGTGATGTCACTGAGACAACGTCAATGTTTTAAACAGTCTATGGTCCAAATGAGAAGCCAAAGCAGTGTGACAAAGTGTCTGTGTCTGACAACCTGGGATGAGAATGTGTTATATTTCCGTTAATTTAAGCTTCTTGTCCCATTGAATACAAAAAATCTGTCTGTTGTGTGATATTCAGTCACTCATGTCTCCTTCTTGATCTCATGGTAGAAGAAAAAATACATTAAATTTCATGTTTTTTTCCACAAAGAAGACTTAATGACCTCCGTTGTCTTGTGTTTCTTCCTTCCTTGATGTTTTATTTATACACCTGCACCCCCGACACTTCAGAGCCCTCGACCGTGGAAAACAAATGATCAACTTCTCTGCTAAATCAAATGTATTTAAAATCTTTATATTTGAAGAAGATACACCTTCATAAGATATTTAATATCTTGAAATTATTGGGCATTAAACAGAGCAAACTCCATTCAGAATCAATAATCTATTGTTCCTCTGTCCACTGAGGAATTTGAAAATCTATGTGAGAAAGGAGCAATTTAGTCATTTGGAAGCAGGAGAACTTTCTTTTAAGCCTCTTTCCAGGCAGAAGTTGAATCTCTCCGCCTCAGAGGAATTAATGCCAGCTGACTTCTAAGACCTCACAACTCTTTGCTTAAAATACCAATGAAAAATGCAATAGTATCAGGACATTGGGAGGTTTAAAATTCTTTGGAGCTAAAGGAGCCCTGTGTGTGTGTGCGTGTGTGTGCGATGCATAAGAAGAGGATAAGGGGTTCAGTATACCACACTGCATTCAGGTCATCATACACAAGGCAAAGACGGAGATTATCGACACTGAACAATAGAGAAAAGCTTGAGTGGTGGTCTTATGATATGTGTGAAGTGTGGCTGGACAGAAGGGGGCTTGGGAATAAGTCTTTCACAATAAAACAACACCCTGGTAATTGGCCAGTATTTCTTAAACAATGTTAACAAGGAGCTTCCTGTCAACTACACAGCCAGGAGACACAGCCAGCAGGATTTTCTCTTATAATAAACTTATTGTCGGCCACAGGCATTGTGCAGAATCAGCCAAACAAAGTATGTTCGCAGATCTTTTGTAACCTACATTGGCTTGGAAATCCTCCAGACGTTATTCACATTCCCAAAATATTATCAGCGCCAGACAGTACCTGCTTATCTCCAGAGAGTGTGTGTCCAGGGTAAGCCTACAAAGGAAAACTTGTGTGTGCAATGACAGGTGTGGTCTAAATGAGTTTCAATAGGAATAGAGGTGTTCAGATAGAGCAGTTTGGCACTATAACACACACACACACACACACACACACACACACACACACACACACACAGCATCAGAGGCCTCCGGGCATCAATCATTCCTGCTGAGCCTGTCAGAAAAAAATTAGGCAAGTGGCCAGCAGGCAGGTGCTAAACTAGCCAGAGGAAGATGAGCCCTAATGCCAGCCAACCTGTTGTCATCCTCTCACAATTACCAGTACAACTGGCCTCAAGGTAATGACAGCTTGATTGTTATTCCTCTCATACACACACGCTCCGTTGCCTGTTGCCTCTTGCCTTTTTGTGGGTTTGTTAGATGAAAAAGCTTTGCAAATACTCCTACAAAGAGACAGAAGTGCTGCAGCTACAGAGTCCATATGAAGTTTTCATCCAGCCTGTGTTTTTACTGTCTCAAAAAAATAAATCAAAGCAGATTTATTGCGGCAAATCAAAAGAATGAAACCCTTTCTGTGAGAGTGGAAACAAATCACTACAAAGCGATCTAAATTATTTTTACATTTAAAATAAAAAATACTGGCTTGCACAGTTATACAACCAGTCAAAGGCAACGTTTAGTAGATGCACCTTTGGCAGCAAATGCAGCACATCTTGGCACAGCAATTTGTCCCTCTTCTCTCCATTAAAACAGCTCCAGCTCTGTCAGGTTGTACTGGGATTAAAAGTGAACAGGCTTTTTTAACTCTAGCCATCAACTCCCGACTTGATCAAGTTTTGTCTCAGCCCCTGCAGAACTAGCTTTGCATTGCAAGACCGATTCCTGTATGAAAATGAGTCTCTAAACTCTCAGGTCATGTTTGTTTTCCAACAGACGACCTCGACAGGCAATGTCTGAAATGACCTTGCGTGAAACAAACTGGACACCTTAACATGTCAAAGCTGCAAAAATCTTAAAGTCCAGATAAACATGTTAATTTTTAAGATATAACACGCAAGAAATAAGGCCAGAATTTGTTGTAGTGAATTAAACTGGCTGCCAATGCAACAAGCAAAATGTTCTTGAGGTTTCTGGAAATAAGACATTACATCTGATCTTCATTTTAAGAAACCTGACAAGTAAGTTCTGCTTCTTGCATTGGAAATCCAGGCCTTTTTTCTTTGCTTGTAAATAACGTGTTCACTGGGACTTGTCAGGTGAATGTATTGTAGATATTTTTGACAAGAAACTAGACAAAATGCATTTGCTAAGATTTCAACATATTTCCCTATAACAGGAGTGAATATTTACATGCGTTTTTGTGTTTTATATCTGCAGTTTATTTGGATCTACTTTCAGCTTGACACTGAACGCTCTCCTTCTGTTCATCAGTGTCAAAAAATTCACATGAAATGTAATTTTATTCAATTTTGTAAAACAATAAAAACTTCCACGTGGGTTGCACCAGAGTGTAAAATTTCATTTTCCATGGATGCGTGCATGCAACAGCTGAGAGATAATTGGATTTATTAGCATAATGATGGACCTAATGAGAGTTAGTACTGACTCCGGAGGAAAACACACACACACACAGGCTTGTTGTTCAACTTCAACTTCAAGATGATATTGCTCTGTCTTTACATTTTTCTGGTGGTAGGGAAAGTGTGCAGACAAAAACTTAAAGGAGCTTTTCAGCCGTCAGTCATTATTGGACTAGAGGTCCTACCAATTTGAGATAACAGAGAGATCAATGAAAGAGGTTGGACTTTCATCAAAGGATGAGCCCAGGAGATTGACTTGGAAAACATCTCTTTGTCCACTGCTTTTAGGGAGGAACGCTGTGCGTGTGTGTGTGTGTGTGTGTGTGTGTGCGTGTGTGTGTGTGTGTGTGTGTGTGTGTGTGTGTGTGTGTGTGTGTGTGTGTGTGTGTGTGTGTGTGTGTTAATAGTAAGTATATGTGTGTATCTGTGCGAGCAGGGATTATCTTCAAGCATTCCTGCCTGCATGCCTTCTCACCATCAGGTATCTGTTGCGATTCTTAATTAACCTGACTCGGATCAAGATTGAAGCCGTCTAGTTTATCGTAGGAAAATAATTAATTCATCTTACTGCAAACTTTGATGACACTTTCAAAGTAAAATTAACACCAGTTATCAACATTGCAAACAGCAGCTGTGTGTACACAGGTTTGTCTCTTTTTTCTGTATTAGCAATCTTCTTGAATCTGCAAAAGATTATGGAGATTAATCGCATCAGGATACCAGTCGCCCATGTGCTGCTGTCTGAGAGCCAGAGGTAGATTTGTTTGCATCATACATCATCGTACGCTGCTCACCGCTGCCTCGCATAATCGCTTTCCATCTTCTTTTGTGTTGCACCACAGGAAGTAACTTTTTGGCCGTGGTGTTGAACTTAACCGCAGAAGACAACACCTGGGTAATTACTTTTAGATACTAAATCACAAGTTACAAAGGCCTGCCACGCACTTCTACAAACAGATAGCTTTTTCTGCAACGTCAATTTGCTTCATTTTAGGAGGCTGACATTATGCAGAATCTGCACTTCCTTTTACTGAATAATTGGTCAATTATTCGCTGCATGGTTTCAAGAATGATAAATATGTTTTTCTGTAAGAGAAGAGTATTAAACCACAGTGCACGCTCTGAGGCACTCACAGGTAAAGTATGAGAAACAAGGGAGAAGCCTGCATGCTGGAAGTGCTAACTGCATCTTTTTTTTTTTTTACTGTAGTCCAAAGTACAACACAGGAACATGTATGACAGCACGATTAGCTTCATTATCATTCAACTGGAAGTCATATTACGGGGATAAATGTGGGATTAGATGTTGCGAATGAGTCTGTGTTAAATGTTTACATCGCAGTGAACCTGTATACATGGTGGATAAATGTTCCCGACAACATTAGGCAGCGGCTCGTTTGCTGAGCTGCAGCTCCACTGCAAGAGGACTGTGGGGATTTGGTCAAGGAAGTAATTGGACACAACAACAAGCGAGGAAATTGATCACAGCTGTTGTAATTAGGAGAAATATTGGACAATCAATTTTTTATTGTTTTCTGGCTCGACGCTGAGTCGCCTACAATAACTGCATTCCAAAATACAAGATAGTACAATAAAGAGTGATCCTCTTATGGTATACTTACAGTGATTCAGCAATACTTGAGGATAATAAACCAATAAATAATCTCCATCATGGTGAGAGTTGGATATCATAAGAATGGATGTGAAACTACAATAAATAGAACTTATTAACAGAACTGTACAGTAAAGTTATTGTAGGGGAAAGGGGGCAGGAAACTTTAACTTTGGTATAATATGCGACCATGTAAACATTAATATAGCAGGTATCATATAAATATATCTGTGAGTAACGCCTTTCTAAAAGAAAAGTGAAGTCAAACTCCTTCTGGGCTTGTTGTTTTCAGCTCTGTGTTCCCACAGGATGGGATGGCGCTTCTTTCAGCTTGTTTATGTTTCGCTCAGAGGCTCCAACATGTTTTATTCACGTGAACCACTCCCTGTCTACAGCCTGATTTATACCTACAGTACATGTCGAAAAGACGCAGACAGCAAGCCCTGATTGGTCTACAGTTTCCTCTCCAGGCTTGCATCACATGTAAACCACTGGGATACTGAGTCTGAATATGACGAGAAGGTTAAAGGCAGGGTTGGTCATTTTCTCCAGATACACTTTTTAAGATTTTGGTTGAAATCATCTTTAGGTCCTGACCGAAATTAATAACTCATGTGCTCTGAAAAAGGACGTAGAAAATCTGTCATCTGTAGCAGTTGTAAGCCTGTAAAAACTTCAACCAATGTCTGCCACGAGGTACCAATCTGATGAACCAATCACGCCTCCCTGTCTCCCTGCTCGTTCTCTACCTCTTGGGTGCACTAGCCCACACTCAAAGTGCGTCACTGATAACAGAGTTTATACTGCGAGTTTGCCGTTGTGAGAAGTAACATAGTCAAGATTTTACATGTATGATGATAAACTTTAGTGTTTACTTAGCGCTGAATGAGACATGAGACGACGTAGTTTCTACACAATGCAAGCGATGAGCTGAGATCCGCTTCTGGGGCAACAGCGCTCGTGCATGTGAGTGAGGGGCGTGGCTTTTGAGGGAGCACAGAGGGGAGGGGGTGTAGACGGAGCACTGAGGGAATGCTACTTTCAACATCATGCTAGTTTTCGAAAATTACCAACCCTGCCTTTAATGTAAGTTCTTTGTGTCAGTACAAGGTTTTACAGAATATGGTCATTTGAGGCCACAAGAACTGAAATGATTACAGCCAAACTGAAGGCTCCAAAACAGTAGCCGTAAACAGTAGAAATATTTGGCTATCAATGATGCTGGACTTCATATATCATGGGTTAACACAATATGATGGTTTACAGAGCTGTGTTTCTGCTACCTGCATACTGCAGATAAAAATAAAGACACTGTCAGCTTGCACTCTGAGAGACAAGGTTGAACCATCTATAAATACTAACATTTATTCAGTCTCTGTGAACTGACATATTGGCTGTACTTGGGGACAACAGGATTGTTGTACCCTGCATATTGTCAAACACACCTTTATAACCTGCGGCTCATGCAAAATTAAACCTCACAAGAGAAAACACCTACACCTCCAGCCTCTCATTTGCATACTCTCCCTTACCAACACAATTTGACAAGCATAAGTTATGATCCAATATATTTTGGAAATCATTAATTTCTAATGATAAAAAGCACAATTTCCTCATATCTCTGAGCTTCCAGAGGTACTGAAGAAAAATAATCCCCACCACAAATGGCCGGCAGAATCCATTAAAATCCAGCTTTCATTGATTTGATCTCTATATTAACTAAAGACCTACTGAAGTTATTTGACAAGGGAGTTGGAAGACAGTGTTTTATCAGGCCGCTTCAATGAGTCTCGGATTAAGTTGTGCTGCGGTGAAGATATCTGGCACGAGTCACACTATTGAAGGGAGGAAAGGATGATGTCTCAGTCTGTGGGTGATGAGATTTGTGCTTCCAGCGGGGGGAAAAATAGACCTGTTATGGTCTTCGATTTCTCCTCGAGGAAACGTCTGCGAGGATGCACAGCCGTCTCCCAGTTATTGAACGATTGTTGCCATCTGTTAAGCAACTTCATACATGCCAGCTGTCATATCAAGACAGGTTATGTACACATTAACTGTGCTGCTGTTTGTATTAGACACTGTAGCAACAGATATTTGAGTGCAAGCTTAATGTGTCTTCAAGGCTACAACAGAACATCCTGTTCTCATTGTAACCAGTTTACATGCTCAAACATCTTGCACGGACTTGGCACAAGTACACATATTACACACTGAAGCAGAGAAAGGCTCTCTTGAAAATGCAATTACTAGCTACTTCTTTACTTAAGTAAGAGTACAGGCTCTAACATTCACTCACATCATCATAGTAAAAGTTTTGGAAGGAATTCTTTACCGGCTTCTGTGCAAAGCTAACAATCAATAGACTGCTGAACTTTATTAATCCAAATGCACGGAGATCGTTGCGGTCGCGTGCAGACACTCTATGCACCATGCAGCAGTAACAGCATATAACTGAACTCCCCCTACTATTGGCTCGAGGTAAACTCTCCTGAGAATATCCTGCTGCTCACATTTGCTAACTCGGACTTGTCGCGGAAGAAACTCCTACCAGATTTCGGCTGTTTGCGTTCAGATATACAGCTCCTCCTGGAAATATCGAGAATATAGAGTTTTTCAGGAGAATTCTGCAAGTGTGAAAGACCTATTAGTCTGTTCTGACAAGCTGATTAAGGAGTGCATTACTTTCTGTCTGAACCACCTGCGTTGATACTGTTTATTAGCATCGTTGACTGAAAGTAAGCTATGTCTGTGCACTCTGTCTGTCTATGAACTAACTGGAACTGTGTCTAAATGTAGTTTGCATTTACATTCTGTGTGACTCTGAACCAACATCTTTGACTACAATTTTTGTGTCATTAAAACATTGGGCTAATGTTGCCATTATCTTGTGTTATTAAGTAAATATGATAGGTGAGGTTAGAAAGGGTAAATAATTGATATTTATTTGTGTGTGTGTGTGTGTGTGTGTGTTTGTGTGTGTTTGTGTACACATCACACTTCAGGCCACCTCTGCATAAGTCAGTGTCCCAGTTGGGCCACCCCAGTCTAAAAGTCTGGATGAGCCCCTGGTTCATAGCTTAAGAGTTTGTAAATCCACAGAGGCTTTTAGTGTCGACAAAGAGAAATACATTTATTTGGTAATTCCCTCAAATTGATTGAAGCTAATCGCCTGTTTTAAAAATGTTAACATGATAAATAACAGAAATGTATGTTTAGATTTTAGGAGTTAAAATAAACTTATCAGTCAATAAATATTCAAGGAAATTACAGAAGCTATAAATAATGGATAGTAAAGCACAGAGAACTCAGCTTCAGTACAGTGACATATTTTTTTCTTTATTTACTTCCCACCTCTTCACAGGTTTCATATTTCAAAAACGCAATCAAAATGTCAATTTAAAGGTTTTAGTGTGTGTTATGGTGACATTTTGTAGATTATAGGATAGAACAGAGCATAGTGGGATGTTTATAAATCCTTAACGCGTTCTGTTGGAAAGCTTTGTGTTTGTGTCTGTGCAGGGCATGAGACGGAGTGACTGAAGGATGGGCAAGGTGCAACTTGAGCTCCAGAGTGAATCAAAATGTTCAGACGCTGGATATCGACTGTCTTTGAAAGCTTAATAGGAGACTTAATGCGCCCAGACAGGGAAACAACTTACATTTTTCATGAGGCTATTTCTCGGGGGGATTAATGTTTGGACAAGCTGACAAACCTAAATGATATTTAGAAACAAAGTGTTGTGGTTGCAACAACTCGGGCATCTCTGAGGATCAGTTTGGGTCGGATTCTCACTCCTGGAGCAGAGGGCTGAAATGGATTTCTCTCAAAATGAAACAGACATACAGTACCTGCTCGGACAGGACAGGCTCTGCAGTGCTATTACCTCACAGTGCAACTATAAATACTCAGAACAGTTTATCATAAAGCATATTAAGGAAGATGAGAGGGTGAGGACAGTCCTGACATTATACAGTTAATCTGCAATGTCACAGTGTACTGTTTGAATGGATAGATAAACAGACAGTTAAGGGGTTAGGTTGATGACATATGTTTATCTCTCTGTAGTCAGTGGATGGAGAGACTGGTCCAAGAACTGTAGGTGTGGCAATCCTTTAACCTTAACACTATTTTCATACACTGTATGTATGATTGTGATTGTGTTTGTTCAAAGAAACAATGAAGGGTCCTGAAGGGTGTCAGTTTCACTTCTTATCATGCCTCATCCTTAAACTTCTTTTCACTTCTGTCCAACATTGTCCTGATCTCTTTCCGTATTTTATTCCACAGTCAACATTTTCTTTCCCCAATGAACTCTTGATTATGTCACAAGTGCTGCTGTGAGGAGTCATGAAGTAGTGACGTGGGGAATTAAATTGCAAGGGAAATCTGTTAAGAACACCATTTAAAAAAAGATCAATACATTTATATTTGGCTCAAGCAACAATTCAATAATTGTATCACTCGACTCAGCTAGATTGATTTATTAAGATATCATATATTTTTTACTAAATACACAACCAAAAGAACCCTCCACTCTCTATAGACACACACACACGCACACACAGAAAAATACTTCCTAAAATCTTTACTTAAACAGGAGTGAAGTTCTATTAAGGTTAAAACTTCCTTTTTTTTAAAGTGTTCTGGCCAAGGCAGACAACATCAAGATCAAACAGACAAAACTAAACTTTTGAACGAACAAAGAAAAGGTTAAAGAATACGATATGAAAAATAACACATCTTCAGATGTGAGACGTAAGAATGACTTTAAATGCATCCAGTGAGACGATTTCTTGATGATTCAGGGAATTTCGCAGCTGATTCTAAGAAGAGGGAGCAGTGTACTTGAATGCCCCTTTTCATATTTCAGGGCAGACATTAGGGACAGTTAGTAAAAAAATAAGTCCTGGGAGCTGAGACATTAACTTCTCATACTTTATTAAGATGGAAGCAGAGTATGAACAACCTTTTTAATAAGAAAACATAAGGTTAAGTCTACAACCAGAGCTGACAAAGAGTAGGATGGGTGGGTGGATGGATGGATGGATGGATGGTTGGATGGATGGTTGGATGGATGGATGAATGGTTGGATGGATGGATGGATGGATGGATGGATGGATGGATGGACGGATGGATGGACGGACGGACGGATGGATAGTTGGATGGACGGACGCTAGAACGGACGGGTGGATGGATGGTTGGATGGATGGATGGACGGACGGATGGATGGTTGGATGGACGGACGCTAAAACGGACGGCTGGGGGGATGGATGGACGGACGGACGGATGGATGGATGGACGGACGGACGGACGGACGGATGGATGGTTGGATGGACGGACGCTAGAACGGACGGGTGGGGGGGTGGATGGATGCTAGAACGGACGGGTGGGTGGATGGATGGACAGACGGGCGCTAGAACGGACGGGTGGGTGGATGGATGGACGGACAGACGGATGGATGGATGGATGGACGGACGCTAGAACGGACGGGTGGGTGGATGGATGGACGGACAGACGGATGGATAGATGGATGGACGGACACTAGAACAGACGGGCGGGTGGATGGATGGAAGTTTTAACTCTTGCACTAAACTCTTGAAAAATGTTTCTGTATGTTCGGGTGAGAGTCATGTGTGAACTTTTTATCTGCATTTTCCCCCCTGACTTTTCCTGCTGGGCCCCTGGTACAATTTCTGCGTAGAGCTGATGTGTGAACACAGCAGCAAATATAACCACACGCAAATGAGCAGGACGTGGTGGGGATGATGACATTCACATCATGCAGCCGGTGCGATCATTGTAGTTCATGTAGTGAAGCTGCTTCCTACTCTTTTCTGCCTTCAATTATGTTCTTGACCACTCATTGGTTGATGCTGTATTTTCAATAACACAGCAGTGGTATAAAGGAAAAAACTGCCATCAAAGGATCAGACTGTTACTTTATCCGCCATTAGTGCGTCATCCTTTTTACGTCATGCCCTGTGTCCTGAGAGAAAAGTCTCCCACTGTGAGGTGCATATGACAACAGAGGACTCATGAAGATTTCAAAGCAGCTTGTCCTGAAATTCTCTTGAAATATTCAGACGTGCATGTGAGGAGGAGACTTATAGATAGATAGATTTTTATTAAATACATACAAAGATAGCTACATAGAAGACGAAGGAGAAAAAGGCCATATATCCCAATGACAGACAACTGTTTTGTCTTTTTACAAGGTTATCATGACTGAAAATGAAACACATCCTGCCTGCTCACTCACATCTCTCTGTCTACTCTGGCAACAGTCTCACACATCCTCTGCTCTCTCTCTCTCTCTCTCTCTCCTGTGGGAACGGATTTAGTTGGATTTTTAATTATCCTACGCTGATTTCTAAATTAGTTTTTTTATGCCAAAACTAATAATAACAATAGACAGTGATGGATCCTGGGAGACTTGAATCTGCGCATGAGGAGACAGACTGTTCTCTATCTGAGCCGTCAGAGATTACCACCCCCACTTAGAGGCCTATAAGCAAATAAAAACACTTGTAAGATAATTAAATGACACAATCACAGCAAGTTCTCAATCATTGGGATCCAGAAACACTCATATACGTCACACTTTTCATTTATTTAGCTACCGAAGTAGGAACTACTTAACACAAGAAGAAATGGCACAAAAATGTAAATCTATAACATAATCAAAAATCTATAGATGAATCCGGGGAGAAAATCAGAAGTTGAGCTGCCATTACTGCAGTGGCAACTTCTTACAACATCTGTGTGTTGCATCAAAGAAATGAACCATTCTCTACTTTCAGCATTGCTTTCTGTATAACTTTACTTTTGTCAACAATGTAAAGGACATTGTGAAGAACCTGTGGAGTTCTCAGCCTCTATAACAGTCATGAAAAACTTTAGCTTTAGAAGAAAACGGGAAGTGCAAAAAAACAGCGGGGACACAATACACACATTCACTGAACATGCACAGGACATAGATATTCTTCAGAGTAGGATCGAATATTATCAATATTAGTAATTATGGTCCTCTCTGAGGGATTCGATGGTTTAGAGATCAACAGTGACTGCCCACTTTGTAGGCAGCTCTGGTTCCACAAGTAGTTTCCCCCATTCAAATACTCCATTGACATTTCACAAAATCCTTATATCAAGAGATTAAAGCCTCAAACCAAAACAACCATTGATCCCTATACATGTGATTATAATACATTTGATTCGGCGCCAAAACAGCATTGAAAATTGGAAAAAGGCCACAAGACTGTGTACAAAATTTTCGTACGGAGTCAAGGAACTACCTATCCCACAATCCATTGGGAATGGTATCGCTTCTTCTAAAATGTAACTTTTGTAGTAGATATAGTGTTTACCGTTAATGAAAGTGTTGTACTATGTTGTAGTTTGTGTTGTTGAATATATAAACTACATTTACTGCGGCGTAACAAGGTTATTAGTACTTTTCGTGTACGCTAGCTAATAAGCAAGCCTGCTAGTGAAACTATCCGTTCACATTCGGCGCCGAGGGGTAGGAAACATTGCCATGGTAACAGTGAGCTCCACCATTCAGAGACGTAGCTGTGACACTCTTTGATCGTGGGTAGTGTAGTTCTTTGCGCCGTATTGTGAATAAATCATGTTGTTCTTAAAGCTTCAAATAATTGAAAACAAACGTCTCAGAAAAAGGAACACTGACATAACTCAGTGGCGGAGGCGGAGCTTATGACCTATACTGCAGCCAGTCTGAAGGGGGAGCTCTAAATCTTTTTGCATTACTTCTTAGGAGCAGTTGTGTCATCCAGCTTTTTACACACACAGTAGCAATTTTGATATAAAGCCATTCAAAATGTAAATTCTTATTAGTGTAACGGTATGTCGTCTTGCTTTAGTTGACATCCTCCTAACTCAGTAGTTGAAATGTTTCAGCATTTTGCAGCACTCAGCTTGATGTTTCCTACTATTTTTTGAAAGAATAACAACATCTTGTTGTAATTAGTTTGTTTTCTCACACAGAGGAGGATTTGCTGACGCGATACAGAAAAAGTAATACTATGATTGTTGCAAGTGTAACACTAGAGTCTGGTGGTGAAACAGTTCTTAATGCTGGAGACAGTGTCTTCAAATCACAGCAATAATTCTTCCTCTCCAACTGGGTGAAAGCCACCCATCCATCCGTCCACCCACACACACACTCACTGTCACCACTGTGTCTCACACAAACACACACTCGCAGACAAACCTTCATCCCTCATTTACTGTCAGCATCTCTGTCTGTGTCCCACTGTACCTCTGAACCAACACACCAATATCTCTAAATCTGACAAAGATACACCTCCAGGCTGCGTCTGCTGGCACTTCGAGGTGAAAAACCTACAATTATTATCCAAAGACAGCAAACCATATCCGAGCTTGGACACCAGCTACAGAGGATAGACAGATGGATGTTTACTAATTCTGTGTGCCGCATAGAAACTGAGCAGTCTGCCTTGGATCTCATGTTGTGTACCGTCTCTGGCTTGGCAGCACAGTTAGAGCAGAGGCCCTCTGAATAAGCACATCCTCCTGCTCCCTTCTCAGGAGACTTAATTGTTGCTGGACATTGTCTGTGATTGCTGCCAAGTTGCCAACATTTTTCCATTTTCGCAGCTTTTTGTAACACCAAACAGCAGGGTCCCTGTTCTGTTATTCTCGCCCCCTCATCAGATTTACGGCAATAGAGAAAGCTGATGAGACCAGAATAAGCTCCTTCTGAGGGGTCTCGTCAGTCACATTTCCTCCTCTGGGTCAAACACACAAACCACAGAATACCAGCAGGGCTTGAATTTTAAATTTGCTCTGATTACCTGAATGTCTGACTAATATTTTAAGTTTGTACACTGGCAAAACTTTGCTGAACTATGTGACACTCCCACAGCTAGGTGTTTGTTCTGCCCTCTGAGTCTGCCTTCTCACCGTAAACAATAGGGCATGGAGTGAGAAAGCTGATGCCACATCACTTCCAGAGAGGGGCGTGGTCAGACACAGCTCATTTGCATTTAAAGCTACAGACACAGAAACAGCCTGTTCTGAGCACGGCTGAAATAGAGGGGTTTATAGGCATGATCAAATACAGGATCAGAGTGGATTTAGAACAAGAAACTTCACAGACAAGTTTTGTGGAGCTCTGAGACTTATTTAGACTTGTTGAATAGGAGGATAACATGTTACCTTAAAAATGCCAAAATGCTGCAGAGTCACTTAAAATAGCAGAAATAATAAAAAGATGTAAGATGTACAAAAACATATAAACACCAAACAACTACCCACAGACAACAAAATACATAAAACACTTCTTTTTTTTATCTCCACGTTCAAAAGCTTTTTAGCATGCTAAGGTTTGCTAATAAGCACAGAGTAAAATGAGCTGAAAATGACAGGAGTGTCACAAACCAAAGTGATTGGAAATATTTAAAGTCAGGTTGGTGTTAGAGGCAAACTCGGGGGTTTTAACCAAAGGTATTACAGGTTTATCCTGCGCAGAACATAAATATTCAAGTTGTCTTTGAAAAAATTCAGCTGAATAAATCTTATGTGCAGGCAAATTAAAATGTCCAAAACTCTGCTTCCAGAGTCCTCACCCGCACAAAGCCCTGGCAGCACATCACCCCAACCCTCATCCGCCTCCACTGGCTCCCAATTAGATCCCGAAAGAAAAACACAATACTCCCCCTCATCCCTCTCCGACCACCTACACCCACACACCATGTTTTGAAACGTCCAGTCCTCAGACACTGGCCTGCTACAACACACCAGATCGCTCTCAATGTGTACAAGTGGCAACCTGTAATGTTCAAAGATGGAGCCAATGTGGAAGTGCAAATACCTGCAGTTCCTTGAGTGTACACTTGAGGCTGACTTCAAAAGCTTGTCATGATAGTTCAGCCAAAACCACTTTTCTGATCCTCATAGTGGTGCTAGAGAATAATTCAATCCCTGAGCCTGCATCATCTGAAGAATAACTCTCCAAAATGTTATTCATATTTTTCAAACAGACGTAAGACCTACGTACTTTAGCCCTACGTAAGGAAAAATCATGGAGGGTAAGTAGCAAGAAAATCTCTGCCAGAAGTCCATTTAATAGTTTTGATATTTTATTCCAGACAACAGAGATGTATTGAGCGATAGACCGACAGAATGTCATTGAGTCCGTAGACACAAACTCATTCAGCTGATGAAAGAACTGATTCAATGCTCTTCAGAGCGTATCAGCTGTTTGTATTGATCTTGATCAGTGTTTCAGTTATAGCTTTAGAAATACATGAAGACGTGTCGCTGCACAAAGTGAAACTGACTCACACTTTTATCTGGTCTCATAAATATCTCAGACACAGAAATGAACTCCCCATTGAACACTAAATAACAGTGTTCAGTGTCACATTTGACCTGCATGCACGCTGCTCTGCTCTGAGCTGTGCGTCAGGAGATTCTAGTGCCACTTTTAACCTGTTTGTATTGTTAAATAGCATCGTTCCCTTATACATTTACAGTTCTTTTGTTGTGCAGGTTAAGATCTCATCAAGAATATGATTTAAATTAAATGTAAAAGGCAGAATACAGTCATTATACCACACATGCTAATCTCTACACAGATTCTACATACAAATGGGGAGGGAGGGGCCTTTTTTTAGTATGGGATGTGTTCTGGTTTCTTTTTGTAGTACTTTTGTTTTAAATGGTAAATGGACTTGAGCTAATACAGTGCTTTTCTAGTCTTCTGACTTCTAAAAAGCGCTTTTACGCCGCAGGTCACACCTACACATTCACACACTGATGGCAGAGGTTTCTACGTAAAGTGAACATCAGAGGTAACTAATCCCATTCATAAGCCGATGATGATGCAGCTCGAGGTTAAGTGCCTTGCCCACCGACACATCGGACATGTTGCTGCAGGAGCTGGGGATTGAACCCTCAACCTTCCAGTTGAGGGCCGACAACTCTTACCAACTGAGCCACAGCCGCCCCAGTAGTCTGAGTAGTACTGAACAATCACATATCAGCAGGCTATGGTGTATGTTGGAAAAACTGTCTGTATGGAGAGCAAACACAGGTGGGACACAGTCCATCGTAACGGCATCCTAGCCCACAAAGGCGGTAATCTGATGACAGTTTATTTATCTCATATATCTGCAGCTAAGAACCCTTTCCAATCAAAAATGATCAACTTGACCAACAAATCTGCTTGATGCCGTGTCGTGAAAGCCAATCAGGGTCTGGTTTTCCCCACTCTCTTGTGAGCATCGGACAGATCTAACCTCCATTAAACAAACAAGCATTTAAAACGTATTTTTTCTCCTCTTGATGACAGACCTGACAAATCTTGCATTTTTACCTACCTGAGGGAGGCAACTGCAGGAGACATCCTGATCAGATGCCCAAACCTCCTCAACTGGCTCCTTACTTGACATTTTTAAGTAAAATAGATAGTTTCTGAAATGAAAATTCCCATGAATAGGATGCTAAATCTGTTAGCCTGTCAATGGCAATATACATTGTTAGCATAAAGCTAAGAAACTAAGATGTGCATCAAAATTCAAATTTTATTCAAATTTATTCCAGTGACTTTCAAATAGTAACTTCACTTTAAAGGCAGATCCTAGTTCTTACCACAACAAATCCAAAGTGAAGCCTCTGTGTGACTTATTATTTACAATTACAATGAGACTCACCAGAAACAGATAAACGGGCACTGCTCAGGGTGGATATAATCAACCAAGACATGACGGTGATGACTCTGCAGACATGTCTGAAAGGGGGGAAAGTCACTACACTTTTGAACTGGTCGCAAGTCGCTATATTGGACTGTAAGCAATGCAGCGCACATAAAAGGAAGTCTTGCCTTGAATTATCGCTCACTGCTGGTTTCACCTGAAAGCTTGAGAAGTTGCCCGTCGTTCCCAGAAGAATACATCTCAATCAGACAATAGCTAATGGGTTCTGAGATTGCACACATGCAGACATGAGAGCCTGCTTATTTACTCAAGGCCCGGTCACATTCTTTTACTTCAGCTCTATAAGTGAAGCCATGAGCCTTTGCAAAGAAACAATTTGTGGTTTTAATGTTGTCTATTGTAAGAGTCAAATGTGTCTTTGGTTTCCGAACATATTAATGACGTGATGATGTATTATCGGTTACAGTGGGGAGGCTCTCTGTGTCTACTTTACAGGGAGGTCCTTGTTCATGATGCAGCGTATTGATGAAGGACACTTCAGCAGGCCTGTTGATTGCTGATAATTGAGTCTCAACTCAGATCGTCAAGGTGATGGAGCTCGCTGAGCTAACCTTGTGATCTGAATGTGCTGTTGTGATAGAAGAGGTTGGTGGCTGTTTGTGATGTTTCCTGCTCTGTGAGAGATAAGGTATGCTGTGGCTCATTGGGTTTATTTTTTGCGATTAAACACAGGAGATGTTTACTCACACTTCAATTCACTGCACGTCTTGCAGATGGCAAGGTGTCTCTCACCTCGAGCAGGTGAGGAAAAGACAGAAAAGCTTCTCTACAAGATTACAAATGAATATAAAGTTTAGGAGAAAATCATGCAATGCCAAAGGGCTTTGTCTGCCTAACATCTCAATGCATCACAATACAGGTTAGCATCCAAGTAAGGATGTGAGTTTACATAATTTTCAAAACCCTTTGTCAAACACTCAAATACAACATCATTCAGCAAAACAAATCTGAAAATCAATGGGCACTATTTAGGGTGGTTTCACACTAGGGACCCAGGCCCGGATCCAGGTTTGTTTGACCCCAAAGTCAGTGTGAACACAAACGTATCGTACTTCGGTGCTGTGCCCAAGTTCCGCTTGAAGAGGTGGTCTCGGGCACGTTTCATGTGTACTCGAGTACGGTCCGCGGTAGATGTGAACGCATCCGTGCTCAAACAAGGAAGTGGACCACTATCTGAACGAATTCTGTCTCTTCAAAAACCGCCGTTTCCAAACAACACGGGGTCATTTGGTCCTCTGAGCTGCACGGTAGATGTTGAACTATAAAGAAGGTCGTTGTTGGCTTCTCAAAAATAACTAAAACATCCACGGTTAGCAGGATGGACTCAGCCATGGTTGAATTCTTCTTCTTTCTGCTTCTTTGCAGATTTGCCAACTATGTGCATAGAACCTGCTGTATCAGTATGTGTACATGTGCAAGTGAACTCGGGCATGGAACTTTGTTACTGATGGAAACGCGAACCAGCAGGGGAAAAGGGGAGGGGGGAGAAATCGTGCTCGGGCACGGTACGAAACAATCGTTCCTGAGTGATATTTGGAATATTGTAACAACACAATATTTTACATTACAACTTGATAACTTAAGTTGGAAATGATGTTTACATTTCAAAACTGTGTGTGTAAATCTGATAAAAACGTCCATCTTTTCTCGAGACTAACTGTTTTTAATGCGACAGTATAACACATTTTGTTGTCTTATAACCAGATCATTTATCAGGAAAAGTTTCTTGATGTGTCTTTAATAACTTAAAGACTTGTTGCTGATTGGTGGCTGAGATATGTTTGAACTGAAGTTTGAACCAAACAGAAGCTACAGTATAAATGTACTCAATATCACGTTTTTGTGTACTGTTATTTTAATTCCCCATTAGAATGAGAGGGAAACACAGCAGGAAGCAATAAAACTCTCGGGGAGCGACTATTAGAGGCTGATTGTGAATGAATACCGATTGGAACTCGTGCTGTAAATGGTTGCCTGTAGTGAAGAACTTTTTTACCTACCGTGAAGAAAAAAGACTGCAATCAGGAGTCATAAACACCAATTCATCCAGCTTCACTGGAGACCGTTTATCAGCTGCTCGGTATGATCACAGTCATTTTTTAAATTTCATTAGATTGCACCTTGATTATCCACAGAGCCAGGGCTAACATGTTCTGTCTGAACCTAAAGTGAACAATGACGGGATCTAAGATAAAGGAGCATGCTGGTGTTTTTTACTCCACAATATATTGACACGGGGTTATATTTGATTTTTGCTTTATCGATATTCAGGATGTCGCATATTATGCCTTTAAGATGGATCAGTGTTTGAATAAAAATATACCTTACATACAAATCACCATTAGATCACAGTGAGCGTATATGAGCAATCTATACATATTTATGTGTGCTGTAATGAATTCAAAAACATGGAGTATCTTCATGTTTCCCTGAAAGAGAAGGATTTCAGTTCATCTTCATGAATATTATTTTTAGATGTAAAAATGAGGTCAGGGCTCTGAGGTCAGAAAACAGACAAGAGACTCTGATGAGACGAGTGAATATCTGTGTAAGAGCATCAACACCGGACTGTTTAAATAAAGCATTGTGATGTAGATCTGTTGTGATGGGACACTAGCTCAGCTTCCTGCAGACTGAACACGATCCTACTTAATGAGCCACTGAGTTTTTTTAGGGACTGAAATAAGTAAAAAGTTAACGACAGAAGCTGTTTAAAGAGCGGTTGTTTCTTTTCTCCTGAGTCGAATCAGAGGGTTTGATGAGAAAAGTGCTGTTCATGTGCTAAACTCTAAAAGATTAAACAACTGGAGCTCTTGAACTTCAGTGTTTTTCCCTTGATTGAATTGTTCTCGGGTGAAAAAATGATTAATCGCTGGATTTTGAGAAATGTTAATGCAATCCACGTATGACTCCTTCTGAACTTTTTTGCCATTGATTTTCAGAGTGATTCAGAGGCACTTTAAGCTCTGTAGCACAAGTGTGAATAATTACAAAGCACATGAGAATGTTTAAAATGTTATTGAAATTCATATTACAGGAACACTTACTTTACATTAGATAAATGCACATTGAAGTGAAGGTGTTGGATGATGTTGTAATGTCTCTAGTTCATTGGTGAAAAGGTCACAATCCTTGCCGACCTGTCTGATTCTCACATAGCTCATGGTCACACATTCCTATAGTCTCAATCAAATAAAGCGGTGACAGACTCAAAGAGCTTTTCATTTTCAGAGATCCATTTTAATGAAGGTAAAGGTATTTCATAAGCCTTTAAAGGAAGCTGCGAATGTGCTACGGATGACTTTGATGTCTGTCAAGTTCCATGATAACATTACCTGAATAAATAAGCAGCATCTTGAAGTGTAGGTGATCAAACTTTATGGCAGTATTACAAGAGGATGTAAGCTGTGCTAGAGAGGTGCTGAAGCACGTTATTTATGCTACATATATAATGTTACGATGTGGGGTTTTAACAAGGGATGTGCGCGACTAGCTGACCAAATTTGGTTTCACCCAGGTGCTTTTAGGGGGCGGCAGTATCTCAGTCTGTAGGGACTTGGGTTGGGAACCGGAGGGATGCCGCTTCAAGTCCCGGTGCAGACCAAAATATGGAAGTTGGTCTGGTAGCAGGAGAGGTGCCAGGTCACTTTCAGAGTACTGCCGAGGTGCCCTTGAGCAAGGCACAAAACTCCCAACATCTCTGGCGCGCTCCCTGCGCAGCAGAGAGTAGCAGCCTCACTCTGACATCTCTCCACTAATGCATGTCCACAGGTCCTCAGCACGTCTCTGAATAATGGAGTATAAACCTAGACAGTAAATATTAATGGATGAAGCCTGAGTGACGTCAGCCATCTGTTACGACAGGGGGCTCCGGAGGCTCATCGGCACAGCTGCCGTGCTGGAAATCCGGTCTCATCATAACTTTCAGTCAACCTAACGACAGGCTTAGAGCCGAAGCTGAGGCGGTATTTAAGCCTCTTGACGAACCGTTACATCGCGCCCGCCTGTCATTCGTGTTAACTACGCACCTAATTATGGATAACAAGTATTGTTTTCAAAAATCAAAACGGAGCCGTTTAAAAAAAAAACACCCCCGTACAGTGTGCCCATGATGACAATAACTAATCAGACCTATTTTGTTTTTGTACCAGGCTGTAAACATGTTTATTTTTGCTGTAAAAACAGCTTTTTTGTCTGTTGTGTGTGTAACTTCCAGTGTTCCTGGAGCCAGCCTCAAGCGAACACTCGACAAACTGCTGGATTTTTCACTTCTGCATTGGCTTAATTTTTTCAAGACCAGAGATTGCCGCTTGCTTTAAAACAGAAATTCCCTCAAGGATAAATAAAGTACCGGTATGTAAAAATAAAAAATAAAAATTTCTGTAATTGTACAGCTTTGTTGAATATGAAAAGTAACTAGTTACATGAATTGTTACTTCAAATAGTAGTTGAGTTACAGTAAAGTGTAACTGAGTTCTAAGAAACACATTACTCCCAGCACTGCTTGGCAGGTGTATGGTTTCTTTTCAGAAGTGGCCGATGGACAAAGTCCTGTCCCGCCCGAGGCAAGTATGAGGGCCACAGCTTGTTTCAGACTTAAAATGAACTGAAATGCTGCAAAAAACAGCCAAGATTAGATATAGAATTACCTTTTTTAAACTTTAAATCAACTTTAATGAAGTCCCAGAATAAAAATGCAGTGTAAATTGGCAGGTTCCCTTTAATGTCATAAATCATTAACTCAAGTTTGAAAAGGAAGGTGTGCATGTAATTATCTCAAACATGTAAAAAATATTAATGAAACATTTGCAGCTGCTACATCGAATCACTAGATCCTGCAAGGTGACATTTCACCTGAAGGATTCTTGACACTCAAAAACCCCTACAGGATTTACGGGTAAGGCAGTTCTCACTTTCAGAAAAACAAGTTGCAACACTACAACCGTGCGGAAAATTGCATTCAATAACACTAGTTTGTTTTGCCAATTACTTGTTGCAGTAAAAATAATCCCTGCCTGGTTTAGGTTCACAGCAATGTGTCTTCGAGTGAGGTGAAATGCTCCATAATGTTACCAGCAAGAAGATGTAGAGAGGTGCTCATGGTGGATGTTGGTTGTGTGTAAGTGTAAGAGCGGAGTTCACATCCTTTGTTCTGTGAGTCACACAAGCACTTTGATCAAGGTTGAGGAGATATGATTTTATTTCAGTCTCCAAGTCAACAGTTCCCTCTCGTTTTCCAATTACTGTCAACTTTTATAGAATTTTACCCAAACCAAGATCTTCCTGAAACCCTGCTGGGGGTCTAAAAAAATACTTTCTTTAGCTGTCACATGGATTTTTTTTTTGTCTTTTTTTTAAAAATACTTTATTAATCCCTGAGGGAAATTCTGGTTTTCACTCTGTTATTGAGAGGCATGTTTCTCACACACAGAGGCCTGAATCACACAAACAGAACCTGTGGACTGTCACACTGAACCACAAGGAAAACCCAAATGCACGACTCAAAAGGCAAGAGGCAGATTCGAAGTCCGTTTAATGGAGAAAAAAGGTCGGTACACAGAAAATCCAACAATCCAGGCTAAGGTGTCCAAAAAGAAAGGCTAGAGGCTAGGTCGATAAACAGGAAACAGGTCAGATCAAAAGCTATCAGGAAAACACTAACTAAAGGCGGGCATACACTGTGTGATTTTTTCCCTGTTTTGGGCCGATTTCTGAGTCGTGCGAGAATTTTTGGAGTCGGGCCGAATTTCAGCTTAATCGTGAGTCGTGAGTCGTGTAGTATACAGGGGGCCTGCGTGAAAAATGTAAACATTACCACGTCCAGAAGAAGAAGCATGTCGTCATGTCGATGCCGCTGCAGCGTGTGGTTTGGACTCAGGACATGGAGGCCAGACTTGTTGAGCAGTGCTTAATTTGTGCCGGATCCTGCCGGAACAAGATCCGGCACCTACCAGATTGGGACCGGCACCTGTTTGTTTGGATCCAGCCCCTTTGTCACTATCCAAATCTCTCATTACATTTGGCGCAATATAATATTATCTGTTCTGACATTCTTTTTTGTATTTAAATAACTGGGAATGTTATTCTGTGCTGCTGTGTCGTGTTGATAATTGTTTAGTAGAGTGGAGAGTGTGATGATGAAATTGTTGCTGTTTGTGCAGGGACACGGGAAGTAGGCAGCGCCCCCTAAATCAGGCACAATTAAAACTATCAGGTTATTAAAACATTTAAACTTACTAACTAATAGTTTCTGCAGAGTGACAGGCCCACAACTCCCAGCTGGTCAGAGCTTCTATATCGTTGCGCACACGTTGAAGTGTCGCGGAGAAGTTTTCAACATAATCAAAGAAACCAAAGACGTTTGATCATCCTGTCAGACAGAGCAGCAACTAGATGTTATCCTAGATTTTGGAGTTTTAGTTGATTATTATTTTAATAACTGCAGAACAACCTCTGAAAGGGAGTGAGCTCATACAGATAAGCGCGAGTGTGCCATTACGCACAGAGGTGGAGAGACTTGAAACTTTACGCACAGAGGTGTAGAGACTTGAAACAGAAACTTCAATCGATCATCAGTTCTAATGTACAGTAAATCAATTTAGCACATAATAGTGGGATCTACACTGCATACTGTAGTCTCTGTTAACAGACGCTGTCCAAACAGCTCCAACGTGCAATAAGTGCGCACTGATGTCCGTGTGTCCGCTCGTCTTCCTGCCGCGCCGGAACAGCACTTTCTCTGTGCCCCGGGACCTCAGGGTTTATAAATTAAGCACTGTTGTTGAGATGTGGCAGGCACACTCGTGCCTTTACTGTCGTTTCAGCTCATAGAATGGCACAAATGGCCAAGGCAGCACGTTTCTTCTTCGTGAGCATCTCTCCAGTCCTCTTCCGGATTTGGGGACCCCGACGTGTTTATTTCGCTCTTATAGTGTGAGCAATCAGGTCGCAGCCGAGCATCGGACCGCACAGTGTGCGCACATACATCGTGAGCGTTGGCTTTTTATCGCATGCCATTTACTCGTGCAGTTTGAGTCTGAGATTTTCAAAACGATCGAAAACATTGCACAGTGTCTGCCCGCCTTTACGCTGACACAAAGGTACAAGACGAACTTGCACAGAGGGAGGGAAACACAGAGACTATATACTGAAGGGAGGTGGAGACAACAGGACACAGGTGACACACATCAGGTAATCACTTGAGTGGGACACACTGGGGGAAGGGCAGGAAGGATCAGTCCAGTCATTTCAGTTAACCACTACACAATGTCTCGCAGTATATTCTCACTAAAACCAAAGTCCAACCATCAAAGTCCAAGAATAAGTCGTTTGATATTTATGAAATTATTCTCTGCAATCAGCCGAAATGTTCCGAGTGCCGCTGAATGTGTCATTACTGTACACTCAAGTCAAGGACCTCCTGCCGACACGAGTCAACATACTGCAATTACATCTGTGACACCATGTTCAAATACCCAACTCTTTCTCTTTAATCTTTACATTCAAATATAAAGCTCTTAAAAGGCAGATTTGATCATTTCAACTCTACGAGGAAGACACAAACATGTCACAAAAAGCAATATTATGTAATCAAAAACAAAACAAATTCATGAAACTCCGAAAATGCATCACAGAAAAAAAAATATTTCACAAAAAGCAAAAATATTTCTGGAAATTCAGAAAGTGTTTCATGAGGATCATCATTTTCTGTGCATCATTTGTGAAGTGTTTGGGGATTTCATTAAATCTTTTCCGCAATTCATTCAGCATTATTTGCGTTCAGTGAAAGGTACAATATGTAGAATTTTATTACAATGTTTACATTAAAATATCTCAATTAAAGGTAGGGTAGGTAATTTCCTCCAGATACACTTTTTAAGATGTTGGTTGATATTGTCTTTAGGTCCTAGCCGCCATGACAGAAACAACATGTTTATCGTTGCCTAGGAAACACCAGATGTTACGTCAAAGACCGCTACACAAGGAAGCAGGAGCTGCTACTGAAAGCTGCCGTACTGTTGCTGTATGTGCTGCTGTGATCAAAACGTAATGCATATTATATTTATCGTAGCTAAACATATTCTCTTCCTCAGGTCTGTTTCGCCCGTTCGTCTTGACTACGGTGTAGTCGGAGTTCGTTTTAATCGGGGGGAGGGAGGGGGAGCAGAGAGAACTACCATGATTCTCCGCCAGTTTCGACGTCGTCTTTCTTTTATTGTTTGATTGACAGCCCTCTGGCGGCAGAATTGAGAAAAAAAAATGTTTTGCATTCTGTGAAATATTTGTACAGCTGACCTTCAGGGCCACCGTAGGAAACACATCAAAGTCAGCTACTTCCAATGTAGCTGCAGAGAAATCCCTAAGGTCATTGGTTGGTTAGCGAGTGCTGCTACTTGCTAATATATGCATCGCCACTCTGTGAGCATATATTTTCAGACGGGGAGATACTTAATATATTCACTGCCTTTCTCAACTTTCACGCTTATTGTCCATCAAAGCAACTAATGCACTCTTGATTTGAGTCATTCTTGAGCTGCCATGCCAGTAAGTAGTCCCTTTGCCCCTCCTTTCCCTGCTTCTGGATTTCACAAGAGACAGATGACGAGACAATGGCAATTCATCTTCATCATGCCATGCGCATTAGCATTAACGTGCAGCTCTTTTCCTTACATAATGCAGCCCATCTCACTCATGGACGCATCCAAAGGAAAAAAAAGCACAATATCCTGAGAGCTGGGCATGTCATTCGTGGTTAATATCATCAAGTCATCGGGGAAGAGTCGAGTGGAAGAGGACTGGACTAGTTCCACAAGTCCTCCACATGTGTTTAATATTAAATTACCTGCTGTATCCTCTGAAATATGTTACTAAAAATAGATTAAGACATATTTTAAAGTAGCCTTTGTGGAGCCCTGATGTGTGTTTATGATCCAGTTATTTCTCAGGTGTGAAATTTAATCAAATTGACTTATTCTTATGGGGAAGCCCACAATGAGCGCTTAATCCCAACATTATATTTTACAGTTAGATTAATATATAAGATTGTTACTTTGATATTAAGGTATGTGCTTTCTTTCCATTAGAACGTCATATATTGAGATTGTAGACAAAGTGAGCGTGTCTAAACTGCAGAAATCTTTTCGTACCTTATCTGTTTATTCGAGGTTTCAAGATTCAAACAACTTTATTTACAGCCTACCAATGAAAACAAAACAACAAGTACAGTCAACAGCAGCTTTCAGACATGCCAGTGAGAACTGATCTGTGGTGTGGAGTCGGTTGTAAAGAATGAGAAACCTCAAATCTAAATAAATAATAAAACCAGATGAATTGGGGAAAAAGGGCGTTCAATATGCTGCTCCCTCTTCTTGGAAACGTTTGCAAGATTCTCTAAATCTTCGGGAGCTGGTTTCCTTGGATGTTTTTACAGGATCAGGAGGCATGCATATCTGATTGTAGATGTTTTAACTGACTCATATTGCCCCTTTTTTGATCCCTTGTTGTTGATGATTTATGACACATTTTGATGAATGTTTCTTATATTTTGTGTTTCCTTTATTTAGGTTCATTGTTGTTTTATGCCTGACACCAAGTTAATTGTGCTGCTGCCTGTCTTGGCCAGGACGCTCTTGTAAAAAAGATTCTTAATCTCAATGAGACTTTTTCTGGTTAAATTAAGGTTAAATAAAAAAGAAATGGAAAGTGGAAGTAGCAGCCGTTACAACTCCAAATTCGCTGCTTTAAAGTTTTTTGAAGCAGTGACGTTTCCGTCTCGGTTTCCGGTTCTTAATTATGAACTACCTCATTAGATTAGACTCCAGCGTTTCTCATGGCAAGCAATGGTTTATCAACACGAGCTAGTTAACACCAAAGGTCGTGTCCTCTATAATTACAAAGACCTGCTGTCTTCCAATCAGGGTAATGACAACAACAACCATGACTCCCATGCAAGCGTCGTCGAAAGCGACTGATGTACAAGAAACACAGAATAAGCTCACAAGCCAGGATTGGTCAGCACAGATATGGATACCTGCTAATTAAGGAAGCAAAAATACTGTTTGACAATCACTGGGATCCATTCGACAGTTAGTGGAAGATCCCCTGTGCGTGCAAACACTCAAACACATCACAAGAGAGAGACCCATTTTACTTTTCCACTACTCTGTTGGTTTTACTTCATGTCAAAGTGTGTACTGCAAAAACACACTCACACATAGACTTCTAATAAACTAACTTTTTAAAGTTCGTCACTGATTGTTGTTCTGCTGATGGACCTTCTGCTGGGTGCAGCATTCATACAGTAATTGACGTCGTAGTTGTCGTAGACTTTCTAGATGCTAGTTTACTCTGGTCATTTTGGTTTATTTATTCAAAGGAGTTCCAGACAGAGCTCTCTGAAAGCTGCAGAAGTATCTGCATTTTTCTCCTGTTTTAAACTTCAAAGTGCCACAGCTGTTTTACCGGCATCAGAAGCACGAGTCTCGCTGGCTGCGTTGTTGTCAGAGCTGTGTTCACATGGACGGGACTGTAGGCTCCTCCCCTTTCCACTAAAAGCTGTTTGGAGGTGTGGCCAAACAGCAGCATGTTTTGGTTTCATGCCGGTGCTCAAGGGCGACATCTCCTTAATCAAAAAGTCGCACATTCTTCCTTTAAGCTTGAATATTATTTAAGTAACTGACTTGCATCATACAGTTGTCATGAATGGGGAAAGTAGCTACAGAGACTAAACTTGTACCAGGCTGGACACATTTTTTGCTGTAAATTTGAGCAATTCTACATGTGCTTACTGATCATAGAGAATTTACGTCAACAGACATAATTATTGTCTATTTAATAGACTCCACCAGGAATTGATAGACATATTGGGATTAAGCTCTTTTATCCTTGTTTTTCTCTTCCTGAGAAATGCTTTGCCAAAAATATCAGGCTTTCACTCCCCACCCGCTCCCTCTGGAAACTGACAGATGCCTGAATTACAAAGGTAGAACTGTGAGTAATGAACCCAGTGAAATCTCATCGTATAGAGCGACTCTGAGTTACCCCGAGCAGCCCCTCTGACCCTAACCCCAGCTTCTGAGCCCTGCCAAATGAGATTTTCATTTACTATTCACAAACCAGAATGAGGCATGTTGCAGGCACAGAGGTGCTCTGAAAATCTGCACGGCATGCAAACGTGGTTTTGCAATTCTTAAACCCAACAAATCAACAATTCTGTTCCAAGCCTATTAGCATACAGTGCTCACATATTCTGCATATGTGCTGGATGTGAAAGCACACATTTGAAAGCAGCCAAGTTTGTTGTCCATGAAATTATTTGGAGCTTAGTTTGAAGTGAATTTGGATTCCTGTTTTCATGAGCATTTTTTTTCTTTAAATATCTGTCAATCAAACATGTTATTAATTAGAGATCAGTGCTTTGATCTGGCTGATTAATAATGCATCATTACACTGAAGAGCCAGTTCAGCAGAGATTATAAACCATGTGCCCAATTTAAAGGTCACATATTGTGCAAAATACACTTTAGTATGGATTTCTAACACTAATAAGTGTCCCTATAGTCTGTCTACAAACCCTCCAATCATGAGAAAAGTCCAACCTCTAACGTCTTTTGCCTGCTCCACTTTTCAGGAAATGTGTGCTCAAACAGGCCGTTTGGAGATTTTCCCTTTGTGACATCAAAAAGGGCAGTAACCCCTCCGCCAGGGGGGTGACTCGTCCAGAGCTTAGTGTTTGTTCTGCCCTCTGAGTCTGCCTTCTCACTATAAACAATAGGGTGGTACGGGAAAGCCTGGGCCACCAAAGCCCTTCCAGAGAGGGGCGTGGTCAGACACAGCTCATTTGCATTTAAAGCTACAGACACAGAAACGGCCTGTTCTGAGCAGGGCTGAAATAGAGGGGTTTATAGGCATGATCAAATACAGGATCAGAGTGGATTTAGAACAAGAAACTTCACACACATGTTTCGTGGGGGCACAGGTATCCTGTTAAAACACAGCATGAAATATGATATTTGTTCAAGTTCTATGCTGTGTGATAGTGATAAAGTGATAACCATTCTTGGTGTGAAGACTAACACATCTCTTAACACTACAGAAAGTGTGATTAAAATGTAACTCGGATTCAACACTGAGGACTGAGGATGTGCTTTATGTTTTAAGGACGTGAATTGTGATCTGTTACTTTCTCTGCTCTTCTTGAAACAGAAAAATAAGCTTGTTAACGTGTGAAGCTCAAATGCAAAGATAACATATGATTTTGTTTTACACTGTACGTCATCCTACTACTCCTCTTAAAACAGATGCCTGAAAAGTTGAATCACAATAATATTTCACAAAACACAAACATATGAAATAAAACACAAAAGTGAGGAGAACGCTGAACGTGAACCAAACACTGAAGCTACAGCCTAGTAAACAAATAAATCAATTAAAGTATGATTTTACAGAATAAAAGATATTGGTTGAAATGATCTGTAGTCAGATCACTACGAGTGACACCTTTCAGACCAAGCGGCAACCTCCAGTGTGGAAAATTAAGCCGAGGCTGAAGTCCAAAAAACCTGCAGTTCGCCGAGTGTTGCAGATGCTCCTGGGGTCACATAGACGCACCCATTCACATGTTTACAGCCAGGTACAAAAAATGATATTGGTCTATAATTAGTCTGTCTTAATTGGTATGTCTTCATTGGCACACACTGCACAGGGTAGTGAAGTTTTTTCATAACTCATCTTTTTTTTAATTGAAGGAGGATGCGAGTCATACATAGTTAGGCGCATGGCTGACCTGATTGAGGGGTGTAACTGTTTGTCAAGAGGCTTAAGACCCGCCTCAGCTCCAGCTCTCAGCCTGTCGTTAGCTCGACTGAAAGTTAGGGTGAGACAGCATTTCCAGCATGGAGACCGCTATCAATGAGACTTTCAAAGCCCCCTGCAGTAACGGATGGGGGAGGTCACTCATATGTTTCAGACACATGTAGTAATGCTTAATTAAAATAAGATTTTGTTGGTGGGATGATACATTTAAAACAAACCTATGACATGTATTCTATTCAAAAGGACAAACCATCCAAAATTCTTGTTTTATCATTTTTCATGAATTATTGGGGCTGCAGATGCTTTACAACTAAATCTGCATCAAAACTGTTTGAAAATCTGATCTTCATCGGATCATGTTGGTGTTATATCAAAGGTCAGAAGGTCAGTTTGTCATTACTCTCTATAGTTCTGTTCTTTTGGGTTTAGTTTGTCTCGTATGTAATGAGGCGTCTTCAGGTGGCTTTCAGATCGATGTCTTCTCAGCAGCAACATTTCACTCAGCTGAGCAGGAAATCACAAGTTTTGAATCCCACAAGTGTCCTGGCATCTTCTCTAACAATGAACACTGAAAGGCTTACTGCCACAACCTGAGTGTTTATCACAGGGGAGAAAAAACTGCTGCACTTGTTTAGCTGAAAACATGTAAAGTCTCTGCCTGTTCAACGCAAACTGCTTTAGCCCTCTCTTCATGTCAGGTGCTGGGATAGACAGATAGGTTAGCAAATTCTGACTGCAAGGCTGTATGGAGGATGGAAGGAATAACAAAACACCTCCAAAAGAATAATGCCATCCATCACGCACAGCCTCAAATGCTCATACTGAACTAAATCCTCACTATCTCACATAGAGCCAAGCCAAAAAAAGGGGCATTATAAGCTTAAAAAGATACGTGTTTATTGCTTTGTATTAAACTGTTCAGGTACTCTGCTGCTGTCTCATATCATAGAAAACGTCCATCTCTCTTCATGAAGCTTCTACAAATGAGTCAAAGTGGATGGAAAGACTCATGAGTCATTTTTCTCATTTCCATCTTTGGCTACCTAAAGCAGACTTATCCCCGAGTTGTTTACTTATTCAGGTACTGACTGATGCCTGCAGACTAACAAAGGAGAAGATTAGGAGGAATTGGCTCTTTTTAAGAAACACTGCTGGCATTGTCCTTGTCTTGCTAATGTTTCACATGCTATAAAGTCATATCGCAAAATGCCTTGTCTAAAAGGAATGAAAGGACAGATTTAAGGGGAAGAGTTTATTTTGGGCTTTTTTTGAGAGGACAGGACAGTTGATAGAGTTCGAAACAGTGATGAGAGAGTGGAGGGATGATATGCGATAAATGACTGGGATGGGAGTAGAACACAGGGCTGCGTCTTCGAGGGCTTAAGCCTCTGTACGTGGGATGTGCGATTTAACCACTGAGCTTAGCAGGTGCCCCAAGAAGTCATTTTTTAAATAAAGGGCCAGCATGTCTGTCACTGCGGCACCAAGAGCATGCTAATTAGCCAAGTCTGGTTCCTCAGTTTGTGTTGTTATGCCTGGCAAGCTTTCCAGTCTGGCAGAATTACTACATGTGTTAAGGGATGTTCCTAAGGGACTCATTTAAAAGTCAATTAAACACACATTTGAATTCAGACTAGTTGACTAGTCTGAAGGTAAAAAAAAATGCTCAGAAAAAAAGTTCATCTGAGCACAAGTTATCACAGGATCGCAGCATCTGCAGGTAAATGATGTCAAACTGGTTTCCTGAATGTTAGCATCACCAGCTAGCAACACCACCGGCCACCATGCAGGTCAACATTCACATGCAACATGTCTGTGCTGAGATTACGCATCGCTCTGATTGAGTGATTATCTTCCACTTTAACCTGATATTTTAAAATTTTATCTTCAGGATTAAAATTCTGCGAAACACGCTATGAGGTGCAAACTGTGCTGGTTTACATCCAGGTAGTAGAGCGCTTTGGTAGTACGGCAGTATAGCCATTAATGGGAGCTACAGCCACAGCATGTGGAGGACGACTGCGATAGACGGGACATTTGACCAGCATTGTTGCCTGATAAGATCAAAATCTTGCTTCTGCAGTCAGCCTCAAGTGGACACTCGACGAACTGCAGGATTTTGCGACTTCCACATCGGTTTAATTTTTTGACAGAGGCTTGCCACTTGGTGCTGTACCTAGAAGTTTAAACAACTACTAGCTACACAGTTTAATGTATACCTGAGACTTTAGCACTTGTGTTTTTGCTCATGGACAGCTTAAATAATGACATTGCTTTTCAAACTCATCAGATACTGAGCTCGGATTTCAGCCACATGATCGCCTTTACATACCTGTCATACTAAGTTACACTTGCAGAGCTGCGATTGAACGATTACTGTAAAGAACTTGAGTTCAGCAAAAGGACGATGAAGACAAACGTGTACCAATGTATAGCACAAAGTGCTTTGAAATGTCTGCACTTCTTTTACTTCTGCGCTCTTTAAATAGAAATAAGACTTTCTTTCAGCTTATGAAGATTTAATATTGACATGACCTTTTAAATGATTTGTTAACCTTTGAGAGCGCCTCAGTACTAATACATTATATATCACTCCCTTCACAAGATGTTTAGAAAGCTGTGCCAATCCACAGTCTAGTGTGACATTTATTTTTAAATAAGTAGATATAATATATTGTGTATATATCCAATCACAACTCAGTATTCTCCTCTGAAAAGACAGAAGAAAGGTCAAAATTAAGTTTGAAATTCAACACAGCACCTTCCAGGTATATCTCTGAGGATTGTGATGATACTAAAATCCTTTATTTCTGCAGCAGAGTTTTCTCCCCTGCAGCTCCACGACCATAAAATCACTGAGTGTAAAGTTCTCAGGATGACCTTCTGTTTGCAGTCTAATGAAATTCATGTTAAGTAGAGAGCTGTGCAGTTTACTTAAAAATGACTTTCCTGTTTGAATCTTTCTTATCTCGTAAACAATCTCACAGCTTCAACACACCTGTGAGCGCATCGGGCTGCAGAGCGAGATAGAAATCTGCTGCAGATGAAATTAGGATCGGGTTCATTAACAGAGGGTATTATTGCTTTTTCAAAATATGACACAAACATGCCGAGGACAAGTTTTCAAACATTTACTGACACTTTAATTCCACACAAACACAATATGTTTGATAAGAGACCGTTAAAAAAACCTCTGTTTGTTCATTAAGGGGCCATGTATCAATTACTTGACATCGATTGCATTGTTTTTTCATTCAAAATATTGCAGCACTGCACATGGCTGGTTGGATTATTGAGTCAGGACCATGTTTGGATATAATTATGCTTTTCCTTTTTGCATGTGGTTTTTATTTCTGTAGAAAACAGAAGAAAGACTTTCTTTTTTTAAAGCCTTATCAATGCGAAAAATATGCTTTTCATGATTTTTGTTCAACATCTAACGTCATTCTTTCAATAACTCAGATCTTCATCCTGCAGAAATCAGAACATAATCATGTGAAACTCGAATGTTGCTTTACATTTCTTCCACTGTGTGCATTTCAAATACATGAAAAGTGAAACCTGAAAAATCACGCAAACAACTTAAGGCTCATATTTTAGGACCATCATCTCTGGGGCGGACAATAGTGTATTTCAGTTTCTTCTGAGGACCCAAAGTCAAATCTGAAATATTGAAAAATGTACAATAGGAAACCAAAATCAAAGAGGCAAAAATGAAAGAATTTTGATTTCTATGGTAAGAAAGCTGCATCCTCTTTTAGGATATGTTAACAGCCAAGGTTGTGTAATGATGAAAAGTAGGACCTGCAAAAAAAAAATCTTAAAATGTATAATGAGACAAGAAATGCTTTCAAGTACAAAACATTTCCAGCAGATTCTGGTGATGTAACGATTAAATTGCTGTTATTAGTTGTAATGGTGGAGACAGATGGGATGTAGAAGGAGCCTGTACTGCACCTCTGTGTCAGCTGAGAGTTCAAGGGAGCTACAGCCCGTTGAAGGAAGGAAGATCTAACGGCTCCAATCGTCTCCAGGAGCTGCCTTATTGCCAGGGACGTGTCCAGAGGGGTGGCCACCCTAGAATGTGATTAGCCACTCCAGGTGCCACCCCTAAAATCCTAATCTGTGATTTGCTATTTGCCCTGTCGGAGTCGGGACTTGCGTTAAAACCAACTATTAGCTCTTTTGTTGTGGAAGGCTGTAAGTAGTTTTCTTTACATATCAATGTAGCATATTTTCTTTAGTTTGTACTTGAAATTTTGAATAAAACTTTGCACATCAATTCAATGAGAAAGACTGTGCATAAGAAAGTAAGTCACATTGTCTTACTCGCAATTAACTGGCAATGTGTCGGGACCAAAACGTTTCAAGTTGGACAGTGCAGGAGTTTCATGCACTTTTTTTAAGTCCTTTAAATTGTGACTTTGACACATATCATCTTTTTGTGTCATTAAAAAATTAAGCTAATGTTGCCATTATCTCGTGTTTTAAAAGTAGATATGATAGGTGAGGTTAGAAAGGGTGAAGAATGGATATTTATTTGATTGAGTTTGTGCACACATCAAACTTCAACCCCCCCCCTTTATAAGTCAGTGCCCCAGTTGGGCCACCCAAAAAAGTCTGGACACGCCCCTGCTTATTGCTCTTCTGCGAGGGGCTATTTTAGGCTAAAAGGGTTATCACTTTCAACAGCATTTACAAATTTCAAGTATTTGACTGGCTTGTTGTGTAAACGTAACTAAAGTAAGAAAGGATTTCTTCTTCTGGTCCTGTATTGTTGTTTTTATAAGCTGTTAGCAAAGCAGCTAAGGGGTGAATTGCTGCCACCAACTGGACTGGAGTAGAACAAAGTGAGTGGATGTCGGGAAGGGTCTGGAGTTTGAGCACAATTTGAAACAAACTCAACTCGACACACTTTGGTTTTCGTTGTACAGCATGTGTCAAAGATATGTTTGAAAATTAAATCTCAATAAAGGTTAGGCCTGTATTGGCGCCAAAATGACCGACGAAAAGGGTTCCTCACAGGGGCTTTAAACGTGCCGTCTTCTTCACATTTGTTTGTCAAAATAGAATAAAATCTGATGTTTTCTTTCCCAATCTAATACGAGGATTAAACAAGTAACTCGTAAAAAACACTTCATGAATACATTTTATAAAATCTTGATTTTTATTCGTCATTTTCAGCCAGAATTATTCCATAAATAATTTGTTGGAACATTTAATTATTACACTGAAACCTTTGAGTCACACTTGGTACACATATTCACCATTAGCTAGTTGTTTATTAGCATGCTGTTTGGAGGCATCAACGCTCTTTATTAGTCATCATAAAGCACGTATCAATGACTTAGTCTGCATGATCATATGCTATTACTATTAAGTAATTAATCTCAGAGTTTATCCCCAATAATCTCCTAAATACTGCATGGTAATCATGAGTAAAGAATTTTCTGTATTAGCTTTGATCGTAACATGCTTTCCACAGTTTTGGACATCTTGAGTTTTAAGTTGATGGCTTTAGTTGTAGAAATATGATCACAAGGCATCAATAAAGGCTTTGAGTCACTTATAACCAGTGTTAAGAGTAACCTGTTACTTACTCACTCATCGCTGTAACTCCATTATAGCCTAATGTTTGCGTAGTGTTACTTTTTAAATTCAATAACGCTGTTACAATTACAAAAACTCGACGCACCTCGTTTCTCGTCACTTTTCGTGAAATAGTCGACCACAACATAAGATTAAGGTTTAGTGACATCCATTCGACGGACGAGGTTACGCTAACGTTAGCACATTAGCATCCTGGTAAAAAGAATATCACTCGTGGTAAACAAACACAGGCTGACGATCATTCAGGCGTGATCTTTCTGTCTTGGAGATATCTACATTATTTTTTACCTTGCTCGACTTTAACAACAAGAGTATAGCCGTGAGTTAAAGTCTACATGCAGGAAGGAAAACTTTGTCCTGATGTTTCAAACGACTGTCGAGTCTTTTCCCTTCAGAGAACTAATAAGTTAAATACCTACATGTTGAAAATGGCTCTATGTTTCCTCTCACGTTGCCATAGCAACACTAAATAATGTGAACATTCAGATGAGTATTGAAGCAAAAAAAGTAACATTAAAGTGGCGTTCTTGGGTAACTGGTCCCTTTTGTAATCAGTCCGTGACTCGGTTACTTTATGATAGAAGTAGCTTTAACTATAGTTGCTAATTTTTCAGTCACTTGCCGATCAGTGCTTATGACGAGCCGATACGCTGCTAACGTTTTTCTAATAAGCAACCTGTTAATGGTCAACATGTGTATCTTAATATTACATACTACCAAACCTGTTTCAACCAAAGATTTACATCTGCATCATTTTACTGCAGAATAAAGAAATGATAAACGACTAAAGCTTTAATCGTGTTAGTGGCGCAGTCCAGCTTCCATCGTCATTAATGATCCATCAATGTGCGCACGTAACAGACAAGGTAATGCAGACCTGCAAACCCCACAAAATATAAATGTTTTAGTTTAGCAAAATAAATCGACAGTGTCATTAATAATAGCCTGGTGATTCAAGAAATGCTACTGCTGATGCTCAGAGTCATGTCACTAGTGTTGTAGTACTCGAAATCCGGTCTTGAGACCACTTTTTGAAGGTCTTGGTCTTGGAATCGAAAGCATCTTTACTCGGTCTTGTCTCGGTCTCAGACTGGGCAGACTCTGGATTTTAAATCAAGACAGGTCAAAACCACCACTGAAAGGTTATTTTTCACGTCATTACTTTGATTCAATGGAAAGCGCCCCTTTCTTAAACAACAAATAACTTTAATTCATTCATACTTAGATTTTTATCCCCCGGTTACGGCCGCAATCTTCGCGGTTTTACGGTCTAAGTGAGTGACACGCCCCCTGCACACAAGATTTTTCTGTGATATTTATGGTCTTGGTCTTGGCTCGGTCTCGATCCTTAAATGTCTCGGTCTTTTCTCGGTCTTGGAGCACTCCGGTCTCGGGTATGTCTTGGTCTCGGTTAGTGTGGTCTTGACTACAACACTACATGTCACTGAATATGTTTGCAGCGTTAGTAACGTTACATTTCCGGCCCTGTTTCCTGTCACAGATGTTTGAATTACATAAGTGTGAAATAACTTCAGTTTTAAACCTTCACAAGGATGCTTGAGCTGCTTTCATTTCTACTTTTCCCTCTTTATTCGCACCAAAATACAGGAAAAAAACCTTCCATCAAACATTCTCCTGGTTATGAAAAAAAATAATGTCAAAACTGCCAAGGACAACTTATCAATCACTGACAAAAGCATGTTCGCAAACATTTCAGTTTGATCAAAGAAAGTGAACATCCAGAACACTTCAGAGCAGCTCAACCTGATGCGTGAGCAGATCATTACTTCAGAGTGAAATCATGATTCAAATAAGCTCGTAAGAAAAGCCTCAGCGAGCTTTTAAGTTGATTTTAACAACGCAGCCACACAATGAACCTGCAGCACACACTCTGCAGAGAGGCTGACAGTAACGCAGCTGTGCAGACATGAAGGGAAGAGCCGTCACATGGAGCAACAATTAAAGAGTTTATTAATTCATCAGGTATCCTGGCTGCACTGTGGACGCCGCTTATGCTCACAAGCTGTGACAGGTATTTGTCTATCGTCAGTTATGTTTGTCAGAAGACCATTAAACTTTATTAAGGTCCACAAAATTAACAAATCCACCACTGCAGGGTGCGATACACTTACACAGGTTTAAATTACATTCATTTTCTGCTCATCTTCAACAGCAAATACCTTCTTTGAAGAAACGTAATTCTGCCTGAATTATGTTTTTAACATAAAAATCCTTTTAGATTGATGTATTTGCACATTGTGTTTGCTCTCTTTAACACCTCAGCTTGCACTCTGTGGCAATGAAAGCATTATTTACACTTTTTATGGTTCATGTAGGCACTCAGTAATTTGTTAAGGTCAGTGAAAAGATAAATATGAATTTGTATAAAGGCATTAGTGACTTGAGGCACCATTTACTGTTTAAAGAGTAACCCACATTGAAATATTTCCAGAACCTTAGACATGCAAACGTGGATTATTCTGCCATTTTAGGGGAGCGTACATAATCAGTAAAAAGTCATTCTTATTAGCAAACACATCCAGGGTATTCAAAGCAGCATTATTACTGGTGTTTGTGCACGGCTTCCAATTTGAACTCCAGTATTGTGTTTTCTGTGAGTTTTGGTCTCCACTTATTTCTAAAAGACATCTGTCTGTTCAGCTGCCAAATGCTCACGAGCAAGTCACTGACATGGCCTTTCTATCGTGCTGCATTAATCCAAACATTTCTGCTGAAGACATGAGTCTGTCGTAGCCTAAAAAATATTCTGATGAACTTGAGAGGGTAATCTTATAAGAGAGAAAGGTACATATCACCCAAACAATGTCATATAAAATGTAAACGCTCTGAATAACTGAAGGTTTCTGAGGAGTCGGTTAATAATTCACTGTAGGTTCATCAGTGTAAGCGGCACCATCACACACGGAAAGTCAGGTTAGCAATTGTTACCATAACGTGTGTATTAAAGCCACTGTAATGTCATTGTTAGGGTCTCACAGACCGCACTCAGGGCTCTGGGTTAAGGCCAAGTTTCTATTTTGTCAAGGGAAAAATTGAAAATGAAAGTATTACTCATGAACTTAACCCAGGCGAGAATTACGTTTCCCCTCGAAACATGTTCTGGCAAAAACAAACCTGACAAAATAAAAGACAGGATGATGGATGAATTGACCTTTACAATTCATGAAAAGAATAAAATCAGAATCAGCAGTGAGCCAAAAATTAAAAGACATTAGATGAAATCTGACCTCATTTCCTGGTTGGCCTCCGATGACATTTAAACAACCCTTATTTGTTTCTGATAATAAAAAAAACTCTCCAGATTTGCTTTGAGTCTCTCTGTGGCTGTTTTGTAAAAGTTTGTGGTTGTTTTCTATCTATTTGGTGCAACTCTATCTCTCTTTATAATCAGCTGTTGTAGCTGTTTTCAGTATTTTTTTTACTCTTTGTACGCACTTTGTGGTCGTTTTAAATATCGTCTTAGTTGTTTTCCAACTTCAATCAATCTTTATTTGTATAGCACCAATTCATAACACGTTATCTCAAGAAACTTTACAAAAAGTACTCTTTGTTATATTATTTACAAAGACCCAACATTAATCCATCATGAGCACTCAGAAACATTTAGCAAAGTTACAGTGGCAAGAACAAACTTCCTTTAAGAGGCAGAAACTTCAAGCAGAACCAGACTCACGATGAACAGCCATCTGCCGAACTTCCTAATATGTGGTCGTTTGACATTTCTTTGAATTCTATTTGTCGATATTTCACCTGTCATTTAAATCGTTTCGCTTTTTTAAGTTGTTTGAAGTGTCAGAGGTTGTTTTAAAACTCTGTACTTGTTTTACAGCTAAGTGGTCATTTAAAATGTCTTTGTAGTTTTGTTGCATTTCTTTGTAGTTGCTTTGCATGTCTTTAAAAATGTTTCATGACTTTGTTTTTTAGAGCGTCTTTGTTTTGGAACTTTTTAAGCAACATGTTGCAGGTGGTCAAGGCCGCCCATAAGGGGGGGAAAAGGGGAAAGCTTTCTGGGGCCCCGCTGCATGAGGGGCCCATGACAGTTAACAAAAACATAACCCATCCTAAATTTAAGAAATGATAACACAATAAATACTCACCCTTTCTTATTCACACAAAAAAATACACACTTTGTTCATAGTTGCCTATTTCAAAATGTAACAACCCCCCTCCCTTCCCTTTCTTAAAATGGTTAACCATTAAGTTTGTGATGTTAACGTCTTGGGCTAGACAATTGAACTTCAAGGTTAAACCAGTAATGTCGGACTTTGTATACCTAAACCAGGAGCTGGACAAACATAAGGACAGCAAACAATACAGGAGGCTAGAGCATTTAACCCCAAGGCAACAATAACGTATTAACAAACTTTTTATTCAGCTCCAAAAGCTGATCGGCTCCAGGCCGAGGATGTGAATGTTAGCCAGGAGGCTATCTCAATCGCTACTGATCCAATACGCATGCACTGATATGAATAAATGGCATCTGCAGAGGGCCCACTCACTCTGCCTTTAAGGGGCCCAGATAATTCTTTGGGGGGCCTGAGGTGGTCAAGGGACTTTTTTTTTTAAGTAACATGTCGCAGGTGGTCAAGGGGTCAGAGAGCCCCTGTGACTGGAAGGCCTTTACATGGATCCATTTATGCCTCTGACCATTAAACACGATTTGTGATTGGTGTAAGTCGCCCTTTTAATCAAATTAAACATATTTGTTTCATTAGGCAGCTTACATTAATATTGTTTGGATTATCAGTGACCTAAACCACTGTAATCCATCTTTGTTCACCTGAAACAATAAGAGAAAACATCCTTAGTATGTAGCATTGAAAACACTTAAGTGATGACAAGTCACACAAGTAACACAAGCATTTATAGTTTACTCCCAAAAAGCAGATGTACTTGAATGCAACAGCTGTCACGAAAAAAAAGCATGACTTATTCCAACCAGTCAAGGTTTGAAAAGTACTTTCGGGATGTGTTGGTGCTCCTCTCTGAGGCTCTTTGAGTGACAGGAACATATAGTGGCGATAGGGAACATTTCAAGTCTCTTTCATCTGGACGGGGAGCTCAGCACTTCCTGATATGTGACCATTTCCAAAGTCTTATCTCCCCTCCGTTCAGATACATATTTCATCTATAATTTCTCAACCACTCAGTAAGATCCAGCGGACGCAGCAGCAATGTTTTGATTATACGGTGACAACACATCATGAAGAAGTCAGTAAGCTTACAATCTTTTTTTTTCTTCTTTTTTTTTTTTTACAGTGGGAACACAAGAAAGCCAGAAAATGTTGAGTATTGCCATCCACCAACGAGGTTTCCCTTCTCCAGCTTCAGGTAAACTTTGTCCTCTTTTTCTAGATAAAGCAAAACTCCATTGGTGGCCGCTTCACGAGTTACATCTTTGTCCCCCGCGAAAGCAGAGATGACGGGTTTGCCATTTAACATCAGGTTCACCTAGACAACGGAAACAGCAGTTAGCAGCAGTAAAGAAGAAAGAAAGGTGTAGAAGTGTGTTTTGGTATTGTATTGTGTCTTGTTTCTAACATCTTAACTTCATCTCTTGGGAGAATAAAATAGAGTTAAAATCCATCAGATACAAGAACAAGGGTTGCAGGTTTGGTGTACATTTTAAAATTAAATGTGTCGTATCTAAATAGAAAAAAGTGGTCACCAAAATCCAACAAGCACTGGTGTCATTAATTAACCAAGAAGCTCTGATTTAGGGACTGTACATAAATTAATTGGGAAGAAGGTAAATGTAAAGAAATGAGCTCAGGTCAAAGTCTTCTTTTTCTTTTTTTTAAAAAGTGTAAAAAGCGTCGTTACGAAATTTAGCCACCATTTTTCTATTTAATCTTTTTTTTTGCACTCTCTTTTATATTTTGCTTTTTTTTCCACTGATGCTTTTTTGGTTGTTGCATAATATTCTTAAACTATCCCTCATCCCTTTCCTTCATTTACACTTTTTTTTGTTTTAATCCTAACACTGAAATCATGTTTTATGCGTCTGATATATTACAGGATGTTTGTGTATCTTGTTAAAATACAAAATATGAGCAGCACAAAATCATTCCTCTTACACAGCAACAGATGACCAAAACTGAAAATATAACACCAAACACATGTTAGAACAAGTAAAGTAAAGTAAAGCTTTGGGGCCAAGATTTGTAAAAGGGGTTTTTGAGAAATGACCCAAAACACATCTGTCATTCAATTACTTGGGAGATCAATACAAAGAAAATCAACTAGAAAAAAATGTGAAAATAGTTTCCAATTAGCATTTAAAGGTTTAATGTTGCCTGTAAAGTTCTTCTTAGATAATTGCGTTGCCTCTTTAAGTTATTGGTAGTGAGTTGGGTTTACTATTATGTTGAATTATTTTAATCTAGGCACAAGTTACACCCCCCAACCGCCCCTCCCTACAGCAATCATTTCTGTACAGTCCCTTAAAAAAAACGTTACCCCAGTCCAACACAGCTCAGTAAAACAAAAAAAATCAACGGTACCTGTATGGTCTGGCTCTGGTACACTTTTATGACGTGGAAGTTAAAGCTGTAGACTCCTTTTCTCGGGGACAAAAATACTGATTCAAACGTGAAGTAGTTTCCTATATTCACCAGAACCTATAGGAGAAAAATAATTATTTTTATTTAACCAGACATTCAAAGACCTGCAATTCAATGGAGCTTAAATATTAAATAAGCAGTACACACAGGAACCAGTGCTGTGGCTACCAGACTCTCCTCAGCTCTGACGCAAACTAAGTGTGACACACTTCAACAAATATTCAATTCAACCTGCTTCTCCATGGACCTCACCCAGCATTTAACCCTACTGCTCGACAAGAAACCAAAATGATACTTGATGGCATTTTTTTACCTTTCTTATTCTGGCATTTTAAGGCAACACATGTAGATAACCTCACATATATTAGGCTGTTGATGAATAAACACGTTTTTCCCTTTTCAGCATGCTTAAAAAGATCCACCCTGAATATGTCAGCCTGCGTAGCACTCAAGGTTGTCTCATGAGTGTCACTCAAAGGTTTTAAAGCATATTAGACATATAGTATTAATTGACAGTGCTGCAGAAAATGAACTTCTGTGGGAAATGATTGATGGAGGAGGCCGATGCTCCTCTCAGCAGCACCTGCACAGTCTCACACTTGTTTCCCACCTGTTAAGAGACACCTCTGCAGGATCAGACAGGACCTTTTGACAAATGTTGCTTTCATAGCAACAGCGTGCACATGATCCACACCAATCAGATCACTTTGCAGAGTGTTGTGGCAGCAAAAAGATCACGTTATGTAATTTAAATGAGAGGGCAGCGGATCAGTGGATTGGTTTTTGTTACAAACACCTTGCGCTACCCACTGCTGTATGACTAATCACATTCTGCTTGTTTGTGTGCTTGTGATTTGTTTGGGTGCACTGATGCAAGGTGAGGGTGTGTATGTGGCGCGTGTTCGAGCGCGTGCGCAAGCGTGGTGGGGTAGCTTGAGGCAATCTGATGAATGCGTGTGCAGGCTCTGCAGGGTGCCCGCTACAAAACATAATCCAGTCACTTCTTAACCTGCCTGCGTGTGATATGTGCACTTTTACAGAAGCTACATGCCAACTGCTACTATAGCGTCAAACTAAACTCTGGGAACAGCTACACTTCATGACACTTTCTTCTGCAGAACAGATCAAAACTGAGCTAAAGATTGGAGAAATTAGAATAACGGCAAAGGCGAAATTTTGATTTAAAGGATAAAGGTCAGGATCAAGCAGGAGATAAAATAACAGGAAAGATTGGATGCAAAGTATGATCAAAAACAGTTTAAAACACTTTTTTTGACGTTTCTAATGTTCACAAAATCGTCTTAACCTGATCGAAGTAGATTATTCTCGTTTTGTTGCTCATCTCCGACGGCTCGTGGTTGTTGCTCCGGACTGCGGAGAAAGCCACCTTGGAGTTGGCGGCGCGCACCGAGATGCCGAGCGGAGAGGACGAAGCCTTCCAGTCCGTGGCCGGGTTGGAGTCGCACACCACGAGGCATTTCCCCTCCAGGACGATCGGCTCCGTGTCATTCTGAGCTCTCGCCACCTCAGAGATCACAGCCCAGCTGAGCACCAGTATGAAGGAGTTCACCATGGCTCTCTTTCACTCACTCTCTCTGTGACAGCGCAGATCCGAAAAGAGAGACCAACTCCTGCACCACACAAGTTTCCGAGTCCCTCCGCTGGTCTCCCCCCGCCGAAGATGCCTCTGACGCTGTGAAAATATCTCTTAATGCATCCAAATATGAGCCATATCCGAGTGAAAAAAAATCAGAATCCGTTTTAAGTTTAATCTTATTTCCTCTGCAAAGAAACACAGAGATCACCGATTGCGTCTCATTTTCAAGTCGACTTAAACAAAAGCGAGACAAAGGTAGAAAATGTTTGATGATTAAGAAAAGACTGCTCCAGTCTGAAAGGCGAATCAGTCGATAAATCGTCCATAGCCCTCACTCCCACTCCGAATAACGCGTCTGACAGCAGCTGTTCCCCGCAGTGATGTGCTGCGTATGTGCGCGCAAAGCCATCCACTTTTACGCACGCACATGTGGTGGAAGTTATAATTAACGGTCCCTGCGTAATTTGCAGAAAGCTTATATTTCTCTAATTCTCTTTAAAATAGCCTCCAACTTAAATATACATTCAGTGATTGGCTTGATAATTCTATTGGAGACATGCAGTAGATGTACAATAATGTCCTTTTCTCGGATCTGGGAGCAAATACATAAAATAATAATTATTTTCAAACATATTTCTGAAGATTGTTCAGTTTGTATGACTTTAATCTGAAAGTCCAGAGCTGAAAACAAGGCTTTTGAGCATGAGTTTTTTTTTTCCTGCCTCAAAAAAAGTCCACTCTGGCTTTAGGTTTAATACAGTGACTCATACTTATCTCATTGCACAGGTGGGCTGAAAATCTTTCAGGTTTCAATTCCACAGAAGTCAATGATGGGACCTTTAGTCTTTTTATGGTTGTCTTGGTGACAACATCTCTCTCTTAAGTTCACCTGCAGAATAACTTGAGCTGTCCACTACCTGTCTCTGTGGGGGGGAAAAAAGCCTTCTCACCTTAAGAAGACCTTCGCTTTAAATTCATTTATGTCACCTTTCATTTCTCTCATGATCTGGAAAAAAATAAAAATCCAATGTGGAAAAGTGTCACGTTGACTTAATGTTGGATCTCGGGTGTAATGCATTTACCTCTCAGCATGATCTGCTGCACCTGCCTGTCAGCTGCATTAAATCAACAAGTCATTTGAGACGCCTTGTGACAATATTGACCAGAGATCAGAGCCGTGAGCACATCACCTCTGTCCTTGTGTCACTGCAGGCCCCAAACAAACAGCAGATCAATCAGATGTCCTTCCACTGACTTACAAAAAGCTACATGATTGGCACTCTCGTTTTTTCTTAACCTCTTTTCAGAATCAGCAGATAGCAAGAAAGAACTTGAGATGGAAATGGAAGTGTTATAAGGTAATTGGAAAGAAATATAAGGACATTATTGAAGCTTGTCAAGCTCTTAAAAGGTGCATTCATTCCTGATAACGTCCTTTAGCAGAAAGAAAAAAATGTAATATACGGCTTTTTGCAGAATTCAAAAAGAAGGCAAGTGTTCAATTAGTTCCCCTCAAAGTAATTAATTTGAATTTATTTCCAAGTGAGATTTCTTATCAGCGCATAGCAGGTCAGTTAAATATGCAAATGTGTCAAAATTCTCCAACGGCAGGCGTACAATTCAGCATCAGGTTTGAATGTTGCAGGTATTTTTATTCTTCTCTGAATCAGCTCAGCAACTTCTTTTAAACTCAACACAAAACACTAACATACGTTTAGAATAAATGGAGTAACCAATTCATTAATAGCTGTCCTTATTAGCTATGAAACTCCAGTGCTTCCTGCACACGTGACCACATCATCACCACCGTCCTTCATTACCTCCACTGGCTCCCCAACCCCCAGCGTATCCACTTCAAACTCCTTATTATCAATCAATCAATCAATCTTTATTTGTATAGTGTGAATTCATAACAAATGTTATCTCAAGACACTTTACAGAAAGCAGGTTAAAGACCTTAACTCTTTGTTATGTTACAAAGACCCCTCGTTAATCCATCATGAGCACTAAGCAACATTTAGCAAAGTTACAGCGGCAAGAAATAACTTATTTCTTAAAGAGGCAGAAATTTTGGGCAAAACCAGACTCATGTTGCCATCTACAGAAACTGTGCAGGGTTTGAACAATTAGATTACAATTAGGGAGATCACCTACAAAGCAATCCATAACCTTGCTCCCACCCCTCAACCTGTCTGAGCTCCGCCACCGGCACACTCCCACCCGCACTCTCAGGTCTGCTGACGCAAACCTCCTGCCCCCCCCCCCCCCTCGCTTCAGGACTAACCATCAGCCATCGGTCCAGGGGGGACAGGGCCTTCTCCATTGTCGCTCCCACCCTCTGGAACTCCCTCCCAAAAAGCATCACAGACTCCCTCCCACTCTCCACCTTCAAGAAATCCCTAAAAACTCGCCTCTTCTAACAAACTCTGTTCTCATCCTCCTTCTCTTAGACTATTTCTTCTTTGTTTTGTTTTCTTGTTGTTCTTTGTTAAGCATCTTTAAGTCTTGTGTATTATTATTTAATATTGTTATTACAGGTTCCACACTTCTTTCTAGGAAAGTGTTGAGAAACTAAAACTTATTGGACAAATAACCATAATAAATCTGGGGAGCATCAATCAAATTATTTTTGTGTTGAAGCACAAAACAATTCACGTAGGCAGGTCCAGACCATTCTCTTTTGTTATATGAGGATGTAATGATGGATTTCAAATATTTTTAAAGGTTTTTTTCTTAAACAAACTATTTATTAAATGTGGCATGCAGTTCAAGAAAAGCGTAAGAATGATCCATTCAAAGGATACATGTAGGTTTTGAATGTATGACAGCCATAAGGACGCGGGGCGACAGACGTTTGGAAATGGTGCTTTAATTATTGTCATTGTGAAGCGAGCTTTTGTGCCATTAAAACTAAAATAAGCCTGAATCCTGAAAAGCACATTTGGTGTTTGGGGTTCATTTTCTTTCTCATTAAAGCTCATGCTTATGAATGCAGCCGTTTGATCTCGGAGACTGAACAACAACAAATCATTAGGTTACGCACACTGCTGAAAGTGATGAAAAGTGGAAGAATTTTAAACAGCCAAGAATCCAATGAAGCTGAACGCTGACACAAATCAGGCCGAGTCAGCCAACACACGGTGGGGTGAAAAATGTTTGGAAACACAACGTATGAGCACACGAATCCAAGAACAGCGGCTCACTGACAGATTTCATGAAGTCTTCTGAATGTGTTCAGATTAAGAGCCACAATCATGGATCAAATCTTGATTGATATTTGCACAGTTCAACTGGGTTTAAAAAAAGGCTGTCTATGGTATAGCTTATAAATGCATCCATCTGAAATCTAAAAAGCTCATTAAATATTTGCTTTTTTTGATTGAATGTTTTTTCAGCTCCCTGTTTAATTAAACACATGTGACTTGTTTTTTTTTGGGGGGGTATACATCTGTAAAAGGAGGCATTCTGCGTATCACAACCCCGACCTGAAAAGCTGCTTTAGTGAGATTTTTGTCATCACCCGGCTCTGACAAATGGTTCAGAGCCTAATGTTGTGCATGTCAATATGTTACCATGGCAATAGAGGGCTTTTTTTTCAGAGCTCAGAGGAGAGGCCTTGTTATACGTGCTATAAAGAAAGTCCTCGGAAATTTTGCAGAGGAAACTCCGTTTTCTAACTTTTCGAGTGTGGATGACTATTAACAGATTCGAGGTGACACAGGAGATTATTCATCTGCAAAGAGGTTATAGTAACCTTGCAAATAACAAGCAGGAGGCTGAATATTATTACACATCTTGTGAAGGAAGTACTGCTGATGAAAAAGTTTTCCTCGACTTCCAATATGTGACACAAATATAACTTTCATTAAAGCACTGTGGAGACTTTTTAGGTAAGGGTTCAAAATGATACAAAACCCATTATGTAAAACACTGTGCTTTTTGTACGTACTATTTCATCTTTAAAAGGAAGAATGTGTGACTTTTTGATCCAGTAGATGTCGCCCTTGAGCACCAGCATTAAACCAAAACAAACTGCTGTTCGGCGACACCTCGGCTATTCTGAAGCCTCCGCTCTCCTCCAGCGGCACACCTCAAACTCCTCTCCACCCGCGATCACACAAAGGAGTTATCGATTAGAACACTCCATTATTAAGCACCATTAAGAGCAAGCGGCGGACAAAATTGTTCTTTGCTCGAGCTGCAATTGCCTGTGTTCTGCATTGTTGTGTTAGCAGGCTAAAGTTAGCACACTTTGGTTAGCTCGTAGCTTCATATTGCACATAAATTGTCACAGAATAACCGTGATCTAAAATCGCTTACGTGACAAATAAGCAGTGAGCAGGCTGTGTTATTCTTCTTTTCTCTAGTCCTTGACTAAAACAGCTTTATACACAAGGCCGTCCCGTCCATGTTAACATGATATACTGTAAACACGGCCCAAGAATTACCCCAGCAGCAGGACTCGAGCTTGTCACTCATTACAGTCCTGACTCAGAGAGACTTTTACACAGAATATACTTGATTTCTGCTGTATTTATGTGTTGCACATTCTTCCTTTAATAAATACTCTTTTAATTCTTCACATTATCTGCCCTTTTTCTGCTTATGACTTTATTCCCTTTTTTTTTAATCTCTAATTTCTACATCTATGTTTCTGTCCGCTTTCTTGTGTATTGAGCAACAATTAAATAAAACACTGTTCTGCAATGTGCCATTAATCACCTCTTTATGACACCTCCCCGTCTGCAGACCCAGGCATTAAAAATAATGCTGTAGAAGCTGCCAATCTTCTCGCTGATGGTCTAGTTTGCTTTTGTGGGTCATGTAGAGGCATCAGTATTATTTTCAGTCTGTTTCATAACCAGCTAAAAACTCCTCACAGGAGCTTTAATACCTCCAGTCTGTCTTTCATCTCCTCTCAGGAGGGAATTGTGTTTGTTTACTCCACTACATTAATGATTTCTGACAGCAAGTCTGTGATAAGTTTTTTTCTGTATTTTAAGTGAAGGTGAAGATAACTTTCACGTTAGCTGGTTAGCTGAACGCTAACATGCCAGCCACATGGGACATGCTGTCCAGACTTGTTTCTATTTTCTCCATATGCTTTTTACTCCACCTGGCATTTTGTTCTAAGGGTTGTACATCATTTCATAATTCAAGAGTTTTATCACGTGGTGGGGGTGGATGGTGGTGTTGTTCTGCTTAAATATTCAATCTATATTATCCAACTGCAATCCTGTTTACTTTGTTCCTAAAATAACAGCTAGTTCACAGAGTTCATTCAGAGCACAAATACCTACGGTCTCTTAAAAATCTGCAAACTAATCCTGGTGGAGCGGTTACACCTGAATGAAGATGATGGAAACATGCAACACAGCCAATTAGGAGCCCTTTTTGCACATTAAAACAAATCTGAATGTATTTATTCTGTATTCAGAGACTGAATATCAAGATGGACGGAGCAACAGCCGACCGGGAGTGAAGCCGAATTATTTAGTGTTCCCCCTGCTGACTGGCTCCAGTATAGATCATAAACCTCCCCTCCTCCATGCAATATGTCAAAGTTTTAAATGCTGATGTGACTCTGCCTACTAAGGTTTACTGCCAACCTTTCCCATGCTTTTTTGTTGCCTGGTTTACACTGACAACCAGGATACAATTCTACAATTAATTTAGCAGAGATTTTATCCAAAGTGACGTACATCTGAGAATAAGTACAACACAAGCAGGGATCTAGTGAGGAGGAAACAACGTCAGTAAGTGCAACCGAACAGCTTTATGTCCGTTCCAACACAGGTGCTGACGGGCAGTACACGGAGGCAGAGCACAACATCGACAGCTTTTATTTAAAGTTCTAATCAGCATCAAAACCATCCTGAATATCGTCCTCGTCATTATCAAACAAAAAACATTATCATAGTCATCATCAAGTGCGTAGATGTTCATAAAGAGCTGAGTCTTTAGCTTTTTCTTAAAGGTACAAAGGGACTCTGCAGATCGAATGGAGTTTGGTGGTTCGTTCCACCACCAGGGGGCGACAGAGGAGAAGAGTCTAGCTAGAGACTTGGGGATCTGTTGTGAAGGTTAGATCAGGCGCCTTTCATTGGCAGAGCGTAGTGGGCGGGAGGGAGTGTAGACCAGATTGATATTCAGAAATACAGACAAAAGAGTCTGTGTCAATTATCTAGAATGTGAAATTATTCCTTTTTGAATGTGAGACCGTAATTTAAACTTTTGAGGAGTAGTAGTGCTATTGAAGTAACTTCAATCATCCACAGCTGTACACATGTTCCCAATTTTCCCAGTCATTCCCATTTACTCAGATGTGTATTTTGAATCATTCCATGACTATATCAGCGAGAAGGAAGTGTTTTTTTTAGTGTCATTCAATTTTTCCCTGAGTTTCCTAAGATGTCTGTGTGAACACAAACACTCAATTATTTGTTGTTTGCTGGAGACATAATAAGAAATGTTCCCAAGGTCTGATATCAGGAATAGTGTAACCATGACGTTATAATAACAAATATGTGGCCTTTATTCATTCCCTGGAGCTTTTTATTTCGATTGAAGAGTCATTTTAGGATTTGAAAGTTCTTCACATTCCTCTCATTTTAGTTCATATTGACGCATTCTGTGTCTTTTAGTCTACTTGTTTGTAACAGAAAGGGTTAAGAATACAACCAGCAAGGTAAAAAATCCTTCGACGTGACCTTGTTGTTGTCGGTGGAAGTGACAGCCGTGCTCCTTTGTGTCCTCGTGCCGAAAACTGCTTCACCATGGAGCACACATAACATTACCTCAAGCGTTCATGTGTCACCGTGTGAGGCTGAGTAGAAGTTCAGTGATTCAAAAAAAAAAAACTGTTTGTGTGTTTGTACAGCAATCAAGTCTGGGGCCAAACCCACCAACCGGGTCTCAAATCTCAAACTGCAAACAAATCACATAAACATTTGAACTGCTCTCTCCTGCTTCGATCGTTTCATCATCTGGAAGCCACAAAAAAGAGAGAAAAAAGCTCTGCACGATGACTGGGACTTGATAAAGAGAACAAGTCTCAGAGGAATTTAATTAGCGGTCAAAAGGAGAGCGTGTACTCTCGATGTAACACACTGATCATGTCGGACACAATGAGCTTTATTTGGTAATCTTCAATAAGGCACAGGCTCATTTGTACGAATTCATTGTATATGCTTTACCTCTAATTAAACATAAATCTAACACGGTGCATGTAATAAAAGAGAGACTCAGCCAGAGGAAGTCAGAGATACGACTTGTCAATCTCCTTCACTTAGATGTATTAGCATTCTGTCTGAACGAAGGTCTTCTGCGCAGAAATTCACATACTTATTTTAATTAGAGGATGGGGTTTTTTTGCAACAGGCTGTAAACACAGCATTGAAACAGTATCATCATTATAGAACCAGGAGGTATGAAGAACACTTTAATATGTATTTGTAGCTCGGTTTCTGGCAGCTTAAAGGCTTAATATGCCACGTTCTGAATATTTATATATAAAAAATCAAATATTCCAGATGTAAATAGTGAATAAATTATTGCACGCAAACTTTCCCGTGATCAGGAAAACAATTCCGCCTCTGTGTGACTTTAGAACCACTGATCTGTTCAAGTCTGTAAATATGACTTCAGGGTTTAAATCCACATCTGTTCTGTTGAGAGGATTGGAGCCTTTACGCACGATGAGGAACGTTTTTTCCTGAATTGCTCTTCCTTGCTCCATTCAGAGAGGAAGCTTTGTACTAAACAGTGAGACTCATTTTACGTTTTTCCAGTCTGGCTACAACATAAACCCTGGAAAATTTTCCCCTCCCCTCCCCTCCCCTCCCAGCTCATCATCTTTATGTGGACAAAAACAGCTCCATCAGCATGCGAGCTCATCTCCTTGTAGAGTGAAGGTGCGGATGGCTTTTCTCCTCAGACGCAAAACAAGACCCAATTGAATGCAGTAGGACAACTTTGTGGGTGTGCAACGGCATATAATCAGTGCAAATTCTTTTGTGGATAGGGTGCTAAAGCAGGGCAGATAGCGGGGGCTATTGCTGCACAATTTATGGTGCTATTAGCGGGCGCAATCCATTCTTAGTGGATCCAGCCCAATGTTTAGTTTTGGTGTTACTTTGGCCTTAAACTCGGCTTCTGGCTGAAGGTCCATACACTGATTTTTTGCCATTTCACTTGTTGTAATTTATACTACACTGGAGGACATCGCCTATACGTGTCTGTAGCACAACAGCGCCGTAACAGAGCTCCACCATCATTAGTCTCTGTGCATTCATATAGGTTCTGCAAAGGTGTAATATTGGTGTCCCAGTCTGTGGATTTGCATTGTGTCACAGCGTTGCAGAAGCACAACATGTGGAGAAACAGTGAGAGCTCCACATACACACACTCATACTCAGACATGCACACAGCGCTGCTCTCCCCCGCTGGCTCCGTTGATCCTGTCTCGCCTCTGTTAAGGAACAGAGGGGGGATCACGCCTCCGTTATGCCTCCATGACATTTATATTTATTCCTTGTTTATTTGTATAGGGATAAGAATGGAGCTAGTAAATCACTGAATACAGTATTTATGGCCCAAGCTCCTTTGCAATGCCCGTCCCTAGATGGGCCTTTAAAATACATTAAACTCAACAACAGATGCACAGAAAACGGTACCAAACAAGACAGCCGCAAGAAAACAAAGTAAAACAGGAAGAACAAGATTATACATGACCACCGTACTGAGTCGTCTTTAGTTTGAGTTTAAAATGATCCAGTTTGAGTTCTGCAGGTAAAGCATTCATCATGTTTTCCCCTGAACAGAAAGTGCTGATTTTCAAAGTGAAGATTTAGGAAATGGCACCTTAAAGTGTTCATTAGATGCTCCACATGTTACAGAGCCTGATAATCTAGGTGGAACCAGGAGGACACAGAGCACCGGAGGAGTCTGATGATTTAAAAAAATGAAGGCGAGACGTCACAGAGGTGTAAATGTCGCACCTTGAATGGGCAGTCTGAAAAGGGCTGATATGGAATATAAAAAGCTGTTCATGGACAAACTGTACTTTAATGTGTTGGTGTATACAGCCTCTTAAGTACACATTTAATATTTAAAAAGGTGTTGCAGTATAGATTGTGTCTCAAAACAAAGGGATGATTAAAACATAACAGTTGTCATCAGTTGTTTGTCTTAAAGGAAGAATGTGCGACATTTTACACATAAATATAGCTGAAATCAATCCTGTGTAAATGTCTCTCTGAGTCATGACTGTCTACAATGAGTGAGAAGCACGAGTCCTGCTGGCTGTGTTGTTGTCTGAGCCGTGTTTACATGGACGGGACAGCTGGCTCCTCCCCTTGAGTATAAAAGCTGTTCAAGTCAAGGACTACAGAGAAGAAGAAAAACAAACTCTCTGCTTATTTGAATGCTCTCTGCTAATGTTAGCTAACTGAAGCATGCTAACATTAGCCTGTTAACACAACAATGCAGGCCACAGGCAACTGCAGCCCGAGCAAAGGACAATTTTGTCCGCCGCTTGCGCTTATGGTGCGTTACAAATTAAAACTTATTCGTGTGAACGAGTGGAGAGGGGGGTTAGAGGTGTGTCGCTGGGGGAAAGCGGAGGCTTCACTATGGCGGAGATGTCGCCAAGCAGCAGATTGTTTTGGTTTCATGCCTGTGCTCAAGGGCGACATCTGCTGGATCAAAAAGTCGCCCATTCTTCCTTTAAAAATGAAACTGTGCAAAGTTAGAGATCAAATTGAGACCCTAAAAATGTGACTTTTAGTCTTGATTTTTTTATTTTTACCTGCTAAATGTTAGAACATTAACCTCGTGGTCATTTCTAAAGTGGTACAAACTGTACCAGGAAAATAAGCACACAAAAAAACCTTTCTAATCCGTCTAGCTGTAATAGTGTCAAATTGGAAGTTATAAAAATAATATAAGAGATAAAGCACATTGAAAGAAACATTTAATGAAGCAGTCCTGCATTTTTTTCCTGCTAATGAATCACTGTTTCTGCAGAAGTTTTAATTAAAATCACTGGTTTCTTTCCTTACAAGAAAAGGTGTTACTTCCCTCTCAGGGGTCTGTTTCATTACCACCACGGTTCACGGTTAAAACTAAAAGTAGTTTTTTTTGCTGTCAACTCATTAGAATGTAAGGCACACAAACTCTCTATAAGACATAAATCAGATCCAACCAGGGTTAAGAATACCTTTCAACCTCTTTGAAGGGGGAGTTTTGCATTTCTCGTGGTGTCATTGCCGCCGTGCCGACCTGGTTATTAATCATAGGCGGCCTTGGAGCTCCTCCTGGAGCGCTGGGATGGGAGATGTCTCCAGCCACAGCGTGACTCTGTGTTCAAAATAATCACGCACCCAAAGTACAGCAGCCTCAGCCAGGCCTCTGAAGTGCTGTCTGTTTTGTTCCTCCGCCAGCGCAGAGCGCTGGGTATTAGCAGCACTCTCGCATACAACAGAGGGCCTTCATTACGGATTCATCTCCAAAACAAATGTCAGGAAGCAGGACGTCAACCCTAAACATGACCAAACTGACATGAAATGATGCATTCACATCACCATACACATCATACATACTGTCTATACAATGAATCACAACCAGGGAACGATATAGAATAAAATATCTGTACAACAACACAGGAGGAGAATACAAACAGTGGAATCCATACAAAACTTTGTATCTTTAAAATCAAATACTGCATTTAAAGTTGCATGCTATATCTTTCTCTTTGATCTCTATCTCTCTGAGCTGTGACTAAGCCAGCATGATCCCCTCGGTTTGTTTAATAAGCACCCCTGCAGTCTCTGCGGTTGCCTGGATGTCCTCCATAACTCATATAATTTCAGCATGGGCCCTCTTGAAGTCGTGGACAAACTGACAGATCAACCCAAAGAGCTCCTGAGAGTCCTGATCCGCCGGTTCTCCAAATTTGACCTTGACAAAGACACAAAAAAAAAACAGCATTAGTGTCTTTGAAATGTGAAACTTTAGTCTGACAGTAATTCTTCTTTCTGAGACCTTTGAGGTTATATATCTATATTTTCCAATTAACAGCTTTCATTAATGAACCAGTACCTGGGTCTTGCATATTTATCGTAACACATTACATTTCATATAATTACCTCATACACTTCCTCTGCATGCAACCCATTGCTTGAGTGCACTTATACACTGATGTGGACGTTCACTGCTGAATTCAAACTTACACAGAGGAGGTTAAAGGTCTTGTGCAGGAAAATGTTCGTAATTCTCTAGAACAAACTTTGTCAGAAAGGGTCACAGTGGCTAAGTGGACTAATTGGCTCATTACATGCTGTTGACTGTGCCGGTTAAAGCCCAGACTTAAGCTATACCACATTACTTTTTAATTTCTTTACTACTTATTTTGTTGAACAGATTCTTAAAGGCCATGCTTCAAACACATAGGCCCAAATACAGACATGCACGAACAGGATTCTATGGACATGCATTAATTAAGAAACTTTTCAGAGTCCCTGAGCAGCTTGGTCCGCAGTGTCTCGCTCAATGGCACAAGGTGCTACATAGCCTTATTCTGTCATATGATAAATTACCAAACATGTAGTGCTTTCACACTTGCACAAAACTTCTGGAAAACTCCTGTCTATAAACGCCTATAAACCCCTCTATTTCAGCCCTGCTCAGAAAAGGCTGTTTCTGTGTCTGCAGCTTTAAATGCAAATAAGCTGTGTTGACCACGCCCCTCTGAAAGGGCTTGGGTGGCTTGGGCTTTCTTGCACCATGCCCAATTGTCAGTGGCGATTCTGGAGTCTGTTGGGGCCCTAGGCAAAAATTCACAGGGGGCCACTCCAACCAACATTCATCACTGTTATGTCATAAATAACCTGACACCGACAAATGAAATTGCAAATTGTACGCAGAAGTAAGTAGAGGTTTACAACGGTCATTGAAAACTTTGAACATTTTAGGCCACTGCTGTTTAAAGTTTGTCAGCCCTTGGGGGCCCCTTACTGGCCAGGTGACCCAGGCAGTTGCTTGCATTGCCTGTTGACAAGCAGCGCCTCTGCCAATTGTTTACGATGAGAAGGTAGACTCAGAGGGCAGAACAAACACCTAGCTGTGGGAGTGTCACCCACCTGGGGGAGGGGTTACTGCCCTTTGTGATGTCACGAACAGAAAATCTCCAAACGGCCTGTTTGGGCACACATTTTCTGAAAAGTGGAGCAGGCAAAAGACGGAGAGGCTGGACTCTCATACTTGACAGGCTATAGGGACATTTATTAGTGTCTGAAAAACATGGTAAAGTGTATTTGGCACAATATGTGACCTTTAAAAACTAAATGATGACTTTGTGAAGATAACATGTCAAATAGTGATAGCACATGTTTTTACACGGTTATCATTTGAAAGTAAATTACATAAACCTGTGAATGAATATACACATAACAATGTGCTACTTATGTGAAACAGTTGGCAGATAAACTTTGAGCATTTTGAGAAGTTCTAGTGCTGCCAGAGAGCGTGTTTACATTAGCAGGTCCTCAAAGCTTCACACAGGTGTAGACACACGTTGATTTTTTCACACCCTAATAGCATGAGAGGCATGAGATTTAAACACCTGTCTCTAAAATATTATATAACACTCATAGAATATGTGCAAATGAGTGTATTTGCATACTTTTTACCTGATATTTTTCACAGTCTGTCAGAGCACAACATGAGTTATCAACAGAGGCAGGAGAGTTTTTATTTCCGATTCTCAGTCTGAGTGACATAATCCTCCCCTGCTCTGCCTGTTAGCTGATCAGCCTTGTTGCTTTCTGTGCATGTTAAATATTTGCATGCATTTTTTATTTTTTAACAAACACATGCAGTGGCCAATAAAGCCAACAGATCTACAACCACTCTTCCAGACGGCTTTAGGGGGACTAAAGGGCTTGCCTGTTCTATGAGTCAATGTGTTTCCTATTTAACGAGTGAGGATAAGAAGGATAATAAGGTTGCGTTGTGTATCGTACCGTGGTGGAAAATACTAAGCTACAGAGTAAAAAAACTCAAATCAGAGCTCCCTGATGTCCCTGCTGGCATCAGAAATGCATAATAAATGTTACTAATCCCCCAATGTCAGTAAGAAGGTATATCTTAGAAAGTATGAGTTAAAATGATAATATCACAAAGAGCTAAAGGTGCAGAAAGTAACACTCTGACTTCATATTTAGCATTCATCAACACCTACAGTATATAGATTAAATCAGTGGTTCTCAAACTTTTCAAAATGAGTACCACCACAGGAAATATTTGGCTCTCCAAGTACGACCATTATGGCTAACATTGAAATACATTAGCGCAGGGCTATGTAACTACATCAACAGTTTACACAGGAGGCCATTTTATTCCTGATATGCATATTATTCATTATTGTCCGCACACCACGCACTGCGTCCTGGGCTCATTCTCTGTGACACCCCAAAAGAATCCAGTCTGGATGTGACTCAAGTCACATTCGTTTGTTGCTAGCGGGTGCTGATTAGATTAGATAGACTTTATTTGGCATGGACATCACAGATACATTGGACGAACCAGATGCAGTGTTTAAGTGTTTTAGCATACATGCTAATTCTCAACACCTGTCCACAGGAGGATTTTGAAAGCGTCACTGGCACTGCGAACCTCGCCTCTTCCACTTCTCCGTCATATTCGCTTCCTCTGCTTGCTATCACAGCTTTGCTTGTCAACTATTTGATTTGTACATCTTTATTTAAAAAAATAATAATAATCTGAGATATATATAAGAGACTCCCAGTGTACCATGAGAGGAATCCCACGTAGCACCAGTGGTGCTCGTACCACAGTTTGGGAATGAATGGATTATATGATTGGTTGTAACTTACTGTAGTGCAACTGTTAACCGATGTAAGGATTTACATTTAGGACTACTTTACTACTTGTAAAGTAGTCAAGCAGCTACGGTGTTATAAATCCCCTTTCGGGAGATTTTATATCTGTTTGCAAATACTGAAGATTAATAAACACTAAAGATGTCTCACCAACCACAGTAAAGTGTTTAATGAGTGCAGGACCGTCACACTACTTTCCCAGGCCCTCTAATCAACTCTGTGTATACACTGTGTGTGCGTACTGAGTGCGTAAGAATACTCCCACGCAAGCTGTGGAATTTATCAACTTGAACTTATACTTAAGAATATGTGTAAGCATAAGCACAGCCTTGTTCACAAACAGATAGTGAAGGAATAGTAAAACCTTCAAATACAAAGCATTACGAGTGTCACAACGCGCGTTAAAGCAACAATAGGAATTTGGTTTGGTCCACTTTGGTGCCCTCTAAAGGTCTCTAAGTGCAACTGCACAACAGCTGGTGGTTTTGTTTACTTTTTTAGGTCATAAAGAGGCATCAGTTTTCATTTCATTCAGATTCATAACCAGCTAAAAAAAAAATCACTGTGGCTTTAAAGGCAGGGTTGGTAATTCTCGAAAACTAGCATGATTTTGAAAGTAGCATTCCCTTAGTGCTCTGTCTGCACCCACCCCCTCCCCTCTGTGCTCGCTCAAAAGCCACGCTCCTCACTTACATGCAGTAAGTGTGGGCTCGTGCATGCATGGGGTAGAGAACGAGCAGGGAGACAGGGAGGTCTGATTGGTTCATCAGATTGGTACCTCGTGGCAGACATTGGTAAAAGTTTTTACAGGCTTACAACTGCTACAGATGACGGATTTTCTTCGTTCCTTTTTCAGAGCACATGAGTTATTAATTTCTGTCAGGACCTAAAGACAATTTCAACCACAATCATAGAAAGTGTATCTGGAGAAATTTACCAACCCTGCCTTTAACAAGCTAAAAATGTAAATGGCATTGAGGGGTTCAAACAAAAAAGTGCTGCAACAAAAGTTTCTCAGATACATGGAAAGATGGTATTGGTTATATTTTACTTTTTTATATGCGTATAACCATTCACATTTAAATAATGCTGTCAACACTATGACAGTGCATTGGAGGATTTCCTATTTTAGTGAAAAGAAAATGAAAAAGGTGGCTTGTAAACATTATACTGATAAATATTTAAATTTCCTTAGGCTTGCAATGTACGTCCATTGAAAACATTTCTTCCTTATTTTAACAGCAAACAGATTCTGTCGGCATTAAATTGCATCCAAATGTTTTTGTGTTGCAAATTAGTCGTACACAAATGTGATTTTCATGAGTCAGGGCTGCTCCACTCAAATAAAGCTCCGAGTCTTTAAAGTGAGTTGTTACTCACACCTATCAGAAGCACATTGAATGATCTTTAATCTGCAGGTTTGAGCTTTTTACTTTAAAAGCAAGATTAAAAGCTCCTTATCTGCTGCCGCTGAGCTGGAATGGATTGGTGTCTATATGAAGAGATTGTGATTATATCACAGCAGCCAGCTTTTATGACTTCGACTATTCAATATATCAGACTTCCAGCGAAGAAAAGCGTATTACATAAAACGTCTGCTTCTATTCTGAGCTCTTATAAAATCATGCCTCCAGAATAACATCCATAAAAAAAATAAAAAAAACTTCTCCAAAATCAGACCTCCAAAAATTTCATGAGCTTCTTCTTCTATGATTAATAAATTTGCATGTTGGCTATTCAGGGGCATCATTATGAATTCTCCTCTCCAGTGAGAAGATGTGACTCAATATGAAGCCTTTTCCCAAACCTGCTGCTTCCCCTGCACAGAAACACAGCCGAGTCACTCTCAATCATTTTCTCCGATGCTCCTGAAGGGCTTTATTGTATATTCAGGAGCTTTCATGGACACAATATTAGAGCGGCGGCCCCCACACTGTGAAATCAGCGGAGGAGGGGAGGGTCGCAGGTGGCGCTCGGGACTGAGAGTAGGACTGTGTGGATGCTTAAATGCCATGATCTGATTGTGTCTAAACTTGACTACCGATATTTTTAGATGGCCTAGAATGGACTGATACGTTTTATTTAAAATAGCTCTTAATTATTAACGGTATGAAAACTGCAGAGGGGGGCTTTGATTGAAGCTTGCAGGGATGACTGTGCATTTTGTCCTGGCTCCCTGCTGATTAAAAACAACTGGCGGCCTGAGGGGGACACTGCAGCTAAAGGTCAAATTGTAAAACTTTGAAAGGCCACAGCCACTTCACCAGCAGACTGTTTTCAATATTACTTAGAGTGATTTATTGAACAGAGTAGGGGACAATACTTAAATCTTAAGATTTATCATGTAACATTTCACTTTACAGAACAGTTTGACTTTTTTATGATTTAGAGGGGAGAAGGTCCTTATGAGACCGTTTTAATTTTAATGAGGTTGATTAAGCATAAACTTACACAGTGTGAGGATTCATGAGTTTGTATTCAGTGTTATTTCGTACTGAATATTATTCACAATATTTAAAAATCTATCCAGGAGTTATTGAGATGAAATGGTTTTTGATTTCTCAAATGTTCTGTATAATGTATGTTTATATACTGTATCATAAAGACCATTGGTTTCATGTTGAGTAGTCATTCACACCAAGTAAAGAAAATATTCTTTCTAAAGGTGATGTTATTTAATCAGCTGCCTCAATGAGCTTTAGCTTTAAACATAAAAACAAATACTGTAAATATGTCTACAGTAAAACTCAATGAATAGCCGGGGCTTCTATTTACACTGCATGAAAAACCAGATTATCTGCACCGTTAACGCCGGGAAGATCCATGATTCCTGGCCAAAATTCAAAACATAAGCATTTCTATAGCTCACAGTATTTTCATTTACATGTGAAAACTGCACTCAGTCCAATGGGCAGGAAGGGGGGGCTTACACACCTTGATACTGCCAGTCTACGGCAATTATTTGCAGTTACATGTTGACTGTAAGTTCCTGTGAAGAACAGTTAAACTGAACTTCCACGGCAATTTACGATTATGATGACTGCCTAAAATCCCACTTTTCACTTCAGTCTATGAAATAACCCTGTCTTTATTTGGTACAGGCGTCAATATCAGACAAGTCTTTAATTATTGTTTAACTATGAACACAATTGGGAGATGGTTAAAAGTTTAATTTAGAAATCACATATTTGATCTTACTTTGCAGGACCGACCATCTATGTCAACCCGCTGCACTATACTTTTTTCTCTGTATTTTTGATCTGCAAACTATTCCAACAATAAATGCATCGGTGGCCTTTAATTGAGAGCTGCCTTTATTTGTCAAAACATGCAGCAACACCAGGCTATATGAGGGTCCTTTGCATGCAAAGTCTGGGAACCCCTGGATTACAGACACAACCTTCTTTAATCATTTTACTAATTTACCTGCAAGGCAAGAATCATTTTACCATTTACTCGTAAAAGCCTTGACATTCAATGTTAACGCCCGACCTGTGCCCCCTTGTGATGTATCTTGATAAATCTATACCAGTGCAAGAGAGTTAGGGAAGGTTTGAAACTATTATCGCTGGCATATCACCAGTTCAAGGTGGGATATTGACGCCGCTGTTACACCTCATCTGCAGTGTTTAACATCGCGTGTGCATGACTGAGTGTGTGTGTGCGTGTGTGTGTGTGTGTGTGAAGCCCCCTATGTGTGTTCACACGTCGTACCTCTCACTCTACAGTAACGCTCTGTGCATCCATCAATGGGACACCGTTATCACTCCGTTTTCGTAATGACGGCAGAACTTCATTACAGCATCAATTTCTTATTATGGGGTTATCCCCATTATTTTGCCCACTCACTATAAAGCCTGTCTCTAGTAACTTCCTTCTTTCTTACTTGTGTGTAAGTTGAGGGGGGGGGGGGAGTTTGCAGTGCACAGGAATCTAATTGTGGCTGTAATATAACACAATTCCCTACCAGGCCTAAAGCTCACAGCACACTCTATAATATCTGAGCACTCAAACAGCAGGAAGGGTAAGTGGACTCTCTATGATGATGGATCGTCCTTAGAGATAAGGGAAAGGTGAGGAAAATAGGCTCTACTTTTGTATTGATTGTTTTTGGTGGGGACTCTATAAAAAAAAGACAAAGTGCCTGCTAAAATGTCAGAAGTAGGCTTGAGCGCTATAAACCTAATCTAACCAGGTTAGTGGGCAAAGGAAATGTCCTCCTTTATAGACACTGGGATCAAAGAAAACACAGGGACCTCCACTGAATCTACCGGTATGTTTGACCGAGGCCTTTTTTTTTACGAGAGAACTTTATGTTGAGGAAAATACTCAAAGCAAACCACAGTTCTCAGACAAACTCATGTTTTAATCATTTTTGTTTGCAGAGAGTCCAGTTAACTTTGAAAGTACCTAAAGCCACAAGAAACCCAAATCCACAACGCCCCTTGCACTATATAATATAAAGTCGTATGTACATAGGCATTTAAAAAGGACTAGACATTAGTTCAATCTTATTTTGAGATATTGTCATTTAGGTTTCATCTAGGGTCAGATTGGGCACGATTAAGATCACATATTTATTTTAAAATAGGAATAGTTTCAAGGCAGATGATTGGCTGTTCACACCGAGCTGTTTGGAGATTACTGTGTGTTTAGTTTCGGCAGCACTCGTCTTTCTACAGCTGTGAGAGTTTTATGATCTAATATTGGTGGAGAGAGTTCAACTTTGCAACAATGCTGCACCAGAGGCATTATTGAGCTTTTTGTTCATAATTTAGAGAAGGAGCAATCTTATCTAATGTTTCATCGGTATGCTAACACAAACAGGGTCCCAAATTGACACCCACCAAGCACAAATGCAGACAGATTTCCCCGTTCGGCAAGTAAATCTTAGAGGGCTATCAGCCTCATGTCGGGTAAATGTTGTCCAAAAAAGTAATGTAATTATTAAAAAAAACTGTGCTGAGTTTGATTCTGTTTTGGTGTAGCTGCAGCTTCTCTCTCCTGCTCTTCTGCTGTCTGCATGTCGGAGCTTTGTGGGGGCAGGTTGACATGTGCACACACGCACGTTGCAGACACACCACCCACCACTGTTTACTATACTATACAGAACCTCAGCAACCCTGCTGCAACCGGTCTGCTGCTAGCTGCTGTAAGCATTGGGCTAACTAAATAGCTGGTATGTACTGTATTATACATTTTGTTCAGACGTACCTTTAATTGCATTTTTTGGGATCAAGACTTTATGAGCTGTATTCGGGATTGAACAATTTATCAATAAAAGTATGCATCAAATTTGACCGCTTTAAATTGTTGTCTGGTCGGTAAGGAATATTCTATGCTGGTGGATTTTTTCAGCCCGAGAGTCAAGAACTTAATTACAGGCCCTGGTCAAGAATAAAAAACTAAAACATGAACAACAATTTAAAGTTTTTTTCTGGAGAAGGATTCAACCACAGATCTTTGTGGTATATATCCTTCTTTCATGTGTTGCTATTTTCTTAATAGCTCATCAGAAACCCACCAGGGCGGCTTTAACAGTTTCTAATTTTCAAAGTTTTGTCGACCATTCATTGTTGTCACACATTAAGGGTCAGGGTAAACTTGTCTCTCACACTTTCTGGCTACATAAGACAGCGGGAACTACTCATTAAATCCTGAAAAACGTATCTAAAAAGAGTAAGAGTCGCATTTTCCAAAGCTGCTATCAGTCAAGTTTGCTGTTAAAGGATGTCGAGGCCACAGATCTGTGCAGCACAGGCATTATGTCCTTGTGTAAGCCCTGAAGGACACCTATAGTGAAAAAAAGAAGTAACCTTGGAGACTTCTTACCCTGAAATATATGTACTTTCCCAGAGTAGAGAGGGAGATAACATGACAAATAATTGAAGAGGGCCATCCAGAGACTACGGAAATGGAGGGCAATCCATCTCTGAGGCTGTACAAAAGAGATATTGAAATAATAACTCAAGGATTACCAGTATGACAGAGTAGAGTTTCTTCATCTCCTCACACGTCTTCGTCAGTGCCGAGAGATCCGTGTTGTATTTCTCAATCGCCATCTGGGGTATAGAGAACAGAAATGGAAACTCCTGGTGATTTTTTTTCACTGTTTGTAGTAAATCATAACTCAAACTTGGTTGACATTTCTTAGGAGTTAAACTCTGCATAACAACAATTCATAAATTGGAAAAAATAAACATGCTTTGAAAGGGCACATGTGATCAACTGTGTGTTTTGACCTTGACAAAGCTGCAAGCCAAAGACATCCTGTGATTCTTTTCTGTTGACTTGTGGAAGGTATAGAAACTCATGTTTGTTCAGAAATGTACACAACTGAAGATCAGTTTTCTGAATCTGTTTTGTACAAATCTTCCTTAAGGCAAGAAGCTTAGTATGTGTACTATTTATGTTACCATTTGTGCATTCAGTTATTACTTCCTGTCATAAATAGTTGTGACAAGAGCAAAGGAGTAAGTCAAGGGAAGTTTCCAGTGTTACTTAGATAAAATATGTAAGTAATGCATTATGTTAACACAAACCAACATCTTTTCATACAACCAACCAAATAGTTTTGTGCAAAAAAATGACTGTGATCATTTCACATTGTTAACCAATTTCTCCATGTTCGCCCAGTACGATCCTAGCAGCTAATTTCCCAATCATTAAACCGACATTTAAATTCAGACTAGTCGACTAGTGCTAAGGTAAGAGACCACTTGGCCCGTCAGTGTCGTGATGAGCTGTCTCCTCAGTCCAATCAGGTCACAGGGTCCACGGGTTAATGATGCCAAATTGGTTTAAGGTCTGTGTGTGTTTTTGTGAGTGGATGCTACTAGAATCTATTTAGAGGAGATCAAAAGTGAATGTTAAAATAATGCATTAGTAGGCTATTTGATTACATCTCCAGTGGCTACTCAGCTCCCTCTAACGCAGGAAGATACCAATAAAAGCAGTGAAGAAGGAGACCACAAGCTGAGAAAGCAGATGGTAGTAAACAGTTCATTTGTGTGGAAAAACGTAATCGATATCGTGTTTGTTTACAAGAAGACACATTGCACCTTTAAACGACTGAGTGAATAAATTATAAAAACAAGATGAAGTGCTCCACCTTCAGGTCTTTGGAGAAGTTGGGGTGAAGAACTCCGGCTTTTCTCTTGCTGGCAACCTTTTTGTACTGCACGACTTTCTGCAGCTCATTCTTCAGGACTGAATTAACACGCACACACACAAACACACAAATACACACACCCACACACACACACACACACACACACACACACACACACACAGACTTTAGTTACAATTTGTCATATCTGACCACTGAGGCAAATAGCTGCTTTAAATCAGACGCTGTCTCCTGTGTGATCATGTGGAGTGCTGTATTTGTGCTTGTTGTAACTGTTTGTAAGTCATCATACAGACAATATATTGGACTGGGCCCATTTATTCCCCACAGACAACGCTTTTTCAACAAAGTACAGTGAAACTTCAATTACAGAAAGAGCTAGTAAATGTTACTATCACACAGCCTCACAAAAAGCTTACGTTGGCACAAAAAAAGTCGGTTCGGTATTACAGTGATCTCAGCAGATTTGAGAGCAGTCTTTGGGTACTGTAGTAAAATCTGATCTACTCACCATCTACTTCTGCGGTCAGGCCTTTAATGGAGGCTATCCAAAAGACACACACACACAGAGAAAATACACATTTCACTTAACAGACCTCAATTGGAAAAGTACAACACAGCTTTCTTTCAGCTTTTGATCAAATCTTGATTAGCAAATACCTCCCGAGACAGTTTCGAATTCTGCCAACTCCTGGGTAAAAGTGGCCAGGCGCGGTTCATGCAACATAATCTGCTCCACAAGGGCATGGAGCAAGGTGAACGTCTTGTCTCTCCCACGGAGCTGTGAGAGCTGGAGATGGAGAAAAAGCACACATTGAGAAAAAAAAAGGGCACAGCCTGTATAAAGCTGTTTTTAAAACGTAAAGAAAACAAGACAGATGTGTATTGTGATATCTCTACTCCTCCGTGTGTAGCTTACTCAAGGCCAGGGAATGAATAGGAGGGCCATTCACAGATTCTGTTTACACATACAGAATGTGTTTTTTTTCTATGTTACACATTCCTTGTGTTGTGAATGTTGTCAATAAAAGTTAACCTTGGCGTAAAAAAGGGTTAGGCTACTGTGAGTGCTAATACTAGAGTAAACCGGTTTGTGTTCATGAACAGATTTTGTAACTGTAATCCTTGATAGCAAACTTTGAACCAACATTGAAACTAACAAATGACAGCCATCAAACATCATCGTTGTGTTGCTAATTCAGAACTGTAAGGATAATTTTGTGCTTCATTAAGTTTTACAGTGCTTATCTAGAGCTGTAAGCTACTGAAGGGGTACCAGGCTAGCTTGCTCACAATTTATGCTATGCTAACAAGCAAGCATACTAATTAGCTTGTATGTTGTTTTATTTTTTTTTATTTTTTTTTATTGACAATTAAAATGAACTGCATCATTACAATTTGACTTTTAGTAGTAGCCGATTCACAAATATGTTATACTAACTTTTCTATGTTTACCTACGCACAATTAAAGAAATAATCTAAAAAGCCGAACAAGATCCTTAACTTTTTAAAGTAAATAATAGGCCGATCTATTCTTTAAGGTTAGTAGGCCTATACCTACCTACAGCTGAAGCTTAATAAGCTATACTGTAGGCTACTGAAGGGATAGCGAGTTAGCTTGCTAACAATGTAAACTATGCTATCAAGCTAGCATACTAATAAACTAGGATATTGTTTAATAAAGTTAAAGGAGCCTTTTTTTCTTTTCTTTTTTCTTTAATTAAACATTAAAATGACCTGCATCATTACAGTCTTAATTGTGTAGCCCATTCAAAAAATATTTTGCAACTACATTTTCCCATTTTTAACTTAGTTAAAAGTGTAGTGCCACATATCACTTTAGCTTTATGAGCTACTACAGGCTTAAGATGTTAGCTTGCTACACATGTAGGATACCTAAGAAGTTAGCATTCTGATAAGCTAGGATATTTTGTAAGTGGTGTTTTACTTTTTATAGCCCATTAAAACAAATATTTTGCCGTGTTAGAATTGATACAGGATCCGCACTGACCTTAGTTTGTTTTGTTTACGAATCCTTACCATGTTGATGAATAGTATTCTAGCTTACTGGCGAGCTTTCTTGACCAGATTGCAAGCTAACTGATAGCCCTGAGGTGAAGACGTGCCTTTCACGATTTTATTTAGTTTCAATAGCAATTCTAGTCTCATTAACAAAGAAAAAATAGCTCAACAGATTTTGGAAGAACTACAGTGCAGTGATGATGTCAGAGGGCAGTCAGGGATCTGGATTGCAATGTGAGATGTTGATCTGGGAACATGGTTTTCCTGGCAAACCATTTTGTATAGTAGCAGCAGTAGTAGCAATATCTGTGACTGCCTTATATAATTGTGTAAAATGGAAATGATAAATCTACAATTCATGCCATGCTGCTTCTGATGGTGCTGCGTACTAAAAATGCAGCAGGGCCCTTTTCAAATCTTGTGACACCTACTTGTGTACACTTGGTCATGTTGTTTACCAATTTAAGGCCCAGTCAAGCCTTGAGGACTACATATATGTCTACAAGACACACATCAAGTCGCCTACTGATGCTCACAGTAAGAAAAAAAAACTTGAATCAAAAGAAGCTCTTAGTGCAGCCTTGATTCCTTAAGGTAGTCGGCCATTCATTTGCTGAGAGTCTGCCAGTTTACTATTCTCAATTAGACCTGGAAACCCCTCTGAGGGAACACAGGGGCTCAGCTTCATTAAATGGAGAAGAGGACGTTTTAACTTCTGTGCTGAGTGCACTGCCCCTGAAACCATCTCAACAGAGAGACTTTAGACAGAAAGGAGTGGTTCAAACTTCATTCAAAGAAAAGCAGAAAATACTCCTAATATATCCAGCAAGTACCAGACCTCAAGAGCAGTAGTTCAACGTTTTGGGAATTAAGCTTTCTCTCTTTCTTGCCAAGAGTAAAATAAGAAGATTGGGATCACTCTTTTAACTGTGCAGGAAAAAAAAGAAGCAGCAGCAGGCAGATGCTTAGCTTAGCTTAGTATAATGTCAGAGAAGAGGGGGAAGCAGCTAGACAGGCTGGTTACAAAATCAACCAACCAGCAGAAGTTATTCAAGCTGAGTAAACAATACGAGTGGAGTGTGGTTTGTTATTGGCATGATGTATTTATCCAATAAGGACATTTTTGACTGGTAATACCTATTCAGCAAACACATATAGAGACCCTAATGAAGTTTAAGACATTTTCTGCCCTAATACTTTGAATGCCTACCACTGGGTTTAAAACTTATACAGGGTTGGCAGCATTTCCAAAAGTATTGAAAAGTTTTGGAAAAGTGTAGTTTTAAAGGCTCTTAAATGCTTTACTAAGTGTAGACTAGATGCTGCGCATAAATGTAGAAATGTGTCATAAAACCATTCTGTAGATAGATAGATAGATAGATAGATAGATAGACAGACAGACAGACAGACAGACAGACAGACAGACAGACAGACAGACAGACAGACAGACAGACAGACAGACAGACAGACAGACAGACAGACAGACAGACAGACAGACAGACAGACAGACAGACAGACAGACAGACAGACAGACAGACAGACAGATAGATAGATAGATAGATAGATAGATAGATAGATAGATAGATAGATAGATAGATAGATAGATACTTTATTGATCCCGAGGGAAATTCAAGTATTAGACTGGCTTAGAAGTAGTGGTTTAACACTATGAAATTCTTTATATTTTCAGAACAGAGTTTTAAAAATGCTGGCTAGTTGAGTTTGTTACTGTACCTACGGAGGAAGCCAAGGCTAGATGTACTCCCAACTTTCCAGCTTCAATGCTAAGCTAAATTAGCCCGCTCCTTGCTTCATAGCTATCAGAAAGATATATGAGAGGTGAAAGCACATAAGCTTCTATCTAAAAGAAAAGTTCATTAAATTGACTTGACTGACAGCCGTTAATGAATGCAATGAATCTAAGAGATTCAGAAACCAGCGACCACACTCTGTGAAGCCGAGCGGTGACATAAAACCACACATCGAACAGAAGTCTAAGACCTGAGTGAATCTGAGAAGCCGCAGCAAGAAAGACTTAAAGACAAAGTTGAAAAAGGATGTTGAGAAACCCTGCCGTGTATATCAATGAGTAGTCTTATTAGCCTTTCTGCAACTCAATCAAAGGTCAGAAAAGAGCGGCGGAGTCGTACTTTAGTTAAGGAGGAGAGGCGGAATCCCTTGGCCTTTCCCTTCCTGGCGTTCTCGTTGAGGTAATTGCCAATGGCGAGGAGGTACTCCAGCACGGAAACAAATGACCTGCAGTTGTTCAGCTGCGTGCACATTCTGATCTTCTGGTTAATCAGCTGGAAGACAAACACAAGGGGCACAGAGCAAAGTCATTTTGTTCTGTAATCCGACCGCACACAGGCACCCGCTTTCATTTCCTCCACACAACAACTGTGAAATTTAAGTGGACTAAAGCTTGTTTAGAAACTCTCCGTGCTGATAAAGCATGGACAGAAATAACCCAGGGCTTATTTTACATTAAAAAGATAAAGAGCCAACTCACAACACTTCATTTGACCTAAAAAGCAGAGCCTGGTTGTTTGGTGAGATTATTATTTGGTATGCAATTAAGTCAAGCTAAATTTCCTTTAGAAATAATGCAGAATGTTCCCCATATAACCAGTTCTGAACAGATTTTGTTAAATATGGACAGATATAGAAATCACACTGAAGCTGAAAAGAAATAAATACCAGTTGACATTTTTTTCCAATGGTGTGTTTGGGAAGAAAGGAGTCAATGCTGAGGTCAAAACAGTCCTTCACAAAGACTTAACTCTGACAAATAAAGGTTGTACCAGCAAGCAAAAACACTTCCACCATATGCTCCTGGTTTAAGAGTAACATCCTAAAACCTGCCACTGGGACAGCCTTGAGAAGATTGTAACAGTTGAAATAATGCACCTTTAAGACATACTGTGTTAAGGTACTGGGGGAGAGTACTTTCCTTTTGCATCACAACTCAACAGTGACGTGAGGCTTCGTGTGGACTATTTTGCTCATGTATGATAACATAGTAGCCCTACAACCGGGCTTTGTAAGGTTGATGTGCAGTTTGTAATACACAATGAGCACTGTGTAAACCCCAGACACGTGTGGTTGTGCACTTTTGGCTAATTTATAGTCCCAGACGCTCTTCATAACACCATTAACCATGAATTAAGAGTTACGGATCCAAACCATTACAACATAAAGGAGAAATCCTTCTTCTGTTTTGCCCATTGCTATTTCTCCAGTCGTAGAAAACTACATCAAATCGACTTGAAACTGTTCAGCCCATAATGTTTAAGAAATAAGAAATCGAAACTCTAATCCCGTCTCTCTGTGCTAATTAATCGGGCCTTGGCAAAACCTTTTTTTTTTTTAAATACTTTGGATGACTCATCTTTAAATTGAAAGCACGTAGGCAGGTAATCCAGTCAAAAAGTGTTTTGGGGAAAAAGCTAACTCATAATTTTTGGACACACTGAACTTCTTTTTGTGATGATGAGAAAACACTTTTAAAATGATGTTAGTATTGTGACGACCCTGTCACCAGGGCACTGGTAGTCTTTGGCTTGCTGCTGTTGTCTTGTCTGTGTGTTTGCTGCAGGGCGTGTGTCCTGGCTGGAGGCTCATCTGCAGGATCAGCTGCACCTGGGCCTGGTGCACCCTTGCCTACAAAGATCTGCTGATTTCCCTCATTCCTTCCTCTCAGCCTGACCGATGCTTGTTTCTTTAGTTCTTTATGTTAGTTCAGTCGTCAACACCTCACACCACATAATGCTTTCACACACACCCACACTTTCACCACTGATGATACAGATTGAGCACACCTCATAACTCCGGTTATTGGTTCATTTAACTCGTTTTGAAATTGTTTTTTGGTAAAGTTCAGACTCCTTCAGTCTTTTACCATGACCCATGAGCCGGCTTATGACAGTATTAGTATCCCACGATTGTTTCCTGAAACTCCTACTGTGTAATTAAAGGCTGAAAAAGTAGTTTGGTTAGGTGAAGGCATAAAACTTCTTGTTGAAGCTCAGAAATGTTTTTGTTAAATATGGTCCTACAATCAATCAAACAATCTTTAATTGTTAAGGCTCAATTCAAAGCAAATGTTATCTCGAGACATTTTACAAAAAGAGCAGATCTAGACGCAGTTCTACAAGGGTGCAAAAGCATACATTGCACCCTCATTTTAAATGTCTGCACCCTCAATTGAATATATAGAGGGCGCTGTTGGCCTAGTGGTTAGTTTGGCACCTCAAGTACAGAGGCTACAGTCCTCAAAGTGAGCAGACAGGGTAGAATCTGTGACTTGTGGGTCATTTGCCGCATGTCATTCCCCACTCGATCTCTCCCTGATTTCCGAATCTATTACAACCTGTTGATGACGATAGCCCCCTTCTAAGGGGGCAGCTCCGCCTCCACGGAAGAGTACAAATCAGATGGCATGTAAACATGCATGCTCAGAGCCATATGACACACCATTGTAATCCTTAAAAGCTCAGCTAAGTAGAAAGCATCTATATCTTATCCTTATTATGATACCAAGTTTATTCTTATAGAACTTGTGGCTGCAGAGATATACTCTATTTTTCGAGAAAGGCCCAGTCATCAACAGGTTTTAACCGTCCTGTTTAATAATAAAGGCATAAAAGGCCCCCCAAAAAGTCAAGGATAGTTAAGTGATGTTACATACATGACGTAGCATTACCATCATCGCATAACTTCACTTTTAAAACATGAAGTAACTTACCAGAGTTCAACCAACTTTACATTTTTTTCAAATGACAGTAACTCTGGTCTCCTGTATCATTTCTGTGGGTTTTTTGGCCCATTTCTTGCCCTCATTCGCCACACTGAAGGACTTCAACACCCTGCGCCAAACCTTAAATGCTTTTTTGTTTTTAAGGTGGATATTTACATCCAGTTTAAATCCAGGAGTTTCAAGTTTAAGCTGGGTAACAAAGAGGTAACTTCATAAGTGCACAAATCTAGATAGTTTCTTGACTATTTCCCAAACCCGTTGGAGACTTAATTGCATGACAAAATCAGGGCCACATTTATTTGCTTCATTCTCAAAATCTGTGGGCCTACAGAAGATAAAGACGCTCTATCCTCTGGTACATTTTCAATAAAAATTACGAAAAGGAGCCAAAAAAAAGTTGAATGTACTGTGATTTTACCATTCAGTACATCTCATCTTAAGGAGATGTCGTCCTGTCTTCTGCATCACTGGATTATGTTCCAAGCCTTTGACTCTCTTATTTATATTTAGAAATGGTTTCACACGGAGCACAGCAAACGTTTTAAAGATAGAGCTGGGTCGACAATGCAGTGTACAGCCTGTCACCAAAGCAGTGAAAGTTTGCACCTATAAGCACATTGTAGGTGAGAATCGTCCCTGGAGTGGTGATTTCTGCTCTTTCTCTCCTCAAGCCGAGTCTGTCAGGTGGCAATCAAATCCTCCTAAATGTTTGGGCTTTAAAAAGTCTGCCGTGTCAGAGAATCAAAGGATTTAGGGTATTCTGCCACAGAGAGGACCCTGACCTCTCCATGTTTGAACGCATGTTGAGGAACAGTCACACACTACACTGTGGACTGCAGATGAGGAAGCAACACTTTGTTGGAGAGAACCTCTTGCAAATACCAAAGTTTGATTAAAAAACGACCTTTTTTTTTAATATCTCAAAGTTATACCACAGTAGAAAGAGAAAAAAACCATCAGAAAGAAAAAGCGTAGAGCAAATTGAAACTTAATGAAATTGCTAATCTTTCTTGTCGAGTCATCTAGCAGCGTGCGCGATATGTTTGTCTCTGTGTCTTCGACAAAGAAAAATTGCTGTCACAGTCAATGGATTACAAGGCCATCATTCTTATCCATTGTTTCTCTTCCTTCGCAGACAGTCAGCAGACAAGAGATTAGGACTGAGGCACTGATGCTGAAAGGAACAGAAGCTTCAGAGAATCACATAAAAAAAGAGGAAAGACAGAGGAGCTGGAAGGTATTCTTGTCTGACTGCAATATCTTCACAGCCTGCAGTCCTCGATGCCAATAAACAGAAATCCTCTATAGGAGTATTAACGATTAGTCTGACTAATGTCGACCTGAAATGTGAGGATAGTGGCACTGCACAAGCCTGGTATATTCGGCTCCAACTACAAGTTAGCCCTTAAATGACCAGAGTTATTTATGATAGCAGTTAGTTACCTATACTTTGCATATACATTCAATAATCTAGAATAACAGGAACAGTATATAATTAAATTATGTGAAAATCTGCTGTATGACAAATTGACAACGACTGAACCTTCTCAGTTTAGATGTAGAGTGTTTGCTTGGATACTTTATGGTTCTATTGATCCTTCAAAAAACAGATGGTGCACACATTTATTCTAAATTACAGCCTTAATGGAGCGATATGTGACTCTGACACGTAGAGTTTAAAATGAGTACTGCGGTCCAAATTCAAAACATTAGAAAGAGCTGTCCCCCCTCTCTAGAGCCCATGTGCACGCAGGTTGCCATGTCGCAGAAAAGCTTCAGTGTTTAGCCAGTTCTGCATATGATTCAAACCTTTCTGCGGTCTAACCTTTCTCTATTTTTTAAAAGCATCTCAAATTTGTATCCTAGTTTGAGCAAGTTTCTGCTCGTGGAGCTTATTAGGAAAATGCAGAGGCTTTTGAGGTTGGGTAGAATCCATTACATCTGAACCTGTTAATAAGCCCGCTTCCATCGCTGCTACACCTGTTGGTTTGCTGTTTGCCTGGCGAACCGAGGGCTGTCCACATCTGCCATGTTGGGGTATATTAAAACCGCCTACCGTCTCTGGTTAAAACAAAAACAAACCATTCAGGACCAGAATCTAAGGAGGAGGACATACTGGCTGCTGCTTTGTTGACAGAGAAGCCAGCACTTCAACACAGCATGTTTCCTTAAAGGGGACATATTGTGAAAAATCCACTTTTACAGTGTTTTTGAACATATATTTGGGTAACCTGAGTGTCTATCGACCCACACAATTTGAACTAAACCCATCCAGTCTTTTGTTTGTGGTCTGCATAAGTCTTTCAACACAGAGAAAAATGCTCCGTTTCAAATTTTCTAAACTTGTGACATCACAAGTTGGATTCTGGTAAAAATATACCATCACTTCCCCTGGTTTCTCCACCCATTGACTCCAACCCCAGCCTTGAGCAAAACTTTTGCGCAGGTCTACCATTTTTGTTCATGCTACAGAGGAGTGATGTCTACCGGGAAAACTCAGGGGGGTCTCATTGCATTTAAAGAGACACACACACCAAAACGGAGCGTTCTGAGAGAGCTGGTTTCTACAGGGTCACAAACCTCCTCTGGTGCTTGATTCATGTTATATTTTGACCAAAGCACAGCACAGATGTTTCATTTAGACCACAGGGGACTGTTTGAAAAGGTGGAAAAGGGGATAATATGTCCTCTTTAATGTCTGATGATAAAGTGAGGTCATTTTATGATTTCATTCAGAAGATATCTTACATATTGTTACATATTGGTCCTATATGTAACAATGTATTCACGATTCATAATGTATATAATATACCCACATTCAGGCTCAGTCAGGGTCAGTTGACAAACGCAGGTTTTATTTGAACAAAATTGTATAAAACAACTTCAGTGACTTCCTTGTCTACTGGTGAAGTACACTTACATTCTATAAAACCCATACTTGTGCTTTGTGTTTATTCTATCTGGTTTCACGTGTATTCATTTAAAAAGTGCTTGTTTTTAAAGAAAGTCTAAAAGTTTGTTGATTGAAGTTAAATTCATGAATTTCTCCTCAGCGCTCGCCAAAGTGGGTCTCTGATAAAGATAACACCTTTCTATGTTTTACACCACCTACAGGAAAAATGGAACTTGATTTGATTAAGATCCATCTTTTCTGCTCCGTCGAACGATGAGAGGCGTCTGAAAGTGGCTCTCATGCCTTTCTGTTTTCAACGCTCTTAACCATCCAGCAAATCGAACAGAAACTTCTTCAGCAGGCACTTCAAACATAAAGCCTAAACTGGAGGGTAAAAAGAAAGCTTTCACGTGTTAATGTAAGTTTATCCCCCGGATGTTCTTTTCATTTATGTCTGAAACCACAATGTGTCTGAACATTAGCATTTGTAGAATACATTTGCATGCTCATGTTTCACCCGGTGCTTCATGAGGAGGCTGACGATTTGCCCTTTTTCAGCTTGTAGGAGTGTGTGTGAAACTTTAAAAACAGCTCAACTTCTGATTCAACCGTTGATTCATGTGAGGAGGTTTAACACCATATGTGATTTGTTTTGTGCTCTGAGTTTTAAAGTCTGAATTCAAAGATTAAAGTACGAGTTGGGATTACAATTATCACATCACCACACAACTTATTTCCATGACATGATGGAGAGATACATCTCATCTCTTTAAAATATATTTTCACAATAAGGACAAGTTGGCAACTGCATATCAGTGATAATGGAGCTCAGCGTAAGACTGGGAAGACCGGTTATATTCTCTCACACATTTATTCAATTTAGCCCCTCCCTCTCTATCACTTCCACCTGCTCTGGTGATCAGCTGATTTGGGGCGTTTACTCTTTAAGTAATAATCCAACCCGACTCTGCCACAACCTCTCTCAACCAATCATCCTGCCGCGGTCAGATTTTTAAATCTGTTCTCTCTTTTCCGCAGTCAGTTTCAGTGTGATCGCTGCGACCCTCCTCCGCCCCGGTCACCTCCATTCCTGCTCAGCAGAGTTCAGATACAGCCTCAGAAACCAACTCCTCATCACATCCTGCATCCTTCTATCACCACCACCACCACCAGGGTCTAGACTCCATAGGAAGGGTATCCTATCCTGCTGTCGGCCTCTCTACCCCTCTGAGTACATAGAGTCGTCATCTAATCCCCAAAGACTTGCACGTTTATTTCCTAAATTGTTAAATAAATAATTGTTCATTCTTAGTCTCTCCTGGTTGAAATAACAATAGTTGTTGGGACAACTGTTTTACGTCCTGGCTTAAAACACTGACGGAACTCGGACCTTTACGCATCCTGTACATCTACAAACAAGCTAACATTAGCAGTAGCTCAGCTCGCAGCCTCTCCTGAAGTTCTGTGTCCATAGTGTGTGTGTACATAAAACACCTTTTTGCATTCATTGTGATCTTTTTCAGTGTTTCTTTTTTGTGCATGTTAAATTCACAATAATTACGACAATAGGATAAATTGTGCAGCCCTAGTTTTATTTAGTATATTTGACTTCAGAAGAGATCATATCTACTCACGGGCTGCAGGTCTTTCATGCTGTTGGGCAACTCTCTCAGAGTCAGCAGCAGGTCCAGTTGTGTGCTCAGATGGGGGATGTTGCACATCTGTAACAGAAGGTGAAACGATGTAAGTCTATTAAGCCCTTTACATAAAAGAGAATGTAATTATAACATCACACAGCCTATTTCTGAGTGATTATATAGATTTATGTAATACACTGGTGGTACAGTTGTGGGATGGCTGCGGCTCTTTCTTACAGGCTCAAGTTCTGTGTTGAGATTACCTCAGGCGAAAGAGGAGTGCTGCAGGCCTGTCGACAGGCTGATTTAATAGAGAAAGTGAAGGCTTGACACCCTGAAACGATTGGCTGAGCTGCCTAGTCGACCTTTGAGTCTGTGCTAACCTCTAATAAATCACTCTACATTGTCAGACAGTCCCGCACACGCTCAGGTACTGTCTCCTAGAAGCCAAAGGGCACATAGTCTGAAAGATGGTCGGGAAAGATATTAGGATGAGTGTAAGAAATAAAGAACATATAGTCATTTTGCTATTTGTTTGGGGGGGTGCTCAGAATTTGTCTTCCTCCTTCCCTGCTCCTCGTCTTGTCACATTTTCTAGCACATTTTTAAATTTCTAATTTCATGTTAACATATCACATCGACTCCCTGCCAAGGTAGCGCTGGGATAATTAAGTTCCTCCTGGAATTAACTGGTTCTAACATTCGTCAGCAATCACACTCTCGGGTAGTTTGCTGACTTTGTCTCAGATCCATAACAGGAACCCTCCTCTTCACTAAATTGGAAGAGTAAAAAAGGAAGGCTCTCTCATAGGATTTGTACTTTGGCAAGGCGCAGGGTTTAATCTCCAAGAGAAGCATACAAATCTGATTTAGGAACATGCAACAACCTTATATGCAGTGCAGTGCAAAGCATGATTAGGATTTGTTTCATCTTCAGGGAAAGGTCAGTGCTTCAAGGCTAATATGTCGATAAGTCTCTTTATAGGTAGATAAATAGTTTGCAGATGACACTCTTGTGTCCACCATAGACATCCTAAATGAAAAGTAATCATCCTGAACTATGTGACAGAACATCAGAACATTTTTTCTGATTTAAAGGAAAACAAGAGCAGACGGCAATCGGCCTCATTCTTCAATATCTTCCTAAGATTTTTCTTAGATTTCTTGTTAAGAAGATCCGGAGAAGTCTTAGGTAGATTGATCAAACAGCAGAATGGTTCCCACCTGTGTTCTGAAATTGATGAATGCCATGTCCTCGTAACCTGAAAGCTTGTTCATGTTTTTCCCAATAAGCATAATAGAGAAACGCTCTTTCAATGCCCATATAAGGGCATGAGACTATGCGGTGTTGTGCACACAGTAATCTCACAGGTTTTTGTTGTTGGCTACAAACAAATCCAAGATTAGAAAACTTTGGGGGATGCTAAAAGCTTCTTGAAAACTGCGTAAAGAACATATTAAGAACAGTTGGCGAATGAGGCCCATTAGTCTGTAAAACAAACATCTACCCCTCCCACCCCTTTTAGCCTCGGGCTAAAAACACATGCTGGTAACATGATGGAGAAAAGCATAACATGGAGGAAACATTTGACTCCGAGCCATAACGATGTTTCAAAATGTAAAACTAAGATGATTCATAACGTGTGTGTCAGCGTTTTCCTTCTTTTTTAAATTTTTATAGATTAACAGCTTTAAGGGGGCAGGATGAGTCGAATATGTGAAAATCGCAGAACATTATATTTTGAAAAAACACGGAAAGCAGTCGGCAATCACCTCTAATCTCAGGATGTTCAGCTGATGCCATTTCACTTTCTATTAAGTGCAATGCTTAAATACTTGCATTAGTTGGCAGCCATAAAGAGGAGTTATTATGTGATGATTATCTATTTAGAAGCATTCAGGCTGTAGTCTACCACTGAAATGTGTGCCCCCAGAAGTACACGAGGATGTCTCTTGCATGTTAAACCTCTTATGTCTGGAGTCAAATATGCCTGAAATACATTTCATCAGTCACCCCCTCCTGCAGAGCCGAGCACACATGATGACTGCCAGCCATGCGGTAAGGTGATAACCAGATGAACGCATAGAGCTCGTCACGACGTCCACACAGTGTGTGATGAGGTGGCAGGTGCACGACAGACTCGACAAGCCCTCCTAAAGAAAGTATGTCACGTGAAGACGCTGGCTCAGGTCATGGTGTTAGATTCAAATCCCGAAGGAAATCACAATTTTAAATCTGTTAGTTATAATGAAGGTTTATATAAGGAACTGAAAACTTTACCTCCATCATGAACTGGTCCACAATATGCAGCTCTGATACAGGTCCTTTGTGGGATTTGTATTTTTCCACATCATCCATGGTGGGGACATACCTTCAACAGAAAAATTAACAAAACAATATCACAAATGTGCTGTGTTTTTAACACCTTAAAGGGACATATTGCAAATTTAAAAACCTCTCTATCTACCCTAGATAGATAAATGAGGTGTGTGATAGATCCACCAGGCCATCCGACGCCTAAGTTAAGTGTGTTTCTGTTAGCAGAAGCATTGTGTCATCATTATCTTCCAGATGATCCCTGCTGCAGAGACCTTACCTCCAAATTCGCTAAAGGCCCGTCACGTGCTATTTTGGCTTCATCTTTGTACAATGAAAGGAGGTTGAGGAGTGCTGTCCATCTTTATATACAGTCCTCAGTCAAAGCTACGTTTGTTTGATCAAATTTTAATGAACGTGAATGAGTCCATACGCCAAACATTAGGAAGAGAACATATGGAGAGATTTGGATCAATTTTTAAAATGTACGTCAAATTGAGGATGTTTGTCTATTTCTATCACACGCACTTTCTCATTTTGACCTTTGCCTCTTCATGTCATCATGTTCTTTAGCTCCCCCTCCACCCTCAGACATGTGCTATTACATTGATTTCCCGCAGTCTAGAGAAAGTTAAGTGATTAAAAGCCAAGTAGTGCTGACGCTCTTTGTCAGCTCCTATAAGCTGCGAGACGTTGATGGAAACAGCCATTTACTCGATTGTACTGAATTTGAACCCCGCTTGTCTTAAAGTGGACCTCCTCTGACTGAAGGCACATTCACTTTTTCATGAGCCGCTCTATGTGCCACTAGAGGAGCACCGGTCATTAATATTGCAGCACCAGTAGGGAGTGGTTCCTTCAAGATTGTATTCCTCAGGCCTACGCCACAGCCCATTAGAATATATATTACGTTTTTCTTAGAATAAATAAAACCCTCCACACAGTACATTAGATCACTCGCCTTCCAGGAGGTCAGCATCCAGAGCAGCTGAGTAAACTACAGGTACGATTCAGGAAGCATTTTACCCACTTCCAGCCATATATTCCTGAGGGCATGTCAATAGTTTCCATCTCCACAAATAACCAGAGATAAAACTTTTATTAGTAAGCTGCTCTGGTAAAAGGTTCTGGCATCTGCTCTTTAGTATTAAAACTCTGGGAAGGCCTGGAGTGCAAAACGTGTGTTTTTCTCACAAGAACTGGCATTGGTTCAAACTGTTTCTCCCATAAGACCGTATAAATAATGGACTTATCCACTGTGACATCACCTGCTGGTAGGTCAAACCGCAACTTTTGAGGACTCAAGTTCGGCATCATGGCTGCTTACAGTTTGGCAAACGCGTTGTGATTAAAATATAGTCTGTGCCTGTGGCTAATTCAATATCTTGCATATTAGCTCGTCAACCAACATGATTCTTGAACCAAGAGTTTATTTACTGGACTGAGAATGAGTGCTGGATAAACAGGTTAAAGCCAAACAGCAACGTTCGGTGATGAAAAATGAAGCCAATTATCACGAGAAAACAATGTAATTATCTTGATATAACGACATAAGACGAGAGCTCAAGAAAAAAAACAGAAATGTCTCTGTATCACGGGAAAATCGAGTAAATATTTATGTATGGATTCATGTCCATAAGGGCTTGAAATGATTGACTCTTTGAGTATAATTAAGTGCACAACAAGCTGTAATATTATTCCAGTATTTTTTTTAAATGATCCCCAAAAGACACAAACAACCCAAACACATAAACGTGATTAGTGAATGAAATAGCTGAAGTGAGGTAGCAGCATCGAGCCGTTCATCAAAGACGCAATGCCCCTAATTACTACTCGTAACATAACTCTAAGCCTTAATTTATACTTGTACATGGTGTCTTGAGTATAGCAATAAGCTAAGAGACCGAACGTGTTTATGTACCAGTCTGCAAACTTGTGTATTCTTCATTTTACTCAGTCATTTTTAGAAAGGTTTCTAAACAGATAAACCCGCTTTTGGAGCCTCAAGTGGCCACAGAGGGAAATGCAGCTTTTGCATTTCTACGCTGGCTTCATTTTCAGCCCTGGAGCTTACTATTTTTGGTTTCTCTTCTTCCTTTCAGTAACATGCAGTCTAATACTGAAGTGCTTTTTATTGCTATCCTGTTTGCTTGTTACCATAGATGATGTGCCTGCCAAAAGAAACACACATCAACCGCCCATGGCACACAAAGCCATTCACCTCTCAGCTTCAGTTGTGACACTATTAGGAGTGAATACAAATCAGCTGTTTTTGGCACAAAGTCGTACCTCCTCAGAGAGGTGATGTGCTCATCAGACAGGCCTCCATCTTCCTCGTTAACGATGAACAGTTTGTCCTTCAGCTCTCCCGGCTGCACTGGGAAACTTTTGAGGAAAATGTCTAGAAGAACAATAGATTAGAAAAAGTCAAAACATGCAATAGTACATGAAAGTTTTCCCCTGACAGATAGTCTTCTTATCCTGCCATGAAATGACTCAAAAAAAGCATTGTGAAGACAAAGGGTCCTTTGCTTAATTACTTTCCCCCATGCCTGAGGGAGATGCACAAAATTTGCATTCTATCAAGTGAAAGCTGATGTGATTTTTTTGCTTTACAGGAAATGTCTCTGCATAAATCAGGGGCTGTGAGAAGCCTTCATTAGAAGCTAGGATTTGAAGACATGTCTGTGAAATACAGGGTGACTTCTGCAAAAACATATTTGAGTTGTTGGTGCCAGTCAGAACCAGTGAGGCATTGATCTGAAAGTGTCCCATCCCGCCGCCTTTTAGAAGAAAAAATAGAAGAACCATTTTATTTATCCCTTAATTGAAATGCATCTTTTCAGCCTGTGAATCTTTTCAGCCTGTGAAGTAATGTTCACTGACAGAAACCAAAACACAGGAAGTTATTGTGGAGAAATGTCAAAGTGTAAAGAGGTGAAGTGTCTGGCTCACAGGTGGAGGTGCTACCAGTTCCCCTCTACATCAGCTGTCCTCAAGCCAAGTCTCTATACACTGAGGTACTTGTATTAAACTGAGAGGTCAACTTCAGGTCGAAACTTTTTGAGCCTTCTTCTTCTGCCCTGCATGTTATGGTGCTGGAAACATTTCTAAATTTCAAGTGAGCTCTGTCATGTCATGTCGGGCAGACTCCTCTTTTAAAATTATTTTTTAAAAGTCTTCTCGTCAAAAGTTGGATGAGAAGAAAGAAACCACTGCCTGGTAAATTTAAAGCTACAACGTGGAGAGGTTAGCTGTTAGCTTAGCATAAAGATTGGAAACTGAATGAAACTGCAGAGTGGTCTTTTTTCTAAAAGTAAAAAGGTAAACAAAGGCTTGACGTCATTTATTGCTAACTGGTGGCTACACAAGAGTCAGCAGAGGTAAGTTGGCCATCGCTCCCGAAGGCTACAACATCTTTGATGATAGCCTGTCGACGTTAGCCTCAGAAATGTGAGCTTCCTTTTGCAACTTTTTGCAACTGAAATGCCCTTCTCTCAAGATCTCAAACTATTCCTTTAACTGTCTGTAAAAGTTCACTCGCAGAATCGGAGCCTAATTGTTCTCTTACTGAATGGTATCATCAAACTGATTGACAATCTCCTCTTGACAAAGTGAATAAAATAATCATGCTAAATGAGAAGCATTTTGGAGATACAAAGCTGTAATCAGCACGTCTCTAAATCCTTGACATTAAAGCTTGGAGACAGTAATTCCCTCACCAGGACCAACAGAGACGTTCGTGTCACATTTTCAAATGAGGAGCCACAACATCAAACATCGAAATAATGTTGAGCGCTGATGCTAGTGTCCTCAAGAGTGAGGGATTGGCTTCCGACACCAAAAAAAAAAACAAGTGCATTTCAGGCTTCTGCTGATTGGCACTCAGACAAACTGGGCACTGCCCCTGCAAATTAGAGTTTGGAGACAGAGAGTGATCCCACTGAGCGCATGAAGCCACAGGTGTACTTTTAATTAGGAGTGTGACATTTCCAGTCATTAAATAGGCAGCATGCACCGAGGCTCTCAAGGTAAATAACCATATTACTCGGACACAGAAATGCACTTTGATCATACAAAACCACACTGGAGCTCACCCAGTGGAGGAGATATGAGATACTTTCTGAAGTACCGTACTTGACATCTTGTACCTTGAACTTAGCGTTCACATTTTGGACTAAATTAAAGTTCCAATGCACCACACTTCAGATGGAAAATGTTGTATCTTATAATCCAGTACAATGATATTTTAACCTCTTTATTAACTTTGCAGAAGATTTTACATAAAGCCGTGATGACTGTGTTTGGCATGATGTGAACTTCAACAAAAACAGAAATGTTAGGTGTTATTTCCAAAGAAATGTCCCCTTTAAACTGCCTTATTGGTGTCTTCTCCAGTAATTGCTTTAAGCCTGAAGAGGTTATGGCATCTTAAGTCTGAAAATTGACAACAAAAATGCAAATTCGTGAAGCAGAACTTTATGTTCTCTTCTTTCTTGCAGCATGGCTAATTTGAAAGGTTTTTTTGGGGTGTATTTGCATTACGCAGAAACCAAAACTTATTTTCATTGTCTCATTTTTGTGCTTTTAAAAAAGGCTTGCTCGATCCCTTATGTGGGAGAATTCACCAGTTATTTTCAGCTTTACTCTCACTGGTCCAGTCTCTATCACCTCTGTGACAAATGTGTTATTTTGAATATTACTAGTTAAGCATTATTTTGACCTTTAGAACCATTTCTGTTCGAGATCTTTGTTCATTTCCAAACATTGCTCCTTTAAATGAGACTATGGGAGTTAGAAGCAGATTTTAATATTTATTTTTACTGCATGAATCATCTCAAAACCCTTTCAAACAAACAGCTGTTATACATTCATAGTTAAAACCTGCTCCACTTTCTGCAGCTACAACACTGAAGCTCATGCATTGAAGCATCAAAACTCAACAAATGACATCAGCCCACTCGTGCGTATTTCTGCAAACTGACTTGTACTTAAAAAAAACTTGAATTATCTTGATTCCAATGCTCTGGTACTTTTACTTAGGGGTATTTTGAAAGGTTTTTTTTTGCTATTGACTGATCCTCTTGACTATTTAGCAGTGCACAGTTTGCAGTCTGCTCTTCTGTTATAATATCTCCCAAAACTGCCAATAACATGGGTCGTACTGTGCCTACCTTCTCATATAGTGAGAGGCTAACATCATGCTGTATATTTATACCGGGTGCAGTTGTATTGCCGATGTTTCACGAGTACAAACAAGAGTACTTTAGCTTGGTATCGGCCCAATACCTAATAGTGGTATTGGTATCAGTACATCTCTACACTCTTGCTTCTCAAGTTGCTAGTATGACAGTAAACAAAGGCTGGACGTCATTCATTGCTAACTGATGGCTACACGAGGGTCCGCAGCTGTCTCCCGGAGGCTACAACATCTTTGATGATAGCCTGTCGACGTTAGCAGTATCACAAAGGTGAGCTTTCTCTTGCAACTTTTTGGTTTAGTTCAAACAACGAGATTTGACACTGAGTAGATCATGTGGGAGTTGGAGCTCATAAATGTTGTTAAAAAGTTACTGAAATTAGCTTTAAGTGACAGCAAACAGGTTGTAGGACTACACGCTACTTTGACTTAAGTGGAATTTTGAATATATTTTTGTTGTTGTTGCGTTTGTTTTAAGGAGTTAAGGAACAACAGACGTTCATTCATGATTCCAAACATGTTGGTACATGGAGCGGAACAACATTAGGTAATCTGGTCAAAGAAAGCAGTAATAGGAAACACAATCATAAAACCAAAATAATAAAAAAAAAAACAATTAAAACCCAAACTTTGACCTCTCTGCAGGGCTGCCCCTAAGGGGAGAAACGGGGGAAAGCTTTCTTGGGCCCAACAACTGGAGGGGCCCCACAAATGACTAATATGTGAACCTAAGTTATTTTCATTAATTATGTATTTCATGAAAATACTTTAGTAATATCAAACTGTTAACCTCCCCTCCTAAAAACGAAATAAGTCGTTTTTTTAGTTTATGTACAAAAACTGAAGTACATTTCTGAACCGATTCCGGGTGGGCAAAACCTCAACTACTAGGCTTTGTTAGGAGTGAAACCGTGCCTAACAGGACCTGTGACAGAACACGGTGACACAAAGGGCTGAAAAAATGAATGATGTTGGAATAAAAAGAGCGCTGGCAGGTGTATTTCTGTTCTGACATGTTTGTGTTTATTTGGGAGGGAGCTTGTTAATGAGAGCAGGGGAATGTGTTGATTTGAATATATCAGATTTAGGAATCATCCGTTCACTGGACGCTTCAGGGGCCCAGATATTTCTGTGGGCAGCCGGCCTGGATATGTGCAAGAGCTGTAAACACGACATGAAAAGAAACTACACCCCGATACTTCTCTTTTTGTTTACAAAGTCGTAGTGTCACTTTTACTTAGTTACATCACCTGAATACTTCCGTCATCAATGATCTCATTAAAGGGGGCAGCTGGCTGACATACAGAAGGAAGTCTGTGTGAAGACATTTCACTTCATCAGACGTTATTAAAATATTAACCGATTAAAATGTTGTTGTGTCGCGCAGAGAGGAACCAATCTGGTTTATTAGTGTTACAGAATGCAACAACACAAACTTGAATTCTCTGTCTTCGCTGCTATGCTGGTATTTCTCCAAATAACGCAATCAAAAACAAATCAATACAAGCAACAATCTTGTTGTCAATGTGTTTTGGATTCTGTAGCGCACTCCGACCTACTATAAACAAGCACATGGATAATTACAGCGTCATCCTGTGGACTCTGGATGCAGCTGATGTTGTTTCTTGCCCACAAGGATCATGTTGATTAACAGAGGAAAGCACTCAAAACCGCAGTACAACGGTAATACAACCACCTGCTCAATCTGTCTGACTCCATCTGCCTCAGCGTGGCTCTGCAAACAACAGAGTGTTTTAAAAGACAACATGCACACGCAGCCAGAGCGCCAGCTAACAGTCTGATGCTAATTAACAGTTCTTAGTTTGTTAATTAATAATTGATCTCATACTTGTTTTATCTGATCGAATGTAGTGTGAGTGTCTCCTGAGCCGATGCTGAAAACAATGTGAGATCTGGCATGCACACTGGCTCTCGGTGTAATGGGATCAGATGAATAAATAGTGTGGCGAAGAATGCGATATGAGCTGAATAAACAGCACATATTTAGACGAGTTTGTGCTGATAAACATGCAGACAAGAACAGGGAGGGGCGAGTGTTAGTGTGACTATGGGAGGGAAGAGAGTGAGAGAAAAAAGGAGTCTTATTAACAGATTTTTTTCTCCCGTGTGGCGTCAAGAAATTGAACCCCGGAGGAGTTTCTGGGTTTTATTGTGTAAACAGGCTGATTTGCTGTGTCGTCTGATTCTACTTTTATGACATGAAAGCTGTTAATTATTGGCACTTCAATCTCTATAGTAACTGATAATTGCCTCAACACTGATGAAGTGGTGTAACATAACCAAGTAAATCTATAAAAGAAGTCCTGTAATTAAAGCTCCTGTGAGGGACTTTCAGTGTGTGCTGATTTTGGCGCCCCCTGTGGACAAAGGGATACCTCTTATCTCTTTGCTGATCCTGTCTTTTACATGTATAGCTTGTGTTTTCTTACAAAAAAATCTCCTTCATGTTTCTTTTAGAAATCAAATGCATCACTCACTGTGAATATTGTTTGTGGGAAATGTAAAAAATGATGTTTCATCATGTTGTTAAAGTCTGACACCTACCCTGCTGCAGTGATTACAGACACTAAATGAAAATATATAGAAATAATATATCTTGTGTCTGATGGTTTTATTTGCTTTTGTAGGTCATAAAGAGGCGTCAGTATTAATTTCAGTCTGTTTCATAACCAGCTAAAAACTCCTCACTGGAGCTTTAAGCCGCTTCTTGTCCTTTTTACTTTTACTTGTCCGTTACTTTAAATTCATACGTCACTACAGATCAGATGAAAATGTTTTTCATCTCCCCCTTTTATTCAACAGTATAGTTATTAGTTTAATGAATTAGTTGATTTAACTTTTAACACACTATTTGTAAATTTCCTTTCACCCCGCACATGGACTGTTTGAGACTCGCCCCAGTTTCTTCCCCTCTGCTGTCAGCCTCATGAACAATGTCCCTGCCCCCCCCCCCCCCCCCCCCCTCCAACATAACACAGACTCTCATCAGCCCCACAGTCAGAAAACATCACAGTAATGTGAAGGCTGAAACTGTTTTTATGCGTTACATTAACACTCACTGGACTTTAAATTTATTTTCTTACATGCACTCCATTGCACCTTTGCATTTTTGGGTTTTTTATTATTCTTTATATTTGACATTTTAAGAAAATTCTATTTTATATAATGGTAATTGCTTCTTATATTATATTTTATTTTATTTAAGTTCTTGCTATTTTGGCTTTATTTCCCTTGTTAACTGTTTTTGCACCAATACACCAAGACAAATTCCTTGTATGTGTAAATGTACTTGGCAATAAAACCCGATTCTGATTCTGATTCTGATAAATTCGTAAAGTTAAACGCTCAGTATGTAGATTCTGCCACGCTCTCAATCACAACAATAACAAAAGATGACGCTGAGGCTGGTGAGGAATCATGGGAGTTCTCTCTGGTTTTCACTCCGACTTGACCCGCAATTGTTTCCTGCCGGCCCCCTAGTAAATTTTCTGCATGAAATCTGGGTTATCTGATGTGTGAACAAATCAGGAAATACTCAGGAAAGAGAGAGGGTGGTGACACTCATATCCTGCAAATCGAAACACGAACATGGACTGCATGCACGCAACGGGTGTGGTCTTCATGCACGTATTGAAACTGCTTTATTATGTTTCCGGTCACCAGCATGTTCCTCTTCATTGAGAAAAAGGCAACATTTCTCTTTTACATTGTATAGCAGACTCTGTTCCTTTCTCCTGCTCGACTGCCTCGTTGTTTTCATATCATGTCTTGCCTTCTGAAACCCCACTGCCATACCTCCTGTCCCACAGGGAATGTCTCCTGCTGTGAGGTGCATGTGTGCACAGCCAACGAAGGACAATATCTTGGTCAGTCTATACCTATAAAATGTTTTATTTAAGATTAATTTTTGGGTTGTTGGCCTTTATTGGATAGGACAGTGGATAGGAAACCAGAGTGAGAGAGAGGGGAATGACAGGTGGGAAAGCAACCACAGGCCAGACTGGTACCAGGGCCGGTGCTTGAAGAACTATAGCCTCTGTACATGGGACTAGCCATCTAACCACTAGGCCATCTGCACCTCAGTCTACCGGAAATGTTCTAGAAATTCTCAGGAGTGCACATGTGAAAACGGCTCAGCCCATAACTGTCAGCCGGCTTGTAGCTCCTGTGAGTCGTGTAAATACCCAAGAAAAAGTTAATTTGGATTCAAATGTAGAATACGCCCCCTGGTTCCAGTCTGATTCATCAACAAGTTTTTTGTGTTATCAGGAAATGAAAAAATATATTTTTTAAATGTGTCATTGTGGGCTTAGAGCAGTGTACAGGTGGCAAGAAATATGTGATTAAAAATCTATTTTGACTTCAAGAGAGCTGAAAGGGGCATATTTATTGTGAACCTTTTTTATAATGGAGTGTTTTTGTTTGAATTAATTGCTACTTTTAAGTCAAACATCTAAATACAAGAGCAGAAAAGTCACTTTCGATGTTTGTGTTCGAAGGAGTAGTGTGAGACGTACAGCACAACATTTGTACTTCAAACATATAGATTTTTCTGATTCATACAGCAGGAAGATGCACAGCCTCGGGTTGCCTGCAGGCTGTCATCACTCTGCTCCTGCTCCTCACACTACCAAAGTTTTCAGGTCAGGGAGGCGTATAAACTCCGACTGCCGCCGCCGTGTTTCTGTATCAAGACAGGAAATCGCTGTCTTTGTCGCTCAGATCCCGTATCCATATTTTATGACCATGTGGACTCTAATTATGTTCCCAGTCTGCATACTCACACTGATTCCTGTTAGCAGGCCACCTCCACCACATCTGTATCACCTCCCACTGTGTGTGTGTGTGTGTGTGTGTGTGTGTGTGTGTGTGTGTGTGTGTGTGTGTGTGTGTGTGTGTGTGTGTGTGTGTGTGTGTGTGTGTGTGTGTGTGTGTGTGTGTGTGTGTGTGTGTGTCTCTTCCAGCAGCTATGAGAGGAAGCTTCTGAAATGTTCTCCTCTGGCTTTGCTCTTGAAATATACAAACCACGCACACTCGGTTAATCAAAAGTGAAAAGCCATTAGACGAGATATAGAATATGTTCCACTTCACAATAGCTCTGCAGATTGTTTGGTCAGTTTTTACACTGCAGGATTAGTGACACACTGCCCCCTGCTGGCGGAGCGGAGGAACATCCTTCTGTCTGTTTTACAGCCATCATTACATCCATCAGTTTAAAAGAGCAAAATGGCGGCATTTAAAGGCTCTCCCTTAAAGACATTTCAGGTCAGCCTCCTCTTAATTGGGTTGTTAAAGTTTAATTTATGAAAATGAGAGGCTCTGACATTAACTCTACTTCTGCAGACTTCCTGTTTCCTCTTTCTATGTGCTGCTTCCCTCTTGTGGTGGGGGAAGGTGTTGAGTTTTTTTTCACACCACAGCTTCTGATTCACTGCAGAAATGCTGTAAGCTCATTTCTTGGGCTCCATGCGGAAGAATACCTTTTTTTATTAATCTCAACATAGATATATAACACTTAGTATTTCACTGAGAAAATCCAATCTGCAATATAAAATGCAGAAAATTGTTTGTGTGTGAATTTGAGATAAGTTGAGATACATACATACAAATAAAAAATAAAACTAACTTGTAATATTTTAGTTTACTTAACTTGTATTCGTGATTTAGTTGTTTTTTCAACCCAGTATTTTCTTGTATTCATGGTCAAACTGGGACCAGAACCAGGGAACTTCATCCTGTGGTCACTGATTACCACCGTCCATAGACACTTTGTAAAAGGTGTCATCACATTATAAATCATTTTGTCTCATACTCTTTATTTCAAATGAATCATTTTGGTAAGATGAAACACTTTAAAGATCTAATTTGTGACATTTTAAACATGAATATAGCAAATATCAAATATATCCTAACTCTCCATAAAGGTGAGTGATGCCTCTCTAAAAAAGAGTGACGTAAAACTCCATCTTGTTGTTTTCAGCTCTTTGTTCATACAGAACACAGCTTCATTCAGCTTGTTAACGTTTTCCTCAGAGCAGGGCCGTGTTCAGAGGGGCAGCCAGGGGTGACATGAGCCCCCGCTAGAAATCTGATTAGCCACCCTAAAAATCCTAAACTGTAATTGGCTTTTTGCCCTGTCAGAGAACGGACTAGTAGGTATTTTTTGCAGAGGCTGCTAGTAGCTTTCTTTACATATCGTCATTACACATCTTTTCCTGCCAGTCAACCCTTCAGTAAAATTACAGCAAGAAGTCGAGGTGAGCTAATGTGTGAACACAGCAGGTAAATAGTCAGGAAAATGTGAAGTGAGATTTATATTCACAGTATGTCCAATTACAGGTAGCATTGATGGAAACCCCTCCCCTGTCCAACAAGGAAAATCTCCCACTGTGAGGGACATGTGTGAAAGGGGAACTCTGGAAAATGTCAGAGGCAGGCTTTCTGAATTTTTTGGGAAAATGTCATGTGTGAAAGGAGTTGCAGAGCACAATCATTGTGGCGTCTACTCACTGAAGTTGTGTGCAATCTTCTCATTGAGGATGATGTGCTGCGTGTTGCTTGGCTCAGACACACTAAAAGACGCCAGATCTTTAACGGCAAATTGCTCCAATAAGCGCGGCGAGTCTATTTCAATCCTCCTGGTGCCTTCTTGTACCCAAAATGATTTTGCAATCTGCAAAGAAACAAATTAGATTAGATCTCAGACAAGTCCATATTAAGTGGAAATCAATGGTTGCATTCGAAAAGAGCAGCGCTGCGGACAGAAACAAAGAACAATACATCACAATGATGAAGTAGGAATAAGGAAGTGAAACCAAGCTGAAACTGACCTTTCTGTTTGCTTTTTTTTCTGAATAATTCTCTCTAATGAAACCTTTTGTGAGATCTATACTTAAAATATTTTTTCTGATAAATTAGGTTTTAACTGAAAATTGACAGTGTTACCTTCTCTGAGCCGACCAGGTCCCAGTGGAAGGCCTTGGTTTGAGGTTTTCTTAAACCTATCTTGAATTTAAAGGGCATAGGAGGGGGGATGGGGATGAAAGGAGCTGGAGGGGGTTCCACAACTTGAGTAATTCGTTCAGGAGACTCTGGGAGTGTGGAAGAAGGTGTGGGGGCGGTTTGAATGGGCAATGGTTGAGGGGAGGTGGGTGAAGATAAGGCGATGACACCGGGAGAGGTCGGAGATGGCACAGGAGGTGAATTTCCAGGCTCTATAACTTGAGCTGGAGTCTTTTTTGGGCTGCGAGGTATGGGAACCGGCTTTGTATAATCAGCTGAGGGAAGGATTTGACTGTGGTCCCCCACTGATAAGAGATCCCAAGCACTTCCTCCGCTTGGCTCCGTCTCTGTGTCCTCAACATCTTCGGCTATGCTGATATTTCGTATAATCTGTTTTTCCACAAACATGTGTTCACCCATGGACTTCCTCTTCCAGTCTTTGCAGAGTTTGTCGATGGCCTGGACCCAAGCATCTCGCGACCTCTGGACTGCACCGTGGGCTGATGGTTGATCTGGTGCAGGAACCTTGAACCTGCAATAAACTCACCATATTTAACTTCCCTTAAAAGCTGAGATAAGCCTGGTAGTTGACACACTAGCTTTGTATTTATGATTTTATCACTCAACAGATGCTGCATCATAACTGCTACAACACAAATTCAATCATGTTTCACAAAAGAGACAGCTGGTTAAAATAAAACTCTTAGATCAATCTGAAAAGAATCAGAGAGGATTATCACTCACTGGTACTCGTTTTTGGGCGTGACAAGCGTGAAGGTGTCGGGGTAGGGAGCTTTCTGCACGCTCGTGTCGCCGTCTGACAGATGGATCACAGTGGACTTCGGCGTCCATGATGTCACATCAACTTCAGCAGGGACTCTGCGCTTTAAGGGGACCAGAATTAACTGACCTGGATGGAGCTGGACCTCATATCTGGAGAAAGAGAAGAAGAGAGGATATACAGTATGTGTAATATTAACCCCAACAACTGGAGCTGAGCTGTGTCATTATTACAGACAACACTCTAATTGAAGATAACAGCGATTGACATGAGATATTTCTGCAGTTAGTACACTTGGAACTGAGTGTCAGGCTTTCTTTTCAGTCAATCGATCGATTAACTTTGGGGGAATTGATTTGGAGCAGCTGAACATAAAAACAAAAAGTTCAAACAACATAAAGACAAGAAAAAGTAATTCTACATGAGAGCTTAAAAATTGAATAAAATCTAAAATAATAACTAATGAATAAGGTAAATAGAGAAACTGGATAACATGATTAAAGGACCACTGGTGGTCTAGAGCCCAGCAATATCAGATTTCTGAGGCTGACACTGATTTGCATTCATGAGCTGTTTTCACACATGCACCTAAACTGTGGAGAAACTCCAGAGGAAGTAGTTCATCCTGAAAAACTTCAGGAGATTTTCAGGAGTTTTGTGAAACTGTGAAGAAGGCTGTGGTTTCTTCCGGGGTGCTGCTCTTGCAGCGTTCAAGCAGCAGTGATTTTACTGTTGATGTTGTCCTTCTTTATGTTACCTTCTGTGTGCTCCTGCTGCAAAAAAAATGTCACCCTATGGGTCCAAAAAGAGAATCTGAATCTAACAATCCTCCTGTTCCAAAGTCAAATTATTTTAAATAACAACTGTTGGCTGACAGTCTGGATAAACGTAATTCAGCTAGGATTCAATTGTGCCAAAGAAAATCAAATAACATATTGTGAATAAAGTGAAAGTTAAATGGAAGGACTCATTTGTAACATTTTGAAATGTGCCTCATGTCCTTTGTGCCAGTTTATATACTGAATTAAAGAGAAAGTGGGTCTGAACATTTGAGGGCCAAAAATAATCTGTCATCACTCATTCTGTGGCAGCTTTAAAGTAAGACGACACGTCCGTACTTCACCCATTTGAACGATGCCAGGCCGCCTCTGTGCAGTAACAAGACGCCTTCCCGAAGGCTCTGGGATGCTTGAGGCTGCTGACTTTTTTCTGCATTGCCCTCCTTTGAATCGCTGTATATGTTCCCATAAATGATTTTATTCACCAGCTCCATCATCTGCTCAAACACAGAATCAAACCAGCATTAAAAAGGACTCAATGAAAGCATCAAGAACAACCAGATACTAAGATTAAATCAATCAATCTTTCTTCCGGTTAGCACAAAATTATTTTCAGAATGATGGAGTATGAATAAAAGTAAGGTGGTTTTAAATATATCGGTTTACTTAGCTTGTCTAAATGAACCCACACTGCAGCAGTATATATTCACCTTGTATTTGTCTTCCATTGAATTAGTCTCCAGTTCATAATCATGATGTTCTTTAAAGGAAATGGAGAACCTGGTGCCGGCTCCATCTTCACAGCTCTTCACCTTGGAGAAGAGGAGTTGTCGCTTGATGATGCCTTTCTCTATGCTGCACAGCAGTTTGGTCTTGAAATCAATCTGCAGGGCCATAAAACCAGTGTCTGAATTATTAAAAACCAAAGATATATTTATTTAAAGCAGTTTAAATGATCACATTTCAACTTAGGATATACTTTGTTTATCATTCTACCATTTTTAGCAATGCTATCTTGAAATCTTTTATTCAGATTCTCATGGTCTACATGGGGCGATCCTAATAATTTTGATGGTAACCTTGAAATTAACCAGTGAGGAAAGTTGGTAATCTTACAGATGTCCATTTCCCCATCAATTAATTTTGGATTTAATGCCTTATCAGGTTCTAATTTTGTTTAAATCATACTTATTTATAGCCACATTTAGCACAAATTAACTAATACTAGCATGCTAACCTGTTAGAATAAGATGTTAAAGTAATACCTTAACTTCATGCTGTCGTTTTTGAAGATGTAAGCTTGTTAAACATCAAGAGGTTCAGCCTTACAGAGCTGATAACGTGGCTGTCGGCTATAAACCTCAGGGGAAGTTTTGTGTTTTCTTAATCTCACCTGAAGAACTCGCTTCTGCCACCTATAGCGGCCATGTTTGTGAACACTGAAGTTGTACTGGGAGGTTTCTTGTTCCTGTAAGTACAGACAGAAAAACAGAAAAATGTTGGACATAATCATCAAAGGGGAAATACCTCTTCAGAAATTCTAAGGAAGCGTCTTTGTTTTGTTTCCCTGATAAGATTTTTAAAAAGCTGCCCGACATGTCCTCATAAATTAAAGACTGACAGAAAATCAAACAAGTCGGACACAGATTTACTCTTCAACCAATCAAACAGGCTGAGCAGCTTATTTACACAACAATGTTTGAGAAACTGAGTCAAGTAGGTCACAACTCAACGCTTTACAAGACAGGTTTCCTCCAGATTTAGAGTTTTGACGTACTTCGTTCACGAGAAACAGATTATGTTTTTAAAATGATTCAATGCAGCTGCAGAGAATCAGAATCAGGGGGAAACATGCAGCTAGCACAACCTTTTCAAAGTACAGACACATCCTTAGCTCACACGATGTTTTGATTGTCTCCAATAAGCTTTGAAAGCTAAAATGTATGATTTCAAAAAATATTCTTAAAACTGCAATAACCATAACTGGCACTTTTTTTTTTTTAAAGGTTTTACACTTTTTTCAGGAGCAACAAAAATAATAATTTCAGTTCATCTTTATGGTCTTCAGATGGTTAAGGGACAAATATTCACTCTGTTTTTGGTCTCAACCAACTCCTCAGGGAAGTATGGTTTCTTAGCCGCCAACAACCATCTGTGTTCACCAGAGAGTTTTTTAACTAAAGGGGTTGTATCGTCTTTGCTCAATCTGTACATTTACAAAAAATCAGGGCTTCAGGAGAAGTTACCGTTTGTTGGAGAACAACATCAACAACAATTGAAAGATTGTTTGGTTATTACTTATAGGGATCATAAAGAAGCAACAATATGCTCCTTAAATCTACATCTTACTCTGTTAAATGTTAGAATTATGTGCAGCCACCATATAATGAGGAAGTTTGACATTCAATGCAGTTACCTCTTCAGCCTGGCTCTTCTGTTTGAGCAGCTCCTTCCCGCCCTCTCTGGCCTGGTTCAGAGCATCGTCGATGGACAGCTCTCCACTCTTCACCTTGTTCATGATGCTCAGCTGCATCTCATTGCTCAACTGAAAGCACAACACCCCAGCTCAAATAAATAAGCCATTGTATTTTCTTGTTTTTATTTCGACGAACAAGAGGTTGTAGACATTTGTTGTATCCTGTAATAGGAGAATTTATGGTTCATCACTCTCTTCATTGAGTGCTAATGCAGTATCATTTTAAACCATATAAAAGGCCTCCGTGCTTTCCATTTAGCTCAATGTGAAATACTTCTCTTCAAAAATATGAATCTCTGCTTTGCTGTTCTGTCAGGTGTGCATGATTGTTGGTAAACGACAGAATTAATCACCTTCAGTTCACCGGAATCCCAAAGAGGAAGCACTAATTTAAATAAGCAACTAGTCCAGGAATCCTACGTGTTTTAAATCAGTCATTGTGTGTCACATGTCTGTGTAGTTGTGGGGGAAACAACAGCCGGGAAGTCAGGCTGAATTGAGGAAGTAAGACACGCATAGAATCACAAACCCGTCTCGTCTCACTGCACATTCTGACGTTGTTGAAAGCGAGGGGGGGGGTGTTTATTCTGAAGCTAAATAAAGTCAAGCTGTTAAGTGACTCTGGCATCTGCAGAAGCATGCATTTCACACCCCTCACACATTTAAAAGTAGAGTTTGAATCCTGCTGTTTAAAGAACTTATAGTTGATTCTCGGCCTCCTTTCTAAATGTATAAATGTATAAACGGATATCTTACCTGTGGCAAGTTGTCACTGTTTGTTTCCACTTTGGGTGGATTGTCCCTCTTCCTTGATCCTAAACTCGGCATCATGTCTGTTTAGCAGTCCCACCAATATTCAAGCAAATACCAAGACAGTACTGGTTCTTTTTTTTTAAAGAGCTAAGACATGAAAGATTGTTGTTGTTGTTTTTTTCTAACCAGAGATTTGCTTCTTTCACCCGGGGAGAAGAAACCTTTCTGTGATTTGTGTCACACTTTCTACCACCGCCTTCCTCCTCCTCCTCCTCCTCCTTCTCCAGCTCCGGTTACCCTTCACTCTCATGCAGGTAAGTCAGGCTGTGTGAGTTCAGCCACACCCACAGAAACACACAGACTCCCCGGGTGCAAAACAGCAACTCATTTTCAGTCAAATTACATGTCTGGGCCTGCAGGACAATGTGCTTTATACCTGCAGCTCACCTGTCGTTGTTTTTTCAGCCAGGAGAGAGTGCTAAGAAACACGTTCATCTTCCCAATAGTCAAGACGAAAAATATAAAGACATAAATATCATAGACTCCCCATAAGACTGTCCTTTTGTGTACCACAATGAGATCTTCTCTTTCAAGGACTGGTGCGACAACAACCACCTGGTTTTTTAATGTGACCAAACCCAAAGCACTCGACCCCCAGAGAGGTCAGAGTCCATGACCCCATGTGATAATTAACAACTGTGCAATTAAGCTGGTGTGCTTGTACAAATATGTTAACATACTGAACTTTAGAGGTGTCTTTGTTTATATGAACAAAATGTCTTCTTTTGTATAGGTTAGAACAAGAAAGGACATCTGTATTTGAAATGTATTGGACTTTCCAGTCCACTGTGAGAAATGAAGTGCGCATGCTTTTTTGGCAGCACCCGGTAGACTATCTGTGTCGTAACTGCAGGAATACAGGCGCAACAGAATCTGATTCGCCCTTGTTTGACTCGGTTTAAGAAAACAAAACTGGCAGAAGGCTCCATAAATCATGTTTTAGACATCTTGTGCGCACACTGTGAGCTGCATGTTAAAGTTTAACTGTTACACAATAGAGGGGCACTTCCATACAGCTACACAGTGACAGGGGGTAAATCCCTTCATGAACAAGTGATGGGGAATCCCTTCCTCTGGTGGGATTTTCTGTTCTTTTATTAAACAGGTGTGGCTGAGAACAAAGCCCTACAGTTTGTGGATTCTACATTAAGGCTTACTTGAACATAGCGTTAGTTCAGGCAGGTCACAGAATCACACTCTTCTTTCATGCCATTGTTTTTGATAACAGCTGATTTCATGCAAGCCCTCATCAGCTGATGGCCAGCTGATTTGCTTCAAAGCATCCTATTTGCTAATTGCACTCATGCCGCCTTATTTAAACTGCTCTAACCTGCTTACTCTTTGCTGCTCCCTCTGCAAGCCACATGTGCAAGCGCATTTGCAATCCCAGCTCCTCCTTTTATGCTGTGTCTGACTTTATCCATGTCATGCTGTCATCATTGATGCCTGCTCTGTTTGGGTTTTTTTTGCTGCTTCTCTCCCTGCCTTAGGCTTTCCTTGTATACGGGTCGGTCAGGAATGTGTGCTGTTCCTGTCTAGTGCTTTCCACGTTAGCATGCGGAAGAATGGCAGGGAGATCCCAAAACAGAATCATACCGCTAAATGTAAATAATTGCAAATAAAGAATTTTTCCTGACAAAGCGGTCCTGACTGAACTGTATCGATCGTTTTCGTATTTGGATAAAGCATGAAATATACATTTGGAACATTGAAGCTTTGGAAATGCTTCAAATCTTTTTAATTTGTACGCTGTAACCAACAATGGAGCTACGTAAATGTACTCAAGTACTGTGTTTCCTTACATTTACTATTCGGCCCACTGATAGGCTATACTTCACAAACGTTACAAGTAAATTGTGAACTTTTATCTGCATTTATTTGCAGCTACGATAAAGTTAAAATAAGCTCCACCTCGACCAACTGCAGCTGGAACACTAGCTTTACACATTCATGTGCAAGCCATAATATTATAATACACTTATATAATGTACAGTAATATCACTGATATGGGGCACTTCTCTCCGTAAGTAGTACTTTCATTTAGGGTTCTTTAACTTCACGTTTGCAATAGTTCTCTGTCACTGAAGTTTACATTTCAAAAGAAAGAAGTCAAATGTTGATGTACATTCAAGTTGCTGTGAGGAGTTTTTAAATCATCATGAAAAAGACTGAAACTGATGTTGATTAATCTTATGACCTGGTAAAGCAAACGAGACCATCGTCTATCATTCATAAGATCTGTCATTCATAAAGTTATTTTTAATGCCTAAAACCATTGCTGCAGGGTAGGTGTCATGACATGACTGTCCCTCGTAGGAGATCAACAGCACGCCCCAGAAACAGACTTACAAAGATTCTTGATGAGTAATATTAAAATAAGCAGGACTGGGAGGGTGTACGGAGGATAGTCCTTCAAGCGGGTGGACTGGGTTCAAGTCCGTCCTGGGGCTCCTTATACATGTCATTCTCAGCTCTCTCTCCTGGTTTCCTACACTTCACACCCCCCACCCAGGATGAGATAAAAAAAAAACTGTTTACAAATGTACAGGACAAAATAGAGGTACACCCTGGTCCAGGGGGCGCCAAACCTTAAACTTTTTTCACTTAAATTTGATGCTCTGTTGTGTTTCCTTAAATTCTGTTAACCTCATAAGCCTTTTCTCTTAACCTTTTCAATCTGACATTACAATTATCTTCCAGATGATTTTAGATACAAGACTTTTGCTGGTAGCCTAGATACTGGAGTATTTTTTTTTTAACTGTGATGTTTTTAACTCAAGTAAAAGGTCAGAGTACTTTAAACCGAGTTCAACATTAGGCTACTGCTGGATATTTAAGGAACCATACAGAGACACGGTTCAGAAATGAATTTAAAGGAAATGGTCAAGTGAATAAAAAACACGTCGTTGATGGAAAGCCCCCTCACAGCTCCGCCCTGAATGTGCAGCAGTAAAGGAGGAGCGCAGAGCACACAGCAGGCTAAACAAACCGACTCTGTGGAAGCGTGTACACACACAATGAAGGGACAACACACGAAAATGCATCTTTTGCTCATGTGCGCTTTTATGGTGAGTAAGATCATTTATACATTTTGTGATAAAAATCGGGTTCGTTTTGTGGGATGGGCGTTGCTATAAGCTGTGTTTACTTCGCTGTTTTAACACGTTTGCATCGATGTGTTTCTCTGTATTTTCCAAAAAAAGTATTTTCGTATTTCATTTTCATCATTTATTGCTCAAGAGTACGGTTAAATTCGGTATTCTATCTACAGTATGTTATTGAGAGATAGGCCCTATGACTCGTCTTTACAAAGTTACTTTCACTTTCGTTTTGACTGTGGTGAAAAAGCACATGACTGTGACAGATCCTGAAAATAATGAAGTTAGGAGCAGATAAAAGAGTCAAAGAAAGACAGAATTATGATGCACCACCAAATGCAAATAAGAAGTCAGAGAAAGACTCAATCAAATGCACCACCTTGGCTCTCTTGTAGTTTCAGAGTTGCGTTGTTGAACGTTTGGGACTTTCCGCCACACCCCTTGCTGCACAAACAGCTTTCACCACAGAGAACCCAAACCCCACCATGATAACGACTCTCTTTCATTATAGCACACTGTTGTTGTTTTTTGCAGGTGATGGTCGCTGGTCAGCCTCTCTGTAACCCAGAAAATCAGTATGAGAAGGATGGACAGTGCTGCAAGATGTGTGGTCCAGGTATGAAAACACCTCTGCTGGCTTTGTTGCATTCTTTAGAAAGAACCAGATACAACTGGACTTTGAACAAGGATGATAGATAGATAGATAGATAGATAGATAGATAGATAGATAGATAGATAGATAGATAGATAGATAGATAGATCACCATCAATACGTGTACAAAAATACTTTACTTTAACTTTCTCTTAGCTTCCATCCTTTCCTCCATTGGATCCTCTTTCCCCAATCACTAATGTCCACAACACTTTAAAGTTTAAAGGAACAGTTCAAAGATAAATACCTCTCTGATAAAGCAGAGTTAAAAAGAAGTTTCCAGAATGAATGCTAAGCTAGGCTAACTGTCTCCTGGATGTAACTTTTTGTTTAACAGACAGGTGTCAGATTGGTGTTGCTCTTATCATCCAACTCAAAAACTTACATATTACCCAGAAGTCAAACTATTCCTTAAAGGCACAGGACCCTATTTACTACATACATTTTTTTTTTTTAAAGATCATAATTGTGCTTTTTTTTTTACAGGGACCAGAATGTCCTCGACAGCTACTTGTGATGATCCTCAGTGTGTCGACTGCGGGGAAAATGAGTATCAGCAAAAATACACATATGCACAAAAATGTCAACGTCAACCGTACTGTGACCAAAGTAAGATCTTGTGAAAAATTAAACAACGCTATTCCTATCTCCATCTATATCTATGTCTATATTGTTATACTTCTGTTTAATGTAGTACGGCATATAACTCGTGTGTATTCGTCTTCCAGATAAAAACTTTGAGCCTACCGTCCACCAGAACAAGAAGAAAGAAACCGTCTGTATGTGTAAACATGGATTTCACTGCTCCAGTAAAGAATGCATCACCTGTGTGCCGCACACCGCCTGTCCACCAGGAGAAGGGGCCAAACTTAAAGGTGTGACTTTACTTTTTTATACAGTGCATCCTTTTATTTGAACCTTTCAATCTCAGTATTACCAAGCTTGTTTTTTCAATGTGTTGAATCTTTTTTGGTCTATTTTTTAGGCAGTCATACACATGACACCGTGTGCGAGATGTGCCCTGTTGGCACATTTTCCAATGACAGTTCATGGGACGGTGTCTGCCAGAAATTGACAGAGTAAGTAAGAGAAGTTCAAAACATTTACGTCACACTGAGATGGCAGACTTGAAAACAGACCAGAAAATCCCCCCCAGTTTACTGTTATAATAATTGGTGTGTGTGCTTTAGCAGACACACTTTTAATGGAAGAACTACCGATCTTTCTTCAAAGCTGCAATTTAAAATACATAACCATGGAAGATCTCAGTTTATGGTTTTGTCTTGGCGTGGGTTCTCTTAAGCCTATCTCTTAGGGTTAGGTTAATAAGTCACATTTAAAAGAAATGGTCTGAACACAGGATTATTTTTGGGTTTAACTCACAGTTCGATCGCAGTGAGAGAGAATGATGGCTCAACATGTTGATTGATTTATTGATTGATTGATTTGCAGGTGTGAGAATGACTACCACATTAAAGAAGCTGGAACAGCAACGTTTGACACCATCTGTGGTAAGTTGTGTGTAGGCGGAGAAAATGTAAAAGTTTCTCACTTTTAGCTCTTCCTTCCTCTGCAGCTGTGTGGTTACAGTATCTTTCTGAATATGAAACTGTGTAGGTGAAGAGGTAAAATGTCACATAAATCAGTGTTGGTCTGCGGTTTATCATGTTAAACACCTTTTACACTACATCTGTGTGTCGACTCTTAGAGAAGGACCTTTTTGAGTTTAGAATTAAGCATAGACTTCCTTCCTCTACACCATCTTCTTCTTTCTTCCTCTGCTAAGATACAAATGTGTGGCAATAATACACTTTTTTTTTTTTGACAGGACATACAGTAAACCTATTTCCTCTTGTGGGAACATTTCAGATGCAAACTTGTGTCTCAAGAGATCTAACTATCCAGTAAGGCTGGCTACACACTAGACGATTTGCAAATCTCAACTGATTTTAAAAACATGGGAGACAACAGATGTAAAGACAGTTTCAACCGATTTTTAATGTTATGATCCTCCACACGCACACAATACACGATACGGCAAGCCCACGAGACCACGCGGCTGCCATTTGTAGCATTTGTAGTAATTAATCCACAGACCCGAGATCTCACAGAAACTTGTGTGATCAAACGTGACTTCAGTAGAAAAACAAATATGGAGGACGATCAACGTCATCAGTTGAATGAGACATTAGAAAGGCTCTTGTGTTGTTACCATAATTCAACAAGCTGGTCTTCTTTTCCAGTATTTATCTTGGCCCAGTACACAGATGTGTTTATGTTAGCTTCAATGTTTCTGAGCTGTAAAAGTACGCAACATCCGGTTGAGGACGCTTACAGGCCTGCTCGCTCTCATTGACTATTCCGTTGGAGGCAGCCCGGTCTGGAATCGTAAATATCAACCATGTTTGGTGGGCAGATTGGGCCCTAACTCGGGCCTGAAACCATCTAGTGTGTAGCCAACCTGGAGGTTAAATTGGGTGTAAGACACTACTGTAAGGAACAATGTGTGGTTGATGGATTCATTTCTCTCCCCCCTTGCAGAGAAAGACTCACGGTTGTATGGAATTGCGATTGCGATTGGGATTTTGGTCGTCCTTCTAATGATTGCGTTTGTGTGTTACAAAGGTAAGCTTTGGTTTCAATGCTCTCTGTTACATTCGATTTAATGACTTCACGTTTCATAAATCCACTTTATGTCCTTCATGCTCTCCGTATTTTCTCTTCAGTGTTGGCTAAACGAGGACACGCAGAAGGAAAGTTTAAGGTAAATATGATACTACAGTCTCTTAAATCAACAACACACATGCACATGTATTTTACCGTCTGTAGACTAGTCTTCCCACTCCATTATATATTTCATGTTTGCAAATTTAAAGAAGAGGGAATGTACTTATTTTTCACCTTCTGGATAAAAGTTTGATAAAGACAGTGACGCTTCTTTTATATCTGCGTGCTTTATATGAAGCTACAGCAAATGTTTGAGGACATTTCAAGCGTTCTTTGTTTACTAAAATTGTTAAGGATTGGTAAGGGAGGTTTTGGTTTTAGGTTTCTATTGCAAAAGTAGAAGGACAGATTGACGTTTCCAATGGTGAAATTCTGTTCATCCTTAATGGAGATATCAGTGTCCAAAGTCGAGAAAACTGTCTGAACCGTATATTGAGGCCTTTGTTTTTAGAAAGTTTAACATCATCAGACTAAAAGCAACATATTGAACATATGACCCAGGTATAAACATTGGTAAGAGTGCAAAGCCCCTTTGAAATATCTTCTAGATACTATTTTAAACCATACTTTATTTATCCTAAGAAACCACCAAGGGGTGAATTAACTAGTTTGGAAACGTGTTCTTGGCAAAGCAACAAACAAAGTCTAATGAGATATTCAATTAAGATAATGTGATCAGTCCCTGTGGGGACAAGAAAGATACCTTTGACCTTTGACCTCAGTTTATTTAAAGTCCCAGTACATTTCAAATCCATGATATCAGGATTACAATATTCCAATAGAAAATAGTAATACATAAACTGGGACGCAGATGGCCTAGCGGTTAGGTTGTGCCCCATGTATAGAGGAAAAGTCCTCCAAGTGGGCGGCCCGGGTCCAAGTCTGGCCTGTGGCTTCTCTACCCGCATGTCATTTCCAGCTCTATCCCTGATTTCCTACACTATCCATCCACTTTCCAGTCAAAATACAGGCGAAATAAATGGCCCTAAAATAAAAACAAAAACCCTGCATGAACTCCAAGTAATACACAAAACATAGCATGCTATCATGGTCAAAAACTCTTGATGTTTGTTTGTTGTAGTCACAACTACTGTAGCTCTCATCACCTGGAGCTGTATGCATACCACAAGCCAAGGCTCCACCCAGTGTTCAGTGTTGGAATTACAAGCTAATTACAGCGCTAACTCTTGTTTTAATCAAAAACGATCTAAAACGAATAAAATACGCATTCTGGCTCCATGAGATCTCTCTCTGATTTTGAGTTGGAGAAACACATCCATCCATGATCAGCTTAGATAACGCATAAAGACTTAAAACCGGGGGAAACAGCCAGCATTGCTTTGTCTAAAACTATCAACATTAATTGACAAGCTGCTTTAAAAGTCCTAAAATAACTTAGAGAACAAGGGTATTTTTGTTTGTTTTTATGCCGACAATAGCTCCATATATAGCACACAGACATGAAGGTGCCAAGTGAAAAAACACACTGAAATTCAAATCTCTTGCCCTGAGTGTTTAAAAAAATACCCCACTTTCTTCCACTCAAATCTATTCCTATTTATTTATTAATTTTTATCCAATGTTTCTCTTGTAGAGCTGTGTTAAACCATGCTGGGGTGAGAAAAATGAGCCACTGAGAGAAGTTAAAATAGCAAAGCCGACTGAGGAGGAGTCCATTCTGCAGTCCGAGCAGGAAGAGCCTATTATAAGCACACCGGAGGAGAACGAGGACGAAAGCCTGGAAGTGTCGTCAGATGTCAGGTTCACCGTAAATGGACAGCGTGTACAACAGGACACGAAAACAGAGCATGTGTCTCAAGAGGAATCACAAAGCATTGATATTAGGATGTAATTATGAACTCCAAGCTTTTTGCCTCATGTTTAATTTGTTAATAATGCCCCACCCAGAGATGGAGAGTTGCCTTAAGTGTTGTAAATATAAATCTGTTGTGATGATTGTGTAGTGGTAGAATATTTAAACGTGGCATGAAACACTAAATGGATCTACTGCATAGCTTTCGTTAAAGCATTTTGAAGTTTTAAATTAACTTTTCACTGTGTTAGAAATTGCTTTTGGATGTAGCTTTGGGTGTGCATCTCTATGTAATTTGTTTACTTGACATTCCTTCATTTGATAAAATGTGCAGCTTGTGTTTAGATACCCTGCAGCGTGGAAACAGCTTGTAAAGACCGCATTAAAATGTGTGAAACTTGACCTTTAAACTGTGAGAGTGATTTGTTTTCAGTTTGTTGTATTTTTTACTTTAAAGCCATTTTTAAAGTCGTGTTATTATGGGACCTCCCTACCTCAAACAAAATTGATACAGTTCCCATAATGCTTTGCAGGATATAAACAGGAAGTAATGTGAGCTGCTGTGGGATGCAACTTAAACTGGGTTTTATTAGCCTTTTGTTTTGTAAGATTAGTATGCCGAATTAACAACAACAACTTATCGTTTGAGTTGAAACCATAGCTGTAGGGATAAATGTCTCCGAATTCCTTCCAAGACTAAAAACAAATTAAAAACGTGTAAATTTCAAGGCGGGTTTGTCATGTCCGTGCAGCGTCTATGATTTAAACCAGGTTTTATGGACATACTACCCATTGGACAAAGAAGATACAGGCCTATTCCCGGAAAGGGTAAGTCAAAGTGAGTCTGAAAATGAGTTTTATCTTTGAATGTGTTGATTTGCTCAGATGAGCTAACTTTGCTTGTCATGTGCACCTGTGAGACTTCGACACGGTCTTATCAATCAGGCTGTAGTTACTCCTGGATCCCTCAAGAGGGCGCTAGAAGTTCACTTAAAGCCTGTGAACGCTCAGATAAGCAGAGTTTTATTGTTTAAAAATAAATTGGATGTATAAAAAAAGAATAAAAAAAAGATGTCGATAAGTATTGTAAAGGTCGAAATCAAAAAGAGACAACTCTTAACATTTTGAAGCTTTGTTACTTGATACTCTTTTGTATTCATGTGTTTGCTTGGAGAAAATGGGCTCAGATAAGAGCTAATCTCCCCTCTGTGTGTTCCTGTTTGTAGGGATTTGCATGTAGAGGTGAGGCCTGAAGACAAGGCATCGACAGCTCCCAGGGGCCTTCTCATTATCCCCGGATTAATGGAGGTACAGCCCTTTGTATTGTATTGTGTGTAGAGTGTTTGATAGCGAGGAATACCCTCAGCAAATCTTTAAACATTACCAACACATTAACAGAACCCTGGCTCTGCTGCTGCTGTGTCATCCAGAGTTCATTTTTTAGACTTTTTCCTGAGAATAAAATGGCTGAAATGAACACCTCTCCAACATCCATTTTCACTTTGAAGATAAATCAACAAAGAGGTGTAAAAGTGACGTTTAATTGGTAGGGATTATCACCTAGCAGAAAACAGTTTCGTCGATTTAATTGACCTGGGTTTGAAATGCAAACTAAGCCAATCTTTGTTATTCTCATTTTGGAGTATTGTTTGTTATTGGAGAATATAGCCTTACCTTTTAACTCATCACGACCTTCTTAACATAAACCTTGCTCTAGAACTGTCAAATGTGCTGAAGGACATGATGTTGCATGGATTCTTTCTAAATTGTTACCGCCTAAATGTATTATTATTGTGTTGAAGTCAAAGTCACAGACCAATTACACACAGGATCAGGATCTCGCTTGAAGCTGGACTTTATTTAAGCAAAAATATTTCTTCACGATTAGACAAAGGAAACATAATTTACAGTTTGGCGATGGAAAAATACATCTACATTTATTTACAATAACACATTTAGTCTTTGGTCCCAGAACATTTCACTGCAAACTTCAGGAGGTAAACGTCCCTGAGGTTTGATAGTTTAAAGTGCAAAAAGATGTGGTGAAAGTCTTTTAATTTGAGTCCAAACACGCGCTCAGATGATTTCACGAGTGGTGTATGTGGGAACAAACAGGCCGTTCCTCGAAGCCCACTCTGCCCAAAGTTTCCCGGCCGGATGGTAAATACTGTCCACGGGTTTCTTCACAGTGTCCGAGGTGGCAGTCTCTGCCAAAGACCAGATTTTTGGTTTCTGGTTCACATTGCTATCTTTACTTTCCAAAACAGAAGGTGTGTGTTCCGAGTTTTCAACTTTCTTGACAAGTGCGAGATCTCTGTCCTCGTGCTCGCTGCTTGGCTGCTGCTGCATCTCCAAACGCTCTTCCACAGGTGCTGCGCTCCCCACCTGCTCATGTGTGTCTGCGCGCTCAGTTTGCGCTTCTTCCTCGTCCTGGTCATCCAGGTGACATTTCTGCAGCGAGCTGTCCTCATCCTCACTCTCCCCCTCCTGCTCCTCGTCATCCTCCTCCTCATCTGACTTCCCCTTGCACGCCCAGCTGACCCGGTTCTCCTTTTTCAGGCGTCGCCTTGCATTTGCAAACCAGGTGGAGACCTGCGTCAGGCTCATTTTGGTGATGATTGCGAGCATGATTTTCTCGCCCTTGGTCGGATACGGGTTCTTCAGATGCTCGTTCAGCCAGGCCTTAAGCGCCCCGGTGCTCTCCCGGGTGGCCACCTTGGCGACCCTTCCGGGATCCTCTGCTGCTCCAGGGCGGTACGGCGAGTAGAAAGCTCCCCCACGAGCCAGGAGCGCGTGATGGTAGGGAGAGGCGGCCTTCAGGTCGAAACCGTTACTCTGGAAAAGCGAGAAAAGAATCGTTAAATCGAGGAATTACGGACGGAGTTAGAGGCTCTTGTTCCGGAGTGCGTATAACTAGGAGTGATATATTTAGAAACGGAAATAAATGATGAAGCCTCTGAACAATTTGTCACGTGTTAATTAAGTATTTTAGGCTCTTTGAATGTCATAAAGTCAGAACAACTCTGTATGCGAGTATAAAGTAAGATGGTGACGCTTTTCTTAAGGTTATTTTGCGCACATCGTTGTTTAAAATAGTTTCTACAAACTAGCATGAAGCATTGTATGACAATTATAGTTTGAGCGTTTTGAACTCACCATGTGTGTGATGTGCCTGTGGTGTGGATAGGGGATAAAGTTGTATCCTTGTAGTCCTGAGTATGTTAAAGGAACTCCTGCAGCCATCGCTGCCAGCTGCTGCTGCTGCACGCCCGGCGGGCAGCCCAGCACCGGGATCTGATATCCTGCCGGCATGTTGATGTTCCTCTCCAAGAAGAAGTTTCCAAATCCAGTTTGTGAGGCGGGCATCTTTCCTGCGTCCCAGCTATTCGGGGTTGAGTGACGATCTAACCTCCTGCATCTATTTATACACACCCAAGCTGCCAGCGTGTGTGTGCAGGGGGGGGGGGGGGGGGGGGGGGGGGAGGGGGGAGGTCCCTGTAGTATTGACTGACAGCTACGTTCAAAAGACCTGCAGCTTTCACTGGCAGTAAATCCCATCAAAGAAGCCCTCCGCTGTTCCTTTTAGCGTTTTGGTGGAGAGGCTGAATAAATGCTGCTTATCGCAACAGTTTTCTGCAGAAAGCTGAGGTGTCTATGTAAATGTAGTTCTTTTTCTTTTTCTGTGGAGAACTGGATGTAGACTCCATAAAGTAACCCTCCCAAAAACGTATATATACTCTAAAAGATGTCAATAAGCAATATTGTAAAGAGACAAATCAGCACAAAAAACATAATAAAGAATCACAGTGATGTATCCTACAATGATAAGAAAACAAACTGCAGAGATTAAATCATTACAGTTGACATTTATTTTCATCTTTTTCTTTTTCTTGTTTTCCATCTCTAAGAGAAGAGTTTTCTCATAAAAAAAACTTTATGTCGTGTTCTTTCCCTCCATTTGCATGTTTTAAACCCTTTTTTTAATCATGTGCGTATTTTAGTTTGCGCGTCAAGGAAGCTTAACACCAGTTTAATGTAATTTTTTATCACGACTCTTAACACTTCTCATGTCTGGCACTAATCGGCGGAGATCTTAGAAAACGAGCCGAATTCAGTTAACAACATCCTGCCAGTCAACACTGTCGCTCCTGACACTTCAGCACCTACACATCTGAACTTTTTGTAGATTGAATTAAACGTCTCGGTAGCTTTAATTACGCTGATGTACAAATAGGGAACGTTTTACGCACGCGTAAAAGTTAGTTATTTTCCCACCGTTCTCCAAAAGAAACCTCATGCAGTTTGTTTTCCTTGAATAAATGAGAAATTAAATAAAATGTTTAACACTTGTCTTTCAGCCTGAAAAGCCTTAGAGCCATAAACCTTTTTATTTGTTAATTTATTGAGTGAACCACAACAAACTGCCCTCTTACATGTCGGATGGTTTTGTTTTGGGTGAAGCGCAGCGTTTCAATGGCCCTAATTAAACGAGGTTAAGCGAAACAGGTGTTGACTAATGTATATGATAATTGTGAGATAACAGATGCTAATGTGTGTGTGTGTGTGTGTGTGTGTGTGTCTGTGTGTGTGTGTGTGTGTGTGTGTGTGTGTGTGGAGGGGGGATGTTAGAGATAAGAGGAGAAGATTACACTTCTTATTCCACTGCCCCCCCTTCAAAAGAGCTATAGTTAAGGCTCAGTGTTTGAGTTCAAAGGAGCAGCACACCTCTCTTATCTCACATCTTTTTCATTATTATATTAACAGCATTAAGAGGTGGAGCGCTGGGTCTGGTGGATGTACTTTTATAAACAGCTAACATTAAGAACTCTAAATCAGTCTGTTCAGTTCAGTATATTTCATCCACCACTTTCTCTTTTTCAATCAAGGTTTCTGTTTTTAGAGCCAGTTATTTTTTCCTAGAGTCGAGATATTCAACTTTAAAAGTTAAAAGCTGCAGCCCCAGCCTCCCATCCCCCATGCTCTATTAACTCCATAACTCTTCTCTGTGAACCTCAATAAGCATTTTTCTTTGTTAGTTTGCATTTGATGGAGCTTCTGTAAACTGATACAGTCAGACATGTTTCACATCCACGACGTCTCTGCAGCCTTTCTAATGAAATAGTTATTTACAGTTTTAAAGTGAATGCATGCATGCTGAAAATGTAATAACTCAAAATGATATCTACTTGATTCATGGCAACACATCAGTCCAACATGCATGCTCACACATGTTTCTCAAATGTAATTATGAGTTCTCTAAAGGAAATGACAAGTGGATACATCCAACTTTAAATGCCCTGTACGAGCAACCGGGCTTTAATTACGTGATATTTTTATTTGATTTGAAACACTTGAGAAGAAGATTGGGGAAAAGTTGAACAGCATCATCCATATAAAGGTTGCAGCAATCGTTTTTTCTTTAAGCATCGTATACAAGAGTGTAAAGAATCTGTGAAGGTGTTTGCGTTCAAACGAGGGATCATCTGTAAATAAAGCCATTAAAATAAAAACAGATGAAGTTGATCGCAGTGATTTTTTCCCTGTTTGAAGAATCAGAACATCCTCACAAAAGACTTAAAAAGTCCATGTCCTAAATTCACAGTCTTTAGTTGTACAAATGATTTACAGTAACCTTTTTTACGGGATAATTTAATAACGATTCAGTCGACGTGTCCTCTTTGTGATACTGTAAAGAAGCCCTCCAAATATAGGAGGCAAAATGAGTTCAAAGGTTTTACACATATTTAGATGATTGTTATATTATTGTACCTTTTTATTTCATTGAAGACAAAGGTTGTAATTGAACAGATTAGTTTGTGTTCGCACATCAACTATCTCAGGAAGTAGGTGCGCACACTTCTTGCTGAGTATCACCATTTTATTACGTGTCGGTCCAAAGGTGCAGAGGGACTGAAACGTTGTGATTTTTCTAATAAATTGGTGATACTGAGCAAGAGAAGTGTGCAGGATTTTTTTCTTTTCAAGTAATAATTGATTTTTGATTTAGATTTATTTAACAGCTTTATTTATTTAAGGACATATGAACATATGATCATTATGTTGTTGTTGAAAATATCCAAAGAACTTAATATCTGCTCATCTCATGTGTAAGCATCATCTGTTCCCCTCACTTTATTAGAGACGATGATGTGTTCAGGGTGTTTTCAAGTTCTCCTCCTTCACCTTACTGCTGATACTTTTCTACTTTCCCTTTTGTTCAATCTTAAATGTAGGGGCCTTCAATTGTAAAACATTATTTCTACAAGGTGGCATTGATACTTTAATTCAAGTGTGTGTGTGTGTGTGTGGGGGGGGGGGGGGGGGTCTGAATGCTTCTTCCACCACAGTAACAGAGCAGTATGTTCTCCTTTCATATGCAGATTTCACTTCTTTCCTACAACAAAACCACTTCAGCCTCCCAGTAGTCCTGTGGCCCTGAAACTGGGAGTTAAAGTCAACGGGCTCAGAAACACAGAGTGTACTTTAGGCAATGATCTTCTTGTAATGGTTTGGATCACTGATGACGACTAACTGGAGAAACATGTAATGTCACGTACAACACACACACACACACACACACAACATACACACACAATGTACACACACAATGTACACACACAACGTACACACAACATACACACAACGTACACACAACGTACACAGACACCGTACACAGAAAACATACACATACAACATACACACACAACATACACACAAAACATACACATACAACATACACACAACATACACACACAACATACACACAAAACATACACACACACACAACACACACACACAACATATACACAGACAACACACACACACACACACACACAACACACCACACAACATATACACACACAACATACACACACACAACACACACACAACACACACACACAGCATATGCACACACAACATACACACACACAACATACACACACAACATACACACACAACATACACACACACAACACACACACACAGCATATGCACACACAACATACACACACAACATACACACACAACATACACACACAACACACACACACACAACACACACACACAGCATATGCACACACAACATACACACACACAACATACACACACACAACACACACACACAACACACACACACAGCATATGCACACACAACATACACACACAACATACACACACAACATACACACACAACACACACACACACAACACACACACACAGCATATGCACACACAACATACACACACAACATACACACACACAACATACACACACAACATACACACACACACACAACATATACACACACAACATACACACTCATCTGTCTGGTTTGAAGAATATCCTGAATGCAGAGATGATGTCATACAGTACTGATTTCTGGATACAGTCATTCTTGTAATCGATTAATCCCATTTCATTGAAGAAAAGTCAGATTTATATAGTAAGTATTGGTAACTTGTTTGTTTTTGTGGAGCACTGATTTACATTTTCCAGACTGAACACAAAATAATCAACCACTAAATCAAAGATAAAAAGTAGTTTCAGCCCTCAGCAGACATTTTCATGATGTTGCACATTTCGAGTGAAGAATCAGCTCATTATTCCCCAAAGGAAGTCAAATAAAAAAAGGTGTCATACGAGGCAAAAAAGCTTCTTTTTGGTTAGTCACTTATGATATGAAAACTGAAAAGTATTTGGGTTTGGACTTTAGTAGAGCCCGACCGATTAATGGGCCGGCCGATAATATGTGGATTACAACGAGCATTGTTTCTCTCCAGAGTGTCGAGCAGGGAGCCACGTACATGTGCCGTAACTTTCCAGTCGAGTGAGCATCTTCATTATTTATCTTTTTTTCATCTATCTCTACAGATCATCAAACAGATTACCGATAGACCGATCGGTCGGACCCTGGACTTTAGGTCAAAATCAAGGTATTTGAAGACGGCATTTGTGATGTTTCGTCTGTTTCTTGACTAAAAGTTTAAAGAACCATAAAGATAAATCAACCGACCTCTCCATTTTTGTTTCCCCTTTGTATTGAGCTCTCCTATGAGGTGTTTGTAAAATTCTAGTTCATATTTGAGTCGTAGCTCAGAGTTAGAGAGTGAGAGATACTTCTGAATAATCTGCAGATAGAAAGTGTTGAAGCTGGAGGGGGAAAAAAAAGGAATTCTTTGGGGTGGGGTCCACAGAACCTAAAGCAAATTTGAAGAGGAGCAACAATGGGCTGAGCAGAGAGCAAAGAGAAGAAGAAGGCTTATGGCATCAGTGTCTACATCTCGCAACACAAACAGCTCAGGGCCGCTGCCTTTGTCCCTCACGCAGATCTTCTTTTCATTCTCTTCCTCTCTCTGCAGCTTGCTCACAATGCAGGTGTTGGTCCCGCTCTGACAGGTCGGGTCTGAGCTGTTTGCCGTTAGGATGTCGCTCGTTTACAGGAGAGAAAAGTGACCAAATGGAAGAGGATTGTCCTCAGCACGCAGAGATACAGTACAAGATAGCAAAGAGGATGAAATTAGCTTTATCTCTGATAACACCCGAGTCATTCCTTTGTGGGGAAACAGTCCTTTATCTACAAATCCTCTGCATATTCCACATAATGCGCAGACAGACAACACAAAAAAAAAGAAGGGTTTTGGGGTAAAAGTGCAGAATGACAAGGCATGCAGCTAATGAGCAGGTCAGGACAAAAGGTTTAGGTGTGACCTCAATTACAGACAATCCCCTACCTGCGAGCTAACAAAGGGACTAAACATGCAATTAGAATAGCTCATAGGTAGGTGTGAACAGGACAACAAAAGCCTGCAGAGAATCCACAGTCTTCAACACCTCCTGCTTGTTAGTTTATTTTTACTGCAGCCGATACTGAGAGGAGAGAAAGTTTACAGAAGTTTACAGGGACTCTGAAGAAATCCAACCAGAGGACGGGACAGAATATTTAAAGTGCATCAAGTCTTCAAAGCGCTCAGACATTTAAGAAGCTACATGAAAAAGTAAAAAATGGTTCTTCATCATTTTTTAAAAGAACATTTAAACAAAGACACAACAAGGACGACTGTGGGGAGCGCTTTTATTTTTGAGTAGAGTTATAGAGCTTTCCTTTATTTCTGGCTTTTAATTTGGTTCTTCTGTTTTTACTGTTTTATTCATTTATTAATTTATCTAACATACGAGACAAATTTCACACAAGGGCTTCATAGCTGGGCTACCGTACCACATCGCATCGTTTATCGCATCGTATCTTATATTATGGTATCGTATATACCTCGTATCGTACTGTATCTTATCGTTTCTAACATATTGCTTCGTGATGTGCTGTGTCGTTTATTGTATCGTACCGTTACGTACCGTTTAGTTTAGTTTTGTGTCGTACCGTGCTGAGTCATTTATTGTATCGTACCGTTACGTACCGTTTAGTTTAGTTTTGTGTCGTACCGTACCGTGCTGAGTCGTTTATTGTATCGTACGTATTGCTTTCGTATCGTATGGCATCGTATCATAACAAACATGTCACATCATATTTAACGTATTGTTTCGTGCTGTGTCGTATCTCGTATCGTAACGCTTTGCCCCTTTTTTTACCTTTCTTTTATCGCTTGTGTTTTTTTTCTATTGTCTTTACTGAAGTAATTTAATGATTTGCTAAATTTGATCTTTTGTCGTCAACATTGTGGGCTGTTTACGATTTTGCCACGTGAAGTATTTGCAGCTGCGGGTTTTGCCTGAAATGAGCTTCATAAAACGAGTTGAGTTGAATGTTTATGAGCAGAATTTAAATGATGCAGATCACAAAGAGTCGATTGACCACAAACACATCATGGTTTCCAACCAGAACCTCAATTTTCCTCCCTTAATGAGATTTTCCTGGGGCAGCCTCACAAATGGAGAGATGTAAGCAGAGTGTGAATGTTATCAAGCTCTCCCACCTCTTTACTATCTGACCCCCTCTTCCAGACCCCCTCCCACTCTTTGTCCTTTGTCATTACTCTTATCAGGACCACTCTATCATTCTTTCTAAATAGTCGTGGCGCTGAAACCGCTTGCAAATGTAAGTATGTCTTTGTTTAGGGCCGGCCAGGGGCCCGCCTCCCTGCTCCCTCCTGGGTGCAGGCTGATTGACGGCCCTCTGCTGGGTGAGTGACAGGCGGCGTTGGCAGGGCCGTGATGTGCTGGTGTGACAGCTGGTGCTGGTGGTTGTGTCTCCCTGTGTCGAGTGCTGCGGCCCCACAGGATCCCTCGGTTGGAGAGCTCTGGTCCAGTTAGCCCAGCCGGTCAGAGCAGCTCCCCCGTGTGCTCAATGTTGCAGAAGAGCTTGTTAACTCGCAGCACCCCGTTTCTACACATCTTGTGTGGCATGGGGCAATGTCATAGGTTTATATGCCTGTGTGAAAGTTAGTGTCTGTCCTGATGAGGGTGAAATGTATTGAAGAGTCCTTACATGGATCCTCCACATGAAATCTTATTTCCCTCCCCTTTTTTTTAACACCATCATCATTGTTTTCTTGCTGCATCCCCCTTCTCTCCGCCTTAGAACTGCAGCAGTAAGACGACGAACCGATGGATGTTTTCATATCTGAGTTATTGTTGAAGCCATTTCCCACACAGAACTGCTCAGCATTAAGTGGCTTCAGATACTTCACTCTGAGATACTGGGAGTTATTTTCATGAATCATTTCAGTAGATTGAGTCTTTAGGACAGTTAGATGAGCAAAATGAAGTGATAAAGTTAATTTGGTCTATAGAAAACAATTAGCATCATTGATTAGCATCATTGATTAGCATTTATCACATGATTCTGTCACTCCATAGACCAATCCAAACACTGATGAATCCTGACTAGTTGGAATATTTCTTTAGTATTAAATTGTAGGAGCCATGATGTGTAATTTTAGGTACATTTTTTATAGCTTTCAACAATGAGGTGTTTGCAGACAGTGAAACATAAATGCAAGTTATCAAAATGCAGAGATTTAGTTTTTTATTTTCCTAACTTGTAAAATGTGTGCAGCATGCGAGGCCTCAGTTCAGAGAGGTGTTGCCACACATGTTGAGGTTTACAGCTTTAAATAATAATGTTTATATTGTGAGTGCACTGGAACGGGAACCTCTGTAACGGCTGATATAAACACGTTCAGGTGTTGAAGAGGAAGAAAAACATTGAACAGGAACATCTTTCCTTACGCTCACATTTAGAGTTTTGAAAAAGCAGAGACGTTTTTTTTCATTCTGTTTGGACCGCTGATATTTCTAAATGTAAGAGTCATAGAGCAAAGTTAAACCATCCATTCCTCCCTGTTACCTTTATAACATTGTTATCTTACTGTTTCAATCTTGGAAATAGTTTCCCTCCCTCACATGGCACATTCAGAGTAAAAAAAGGATGCTACTGTATGCTTTTTAAAAATCGACCTGAATGACCGTTGCGACATGCACTAAGAGAAGCTCTAACTTGAGTTGATGCATGTTTTATTATTTTCTGTCTTCAGCCTCACAGCGAGCAGCTAATGAGGTTATTGGGCATCTGTGACGTGACATCTACATTTTGGCCTATTTGTGAAACAATGGTAACAAGGAAGCCGGGGACATTGGGCTCTGTGTTTTCCAACTCAAAATAACAAAGGCGAGCGGCCGCTGGTGGGAGGCTGTGCTCTCATGGAAATGAGCAACTGAACCAACAATGTAGCGCCTAATCTCTTCAGAGAGAGGAATCAGTTACACAGCAGTATGCACCCCTCAATGCTTTTCATTAGAGTCAGCGTGCTATTGAACCAGTCACTCCACCCCCCTGACTCGCACACAAACACACACCCACACACACACACACACAGCCCTCGTGTAGCCACAGGCCCTGCTCATACATGCACCAGATACAAGGTAGCCCCCCAACAACAGAAGGGTTGGAATAAGTGGGGCAGAGGGTGGTATGGGGGTGCGAGGCCTCAAAGCATGGGATTAGAGTTAATGTGCCCTCCCTGGGTTATAATCTCTTCAGAGGGGGACTTTGTTTGAGGGGCTTGAGGGCAGTAAGATAAGTATCTATTACAGAAACTCCCTCTTATCCCCCCAACATCCTCGCTTCAAAAATGAAGCACAAAAACACTCGCCTCTGTTCCCCTCTGTGTCGTCTGATATCCAGGACCCAAAAGCAAGTGCTGCCCTTTTCAGCTAATCAGGACTTAAGGTCTAAAGCCGTATGGAGAGTTAGCAGGGCCCATATTTACTCCATCTGTAGCCCGCAAAGTCAGGTAGTTAAAGTGAGATCAAAGGCAGCTTAAAAAAGCAGCGTTATTGTATTTAAAAGAGAGAGAAAAAGGGCATTATGAGAAACACTGTGTGAGCAACCAAGATAGTTCAAAGATGTATGAGACTGATGCTGATTATTCCAGAGTGTCAGTGAAGTAGACACGCAATAAGTGAACAACGTCGTTTAAAAGAAGACACAGATACACAGCTCGATATAAAATACCGTTTAATACCAAAATATCTTCATTATATAAATAGTGTGCAAATATGTGACAGAGGCAGATTATAATCAACATGGGGGAAAAAAACAAAAACTTTTTTACAACGGCGCTGAATTCTGAAGCAAAAGTTTAGAAGAGCATCTTTTACAACAAATAAGAAATGAATGAAAACAGTGAACACAGTCGTGGGAAAGATTCGCAGCGTTAAGAGTTTGAACTTCTCTTTGAAAAAAGTAAACACATAAATGAAATACAAGTGTAAGTTCAGGTGGACTTTTCAGGGTTTTGTTTTTTATTTGTGGGGGTCTTTTTTATTCCTTTAATTTAAAGATACGATAGTGGATAAAGTCAGAAATCAGGGAGAGAGAGAGAGTGGGGACTGACATGCAGGGAAAGGAGCCACAGGTCGGATTTGAACCTGTGCTGCCCGCTCTCGAGGACTTTAGCATCTGTACATGTGACATGCTCACTAACCACTAGGCTACTGACGCCCCAGCATATGAGTTTTTAAAGCGAGCTTGATCAACAGGAGGATGCTGATGTTTTTTTTTTCTACAGGACATTTACAAAAAAAACAGTCAAATGTCTTAACTTAGAAAGTGAAACATGTTTTAACTCAGGTCGTTACAATGCCAGATTTTTAAACTTCACTATGATACTTGCATGAACAAAAATAAACCTCCTAAGTATATATTTTGGTACATCGTACTTTTTTAATTACCAAAAATAGAAAGCAGAGTCCTGCACACTCTTCATTTCAGAAAATCATTGTCAATGTTTTGTGTCTTTCTCTCTCGTGGCACGTTTTGGTGTTAAGTTGTTTTTTTAAAGCTTAGGTACTTTGATACTATCCATCATTACAAATGATGGAGGCTGTATCGTTTTAAAACATTAGTATAAAACACTTTTTGACAACCTTCCTTTCAACCCTCCTCCGTATGCTAAGACCTTTCTCACAGTCCGTCAGCTTACAGTCAAGCTGTGATTTGATAAATTAAAGTCTGACCACATTTCTCTCCACAAACTGATTTGTATGCTGTAGTGACGAGAATTTAAATCACTGCGAGGAAATCAATCCAACACTTTGTGGTTACTGAAATGTCGAGAGTTTTACGTACGAATAATCAGGCCAAGAAGTAAAAATCCAAAGTCGATGTTTTTATATGGAAAACAAATCCCAAGAAAAGTTTCAAAGAACAACATTAACTGCTGTCTGTGTTTTTAAGGCCTGATACGTCTTAACTACTGGGTCCACATGAATCCAGAAACACGTTAAAGAGCCACACTGTTCCACTGTCACATGTTCCTTCATTATGATCAACATGGACACTGTGCTTACTTTGACTCCATCACATAAACAAGGTCCTGTTGCAAGACAAATTAAATCTGCAGCTTAAAAAAATCCCCCAAAATTCACTTTGTACTCCTTTTTTTAAAGAAAATGTAGTGACCTATTTTTAGGATGCAGTGCTGCCGAAGGTGCTGTGGTGTTTTGGTTTTCAGACGGTAAAGAAAGATGAATTGAAATCACGTGGACACGTTTGAAGTGCAGAGCTGCTCACTGTAGCACCAACAAAGCTTAAAGAATCATTGTGGCCTGAGCTGATTCAGAAATATGAAGGCAATAGAAACATTTAGCAATAGCGCTAACATTTTAAAGGCTTCAAGAAATACTTTAGTGGTGAGCATTCAGATTGACTGTACACATAAAGATGAAGCATCATCCTCCTATTCCATATGAGAGCATCTTTGTTCAGTAATCAGAGAAGCATGATGTGTTAACACTTTGTACATGTATGCTTACATTCTGTGCGTAAAAACATGTGAGTGATTGTGAGGACCTGGTGGATGTGTGAGTGTAGCAGTCAGAAATGTTCCCCGTGTTCCCTCAGCGGGAGAACTTCCTGGGTCTGAATGGAGGAAGGACGAGCTGATGAGACGCCGTCCTCTCCTCCTCGATGGGAGCCAGATCCTCAGCCGATCCCCATTTCTTCTTCGAGTGGAACAACGACACCAACTTCCTGTTCCTGTTTCGCTCTCTGGCCTGAGTGACTTGAAACTCTGTGATCACAAGAAACGAAAAGTTCATTCATCAGTTAATTTCACGGTTCTTATTTCACCCTGAACTAAGAGTCTTAAACTCGAGAGGGAAACGGAAGCTAGGACGTTATTAAACCACAATGCTGTGGTAATTTAGTAAAAAAAAAAAAATTACTGTATCTTGTTTTAAAACAGAGATACAAGATGCTTCACTGGTGCACAAACTACAAAACAATGATTTATACCAGCACTAATAATTAAAGTCAGTCAGCATCCATCAAATATCGATGAATTCAGCGGAGGAAGGAGACACTCACGTATCTCACAGTCTTCTTCTGGACCCTCTGGTTCTTTGATTTTCAGATAATGGCAGGCAAGATGGCCGCTGTAGTCCCTCAAGTTTTCTTTAGCACCTGATTAAAGAAAATGTCATCTCTGATGAGCTGTAGAGACTGGACATGTGAGGAGCAGGTAAGCTACTTTACCGACACTTTACACCCGAAGCAAAAAGAAACAATCCAATGATCCACAAGTAAACAAAAACACTGATTTGTTCCTGCTGTCACTCTGAAACAGATTGACTAAACTTCTACTGTGAAAGTGTTCATTAGCATGGAAGAAAAGTCTGAATTATGTGAAGGATCATTTACTGGTAATGGTTTTAAACACTGATGTGAGAAAGAGGCTTCTATTTAAATAATATCCCTGCAAGAAACACAAAATGACTCATTTGTATTCTAAATAGGGCTGAGGATCTTTGGGTGCCTCAGGAATCGATTCCTTTTCAATTCTCGGGGTCACGATTCAATTCAGAATCTATTTTCGATTCAAAGTCTATTTTTGAATTAGTACATACTTCAGTCATCTGTGAGACTGGCTGAATTTCTTGCTGCTCAATTTGGATTTCTACTGAGTTAAATAGCTAGCATTAGCAATTAGCAGGGAGTGACTGATTAGCCCCCAAAAAAAGGAATGTTTTTGGAATTAATTAATCTATTTAAAATCTCACAAGATAAGAATCTCAATTTTTACATCAATCGATTTTTTAAAATAACTTATAATCCCGAGCAACACTTCTGTTGTGCTTTTATCTCTGGGATCAATGAAAGCAGTTCGTACCATATGTTCCTGTGAGCAGGTCTAGAATATGCTGGTGACCGTGTAACGCTGCGATGTGTAAAGGAGTGTATCCCTGCAGGACAGAAACAAAAGTAAATATACATAAACAAATCTAAAAGTTGAAATGAAAATGTTACATTTGTTGTAATTCTCTCTAAGTGCTGCTTAATGCAAACACACCCTTAACACTGACACATAAAGGTTTAAGGCAGTTTCACATTGATCTCAGGGTTGTAAGAGCTGGAAGGGTTTTAGTACATACCCCCTGCAGGGTCCCAGGTCCAAAATGCAGCCAATGAAAACAGCATGAGAAAAAAAACATACAAATTAGCAAAGGTTATGGAAACACAAGATAATGACAAAAACATAATTGCTTGGCAATTCCCTGAAAATTGGGTCGTCGTTGGGTTGTGCATGCTGGCACATAGACGCACTGTTTGGTGAGACAATTAACATGACATGACATGATTTATTAGCGGAGCACTCCTGCAGCCCCACAACACGTGCTGCTGTAATACATTTTCACAGCTGGATGTTCACACACATCATTCAGGATCATTACATCACAGAGAAAGAAGAAAAAAAAAACAGCAGCTTTTTTCAAATGAAAGACTTACTGTACATAACCACCACTTCTTCAGAAAAGCTGGATACTCACATGCTGAAAGAAAGAACACCATAAAGAAATAAGTGAATGTGTACGTCTAATAGAAGAGAACTGCACTGAGGAGTAGATTTAAAGCGGGGGCACTCCACCGTTTTCACATATACACTCCTGAAAATATCTAGATCATTTCAGGAGGACTGCTCTTGAGTTTCTCCTGACCTGGCTGTTCACAAATGCACCTCACAGCGGGAGACTACCCCTGTCAGACAGGAGGGGGGGGCAGTGGGTCTCCTGAGGTAAGACGTGGCGTTAGAAAAAGATGCGGAAGTAGCCGACGAAGCAACAGAGTCCGCTTTACGATGCTATAAAGAGAATATTTGCCTTTATATCAATGCTACGTGTAGTTTGGCGAAATCACAGTGTCAACAAAAGAGCGGACAACAAAATACTGACTAACAGAAAACATAATGCAGCCGTTTAATTATGTGCACGGAGATCGTAGCGGTCACATGCATACACACTATGCACCATGCAGCAGTCACAGTACATAAAGACCACTCCCCCTCCAATTGGCTCAAGTTAAATTCTCCAGAGAATATCCTGCTGCATTCTCACATCAGCTCACTTGGACTTGCTGCCGAAAAAATGCTAGGGGTCTGTCAGGAGAAACTCCGGGTGAAATCCGAACGAGAAGTTTGGCTGTTCACACACAGCTCCTCCTGGAAATATCAGGAGTTTTTCAGGAGTTTTCTGCAAGTGTGAAAGCCCTATTACAAAGTTAGTTTACTCATTGCACAGAATTCATCCTGAGTGAAAATGACTTTTGGGTGTCATCGAGGTGAGCTTGAGTTAGGATTGAGGTATTTAAAATTAAGTACGTAACAAAAAAAATGGTAGCATGAAGTGTGAAAGTTGAAGGTATTCATCTGATGGGACGATTTTCAAATAGCTGGAGTGCCCCTTGTTGCCCACCGTATAAAGATAGAAATGCACTCACTGATTTGGTGTTGACGTCAGCACCGGCGTTAGCCACCAGAGTAGCCATGTCCTCACTGCCGTGTTTGGCAGCCCAGTGCAGAGCGGTCTGTGAGCAACAAGACAAACGAGTTGTGCATTATTCTTCTGCACTATTGTCTGGTATGGTTATTACTGAAGCATCATTACAAGTAGTCTAAGCTGAGCGGGGAGCTTCTCATTGGCTGTGTGAGGGCAGAGAGCCAGCTGTGCACAGAGGGGAGTGCATGGATGGAGGAATAGTGAGGAGAGATGGAGAGATGGTTTCCTGCCATCTAACAGAGCCTAATTACAAAACAACACAGCACTGTGCCCACAGTGAGGGGGCCCGGCCGCCTGTCACCAGGGGGAAGATTGATGATGTTAGTGTGACCTGCAGAGTGGAGACCCACCCAGACATCACCCACTACTGTCAGCACACGTCAGGGAGGGAAACACAGGGGCCCCGGGACATGGCCGTGAGAGATACACCCACATGTCCACACACAAAGATGTGAAAATAACAGACACATGTACGTACAACACAAACCGCTAACCACATCCACCTGTTTGACCACATCTGTGATCTCCACAGTTTCCCCTGCACACTTTAAGCTGTGTAATTATGGGCCATCAACAGGTGAAAGCAAAGCGTCGGTGCAGATGTGGGCCAAGTAACCACATGCATCATGCATCTTTTCAGAGCCCGTCCCCTAACTGAGGATGTTTGAAACACTATAAACCTGATTTTTTGTTTACGTCTTTTACACTAATAAAACAGACTTTTTAAGAAATAAACACTTTGCAGGGTGCAGGTTTGGCTCAGGTGGTAGAGCATTCCCCGCGTGAATCGAGGCTGTAGTCCTTGTTGCACTGGTCGTGGGTTTGACTCCCCATCCAGGTTCTGTTTGGTGCATGCTTCCCCCACTATCTAAACCAGTTTTTGGGCCATTTTATGCCTGTATTTGTATAGCACAGTGAAGAGGAAAGATTGGGAGAAAAGAGTAGGAGCATGCACGAAATATCGAGGGCCAGACATGAACCCAGGACGGCCTGCGAGAAATGTGGTCTCTGTATGTGGGCCGCACTCTTAACCAGAGGGCCAAACCGGTGGCCCAATATGTCTTCTTAATTGATCCAAAGCTTTTTGTTTGTTCTGCAAAAAACTTAGGACTTGGGGAAAAAATTTAAAAATGAAATGTTTTCTTGTGTTGGCCAGAATTTTTATTTCTACGTTGTAAACAAAAAGCAAATAAAGTCAGAAGTCAAGAAACATCTGAGGACCAGCTGAAAGTGTTGTAGGGCCGATGCAATGCTGGAACAGGACAGGAGTCCTTCTGTGTTTAGGGGCTATGAGGCTAATTGTGCTAATGGTAGCACAACAAACCTTTCCAGCAGCTGGAAGGAGAAATATTTCTGCTTTTACCGACTGAAGGGAAAGTCGTAAAGCGATATGTAGCTACACCTCTCAGTGTCAAGCGTCTGGCAGACAGATTGTGATAGATGCTGTCTGGCTTGTGTATCTCTGTCTCTTTTGTCTGCCCGTTGTCACATCTGAAGACAGATTGGCTGAACGGCTGTTTGACAGGCAGCTCGGCGGGTCTCCCGGTGGGCAGTAGTGATGGACGAGGCTGAACAGGATGCAGCATCTTCCCTTCCTGCGTCTCTGTTCCTGCCTACTGGGGTGAGCTCCCCCGATCCCACCACCCTCACCTGTCCAATCACTCAGGGACATCTCTGTCCCCACCACACACTCCCCGGTGAGGGAAGCGGAGGCTAAAGAGGGCTCACATGGACAGGATACACAATGGCGAGTGAGCTGTGACACTTGATGTGGAGGAAGACAGAGAGGAGTGATGGGCTAATGATGTACTTACAAACTGTGTGGAGGAGGAAGTCCGTCACAGCAGGAGCACAGGGCCACGTCATGAGGAGGGAAGCAAGAGAAGAAGAGACTTTAGAGCGAGATATGTTCAGATTAATTAAGCCTGATGTCTACCTGAGCTTTGAATTGTGTCTGTTGCTCTGCAATTACACCGAATCTTGTTAAAATTGGAGCGAATAAATTTAACTTTTCCTGAAATTACAGCAATATCCTCACACCATACACATACAGTATATACATCTGTTTTAGCTTCATGTGGATGCCAACAGACTGCATCAGCTTGTTACAAACTAGCACTAATCACAGTGTAATCGATAGTTTGGTTGCCAAGATATGAAGCAGAGGAATCCCTGTTTTGTGACACTGTCAGCACAATATGTAGCTACAACCTGGTTGAAGTACGTTTAGGATTCACTCGGGTTTACAGCTAATTCTAGGGCTAAGGCCAAGGTTACAACTGAAGCTTTGGCTGTGGTTATAGATAGAGAAATTGCTAAGACAACAGTTACGGCTCGACTGTTGGTACAGCTAAGGCTTTGACTGTGTTTATGGCTAGGCTAAAGCTAAGGTTACAGCCAAAGTTGTGACTGAAGCAAAGGCTAAGGCTATAGATAATCTGAGGCTAGGGTTACGGTCTGACATAGTTTACGACTAAATATTCAGCTGAGGTTATGGCTAAGGCTAAAGATATTGTTAAAATATGAGCTGAGGTTACAGCCCATGTTACCGCCAAGGTTGTGGTTGACGTTACCACTACCGCTACAGCTACAGGTAGATTGTTGGATAATGATAGAGATATTCCTACGGTTTTTGGTATGGCTATGACTAAGGTTACGGCCAAGGCAGATGATAAGACTATGACTGAGGTGACGACTGAAGCTATGGCTGAGGTTGTTGCTATGGGTAGTGATATGGCTAAGATGACAGCTAAGGTTATGGCCCAGGTTGCTTCAGCTAGGGTTGTTGCTAAAGTTAGGACTAAGATTGAGGCTGGGGCTCTGGCTTGGGTTATGACTGAAGCTATGGCTAAGATAAAAGCTAGGGCTAGACTGTTGTTACAGCTATGGCTACAGCTGTGCTTATCGCTAATGCTACAGCTAAGGTAACAGCTAAGGCTCTAAGTTTATTGCAAATGCTAATTATTGGGATTGAAGCTAAGGCTGAGTTTCAGCTTCGGTGTATAGACCGTGTCTACTCCATTCCTCAGTTGTAGGTTGAACTCAAAAGTATAAATCAGGCTCAAGGTGAGACCTGGTTATCCTGCCCTGTCTTCACTGTAAGGTAACCTCATGTTTAGCCCCACTTTTTGAAGTACATACCTCTAAAACCACCTGATCTCAACAAACATTTGGTCAGAGCAGGAAACACTTAAGTCCTCCCAGGATGAAGAGTAATCCTTCAGTCCTGGTCAAACATGTGATTTAGAGCCTTGTACTTGGTAAACTTAACGTAACTTCACGTTATACACGTTACAGTATGAATTGAAACTAAAGGTGTGAAACCATGAACTCACAGATTTCAGAGTGAGAATCGGTCCACTTTTCTTAGCCACGTCTGGACATGATAAATGCAGATCAAATACCACAGCACCTGGATTTATACAGTAGACTCATAAATTATCACAAGTCTCATGATTTTTGCGGTATCTCTGTACGCCAGCTCTGTGAAGGCATCCACCTCTGCTGAACTGGGAAGGGCTGAGAGCTAAAGGGGAACATCAAAGAGGCCCGAGGGGGACTTAGCACCTTCCCAGGGACACAACCTGCATTGTTCTACAATTAATCCCAGCCTGCTCTATTACTTTCAGATTATCTTTAAGTGGGTGAAGTCTTTGTGGGGCATTAAGACTCTCCTTAATCTCCCCCCACCATCGCCCTACACTTCAATGGCGGCCGTGCTATCTTGTCCGGGTGGGGATGGCGGAGGCTTAAGGCCACTCTTAGAAGGTGGTCTGCCATGGCCACAGGACAGTGTGAGAACTGTGACACAGGGGAGGGACAACAAACATGAGCTCAAATCTCTTAAGCGCACAGGGAGACAAATAAAAGGATTTGGGTTGTCAGGGGGGCACAGGAGCTAAAAAGCTATCTTTCATAATCCTTTTGATAGTGGACCTTTGAAATGCATGATCTGGATGTTTTAAACACAGGGTTCTCAGAATACGATTAAGGAGAAACTCTCGGCAGAATGAGCTTGTGAAAGTTACACAAGCAGAACGCAGGTCTGGGAGTGAAGAGATCGCGCTTTGAACTGCACAAACACAGATGAAAGATGGAGAAAACCAGAGCTGAAATCTGGTCGGTTGCTAGAGAAAGTGCACATGAACTACTGCTCTAACAGGTGTTATCACACACAAGGTGCAGACAGCAGGGTGAGTAATGAAACTTACCCCCTATGAAGGATGTCCATGGTCACAGTCGGGAGCCACAGTGGGTCAAAATGAGAGAATAAGAGGCTTTAAGTCAGATAAAACTCACCATCCTGCACAGTAAGATGAGCTGATAATAACTAGCATGCTAAAGACATCCTGCTAATACTCACTGAAGTGAAGTCCTGATTTGAGCCCGAAAACAAGGAAAGAAAACAGAAGAAAAAGAGATTAATGACTTTCTTTAACTTGCATGAGAGAGAGGATTCCAGTTTATTTTTTGTATTTCTTTGTTTTATTGATTTCAGTCTCTACACTCTTGCACCAAGCAAAGGGACTGCCGAGGTCTGAGAAATGAGCAATACGTGCAACAATGGAAACAAAGAAGCTACACATCAGAACGAAACCAGGAACTTCAAAGTCTGTTTAACGTATTCTTGTGTGGGTAAAGATTTAGCCTTTAAGCCCGGTGTCAAATAAGAAAAAAAAAACAACAGTGAGCACACTGAATTTTCACACGTGCGTGTCTTGTTGTTCTTTCCATTTAATTTTTGACGTGACGCTGACGTCTGGATGGATGAGAAAGAATCTCCTCCCTCCACAGGGTGGCAGAGACCTGTTGAGCATTGACAGTCGGTTGTTTGATGTTCAGATGGAAACAGATAAAGCTTTATACCTCTCGTTTCTCTCGATGGTTTCATCTACTCTGCATCCCTTCATATATTTCCTGAACCACTGGACAGTTAGCCTGTCAAACATTTCACTAGATTCACATGTTTTAAAATGATACAGTCTCCTTTTGAACAGTACCGAAGATTTCGAAAAACGACAGGTCTTCAGTCATATCTTTAACCAGAGGCTGCAGCGAGATGAAAGAGCGAGTCATGTCTAACCTGCACAAACACGTTGGTAACGCAGTTCTGCGATTTTGGCAGAGCGCCGGAGTTTGCTTGCATTTTTTGATGATTGAAAACAAGAAATTAAACAAATTTGTCTGGCTAGGACTTCAAATTTTTAATTTTGCTGCTACGAAACATATGTATATATCGTTTGATTATTACCTGTATCATAACACAGTTTAAAATTCCAGTATCATGAGAACCCCACTGGACAGTAACACCCCCTGGAGTTTGGACTTTTGTGGCCTGTCAAGCTTTAATAGTTGATCTGAATCCCTTGTTGCTGTTTGATTTACTGAGTTGATTTAAGAGTTCTTTGTCCCTCAGTTCTGTAAACGATGGAGCGATTTCAGACTGTAAGCTTTGATAGATGTTTACAGCCGGAGACTGACGATAGAGACCCCTACCACCTGCAACACAGGGTCACGTCATGTACAGGGCAGAGCAATTATTCACTATGCTGATCTTTTTACCATGAATACAGAAGAACTGATGATTAAAAATTATGATTTTTTTACAAGTTTTCCCTTGTTAACAAAGGGCACAACTTAAAGCTTTCACAGGTACATAACCTAATTTAAAGACACAAATACGTCCCATAGTCAACAAGCTGTTTCACTTCCCTGCAGGACACATTTTTCTGGACATTTTTGAGAACTTTTTTTTTACTCGCTCATTTTCCGAGAGAGAGTTGGGAATGACGTGGAAATGGAGCCACAGGTCGGATTCAAACCCGTGCCACCGGCTCTAGAGGACTATAGTGTCTGTACATGTGGTGCACGCACTAATCGTTAAGCTACCGGCGCCCCGTGTACAGAGACTGTTTCAACATTGTACAATGTTGACAAGCTAGCATGGCTAAAGAGAATTAGCTGCATGACAACTTTGATTTTCTTCTTGGAGGAGAGGGCTCATGTGTCGGTGCTCAACGTAGACGTGGAATGAATTATTCGTATAAATTCAACCAGTCTTCCACTTTTTTCTATCTAAATAAGTTGTGCTAGCCTTGGTGTTTTTGTTAAACGGTTTGATGGGTCGGCTGCTTCACACTTGTTGGGGGATATCGCCACATTCACACACGTTATTCTGACAGAGCAGAGGGAGGGGCTATACCTTCTTATTTGCCAGCGTGGGGTCCTGTGTGAGAAGCTGAGAGAGGTCAGGGACCCGAGCACCGGCAGCAGAGTAGATCCACTCCTTCTCTATCGGATCCAGCTGTAACAGAGACGGGAGGTGGAGCTCAGACTTGCACACACACACACACACACACACACACACACACCCTACTGTCCACATCCTGTTGTGGCCTCTTTTGATAATGCTGAAACTACAAACCTCTAATCCATTTCCTACAAACGACTGAGTCACGGCCAACTGACACAATGTGGGAGACACCCATGATCACACTGCACACTGTTTTACTTCTGTTAATGGTTTAAAGGGAATTAGGGCTGAGAGATGTGACACCACAGGGAGAGTGGATGTGGATTTCCAAAAACCAAACCCTTCTGGTCATCTATGTCTGAAAGAAACTCAGACACGGCAGACTTAACGCCTTCAATAATTTACTATAAAATATCTTTTTACGATAACAAAAGCACGAGACAAAAACATAATAAATCCATAGAAAATCTTTGGTGAAAGGCATGATAAAGGACTTACAGCAACAGCAGCAGAGCCCATACTGCCCGTACTCTCCTCGTCTTGCTCTGACTCGGACTGAAAGACAGAAAACAGACGACTGTTACTCAGCGGTGACAAAATACCAACAAGTTTACTGTACCGTATCAGTCATAATGTTCCAGCATTACACACACATCCACTTTCACACAGCGGTCACACTGCTGTGATGTTTTCCAGCTGACGAGACCAAAAGGGTGTCAGACAGATCGAGAGGTAATGAGGCAGCGAGACGGAGGTGCCGCTTTCACACATAAGGGGTAATGAATAACAATCCAATTAACAATTAACCCAAAAACAACACACCTACAGTCAGAACATGTGTGTTTTCATCCCCATCCCATTAATGTAAAGGGGTCAGGAGGAACACTCCTGCAGCAGTGTGTAAAAGTGTCACTGAGGCTGATTTATGTGAGAGGGGAGACGGGCTCTTTTTTTGAGGACTTGATTGCAGATCGTTCTCACGTCACACAGACATGATGTCCAAACACTCGGCTCTTTTGATGTCTTACGCACAAACTGTCACACGTCACCATGCAGAACATGAAAAGTGCAGGCTCGTATTTATCCAGCTCATTCCACTTCTGCATACTTTTAGAAAAGACAATAATGACACGCAGAGAAAACATTGTTGAGCATGAAGAGAGAGATGAGAGCTTCAAGGAAATCAGAAACGGAGTCACAGTGAGCGCTGCAACGACTATTTCCACTTTTCATCAGGATGTTAATGATTGTACAGTTCTTTTAGTAAGATACCTAAATATTACACAAGGGGATGTCCAAGTCCAAAACTAATAAATGTTTAATTCACTAGTTCTAGTAACTACAAGAAACAAGTGTTGGGAAATTGGCAATCATTAAATCTAAACTTGGAGCTACTTCAGTCTAAATCAAAGTGACGCTTACCGATGAATGGTCCCTACAGCCAACATAACATTCCCAACACGACTTATTCTCAGGTAGTTTTGTCCTCAGCAGAGAACTGAAGCTGTTACTTGAATCTGTAACATCGGATTCACAAGATGCATAAATATCCAAACATCCACAAGAACTTTTAAATGCTGTCCTACTGCATGATCCCCAAGTGATCCCCGTTTCCACCAAGCGGTCCGGTTTGGTTCAGTTCGGTACGGTAAACCCTGATCTTGCTTGCATTTCCACAGCCAACCATATACCCTTGTTTGGTAAGCGGAGTGTAAGCCAGATGGAGCTAAAGCTATGTAATAGTGTGACATCATAGCAGCCCAACAGTGTGTAGCCCGCTATTAATGAAGTTCAACGAAGAAGAAGAAGAAGAAGAAAGGGACACAGTAAACAAAGGGACCATTTAGGGTCGGATCGGTACCCTTGGTACCCAAACAGAAAGGTACCAAAAAAGTAGGACGATACGGATCCCTTACTTTGGTACCATTCCCAACTTTTGACGATGGAAACGCCAATAATGGGTACCGTAACGAACCGAACTGAACCGGACCGCTTGGTGGAAACAGGGCTTTAGTGAACCCTTTTTTTAAATTTAAACAACAAGACATATGACGAGCACGACTACTCTTGGGTCCTGAAATAAACTTACATTCCCTTTTTTGAGGAAAACTGTACAAGTGTGACAATAATAAAACAAAAAAGTCCCCCTACAGTCATTTTAGATTCTGGATTTGATGTCCTGAATGTGACTTGTGTTGTTTGAATCCAGATTTTAAATCTTTCAAACTGAGTTTAAAACACAAACAAAGTTCTCCTTCTTAAAATGAAAACTTAATAAAGGAATACGATTAGTTTTTTAGTCTGAGAGTCATCCCACATTTTGGAGCACGATATAAAAGATTTATAGTTCCATTTAAACGTTGAGAGCCTTAGATCCACCCTCCGACCTCAGGTGATGAGTCACTGCATGTTAGCAGCCAGGTAGCTTCTGTCCTCCCTGCGTCGTCCATTCTCAGTTCAATGGTGTGACTAATACCTTAAGCCAACACACTTAATCTGATGGCAGTGTTTTATTCACACACTGCAACATATTTCATGTGTCTATTGTGTGGAGCATCAAGGAGAGCAGCATATCTCAATCTCTTTAATGGGCACGGATGATGATTATCTTTCTAATGAGGTCCAACATGCTGCAGCTTTGCATCAGAACAGCCAGCTTCATTTAAATGCAGACCCCCCCCCCCTCCTCTTTCTGCTCCCCCATCAGGTTCTCCTCCCACTCAAACCTCGGACTCCTCACACTGCAGGGTTACAAATCCAGGTAATTAACTTAGCACCACCTGGTGGGGAGAGGAGGAACAGCAGCGACCTCTACGTCAGTGTCTTTATTTTTCCTCTGAGAAACGTTGAGCTTCTATAGTTCATATAATACATAAAAAACTGATGTGTCAGATTAGTTTCCTTTACTTTAGCATGAGCAGTAAAGTGTTTGTCTTAATATCTTCAAGAAAGAGAGAATATTCATCCAGAAAACTTGATATCTAAATTAAAAAGGTGCTAGAATCTGGGCGCCGGTACCCTAGTGGTTAGTGTGTGCGCCCTAGTGGTTAGTGTGTGCGCCCCGTCTCTCTCTCTCTCTTCCTGATTTCTGACTCTCCACTGTCCTATCTCTAAATAAAGGCATACAACTCCCCTAAAATAAACCTTAAAAAAAGTAAACAACTAGATAATAATGAGCACAATGAGGTTTAGATTAAAGGTTTAAATGTTGATGTTAGGGTTTTTATAGTTGGCAACAATGCAGCAGCGAGGCCGTCTGATGGTCTGAATACAGTTTCATCTCCTTTCAGATTCTGACTGGATTGAAGTCCTTCTGGTGTAGCAGATGAAACTGATTTTACATTTCTATTTTGTTTATAATGCACCCTCACATCCCTGTCAGTTTGTTAGTGCTCAGGCTGCTTCCTTATTTAAGTATCCTGATTATGAAATGTTTTCTGAGCGCTGCCAATAACAGAAGATCAAAGTAATGATTAGATTTCATACAGCATGCTTGAGCTGATCAGTCGTAGAAGTTTTATGTTTTCAACTCATTGGCCAGAACGGCCCTAACACCCACTTCAAAGTTTGTTTTAAATTCTGACCAGTCTGTTGGGAAATGTAGTTTTGTCTCTGTCTGAGAGATACAGAGAGAATTAAAGTCAAACATACTTAAAAGAAAAGACACAACAAGACAACGTACAACAGCTAATATTAGATAATCCAACAGATGACATAAAGACATACAAATAGAAGCTCAGCAGAGGATTCACTGCCAATTTCCACAAAGTCTGTGCACGCTGTGTTTTGTCAATGCCAAATTTTTTCTCCGTCGATCGGCGCCAACTGGGTCCGTTTCTGAAGTATGAATGCAGCGGACATGTTGCTTTGTCTTTCTATGGATGATCTGTTTTTCATTCCGTGCCTGTTTTGACGTAAAAATCTGATTGTGAGTCTGTATATTGTGTTTTATTTTACTTGTCTGACTTTCTGTCCAGCTTGCAGCGAGCTCCGTCAAAAATAGACCCGCAGCATATTTGAAACGGAGCAGAGCGTAGTGGCGCTGCTGGCTAGCGACGGACTGCAGCACTCGCTATGGAAACACGAGCATTGTCTAGAGTAGCAGTGAACAGCTACGAAGTGCGCTGCGCTGACGGACCGCGGCGTGCATGGAGTATGTGGAAATTGGCTGTGAGGGTAGCAGCAATGCCACGCCACTGGAAGTAGTGAGTTGAACATTTTTTGCACATTAGAGTAACTTTCAATTAGCTTAACCATTTCCATTCAGCGAGTCCACTGAGAAACATCAAATTGCACGTTAAAAAAAGTTCTATGGAGATGTAATTAGTAGTTAATAGTCTAATATTCAAGCGCTCCCTCTCAATCAGCCGAATCATCACCTTTGATCCTGAATCTTTATCCAGCTCATCGTCTCCGTTGCTCTGCTCTGACCTTTCTTGGATTTGGACGACAGGAAGCTGCAGTGGAGCTGTGTGCTGCTCCTGCAGGAGAACAAACAGAACGTGTAATAAACACAAACTTCCTGCGATCTCAGAGTGAGCATAGCTCTTAGCTGTGTCGAGTACTGGCTGAGGTTAACACACACACACACACGCACAGCGTGAGCAGTTAGCCTGCTCTTTTCTTCCTCACCATGTGGGTGTGGACTCTTCATGTTTGCTTTAGAGCCTGTTTGAATCAATCGAGTGAGGACATCAAACCAGCCACATCAAAACACATTCATCTTTCAAAGCTATGATTAAAAGTTTACAGCAGGAACAATATGTAGGAGTACTTCAAGAGGATTACGCGCATTAAAGCATTTTCACAACAGTTAAGTGCTTCTGTGCATTAAACAGCTCTGACCTCTATCTAAAGCCCTTTGACCTTCTATTTTCTTATCCAAGCTAACTTAGATTACAGCTTCTTTCTGCTGTACTGAGTGTTTCTCTGTTTACATGTGCAGCACACATTACATGCTGACACATCGGAGAGGAGAAAAGGCAGAGTACACTGACAAAGACGGCCTTGTTTAGAAATAAACGCCTCATTCATATAAAGAGTAAACATGGTGATCTGGAGTGATGGCACATTCAGGGAGTTGTTGCTGAGTCATCATCTGCGTAGAATCGGACAGAACAGTGAGCAGATTTTTCATATTTACCTCTGCAGCAGAGTGAGCCTCTCCGCACGTCATGGGCTCATCCTGTTGTTCTTTAAGGTGAGCAGGAGAAGTCGACGTGTCTGTCGAGTCCCACGCCACCGAGGCGGGAGAATGTCTCTGTTCGTCCCCTCTTGTCCCGGGGTTTTTGACATCTCGGTCTTGCAGCATCTGTCTGTATTTCTTCTTCAGCACCAGATACTTCTCACCCTGAGGCAGAGACAGACAGTCAGCACAAAACGCCCTTGCATCAGAAGAAAGAACCCACAGTGACGGTCATGTGGGTTAGACTGTAATAACTTGTGTGCTCTGCGTCAATCCATTGATGGCCTTTCTTTCTCTATGAGCTTTATGCATTCAGCCTTCCTTCACTCTGAAATAGTGGTGGGAATGGCAGGGTACCTTACAACACGACGCAACATGATACGATGCAATGTGTGGCCCACGATAAGGATAATACGACGATACAGGGATTCTGCAATAATCAGTGTTTGGTAAGAGAATCATTTAATGATGCATTACGACATCTGATTTACTGAAGAATATGAAAACCCACTAATTAGGAAAAGTTCAGGAATAGTTATTCACTGCAACGTAGAGTCAGTTTCACCTCTTATCTCATTTCATCTCCTAACTTATTTTCTAACTGCTGTCCAACATTACCCCGCTGTCTTCTTCTTCTTCTTTGGCCAATAAACTCCCTTTCAAGTAACTCTTATTTATGTCAGAAGCGCCACCATGAGGAGTCGAGAAGTAGTGACGAGGTGGGACAAATTGTCGGGGAAATCTGCTTAAACTGCTGTTTTGTTTCCGATGTAAAAACTTGATATTTGGCACCACCAACTTCGTCAGGACGAAGATATATTGCCGTATCAGTATTTTGTTGCCGCCCTACTTGGTAATATGTTTCTTTTCTTGTCCCGTCACGTGGTTAATTGACCTTCTCTGTGCAGGACGATCTGTGAGCAAAGGTGAACACAGAAAGTTTACTTGTGGAATCATTGAGAGGGGAAAGTGTCCGCGTGCCTGTTCTTATTAGTTTAAAAAGTGTGTTTGTGTGAGTCTGTTGGAGTAACTTTGCTTCATTATGTAGAGACGCTGGTCTATACATTATGTTACGAAAGTTTAAAAACAACTTTCAGACTGATTTAAGAGTCAATCTCAAACTTAGTCAGTAAGCATATTTCTTAAAATGTCACTTAATAAGTGACATTTCAGGGATACCAGAAGCGCTCCTGTTGTCTCTCTATGTCACATAATAACTTTAAACTCTTCATTACTTTGAATGGCTGCAACAGTTTGATTCTAAAAATGAATCCAGTGTCCACATCATAACTTTAGTTTAGAATCTAGTCGTTCTTTTGGTTCCAGTTTGTGTGAATACTTTATAAAGGAAATCGTAATCTGCAGTCTCAGAGTCTTTGGGGGAAACCTTCAGGAACAAACAGTTAAGTGAAAGATCAAAGTCAGCACGGCCCGACTCCTCATTCAGTCCTGATAGTTAAACCAGAGGACTGCACACCAGTGATACATTATCCTGTTCATGCTTCAGAGTAGAAATATGAACACAGAGTTAATGGGAGCCCAGTTTTCTTCCCACAAAAGGTAAAAATATTTCAAAGTTCACTTACATTCTCCGACTTCACCACAGCGATCCGGTCAATGATGAGCTTGAATTCCTCTCTGTATTTAGCTGCAGGAGAAAAATATCTGATGTGAGAAACTAAATATAGCTTCTAATGGAGTGCTGCAGGAATGAGCCTAAAAACCCACAAACGAGAAAGTTCCCTAGTTGGTTCCCTCATCCCAAACGTCAGCAGGTTTTCTGAATGGTGTTTTGCTAAGATGCTAAAGATATTCTGTTGGTAGTTTAGGACGTCCATTACAAAGTTCATCAGGGCCAGAGGTACATGATTCAGCCCTGAGGGACGTTTGGAAACTTTAAATGAATTCTACAACTTTCATATGTGTAAGGTGGTTTCTGACGAGTAGCCAAACGAGACCTCAGTGGATGTCTGAACATGAAACTGAAAAGCAAAACACAACTTTTACTTCAGGGGATTGAACAAAGCTTCAACAATCATACAGGTGGTGTTCATTTGAGAAGATGTTATGAAGCATCTAACTTTCCTAAACTTTCGTTAGCTTGATGGCTAACTGTTTTGTTCAATGCTTCAAAATCCCATAGAGAAGTCCCAGTGAAGTGATGGAGTTCATCAAGTAAGCAAAGCCAATTCAACTTCCAATTTGGCCTCCAAACGCTGTAATAAATGTAGTTGGTGTTCAACTGTGAGATCTTACATTTCAAAAGGTGTAACAATCATAAACTTTCGTTAGCTTCCAATTTAGCATACAAAAATGTCATCCCTGCAGCACCGTCACATTCAGTAATCCATACAGCTGACTGATTTTAAATGAAAATGTTTACATGAAGACAAAAAGGTGACTGCAACAACTTAAAATAGCTTTTCTATGAGGGGGGCAGAAAAATATAAATGCACAGAAATACTTCACTGTGAAGGTATTTCCAGATTTAGACTCGTGAAAATGTAAAAGTGACAAGAGATGTGTGGTTCGTGAGCTGCAGTTTGCAGGATTAGCAAAGCCATTTTAATCCATTACACTTCTGGCTGACCAAGCAAGATCACATAGCAAAGAACGAGCTGAGTTTGTTCAAAGGTAGTAACAAAGTTCAAAAAAGAGGGAGGGGGGACACTGCAAGCTTAAAGAGAGGAAAGAGGTTTCCCTGCAGCAAAGATCCAGAAAGATCACAGAGAATCCCCAAAAGGCAAAAAGCAGAGTCACTAAAGACCTTCAGTAATTCTTTCCTGTGGGAACCAAACAAACCGCAGCTGACGAGCTGATGGGGCTCATCAGATAACCTATCTATCTCCCTTTGTTTACATGATAAGCAGATGTTCAGACGTGTGCAGACTCTGTGATCAACTCGGGTTATCAAACAGCCATGCAAGAATGTTTCCAGGCGTAGGTATTCCATTCATGCGTTTAGGTGTGCATTGGCATGCGGCTCAGGACAATTGAAGTGTTTCCTTTTTCCTGATGTTGACGGAAAGAACACTTCTAGTGAGATAGTTTGCACGACTCACATTCACAACAACAGGAAACCCAAAGGAAGCAGCCACTTACATCTGTCCCAACAACAGAATTCCTTTGCACAACACAGTGAGTAACAAAGTATGCGAGATAGTTATTTATTAGCCAGAGGTCTGCACAAACAAGCAACACGCACACATGTTCAGGATCCCCCCCCCCCCCCCCCCCCCCCCCTCCAAACACAGCTACACTCCCCACTGTGTGCCCCAGTTTTCACATCTGATGAAAAAGCATTAAAGGTCTACATCCAGTCATGCATGTGGACTTAATTATGATTAAAATACTATCATCACAATTACCACTTGGAAATCTGCAACCACATGCTCGGACAGACTTTAAATGTGTGGGAAGCACTTTTTCTAATTGGACAGCCACGTCAGCTGGCAGCTTTTTAAACCTCTGTCAACAACTGCACTGCTGACATAGCATCTGGACCCAACATGCTGGCAACTGCAATGCAAGGTCACTTTGGATAAACACTCAGGGAGGTTACAATATGTTTGCACTGGAGACAGTGCCAAAGGTAAAAGCACTTTTTCAATGGATCTGATGAATCATTACAAGATCATTATTTGTCTCCTGGCTGAAAATGTTTCGCAATTTTTAACTGCACATGTATTCCTTATCTTTGAGCTGAAGGGTCTTTTTAAACAGTCCGAATGTACTCCCCTAACAAGGCAACTTATGAAGGAAAACGTAAAAAAATATGTTCCTCCTACAAGTACAAAAGATTGATTTATAAGAAACACAATGCTATATGGGTAAGATAAAACATTCTGAATATTGTTGCATCAAACTTATTTTTTACAAATGGCTAAGCTGCTGCTGTTTCTTTAAATGTACAACAGTGAGTTCCAACCAAGCAATCTGATTGGACAAGAGGCATTCCATGAGTGACCATATAAGAACAACATCACTGGGACTTTTCCCAAGACGTATCACTCCTCCTAAGCCAGGAGTTCTGGTTCACTTTAATTATACATTTACAGCTGACAGTGTTTTTCTTTATCTGTCAATCTCAAACCTCAGAATCACACCACAGACCAGGGCTGGGCGATATGACCTCAAATCAATATCACGATTAATTGAACTCGGTTACGATTAATTAACGATTTTTTTGTTTTTGCCCTCATAGTTCACTGACGTGGTCTCTACTGTAAATATGCTCAACTATTAAAGCTGGGATCTTTTCTCTAATGAAAGAGTGATCACATCTGATGAACTATTTTGTGGTTATTTATTGAATATTAATATTACATTGCTTCCATGTGATTCTAAACGGCTCCTGCCGCTTCAAAAACTTTCGTATCTGTGCAGCATGGGCCCGTTTCATCCTCTGAGCTCGTTGTTGGCGTCTCAGAAATAACAAAATTATCCACAGTTAGCAGGATGGACTCAGCCCGCGAGTGGTGGCCATGGTTGCTTCTTCTTCTTTCTGCTTCTTGGCAGATTTGCGAGCCAACTATGTGCATACTGCCACCTGCTGTATCAGACTGTGCACATGCACAGGTGTACGCGAGCACGGAACGATGTTACTAATGTGAACGAAGACCAGCAGGCGAGAGGAGAGGGGAGCGCAATCGTGCTCGTTCATGGTACGAAACAATCGTGCCTAATGTGTAAAACGCCCTTACACACATGTAAAGGTTTACAAATAAGCTGCTCTGTGGTAACCACGGACACCGACAGTAGTATAGAATGTTTAGGTTGCTTGGCAACAGTATAGTTTCAGTTAAATTGTGAAAGTAGTTGAGTTGGTGGAGTGAAAAAATAATCTGTTGTTGATTTTCACTTGTATCACTTTTTTCTGCTTGTATAACTGTTTTATAAAAGTGACGTCACTCGAGGTCGAGAGATTGTTCTGGATATCAGCGCTGCCGTGACTATCAGCCTTGTGCCTACGACCAAAGCAGTGCTGATATTCAGTAAAACATCACTCCCTCTTGTGTGATATAGCTTAATAACATAATGTCTGTCTCCCTTCACACAGACTCCAATCTGACTTTCCTCAAGTGAAATCCAAAAGGACTTTCATTTGCTATAATGTAAAGGTAGAGGAAAGCTGCATATAACATTTGAGGACCTGTAACCACCAACATTTGTCTGTAGAGGCCAAAAAGAAGAGGATTTTATTTTGTATGTTAACAATGATTCAGAGCAGGATTGCATAAGGATCTGAAGAGTCAGTGGGTGGAGGAGAGGAACAGCAGAGAGCGAGACAGTGAAACATATTTACAAGAAATACAGCAAAACTGCTCTCAGCTCTACTACGATGTAGGGCTACGACGATGATTAATCAAACTGTTGTCAGGTTGTCATCTTGAAATAATGATATTAGCATAGCGGCCATTTTCGTCGGGTGTCATGCTAAGTCTTTTCAAGTCAACGTTTAGGGAAGCCAAAATATCTTAATGGTTTTGCTGCTTCTTGGTTTCCAGAATCTAGGGGAAAGAATTAAAAGCCAAAGGCTAATTTAGAAACTTGTAACATGATTAACGTTAGCATCGAACAATTTTCTAGCCGACATCCTAAACTAGGAATGTGTAGATTTCTGATCCCATAGTGTAACTACAATATCAGCAGTTTTAACCAAGAAGTGGTTGAATGCTGCGTAGCTGCTAGCTTTCATTTTACGTTCTTTGGCAGCCAATTTCCTCACTGTGCGAATCTAAATTGTGTCTTTATTACGTCATCTTGCTGTTCCAGGTTGTAAATGGTATAAAAGAAGTAAATAGATGAAAGAGAATCTGAAAACACCGTCTTCGGAGAAAGTAACAGAGGCCCTATTCACACTGCTGTTTCAAGCTCCGATATTTCTGTGACGTTTTGCTTTCAATCCGAATGTCACGGAGGCGTAATGGGGGGGACGAAGTGGTCCCCCCTCTGTACCGTCTTCGGAGGTAGTAACAGAGACGTTACAGAGGCGAGACGGTAACGTGGAGCACAGCGCCGTACTTCCGAAACACTGAAATGCAAAGTGAATTCACAGACCGGGACACCAACGACATGCAGTCATGGAATCAATATGAATCTAAAAAAGGCATGATGATGGCTAAGCTTAGTTACGGCACTTTTTCTGAAAAGGGCTAGAGGCGTTAGCATCAATATTTGAGCTTCACACTTTTAGCGTTACGTCAAGAGGAAAATGGCCGCTGTGTGAATACAGCATATTAGCTAATGTTAAAAGACAGCTAGCAGCAGTTAGCATCAACCACTTTCTAGTTAACAGGACTGCTGTAGGCTATAGTGTTACAAGAGAGGATACATTTCTGAACGCTAACATTAGCTGTTTCTTAATAGCACCAGGTTCAGTGTGGGCTTGTGCATGCATGGGGTAGAGAACGAGCAGGGAGACAGGGAGGCCTGATTGGTTCATCAGATTGGTACCTCGTGGCAGACATTGGTCGAAGTTTTTACAGGCTTACAGCTGCTACAGATGACAGATTTTCTTTGTTCCTTTTTCAGAGCACATGAGTTATTAATTTCTGTCAGGACCTAAAGACAATTTCAACCAAAATCTTAAAAAGTGTATCTGGAGAAAATGACCCACCCTGCCTTTAAAGCTGTACTATAATGAATAATAGGGTATTCCTGGTGTTGCTAGAGGTGGGATCACCGGCCCTTCATGTGACAGTGCATGGTGACAGACTTCAGTGATGTGTTGTGTTCACGGACTCTGCTCAGTTACCAGGCAGCTAAAAATCCTGGAGGAGGAAATGACACAATTCCTGCTGCTGACACTGTAGCTCTGAAGAGAGGGGCTTTTAATGCAAACCAGATGTCTGCTTCACAACAGGGAACAATGAAAGGACATTAAAGTCGTTTCTTTAAACAGACTGGGGAATGTTAAGCTTTTAGAAAAACATGAATCATTTTACAAACAGTCCAAAAATAAAGAGAAGTGTCAGCGAAACACGAGGTCTGTGGATATTCATCCCGCTGTACCGAGCTGTGGCTGATGCCGCGTTTTTACTTCACATTTTCCGATGTTTAAGCGATTATATTAGAAGCTAACTCAGCGATATAAGGACTCTTTACTTACCACGCAACTGCAAGTCACTGTGGCCAATAAAGGGCTTAAATGTCTTCAGTATATCTGCATTTTTCACTCTGCCTGAACTGCCTCCGGTGGAGTAGAAATAATCCAGCAGCGCGTCTTCACTCACATCACTCATCTCTCTATCGTCTTTGTACCGACCTGTTTGTGTTTTTAAAGGATGTTTTCAATTCTCTCAGTGTGTTTCACTCAGCCATAGTGCAGTCCTCTTGGCTAATTTGTTATAGTACATGTCTCTAAACTTCACTCCACCCAGAGCAAGCCGAGCTGACCACTGCTGCGCCTCCTCCTGTTAACCCTTTAAAGACACCTCAGCATCTTGTGTTCACACTGCAAGCTCTGCAGGATGGACTCTCAATCCGTCTGAAGCTTCCGTTGTTATCGCTGATATTTTTCACACAGTGCAAAACCTCTAACCCCAAAGTGATGCACGAGGCCTCCAAAAGAAGACTATTTGTGCTCCTGCAGCCTCGTGTAGTTTTCTTCTCAAAATGTTGGTGGGGGGAGTACTAAGACTTTTTACACTACAGGGAAGAAATACTAACAAGTTAAAGTCGTGCATTATCCTAATGAATTAAAATGACACAAGTTTCAGCTTTATTATATATCTAAAGTACGAAAAGTAAAAATACCAATCATGCAAAATGATCTAGTTTAGAATGATTCATTATATATTATTATAAATGCATTATTGCATGCATCTTAAATGTAGGTGGAGCAGATTTTAAAAAAATCAGACTGCATTACATACAGTAGTTTGTCCTTATTGGTATCGGTTATTTATCCCACAAATAACAAACAACCTTTTGTTGCATGTTCTCCGTTATCTAGTTTGCGAAATTGCTTTCTTTGAGTGCAGTTTTTTTTGCACTTTTACACATGTAGTGTTGTGTCTTTTTTGTTGTTGTTGTTTGTTTAAGGAGCAAACAACCCCTGAGGTTACTGGTAACGATCCATATTCAGATCTATGAACACACACAATGAGGCTTCAAAAGAATAACATTTATCATAATTAGAAGATGTTTTTGGTCAAAGTGCACGTTAAACGTTTCCATGATAGGAGGTGATCCCTCATATACCTCAGAGTGTTTATGGTTTCTTTGGGGGGTTGATGCTGGTTGTTGTTAATCATAACAGAGTCCAGGTTAATGGGGGTGAAACATGTTTGATATGTGAGTCTGGACGAGTATTTTTAAACAAACTGGGCTGCACGGTGGTGTAGTGGTTAGCGTTGTTGCCTCACAGTGAGAAGGATTCCTGGTTCGTATCTGCATCGGACGGGAGCCTCTCTGTGTGGAGTTCTGGGCCCACAGACATGCTTGTTAGGTTCATTCGTGACCTTACATTGTCCATATGTGTGAGTGTGAGTGTGGCTGGTTGTCCGTCTCTGTATGTCAGCCCTGTGATTGACTGGCGAACAGTCCATGGTGTACCTGCCTCTCGCCCAATGGCAACTGGGATCGGCTCCAGACCCCGGCGCCCCCTAATGGGAAAAGCGGTATAGATAATGGATGGACGGAAAAAACAAACTAAACCCTGTTGATATTAGACACTTAGAGGAGACTATGACTGTTGAGTGTGGCCTCACCTGGTGAAGAAACAAGCACATCTCTGACCTTGATAGATTATAAATGATAATATTTTGTTTTTGTCTAGCCAACAGAATATTTTAGTAGCTTAGACTGTTGGTCACATGATACGAGAGATTGGAAGATGTCGTTTTGGACTCTGGAAGTGTGTGACGTGGCATTTATCGCTACACACACACATTAAATAGACCAAAAAGTTCCTTTATTTAATTAAGAAAACACTCATTCTGGGGCATCGGTAGCGCAGTGGTTTGTAAGCACGCCTCATGTACGGAGGCTATGATCCTTCGAACGGCCCAGGTTTGAATCCCACCTGTGGCTCCTTTCCTGCATGTCATTCTCCACTCTCTCTCTTCCTGATTTCTGACTCTATCCACTGTCCTGTATCTCTACAATAAAGGCCCAAAAAGCCCAAAAATAATTGATTTAGAAAAATAATTTGATTCAGTAACAGTTGATAGAGCTGCAGCTCTATAGCTCTACAGTGCAGCTCTCCCAGCATGTTTAAAGTTGATGTCCGATCATTGTTAATGGTTAACATAGTCTGTTGAGGCGTTAAATGACTCTGCTTTCTTGATCAATATATCCAGCACTGAGGATGCACTGTGTGCAGGACAGACTCAGCCTCTCTGTGCTGCACTTCTTCAGCCCATCTCTGGCTCCATTGAATACAGCTGAATATCAGACAGTGGTTGACTGTTTTCCCTTCTATGAGAGCCTTCTGAACTTATATTTTGGGATGCAATTATTGCACACACAGCCTGGTTTTTGTAGCTAGTTTACAAACCAAGAAAGGCGAAAAATACTTAATATACAGTAAGCCACGTTCACCTGACAACTCCAGATAAAAAGCTTATTTCAAGACATGTCAATTTAGATTTACTCATTACTACCAACTCAGGCCTTATTTTTAAATGGTAAACGGACTTGAGCTTGTATAGCACTTTTCTACTACTTAAAGCGCTTTTACACTGCATGTCCACCTACACAGACCATCGGAATTAACTAAAGTTAACTAATTGCGGAAGCAATTCGGGGTTAAGTGGCTTGCCCAAGGACACATCGGACATATGGCTGCAGGAGCTGGGGATTGAACCTCAAGATGCACCTTTGCAGTGTAGAAATCCTGACTGAGATAGCCTGTAGTCTTTGTGGACCACCAACTACACTAAACCACGGCCCTGGTGCCAGAAGAATTAGAGATTTTGCAGCTGGGCACCACAAAAAGACACAGAAAACATTGGCAAAAAATAATGAACTGCAGGTGTTTTTCATATTTTGTATATACCAGCTGCTCTTTGGCGTGGGATAGCAAGAGATAAGATAAAAAATGTTTCCCTTTCTTTATTCATATCTGTTATATTTCCCAGAAGTAAAACACAACCGCAGGATAAACAACGGTTGTAGTGTCTCCTCCATGTTATGTTTTGTTGGCTAAAATGCAAAGTGTTAGGACGGTTTTGTAAATGAACACGTTCCACTATTACATCTATAGACAGTCACTCAGGGAGGCTACATAATCAAACATGTAAGAAGCTGGTTTTGATTAAAGTGCATATTTTAAAATCTGCCTGATGGGTTACATTTGGATCAGACACTTATAAACATCTCCTCCCCCCCTCTGTGCACAGCCCTGATAATGTTGAGGTCCAGTCAGTTCAGGTATTAGACACACAACACATTGTCAGATTAATTGTGTGATTGTTCTGTAAATATTAAATGTACCAGACTTACACGTTAATCCCTGTGTCCTGCTCTGGTGTTGCCTCTCTGCGGACGAGCTTCCATTTAATTTAAAAAATGGGTGATTTGTGTTTCATGTTTTCGGCTGCGGCCCTGAGAAGACAATATTGTAATTACAGTAAGCTCCTTACACGCTGATACAATTATTGAGGTGAGGACTTTGTATTGTCGCGTGAAAGTGGGACCTTATGCTCTTTCAATTTAGAGAACAACACAAGTTCTCCCAGGATAAAGACATTTGATCCACCAGCATATGCCGCGTCTTTGTGGAATGAATTTATGCCAAAGAGCAGCTGGTAATACATTATCACCTTTCTGCTGCCTGCCTGCCTGCCCACCCGCCCGCCCGTCCGTCCGTGCGCCCGACCGCCCGCCCGCCTGCCTGCCTGCCTGCCTGCCTGCCTGCCTGCCTGCCTGCCTGCCTGTCTGTCTGTCTGTCTGTCTGCCTGCCTGCCTGTCTGTCTGTCTGTCTGTCTGTCTGTCTGCCTGCCTGTCTGTCTGCCTGTCTGTCTGTCTGTCTGTCTGTCTGTCTGTCTGTCTGTCTGTCTGTCTGCCTGCCTGCCTGCCTGCCTGCCTGCCTGCCTGCCTGCCTGCCTGCCTGCCTGCCTGCCTGCCTGCCTGCCTGCCTGCCTGCCTGCCTGTGAACACATCAACCATTCTTCACTTTATCAAATGATTCAGTCATGTGTATTCTCAAACATTCTGCAAACTGTGAAGGACAAAATGCAAATAATCTCCTGCTGCAATAAAACATACAGAAGTATTATGGGATGACATTGAACTTTGTTTTCCTGCAGAAAAAGTCAAGCTGATATATAAATATAGAAGACATTGTTGGACTGTTATTTATTCAATAGTCACATTTTACTTTGTAGATGTAGACATGTTATTTATCAGAGATTTAGAAAACACAGTCTGGACTTCTGTGTTATCTTTGCTTTGTTCTTCAAGAAGAAAAGTTCCTGATCATTAGAGCCGGCAGATAAATGAAGTGAAGGCCAAAGGACAACAGATACGATACAATACATTAAGATAAGTTACAATACCATACTGAACTGTATTGTACGATAATGTATGGTATGATGCAGTACAATATGGTCCACTGCAGTACGATACCATGTGATACAGTAAGATACGGATACGGTACGATATGGTACGATACCATACGATACTGTATCGTACAAGACGGTACAGTACGATAACATACGATACTGTAGTGTACGATACGGTACAAACATGATATGTTTCAACATGGTACACTACAATATGATACGATACAGTAAGGTGCGATGCAATACTGTATTGTATGATACGGTAGTACTTGGTACAGTACGATAAGACACGATACAGTAAGATACGGTACGTTGTTATCGACTGGCACCTAACATATAAAGATTGATTGACTTTTCATGAATCTTGGTAGGAGGGTTTAGTAAGGGCGATCAAAGATGAATTGGTCCTGGTCTGTTTGCATTTCATGTGCTAATAAGATCCAAACAATGTTTTAGCAACACCTTTGGTTTTGTCCTCTTCTGTATTAAGAACTCGTCGACATCAGTGAGTGAAAGATAAGAAAAAAAGGTGCTTTTATTGTCACATCTAAAGTAGTCATTTCAGCCCAGGTGTTAAACATATACCTGGCCATTTTTAATCTGGTGAAAACTGTGAACTGTGCTGAAACTTGTGCTAATCTAGAAAAGATTTCTCTGCAGCTACTTTGCCTGCTTTGATGCTTTGTCAGGATCCATGAGGTCAAAGAGGTCAAAGAGGGGCCAGATGTTCTTGTGCACCATGTGAAGGTCAAAGCCAGCAGTTTGATGGCAGCGTGTGTGTGGTACTGATGGAGGGCAGATGTTCACGGGGTTATCCACTACATATGGCTGCCGCTCCAACACACCAGCCTTTTCACAGCAGCGCTCTTGTAAACACGCTTTAGTTCCCTGTTGTGTTTTTTTCTGCCCCTGTAAAACATGTCCTAAATCCAATCACCTCGGCCCCGTAGAGGAGATGATGTTGATGAATGGGAATGTGTGCTGGTTGTAGTGACCTATAAGCCCCTAGTGAGATTACAGGCGGCCGGGCTGCCCTGTTCAGGGCAGCAGGAAGCAGCCGGAGCTTAAAGAGGGATTGTTTGGACAGACAATGGTGTCTACCTGGTTTTAATCCGCGCTCAGAGAGAGTACAGGGGGATTGACAGCGTTTAATAAATGAAAGTGCTCCTATAATCAGGATTTGCTAAAGTGCCCCTTTGTGATAATCGGACATTTTTTACAGCATGGTTTTTGACATCTGCCACAGCAGGTGGTGTTAACCCCTCCACTGCCCCCCAGCTGCAGGCAGGGTGCAACTCCAGCAGACCTCATGCAGAGAGGTGCACATGGACATGATATTAACAATAATGAAAAAGTGTTTAAAGTCTCAATATGTGCATTTTTTAAATGTAAGTAAGCAAGGACATTTAATTTAGATCACACCGTAAACTGACAGCACTCATAAAGTTCTTCATGGTGAATAAGGAAGATTAAAGAGTGCAAATTAAGTCAAAAATAATAAAACAAAGACACAACATTTGATAGAATATCTGTTCATCATGTAATGGGAGCAGACTTTAATTGAAACATGATCCCTACATGCTCGTCTGAACTCTTGGATTCTTGTAAAAAGATGCATAAAAGCTTGAAACCTCAGACTCTGAACATGTTAAAAGCAGACATTTTGCACATACAGAAATGACCTTTCATAAGATCAACAGTGAGACACGAGAGCCTTAATGTGTCCTAATGAGCAGCTTCCTCCTCAACGGGCCTTTACTTACATCTCACATCTCACAGCAGGGGCGTGTCCAGACTTTTTTATAATCGGGTGGCCTAACTGGGGCACTGACTTGTGCAGGGGTGGCCTGAAGGTTGTGTGTGCACACATGAATGAAGAGCATTTATTTACCCCTTCTGTCTGCACTAATCACAACGATTTTTAATTAACAGAAGATAATGGCGACATTTACATCCTCTAAGTTTAATTCTTGAAGGACTCACACAAATATGTGAGTCTAAAGTCACAATTTAAAGTGTTTTAAAAAATTCAAACAAACATATGCACAGCCTTAATAGTGGATTGCAATAAAAGTCCCACCTCTGGCAAACCAAATAGCCAATCATTGTAACGGATTTTGGGGTAGCACCTGGGGTGGCCAATAAGATATTAACGGGGCCCCATGCCACCCCTGGCCACCCATCTGGACACGCCCCTGCGGCACAGACTATGTTCAGATGTTATTCTTTGGTTTTCTCCAAGGTTTGAGCTTCAACTGCATCATTTGAAGGCGGATAGTTACTTTAACTGTGTGCGGTTTTGTTAAGCGGAAAGGAAATCTCTGAATTATGTTCCCTTCAAACTCTATTTTTTTACCCTGAATCTTTACTGATCTTTACACCTTTGCACAAACCTCTTCAGAGTCGTCTTTACTTTGATGACAAGATAATTTAAATGATGTTCTTGTGCTTGCAGAGATATGCTGGATTCAGTTTGGGAGTCATCCTTGTGAAGACGTCTTTGAATAAAAAAGGTAATTACATTTTTTATCACATTTTGAGCTTTATTTCACGTCAATCTGGAGGAGAGAGCAAATACTGGTTGAATGCACCTCATAGATGGCAGCCTGTTCCCGCCTGATATTACATCAACTATTACTAAACACAAATACTCTGCAGCCTGAGGCCTGCAGCGATCATACACCCTCAGCCGACCACACCGCAGCCTCATGACTTCCATATTTAAAGCTAATAGATCAAGCATGTGTAATTACTTCACCGCTCAATGAAAGCTGCATTTTAATAATTAAAGTCCAGTGTATCGGCGATAAGGCATAATAAAATTGTTTTAAAATCAAGGATTACATGAGTAAATCCCCGCAGGCCAGATGTGAGAAGAGGAGGGGCCTGCAGCACTCTGGGACCAGATTAAACAGAAAATCCCACAGGACCGCCGCTGTCTTTCCCCCTGCAGCTTAGCGGGCTTGTGTGGACTCAACATGCTGTAATCCACCGATTAGCTGATATAATCACCTGTAAATACACCTTGGCCATGAAGTTCGAGAAGGCTGGCAGCAGCAGCAGGCTCGCCCGGCCCTGCAGGATGTGTGCATGTAGACTTTTTGGGTTGAGATCTGAGCACGTTGAAACTTTGAGAGAAGCAGAAACAGACAGACAGCTGGAGCAGATGTTTGATCTGCTCTGAATTCCTGGAATGGAAACTAAACTATATGATGCATACACTCTATGCACCATGCAGCAGTAACGGTATAGAAACGTCACCCCCCTCCCATTGGTTGAGGTGAATTCTCCGAAGAATATCCTGCGGTGTTCTCACATCAGCTCACTCGGACTTGCTGCTGGAAAAATACTACGGGTCTTGCAGGAGAAACTCTGGGTGAAGTACGAGTGAAAAATTTGGCTTTTTGCATTCACATATGCAGCTCCGGGAAATATCAGGAGTTTTTCAGGAGATTTCTGCAAGTGTGAAAGCCCTAATAGTGTTTTGTTGCTACTTTAACTTTAGTAATCGAGGTCAATACACCAGTGAAGGCCTGTTTAGTAAACCAAAGTGATAGGTAACCAGTTCAACATCAGATATTAAATAATGGGATCTTATAGTTCACACAGTAACGACCTCTCTGTTGTAGATCTTCTTCACTGAACACTTTCTTACACCACCTGCTGTCTGAGTTAAAAAAAAAAGAGAGAAGAAGAACAGGAGAGACGAGAGGCGTGCGACCAGTTCATGTTGTTTTTTAATGTCGTTCACACTCCGCTCACAGCACAACGGATGAAACCATCAGAAGAGGGATCGTAACGTATGTCAGCCTCTTTATTTCTGTAAGACACTTTAAAGTCATGATTTTGGTTCATAGCACATTCATGCCTGGCAAATGATTAAGACTACATCAACAACAAAAAAGAATGTACAGATGATGGAAGCAAATAATATAAACAATATCTTATATATAAAACATAGCAGGCATAATAAATATTACACTTAAACAAAAACTAAAAGTAAACAGAGTTAACCTATTTTGGTTTGCCGATGTTTGGAAGAGAAATCACTGATCTGAGAAATGTTACGATCTCCTGGATAAAAAGCAGCTCTGCAGATTCATTCGGTACAAAAGATCAACCCAAACTGTTCAACCTCTTGTTAGTGTCACCATCACAAAGAAACACGAGAAATGAAAACGTGCTCCAAAACAGGCAAACGTAGACTTCTTTTGTTCTTGTCACTCTGACTGGGGTGTGACATGTACACTTGTGCGTGTGGTTTGAAACATTTAGGCCTTAGGAGAGAAAATACACTCATGCCAGGGTGTGAATAGTGCAGGAAAATCCCCCCCAAAAACCCTGAAAGCAACCGTTTTCAGTCATTACTCAGTTATAGTAGCTCCACGTATCAAGGGGCATCAGTCTGTGTCTTTGGGTGCACTTTGTCTCGGGCATCTTTCTGCTTTGTAGGTCTTTATTCTTTGGGTGTGTTAGCGTGCTCACAGGAGATGGTGTATCAGTTTTGGTTCAGTCAGGAATCAAAGGACCTTATTTCCATTCATTCACACATTCACATTCAAACACACACATGCACACGTCTGTACACAAACCAATAATTAACTCAAATTCATTGTGACTGTTAATGTAAGTTCACTCCTTTTAGTGATTCTTCTACTTAACAAAGATAACTGTGCAATTTTTTTATCTTTTCTTGAAGCAAAACCGGGAGCAGTACAAATATTAGGAGGACGTCCCGGGTGCTGAGAGCATTTTCAAGTCTTAGCGTCCCTCGTTTTGGGTCGGAGGGGGATGCAGAATTCAGCTCCTCTCCGGTGCAGAGTGCAGGGATGGTCCACATTAAAGTCCCAGCTCCTCCCGTTTATGCTACTTCCGTTGCAAAGTGCAAGCAGTTACTGTGTCTCTCTGCCTCTCCCTTCCAATCCAAAAATTCAGAAACCAATGCAACAGCACAAAATAGGATTGTTATTGTCCAAATGCAAAAGTGGTACGATCAGTGTCCAAAAATCAACAGGAAGGGAGAGGGCAGCAAGAGAGAGAGTGCATTTGTGTCTCAACTATTTCAGTCCATCGAAGCAAAGCAAGTGTTGTTCCTTATTTCCACCGTCAGCTGGAGCGGTTATACCTCCCTGGGAGAGAAAAAGGACAGAAAACAACATTAATGCACGGACTTCTTAGATGGAAAGATCACGTTTTATCTAGAACCAACTTCAAAGCACACTTCTACAAACTTAAGTAACAGGATTATTTTGGGATGAACACTAAATTTCCCTCTTCTGTCTGTTCCCTAAACGTTCGGCTACATTAGGCTAGGTTAGCGTAGCACAAAGAGCGTCAAGTAGACGGTGCAGTAGATTGAGATGTAGCCTCTTTTTTGTTCAAAAGTAAAACAAATATGGAATCTAATAGCCAGCAGGGAGCAACAGCACTGCATAAAAACGAGAAACTGAGCAGACTTTCCAGGTTTTTGTAACCTCATTAAAGATTTTCCTGACGACTTTAAGGTCTCAATTACGATTTTCAGTCCTTTTTCGATATCGCGTTTTTAAAGGAAAATCGATCTAGTATCAACTCTGTCCTCCAAACATCATCACTTAAAGTTACAAAAAGAAGGGCCAAATTTAAAATGTTTACACTTTCAAAGAGTGGTCCACAAACCAAAGTTTATTAAGACACTGTTGGGGGGGAATAGCTAGCCTTGCTCTGTAAGAAAATCCACCTGTACAGCTCTGACAGTAACATGCTTAATCTATTTTGATCAGGAAAAAAAAATCAACAACAACAATCTAACATATTTGATTAAAGGCGTTACAAGCTGGACTCTTTCTTGTCCAGTTGCTTTTTCTTTTTGGAGTCTTTTATGAAGCAAACAGCATGTGAAGTGTTGAGCTTTAAAGGAGCTTGTAGGCTGATTCTGTTAAAATAAGACAGCTGAAGGCTATTAATTAGCTCTGGTAATTCTGAGCTAAGCTAACTAGAGCCGATGATTGCTTCACAGAAGTGACAAAGAAAGAAGTAATCGTTTTAAATGATTCAATTAAAAAACCAGTATAACAAAGGTGTGGACTTACGATGCAGTGAGGGTGGAGTTGAGGACCAGAGTGGTGCGTATCCTGTACAGCTGAGCTAGCGTTAGCTTCTTGTGCTGCTGAGCCGGTGACTTCCTCTTCTTTGGTGACATTTCCCCTGAATCACTGGTGGCTGTTGACGCGTTTATCCTATCAACACCACTAGATGGAGCTGTTTCCCCGTCAGAGCTGGTGTTACTCTCTGTTGGTCCTGCAGCTGTCCGTTGCCCCCGTCTGGCCTCCGCCCTCCTCAGGGTGGCACACAGTTTGTCAGTGGGCATGCTAACACTCAGACTGTCGTCTGACTGGTCGAGGTCGCTGGAAAAAAGCTCCAGGCAGTTCTTTCCGAGCTCCAACATGCTTTTACTGTGTGCGAGAGTTGACGTGTCTGTGTCCCTGTGTTCTGATTGGTCCTGAGCCTCATCGCTGAGTGAGTGTTTGTGGGTGACGGGGTTTTTTCTGTGGAGACGCTGGAGCAGGTTGTCCTCAGAACGGGATAAAGTCAGAGACGACAGCCTCTGGAGGCAGTGAGGACGGGGCTGAACGTGAGGCCGCCGCCGAGGTTTAGACGACTGGATTACAGACAGTTGAGACCCCAACGAGGCAGCATCCTCCTCCTCTTCCTCCGCTTCCTCTAAGCCTCCATCTTCTCCCTCTTCCTCCTCCTCTGTCTCCTCTCCTTCGCTCTGACCCGGCTGAGGCTGGAGTTCTCTCAGGAGGGACTCGGGGGAGAGGGTTCCGTAGGCGCTGTCCATGGAGAGGGAGCGACACTGGGGGTCCAGCTCCTCGCCGTCAGGCCCCGTCTCTGAGTAAACATTGGAGTGAACTCTGTGAGGGCTCATGGAGTGAGACTGCTGGACCTCAGAGCTTTCAGAAAGGGGAGATTCATCAGAGTCTGTTTTGTCGGCTCCCTCCAGGTTCATGTTGGCGGCGGGAGGTTCCTGATGTTCTCCTGGTTCATCGATGTCCATCACTGACAGAGTCTCAGTGGAGCCGTCAGATTGACTGAAAGAAGATGGATGGTTAATTGGCAGGTTACAACAACAGCAACAACAACAACAACAACAAAAACCTTAAAGATCACTCGAAGGTGTTTAGTACAAGAACCAAACAATACAGAGGCTTAAATTATTCTTATCTTTAAGACTGTGTTGATTAAATCTTTTTATCTTTAGCTGCATTAGATTCAAATTAGTAAGAAAACGTTAAATCTGTTTTTACTCTTCAAAGTTATTGTTCTTAACAACATATAGAGAAACACAAAGGAGAAGATCAATAGCACTCTTCTCTTTATATTGAGTAGGAAGCCAAGGTCACTTTTTCATACGATACAGTTGGTAAAGATCTTGTGATATCCTGTAGCAAGTTAGTTAAATAAGCAGGTTTCCCAAAACGTTGAGCTGTTCCCTAAAGCTAATACGTCCACGTACGCTTTTCACGAGAGCTTAATTCAAAGTCGGTCTTATTTGACCAAGGCAACAAGTAATAAGCCGTTCTTGTAAGTACCTTGAGTTGGGCTGTGCTTTGGGCCTCAGGCATGGGGAACTGGCAGTAGAGTTGCTGCTCTCTTCTTCCTCCTCCTCTTCCTCCAGTCGGTCAGAACATCTCTTCAGTCTGTTCTTCTGTCGGAGGCTCTCCTCAGTGCGGAGTCTCTGGAGCTGGTTCTGCAGCACAGTGAAATAAAAAAAATCAACATTAAGCAAGCGAAGCACAGAATCCTGCCTCTTTAACCTTTTCTCAGAAACGTTTATTGCAGAGATATGAACTGGCTCTCCCACCTGGACGTTGCAGATTGCATCGATCCAGCTTCGCCCCTGGGTGGCGCTGTTGGCTTGGAAAGTGTAGGCAGCCACTGCACTCTTAAACTCATTGAGGTAGATGAGGATGAATGAGCCTAAAGAGAAAAACAGCATTTATGATTATTATCACCACCACTGGTCTCTGAGTCTGACATTATTTCAACTTCAGGGAGTTTTTACAGCTTTTTATTCACACTGAAACAATAAATCCATCAAATGTACAAGCCGGGAATCAATTCATCAGATGAGATCCTGAATATTTGGTTTGTTAAAGCCTCTCAAAAGTGAATATTTCCTGCTTCAGTATTTTTATATCCACATATCAGTATAAATAACAGCTGGCTCCCTGTCTTCCTGTTATCACTCACCGGGGTCTTTGAGCTCCTTACAGACAACGTTTTGAATGAGCAGAGGCTGCCGGATGATCTTGATTTTCTCCCCTCTTTTCACAGGCTTCGTTATCAGCAGCAAGTCAGTGAAGAGGATACAGTGAACGTCCATCTGCAGAGGACATCAAATCATCTCAGGTCTGACAGAAACACTTTTATTGTCAACTGTTTTATGTGAAACGTGAGGCCACTGATGTGAGAAACCAGATGTTGGGGTCTAAAGATAAAAAAATGTGAGTCAGACTTACCCGACTGTCTTTGCCCTCTTTCATCCTCAGCGCTCCCTCCAGATACAGCTGTCGGGTCTCCTCCGGTGACGTTCCTCTCATGGGAGCCATCAGGTCGAAGCGGTTGTACTCCTTGAGAATCTGGAAACAAAAAGATGAAAGCGTGAAGCTGGATCCCACTTGAAGTTGAACAAATCCCTGGAGCTACATAAATCATTCCTTACCTTCTCCACCTCTTCACTGCTGCCCTCTACAGCCTCGTAGGAGTCAATGCGCGCAGAGATGGTGGCCAGCTTCTGTCGTTCCTGACGCTGTCGCATCTGAGAGTCCACGCTGTTGATGAAGCCCTCGACTGCAGCCACCTTTAGGTGAAGAGAAACAGAAATACTCTCACATTCTGAAGTTTTTTTAACAAGTTAAAGGCAGCGAGTAATGCATCTTCTCCATCTTTACCATGCTGTTGACGATGTCTCGTGCTGACGGCTCGTCTGTTTTCTTGAGTACACTCTTCAGCAGGAGTGGATATTTGGTGAGTCTCTGGTGAGGCTTTGCCAGCATGTCGGCCAGCTTCAGACGGTTACACTGCTTATGAGTCTCTGCCCACTGAATGAAGCGACACAAAGACAGGAAATTAAACATCTAATGAGCCAGACATGTTGAGAAAACATACAAGGAGTGAGTATGGAGTACTTGGGTTTCTGGGTTTAGTGTTAAAGCGAGAGAACTGACCGTGACGTAGGTCCTGAGGAGCTCGTTGTCCCTGAGAAGTGTTCGCATGTACTCCATGCAGCCCTCCTCCTCCATACAGTAACGGATGTAAGGCTGGAACCTGGAGCCAAACTGAACACACAAACACAAAAACAGACATGCATCAGACAAATGACTAAAATCAACACAAGGGAAAATATATATTTACCACTGCTACGATCTAAAGCCAACACTGTATCATCACGTTTCTACAACAGGAACTTTACACCAAGGGACCAGGAACCTTTGGAGGGACCAGGGTCTGGATTAATTAGAGGAACTAAGGGGGGTGGGTCTTACAGTACCGAATATTTCTGATGATCAAGAACTCTATCTGGAAAGCTACCGTTTTAAAAATCTACGAAGCGATAGTTCAGTGTGTTGTTGATGATTCATTTCTCATTAGGGTTCAGTTTAAAATCCTGGAACAACTCAGTTATTAAAAGACTCTTCTGGCACTAGCTCATCAGCGTGAAGGCCATGACTGTAAAGAGGTCATGGTTTCTTGGTAGCATTAAGCCTTCGGAGATAGAATATATTTTCAGCATGACTACAACTGACCGTCCTGAAGCCGTGGTGCAGGTCAGTGGGGTCGAGCAGAGCCCGGGCCTGCCTGGCTTTCTCCAGGACCGGCAGCATGACCTGGTTCCACAGGGACGTGTGGAGGCGGATGATCTCCTGGATGTTACTGAACATCTTGGAGGGCTCCACCTCCGTCAGCAGACCGCTCTCCTGCAGGTTCAGCAGCCCACTCAGGAACAGCTGCAAGAGAGACATAAGTTTGAGATAAGAGTTTCATTGTTCATTGTGTCTCTTCATATCTCAGTCCAGAGGCGGGTTCATCTTACACAACATGTCTTATCTTTACGTGTCAGCAGGTACAGTACTCCTCTTTGCACTTACATCAGTGATGACTCTCAGTTTCTTTATATATGTGGCCTCTGTTTGCAGCAGCTCCCATATCGCCTCCTGCTGGTGGAACTGTCGCCTCGTCAGTGTCTGCACACAAACACATTCACAGCATATGATTAAATATCACACATGTATTATCTTTTTTAACCATCAGACTGCTCAGTGTGAGAAGTGTTTGAAACAGGCAGAAGACAGATAAGCAGGACATGACTTTCACAAAAGCTCATATTCAAAAGTGTTGACTGAATGTTGAGCATGACAGAAATACAGAGAGCTCCTGGTGATGATCAAAGTGGCACATAAAAACTTGTAATTAGAAATGATGCACTTTAGCATGATGTATTTATATTTGTTTCTTCATCCTGTTACTTCTGAAGTGTTGTATTTGAGCACATACTTATTACAAACCATGAGATGACGTGATCTGAATCAAATAGAGATTTGAATTTAACTGACCTTCTGTAATTGTAATGAAGGAAGCTAACCTCATTGTGTGACACGTGGAGTTTAGCAGCAGCTGAGTCAATCAAATGTTTTATGTAACTTGTCATAAGAGGAGAATGTGCAGCGTGATGTACAGCAGCTGAGCCGTGATACGGCTCTGCTGTGTGATAAATTCAATAAACATTAACAGTGGCTGTTATCGTTCACGTTGGTATGCAGCGTATCTGACGGCAGCTTCACATTTGAAGCTCATTATGCAAGATTCTGGGAACCAGGAGCATCAAAGATAAATAATAAGGAGTTTATAGAGTCAGATCCAAACCAGGAAGCAGGATGCCAGCATGTTTATATAATGTGTACACATAACTAAAGTGAGTGTTTAAAACTGTGGACATGCAGAAGACTGAGTGACAATTCTTAAAATGTTTGAAGGTCAGAAAAGTGAGACGGTTATGGTTTTTGCTTTCTTGTTGTTGTGAAGATATTCACATACAGTATATTTAGTGTGGTGCAGCTGCTGGTAACTGTTCGGTTTCTAGGCAGGGATTTGTCACATTACTGTGAGTTCATAAAAAAAAAAAAGGAGGGGTGCATGCTTATGCCCTCTCCCCAGCCAGTGTGCTCTGTACCTCTGAGTTGTCCAGCAGCGTCTGCCAACTGTCCTCCATCACCAGGTTGGTCTCCTCCTCCTCCTCCTCCCAGGAGTCCTGGTGGAAGGAGAGCTGCCGCGGCACCTTGGGCAAACCGAACAGCGTGTAGGAGTGCAGCTTACTCTGAAGCTGCTCCAGACGGTCCAGCTCCTGTAAACAGACAGAATGATTGAAATTAAAACAAGTCTTTAGTAGTTTAAATGAGGTTAAGAACACAACACCGAAAGGAGATGTGAAAGTAAATGTCCTTTTGTGCTGATTTATTGTTCAATTCAAACTGTAAGTGAAGATGAGTCCATGCATTAGCATATAAATCCTGTCCTAACTGGCGCCTTAATTCTTAAATCGAACAGCAGCTCCTATTCAAGCCTTTGTTCAGCCTGCAGGGCCTGATGTAGTTATGAAAATGAGCTCTGTGCATTGAGACCACTTTAACAATAGACGAGGAGGGAGAGGGGGTAAAACCTGCAGCATGGGGGGGGGGGGGGGGCACGGACCAGTGGTTCATGCACCGTGACACCTAACGTTCGTGTACAACAAATTTTAAAATAAATTTCAGCCCTCCTTTCAGAGTTCGGTGAAAGCAGAGCCTGACAGTGGTTCAGCAACACAATATGGAGGGTGCAGGAGGTCCTGGACCTGGTGTAGGAACTTTGGCTCTGAAGGGGTTAAAAGACACACTCAGGGTGAATAAAGATGAGCCCGGTGGTGACAGGTGACTGACAGATACTGTCTCTGTGTGACATCTGCTCCTGTTGCAGAGTGTGAACTCAGAAGAAAAGACAACAAAGGGAGTGTGTGTGTGATTGAGCTTCAGTAGAATAAAATGGATTTCTTTTGTTTAAAAGTAGACAAAGAAAAGGTTGGGCACTTTGGGATTTCTTATTTGTGTTAATTTATATTGGGAGTTGGCTCCTCCCTTCCTTTAGTAAAGATGGGTTAGCAAAGCATAGAACAATGAATGTTGTCATCTGCATAAAATAGAAGTTTGTGTATTTTCCATAATTTAATACTATTCCTTAAAGCCTTCAAGCTTCGACAGAACTGACTGAGTCCTTTCCTCCACCTCCTCCTTTCCTGAGCTGCTGGGAGGAAAGTGCATGAGCCAACAAGTCAGGAGACGTTGAAGGGAAATGACCTCACCGGGACTCTGGGGATCTGGCCTTCTGACCTCCTCCCACTGCTCCTCTGCTACTGTTCAGTTTGTTTCTGTTTTTTTAATGTTGCGTGTTTGGGCAACACACTTGTCCCCGACTGAATTTGAAGTTGCTGTTTTATCGCCAACAGAAAAAGCAGCACTCTTCAATCTCATGTGATCATTTCTGTCTTATCGCAGTTACCTTGCCGAAGGGGCCTGCTCCGGTGCTGGAGCTGAAGAAGCCACTGAAGCGGCTGGCGGCGCGGTTCTTCCAGCTGTCGGGTCCCGCACCAATGCCGGGCAGAGAGCCGCCGATCTGTCCCAGAGTATCTGGGGTGGGAATATTCACTTCCCCAAGGAACTCTGTCATGTTCTTCCTGCGCCGCGCCTGTCCCTGAAAGGGAAAAAGACGATAACGTTTACACACTTTAAAATAATAGAAAATGAAACAAGTGACACTAGCAGAAATGATTTTGTCCTCTCTTGAGGGGGAAGCCCAGAAGTTTCCAGTCAGACGGATGGAAAGAGACAATGAAGGAAAGAGAGAAATATACACAATCAGGATAAACAGGAAATCAGAGGGGAATTCTGTGCGAGGGATGACATCAGCAGGGCCGTTACAGCCGTCCTGATGATCAGACACAAACAGAAGCGGGAAGGACGGCCACTTCCTTGCTCTGAATGCATCATTACATCACAGGGAGCAGGGCGCGAGGTTGTTCCATAAGAACAGACGGCCCGAGTCTGTCCATTGTTCCCCTTTGCTATTGTCAGCCTGTCAGCGGGGCCCAGCAAGCAGTCGCACTCATGCAATCTCTGTCCACTTTATGAGCAGCAGCAAAGCAAACAAACAGGGGCCAGGTCAGTATCTGAGGAAGCAGTTGTTTTTGCCGTTAGAACGAGGAATCTGCTGCTGCTGCTGGGGAGTCACTCAGGCCACCGACCCCCCTTAAACCACTGACATGAGGAACTTACATTCCAGGACACTGACACTGCTGCTGAAACTGAGCGACCATTCCAATGACATTCTTTCACTGATCACCCCCCGCACACTAACAAACACACACGCAAACAAAGCCTGCAAAACACCTTAGCCCAAAGCTGCTGGGCTGTTTGGCTTCACGGACACAAAGGTGAAGATCTGGATGAAGATCACACACACACACACACAAAATACAGTTAATTAGCAATTTCCACAAGAAAAGTAATCTAATTAAAGCTGCAAAGCCTAATTAATTAGTTCAATTACAAATAATTTGTCTATTTCTTGATTGTTTCAGTCATTTTCAAGCTAAGATGTCAAACCCTTGCAGGTTCCAGCTTCTCAAATCTAAAGATATGCTGTATTTCTTTGTCATTGTTTTAAAGATCTTGAGAGAAATCTTCTGAATCCTGTCTGTGAGTTCATGTTTCAGCTGATCTGATTTTTTCTTCTCTACTATAGTGTGAGTCTGGTTGTTTATTGCTGCTATGATGCAGCAGCAGTCAGGTCTCTCTTGTTAAAGGAGATGTCTGATGTCACTGGGATCAAAACTAATAAAATAATCATGAAATTAAAGAGAACATCAACGTGTATTGTATGGTGAATTAAAGGTCTGTGTTGGTTTACAAAATAAGAAGTTTTCTTCGGGCTTTGGGAAATTGTGATGAGAATGATTCCTAATTTATCTGAGCAGTCAAGTGTCTAAAAATCAGCACATGAAGAGTTTGTTTGAGTTAGTTTAGGAGTAATCCACAGATCCTAGACGTCTCTCCTGTAACAGCATTTCTTCTCAAAGCCTACAGACAGACCAAGCCTTCAGATGTAAACACCTTCCATTACTTGTGGCATGTATATAACAGAGTGAAATGTAAATGTTATGAATAGCGTTAGTCAAATTGTTCTGCATTACTCAGGTTCCCATTTTAGGAAGAACAGCCCCAGACCCTTTTGTGCAAACACTTAACCGGAGTTAAAGGCACACAAGTGGTCCGTGCAGGGTTGCATAACAGGATAGTAAATCTGAGTGGGGGGTCCTGCAGGTTTTCAAACAGCTTTTAGTCCTTTTATCTTTTTTTCCTGAATGATTACCAGGGAGGAGAGTGACTTCACTGCAAATAAAGACACACTCGACTGAAACAATCATGGAGCAAAATGAAGGGACTTTTTCTGGGCCAAGTGGTCAAGGACACAGGTGTCAGGAAGCGCTCAGACCCCGGGGACAAACAGGGAAAGTTTGGACGCCTGTGCTACAAGTAACAGACGGCAGGGCGAAATGAAACCTTGTTAGATTGTTAGCAGTACGAGAGAACAATCAGAACAAAGATCAGTGTTTAACAGGTTATAAACAGGAAATGGAAGAACAATTTAGCTTTTCTGATAAGGTGTTATGTTCAGCATTTCCAACTTCATATTAATAAACTGTTGTTACATATGAAAAAGGCAAATCAAAAATGGAATACAACACAAGACAGTGGTTTATCTACCACGCCAGGAAGTTGTAATTAAAAAAGACACAGGGATGAAAGCTACCAGCAGTTTCCCACCATGCTAACAGTGCTCACCATTGAAGCCAGAGGCATGTCAAAAGTAACAAAAACCATCCTAATCCTTCAGTTGGATTCATGGATCGCAGCTCATTCTGGAGCCAGCTGCTGCGCTCTCTCAACTTCTTTCCTCCCCTCTCTCTCTCTATTCCTTTCTCTCTCTCACATCCACGCCGTCCTGTCCCGTACCGTTCAAGATGCTGAATCAGTCCAACAACTCTGAGTGTGAAACAACTGTAACACCACCGCGTTATTCCAGCATCAAGAAACCCGTGTTGAACTTCACGCGGCGTTGAAACGTCCCGTCCCAGCCGACTGGGTCCGGGTTTGCGGTGTCAGTCTGTCGCGTCCTGCCGTGCCCGACAGCAGCGTCTCTTTGAACCCGGGATGTGTCTCTGTCCTGTCCTGCTGCCCAAACAGCCAGTGGTAGCATTTCATACAGACACTGGGCTGAAGTCATAGCAACCACGGGGATCCTGCCTCATTGTGTCAGGGCAGGAAAGAGGAGGCAGGGCCAGGGCGAAAAAAAAAAAAAAAAACCAAGAAGGAAGAGGGAAGCTGATCTGAATATTTGGAGGTGGAGTCAGGGTGACAGCTTGGAGGGAGCTCCCTCGCCCAAACAAAACACATATCCTGTTGCTGGAAGGTGCCAAAAGCTCTTTAGGGGCAGTCATAACAGATCTCTCAGGCGTTGAAATAAAAAAGGGAATACACATCATATTATGGGTTCTTCACAGCCATCTTTTCTCCAACTCATCAAAGATCAGCTTTTATCCCAAGAAATAACGCCATTAAAACCAAGACAATCGTAGGGCGACTATAAACCGTGTGTCACTCTATTATTTTGTTCTTTTTGAACTGGGTCCACTATTCTTTGTGCTATCTTGAATCACTGTTTGTCCTGGAGACCTTTTAAACAATGCCGCGCTAGCTGGCCAAAACAAGGAAAAAAGAAATGCCCTGATAACCAGCGAACGGGAAATCCCCCTTTGTTTACGTGCATCGTTCAGCACTTTAATAGGCTGCTTATGAAGCCGCTGCACCGCAGATAAGCTAAAGTCAGCAGCAAGAACGTCTGGAGAGTAGAATGAGTCTGAATTCATCACACGCTGGAAGATAATGGCCTCCATGCATGTATAGACGCTGATTTAAGGAACATTCTCTTCACTTTTTCCTCAGCTGTATTTGATCAACAGGGAATCCATATAAATGTTGCTTATTTATAAAAGGTTTGGTGGTTTAATGTCTAGATGAAGCCATATAAATGCATACATTTGCTGTTCTTGTTTGACATCTCAGTTAATTGCAATTCTTTGGTTTTCGACTCTTCCTCAGAAGAAATGTGAAGACTTCTTATGCTCTCAGAACCTGTGATGAACATTTTCTTCCATGTATTTGTTGAAGAAACCCAGGGAAAAATCTAAAATAAAGCGTGTAGTAATTATCTTAGCCCTAAAACATTCTGTTCATTCTTGTAAGAGTTGGATATATTTCTGCAGGTAGTAACACTGACACAATTTATTTTAGCTGTAGAAAAACACCGAGCACCTTTTGGTCAAGTCTGCCTAACTAATTATGTGTTACAAGGTTCCCCCTGTGCATTCTGTGTAAACCTGTCAGTCAGAACTGAGGGCAGAGAGAGCTCCCTTCACAAAGCTGCTCTCTCTGGGAGCTTGTGTGGAGGTTGTAAAGAGGAGGGGAGGGAGCAGTCAGGCTAACGATATCAAGCCCCTCGCAGCCTTATCTTATCGGAGAGCTTTGTGGCGTTAACCTTGGCCTGGAAAGGAGAAAATCTTTAAACGGGACCGGATTGTATTAAAAGTAAGTGGTGACAAAGAAAGAGCAAAGAAACCCCCACAGTCAAACATCACCACCTCCCCCCCCATCTCTTTCTGCCCCCTGCTACTGCCTCTATGTTAGTCCACTGATAACAAGTCCCCTTGATCAGGTGGGTTGATTAACGATGGGAAAACAGTGTGACACTGACCTTCCTGAGGGCCTGGACGCACACACACACACGCACCAGGAAATAGAAACTAACAGAAATAAACATCACATGCTGCACGTTTCAAGGCCAGAACGGGTCTGATAATCGAGACCTGTTGACCAGCTCAGCAGAGACTATGGCTGTCATGATACTAGCAATGTAAACTACGATGAGATGGTTATACTTAATCAAACCGTATCGATACCTGTTTCGATACCATGGCAACAAAAAAAACAGTCCCAGGAACCCAATGTTGGGACTCTTTTTTTTAATTACCAAAGAGGCAGGTAACTCCTGCACACCGTCGAAATTTGCACAAATAGGTTGCCAACACATTTGAGATTTGTAGACAGAGGGCTCTCTTTCGCTTGCAGCAACATTTGACTGAAAAATAGGCTGAAGATCAGATTTTCTTTAAAGCTTCTGTACTTTTGGATACTATCTCGATCATTAAAGTAACAGACAGTATCGTTTAAAAATCTGTGGAATTGAAAGTATGGAAGTATTGAAAATGTTGTCCTTAGCAGAGAAGACTGAAGCTTCATTCAGCTCCTTTAACTGAACCATCATCAGTGGAACAGTGAATGTAATGAGATATCAGCCAGCGTCACACGTCACTCAATACACACACACACACACTCGCATCCCCACTCTGAGGTTTCAGAAGAGCGCTAAGATCAATGAAATCAGCACAAAGGATGATGATTAAACTTTCTCAGTAGATTGCATTAAAGATATAAGTGACGCTTCTCACCTTTGATTTTCTTGACAAATCCTCTAAATAAATCATCTTACTGTGCAACAAAGTGCCCAAAACCAAAACATATTTAGTTTACTGGTATGTAAAAACACAAAAAGGAAAACAAGCCTGAAGTTTTCACTTTAAGAAGCTGGAAAAAAAGTGGAGAGATTGAAAACAAGTTTAAAAAAAAGCAAAGATTCAACACTTACTCTAATGAGAATATGTCTTTTTTTATTTAGTTGTTTAACCGTCTTTTCATTTTCTTATCAGTTTTATTTCTTGTGTTTCCTTTTTTTAATTCATATTGTAGTTTTTTTGCTTAACATATTGATGACTGTCTCATTCAGTATGTTAATAAAAAGTCCCAGAGCGTGAACACACGAGGCTACTCAAAAGTAACTTGTTGGATTTTGCAGATTCATCCTGCCTTAATGGGTTTATGGACACAAACAATCTCAAGAGTAAGTTTCTCATTCGACTGCCATGCTAAAAATGCAATTTACACTGAAAAGTGAGTTTGGATCAAAGTGAGTCCTTCAATAACTACCACTATCAGTCTGAGTTTCACACATAAGACGTGTTAGCAAACATCTCACCTGATAGTCAGTCGGTGCTGATTTTGTGTCATGAGGAGGCGACTCAGGGATCTCTGCGTCCACGTGCAGCAGGTCCCAGCTGCGCCAGGATGTCAAGCGACCGAATCGAACCATTCTCCACGGACACAACAAAAACTCCCAAAAGCTCAGATAAGATAATAATTTAAAAAAAAATCTAAGTAGGCAAAAATGTATTTCTAAAAAAAAAAAAAAAAGTCAGGAAGAATCCATGTCCAGGTAACCACAAGTGCAGAGAAGCATCATGTGTGTCTGTGAGTGTGTGTCTGATCCTGCAGGTACTCTGCACTGCAGGCCAACGGTTACAAACACACACAACAATCAGAAAGGTGTGTGTTCCGCCTGCACTTATCTCCACCTTCAGGCACCAGGGGAAGTTCTTTGTCTTCCCCTACACACACACCTCCTCAGCCTTCTCAGCATGTTGCTCCTCCCACACCATATGGGGGAGAAATAATAGTCTCCTAGCACCTGATCTAATGAGGGTGATTAGAGAATTAGCTCCCAAACACATGAGGAGACTGCTGAAGAATTACACAAACACATGGTTCAACTGGACAAACTATTATCTATTAATAATCAAACTATTAACTACTAATATCAAACTAAGACATGAAACAAATCTCAGATTGGAGAGTTTCAAATTGAAGATGATTTTACTTTTCTTTTGCTGAACAATTAAACTGAAACAAAAAACACAATTTCCAAGCAGTAGTAGGCTGAGTCATATAAAGGATATATACTTATTGTAAACCTCAATACTTTTCTTATTAAACCTTATGACGTGTTTCAGTGATGTCGAGGCTCGTTTTGATGACAAACTCAAGAACAATTGAAAATACTGTGGATGATTTCCTCTGTACATGGATTAAATGATGAAATAGATCAGTCACATTTGGCAGAGGAAGTTAAATTGTCTCTAAATAGTCCAACCAAAGTCAAAAATCCTGAACTATTCCATTAACAGTCATTCAAACTAAGAAATAACACAAAATCCAGATTGGATCAAATCTGGGATTATTTTCCTTTCGCTTTATCAGTCTGACTGAAACAATAATCTGAGTATTTGAACTGCTGCTGGTTAACTTGTTGATGTCTGACTCATATGTTAATAGTTGTTGCTAACTTTTAGCTCGATTTGTTTACAGATTTCAAATTGTTTTCTGCCCTATTAATCAAAGGATCTAGCACATGTTCACATTTGTTATTTGGCAATCTCCATAATTAATCTTATACAATACGGTGTGTCGGTAATTGTTCTTCACATGTCTCTGATTTATTCCCAACACATTAACAAGTCAATCACTGATACTTCTCACTCTATTAACACACTGTCGTGCCTGTATTAAAGAAGTCCTCCTGTTTCAGTTCCCCTCTTCAGATTAAACACTGCTAATTCAGCCATTGTCATTCAAAGAGCCTCGCTGTCCCTCTTTGTGAGCCGTCTGAAAGGCCGGCTGAGGGACAGCTACACACCAACAAACATCACCCTCCACAGTTGTGTAATGCGGAGAGTACAAAGTGTTTAAACCAGTTTGAGAAAGAGGAAATAAATAATGATAATCAGCTTCTGCAATTGTCTTCTTTCGTGCTACACTAAACACACTGAGTGCATTGTATGAGCTGAAATTCAAACATGAATACAATCATCATACATGAATACAGTTTGGGCCAGCAGTGGTGGAGAAAAGCACACGTGCTGCTCCGGTTCAGTTTCAGCACAGAAACAGTATGACTCCTGCGTCTCCTTCACTCTCTGATCAGCTCTATTCTCTCTCTCTCTCTCTCTCTTTTTGCCCTCAGGGATTTTTGAGGCTTTTATCAGGTGTGTGGTTTTTCCCCAGCACTGACTCTATTATAAAACAAAACAACACTATCTACCTCCTCTGTCTGTTACATAACAAACACTTTCCAACCCTGAGGGAGAGCCAAGAGTCTTCTTCTCTTTGAATGCAGGAAAAAGAAATGCTGCGACTAATGTCCATCTTTATTATTGATGCAGCTACAGGTGTTTTTTTAATTGATGGATTCATGGTTTAGTGCCTAATAACTGTACCATTCAACTCAAGGGGATGTCTTTAAGTATCCTGCTTTGCTAAAAACAAACAAGCTGATAATATCAGAGTTTATGTGACACCTGAGCTTCAGCAGAAAGACCCCAGTTGAACTTTTGTTGGGTTTAAAATCCCTCTTTTTACTTAAAAAGAAGCAGAACGTATCACATATTCATTGTTTTCTGAAGAAAATAATGATTCCTGAATACAGTTAGAGGAATATGTTGACTTAATATTTAAAGAAGGATGACCTGTCTCATCCAGGGCTGGAACTGTAACGAGTGTTTCTTCTCTGCTCATCTTGAGACAGGGCTTCAGGGGTCAACATGTTCGGGTTCAATCAGTCGAGTACAAACTGAAATCATCTTTCAAAGGCAATCCAAAGCACACTGTAGGATTTGTGTAGAATTTAAGTATTTCTAAAAATAGTCCATGTGTTGTGACCAACTCAGGGCAACCCCTTCACAACGAAGAATGAGTCCCAGCAAACCCACAGTACCTCGCAGTATTAGATTACTACAAAGACCTCGCAGTGCTTCCACTCCTAAGTATTTATTTTCATTTCCTTTTATTCGGACTTTTATCTATTTGATGTGAAAGGGTCAAACAAAGGAACCAAAAATTAACCAAATGCAGGTTTCCAGATCTGGAGGTCACATCTTCAACAAGAAGCTGGAGACAGAGTGTGGACCTCTGTCGTCTTTCTCTCTGTGCACCGAGGAAGGAGGTCAAGATGTGCCACAAATGCATCTTTTTTTTTTACTAGAGTCCAAGACCCCCAAAGTTTTAAAGTTTATTTTCTAATAAAACAGAACAGCAGCAAATGTTCACATTCGACACCCTGGATGCAATGTGAACCATTTGGCTCAAAACATGACATTACGGTTTACTGGTGGTTATTAAAATAGTTAAGGATTAAAGATTTGCCCACTGACAGAACATCTTTTATTTGAACTCTGAGTATGAACTGCACTTATGCAAGAAACAACAACAGAAATTGGCGAAATACAAATAGCTAGATAGGAACAAATCTGACTAGAAAATGAATGGCCTCTTATTGAGCACAAGTTTGAGATCATTAGTATTTGAGACACAGCTCACATTTCACCCATCACTTATTTCACTGTTTTTTTTGTTTTTTATGGTTTTGTGGAAAACACGTTTTCACATTTTTAAGAAGGTGCTATCAGATAAAGTTATTATAATATACTTAATGAGTGTGTTTTTCCTCTGATGTGATTCAAGAGTTCACTCAGGGAGCACAGACACATATGGAGGATCCATTACTGGTCCTGAACCCTCTGGGAAAGCCAAAAACACCAGACTACAAACTGTGGTGTCATTCTGTTCAATGTCTTATAAGAAAAGTATTAAAAGGAAATTGAAAGATCAAACACATGTAGAGCTTTATTAACTTGATTCAGTTTAGAGTGAGTGACAAGGTGGTAGAATTTTCCCACTCCTTCACTCTTGTATTCATGCTGATATGGCAAGTGATGATTGTGTGTTACATAAAAAAGGTTCAACAGTCAGAGTGAGGATCAATGTCCCGTAGGTGCTTACTGGAAATCGCACGGTCCCAGTCTGTCACATTATCTTTATGACGACTGTAAAGCTTGCAGTTTCAGTTCTCGGGAAAGAGGAGCGAGTGTCTGACCTGTTCCTGTGTCTGTGTGACCCCCAGTAATGCAAGCACAATTTTTGTATTTCCCAAATGTATACAGTTTTGTTTTTGCTCAGACCTGACGTCATGTTGTGCTGCATATGGAGCAAAAACATCCTGAGCCCGGACCTCAGGGACAAATGACTTCAACACAGCTAACAGGTAAAATGAGTCACGGCCACTGGAGCGTCTAAGGCGGGAAACCGTTAGCCTTTAGTTTCAGTTTGAAAAGTTATCAGACTGTATTGTTTTTTATTTAACATGCATTAAAGCTATTGACCTGCTGGACTGAATTTGATACAATGCTTGGAAGATTCTTTTGTCTTTGCTGTTTTATCTTTAATGAATTATTCTAACCTGACACTGACCTGACCTTGTCTTATAACAGCTAATATACGGCTGATATTGTAACAGTGTAAAAGGACACAATATTTGCAGATGGTGGAAGAACTGCGAGGCACAGATGGGTGGCGGTGCTTTATGGGAACCATCAGCGAGGACGGAATGCGTCTTCGACCAATCACAGAGCTGCAACCGAGGCTCCCTGTTGTAAGATAATCAATCTGGATCATCAAAGCTCTCTGCAGCGTATCACAGCGCTGCCAGGGTCCATAAAATGTAACATGCATGCGATCATAAAGTTGAAATACTCTGCAGAGAAAGGACAGAACTTGGCAGCGTTTCCTCTGCAGACTGGCACAAGCCACCGTGATGCCAAGGAAGAAATGGTCACTGGGCAAATGTCTCAACTTCTTTAAGCTAAAAGCTCTCAATTCAATAAAAAGCTGGCACGCATGTGTTCTACAGTGAGTGCCAAAGCTGCTGCCATAGAAACTCAAAGACTGCACTCAGCGCCCGCATGTCCAAGCGGAGCGTTTGTCCTCCAGACAAGCTTTCATAAAACACAGGCTGGCACCCAAAACAGATCACAGGCGTTCTGCTGCTGAGTCTGTTAAAGACAAAAGTATCAACAGGCTTTCATGAGCTTTGCTTCTACAGAGACAAGAAGCTCTTATTTAGGTCCAAGACTGAAATGATTTAGGAGTCACTCCTACCAAATGGTTTAACAAAGACTGAGGAATTAGATGTGTTCAGCTGTGACTCATGATCATTTTACCAGTGTTCACTCTGCTATATGTTTCTTGGTATAAACAATTCCATTGGCCAGGTTACCCTTGAAAAAGAAATATTTTTCTCAATGAGGCTTTATCTGGTTATATAATGATTTCAATGGATAAGAAAAAGAGACAAAAAGTGATGAACACCCGGAGCTCAGGAGGTAATTCATCTAGATTGTTTTGTCTGATCACGATGTGACACACCAGCAGATCTTAATATTTGAGGTATTCCCTCCTGAGGTAAGATGTGACGTAAAAATAATAATGAGAATATTTGCCTTTATGTTCGACTGAATCACAATGTAAACAAAAGAACGGAGAACATACTGACGCACAGGAAACATAATGCAACCGTTTATTTACGACACGGAGATCGTAGCCGTCCTGTACATACAGTCTATGCACCAACTCCAGTCACAGGATATAAACACTCCAGAGTGCAGCAGAAAGAACAACACTGACAGAAGCTCATTATAGTTGACCAGATATCCAAAAGACACAACATGCTCCATTACTGCCCCCCCAGAGGCCTGCCAGTTAAATGACATGATCAATGACATCACTGGCATTCACAGCCAATAAAACTGACAAGTCACTACCTGCAGTGTGGCTACAGAGAAATGCTTTGGTAAAACTCAGTGACAGCACTCACAGTGTTGGTTGTGTTACAACACAAACAAAAGAAAGATTAACATCTCCACTCAGTGTGACCTACTGACTCTGCTTTCATCAGCAACCTCCTCTGTTTACGTCTCTGCCTGATGACTAACACTAATGACGTCTCGCACAGATGGAAGGGAAATTATTGAACCCGGCCTTTACCTGTTTCCCTGCCCAAAGCATTGATGACATCAACAGTAGTCTGTTTACCATGTGTGCAAGTACACAAAATCCAACTCACCTGCAAGAGGATCTAAATTTGCCTCAGGGGGTTTAACAACCAATGACATGTTTCAGGGAGGTGATACAGTCAACTCATGAGCTAACTTGTTTCTGTTCGATACCACGTAAAAACAAGCCAAGGATCAGTGATACCAATACTTATTCCTGTTAACATTATGTAATGCATCATGTAAGAGAGAGAGACAGACATGCCATGAAGTAAATATGACAGGTTATCTTTGTACATGTTTGTTCTTTACTGTTCTCTGTGAGGTACCAAATCATGTGCGAGTCAGGGAGACTCAAGCTTCTGATGCAAAGTCTTTTTTTATCCATCAGTTTTATGATTGATAACAAACTTGATCAATACTTCATAGGAGATCACGTTTGCTCACATAAGACACATAACAGCGTCGAGTATAAACATTTCTCCAAACGAAGAGAGAGAGAACACTTAGAGGGGAAACACACTGCAGCACTAACACGAGTTTTCAAGACTCCAGAATGTGATCGAACACTCATCAAACCTGTTGACGTCAGTATTATTACTCATGAATAGACGATTCAACTTTTCTTTTTCAGGGGCTTTTTGTCCTAACTTGATAGGACGATGGATAGAGTAGGAAACAAGGGAGAGAGAGTGAGGAATGACATGCAGGAAAGGAGTCACAGGTCAGACTTGAACCCCACCTGGTGGACTATAGCCTCCGTACATGGGGTGCGATGCAACCTACCCGCTAGGCCATCTGCGCCCCCAAGACCATGCATCTTTTATGTTGATATTTTGGTGATCCATCCACCCGCACTTTCTTGTGCGTCCTCCAAAGCAGTAGATGTACAAACTCATGCAACTAAAAGCCACATGATGATTCAAAGTTGAGTTACTCTTAAACATTTCACAATAAAATGCACTATTTACACTTACAAGTGTTCATATATAATGATGTGTTGAACAAAAACCACAGCTCAGACTGTGGCAGATGGTGCAAGGTGAACACTTTGTCTTGTTCATTTGCAATAGAGTGTAATAGGGGGGGATTGTTCTTGTTGATTTTAAAAGACGTGGATGAGGATATGACTAATGAGCTTTACTGTGGCCGATAAGAAAGCAATGCTACTCCTTTATTTCCATGTCTTTTGATCGTTAGCTTTGTACATGTAGCTTTAGCCACAGTCTTAAACCAACAGTGCATATGTAATAAAGCCCTTAACTGCATCTTTAATTACCTTTTAAAGAGTTCTATTTTATATTCAGTTACTCTGAACCATCAAAAGTCCGCCATTGTCTTTGTTTGTAGCCGACTCATGGAGGTAAAGCTAGCTTACATAGCTAGCCACAGGAGATAAAAACGGCTAACAGCCGTGATTTCCTTGAAAAATGACAGGTCAACAGCCAGAGAAGAGAAGCCTGTTTTTGTCTGAATTTGAAGCCCTGTTGTCAAAATTTTGGAGTAAATCTGCAGCAATTATTTCTGTGGAGTGACTTTGTGAAAGACAGCAGTAACCAAGGAGGGCAGGACAATAAATAACTGACAGTCGTCACCAATTTAGTAGCATATTTAAAAAATCTTAGATACAACTAACTTGTTAGCTGGCTGCAGCTCTGGTCAGTAAGAATTGTCAGTGTGTCTAAATAATCGACTTTAAGAGCTTAAACTCCAGACCCATGGAGGGATTTTTTTTAACTAGGTCCTTGTATGCCACAACATGAACCTGATGACTGTCTGCTATATTTCCATTCCCTGTGTTTGGCAGCCAAGTGGATCAGGTCCCTGCAGTCGGCCTCTCAACATCTTTCGTCAGTAATATAAAAACCCTTCCTGTGGCTGCAGGAAGTGCTGAAGTGGCACACAGTGTTCCTGATTGAACTCATCATTATATGAGATTCAGGAGATCAGTCTGCAGCACAGAGCAGGCTGGCATGCACGTACATGAATGTGCACACAAAACACACACACACAGGCAGTACACTGAGAAGGAAATCCAAAAATACATTCCCAGGGTTCCACTGGGCAGACAAAGGTGATGCAAAACAATGAGCTCATGATGGGATTATCATGAGATACAATACTTTGCACAAGGCCTCATGGGAGTGAAGGAAGAGGAGGTGAGGTTATGGAAAAGAGAAAAAGGTGTGTCAAAGCAGTGCGAGTCACTGGGTGTGTCTGTGTCTGTGTGTGGTTTATAGAGGGGTGATGTGTTTTGGTTTAATGAGTCTGAGCTGGAGTGTCACGTGAAATTTAATTACTGCAAATTTACTCACCAACAGATCTATGCTTTCTTTGCGTCCTAGTGATCCGTGCTCCACCTTCTCGGTGCCGGGGTTGAGGATGTAGGGGCTCTGACCCGCTGACGGCTTCATGTTGGGCAGACTGAGAGACCGCATGTCCTTCACACCCTGCTCCACCTTCAGCTCATCTCCTGCTCGTGCTGCACAGAGACAGGAAAAAAAAGATGTTGAGCTGTCTTGCAAAGAGAATGCTTTAAGAATTAAATCTTTCCAAGTCATCTCATCCTTTTTAAGTCTGTTTTTAATCCAGAGGAGGCTGCTATTGTCAAACTTTTGACAATAGAAAAAGTGTTTTTATTTCAAGTTCAATCTTGTTTGTTTTTTTTTCACTTCAGAGTTATTTTGAACGGAGAAGCTCGACCCTCATAGTCAAAGTTTTGTCTCTCAGGTCACTCCTTTAACAAGCTCCTACTAACAATAAAGGAGGAAACATACAAACAAAAGCAGAAAGAACTTTGACCTTTTCTCAAACTTGAATATTTCGGGGATTTTTGAGGGCAAAGGAAACAAGTCGTTACCACAAAGGACATCATTTCAACTTTTAAGTTCCTATGGCAAACTCAGGCAGTCATCATTTTTATTTGTTCATCAAGAAAATAAAGGCAGCGTAAACAGCCGCTCTAAAAAGTATTTCAAGCCATCTTGAAAATTCTAGTCTTATGTTGTGTTTACGCTCTGCTTTGGTGTCTGTAGACGATTTTGTTACTAAACCCCCTCTCTGTGATTTAGCTCTCTGCCATTTGATGCCAGTAGGACACACTCATTTTGGGGGCTTTTCAAAAGATCGTGTTTTGCCTCCTGATCACAAAAACAACCCAATAAGAGTGGCGAGGCCGAGACAAAACATAAAAAAATAGCGTGTTCAAAAAAACAAAACAAAGAGCTGAAAGAAGCTAAAATGCTCTGTGGATCGGAGATGAAAGGAGTTGGTGAGTCCCTGTGACTTCTTCACAATTAACCAACGTCATTATGACTCATGCAATCTCTTGTTGACACAAAAAAATGCTGTTATAATTGTAATAGTCACCCACGTGGGTAAACAGGTGTGGACTGTTTCCCTATAACCTCTGTCTGGTTCAGGCTGCATGTAACTCCAGACTGCAGTCAGGAGGTGCGAGTTTGGAGGGTGACACTTTCAAGAGAATAGTGATTAGTCACGACACAGGATCTCTTTTATGGAAGGCCTGAATGGCCCTTTGATCCAGAAACATAACCGCAGTGATCGCAGAGAGGAGGCTCCACTCCAGTTTCCACTGAAGCATTATGGGAGGAAAAAGCTGGCAGAGTGATCACGCTGCTACTGACGTGTTATTAAGAGTCATGGGAACCTTAACAGCACATGTTTCATTTTCACTTGTGGTTCCGATAACTTTAAAATCATACAGTCCACTCCTTTTCCCTCCTGGTCTGAGACACGGGAGGCGTGAGAGGAAACTGTCCTTCTCAGTCATTGTTAGACGAACACTGATAAGAATATCATGACGTCTAACATACATCTCGTCAGTAAAATCACAAGACAATGAGGCTACGATCAACATGATCAACACTTCTATTGCTGCTATAACTATTTTAAAAATGTTTGTTTGCTGGCAGTCCCTCACACATTTGAAACTTAGTTGTCTTGGTTTCTTCACAGTGGGCTGTTTTGAAACATATTGTAAACTGTATGTTTGGATATTAATCAAATGAAACAAAGTTAGTGCTGTGGCTGCACCCGACATTGGCTGAACACAGGACATTTTTAGAAGCACAAGTATGACTGTATTTAGCAAGAGGTAAGCTAGATATTGACAGCAACAAGAAAATTGTTTTGTGTTCAGGTGTGTTTAAAATAGATCTCTAGTGCAACCCGGTTACAGCGCCGTAAAGAGACTCCGCTGTCATCACGTCGTAAGACATTCATATTGATTCTGTAACGGTGTAATATTGGTGTCCCAGTCTGAATTCACATTGCCTTATTGCGTTGCAGAAACGTGAGAGAGTACAGTGGGATCTCCACATAGACACACAGTTAGACATGCACACACACACACACACACAGCGCTGCACTCGCCCGAGCCCGTCTCGCCCCTGTAACATCTCTGTTACTACCCCCGAAAACGGTACAAAAGGGGGGATCCCTTCGTCCCCCTGTTATGCCTCTGAGACGTTCAGACTGAGGACGAAACGTCATAGGAGCATAAATATCGCGCCTTGAAACGGCAGTCTAAATATGGCGTCTGATCTGACATTTGACTAATGTTACAGTCATTTCTGACAGCTTCAACATCTCACACTTGACTGTTCCTGCTGAAAGTTACAATTTTTGTCTGCAGCAGTAGTCAGACTGTAGTTATAAATAAGGCCTAGCACTCGTTGGTATCCCTTCATATTTTATGAAGTTTCAGTTTGAAGTCTAAAAAGAGGCCACCAGTCGGTAATGGATGTCCATTAATGATGCAGACAGGGAGGAAGAAGGGGCTGATTCTGTGCAGAAAACTCCTGTGTGGGTCCAATGTGCTGTTCTTACCTTTGACTTTGAGGTAGTGTCCTCCGAAACGGTAGGCCTCGAAATTGAGGGACAGCGGCGTGTTGGACTGATCCAGGAACAAGTCGACCCGGGACAGCTCGATGCCGTTCCTCTCAAACACTGGACCCAGCACCTCTCTAGTAACATTCACACACAACACAAATCTTTAGATACAGTCCATTTTAAACTCCTACAATACAGTCTTGCATGGCTGCTCCTTCCCCTTCTCTCTTACCTCAGTGTTTTCTTTTTCATTGCAGGTACTATTTCTGTGTTTATGTCCACATTGAGATCAAACTTGAGGCTGAAGCACTCCTTGCTGGGGTCCTATAGGGGGAAAAAGACCCACAGTTAGTTTGCACAGGTGGAGCTGCTCACGCTGTATGTGAGCTCTCAGAGGATCCACAGGGGGGCTCCTTCTGACTGCACTCCCAGACACAGAGCAGTCTGGGAGATACCATTGTGTTTGAACTCTGTTACACAAAATAAAGGTTGCTGCTGTCATATACATGTGTCTGCTTGTATTGTACACATTTATGCAAAAACATGCTTTTACATATAACAGCAGAGATCAGTAGAGTCTTTAGTATCATGGGGGTTAATGTTGCACAATGCAGCCCACGTGTCTGTCTGATTACTTACATCAGTGTGTCGTCTCCGTGGCTTCTTTTTCACCAACTTCATCCCCCCTGTTTTACGCTCCCTAAAACATTTATACACACATCATCATACCTCTGACACTTCAGAAAAGACTAACACATGAGAAACAGCCTGCTTAAAGTTACTTTTACGACTTTATGCGATCAAAAACTATCAGCAGACATACAATTCATGGCTGTAACTTATGCTCAACAAGCGAAGAGCTCTACGGACAGGCATGGCTACATGAACAGTAGGGATGAAATCACAGAGGGGTTACCCACCCACGGTCGTTGCTCCCCTCATCCTCTTCCTCCAGGTCGGAGGGGGGGGCTGGTGCGCGGGGGACAGGAGCGCGTGGACACGTTTCGAGCCAGGATGGAGGCTAAAGGTCACAAAAACACAGCGGTCATTCCTTCTGTTGGCTCACAACTAAGGCAAACTTTCAATGAAGATTTCAATGGTAGGGTCAGCCAAATTAAGACAGCCAGGCAGAAGTTTTTTGTTTATTTATACAGGTTTTGATATTTCTGCATGCACCCAATTACAATGAAATCAAACTGGATTTTATTTCGGGTGTGCGCATGAATTCATTGAAATTCAAAAATAAATGGATTTCAGTGAATCAGTTCAAATAAACCCAAGAAGCATAAGAAAAAGAGTCTCTGTGTAACTCCAGAACTAGCCCTGGAAGTGCTACATTTTTAGGTTTTCTTAGGTATAAAAACAACCCATTGATTGATAAAATGCATGTTAGAAGACAGGAGTCAATTGTAGCCCGCAGTATTCGACTTAGAAAAGCTGCTCTTGATTGTTTTATTATCAACATGGTAGAAAGCAGTTCCAGTAAGAAACGTTAACAGGGAGGTCTGTAGATCATCCATATTTTGTGAGGCCCTGAGTACTACTAAAGCTGCTGTGATTGATTTGATTCAGTTTGATTTGGGGTGAAATCTCAGGGATTATCACCAGCTTGGTTCAAGATCTCTGAATTACTGTGCACATGTAGGATTTATGAAGCAATTGAAATGGGTTTTGCATCGTGTTCCCACTGAGGGAGGTTTCTTCCCACTTAAAAATATCTGAGAAAATCAGAGCTTTGTAGGCAGGATTCAGAATGCCAACATCTTTCCTACCTTACTCCCTCCAAAGGTGACAGAAGAAAACTGCAAAAATGGCCACACACATTTTGTAAGTCGACTCAGGTAAAGTGTACCATTTCTTTGTTAAACCTGAAAATTGTGAATTCATTTCTCCAACAACACTAACCTAACACTAACCTATCACAGCTAAGGTGGCTACAAAGTCGGCAGATATTGATGCAGGAAACAATAAGTCATTCTGATTATTAATTAAAGAAGGACTAAAGTTTCATGAATAAATACTTCTGATCCAAAGACACTGCCATGCTGTGATTTTATTAGATTTTTATTCAGATTTTTTTTTTTTTTGGAGTTGAACCCAGGCTTCCTGCTCCGAGGACAATAGTCTTTGCACCATATAACTGCTCAAATTCTTGCACTCCAGTGAATTTTTTTCTAATGTCAGTCCATAACCTTAAAATCTTTCCCCTCGAATCTTTTTCTCTACTTCTCATCTCCTAGATAAAGTTTAACTACAGTGTAATTTTCAGAAATACTTTTTAATAAACACCCCAATCATAAACGTCACAATAAATAAAAGAAAGACGGTGTTGCTGGACAGATTTTCCTTATTTAGACACTGATGTTCAAACAGTGATGAAGGTCATGGGTATGACATCACTGAGAGAGATAGAAAGAAAGAGCAGAAAGTGAAATACCTTGAGGTTGTAAGTCAAATCGGGGGTGCCGGTCAAAGTGCATGTTGTCTGTGTTCTCTGAATGGAAGCGTGAGTCACATGACTCACACAGGTGAAGGGGGCTTTTGCTGTTCAGGTCTTGGCAGTCTTGGTGGTGGCACACCTAAAAGAGGAAACAGAAGGATGAAAATTATTACAATTCCTAACCTAATTGATTTGAAAACACAATTTCCGCTATTTCCAAGTTTGAAAGAAGCTGTGTCCGCACATGCACAAAGCTCATAAATATTTCATGACATTTTTGGTTGAGCTGAACACAACCAGCCACATTTTTCATATCTGTTTAACCTGGAAATTTTCCTGCCAGCTCTCCTCTGAAATTTCTGAAAGTCAGGATGAGTGGATGTGTGAACACAGCAGGAAATATTCAGGAAAACTGATGATATAAATATATCCTGTAACTGCTGCGATCATGTGCACGTAATTAAGCTGCTACTCTTTTTCTACTGATAGTATTTTCTTTTCCACTCATCCGTTGATATTGTGAACTCACTCAAAAGCACGTAGCATCGATATAAAGGCAAAAACTGTCATCACAGCGACAAACTCTGTCACTTCCTCAACCATCTGTGAACACAAAACTCAGGACGACTTCAGGGGCAGACTGTCCTGACAGTTTCTAGAAACTTCAGGAGTTTATGTGTGCAAAGTGATAAACATTCAAATCTCTCCATGAAGTTCTCGCTTCTTCGTTGCTACCATAAAACATTAGTTAATAATAGCGACTTAAAGATGCAAAAAGGGATATTTTGGAGAAGAAAATGTAGATTTTCAAAAGAGGCTTTTCCAACAGTGGTATCAGTATCAGAACAGCTCTAAACTAGGTCCCTGCATCAAATTATAGAAACATTTGAAAAGGCAGAGCCAAATAAAAAGGGCAAACCAGTCCCACACATTTAGAATAAACAGCTCCCTGCCTCTATTGTTTCTGCCATCATTAAATGACCACAGAGTCTGCCACGAGCATTCCTGAGGTTTGATGACTCCCACTTCTCCACCATCTGTCCCCCTCAGTGGGAGGACAACTAATTGACTTAAAGTTAGTTTTTCACCTCGTGTGCTGACCGGAGACCAGCTTACCCTCACATAATCTAAATTCCTACCAAAGGAAATGAGGCAATGAAACAGACTACAGGTCAGGAACTTGGAGGCTTCCAGACCGCAGAGCTCTGAAAGCTCTGCAGCCGAGGCGACAGGCGGCAGAAGGCTGCAGGATTACAATCCAGACAGATCCGACCCCCCATCACCCACCCTTCTGCTCTCTCCCTCACCTCACCATGGGGCCGGGTGGCACCAGAGTGCCCTTCCACCACACCTCGCTCCACCCTCTGTCGGCTCAGGAAGCGAGGATGTATGCGGAGATACAATAGAGGTCCCGCTAATGTACTTCCTGTCATTGTTTCCATGTGCTCAGGAGGAGCAGTGTGCCTGTGCATGTGAGTAAATATGGGTGCTCAACGGGGGTTTGAGCACAAGCTAGGGAATGCAGCCTTCATGTAAACACAACAACTACAGATATGCAAGAAGTAGACGCCATCCCCTGAGAAAACACTGCCATACAAGCTCATTTTCATTAGCTATATTGGTGCAAACCATGCATATGCAGTGTCACATGTTCGAGCTAAAAATAAAAGTTCAATAAAAATGTCTGTCTCTCTGGTACTCTACCATCATATTCCGCAGACTGGAGCAGGAGTCTCTCCCACTCCTGCAACCCAGCTCCGTTTCCATGACAGCAGGCACCCAGGACCCCAATAAACATCCAAACTTGCCCCCTCGTTGGGTCGCTCATTCACTATGCAACGTGCTAGGCTAATGATCTGCCTTATTAATGCACTCCTCTCAATGTCTAGCCAGGTATAATCGCAGATTTGAAAGAGTTGGTTGCAGGGCTAGAAGAGGACAGAAGGAGGGAGGAAAGGAGGGAGGGATAGGGTTAAGGAAGGGTGAGGAGTCCCGGTAAAGATATAAACCCAAGACAGGAAGGGGAAAAAAAGGGCCATCCAGAAGCTTTTCAGAAGTACAAAGCCCCCCTAATCTTGCGGGCTAATTGGTGCCTGCGCTCTGTCAAAGCCATCTGACGGTCCTGAGGAGATTAAACAGCCCCGCTGCCTGGGTCTTCTCCTCTTTTTCCTCTCTGAGCCTATCTTCTCTGTCCTCTGCCACCACCAGCACCGGCTCCACCCTTCCGCACATACACCAAGGATAGGTGTACCCAGACTGAGCCCCCGACCAGAGACCAGAGGGAGGTTTAAAATAGAAAGAGACTGAGAGACAGGAGTCAGAGAGGGGAAGAGAATGGCCTTGTTAACTGAGAATGACATGACAGGCACTTCCTCCAGTAAACACAACTGAATTAAACAATATATCTAATAATCTAATTGTTCTAATTCAATCAGTGTTACAATTGCACTCAAAGTAAATGCTGAAATCTGGGAACATGGTGGCACAGTATAACAAAGTGTTACAGGGCTAGGAATTTCAAGCTGTGAGAAGATTCCTGTGTGATAAATACTGATTGGAATCAAAGACAAATCTGTATAATGCAAAATTGTAGAAAACCGTTATCCAAAAAAAGGTCATGTAAAGCGTATCAAGTGATTACTTGAATGTCAGAGTGCCGCTTCGTAACATAAAGTGCGATAAAGCTTTTAAGAATTATGACTAGACTCTGAAGTTTCCCTTCAACTGTCGGAGCGTTTTACAATCTTTCAGCTCACTGTTTTGGGATTTCCAGCATTTTTTGTTTTTCGTTCCCTCAGCTCTCAAAGTCCAACTCTTTATCGTCTTCATCAGCCTTTTAAAATATGACTGTAGGGTACATGGCTAGCAGCAAATGGTAGGCAAACAATGTCAGCAATTAGCTCATTTACTTATATTTACAATAGGTGGTCACAAAAACAATTTCAAATAAATGCTTATACTTAGGTGTAAATACACAACCTGATCAATCGGCTAACAAGTTTGGCATATCAATCAAAAAGAAGCGCCTGATTAATATATAAGCTGGCAGATATATTGCCTATCACAGGATATAAATTGGGGGGGGCAGTAGCTCAGTCTGCAGGGACTCGGGTTGGGAACTGGAGGGTCGCCGGCTCAAGTCCCGGTGCGGACCATAACATGGAAGCCGGAGAAGAGCCAGGTCACTTCCCAAGTACTGCCAAGTTGCCCTTGAGCAAGACACCAAACGCAAAATTCCTCCATCATTATAAAATGTTATGAGTTTTAAAGAAATATAAATTCTTTAGTTTTTTTTTACATAGAGTGGTCCTGTTCAGTCTTGTGCTCTCCGAGGAGAATAATGAGAACACTGTGAAACAAAGCCATTTCTCAATCATTGCAGTTGATGACGTCTGAGAAGCTGCGCGTTCAGCGGATGGAAGAGTCTCACCTCCGCCTGAGTCACAGAGCCTAACCTGCAGATTGACGACCACACAGACAGCTTCATGGAAGAAGCAAACAAGTCGCAGAAATCTGTTACAACATCACCTACTTCTTCTTCTCTGAAGTCAACGCCAATGCATGCTCTCACATTTTTGGTGTAGTGGAGTCAAATGTCCCATCACACAGAGGTGCTATGTTCTCCAGGACGTGTGCAGACAGTGGCCGAGCCAGAGAAACCCAAGAAAATCAGTTGCCATATTTAGACAATAGTTCAGATAGGTAGGTCTTCCTCGCGATTTGAGTCGGGGTGTTCACATTCCTGCTGCGAATAAAGCTGTTGGAAATATCGCATCATGGGAAAAAGTAGAGATAGACTAAAAAACCTCAAAAAGAAAAACGTATGAAAGCTTTTAATCTTACATTCTTGACAGATACCTGGTGAAATACAGCTAAAACAATCGCCTTTAAGCTCAGGATATGTGCAACAGGGATTTTTGCAATACTCAACATTCCTATCAATGAGACGGATGATTGATACTCGGATAAGAGTATGACCTGACTTTCTTTATCCCGGATCTGGATCAGTTTTCCCAACACAATACAGAGGAGGGAGAGGAGGGAGAGACTGGCCAAACAGCTGACAGGAGGCCATGCGTGCCTCCGACCGCGAGTGAATGGATGTGTTCAAGACAACATGTGTCATGTGAGCGTGTGTCGCGTGTGTTCCCCCCTGCATGCCTGCGCTTACAACTCCCTGGATTAGTAGGGAGGTTCAGGGGGTATAACACGAGTGACTATAGATGAAACACACACAAACACACCCTACGGAACAGCTGAGATCACACTCCAGTGGCCCCTCGTCTTGGATTTATCACATCCATTGCCACGTGCCACATGCTAAGGCACCCTTGTTTCCACACATCCTGCAAACTCGCCAACACTCCTCCACACACACACATGCATGGAAACGCCGGCTAGCCCACCTCAGGGCTGTGTCATCGATGAGCAGCATGCTTGTCTCACAGCTGTAATAAAGCCGCTCTTGTTTGGAAGGAGATGACTTGAGTCTTCTGAGGTGAATCAGGATTATTACCTTAACGCTAAATCCTCCAAACACTGGCACGCTACATCTGAAGACGCTCCAACACACTTTACGACACTTACTGCAGCCACTGACACAAACTAAGAGCTTGATCTGCTCTGGTCTAAACAGACCGCTTTACAGAGCACAGCTGATGCTAAAGATATTAAAGCTTGGAACGGTTAAAATGACGTTGGAGTCGAATGTCTTCAACATGATTTATAATTAAGGATGGAGTTTGTGGCTTTAGAGTAACAGGCTTGCAGTTAAATTTGGCAGGCGCGTCCTCACCACCATCACAAGTCTGGCTCCTGAGGACGGTTTTAAATCAGTTTTCGACGGCTTGCCACATCTTTGCAGGCTGGAAAATCGGTGGGTAATCAGTCTATGTCGGTGTATGGAATTATATGACGCATTGAGGGAAAGGCTGACGATAAATTCAAAATCCAGATTACAGATCTGACTATGTGATACAAGGCTCATCCATCACAAAGAGCTGAGAGACAATCTGCTCAGTAATGATCTTTGCACTGACAAGAATATACTGATAACATTCATAGTTTTGAAAAGCCAAAACTTCACTGGCAAGGACTTCCTGTCAGTTTATTACCCCCCTCTCCCAGAACTCTCCCGGGTTACAGCTTGTCCTGCCAGAGCACACCTAGACCTTACGCAACAGCATACATCCCTGTGTGCACGTGTGTGTGTGTGTGTGTGTGTGTGTGTGTGTGTGTGTGTGTGTGTGTGTGTTAGTGTGTGTTTGCATCAGGTCAGAGCAGAAGTGAAAAGAGGGCATGTGTGCTGCAGGCTATAGTTTTTTTCACAGCCAGTTGTCATTGTGTGTCGTCAGAGAAATAATGGGATTTCCTTTGTTTGATCACTAAAACTTGACAGCATGTAAACAAATCGTAATCCCTAGGGTCTAAATTAGTTGCACTTTCTAAATTAGTTGCACTTTTATAGACCCTTAAGTATGTTTTTTTTCTTGCCCCATTGGAAGATTTTGTTTACTTACTAAAAGCATCTAAAGCCATGTTTTTAATATCTTGAAAATAAGATGTTAATCTGGACTTTTTAAGTGAAGGTGACTTATAATATTTTTATCAGATATTTTGACCGATCTGAGTTTTTGCAGTGTTGATATGCTTAAAATGAAATACACCTCCCCTGAAATTGACATGTTGCATAAAGTGAGATAGTTTATGTTGAAAGAGGCACCACTCTGTTTGTTTTACTGGTCTGTAAAAACACAGTTCACTCAGGGTCTGTGATTTTACAGAGGGATGTTTTTCTGCCCTTTTTTGCCCTTTCTGCTGAAAAGCTCCCAAAGGTAAGATTCATGCTTTTTTGGAAGCGTTTTTAAACAATGTTTTCGAGTTCAACACAGGACCTGAATTGTTTGTCCCCCTCACATGCCACTCTGTAAGGTCACTGAACATTCCTATCTGCTACTCTGCCTTTTTTCTGCCCCCTTCTTGGTTTGAATGGTAACTTAAATAACTGAGGTGGTAAGTAACTGACTGTTGTTTTTTTTCTTTTGGAGAACAATCCTTACGATGGAATAAATTATGTCAACACGACAGAGACTACCTGATCGGATTTACAGTAAAATAACATTATAGGTGAGAAGTAACAGGCAGAACTGGCCTAGAGAGGAAATTCGCTTCCCCTGGAGATTTAATAATGCCTTTATTGTGTTGTGTTTAATGATGAAGTGTGTGTATGTGGCCCGGTTTAGGAGGAAAGTGGACGTGGCTGATGTTCAACACGCACATTTCTGCAGGAAAATAGAAGCAACATGAGGGAATATCTTTTATTGACATATTGTGAAAACTGGAGTTCCCGAACTTGTGCTGCTCTAACACAGAAACACACGCGCACACACACACACACACACACACACACACACACACGCACACGCACACGCGCACACACACGCACGCACGCACGCACAGCTGTTTGTTGCCATGGTTCCCACACCCATAGAGCAAACTGAACTCCCTTGTGATTGTTCTGGGCAGCCATCATCAACCTCCACACACAAACACACAAACTATAGAAAACATGGAATCAAAGCCAACCTGAATCAACACAAAGCACAACAGCTGAGCTAATGCTCTATACTGGGCACAATGGAGAAAACCTTTTGGTTCAATGGAGCTTAAACTGTATTGTTCAGGCCAAACGTCCGTCTAAAAAGAAAAGCCTTATTGCACTTCAGTCTGTGTTGAGACTGCGGTGTACATCCAGCTACACTGTGTTTAATTATAGGGGCCAACTGTAATGCTTACCATCAATCCACTCCCACAGAAAAGGTCCTGTCCTAACATGAAAGTCATCATTTGGCAACAGTCTCCCTAGCTGTAAGTTATGTTAGCATTAGCACGGCTCCTCATCAGTCAACAGAGGCTGCAGGAGACGGCTAACGGTAGCTCCGAATCCAAACTTTACACCCAGTTTGTTTTTCTTCCAGACACAAAAAACACACTGGGGAAAGAAAAATACTCAAGTGCATCCTAAAAGACACACCTTCATGCTAATCACTAGTTAGCAGCACACTGGGCTGCAGAGTCATGCACGGTCTTGTTCAAATAGTGTGTCTGCTGTCAAAACATCCAGACAGACTTTGGTCAGAGCAAGTCATTCTTTCTGCACCATCAAGCTAATCAAAGACGACCCAAAAAGTCAGACACGAGGACACATCATCAGTGGTTCATAGTCTACAACTGAAAGACACATAACCACTGTCTCATTTTGACAGACAAATACACTCCTGTATACTGACCCTTTGACCTGTGCATACATTTCAACTGTGCAGTACAGAGTACAGAGACTACATAAACACAGGTGTTCCTTTACATGTGCTATGCAAATAGAGATATTTCCATAGCTTATTTTTTGTAGTCACAACAAGGCTGCAAAGAACGATAACTTTCACTGTCCGTAATCTGATATAAAGATTCTGGAGATTCATAGATAAGTGGTTCAGTCAGTTAAAAGTCAGAAAATACTTTTAATTTGTTGATCGGTGTTTCCCAAAGCCCAACATGATGTCCTCAAATGTCATGTTTTGTCCACAACACAGATATTTCACGGTATTGTCACAGGGGAGAAAAGAAACCATTCCAAATCTAATCTAAGAGGTGCTGTTGGACGAGTGGTTTGTTTGTCCGCCCCACGGGGCTGTAGCCCTCGAAGCGGGTGACCCGGGCTAGAATCCAACCTGTGGCTCTTTCCTTGCATGTCATTCTCCACTCTCTCTCCCTCAATTTCCAACTCTATCCACTGTCCTGTCTCTCCAATAAAGACGTAAAAGGCAGAAAATATATCTCGATATCTTGAACAAATTTAAAAGGCTGGAATCCGAGAATAATGTCTTTTTGTTTTTCTTAAAATGTACTGAAAGTCATAAATTGTTTAACAAAAGTTAGACATCATGCTGCAACTGGTGCAGCTTTAAAACCATTAAGAATTATTTATAGCTTGTAAACATACATTCAAACTTTGACATTTTCTAGGTTCAAGTGATCTTGTGCTGCAAAAAACAGACAATTCGTACTTTGATATGTTTTAATGATTGAACTCCAAACTATTATGTAATTTATATCAGTATTATTAATGCAAAACTTCAATAACCATCAAATATTAGTCTTTGTGGAATCTATTTACAGGGTATGTAAATACAAGACATTTAAAGAAACCTTTATTATGGCGCCTTTACTAATGATAACTTTCAATGTTGTTTTTGTTTAGCACGTCTTTCATAAGCAGCCACTCATTTGTCTTTAAATGTCAGAAAATAATTTAGGATTAGATAAGATTTTTTAGGAGGAATTGAATGGCTGTAATATCATGTTGAAATGTTTCAGTTTCCAGGATTGAGGTCTTTGCACATCTTCTCGATCAGACATTGACACTAACTCAGCCTTCTAGGAAACAACTTTGCCGTTAAAACACCGTTTAGTCTTTATCTGCAAAGCACAAGACAATATCTTCTACTGCATTAAGCATGATTGATTGCCGCAGAAGAGTTAAAAGCCTGCAGAGTGATCCTGCTTTACATCAAGCTGTGCTGACAGAGACCAAGACAGGTCAAACTCTGCTACATGTGGCTTTCTTTGCTACCTTTTTTCTAAGAGCCAATTTTCACTGTCCTCCAGGGAGCGTTGCACACGACCCCAAAAGGCCTCTTCGTGTACTCTGGATGGGGCCTGCTTTCCTAAACATTACGCAGATTGGCCATTAGCTGTGCCCTGTTGGTGGGACTGAAAGCAACCTGCAGAGAGTATGCAGGAGATCAAAGAGGAGAGCAGGGGTAGGCCTGACCTGGGTCTGATTTATTTTTCAATAAATACATGATGCATCTGTTGAGGAGTGGCACGGGAGAGGGCCGCCACTGCTAACAACTTTCTTCTGCTGCCATCTGTCCTCTTAGAGGCGGAGGAAAGCCAGGTTTTAGCTTTTTACTGCGAACCTTATGCAACAAGACTGCCTGTCTGCCTGTTCCCTATTAACTGACTCTCCTTCATTCTGGTGCAGACCTGAAGCCTAACACACATATGGAGTTACTCAAACAGAGGCACTTGTTCTGTTTCGTCCTCCCAGGAGGTGCGTGTGTGTGTGTGTGTGTGTGTGTGTGTGTGTGTGTGTGTGTGTGTGTGTGTGTGTGTGTGTGTGTGTGTGTGTGTGTGTGTGTGTGTGTGTGTGTGCGCGTGCGTGTGTGTGTTAGGGAAGCACATGTTAAGTACGCTCATCAAAGAGCCGCAGTGGTGAATTCATTCACTAATCGACATCAAATGTAGGACAAAGGGGTGTTTAACAGGGGATGATGTCATTCAAGACCATTTAGTGCAAGTGGATATAAACCAATGACAGCAGGTGGACATAATGATCCCCATAAGGAAAACTTGACATTTAACCACATGTAACTTCAAAGGATTACTTTCCTCATTGCAACTTAATTCACAAGTCCATAGCTAATACTTACAGCTTGAACAGACAGCAAAAAAACATACTGCCGTAGCCCTCCCCCTTCAGTCTTTGTTGCTATGCATGTAAAGCTTGATAATGCCATTCACAATGATAACAGATAGAAAGCAAACATTTCTCGACTACGATATTTGGCTTCATGTAAGGAGACATTTTGTCACATAAAATGACCACTATCCCGACAAGATTTGATCAGCTAAAGTTAGCAAACTCTTTAATGGTCACTCAGTGAGTTGGTTTCATCCATGAATGATTATTTTAAAGTTTCCTGCTCACTTGTGTTGCAACAAAATCCCTGCAAAGGGTCTGTCTATATACTTGAAGACTACATACAGGCTATAGAGGTAAACGCTGAAGCTAGTTAAAGCTACACATCCTAGGCTAAATGTTAGCATCCTGCTTTGTTAGCAGGGTATCAACATGTGGCAAAGAAAAGGTGAACATTTTCAGTAATAATTTACTATCTGCCTTTGTTGCATCTTCAAAATAAGTCATGATCATCGGCTTATTAGTGATGCATCAATGTGTGGGTTGAACCCACTGACAACGGTCCTGACTACAGACATCAGCCCATCAGCAAATAATGTGGTCTTATCTTTTGTTTAACATCAATGCGGGTAAGCTAGTTTATCTGACGGTTGAGCGAAGAGGTTCTTTTATTGGGCAGAAGCAGCCACTTGTTGGACTAAGTCGTGAGAGAAAATGTTGTCAGTGTGGAAGTATAACACCGTCTCTGAATAAGATCAGTGACATTTAAAGACGAGGGATTACTAACAACTATTTAAACACATCAAATGTCATAGCTCTTTTGAAAAACAGACACAAAGAATTAGGAAGATATGAAAAAACATCAGTATCTGAATCAGCTAAGTTGTTATTTTTCTCTACTGCTCATGTTTCCTGTCCTATCAGACTTCTAATCACATCATATCTTTCTTAGCCAACAGCCAAAAGCAAATCGCCCCCGTAAAGATCAATATCACAGCAAGTATATCAGACTGCAGATCAGTTTGTGTGACTCATTTGCTTTTTTCAGAGTTGAATGACTTTACAGTGTAACTGGACGTAGAATTTCCAAGTCATCCTCCTCTTCATGGTGACAACCTGAGGGACAGGTTTTTTCCCAGATTACACACTTTGACGAAGAGATTGAGAAGATCTGGGTTATTTCTGTGACGTCATTTTGTATTTATTGAACTACAGAAGATGAGTTGATTCATCTTTAAATCCACACAACTTTTAATTTTCCTGCTCTGGTAATTCATCTTCAAAATAAAGGTACTGACGTCAATTCTTCATTAACTCACCAGTGAACAGCTATCTGCACTGCGCCTCCACAACAACATAGCTGTTTTTATCCCTGCTAGACTATCACATACAGTATAACCTGGTGCTATGTAAATAATCAAAAGGTAAAGTCAGATAGTGTCCAAAGGTCCATCTGACACAACACACAGGCAACTCCAGGTCTGAGCGTTTGCCCCAGAAAATGACAAACTCAGGAACAAACATGCTCACAGGAAATACTGTAGCTCCTATTCTGTGAGGTAAACTTTGCATTCCAGTCAAAGGTATGTTTCAACTTGCAGCAAAGGTTTTCCCAAGAACACTTTAACCTCCTCATCTTCAAAAACTGATTTCAGACAAATGCATATGGTCGCTTTTTCAGCTGAATCCAAACCTAAATGAAAACTGCAACATTTACAAAAAAGGCTCTCAGTTTCTTTGTAGACTGTACTTGGAGGAATTTTCCATCAAAAGCAACATCAGTCTCATTTTTCTTTAATTGTTTTTAGAGATACTTTAGCTAAACCGACCCCAAGCCCTGAAGCACAAATGTTTACATGACACCCTAATGACACATGCCACTGACACAGTGTCGTCAGTGAGGAGAAACAACACACTCAATCGGCCTCTTAAGGACAGAAACGCCACTAAATCCTCTTAGACCTAAACACTGCCAGGCTCAACAACATTTAGCTCAAGATGATCATACCCGCACATAAAAAAAGAAACCACTCACCAGCAGCTGGCCTCTTGCTGCTCTAACAAAGTCAAGTGTACTGACTGCTGTCTCAGGCAATGTTGGCTGGACTGTGACGCAACCAGCCTCCCTATCCATAGCTCCAGGGCAGGAGAAAAAGAGAGATAGACAGACAGGAGGGCGGTGAACACAAGACCAAAAAAGGAGGAAGTGAGAGGAAAAAAAGAAGAGCTGGGTATTCCAAGTTCAACTGGAAATGAATGCTCCAAGTACGACATGGAAGTTGATTATTTGGAAACCACTTCTAATTACAAAAGAATATGGAAAGAGCAGAACGCCGGTGGGTGCCAGAGGGTACACCGGTTAGATGATATGAGAAGCAGATGTGAAATATGCAGACATACAAGGAAAAATGTACTGAGAAGTGCTGCTGTGCACAGATGTGAATGTGTGCTGCCTTCACAGCCTCACTCTGGGGGAAAAAACCTGACAGGATTTAGTTAGGAGCTGCCAGTTAGTCAATGTTGAAGTCTGAGATTGGAGCTGCAGCAGTTAGAGAATTAAATTGAACGTTTAATTCAATAAATGTTTCCTCATTCAATGACGTCATCTGGAGAGATCTGAACTGTTTTTCAGGTGTTTACAAATCTAACAATTAAATGAGAAAATAATGTGCAGAGGTAAATTACACATGGTAAATGCAGTCCAACTTAAGCCCTGCTCTCTATGTTTATAAAGAGTCTGTACACATCTACAGCTTGACCGATATATCATTTGACTGATATCATCACACCGATATGAGTCTATCATCATTATCGGCAAATAATGCCAAGGGTGAACACTTATTCACACAGGAGTCAGTTGGCATTGAGGAATGAATATGTATACATTAAGAAGTCCCTTAGTGGACATTTTCATATTGCTCCATAATCAGTGCTTAATCCATGTAAAGGTATTTCTTCTTCCAGTTCATAAATTAACTATAAAGGCTGACATATCAGTCAGATTTCCTCTCTTAAATGGTCTCAAACCCCATTTCACGTCAGTCTCAACAGCAACTTTAAATTATTTGATTATTGGGGGAAAAAAACATTCTTCATGTCTCAGAATGTTTTATTCTGTCCAAAACAGAAATGTTACTCATTCACTTTCAGATGTTTTATAGACCTAACAATTAAATGAGAAAATAACGAGCATATGTTGGGAATAGTTTTAAAATCCAGCCCCATTTCAGCCGTGCTCTCCATGTTCATTTCGAGTGTTTCTAGACGTAAACACACTAACTCAGGCTTGACCGATTAATCAGTTAAACGATAATATCACACGGACACCGGCCTAAAAGAGATATATCATTATAACACATTATCCAAAAAAGCACTGATATGAACCAGGAAACTATATTGAACCTTGAAACATGTCTGAAACGGCCATTCAGTGATCACAGTAGCTAAAAATATTCTTTTCAGCGAGTATTTGATGTTTTGCTGCAGCTCTAACTTTTTGCACATGGTAAATTCTTCAAGAAGCGCTGACATATAAGAAAAAGACAGAAGAAAAAGCTCCGTCTTTGCATTAGATTTACCATAGAAGAAGGACTCCTCTTCCCAGTAACAGCCGTCTCGAGCATCAGTGGAAGAAGTAATCAATATCTCTAAGGTCCAATATACAGCAGGTGGTGAAAGTTTTAGTCCCGACGTGAATCAAATTCTCTCTGTAGTCCTTCAGGTGACTTTGTGTGCGTTTGTGTCGGTTTCTTAAATAATCTGAATTCTCTGGGTTAAAAACAGAGGGACGGATTTAATCTGACAGACGGTGAGGGTCGATAGATTGTGACAGAGCTGAGCGTCTTACTCTGTTTACTACAGCAGTCTACTGGGAACACAGACTCAGACAACACACACATCGCAGACCCCGCCCATCCTCTCAATCACACCCCCACATGCTCGCACACATCCCGGCTGACTCATGTCAACTCCCACTGAAACTGAGCCATGCTCTCCTGAGAAATAAAGTTTTCCATGTGACGATGTTTCAGCTGATCCTTATTTACACCAAACTCCTTTTTTTTTTTCCTCTCTTTTTTGTTTCTGTGCTGAACTTTAACGCTGGATTTAGAGCTTCATTTGAACTCTGACCCTGAGGTGAACAGAGGTTAAACAAGGAGGGGCCAGTTGGGTTTCTTTAAAAGTGCTGACCGGGGGGGGGGGGGGGGGGGGGGATAAAACACAACCTACACACAAACATCCCCACATTAACATAGTAATAATAATAACACCACGTACACGTGTATCTTCACCTCAGTCCATGCCAGATTAAATTCAAGATAGAAAGCAAAATTTAAACAACACAATATAATACATTACTGGGTCAATTGATAGGTTTACTAATCAATTCATTAATTCTTACATGAAGTAGAAAAAAAATCGCTGAAATGTTTGAATCACTTCCACACAAATAAATGTGCTTGTTAAAGTTCTCCTCAGCCAATGATGAGGCCTGATGTATTCTGTGACTGTTCAAATGAACCCGATGATGTCACTGTGACATCATCACTGGAGATAGCCCTTGTGTTAGGGCATTTCCGAACTTTTTACAGAAAGTCTTAGTTTAGAGCTGCAATAATTAGTGGACTTACTAATTGTGAGGCACTGAGTTTGTATACTAAATGAATTGTGTAATTGTTTATTGAAGAATTAGCTGGAAAAAGACAAATCAAATGAGGATTTGCAGCTGGTTTTGTATCATGGTTCCTGGTCTTCAACCAGCCTTCAACATCAGTTTCTCTTTCTTTAAAGTTTGGAGTAGTTTTGAAATAGATTGCCCCTTTCAAAGTATAAAATATTAATGAAATAACCACGGAGGTAATCAGGAGATAAATCAATAATTTAAATTACTGTAAGTGTTAAAAAGGCTGAGCGAGTGAAAAGATGCTATTTTGTTGAACTATGGGAAATGTAGGATCCAGGATTTTTAGAATTTAGGATTAAAAAGTAGGATATCTTGTTCATGTCAGAATAATTTTTTTCTTAATCCACTAACTTTATTGAGATAAATTACTCTTACTGTCGTTTAGATTATTAAAATTGAGGATTTGTCTGAAATACTAAAGTGCTTATTTACTTTTGGACATCTTTCATACCAAAACAGACGTGACATGAACTAGAAGTCATAAATAACCAATTAATAAGAACATATTTGACACATGCAATGATAATGGATTTCATTGTATGCTGCAACCCTTGTTTGGTGTGTGTGGGAGTTTAGTGTTGAGTGTGTGTGTGTGTGTGTGTGTATGTGTGTGTGGTGTAAGAGCCAAGTATGACTTATAGCGTAATGTCCTGTTACAGTCTGGTGCTCTGACCACAAACACTCAGCCCACTACTCTCTGTTCTTTTGTCATTCGGGTTAATCCAAGATGAACCAGGTTTAAATCCCCCCACAATTAGCTAGCTAGCAAAAACAATTCAACCCCCCCTCCAGGCTGTGAAGGGGAGGAGGAGGGGTTTATGTTTGGAGTAAAAGAAGGGGGATGAGGGAGTGGGGATGATTTAATGCGGCGATCCCCACCTCTTCTTGTCCTGTGTCTTCAAAACAAGGCGACCTGTTGAATCCATGTCTGCCTCGCAGCCCCCCTCACTGTCGGCCTTAATTAGGGGGGGGGGGGGGGGGGGGGGTATATTTAAAAGAGTGGACAGCAGCAATGCAATTACCCTGAAGGATTAGACCCCATTGACACTGCCATTGTTGGAGGAGAGAGATGGGAGGGATGAATACGAGTGACATTCCCTTGATGCCTGACCTTGGCATTAACCCCTAAAACTTATAAGCTCTGAATTCTTTCAAGTTTTAAGAGGAGCGGGTTAAAAAACGGATGATATGAGTGTGAAGATGACTAGGATGAACAAGTCGTGTGGGAAAAAAGAAAAATTGAAGACGAGAAAGGATTTAAAGATGAACATTTCTCCACTGAAGCTGCAGCTGGAAGTTCCTAGGTTTCATAGCTGGCTACAGTTTGGAGTGATTTAGAGAGTGAGTGCCGTAATAACAGGTTCTGAATGGGAGATTTTTCAAACCTTATTATCGCCTCTCTAACTAAGCTGTTCTATTCTCACAGCATTTCATTAAGCAGCGGTTGTTTATGTTCTCCAAACACTCTAACCAACAATTACGAGGGGTTTGCCATGAGAAGACTCTTCGCATGCAATGGATTTAGGTGATGGTGGTGGTGGGGGGGGGTTGTTTTCTCAATCCTACTCTTCACTGGGGGCCTCCTCTTAAGTCTTTGAACCCCGGCTATATTGGTCGGCCCATACGAGGCCTGTTTCCATAGGAGTGTCTGTCAGGTACTTTCTTCCTGTTGTTCCCCTGTCTGTCGCCATGCTGCTTCCTGAATGGGATGCTCCTGGGGGGTTGAACTGGCGTCATTAGCGCACCCCCCTACAAGCACTTCTACCTCCCTGTCAGGACATTGTATAGATGTATAGATGGACGCACATAAGTCAGTGTCCAGCTTGTTTATTATGGCTGAGAGCCTTTGTTATGGTATGGTAGATATTCTTTCCACTAAACCTCAGGAACCTCTTTTTCCACATTGCAGCAGCGTTACATCATCATTTTGGGTCGATATTTGATCTTAAACTCAGCGTGGGCCTCTTACAGTAAAGTTAAAAAAGTTGTACATACATAAATGATGAATAGACTTTTGTAACATTTGTTGAACAGCAGCCACTGTGACCACGTCAAGCAGCAAATACAGGATGATGACACGTTGATCTTCTCTTTATTTCCCACAATTCTTAGTCAGATGTTTCAAAGCTTCTCTTTTCAATTAAATGTGAAAAACTAATACATTTTCCATATTTAATGTGACATGGTTAACTTGTAGATGAGTAACTCAAAGAATGTTCACTCTATTTTTCAGTGTCCTGCTGCATTTCATAGCATATTAAGGTAAATCATTCGCCTTCATAGCCAAAACCGTCACATTTTTGTTTTACTTAACTGATCCTCATTTTATATCGTCATTTATGCAAAAGGCTCTGATGAATCTGATGTAGGCGGTTGTTGGCCAACAGAATTACCATGTCAGTTATGATTATATCTACATCTTGTGCCAATTATGTACCGTTAGGCCACTTAACTAAAGCCCTTCACAGATTGTTGTTCCCAAACAGTGCCATAACTTCTGTTATTATGTCCTCGTACTTACACATTGCATCCATAAAGGTGTAATAATAGTGTCCAAGTGCGTGAATTCAAATTGCATTACGGTGTTGTGAAAGTGCGAGAGGCATGGTGAGAGGCAGTTCCAAGTCATTTTCGTCTGCTAACATTAGCATAGCCATTAGCCAATACTCATACCAAACCCAGTCATTCTGTAGCAACAAAACAACACTTCAATCTAAGGGCACATTTTATTGATAATTAACTGAACTATTCCAATGAAGAGAGAAACATTTTGTTTGGCCTTTAAACGTACAGTATGTAAAATCCGCTGCTAGGGGGCTCTCAATCAAAACAATAACAAAAGATGACATCGAGGCTTGCGGTGTATTATGGGTAAAATAACGAATCAATACGAACGGGCGAAACCGACCTGAGAAAGACAATATGTGTACTGACGAGGTATCCAAGTATAATTTACATGACGTTTTTATCACAGCAGCACATACAGCGACAGAACGGCAGCTTTCAGTAGCAGCTAGCGCTAGCTTATGCAGCGGTCTTTGACGTAACATCCGGTGTTTCCTTGACAACGATCAACATTTCCTGTCTATCATGGCGGCCGCCTACAAGACACGTACCGTTACAACTATAAAATTACGGATTTCTCTGGCTTTGATAACTTTTGGAAATATTTGAGGTGATGTAAGTACTCAGCTAAACAATATATATAACATGGGTTTAGTCAACTTTTAATTTAAAGTAGATATTTTAATGTAAACATTAGCATGTGATTCTACATACTGTACCTTTAACTTGTGTTGCTTTAAGATTACATGTTTGTTTTTTTGCCATTGAAACATTGTTTGTATTTGGGGCAAATCCAACTCATCCTCAGCACGTGTTGTTGAATTGCTCCAAGTAAAAGTGAGGCAACATATTTCCCCAATAAGTAAACAAAGAAACGCACTCTACATGTGTTTCGTATATTCAGAAAGTCATCTCCCTTAAGCGTCTCAGGTGTGACGTAAACTGAGTCACTGTCTCAAAGTCATCAGCTTCTCTTACTGGATGATCACATCCCACAGGGATGGAAAAGTACAGCTGGATGAGAGACGCTTCTCTATGATTGGTTCAAAGCTGATGATGTGTTTGTGTGTGTCTGTACAAGACAGAGCTGGCAGCCTGTTGTAGCCTGTAAGGATGGCTGGCTTCCACATTGTAACAGTCTTATTCCATTGTAGATAGATCTCTACGTAAGATGAGAAAATGATGTCAGATTAATTACCGAACACGCTGAAGACGTTAATGACCTTTACAGGATAAGTGAGATGTATTGTACTGATAATAAAAGGTTTGCAGCTAAAGTGTTAAGTGTGTACTACGATGACACCAGCTGGCAGTCAACACAAGGCTTATACTTAAGCAAGACTGATGATCAATTGAGTCTTTCCCATGAAGTGATTTCATTAAAAAGATCTCTCAGAAATGACTGCTTACAAGTAAACCTTCTGTAAACTCACACCGTCCACAGCCACAAAGCTTATCAAAAACATGAACGTATCAACAGTGCTTCTAAAAACCTAAATACAGTTCATGCAGTCAAGTCAATCATGAAGGAACTGGGCCCTAAATGATGAAGTGAATCAAGAACAAAGTTGTATCGACTTACGTTCAGCTCAACTAAAGTTATAAGAATAAGTCAGAGACATGAGTTTTGGACGAATGTTCTGGGTCAAGTAATTATTCAACATCGGTTGCATTTTTCTGCTTTGGATTCGACTATTCATAAAAGTTCAAATTCTCACAAACAAATTGTTTCTAACCCCATAGAAATGATGTTCCATTTCTTCATCCAAAATAAAACAAAAAGCGGACAAACTCAGTGTAACACTCTGCACGCAGACTGTTCCCTTTCCAATTCACACACCTGAATGCAATAAACTGAAGATGGGCTTTATGCACTCTTAATCAAGGCTTCATTGTATGTTGTGTGTCAGAATCACACATAAATGCATATCAGAATTACATAGTGTTCTTGTCAAAGATCAAACGTAAACAAAAACACACATGTTGGCTCCAAAAGATGTTTCAATGCAAGAAAGGGCCAATTAGTGTCAACGAAACATCACATTTCCCTGAAAGTTTGAAACCACTTCCGCTGAGTGTAGTGAAAAAGTGGTATGATTCGTAATGCATTTCAGCTGAAGTGGACAGCTACAGGTCTAAGTTCAGTACATTATATGGCTCCTCAACCAATTGGGCCTCACTACATTGACTGTATCTGGCATATGTTCCAATTCTTTTTTAGCCACATCAGCAGTGTGCTGGCAAACTGGGTCATCAGTCGGTCAATCAATATCTTGGGTGGTCCATCACTTCTTACCAAACCAACATATCTAACTATTTGGATGACTGATGTAGAATTGTGTGGGTACGTTCTTGGTTCCAAGATGATGCACGTCTATGGCCTTAAGTTTAAAGTCCCAACAACAATTGGATGGAATTGCATTTTACAATAGAAAACCCTCCCATGTTGCCCGAGGAGAACAGTGTTGGGACTTTGTTGATTATTTTGACATTTTGATTTGCATTATCCGTTCAAAGCTTCAATATTTTAAACACTCTGGTAAAAAGATGGTAAACATTGCAAACATTTGGGTTGTCAGTGCATGTAAGAGTAGTCAGTGCGAGAATGTTTGCATGCTAACGTTAACATTGAGCTTAAAGATCAGCTTCATCTTACTACATCCTTACAGAACAGCTAACATGTCTGAAGACTATGTTTAGTTTAATCACCATTGAGAACAGTCAGAGCTTCTTTATGCTTTCAAAATATTCCAAGTGAAATGATGCGTTATGGTTATTAATACAATCACAGTTTGACTGTTTGACTCCACTTAGTGTGACATTTATGTTCATTGGATTGAAGCTAGCCAAGTGTCTAGTATTTCTTCAAAAATAAATACAGATCTAACAATTTGTATAGATGCTGCAACAAATGTACTAAGACATGCATTGGACAGTGTTGAGTATGCTAAGTATCCAAATTAGTAAGCATTAATATTCAATGATTTACATTGGTATAAGCTATAATTAGTCTTATTATAATTTTAAGCTTCAGCAGACAGGAAAAGTAAAAACGGTCTGATGAGCACTGAGCGTACCGTCTGACACTGGTACATGAACTTGTCTCAGCTTTAAGCTTCCTCTGTCACATATAACTCGAGCTCTGTTTAAGAATTCGATGCTACCATCACTGGATTTTAGAGCTTTTTACTTTATGAGAGTTTCTTTAATTAAATCAGTGGGACATTCTGGAGAAGAGCATGTACAGTCAATCGTCCATAAACAAGTTAACACCAGCGTATCTCAACAGTCTGCTTCACATCGAGAAGTGATTAGGTAACAACTCAGCTCCACTGATGTCTAAATGACTCCAGAGTCATCAGAGCATCGCAGACCACCGTTTCCATTTGTGGGCTTGCATTACTTCATACATTCAACTTTCCAGCAACTTTACAGTTAAAGCTGAGCTCACTTCTTATTACTTATTTTTTCCCAGAAAAGCAATTTTAAAGACTCTGTAGTCTGCAGTCACTCAAGTACAAAACAGGCTGTGAGAAATACACGTGGAAAGATCGGCAGCAGAGAGAGAGAAAAGGCAAAGAAAGAAAGCATAAATCATGAAGTATAGCATAAAACACAGGGTTCTTATCCCTGCCAGGAGCTTCTTTTTTTACATTAACAGAATATTCCTCAAAAGCACCAAGGCAAACGAAGGAAGAAGAGGGGGCATGTAATCTAGGATGATACACACAGCTGGTTTAAATCAATCTACAGTCCATACATACTGTGAGGCTGTCAGGCTGTCTGCTTCCTTTGCAGGAGGAGTGAATCCTGGCAGGCTTAAAAATGGACTACAATCAGGCTGATGGGAGGGTGTTAGTGTCGCTGTATAACACCCAGAACTTAATCCATCTCCAACAGCACCTAATAGCAAAAAATAGCACCTAATACCCTGCACCCTTCGACCCCTTCACACATACAGAAAGTGGGCATCGAGCCCAATCAGTGTTTACTTAGCAGCCTTAGCTGCTCCTTGTCAGTGTCACTTAGGTGAGATTTTCAGCCAAGCAGGTCAACTGAACGCAAGGCAAGGTTAAATCAGAAGATTATGCACCTCTGTATTCTTTAGAAGCACAAACACTGACACCAAAATACAGTATAAGACAGCTAAAGGTTGAAACATTTAGGCTCTAGTAATAAGGTAATCCTGTGGTATATCCAAGGGATGCATGCGTGTGTGCTTGTCTGACTAATATAGTATTTGTTCCCCGAAAACAGCAGCCAAGGATTACTCACGAAATGTGACTGAATGGGGACAGAAGAAAACAAGAGAAAAGAGAGAATGGGAGCCAAACAAAAACCCAACGTGGGTGAGGGTGCGGGGCCAAGTGACAGCATGACACAGACAAGCCAGGTTTCCCTTGAAATGTGAGGCAAGTTTTGACAGAATTTCCAAAAAAAAATACAACAAAGACATTTCCAAGGAATATGTGTTTGTGTAAGTGTTAGGAAGATTAAACCTTTGATTAAACAATTCCTGGTGCCAATTACATTATTATAAAACCCCTGAAGAAGAAGAGGACACAATGATTCCTTTAAAATATCACTAAGTAATACACAAAAAGTGCTTGTCAAACCTCGTACAGCACAAAACAATGAAGACAACATGATGTTAATATGAAATCTGTGTTTGATCTGTGTGTTAATACTATGTCTGTACAGTCTCCCTACAAGGAGTGTAAGAAAGCATCGATAAACTGGAGTGTCAAGTTCGGATGATTTTATTCGGACTAACAGGTTTACATAATTTGATATTTTGGCAAAATTGTTTCTGAAACTTCTATACAATTAACACCGTAGTATTGAATTCAGAGGCAGCCCAAAAAGTCAAAGACAGCTGACAGAAACTTCTCCTCATCCTTTCGCTCTCTGTCAAACCGAGGCTCTCTGAACAATATACCTCTGCCTCCAGCCGTTTGGGCTGGGAGGCCCCTGTTTCCAAGGCAACCCACACCTTACAAGTTGTCTTGTCTGGTCCTGTCCTGTCAAGGCTGAGAGAGGGAGGGAGGGGAATGTAGGAGACAGGGGTAGAGCCAAAGACGCGGGAGGGGGGACGAGCGATCAGCGGTAATAAACCCTTCTATGTGGGCGTCTGGATCCAGGCAGCAAGCTTAGACTAGCATTGAGCGCTAACCAACATAATCTGAAATGAATCCCACCAACTCAGCCAAGAACTGAACGTTGTCTTCCAGTTGGACACCTGCAGGCTGATTTTAAACCCTGCTGGCTTGAAGAAACCCACAGTAAAGCATCCAAATACACCAGACAGTCCTGTTGGACATACATGTATCGGGTGTTTAAGCCTCTAGAAGTCTATCCTTTGAGTTCTGTTGTGTTATGTGGTGACAGCGCTGAGCTACGACAGCGCAAGAACAGAGGCTGACACCTGGTGTGATTTCAGTAAATTATGGTGCAGGTGAACTCATGCTATGACTGGAAGAGAGACACGGCCCCGTCAGGAGATGATATACAGCAGCAGCAGAGCATACGCAGACCCGCCTGGGAATAAAACGGTTTAGATGCACTGCAGGTCCAGCCTGTGATTCTCTCTCTCGCTCTCTCTGTCTGTGTCTGCTCCTTGTCCTGTTGCCAAACCGCATGAATATCAAAGACACTATTCGTAGAACTCATAATCTAAAAGTGAAACATAAAAGTTTAATGTTTTTCTTTTCATATTCTGAGTAGGAATTCTTTCTTGATGTATCTAAATCTGTAGTTGGAGAAGGGATGAAGTAAAGAATGTGTTTCTATTCATCCAAAAATGTGTCTCTAACTTGTGAAGTATATGCAGAGTGAGTGAGCAACAGAGTGAGGTCTGTAGGTCAGAGTTGCTGTGACATTGCCCCCTGCTGCTTAAAGCCTGTTACAGGCAATGATTGTGTCAGTCTTGAGCAACAATAATGAGAAATACAGACTGAAAATATTATGCATTAAGCAATACATTTCGCTTCTTTAACAGCCCGGAAATTCCCAAACTATCATGACTCACCTTCTCAGTGTTCTTATTTCACACCACAGTGTGTTAAAATAATCAGAAATACTAGAAATGATGAAATCTGTGAATATCTCCAGTTTACTGGGACAGAAAGATCACTCAAGGGTCAAGCAATGAAGCGTAGAACTGAACAGTGACTCAACATGATGTGGTTGTTATTAGTCTGGAGGCCAACAGATAAATCTTCAGTGTAATAATGTTCTTTAGGCAACACTTATGACTTATCAGCATTAAACAGATGTATTTCAATTCTTCTCTCTTTAGGTCCCTAAAAGGAAGCTCAAAATATTACAAATAAAAAATACAAACAGATGGGGAGTTGGTAGCCAAGCGGTTAGTGCGCAAGCCCCATGTACAGAGGCTTAAGTCCTCGAGAGCGGACGGCCCTGTGGCTCCTTTCTCACATGTTGTTCCCCCATCTCTCTCTCTCTCTCTCTCCCCAGTTTCAGACTCTATCTGCCTTCCTATCTTTAAAATAAAGGCATAAAAAATGATCTTCAACTAGAACACTAACTGTGACGGAGGTACTGAATGAAGATGAAAAAGAGGAGCGAACTTTAACACAAAGGCAGGGCAGTGTGAGTCCCGTCAGTAGGCTGCTCTGACACTTTCTGCTCCAGTGATGAGTGTCAGCAGAGTCTGCTAAACAACTTTCGAAAAAGACAGGGATTACGTTTAGTTATCTTGCAACCTTTCGTGCCTTTGTCTGAGACGCCAGAGTGCAATGGGAATTCAAAATGCAATGGATTTGAGCAGGATGCCCTTTTACCCTCTGACAGTGTGGAAGTTTTCACAACAAAGACAGAGAAGAAAGGCACAGGTACATGAAAGATAGAATACATATGTGGGTTAATATAGGAGTTAAGTATGGTGCTGTACATACTTATCAAAAGCTCAGTTAAAACAACTTTGCGCTTTCTGTTTGCAGCAAAAAGCGGAAAGAAAGAGCACGCAACGAGCTGTTGAACGTCCCTACAAAAAGGGTAAATGGTCTGTCTTTCTACGTTTTCTACGTCACAGTGAGCCACAAGTCTTTCCCTAATCTACATAACGTCCACCCCTGACCAGGGGGACAGGTGGCGTCAGACATGTTTTGTCCCACACTGCCTCCCCCTGTGCCACAGCAGGTCTTTTAAACACAAAGGCATACTTTAAATACACACACTTGAACTCACCGTCTGCCTCATTCACGTCTCTGCAAACATATACTTAAAAAAAGGAGGAAGATTGTCATGCGAGAGGGGCCAGGAAAAGTGGGGATAGGAGATTCAATAATGTGAGGAGCAGAGTGAGGATAGTTCAGGGTAAGCTCTTTGGATTTCTCTTCTTCCTCCACTTTATTATTCTCTGTTACCATGGTGAACCACTATATATAACCTCCTCTCTCTCTCCACGTGCAGTTTGAATTGACTGTCTTTTTCAAGCAGTCATCTTCCCTCTATTGTTTCTGCAGAGAGGACAGTAGGGGACGACGTCTTGATTCAATGGGAAAATCTATCTTAAGCAAAGCTCTGTTTGCAAGAGGGAGCTGACAGACCAAAACAGACGGACAGACACTATGTCGCTTTCCCTTAGCTGTCTGGCTAGACTCCCATTTTCAGAAACCAGTGGCTTCAAAGGAATAATTCATTTCACAGTCTAGTGGCCCGACACTGAGCTCCGTCACACACGCCCCTTTTAACACCTAAAAGAAGAGAAGCAGCTACACACGGGGACACAATGCTTCACCTACTGTGTCTTTTAATGCAACTCAAGAGATGCAAAACACTCTGGGTGCATCCAACAAGGATGTGTCAGGGTGTATGCATCATGAAATCAAAGCTGTTATATTTGAAGTCCCTGTTTAAGTGACAAAAAGTTGTTTTTTTGTTTGTGTTCTGGTTGCTTATGGGTTTAAGGCTGTTTAAGACAATTCCTGTTAATTACTAAAATGAGTGTAATTGCTCGAAGCATGACTCATATAATTGTTTTGGCTTGACATCTCCATCATGAAGATAGAATTTGTCAGTGACTCAAAAGCCCACTGCAAATCACTGCTGCATAAAAAGAAATTACGGACAAAGTTTGGTTAGCTCTTAGCGCAATAAAATGAACTGGTTAAGGTTAAGGAAAGATGATGGATTGGTAAAGTTCAGGGGGTTAAGATAAGGGTAAGATTGGGGTCTTGGTAACATGACGTGTGTTTGACCACGCCCCTCTCTGGAAGGGGATGTGCCTTGTGCCTTCTCGCTCCATGCCACTCCCTGGGGGAGGGGTTACTGCCCTTTGTGATGTCATGAAGAAAAACTCTCCAAATAGCCTGTTTGCAGGCAAAAGATGGAGAGGATGGACTCTTCTCATGATTGTGGGGGGTTTGTAGACAGGCTGGAGACACATGTTAGTGTAAGAGTAAATTTTGCATAACATGTGACCTTTAAGTTTAAGCATAAAGCCAGCAGTCAGTATGTAAAATTAAAGAAAAACCCTAGAAAGAGGTACATAGAGTTGGCCAGGCTCTTTTCAAAAGTGAAATAAAAAAACACGCCTACTGGCACCTTCTAAGCTCCGTTATTAACACATTTTATTGGGTTTGTAAAATGAGTACAAAAAAAATAAATAAGAAAAAGAACAATTTGCAGTGTTATAGGGGAGTTTGTAGCAGACTCTTTCTGGGACAGGTAATGTTGCTTTCTGGAGTCAATGGAAGGTGGCAAGGCATCCATGGAGGATACTTTACTTTGACACTTTCGGGTGGATAACAGATAAAAGTTGTATCACATTTTTAAATAGGGATTAGGATGATGCATTTTTTTATTGATATCGGTACCATTAACAATCTATTAGCATTCAATCCAAATATTTATGCATACTTTTCTATCATTTGCAAGAAAAGGAATCCTTAAATGAACTGGGTTTTAATCCCCATCCCTATCAATTAGTGAGTTTTTGAGGTGCTGGGAAGAGAATTTAAAGTCCTCATGAAGCTGAACTTTGAGAGTATCTAACTGCTGTGTCATGACTTATTTCCAACTAAAACAGGATAAAACCAATCATAAAATAGAAGGCGGGACATGGGATGGGAGGAACGCTGGATTAAAAACATGAAATGGTATATTTCATTTCATGGGGACTTTAAGAAAATAAGATTTAAGACACATAAATATCTCTACTGTCGTAGAAGTTGGTGAATTCTGTCCCCCCAAAGACCCTCATTAAGTACACCTGCAGGCTTGAAAGTCTTACCTTAGAGGCCCTCCGGCGCTCGGGACACTCAGGGTGCTGGCACACCACCCAGTCCTCCTCCTGGACGGGCTTGTCATCTGAAAGAGAACACACACATCAATTTGACATCTCCCTTTATCACTTAAAAAACCAAACCAGCCACCCAGCCAGCCGCACATCCATTAACACACCTTTCTCGGTAAAGCTGTAAAAACATATTGTAGACACCAAGACTGAAGTCCCTGCCTGTGTTTATGTAAGGACTGGGTGAAAAAGAGGGAGGGAGGGAGAGTGACTATAAGCTCGAGAAACACTCTCACACGGTCATAGAGAGCAAGAAGCCATGTCATAAAGTGAAAAAAGAGAGGTCTGGTTAAAGAGATTTCTTGAAGGAAAGGTAAACAGAGGGAAGAGGGTGGGGTGTGTTGTTGGGAGGAGATCAGAGAGAAATGAGTAAGGACTGAAGAGGCAGGAGGAAAATGGAGCAAATGAGAGGAAGCCCCATTCTAGATTTTGTTCGAAAGTGCACTCATCGTGGGGAAGCTCACTGTACTCTACTCTACAATAACAAATCACCATTGTCAAATAAACCTCTAAAATCTTCTTGACTGCAGAGCTAACACTGCATTCAGGATATGATAAAAGGCTGTGTTTATGTCTGCATCTTCTACATGTACACACATGATAAAGATATCATAACGGAGACTCTGAACGCAACAATATTTATCTGTCTGCCTAATGAGAAAAACAGAGAATAAATGTGCAGGAGGGGGAACGTGCAAGCAGGGAAGAGAAGAAGAAAGAGCTGGAGGGGGGGGGTTGGGGGAGGTGAGAAGGTGCTTGTTCCAAAAAAGTCTCCAGTTTCTGAGAATGACAGGACTTTGTTTGCAAAATCTTTACAACATGCTCTGATGACCTGTTCAATGACTCCCTATTTGGCTGAGCTACACTTGTTATATCATTACTAAATCATCGGTAAAAGAGACTGCCGCTGCTGCTAGAAAATGAAGTCACTTAGTGGTCGAAATTTAAGGCCACTTTAATAAGTGATTTGTCACCATGAAAGAAACGCTAGAACAGTCGAGGCCCCTCTCAGAGCTGCTGTACAGACACAAGTCACCTTGAGTCATTCACTTGGCTATAGCTACACTCGCAGGTCAAGGGTGCTGCTGGGGAAGAGGGAAAAAACACTGTAATTGGTGCATACCACAGAGCCCATGGCTTCCCCACTGGTAAGGGAAGGGTCAACCTGTCTGCAGTGAATTTGTTCAATGGAAGTAAAAACAAGAGAGTCTGCAGCCACGCTAGCTGTTCTGTGAGACTGTACTCAGGCACAGCAGTGCTTTGAGATTAATGCTAATGTCAACAGGCTAGCTTTGCCAATGTTAACATGCTGATGGTTAGCAGGTGGAATGGTAGTTTGTTCACAATAGTGCTGTCTGTTGCATGCAACATATTTTTTGATAAGGACTGTCTTCACAGAACAGCTGAGGCTGATGGGATACCATATCATCATCAACCTTTATTAAAGTACTGGTATCATATTTTTTACATTACAATGGCCTTAAATCTATTTCCCACTGCCCTAAATTCAAGCCTCTCCTCATCCTCCGCTTCTTTTTCTTCTTTGTCTTGTAAAATCACTCTATCGCTGCTGAAGCTTCATCTTCCGTCCTACTTGATCATATCTTGCTGACTCTCCCGCTTTCTCGCTCTCTGATGAACTGGAATTTCTGAACTCAGCACTGCTGATTAAGCCAAAAGCAAACACAAGCACACACTATACACGAACACACGTGATGGCAGACAATGAGCTTGCACTCTAAAGAGACAGTGGAGCATCACATCCACACAGCTCTCTGCGCTGGCTCGCTTACCCCAGAGAGACAACGCCTGGGGCAGAGACCCATTAGGTACCCATAAATAAAACCAAGGAAGCGAGAGGAAAGTTTGAGATGATGCACAGTAGAACACGCAAGATTTACAAAGTATTCCAACATGTCAATCTCAGTTTCCTCACTTTGTAAATGCAATGCAACCATGCATCTTTTCCTTCATGTCAATCCTGAGTACAATGGAAATGCTTAATGATCAAGTGCTGAAACAACTCGTCTATTGATCACGCATCAATCACAAAACTAATCCACAACGATTTAAGTCATCATTTATTTAGTCTTTGGACTAGCTAGCTCTACCTTGCAATACAAGAACAACACTGCTCTTATTTTCATGTCTTATGAATGTTTTATCTACTGCTGAACATGCTAACTTTTTGCCTGGAACAGTAGAAGCAAAGTTGGAAAATTCAAATTCAAGACTCCTTTTTTGCAAGGCTTGGATTTTCATTTAATGCGAGTCAGCTGGAAACATTAAAAAGTCAGCCAGAGATGGATTTCAGTGGATAAAATAGACTGTCGACGGCTAAAAATGTGAAGCCTGCAGTTGTCTGAGGTCAAGGAACAAAGTTGAAAGTTTGATGTTAATTTTTTAGCAATAAATTAGTCATAGCTTTGATTGTCAGAGCTTGACAGGTGTAGAAACAGCGAACAAGTGGGTCAAATCTGAGTGAGCAGTGGGTTGCATCTGTACTTTTGGATACAGCCTTAAGATCTGTCCACTTTTGAAGTTAGATGCCGTTTATTGTCTAACTCAGAAAAAGCTCAACTTGGTTCTCTTTCACCACATCATGCCTCGCTGTGCTCACTTGTCACTCCTCTTACACCACCACTTCCCTAACAGCCTCACCATACCTCCTAGTTTAGGCAGGGTGAGGCAGAGCCTAGAACAAGTTTAGCCGTAAGCCTTACCCACGTTTTTATGAGGAATGTTAAGAATGCTTCTCTGTGCCTTCTGTTTGGTGAGATCTGATCATGGCACATGAAGAGGAGTGTAAGCGTATTCTTTTGTTTGTTCAGGTTTCAACCCCTCACTTTAATTTAACATCATGTTTTTGAGAACCCCTCCAACCTTCCACCCTGTATATAATGTAACATGCACCTCCTCACTAGGAGATAGTCATTGAAAGACTCCTGAGAGATGAACACATATGGCAGGCAGGCGGGATGGCATACATTACAGGAAACCTGGCGAGGAGATATCAGCACGAGCAGTGTAGCAGCCAGACCGAAAAGTGAGACCATACATTACATAAATGAGGCATCAGGATACAAATAAAGTCAGGAAACCATGAGAGATGTTTGGTCTATTAACAGGGTCTGGGTAATAGATGAACAGATCTGGGAAAACATAAACATATACATACTGTGTACAAATAAATGTTTGAAGCAAAAGTCAATCATCAAAAAGGTTAAATGTTCCAATTGGTTGAAATCTCCAATCCTATGTATTGAAACAAGACAGGATTTCCTTCCCTTAAACCTTCCCTCTGTTAACTGGAAACCACATTTTAACAAATAGTTTTGGTGATTTAAATTGTCTTACTGAAACTTAAAATAAGACTTAAAATAAGATTGATACCATTCTTGTGTCTATAAATACAGCTACAGCCAAGGGACAGTTAGCTTAGCATGAAGAGTATAACACAGGCAAACAGCTTGCCTGGTTTTATGGAAAGGCAACAAAGTCTCTTGTGTAGCTCCACGCTCACTAATTGAAGTTTTATTTTTTCTTGTATTTTAAATTCGTACAAAAGTACTATGCTGAACTCATTCTTGGCCAAGAGCAGTGACTGAATTGCCTTGCCATAAGTCAGACAGTCAGCATACACTCCAGGAAGTCACTGACACTGGCCAAGAATTACTCTTTATACTAAGCTAATCAAACTGTCTGGCTACTACTTCTGTAATGTAATTGGCTAGGAAGCCTCTAGGTCAAACACAGGGCTTTCATTAAGGAGACTGCTGTTCATGTCCAATATTTAATGTCAATATTGACTTAAGATTCTAACCCAATCCAACATCCTTTTCCTAAACCTTACCAAGTTTGTTTGAGGCCTAAAGCTAACTGTCTCTGTGGTTAAAGTGGTCGCAGTTTGATCAAGTTTAGGCACCAACTCTACTTGGTTAGGTTTATAAAAAATACATTGGCTTGGGCTTAAACTTAAAGTCAATGAAGACTTGAACAAAAGACAAGAACAGGTGCGTTCTGGTCCTGTGGGTGAAAGAGCTTTACAACGGAAAACTTGCAGCATTTCTGAAGACAAGCATGTTCTTGTCAACCACAGCACAGGAGTGCAAGGTTTGAGAAGAGCAGAAGAACAATTGTGAGAGAAAGATGACTCTTTGTATCAAACGTAAAGATACAGGAATGTTGTATGACGGGCATTAAGAGTTTGTGTTCATTTATTTGTAACTTAGAAAACTTAAAGTATTACACAGAAACACCTACATATCTAGCATTATATTTAAAACGTGAAATCACATCTGGTGAATACCAACAACTGAATGACTCAAAAAGTCTTGTAAACACACACCTGACGCTAATCAAGGAAGCCACTCTGCCAAACGCGTTGTATGCTCCAATGTTTTATATGCATTAAACTTTAAAGTCAATCTGAGCAGTCCTGGTGTGCGCTGGATTACTCTGATCTTGAAAACTAAATGACTCTAATGTCTAAAGCCCCACAGAGTTCCTCTACAGGTGAATGAGTCTGGGCAAGCAGACGTTTAAACACGAGCAGGTTGCAGCTGTTTTTAATGCTGAGGGTTCAATGGCGGCGGGGGCAGGACACAGCCCTCCTGTTTAATGTTGTTTTACCCCCATAGTGGTTAAATCACACACATGTGCATCACACACTCTCCTTCCCCCCTCCCTCTGACTTTTTTCCTCTTCCACCACATCTGAGCAAACCCGAGGTCTCAATGTTTTAACTGAAACCACAGAACAACAAGTGTAAACTGTTCCAGAGAGGGGCGGAGGAGCAGACGACAATCAATTCAATTTCCAAGATAGAAACAAAAGAATAATAACGTTTTTATTCTGCTGACTCATTTAGGAGTTATTTAATGAAAATAACACGGCTTCTCTCCATGCATAACTAGAGCTCTTCATGACTGTTATATTACTGTAAAGAAGTAGACAAAAACTCAATACCCTGTCCCTTATTTAAGAGGGGTCATGAGGGGATTACTGCATATCTTGAATTTTTTAAGGCATTTATGTCAAAGTACAGTAATTGGTCAAGTATGAGCTGATTATTATATAATATTGTGGCCTTTTGTGTCGGACTATTCTTTTTATGGGCTTAATTTGTGCTAAAGTCCAAAGAAAATAGAAGCATGTTCAGCTGTTACAGGAACCCGTGGCTGAGTATGACCTGAGGAATGTCAGTGTGGGCTGGCTTGGTGAACGTAGTGCATGGCATGAGGTTAAGAGCTGGATAAACTCATGAACTGAATTCTGTGAAGCCAAAATTAGGACATATAAAAACAGACTGACTTTGTAGTCAGACAAATGAACAAAAACTTCATTTGATGCTCCTAAGAGCTGTTACCCATTCTACACTGAGTTTCTAGTCAATACGCAGATCATTTTGTATAATTTTGAATTAATAGCTGTCGCTTTGGGTTGTGAGTGGATGTGTTGGGGTAGGTGGGAAGTTAATGTGCGATTCACTTTACTTTATGACATTTTTTTAAGGATTATTTGTATAATATCTGTTTAATTATGTTGCGAACCCCAGGTATAGTTGGGACCTTCCAGAGGTGTCGTGGGCCTAACTTGACCAATCACCATTGAAGGGAGTTGCCCACTTGATAACTCTGGTGATGTGTGGGCTCTTGCTGCCTATCTAGGTTCAAGGTAGAGTTGTGTGGTCATTAGGGGCCATGTGGTAGTATAGATAGTTTTGGCAGTATTCACATTGTCAATACCTGGAGCTCGCATGTATGGATCCTAGGTCTGTGGAAAAAGGCAGTGCTGTTGCGGTTGTTGTGGCCCCTGAGGGACATGTGGTAGGTAAGGTATATTAGTAGGTGACAAGCATTGGAATGAGGTAGGAATGATGTGTGTGGGAGAGGGTTCCTCACTGTGTGCTCATCTTTAATATGAGGGCAAAAGTTTATTGTGTTTATTTTAAATTAAAAATGACGAGCTCACATCTAAACTTAGATCTGTACATTGGTGATTGGATCACCAAAATCACATCTCAATATCAGGTGAAAACGAGATCTTTTTTTTTTGGAGCAAGAGTCCAAATCCATAAATGGTTCAGTAAACTATTAAGTAAAGAAAATGATGAGACTTCTGTGCTTTAGAGAAGGTCAGGAGCTGGTTAGACACAAACTATTTTGGAGAAACGAAATCTTCAAAGTTCTCCAATAGTTGGAAAATGTTTTCAGTATAAACTCTGGGCTTGATTACAGAGATGGTGAAAAGGTAAGGATCAAAGCCTTGCTGTTCCCTTTGTGGCATTCTTCTTTTCGGTCTCTGCCAAACAGGTCTGCCTCAGCAGGCAGCGTCCTTAAGCTGACCAGAAAGAAGCTGGGTTTCCAAGAGTCTGGCTGGAATACAGCAGAGGATGAAGAACATTCCTTCCCAGCCCTGTGTTATCACTTCCCCTTCACTAATGGTATAAGTCAGGCGGCACAGCTGAAAGTAAGTGCCCCTGTGCCATTTCAAGAAAAAAAAGAAAAGAGAAGAGACAGGGAAGCATTTCAGTCCAGCTATGAACTTCTTCAGTGGTAAATATTTCATCGTTGGAGTTTGCCTTGTTTCGCCTTTTCCTTCACTCCTCTCTCATGCGAGGTTTTCTTCATGCCAGGTCACTGAGTGCTTTCCACGGAACAACAGAGCAATGGAAAAAAAAGCCTTTCCATGATGGTGCTTAAAATCCTTAGCGCCAAAGTGCCAGGGAACCAGGTCATCTGCTCACGACTGACTTACATATAACAAAGTGAAGTCATGTCTGAGCCATGTTAAATGTTACGCAACATCTCTCATGTCATGCTGGATGAATAAGGATGAACTACACACTTAGTTTCGTAATATGGAGATTTCCATCATATCAAAGGTAAAACTGGGAAGGTTTACCTTTTCACTTATTTCCAAGCATGAAAGAAGGACTTACACTGAATACAAATGTCTGTTTTACAGACTCACAGATATTTGGAACTAATTCTAGGGGCGTCTGCAAATGCTACAACAAGCTGTCCAAACCATTAACTGTATATTAATATTGACAACACATTACTACCGCTTTCCGTTTCATAAAAGTGAAGCCAAAACACCCCTGTGGCACGAGCTGGCATATTGTGCTGGTGATGTCATTTGGAGTCAAAAGGTGCAGAAGGAAGCTGAATGGTCGGACCACGTAACAGACGCCACCCCTATTCCACTAACCTAAGCATAAACGAAACTTATATAACTGCTAGCATACGCTAATTAGGAAAAAACACAGAGTTAAGCTGAAACTGTTGGGAATGTCAGTGTTAATTTTAAAGGTATTGTGTCAGTGATTTGTAAAAACAAGGAGAAATAGCTGCACATAATGAACACGAATGAGTACAAATGTGGAGAGGGAGAAGGGAAAACAAACTTAGAGGAGTCAAACAACAAGATAAGCAGATATGTGAGCCAAACTCTGAGTACTTGTGTAAGAAATACGATCAGGGTAGTTTACAAAAAAATACAATGTACACTTTTGTTTCTGTTTTTACTCTATTGATTTTATCCTTTGCTGTAATGTCTAATCACTAACCAAAACAACTTAAGAATCTCAAACAGTAACACCAGAAAGCTCTGCAAATAACAAGAAAGGATAAAGGCAAACCTACTGCCTTGCGTCCTGTTTCGTTGTAAGAAAACACACACAATCACAAATCCCCCTCTCAGTCAGGTGATCCTCCCCGTTCCCCAGCTTACCACAAAGGTCTTGGATGACGTCCAGAGAAGAAGACCAGGAGTAGCACTCCATTCCTACTTGGGTGAGAGATGTTGGCAGCGCTTCCAGCTCATACGCCCCTCGCTTCTTCCAGTACAGGAACATAGTGAGCTCTACAACTACCTAATGCTTTATGATAACCAATATAAAACTCTTCAAATCCTCCCCCTTGAGTTGAAATCATCCCACTGTCTTACTTGTGGAACTGATGTGTCTAACCAGCTCCTGACCTTCTCTAAAGCACAGAATTCTGATCTTCTGCAGACAATCAATACACACTTTACGTCAGCCATCTTTCTAAAAACTTGCTAGCCCAACTCGGCTTTAAACTCCGCCAACTGCCAACCACCTGCGCAGTTACCTCATCCAGCTAAGCCTCAAAACCCTTTGCTTTGAACGTTCAGTCCAAGTCTCATTCTACATCAAGGCCCGTCCAAATGTGCAAACAGACTTCCCTCAAGGCCAATCCATTACACCTTCAGGAGACCATTTCACTGATTCCAAACCTGGAAGAAACTTAAAGGCTGACACTCTAATACACAAGTTTTACGTAGATAACAGGTGATATAACTGACCACACTTCTTTCCGCATAGAACAAACTAACATCAATAATTCCACCCCAAATGTTTCTACACTCTTTTGTTTTTTAGTTCTCTGTTAATCAGCCACTGCTAGAATCCACCCACAAAGTGCTCTAAAGCACCAAATGCTGCACTTATCTAATCCATTTAACAGAGCTATTCCTGACCAAATTAAAGACGCCCCACTGCTGAAAGAATTTTCAAACTTATCTCCACCAGCAGGTAAAACATCCTCTTGCGGTGCCTTCCCAGAGCCTCGACTTTATCCATTGCTAAGGGTACAAAACTGTACAAAACTGGTGTGTGAGGAAAAGCTGCTCATGTTAAAGCCCTGTGTAGGATCTCCTGGCGATAGGGGGGCTTTTTCTGCCCACACCATCAGACAAGTGTTGTATTCATGCAGAGGTGAGTTGCATGCTGGGACTGGCAATCTGGTCCAATGGCTTTTTGGACTGGGCAACACAAAGATCTCTTTTTAAAACCTCCTCCTACACCCAGAGTGGACGCAAACTGTAAAAGGCTGACATTTTTCTGCATTAATTAGTGCCCGCGCTCTTTATGTCTCCTGAAAGATTTATGCACTTTTATGAATGCAGCAGCTCTGTGAGGACTGAGCTCAGTTATTTCTGTGGAGGCACAATGCACATATTGGCCTATTGACGATGAGAAACACCAGTAAGAGTTCACTCTATATGATTTGTACCTAAGAGAGTAAGTTCAAGGTCTTTAATATCTTCAAAAAACAGCAGAAGGGTTAAAACAACACGCAGTCAGATATCTCAGTCAGGGCATAATATTTTCCCGTTGGTTACAGGCTGATGCTCTGCTATTACGCATCTAAAATGGGAGAAGAAATACTGTGAGAATGTGCTGCACCAGCCGGGGGAAGGGAGGGACATTGTCACACACAACGACCCACATGTCCAATTTTGGGATAAGAAATTAGAGGGTAGGAAGGGAGCCGGTTTGCTGCTCAGCTCTGGGCTTTGCAGACATATGGTAATAATCTGAAGCAGCTTTGAGCACGCGGCTTCCCTTTTAATGAAGAGAGCAGCCGTGCAGCATGAGAACTGGGCTGCAAACACAAAGGCCAATTTCCACCTCCTGCAGAAACAAAGCGGGAAGAGGAGGAGGTATTAGACAGCCTCGCTTTTATCACCATCCATCAGATCACCTTTTAATAAAAAAGATGCTTTTTTTAGCCAACACAAGGCCAGACAGCACCTGCCTCGCACTGTGTTGCATGCGTTTGTTCTGACCTCATGCAAAAAATATTTAGGTAATGAAAAAATAATCATACATTAACTTGAGAATTGACTGAATACAAAGATAACACAAACTCATACTCTAAAGGGAATTGCTTTTGCAGCTGTGAGAAGGTACGCGGAGAATTTTCTGATATGGTTAAGTCCGGTTACCTCTTAGACCAGGATGCACAGCTCTCATACCTATCAGGCTGGAGCATTTTGTGTTTTTCAAAGGGCACTCTGGCATTGTAGAACTGAAAACATTGATAGAAATGGGAGACGTTTGGCAACCTATTCATTCAATTAAGACACTGTGCAGGAGTCTGACATTAGACGCCTCAGACTTGTTATTTATTTGTTATTTTATTGATGTGGTATCAAAAAGAGGTATTGATATGGTTTGATATTTACAAGATTGGTATCTAACTTTGAAATTCTGGGACTGTCGTAACCCTACCTCCAATACATGCCAACATCTTTCACATCCCACACCCCCAGTTTATAATGCATACGCTTCAAGCCCATATTACATCATTATGACATCATCAGTGGTAATAATAAACCTTTAGAGTAATATTTCTTGTTGGGTGATTAAAATGATTGGTGTTATGTAAAAAACATTGGATGGGGCTGGACTAGCCATTTCCCTCTGCTCACAGTCTTTATGCTAAGCTAAGCTAATGTCACCTGGTTTTAGATTGATGAATTACCCTACTTTTTTAAATAAAGCATTGATTTGTCGGGACAGAGCAAATCAAACTTTGGATATGAGAAATGTAGTTCTGCATTACAAATGTATTTCCTCCACTTTTGTCCTCAATAGAACAATAACTAATTCATACTCAAGAACCACTCGTTTATTTTAACGTGAGACACAAATAGCAGGTAAATTGTTCTCGTGTGCCAAGCATGAATGAGCTAGCTCCTCAACAGAATCACACTCAGTAAAGTATTAATGGTGTGCTGAGAAAAGAGTGTGTGAGCGGCTGTGTTACGACAGGACTGTAAATGAGCCTGTCGGAGTGTGTGTGCTATGGGCAAAAAAAAAAAAAAGTGTGTGAGCTAGAGTGTTGACAGAGGGAGTGCAGTTGAAGGCTTGTGCGTGCCCATGTGGAGGAGGTTTTAGGGTTATATTTAGCAAGGTGGCCCATCAAACAGGCCGAGGTTAACCCTTCAGCACCAAAACAAGACTTGGTGTACTTTAAGACTTTGCTGTGTGAAGAAGTGTAAAAGATTGTAATCCAGCAACAACTATTTGAATAATCGGTAAACAAAAGCTGTCTCAAGCTTTTCTGATTTGACGATTTTTTAAATATGATGGTACCATATATTTGAGCTGTTGATCAGTTGGTCTGGTAAAACATGACATGGAAAGACTTCACACTGTTCTTTAGTTAATTCTGACTGTGAAGTTGGGATATTTTACACAGTTTATACCCTCTCGGTTGAATACTGATAGATTACGATTATTCATTGGTTGGCCTTCTTTAATTTACCATTTTCGTATTTGCGAGTAAAGAGATAAAAAGCGCTAAACACAAAGTTAAGCCGAGACTAACAAGACTGACATTACTGTCACTGTAGTACTTGTTAGACTGATCTTTACTGATTAGATTTTTTTTACAAGAAAACAATTTCTCCAGTTACAGACAACTCAACCAAAATCACAAAAGTCAGCTTAATGGTGTCTCAGGAGGACATGTCAGAAGATAACCACCAACATCTGGAAGCGTTTATTCCATCTTATAGCAATCTTTCCAAAAGTTGTTGAGATATTTCAGTTTGAAAAAAAAAAAAACATTGTACAACCAAAACAACTCTGTGTCAAGTTTGTTGTATTGTTGTGTAATGTGTAGCACATCATTATAATGACAAAGCTTTGTATTGTGTTGTATTGTATTTTTTTAACATGACCACTGATTATATACTGTATATTAGGAACCAAATGTTTCAGCGAGAAGAGTCTCAGCAGGACGATCTCAATGCATTGTCATTAAACTGTCCATACTCCAACCAGCATTTAACAGGGACAAACAACCCCTATTTAACTTGTTCATATGAATAATCCTCTAATTGAACCAATGTGGTTAAATTGTAGTGGGGGGGCCGCCTTTGAGAAGCCAATAACAGAGTCGACAGGAATCAAAAGCACGTATTCCCTAAAAGTACAGTTATTGGCATGGGGAGGGTTTCCATATGCATAAACACTCATTTAGCCTGGGTGGAGGTTATACATGTCTTTTCAGAGATAAATATTTGCCATTACGTTTCTCAACTTAAAGAAGGTGAACATTAGTGTGTGTAACCTTTAATTATCTGCAGCACTGAAGGAAGGAGGAGCAGCTCACTGTTGGTATATTTACGACAGAGATCCCTGAAGTGAAACATACAATGTGTGGATGTAAAAAAAAAAAATCATATTAGACTTTAATCCAAATGCAGAGATAAACCCTGAGCAATGACCAAACATACAAGCCGATAACTAGGTTAAAGAGATTCTGGATGCAAATTGAATGAAAATGCAAAGCAGAGCATAACAGATTGTTCTCTCTCTGATGATGATGCAAAACAGCAGAGCAGGACAAGGACAGAGAAAAGCCCTCAGGGGAAAAAACAGAACACCTGAAATTTCAAGCCAAGAAACATGTCTACTGCTAGAACAGCAAATGTCCCACAAAAATACGAAAACAACTACACAAAGCGCTGAGAACAAGGGTAACAAGAGCTGAAGAGTGTAACTGTCGCTACCTCTGTTTAAGATCACATTCAAGGGTCTAGAGAGTCTTTTGTAAAAAAAAATATATATATATAGTATACAGTAGAAGGGGTGAAAAATGGCCCCGAGCTGTGAACTTGTTTAAGAGTTCATCTGTTACTCTAAACAGCAAAAGTGACGCTGTAGGGTAGGTGTGGAAAGCTACAAAACCTGTTATATCTGTTCACTGTAAAATCCATCCGTGCTCACAAAAACAAAAGCTCCATGGAAAGAAAACTTCAACATTTTAGAATTGATACTTATTTTGCTTTTTAGCACATAGTAACAAGAGAAGTTGGAGACCATTAGCTTAGCTTAGCATAAATACAGGTAACAGCGAGCCTGGGTCAGTTCAAACCAAAGCTTTAAAAGTACCTTACAGCACCAGGGTATTTTTTTTAACACATCATATCTAGTTTACACACAAACATTGTTGTGTTACGGATATTAAACGTCAGTACTTTTCTCTCAGAGCATCAACTTCCTGCGCTTTTTAGCCTTTTTGCTAAGCTAAGGTCTGCTCACTCGCTCGCTTGAGACATCATACTTAACAAAGTGCATTTTTGCTTTGAAAATGCAATAACATAAAAATGTTTCCTGGTAAGTAAAGTAGTGTATGGATACTTGTATAGCTTTGAATAAAAGTAATCACAAAGTTTGTTTACGTTAACTTCATTCAGAAAACCACTGCGTCTTGTACAAAACATTTATGGCTTGGAGCAAGCGTTAAGATACCAAAAGGAAAATGGTTGACTTGTTGTGTTTGAGGATGCAGGGCAGTCATTTAGACAATCAGAAAACTGCATGTGATAAAGCATTAAAGCATGCCAACTTAACTTCTAGCGTTGAGGCTGGTGAGCCAGTCCTCTGCCTTTAAATGTAGCATTGGTGTCAGTTGAAACAAGAATACAATGTTGTATAACAACTGTTTGTGGTTAAAAAAGTACAACAGCAGGTCAAGTGTGTTCAGTTGATGTTTGTATTTATAGAGGGCAGAAAATTGCGTTAAAATTATACCAACCAGTGGTGAGCTGTTGGGATCGATTCATTCTATCAAAGACACGGGAAAAGCAAACTTTAGCTTCTCTGTTCATTTCTGGGCTGTTGTTGTTGTTGGTTCTACATAACGTCTATCTATATAGACAGAGAGCATCATGTTTCCATTCTATCTTAACAAATATATGTCAATATAAAAGGTAACATCATACAAGTGGCTCAAGACTTCATCTCTCTATCCAATAAAAAGCTTTCAACACAGTGGAACAGCTGTGTTCAAAGTACAAATGTTCAATATCCTTCTTCAGCTCTTCCAAAGGAGTTCACTGTATAATATGCACCTTGTGTTTGTGCATAGAAGAAAATAAGTGCCTTGATATACTCCCTGCTGTAAGGGAATCCACATACAGGAAACACAATACAGAAGGGATGAGATTCAAGGAAGGAAATTAACTTTCTATCAGATACGAGGAAGAGGATCAGAGAGTCATTGCATCAGTACATCGTGGCTTTCAGATGCAGTCTTTGAACAGAGAAAAACAAGCTGCCTTGCAAACAAGCTCCAGCAGGCAAATAAGGTTGTTGTGCAAAAATATAAGGATGATGATTTGCAACATTGCACATGGAGCAGGGTGTTTTATTCTAGTACAGTCGGAAAAATAGGGGGGAAAAACAAAAGCAGTGACAGCCATGACCCGGAGCGACATCAGGAAAGGGCAGAAGTGCAAAGAGTGGAAAAGAGAAAGGAAATCACTGCCGGGGAAAAAAGAGGAACAATGGAAAGACAGTCTGAAGAAGGAAGTCTGAACTGTAACAAGCCACGAGCCAGGCAGAAATCACACACACACACACACACACACACACACCAGGGCAGATCACACCATCAGAGTCAGGCTTGAGTGCTGCAGCAGGCAGACTAAACAGTCCAGATTTTCACTCGGAGTACTGCAAGTCTGTCAATAAATCAATGTACGTTTAGTAGCTATATTGGAGCCTGATTGGTGTTTGCTCAGTTGTCACATAATTGTAGATGTCCAAATGTCATTGTTCTTCAAAGTCTTTACTTCAGCTACTGACATCAAACAAGAGAAGCCAAAAACAGATGTTACCCTCTGCTGGTTAAATCAAAGAGTATTGTAATATATCATATAATATATCTTATAATATATGTCAGTGTCTTCTTTGGCCAATTCACTTCTGTTCAAGTGACTTTCATTCACGCTATAAAAGCATTCTTTTTTAAGGGAAACTTGAAAGTCACAAGAAAGTTTAGTGACAGACAAAGAGCGTCCTGTAACCATAGCAACTGGCTCACACATAACCTCATGCCAGAGAGACAGGGCAAGAGCAGGACGCTGTGCTGCTGACTGATCACTCCAAACTGCATGTACAGAAGAAAAAACAAACGTCCTTAATATACAGTTTGATTGAGCAGATTTTCTTGGCTACTGAGTTGGTGGCATCAAAGCTGATCACCGCCTTCATTACCAAAAAAATAAAAGACCTCATTTAAACCATATCATTCTTTATTAACCCAACGTTGTTTGCTGTGCCATTAGCTAGCGGCTAACAGCACAGCTCTGACAGCTCATTACCCCCTTCTTTGAAAATGTGTTTTTGCATATGTCAATGATTCAAATGGGTCATGCCTGCTTGTGAAGATCACGTGCTACGATCAAAAGCTCTTGAACTACTTGAGTGTCCTTTTCATGTTGAATTGTTTTCTTAACTGCTCTTTTAAAGGTTAATAGTAAAACCTGAAGCACAGCTGAAACTACATTGGGTTAAAAAAATTCTACCAATCCATTGCAGCAAAGCAACCTTCATCTGCTGATGAAGATCACATGATATGATCGACGGCTTCAGAACAGGTACTCCATGCCGCTTGTGGTGAGATCATAGGCTCGTGGTATAAAGTAAAATATGCCAACAGTTTTCCAGCAGTAACATGTTGGTGAACCAAATGATTAAAAAAACAAAGTGCCTGGTTATGAACTAAACCAAAACACTTTCAAGAACTCATTAATTTAAGACAGAGCATCATTTGGGCTTCCCACGTCAGTCCTCTTTAATGACTGGCACTTCAACATAAAGTTGATCAAAGAGTAAGAGCTGTGATTTAAAGTTCTGAGTTTTTATATGTGGGTGGACAGAGACCAGACAAGACATCTGGTCCAAGATTAGACCAGTGTGTTTAAGACAGGCTTAAGACTCCGGTGGCCTGGAACACTGAAGGGTTCCAGACTCAACCAATTAAGGCCGCTAAACTTTAACTCCATGCTCACTGTATGAACCCATGATCTGCCAGCGCTGTGCACATCAGACCAGTAAAGCCTACAGGAGAGGGCTTACTAGGTCTGGAGCTGAAACAACTAGGCGAGTGACAGATAAGTGATCAAACAGGATACTATTCTGCAACAGTTAAGATCATTTCATAATATTGTAGGTCATTAATCAAAGCAAAAGTGCCAAAGTGAACAGTTCCGTGCCTCTCAAATGTGATTTATTGTTTTCTTTTATTGCTAATCCACTCAGTCTGGGGTTTAAAACCACTTAAATATGTATACTTGTGATCTGGGAAATCACAATAGCCAGATTAATTAAGATAAAGAAAATAATTGTACACTACAGTCCTCGGAAAGTCTCAATTCTAAATCTTTCACTTTGATCTGAATTATGATCTGGGAAAGGGAGATGAGCTCAGATTGCACTTCTGAGGGGGGATATACAATAAATAGTGTTGGCTGGGGAGATTTACAAGAGGTAATATCTATCATCTGAGTTTATGTAGAGTTGTCCCAAGACTCTTCATCCCTAGGATAACTTTAGATCAGAGTGTACTGTCCTGTCTGACTACAAAACCTGCGTCTCCAGCTGGCACATTTACTCAGGTCACTTGCCAAATTCAACCTTTAACTTTGATGACTCAAAAGAAAGCATCAAACAAAGATGTGCTGACTTGAGGATCAAAGTCATAAAAGCTCATCTGTTCCTTTTCCTAAAGGGCAACTCAATTACACAAAGTGTCTCTTACAGAACAAAGCATTCAGGTGACTCATTTGAAGATGCTGACTTGTTCAACAGCTGGCCTGAGTAAGATGCTGATAAAGGCATGAATAAGGAAAGGCTGATCAATAGCTGACTTGAATAACTTTTACTTACTGAGTCGTAATCTGAGCCCAAGCCAGCTCCTTGGTGGCGATTTGTGCAAAACGGAATTCATGGTCCACTTGTTTGGCACCATCTATGCATGCAGTCCTCCTTGAATAATCCGCTGCAGAAACACCACCAGCTCCTCACGGCTCTGTGTGAAGGTCGAGGCTGTGGACTCAATGTTATCACCAAGAAATGTTCAATTAGCAGTCTTCTCTATGACATATTCTTTCGATTTCTGCAGCCGACCTCCCATAAAACAGCAGTGCACTAAGCCCGTTGGATCTGCTGGTCGGTGGCGAGCACAAAGCTGCAACTCACATCACGGTGAATGCACGGAAAAGAGTGTCACAAAAAGCATCCATTGGTTTTTATAAAAACAAAAGGTAACCCAGATCAACTAAGCAGCGAGGTACAGCTGCAAGTTGGACGTCGTGCTAAGCTGTAAATAACCTGTTGCTGGCTGCACACGCGAAAAAAAAAAAAAGAAATGTTCTCGACGTCCAGAGAAAACGTCTGCTGATGAAGCTGGGTCGCTACGGGAATAGGATTACGAGGACAAACCCTTCTCATGCGCCTTCAAATAAACAAATCCGCGGATGGGATTCCGTCTAGTAACTTTGGACAACGTGCTGCCGAAGTTGAACACATTTTCTCCGCCGCTTCGGTCTCTCACCGCCTCTCACTCTCTCTGGTCAACCATCGGGCTCTCCCCCCATTCATTCACACAACCTGGATCCACAAAGACTGAATGCAGTTTGTTTCTCAAGTGGCGCAGAGCTGAAGCTAGAGGCGCCAGAGACACAAAACACCAAGTCCATTCAAAAACGCAGTAACCTGGGTTGTAATGAGTTTGTGTTTGTCACCAACACGGCGACTGACTGTCCCATCGATTATCCCAACCAAAAAATATCTGACATTAGTCCAAAAGGGGGAACATGCTATGTAGAGTAGCCTACCTCTATCTACATTAAAATGACTGTACATTAAAAGGAAGAAAAGTCTGAGTTGAACAAAAATGTTATCAACATTAGGCTACCTACCTGGCAAAGCAGACCCCAGGTGCTCCGCTCGCTGTGGCTACCTGCCAAGCTTCCTGTTGCTGCCGAACACATATTTGGCTGTTGCAAAAAACAATATATAACATTTGCATTAGTTCTTAAGACAGTGGGCTTCAACTTAAAACAATAAGTTAAACAAAACAAGCTTTAAATTTAGAGCTGATATCGTTGCTGTCGTCGACTGAAATTTCAACCGTTGCTAGGAGACAGCTAGCTAGTGGTAGTTAATGCTAACGCTAACAATATCTCGTGGTTAAAACGTAGCATTACGTTGCACGTAGCAAGCATTTAAATGTCTCTTTCCTGGCAGATGTTTATAAGTTTCTAGCTGATTAATTTACAGAAATTAAATCGAAAATGGGTTTTTTTCCCCAAACATGGAGGCCTCTACTTCTACATAAAAGGCAGAAGGACAGAGGTTCAGTGGTGATTCTAGAAAATTTGGGCCCCCTTCAATAAGCATTCATCACCATTTTGTATGCCAGTTTCCCGGCATTTACTTGTCTTCCTTTTTTTACTTGTCTATTTTTTTTACTTCCAGACGGATAATTCTGCATTATTTCGTTCAGTTACTTTTATTGACAAATGTTGATTTTCAAAGCAAAAATGCAACCCACAAAATATGAAATAAATCCATCCAGTCCTTTGTTTGTGGTCTGCATAAGTCTTACAACACAGAGAAAATTGCTCCGTTTCAAATTTTCTGAACTTGTGACATCACAAGTTGGATTCTGGTAAGAAAATACCTTCTCCACCCATGGACTCCACCTCCAGCCTTGAGCAAAACTTTTGCGCAGGTCTGCCATTTTTATTCTCGCTACAGAGGAGTGATGTCTACCGGGAAAACTCAGGGGGGGCTCATTGCATTTAAAGAGACACACACACCAAAACGGAGCGTTCTGAGAGAGCTGGTTCATACAGGGTCACAAACCTCCTCTGGTGCTTGATTCATGTTATATTTTGACCAAAGCACAGCACAGATGTTTCATTTAGATCACAGAGGACTGTCTGAAAAGGTGGAAAAGGGGGATAATATGTCCTCTTTAACTGGTGATATGGGCACTCACATTGGTCCTACTTTACCTGATTACCAGAGGTCCTGTGTCTTGTAGACAGGCAGTCAGTTAAAATTAGTCTGAAAACCATAAAAATTAGCCAATGGGGCTAAGGGGCCCAGCCGAGGATCCTTTCCTGGTTGTTGTTGTGGCCTTTGTTGAATTCATAGACTGTAAATATTAAGGTTGAATTATATAATTTTATATAGCCTTTGAGTTTCTCAAATCTGTAGTGTGTGTTTTTTAACTGGACAAAGGAATTAAAGTTTTTATAATGTTGCACTGTCTCTGCTTTACTTTAATCAGCACAATTGTCTTTGTAGGCAACAGATGGGACTGTTTGTTTGGGAGGCCAGACGTGTTACACGGATTATTTCAGAGAAATCAAAGGTTTGATGCCAGCACAATCTTACAGTTAAAATACTGCTACACAGCTGCGAGTTCGGCACGACTTTGCCTGTTGGCAGGTGCCCTAAATACTTTCTCTGGATCATGTTAAAGGCTTTTAGACTGATTTTTTTTCACTGATTCTGCCAGGAGCACCTTGTGGGGAATATTTAAGTGTAGCCCATGCGTCTAAAGCCAAGCAGCTAAAGCTAGGATTCCTCTGTCTTTCTTTAAACAGTGTTAGAGCTCTATTTGTTTGACAAATAGTCCAGGATTCCTCTTCCATACTTTGATGAAAAGTTAACTGTGTCTTTATGACATAATCTTAGTGCTAAATTGGAGTTTCCGAATACATGGCTGCAACATCAGATAAATTAAGGAAGGGAAAATGTTGTTCGCTCCAAAAAGTCTGTGGTTTTTGCGATGCTTGTTATGAAATAAATAACTTCACAGATGTGTGTTATGTCTGACCATTCAGGTTTGTATAGACTGTTGGCAGCTCTACAGAGGGATTTCTCTTTGGTTTGCACGAGGTCTAGGGGAAAACATCTGACCTGACAAAGCCAAAACAATGACTCTGCCAAAATGTGGCCGTGTTGTGTTTGTGTGCTCCCACCCTCAATAAAGAGGAGCGGGGAGAGCAGCGAACAAAGACAAAGTAAGGGGGGAAAGAGAAGGGATGTTAAAACAGACCACTTAACAAATTAGCAATTCTTCACTGCTGGAGTGGATGTTTACAACTTGGTCCTCCTCCAGTCGTTCATTAGAAAGTATAAAGGTCTACATGCAGTAACAAGCCCTTCAGATGGAGTTGGTTGTTTCTTCTCTTGCTTTTAACCAATATGAAACATTAAAGATGTGCAGTGTCTGAAGAGATTTTATTGCATTTTTCCTGCCTGGGAGGCTTTTTTTTTTTTAAAGTGAACATCTGCTGCTGTTCAGAGAAAAATCTAATCATACATCTGCTGCCCCCTTGAGGTCTAATTGAAAGCACAAAGAAACAAAGTATTATCTAAATTGTGTCACTGATATCAAATATAAGCCTAAAGATATTTTAAACATTTAAAAAATATTTACAAAACATCTTGATTGACCTGCCAGTGCAATAATACTAGCTTACAACAAGCAAAAATACAGAGCCATCTCAGGAGCATGTTTGTCATAGAAACAAACTAGATGGGCTCCTTCCTTTTTGTAAATCCACAACTTGCTTACTTAAACATTTGAAATTAAAAGCTTTAACAACATTAAATTTATTGGCATTTTAGCCAATCACACAACTGTCACAAAAGTTCAAACCACTGTTTAAGTCAGCGACTACACTGCAATAATCGATCAGCGTACCCATTTAAAATCTACATGGATGTATGACTATATGACTGAAACAAATATAGCTAACATTCAGAGCAAGGAAAGAACAAAGTCTGAAGAAAAGCCGATTCTCTTTTAATATCTGGTGGCTTTTTATTTTTTTTGTATTTGTTTGCAGCTTTGGAATGCCACCTAAAGAAGAGGCATGAAACAAGAGCTTTAACTACAAAGTGTGATATTATTGTCCACGAGACGGGAAACGCTGAAATTTAAAAAAAATGCACGAGGCCATCAGATGTACGGAGGTTGTAAGACATGTTGAGTTAGTCCAGGAACAGAAAGTGAGCCATGTCCTCCTGCAGAGTCTGTGATTTTTGCTGTCAGACTGATCCTTGCAATAAAAAAAAGTAGTCCAGCTCAAACTCAGTTCTGAACATTAATTGGCCAACTTTGACTGGTTTGTGCAAGAGAGGCCAGTATAGAAGGGTGCTGAGTAGAAAAAGTCATTACATCCCGATTTGACTGGGTCTTGTCATTCCCTTGAAGACTCGCAGCTTTCCTGCACCAGTGAGATCAAAACTGTAATCTGTGGTGACGTAGGGCATCTCTCCTTCAAAGCCAGGCTGAAACAGAGACAAAAGGCACATTAAGGGGAAAGTAAACTTTGGATTGTGTTTGTTTATCACGTCATATGCTAAAGTGAGAAATAATTGTGTTTTTAGTGCATGAAAGAGCAAATCTGTCTTCTGACCTGTGTTGTGAGGATGCAGGAAGGCAGTGATAGCGCCCCCAGTAGGAGACAGTTGACCTTACGAAGGATTGAGGGATCAACAGGCGTCAGCAAAAAGTACAGACCTCGCTCCATGTCAATACCTCGAAGCACACCTGGAACACATTTTCATAACGCACAATTTTGTCATTTCAATTTACCAACAGAGAGCATTCCCTTTAAAGGCTTATTATGCAACTTTCAGAGCAGATTTTTAAACCAAAACAAATGCTCTCTTTGGACGCACAGCTCTCCCCTCCCGTCTCCACACCTCTCCTGCCCCTCCCATCCTATTTCAACATTCATGTGTCTGTGAGGCAGAGAGAGCCACAGACAAGTGCTAATAAACATCTGAAAACAAGATTCTGCGATCAATTTCAAGCGACAATATGCATCTCAAAGTTGATTCTGTTAGTTAGCGTCTTGTTGTTTAGACCACAACTGAAGTATTTTCTTCAGTTTGGAAAGCCTGTTGTTTCTCCTTCGGTTGTACTCTTGCCTTGAAACTCCCCCATTGCGCCTCTACATAATGTATCCCTGAGTGGGCGGGGCCGTCTCTCCTTCCCCACATGGTGGCTGAGTTCACACGAAATGTTTGAGCCTCTGAGCGAAACATGAAAAAGCTTAAGGAAGTGCCGTTCCATCAGTGTTAACACAGATCTAAGATCAAAAAACCAGCAGGGAATTTGACTTCACTCTCTTTTTAGAGAATTATTGCTCCACAATATATGACATAAGGTATATTTGATAATTGCTATATTGATTTTCAGAAAGTCACATATTGTTATTGCATTCTTTTTGGGGTTCCTGGAGACACTGGGTCATTTTGAACAGCTCTAAAACATTCTTTCACCACGTTGATACCTTCATCTTTGTTTTATTTAAACTCATACTTATTTGATGCAATCAATGATGCAACGGTCAGGTGGGATACGTACCAAAGCCCACACATGGGCAGATGGGTGCTTGGGATAGCACGACTGGGCCTCCTCTGCTTGTAATTTTCTCTCCTAGGCAGCAAAGTCCAACCAGACTGGCATTAGCAGCATAAAACATGTGACTGGGCGTGATCTCACAATGGGTCACACCTAAAGCCACCGCTGTGTGGGGCACCTATAAATCACAGAGAGGAAGGCAAAACACATATTAACACATTTTAACACATTGCTTCTGTAAACACAGAGAAACAACCATATGTGATCTTATCCCAAGTAATATGAAGTAATTCTTAGCCAGGAGCAATGACGAGTTAAATTTACAGCTGATGTTGATGAATGTTATTATAGGGATGTGATTGACAAAGGACAAAAGAGTTGCTTTGTCCACCACTTCTGCGTTGTTCTTTTTACTTCATGTCTTCCATGGGACATCCCCCGCCCCCACTCCCATCTGACAGGGATAGTCTCCCGCTGTGAGGTGCATGTGTAAACAATCAGATCAGGAGGATTTCAGGGGCAGTCTGCCTGAAATGATCAGGGGTGTATACATGGAAACGGCTTAAGAGCACTTGTAATAATTACTTTCAAAGTGTCCCTAGTACATCCCCAAATATCTCCGTTTACTGTCCCACAAAATTCCTCTAACCTTATAAATTTGATCCCAGACCATGATGCATTATCAAAATAAGTTTAGATTCCGGACAAAATGTTCTAGGTGCTAATTAAAACAATACAGCTGCAGCATAATCATTCTCATGTACCTGGTACGGGGTGAGGCTGTGTAGAGGTCTAACTGGTCCAGGGTCAGCAGACTGCAGCTGACTCAGGTAGGCCAGCAATGAAAGCTCTCTGTGCTCATTAGTGCGCTGGTGTTTCCTGTTAAAAACAAAGAAAACGGTGTACAAAATCATTTTAGGATTAAGTATTTTAGGATTTAAAGCTCCTGTGAGGAACTTTTGGCGCCCCCAGTGGAATAAGTTGTACATATTATTTCTTTGCTGATCCTTTCTTGTACGTCTTGTTGCTGATGGTCTTGTTCACTCTTTTAGATTAAATTCAGTCTGTTTCATAAACTCCTCACGGGAGCTTTAATAAGTTAATGGCAATGCTAGCTGAGAGAGGAGCACTTACGATGTTCCTTGGCGACCCACTCCTTGAAAGTCTGATTGTACATTAAGGTGGGTGTAACTCCTGGGGGGACTGTGGCTCTCTGTAAACTCGTCCAGAGCAGTCTGAGCAGGCGGGTGTGTCTGGTAGCCGTGTGCCATCCTTAGAAAGTCTGGAGTGAGGGTGGGACACTGGGTGATTCCACCATGACTGAGTTGGACCAGGTGTGAGACTGGGAAGAAGCGGATCATGTCCACCAGCAGCTGAAACCCAAATCCTGCAGACAGCAGACAAAAACTCATGTTCAGTGTTTAAAAGACATTATATTTGTATTTCAGGATATTGTTTCACTGCTGTAGCAGAGGGTAGCCTGAGCTAGACCTTTGACCCAGCCCATGGTGTTGATAATGATGGGAGTCTCTCTGCTAAGGGGGCGTCTTCGCCACAAGGACTTCAGGGACTCCAGGTAGCGGTCTAGGTCTGCCTCGCATGATGACTGACCGAAGTAGATCATCTGTTCTGGTGTGCACTGATGTGTGAAAGGAGGACCTGAAAAATAACGCATTATTAGTTTACTTGGGGACTGTGTTCGCATAGCAGCAGACGGACACCCGGAGAAAAAGCGCAGCGCCAGGGGTTTTTTTTGGTGGCCACTCAGAGCACAAGATTAATTAGTGAGATGTAAAGATCGGGAGGCTAAAAACATACCCAGAAGTGGTTCTCTGACAGTCAACATGGACAGACATCCAGCAGGAGTGAACTCTGTTTGACCGAGGTCTCCTTCCAAATAATCTACACTGGTGGTGCTGCAGACACAAACACACACATTACGTTTCCTATCCAAAAACATTTTATCATCCTGTATGTTAGAGAGAAACACTACTTGAATTACTAAATGTCCTCTATTGTAATGTTATGGAGGTAGGTGCTACAAACTGTGCAGTGATAGGCTACAAACACAAAACAAAAGAGAGGACGGAGATCATGATAAAAGTGATGCATTACTGAGAATAATCTAGCAAATAATCATGATGAAACAACAGAATATCTGTATTTTTATTTGATGTGTCTGGATGAGAACTTACTGATTTAGTAAGGTATTGATGAGTAAGCGGACAAATGTTGATTTGCCCACATTTTTGGTGCCACATACGAGGATAACTGCACAACCATCGAAGTCCCCTGAAAGAATGAGCCAAGTGAGGATCAGGATGTGAGTGGTTTCCTTATTTAAATAAATATATACATAAATTATTATTATAACACATAGGTAATGCATAAAAGAGAGATGCAACATTAAAGGATGTCATTTTATAAATCAAAATTAAATACTGAATTTTGCTGCATTGCTAACCATGTTTGGAAATGCACAAACAAGATGTTCAAAAAATAATATTTAATCGTTATTTCATTTCTTATTGGTCACAGGCTTGTTGAGCAGTGAATCTGAAGACAAACTGAATTACTTTCATCTCCCTCTGTGAGCATTAAAGCTCACCATGTTTGTCCATGTTTTTGGACTTATAAAATAAATGACATGTAAGTGTGTGTCTTTCTTGCTTACCGTTGCAGGCGCTGACCACTGTATTGAGAGCCTCCCTGTAGCTCTCTGACATTTTCAGGCCTTCAACGTTGCTGACCAGGGGAATCATGCCCAAACCATTGAGTGGAGTGTCAAGAACAGCTGACACGAGTTCACTCTACAAACAACCAAGGATGGAAACAATCTGTTAGAACCATGCACAACTGGGAATGAGCTCAGTGTCTAGTCCAAATTCATTGTACGATTGTTTCGTACCTTGCTCCCCCCCTCCCATGTTCCCTGCTGGTCTGCGTTCACACCAGTACAATCATTCAGTGCCCGAGTACACTTGCGTATGTACACAGTCAAAAACAGCAGGTGGCAGTGTGCACATATTTGTTTTGCAAATCCATCAAGAAGCAGAAAGAAGGAGCAACCATGGCCACGAGTCCATCCTGCTAACTGTGGATGTTTTGGTTAGTCCTGAGACGCCAACAACGACCCTTTTCCTACTTCCACATCTACCTTGCAGCTCAGAGGGCAACATGGGCAGGAGGTGCGGATATGACGGTTTTTGAAGCGACGGGAGCCGTTTAGAATTCTGTCATACAGCAGTCCACTTCCAATTTTGAGCACTGTTGTGTTCACATCTCCCGCGGACCGTACTCGAGTGAACATTAATCGTACCGGGGATCATTTGTGTTTACACTGATCAAATGAACCGCACTTTGGGATCAAGAGTACTCAGATCTGGGCCTGGGTCCGTAAAGTGAAACCACCCTTATTGTGATTGGACTGAAATTAACTGCAGTATATGTACAACTCTCAGTCAACTTACCATTGGAGGGCTGAACAATTCACTAAGATTAGTGAAGCTCGACAGAAAGCGGGTGAGAGGCGTCTCCATGGGCTCCAGAAGAATGATGGACGAGTTTGACTTTACTCTTTTCATCAACTTCTTCTGTAATGCTGCAAAAAAAAGACATTCAATAAGGTTTAAGGACAAAAACATATACATTGCAGAGGATTGTATATTCTCAGCTCAGGGTTGCTTTGCCAACCTATAGCTTCAAATCTCTAATGTAATTGTTAAACAAATCCCTCACTGCCTTATAACACAGCAGGGGAGCTGCTTATGCTTTTACCTGATGGCAGATACTTTCTTAGGATGACTGAAGCATCCGTTCTGTCATTTCTGGTGCGATGAGAGCTTTCCAAAGCTCTAACAGTGAGTGGACAGTGTGAGGCTGGAGAGAAAAGTGCATAGGACTGCTGGCCTTCTTCAATGGTGAACCCCATCACTTCCACCCGACCATACAGACTGGTCAACATGCACTTTCCACGGAAACATAGTGTCTGCAGGAAAGAAACATTACTTTCAGTCAAAAGAAACAAAATTAAAATGGGTAAATGTTTGTCTCAGTTATTTCCAGATCTTTACAAAAACATCCTGGAATAGAATTGAAAAGAAAATCCTACGTTTTCATGCAAAGGCCGAAATGTGTGACTTCTGTCGCATAAATTGCACATATATGCTTTTTAAAAACACGATGCAACACTTCTAACCAATTAAACAAACACTTAAAACAACAGAATAGACACAATAGAGCTACATTAAAGGAGGGCCCGTAACACAATCATCACATATAGGCTGTCTTCAAACCACTTGATCAGTTCTGTAATACAGCTAGTGTACACATTGAATGGCTCTGTATGGTACCTGATTCTCCTGCATGACAAGCACAACGTGGTTCTGTCGATCATCTCTCTCTGCACAGTAATGAAGGGCCTCTCCCTCCAGTCTACCTGGCCTTATATCTTCCATGTCACCTGAGCTCTCCACACCGTTCCTATTAAAGGACTGAGAATACTCCTTCCAGTCCTGTAAGTCATCGGACTCTTTTTCCATGGGTAACACTGAGCTGCCATTAGCCTGAGTGTAAGACTTCTTCAACCCAGACTGAGGAGTGTTTTTCTTCTTGGACTCTGAGACAGATTTTGCCTTTTTCCTCAATCTCTTGACGGACGGCTTCTTCTTCACTGACGCCTGGTGCTCCTGGATCACCTTGGCCATGACAGGACTGGATTTGAGGTCTGAGGAACTGATGGGAGGCCTGGAGCGTTTGCCTCTAACATCCTTCCACTTCTGAGATTTCGCCTGGCCTTTTACCTGTGTGGGTTTGCTCACCTTCATGACTTAATTATTATTCATGTAGGTGCTGAAGGTAAACAAGGGGGGAGCCTGCAGAAAGAGGAGAGGAAAATATAGTATGTGGAAGGACATGTATAGCTCTGCCATCTAAGAATAAAAATTAATTAACATTTTTAAACAACATTTTTATACCTGTGACAACATCAATTCTTCTCAGAAAATGTCTGCCGTCACTTGAATTCATATGGAGCTTGATTATTAGATAGCAGATGAAAGCTAAGTTGAGCTAATTGCAATGTTTCGAGGTAAAACTATCATCAGTAATTCTAATGCCGAACACTTATGGCCGAGTTTGACATTAATACAAACACAAAAACCACACAGTTGTTGCCTGGCAACAATACAACGTGAATTTTAAACTCGGCGTGAAGGTGCCAGGGCTAACGTCACTGAACGGTTAACTATTAGCTTATACTTTCGCAACAAAATGAGAAAAAAAACTTACCCCCAACTCGGTAGAAAAAGCGCAGAACACTAGAGATCAGCCTTAAAAATTCAACAGAATTTTTATAGTTTACTTTTTGCCACGTTAGGTTCAAGAAGCGGCCCAACTGTTACTGTGACACTGCTAGCTAGTAGGCTAGCTTTACATGTGTGAGCCACAAACACAGACGCCGCTTCCACATGGTCGACTATAGCGTTACCCGGAGTGTTTTTATTTACCCAGAAATTATAATACAATAGTAATAAACTATTTAAACATATTATTAAGTATATCTAAAATAAGTAAAGGCCATAAAGACTTTAATAAATATTTTTGTAGATATAAACTTTACGTTATGGACGTTCAGTTTTGTGTTGAATATGGTCAACAAAAAATCTTTTCCGGAGTTCTGTCGCGTAACTAGCGTCACTTCCTTTTACAGTTTTTAGGGGCCTACAAGAAACGAAAAGAAGGAGCTTGTAGCTGCTTTGCGTTTTTAAATTATTTACAGCACACTCGAAGCACTTATTTCCAACAAGAGAGCGTGAATATCCTTTTTTTAGCGAGACTGCAGATGTGAGTCTGAAGATGCAGCTGTCGGGTACGTACCTCGCTTAGGGAGCGTCTTAAAATGTGTGCTAAGAAATAAACGTCGAGGTGCGTAGATAGCGAGGGGTTTGCAATAACTTAAAGAAAGACGTTCTTAATTGTGGAAATGTGTTTCTTCCTGGAAAATAAACTGCAATTTATTTTTTTACTCAACGTAATAAGACATTTAAAGAACCGTATAATGCAGGTTATATTAATCTCTCTAGATATTCAACACTTCTTCAAAATTTAATTTAATTTTCAGATATCTTAAGCAATAGTAACTCCGTGTAAAGAATTCATAGCTTTGAAATTACATCAACAAGGCCCACTGCCACTCAATTTACACGAGTACTGCAGGTTTAGGGTACCTGGACTGTTGCTAAATATCAATCTGAAAATGTATTCTTTTCGTTTGGCATTTCAAAGTATTTGGATTCTTAAACTATGAAGAACATTCACTCTTTTGTGACATTTTCTAGACAAAATGATTGCTTGAGTTAATTAATCAACAGAATAATTAGTGTTAAAAACGCATACATTCCAACCCATAACATGTAATAATTGATAGTTACTTTAAACTAAGTCGAGGTTACAAAATACAGTGCTGCATGGGAGTGCAAAGTGAGACAAGTCTTGTAATAAGTGGATTTATAAACAACTTTCCTGTTTCTTCTGCAGCAGCTTTCAGTGAAACCGGAGGGATGCCTGCAGCAGACAGCAATCATGCACAGCGTGTCCTATCCTCCCTGAACCAGCAGAGGGCAGTAGGGAAGTTCTGTGATGCAATGTTGAATGTGGGAGGTGGAGTGGTCTACCTGGCCCATCGCAACATCCTGGCATGTTTCAGTGAACTTTTCCAACTGCAGGCCAACATGCCCTCTGCACCGTGCACAGAGTTCTGCCTTCAGGAGTGCCCAAATGATGGTCTGGAGCTGCTCCTGAACTTTGTCTACACTGGTAAGCTAATCCTGGACGCTGAAAACCTGGACAAGGTGCAGCGTGCGGCAGTCAGCATGTGTGTGCCAGAAGCACTCACACTCTGTCAGAAGTTTAAGGAATCATCTGTGGATCCTGCTCCGTTGAAGCGGAAAAGAGGACGACCAAGAAAGTCCGCACCAGATTCAACCCTGTCTTGTTCAGTTAAAGAAGAGAACTTGCCCACAGTCACAAAAGATGAGCCCAGCTTTGATGCAGTTGCAGCCAATTCAAGCACGACCAGCACCACTACCACCACACGCTCTGGTCGGTTAGTAAAGGGTCCAAGGCGACTGGTGACTGATGAAAGCCCTGACACCGATTATACAACCCTAGAAAAAGCCTGCAAGAGTGCTCCAGTTGTTCCCATGGAGAGAGAAAGTGGTGATGTTGGAGTGGAAAACCAAAACCAGCGAATTGTTGAAACTGAGGTAGAATACATGAGCATTTTGAAGGAAAATGTGTTACATAGGTTAGGCATTAGTTATAATATGTAACTACAAGAATAAATTGGTTGTTACTACATTTTCCTTGTGCTTTTTGCAGGTTACAGAGCTTCAGATTGACTTAAATGAAAGGGAAGTTGGCCAGGTTGCTGAGGGAGCAGGAGAAGACAACGATGATGATGATAATGATGTAGAGGATTTTGAGGAGTTGAATGATGACACAGATGAGGAGTACGTCCCCATTGCAGAGCCAAGTTCTTTAGCTTCATCCACGTCAACACCACGAAAACGCAGGGCCATGAGTAAAACAGAGAAAAAGGAGAATGGTGAGGAGGTGGAGGAAGACTCCAAGAAGGACTGTGTGCAGTGTCCTGTCTGTGACAAATCCTTCAAGAGCAAATACTACCTTAAAGTCCACAACAGGTATGCAAATGTGTCTGCTGTCTTTTCCTCTGAATTTTTGTTCAAATAAATAGCACCAATGTGTTTTGTTTTTTCACAGGCGGCATACAGGGGAGAGGCCTTTTGGATGCCTTAAATGTGGCAAGAGGTACTTTAGAAAGGAGAATCTTTTGATACATGAGGTCAGAGACTGTACCAAAGTGCAGGTGAGTAAGCAAGAGAAAATAACATTTGTGTTCACTGCAGTAAGATGTCTGCAACGTAAAATAGGATCCTTTAAAGTATATCACCAATTGTTTTAAAACTACAGACCTATACGTGCGTGACGTGCTCTGCAACCTTTAATGGAAAAGAAGAGCTGCGTCTGCACGTAGTCAGCCACACAGGAAATATGCCCTACAAGGTACAGCCTAAATCTCCACAAATTAGAGAAAACATAGCAAAAAATGTATAGTGTCAAATACAGAATTATTCTAAAATAATATATTCAATCGTATTGTTTTAATTCTTTCAGTGTTCAACATGTTCTGAACAGTTTATGTACAAGAAGAACTTGACGACTCACATGATGAAGGTCCACGGTCACCCCAAACCAAACGCAGTGAGTGTTGATGGCTTTCTTTCTGTTTCCACCCATAGCATATCAATATGTTACGGTTTAAATTGTGTAAGAAATCCTGTTTTCACTTAAGCCACGTTTGTATCCAAGTACATGCCTTTGGTTTCTATTCTGTCATAATAACAAACGTTTACTTTTAGTGCCCCCAGTGCCCTAAAACCTTCCTAACCAAGTCAGAGCTGCGTGTGCACGAAGCAGCCAAACATCGAGGAGAAAAGCCGTTTGTGTGTGAGGAGTGTGGCCATCGAGCGTCCAGTCGAAACGGCCTGCAGATGCATATTAAAGCCATTCACAGGTAGTGTAAAATGTTCTATTTGACCAGACTACAGGGACAGAGACACAGGCTATATGAAAATATAGACGAAACAACACCCATTTAGAGCTCCCCCTGCTGACAGGCTTCAGTATAGGTCATAAACCCCCCCTCATCTATGTGAACAGATGGGACATGGGTCAAATTATTAGATTAAACATGTCAAATCAATGTTTCTAAAACAGATTTTGTTGTGATCCAGAGTCATAACATTGATTTATGTCCAAGTGTCCACCAAAGAGGTGGAGACGTGCTAGATCTTCATAAATGTAGCTTCAGATAAATTCAGAGATCCTGATTCTTAGAACACTGTAACAGCCTGTATTCAGCTTTTTTTTTTAAACTCTATGTCCGGTTCTGCTTTACAGGAACGAGCGTCCTTTTGTGTGTACCTTGTGCGGCCATGCCTTCTCCCAGAAGAACAACCTTAACATGCATCTGCGCATACACAGCGGGGAGCGGCCGTACCAATGTCATCTCTGTGGAAAAACCTTCAGGACACAAGGTAATCCATTCTTCAGGATCTGATGCAGTTTTAGTCAAAAAATAGCAAATTTTTAAACCATGCAGACACAATTTAAGATTCAGAGATAATACGTGAAAATTCTGTTTCCAGAAATCTGCAAAGAAACACATTTAAAAAAAGATTCTCCTTATGACTTGAGATCCTCCCTGGAAACCTTCATGTTTAAAGATTTCTTCAGTACTAAGCCTGTCTAGTTTCAGTAGTCCGTAGATCAATTGGTACTCTGCAAACAGGAAGAGCTAATAGCTAAATTGGCCTCATTTTTAAAGGTGCAAATGTGTCTTGATTTACCCAACTAAGCAAAAAAACAAAAGTTGTAGCCCTTTGACTGACGCAGATATAACTTAAATCACTGACTTTTTTTATTCCAGCCAGTTTGGATAAACACAACCGGACACACACCGGGGAGCGTCCTTTCAGCTGTGATGTGTGTGAGCAGCGTTTCACAGAGAAAGGAGCCCTCCTCCGACACAAAGCCAGCAAGCACGAGGAAGGACGCCCACACTGCTGTCACATCTGTGGTAAAACCTTCAAAGGTCAGATGTTAAAAGAAGCAAAGTGTAAGTTCATTATCAATTTACAAAAAGCATTAGTTTAGACTTCCAAATGTGTTTTCTCTGTTTGTTGTATTTACTTCACCAGCCAAAGAGCAGCTTCGCGTTCATCTGCGTCGCCATAAAGGCATGAGGAAGTTTGAGTGTGTAGACTGCGGCTACAAGTTCACTCGACAGGTACGCTCATTGAAATGACTACATGATCTACATTCTGTGTTTTTTACTTCCAGAATGATTTTGTGTGTTTTATATGTGAAATATCAGAAAACACATTCAAAGAACCTAAAAGCCAAAGGTACTTTCTCTGCAAATGTTTCTCTTAATTTATCAGCTAATAGTATGGTTCTGTTGAATGTTTGGAGCCAAAGGCAATACTTTCTGACCTATCAGTCTACTGCACACTTGTCTTGGTCTCACCCTGCCTTGGTCTTGCTCTTGGCTAGGTCTCGGAGCACTCTGGTCTTGGGTATGTCATGTTCTCGGTTAGTTAGGTCTTGAGTAAAACACTAGGAGAATGTATAATAGAAAAACTTGGGGTTTGAAAAGTATCCGAGTATCAAAGATTTTGACAACCTTATGCTGACTCACCGCGTTACTAGTTTATTCTTACATGACTAAAATCTTACAACTCCTATTGTTGAATAACACTCTCCATATATTCACACGGTCTCCTCCAGGCTCACCTGCGACGACACGTTCAAATCCACAAACGCACTGAGAACTACAACCCGCGGCAGAGGAAGCTGAGGAACGTGATCGTGCAGGATGTGGATGGAAGTCCTTTAGAAGATCCCTCGCTGATCGCAGAGGAGTCCGACTACAACGCTGAGACTGACGACGTACAGGAATCCTCCAACCCAGCGCCAGACTCTAGTCTCAGTTCCAGCTGCGTAGTGAGGGTGGTGATCGAGCCGAGGGGCGCTGTGGTGATGGAGGAAGAGGTATCAAACCAGAACCTTGGACATGTGGAGGCAGCAGACAGTTTCTCTGTGCCGGAAGTGTTGCAGCAAACACAGCTGGACAGTGAGGAGTACGAGTCCACGATGGATATGGAGGGAATGGTTCAGAACATAGAGAGTAAGACCTGACGACCAAAAAACCACCAGAGCCTGCAACCCGCTCAGAATGACACAGAAGACTTCCTTCCTACATAAGAAGCACTAAACTTGTTATTCAAACTTTGACCTTACAGATCAGTAGAAGAGAAGAAGCTCCAAGAAAAACAAAAACCTATGAATTCCTCGACATTAGACAAGGAGAGAGCAGCAATTACTCCTCGAACTTATAGAACATCAAGTGAACTGCATGCTTCTGACGGCTGCTTCAATGTTAAATGTCTGAGTTTCTTTCTTTTTTTTATTCAGCCTCTTTTGATCAGTGTGCCTCCCGCAGCTTGAATCTGGGGAAATAGGAATCAGATCTATTTTTGGAAAGTATCGAATTGCCAATGTGCTGGAAAGTTACTGGTAAATATTTAAAAATGTTAAAAATGTCACTTCTGTTAAACACACGCCTTCAACCAGAAGCCTGTTAGCTTAGCTTAGCTTAGCACAAAGGATTGACACGTAGAAAGAGATCGCCTGGCTTAAACACACATAGTAACAAAACATGTCCTGTTACCAGTTTTGACATTTAAAATAGTAAAAACTTCAAGTGACATTTTTGTAGAAGCTCCACACTCTTTCCTGACCACGACCAAGCTATGGATTAACAACAAAGAAATAGTCCAGTGCATGAAGCCCAGGAACGCTGCTGATCTATCCAAACTGAGGTTTTTTCTTCAGATAGAAGCAAAAGAATTGAACTTTAGTTTTGTGCTGATGTTGGCAGCCTGTGAACATCAAGCAGTACGTATTATCTCTTTAACCGGATAACGTACAACTCTTAAACATTTCCAGGGAACTTTTTTTTCCTCCTTTTTCTGCATGTTAACAACAGCCTTTTGTGAACTGAACCCGGTGACGGGAGTGGGAATAATAAAATGACCTTAGAGAAGTAATCGATGATCCACCTGATGGTCTGGTTTGCTTTTGTAGGTCATGGAGATGAACTGGTATCGGGCTGTTTTAAAACTCCTCACAGAAGGCGGACAGCAACAAAAACATGATTTGAGCATAAGCTTTGTCTGTCGATGCACTTTGAAGGCTGATGTAATCTACAGAGCGCTGGCTCAAGTAGCAACAATTAAAAAGCCTATTATGGATCCGTTAATCTGTGTGCACAGATTTGTAAAGTGTGAGCACAGTTTGGGAAACGGTGCGAATGGATTTTTAAACCCTGGGAACATACGCAAACATTTTTTTATTTATTCAGCCCCGAGCCTTCAGGAGGTCAGTAGTTAACTGTTGTATGTGAAGAGCTCACTTAGCGGCCCGGATTGTCGAGCTCTCATATGGGCATGGGTTCGCTGTCCAATCCAAGTCTTGTTTGTTTACCTGAAAACTCCACCGGGCATCTTTAAAGTTTGTTTCCAGACATCACAACATCCTTTCTATGAAATAAGACGCCACACAGGTTTGTGATTGTATGTTCAAAGATAAAGATTTATACGTGAACGCATCAGCTTACCCATGCTATTTATAAAAAATAACCTCACTCCGCTGCAACTACAGTCCAACATGTATAAGAAACACATTAGCAACATGCTAACATCATCAAATGTGACTCAGCAGAATAAAGTCTCTGACCTGCCTGCAGTTTTCATTTCTGATAGCCACACTGTAAACACTGTACAGACACAGTATGCACGGCCAATCATCACTGGAGTTACAAAAACGATTTCACATCAACAGCTTGTATGAAAACTAAGAAAACATCAACGCAACAACACTCAAAACATTATGAACATTAAGGCAAAAACAGTTTTTCATGACAACAAACTGAGATGGTTTTTTTTGCACTTCCAGTTTTGACCGGTGACCAATCACAAACAACGACAGTATGTTACTAATCTGTGAAGCATCTGCGACACCTTAAGCAACCACAGCACAAATACATATCCATAAATGTACGTAAAAACATCTTTAAATACAAAGTCCTTCATGCATATTCTTCAGGTGGTTCTAAAGGTGGGTGTGGCCTGGTTTAGGGCTCACGATGCAACTATTCTGAAAATGTACTGACGTCAGCACGCCTCCAAGCTGAAGATATTTCCCCTGGTACATGTCGACCCATCCTATTGGGTAATGTGTTTATGATGCTGGTTATCAGTTCGTGATTGTCATGTCTTCAAATGTAAACAAATTATGACTGTGTATGATTTATTCCACTGTTTTAACACAGCACTCCACTCAACATTGTAGGACTAAAGGTGGATATAAAAACAAACAAACACAGGTATGGTTTATAAGGAAAGAAAGGACTGCCTCACAAAGGACGTGTGTGGCTCTGAAAGCCCAGGTATGATGTCCTCGGGGACACACTACAGCTCGTATTGTGTCAGAAACACAAATCTTCATTCATGCATATTTCAACGAGTTGCCAACCGGATTGTAAACATGTTGTGGAAAGACATAAAGTACGTCTGCATGCTGTGTTTAACTTAACTGATCGATGGCTTCACGCTGAACACGCTGAGGTGCCATATGTGCTCCGGTGGTCAGATCTCCTCGGGGTCCTTCGCCTGCGTTTGTATGATGATGTAGCACGTTGTGATTGGCTGTACGTCAGAGAGTCTGAGACAGGGATCAACGTCTCCTCATGAAAGAGGAAGAACTCAAACACGCAGCGTCCAAACGGCCTTAAATGTTACTAGAGATGCACGATCCACTTTTTTTTCAGTTCCGATCTGATTCTGATACATATGTACTGATGATATGTGATATTTTTATATCATAACTAACAATGTTATTGTTGCTGTTGGTAGTAGGTGTAAGGCGACTCAAAGCTGTAGTAAACACGACATTACATTGTGCTGGCTTCATATACAAACAGGAAGCAGTAACAGCTGTCAGGTTTTTCAAATTAAAACTTTTAAACTGAAGTGTAAGAGTTTTGATCATATAGAAAGAGCTGTTCCAGCTCGTCTGAACGCCGTCATGGAGACGATTTGTGGACACTTCTTACAGTTCAGTCTGAACGTCTTCAAAGTGAGACTGTGCGAGCTGAGAATGTGTCCAACCATCTTTCTTGATCAGTGAGGTGGCGCCGCCAGTCCAATATCCGATACGTAAATTACTTCAATATCGGACCCGATACCGATATAAGATTGGATCGGTCCCATCTCTAAATGTTACACGGTTGAAGAGAGTCCTTGTCTGGACATATTTACATGCCAATATTCAGTGTTTGTAATGACGCCACCTACAGGTAAAAATTCTCCATAGTTCCATTGCATTCATTTTTACCTTTGTACAAAGAGAGCACAGTCTACCGAAGTTAAATTCCTTGTGTGTTAAACATACCTGGCCAATAAAGCTGATTCTGATTCTGATTCATCCATATTCTCCGTCTGAAGACCCGCGAAAACTACATCTGTAAACTCCCCGACAAACAGCCAATCACAATGTGCTGCATCATCATACAAATGTATATTCAATCACATTGTGTAACGTGACCAGCAGACGCAGGACTCAGAGCAGATGTGAACACACGAGCACATCTGGTACCTACAACAGCACTCCCTCTGCCCCCTTCAGGACACCCAGGCCAGACATACACTGAGAGAATTCAGGCTGTTTCTGACCAGATTTTGACCAGGGCCGACTTTCAGTTCCATCGTGCGTAGTTTTGACGTGCGGTGTCCAGGGGGGGAGCACAATCAGCTGCTCACAACTAGTCAGAAGGATTTCTTGCATGTCAAACATCTTGACCAGCCTACTGCATACTCTACCATAATGAGAGTAGAGGCCAGGCCGATTCACCAACTTCAGGACTTTTTTCCTGATTGCGTCTGCGCAAAATGGCAGACGGCATCTGAAAGCAAACGAATGTAATCCAATATAACAGCTCTTCCATAAATTCTACTCTCACAGACGACTACACTTTCAGTTTCTGTTGACGTGTCAGAATGCGGATAATTGTACTTCATATTGATTACTGAAGTCGTAACCTCCATTCGATTTTAAAGTGTTCCTAATATTTTGTTTGTATGTTAAGGTAGTGGGCAAAATATCTCATCTCTCCCGTCTGTGGGAGTTTAAGTAAAGTTTATACAAAGTGTCAGTGCTCCGTTTCTGTTCAACACAAACAGTGTGAGCACTCAGGCCGTGCTTGACAATCAGACCTTACATTGTGAGCACGTTATTCGATAACTTTGGTGGGTCTTTGACGATTCACTCGTACAGCGTGAGGTGATGTTCCACCTTGACTTTTATACAATTGCACAGTAAGCCCCGCCTTTGATTAACAAGACGAGGACGAACGGTTCTCAAAATATGTTGGAGAAAAATATGCAGAAAGACCCCTACCTTCATGGTTTAGCTTTTTGTAACCTAAATGATTGCTTTTTGGTTTCCTAATAGTCTGATAACACTTGGAACTAAGGAGCTCTGATCAAGACTTACTCGACCCTGAGGACTAACGGTTTGGTTTGGTTAACTTCCCATGTTTCCCGTGTTCCTAACCCTCGATCAAGGGCAATGAATGGCCGTCTGATCCCTAAACCTCTCTACAGAATCCATCGTGGACCGAGCCCAAACAGGGCTGAGAAACACCTTCCTTTAGAGGAATTATCAGCGTGACAGTCAGGTGGATTAGAAGGAGCTCTTTGTACATGCTCAGTCTTTGGCGTTACGTTGAGGTAAACACTCATGATACAAAGAGGATTGTGACTGAACACGACATCAGACTTTCAGTGTGCCGGGTTCACGTCCTGGTTCTGGTTCTGGTTTAGATTGTTGTTGAGATTTTGGAGCGCTTGGTGACGTTGGTGCCGGTGCAGGTGGATGGCGTTGGACTCGGGTATCTCTGTGGGTTCAAATGCGCTGGACACCTGAGGCATGAACTGGCGGAAGATGCTGACGCTGCCGTGCCAGAACGTCGGCTGAGGGAGTCGTCCGGCAAGAGTCCACGTACGAGTGTTCGGGTCGTAGACTTCGACTACATCTGACAGCTCGAACGTGTTGTCATAACCTCCAGAAACGTAGATTTTACCTCCCAATACGGCCACACTGCCCCCAACATGGACCTGGAGAGAGGAAAAAAAGAGAATTCAGCTAATTAAAAAAGAAGCAAAAACATAAAGACTCAACAGAGGTGGAAGATTAAAAGTGAAACGAGTGAAAACATTAAAAGTTCTTCTAACTCAACACACAAACACTGGACCAATCATCGTCCTGGACATCGTGAACACACATTTTCATCTCAAAATCACGTAACCACAAGAAATGGCCCGTCAGCAACTTGAGGTTATATTTGTGAGTGACCGAAGTTTTAATCAAAACACCAAGAAAGTGGCTCAATCTGGCTTTGACCAACTTAGAAACATCTCACAGATCAGGTCAATTCAATCTTTTAACAACGCAGAAAAAATGATTCATGCTTTTATTTGTTTATTCATGAAGTTAAAAGTCTCTTTTCAAAAGAGAAAACAATAATTCTTTACACACTTCTTATTGCAGTGGAATTATTCATCAGTTGATGTATTCACCTATATTTTAGATTTATCTGATAATTGAATTTTTGTCACATGTAGAACTCACAGGTTTTGTTTTCCAAAAGATGTTACTGTCAACAATGCTTTAAAATATTTTGCTACGTTCACGTATTCATTCATTTTCTCTGTATTTGGAAAACTACAAATAAAGAACTGACAGATGTGAAACACAGACCTGGGTCATGGGACTGACTTTGTCCCACTCGTTCTTCTGAGGGTTAAAAACGTCCACCTCGGCCGAGTCGTCTCTACAAAGAGAAACAAACCAGAGTCACACTGCAGACAAAAACCATCACTGATCATCATGAGTTCATGCTGACTTCACCGGACAAAAGGTTTTCAAATCATCAAACATATCCTCACTATTTTAACATCGGAACTATATATCACTGAAAAAAGAAAGTTTATGATAAGAGTACAATGGCGCCCTCTTGTGGTGTAACATCAGACTGACAGTTGACAACATGATACAGTGAAGATGTCTTCATCATAAAGTAAGGATGATGTTGAGATGTTAACTAATAAGTAATTCATCATTTCATGGGGACTTTAAGGTAGGATGGAAACACATTCCCCTTCACAACACAACCTAAAACCGAACGTCCCCCCTGGGATTAATAAAGTGATTCTGATTCTGATTCTAAAAGAACCGTAACTCTAAAATCAGGTGTATAAGACGCACTCTTAATACCTATTTTTTCATCTCAAAAGTTGGCTACTTCCTATAAACGGGTGCGACCATTAGAGCAGTTTAAAAAGCGACTCAGATCAGGCTGGCATTTCAGCATTTCAAGACAACAGCTGTATATTGTAAATAAAGCTTGTGGAGTGCTGGTTGGATTGAAAAGACTCCTCGGTTATAGACAACAAGGGACCAGCGGAGGTGGGCAGCTTGACTCACGGGCTGTAAGTCAGGACTTCACAACTTTCACTGCAGGCTGAGAGCTCAACTAGCGTAGTGTGGCTAGTAGGAGAGCAAACTCCACAAAGTGAGAACAGATGGTACTAAAAGAGCTGCACAGAAACTGCACGTTGTGGACTTGGCTGAACCGTTGGAAATCAACATGCAGGAAGACAGATACAACTTTTTTCCCTCTGGAGATCCCCCTTAACTGAATGCGTCTCATATACCAGTGTGAATTATATTCCAGATTTGACGGTAGTCTCTTATTTGAACTTAAACTCACCTGATAAAGTAGATGAGGCTCTTGAGGGTCACAGTTTTGGGAGTGAAGGACCAGGGTGGAATCTGTCCACAGCTCACCATGGACCAGCGGTTTGTTTCTGCGTCGTAGCCCTGGATGGCCATGGTGTCCTCTCCGGTCAGAGAGCCGATGGCGTACAGGCGTCCGCTGCAGGTGGTGGTGGAGCAGTTGTCCATCGGGTGAAGCATTGGCGGTAAGGCCTCCCAGCAGTCCAGAGCGTGATCGTACCGTTCGGTGCTGTCTGAAGCTACGACGTACAGCTGACCTTTGAGCACACAGGTGCTGTGGTACTCACGCGCCTTCAGCATGGGCGACACCTCCGTCCACTCGTTCACACTGGACTTATAACGCCACACGCCGTCGTAGAGTCGAGAGCCATCAGAGCCACCTGGAGGACACAGACATGGAGTGTCAAAGTTGAAGGCTGCTTTGAAGATGTTTACCATGAGTTTCTGACACCATGATGTACAATAAGATCACATTTTGATCTCAACATTTTTTTTGGCTCTATTTGCAGGGAGGAAAATCAGCCAGTTAGTCCTTTTTTTCTTTTGTCCTGTTACAAACTGTAAATTATCATCATTTCTCTTTTCTTTTTTTGGCTCTATTTGCAACTAAATCTGGTAATTTTCCTGAAATTACAGCCACCAAGACTGTCACCTCACAATTCTTATGATTTTTATCTCAAACTGTAGGACCTTCCATATTTAAAAACAGGGTTACAACATCTTCAACCTTATCCCGGACTTTCACTACACCTGTGTCTATTTTCCGTTTATAGTCAAACTGCAGGGATTGTATATTAACCTACCCAGTTGCATAAAAAAGTATCTCATATCTTTGTGAATGAAATTGTATCCAAGGATATAAAAACGTTGTCTGCCTCCCAACATTATGCAATCCTGCTGTTATTTCTGTCCCTGCAGCGCTGAGCTAACGCGGCTAAATTTGTTGTATTGCACGAAACTCGAGCTCTGACTGAAAGAATAAGACGATTTCTCAGTCAGCTGGTGATAAAGATGCTCGTGATGACACCACTGTGGCGTTTTGGCAGCACACCATGTCCTGCCTCACTACGCCTTGTTCCCACATGGAGCCACAGAGGCTGCAGTTTATTTATAATCCTGACGCACTTTTCATAAGGTGAAGGAGCGGGAATGGAAATCTACTGACTGCAGCATTCACACTACATTGAACCTAATATACACAACTATTCTACCCACTGCACTTTCTGTGTGTGAAGTCTTTCCTTCAGAAGGTTGGACATCAGATGGAGCTCTGATTTCAAGAAAAACACAAGATTTGTGTTGAACAGTTTTAATACCATAGCAACAAAAATACGTCCTAGGTTGTTTTTAATTACCAAAACTAGCAAGCAAGCTCCTTTCAAAATTGCACAAATATATTGGCAACATTTGTATTAGTGCAATTTAGATAGGGTAACCTCTTCTGCTCTCTATCTGTTTTTAAAGGACATAAAAGTAACTTCTGCATTTTTATGAGACGGCAAAATGGCTTGAGAAACGTCAGTATTTACTGTCATGTGAAAATCAATGGACAACCAATGCTCTCTCTCTTTCTCTCTCTCTCTCTCTCTTGAAGGTCTTCTTACCTGAGACATACATATCGCTTCCGAGGGCAGCTATACTGTAGCCTCCTCCCAGGTGATCAGGGAACTCAGCCAGGTAACGCCACTGTCCAGTCTGAGGGTTGTAACAGTCCACAGTGACCAGCTCATCACAGTCCTGATCACAGCCTCCGACCACCACCAGGATTTCAGCCAGTCCCGTGGACGGTCGAGGCCTCATGCGGTGGCAGGGCCTGTCATGGCGGTCGTACTCACAGGACTGGAAGCTGCGAGCTTCGTTCACCATGCGGAGGCAGGTGGGCGACAGGTAAACAAGCGGGTCGCTTTCAACGTGGGCCAACAGGAAGAACCTCCTGACGAAAGGGAGCCGGACCTGCTGGAGGAGCTCAGGCCAGTAGTGCAGCCTCCGCTTAAGATCAGCCTTCACCCAGCGCACAGCGATCTGATAAACCGTCTCCTCCTTGTCCACGCAGAGCTCATCCTCTGACACAAACTCAAGGAGGCGCTTCCATGACAATCGCTCAAAATCCGTCCCTTTAGCCAGCTCCATTATGTTTTTCAGGACAAAGCGGCGAGCGCTGGTCGCCAACCCTCGGCAAGCAAAAGCCTCTGCAAAGTCCTGGATCTCTAAGCAGTTTGAAACATCGAGCCGCTGCTCCAGAAAAGCACAGCAGGCCTCTTTGACGGAGGGAAACTGAAACAGATCAGCCGTCTTCAGCAAGACATCCACGTTATCCTGAGTGACTGTGACCCGTCCTGTGTAGCAGAAGTCCACCAGCAGACCTAAAAGCTCAGCTGACACCTCGTGTAGAACCACCCGGTCCATCGCGCTCTCCCTCAGAGTTCCTGCAAACATGGCTCTGAAGTAAGTGCTGGCAGCGGCCAACACTGTGCGGTGACAGTGGAACTCGCGGCCCTCTGCACACAAAGTCACATCAAAAAACTTGCGTTCGGCGCGGAGCTCATGGATCCCCCGCAGCAGGTTGAAGGCATGGGCTGTGTCGAAAAAAGGAAGGGTGGAGGGTTGTGTCTGCAGGACTGGTTTTTCCATCTCTCCTCTCTGGGTGTCTCAATATTTGGTGGTTGTGCTCAGAGGGAAGTTTTCATCTAAAACAGACCAGAAACATTCATTACATTCAAGCCAAACAACTACATGTGCTGATTATTGTCTAAACTAGCAACTGTTGGTGAATAATATAAACATTTACATCACAGTTTTCTCTGGACGGAGCGAACGTTCCCAACTGAGAAACAGATTAAAGGGTAACGTGACAGTTCTGCTCAGAAACAATATTTTAATAGTGAAAGGACAAAAAGTCGCTGTTTGATTTTCTGTCTCTCAATAAAATCAAATCATTGTAACAGCTAGTGTAACGTGTACATTTCCAAAACAAGAATCCTTACACACTTTTACTTTAAGGTAAAGGAATTGAGAAATTGCTGTGATCACGTTAACAACATTAACACAGCAGAGATGTACACATTTAAATATCTTCAACCTTGGAGCCACATCTCTTCAAGCAAACAACCAAATTATCCTCCATGAATTACCACAAAGTCGTTTTTATTTCAGAAGCTATACAACCAGACCTCCGAGTAGTATCACCACACACGCAGCTGCTTACTGAAGTAAATCAAGAATATTAAATCAAATAAACCCAAACGCTCTTTTCTCCTACCTGTCGAGCTCTTTTATGGGGAAAACAACAGCGTCTAGAAAACACAACAGCGATACTCAACAAAACTCTGGAGAACGCGACCAGCTCCTTACTCGTGTTTAAGAAAGAGAGCTCGCTTGAGCTCCGGGGCTATAAATACACCCGCAGTGTCCATTTCCAGGCAGTGTTGGGGGGGGGGAGGACACCTAACAAGCCGTGGGCTTACGCTCAGTGGAGAGTATAAACCCCCTTCCACTCCCACTGGTATGTCTCTGTGGCCAGTCAGTGTGAGTAAGTGGTCTTTGCGAGAGAAGCCAGCTGAGCCCGGGCCCCTTCACCATCGACAGCAGAGAAACAAACCAAAACACAGAGCCAAGACCAACTGTCGTGATTTTCTGCAATCTGCGTCCCAAGTACGCCAGCAGCAGACAGAAAACATGATTCTGTAGAAAATAAAGCCTGCATGAATGTTGGTGGTTAGTGAATATAACTGCAGGAATTAATCACGTTTTTCAACTTTTTTGGTTTTGCAGTCTTAAGCATTAAAGTTCTAATAAGGGTTGTCACAATACCAGAATTTCAAACTCTGATTAAACACTCGTTCAGATGAATTTATCGATACCTGTTTTGATACTGGGGCAACAAGTCTTTAGTAGAGCGATTAATAGGCTGGCCAATATTAGCACATCACATGACTATATAATAATAATATAACTACTGTAGTTCAATCTAAGTTTGTATTTCTAATTGTTAATTTCTAAGTAAAAATGAATGTTTCAGTGCACTGTTGTTTGTTTAACTTTAAAAAAAAAGTGTTTGATAACTGCAGTTCAACGTAATAAATGTGTGTTTATATCTATTTCAATCAATCTCTAAAGATCAAAGATAGAGCTACGAAAGATATCGGCCGAGATGTCGTCACAGGGACTCATATCGGTCGGGCTCTTGTCTTTAGATGTCACACTGTGTGTGAGTTTTCTTTCCTTACTCACATTTTTGGGGGAAAACTTCTTAAATTTCTGTCAAATTTCTGTCAAAGAAATGGTTTTACAAGATTTTTTTTTTTAATCCTAAACTGTTTATTTTTCAACAACATTTTAAGTCATTCATAACTCTTTGATTAAAGTCAAGCTGGTTTGGGATCTTAGATTTTTTAGGATACAATTTGGTGAAGTTAAATGAAGTCCACAGGAGAATAGACAACATAAAGTGACCTTTGATAAACGAGAAAGAGTTAGTACGACCCTGATTTAAAGGCCTATCTCAAACGCTTGACAATATTTGGAGATGATCATTCCAGCTCAGAATACACAGGTATCTGCTTTCAGAGATTTGTTTAAAGGTTGTCATGAAGCCCCCAGCAGGTCCCCCGGCCAAAGGACTTAACACAAATTCCTCATGAGGGTTCAACAATGCAACGGTGCACACAGCTCTGCGAGGGATCAGAACTGAACTCCTGAAGGGCAGACAGGACTTCAAAACCCAGACCTGCTCTACGAAAACACATCTGAACTTCTGTGGAAGAGATTGTGTGCATGTTACACGGGATAATAGCATTTCCTTACATAGACGGGACAAGCTTTCCCTTCACTCTGTTCTGTGTTTGATTTCTTACTCCCACTGGCCTCTGTTACAAATACTCAAAATGTTCTTTCATAAAAGTCATTCAACTAGAACATTCGTTCTCAAGCAAAACGTTTTCACAAGGAACAAACTAGAGCCTGAAATCAGAATCTGCTATTTCCAAAAATTCCTTATTTGTCGGGCCCTAGAACAAATCTCACCATCTTCCAGCATCTCATGAGGTTGTCAACATTTTAAATGCTTCAATACTTTGATACCATGTGTTCTGAAACAAAACAATCTTTGTTATTTTTTGATAGGAACAAAAAGTACCAACGCTTGAAAAAACTCAAAGATCTTCAGTCATATTGTGAACCAAAAGCTGGCGAGAGCAAGAGAGAGAGAAAAGATTGTCTAGTTGCAAAAACACGTTGGCAACGTTTCGGTGTGCAGGAGTTTGTTTGCAATCTTTGGTGTTAAAAACAAGAATTATTACCCAATAGATGCTAATGCTTTGGTGTTGAAACAGGTATTGATGTTGTTTAATTCTTACTCGTGTCATGTCTAAGTTTAAAGTTCTGGTACAGCATAGCATCTTAAAAATCCAACAGTCAGAAGTATCGAACAAACTTACAATCATCTCTAAAAATAACTGACAGAAATGTAAGCCCACAGAGGAGGGCAGAGACGGGACGTGGTGGAAACAATCTTGCTGCTGTGAGAGAAGAGTCCAGTGATAGCAGCATCTGACCGACATAATCTGGATATATAGGTGAAAGGGACCCTATGCCCCCCTTTCATCACGTACCAAAACAACATCAGCCTGTCAGCCCCTGGAGCTGAGCTCATGACCTGCACTTATTATATTCTAGAGAAAAACACTCAGAGAGGCACAATGATGTTAGTCACAGCGGAGGACCTCGAGTACCTTTCTTGGTTAAACTCGACATGATCGTCAGTGATTATTTCTATTCCTGGAAATAGTTGATGATGTGTATCTGTATTTTGGAACTGCATAACGCGAGTATCTGCAGGCTTACTACTGTGACACTTGTAAAAAGACACTGTAGTTAGCCGTCAGTGACCAAATGAGCCAAATGTGTCAGAGTTTAAACATCCAACAACAAGACTGAGAGTCTAGACTCTCCACGTTTCGACTCAGTGATGATTTAACAGGCATCAAGGAGGTCAGAATACATAGAATTAGGCGCAATGATAGCCTGATCCGGCAGATGTAGATTTCTGGGAGTCGTCAGCTCAGTAAATATATCGTTTTATCCAGTACAGTGTGTCATAGACAACGACAATCAAGGCCACATCTGGGACAGGAAGTCTAACATGTTTGATTTTTTGGGGGGAAATAGAAAAATATAAGCATCATCTTGGAAAATGTAGTTTTCAACTTTTAAATCAATTTATTTTATTCACAGCGAGAGTGACTCTCAATACACCCTTGGCGTCCAGGAGTTCAAGTATTCAGTTTGCCGGTGTTTATTCCCAAGCGGTTCTGTGTATGTAAACAGGGTAAATCAACAACAGGCTCAGTTTACATGAAGATGTTTACAGTGTTTCTCCGTATCGCTCTGTTTGAATGATAGTGTTGCCCCTTGCTGGTGCAAATTTGCAATTACCATCGGAGACATTTACATACATATGGACTTCAACACTGTTTTGCATTTATATCATCTCGGTATCACTCATCATAGCCGTAGAATAGCTCTCCTGTTTGCAGAATTACCCTGCAGAAACTTGGCTTTTAATCATTGGTAATCATTTAGTTTGCATGTACAAAGCTTTGAATATCAAAGTAACGACTACATGACGGAGAACATGAACAGATGCCTTCAACGTGGAACAATTCAGACTTTAATTGTAACCATGTCGGCTCATTCTGCAGGATAACTGTGCTTAGATTCGTGTGGTCAAGCACAGCACCGGGTACTCACATCAACACCGAGACAGCTGGTCTCTCTGCTGTCGCTCCAGGCTGCTGGGGCCAAGTCAACCATCAGACCGGGGTGACATAAACCCCTGGTTCCCCACAGCTGAGGCTGGCCTGGCCATAAAAAGGCAACCACGCCAACACACTCATCTCATCCCCCACAGAGGAGGGCCTGACACACTGACAGCAACAACACTCAGATAAGAGGACAAGTTAGAAAGGAGGAATTCTTCACATAGCTATGCCCTTAAAGAAATGATTGCACAGGTTGAATCTGTCAAATACTTCAAACAACAGCAAAGATTCGGGAAAAATCCAAAAGAGTTGTCTGACATGTTTTTGTTTATCTTTCCTCGTTATCATAACCTGACCACTCAGATTTATCTTGTGACTAGTTTGATATGATTCATTTTAAGGGCCGTAGAAAAAATGACAGGATCATCCAAATTGTAATCTGGCAAAGTGCAATATCTAAATCACATAACTTAGAACTTTTGATCAACTTAAAATGAAGTACTGCAGACGTCCTGCCATGTCTGTGAATTCTGTGTATACCAGACACAAGTAACTATCCCAACCCTGCTTACTTGATAATTCATCAGTTATATTAAACAGTGCAGCCTTAAAATAATTAACTAAACAACAAGCTGGCTGGTGTACAATGACCAGCTGGAGCGTAGGCGGGTTTTAGGCCACAAACAAACCGTTGACAAACTGTTACATCGCGCCCGCCTGTCAATCATGTCAGCAACACGCCTTATTGTGAATGACGCTTATCCTTCATAAAATCAAAACAGATGAGTTATATAAAAATTCAACCACTTACAGCGTATGCCGATCGAGACATGAGCTAATCAGATTTCATTCTTTGAACCAGGCTGTAAACGTGTTAATTTCTGGCTGTAAAAACAGGCTTGTTTGGCTGGGTGTGTATGCGACTTCCTGTACTTCCCAAGCTAGCCTCAAGTTGACTCTCGACGAACTGCAAGATTTTGAACTTCTGCATTGGCTTCATGTTTCCACACCGGAGGTGGCTGCTTGCAGAAAACGTACAGGACAAAATCAGCAAAGGCTTCCCCTTTGTCCACAGGGGGCGCCAAAATCGACACAACCAAAAAGTCATCACGGGAGTAAAAGTAAAGTTATTAAAGTAGGGCTTTGACTTGTGATGCAATATTTTCATGCTGTTTTAATCCTCCTTTTACTCAAATAGAAGCTCTCTGCTCTACAGTCCCCTGCTTAAGTGTCCTTGAACAACTCAGTGAACTCTTATCAGGTCAAGTAAAACTTCTTGTGACTGAGCTTACAGTCTGGATACAGCCAAATGAATAAAGCAGCATTCATTAATCCTGTATTAGGAATGCAGAATACATTTTAGTAGCACCCAGGAGGCTTGTTTCACGTTCTGTCTCACCAGGGGTAATATCAAATACAAAAACAATGTGCTTTTTCATCCTCCCCTGCATGCCTCTAATTCCTGCTCCTGTCAACAAGAAGAACTGTTTTAAAGGCTCTAATAAACATTTGCATTATACAGGCCATAACGCTGCACAAGGAGGCCTCTGTGCCTTGAACAAACATGTCACTCTTCTCCTTCCAAAGCCATAAAATGATAATATTTAAATGCAGCAGCTCATGATGGATCATAGCTCAGGAATTTGTCAAGTGTCAGCGTTTTTAAAATACTTATTGTGCTGTTGAGACAAATGTTTAGCAACTTCTCTCCAGCTAGCTTAATCAACTTTCTGCATTAACGTAACCACGACAACCGTTGACGTACTATGTCGTTATGTGCGTGGTAAATTCACGTACGAAAACCATAGACTACGAAAACACAGTGTGAATATCTCCCTTTCGACGCATAAAAACATAAAAGAAATGTCTTGTTTTTTCATGTCTAAATGAAGCCAGTAACGTAATTCTTCTTATCGGACATAACGTATACATTACAGCTAACTTACTGTCTATGTGTCCTTCATCTGCTCGGAAGAATTCACGACATTAAAAACAGACAAAATCAGCTAAAAGGAACTCACCAGTATTTGTCTTCAAAGGATTTTAATGATTCAACAAGTAATGCGTGTTAACATCACACATATCGAGGTGAAATTAAAGTTTGATGCCGCGGATCTGTTCGGCCTCCTCTGCGCCATGATACCATGCAGTGTAATGAATGCTGCCTTCACGGGCTGTCGGAAATATTTGTGTTAGATACGAAGTCTTTTGTCGTTGGACATACAGTCATAGCATTGTAATATCTCTACTACACGTATGTTAAATTGGAATAAAAGCACACCTGCCACGAACCACCCCCATGACATTACAACTATTTCTAGCATTGCCATTACTACTACTAGCCTACTATGAACGGAATAAGATGCAGGCCTATTAAAAATGATAACAATGACAAAAAAAAAGAAATAAAAACTGTTGTAAATACATGTACATGATTCTTAATCATCTACACCTTAAACAACAATGGTTACAATTTATTTTACAAATAATAATAGTGATTAAAACACAAAACAACTATTGTGTGTTAAATCAAAAAGTCGTCCTTAAATGCAGCATTTAAAACCTGTTCACATTTGGCAGATCTCAGTAAAAGTCTTATAGGCCTATAAACAACTAGCTTCTGTTCAAGAAAGTACATGGCTGTGGAAAAAATAATATTTCAGGCATTTATATTTCAAGGGTCGACGTCAGTAACTCTTGTTTCATTAAAAACAGGAGATATTGTTTTGAGTGGTAGTAAGCAATGACTTAAATAATCTTTAAACCAGCCGGTTTCAGTCAGATGTAACTGATGTAGTTCTTCCATCACTTGATGATACATTTCTTCTTTTTTTATGAATAAAACACAAAAGACTGGATACCAAAAGTTGTACCATTCTAATTATAGTCGAGACCTCTGGTGGTGGTGATGTTGCAGAGAAAGAAGAAAGGGTTAAAACCAGGTTTTGAAAAAAAGGTTAGAGAGTTTTGACCTGTCCAAGATAAACTAGGGTGTAAAGAATAAGATGAACGATGGCTTAACACCCATCAGGCTGCTTCAGTTTACTGTGCATGCCACCTCTCTGTCATTCCTTCCAGGATGCTTGCATAGACTGTGAACAAATGTAAGCTCTATGAATCGTCCTTTATGCCTTGCAGTGTTGGCAGATAATTAATTTAAAGTAAAACCCAACTTCTTTCCTCTACTGTCCATATTTAGAAAGTAAATGTTTTCCCTGGGGAGAAATAAAACCAATTATTTGTGCAAATAAACCTTGTGAATAATGTGATGTGTGCAATAATAGAAATATTAAAAACGCCTAAACAAACAAAACTGTTGCAACATATGAATATGAAATTGACCTTTAAATTCAGACTATCCCCATCTGAATGTATAAACTCTTCCATCGTGTTTTCTCAGTCACTTTGCACCAATTTTAATCTGCAGAGCACTGACAGGGAAAATCCACCTAAGGCTATCACAATGTTAAATTCAATAAAACTGCTTAAAATTCAGCCCACCGAGGACATATATAAGCTATACCTTTACTGCCCGTCCCTCTGAGGGGGATAATGAGGAGGAAAGAAAGAGATGATGGCTATAGAATGTAACACACAGAGTAAAATCTCCTTTGCTGGGTAATTAAGAGTGACCTGCAGTTGAACTTGGTCCGCCCTCATTGTGTCCCTCAGGCGGATATTTGGAGATGTGGGAACTGCTGACGGACATCTTCTAAAGGGGTCACTGTGACATTGCTCTAATGCAGCTGTGAGGTGCTCACAGAGGCTCTCATGACAGTTCATACTGATGTTTTTTTCATTATTTCACTGGGACTTAAGAGATACATTTGGAATATGACCTACAATTTCTCCTGAACAGAACAGGGATGTAAAACTATACTCGAGACCAATGAACACTCAAGTAAGGAAAAAGTTTTGAAGACAAAATCTGACGTTGAAATACGTTGAATGTTTACAGGTGGCAAACGTTAGCCTAGCATAAAAAAAGGACTAAAATAAAGACTGGATGTGAAGGGAAACAACTGGTGCTCCTCTTTAGTTAATTTCTAGGACAATGAGGGCATTGATAAAACATAAGAATCACATACTATCACCATGTTATAAAGTTTATAAGGTTGAAAGCATCAACTCTAACATCCATCATATACAGAGCAGTATTATTTCACTTTTTAACGTGATGGTTTATCTGTCTACCTGTTGAATGTAAACTGTCACTCTCCTCTAACCTTTTTTTTATTTCCCCAAAACTCCAAGGGAAATATCTGTCTCTTTAGTTACTAAATGCTCCACTATGTAGGTCACGTCTACCCATTCACACCCATTCACACACTGATGGCAGAGGCTGCTATGTAAAGTGTCCATCAGAAGTAACTCATCCCATTCATAAACATTCATACGCCGCTGACGAAGCAGTGGGAGCAACTTGAAGTTAAGTGTCTTCCCCAAGGACACATCGGACATGTGGCTGCAGGAGCTGGGGATTGAACCCCCAACCTTCTGGTCTAAAGACGACTGACTCTACAAACTGAGCCAAAGCCGCCCCTTTTGTCATTTTTTTAGAGCTGGGGAAGAGGTGTACAATGATTTTTATAAAGCTCCTTTTTCTGTATCAAGCTGCCTGATGAACAGCAGGATTGAAGTTGTATAAAGTAAAGCTGTCTTACGAGATATTATAAAGGAGCGAAAAGAAACAATGCCACTACAACATCACTTACGCGTGGTTATTTCATTGTTTGTTCTTGTAAAAAATATTAGTTATGGCAGCTTTGGTAAAAAGAAGCAAAAACAAATACATCATTAATTGACCAGAGCAGAGATCAACATGATCAACAGGTGGAGCCACTTTCCTCATTTTAGGTCCCAAGTTATTGGCTACAAATTTCAGTAAAAGAAAAACTGTTCAACCCAATATTATTACTTCTCCTTTGAGTAATCCATGTTACAACACCGCCCTAAGACCACCCAAGTGAAAGGGGACCACAAGGCATGTTGGAGAGAAAAATGCATGAATCACTTGTTCAGTCACTAGATGGCGACATTCTATGGTTTTATGGTAAAGCAACGCTCAAATCTGCAGACCACTGGCTCTCACAATAACAAAAAATCGACCTAATTAATTGTGGAATAATAATTAACAAGAGATGATCTTTGAACTGTAACACTTCTGGGTTTGTTCGTCTCTGGGCTGTAAACAAAGTTTGCTTCTGAAAAATTAAGGAGACGTATTTTTGTATTGTCCTGTCTGTCTGTTTCCTGCAGACTCTACAACAGCAGCTGAAGTGTCTCCATGCAGAGGCTTTTGAAGGAAGGTTTCCATGTTACGCCTCAATCTGGAAGAGACTTCTAAATCTGTTATTTATCAGATCAGGTTTTGTAAAGTCCTTCTACAGTTCTACTACAGTTTCAACCTGGGCTGTACCATTTCAACCTATAAAATAAAATAAAAAAAGAAGAAGGAGACTCTATTTATGTAAATGATTAAATAACTTCCAAACAGCCCTGAAATACTGAAATGTATGTACAGCTTTCTTTCATCCATATGTACAAACAGGGAAATCTATGACTTACTGTAGGGCTGTAAGTATAATGCTAATGTAGGCTAACGGATGTTATGCCACTCAGTTGTGTCATCTCTAACCATAGACTGTAAATATTAATGGACAAAATCCCATCTCAGCCTAACTTTCGGTCAACTTAACGACAGGCTGAGAGCTGGAGCTGAGGCGGGATTTAAGCCTCTTGACAAACTGTTACATCACGCCCACCTGTCAATCATGTCAGCTACACCCTAGCTATGGATGACACATGTACTGCTGTAAAAACTGCTTTTTTGGATGTGGTGTGTATGTGATTTCCGGTATTACTGGAGCCGGCCTCAAGCGGACACTCAACAAACTGCAGTTTGCACTTCCACATTGGCTTCATTTTTCAAGTCCGGAGGTTTCCGCTTGTCTCTAACACAACGTAAAAGAACTCAACATAACAGACATAATGACTCGTGAAGTGACGTGGTTCAAGATAAACTTGTAAGATGTCATTGAACATCTCCCAGATCAACATCATAAATAAAAAGTTCAGGTGTGAAAACATTTCATATGCACATTTTTTACCTTTAGTCACAAATGTAAGCTAGCTACGTTAATTAATTACGTTAATAGATTGCTAGTTTATGAATTTGGTTGATTGCAACATCAGGCAGTTAGTGAGTGTAAATATTTAGGAGACATTGATATTCATGTAAACTCATTGACTCATTGATTTGGGTTTGTCTCAGTGATGCATAACTGACTAAGTAAACATGTGTTAGGCTTACAAACAGACAGAGCTCACATTGTGTTCGGTTTTTGTTATATTGTGATGCTTTTTTCTTTCATTTCTTAACAGTGTTATGCAAATGATGCCGCTCAGTGGGAGGGGAGAAGTGGAGAGGAGCCTGCAAGCAGAGGTAGGAGGAGTATTTGAGGTGGCATGCTCTTATGACACCACATAAGTCAGACATTGATTTCAAACTAGGTGGAGCAAAGTGGGAATTCATCTGTCTGGAGTCACAATCACATCCCCTGCGCGGTGAGTCCACAGAGCCTATACAAGAGAAAAGGTTAGGCGCTCGACTCACGTGAATCAATGTCCTCTGCTCAATCAAGCAACCAGGCTTCAGTTTTTATAGTTCATTTTGTCCTCCGACACAAACAGGAGTTTCTCACACAGGGAACCCCTGGACTCATTTCTCCACAGGATCAGAGTCAGCTATAAGCCAGACAGCTGTTTGTTTGTTTTCTGCACCAGCGGTGACCACAATGCAAACAAACACCTGGATGTGCTGAAATACTTATATTTATATATTATATTAAGCGCAAATATAAATCAATTAAGAAAAACAATACTAAATAGATATTTCTGGAAGGTATGGAAGAGGAGCGCTTGTTTTAGGGGTATTCTTATTTATTTTGTAACACTGGTTAGGATTGTAAAAACACTGGGATTGGTATTTATTTATCTTGGGTGGCAAATTAAATGGGGATACTTGTTTGTGTATTAGTTGTAAATAAATCTGAGAGTTTGTTGGAATCATTTATGAAGTAGAAGAAAGGTGAGAAAGGGGTAAGGATATATAAAGTTTCACATCTACCTACTCCTTTTCAGACACTTTAACTTTTGTTTTGTTTGTTTTTTAATGATCTTAGTTTAATTTTTGGTTATATTTATTTATTCATTCATTTGGCAGTAAAGATGAGAGGCAGTAAAAGAAAAGACATTAATGAAATGAAAGAATAGAAGAAACTTAAAGTTTTATTGACTTCAACCGAAGTTATAAAAAAATCATAACCAAAATAAGCACTTTAATACTTGAGGAACATACAGTAGCCAAAGTCAAGGACAAAAGCAAGATTTCCCAAATTGATTAAAGCCATTATCTCCAGAACGATTGTACTTTGTGAAAAGACTTTCAGGCCTTTTTTTTAAATTCATCTGCAGGACTTCTGACCAAAAGTGGTTACCAGTAAGCCTAAGAATTGATTTTAAAGTCATTACTATTTTATACATCTCTGCAAGGAGTTGGCCTTCAATACAGGGGGTGGGGGGAGGCATATTTCAGTATGCACACACTGCTGGAACAAGAAGCCTGCTGGTCTGAGAAATTTAACCACCAGTACAACTTCCAAAGCTCCTGTCAGGAACTTTTGGTTTGTGTGGATTTTGCCTCCTCCCCCCAGAGGAACTTTTCTTGCTGCCTGGTCCATAAGTCAGAACTGAACTGTGGAAATAGTCTGCTTCTTCCTTTACTTGAAACGAATTACATAAAGACATGAAACTGAACGAGCTGCTCTCTCTGGATACTTCAAAGATGATTCATTTTATTTTATATACTTTATAAATCCCACGAGGGGAAATTACCTTTCACTCTGTTATTGAGACATGCTACACACACATAGGCTCAAACAGGATCCTATAGACATGCACTAATGGAGAGATGTCAGAGTGACAGGCTGCACATGAAGGAACGCCTGAGCTGTTGGGGGTTAGTTCCTTGCTCAAGGGTACCTCGGCAGTTCACCTCTCCAGCTACCACACCAATTTCAGACTTGGTCTGCACCAGGACCCTCAGGTTCCCAAACAAAGTCTGTATAGAGTGAGCTACTGCCGCCCCCAAAGCTACTGCTTGTTATTTTATGTCTTTTAATATTTAATAGTTTTGTCTCTTTGTTGTATTTGTAAGCTGCTCGTTGCTGTCTGAAACTTTGTTCATTGTGTTGTTGCCTGTCTTGGCCAGGACACGCTTGAAGAAGAGATTTTTAAAGTCAAAACGTTTTTTTCCCTCTGGTTACATAAAGGTAAAAAAAATATATGTGCAACCACAGTGTTGCAGCACCCATGAAGGAAGTTTGGCTCAAACATGTGAACAGAAACATCCACAGGAGATGTCATACTGAGTGTCGATTCAAAAGAAAAAATAATTGTTTTGGACAAAAAAATCGAAAATAAAACAAAAAATATCAGAGTTTTGAGGTTGGAGGTCCCGTTCCACGCTTCCAAAGAAAGGTGGGGAAAGGTCATTCAAGATCCTTAATCTTCAAAAGCCTTCAACAAAGAAAATAAGGAACAATAAACAGGTAAGATCAGAGAGAGGGAGCCTTTTGCTCCAACACTCAGCGGAGACACGGCTGCTCACAGGGAAAGAGACGAGCACACAAACTGGGAGCTCATAGCAACAATATTTCCTTATAAAAATGTAGTATTTCTTTATATGTCAGAGTCTTGCTGAAGGAAACACCTAAACTAATCAAAAAGTTTGACATAACTCCTGCCCTGGAAACAGACATGAAACAAACAAATAAGCAGCTAACATTCTGCAGTCTGCCTCTTTAACAGAACACCAGAGTGATGTTTGAGGACGCCTGCTCTTCGTCTGTAACAAACGTCTTCATTGGCCCTGACAAATATTTGATCTTTTCTATTAATATGACTTCTTATCGTTATTCTGTTAAAACTCAGAAGAGGAACAGCGTCTCTGAAATGACACAAAATCGATGAAGAGTTCTCAAAGCATCAGGTCAGCTGGAAGCTGGCAACATGTCTTTTTAAATAAAATCAGCAGTTATATCAGTCTTCAGATGATTATTCATGGACACTACACTTAATGAGTACCCCTGAAAAGTGTATAAAGTAGATTTTATGGGGCGTAAATCAACTCATCTCTGTATCATTTAAAGGTAAAGTGCATCAAAGTTCACATAATGTTCATTAAACCCTCTAACGTCACAGCAGTAAATTGACCGGGCAGTAGTTAACGTCTGTGTTATTGATGCTTTATGAACTTTCGTTGTTGTCGTGCTTTGTTGCATATTTGGAGGGAACAGCAGAGTCGCTGTGTAAATTATTGATACACAGACAGACTGCAGCTTTTAATGTCGATACAGCTCCCCGGAGACGGGAAGCAAAAGAAACCACCCGATAAAGAAGTTTGATCAATAGAGACCGAGGGTTGGCTTTAGAAAAATGAAGCGGAATAACACAGAGGAAGCAAAAAAAGAGCCAGACGTGTGATAAACATGGAGAGCTGCTGATGAAGGATAACTGTCAACTTGTGCAGAAGTTTTGAATCCAAAAACCGAGCGGTGCACGTAGAGTACATGTTTTTTTATCTGTACACGTTTGTATAACACGTGATAATAACCATGCGGTTATGTTCTGTGATATCAAAGGTCGCAATGTGCTTTGGTTAATTAAATTCCACATTGAATGTTGCACAGCGGTGCCTCTCGATGGGGTGACAGCTTTGAAGGGCTCGATAATAAGGCACCCCCAGGCTTGTCCAATAAGTGTGAGTATTATTTTTGGATCTGGGAAAAGCAAAATATGAAACTTTAGCAGAGTAGACGATCAAACAAACTCATCTCATTTGATGACAGAGAGGCAGGATGCAGCGGAGGGTTTGGTCAATAAAACTTTAATAAAACCGGTTAAACTAAAGTTTCTTTTATAAGATTTATTTTAAAGGTCTGATCATTCATGCATCTTAATTTGCATTGTTATTTATTTGTTCTATTTGGAGTGTAATTTATGACTGCCTGCAGCACTGATTCACCTGGGCACATTTATTTCAGCTGAATTATGGGGCTCTGCTTGTACTTGTATTTGAAGAAGTTGTTGCATTGGGAAATCTGTTTATTTGTTCTGGATAATTAGTTTGATCGACTTCGAATAAAGAGGTGCATCAACGGATAATTTACTTCTCAAAAGGAAAACATCAGGTCTACGTTTAAACCCTCTGGATTATTGGCTTGAAATAATAAACAAATCAAATACGACATCAACTTTGAAAGCCTCATTAAGTGTTCACAAAGATCTGAGAGAAAATAAACTTTCATGACCATGATAAAAAAATCAGCTCTCTTTGCTTTTCAGACCATTTCTCTAATCTGTGTTGGTGTGGCAGATTGCATTTTGATTGACATCTCGTTGGCTCTGAACACAATAACAGCACATGTTACATTCAGCATTTTGTAGCCCGAAGCGTTATGTTTGGGTCGCCTGATTCAGAATCGGAGGATATAGCAGAAGCCCTGCCATCTGAAAATATTCGTCTCAGTTTGACGTTGTGTGTGGTGGGTTATGAAGTGCTTTGCTTTCCAAATCAAAGTAAGCACTTAGCATACACATGCTTTGTAGCAGAGATGCTTCTGTTTGTTGTCAAAGTTAGCGTTAGCAAGGGCCGTATTATTACAGCGCTCAAATCCCACACAACATCCACCGCCATCAGAAATAGATCAGCAACTGGCTGCACTAAAAGTCTGTGGCTTTCAACAATCAAAACCAGCAGCCACCAATCCTGTCCCACAGACCAAGGTGAAAACAGTTGAAATCCCTGTGGGCAAGAAAAGACTTTCAAGTGCCTGTGTCATTTAGAGCGCTTCCTTCCAACCTCAGTGTCAGAGCGCCTCTCACTTGAGCTGTTTGTTACTGTTATGAAGGTTAACCGTTTCCCTCAGTAGTGACCATTACTTGTGTTTTAGATAGCTCAGTGTGCTCGATACCTGCTTTTATTTAAAGGAGATCTATTATGCTAATCCATATTTAAATACATACCTTTAATATTACGATGTTGGATGTTCACGCTAAACCTCGGCTAAACAATGTTTTTTGAAACACAAGATACACATTTGTTTGAGTTATCACCAGACTGCTGCTCTGAACAAGACAATCTTCGCAAGACTTGGCCAGAACCAGACGTCAGGTTCTGCCGAAGTATTAGAGCAAAGCATGGAGCAAAGATGCATGCCCACCCTGGCAGATCTATCAAGGACACACCCACCCAGAAGCTCACTCAAATGTCCCTGTAACTGCAAACAGAGCTAGCCAATTGGAGGAAAGTGGGCACAGAAGGTACAATATGTTGAAATTATGCCTTTTCATGGAAGGGATTTCACCGAGTGCTTCCAAATCATTTTAGAGGAATGCCACTACAATCATCATTTGTGTCACCCTTTCAAGGCTAGAATTAAAAACTATTAAAATGATAAAACAAGTAGTGTTTTCTGACACCTTAATGGTTGAAAAATGGGAAAAACAAAGGACGGACCGACCCGATTCCAACCTGTTTCCAACTAAATTTAAATGTTTAAATCTTGGTGAGCGCTCACTGGGTAGCTGCTTTTTGACTTTTCGTTTGATTAGATGACAGACTTGAGTATTTTTCACCATAAAAAGCTTAGTTTAGCCACATCTAATTCAAACCCCATTTCATAAAAGTTCAACCATCCATCCATCCATTATCTGTGTCGCTTTTCCCGTTCGGGGTCGCAGGGTGCTGAAGCCGATCCCAGCTGTCATTTGGCTAAAGGCGGGGTACACCCTGGACTGTCGGCCAGTCAATCACAGGGCGTTAACAGAAACTTACATAACTACACTTAGAATTTGAATTTGAAACTAACATCCAGTAATAAAAGATGCAAACTATTATGTGCTTAGTTACATAGTTTGAAGGCTGTTAAGGATTTGGTCCTCCAACTTTGCTTCAAACATCCAAATTGCAACGTCCACAACGTCCACTGTTTCACATTTGTCCAACACTGCAGAGTTTGAGTTCATGATTTAAAGTCTTTCAGCTGCTGTTGTGTTTATCATGTAATGATGGAGACATGCTGGAGCAGAGTAATGGGCTCCCCAGTGCTCCAAGATGATCCACATGAGCCTCATTTTATTTGTTGTTCCACGTTGCATGAGCCAAGCTTCCCTGTTTATGTGCTGTCAACCATGTTCATAAAAAGCATCATTCAGTCAGCTATCACTGTGTGTTTGTGTGTGTGCGTGCGTGTGTGCGTGTGTGTGTGTGTGTGTGTGGCTGAAAAGCCCCTGTCAAACATTGGGTTGACACTATGACTCATAAGTAATACATGGTTAACGCTGAAATTACACATCGACGCCGTGTTCCTTCTAAGCGTTTCTTTCTTGTCATCGACTCAATGACTACATCCCCAGGAGAGATAACAACAAAATTGGAAAAGTACAACATCACACTCATGGCCAGTCATATGCGAGTGTTGATCGTTATCGGATGTCGTCTTTCTGGCTCTAAAACGGTTCTGCTCAGCGAATTGCAGGAGAAAACATAATTGTGCAGGGTAATTATAAAACCTGTCATTATTGTCAGTGATGAAATAAATGCAGGTTATGGAAATGTGTTCCTTTGTGTGTTTGTTTACTATAAACTGCACAGTAAGTCTTTAAGGAATTCACAAAAGTGCACATCTTCTGCAGCCAGTCATCAGTATTGGTGTGCTGTGCTTGCAGTTGCATATATGCTTATATGTAGGGATGGGTTTTTTTATGTTGCTGATGCATTCACAGGAGGGGAGAACACTTTAGATTTGGTTTTCTGTGATTAATAATTTCTGAAGGCATGGTTATGTGCTTGCCTGGTGCTCCCATCCTACATGATAATCTGCGGTCTAATCCAATCATATGCCTCTGATGAGTGGGACACGACTTGTGGATATTACCTCTGTTGGCACATCTGCATTTGCTGAGTGCACACTAAGAGAAATATAGGTTGTATTTGCAAAATCTTCTCTATTCTCCGTGCATCTGCAGTAAACCTCTCCACCTCGCCGCTCAGTCTTTCAAATTGAAAATGACTTTGGTGGTTTATGCTGCCATTACAGAGGGCATCAAAGCCGTTTATCCTCCTGAAAAATATATTGTTTGGAGTTTCCTAGACAGAGTTTTTCTAAGACATCAGCGAAATGTTGTTGTGGTTTCATTTATCATTATACCAGTCTACTTTTTCACACAAGTAATAAAATGTTACTTCTCTGGCCACATATCCATCTGCTAGCTTAGGTTTCCCTGCCGAAAACGGACCGATTAATCATGTTGTCACACAATGTATGCATGAGTGCGAGATGGCCTAGGGCTTCAGAGCACAGAGTGACACAATCAAACAAAACACATGAGGATGTTAACTAGTCTCTCATGTGCAAAAAGTGATTTTCATTATCCCTGCCACCATGCACGACTTTTAAGTACAAGAGTGTTGGAGTGTGCATTAGTCATCTGGCCTTACATAATTATTTTGTCCACTCCAAGTCCACTTTAATCAGTCATTCAGCGGTCCTAAAAGATGCCATGCTCTTTTAATGGGCCAGGCAAAACAAAAAAGCTCTCCAAAATGAATATAAATGAGTAAAATATTTATCCAAAAAGCTCTTTGTAACTGTGCTTATACGTGACACATTAAACATTCATTTACGCATAAAGTCATGATAAATTCATTGCCTATCATCATATTACAATTGGTTATACTGTTAAAAATAAGTATATTTATGGAGACTAAAACCATTTAAAGGGCACATACATATTTTGCAAAATACACCACGTTTTCCGAACACTAATATGTGTCCCTAGTCTGTCTTTAGCCTGCCCGCTCCCTGCTGCGTTTGGATATTTTCCCTTCATGACATCACAAAGGGCAGTAACCCATCCCCCAGGTGGGTGACACTCCCAATGCTACTCGTTTGTTCTGCCCTCTGAGTCTGCATTTCCACAGTAAACAATAGGGCATGGTGAGAGAAATCCCAGTACACCCTGAATTTAGCCAACAAGATTACAGCGGACCCTCTGCACCCCCTTTTGGTGGGAGTATGAACTCTTGACTTCAGGGCGCAGGTACAGAATGCCGAGGATGAGGACTAAAAGAGGCACTACATCCTTTGTACCATGCAGTATTCAGCTGCTTAATAACATCTGATTATACAGTGTGAACTTGGCACTCTGCACTTTATTTAACTTTCTACTGGAATCCCTCATACAATCATGTGATGCTGTATTAAACTTTTTTTCCCCAATGTTTTTTTTAATGTGCTGTCCTGTTTGTTTGTATCGTGTTTTTATTCTCTCGGTGCTAGGCAAATTCCCCTAGGGGCAATAAAGGTTTCATTAATTCATCGATGTATTCAAGCCCTTCCAGAGAGGGGCGTGGTCAGACACAGCTCATTTGCATTTAAAGCTACAGACACAGAAACAGCCTGTTCTGAGCAGGGAGGAAATAGAGGGGTTTATAGGCATGATCAAATACAGGATCAGAGTGGATTTAGAACAAGAAACTTTGCTGACATGCTTTGGGGAGCTCTGAGACTTATTTAAACTGGTTGAAGAGGAGGATAATATGTGACGTCCTGGGTTCGGCTCCTTTTTCTCATGTCATTCCCCACGCTCTCTCTCCCCCACCAATTTTTCACTCTGTCCACTGTCCTATCTCTAAATAAAGGCATAAAAAGCCCCAAAATAAACCATTTAGAAAATTAAACTTAAGTACAGATATTGCTGAGAAAACACCCCGCTGGTTTCTAGAGGCGTTTTGAAAGTGAATGATGGAAATGCTGACTCTACCCAATTTTCGATCAATCTTGAAATATGCAAAGTGGTGCGTTGAGGCATGTGACTCTCCCAGCAACCAACTTTACCTTCAGAAAAAAATAAAGTAACCTCAACCTGAAGCAGATCTTTAGCCTCCTGACAAACATCTACAACGCCCCCGCCTGTCAGACAACTCAATCACGCCTCTCAGTATGCAAATGTATGAATAACTCTCAGCCTTGATATAATCAAAATGGAAAAGAGTTCACCCCCTTTACAGTTTTGACAAAATAAAGAAATGTACCTACAGAGACCAAAACCTTTTTTTGAAACCAGGCTGTAAACATGTTGTGACCTAATGTGGATTCCTTGGATTTGGAGCCAGCCTCAAGTGGACACTCCGGGGCCCGTATTCACAAACTGAGTGAGAAAACTCTCAGAGAGCTCCTAACTTAGCTTAAAAAAAATCTACAAAGGAGTCCTAGCTTAGGAGTGATTAAGAAACGTTCTCAGAGCAACGAAGGGACATAAACTTTGATCTTAGAGAGGAGGTGGGGTTAACCTGTTGCTTGGTAATACACAGTGTTTTGAGAGTAGTGAATGGTTGATCTAAAAAAAAAAAATGAATACAAATTCTATCTTGGTGATGATGGGATGATCGACCTAATCAAATAACAGGCCGACACTGTCATTACAAACACTATTTTAAGCAATGAAAAAGTTGTAAGCCAAAATGTTTGGACACACATGCCCACTCGTGTAGAAGCCTCTTCACGTCATGATAGTTAAACTTATTTCCTCATGTTTATTTGCCATGATGGTAATTTTAGTACTTCATCTACTGCTATTAATGAGGGAATATGGTTTCATCAATTTCTGTGATTGCTGGTAAGCCTATATAGCCTATAAGAAGCCTTTAAGTAGCTCATTTAGTTGATGAGCGTAAAATCATTTTTAGAGGTAACGTGGGCCCCAAAGCGTTGCAACGTAAGCCAAGAGGCGGGTATGGGAAAATAAATTACAGCAGATGAATGCCTCCTTACCTCTGATTGTGCATTCGAGTGAGGAGCACATAAGCAGTGGTCGGTGTTTCAGTTATTTCTAACGACTTTGCGTTGTTGCAATAGGTAGGAGACGTAAGCGCAACTCTGAGAGATTTACTGAAAAACACGATCTGCAATCTGGAGCGTTTAATTAACTCACTTAGTTTTTGGAGAACATTTCTCCTATATCTCTCCATCTTTCCGCCCATTTTCTCCTCTGCTTGAGGGAACTCTTAAACCCCTTTAAAAGTCCTCCTCACTACTCCTTAAAGTCTTTCACCTTAGGAGCTCTCTTCAGGGCTAAGATTCTTTGTGAATACGTTTGATCTTTACCAGAATCTGGTCTAAACTTTAAGGGGAAAATCTTAGAATTTCGTCGCGAGGAGAAAGATCTTCATTCTTAGCTGTTTGTATATGGACCCAGGACGTTTAGTTATTTTTTTGTATGGCTTAAATCGTCAACATCGTAGGTTGTAGCTTGATGTGATCGAGCCCCTTCTCTTTCACATAGGAGAACCTGTAGCTGTTTTTTGTGGATTTAGACACTTTAAAATACAGTAAAATCGGAGGAGGTGAGATTTATATCTAAAGGTAAGGGTCTTTGTTGTGTTTTCTTGTAAATTGTTAAGTATTTGAGAATATAAATTAGACCACAGATGTTGCCAGGCAGGCGTCACTCCAACCCAATCAGACTCCACTATGATTTCTCCGTGTGGGGAAACAGTTACATGCAGTCAATCTGGCCTTCAGGTTGTTATAATGAAGAAACTACCCTAATCCATCAGTGTGTGGGAAACAAAAAAATTCAATAAGTCAGAGTGTTATAACAGGAGCAGCGGCACAGATGCAATGACACACCTCAGGACAGTGACAGCAGCTGAAAGAAATAATTGGATAACGCTATATTTAGCTTTATGTTTGTGAGTCCCAATCCTCAGCCTAATTTAATTCTAACTGAGTACATGACTGATCCCTCACCAGCATCCTCCAGAATAATCTCCAGATATAAGATGCCAACTAAATGAACAGCTTATATCTAAAAAAAAAAAGAAGCTTGTTTTTTCAGTTTCCCCTCATTCGTCAGCCTGCTGCCTCCCTCTCTGTGTTAAGAGGAAGTGACACCAACACAGAAGCGTCCCTGCTGACAAAACTGTTCATTTTGGTGCTGTGTGCAGAAAATAATAAGACATTAAACCCTGGGAGGGCTGGAGAGCCTTATGTTCCTTGGAGCCTGTCTTGGAAGAGCAGCTTTGCCTCCTTCTCACCAAAGGCGCTTAGATTCGGGGGCTCCTGCCTCCTGCCACATTTCTGAGGCAGCTGTGTTATTACGGATGGAGATTACCGAGTGTTGGTGGGCAGGAGAAGGCCTCAAGTGATTATTACAGAAACAAAGAGCACTGACTGCTGAGGTTGGCCTGCTGGATTGCTGCATGAACACACTAATCCTACAGTCTTAAGAAGTTTCCCTCGAAAAGATTCAATAAGGACCCACTGAGTTCAATCTCCCGAATCAAAGAACCATTTGCCACAAAAATAACCTTTTAGAGTGGGGTCTTTGAGTACATTTTATGCTTAGGGAGTCTTTGGTAAGCCACCAGAGAGTCAGAGTAAAACTTAAGCTTCTGGGTTTTATTACTGAAGCAAGAAAAACTCATTCAGAATCCTGTTATATATAATATAAGCCTACACAACAGAATAGCAACGTCCTCAACTCTATGTTTACATAGGCAGGGTCCATCCATCCATCCATCCATCCATCCATCCATCCATCCATCCACGTTTCACACTCATGAGCTGATTGCGCCCTCTCTAATCAATGCTCAAGCTTCCCCTGCACGCGCCTGGCTCCACTACGCTCCGAGTCCATTTCCGACGGAAATCATGCGTCAAGCTGAACAGATACGGTCAATTTCCAAATAAATCACAATATACAGACTCTTGATTGCATCTCTCATCACTTTGTCAACATTAAGTCAAAACAGGCACCAAATCAACCTTGGAAAGACAAAGTAACCTGTTGTTTGCACGTTGTTCTCTTATTCCTGTGAGATCTTGTGGTTCTCCGTTGATCTTGTGAACCTGAAAGTCAAAATGCTCACGGCTTTGCTCTGCTGTGCTAATACTTCAGAAATGGACCCAGTGGGGTAGAGGGCACGTCAGACGTAGCAAAAACCACAACATAGACAGAATGTTGCACACATGCATCCTGTCAAATCCACCAGTAAGTTAACCTAGACGACTGGGATTTGAAGATGTTCCCACACCGGATGAGAGAGGTAACCACTACAGTGTTTTATGGGTCTCCTACTGGTTGGATGCTCTGGATAACCTCCACACCTCTGGTCACTTGTATCCTTGCTCCTAAAATGTTTATCAGTGAAAATATAATTAAAACAATCTGATGTCATTTGAACACAATATTTTCCAGCGTCTTCAGTGTCAGTCACAGGGCTTAAGAAAGGAGATGGTATAGATGGTGAGTGAAGGGTATAGTTCAGACATATCTTTGACCACTTATTACTAAGTCGCTATCTTTTGATCCTGGTTCGACTGTATATGTCTTGTTACAAAGAAAGGTGCAGAAGAGATCAGTAGTTCTAACCACTTTACCGAAGACTATCTGAAAATCTTTGGCCTATACTTGCCCTGAACTTCTAACTTCTACAATCTTGACAGAAGTCAACTGTTGTTGACGAGCATGGAGGATGCACACATGCAACCCAAAGAAGCAGTCGCAGAAACACTAGCTCTAGTACTAGCTCTACTACTCTTGTTGTTTACTGTGTGTCGATCGGTGTTGTTTCCACTTCTTTACCTCCCCTACTCTGTCACTCTCCACTACTTCTGCATCCTCCCGAGGCTAAGCTAGCAGTTCAAATGGCTCTGAACCAAAGTCTTGGCCATCAGAGAAGGCACAAACTCAGAGGATCTGAAGTAAGCCTCTCTGCCTTGAACAGCAGGAGAGGGTGAGTGGTGTGCACAGGAGAGATTACAGCTTAAGAGTTAAGGATGTGACTTTACGATGACCTTCTTTGGTGTCCTCTGATTAAAGCATACAGGTTGTTACTTTTGTCTTCCTCTTAAATATTGAGACAACCACACGATGATTGCAATGAAATGTGGACAAATGTCCATGTTGCCAAAGAATTGATCTTTTTACTTTGATAATCTTCTGAGTTTTCCTCAAAATCCTCCAATAGATCAGATTTTTCACTTGTCAAGCACAAGCACTTGAAAACTATGAGTCTTTGTTTGACTTTTTTTAAAGAACATTCATGGCTCCTATGCTGTATCATACAGATTTTGGTGATCCCCTACTAACCTCAAGTTACAGGAGCTAGCTGAACATGACGACATGACTCTGGCTCTAAATTTGAACAGTACCAGGATGTAACAAAGTTCAATCTTTGCTGGAGTTGTTCAATTTTCTGTTTCACAGGAATCTACTCTCTTTTGGAGCCAGCTTCAAGTGACAAATTCCATGAATAGCAGTTTTTGGTGCTTTCACACTGACTTCATTTTTCATGGCTGCAGTCATCGCTTGAGTGTTTCACTGAAATAATAAAGTCACAAAGCATTTTATCGGTGTAAGATTTAAGGAACATCTTCAAAAAGTCTGTCTTTACCAAGTTTAGTAAATCACTGCCAACATTAGCCATACCAGAAATGTTGCCAAGCTTAATGCTATCTGGGTTCATACCTTTTTTTTTTATTGAGTAATGTCACTCACATTTGGCAATGCTGCTGTAAAAGAAAACACTGATGAAATTACAGCCTTCCACTGTGTAAATAAAGACTTCACCACACAGCAAGGTGTTTACAGAACAGCTGCCATCCCGATTCTTTTTTTTGCCCTGATGACTGTTCCTCGTATTAGTTTTTCTGTCTGTTTCTTCGCTGTGATTTGTTGTGACTGGGAAGCCATTCCATTAAACAAACCATTAAAGGTATCATTTAAAAGTGTTTGTGATGGCACCGCCGTGTCAAAACAAAAATCTTTTTCCATATCTTTCAGGTTGACAACGAAGATATCCAATGCAATTAGGGAGGTCGCTGAACCTGTTTTCGTCTCTGTGTGATTATTTTCTGCCTTGTACACTTTGATATTGAAAGTGTTCTCAATTGTTGAGACAACAGTCAGGGCTGTGTTTATCTGTACAGAAACGAATCTCACGCTACCGCTCCTCAGCCAGATATCCTATCATTCTGCTTGAATGATTTTGTGCTTGGGGAAGCTGAGGTTAGGTGGAATGTATCAGGTAGGAGGGAAAGGAAACCTTAGGTGGGAACCAGTCACAATGATTTGCCTTGCTCAGATTGTCTTTACAGTATGCCTCTAAATTGTTCTTATAGCATTTAAGTAAAGTCTGAAGCTATTCAAAGCACATCTGATTCACTCACTTACACTCAAATGTAACAGTAAAAACTGCATCTTGGTGAATCAGACATTTTGTAGACGAGTATGTTTTTGTAATGTCAGCCGTGTCAGCCATAAATTCATTATCTAATTGGAACCATAGTTTGGATAAATGCCTGAGTTCTCCATGTTTCTGACACCTTGCTGATCCAATATTGAATATTTTCTTTTCCGCATAGGCCTTTAACCTCTTGAATTTAATTCTGTTAACCCCTGTGCATCCCAGCGTTCAGTTGCCGTGGTGACTAGATCACATTTCCTCCTGTGGAATGAAAACCAGCTCATTTACTCTGTGATTTCCGGGCTCGGTGTCTCAGCACCTGCTAAATACGAGGCTATAAATGTCTTAAATAACTTACACACCCATCAGACCATAAATAAGCAGCCTGGGGCGGTGGGTCCTTGGGGTGGGATTTTGGGGCTCATGAAGCGAAAGCCTCCAAATCTCCAGTCTCCGTTTACAAGGCTTTAATTGCATGATTTGGGAGCTAATCAGAGTTATTTTGTCCTTTGGATAAGTCGAGATAAGGAGTTTTTATACTGAACAAGGCTTATGAACAGCACAGAACATGACTTCACACACAAGACAATAATATAATATTTAGTTTATGGGAAAGCTGCAGCTTCTTGATGTAGATTTTCGGTGTAAACAAATAAAAACGAAATGATGTTTTGCCTACTGATGTGAAATGGATTATCTACCATTTCTATTTGTCTATGAGCTAGAAGCATATCTATAGAGGCTATCTACCATCTTAGAAGCAAGTCATCCAATGATTGATCCAATGATTATTCAGACATTTTTCACAAAAACAGAAAAAATGTACTTAGTTAAGGCATTGAAGGGAAACTTTTGGATTACCAAATAATTAGGGTTCATCCTCTGAGAAACAGGATAAATTGTGTTTTAGAGCAACTGTAACGACCGAATTTCCCTCGGGGATTAATAAAGTATTTCTGATTCTGATGAACATTTGTTCCGAATTGGATTTGCAATTATCCCGTAGTTCAGTAAAAAAGCCTCAACCTCAATGCTACAGTGGAAAGGCCAGATGATAAGATAAAGCCAGTCATCTTCTTCCTCTGGAGACCACGAATATCTGTACAAAGGTGTACAGATATCCATTCAAAGAGCATGTATTGGAATTTGAGGCCAGTAGGGGATCACCAAAGTCTGTATGATGCAGCATGTAGGAGCCATGAATGTTCTTTAAAAAAAGTCAAACAAACACCCATAGTTGTCGAGTTGTTTTTCTGGATAAGTGAAAAAGCTGATCTATTTTAGGATATGGAGGAAAACTCAGACGATTATCAAAGTAAAAAGATTCATTCTTTGGCAACATGGATATTTGTCCAAATTTATTTGCAATCATTGAGTGGATGTCTCAATATTTAAGAGGAAGACAAAAGTAACAACCTGTATGCTTTAATCAGAGGACACCAAAGCCAAAGCTGGTAACATTTATCCTATTGAGAGATGAATGAATATCTGTATTCAAGTTTAAGGCAATCCATACTGTACTTAGTTGTTCAAATTATCTGCAAAATAACAGAAGGGCACCTCGTGTTAGCATTACAGGCAAGTCAGGAATTCCCCAAATCAGTATGATACAACATGTAAAAACCATGAATGTTCTTTTTAAGTGCAAACCCATAGTTGTTGAGTTGTTTTGCTGAATAATCACAAAGTCTGACCAGAAGGTGGCATGAAGGAAAAACTGAGATGATTGTCAATGTATTAAGGATTCATCCTCTGAGCAAAATTTATATTTTTTCCAAGTTTGGTTGTTGTGATGTTTTAGTAAAAAGCAACAACAGTACATGTATGCTCAAAGGTCACACGACAACCAAAGTCAGTAATCGCCATCCTCTGGAGACCATGAATGTCTGTATGATGTAATTTAAAGACATCCACTAGATGAAGACATTGTCCAGCCTGGATCAAAATGTAAAACCAACCAACCAATCTATCTACTTGTTCATTCTTTCATCCTTCCACTCAAACATTAATGCATATTTGTGAGAGCTGAAATGATTCCAAACTGAGTCCTCCACCAGACGCTCAGCAGCTAAATCTTTTAACAGATTCTGTCTGGCAGCCTCCCTATCTGATCTCACTCAACACCCCATGGTAAACAGCTGACCACACACTCACCTGCAAGCAGAAATGATTCACAGAGAGGATTCAGTCACTTCTCCCATACTGAGTAGCTGTTGGCTGACAGTGGCTTCAAAAACACTGCCAAAAAGCATAGAGCAGAAAAAACAACATCACCAAATCCTCAGGTAGAAGGATAAACCTGGACAAGCATGAGTGAACAAAAAATATACATATATATATAGAATTTGTAGCTGGTATTTGAAAATGTCAAAACATATATTGTGAGTTATCCCACAGCTCAATCGAAACAAAATGCAAACTCAAATAGAAAACAGTAAACAAGACAAAGAGTCTACAGCCACATGAGCAGAGATGTGCTAACTAAAGGCGGTGTCATGCTTTTACAATGTCTCCAGTCTCAGTCTAACGTGTTAGCATGCTAATCTCCCTCTATCTTGTTTACTTTCCAAGCCCAACAGTTTCAGCACATGGCTGTTCAACAGGAGTCTGGTTCAGCTCGAGGTTTTCTGCCTCTTAAAGGAAGTTTTTCCTTGCCGCTCTAACTTTGCTAAATGTTGCTTAGTGCTCATGATGGATTAATGTTGGATCTTTGTAAATAATATAACAAAGAGTAAGGTATTTTACCTGCTTTTTGTAAAGTGTCTTGAGATTATGAATTGGCACCAAACAAATAAAGATCGATTGATTGATCAATAGATTGATTGTTAATGTCTTTTAAGGACTGTGAAAGACTGAAGATACTTAAAGAAGGTGCTAGAAAGTTAACATAATCAAAGAAACTACAAAATATTCTTGGGGAAACCCAACTGGCAGGACTAAATTTCATCAAAATGATCGAGGTCTGTAGCACTATAGATCCAGTAATGGGATCACCAAAGACAGATGGCCGAGGACCATGAATGCCTATACTGTTTAAAAGAGATTTTTAAGTTAAAAAAAATGGTTGACTGCCATTGCTATCCATAGAGCCAGTCTGCGAATATTTAACATTTTCATCAAAACAGCTCTCCAACAAAATGTTGCAGAGCAAAATCCAAGTGTGCTTTGTGAACAACAGCACTGTGAGCCCAGTTTTACTGCCAAAATGTTTTAATATGCAGGGTGGGAATTTTACCGCGACACTTTCAGTGAGGAAATTCAGACAATTCTTTGACTTAATATCAATGTGGACTTGAGGGTGTTGGGTGTACGGCCTTGTGTGTTTTGCTTACACATTAAAGAATTTCCTTTTGTATGCAATGTCTGTCTGTCCCGTCATGCCTTACCGTCAAACGTTTGTGAATTTGTCTTTATATAAAGGATGTGACTTCTCTGGCTACAGTTTAGAAAGGCACAAGGATGTTTTGGGTGAATTGAGAAACAAGTTTTGGTTGGAAATGTGTTTCTTCATTTCCCAAACACATTAGAATAAAAATCTAATTTCTGAGCCAATGTGATTTTCTTTAGTGCATTCCCTATGAAAGACAAGCTAACTGGATTAACATAATGGAATAAAAGCATAAGAAGGGAATACGGCATTAAAATTCTCCTAAGACATCTCACTGTCTTTTAGGGTCCAACTTTCAAAGCAGATCCGTTCTTCTACATCTTTCTCCTTCTCCAAGAACCAGACAATAGATCAAAGACATCATTGATCCTCTCCGCCTTCATTTGCTTTCAGATCAGAAGAGTAGCACCCAGCTACAGTCTAATGCACACGCAGCAGAAAGCCCTGCTGTGCTGTAATCAACCTGTCAGAGTTCATGTTCGGTTTAAATGTTAAAGGAAGAATTTACGTACACTCTGGGATTGTTGCATAGTGGCACACTTTAAAATGTGACTTCTCGAGATAATTTCCACTCCAGTCAAAGATGTTTGGTGAGCAACCTATTTTCTAATAAGAACATTTCTTCATCACAAAACTGTTGCATGCTGATTCGTAATAAATAGTCCTACTTTCTTGTTTCATTAACTACTCTCTTTTCTGAGCATTTAATTTTAATAAAAAAAAACAATGGACCATTTTTGCGGAGACAGGAAATGTTGGGAGGAGAGAGAGAGGGGATAAACCTCAGCCAAGAGCCGAGGCTGCAGCGTGGAGGACTATTGCTTCTGCACATAGGCCGCAATGCTATCTGGCAAAACCTCAGTATTCAATGTACTTGACATGACCGCAAAGTACAAAGTTATGACAGGAGATTTGTTTGTCTTCGGCTTTTTTTTTTTGTATGGATGCTGGTTTCTCCATAAGGTATATGAAGATGTCCGGTGTCACACTGGTGTTGAATTAACTGGTGATACTCCGTTAGACGTTCAGCAGGAGCGGCTTTTGAGGACCCTTGTTTACTGTTAAATAATGTTTAGCATCTTAATACTACATCCTACTTGCCGACGGTGGTAACTAAATAGAAAAAAAAACAGGTAACACAACAAGCACATCTTTCCACTCTACTTTCAAGCTGGTCCTCACTTATATATATAGGGAACCATGAATACTTATCAACGCCTGGTCATGCGTACACTGTGATTGGCCAGACCCGCACAGGTCCGACGTGGACCCTGTCGTGTGATGATTTCTACACCCTAATCTGCTCTGGTTTCTACATCGGATTGATAAGTGAGGTCCACTATGTGAGTCCGTTTTAGACTGTAAGAACAAGCATTCCCAAATCAGATTCACAACGACAACAAAACTGGTTGAAAATATTTGACTTAAAAATGTATGCTTTCTTTTCTAAACTTCATCTTTAATAATAATGTACTTTGTAACTCCACAAACAGTTTCCAAGTAAAGTAAATGTCTCTGAAGGCAATGATAAATCTTTATAATCCAGAAGCAAGCAGCGTAGTAGGATGTTAAAAAATATTTTTATAGTAAACAAGATTCTTCAAAAGCCACTTCTGCTGGAGAATCACCAGTTAGTTCAACACTGCTAGCCAGTAGGCCACCAGTTGGACTCCCCCCACAAAATACGTCATCTCTGTGTACAAACATAAAAATGGTCTGTTACCTCCTGGCATTAGCGCTGTTCAGACCTTATACTTCTGTTGTCATCAGAGTCATGTTCAACTTTGCATCAAACTCTTGGTACCAAAGCAAAGAGCCATTTCCCAAAATGTCTAAAGAGTCCTTTAAAAGCTTTTTGTCAGTCATCATCAGCCGTGGAATCCACTCAACCTCAGCTGTCTGAATTGCTTCACTTAATTATTGTGAAAACCAAAACAAGACACTTTTTGGGTCGCAATGAAAGACATATCGTCTAACCGAAAGTGCTGTTAATGTGTTTAACTCTTCCAGACAGATACAGCCTGGCAGGTAACGCCATCTCACACAAATAATCTCATCAACACTTATACGAGCTACTTCGTATTCTATAGGTAAGAGCAGGGTTTCTGCAGGTCTTGCACCGTCTAAAAAGATTGGGTTTGAATGTTTTCCAGAAGTCAGAGGTTGTCTTTTGCCTGTTGTAGGTAGAAATGGTACATACAGAAAGTCTGTCAAGAGATGTATTCACACCTAGAATCTATATGGATGTGTTGTGACATTGAATTGTTTCTGGGAAGTCTTCCACTTCTTTTCAGTGGAGTTTCGGACAGCACTATCAGACCCAGAACATGTTTACTCAGGCTACTAAGAAGCTCATGGTCCCATCAGTGCTGTTAAGTACACCTTAACAAGTATAGGAAATTAACTTCAGTATTATAATATTTCCATGCATTGTTAAAGACAGCTGGTGTGGGAGTTGTATCATCCTTTTATGCACGGCTACCCGTATGTATTTATCCAAGTTCTTCATTAACTTCCATTAACTAAGGAAATGCTGATATAATGTTATTATTGGCAACTCAGTCGGAAAGGGATGAGGCACTTTCTAATTTAAAAATGCTTATAACAGACTAAAAGGGCAAAGAGACTGCAGCGTTGTCTAAGAGGATGTTAACCTAATCTCAAATATGTGACCTTTTCTTTTAATAAGTATGCCTGAAACATTCATCTCAGATATGTTTATGTTGCAAACATTTACTGGAAAGAGAGAACACCCAATTCTGGAAAAAAATGTTTTTAGTAAAGAGTCTTTTCTGGGAAGTGGTTCAGGGTGTGCACTTCTGATGGGACCTGCAGCATGTAATAATAAATGGAGCATAACTGAGTCAGTTCAGGTGCTCTTGAGACCAGCTTAGTTTACTGCACTCTGCTTGTTTTTTTCCATGACCTGTTGTATACCAGACCTTGAAGACTTCAGTATGATGTTAATATTAATGTGTCTGAAGATATGAACCCATACAGTCCTGGTGAAGATTTTCTCTCACACTGGAAAGTACTGAGAAACAGAAATAAATATAACAATACATAGCTCGCCGCTAAATCGATCCGACTGGTTTCCATCATACTTGAAAACTTTTTCCTCAGCTGCTTGCCAGCATTTGTTGAGTTGCACCAAGTAGGAACCTATGTGGCTGGAAAAATGAAGCCAAACCATACAGTAGCCTGTGTACCAAAAACTGCAGTTCCCCAAGTGGCCGCTTGAGGCTGAATCCAAAAGCGAGTCGATACCCATTAGCCATTTCTTAAAAAGGACAACTTTACAGTAAAAATAAGCATGTTTACAGCATTTTTGGTTTTATTGCTTTGTTCAACAGGTGGTTGCTTCCAGCTGTCTTCTAGAAGTCACCTCTGCAAATTCAGTCCATTTTTTTATTTTCTGAGTTTTTAATGCCTTTATTTAGAGACAGGGCAGCACCACAAAACAGTAATTGCACTTCATAGAGAGTAGCGTGTGATTTTGGACACGGCCTACGTCTGTGTTCAATGCAGTGAATTATAGCATTGTATGTGCGATTAAAAAATGTCTCTAAAGGGTTAACATTCACATTGTCAAACCCTGGAGACACCCTGAAATCTATAAAACACCCAACAGTGCTATCTATCAGAGACAGACATGATTTCTCCCCTGTCTTTAAATCACATAATTCATGAAAAGCCCTTTAAATTATAGACCGTGCGTTGTGTTGACCTGTAAAGAATATTTAATAGGAAAAAGGCTGATGTCATTTACATGCATAGAGAATGAGATGCATGACAGCGGACGGTGAGAATTGACTCTTGTGGACTCTATCGCTCTTCGGGGTCGTGTTGACAGCACCTCAATTAAACACGTCGTCTCAGTGACATTCAGGACATGTTTGGATGAGACACAGCTCTGTGCACATTTCACCTGGACACACAATAATTACACTGATCCTCGTCCATACTGCGGGTAATGTCACCCTCGTTCATCTCCGTGTTGTATGCTCAGGCTCATTGAAAAACATTGTGATATTTCTCTGTTAAGTATTTTAAGCCGGGAAAAGCATGTGTGTACGCTATTATAAAGCCTTCAGGCTTCTTGTGTAATACTCACTGGCAGATCTATTTGTTCACAGATCATCTCTTCATCTGCTGTATTGTAGCTTCAAAGCAGCATCTATCATATCCTGCCTACACAATTTAAAAACTGTTACTAACAAGCTTAAATATGAGTCAACATATAAATATTTGTCTTGTTGCCCTACAGCTGAGCAGGAAATCCTTTGATTAACACATCGTGACAATAAAACACACACACACACACACACACGCACATACAGGATGCACCGCAACACACCGACTGTACTCTGTAGAAACCCTGCCATCCATCGAGACCCTCAGGAGAGGTTTGGAAGTGCTGCTGTTGATTAGCATAGCTTTGAGTGAGCCAACCCTTTGTCATGCATTTGCCACGATGAATCAAGTTCAACATCTGCAGCCACCGGGCTGTCACTGCACAAAGATTCTCTACAGATGAGCGTCATTTGCATATCAAACCCAGGATCTCACGAGCATCAACCCTCCTCATTTGCTGTGAAAAATATGCCCGCACCGTCTACAAATAATCATCAATAAGACCTCCCGAGCCCTCCTCATTTATTTCTGTGATTACAGGAGGATTCCCTGAAGATACTTTTTAAATCTGTTGGATTATTAGTCAGAGTTCATTTCTAATACAAGCTTTCTCAGCAGTTGTCTCGATTATTGCTTTAATCCACACACTTAAAGCACTTTTCTAGCTGTTGAGCTTTAAATTATTTACAGAGGGATACCATTTTATACCAGAGACACTATTTTGTGTTTTTTTAATCTTGCTTAACTGAGCTTCATGAATAATTAACAAAGAGAGGGTAAAAAAGCACTGCACCGTTAAATCTCAGGCATTTAATCAATGTTTTATTCTGTTTAACTTATAGGCAGCAATCATTGGGACACAGTGACCATAAAAGAAACATTGGCTATATCTATATTTCATGTCACTGCTGTTGCCTCTTATTCTGCTGACTTCCACCGTACCCTATACATCCGACCTGAGCAGTTTTCTCCTGTACATTCTTAGAAAATCTTATGAAACGCTGTTCCTGAAATCTTCCTGCGTTGCTTATACACACATGTCCCTCAAAGTCTGAAGTTCTCTTTATCAGAGGGGGCTGGGGGTCTCAGGAGGCAAGACATGACGTAACAAGACGTAGCAGGAATCCAAGATGGTGGATGAAGCAACAGAGTCAGACACTTTGAATGACTGTTTTATGCCTTAATATCAATGCTCCATGTAATTGGACGTATTCACAGTATCAATAAACGAGGTAAGAAACGAGAGAAGCAGCTTCCGAAGATCGCACAAGTCGCAGGATACGAACATCCTGACCCCGCCAGCTCAGCAAATTCAGCTTGTTGCGTTCGCATTTGCAGCTTTGGGAAAGTGTTTTGTGCAGGTGTGAAGACATCGCGAATCAAATGGCAACCTGTAGGCCAAATCAGATGACTGTAATCTGCCATTAAAAGCATTTATAAATAATTGGAAAAATATGAAACAACAACATTATTTAAAAAGTTAATATAGCTGCATGGTGGTGTAGTAGTTAGCACTTTTGCCTCACAGCGAGAAGGTTCCTGGTTCGAATCAGGAGCCTCTCTGTGTGGCGTCTGCATGTTCTCCCCGTGCAAGGGTTCTCCTCTCTTTGTATTCGGGCTTCCTCCCACAGTCCAAAGACATGCTCGTTAATTTGTGACTCTAAATTGCCTGTATGTGTTAATGAGAGTGTATCACTATATGTCAGCGCTGTGATTAACTGGTGACCAGTCCAGGGTGAACCCCACCTCTCGCCCACTGACAGCTGGGATCGGCTCCAGCAGCTCTAGAAGATCGTTATTTAATAAGTAGCCTATTTAGCACATTCAGTGGTTATACCTTATACCCGGAACATAAATGCATATTATTAAAGAAAAGTTTCAACCCATGCAGAGGGGACTTAATCGAGTGCAACATAGCGTTTTTCAAAACAAAAATCTTTTCCTCTTTTTAGATTACATGTAAGGTGTTAACACATTCCAGCTTCATAAAAATGTAGATGTCTGAATCTGACCCTTCTTATAAAAGAACATGCTTAGTGTACATTATTTACTTTGCACTATAAATAGGAGTGAATGGGAGAATTGTTTATGTGGAAAAGGGGACTTAGGTTGGAGGCTTTTCTCTGTGATGGTATATTATCTTTTTTATGGCAGGCTATTTCCCAGCTGTCTCATTATTATAGCATAAAGTTAACAAGAAACCATTACATCCAGAAGCAATATTTGTCCGACAGTATGCGCGTCCTTGGACAACAGCGTCTAAATAATGTAATGGCACAAGGAAGAACTGATACTCCCTGGGTCTATTTCCTTCCACTGTTAAAGCACCGGTAGCTTATGAAGCACTGGAGGGAATCATTGAGGGGCTTTGTTTTGACATTCTGTGAATACAGGTAGCAGTAAACCTGTGTGCATTAATGGGACCACTGGGTAAATGAAAAAAGGGGGATGAGTCAGTATCAGCTGCAGCAGACTGCAAGAGGAGTAATTGACCCTTTTGAAAACCTGCAGCCAGAAACCTCTTTGTTATTGGTCTGTTAATCAGGTATGCCCAAGGAAAGTAGATCCAATCTTCAGTAACTGGAAGCACCATAGCTCCCCCTGATTCAACCTTTGAGGGGGCGAGATAGACTCTCAATTATCCAGCAACCGTAACCCACCAAAGTAGAGGGCGCAGCATTCACGTTAACTCAATTACAGAAGGGAGTCTTCTAAGATCTGGTTAGACTCAATTTTCTAATTTTATTTAAGTAGATAGGCATGAAATAATTTCTCTGAAGCGTATTCGTCAAAGGGTTTATTGAATTACTTTGATTAATGGGTTAATATGGAAAAAGCGTAATTAAGAGATATGGCCAAGCAAGTTCACGTTCAGTTTATTACGCCAGAAAAGTCAAGTTCATTTCTTTTTCTTTCCTCGTCTGGGCTTTTTCTCTCCGTCTTATTTTGACAATAAAAACATCTGAATGATTTTAATGATCAGATGTGAGAAATTAATTTGAATTGAACCCTCAGAGGTTTATGGAAGCATAGCACCGGGATCAGCTAGTAGAGATGTTGTTGCTTTGATTGGGTTTCATTAGCCGCAGCGTCCCAACAGATACATTAGAGCAATGTTAATGTCACACCCCAATTCACACTTATCTACAAACAGCTCTGCACAGCTGCAAGGTAAGACGCATGCAAAAGAACTGCATATATCAGCATTTGTAAGTGTTTGCATTGTATGCAACCACACAAATTGCTTCTCTCTGTTTTGCTCCGTCGCTTGCAGAAACATAGTTCGACCCTCATCATTACAGGTTGTAAACAGCCAGGGACTTCAATCGGAGCGACGGGGAGAGGGGGGGGGGGGGGGTCGTGAGAGGGAGCACTGGGACCTGGCAGTCACAGGTGGTTTGCAGCTCGAGGGGAAATTTATCACAGGAGACAGTCTGACCTGAGAAAAACAAACCCAGTGGTCGTTATGTTTTCTTTTTGTCTGTTCGTGCACACTCAGAGAAGCAGCAGAGATGGAGTTAGATCGAGGGTGGGGGGTGTGAGAGGAGGGGGGGTTGGTGGGTGGGAGAAAGAGGCGGGAGGCAGCGTCAGGGGGGAAGGGGGTCGCTAGGCTCCTGTGCTTGTTGGTGTATTGCTCATGATTATTGTGTTTCATTTGAATTTCGTCTTCATGTGATGCAATAATTCTGCCCATGCATCACCTGGAGGCAGATATGACTCATTAAGTCCTTATGCAGTGGTGCACATTTACACACATTTATGTCACAGCACGCATGTTCATGCTCTTAACAATCTTGGCCCTGCTCACACACGGGCTCACACACACAAATATGCACATACACTTGTGTGTGTTTGTGTGTAAACACTCTTGAGAGACCAGAGAAGACGGAGAAGAGTCAGCCGAGCACAGAGACAAGTTGCATTTTATCTTCTGCATGCTCGGCTGCTGCTGCTGCATGTCTGTGTGTGTGTGTGTGTGTGGGAGTGTTTGTTCCCCTTTGGATGAGCACACACGGCTGAGGATGCTGCTGGGAGCATGAGTTCTGACCGAGAGCAGTATGACATGGTCTGTCAGAGAGCTGTGACCCTAATTGTCGACCTCTGCCTGCATAACAGCACCCTGCTGGACCAGGACACCTGTCAGGATTACCTCTTCCTGTTGTCCAGCCAAAGCTCCGACCACAAAGAACCGGGTAAGGACTATTATTAACTCCTGCTCTATATTGAGGGAAAGCAGTTGTTGCTTTCCTGATGTGCTTTGTAAGCCTCTGAGCTCAATTGTTCCCATGAAGAGAGATAATTTCAAAGGTTTGCTTGTTTGTGAATGCCAAAGGTTGCTTCAATTTCCACCTTTTTTTCTGCCCTTTAACATGAGCTTTTACTTCTTTTTCTTTTTCTTTACCACATGTTCAGTCACAGATGGTTGCTCAGGCACAACTTCGACCGAGCCATTAATACACCCTTAATGAGTTTTTGTGACCCGGGGGGGCAACAGGGAGCAAAAGGTGTATAAAACAAACTCACATTGACTCTACAGTTTGCTCCAGAGAGCAGAGCTTCTACACCGCTAACAGATAAGCCTTGAGGCTGACTAATGCCAGCTGATGCTGTCCTGACCACTCAGGCTTACACGGAAAAGAGACGAGAAAGAAACCTTTGCAGGATTGTTTGCTGCTCGGCTTCGAGAGAAAAACAGATTTGAAAACATGACCATAAAAAAGTAAGCGTGAGAAGTGGTAATGTCTGCTCAGAAAAGTTAGAGAGAGATAGATTTCTGACTTATTCATGAGGCGTGATTTACACATCTGTTGCAGCCCTGTGCATCTGTTGCTTTGGCACTTGTCGAGGGCTTCACCCTCTTTTAAGGAATAATAATCCCCCTCTTCAGATGCATTGTCAAAGAAGGATCTCTGTTACATATGTTCTGGCACACTTGATGTTCTTTTAAGTCTTTGTTGTGCGAATTCTAGCAATTATCGTCTGAATTATGTAACACAGGAAACTGAAATGACGAATACAATGCAGATAACATTACACAAGATGTGCCCAAAGGGTGTATGGAGAATTGGAAGCTTTGTAGATTTAGAAACGGAGGCTTTCCTGAGCTCCGTGTAGAATTTGAAAAATGACACTTTATTTTTATCTTGAAAAATCGGATTTAGAAAAAACCCATGCAGTGTGTAAATCAGGAAGTAAGATTTCATACCAATTATGTGATCTGTTGCATAAAAGATTACCGCAACTGTCTTCTACTATCATATGCAAATCCATCTCTCTTTTTTTAATCTTCTTGCACAAGTTTCCGTAAGAGCCTGCTTCTTGTTTGAGCAGGAATTTGGTGATTAGTTTCATCAGAAGGTGCACAGGAAAGATGAAATATTATTTAGTGGCTATGTTTCTGCTCAGAGTGCACATAACACCAATCCTGACCAAATCCACTGTCACCTCACATCATTCTCAGCGGAGGAATTGAACGTACATCACAGTGCCACTGGCTTCCACCACTGAGCTGTGGGGACATTAAATGCCATTGCATGTTATGCTGTCATTGATGTGAATTACTTCTGCCACATGGAAGCTGAAGACAAGCTGCTTCCCATGATGTTGGAGGATGTGTAGGGTCGTGTAAAGTGTCTCCTCTTATATATTTTGTGAGGCAGAGAGGATGCCGATATCCTACAGAGAGAAATATTTGGCTATAAGAGCACCCTGTTTCACAAAAACTGACCTTTTAATGAATTAACAAAGCGTTGCAGGCAGATCAAAAAGGTATAGGTAACCTATTATACTGTACATTCCTTTAAAATCACACATGACTTCTTTGGTGTCAAATTATCTTCCTGACCAAGAGTTTTCACATTCTTATCCTACAGTTACTTAAAGTTAAAGTGAAGTTAATGATCTAACAAATACGTTTATATATCTTTGGTTTTCATTTAGATTTAGATTAGATTATTCATAATAAGTTGTATTCATAAAGTGCTTTCTAAGTACTCAAAGCCACTGAAATAGATTAGGCTAGATATACTTTATTGTACACAGAGGGGAAATTTGCCTAAAACAAAAGTGCAGTAACTATGGATGATGATGGTCCGTGTTTTTGATTGTAAAAATATCTTTGTTGTCAGGCACAGTTGACCGTATAAGAAGTCTATAGATATCACTTTTTTGTTTTTCACCGTTTGATTCCTCGATTTAGTCATTTTGGTCAAAGTTGTTTTGGTTATCTGAAGCCACACGTGACCATATTTGGACAAACGTCTGGACACAACCCTCTTCGCTTGCCATGAACAAAGAATTAGCTATTGAGACTGCATTTTTTTGTTACCAGACTGTAACCATCTTCATTTCTTTGGTAACATTGGGCATTGTAGCATGGGGGTCTGTGGGGATAGACTCATTTTTGGAGTGAACCTCAAGTGGCCATTTGAGGGTTTGCAGGTTTTTGGATGATTTTTTTTAGCCCTGTAGGTTGTAGTTTGGCAGGTACACTTTTTTTTTGTAGCACTGCCTCAATAGGGGGGTGAAGCATTTGCGACTGGTCTGGGATCTCCCTTCATTGTAATGGTAAGTTTGTTTTGTCAATAAACACAGTGTTGACGCACACTCTCTTCTAATCTTATCTATCTAACTTTTTTTTGCGCTCATGTCTGTAGTCTAAAAACATACTGCTGTCACAAACTCACCTGTTGACTAACCTCTTATGTTGAACCAAGATGCTGAACCCATGAAGCCAGAGGCTAATGGGGAGCAGAGTTGTTGTTTTTTTGAAGACAGCTAAAATGAACATGAACATTGAAACATTCAATAATTGTTGGAATAACATGAAGTAGCAAAAGTAAAATCTAGTAAGCGCTAAGTTGGACCAATTGTGTGTTCAGACTGAAAGTGATAATACTGTCAGAGGTCGATGAAAAAAGTTACATACAAATTCCCCCAATTTAAATTTACAAAAAGATGCACGTGTGACATTTTTACATATTCAAAATTGAGAGTAAATGTGTCTGTTTCACGGGGACTTCTGAATCCACTTCATGAATGTACGGAGAGGAAATAGAAGAAAAACACTCAAGTGAAATTAGTCTTTTCAAGCTTCAAGTGTTGGAGTAGAAGGTAGTTTTCCCAGTTTGCGAGCTTCCACTTTGTGAATTAATACAAATTATGTGTGATTCAAATTTCAGTGCAAGTATTCCTATCTTACAAAGTGTGCCAAATGTTTTCCGTTTCTCAATACTCCATGAAATCATCCAATGATTGGACTTTTCTGAGGCTAGACTTTCTGGATTTCTACCAACACATGTCAGTGGAGTGTCTTTGAACCTCTGTTGCTCCCTCTCATACAGTATGTGAATTCTTTCATGTATTTGTAATTTTCATTTTTTTTCCCCTCTGCTTCATCCCAGCTTTTACAAGGATTGGAGAAAATGAAATTCAATGCTTTAATTTGCCCCATTTTCCCCTCTGTGTCAGCGCTAAAGAGCACACAGCTGTTGGAATATATCTGCAGCTACCAGGCTCACAGCAGCAGAGTCATTTTACCAGAGCAAATCTCTCTCCTAACTCCCCGCTGCTGGATGAGAATCCCCTCACCAGTCTCGAATCGATTATGATAAAATAAGAACGACTAATTAGAAAGCCTGGGACTTCAATTCCCCTGTCCTGATGCGGCTGCAAGATAATAAGCTGCCGTCTTTATCAACCAATTTGTTGAATCTTGAGCCGGCTGATTGTATTCCAATCAAAGCTCGGCTCGTCACGGCGGCGGACTCACCTGCTGTGCGTGTGAAAGGCAACACAAGACTTTTTTCAGTGATATAAATGAGAGCTTGCCTCACACTCTGCTGAGCGAACATTTCCACTGATCAGCCGCCTGCCTGAGATATTGATATTCACTCCAGAGCGGTGATACAGGTTACAAAACCCTTAAGCCTGTGGAGCTACTGAATAGGCAGGATGCACTTACAACCCCCATCTTCCAAACACACACAGGCACATGGCTCATGCTCATTACAGATTCCTCTTTCATTATCAGCTGCAGCTTCAGGTGTGTGGGCCTGAATTGACGAGGCTTATTTTTGATCACGTTATTTCTCGCACGCCCATCTCGTCTTGAGGTTTATTAAACAAGACCTTGGCTGGCAGAGGACATTAGCATCAGCGGATCATTCATTTAGTTCCCACATGGTCTGCTCCTCCTCTCCGTCCGTGGTATTTGCAGGGACGGATGGTGCATTGCAGGTTGAATCCCAAACAGGAAAACAAGAACATCAAATTAACTGCACTGGGGAGATTAGAACCAATGTGCTTTTCAATAATTCATACTCACTGTCTACTGTCTCTGTATTTTATTGATACAACATTTCACTGTAGACCACAAAAGAACACTGGAGAACTGTGTGTTCCTGCAGAGGGAGATAACACCGGGGAAAATGTCTGTCTCAGCTGTCAGGGAAAGACCAAATGCCACTTCTTAAAGGCCTGTGCTTTTATTGCTGTAATCATTAGAATAATTGAAACCATTTTGTTCCCTTTTTTTTTTATAGAAGTCATCAAGAAAAGGTGGGCAGTGAAACTGATCCAAGCAGCAGCATTAGGAAGGAATGGATATATATGATATCAGAGTCTTATTAAGTGTCCACTCAATTCTGAGTGAAAATAAACCTCAATAACTGTTAGAAGTAAACGGCATATTTCGCTGTTTAGACCATTTCTGCAGTGCTGTGGAGGCATGGCAGATCAAAATGAGATTAGTGTGAAAATTAGCGTGCTGCTTCTGCACTCATTGTTTGATTCCTCAAAGTCAGAGTCAAAGGAAGGAGAAGCTCTGCCATCTGGAAATCTTTCAACTGGTGCCAGAAGGTTTTGTAAAAAAAAAAAAGGTTTTGCAATCCGCATCATGAACTTCGTTTCGACTGCAGAAACTTTCAGGAGGAAACTTTAGGACCTATATGTTTTTAAGAAGACTTACCAGGTGCTCAGTTGCGTTCTTAATTTTGTGCTACGCTGAGCTTCAAAACACAATAAACGCCTTCTGATTCTAATTCAGATTTTCAACAGAAGGGAACAGCATGTAAAGCCAGACATACACTGTAAGATTTCAGACAGATTTTGAGCCAATTTTTGAGCCGATGACTGATTCTGAAATCTGGCTGAATTTCAGCCTGATCGCTCGTCATTTGGCTTGCAGTGTACAGTGGGGCACGATGGCTGATCACAGCTCCATCAGCTCAATCCCACTGGTCGGATGGGTTTCTGGTATGTTTGATATTGTTGTTGTACGACTGCACACATACACACAGTGACAGCAGAGCCACGAGCTTATTCCCAACTTTAGTGATTTATTTTCCCCTGATCCGCTGGCACGCGCAAAGTGTCACACAGCTTCTGAAATCACCCTAACACCTGCAGGCGTGCCTGTTTAGCTTTCTTCTCCAAACATAAGATATGACCAAGAGAAAGCTGAAATAGATGTGGACCTCCAGCTACTGGGAAATATTTGTCATGATTAAGCCTGCTGGTTAGCTCTTGTTTGTTAGCGATGCTGAGTGTGTGTGTGTGTGAGTGTGGGTGTGGGTGTGAGAAAGTGACAGCGGTCTTGATGGTGTTTGTATTTGAGCTCTGCACATGAGATAACTGAAATAAACAAAGATCTGACTTCAACCTCGGTCTGTGGAAGTTTTCAACGGAAACACTGACAAATGTTAAAGCTCCATCCTGATTTGACTCTTACAGTGTGAGAACTCAGGTCTGGTTTTATAATTAGACTGTACAGTGTTAGTGAGTAAATCGTTAGCTTTATTCGCGCCGCGTAAAAGACTCAGTCGTGCAGTGTGAGCCGACATTCCACGACAACTTTTTTAAAATGGAACAGCATACGTACAGCTTAATATAAGTCCAAGGAACCTTTGATATACCTCCTACGTACAGGGAGTATTTGGGTAGGACTAACTTCACTGAACATTTCTGATCGGTCCAGTAATTGCAGCATTCAGAAGATTCTTTTACACTGCAGCAGGCTTTTAATTTAATATGTAGACCTATGTGGTAATGCAAACAAATATCTGTTGAAGGAACCTTTAATTTTCTTGAACATACTTCTTTAGACTTTCAGGGGCTTCTGGTAGAAACCTGGTTGTAATCAGTTCAGTTCGAAGGACTCACATTTGTAATGGTTTGAAATGTTTCTTGCAGCAATAGAGTATAGTTTTTGTTAGGCATCTAGACTCCGAATTCATCCTTGCAATTGTATTTTACATGCAGGAATTTGAGAAGTGATGAGATGATATCTTAAACCCCTTTAAGAGCCTACAGGTGGATGCTGGGGTGGTGTTGTGCTGAAAGTAATGGCAGGTGCAGGGCAGAGCAGGAAATGACAGAGCTGAGTGAGAGACCAGAAATCTTGCATCTTAAATAGACGGCAAATTGAGAGGATGTGTGGCGAGGTGACTGTGGATAATGACGCGTGGCAGTGAATTCAGTGCAGCTGGAGTTGTCTGTCTGAACAAGCTTGCAAGCTTGAAGACTCCATATGTTAGCATTCACATGCAACTTGATGCCCCTTCTTCCTGATCTGTAGTTTTAGCTAGTACCAGATTATAACAGAACTAAACATCTAATGAAGGAAAACATATAATCAACAACCTGCCCTTCACTCCATCAGCCGTAACACACAACTACACCTGAACACCTGTGGCTGTCAGATGTTGTCCTCTACTGTCAAAACCTGGCCTGCAGACAATCCTAATGCCGTGCATAAACAGCTTCAAGCAGCCCTGTGACTTTCCAATAATTGGATTGCAGTGTTAATTTTGTGATAAATATCTGAGTTGAACCACGCCTTAATCAAAACCAATGTCAGGGAAGTTCTTCAAAAATCTTCAATTACTGTAAATATTTCAAATTGGGTTTGAAGCTTTTTTTTCTCACATTTTTAAATGCTTACGTAAATAACACACTATTATAAAGCCAGAAAGCTACTGTGGTTTGGGTTTCCAGGTCTTCAGAGGTCTTTGCCATTGTTGCTTTAATCTTGAAAAGTTGGATTGGTGTTATTGATCCAAGATGAAGAGTAAGGAAACTTTAAGTAGTCTTATCCATCCACCCTGTCTTTATCCTTTGGTTGCACTTTAACACAAGTGGGGAGGCATAAAATTATCTACTATAAGTGAGATTTTTGATTACACCAGGGGGTTGAAATCAAACAGATACGGCAGAGTAAGGTCAGCGAGCTGGCTCAGTGGGAGGAGGAAATAACTGCCGCCTGAGCAACACATTTTTCATTAAAATGAATGCGTTAAAGAGAAAAGTCAAACAGTGGCTTGAATACCAATCGGTGCTCTATAAGCAGTGTGTGAACAGCATTATAAACATGCAGGAACACCTTTATCTCTATTTCTCTGAGGGCTTCTTTGGTGTTTCCTCCCTCCACATTTACATTTTGATGCTCAACGGCAACAGGGACGTCCCCCGAAGGTGCACATTTCTAGTGATGTTATCTGCTCCCCAGCTGTGCGGCGCTGCGACTGTCCGTGATGTGAATCCATCTCCATGAATAAATAATAATAGTCCCTCTTATTTGACTCCATAGTGCAGACGATGCCACACTTTATGTGCTACCGTGTGTTTCCCGTTCTCTCTTTGTGGTTCTCTCCAACAGAATGCATCAGTGTCATTGATAAAAAAGTGATTGTCGGGTGAGAAATAGAGAGACCTGCTGTTTGACCCAGACCAGCACACTGGGCAGGACCTCTGCTGGGCTATTGAGCAGTTACATTGGCTTATTGATTAAAGAATCAGGCCCCAGGCGATCGAGGCGCTGAGAGCCTCACAGGCTGTGCTGAGACACAGCTGAGCACGAGAACAGTTTATTTTTTCGCCTTCAGCCCTACTAGAGCATGACATTCTCCAATTTGGCACTGAAATACAACAATTGACAATTTGCTACAGCCCGCCCCCTTTGGTTACTGTTGCTTAGCACGTCAAGCTGTGTGTTAAATTACAGTGCATGCAGTTTACTATAAAAACTAATGAGGTAGAGGATTGAACCACTTGAAATGAATAGTAATCTTTAAGACAATGAGTCTTTGATGTCTCAGATGTAGACAAAAGAAGGCCTCTCATTTCATAGCCAGCGATTGTTAAATTTTCAAACTTTTATGATAAATTCTGCTTGCAGATTTTATCAACTGAATAAGCTAACATGTAGCTCCACGAGTTGATTTAAAACGGAACAGCAACTTCAATGTTCTGAATTTGATGTGAAGCCATTGGAGAGTTGCAAGAACAGAAGAGATGTGGGATTGAAGGCAGGTTCTTGTTAAAAAAAAACAGCTGGAGCATTTGAGATTAACTGTAGACTGTTTAAAGATGATAACTACAGAAATAAGGTGTGTACAAGCTTTGTGCTATGGGGGTCAAAAATGATTCAGAGATTCTTAGTGTTGGGTTTGATGTGTTTCTGTAAAGAGCCAATAAACTGATTACCTGCAGTGGAGAAGGTTTCTGATCCCATTGACAGCATTTCAATTTTGGTCTGGGTTTAGGTGGATGAAATCTAGGGACGTCCAATCATGAACAGCAGCTAAACTGTTATGGAGAGAGGACAGTTGATTAAGGTTACTGGATTTTGCAGAGAAATAGATTTGCGTGTCGTCTGCATAACGGTGTATACACGTCATGAAGCTGCAGTAGCTCAGTCCGTAGGAACTTGGGTTGGGAAACGGAGGGTTGCCGGTTCAAGTCCCGATGTGGACCATAATATGGAAGTTGGTCTGGTAGCTGGAGAAGTGCCAGAGCACTTCCTGAGCTCTGCCGAGGTGCCAAACCCCCAACTAGTCTGGTGCGCTCCCTGCATACCAGTTTGTAGCAGCCCCACTCTGAAAAATCTCCACTAATGCTTGTCCACAGGTGCTGTTTGTGCATGTGTGTAATTCTGGCCTACGTGTGTGAGAAGCATGTCTCTCAAATACAACAGCATCAATTTAAAAAAGTAAGGCAAGTTCATGCCAAAAAACAACAAAATGAACGACTACTCTTCAGATCTTGTGATCCAGGTAGGATCAAAACTTTGCCATTATCAAATATAAAAACAATGTTGTCATCATGCATTAGGTTTTTTTGTATACAGGATGACTTAAATCCGAATTTCCCCCTGGGATTAACAAAGTATTTCTGATTCTGATTCTGAAATCTGTTAAAGTATCTGTAAACAATCGTTTCATTGCAACAGTTTATAAACGCTCAGGGCCTGATTAAAAAAAGGATTGCGTTTATAATGAGCTCATTGTCCTGCAACCTTTCTGTTGGTAGGTTAAGCGTGTCCCACTACTATTAAGAGCTGGTAAAGCTAAAAGATGCGACACTGGCATTACATTTGCCTGGTAGTCAGAAAGGTGAAACACCTCTTTTCTGTTAGCTGTTTTTCCCCAAATACCAACAAAATGTCCCCAAAAAAAGTCAACAACATTTCTCAGTGGACAAAAAGCCTCGATTAGTCCAACACAGTTACCGAAAAACCAAATCAAGAACTTCTGAAACCAGAAGTCTGTCTGGTTTTGTAAAAAAACGATTGGTTAGGTGAACAATGTAGCTAGTAAGCTAGTTAGCTAGACATACTTAAGTTTTCAGTGTATGTAAAGGCATAGAAACAGACTTTAACAAATCAATGTGAACACTTTTTAGACTTTAAGTGTTAAAAACTCTTCAAATCATTCTAAGGTCTGCACTTATATGCTGCACTTTTTGGTTAGAGGGCTGAGAACGAGGGAATAAAAGGCATTTTCCGTTTTTCGTTTTGCCTCATTTTACTCGCTCATATCACTGGTGTCACACTTGTCTCATTTCCTCTTTTTTCTAACAAAGACTGTGCTCCGTTTCTGTCTCTGAGCTTCACTGGCTGCTTCTGTTCATGTAGCTATTGTGTCATAATGGCTGCTGAGCTGTCTGTCACGTTGAGAGCTTCAGGCCTCTGGGGCCGACACTTCTGTCATGCTCACAGGGCTGCTGGTGTAAAATCAGACGAGGAGCCTGTTCATTGCTCAAATTAATGTTCACTCTCACAGAGTAAAATCACTAAATGGTTCAACACAGAGAAACACTGAAAAGTGTTAAAATGTAAGTGTGGACTAATGTAAATAAATGTAATTGGTGTTTTAATACAAAACCATCATCTTCACCAGAGAAATCCTTAATTTTAAAGTTGTAACTACCCAACCAGTGTAAATAAGTCTCAGAGCTCCCCAAAACATGTGTGTGAAGTTTCTTGTTCTAAATCCACTCTGATCCTGTATTTGATCATGCCTATAAACCCCTCTATTTCAGCCCTGCTCAGAACAGGCTGTTTCTGTGTCTGTAGCTTTAAATGCAAATGAGCTGTGTCTGACCACGCCCCTCTCTGGAAGGGCTTGGGTGACTCGGGCTTTCTCGCTTCATGACCTATTGTTTACGGTGAGAAGGCAGACTCAGAGGGCAGAACAAACACCTAGCTGTGGGAGTGTCACCCACCTGGGGGAGGGGTTACTGCCCTTTGTGGTGTCATGAAGGGAAAATCTCCAAACGGCCTGTTTGAGCACACATTTTCTAAAAAGTGGAGCAGGCAAAAGATGGCAAGGAGGGACTTTTCTAATAATTCAGGGGCTTGTAGACAGACTGTGTGAAAGGTGTTCAAAAGATCTTGTTTGTGGTGCTTTGAAAGGTGCTTCTGGTGTTTTCGCACTGGGACTATTTTTCACTGTACACTAAAGCAAAAAGAATAAGAAATCACTGAAAAAATAAATCTTCAGGTATTTTGTTCTGAACTATTCAAACTTATTTGGATGAATGGCTCTTTTTTATTTTCCTCCAATGCATGTAATAATAAAACCACACATAGGGCTGCAAAACACAGACCTCAAATTTTTCCTGAGCCAGACAAAATAAAGTAGATTATGTTTTGCACAAAAGTACAATAGAGAAGAAGGACGACATAAAAGCTATCCAAATAACACATTTTTCTCTAAGTGGTTGCTCATTGTCCAGATTCTCAAAATGTGTTCGCCTCTTCACAACCTCTTTCTTAGTGTGTGACACAAAAGGACAGTGTCCAATTTCATTTTCATTTTGTATCTGATTAAATAAATAATACATCCAATCCTGATTTCAACACCAACATATCCTGTTTGCAGATGTGGTCGTCTATCAAAAAAGACATCAACCTTGTGTGGGTGAATGGGAGTCTTTCTCTAAAGGGTTACATTTCTGCAGAGGCTCCAATATGTAGTTAGGAGGTCAAAATCTTTAGATTTTTTGTAAAAAAAGTATTGAAAGGTACAGAAGCTTCCAAAATAATTTCATATCTTCAGTCATAATTATAATCTGAAGTTGCAAAGGGCAGGAAGTGCTGACCATTAAAAGTCACAGGTCGGTAAATTCTCAAATACTGATACTTCTCAGGTCCTTTGGTCGTCTTATAAAGATAGGAACGTTATGTTGATGTCTACAAAAAAGACAGAGAGCAGAGGAGGTTACACCGTCTAAATTGCACAAATACATTGGCATGTTGGCAACTTTAATATGTTAAAATAACTTTATATAAGTTCTAAGAGTTGTTGACGCTGAACAAGCTTCCATATTCAACAAGTTTTAAGTTACAACTGGCTATAAGTGTATTAAGTTAAAGACTCTTATTGTCATATAGACGTGTGTGGGAATAACACCTCTCCCATGATCGACTGTAAAAGGTTCGGTCAACAGCAGGGTGAGTCGCCTCCAGCTGACGGATGTGAGATGTTCTCTCGACTAAAGGAGCCACAGGCGACAACAAGCTAATGAGGAGGAGCAGGAGGTCTACTATATTAAAACTTTATTCACTAATTAGATAGAGGTGTTGCACGCATGAGAGGCCAAATTAAAAACAAATATCAATGCTTAAGGGACGAACCAAGAGTGTAATGTGTATGCAGCGCTGCATTGTTACGCGCTGTGAAGCCAACACTGAATCCTGCCCCCGTGTTATGACAGTGATTGAAGATGTTTTTCTTCATTATTTTAAGGCTCAGCCAAAGGGGACGAGCACCGATTTATATATTAGTTTATTAAAAAAAAAGTCCATTACGCATTGTGTCTTTTTTTGTAGACAGTTCTTTTTTGTGTCTGTCTATAAATCCTGTGTGTGTGTTCATGAGCTGTCAGGAGATGTGTTAGTCACAGAGCACCTAGAACATATGCTGCCCCCGGCCCTCCATCCGCCCAGACTCTAGACTATCATTCCCATTTCCTGGAATCTCTGCTGCTTCCTATATTTTGTGTTTTCACTTATACCGTCATTAACAATCCCCTGAGGACTCATGACCCACAAGAAGAACAATCACAGAGATGTGGGGGAAGGACAAATTCAATAACAACCACATGACAAAAGACTCTGGGAGGCGTTTTTTTGTGTGTTAGTGGGGTCATGCTGTACGCTTCTGAACATCGGGTAGATCATGTTTCATTAAAACTAAAGACATAATTTGTTTTTTTTTCTCTATCTTTGCACAGGACGGGGAAATAGAGGTGCAATTTGAGGTTTGTTGTGACATTTCATCCTCTGATTATATTAGCGACCTCTGCAAAGCAGCCGCTGCCTGCTCTGAAATGATGTTACCTAAACCGACAAGAATTGATGGAATGACCTTACAGCTTGTCCAGAGGCGGGAAAAATTGCTCTGTGATTTCACAGTGAAACATTGGCGACGTGAAAACAGCCCTTATTTTTTATCGCTAATATTACATCAGTGGAGGGACATTTCGGCTGTGAGACAGGAGATCAGAGGTGTAAGAGATTTGTTTAAAACCCTCCAAAACTTACAGAAACAAGCTTCTCATTCAGAAAAATATCTTGTATATGGAACTTTTGACACAAACCCAGACAACAACAAGTAGTAATGACCTCGTGCACACACGCTCTGGGAGCCCATGTTCCATTATTCATCAACAGATGTCGCCATTCAATTTGCATATTCCATTTATCTGAAAGATGCAGTAATAAATATCCACATTGACTGTGCTGGATGACTAAAAGACCTCTCCATTTACTCATGTGAGGAGATGCAAAAATAGTTCAGATTAAGAAGAGGATTTGCAGGCAGGTTAGTTCCAGCTTGTGAGTAACATTTATTTTAAAGTTTATGGTGGAAATATCAAAAGTTCACTAGAATAAATCTTCAAAGAAATTATGAGTGGACAACTTTGGTAACACTTTAAATTAAGGTCACAAAATTCACTGTTGACTAGTTGCATGCTAATTAGCATGCTAATTAGTAGCATACTGGCAGCTTATTAGTACCTTATTAACCTCATTAACTTAGAGTTTGCCCTCAGTACCCTCCTAATGACTGCTTATTGATAATATGTTAGGATTTTTTTTGAACATGAATTATGATCTTAATAAGCTTTTGCTTACTTCTTCATGAGGGTCATACTAAGCAACGCATTTAAATAAAGGAGAATGTTTCAGTTTCTAACACGTGGTATCAAAAAGTTTGGAAATTAAATCCTTAGTCGATCATTTTCTTGACTTTTTTTCTAGTAAACGCCAAATGATCTGGTCCTTATATCAGAGAAAATAGAGGTTGTGTTCAATATGTACACTGAGAATTACTTTCAGTTGAATACAGGACATTTCCCACAGGCAAACATGACACTCAACATAAATGAAGGATGATTTTCCTCAAATAAAGTAAGCATATGTAAACGTGGCAGTTCTTTAAAGTGAACAACAAAATGCTTAAAAGACATCGGAAATTTTCAGGAGGCTAGTAATAAATCACCAGGAGTTAATTACAAAATAAAAACCTGTAAAATAAGATGTTGCCAGCAGACTTCTAATGGTTTCCATGTTTCAAGTATCACCAGGTAAATTATAATTTTAACATAAATCATCTTCCCTTGACAAAAAGACAAATCAGTGTGGCATTAATACTACGGCAGGTGTGTGGAGACGGACAGGAATGAGTCGCCCTCATTTACAAGCTATCAGAGATGACCTGGGGGTCATTTATGGAAATCTCTGCATGTAAATAAGTTTTACATACGGTAATTCATCCCCTGGTAGATCATAGCCCCCTCTTTGACAAGTTAATCCTCAGCCAAGCGTGTAATTAAGAACAGAGCTGGGCATGCTGGGAGTGCAGCTCCTGAGAGCGACATGACAGTGAAGGAGCGGCCAGTGCCATCAGTGTGGAAACTAATCACCTGTCACTGAATGTAACTGGACAAACACAGTCATTAATGCTTCCAGTGAGCCAGGTTTCGATGGAGACAGGGAAGAGCAGCATGCTAAGTGGTGGACAGAGCATGTTTATCGAGTTTTACCTCCGACACATACATTGGGTGTGCAGGATTTAACGTCTGCATAAGACTCCCAACAAACCATGGAGAGATGTTAAAATGTTATGCCAAGGGGGATAGAGCAGGTTTTGCAGCCTCAGGCATATTTTAGCCTTTGCAGTGTTGGATCCATATCATATCCTTGTATTAGCATACCATAATCACTTCATTGCAGCAGAAATGACACCAATACCTGCGGGTTTGTCACTGAGAATATGGCTCCCTTCCTGCGATACATTATAATGAGTCGCAGGTTTTTCTTGCATTATTAACAGCAGTAGGGGTGGGACAAAATATATGACAATATGTCGTCCTTCTGACTTGTGATACAATTATCAAATCATTGGTGCCAAGTATCAATATTTTAATTGGAGGAAAAAAAAGTATCAAGATATTATTGTTATCTCGGCCAGATATCGCGTATCGTATTTTGAGTTACGGAAAAAATAGAAGCCTTGCATTTTTGCTGCAGAGGGCTCCGGACGGAGCTGAGATGCATCCCAGCGGAGCCAGTGGAAGCACACACATTGAATAAAGTAAAAACCTCCGCTGCTGTGGCGTAGACGGACCGATCAATCACGCATCTGGTGGAATGTAGGGGTTACCCTGCTTCATTCCATACCCTGCTTGTTTAAAAAGACTCTGGTACAAATGGAAGTATACTGATCCAACTTTATGCTGAAGTAGAGCTGAGAAAGTACAGGCTCTGATACATACTTACTGTACACATGTAAAAAGAAGTCACAGGACATTTCTACAAGCTGTTTCTGTGCAAAGCGAACTGTTTAGCACATTCATTCACCAGACCATCCTTCTCAGGGTCTCGTTTCCCTCTCTAATCTCGTCTTGTTGCAAGAATGCACTGATGGATACAGCAAGAAGTCGTCTGTTCTCGGCCTTGAAGTATTCGTCACAGTCATTTAAACAGAAGTATTTGCACTTTGTTATTCCCTAAGTTTGGAGTGAAGGGCGCTGCTCTTGTAGAGACCTGCAGCAGGTGATAGCCGTGTGCATGTCCTCGTGAGTTTTGCAGACGCTAATTACTTCTGTCCTGATTGTGAATCTGTACTGATTGTGTGTCCAGGTCATTCATCAGGTCTGCCTACTCATCGACCCGTTTTGTGTGGAATTCACCAAGTGCACACTTGAAGTGTACTACAATCTCTATCGCGCTGCGAGTCTACGACTCCCGTCATCTGCACCCACATCACTACATCAGACTTAAACACTCAAGGGAAAAGAAACAATACAAGTCGCTTGTGCCTCTATCGGATTCTGTGTTTAATCACCTGGAAAATAACTAACTCAGGTCATCAGGCTACTGAACTCTAACGATGACCCTGATGACTGATGAGTTTTATTTTGGTTTTAAGGCCGTTTTCTTTTCGTTCTCAGTTTCTGGTTGTTACCTGATCAACTCTAGAATTCATGTGTTAAATGTTTTTATGTTGTTTCTAATGTTTGAGGCTATGTTTTCCATATGTTTCTTTTTACACCTGGATGCAAAAAAAATGTTCCCTTGGGGACAATAAAGCTAGATAGATGTTTGTGTGCGTACAGTTCATATACGACTAAAAATGTGAGTATTCTTTGACTTTAATATCCTTGTTGATTAAAATGACTGTTAGCCGTTTTCTAAAAAGCCTAGATTTGAGTGTTTCTTTTTTGCATTTTTTACTTTTTTAAAGGCAGTACAACATCCTGTACACACAGTCAGGATATATATTATCAACAGAAAACGCTTATACAGTATGGCAAACATCTGTGAGCTTTTCTGTGTGATATCGAAGAGCAATATTACTAATAAGCACAAGTGCAATTTTCTCATTTAGTATATTTTAATACAAATGCAATATTTATTGCTACCCCATGTCTATGCTGGTACTGTGTATCCTTGTTTTGAACGTGTGTGTGTGTGTGTGTGTGTGTGTGTGTGTGTGTGTGTGTGTGTGTGTGTGTGTGTGTGTGTGTGTGTGTGTGTGTGTGTGTGTGTGTGTGTGATTGTGACGGTCGCTGCCTTAGTAGGATTTGGCTGGTCCAATTTAGAGCACTTGGGCCTGTTGCTGTCAGGGCATAAAAGCCGACCGCCAGGGTGGAGCTCTCGCTCTCTCTCATGCCACATGGACTGCATCGATCATCATTTGCACATTTTGGACTTTGTTACATTTTGCTTCACAACACCCCACACTTACTTTATGCCACACATCCACATTCACACTTCGGACTTGACTGATGGACACACTCCATGTTTGCAGTTCTCATGTCATTAGTTTACTTCCTTACAATAAATCAGTATTATTTGCAGTTAGCTGGTGTCCTTTCTCATATTTGTCATAGCACTAAGCCAGGTTATTTTTACCTTCTTTTTTTACATCAAGATTTGATCTTGTTGTATTTGAGCTCTGCTATCAGTGCAACAGATTTGTATTATATAACTACAGTTCACAATGACATCCAATGTTCTATTCTATTTGCACATTTACGCCTCCTGCAGACTAGAGATTTATGTGGAGTTGTTCTTCTGATCGCCTAACAAATGTAAGTTAACTATTCTTTTCCAATATTTCAGCCTGGTTGCTCTTCTGAATGGTTAATCTGCAGCTTGGAGCTTGGCAGGTCCTTCACTGTGATTTGAAGAGTGTTTGGGATGATCAGCTGCAATCTGCTGTTGAAAAGAGCCGGTCGATGAGAGCTGTGAGAGTGAAGCTGAAAGGGTTTTGTTGTAGGCGGTAAAACCAAAACAATGAGCTTAAAAACATTCAAATGGGCCATAAAGCTGAAGAGTACTGTGGAGTGATAACTCTTCAGGAGTTAACCTTAATAAAACAATGCTTCAGTCTTTAACATAATTCAAATCAAACTTTTGATTAATGCAGACTCAAATACTTCCCTTTCAGTGGTTTACAGCCACCAACCTGTGCCTCCTGTTGTGTCCTTGGTGCAGCTATGAGCAGGTTTGACTTTTTTATTATTATACAGCTGACAATGATTGAATCGCCTTTCAAGGATACTCTTCACATAAATCCACTGCGGACCCACACTGCTCTAAAAATACCCATCACAGTGAGAGGACTCTGCATACCAACAGGTTTCCCATGGTAATGAGTCTGGCTTCAACACACTCAATTCAAGGTGGTGCAGAGAAGGTGTTCGTACAGCCACAGCGCTGGTGGCTATCGGCCAAGACTGAAGGAAAAAAAAGTGTCAGAGCTGGAAATCTTCCCTGCATTCAGAGTGGAGCGGGTCAGTCTGATAGAGGAAATGGAGACACTCTCTCTGGACGGCTCACACCACCTGAAGGAGAAGTTCTCTAATATCCGGCCTCAGCCTGACCAGATCAGGAACTGATACATCCCTCTGTGGCTCAGCAAAGAGCTTCTGTGCTTCCTCTTTATCAAATCTAATACTGGAAAAATGTTTATCAGTGCCTATGTCAGAGTTTGAAAGTTCTCGTCTCTGCGATGTTATACTCTTACTTCAACAATTCAAGTCCTTATCACGACGCATCACGATGGGTTGCATCCTCAATTTTCTATTTTCCTGCACATTGCTACTTTTTCATCAATGAAAACAAGCAGTCTGATAAATATGAACTCCCTTTTTTCCCTTTTGTATTATTTGGAAAGGGCTTTAAAACTGAATGGCAACATTAATGTCTTTACATTGTAAACCAAAATGAATAAATGAAATAGGTCCAGGCACAGCTGAAAAATCTACAAGCAATATTCGATTATGTCTTGTCACTGCATCGATGCAGAATCGTCCATCGTCACCTCCTGATGCATCGTAGAAACGTTTAATAGCACCACCCGTAATTCTGGATGATAGTCAAACATCCCAGCAGGTGCTTTTTAAAATGAAACCCCAGGAAAAAGGCTCTTGATGGTTATGTTCATGACTGACGGCATGCTAAAAGACTGAAGTGGATTCTCTCCCTGGATTATGATCCATGTGAAGGATATGGAAATGAAGCTTAAGCTGGGTAGAACTGGCTTGTCCCAGTTTTGTAGGAAGAATGCAAAACCAGACTCCTGACATAACATGAACAGTCCAACTGGTATGTTTCATTTTAAACACAACTGAAGGAAATGTGAAATCTAATACAGGCTTCATGATGTGTTTTTCGTGAGCAGTACATGTCAGAGAAAATGATTTATTCTATTTGTCACACTTTGTCTCTTGCGTGTTTAAGAAAGTGTCAAATACCGACTACTTCTCAGTCCCCTGTGGTTGGACCTTCACTGTGTGGAGGGTTGTGCTCAAGGTACGGTTCTTTTTTGAGGGCAAAGATATTTTTCATAAGCCGATCAACTTATTCAGCAGCTACACATAGTGACCGCTGTAAGCAAGCCGACATGATTAAACGAGTCCTGTAAGCACGGCTCCTTTGCCCTTTGTCTCTTCTTTGTGTGTACAAATAGATTTGTGTGAATAAAGATGAAAAAGGTCACTCGCAGCGTCCCCATCGCAGAGATGGAATTATCCTGTATCATCACGGATTTCCTTCAAGTTTCTTTCTTTATAACCCTTCTGTCAAACACACTTAAATGCATTTAAAGCAGACTCGTGAAATCTGTGTGTTTTGAAAAGAAGTAAATAGTTGATGTAATACCATAAAGAAAGAAGAGAGAGCCTACAGCCTTTTCTGTTCTCTCATTAAGCAGCAGAAAACACATTTTCTTTCTCTGAACATGCTCTAAAGCCTGCAGCTCTTGAGTCCAGCCTTACTCGAGACTCTCCTGTAACCTTCTCCCTTTCTTTCCATCCTAACTCACAGCTCCAGGTCAGCCTCTCTGATGCAGGGAAGGGATTTTTCGAAGGGCTGCAAGAAATCTCCTCAGGCGAATACCTGAGTGGATTTAGATTTAGATTCTTATTCTCAAAGCATCAGTCCTCTGGGAATACAGTCCTCTGGCCTGAGCTCGCTTCCCTTTGAACTCTACTTAGATTTTCCTCACCGGACCACCGTCCATAAGAACATCCAATGTGTTGTTGAGGCAAAAGAGGACAGGAGGCTCCTGATGTATATACGCTTCATTAGAAAGATGAATTGTGCTGAGTGCGTCGCCGGATGAGGATCGACTGTGTTGGATGTATTTTTTTAAGTAATGTATGTATTCAAGCTGTTCTCCACAATCACCGAGAGCGAGGGAGCATGTCAAGCATCCTAACAGAATCCAGGGTTTACCCATATATGGCGTATATCGTCATGTTAGAAATGTACGACTTTATAAAGGGAACTTTGGGCAAGTTCTGTGTTGATGTCAAATCCGCATAATGGTAAATGTATATGATGTCACACAGCATCTACATCAGTTTCTCCCTGTATAGTTAGAGTAGTGATGCTTTTTTAATATCCAAATGAAGTCAAACTGAATTTATTTGTACACCCCTTAATAGTACTCAAAGAGGGATGTGCAAACCAGAACTGTCTGGATTGTAAATAAGGATTAAGAGCTCCAGTTTTGCAGATCAGTTCCACAGAAACACACACACACAAACAAGGCTGTGCATGCACACGCGGAGGGCTGATAGATGTTTAGTCATTTTGTGGTGAAAAGTTAAACTCAGCAGGATTTGAGAGACTTTAAGGGTATGTGATGTTGAAGTCAGATCACATTTTCTCCCCATCTTTAAAAGCACACTATGCCATGGCACTGTGACATTTTTCAGATAAGAAGCAGATTAGCTGCCGCAGCTTCCCCAAAGAGAATACATATGATGTCCTTGTGCAGGAGGTGAAGAACTGTGATGAGTGAAAGCTGAATGGAAACCTGCTCTTTGAATTTTTTTGAATGCACAAAACTAGTACAACAAAAATACAACCCCCCCCCAGATTTAAGCCGCCACTTTGCATGAATGGGATACTGTCTACATCCTGTACAGAAGAGGGAAGCAGTATACTGTTGTAACGCATGATGCATTCTTTGTAACTGAACAAAACTGTGAAGTAGGTAGAGATTAGGATCTGTAGACATGGGTCTGGATTTTCAGCATGTGAAGAGTTCTTGTTTCCGTTTGTAGTATGTTTGGAGTCTAAGCTGTATGGACCAGTTACGTATCAGCAGACTGCAGAAGAAACAGTCCATGTTTAAACCGAACAAACATGCAGAACGTTATCTCTGCTAAAGACACACAAGCTACAGTCGATAATATGCTGATGATGATTTATTCATCTATCTTAACAGATGTTTTAAGTTATTTATGTTTTATTTTACCTACTTTATTAATCCCCTAGTAGGACAATTCAAGTTTCCATTGTGCTTTTTCAGCCCTGCTCAGAACAGGCTGTTTCTGTGTCTGTCACTTTAAATTCAATTGAGCTGCGTTCGAACCACGCCCCTCTCTGGAAGGGCTTGGGTGGCTCGAGTTTTCTTGCACAATGCCCTATTGTTTATGGTGATAAAGGCAGACTCAGAGGGCAGAACAAACACCTAGCTGTGGGGGTGTCACCCACCTGGGGGAGGGGTTACTGCCCTTTGTGATGTCATGAAGGGAAAATCTCCAAACGGCCTTTTTGAGCACACATTTTCTGAAAAGTGGAGCAGGCAAAAAAAGTAGAGGATGGACCTTTCTCATCATTGGGGGGTTTGTAGACAGACGAGGGACACTTATTAGTGTTAGAGAAACATGGTGAATTTTGCATAATATGTGACCTTTAAGTTAAAACATAGCCAGAAGTACTGCTCAATCTGAATCAATGAATGATAACAGATTTGTCAAATTGCCAATGTTTTTGCAAACCTGGAAGTCTACTTGGAGGCAGTATGAAATCACTTCAGCCTTTACGATCCCCGCCCTGAGCCGTATATCAAAAGAAAACCGGCACCACGTGAATATGGTGAAATTAATAGAGTATTTTCCGTCCATTTGAAACGAATATATAATCCATAAACACGATTAAAAGTTATGAGTTTTTTTAATCCCAGTAGTGGACAACATGTTCTCTGAATGGAAAACTTCCGGTTGAGGAGTTGTGTACTGACCTAAAAAGAATGTCGAGAGAAACGCTGCAAACTTCTGGAGAAACATCTTGGGAGTACGACGATCAAAGATGGGTAAATTTAGTGTTCGAATTACGGCAGAGCCAGAAGGGACTTAGAAAGTTTACCTGAGTTGCCCCTGAAGCAGAAACTAGGACAACCATTAGCATTTCTAATGCTGTGACGAATGACACAAGAAATGCATAATTTAAACTAGTACAGAATAATGTCCCGGCAGCCGTAGGACTTGGAATTCCTTCAAAAATGTGGGTACCATGATTGGTTGTGACAGGTGCGTGAGGTTTGTATATATCACGGGTCATTGGCTGCTCTATCTTTTTTTTTTTTGTTCACCTATGAGTAATTATTTTGGAGTCCATGGTTTTCAAGGGATGACTGCTGTTGAGCACTTCCTGCCAGGACATTCAGCTCAGCAGCCAATCTCAAAATACGTCTGTCCCCCCAATGAAGCGGATTATCACCTCCGTCTGTCAACGTGAAAGATTTTACTTTAAAGTCTTATCACACTTTCATGAAACAGGTTTGCCCTTTTTGTCTGCCTCAAACCCACCCCAAAAAAAGATAAATCCAGGAAAAACATTGATGAATAACATCTTCACACAGCGACTTTTCCATTGACAAATCTCTTCTAAAGCCGATTATTTATGAACACAGAGACAGGACGATAGTTTATAATGTTCTCCTTCTCCCAGCTTTCCAGGATGGATGCATGTCCTCCAAAACTGGAGGTCAGATTTGATTTTAAAATAAGCTTTCTTCTCTGTAAACCACAAGCACAAAGCTGTAATATTAATTACCAAACTGCCTAATATCTCATCTGTAAGTAGAGCATTTGTAAAATACTGTTTAAAAACAAATTTGGGGCGCCTGATAGCCTAGCGGTTATGCCGTGTGCGCCATGTACAGAGGCTGTAGACCTCGTCAGAGCGGCCATGGGTTTGAATCCGACCTTGGCCCTTTGCTGCATGTCATCCCCCCCTCACTCCTCCCAACATTTCCTGTCTCTCTTCAGCTGTCCTTTCCAATAAAGGAAAAAAAAAATCTTTAAAAAAAGTGAAACCAATTTTTAAGAAACCACGGTGCTACTTTCAGTCTTCCTGATAGCTTTCGGTAGTGTTTAGTGCTGGGTATGATCCAGTCTCAGATGTCCAACATAAGGCCCCTCATTCTGCCCTCATCATCAGGGTACCTCTTCATCTTTTAACCCATTTGTCTGTAAAAACCTTCACACGGCTTCATGAAGTTATCGTATTGCAGCAATAATCCTGTGAGTATGTAAGGTAGTATTAGCAAAACCGTCTTAAAGCGCTTGAGGTAAAAAGGTGAAATTCTGCAGATAAACTATTATATGACTGAATCATAGTAACACAGATGCATCAGTTTGTGAACAGAATATTCCTCTGCATGCCACCAGTGTCAGTGATGAACGTTTAGAGCACTGGGATCAAGTTATCATTATTAAATACAGTAATACTAAAGAGTTTATCACAATTTTGGGGCTTCAGACTTGTTTAAAAAGACAAAGTCAGATGACAGTGGTAACAACAGTCAGGTAACCTATGTTGTCATGGTAACAATCATGTGGTTAAGAACCAAAACCAAGTGAATATGTTAAGGAAAAGATCATGGTTTGGACTAAGTAAGTTTTTTTATTTCAAGAGAAGAAAACGTTTAAAAAGAAGTCAACAATAACTCTGATCTGAAAGAGTGTCTCTAAAGTCCTGAAGTTAAACCTCCTCCCTGGATCACATTCCTCACTAATAAGTCTAGAAAGGTGGCTGCCGCATAACAAATTCAGCTTTCTCTAATCCTTGGTTTTGTGTGTGCGTGTGTGTGCGTGTTTCATAAAACATTGGATGATTTTATCTCTTCGATCCTTTAGAAGTTATTTACATAAGACCATTTTAGAAGTTTAGAGGGGAAGTGTGTCTTCAAAAGAACTTTAACTCTCACACATCTGAAACAGGTCCAGAGTTTCTACTTGAGATCAGGTTTTGTAAGAAGTCGCGAGCTGGAAAAACACTACTTTAATTTTGAACATAAGGGGCGGGACTTACTGGGTAGCTCGTGATACGAAACAATACGATGTGATAAGTGGCCCACGATAACGATTAAATCACGATACAGAGATTCTGCAATAATTGACATATTGCAAGATAAACATCTATTGATGCATTACGATATCTGATTGACTGAAGCAAATACAGAGTGCCTAAAAAGTATATTTTTTTAAAGTGCAGGATAAATGTATTTATTCACTTTAGTCTGGTGTCAGCTTCACCTCTTATCACGCGTCATCTTTTGACTTCTTTTCACCGATGTCTAACCTTTTCCTTATTTCTTCTTCCTCGTCTTCTATCCTGCTGTCAACTTCAGCCATGTCTGAAACCACATACTGCCTACTGCTGGACATACTCCAAATATAGAGACTGCGTACTAACCCAACAATTAGTATGGCGTTAGCAACATACAAAACATACTTACACAACGTACTTCCGGTCCGAGCGCCGTTCGATGAGCTAGCTGGCGAGCTCTGCCATTGGACAGTCTGAGAGCCGTTGCATTATGGGGCGGTGTAGTATGACCAGTACGCGCCTGTTTCATACTTATAAATGTTGGCCGATTTAGTATACATCCGGGTATTTCTCTCAAATACAAAATTGCATACTATGATTTTGGATCATAATAGTATGAAGTTATGTGGTTACGGACACAGCCTTCATCTTTGGCCAATTAACTCTGTTCATGTTACCGCCATTCATGTCATGAGCGCCACCTTGAGGAGGCATGAAGTAGTGACTTCCTGGGTCAGACCGAGAGGGAAATCTATTTAGAGCAACGTACTTTTTTAATTATTATATTTATATTTGGCACAAGCAATTCGATAATCATATAACACGGGTCAGGACGATGATGTGTCGCTGTAACGATATTTTTACCAACCTCTATAAAGCATAACTTTATTTCATTTAGATGTTAACCTGTGAAAAAACTAGTAACTATATAAACAATATGTCAACTTGATGGGGTAAAGTTTACTATACTTCGTAAAGAACGACTTCTACGAGGTGTATTTTTGACATTTGTCTCTGTGGCTTTGTGGCCCGTATAAAGAGGATCGTAATGGCCGTCACACCTCAGCATTATTTCTTGTTGCTTCGTTTTGTTGGAGACGAGTGAATGTTTCTCTGTTTGGTCCCTCGGGAGGGATCCATCCTGAGTGCCCTCTAATAAGTGCTAATCCATTGATGTCAGACAGCTAAAGATGCCCGCGTTACTGATCCAGAAGGAACAGCTTTATCCAGCTCTTCAGAGGTAACTTCTCTCGGCTGGTTTTTGGACACATCCTTACTTGTGTTTTGTTTTTACCTCTCAGTTAAGAGAGATTTTATTCTCTCCCCCCCTATTGTTGTATCTCTCTGCTGCTTTTGTTGGTTTCCTCTGTTTCCCCACAGCTTTAAAATCACCTGAGCAGCATGACTGACTTTCCATTTGTTTGTGCTTGCTGCTGTTTTCCTGCCGTTTTTGGCTCATTCTGCCCCCTCTGCTATTCTCCTATTTACCACGCTGTGCCCTTTTCTGTATCACAAGCATGTAAAATGACACCAGGGTGACCTTTTCCTCTGCAATAAATAAATAAATAACGAGCCAAGACAAAGAATACATTTTATTTATGCTCACTATAGTGCTCCTGCTGCTTCGCAGAAAGCCATCTTCATCATCATCATCATCATCGTCGTCGTCAAGCACAAGGACGATTCAGTGCCTGCTGCCAGCTCTTTCTATCAGTTATGTGAGGAGAAGAAAAAGGAGGAAGTACATACCTCATCTTGTGCTTCTATTGATCCATGTCACATGTTTTCTCCAGGTGTATCTGTACACACTCCTGCTGCATCAGATCCTCCACTTCATGACTGAATAGAAGCATCACAGAGGTGCTGTGAGGAGAAAAAAAAAACAGCTTGAGCTCTCAACAACAGTGATGTGAAGGCCCTGACATTGGCCCCTGTGACTTTGACCGTATGTATTCAGGGCCCCTCGAGGACTCTGCTTCAGCCCCGGAGTCGTGCCATGACCCTCATTATTCTGGACCGCACTGGGGTCCTCTCCATCTCTCATCTCATGTTTTATATATTTATTTGTTTCAGCCCACAGGAGCTGACCATGCTGCTGCAGTCCTCCACATCTTCACATTTATAATAAGACAGCTAGGAGAGGGTTGATGCTGACATCGACCTGTCCAGTAACACCCACCTCTGAACTGAAGAATAGCAGACATCGTATACTCACAAAAAGACACAATATTTACTCTCTATAGGACATTGCTGAAAATGTTTCAGAGTTATAAAAAAACAAGACAATACAAAACCAGGGAAGTCAGATACAAATTACAAATAAAAGACCAGAGCACAGAGAAGGTAAAAACAACATTAAGTAAATAAGAGCATAAATAATAAGAAATATATCGAACATTTTCAGTTTCCTTCAAGATTTAAGAAAAGCTTTTAAATGAATGAAGGAACTTTCTGTAAGTTACGACATTAACTTAACCGCGGAAAAAGGAACTTTTATGTTTCGAAAAAGGGACAGAAAACGTGAAATGTTTGTCACAATACAGATATTACTTTTGACTCATCGACTGAGCTGTCAGGAGTTTTTGTTTTGTAAAATGAGACATTCAAAGGCGTAGCGGGGTGGTTATTCTTCATCATTGTGACTATAGGGAGACTACGGTGCACCTAAAGGGACAAAATAGTTTGCGATACATGAGATCAATTAAAAGTTCACGTGTTAATTTCGGACAGTAATCACATTACAATTAGCGCTTTAATGCTAACAAGCTTTTCTTAATACAGTCTATTATCCTCCTGCTTTCCTTCGATCCCTCCATACATCATGATACATCATGTTTTGGACAGCAGGTTTTTTTCTGACAGTCCCGTCTCGTACACATTTTGCTCAGCTTTATACTTTTCTTTAGTTAACCCTCATCAGCAGTCTACCTTTAGCTGAGGCATCACTATCTCTCCGCTTTCACCCATCAATGCCCCATCAAGAGCCCGTCCAGCCGCTGTCAGCCGATTGTCATGCTGTTCGCTTCTTATAAACCAGTCTGTCATGCACTGTTACTGTTTAAAGGATATTGTTGTGTGTGCCGTTTGCAGCAGCTACATCACTCCAAACATGAAGGATGTGAAGCGACTTCAGGGACACTGGATCATGGTGCATCACTTTCTTTTTGGTGTATTCTGCTCACATGTGCTTGATTTGATTTTCAGTTTTTTAAAGAAATGAAAGAACTGTTCAGTGCTGCAAGTCAAAATCACATTAAGCCTCTTAGCAGGTTGTGCAGTGTGTTGAAGCTGTTGGTGATGAAATGCTTTAACTTGAGACCAGTGGCAATTCTACAGTCTTTCGAGTCCCAAAGCAAAAATTCAGTAGGGGCCCCTCAAACCAGTGTTCATCACCATTATGTCTGCCAGTGCACAGATGCGTTGTCCTCTATTTTCCTCTTTCTTTTTTCACTCCCACACAGATAATTCCTTAGCAGGGCATTGAGAGGAAGTGCTGTCAGATGCCCCCCCCCCCCTCCCCTCAGGGAGGTTTCCTACTGTCATTGCAAAATGTACACATTTTGATCCACTGCTGTGGTTTAAAGTTTGTCAGCCCTTGGGGCCCCCCTACTGGTCTGGGGCCCCAAGCAGGTGCCTGCCTAACTTATTGACAAGCAGCGCCTCTGCTTGAGACAGTGTCAGTACCACTCAGACAAGTGTTTGGTGATGCAGTTTTTACCGGTTGAATCTCTGACACCAAGGGGTTTTTTCATTACCATTTATTTACTTATTTCAAACACATGGATCAAATATATGAATTAAACATAGGACCACACTGATCTGATGCCTGAATCACAAGGACATCACCATCTGAAATCATGAATCGGATTTGATTATCCAACAATCTTGTGGTGGACATGTTTAAGCGTATAAAAAGAAATGTATTTATTTTCAAATATTTCAATAAGTCACTGCCTTATGCCAAATGAGTTAACACATAAATGATAAGCTAATGGAGCCCTCGCATTTGTAAGGACCAGAGGGTTGATCTAGAGAGGAGCGGAGGGTTGGCAAACATCAAGTTATCAAAGCTACACAGTCTATGCCGAGGCTAATTACCATACAGCAGTTACTATAATGAGATTCTATTTGTGGTGATCGCTGACCGCAGTCGTTTTCTTGGATTAGACTAAAAAGTGTAAAGAGCTTCAGACTTTTCACACATCTTAAAGATAAAGACGTGATCTATTGATACCTAATTCTTATTTTTAAACCAGGCTGTACACACGTTAACCCTGTGACACCCCAGGGTGTACCCCACCTCTCGCCCAATTACACCTGAGATCAGCTTCAGCCTCCGCGACCCACAACGTGAAGAGCGTTATAGATAGTGGATGGATGGATGTACACGTTTAGTTCTGCTGTAAAAATGGGCGTTTGAATACATGGAGTCCTTTCGCAGTCGGCCTAAAGTGGACTCTCAAGGAGCGTTTTTGCACTTACACACTTTCTTCATTTTTTTAACAGGCGTTTGCTGCTTGTATCGGGCTCTTTAGGGATTGACTCACTTTTGAAGCAGGCCTCAACTGGCCACTAGAGGAAGTGTAGTTTTTTTGCACTTGCGAATTGGCCTTCTTTTTTAAGCCTGAAGGTTGTTGCTTATTTAAAAATCCCATTTAGTTTGAAAAAGGAAACAAATCCTGTTTTGTTCACCCCTCTCTCAGCTCTGACCCGCATGTGTGGACTGTGTTGCACCCTTGTGGTAATTACTGCAGCTGCTAAACAGCTTTAAACACAAAAATATGTTGTTGTTGTTGTTTTTTTGGTGCACCTGCTGAAATGACCAACACTGTTCTTGGAAGAGCAGTCTCTGACTTGTCTAGATTACTTTCATGATAAAAAATGAATCAAGGACAAGAGTTTTAAAACATTCTGCAGGAGTATCTCACGGCGATGCATAATGCATTAGCTGGTGTAACATTTAGCACAGAAACCTTTTCCCCCTGATAGATCGGAGCTGTTCTTCTAACCCAGAACATACTTTCTAGGATCACAATTTTGAACGCTTGCGAACAAAATATCAAACATGTGTTCCGCGCTTCAGATACAATTAATTTCTGTTTATGTTGTGTAGCGCTTCAAATTGATTTCCAGGTTGCTCCTGCAGTCAGAGCCTCTGGTCAGAGAAGCATCCTCTGTGGACCAAAGCGCCTGTTGAGGAACTGATGCTAATCTAGATAGAGGGAACACTGGAGGGGGGGTTGCACTTTTTCTCCCCCCACTCCTCCTTCTCTCCCTCTCTCTTTTTCTCTCTCTGTTGAAGATTGTACTGATTGTGCTGCAATATGTCGCATGACCGCGGCCACAACTGCAGCTCGAGGTGCAATTTCTCTGCTTATTAAATCAATGGTGTGTGCCTCTTGAAGCAGAGTGTGGACTTGTGTGTTCATCACAGCCGTCTCTCTTGACACAGAACAAAGCAAAGGCTTGCATGTGTTGCTCATCAAAAAAATGGACTCCCTTTTGATCCAACATGACGCATTTACTTACCCTCATATTATGTAAAAAAAACAATAAAACAACTCTATGAATGTGTAATCGGGACATCTATTCAAAGAAAAGCTTTGATATTTATGAGGACACCCTCATGGTTATTCATGCTCCTAAACTTATGCATGTTTCCTTTTTTTGCTGCAATGCATGGGTCTTAGGAAGTACAAATGTGTATGTGTATTTTCCTCTTCAGTCCTAAATATGATCCCCGCAGTTGAAGTTGAAGTGACTTGCGGGTGTTTAAGCACACCAAGATTGGAGTGAGAGCCTACTAAGCCTGTTTGACTGTTCGCTGGGCTGAGTGAGGGACCTGCCCCTAGACATTTGCTCTACAGTATCCTGCTGACTTGCTTGCTTGCTCACACTGCCATAGAAACAGGGTTCCTGAGTGCAGTGGAGGCTCATTCTGCTCAGGAGCAAGCGAGGGAGAGGATCGGGAGAAGAGAGAGTGTGTGATAGAGAGCGTGGGGGAGAAAAAGAAGAAGAAGAAGAAGAAGAAGAGGAAGAAAAAAAGAGACACACAGAGAGAGAAAAAAAAGAGAAGCAGAGGGAGGGAGAAGTAAGAGGAGAGTGAGGGGATCAGGAGAAGAAAAGTGAGAGACCCTGTCACTGGTGAGTACATCGCTTGTCACAGCAGATTGAATCAGTTGAAATCGGATGCTTTGAGCCTCTTTTCTTCTTCTTTGTTGGCTTTTGATGATTGATTTTCTCCGGCTTGACGCTGTGTAGCAGGTTGTCAGTTTGTTGTGGGATGTGTGAGGTTGAGAAACACACACTGTGCCTTGCTCTCAGATGCAGAGCAGCAGCAGCTTTTTATTTCTAAAACACTCATTAATAGTGGTGTAACCTCTCTGTTGGTAAGCTTTGACTAACAGCATGTATTGACTTTTGCATAATACATGCTGACATAAAAGTATTTCTTGTTTTTTTTGCCAGCCTCCCTGACTGTATCATACTCTTCTCTATCATTTATGAAGCACCATGTTAATATTTGATTAGAGTGGATGTCTGCAGCTGCACTTTCCTCCTCTGTCTCACACACCTCTGCCCATTATTAGCCGGGGTAAAATTGGAAAGATATTGACTTGTCTTTTCTGCAGCTTTGATAAATTATTGAACACCAGAAGTAATCATTCTTAAAAAGCTCCCCCCACCTGTTTGTCAGAGGTGAAATAGACACACTGAGTTGCATAGCATAAAAATGTGAAGTCAGGTCACTGCTTTGTGTTGCATGTTTTCTATTTATGTCCCTGTCTGCCTCTGTTTGCACATGCTTGTGTCACTGTTCTTCTTTCGCCTCCCTCTCCGCGCTCTCGCTGGGTTTTGATCAACGTGCATCATGACACTTTGATGAAGCGCCAGAGCTGTGGGGCTAATAGGGGGGGATATACAGCAGGATACCCTGCTCCTCATGTCAACCCGATCGCAAGGAAATTGTATGATTGTGCTTATCGTCTTCCACGTTGTCACTTGGGATCTAAAGTCCCCTCAGATGTGATGATTAGCAAAGATTTTTGCCTTGATTTTTTTCTGAAAGTGTTGCTGTATATGCAAGCATGTATAAAAAAAAGTACAACCTGTTATGTGGAGCTGTGTGATAATCCTATCACTGTTTATGTTTATCTCTGCGGTTCACTCGGATCCCCTGCGTCCCTTCACCTGTTCCTACGGTGCAGGGTTTTTTTCCCTCCCCCTCTGGCAGCAGCAGCAGCAGCTTTGGGAGAAGGCTGAATTAAACAAATCCAGCCAGCCTTATCAGTTGTCTACTGGCTCCTGCCATGACTGGACCCCGGTGGCCCTTCCTGGCAGGCTGCATTGTGTGTGTTTGCAGATGTGTGTGGTGGCTCTGCTCTATACAATACATGTGACTGCGTGCATGTGTGTGTGTGTGTGTGTGTGTGTGTGTGTGTGTGTATGCAGTGGTGACATGATTGTGTGTGATCAGGGTTTAGCCGCAGGGGTCGTTTGCTTTTCTTTGTGAGTGGATTCAGGGATTCTGGCATTTCTCTTCCCTCCTCTCTCCTGTGACATGTTTTATGACTTCTTGTTAAATGTCACTCACTAGGGCTGGACTGTAAAACGTCCCTGTGTGGGGAGCTTAGTGTGTGAACAATAGTGCACGGCAGTGTGATAAACCTAGTAAAGCACACAGCAGGGAATGCACGGCTGCAGGATGGGTGAGATAAGGCTGAGCTCTCTGACGGCTCCTTCCAGGCGCAATTTGTTTCAATACAATATCAAATTGGACTGGATTTTTGCCGCCCATGGGGCGCTGGATCAATACCCAGGGCCTGGGTTTCAACAAGATTGCTTTTGTAAACAAGAGGATATGCAATACTGACAATGATTGCACTTGTTTAGCGGAAGCAAAAGAAGCTAATGTTAAATAAAGCACCTGAGAGGAGAGGATAATCCAGCGTTCATTTGCAGGCCTAATGTGGCATCCGTCCATTGTTAGAGAGAGGAAAAGCTCTGCAGGGCATATAGCTGCGACTGAAATGCAAATGGCTGTTTAGCAAGTGGGGATTTGCTGTAATAGCTGGTTCCATTTTGGATCCGGTTCCAGGTTGCTATAATACCTGGATTTGTTAAGCTGTGAGGCAAATGATTCCCTGATCGAATCTTTACTTCACAATTTCTCAGAGTAATCTCCTGTCTCTTTCTGCTGCAACAGGCTGCTGCTGCAAAAAAAAAAAATGCTGGTGCAAAATCAAGCATACTCTGCAACACCATTGTTTATTGGAATTCATGAACATGGTTGACAGCAAGTCACACAAGTTTCAGAGCGTGGGTTAATTTCACCAACGGTAACTTAAAGAACAAGGAAGAACATGAAGTTATTTTTAAATTAGAATATGTAACAGCCATGATGACTACAACAGGATTTCTCCACCTGCTTACAGTGTTATGTTAAGGAAAGGAATTCTGTATGTAAAACAATCCGAGATGTACTGAACTGCTCTTTGCTGAATGATCATTAATGATATTTTCACTGTTTACTTGAGCTTCTACGGTTTTCTGCAGCTGTAGCACATCTCCCAAGTGTGAAGCAAAAGCCATTTTCCCCTCCAGCAAAAAGAAAAATGAGTCAGGACAGGGTTAATGAATATCACAGAGCTGTGAAAAAAAACCTGTGGTGAAATCTCCACACCCTGTTAGGTACCATACGGAGTGTGATTTGATAAAGGTGCAAAGGAAAAGTCTGATTGTTTTATGTCTGTGCACAATTTTCAGGGATGCAATAATAATGTCTGTAAAAGAGCCTCAACATTTTCAGTTAACTATCGTATAAGACAGTACTGTGTGTACTTCTGATCCTGAATCACAGGTTTCAATAAGTAACACATTTTAACATCATAATGTGCAAATTGTGTTATTTGAACAAAATCTTGAGGTTTGAAAACAAGCGGGTAGCTTCACAGCAGAGCTCAATAGAGATTCAAAATGTGTGCAGTAAGACTTTTTGATCTGTCCCATCATGCATCTCATGAAACCCTCAGAAATATTCTGTGACCCAAGAGTCTGGTGTAAATCAACACAAGGATGAACTGAAACAACATGATATCAAATGAAAGAGTTCTATAATTACATTTTGTCTCAAATCAGAAGAAACTAAGTCACAAATGAGTATCAAAGCGCTTTGATTTACAGTAGCCATTATGTCTTATTCCACCTCACGCTGCAGCTGGATACCAAACCCTGCACCATAGCCTGACGGTGTTGTTGAACACTCTGTGCTCGTCCCAAACAAAACCAACAGATATAACACCAAAACAGCCCGAGGGCACTCTTTCACTTTGTTTTTTTTGTCCGGTATACAAAAGAGAGTTTAAATTTAGGATCCTTTAAGCTGACAGCCCAAAAAGTCGATAAGAACAGTTCCTGCGTTGGAGGTTTCATCCCAAAATGTTGTACAGGAGAAGGAACTGCTTCTAATGGGTTTATGTTCAGGAGCTGCACTGACGTACAAAATACAGGACGTTATTTACCAATGTTATATTATTGTTTCGCTATAAATGCAGACGAGTGCTTCTGTAGCTGCGTGTACATACTTTGCATTTCTGCATATACAATGAAGGGGGGATTCTGAGCTGCGTCTGCACTGCATAATCAATAATCATTTATGGAGGTAAGGTGAATCAAGTCACCATACTGTAACTACAGAGAGGAGAAATGCGAGGATTCAGCATGCAGTTTAAACACCTTGCCGACCAAGATAACGCTCCCCTCATGATGAAACGATTTGTGCTGGCCATTTTTCTAGTTATCAGCCGAGTTATAATGCATCATGAGGCGGTGTGCTTCTGCGCATGAGGGTCCCAAATGTCAGCCATGGGTTGATTCAACAGATTCACAGTGATGGATGCATCATTTCTTCATGCTGACTTGTTTTTTGGCTGCCATCAGTCAGGGCCCGCAGGCCGAAGGTCAGGTCAAACTAAGGTCCTGTTTCCTCGAAGAAATCTGATGTGGTGGCATTTTTTTTTTAATGTGTGAGGGACTTAAGAAGGAAGATTTGATGTGTCCTTGAAAACGCAATGAGGGAAATTGAACATGAAGACGGATGATCAAGACACATACCTCTGATGTTACTTGTTAAAGGAAGAGGTTGCCATTTTTGGAAATACACCTCCAACTTTTATTTAGCCAGGAGTTCACCCTCAAACAGTAAATATGAAGCAACAACAGGTGGCTAGTTAGCTTAGCATAAGGCTGGATTCAGAAGGAAACAGAACTGTCTTCATCTAAAGATTACAGAACTGTTGGCCTTTTATCTCTTGATGATTTGGCCTTTGAAATGAGTACGATTTTTAACAACAATCGCATCATATGCATCAGAAATTTAAAATATTTCCCACGTAAAATCTAAAAAAGGAACTAGAATTAGAAGGTCAGGGGTTTGATCCCCAGCTCCTGCAGTCACATGTTGAAGTATCTTTGGGCAAGACATCATTGTGGTATCAATGTCATCTTAATCTTGGCTAAAAAGAACTTCAAGTATATTCTGCAAAACAAAACCATTTTTTGCAATAAATACAGAGCTAGAGCTGATTAGCTTAGCATGACATAAAACAAGGAAGAACAGCTGGTCTTGCTTTATTTATATGATGCACCTGGAGGTATTTCTTTACTAGCTGTTGAACTATTAATTTTAAATGCTACCTCCACTACCAACAACATCAATAGAACAAACATAAGTATTCTTTCATTTATTTATTGGCTCACTCTGTCTAAACAAACTCTATTAAATATACATTACCCTAACAACCTCTGCTAAACAATCAACATTTTAATAGGCTTTTAGAATGTGTTTCCATTTCAATTATGTTTCTCCCACATGTTTTCCCTTAACCTAATCAGAGACATTGAGAAGCTTTATCATCATCCCACTCCCTCCACATCACTCACACCCTCTGTGTACGCATGACAGGGCAACTGCTGGTCATATTTATTCGTCATGATTAACAGCACAATATTTCAGGGCAATGAGGCAGTCGGAGTGGAGCAAAAAGCTTTCATCGTGCAATATCAGACGCTTATACCATTGGTCTGTAATGGATGTTGCCCGTCCATTTAAAATCCCTGGTGATGAAAATTACTGGGAATGAAAATGAGCATAAGGTATTTTTTTGTTTACACGAGCTATTGCATCCTGTTAGTTTTACTGTGATATCTCTGGAAATTAAAATATCCATAACGAGCCATGCAGGAAGCATGGGCCACATGGATAAAGGTGCTCCACTCTTGTAATTCTGTAAATGATATGTCTTTATTATTTGAAAACATGTTGCAGGCTACCTGCTCCATTGGTCCCATGAGTTATTGTGTTGTAGGAATTCTACCTGCTTCTGGTTTAGGATATTCTTTTCCTGCACATCTCATATAAAACAAATCATATGACTTCATATTGGCTATCATATTTATAGCTCTCTGTGGGTAAAATTCATTAGCTACAGAGAGAAAAGCAGGACTCTGAGCAATGAGGCTCTGGAGGATGATGGATCAGGCAGGATGCAGGTGTACCATATGTCAGGCGCCTGGGGAATGGCATGTTACTGTTTCTGGCTCAGGCTGAACGAGAGCAATGATGAGGTGACTCAAGGTCAGGGGCTCAGAACACCTGAACTATAGAGAGGGATTCCTCATACAGAACATATTGCCTGAGGTGATGTGTAGCTGAACAGGTCAGGTGTAGCCTGAATGAGGCAGAATGGGTTTGTGTGAAAATGATCATGGGTGTAACCTCTGTTTGATTGGTTGGTTGTTTGATTGATTGGTTGGTTGGTTAGTTGGTTGGATGGGTGGGTTGGTGGATGGATGGATGGATGATGGATGATGGGTGGGTGAAGTCAAACAGACAGACGGTTGGATGGATTACTTTGGCTGGCTCCAAGAAACCCAGTAGTCACATACAAACCCCTTTCAAATATGCCTGTTCTTATATTAGGAATTAACATGTTGACAGCCTGGTACAAAAAGCGGTTTGGGTCTGATTAGTTATTGACTTCATCAGCAAACACTGTATAGGGAGTGAATTATTTTCTAACTCATCCATTTTGATCTATGAAGGATATGAGTTATGCATAGTTAGGCACGTCTGACCTGATTGACAGGTGGGCGCGATGTAACGGTTTGTCAAGAAGCTCAAAACTAGCCTCAGTTCCAGCTCTCTGCCTGTCGTCGGTTGACTGAAAGTTAGGTTGAGACAGCATTTCCCTCATGGAGACCGCCACTGACAGGCTTTTAAAGCCCCCTGCAGTAACAGATGGATGATGTCTATCAGGCGTTGGCCATTAATATTCACAGCCTATGATTTCACCGCAGGCTCCATTGTTTACGTGCGGCCATGTGAGGTAGTGCGTCCCTCTGCTGGCTACAATAATCTTAATAAAATCCTGTAGTATTGTCACGTGCCATTATTTTCTCTATCTCTTATTTTCACATCTTCTCCCTGTGTGCGTAATGCTACCCTATTTTGAAATTTGGCTTAAGTATCAACAAATGCACATCCTGTTATGAAATTTTAATTAGTTGGCTTTTCATTCAGGCTTCGTGCTCATCGTGTATTCTTCTACAGTAGTGTTAAAAAGGACCCTAACTGGTTAATCTCACCATGGCAGCATGTTCGATATCCACTGCGTTTGCATCCTGTCATTGAGCTGCAATCAATGTTTGAAATATTAATGATTAATCCTTTTAAGCAGCCTTGTTGATCTGTGATATCTTATGGCATCATTAACTAAAGATGACTGAGGCAAAACATCTCTTGACAGAAGTTATTTTACTGCTGTGGAGGAGGCCAAACATAAATATGCAAGCATCATTTTTTTAACATCCTGAGGGTTGAGAAGATTTCCCAGCAGTCACATAGCTACCGCATTTTTATTTGGGTAAACAAAGCGAGTCTACAGTGGCTCATGGGACACAGAAAAGGGACTTGATGTTGATTTTATACAGAAATCTTTCTAGGCATGGCTGGAAATACCAGCTTAAAGACAAATCTGATTCATAAATATATATCATAATTTTTAATATATTTCCATATTTTATTCCTTTACTTACAAACATTATTGACAAACAAGAACATTTGACAGAATCTAGTACCTGGGTAGTTGTCATATCGTTTTTTTACAGTAAAGTTAAATTAGCTTTTTTTGACACGTTCTTCTGGGGAAATTATTTTTTACAAAGGATCTTCTTAGGATTTGAATGCACGTCTTTTGTATAAAGTGTATTATTCAAAGTCTGTATAAAACATAAATGTTGCATCAGTGACGTCCCCCATTGGTTTCTGAAGCTGAGTTTTGATGCCCATTGATGGTGGTCGCCATATTGGAAATGCTGTCTCAAAATTACTTTTGTTAAACCCAGCAACAAGCAAAGAAGCGGAGCTGCGCTGCCCCTTAAGCCTCCTAGCTAACAGCTAACATGCCGAACCTGTCGGTCAGATCACACCCCTAATCATGCCAATTTACACATAACTCCTAACTCAATCCTGTATAGTGTGTACATATACAGACATTAACTACTCAGACCAAAACGGTGTCTTTTAAACCAGGCTGTAAACACGTTAAAGGCAGGGTCGGTAATTTTATCCAGATACACTTTTTAAGATTGTGGTTGAAATTGTCTTTAGGTCCTGACAGACATTAATAACTCATGTGCTCTGAAAAAGGAACAAAGAAAATCCTTCATCTGTAGCAGTTGTAAGCCTGTAAAGACTTTGACCAATGTCTGCCACGAGGTACCAATCGGATGAACCAATCACGCCTCTCTGTCTCCCTGCTCGTTCTCTACCCATAGCCCACACTCAGAACATGAGCTGAGGTCCGCTTCTGGACCAATGGCGCTTGTGCATGTAAGTGAGGGGCGTGGCTTTTGAGGGAGCACAGAGGGGAGGGGGTGGGTGCAGACGGAGCACTGAGGGAATGCTACTTTCAACATCATGCTAGTTTTCAAAAATTATCAACCCTGCCTTTAATGTCTGCTGTGAAAATGGACATTTCAATATGACTGTTAATGGGACTTTCTTGGCTTTTGCAGCCAGCCTCAAGTGGAGAATCGAGGAATTGCAGTCTTTTGTACTTCCATATGGGCAACTTGGTATTCATTTGTCCATATGATGTTTATATCTAGACATACAATAAAAATACACATTATCATTTATCAAAATCGGTCACTGATGACTGATTGTAAGTGTTGTGTAACTGTCTTCAGTGAGTTCAGTTTTTAAAAGAACACCAAACGTAGAGAAAGATGGTTAATTAAGAATGGTATTGTGGTGTATCAATGTTCATTTAAGCTTTGCCTCAGGAAGCCAAACTGTATTATAATTGCTAATGATTAATGGATTGATTTTCTGGTACATCCCTCACAAGTAATTGAAAAATAATTGAACAGTGAGAAAATCTAATGCTCAAAACCTTTCTATGTGAATGTTTATTTTCTCTCGAGCAGGGCCTGTGAGCCTCTGCAATCGAGATTATCGTTTGCTCTCTGCAAAAGGCCCCCATGAGAGAAGGCAACCTGGCACACAGGAAGCTGTGCGACAGAGATAGGGGCTCCTGGTCAACAAGCAGGTTAATTGTGTGATAGGGCCAGATGCTAATACAGAGCTGAACTCGACAACCACAGCCCCAGGTGGAAGCTCCCCTGTGGCTTGGCGCAGAACACTGCAATCGAAGAACATTTGACCCCCCCAGAAACAGTGCTACAGCCAGAATTTATTGCATTTTGTATAAAGATGAATATTTTTTCTTTCCTGGCTAGATGACAGGAGTTTGGAGGATTACAATATGTGGAGGAGTAGAGAGTCTGCACTTTGATTAACTTTGCACTTGTGGAGGAGATAACAGCTTTCTAAGAGTCTCTCCTGGGTGGATTATTGAGTTTGAGTGCTCGCACATTGTATGAACCCTCAGAAGTCAATTAGCAACCTCAACTCATCACGTGGGGAGACAGTGGGCACACAAGGCATGGAGTATGGACATTTAAAGTGATGAAAATCTCAAAATGAAAACGGTACTCATAAATTTGCAGTTAGTTCAAAGTAAATCTGAATGTAGCTAAAGTCATAACCATGTATAGGTAACATGAACTTAAATACAAGACTAATGAAGAAAAAACTTTTTGCAGACGGTCGACGCTGAAACATACTTGCAGAGGTTTTAGAGAAATCAAAGATAGAACATCTTTGTTCTCTAAACTCCAGTTCATTGTAAAAGTATTGGATGGCAAATGTCCCTGAAAAGAAGCAACTGTTAGCTTGAGTGAAGAATTAGCTGTTAGAATCTGGCTCTTCATTGATCTGGTCACAGCCACAGTTTAGCTGGAACAGTGAAGTGTGAAAGGGATAGTGGGAGTGCAAAAGCTTTGCTGCAATGTCTCACTAGAAGAATCTCCAGACAACAGATGTTCTGGTGTTGCTAACAAGTCTTTTTGTTAACATAAGCACAAGTGCAACATACGTATTTGCTTCTGAAATGTAATTTTACAGCTTTTAAGCACTTTTTTTGCTAACAAGTAAAAATGTCCATGCTAATTGACTTAAATATTTTGGATTTCATACACCTCTGTTGTGCTCATATTGTACATGTTAGTGAGTGAGTAATCTCTAAACAGTTACATGTAAATGAATGCAGAGTCTACTCTGAAGGCAATGCCCTCATTTTTGGTGGTGGAAGCAGTCTAGTTTTTGTAAGTAGTTTAAGTAGTGCTGATCTTTTTTTGCTGAATTGCAAACAGACGAAAAACCAATCATTTCAAAGAGGCGAAGGAGAAGTGATTCAAAGGTCATGACCTATTTTGGGGAACAAACTTGTTTTTTGGGTGTACACTATTACATGGGATTGACAATACTATACTCTCTTGGCTGTCTGTGAAATGGTTAGCTTAGCTTAGCCTACAAAGAGGAGAGTCAGCTAGCCTAGCTCTGTACAACAGAAACAGAATGTGAATATCAACACCCCTGAAGTTTATCAACTAAATATTTTAACAGTTTTCATCCATACAAATGAAACAAAGCATTAACTATGAACGATAAAGTGCTTATAGGTGAATTTTGTAATTATTGGAGAGACATATGAGCGGTTTTCGTTCGATTCCAGATAATGTGCTATGATAAGCTAAGCTAAACAGCTGCTTGCTGAAGCCTTATATTTATAGGCTATATGTTAAAATAGTCCCCTCCCCTTCATCACCAGAAAGCAAATAAGTGTATTTCCCAAACATTAAACTATTGCAGCATTGCCCGTTCTTTATTTATACCTCACGGTGCTCAACCTAACACATTTGGAATTAACAAAGGCTTCGACCCTTTACACATTTTAAGAAGTTATTATATAATTTTAATCATATTCTATTCTGTTCCCTTTGACTGCCCCGTCTGTCCTCAGGGTACCTGCATCCTTCAGCTGTCACTGACTTTGAACATGTTCACTCTGACAGGTTCCTGAACAAGACGTTTCTGTCGAATATTTTGGCAAAACTGAGACAGAAAACAAACACATCCCTGCCCTATAACGGACAGCTCTAAAAAAATTATTCGAACATATTTCCACTTGACAGTATACGGTGGCCCTGCAGGGTGGAACTGTCAAGCAGTCTGAATGATTGAGCTGACAAACAAGGGCAAATGGTTTTAAGTGCATATTGCAGAGAAGGTGTAGTCTCCAAATCTTCTGCCTGTGCTGCTGCACTTGAGATAGTACCCAATATTCAGTTTTTCTGCTTAAGGCTGCAGAGTTCACATAATGGAAAAAAGTTATCTTATAGTGCCTTTTAAAGGATGTGTCTGTTTAATCTTTGTAAGGGCACTCTCAGTGGGACTTTACGCTAATAAAACACAAGTTTGGAAAGTAGGAAGAAAACACAATTACCCTTCCCTGACACTTTGAGTGTTTACTCTTCATTGCATTCTTAATACTTGTTTACCCCCCAATTCTCGGACACAGATGCACTCCAAATGAATGAATCAATAATGTCTATAAAAAAAAAAAATGTAACAAAGGATAATTACTAAGACATATTTTCAAGTCAAATTGAGAGAAGAGCTGGTTTCTCTCTCCAGGGCCTAAACATTCATCCTCACACCTCTGGCTGATCTGCTGGGGTCTAAACTCCTCATCACACGGAGCGGGGGCTTTAGGACTGGAGGATGTGGAGGATTAAAGGATTTTCTGATTGCTCTGAAAAAGACACCATGGGATACAGAATTTCCAAAAATGGCTGAGGTACCACATCAAGATTAGAGGGTATTATTCCCATCCTTAGGGAAAGAGGACAGGGAAGCCACCACTGACAGATTTATAACAAGTGTGTTGGGGGAAACATTTACAATTTAAGAAGCTTGTAGTAAACTGCAAAGCCTTTTTGGTGCTGGAATCAGTTTTGCAAACTTTTCCAATTTCATGAAATGTCATGGCTCGTTTTTTTTTAAGTGTACTTTTTTCATTTTCTCTGGAAATTGTATCCATTAATAACAAGTCCACTTAACATGATCCTCTTCTACATGGGCTGAAATTACCTTCAGTCTGCTGCAATTTATCCAATACCACTAATGCACAATGTGTTGTAGAAAAAAATAATCTGTAGATGCTCGGGGGGTTATAAAGCAAACATTTTTAATTTTTCATGAGGAATAAAGAAATGTAATCCCAAGAGTCACAAAGTTTTGCCTTTTTTCCTGTCATAATTTTTCCCTTCACGTGTTTTTTGCAGCTCGACTCTTTGTCCTGCAGAAATATCAGATGTCATGTGTGACAGGCAGAGAGCATGAGTAATCGTGGGCTACGAGGCACAGACAGCACCAGCGCTCAGCATTGCCCTCAGACGCCGGCCGGTAGTCAAATGAGGCCAACAGAAGAAGACAGCAGTAGTTTTATAACGGGCTGTGTTGAAATGATCAGGATGTTCAATTTTATGTTTAACTTGTAAAAGAAACAAGGCCCTGACAACTTATTAACCCCATTCACTGTTTTTGCTTTGACTGAATGTGCGTCCTGAATTTAAGTTTCCAGCTGAGGTTGAAATATTTTGTTCTGACAGTCTGACTTTATCTGACAGATTGAACATCTCTTCACTGAGCTGCAAACATGGAAACAACTGAAAAGAGATAATGAGCAATCACTCATACTTGTTAGCATTATGTAGATGTTTTGCATCTCTCCCTATCAGACATTCATATAAAAGAAAGGACATGATTCAGGTACAGCTTTCAATATGCAACGGGTGAAAAGGGTATAGCTCAACTTTTAAACAGCATATGTACTTCAACATGTGTTGCATCGCACAGCACTGGACGCTCGCTGTCCATACTGCATACATTACTTATCTGTTCTGTGAATTTCTGTTTCCCTCATGTAAACAGAATGACATCTAGTGCTTTTATTCTGAAGGTGTAGAAGCCTTTGACAGCAGTGAAAGTGTTTTACTCTGCATTAAAACAAGTCAAAGCACAACATTTCAGTTGAATTATTTCACCTCTATCTTAGCTTTGCAAAACAAGCCATCAAGCTCAGTTGAGTGAGAGAAGGGAAAGAAAATCAAGTTACGTTTCCTGTAGGACACTCCAAGCACCTTGTCAAGCTCCCTTGTTCCTCGTCCATGTCTACACAAGCGGAATAAAGGAAAATAGAAATGTGGCTTCCTGGTAAAAATGTGTCTCCTTTATCTTCTCTCAATGCAAGTGTTATGACACAAAGTAGTCATGTTTGAAACATGGACCTTCAAATGCCCAGGTTGCTTTGATTTTGGATTTGATGGTGCATTGTAAACCGTGTGGCCTTGACAAGTTGTTCCAAATTGTCTTAAATGTTGTTCTTCCCTTCTATTTTTCTACAAGCAATGCACCACTAAAGTTCCTCTTCAAAGGTTGAAGCAAAAAGGTCAACAAGCATCAACCTTATACGCAAACTTAGGTGCTGTGCAGAAAAAGTCAACGAACTTATAACTTAGGAGTGCAGCCTTTGACCTATTCATGATGCATTAAGATGAATCCACAGGTACACGCGTTGACGTAGAAGCATCTGTGAACCCAGTTTCCAAAAGTAAAGAAATAAACCAAAATCTGAGGTAAAAAACGATGAAATAAAAAAACCATACCTTCACCAATAAGACAAATTCCATTCCATTCATATAGTCCCTTATATTAAAATAATCTATCCTTTAAGGAACACTGCAGCTTCTTTGAAGTAACTCAGTGACCACAAACAGCATCTTGCCGTCTCTCTGACCTCTGTGTGTTATCTTCAGTGGAGTGGACTTTTCCCGCCACAGATGAGTCAATTCATAACAGCATACAGGAGGAGGACACATTCTCTCTAACGACTGGGTTACTCTGGAAACCAGGTCACATATGAAAGCACTAGATGACAAAAAAAGAAAGAGAAAAGCCCTCAGGCTTCACTTTGCTCTCTGACTCCACCTCAGAATAAATCTTGATTTAATTTGGGCATTTTCATACAAACATAATAGTGTCCGAGCTCTGTTTTTGTGGTTCTCTGCTTGCATCAGATTCTTGCAGTTTTGTCTTCATGTCTGGATTAAACATTTATCTTTCTTAAACATGTAAATTGGCAGCAGGGAGAGCAGCTACCAGTAGATTTCTGCAGCTATTAGAGAAAGGGCATTACAAAGTGTTTCAAGATGACTTGAACTGTCACAAAAGTCCTCACTCAGAGGTCAATTCCTTAAGTTTAAAATGTTTCATATCCGTCCTTCACACAGCATTGCCTCACTTCCTTGACCTTTGCACCTGCCCCAAAACCCACCTGAATGAGCTTTACAGTGAGATGGATTGAGCGCCTTAAGTATTGATCGTGAAAGGTGCTTTCAGCATGAAAGGACCAGAAAAGACCATTTTGATTGACTGCAGGCTTGTGATAGTCCACTTCTGCGTGGCGTGGGTGCGATCATTAATAGTGTGCTAAACCCAGAGGTCAGTGTGGTCTCATGCTGTCAGGGTAGGGTTGTGTCCAGAGGGAGTAAAATGTTCACACAGCTCTGCTCCATTACCCATCTGTCTGGAGAGGAAGAACAATGGCTTTACCATCACTCTGTCTCTCTTACACTCAAACCCCGTCTCTCTCTCTCTCTCTCTCTCTCTCTCTCTCTCTCTCTCTCTCTCTCTCTCTCTGCCTACACAGTGTGTCCCGACTTCTAAAGACAATTAGCAGCATATCAACTTCAACACTTCTATTTTTGTAATCAATAGGGTAGGAATCTCTCACTTTCATGTAGGCACTGCAGTGCTGGAGTAGTCTCATTAACCTTATCAAAAAGAAATGTTGACAGGAACATGATTCAGACAGTGTTTACAGTAATTATAGAATTTATCATTAATCTCAGCTTTGTGGTATTTTAATACATATAGCAGTCAACACACCTGTCATATAAAGTGCAAAAGTGGCCAAGCAGTGTAATTTTAAAGCTGCAATTTGTACAAAAGGTCCTCGCACAGTTAGTTCCAGTCTGCTCAAACACACAAATACCTATGCATAAAAAAAACCTTGTCAGATTTTCAGAGCTATTTTAAAACCGAAAGCTGCTGCAAGTGAAAGAGAAAGCTCTGTCTAAGGCCGAGTTTACATGAAAACCACAGATTCATTTTTCGTTCGTATTTTTTAAAAAGTTCTGCGTTCAGATGAAAACTTTTGACTATAACCGCCATCTACGCAAATCAACAAAAATGACTAAAATACGCTGTAGAACACACGCCAGGCCAGTAGTTGGCAGTGTGACTTTGTAATGAAACAACACAACTATGTGCACAAACTTATCCTTCAATAGAGCAGTGAGTTGTAAACATATGAAAATGGCTAACGGGTCATCGACTTTTGGCTGTCCTACGCAGGTGTACAGATGGATTCAGTATTTGGCGCCTGTTAGAAATTCATCTATGCTGGTCAAAGTGATGGTGCAGTTAATCTACAGCATTTTTTAAATCTAATAAAGTTTTTAGAGGAACTGCATATTGCCAGTTTTTCCCTTTGGAACCTGTTTTAAAAATGTTGCATTTTCAGGCATCCAAAACGTTGTTGTCGTGTAAAAGAGACAAAATCTAACCAAAGGTTACCATTTTGGGCTAAAATTGTTGTCGCGTAAACAGGGCCTAAATGGACAAATACATTAGCAACGTTTAGCACCAAAAAGCTGCCCAAGTAATTCTATAATTTATTAGACTGTCTTTTTCTCCCGTTCAGAAAGCGTGCAGGAGTCTGCCTGAAAATTTTTGGTTGATTAAAATCGAGAAACGACCCAATACTGTGTGTACATCCATCAGTATCATTAAAAGAGAAACGGCTGTAAGCTAGTTTCTGCATACTTCTACCGGGTCAATTCTGGAACAATTATATGCTTCAAAAATGTGGCACTAGCTTTAGACTGCCGGGTAACTCTGCTGACTCCATATAAACATTACACTTTCAGCTTTCACTTTAATTATTGTGGTAGTTGTAGTTCCAAAAGTTGAAGTACACTTTGCTTCTGCAGCAAACAAAAGTATGAAACAGACTAGTGAATCTATTAATATACATTTTGTTTGTGTTTGTATTTGTATAAATATTTGAAGGTATTGAGGCTCAGAAGGTCTTCCTGACACGGGGGATGCCGGTTGTCTGGATTAGTTTGGTGCCCCAGTGTCAGACTTTTAAAATCCCTGCTCAAGTTGAACTTTCTTTTGAAGGGCGCTGCTGCAGTCAAAATACTAAAACAAGTCAAAGTCAAATTCTCACTTACAGATTTCTTAGCTGTCATAGCATCTTGTAGCAAAAGATTGTCACCACGGGTGTCTGTATTTCAGTGCATGGCGCAGAGTCTGCTTCGATTTGCTGTGACGGAGGATGAAGACCGCGAGCGACAGTTCAGTGAGGGCGAAGCTTTGTGGAGAGCTGTGTGAAATCTCAGATGACATGGAGAGGCCGGGGCTGTGGACAGCCGAGAAATCCTCCTCAGGCATAAATCCTCCAGGCTGGAAATCTCTCCACCACTTGGCTTAGCTATAAATTCAGCTTAGTGGACATTTTGTTTGAATTTTGAACATGAAAGCTCGTAATTTGTGTAAGTATTCAGACAGCCTTTTATGTCCATAAAGACAATTCAAACATTAAAGATGCAGTTAGCCAATAAATCTTCATTTGTATAGAGCCAATTCATAAAGGCTTTCTCAAGACACTTTACAAAAAGAGCAGATCCAGACCGTACTCATTGTTATAGAGACTCAACATTATTCCATCATGAGCAAAACACTTTGCAACAAAAGCGGCAAGAAAAACTTTTTTTTTCCGAGCGGAACCAGACTCATGACGAACAGCCCTCCGCTGTGACTGTGTTCGCCATACAAGTGTTCATGCAAGTGACTTATTGAGAAAATATATACAATCTGACATCAACGACAATGGGTACCTGAGTATTCCCACTTTACAGTAAGTTTACTCCAGCTGATCAGAGCGTAGGGGTAGAGTCCCTTCAAAGGGCCAAAGGATCTAACTGAGGGTTTGTGAGATGAATATTGAGAGAGACAAGTTAAAGGGGACATATTATGAAAAATCAACTTTTACAGTGTTTTTGAACATATATTTGGGTAACCTGAGTGTCTATCGACCCACAAAATATGAAATAAATCCATCCAGTCCTTTGTTTGTGGTCTGCATAAGTCTTTCAACACAGAGAAAAATGCTCCGTTTCAAATTTTCTCAACTTGTGACATCACAAGTTGGATTCTGGTAAGAAAATATCCTCCCCTGGTATCTCCACCCATGGACTCCACCCCAAGCCTAGAGCAAAACTTTTGTGCAGGACTACCATTTGTATTCTCGCTACAGAGGAGTGATGTCTATCAGGAAAACTCAGGGGGGGGCTCATTGCATTTAAAGAGACACACACACCAAAACAGAGCGTTCTGAGAGAGCTGGTTTATACAGCGTCACAAACCTCCTCTGGTTCTTGATTCATGTTATATTTTGACCAAAGCACAGCACAGATGTTTCATTTAGACCACAGGGGACTGTTTGAAAAGGTGAAAAACGGGTATAACATGTCCTCTTTAAAGAAACAGAGTTTTTCTTGTGGGGGAGCATATTCAAAAATGTTGTCTTTTTTTGTAAACATTGGATATTGGGCCTGAAAATGTATTTTAATCATATAGTTTGAGAAGTTTAAAGGGGGGGGGGGGGGGTCTTCGTGGAAAGTCCACAATGAAGACTGCTACTTTGTAAGCACTGATAATCCAAAAAGGGTTGGATCTACTGGATTTATCTTAATAGATGTGTGTTTAATCATAATTTAAAACAGGGGTCTCAAACTCGCGGCCCGGGGGCCAATTGCGGCCCCCGGAACGATATTTTGTGGCCCCTGCCTGAAATCAAAGCTTGGTGTTAGAGCGGCCCGCGCGTTTTATCTCACGCGCGTTTTATATTTGTTAACACTTATGGGCTACCATATCTCAGGCACGTGACAACAACACGAATTAGCAATGTAACATGTTTCGGGACTATATGTTTTTTGTCACCCAGCCCCAGTCATGTCTCTTTCAAAACCTCCCGTGAAGAGAAAGGTTGGCGATGAGCACAGACAATTTCAGGAGAAGTGGGAGACGGAATATTTTTTTGTTGAACACAGAGGCATCCCAACGTGTCTAATATGCGCGAATAAAGTTGCGGTGCAGAAGGAGTAAAACATCAGATGTCATTACTCAACTAGACATGCTGAGGAGTATGCAAAATACCTGGGAGATGAGCGAGAGGACCGGGTCGCCAAACTTAAAACATGTCTACTGAGGCAACAAGATTTTTTCAAGAAAGCAGTCTCTGGCAGCAAGGTGTAGGAGGAAGTAAAAGAAGCCTATGTTCTGAAGAACTGTTCATGTTCTGACTTGCTATTAGTAAAGATTGAGAAGATTTGATCATTTGTACCCTTTTTTTTTTTGTGGAATTCTTGATGCGGCCCAGCCTCACCCAGACTCTACCTCCAGTGGCCCTCATGTAAGTTGAGTTTGAGACCCCTGATTTAAAAGCTTTATAGTATGCTGGTTTTGTGGCCGTAGCTGTGACATAAATATAGAGGTGTGACAGGGACAATACTTCTCTCAGAAACATTGTGGAGTTTTATTAAGTTACATGTAAAATGGAATTTCTAGTACTTCAGAAAATACTTGAACTGTCAAATACTTAACGACTGTGGATGTCACATTTTTAGCTTTTGTGTGAAATGTGAATGCAAGACTTTGACTTCTCATACTGACTATTTGTCAATCGCTTCAAAAAAAGTTATCTGATATTTTGATATGAATAATTTATCACATAAATCTCACAAGCAAATCCGCAATAAGCAGAATCTCACACGCAGGTTTCAGAGCTGCTTGATTCCTTTATTTTGCTGAAGTGAGCAAAAGTTGAACAAGATAAACGTCATAAGAGAGCTACTTCACTGTGTCATGAAGCAGCTCTCCACAGTCTGAGGAGCGTTTTGTAGAGACAGGAGTTCAGGCATGCTCTGAAGGGGCCCCTGAGACGCTCTTCATCCTGAGTTATTGTAGATAAATCCTTGTAATCAGGGCGTGTAGAAAAGGGCACCTCGACTGAAAGGTGTGGAAAACAATCCCAGTATCAGCTCATAAAATATCATTTCTTTAAATCAAGAGTGGTGTGACTCTGGCGAGAGTCTCAAGGGCAAAAGCCAGATGATCCAATGTTTTTCTGTGTTTGTTCTTTTTCCCTTCAGTGCCGCTGTGATTCATTGCAGAGTGCTTGTCAGCATTCTTGGTACGTCTCCAGGTCTTTGTATGCTGCTTGTTCCGCAGGAAACATATTCAAAATGCCGGAAAAAATAAATGACTCTGCCAGGCTTCTTTTATCTGTTTCATGGTAAAAATCCAAGGAATGTTTTTCGTTCTTTTTTCCATTATATTCTTCACTTCTTTATCATGTGACTGTAATTACTTCTCCTACAAAGCGAGTCCAATGGAATAGAAAATTATCCGTGTGTAAGTATGAGCGCATGAGTGAATATAGCAGTCCCATTTGAATCCTGTTTACATTAATATGCTTCCCTTACCCTTGGCTGAACTGGAGACTAATGGAGGTTACTTTAATATTTATGAAACATCTCCCAGTACACTTGGCTGGCTATCCTTAGTCTCATATGGAAACCACCGATACAGCACTGGACCATTTGAAAAAATCATGTCCTAATAGACTGCCTCTCTCTCTCTCTCTCTCTCTCTCTTCTCTCCCCCATGTTATCACCATCTGTTTGTCCATATTGTGTGATCCTCTGTTTCTGGTCCCCGCGGTTCACCACCAGACGCTACTTTTGGCCTCCTGCTCGGTGTGTTTGTGGTCTGCGGCCTGGCTCTGCTGGGCCTTCTTACATTGGTCTCCTGGAAGCTGTGCGTTGAGCCTTGGCGGACTAAGGCCCACTTCCCCACTCCGTCCCTCACCCCTGACTGCGGTCCAGAAGACTGTCCGCTGCAGCCGTCTCCCCCGCTGTCTAGTCCCCAGCAGCCACTGGTCACCATGGCGACAGAGAAGGTGAAAGACCCCATGGGTTCGTTGGGTTTCCTGGAGGCGGCAGTGAAGATAAGCCATACATCCCCTGACATACCCGCCGATGTGCAGCTCTCCATGAGGGAGCACTTCCTGCGCCGCACGCAACGCATGCAGAGACAAACCACTGAGCCGGCTTCCTCCACTCGGTTAGTCACATACACACACGTGTCTGTACAACTCATATTACACAGGGCAGTGACATGTTGTTGTTCATGTGAAAATATGCTCAGGGGTAAATTCAAGCATGCATTCATGCGTACATAGACAGAGTCTTAGACACAACATAGGAAGGTCCCTTAATCTAACGTGAAATAAAGAAAAAACATCTGAAAAAGGCTCACTTCTACACATGATGTATTTCCAGAGACTAGGCACAACATGCATCACTAATGAAGGTATAGAAATTTCCGATCTAAGCAATTTTGATGTCTAACAAGTTAATTATAATAAATAGTGTAGATCGCGTTACTCCCTGCCTCAGAGCCACTTCTGTGGAGGTCATTGTAGTAAAACTAATTAAATGTGATGGTTTCTTTATGAAGACGAATAAAACAGAGGGAAGAAAATAAATGCTTAAGCTGCACTTGCAGGAATTCTTGATTTCTTAATAAGATGCTTTTAATTAAGTTATCCCTTAAAAGAAGATTTTGTTTTCCTTGAACTGAAAAGCAGCAACATAGAAATCTACAACACCCTCCATGTAGGATTTATACACAACCCATCGGCCCTCAATAGGCTGACGGTGTCACTTTTGTGCTTGTGTCATTCATTTGGGGCAGTTTTATCAACACCTGACTTTTGTCTCTTTATTTCACATGGACCTTTTGTGATATTTTGCGACTTCTTAAAGTAAAAGGTCAGACAATCTCATTGCAAAGCAGAGAAAAGCAGAATTTAACAGCATCAGTAGAACGTTTGGCATGTAATCAGTATACAAAGACTTTTACAAGATTGACTGTCGTATGAGAATAGAAACAAAAGGTGTCATTGTTTTCATACATTTAAACATTTGTATAATAAGTCATAGCCTATAAATGAAAATACACTCATACAGGAAAGAACTCAGCTTGATGTTGGCTGTTATCTCTGACCAAATTTTACAGAGGACATGAGGTGGCATAAAGGGACATAATAAGTGACTCTTTACCAGGGCAAGGTCTTTGAGGTCATGTCAGTGTGTCTCTAGAATTAAAAACCTCCATTAATTATAAAGCTCATCCTCTGCACTTCTTCAACACAAACTAAAAGCTTTTCTCATCTTTTTGTCCTTTATATCCCCGCAGGCACAACTCATTCAAAAGACACCTGCCCAGGCAGATGCAAGTCAGCAGTCTAGACCTGGGAAATGACTATGTGCCAGACAAAGACGAAAAGCCGACAAGCATTGGTCGCATCCAGCCAGAGCTCTACCAACAGAAGACCCTGGATTCAGAGGATTCATCCAAGAACGGCAGCAGCAGAAACTGTGGCTCGATCAACTTTTCTCTCAAGTATGACTACGAAAATGAGGCTCTCCTGGTCAACATCCTCAAGGCAGTAGACCTTCCTGCCAAGGACTTATGCGGCACATCTGACCCTTACGTGAAGGTCTATCTTCTGCCTGACCGCAAGAAATTTCAGACTCGTGTCCACCGTAAGACGCTCAACCCCACATTCAGTGAGAGCTTCCAGTTTCCTGTGCCTTACGAGGAGCTGGCAATCCGGAAGCTGCATATGAGCATCTTTGACTTTGATCGGTTTTCCCGGCATGATATGATCGGGGAGGTGGTGCTGGACAACTTGTTTGAGACATCTGACCTCTCCAGGGAGACAGACATATGGAGGGACATCCAATACGCCACCACTGTAAGAATCAATCAGCTTTTTCTCTCTTCTAGATTTGGTATCAAATGACTCTGAAAAGATGCGTATATTCTATAAAGGTGTATGACCTATATCTTGAGAGAGTACTGTAAGTTAGAATTCCAATCATGGTTGTATCAATGAGATCAATGAGGTCACATTGACACTTCTTGGAACTTCGGAGGGGAAGGATTAACCGGCCAGAGCCTGTTCATCTTAGGTCACATTTCAGCTCTGAATTTGTCGCTCCCTTCTCACTTTCAAATGGGTTGTTGTTTGACGTGCAGCTGATCTCGACCCCTTTCAATTCCCTGAACGCTCAATGTTCTGCCTGACGGATGATTTCTGCCATGTCAGAAGTTTTGTTCTGCTGTCTTGCACTTTTAGCAACTCCACGGTCCCACATGACTGCTTTCAAAAAGGGGCGTTTGGACTGTAATGAGCTTGTTTGACTGTTTAGATTGTAATGAGCCATGTTGACGATCATTGTGAGGTCCATGCCTTGGCCCGGTCAACTTGGTCAGCATAGTGTGAGCATTAGTTGCGTCTCATTATAAAATCATACGCCAAGGCAGATCAAATTGTGTACAATGTGTTGACACAACGTACACACTAACAAAGACTCTCTGTCCAGCTTTAGCAACACAGAGAAAGAGTAACATAAACAATACTTTGTGTGTATTAAAACTACCCACAGTGATCCAACTAAAATGGCGATAATTTTGTGGCTGTTCAAAGACCAGAGCTCAGACAGTGTGTAGTATTTATCTGTATTTAAACACAGGAGCAAAAAGCTATTTTTTGGGAATCAGGTCTTAGACATTGTGCTGTGATTAGATGTAGAACCAGTCTATTCTGGTGCCAAATCCCTCCATTGAGTTTATAAGAATGACTGACTATTGGCCCTTTGAAGGTATTGAGGGTACAGTCACTTTCTTATGTAAAGTGTGTGCAATTGTGCATGAAAGATAAAGGTTATGACTAAAGACATGAAATTGAACGGCTGGCTGGCTGGCAGTGGGTGTTTGGGGCTTTCCTCATGTTGGGATCAGTGGTGAAAGACAATTTGTACAAGTTTTGTTCTTTGTACTTTGTCTACAGTAAGAAACAAATCAAAAGGGAGTCGACTTGACACTTTTCAGCCATAGACAAGAAGGCAAACATATCCAGCTTCTCTCTCAGACTAACAGTAAGTAACATTAGTAGGGGTGTGATGTTTCACAGAGTTCCTCGTTCGGTTCGTACCCCGATTTTAGGGTCACACATTTCTAAGTCTAGACAGGTCTAGACATGAATAACATCTCCTGATTAGAAAACAACAAAATTACAAAATTTAAAATATAAGACAAAACAGAAAACAAGCAATATATCTTGTTTATGACTTATGAAGTATGTGGTCACATAGTTGTACCTGTACAGCGGGTGTAGTGCTAATTCATGCTCAATAAGCGCTAATCTACGCCAGTACAGGACGGGTTTATGTGTGCACAGGATGGGACATTCTAACTGGGCTTGAGACCCTTGAAGCCGCGGTCCTCTACTACCCCATGTGCATGCATAGCGTTTAAGATGTACTAGCTTAGGAAATGTCTTCGACCCTTATTGCTTTCACATCCAGAGGCTTTTAAAAACAGCGGGGATAAGATGTTTAAGGCCTCATTAGTTTCCCCACACAACTGATGAAAGAGAGGTGGCAGGTCTTCAAGCTCCCCCGTGTCATCTTGCTTCTCTGTGTGTTTTGTTTTGTCTGCTTATTCTACTTTATTTGTTGTTGCGTAATGGTTAGCAAACAGTTACAAACATTGACACTACATGGATTGGGGTATGGATACGGATACTGCCATGTGTGATTGACTTTTTTCTCATCTCAGACGTAGTCTTCGGATGACTGCATGGCATGCACCAAACTGTGACGGTTCGAGATGAATACAAATACTGTTACAGGCCTTAACATTAGAAGTAACATTTCCAACCAGGTTCATAGCTACCAATCACTGAGGCCATGTGTCCAAGACATCTTCTCGACTTTTGGTTAAACCAAGCAGACCCTGCACATATACTGTAGGTCCAAGGCTGGATTAACCATTAAATAAAACATTTAATATCCCAGCTATGAAATGTGTTAGACCTTTATTTGATTTTCTAACGAACAATTTTAGGGGGATTCTTATTTAAATGAAATCCTGGCAGAAGCCCTTTAATGTGAATCTAATGACAACAAAGACATCAAAGAGCAAAAGCCTTATGAAGAATGAGACATAGAGCTCAGTTTTTACCGTTATGTTCACTTATTGAAAACAATGAAGGGAAAAACATAAAGGGAGTCATTTTAGCCATGAGGTGCTTAAATCTCAAACACAAAATTATATTTCTGACTCAGCTGACTCATGTAATGATGTTTCTGTTGGCTGTGTTATTCATTGATGATGTCCAGGGGCCATTTTCAGCATCCAAGTATTCCTTGATTCTGGATCCATACAGCCCTCATCATTTAATCACCTCTACTGAGCCCTCCAGTTTTTGAACTTGAGCTTCTTCAAGAGCTGTTCAATAACCTCATGGTTATTGCTTAGATGGCAGAAAAGAAGGCGTCCCTCTTCTTGGCACGCAAACTTTATTGAACCACAAAATGATTTTATGACAAAACCCCTTGCTCACATTAAATTCAAGATTGGCAACATAAAGAATACACAGATGGTGGGGCTCAGTAGAAACAAAAAACAAACATGAAGTGGTGTTTCATCTAAGTCTTGGGTGAAATAAAGACACTGCTTTGAAATCACAGTGGAGCCTAATGAGTGGGAGAGACGCTCATATTGAGCAGGGAGCATTGTTAAGAGAAGAGCCAGCAGCTCGGCTCAGTTCATAGATCAAGGAGAGATATTCATCAATAAAGCCAACTTACTAAGCATTACTAGAGAGTCTGAAGGAGAAAGATGTACTCGTCGACTTCACACTATTCCTTATGTGCATTCGATTGAACACGTTACTTTGAGAAGGTCTTTAGGTGCTAATCGGTGCCAAGAATGGAAGAGAATACTTCTCATCCAAGGGCGACTAAAAGAACAAGGTGTGTGAATGATTCCTTTGTAAAAGGATATCCAGTTTAGAGAATAAAGTGTTGATATAAATGCATTAAATAGCAAATGGGTCATTGAATGGACAAGAGATTTTTAGATTTTAGAAAAGACTGAGACTACATTCTTGTTTGGAGCTTTTTAATTTTAGGTTGCTTGGTCCGAATGCTAATGTCGACATGTGAACATGCATCCAATGACAACAGGCATTTTCAAATTTGAGAAACTTTTCCATTGTTCTAAGAACAGAGTGTTTCCTTTTCCTTAAGTTTGCATTGCAAGAACTAGGCTTCATAGCAACTACATCATGTAAAGCCTTTTTTTAGCTCTTAAGATACTCTCACGCAAAAGAAGTGAGACAAATAGAGCGATGTGATATTCATTGATTGATAGTTGAACGGCCAAACAAAAACCAATGCAGCACCAATGACGAGTCAAGGCTCATAATAGGCTTAAAAAATGGTCAAAACATGAACACAAATGGACTGAAGGTGACGTATAACTTTACACATGTTCTTTCTAGCTCTGTAATATTCATTTATTCCATGACACACAACAAACACAAAGCTAAGGTAGAACTGTCCTACAACTAAATGAAGGTATGTCACTCCAGGGGAGGTTAACGTGAACTGTTCCTTTTTAAGAACAGCGTAGCACCAACATGTTAACCATTTGTACAAGTACTTTCAATGAGTTCTGAACACAATATGAAGTCATGAAAAGTACGATATCCTGAACTGATGATTACAAAACTCAAGTTGGTGGAAAAGTCTGGAGATCAAAGTTATTAAAAAATCATCTAGAGGGAAATGTAACTGTCTTCACCAAATTCATGGTAATTCAACTATAGTTTTTGGGGCATCTCAGTCAAAATGTCTAATTATCAACATCTTATTGACAAGTTTAAGTTTTCTCAAACAGCGCTAAACATTAAGTACAGCCATTGCTGATGGGAAAGCAATAGATAAAGCAATAGGTTGAATTAAGGAATGACCTGATTTATTACAGTTAATCCTGGAAAAATTAATGTTGAGAAGAAAATCTGTGCCAGTTCACCATAATAAGATATCACTGAATAGTTATGAAACTTTGAAATTATGTTGGCACAAGATAATAGTTTGGGGGGTAACAATGTCTGCACAAAACCCCAGGGCAATCCATCAAAAAGTGTAGTATTAGATATTTAAAGGAGAAATATGTACCTCTGGCACCTAGTGTTTAAAATGGGTACTGCAGTCCAAATTCAAAACATTGGAGAGAGCTATCTCCCCCCTTCCCCTCCTCCACAGAGTCCATGTTCACGCAGGTTGCTCGCGGATACCGAAGCTTCAGTGTTAAACCAGCTCTGCATCTGTCTATATGTCAAAAGCATCTCCAATATTTATCCTAGTTTTACCGTGTTTCTACATCAGCAAGCTTATTAGAAAAATGCCAAGGCTTTCATCGCTGCAACACCTGTAGGTCTGCTGTTTGCCTGGCAAACCAAGGGGCGTCTAACTGCTGTTTTGAGGTATATAAAACGCCTCCCTTCTCTGGTCGAAACAAAAACAAACCATTCCACACCGGAAGCGAAAATTAGGAGGAGGACATCCTGGCTGCTGCTTTGTTGACAGAGAAGCCGGCAACACAGCATGTTTCTTTAATGTCTGATGATATAGAAAGGTCATTTTATGATTTATATCTTACATATTGGACCTTTAAATTTAGACCAAAGAAGGACTGACTGAACAACAGACCCTAAAGTTGTGTACTGAATAACACAAGACCAACAGTCTGGCACCGCGCTCTTTTGAGTCCTGCGGCTAGCGTGGCTAAAACATGATTAATGCAGTACAGGCTACTGGCACCAAAACAGCCTGTGTTCATACAAGGACAATCAAAGTGTCACTTCATGCTTTTACAGCACTTGACATTTTTGCTGTGGTCTCACATTACAGCCGAACCTTCACACCCTTCAAACCAAATCCCTCACTTCCACAGCGGAGAAAGCCAAATTGCTTCTGAATGTGTGAAGAGACGTTAAGACTGCTGCACTCCAACAGACGTGTTGAGATTTGCCAATCAGCGCGGTTCTCATCAAGCTCGTTCAGAGAGATTAAGAGTCTGTGGGACCTTTATAAGAACAGGCTAAGAACTCACATGACAGATAACAGCACTCTCTCATTCCACTCGAGACTATTACCTAAGTAAGTACTCATACAGGACTCTCCACAGAAGTGAAAGTTAATATTTTAGTGGGTAGATAGTGTGTGCTTGGAAAGTTGTTTTTCCAGAAACTAATTTAGAGTCCATCTCGAGGGATCTTTGCAATTCTAAGATTCATTCACTGTGTGTTCGTCTGGGTAATAGGGCAGCATTATGTTGAAGTTACCAAGGTGTACATTTTATGTCTTCTCTGGTCTGTTTTAATTTACAGTCTTGATGGATGATGATCTCTGGGCAACCTAAATGGTATTTCTTACAAATGTTATGAAAACTGCTATGAGAATAATTTAATCTGCTGCTTGGCATACACCATAAAGTTGATTTTATGAGAAGTCAGTCAGCCATAATTTCTGAATCAAACATAATTGTTTCAAGGTGATACTGAAATCTAAATAACCTCGAGGACTTGAAGTGAAGCCCGGTCTTTCAGTTTCCTTTTCGCACTTTTTGTTGCACCACTTTTTGTTATGACACCTGCAGCACAGTGACCTTTTTGACTTTGTTGTACATAAGTGCAAAAGACAATAAAGGGAAAGATCTGTCAGTGTTAATTACGATTATTCATTTTTGATGAATGACTCTAAATTAGCACAAGTTTACATTTTATCAACATCATGCTACTGCATAAATATGCTAATTTGGAAAATCAACCTCATGTAAATGTATTATCTTTGGAGCTAGACTACACAGGTGGTACACTTAGCTTAGCATAAAGACAGGAGACATTTACATCACATATTTTTTGATTAGATTACATGTTTTTCTATACTTAAACACACACTGTTCCAAAGCAAGCTGTCCTGACAGTGCTGACCTTTTTGGGGACGGAGAGTTTGAGTTCCAAAAATTGGGGACACCATTTGAGCTTATTAGCTGTGATGGACCATCCACTTTCATTTAGTAACCTGGGAAGGTCTGCTACACAAAGAAGGGATTACCTGTGCAGAGGTACACAACATGAATTGATGGAAAAATTCTATTTGTCTTTTGACAAGTGTGAACAAACCAACCTGTTAGCGACCAAGGTAATGACTTACATGTAGCTAGTAAGCTTGCTCATAGAGATGTTTTCCTCTTTATTTAAACGGATATCAAAATTGTTTTATATGCGGTTTAACCCTATGCCATTCTGACTTTTGACAAGGCCTTTAGAAGTGCCCGTGTATTGAGTGTTCGACTGTACGAAGCAAGTCAGCACCCCATTTTCATTCATGCTATGCTAAGCTAAACCAAGCCAAGCTATGCCAAGCCCATCAACTCCCACCTCTAGCTCAGAGATGCAAACAAAGTCCAGACATGAGAGTGCTGTCAGTCCTCTCCTCTAAATTTTTGATTAGATAACATGTTTTTATACTGTATACGTAAACACACACTGTTCCAAAGCAAGCTGTCCTGACAGTGCTGACCTTTTAGGGGACGGAGAGTTAAAGTTCCAAAAATTGGGGACACAATTTGAGTTTATTAGCTGTGATGGACCATCCACTTTCATTTAGTAACCTGGGAAGGTCTGCTACAAAAAGAAGGGATTACCTGTGCAGAGTTACACAACATGAATTGATGGAAAAATTACATTTGTCTATTGACAAGTGTGAACAAACCAACCTGTTAGCGACCAAGGTAATGACTTACATGTAGCTAGTAAGCTTGCTCATAGAGATGTTTTGCTCTTTATTTAAACTGATTTTTCTGATTCAAAATTATGTATTGTGTAACCCCATATGCCAATCTGACTTTTGACAAGGTCTTAGAAGTGCCCGTGTATTGAGTGTTGGACAGTACCAAACTAAGCCAAGCCAATCCAAGCCAATCAACTCCCACCTCTAGCTCAGAGGTGCATACAAAGACATGAGAATGCTGTCAGTCCTCTCATCTCAATTAAGCTCTGAACGGATGCCTAGTTCTCTCAAAATGTCAAACCTTTTTTTAATGTTATTAAAGACAATACAACTAATTTTCTAATTTGCACTGTGCTTTAAAACAAACATGTTCCTTTTGTCTTTAGACAGAAATTACAATAAGCCTGTGTCCCTCTTGTATCTGATCTCCAAACAATGGTGCAATTACCAAACAAAAGAAACACAATGCAGTTCCTTTTCAAGCCAAAAATGCAAATAGACAAGTTGCATTATTTTGCATCACATTACTTCTCTTTTAAACCCCTTTATGTCCAATCTCAGCTCTAATTAGTTAGTTTACTACTCTGTATGGCACAAGAGGCCATCATAAAATGTATTATGTTGTTGTGATTTCATGTAAGGGGTTATAAAGGAAACAGATATTCAATATAGTACGTTTGTTTACTATGCACCAATGAACGTGTGCTCTACCACAGGCAGTTACAACAGGCAGCTCATAGATTAAATATAAAAGTGATGCCAGAAACAGACCTTGAGGATGAGAGACGACACTTATTGTACATGACTCTGAATCAACAGCATCAATGTTGAATGTAAATGTGAAACTGAAACACTTTACCGCTTTGCTTGTGTGTGTTCCCACAGGAGAGTGTCGACCTCGGGGAGATCATGTTTTCACTTTGCTACCTGCCCACCGCAGGCAGACTCACACTTACTGTCATCAAGTGCAGGAACCTGAAAGCCATGGACATCACTGGGTACTCAGGTGTGTGTGTGTGTGAGTGTGTGTGTCTGTGGGATTCTCATGCAGGTGCAGCGGCTCAGAATAAATGGGTTCCATTTGAATATTCAATTGTAAGCGTTTGAGATTAGGTGAACAAACAGTGGAGTTTTCTCCACCGCTGTGTCGTGTGTATTTCAGCAGTTATCAATATTCATCACTTGCAATATTAGGACATTGTCAGCAAATAGTTGCAGGCGGTCGGTTTATTTTAATAGAGCTCTGTTCCACTTCTCCATTCCATGTTTCTCTACGACACTGATATCACTTGTAAAATGTGACGTTTATTGTGTATTAAATGCCAGGGTTCAGGTAACTCAGAGTAAATGTGGCAGTAAACTTCCCATGTTTAATGACATTTCACGATTCTAATGTGACTTACAATTTTATTCCCTTGAGTTTAAGGAGGTTTAAGCTGCCTGCCATTATTTCAATCTGTGCATCATAAACCCGCAGCTATCAAATTGTGCCTTCAAGCATATTGGGCTGCAAAGCAAGCACTCTTGTTTGTTGTTTATAGATTTAGGGCAGCTTACATCTGACTAAAATGTGGCATAAAATGTGGCATAATGGATCATGCGAGGCGGTTTGCCTCTGACGGATGAAGATTGAAATCAGCATTCATCAGGAAGCTCTTTCAGTCATGCTGTTTAAGATATCTATGGCCCCCTCGTCCCCTTTGTTTACACAAGGTGTTGACTCATCTTCTTTTATGCACATTACCGATGCCAGGTCCTCCAGGGGGGCTTTCATGCTTACTGTAAGTAGGAACCCAAAAGAAGACACACGCACATGCACTGGGTGATGAAATACGACACTGATGGCTCTATCTTCACGGACATCTTTGAAGACGTCTTTGCAGTCAATGCAGACATTGTGTGGTTTTTAATAATCCCAGAAACCTGATCTTCATGCTAATTATTGCTCTGGCAGCTTCCTAAATAAGATGGATAAGTTGGCAAGCCTCCAGACATGGTGGTTTTTTATTATCAGCAGTTCCTGTTTAGATAGAGTCACTTTATATCTGTCCTTGTTCTTCCTCTTCCACTGATTAGATCCGTACGTCAAAGTGTCTCTGATATGTGACGGGAGACGTTTGAAAAAGAAGAAGACTAGCATAAAGAAGAACACTCTGAATCCCACCTACAACGAGGCCATCATCTTTGACATCCCGCCAGACAGCATGGACCACGTCAGCCTGCACATCTCTGTCATGGACTACGATTTGTACGTACTAACTAACTTCTTATTAAGCATCACATCTCGCATCAGGGCTTATCACAAAGACCACCTCCACTAAAAAATCTGTTTAGCTTATTGTTACTTCACGTGGAGATTCTTGGGTCTCTAAAGAGTTTGAGACTAAAGCTGTTTGAACACTCCCATGCTTAAAGGCAGGGTTGGTAATTTTCTCCAGATACACTTTTTAAGATTTTGGTTGAAATTGTCTTTAGGTCCTGACAGACATTGATAACTCATGTGCTCTGAAAAAGAAACGAAGAAAATCCGTCATCTGTAGCAGTTGTAAGCCTGTAAAAACTTCAACCAATGTCTGCACTCGGTACGAGTTTTATGAACCAATCACGCCTCCCTGTCTCCCTGCTCGTTCTCTACCCCATGCATGCACAAGCCCACACTCAAAGCAATAGCTGAAATCCACTTCTGGACCAATGGCGCTAGTGCATGTAAGTGATGGGCGTGGCTTTTTAGGGAGCACAGAGGGGAGGGGGTGGGTGAAGACGGATTACCGAGGGAATGCTACTTTCAAAATCATGCTAGTTTTCGAAAATTACCAACCCTGCCTTTAAGTGTAAAGATTTTGGGTTGAACACTTGTATGTGTGGTCCAGTATGTAACCATGAAGGAGTTATTGAATGCTAAGTAGTTGTTGTTTTTTGTGTGAAGAGATATATCCATACTTTTTGAAACCGAGCCAGTTGAATAGCAGTTTTTAAGAAAAAGGACCTTTTCGTTTACACAACATGAATCTATATCAGGAAAGAAAAAGTGGTTTCAGTGCAGACAGCTGACAGAATAAGAACACATGTGTTAAAGGTCAGGATGTGTGTGTTTTCTATCGTGAGGTATACAAAGAGAAATGACAGTTTGATATCCAGCCTCCTTTGCTTTCTTTTGAGCATGTTTTTTTTGTCTTTGCTAGAATTAAATCCGACTTTGTTAATATTAATAATCCAGGTATTATGTCAAGAATAAAGCTTTCATTTACACTTCAGACATTATTAATGGAACAAAGCCTTCCAGAGATGAGTCAATTACTGAGACAGTCAGCTGCAGAGTAACTGTATCAATCGGCAGGACAACCAGGTTCAGATGTGCGTCTCCTCTCATTAGACAACCCCCTTCTTCTAATGATAAACAACAATCTGATGTAAGAGATGTCTCGTCAGGTTGAGTCACATGTATTTAAATACAGTACATGTGTGTCCCCACAGGGTAGGTCACAATGAGATCATTGGTGTGATGAGGGTTGGGTGTCACGCAGAGGGACTTGGAAGGGACCACTGGAACGAGATGCTGGCTTACCCAAGGAAGCCTATTGCACACTGGCACCCCCTGCTGGAGTCCAAGAAGTCAGAAAAGGAGGTATGTTTGGCGCTAAAGGAGTATTCTGGACGTGTCTACCTTAAAGGAGGAATATATGCCTTAGCTTAACAAATGCTGGTTGCCCAAGTTTGAAACTCAAAGGCAGAGGATTTGGATTAATTGGGAGCAGGAAAGAACAAATTTAATTAGATGACAGGTGCATGTAGGTGTTCTGAAAATAACTGGATGTAGTCAGTGAAGCTACAAAGCAAGGGTTTGAAAAGCAAGGGTCTGACACCTAAAGGATAACTGAACAATTCAACCAACCACTCGGTAGTTTTTTTGGCGACTTCTTAAATCTATGTAGAAAAATTTAGAAATTAAATGAATGATTCAGTTTTACCCGGCAGTACAAATGTTATATTGTGCAACCTTACTTATGATTACTTTAAAAGTTAGCCTAACATGCAGGCTACATTTTCACCTTTCAGTTGCACTGTATCAGTTAACACACTGAATTCTACTGTATTAGCATCAACTATAGATACCTAGCGTTAAAGTGTTATTTGATAGGGCTGCACAATAAATCGCAATGGCATCATTATCACAATATGAGCTTAAGCGATGAACATATCGCAAAAGTCTGAATTTATCGCAATAAATACTGAAAATCTTGTATTTTAATAGGAGATTGTTATTCTATTAGTTATGTGCACATTTAACCTGTTTGATGACCGTGCTTCAACAACATGTTGACGCAGTCAGATGAAGCTATCAGCTACCCTCAGATTATTTGGTGCCAATTTAGAGGTAACAAAACAATTGAAAAACTTCAATTTGGGGGGTTCAGGAGGGACAGTATTGTGTAAAACATGGAGAACAGCAGATAGACATAAAAAACAGATTTAGATAACTTGCACTCTTTAATAGCTGTTTTATTTTCTGCACTTCACTTCGTTATTGAAATATTGAAAGAAGCAATCACATATTGTGCAATTTTCTAACATAATGCAGACTAATATGTGCATACAAAGCAGACTGCATATATTTTATTTGTAGTATTTTTAATATCTCTACATATATTACAGAGATAGTGTCAGTTTTATCCAAATGGTGCAGCCCTACTTTGATATGTTTGAATGTTTTTAGTTTTTTTTTTTAACACTTCCGTTATTCCTCAGAGGTTTATTTTACTTCATAAATACAATGATTATTAATTATTAGTGCCTAAATATTAATTAGAAAAACGCCATATTTTCTGAGACTGTTGGTATTCCGTGAACATCAATTATCTCAACGCTTGCAGTGCCAGTAGTGGCTAATGGAAAGTTAATGGGAGGTGCTTTTCAGAGGCAAAACTCAATAACACACAATAACTTTTCCTGCTGGTTTGACTTACCCTTTAAGAAGACTTCATTATCACCAATGTCCATCACGAATAAACGTCCTGAGTCGTCAGAGTGGAGGAAAGACGCTCACTGTAAATCCAGAACCAACTCGAAAGTTATCCGGTTTTTATTTAAAAAAAATCATCGCCTTTTGTGAAAACCGTGAAGTGACGCTGCTAAGAGTTATTTCGGCACACTTTTATTCGGGTGTGTGACATAAATAGAAACGAATATCTAGGCTATAAAAACAGAGATAAACGTTTAGCTAACAGCCTGGTTAACTCGTTAACTCGCGGAATCCATGGCAACGAACTTCCTGTTTACATCCCCAAAGCATTATGGGTACATAACTTTAAAACACACAGCGCTCAAAAATAGAAGTCAGAAAGAAAATAGCGTGACAAAAAACAATTTCTGTAAACATTTTCATGTTGAGTAATCCCTATTTATTGACACAACTAATTCAGAAAAATGTACCAACCACATCTTTTGTTGTATTTTTATTAGCCTATATATGTTGTTATAGTGATGATTCTGTCTGTTGAGCGCCTTTGGCAAAAATTCAATTCAACCAGCATTAACATTTGTATTATGTTCACAATATAAATATAAATAACATTAAACACCTTGAGATTTCAAAATAGAAAATATGAAGAACAATAAAAATGTCAAACAAATCCCATGATGTAATGCCAGCGGAAATGTTGTTATTTAAGTGTCTCTACCCCATATTTATAGAATAGCAACATTTAGTGCTGTCTGATGGGGCCCCCTTTATAGGGAGGTTTCAGACTGTCATTGCAGACTTTGCACATTTTAAACCACTGCTGTGGTTTAAAGTGTGTCGTAGGCTAAGTGGGCCTTTTTCTATGTTAATGTTGTTTACATCTTAAGAGGTTTAAATTATTCAGTCTTATTCAGATAGATAGATAGATAGATAGATAGATAGATAGATAGATAGATAGATAGATAGATAGATAGATAGATAGATAGATAGATAGATAGATAGATAGATAGATATTTCCTCCTGTGTTAAAGTAACTTGAGTGTTATATATAGTTATACCAAAAAAAACAGCATGTGTGTAATGAATCCCTTCCTTGTGTTTGTGTGTGTGTGTGTGTGTGTGTGTGTGTGTGTGTGTGTGTGTGTGTGTGTGTGTGTGTTCGTGTGTGTGTCCTGCAGTGGAAGGCGAGGACAGCCAGCTTTGACAGCCAAGGTTCCTGCCCCTCACCCCGGCCCCCTGCTAGCCCCTGAGCAGAGCCACCTGTGACCCGGCAGCCCAGAAGGGGGTTTCCTCCCTCCTGCTGATCCACGTCCTGTCTGTCTGATTGAGGAGAAACACAACCCCACTGTCTCTCCCTCTCACTCTCTCTCTCTCTGTACCTCCCTCCCTCCCTCAGTCCCAGAGCACTCCCATGAACTGATCTAGGACCAGTCAGTTAGATGTGTGAAGCAGTCTTTTCGGGTTAAAGTTTAGGGTCACTGAATTGAGATGCGGGGTGTTGTGATGACCTAAAAGCCGCTCTTTTGACAGACAGTTGATATCGAGCTGTCCGAGCTGAGGCGAACGGATCTCTGCGTCCTCAAAGGAGACTTTCCAAATACTGAAGATTCAGCTCTGTGCTGCAGAGACTCTTTGATGGAAAAACCACAGTCGGATCTCGCTCCCTGAGAGCAGCGGAAGTGTAAAAGTATAGACAGCAGGAGGACTCGGTAGAAAAAGAGACAATTTCAAACGGGATGTGAAGCAATTTCAACACTCGTACAGCTCTCTCTCATTGAATTTCAAAGTGCTGTGTTGGCATAAAAACGGTTCTGAACTGTAGCATTTTGGAACTATTAGATGTAAAGCCGCTCCATCAGACGTTATTGTTTGTGAATAGCTAAACTTAAATGAATTTTAAAGCTCCAGCTGAGTTCACTGTACTTCCAGTTTCATCAGTAACATAAGCAATTATCTAAGAGGAGTGTTTGGGTCGGGATGGAATAAAATACTTGAGGTTCAGTGCGTTTTCATAAGTAGAGGAGACTTAAACTTTGTGATTCAGAGGACGAAAGATTATTGGTAATCACACATGAGCAAATAGCCTGCAGTGTTACTTCAATTGGATAAAAAGACAATGCTTTGAAAGTGAGTCCATTTTCAAGTAATACAAGGTGAAATGACTGAGAAAGTCCCAAATTGCTTATTGAACACCACAACAACTAAAATCCAACCTAAAGAGAAAAGATGTGTCATTTTGACAGATACAAGTTTGTGTGGAGGGAGCTGTGGAGCTTTGTGTAAAGGTTAAAACAGTGAGTACACTTTACACACCCTTACCTCTGTGTCTGTTTGATGTTTGCTTCGGAGCAATGTCACCCTTTTCTTCCAGATTTAAACTCATGTTTTCCTTCAAACACTCCTGAAAAGCACTTTGTTGCCTCCTCTTGTTGTCCTTCTGAACAGCTTTTTGGTGGACGTGTATAATTTCAATGTACAGCCGGTTACTGTATGTATGTTTTGTTTTGTTTTCTTAACAGAAAATCTGAAAAAAAGATACAATGATAGGTAAAGATTAAAAAAAATATATATAAAATGACATTTTGAGTATATGTAGCTTTGTTGGTGATGATGGAAAAAAATCTAAACTCTGAAAAAGGTGAACATGTTTGTCTTTTGAATTTAAAAACATGCAGCTTTCTTGATGTTTAAACTCTCATTAATCATGCTGTTGTACAGAGATTACATGAATCTGAACCGTCACCCAGATCAGTGCTCTACAACATGTGGTAAATGGATTATTAATGATGATATGGTTGAGACAAAGACTGCAGAGCTGCTGATGCATCAGTTTTCTTTACACTCTTTGCAAAAAGTTTTAGATGCACAAAATGCCAGTTAAGGCCTGGTTCATTGTCCCATGACTGTTTATTGTTACACGAACAACCATGCATGCAATTATCTTTTTTATGCTGTTATCTCAAAATCACCAGTTGGGTTCATTTCTCAAGAAAATTATCTTTGTATTTTTTTAACATGATGACATCATCAAGCAGCAATCATGAGAAAACAAAAAGGTCATTTCCTGTGGTTCCTTAAAATGCTAATCACAGAACAGGAGAGCCATGACACATGGAGGAAAACCTCAACAAACTGAAACAACTGAGTTAACGGCAGGGTTGGTCATTTTCTCCAGATTCACTTTTTAAGATTTTGGTTGAAATTGTCTTTAGGTCCTGACAGAAATTAATAACTCATGTGCTCTGAAAAAGGAATGAAGGAAATCCGTCATCTGTAGCAGTTGTAAGCCTGTAAAAACTTCAACCAATGTCTGCCACGAGGTACCAATCTGATGAACCAATCACGCCTCCCTGTCTCCCTGCTCGTTCTCTACCTCTTGCGTGCAGTTGCCCACACTCAAAGCGCGTCACCGTTTATACTGTGAGTTTGTCGTTGGCTGTTGTGAGTAGTAACATAGTCACTTTTTTTTTAACATGTATGATGATAAAGTTTAGTGTTTACTAACCGCTGAATGAGACATGAGACGACGTAGTTTCTACACAATGCAAGCGATGAGCTGAGGTCCGCTTCTAGAGCAACAGCGCTCGTGCATTTGAGTGAGGGGCGTGGCTTTTGAGGGAGCACTGAGGGAAGGGGGTGGGTGCAGACGGAGCACTGAGGGAATGCTACTTTCAAAATCATGCTAGTTTTCGAAAATTAACAACCCTGCCTTTAAGGTAAACTCACGTATGATTGCATTAAAAGGAATTTATTTTCCACGTCTCAATTATTTTCCTATCTTATTGAGAAAAAAGTGAAATAAACTTATTCTTCTTGAGCCATTTGTTTTCTTGAGATAAAATACATCAACCCCTTATCATAAGAACACTAATGTGTTTTTTAATCTTGAGGTAATGAAATAATTACCCACCGCTCTTGAGATAACAGCATTAAAATAAATCGTAAGCATAGTTGTTTTTGGCTTCTGTGCCATCGTGAAACATAATAATTCACTTTCTGTTTCCAGTGTGCCCCAGTTTCCCTCCTCTACTCGGAGTTTTGTTTTGCTTTAATACATGTGTTTATGAGCTCTGAGATGCGTGCGCACATGGGGGTAGAAGAAGAAGAAATGAAAGCTCATGAGAAAATCAACAAAAGTAGTTAATTTCGCACAATGCAATGCACAATCACCAAAGTTAGGTGTTTATCATTTTCTGTAGAAATAAATTCTCCTTTTAATTTGATCTTTTTCTGGGCGAGGTGACTCAAACAAGCCCTATCGGCTTTCACACCTCCCCTGCACCTTTTTTTTATTGTTGTTTTCTTTTTTGCAATAAATATGTTCTGTGTGCGTGCAAAAAAAATATAAAGCCCAACGAGTAGACCTCGCTCTCAGCTCAGAATAAACTATTATACTCTATGACTGGACACAGTCCTTTTGATAAAGTAAATGAGATATGGTGAGGATGAAAGGTCGGTTTCCATCCAAATATTGTACAAATTTGATCAAAATGTGTGGCAGTAAACTGGGTATTCTTAGTTTATGTTAGCCCTACCATCCTTGAGATGTAAGGCCTTTATCATCAGAGCCTACAATCATACATTTGACTGTTTTCTACTCCGTTGATCTTTTTCTAAAATAATATAAATATCATTTTAAGCCGTCACAAAATGATGGTTGTGTTTCCAGGTTTCCAGGTATACATACCGTCACTTTAACTAGTTTGACTTGCTTGTATTGCATACCCCAAATTTCAATTTGTACATAACTGATACACCAATCCTTACCTTTTATAAATGTCACCTAACTAATCAAAGTTTTTCACCTGACTTTATCCTTTCCACACATCGAGTTCGCTTTAAATGTTACAGATTTAAAGGATACTCTGGTTAAAATATTGTTGCATTGCATTTGGACATAGTGTATCTATTATCCATATTAGTTCCTGGTAAGAGTTTGCTGTTACCTGCAAGCTAAATTGGATTTTGGTGTATGCACTGCATGTAAATTTAAAAAGTGCACGTAAAGCACAATCATTTGCCCAAAAAAGATTAAGCAGACTTTTTTCTGCTACCCCTCTGCTGCACACGCTTCCTCAATTCTCTGTAAATCCCAATCATGTCGTAAACTTGTCATTTAAAATCAGAGTAATGGAGGTAACACATTTTTTTGTGATGGTGAAACAACACAATTTGGTTTCTATATGTATTATTTTGCCATAGTTTCGGGCAAACCAGCCAGTGGTAGTCGTTTTGTCATGACGTAATTGTCAAGCACAGATAGCATCAGCACATTCAGGCCAGGAAATGTTCAACTTGAGCCCAGAATGATATCAGGCAGGAAAAGTGCCAAGGAACATTTGCAGGTTATATTTGTTGATGCTTGTTCAGATAATTTCTTTCCCATATGAGGACTATTCACTGTATATTCGTATTATCTCGACAGCAGTCCACAGCAGCTTTTAATCTGATGTGTAATGATGTTCTTGGCTGTGGCTTGGACAGGTCTAGACTGCTGGTGCCTCATTCAGCAACACAGGACAAGAAATACAACCATCCTCGGCTGCAGACAACTGTCCGAGCTATATATCACAGAGTTTGTGAAAATGGGAGATCCGAGCAGATGCATTCAGCAGACTTATCCGGGTCTGTTTTAGCCATTTCCTTTGTGAGAAAGTTAAGTACCTGTGTGTGTGTGTTTGTGAGGTTTGAGGCTTCAGCGCGGGGGCAGCTGACGGGCCGACGGGTCAGCGTCTACACAGCGGTGGCATTTCTCTAATTGGGACTTGCTAGAGCGAGAATGAGTCGGTGCATTATTGTTCGTGCTTGGCGTAATCCATCATAGAATCACAACCCCCCTCTCCTCCTCAGAAATGTGGCAGTTTGACATTTGCTCTCATTCACACAGTTGGTTTGATGGTGAGATTCTGTACTTACAGCATTATCATAGCGTTTTAATGTTATTTTGGTGTACAATTTTGAAGTGGTTGAATAATAATGTTCCTCCTTTTTGATTTGAACCCTGTGCTCTATGATGGTCATATATTTCTCTGACAACGTGCTGTGTTTTCACTGTAGATGAAACCTGTTCAATCCATTGCCTCAGTTTATGGACTGTTTCAAACCCTCCTAGCTTCGCCGAATATTGTAACGTTTCTTGATATGATCTTGTATCCCTTCCAACTGTTATGACAATACTGAATTTCCAATTTTTTATTGAACATTTTGTATTTGTACTAATAGAAATATTTAAGAAAAAATGTTCTGGTGATTGATATCAACAGTTGTTAGTTAAAAAAAAAAAAGTCTACTATGATTTCATTTTAGATTTTAGATCATTATCAAGACTCACAATTAAGAGTGACCCAGTGTGTAATAAAGTAAATGAGCTAACATAACAGTGTCCGCCACAAATTGTCTTTCTTCTGTTTCATCGAGTCTGAAAATCAACAACAGAAAAGAGTGTGTGTTTTTTTATTTTCTTCTCCCTTGGGATGTGATGTTTGTTCAGTTCTGTGACTTGATTTTCTTCTCTTTGATTAAAAGATTTATGCAAAGTGGGTTCTGCGCTGTTAGTTTTGTGGCAACTCGCAGCAAATAATGACGACGTAGCCAGAGGCTTAACAAGCGGGAACAGGCACAAAGGAAATGAGATTTTTGTCTGAATCAAATGGTCAAATTAAATGAGCAGCGACTGCACACACACACACACACACACGCACGCACACGCACACACACACACACACACACACACACACGCACGCACGCACGCACACGCACACACACACACACACACACACACACACACCCCCCCACACACACACACACACACACACACACACACAGAATAGTGTGAAGACTTGACAGCCTCTAATAAACAGTGGCATTTACATCTTTCTTTGTTGTGGAAATATATACACACATGAAGAGAAGTAATAAATAATCGTTGAAAAGCTTGGTCATTTGTTGAAAAATGTGTGTTCCCAATTGTTCTCTAGTAATTAAGAAGTAGAGGTAGCCTTGGGTTTTGTCGCCCATTGGTTTAAAGCCTTCGAGTAAAGCAATTTGGAATTCGCCATCTTGTTTTTTGGAGCCAGGAGAGAACATATTAGGACGGCAGGGTCAATACAGATTTCTGCACGTCTATCCTTATTTGACAGGTCGGCCAGCGACTTTTCAATCACACGCACCCAAGCTTAAAAGCATACCCTGCTTTATCATCTACTTAACTCCACATTGACCATGGTTGATAAAATCTATCCAACCATTTTCTCCCTCTTATCCACTGCTGAGCGCTGAGTAGTGGTTTAAGCAGGCTAGGCAAGTTAGACCGGAGATCTTTTTCACAAGCAATCTTTTGCTCCAACTGTGTAATCCCCGGGACAAATGAGATAGGAAATTACACCAGCACGTTCTGCATCTACGCCGAGGTCTTCCACCAGTTGGATTAGCCAGGAAAAAAGATCTCAATTGGCTCCTTTTGTAGTGATGGAGCATCAGCTTAAGTCCAAGCTGCCTCACAATCAAAACTCCTTACCACTTTCTCTAATGGTGCTTTCCCCTGAAAGAAAAAATATGCTTTTGAAAAATTGTTCCTGCATTGCGTTTTGCAGTCGTCCGTTTTGCTGCTCAAAGCATGCTGGGATATTAGCAACAGAGACCTCTTCCTGGCTGCTTTTACTCCAGTATTTGGTGACTTCCCAAAGCTCATGACCATAGGTTATGAATGGAAAGACATTTGGCTGGTAATTTTCTTTGGTAGAACTTCTGCATTATTCAACCGTCAATCGCACAATCTATTTCCCCCTCACTCGTGAACAAGTCCCAGAGATACTAAGATCCCCCTAAAACAGTGGTTCTTAAACTGTGGGGCAAGACCCTCTGGGATTGAAGAGCCACCCTGGGTGCCCCTCCAAAATCACAAGCTGTGGTTGGCTATAAGCTTTGTCAGAGCCTGGATTTATGTAAAAATCTAAAAATGTAGGCTGTGCTACAACGCAAAATATACACAGTGATATTTTATATACTTCTCTTTTATGACGTATTTTATAAGGTTAACGTAAGTACTTAAAGTAGATTTAACTAATGTAGATATAACGTATAAACAATTGCTTTTCATTCACGTCCATCATGGCGAAATAAATGCTCGGGGGGGGGGGGGGCAGAAATTGTTCCTCCAATTTGGGGGCATGACAGAAAAAGTTTGACAACCACTGGCCTAAGACATCCTGCAGTACTGTAAAAAGACTAAAAACTACCAACTGAGACCATTCATTAGGAAAATGTTCACTGAAGCATAAATCAAGTAAAAAGTACATTTCTATTTGGCAGGCATAAAATCTGTTTCATTTTTGCAACTAGTGTCGTCGTCCCCTGCTGATATTTTGAAGAATGCAGGTTAAAGACACATCTTCGTTGGCTTTACTCTTCAGACCCAGAGGCTACGTCCGCTTCGTTTAAAGAGCTTCGAAAACACAGATACAGGATGAATCCCACAGTTCTCAGTTTGTAAAAAAAGATCTTAACTTTATTGGCTTCACCTTTAAAAATAAGATGCCACGTCCAATTCTCATATACAGTCTATGTGAAATATCTCCTGGGAATGCTGCAGACTTCTATTTTTCACTATTTTACCATAATTTTTCTCATTGCCTTTGAAAATGTGACACCACTCCTCCTGCTGTCAAACCAGCAGTTTCCTCTTCATGGTCAGTCTGTAAATGATTTGGTATCCATCGTCCCAGGCGTAAAGCTGTTTCTCTTCAGGGTTGTATTTCAGACTGGCGTGGGCTCCGTACCTCCTGGGAAAGTAGAGCAGTGGAGCCTCTTCACTGATCACCATGTCGTTGACGTCAAACAGGCACTGCACCCGAGACCGGCTGGCCAGACGGGTGTTATACACAACATAGACAGTCCCACAGATTACGAAAGCTGCCTCTGCATTCTCCCGTGGGCAGCGGGTGTCCCAGATTTGTTCTATATCGAGCGTGGCAGGGTCCATCTTTGCGAGGTGGATGTTTGGTTCACTGTCGCTTGAGGCATACAGGAGCCAGAGGCCTTCTTCGTCTGCCGCAAGATCGGCAGCAGTTTCTGGGTTGAGATCATAAACTGTAGCTTTACTCTCCACAGGGAACATGGCAATGTCCGTCACAAAGCCGCTCATCAGGTCATATCTGACCACCTGCATGTCTGTTTCGGTTTCCTGCTGTATGTAGTACAAAAAGCCGTTGTAAATGGCGCTGCCAGGACCACTAAAGTCAGAGGGCAGTTGGATCTGTCTGCTGCTGGAGACGCCAGGAGAGCTGGAAAAGTCCCGAACAGAGTTGAACTGGTAGATGCTGTCCCCTGATGTCCCATTAAAGACGTACACCTTTGATGATCTGGGGTCTCTGGTCCACATGCCCTTAGGGCTGCCCACTCTCTTCAGGATCTTCACTGATCTGATGCCAGAGAGGATTTCCACACAGTCTGCAGAGATAGCAAACACAAAAAGGAGAATTGTGTTTTTGTGATTAAAGAAAGACCTTCAGGCCAACATGTTCACTATTGATTCTTTTCTTGTCCAATGCCAAAGGTTTATGTAATGTTTCCTTCTGTAATGAAAGGCTCAGTTTTCCAAGGCCTCCAAAACATTTTAATGAAAGAACCAGACGTTTTTCTCATTCTTATACAGTTGTTAATCCCCCGATTTGATGATTCAACTCGGAGAGAACAATGCTGAGTCAAACCATAGCAACCGTCTAAGATGTAGCTGGAGTGCTTGACAAGTGTTTGTAGAAGGGTTTCAGCAAGCATTAAAAATACACCAATCAGCCATTACATTATGACCACCTGTGCAAACTAATAAGATAGAAGACACTATATTAGCATTGTATGCAATACAACCAAATGTAGCTGGTGACAAGCAAACCCAGCAGCAATAGATGGTAACAAATAACACACAGAAACACTAAAATGTTGCTGCTATGCCGAGAGCACAGAGACGCTGCACCTTTGCAACTTCTCTGTAACCCTTACAGCATGACAATAATGCAAACCAATACAACAATTTTGCCATTAATTCTACTTTTCCGTAGCTTCTACATTTTTGGGTTTTCTTGACATGGTCAGAAAGGTGATCATTGTACTTTATATTCATTACTGGAGTCATAGTAGGCAGTGGTGTACCAGAGATCATTCTGAAAAGTGATCCTGATATTTGCGCTTGTGTATGTTAATGGAAAGATAATAGTCACACCTTTAAATATAATGCACTCTAGTACACCACCACCACCACCACTCACTGAGACTTTAATCATAATATAAAGAAGAATCATCTCCATGTCAATGTAACCGGTGGATTTCTGCGTTGTGTAAATTGATGCTGTGACACCGGGAATCTTTTTTTCATCTCTTTTAATCTGGCAAAAGGAAAGCACAGACAAAACTCTGTTTTAACTTCCCAGTCCGCTTCAGATCCTCTCCCAAAGGGAATTGAACAAAAGGGCAGAGGGGAGGCCAAAAACGAATACATAATAATAACAAAAGAAGAAGAAAACAAAGGAAGAAGGGGCTGCAGACTACAAAATAAGACTTAACAGACAATTGCCAGGTAATTTTGTGTAATTATAAAAACAAACAGTGAAATATGCACCAGCATATTTGACCCTGTTACATCAACAAAAGCTGAAAGTTTAGAAGTTTTGTAAGAGTAGGATTTATGGCAGAACTGTTGTATTGAACATAGCATTAGATTGAACAGGTGGTCATAATGTTACGGCTGATCAGTGTACATTGGGCACATCAGTAGACATATTAGGAGCACATTAGTTAAAAAAAAAAAAAAATACAAATATTTGGGTCTTTGTGTCCATAAAAATCTTTTCTTTCTGTAAATAAAAATATAACGTGCTAACAAAAGCTTCAACAAACCAATCTGACGTCATGATATCATGTCTTCCACTACTCATTGGATCCTAAACTTTACAGGAACATTCAAATGAAAGCTAGCTTGCAGAAAGCATGCTATGTGGTGTTGCTATGTCTCGCCGTTCAGCCCACCTCAAATCTTCCCATTCTCCCCGGGATATCTTGGATACAGCCCTGAGGTGCCTGTGTCTGCAGCAGATAATGTGCAAGTCATTACATTACATACTCAACTGCTTCAGCAACTTCAGAAAGTTATAATGGGCTTTGTCTTTTTCTCCCTGTTGGATACTGCTCTCCTGCCGTTTTCACCATCACGGTACAACTTTGTGTGTTAAGTCATCCCAACTTCTCAACATAAATATCAGATTCACACACATAACTTTATTACTCATTTGAGTAGTGACATTGACAAATTACGTTTCATTAGAAGCTTTGAGAGACAAATGATATGGGGCTGAATTTGAACGTAAAGTGGTGCATGAAACGAAATGTCCATATTCAGTTTTTTGTACTGATGGAGCTTTAAAACATGGAGCAACTGTGGAACCAAAACATGTTGACGGTTTTGGGTTGTAAGCTTACGCTGCTGGGCCACTGTCAATCCAATAACCACTCGTCGTGACAGAACAGATTAGAGTTTTATGGTGTTAAACTCTTCAAAAATAATACCTTAGGATGTTTTATCAAACCTGCAGTCACGAATACTTAATGTTACAGACAGAAAAATAAGATTTGAAGCCACATTTTCAGGACCTTTAAAGACGCTTTAGGGGGAAATTAAAGAGGAAAATCATATTTTGAAGCCACATTCAGATTCTGTACATCACCACTGATTACATGTCTATACTGTAATAGTGAAAAATAACACCATTATTATAGAAAATATGTGCCAGGTGTACAGTAAATGTAATTATAATCATTTGATTTAGATTAATATCCCTGGCTGACACAATTTGTTCCATTAGCATGATTCAGTGAATTGCCATTACTGCACTGAAATGTTAGTTGCAACCTAACATTTAGAGAACATCAAGCAGCCTGCAGCAGTCAATATCTGGCTCACAAATTAAGGCAAATTCAAAGCAGTGAGGAGGAAATAGGACACAGAGGCCCATAATTAGAGGAAGAATTAGTGCAGCACACAGACAGCGAGCGCTCTGCAGAAGAAGTCGGGTTGATGCGAAAGCTTTGACTAAAATACACGTACAAAGGATGTTCCCCATGATGTTGTCCTGCAGCGATATCAGCATCCTGCTCACAAATCTTAAAATGGGTCCCCACAATGCGCTGAGGTTTGTTTTGGGTCAATTCACCGACCTTAACAATGGCTCACTGTGCACAGTGCTCAGTCCTGCGAATATAAGCTCAAAGTGTATCTCCACAGCTTCAGGGGCAGCTTCCTCTCTGCAGCACAGACTCAGCTCAGGAATGAACGGGAGATTTTAAAGACACAAAGTAATAAAAAGGGGGCTTTGCTCTGCATTATCAAACTATCCACTTTGTATTAAAATGTCTGAATAAGAGAGATCTGCCTTTGGTTATGTAGAGCATGAATATCATTAGGATTCTGAGCATGGCGCTTATGATGCTACCATATCATTCTTAAAATGGATGTGTTATTGATTGAAGTCAGTGAGAATAATAAAGAAATCAATATTTGATTCATTTGCTTTGTATACAGAGTCTGCATAAACGGTCCCAGTGGGTTTTACTGAGCTAACATTAAGGGGTTTATCTTTTGGAAACAATTTAGTGTGAAAATATTGATGTTTTGATTAATGCACACATAAAGAAAATGTGAGGAACTTTCTCTTTTTTCGTGAATATGAGCAGTCAGTGTGGACAAAGTGATGCATCTCATCTTTCCTATATGTCCATTTTTAGTATCTCTCTAACAAAAATCACGAATTAATACACTTTATAGTTGTTATACTGATGTGCAGGACAATAGTGCAACACAATAGCAGTGCCTCTTTTTCATTTATACCTAAATATCATAAGAAATGTTTGAATTTAAAGCTCCTGTGATGATTGTAGGTGACAAACTCTAAAGGTGAAAGCAATGTGCTATGCAAACAAGCATTCGAAAGCTGGTCATCAACCAATCTAAAAACAACACGTCACTCTGCTGTTCATCTCCCTCCACTGGCTCCCAGTTTCTTCTCACGTCAAATTTAAAAACCCTGCTGCTCGCTAACAAAACAGCGACAAAAACGGCACCTTACCTAAACTCTCTCATCCAGGTCATCACACCCTCCCCGCCCATTACGCTCTGCCGATGAAAGGCGCTTGGTCTAACCTTCACAACAGGGCCCTAAGTCACTCGCTAGACTCTTCTCTTCTGTCGCCCCCTAGTGGTGGAACGAATTACCAACCTCCATTCGATCTGCAGAGTCCCTTTGCACCTTTCAGAAAAACCTAAAGTCCCAGCTCTTTCATGAACACCTACGACGTTAATGATACACATCATGCTTTAATAGGGTTATGAGTCACGTGAATGAGTCAGTGCAGCATTTTTTATCTCAGCAGAGTGTCTATGGTTTTGATGAAGACAAACTCCTCTGCTCAAAAAGCTCAAACAGAGGAGTGGCTCAGCTGAAATTAATGAGTTGCATCAAGCCACATGTCTCCTGGAAAACATGACGTCCACTGACTCAAAGCTCTTCCTTAAATGAGTTATAACAGCACTTTGTTTGTTTCCAGTTTTCCAGGGGCTTTTCCAAGATTAAAACCCTGAAAAAGTGGTGGTTTATTTCCTGGTTTGGTTTTTTAATGTTACGTCTAACTATAAGCTACTGTATACAGCCAGTATAGTGTGAATGTTTCATGGCTGTCATGAATGAAAAACAGAGCTCAAAGCACCTCTCCTGCAGAGAAAAAAAGTGTGTGTGTACTTCCCTGCAGCTCACCAGAGAGTCTGGACTGCACCTCCTCCCACTCTTCTTCCTCCTCCTCTTCCTCTCCTCTGCTCTCCTCCAGTCCCCAGGCTCCTTGCTCCACTACCTTGTCTGCCTTCTTCGCACAGGCCCGGGGCGAAGTCTGGGTCTCCACATAGTCCATCTCCCGCTCCACCCGATCCACCCGGACTGAAGCTCCTTCCAGGTCTTTGAACAGCAGGCTGTGCTCTTTGCTCAGTGCATCCATGGCCTCAGCTGTTAGCTTTTTGAAGTCCTGCAGCTCTGTGTGGTAGCGATGGGATTGATCGTGCCAGAACTGCATACGGTCCTACAGGACAATGGCAAAAGAAAGCAAAGCATGAGTTGTAATACAATAAAGGATGAGGTTTTCACTGGTTTTACTTAAGCCATTTCACCAGCAACATGAATCCTTCAGTGCTAGTCGCTGAAGGCACAGCAAAGCTTTGAGCTAAAAGCTAATGTAATGATGCTAGCTACTGTCATGTTGATGTTAAACCGAGTTTACTTCTCTTCATGTTCACCCTCTTAGTTAAGCATGCTAACAATTGCTCATTAACAAGGAATGACGAAGTAGGCCTACAAACGAGGCTGTCTGAAATGTCCTAAGTTTTGCTGGTATGAATTTAAAAAAAATTGTTGGAAAATCGAGGATTAAATCTTCTAGTAAAACTACATGATGAATCAGGGAATCAACAACTTCATAAACTATCCTCAGGGGCTTATGTCATGGCAATCCTTCGATAGTCCTCGATAGATTTAATTTAAAAACAAAAATGTAACTTTAAAATGGATACAAAATGATACTCTGGGCACCATAATTGTCTGTAAAAAAAACAAAATACGGTAAACATGGTAGTTCAGCCCGTAGTTTTGGGATACCTTAGTTTGTACCAAAGTGGCAAATATCGCAACATCTATTAGAGGGCGTGTCATGAAATCTTTTGCAGACATTCACAATCCCACGAGGATGCATCATTCAAAATTTATCTTTATGTGATTCTCTGAATTTTCCAAGAGTATAATTCATTATAAATGCAGATTGTCCACAGGGGGCGCCAAATCGACACAAACCAAAAATTCCTCCCATGAGCTTTAAGTAGATGCAAGCGGTTTGAAATAAAAGTCTGTATTCTTCATGTCAAAATCTAACATTGGAAAAATACTTCATAAGACAGGTGCGTAGATGAGTAATGTGTCCTTTAAAAATTGTAAGCTAACTCACGCACACTTCCAAAAATATATTTATCAGCTGCAAAATTCTGGTACTAGACCTTTATCGGTAAAAACGTTTTTAAAGGTTTTCCATTTTCCGCATGTGGTTCCCCACTCTCTCTCTTTCCCAGATTTCCAACTCTATCCGCTGTCCTGTCTTTACAATGAAGGCATAAAAAGCCCAAAAATAAAGACCTTTAAAAAAAAGATTTGACATTTGTCTTTGTGTGTAGCCAGACAAAAATGTGCGAGACTTAACTAGAAACAAAACTTACAGTACAGTTATTCCATGTTGCCTGTTTGAAGGTTGAAAAATATGACCTTATGTTTATGTGCCATTTTCTTGTTAAGTATTTTAACCATACACCTTGTTGCTTTATTCTGAAAGGCCACTACCCAATCAAGGTCAGTCCAAAACTAAGGAGGTGAGGCCAAGGAGGGGAAATGGATCAGACCGTAGTCTAGTTTCCCATCATGAGAAATCCCAGATGGTAAAATATGAAGCAATCAAAGCATCATATCACCAAACAGAAATCAGTGTTGTGACTGTCACAGTGTGGCTGACAGGTCAATTATTCAGAGCAAAATGTAATAACTGAAGCGAAGGCCTCTCCTCCGCCTCCATCTCCTCCGCCTCTGTTTCATTTTCTCCCTTTGCTTCCTGTTCGCCTGTGGTCAAATTGAAATGAAAGTTCAATGAAAACTTGCTGAAGATTCTGCATGTTCACATCAATGCAGGAGCGGAGCCAACATATTGGAAATGAGACCGGAGGGGAGCCACAGGGGGCGAGGAGAGCTGTAAATAGACAATTCATTTCATGCTGTTAACCCCTTTAAGATCGTCTTTTTGTTGTGTTGCAGCAACACGGCGGATGAAAAAGGAAAATCCCAGCATTGAAAATGTACTCCCAATGAATGCATTAGAAGAATTATTTAAATAAGAGCTCCACAAAATGATTCCTGCATCCATATCACACTCTAAACCAACAAACCTTTCACAACTTCTGCTGCCTTATCATCCAGTTCCCAAACAAACAAAAGTGGACTCTGAGTAATTTCATCCTTTCCCTCCGGCTCTTTGTTGTAACGCAGCTTCCCTCTACCAGAACACATCTTTCTATTAGGCTGTTTGGATGTTTGATGCCATGGCAGCAAAAAGGTTGAGCTTGTACTCATTACGGATGTGTCATTGTCTGAAAGGCTGGAGAAAATTGTTGTGTTGTCGGACAGAATCTGCGTGTTGCATGCATCAACTGATGTCCCCCCCCCAGAGGCCCCTGCAAAGTTGATGAGCTGAGCAGAGATTGCATTAATTGGAATGCATTAGTTAAGATATTAAATTCACATAAAAAGAGGAGGAGGAAGCAATCAAGAAGACAAGAATATCTCATTTTTTAATGACTTTGAAGTCACTTGGGAACCTACACTTTGTTGACAAATGATGTGGCACTTAAAGTTGTGTTTCTTCTTACCTCGATAGCCAACAGCCTGTTCTCCAGATAATCCATCAGCCCCTGGTAGTAATACTGGGCTCCAGTCAAAGTCCAGGCAGTGGAAACAAGGAGGACTAACACCGGCTTCATTGTGAGCCGATCAATGGGACAGCTGAGTCTCTTTGTCCGTCCCAGTTTCAGAGGCTCCTTCAGGTTTTATGTGTTCTCCTGCAGATGTGTCCTCACATAAGCTTCACATTTAAACTACAAACTCTTGTGTGCAGTGTGAGCTCATGTGCAAAAGAGTAGAGAAGGATAGAGAGAGTACGAGGCCGCTCAGAGAGACTTTCTGATTCTTTGACTGCTCTCACTTTGCTGGAATGTTTTCACAAACTCTCAGGGAGGAGCCTTGAGCCTCTTACCCCTCTCTGTCCTCAGAAAGTGAGTGTGCTGCACTCGCTGTGTGCTCGGGGATGTGTGTTTGTTGCATATGTTGCTCACACTGTCATAATCAAGTTACACTAAAGAGTCAATGAATTGTGGAGGAAGGATGTAAACCTTTTACTTAAGATAAAGCATTTATCCCACACTGTAAAAATACTTAGTTACAGGTTAAAGTTCTGCAGTGAAACTGATTGAATTAAAGTATGTATGAATGCTAATTTGTTGTATATTGTGACCATCAAATGAATAAAACATGGACCTATAGTCACAGTGACATCACCCACTGGTTTCTGAAGCGGCATTGTGAAGCTGAAAGATGGCGGGCGCAATATTGGAAATGTAAACTTGTTCAAGCCCTTAATTATGCAATGAATGCATCATTTTTTAGGCTCTTTATAAAATCAAAACAAATAAGTTGGGGCGCCAGATAGCCTTGCGTCTATGTCTGGCCCCATGTACAGAGGATATAGTTTAAAATTCTCTGATATTCTTTTTTATGTGGCTCCTATATGCTGTCGTACATTTTGCCCACCTTATTGGGAATTCTGGGGGAGGTTTGAAGTCAGCCTCAAGTGGACACTGGAGGAACTGCAGTGCTGCACTGGTTTCATTTTTGCAACACTGGAGGCTGCGGTTAATTGTGACGGACCTGAAGCACACCTGTGTGATAATTATAATGTTTAATTAGTAGCATTATAAACAGCACCTGGCAGGTGGATGGAATTCCTTCTTTTTTTCAATGTGCAGGTTGAAAAGAGATTTGAGAGAAATAAGACTTTTAATGTGCGTATAATTAAAGATCTTTTGTTTCACCTCCTGAAAAGTCGAAGCTAACTGAGACAGCACCAGCAGAACTAACATGAAGATGTTAAAAGTGGTTTGTTTGCAGTTGAACTTGTACTCTACTGACCTGTAGTTACATCAGAAGAAAAAAGAAAAACATCTGTGGTGGTAAATGTGTTCCAGCTTCACTGGTGCTCATGGTTGATCTGTGTTATTGGTTCCAGCATTCAGCTCCACTTCCTCATTGACAGCTTGAATCAGTCAATAACAATTCACTGCTGCTCAGACGGAGATTGTGTTTCTGTGATGTGAGTGAACAGTGAACAGTGTAATATCTGCAGGAGCAACAGTGCATGAGGGTTTACGCGTGACCTTTAACCTCTGCAGATAAGGAACTGTTCTTCTGCTTGGAAATAGTAAGCTGTACGTTATCAGTGCGTAGCGTTTTTATTCAGTGTATTTAATGAATGTTAGATCAACAACCACCAACATTTATTCTTATCTTAGATAATAAAAGGCTGAGAAGACGCCAAGACTTACAGAGACACACAAAGGCTACACTTACTCTATACTTCATCTCAGATGCAAAGGTCTCTATCATCATAAAATAAATATAAATACAGGACTTAAACAAAGGGATAATCACTAACAGTTCCCTAGTTTTCAGTAATTAAAATACAAAGAGTATTTGCACCAGTGTTTCCAGAAACACGAGGAATACCTTAGTCTGGGCTGAGAAAGACCCTTTCTGACAGTTTACATTTCTTTTTGGTCATTTTCAATCTCTTTTCATCACTTTGGGAATCTTTGTAGTTGGTGTGCCTTGCTTTTCTTGTCATTTAGGGTTAGGGGGGGTCTATCCTTTTGTTGACATTTGGGTCTTTTTGAGGCTAGGGCTGGGCGATATGACCTCAAATCAACATCACGATTAATTGAACATGTTACCTCGATTATGATTCTCTACTGTAAATATGCTCAACTATTAAAGCTGGGATATTTGTTCTAATGAAAGAGTGATCATATCTGATTAACTATTTTGTGGTTATTAATGAATATTTCGAACTGAAATCAAAGCATCGCTTGAAATGACAACGACGCATTTGAGTTTTAAAGTAGAAATGAACTTGTCAAAAACAGTAGAAAAAAAATAACTTGCATGTCTTGCAAACAGTGTTCCCGTAGTGTTTACATTTGACTTCTTTTTGTTCGGTGTCGTCTTCCCTAAAGACGAAATGTGTTCAAACGCGAGACACTGCTGCCCTGGAAATTAATCGAAATAATCGACATGGGCAAGATTACGTCGGTTAGAGGTTCTAAATGTCGTTTTCGATTAATTTTCGATTAATTACCCAGCCCTATTTGAGGTTGTTTTGCAGTCTCTTTGTTGACATTTAGCATACATTTAAAGTCATTTGTGGTTATTTTGTAATTATTTTGTACTTATCTTTGAGTCTCTTTTTGGTCATTTTTGAATCTTTTTTGCTTTCATCTTTATGGTTGATCTGCCTTGACCTTTCTAATGATTTGTTTCTCTGTTGAAACATTGCATGGTTTAAATACTGTTTCTGTTTTCTTGTGGTAGGCTAATTGTGACTCTTTTCGTTGTGTTGTGCCTGTGTTCTTGTGTTTCTTAGCAGTCTTTTTGAGTCTCTTCTGTGTTATCTATTGACACTCTCCAATCAGCTCTCTGCCTCCAAAGTTCAAACTACGGAACATTAAGCCTGCGGACACTCGAGAAAACACACTTCACAAAGTGAGAAAAGTTCAAGTTGAAGGTTTGCAGCTTGTTGCTGTATCATCAGTTTGATTGAGGGTCTTTTAGAGACGCTCTAATCACGCTCTTTTTTTATTTATTTATCGTCCGCTGCCCAGTGTCACCCGGTGTCACCGAGTCCTGGATTCAACCGCAGACCACCCCTCCTTGTCTATTTTTATGTCCACAGAGAAAATCAGAGTGTTGTCAAGGTAACAGAGTGCCATACAGCTGCTTTTAGATTTGAAATGGGCGACCTGGAGTTTGATCTAATCTGAAACACATTGCCTGTCTGGAGCTGGCAGGCATTGACAGGCCAGTGGCTGTAAAATCATGTGTGTGTGTTCATGTGTGCGTGTGTCGTTTTATGCCCTAGAGGTTCGGTTCAATCATACTTTTTGATTGATGTGAGTAATTATACTTTTATCCACTTTCCCCCCCACATATCGTTAAATTGATTTGAAACGTGCGTCACACACTGCCTGACACTCAGTGGATTTTTAATCTGTTATTAATTATCGGTTTAATCACTCCATTGAGTGTTGTGATGTGATCAAAGGGCAGGAGCATCATCCAGGATTCATTGCGCTCTGTTTAGCATCGGCATATTGAAGTCTCGTAACCTTTTAGCTGCAGGCTGCTGTGAGATGAGAGGGTGTAGCTGTTTATCAGACGTTTGTTTGAGGGCTGGTCTAATTGATTCAATTTGTTCAAGAGAAACAAGAAAGAAAAGTCATGTGACATCATTTACTAACACACAACTATGAGTGGCTTGTTGCAAAGTTGTCCACAAGATGGCAGCATCTCTCTTTATGTGGAAAACTGAACAGTGAGGAAACAAGATCTCTGATAGTTTCCCTTAGTGTGACACTTTAAAGGGTACAAACTTACCTTTTAAAAATGCACATTAAATATTATAATCAAGATTTCTTGTTCTGCAGAAAAAGAGCGCTCCACTTTTATGCTAAATAAAGATTCATCATGCGTGTGTATTAAAGTATGCAAGTAGTAACCATCAGTTATTTGTGCCCAACCTTAATTATGCTCATATCAGGGCGCCAGATAGCCTAGCGGATATGAGGCGTGCCCTACGTACGGAAGCTATAGTCTTTGACGCAGAGACTGTGGGTTTGAATCCGACCTCAGCCCTTTGCTGCATGTCATCTCTCCTGCTCTCTCCTAACAAGAGCCCATCTGTCTTCAGCTGTCCTATCCAATAAAACCAAAATGACCCAAAAATATCTTTAAAACAAAAAAAATGCACATACCTGCAGAACTGTGCAGCTGCTCCAATGAACTTTTATCAATCAATCAATTACTTAATCAACCTTTATTCATACTCGAGAGATCATTGAGGGCTAACTCTCATTTACAATGACATCCTGTCATCTGAGTCAATTAAAGACAGACAATAAGCATTTAAAGAACCAGAAGACAGATGTACGGTGGCCCTGAAGGTCAACTGCACAAATATTCCCTGAAACACAAGTACATTTATTTATTTTTTGTTAGTTTTCTAAGATTCATTTTTAGTCTTTCTATGCCTTTATTTAAGATATAGGACAGTGGGATAGAGTCAGAAATAGAGGTGAGAGAGAGAGAGAGAGAGAGAGAGAGAGAGAGAGAGAGAGAGAGAGCAATGACATAGGGGGTAAAGGAGTCACAGGTTGGATTCAAACCTGGGCTGCCCGCTCTCGAGGACTATAGCCTCTCTACATGGGGCAGGCTCACTAACCGACAGGCTACCGGCACCCCATCCATTTTGTTTTTAACTTAAACATAGGTCATGCAAGATCAAATACTTGTATTATTATTATTGCTCTGCTGCAGGGCTGCCTCGGTAAAGAGACCTCAGTCTCAGTGGGTTCTCTGTGCTAAAATAAAGGATAAATAAAATGCATATCACGTCTTCCCCTGAGAGACGACCACCCAACCTTATTAAACAAGAGACAACAATGTGTGTGATAGGCGTCACCGGTAATAAATGTTGCACATGAGTGGTGGGCTGAGTTAAGACGTTTAAGGGTTGTGGAGGGTGCACGCCTACAGATAACATCACCATATAGTCCAACACTGACGTAAACGCTGCCTCCACAACCCTCTTTGTCTTCCTTTAAGGTTACTTATATGAAAGCTAATTATGATGCGGTTGAATTATTGCGTTTTCATACTTCATCTTATATTGCTTGTTTGGATTTCATTCTGTTATATTAAAGTTCCTTGACAGTGAGAGTACCGCTGTTTCATAGCCTTTTATGTCTCTATTTTCTTTTACATCATTAGCAGCAGAGAAGTGCAGGACACACTTTAATGAATTAAGATATATAGTGTAGGATAACCCCACTGGTTCCCAAGCTAGGGGGTTTGGCCTCTCCAAAGTGTCACTCACAAGACATATGTGGGGGGTCTTGAGAAATCAATGGTGCAGAAAATAATCAAAATTAAGGTAAGGTGTTAAATTCTGTCAAGATTTTGCGGACAATTCTCTAACCTTTGTCTTTTTTGGGGGGGGGATAAAGTTCTGCAACATGAGAGCCAGACAAGATGTCTTATTAGAAATGTCCAAATGCACAAAACCAGTTTAATATCTTTAACAATGTTTTGTTTTATGAGCTTGTTATAGTCATTATATGTATCATGTTAATGTGAAAAGAAATTAAAGCTGTTTTATGGCTATGTTCCTTTAAATTACAGTTACATAGAAGTATAAAGTAGCAGGAAAGAGAAATACTCAGGAACCACAAGCATCTTAAAATTGTTCTTAAACACCGTCCAACAGTTAATGTTGCTGGTTCTGCTGGTCAGTGTGCTCGGCTCCGCTGTGGTTTGGATCAGAAATGGTCTGCAGAGATACAAGAGATTTTTGTTGTTGCTTGAGTTGGCTTTACTTCCTCATTGTTTGGGGTCCCACAGAGCCCACCACTTTATGTGTAAAATGTACAACAATAACCGCTGAAAAACCTCCTTTCTGTTTTACTTAGAAGCCAAATGGAAGAACGTATCGGCATCATTAAATGGAAAATCCACAAAACCTCAGCTGGAGTGGTGTCACATACAAAAATCAAGATGTGAGCTTGGCTGAATTTTATTCAAGATGTTTGACTAATTACACATCCACAGCCCAATCCGGTTTAAGTATTTAGATATAAAGCGCAAGACACGTCCAGTGGACAACTTTGTTGCAGCTGTTGTTACCAAACTATTAGAAAACAATTACTGAGATGAAAAATACAGGAAGCCTCAAATACTGACGCCATGTTCTTATTTTATTGCTTAGTCTTACGTTTTTAAGGAGGCCCAAAGAGACATGCGTGCAAACATTTTAGTTTACTTTTTTTTCTTGTGATAACAAGTACATTTCTATTTCTCAATCTCAGGTTATCAACACTAGCTTTTCTATAAAATAACTAGTTTAGTCATCAAGAAATTGACTCGTTATGATGGGAATTCAGAGTTGTTATCCCGAGATAACAATCTCGAGAAAACAACTGGAAATAACTCGTAATCATGGTTAAAAGCAGGGTTGGTAATTTTCGAAAACTGGCATGATTTTGGAAGTAGTATTCCCTCAGTGCTCCGTCCCCCTCCCCTCTGTACTCCTATAAAAGCCACGCCCCTCACTTACATTCACGAGCGCCGTTGCTCCAGAAGCGGACCTCAGCTCATCGCTTGCATTGTTTAGAAACTACATCGTCTCATGCCTAGTGGTTATGACACGTCCCATGTATGGAAACGATAGTCCCCAGCGCAGCGGACGTGGGTTCGAATCCGACCTCGGCCCTTTGCTGCATGTCACCCCCCTCTCTTTCCTTCAAACATTTCCTGTCTCTCTTCAGCTGTCCTCCTATCTAATAAAGGCAAAAAGGCCCCAAAAATAAATCTTTAAATGAGTTATTTTTAACCATAACTAAATGTAACATGAAGCAAAATGTTCTTTACCACACCCTTTTTACCATTTATAAGCAGCTTATAGACTTGTATTTAGGGGATACTAGCTGAATGCTCTTATAATGACATGTTGATGTTTTTAACAGATTTCTTCCCCCATGATCATTTATGATATCAATATCATTACAACTTTCTCTGCCTCGGCCTCTGGTTATTAAAGCTCGCACAAACAGTTTTAGATATCGACAAAAACATAAGTAGACACTTGAAAAAACTAAATATATCTGCTTACAGCTATCAAAGTGAGTTATAAACCATCTATGAAATGTGTATGTGCTGCTTATGAATGTAAAAGTGTTACCTGAAGAGAACCTGAAGTGTGGCAGCTTAATAACTTTGATTATCATTATGAATGTGTGTGCATCTGCATGCATGCTTGTGTGTTTTAGTGTGTCTATGTGTGTGTGTGTGTGTGTGTGTGTGTGTGTGTGTGTGTGTGTGTGTGTGTGTGTGTGTGTGTGTGTGTGTGTGTGTGTGTGTGTGTGTGTGCCTGACAGAGTCCAGAGTATCTCATGTAAACTTGTGTGTTTGCCTTCACACCAGGCGTCAGGAGCCACCCATAAAAACCTCTTTCCTCTGCAACTAAACAAAAAAGCCAAACACCCGTAAAGGCAACCTTCTTTATTACCCCTTTCGTATTGATTGAGAGAAAACCGAGCAGCGCGGTGCCAGGTCGTATAAAAGAGCAGACCGAACGGGTGAGGCAACGTAAATCCTTTAGTCCCTTGTAAATAGCTTTAATACACCCGAGGCGCCAAATCACTTGACCTGCGTTAGCCCTGCCGTTTGGGGGCTTTCTGGCTGACTGAGCAGTGTGGAGCCAGTCCTTCTCCTCCCATTCTCTGCCTGTCAGTCCAGGTAATAGTCAAGGCCTTATTAGTGACACACATGCCCTGCCTAGGCTTCAAACATTCAGTGAAACTGGTGTATTAAATCAGCTGCTTGGAGCCATGCTTTTTCCTATACTCCAACTCTTTGATCTTTCCTTTTTATTGCAGGGAAAAGTGTTTCTTCACCATGCAAGTGCTGGATCTGTGTGTTTGTGTTGTTGGCCGCATGATCTCGGAAAGCTAACAGCTTAGTGCAACTTTTGGGAAGATCCACGGAGCATCAGTGAGTCATATAACTACCAGGAATTGTGAAACTGTGGTTTGAGGTGTGAGGTGTATCAGAGCCAGATTCCGACAAGGTATGCATTAAGTACACACATCAAGTACACACAGTACACAGGTGTGTCTTGTTTTAATTCATTGCATACAGAGACTCCTTGAGAAAAGAATATTTTTTTAGCATGATATCTAAATCTGGCCGTGCTCTATAATGAAAACTGTCTCTCAACTTGAATGTTCATTTCTGGCCGCCCTGACAGCAGACATGCACTTGCTTGGTGTTGCAGAGCAGAGAGAGCGAGAGCCTGAGGGGCTGTGGACAGCTGCTCAGAGGGGTAAAACTCTCGACAAAAGCAGCATTTATCCACGGTGGGCTCTGCATGGGAGCTTGACCGCTGGAAATAAAGACACAGTATGTGAGAGAATATCCAAGGAAATGCCGTCACACAGCCAGTTGTCCCTGGACAGGAGCACACAGCTGTTAGCCACACCGCTCCTCGCTGTGGACGCTGCAGAGTGATGTTAAACACACACACACAAGCACGTCTAAGCATCCACTAACAGTACAAGTTCTCAGTCACAGCCACACAAAGGGTTCCAACACGGTGTTTTATCATTCAGTTTATAGGACAGTTTTACAATTTTGATATCGTCTCCAAACAAAACTCATGCCAAGATTTTGTCCTGTTGTAATACTGTTCATATACTGGCCACTTAGAGATCTAATCCTAACCATAAACTTTATATTAGCAGCTGACATAGCCACTGTGACATCACAAATCCGTCTGCAGACCATCTCTGTTTGGAATTGTCTGCCGCCATATATTATTTTGCAAGCCTGAAGTGAGCATATTTTGCACAAAAAGATGCAGCTTGAGGGTGGCGAGGAGTTAGCAAATGCTAACTAATGCTATCACTTGCTTGGTTAGCAAGGTGCAATAGTTGATGTGATAATGGAAAGCTAACCTTAAACTGTAAACATTGTGCTTGACGGGAAAAAGCCTTTGGACACAATTAGCATGAAGCTGGTCGTGAAAATTGAGTTTTAGTCCACTGAAGAATGGGTTATTCCCTCTGATGTTGGTAGAGACCAAAAACAGAGCTAAAATGAGAGTTTATGGAGGACTCTAATCAATCAAGAGGACACAAGTTCACCTCATAAGCTTGACCTAGTTTTCTCCACAACTGGTTTTATATGAACCCAAGTAACCAAACATAATTAACTTCTTGTTGTATTTTAGAGTTTGTCTTTTCAGATCAGATGTCCCCTATTGTGTTGCCTTGGACATAATGTCCTTGCTAAGGCACCACAGAGTAACACAGAGAGGGAATATGATTTTTCCAATCCAGACTGTTAAAACTTTGTACTTATTGCCTTTAAAAACACAAGGGTGACTAAAGAGTTTTACATGGGGATCATGTTGGAAGGCAATCTTTTGATGCCTTGAAAGTACAGATTATTACACCAAGCAAAAACTGGGAAATGTAAATATGGGCACATGAATTGTATTAAGACAGACTTTAAAGATTGTGAACCTATCCTCCAGTGTGTAAAGGAGACACAAATGGGAAATTTGCGCTCCAGAAGTCTATTTTTGAATCAGGTGCAGTAAAGCTCCACAGCTGTCAGGAGCACTTGAGTTTTATTTCATGCAACACAGTCGTGTGCCATGCAAAAATCTGATTACACTGCCCGAGGACACTGCCAACCACTCCTCAAGCACCTTGTATGTGTGCGTCCCGAGTGTGTCTACATGAGAAGTTTCAGCATTGTTCTTGTTGCAGTTTCTGCCTCTGGAGCTGAGTGAGGAAACATAGCAGGAGGCGGGCCTGTGCATACCATTAACTCACAAAGCACTCATTACAGGAGTATCTCCCGTATCCTCTATACCAGCAAAACATGTCACCTCACGTTCTCCACCTCACTCTGAACACCGCAGCACTCAAACCCAACACCTCTTTGGCACCGCGCTTCACTCTAACCATGACTCACTTGAGTGAAATGCCTCAAACATTACAGTTGCCAAATTATGAAGCGAACAGAAATGTATGCACGGGGCTCGGCCTCCTCTTCTCGTAACAAGGAGGGGGGCCGGCGACATAGTGACGCAGCCTCTTGCAACCCACCAGCAGGCCCCCTTTTCTGCAAAACAAACTGACATGTTTTGCCTCCATATGGGACCATATATTTTATTTACTGTCAACACCAGAGCTAGAGAAATGAGGTAAGAGTCTGCAGACAGACATTAAATTACAGCCATAATTGCTCAGCTTCATTATGGGGGCTCTGCGAAACATGCTCCAACACTGATTGGTGCATAAACAGCAGCTCCAGGTAGTTATCTTTGTAGAAGTCACCACATTATCTGCCCTTACTTTCTGATGAGTGATCTGAGTGCATGTAAATGGCGCATACTTCTTTTATAAGGTAATTACATGTTTAGTGGCTCCATGTCTGGATTAGTGAAAGTATGAAAGCATCCTACCCTGAGATGTAGCCATAGCTACTCTGCAATTACACTACGACTTGTAAAAAAAAAATACTCCAGTATGTCGCATCATGTTAAGGTTACGACCTGGGATTGCACTGATAACAAGCAGCATTTGGCTACAGTATGGAAACAATTTGGCAATTCCTGGACCTCAATTAAATCAAATCAAACCTAGTAAGAAGCAAATCAGGTATTTCTATATCAGGCTGTCATCTTGAGGTATGCCCCGAGAGTACTTTACTTAAAAACTAGTGTCACAATCAGTGCATCAATGCAGACTGGAGCAGGGCTCATCAGAGATGGGCCTGTCAGCAGCTGTTTCAGTCTGTTGCACGGTGTGGAAAAGCTCTGTCATGGCCTACCTAATGGTAATTGTTTGGGGCAGTGAGAGGCAAGGGTCTTGTCTGCATGCTGGTGTCTCAGAGGGTTTTGAGAGGAGGCGACAGCAGTGATAGTGGAGGACAAGGGGGGGGGCTATATGAGAGGAGACAGAGATTTCTGTAAACAAGATTGTATGGTTTAAGAGTAGGCTACATGGGGATGAATATCAGTGATATGTGGTACATTCAGAATCCACCATCCATCAGGTAAATATAAAGGAACTGGATGGTATTGCACATTACGTTTAAATGTTAAGCGGTGTGGTAATACTTTATCAAGTCATGCCATATAAATTGGGTTTCTGAACAAGTTTGCTAGCTAGCAGCAGTCTGCTACATCACACATCTGTTGCTCTGATTGGTCATAGCCTCCAAAGTTTTGGTCGTTGTCCATTGATAACGAATTGGAAATCAACTTAGAGGTTCAAGACTTTGTTGTTTTTACATTCGTCTGATGTAACCCGTCTGTGTAACAGATGTACAACCTCTTGAATTATTTGTGCTTAGCCTCTTGAATCCATTTTAACCGATTCAATACTGTTGTGTTATTTTGACATTTCCAATGTGGGTGTTGCAGTCTTTGCCATCGTCAACCTACATTATTGAAAAGTTTAGCCTATATGCGGACGTGCAAAAAGGTGCAGTTCCTCTAGTATCCACTTGAGGTTGGCTTCAAAGGCCAAGGTATCTCAATTAGGTCCCATGTTAAAATGCCCATTTTCAGCAGTAAAAAAACATGTTCACAGCCTGGTTTAAAAAAAACCAGGTTTGGTCTAAAGAGCTCTTTGTTTATTGGTACACACTTTAACAGGGAAACCTTTTTTATAACTTATGTATTTTGTTGAAAGCAAGGCTAAGAGTTATGCATAAGTCTGCATAATCAGGGACGTTGTAGCTGTTTGCCAGAGGAGCTTAAGGCCCGCTTTAACTACAACTCTTTGCCTGTTTTTAGAATGATGAAAAGTTAGGTGGAGATATAATTTCCAAGATGGTGACTGCTATTTTTTGGCTTCAAAACACTTCTTCAGAAACCATCACTGAGACTATGTCCATGTTTTATACAATCTCTGAGTTTTTGGGAAGAAAATCAGAGGTAGGGTCCAAAAAGAAAAACTACAAAAAACTCAGAAGACGGCCTTCCATAAAATACAATAAAAGGTTAAGCACCCCTTCCGATTTTCATACAGTCCCTAAAATGGTAAGAAAGGTGAGGGAAGAGGAAAAAGTGGGAGACCAGGAGAAAGAGAGGGGGAGAAAAAGTGTCGGGAAGAGAGAGAGAGATGGCGTCTCAGACAGACTGTCTGGCTGCAGCAGGATCTTCAGCACTCAGCGTCATATGATTCTGGGGTCAGAGGTTATCCCCACTGATGAATATCGGGCCGAAGCCTCGTCTCCCTCACAAAAGAAAGGGAGTTGTTTTCACTCCCTGAGTCTGGAAAGTTTATTTCAGGAATCCATCCTGCCAGCACGAGACTGTAAACCTGTCTCAAGTCAGAAGAGTTACGTCCACAAATATTACTTTTTTTTTTTTTACGATTTCATTGGCCTGCCAAAACATCAAGAGATGCTCTTTCCCATTCAAGTGCATTTATGTGTGTAATCACGCTACAGAGAAAGGTATGTACACACGGTTTGTGTGTGTATTTCCTCATGAAAAATTCATTCCTGGGATTTTGAAGATTATAGTTTGCAGACTGTGAGCTGTGTGAAAGTACACTTGTGTTTTGTGTTTATGCTTTCATACTGAACGTCTCGTCCGAAAGCCGTCTCATTATATCCCTCCGTCTTAGGGTGGTAATACAGCAGCTTTATTGGCAATGAGGATGAGCAACAGCCTCAGGAACAGACAATACACATCTTATTATTTCCTTATATGAACATACAAGTTTTTTTCATCCAAAAAGCTGTTCTATGTATGTACATCTTTAGAAATCTTCCCACAAATGTGCAGACTTGTGATAATGAATAATAACAGGGCATTTCAAATAACACTGTCAGCAGGATTTCTACTAAAAGCTTCTGGGAGATTATAGCTGCCCAGGAGTGACAAGTGTGATATATGAGATCACACGTGAACAAACGGATTGTATTTATGAGCCTACCCGAACAGTCTGCCCCCGGATATACACAATCGTTTGACAGGCTTGATTTGAGTAATGAAAAACCACACAGGCTCTACATGCAGACTGAGAAAAGGTCGGTCTGAAGGGTCAAGCTGCAAAAAAAGAAAAGGAAGGCAGGGGTTCAGATGAAGATAAATCTGTGGGTTCCCCAAAAACTGTAGGTAAATTGGTGTTGCTCTGGTGGGAGAGAGAGGCAGGGTGCGGCCAGGTATGAGGTTTACAGATCATTAACAAGCTGACAACAAGAGGAGTGAGCGCTGAAATTTGATGGGATATAAAAAGGGAGAAGGAGGTTTGCAGAGGGATGAATTTACTGCCTGACAAAAATGTTCTACTTCAAACTCATTTACTTACATAGATCGAGTTTGAGGCTTGTGCAAGAGATTTTAGACTTAAACATCACTCTCCACCACACCATCCTTATAATAAGCAAGGATAAGCCTCTTAAGACGCGTCATGGCCTAAAAATGTCCTGACGAGTCTTTACATTATTTCAACTCTTCGGTTGTGCACATAGATAAATAAACACAGAATTACAGAGAATAGAAAAGAAAATCAAGCCACCGCTCTCCTCCAGCGACACACCTCCAACCCCCCTCCCCTTGCGTTCGTACGAAGGAGATAACAAATGGAACGCAGCATAATTAAGCACCAATAAGCTCAAGCCGGAGGACAAAATTGTCCTTGGCCCGAGCTGCAATTGCCTGTGGCCTGAATTGTTTCGTTAGCAGGCTTAGCTTAGCACACTTAAGTTAGCTTGTAGCTTCACATTGCATGTAAATTTACACAGAAGAACTGTTATCTAAAAATGATTATGTACTATTCAAATAAGCAGTGAGTTTGTTGTTGTTCTTTTCTGTAGTCCTTGACTCAGGGCGCACTCACTCATGTCCCATACCGTGCTTAAGCAAGATTGTCCCCCCGCCTTATTCCCCCGCTGGCCTGCACTCACACTGCTCCAGGACTAACCGGACTTGAGCTCGGTTACCTATTGTACGTAAGGTCTTACCCTTTTTTTTTTTTTTATCGGGGAAGGATGGAGAAGACGATGTTGACTACAAGAGGTGCTGTAGTTAGTTCATGAAAAAGAGCAACTGTCAGTTTCTCAATTTCAGAGCAGAAATCACCCTCGGGCCCAGCTTTTCATAATCAATGCCTCAACTGCCCCTTATCACTGGCAGGCCTTATCTTATCCACACCATCAACCTGACTACCAGACCAGTTCTGCTGTTTTTATTCCCATGAGCCCCACGACTGAGTCCCCTCACCTGCTCCCCCTCGCTCTGTCCTCTGCTATCACTGTGGAAAACATAATGAGGGATATTTTCCCTTATTAGTGACAATAGTACTATTTAAGGCCCAATCATCTGTCATACAGAGATGCATGTAATACACTGAATGTCTGACGTGTTTTTCATAAAAACTGAGATTAGTGCTGCTGTTGCATAAGAAAGCTTGAGAACATTTTGCTATATTTGGAGGTTTGAGGAGTTGTACGTCTAGATAGATAGATAGATAGATAGATAGATAGATAGATAGATAGATAGATAGATAGATAGATAGATAGATAGATAGATAGATAGATAGATAGATAGATAGATAGATAGATAGATAGATAGATAGATAGATAGATAGATAGATAGATAGATAGATAGATAGATAGATAGATAGATCCATCCATTGTCATAGTTGGACTCAGATGCTCATCCACAATCATGGCGTGTCCTATTTCTGTCATCTGTCCTTCTGAGACTCTTTAAATAAGAACAAAAACAGGAGTAAGTATTATTAGATTCTTCTAGCTTGTCATTACATCCAACATATTTTTTGCACAGCAGTTGACATCACCATAAAGTATTTAAAAAAAGGCCTCACCTTATTACTCCAGAACATGAAGTCTTGTATTTTTTAGTTGCCTTCTGAAAAAATGCAACTCCAGGAAAGTTTCACGTTCAAATATGGTTACACTGCAAACATGAACTTGTAAAAGCTGAACCAGCATGCTTTTATTGTTCCACGTTTACCATTGTGTGACAAATATAGGCTAAAAATGCACAGCTCATGTTGTAGCCCAAATTGCAGATCACTGAGTTCATGGAAGCATTGCACTTCCTGTTTGTATCCCCCAAAGCATTTTTGGGAACCGTATATCTCAAAATGTGAGCATTACATTCCCCTAAGTAGAAGAAAGTTGACCAGGGGTGTTGGAGAGGAGAGGTGTCTCAGTTTAGTTTGTATTTGTCTCAAAATCTTTGTCTCAGTGTCTTACTTTGATCCAAAATTAAACAAAGTGCTAAAAACTACAAGTCACACAAAACTAAGCTAGGTGTTTGCCCCTGTTTCCAGTAGTTTGCAGAGCTTAGCTAAATATCCCCAGTATTGTATTTAACCCACAGGCAAGAGAGTTGCAGCAATCTTTTCATCAAAATGTCAGAAAAAGGCAAATAAATGTATTCCAAAGAATGCAAAACCGTTTCTGTAACACATAAAAACACCCAGACACAAACAAAGTAATGAGGCTTTAAAGAAGTCAGACAAAACAGGGACCAAATGAGCACAATAGGTCTTGGTCTGCATGTGCAATTGTCCCTAATTATGACTATGATTCAAGGGAGCTCCACATTCCAGTGCCTCTTATGGTTTTGCTGCTATGTATCTTGGAGCCTGTGGAGCCATTAACACGATACCAATCTCACCAATGGCTCCAGTTTGGGCCTCCCATGGGCTCCTGAATGCAACCTGTCCAGCTCGAGGGGATCCAAACATCCACCTACCCTCCTGACTCACACACTTTTCTCCCTGAGGAGGTGGGCATCAGGACAAACAATCAATGCCAATGACAGATCCACGTCAGACAGAGCCTAATTATGGGAACAGCGCTCTGAGAGATATTGTGTCATTAAAACCCACCGTCTCCACTCCAACTACACCAGACTCTTCCCTGCTGCCCGTCCATGCTGTGAAGTGCATTTGTGTGTGTGTGTATCAACCTTGTTCTAATGTGCCCCTTGTCCTCATGTAACTTTTTGTGTTGCAATCAGATCACTCTTATCCTGAACAGGTTGTTAAGTGAACCTGCAAAGATAAATGGATGCAGACAAAAGAGAGACATGACAAACAACATTTTTAGAGGCCATGTCTGACTGAGGGAAGCCTCAAATACTCCTAACAGCCGCAATCTGAGAACTAAATTACTGAAAATACTTACATAGCTGCTGTCTGATTTTGAAACCATTCTCGCCCAGACACCATTAATACAATTGTTTACTCAGAGGAAGATATGACACATTCAGTTTGCAAAGACTGCAGAAAAGTGGTCTTGGCACTCAAATTGGACAGGTATATCAGGTTAATGACCTGCAGGCATTGTACAAAGACGTGATCTGTGTTTGTGTTTCTTGTCTTCTGCGAGGCAATATTAGAGAAGCTGAGCCAAACTACAAACCATGTCAGCCTGGAGGCCAAACAAAGCTGAGCAACAGATAAATGTCAATTATCAATTGTCAATCAATAATTATTATCTATCTATTTCAATTTAAAGTCCTGTGACAGATTGGTGAGATGGCAGCTGAGCAACTAAAACACAAAATGAATCACAGGCTAACACTGGCTGTAGGCTAGGTAAGCTGTTTTCCTATTTGCAGGCAGATTATCTTTCTGCCATTTAGCCAAAATACGATAATTGAAAACTTGAATTCGAAATTCATATTTCCCTTTTATCACACCTAAAAACACAGCAACTTTAAGGAACAGCAACAATCTACAGAATCTGCCCTCCCACTAAATAAGGATAGTTGGATCAGTTAGCCAAAGCTAACCTTTGCCGGCTCGCCACACCTGCAAAGCTCTTATGCTAATTGCAGGATATAAGCGTCATCGGTTCCAACAATTCCTGCTGCATTCTCACATCGCATCCCGGCTTCACGCTGAAAATGTACTAGGGGACTGGCAGAAAAAATTCAGCAGTTTGCCTTCAAACATGCAGCTCGCCCTGAACATTTCTGGAAGTTTTTAGGAGTTTTGTGCAAGTGTGAAACCCCCATATGTGAACTATTTGTGTTCGGTGGTAACAAGTTGACTGATTAAACATCAAAAAAGACTAAAATAAATACGACCATTCATTTTGGAGTTTTGTTTCTTGACACCGATAAGTCTAAATCCAATATTTCATTTCTTTTAGCTCTGTTTTTGGTCCCCTCCACCTTCTGAAGAAAAACACATTTGTCTCTTTAGCCAATACTGTGTTTGCTAGCTTGTTGCCAAATGCATCTGATGGCCTTTTGGTTTTGTGCGATGTATTGTGTTTTTTTCAGAGGTTTTCCTCTTTAAAAAAGTGCATGCAGGAGCCATAAACAAGAATATGAGAGGGTTGAGTGAGAACCAAAACAGTAAAGTTGTGGGCCAGAAAACCAAAACACTGATCTGTAAACACTAGAAAGCTCAGTACAGCTTTATAGAACTACTGTCAGAAGAACATTTTTAGCAGGATCATCACTATAAGGGAGCCTGACACCCTTTGACACGCAAATAGTCATTTGATTTATCATCAAATATAATATTGATTAGCTTCTTTAAAGAGCAAGCTGATAGGGCAAAAGTTCCTAAGAATTTGACTTTTCCAAGTTTTTCTTCATAATGTATTAAAAGGTCAATAAAACACTAAAGTTTCGTTTAACATTAACAAGCTTTTTTATTTAATCCTTTACGACTTATTGGAAAGAGTATCGGGATAACGAGTACATTCATGCAAAAATCAGCAAGGAACAAACTCCCCTGCAGTGCATTTCTCTTTCATCGTCTTCCCCGCTTGGTCAACACAGGGGACGGTATCGCAGCAACAGATTTGTTTGGGGCAGCCTGGGTATCAGCAGGACACGGACTGCTCGGCTCTGTTTGGAGTAACTTAGGCTGCTGTGAAAAAATCCATGGCATGCTAAAAACATAATATACAGGAGCCTGGCATCCCTAAGAGAGAGTCTGAATGTCTGTCCCTCTCTGCAGGTAGCCATGTTTGGAAGTGCTGACAAACAGAGAAGAAAGACAGAATGCACAGAGGCTGGACACTCTCCAAAATGTCACCTCCTCCTCATATTTGGGCTCCTACTATGGTAACAATAGTAATAACCCTGCTTGATTGTTGAGCTTATATTCAACTAAAGCACTTTTATTTAGAACTGGAAAAATTCCAATAAACTTCCTGCTTTATATGAATTTTCCCCTTTAAGGAAACGATATGTTTGGTTTTAGTTGTACCAACTCAGAATACTCAAACAAGATATTTAACATATTCAAAATGTTTCCCTGGACTACACCTTCAAAGTGTTTCAAGTTGTTGCCATTTTTTTTACTACATTTTACTTGAGTGGAAGATTTTGGCTGGATAGTGAGCTAAAGTTAGCTAAACTTGCAGCTCCCAAAGCCCTAAGAGTGTCAAAGATTTCAAAAGGATTTTTATGAAAAACTACTTCTATTCTGTGTTTTTACCATTTATTCTGGAGCACAGAAGACTTCTGTGTATAAGTCAACTCACAGCAGAAACCTTGTATTAACTCTAAAGAAATCTTAACCTAAAAACAAGCTAATACACTAACAAGCTAGCAGCTATAGCCTACCAACAACCTGCTTTCCAAGGAGGGTCAAAGAAACACAGACTTTATTCAGTAGTATGTAGGCTAATATTAATAGAACCATTTGATTGTGCTGAGGAGGAGACTGCTGCAGATAATCTGATTCCTGAGGATAAACGAAAACTGAAACAGAAATTGTAACTTTAAAGCAAGACACCTATCACTTAAATTTAGCTTCTAGCCTCCTGATGATGCATTTTTTGATAGCATGCCATTCTGTTTGTCCTGCATTGCACTGTGTACAGTGACAAAGCTAAAGAAGACTAAAATGTGGAGAACAATACAAGGAAATACTAATTTAATTATCCTAATTGTCGCATTAATTATAGTCCCCCTTTTTTTAAGGGATGTCTGTACACCAAGCGGTATCCTCCGGTGTTGAGTCAGTGTGAAATCATGCAGTTCCTTGAGTGTCCACTTGAGGCTAAAGCCCTGGAAGTCACATACATACCCATATTATAAAGTGCCCATCTTGACAGCAAAAACAAATGTGTCTATAGCCTGGATTTAGAGATGAATTCGGTCTGAAAAGGTCATTTGTTTATCAGCACACAGTGTACGGGGGTGAATTTTTTTTTTGGATTACTCATCTGTTTTGATTTTATAAAGAAGAAGAGTGACAGGCGAGCATGTTGTAGCTGTTTGTCAGAAGGCCTAAGGCCGTCTCAGCCCTCTTACTCTGCTACCAGGTTGACTGAAAGTTAGTTTCATTTCCAACACTGCGACCACCATCCATCGATGGGCTTCAACAGTCTGCTTCAGATACTAGTGATTGACATCACTGAGACTTCTTCCATGTTTTATACAGTCTATACTGTTTACAGGATAACGTTCGTCAAGACGTCACCAAATGACTCAGTCACTAAGGTAGAGGAATCTCATAATTAAGGCCTCATTAAAGCTGCATATACAAACTATGTTGGTTTACAGGGCAGACAGAAAACTCTCGGATTCACAATGAGGCCATTCATGATACCTCACTTCTCTGAAGGAAAAGAGAAAGAGCAGTTGCTCTTAGCATTTGGGCAGATGTAATTGCAATCACTCAGCTTGTCTGATGCTGATAATGGGGTGATGGGAAATTCCTGTCAGTCGTGGCGCAGGGTGGTTTCACAACCACTTTGGCAGGCTCCGTGTTCCACTGCAGGGCAGCGAATGCGTTACGGCATGCTCACATAGCTGTCATTAAACACATTTTGGAGAAAAAAAAACACACAAGGCAATCAAAACTCGTAAGTGTGTACCAGTCTGTCCTGCTTCTTTAGCAATACAAAGGCGAATATTATGTAAACGTATATCGTCTGTCAGCTCTGCACTGTTACACACGTTGAAAGACTTCAGAAAAAAAGAAAAGTAAATGTGCTTCAGGAGTCCCACTCACCTTATATACACTATTCTGGCCGAGCTATTTTCAACATCTTTATTTTCATTTGTCATTCTCAAAACATTTCTCTTGACTGGAAGTTTATGTGAAAATTAACCTGTGGGGAAATAAGAACATATATTAAGTGGTGCCTATAAATGCCGGGAAGTTCATTTTAAATAAAATAATGTTTGTTTTCAAAATTTTGGGCGTGCTTTCCAACAAGCAGTCCATTCCTGTCTGAATGTGTGCTACAGTAGGTGGCTGAAATAGCACGTGGGTGCAACGTTCTTGTGGTTCGTTCTCGGGTACAGTATGTGACACTTGGCATCTCAGCAATGCCTCCATGAGAGGCCTCTATTATAAGGCACTCATGCAATGATGCTAACAAGCTCATTTTACTGTCTGGACAAGCATTTGTGCAATAATGTCCGAGAGCTTCTTAGTACTGCTTTCAGAGACCACCCAAGAGCTGATTTGGTGGTAATGCAGATTTTCTAATAATCTCCAAAGAGTTGCAATAAAGTCCCTTTTTATACTGACATGCAGTTTGTTGTGATGGGCAACAGCTATTCAGTTTTAATCACAAGGGTGAAAGTTAAAGAGAGCCCTGGACACATGATCCTGAATGACATGCATGTTATTGTTTCTTACAGATTAGTTCTTGATATATTTAACAAGTAGATAACTGCAGCCATGAATTTAGCTGGCAGTCTGCCAGTGTTTGCAAAGGTATTTGAGGTATTTTACAATTCAAATGATGCCACAAAGAAATCCTAAGTATTCATGAACTCCAGATGATGCTTTCATACACACGACAGATACTAAAAAACTGAAAAACAAAAAGGGTAGAAATTCAAATGAAGTTGTATAAGGGTTGTTTCCCTTCCTTGAGCTATTCATAATACGGTCTTTAAATAATTAAGCATCACTATGATTTAAATCACCATGTGCAGAGAACAAGTGGCAACATTTAATAAAAGGTTTAATTTCAAAATACAGCATAGTATTGTAAAAAAAAAATGCAAAAAAGATATGAATTTATTCTTGCAATAATGTGGGGTTTTGACAGTTCAAAATATTGGAGTGAATCATATATTTTCTCAAACATAAATATCAAAACATCAATGCTCTCCAATGTTACCTGTGTTTCATTTATGATAAATTACAAACATCTGTACGTCCAAAGTTTTAGTTTTATATTAACCAGGAGAGAAACTCGTTAAGTTCTCCTTTTCAAGAGTGTCCTGGCCGAGACAGGCAGCAGCACAGATACCAACGTTTCTGTCAGACAATGAGCAGCTATACATACACACAAACGTAATATAAGGTACATGGACACATTAAAAGTAAAGCAGCAAATATTTGTCAAAAGTAATATAATACAGTAAAAAAAAAAGAACGTCAAAATGTTAGCAGGATACTTAAAAAAAAACTCTGTTTGGAAGAGAAACTTACTGCTAGCAACATGTAGCGTATAGCTTAAGCCATGTGTGCTGCTGGGAGCCAGGGCATGATAAATACTGTGCAGACCAATGCATACCACTCAGCACAAGATCTTTGTTTTTCATACTCATAGTCTACATCCATGCTAGTGACTCTCTAAGGCGGTACCGTTCTTTGTGCTAAATAGCTTGCTAACAATGACAATGCTAATATCTCAATCTTTAGCATTTCAAATGTTTAACATGTTTTCAACTTCTGTTGCATGTTAGCATATTTACACTGGTTACAATTCTTCCTGAGGGGAGCATGAATGTGTGTACCAAATGTTATTGTCTTCATCCTATAGATGTTGCAATCATTCAAGAACCCCAAATGTCAACCTCATGGTGGCGCTAGATGAAAAGCCAGTGGATTGCAGAAAGTTGGTAGAACTTTTTAGTTAGTGAACCACAAAACTTTTATTGGAATCCATTCAAAAATTGAGATATTTCTATCTCAAAAGCAGTGGACCAAAAGGCCAACAGAACCACGTAGAGCTGAGCCATTAGCATCGTTGGAAAGGCAGTTATAGCTGTTACAAAACAGGTAGTTTACAAATCATTTTTACGAGATCTTTTGAAGTCATTTCTGTACTTTGAGCATGTGTCCAATGTCCAGTGTACTCGCAGTCTATGTACCATATAACATATATAAATGTGATATTAAATCCAGGATAAAAATAACTATAGTTCATGACTGTGTACATTATAGATCATATTGACAAAAAAACATAAACATGTCAGTGTACATTGAACATACAAATGTACCTTTAAACATCAACAACATTGATATTTGGTTTTCTGCAAATGCCTTCAACAACCACGAAACAGGTACTGAAACGAACGTGTTCACTGCTTTGTTTTCAGGTTATTTTATTGGTGAGGAGACAGTCATCAAAGTTCCTTGAGGAAGTGGCAGTGCACTGCGAAAAACAAACTCTGTCCTTGAGTTCTTCTTCACACTGTCCTTTCATCGTCTGACAAACAGTCAAGTCAAAGTCACTTCCTTCAAACCTTCCTGTGGTTTGGTTCTGTGTGGTGGTGCGGATAAGCAGTCCTTTGCAGAAACAGGAAAAAGGCAGCCGTGGATGGCTTGGATGATGCCCTTTACATGTTTGAGGCTATACACCGAGCAGCATGCCCATAAAATCTGAACCGTTCTGTATCGTAATGGAAGCGCCTGCTGCATTATCCACAAATATGGAGGTGTACTGCCCGGCCTGCAGAGGAAAATAAAAGAAAGGGATGAAAAAGATCTCAAAAATACAGATTTCCACATTAACCATGTGTGTATGTCTGTGTGCTGCTTACCTGTAGCTCGAGCAACCCCTGCACGCTGACAGTAAATATCTTGCTGTTACTTTCTAATCCAACAATCATCTCCAGTGAGCTGCAGTCAGATGTAAAAAGAACATTTCCGATTAAATGCTGTGTTTTTTCAGCAATCCAAATTTGCATTTTTAAGACCACATTAAAAGGAAACAAAGTTTAAAATGCCTTCAAAATAAAAGATCTGCATTTTGAGAAATATTTGAAAACTCTAAGTAAGGCTATCACAACCAGAAGATTGGCAGAAAGACAGAAACAAGTAGCCAGGATTTAGCTCTAGGAAGTAGCATCAATTAAGCTCCCAAATTAACATGCTGTATCTAATGAGAATCATCCATTAAAATAGTGCGTAGAGAGAGTAGAGCAACTTCACCATCTGTGAACCTACTAAAGATTTGTTAAACTCACAAAGCGGCCAATTAGTCTTAAAAATATGGAAGTAAACCACGGGAACAAACTTGGTTTCGCTTTATTGAGACCAATGGAAGAAAAGCTGAATGAAAGTTTGCATTGACTAACAGCAGCTTGTGGAACAGAGACAAGTGGAAGATTGAGACTTTGGCTCTCCACTTCTTGGACAGCCACACCAGCTGCTTCTTCCTGTTTCCAGTCTTTCGGCTAAGCTAAAGAAACAGAGTAATGGTGTGTTCATACAACCTCTAACAAGCATCCAAGCCATTAAGACATTCTAAAACATTTCTCAAAGTCATTTTCAATGGAAGCTGGCAACATAAAGCTACAAGCTTATACATGAATGCTATTGGTTTAGCTTGTCGCGATGTTTTGCGCAGGGAGGCATCAGCCAATCATATGGTAATGTTTCAATTCAATCCACGCCTGTTCACCTTGAACAAAAGCCTTGTTCTATCCCATGTACGAATGGGTGGAAAACATATTCTCCAACCTGTCCTGAAGACAGGGAATACACTACCAAGTTGATATAAAGTAGATTTGTTTAATGTGCAAATTCAAGAGCAGTTTCCAGCCAGCATCCCCTTCCAGTACTGAAAACCTCCTGCACCCATCAATCCTTCTACGAGGAGGTTTAAAAACCAAACCCTCCGCCAGTGTTCAATACCAAGAATGAGCTACACAGCTAACAGCTACAACAAGGACAGACTACTCAGGTCCTCTGAGTAGTCTGTCGTTGTTGTCCCTTGAGCTCAGTGGATACTCAGAGGCAGCCCTCGTTCCCTCATCAGAGGCGCTAACTCATTAAATTAATTCAAAGCACAACTCAAAAAACCGACCTTTTTCACCTGGCGTTTGAAATAAGTTAAAACTAATTGGGTTTAAAAAAAATGTCTTTCTAGTTGTTGTTGTTGTTTTTACACCTTCTCAAAAGCACTTTGGTCAGCTGAGGCTGTTTTAAATGTGCTTTACAAATAAACGTGACTTGATTCACTGGAGGCTCAATAGAGGCAGAACAGTACTAGTTCTGACAGGCTGTGCAAAAGGGTGCTAGTAACAGTTAGTGGTCGCTTTCCCAGAGCTTGCAGAGGACATCAGAGGGGGAACCAGAACATATTTTCTCCATAAAATGATATCCAATTTCAGTGAAAACAGTTATTAAGTTGTGGTTTTGCACAGTAGTCAGTGAAGGCAGGACCCCAGAAAACACTCTGCTTCACATCCAAAAAGCCCATGACAACATTAGCATGTTAAAAACCTTTGAGTAGCACTTTAAAGGTGAATCTGTACCAATAAAGCTGGTGAGGCTTGGCTGTTTTGTACCTTTGTCACTTGTTGTGGGAACAGTTAGCATATTGTCCCAAATGTCAAACTCTCTTAACTCCGAGTGCTCTCAGGGTCTGTATAGATGGTTATAACATGACTGCAGGCTTATAACCACACAGTGCGAGCACTGGCTCCTGTTAAGTGGAAAATGCTTCATTTTTATGGCAAATCAATCATGTTTGTCTTCACTCCGACTGCCATCACAATGAGCCTCATTGCACATTCTCTGCATTTTCATGTGTGGGAGCGAGACTGGCTGGGGGTTTGGCTCGAAAAAGCAAGAGTCAAGGACTCATTTGGGTTAGGTAACCCGTCATAATAATATTATTTATACGTTCCCCTCATTGTACCACGCTCGAAGAGAGGCTGTGGAGCTCTGACAAGTCTGGGAGAGACTTCAGGGAGCAATTCATATCAGACATTTTCACGGACTTTATGTAAACAGTAGTTTTGAAATATTTGATAGAACGGTTCCCCAACTGGATTTGTATTTTTTCGCAATGTTGATGAATGAGATACTTCATAATGTGTCTCCCACATCCCAAAGAAGGACATTTCACTGCAGTGCCACTGAATAAAACAAGCTGTCTGCAGAGTCAAAGGTGAGTCTATAAAGATTAGTTAGGCGACCGGGCTCTTAGTGAGAGGACATTTCCTTTAAAGACCTGCTCTGCTTTTACACAGGAAATGCCACACTGGTTCCACACAAAGTGTAACAGACAACCACTTTAACAGCTCATAAATTTTGGTGAAAGTTAAGGTACCATTTAACACCAAGAACATATCACTGTTACATTGAAAACTAGAATTTCAAGATTACCAGTGTGGTTGTAATCCGCTTATCTGATCAATGTGACTGATGGCCATAACAAATAAAAACCACAAGCATTCAATCAAAGTGCCAGTGTGCACTGACTGTTATTTCAACGTTGACATTTGGTTTAAAACAGGGTGAGATCCGGCCAGTACATCCCAGAACTCTTTTCAACCATTTTTCATCCGTCTCAAATAAAGTCATAACATCATCGTGTCATACAAACCCAACTTTGTTGTATGATTTTGACGTTTTGTTCATTTAAGCGTTGATGATGATTTTGGCGGCATGTGACCATTTTGCAGCAGTTTGTAAAAAATCTTGTCTATGCAAAGATATCATTCAAATGAACGCTCTACGGGCTGTGTGGTTTTAACAGGAAGGTTCAAAGACATCGTAAGGGAGCAGTTTTAAACATTCCCCACAGAAGAAGATAAAAGAGAGTATGCAGGAACTTAAGCTATGCAACTCTTTGTACCTTGACAGACAGCCCCATGGGTGCTGACGTAGTTATTTGATTCCAGACAAGAGAAGAGCTGAGAAGAGCACTGGACTTGAATACAAGCAAATGTTGTCTAAATATAAGCGTTTAATCAACCTCTTCAAATAGTGAGTGATTGTGATTTTGAGAGTCGTTTCACAGGACGCCGTAGGTGACTTTCAAGTTTTCTCAGAAGAAAAATTACCACGGGGTAAGGTTATGAAGAGTCTAAGGTATTGTGTATTCCATTTTAGATTCAGAGTTTCTCCAGCATATTGAACTATCGCTGTGTTTATATTTTCACATGTATTTTTGTTGTGCACAGGTTTTTTGAGTGTCCCAGTTATGTGGTGTGTTTGTAAAAACAGGATATCCTAGTTCAAAAACAGGATCAAAACTAGAAAAGGCGGGGTGCCGGTGGCCTAGTGGTTAGGTCAAGTGCCTCATGTGCAGAGGATGACGTTTTGGAAAGCAGGGATCCCCGGTTCGAGTCTGAACTGTGGCTCCTGTCCCCCATGTCATTCCCCACTCTCTCTCTCGCCACGATTTCTGACTCTATCTACTGTCCTGTCTCTAAGTAACGGCATCAAAACAAAAACAAACTAGTAAAGACCAAATACTGGGATACAGGTGTGCATGTAGACACACTCAAAGGATCAGGATACCTACGTGTATCTGTGACAGAGCGATTCGATGCAGATCAGCACACGGACATTGTCCCTGGCCTTCAGCTGACTCTTGCTCCTCTTCACCTCATTGTGGTCTGTAAAGATTCAAAATAATCACATGAAGATACAGCTTCACCCTCAGTTCAGAAAAAGAGATAAAAAGCATAGAAAGTAAATTCCCTTCAAGTGGCTGCTCGTTAAAACCCCTGAAAGCTGATCGTCTTATCCAATCACAGAAACTGTAAGCAGGCCTGTCACGCTCGGTATACAAGGGGCCTCATTGTGAAAGATGCTCTGTTCATGAAGAGTTGTGTAGTGGTGTGTACTTAAGTCTTTCCAAAACCAAAAACACAAAAGAAAAAACTGTAAGGAGCAGATCCAACTGTGTGTCTGTCTGCTAAGTATTTCCTGTTTAAGACTCTTAAGCCTTGTTGTATACATTTGATTTATTCATTTATAGATGATTTTATTTACCTTCTTCCTTCTAGTTTTAATATTCTAAAATGTTTTTTGGTTGCTGCCATTTTTTCTTACAATTGAACAAAAGAAAAAACACATTTTGGATATTTTAATTTACTGTTTTTTAATGTCTTTCTTTTGCCTTATGTCAATCTCTTTCTTTGTGAAGCACTTCAGGCTGCATACTTGTGTGTATAAAAGGTACAATATGAATAAAGTTGAGTTGAGCTGAGCTGAATTTAATACACCATGTAAGATATTTAGTTTGATTTACCGATGTGGACATTAGCAGAGAACTGGTAGATCCCAGTGATCGGAGCCGTGAATCGCCCGGTAGACTGGTCCATCCCCGTCCCTCTGAGGAAAGCTCCTTTAGCTGGAGGCTGAAAGCAAACAACATTCGTATTTAATATGCTGACACTTTAGGGTGGAAATACTTTGGTTTCCCCTTCCAACCTGTCGATAAGACGTCAAACTAAGGATAAGATATAGAATAGTAGGAAGGTATGTAGTGTCTTGCTCAAGAGCACTTCAGCAGGGCTTCTAAAAAGAAACAGTCACGCCAGCATTTCAAATGAGAAAATAAATCTATTCCTTTGTAAGTAAAGCTTTGCTGATACTAAAGCTTTAAATGTGTTCAGAATCAATAGAGAAATGCTGAAGAAATGTAGAGCAGGTCCAAAACGAGGAAGCTATTGTGGCTCATTCGCTGTGTTGCACAATCCACTTTCACCCTTCTTTGTCGGAGTAATACATTTTAAAAGTTTAAAAACACAAGAGATAGTTAGCCTATCGCTGAACTTAGACTCTTAAATAGATTTTGTGATCGCACGTCCCATCAGTGACAAGGTTAAATAGCCTACAGTTGAAAGTTTGCGAGCTTTCAGGCAATCTTTTTCCCCTGTTTCTCATTCTATTTTGAATGAAATTATGTACAATCAAGAGAACAAAGTAAAAGAGAAAACACACAATTTGAAGAACCCTGCAGAAAGATATTATGACTGACTAGGGCTAGCCTGGCTGGCTAGCTTGTTAGCTGTTAGCTTTCAACTTCAAGTTCTTCATGATTGAAGAAGCACGTTTGGAATATGTGCAAACAAATGTCACTGTTTCTGCTGTTACCAGGCGTATTGTCCTATAAAGACCTTTGACCTTGTGTCGTCCATTATCTCTTCTTTACCTCTAACTTTGCAAAACATGTAGCATTTCAAAAGTCTCAGTAGCATGTCTTTTACACAAAGTGTGCTGTGTTAGCATGTTAAATAATTTAGCAAAGCTTCATTCTCCCTCCTCCAGCCTTGTCAGCCCATCCCAACAAGGCATAGTTCTTCCACTACAGCATGCTGTTTTAAACAGTGTCTATTTCTGTCCTCTCCACACTTTATTCCAAGTCAGAGACAGAGTGCCTTTTGTATGCCGCCCAGAGACTAATGTGTAGAATTGAAAAAGTGGGTATTTTTGACCAAAGAGCCAGCCTGAGTCTCAGAGTGGCAGTGCATGCTTTGCCAGTGCCAGTTACCAGAGAGGGGATGATCCTCTTATAATACCCCCACATGCAAACCAAGCGATGATTACCAAACACTCCCTCTTTCAAACACAGTTAAGACAGAGAAGCAAATGGGTCAGAAACAAAGCGTGTAACCATGCAGAGGAGGATAAGCCAAACCTTTTTTTTCTTCAGGCATGCACAGGCACCAAAGCTGAACCAGTTCATAAACATTTACTTGGTTTCAAACAAACATACTGTCTGAAAGTTTTGGAGCTCCACCAGCGTCTTCTTGTCGACCAGCACCGGTCCCTTGAGCTTGCAGTGGAACGCCTCCTCGATCCGCCGGTAGGATGTCATCCCTTCCAGGGTGAGGAGAGCCGTAGGGAGCTGGCTGGGGCTGGTTGTTCTGTCCAGTGCTGCTGCCCTCCTCTCTGTAGCCTCTGACAGAAACAAATCCATGTTATTATAGTGCAGAAAGAGTTAACTATGGTTTCAAACACCCATAATTTGATCAGATAGATTACACATCAAATTGCACATATGAACTGAGAAATATAATGAAAGAACAACCTCTCAGCCCTAAGAGAAGATGTAACGTGTTTAGATGTTTCTACCTTTAATCAAGTCTTTAAACTCCTGCAGAAGAACTTCCTGGGTCACTTCAGCCCCAGGAGAGCCAGGAGGTCCCTGTGGGCCAGGAGGACCGGGAGGACCAGGTGGGCCTGGCTAGGGGAAACAAGATTAACAAAACAATGTAATGCAAAGACTTGATGTGAAAATCTTATTGAGCTTCATTTACCAATCACTGTAGTAAATACTAAAATGAACCAATCATCATTAAGACTGGAATAAAAAAAAGGAAGGCACACAGTCCATATATTGTGTTTACCAGGGGTCGTTTGCGCTTGCGACATTTTCCAGGGAAGTTGCCAACAGGTCTTTTGACAAAGTCCATCCATGATCCCAGTGGATCCACTCGCTGGTTGTCAGAAACCTGCAGAAGAAGAAAACACAGACACTGAGAAAGAATATTTTCAATCATGAATTCGTAGACTCCATAGGTCAGGGCTATTCAACTGTATTGTTCAGGGGGCCAAATTTTCAGAGAGCTAAGGAGCCGAGGCCAGACAAACAAGCCCACTACAGCAGTACAGTGCGTTTAATTGTAAATAGATCTGATCCGTTGGCCGGTCTGATGTCATCCGCGGGCTGGTGTTGGCCCCTGGACTGCAAGTTGAATAGGCCTGCCATAGGTCAACACAAAGACAATAAATCAAATGTTGAAAATAAGAAATGTCATTGTCTTTGCTTTACCCTATATTGGTTTTGGAATTGAGATATTTTTTCAGATTCAAATCTTTTGACGATGAAAGCCCCAGATTCTTTGTAAGTTTTTTGAAAAAATATTCTCAGTGTTTTACTATTTTCCACCAGAGTCTTCACAGAGTGCTGAACCCCCATCTTCACTTCAGAAATACCCAGCCTCTTTTTTATCCCCAATCATGTTACCAACCTGTTGCTAGTCAACCTTCTTAACTGTGAGATATTTTCTTTTCTTATTTTTTAAGAGTTATTTTGGGCTTTGTATGCCTTTACTGTAGAGACAGGACAATTGGATAGAGTTGGAAATCAGTGAGAGAGAAATAATGGGGAATGACTTTTGGGAAAAGAGCCACAGGTCAGATTTGGACCCGGGCCATCCACTCTGAGGATTGCAGCCTCTGTACATGGGGGACTCAAACTAACCGTTAGGCCACCATTGCCCCACGAGGTGTTTTCTTGAGCATTTTACAACATTTCCAGTCTGTTGTTGTCACTGTGCCAACTTCTTTGAAACATGCTGCTGGCATCAAATTCAAATTGGACATATAATTGTATAATATAATTTATTAATATCGGAATCTGCACCAAAAATCCCACATCGGTCAGGCTCTAGTTTTCTTGTACAATTATCAGGGATTTAAAAAAAAGCAATATTTACCACATGAATCTTATGTTTGTTTGAAAATCATTTCACCCAAAAAAGAATAATGCAAAGGACGGTCAATTTGTGGAATCCTTTTTTCTTCCTTAAAAGCATCACTGGAAAATATTTTCCAAAGATACATTTACAGATACACATTGGCAGACAAAGAGGAAGGTCACACAGGGAAGGCCTCTTTCTCTCTCTATTTAAATTCCCAGTGGAGTCTTTTCAATAAACTCTGTAAATGTAGTCATCATTCTCCTCAAACAGTCAACCTTATGCTTATTTTTTCATTCCCGTGTAATTCACTCAGGTGCCACGTCAGTTCTTATTTGCTCAATAGACTTGGGTGAATGTAAACAAACTGTGTCAAGCGATTCCTTTTTTCAGCACATTAAAATTTCCATGAGCACTGTGGTGAAAAATGAGTCTGCTCATGTTGGTGTGATGTAGATTCTGTGGATTGCAGACCTCAATGACTGTATTTTAGAATAACATGTCAATGAGGCCAACACGTTCTCCCTCTCCAGAAGACATAACAGGATTCTCTTTTATTAATATTACTCGCACGAGTAAAGTTATGATGGAACATTTAATAAACAAGATGACAAATGTATACATGGTATGTAGACTATGGGTGGGTATACATGATTTAAGATTGTTAGTCTGTTTCCTTATCATGTGTATGCTCCATCTTCTTATCTGAAATTATGTATAATAAATCACTGGAGAGGAGACTGGGATCTGCTATGGAGATAAGAAACGCACTCCAAGAAGTTTCTCTGGAAGCAACATTTTTATGTTACAACTGGCATGTTTTCATTTCAGTAAAATGTGAGGCTGAATGAATTCCAATTAGAGAAAGCCTGAATCTAACCCCAACCCTTCCCCAAAATGTCAAGTGCCTTCAGTTGAGATAGAAGAGGAGATAAAGACGAGCCATAGAGGTGAGCTGCCTGAAATGGAATTTGTTTAGGTTTTGGCAGCGGGACATGGATCACTTATCTGCAAAACCAACATGCCCCTTTCTTCACTGTCAAAGACTCGCCTCTTGTTCCACCGCAACAAAGTGACTCCTTGTTTGTCTTTGCAATATACTGAAATAAAAACTTTCTTTATATTTGGGATTTCCAGCAGTCCCTCTCTTTCTGCGGGTCTCTCTTCTCTCTGACAGCAGACAAAATAAACAACTTAACAGGCGCTGCGCTGGCTGCATGTTGGATCACTGTGTGTTTTTGTTGTGATTTTGAGGCTTGGAAAGAGATAAAAGCGAGGCTGATTTGGTCAAGACAAGAGCACTTTTACAGTGCTAAATGCTGTTTCCATAAGACTGGGAGTCCTCAGGATAAACTGCTTTTTCCTTTATTATGTCAATTTTTCATTCTCATAAATATGCCAGCTCTGAAAGCTTTATAGTAATACTGTAACATTTTAAAAAGTACTTATGATCTGATTAGTTTGGCGACTTAAGGACAGCAAAAAAACAAGTGAGCACAACACTGACTAATCATCACCTTTTAAATTGGTAAGGTGTACAGTTACTTGTTTAGACATAGAGCAGTTACAGAGAGGGTTATCATTTACTTGAAGTGATGTTTTTGGACCCCTGATGAATGTATTTTCAATTTACCGTTACACATTTTAAGCTCTGTTTTGGTCTCCACCACCTTGTAATGAAACCTACGACTTTCTGGCTGCAACCAAAAAGTATTCAAAGCTTTTTTTTCTTTCTTTCCAATAACTGTGTTAAAGCTCCTGTGAGGAACTTCTGGTTTGTGTCCATTTTGGAGGCCTCGTATCGTCGTATCTCTTTGCTGATTTTGTCCTGTACATGCGTAAGAAGTGTTTTCTGATTTAACATTTTATTTCTGCTGTCTTTAAACAGTCAAATCACTCATTGAGAATCTCTATGGAAAATGTAAACAAAGGCTGTTTTGGCAGCTTAAAGCTAATCAATATTTCTGACACCTACCCCGCGGCAGTAGTTTGAGGCATTTGTAATAACGATATCAAAATAATGAACTTGCTGCAGATGCTCTCATTTGCTTTTTTGAGTCATACAGAGGCATCAGTATTAATTTCAGTCTGTTTCATAACCAGCTAAATAATCATTACAGGGGCTTTAAAAGATTGATACCAGTATATCCGATCAATATCAAGTCACATCTAGCTACCAGCTAGCTTGGTTTAGCATAAACAGAGAGAAACAGCTAACTTGGCTCCATTTTAGAGGAACAAAATTCTCCTCATATACTTTTAAAGCCAGTTATTAACAAAGTCAGCCTCAGGTCCTACTTTAAAAAATCAAGCTTAAAAAGGAAATATGGTTGTTTTACAGTTTTACAGAGGTTATGTGTGGGACTATTTCTTAGCTATAGGCACACTGACTTCCTGTATGCCCTACTGGTTGCACAGCAACGTTGTTGCTGCAGGTAAGGGCTGTATAATAATAAAATCATTTTGCTATCTTGAACAGATATTTGCATGGTTTAGGTATTAATCTATAACTGTGAATCATCATCACATTAGGCATTTTTAGACACCTCATAACATCACATATGAAAGACACAAATCTGATTCTGAGAGCTAGTCGGCGCTTTGACAAATAAACCCAAACCTTGGCATTTGTTCTTTTGTTTATAAAAGTGTCATAGATCATCAGCTTTCTTTTCCAGAGATAGAAAATGCTGCAAGTTGGACCACACATGTGACTTATAATTAACCTTTCCTTACATCATAATAAAAAAAGGCAGCATATCATTGCCAGGAAATCAGCCTCACTCTGAACTTGTTATTCTCTTTAACACACGCCATTATAATTAAACCATTAAATCTCTACCCTCAAGGATTTTCTGTGCTTACGGTAGAAGGGCTACCACCGAGGTAATTATAACCTTCATTTGTCAGCTTAAAAATCACAGCATATCACTGGATAAAAACCGTAATAATTAGCTTCAGGAGTTCTCAAAATGTTCTATTAAACCTATTGCACTGTAGTTTTAAGACACGGTCTGAGCATAACATACTCTACATAAACATGACAGCTGGGATGGCTCACACAACTTGCCAAAAAGTATTCTGATTCATTGTAAACAGGTGAGGCTCTGTCTCGACTGAGAACATCAAAGACTCCACACATGCAGACATGAAAACCATATTGCTTGATGGCGATGAAATGCCTGTCAGAGTCGTTCAATCTCTCGCTTGCTCCTTTTGACTGCAGCGTAAAGTAAACTATAGATTCCCTTGCATAGCCCAGTATCAGCACATACAACTCATGAACAAAGTGTGGAGGGAGCAGATCCAGGTATCAGTCTGTGAGTAGATGAAGAACTGCAGGGCTAAGGCTTTGATCATCGCTGATGTGTGAGTGCCTCAAAGTGGCCTCGTCTGTCATCAGGCGTGAGGGTACGCTTTTCAAGCGAGAACCGACAGAGAACGTGTCAGGTATTCTGTCAAAAGGTGAGAAACTTTAAATCTTCCAGACAGTGTTTATCCTGGTTGATGGGGCTTTAAATCATGACACATTACTGAGGCTCTGTCTAAAGAATGGGATGCATTGTCTGCAGGGTTTGGAAAAGGTATTCATACCCGTAACTTGGAGTCCCACCACAACAGCGTGGGAGATTTTCCATTACAAGAGAAGTCCAGAGTTCAGTGTTTTACATTGCCAAAGTACAACACAGTATCATCAGCAAAATGTCGTTATACGTATAAAGTGAAAGCACTTGCCCCACTTATCAATATCATGACCTTTTTTAGAAATGTGTTTGAGATTTGTGTTTTCTGATGTAGCATGGAGAATGGGAGCTACTGAATAGTAGAAGAAAAATGGAAAAAAATCTTATGTGCTTTCAGGCTGAGAGATAGATCTCTAAATCAAAACCAGCAGTTATCTTAGCAGACAACAAAGACTTAAAGGAGGAAAAAGGCCTGAGTCTGCCCAACAGTTACAAAACCCTCTGTTCAGAGAGTAACTGCACCCGGCCAAGAAATAGCCTGGCACATAACCCCCAATAAAACAGCAAACTGTCATTTTTACACTTTGTATGGATTAAAGAAAATGTCGTACTGTATGAGGTGTAAGCTAAAGAGGTGCTGATAGGCTAGACTTTTGTCAACAGTTGCTGCAAGAGCATGGCTAGCTGTTTCCCCCTTTTTCCTGACTTTATGCTAAGCTATGCTAACACACTACCTTTGGCTTTACATAGAACAGACAGATATGTGAGTTATCAAATATCTCAGCTAACTCTTGGCAAGAAATTACGTTTTTAATGCATTAAGTAGCTACAAAAAAGCCGCATATATCTCCATCAGTTGGTGGAGACCAAAACCGAGCTCAGAGATTAATGCTCCTAGTTGTGGTTAAATTGTATACTTTTATTGAACATTTTACGACGAAGTAAAACAAGCACATTCCTTAAAAATTACCAACTTTTCAAAAAAAACTTCCATCTGTGTTGTTAAACAGTTTGGAACAATGGTTGTTTCTTCAGGTTGTATCAAGAAATCCTTAAGAGGTCAATCCAATCAATCAATTATGGTATTTATTTATGTAGCACCAAATCATAACTCAAGTCTTCAAGTGGGTTGTGAAATGATTAACAGGGTAAAAATAGGAAAAAAGAATGTCCTGTAAAACACTTTTTTGTGGTACATTTTTAAAGATCAAGAGGAGAAATGTCTCTTTGGTGGAGTTCAAACAACTTTAAGACCTTTTCTAATAAGGTTAATTTTGGGGCTTTTTGTGTTTTTATTTAGATAGGAAAGTGGATAGAGTCAGAAATCAGGAGAGATAGAGGGGAACGACATACGGGAAAGGCGACACAGGTAGGACTCGTACTCCTTCCATAAAAGCCAGTCAGATAAATTGAGCTGAGTAAAAAAATGACTATATAAAGAAATGTTAAGAAGTTGAAGTAAACAGAAGCATCAAATGGAAATAGTCAAAATGAAAAATATCTACACAATTATCCCAAGAGTTTTTCAGTTAGTTTACTCTCTCCCACTGATTGTGTACAGAGCAAACAATAAAAGTGAGCAGAGTTTGTTTTATCAGCCTGCAGCACAGCCAGTTTGGATCAATTAGTGGATCAGTTCTAATCATTGCTGAGATTTCACAGAGGCCTTATGAGATTTTATGACCCAGGAAAGAAGGATTTGGGTCTGCATGAATAATCTTCTATGTGCACTGCTTTAAGTGTGTTTGTCATGTAGTTTGGGGAAAATTAGGTTGAATTTATTTGCAGCAATAAAAAAGGAAAATATTTCCCTGGGGCAGCGTGCCACCAAAAACACAAACACAACTGTTAAAACACGTCTCTGAGGCCGCGAGCAGATACTGAAACTCTACTCCATCACAGGCAGCTCCTGAATTCTTCCATGTGCACCACTGAACTTATCTTGTTTTCTTTTACGCCTTATCGGTTCTTCTACCTGTCTTTAAACACCAGCAACATGAAACTTTTTGCTGCTGATAAAAAATGTTGCACAGGCAGGTTTAAGGTTTAGACAGGATGACGGAGGGCTTTCTTTAATCCCTTGTTTTTACATCCCAGCACTGCTCCCTGTGCAGTCATCCATGCATGGGTGGACAGGCCTAACGCCGGGCTACTCCCATCCCGCGAGGCAGGGATCCCTGGGCTGAGTGGGACGAGGGGATCCTGGTAACCTGCGTGCATCCCAGTCGTCATGCATCCACCCCGTGTTCCCCACCGCTGCGCTTCATGGACTCACACTGCCTCCAGGACTTAACACCGCAGAACTAAACACTGTTAGGCATGCAATGTTGACTCTGTTCTCTTCTCACTGTTATTACTCAATTGGCAGGCACTGTGTGCACAACATAATTACTCTACCACACTCTGAGGATGTTGCTATTAGGTCAACAAATGTAGAAGTGGCACCATTTTTAAGTGCAAATGGAACATTGTTATTATATAATGACACAGTTGAACATGCTTCTTATCAGTGGCCTGATTTTAACTTCACTGTTGTCCCAACAAAGGTGCACTGTATGCATTCATTATGTGTCAGAGAAAGTGAATAAATTTGTGTTTATGCTTAAGAAATCACTGGAGACAATCTTGGCTTCCTCTTGATATAAAAGGGCAATATAAGCTGAACCAAACCTCGAGCGCCATGTAACATCTGTTTTGTGTACGAATTATAGCTTTGAAATTGGAGTGAGTGCTCATTTTCCCTGTGGTAGGTAAAATGAGCTGTTGAAAAGCGCCAGTGATCCCGATCCATCTCAGGTAGACAGGTTTGTGCCGTGATTTGACTGTAGGCATATTAGATCCTCCTCCTTTTATGTGATTCATTCTGCAGTTCGTTACATAAATACACACTGTCAATATCTCATTTTTACTTTCTTGCTATAATTACGCAACTAATTGGCCCCTCGTGTTGGGCTTATTGAAGTTATGAAAGCTAAAGAGTCTAAACAACTGCAAAAACTACAATATTTTTGAAAGGAACAGTATATTCTTTCACAGTCTGCTGTTTTTGCACTGCTCTGCACCTATGATGTGTGTATCACTACCTCCTTTTTCTAAAGGAATAGTTTGACCTTCTTAGATAGATGCAGAATTTGCTTTCTGTGCAAGATTCAGAAAATAACATTTTGACTCCACTTTTTGAAATAACCAGCAATAATCAGCTTTTTTGGAGCTTGCTTCAAGCTTTGTTTGATTACATGTTGGATTAGATCAAGCAGCAACCTCCAGTCTTGAAAAATGAAGCTAATGCAGAAGTGCAAAATCCTGCAGCTTCATCGAGTGTCCGCTTGAGGGTGGCTCAAGGAACACCGGAAGTCACATACACATGACAGGCAAAGAAGCCGTTTTTACAGCATAAATAAACATGTTTACAGCCTGGTACAAAAAAAAGGAATAGGTCTGATTAGTTATTGTCATCACGGGCACACACTGTACGGGGGTGAATTTTTTCAAAAACGGCTCTGTTTTGAGAACGATACGTGTTATCCATAGTTAGGCGCGTAGCTGACATGATTGACAGGCGGGCGCAATGTAACAGTTCGTCAAGAGGCTTAAAACCCGCCTCAGCTCCAGCTCTCAGCCTGTTGTTAGGTTGACTTAAAGTTAGGCTGAGACAGCATTTCCAGTATGGCGGCTGCTGCCGATGAGCCTCCGGAGCCCCCGGCCGCAACAGATGGGTGACGTCACTCAGGCTTTGTCCGCTAATATTTACAGTATATGGATAAGAGCCACCTTTTTTAAGTTATTTTCACAAAATCTCCTGTCATAACAATAGCAAACACTAAATGAAATGTGAAAAAAAATGAAAAAAATCTGGTGTTTGTTGACATTGCAAGACTAATGTACAGTAAGTCAATCAAATCCTTCTGAATGAACGAGATGATTGACTGACCTTCCTTTTCTAATCAGCCCACATACTTCACTATACCTGCTAATCTCGTTTCCAGTCTAAATGCTAAGCTAAGCTAACCATCTTCTTGGAGCAGCTTCAATTTTACCATACAGATCTTCATCTTGAACGTGAGGAGAATTCTCTATTGTCAGCTTATATTTTATTACATAATGTTTTGGCATTCATTAAATGTATCTTATATGTACTTTCTCTTGAATTTTGTCGTCTCCACAGAAACACTAAATATGTCAACTGTCTCTAAAACAGTTTTATTTCATTTTCCTGCATATATGACTGCACATTATAAATCACATTAAACTGCAGGAATGGTATGTTGACTCGTCAGCATCGGACTTGTTTTCACTTGAAGCCACAGTCACCAATGTACTGTTAAGAGCAGCTATAATTTCAGGAACATGACCAGCACATGATAAGAATCAGGCAAGATTAAGGGATTTCTATAAATCTGGCATCAATCTGTAGCTATTATAAATGAAATGTAATCCAAATAAAACAGTCCCTCTCTGTCTGTGAGCTCAAAAGACAACACTGTGGTTTATTTTACTTGCAGATTTCAGATGTAACGACCAAAGACTGTTTATTATTTGTTTCCCTTTCGGATGACTTCATTAGTTAATTAAAATGTTAAATAAGCATGACCCTTTGAGTCGTCTGTCATGTTGAAAGCAGGGTTCACCGTCCTGCGACACTGACTGAAGGTAGTTCACACCATCAGCAGAGTATAAAAGGTGTGTGCTTACACTGTGGTTCTGTTTCCTTTGGGACTCGGTCTTGTCTCCCATGTGTGGGTAGATCCAAAAGGTCCCACACACTGCCGCATTAATCATCACTGGGGATGAGAGAGAGGAAACAAAAACCCTCGCCTGGGGATAAACCCAGCCATTACTCAACACGCCAGGCGTGATGTTTGACTTGACTCCCTCAATTACAGCCATCACAGATCCCTCGCTGCTCTCAGCAATGACAGATTGCTCTCATCTTCAGAGTGCAGAGCAATAAGGTTTACATATGTGACATTTTGCTTTAAAACACAAAGATCACACTTGTTTGAAATGCACCTCCGTAATCATGTCGTAAAAAAGAAATTCCTCTTGCTGCACAACTCCACACCTCACTATTGTGATCACTTTCAAATGGAAAAAAAATCTCCTGAGGAATGCAGAGTACGACTGCACGGTGCCAACAGCCCACACACGGGATTGGTGAGATAGAGAGCGAATGCCATCATCAGAACTGTTTCCACTGTTTCCATTGGGCACAGGGGAATAACATGTAAACGTGGAGTGTAAATGTTTGGCTTGTTTGAGGACACAAATTTCCTGCCAAGACAGTTCCAATGGTGGTGTTGTTTTCTGTGGGAGCTAACAGATGTGTAATAGGATAAACTTACAAACTTAACCAAGAAAAGCAGCTACTTTTCACTGTGTGTGGCATGATTTTTCCTTTTCTTCAACACAGAAACATGGAAAAGGTGACACCAACAAATGTGTCCACTTCTTCAGATGTCAAGCTAAAAGCTCAGGTTCTCATCATCACAGGTGACACTGTTTGGCAAAGACACTATCTGGCACAACACAGCATCTTAAGAGTGATTATGTCATTACCCTGTGATTGTGAGAGATGAGATGAAAAGAATGTTAGAGAGAGAGGCACAGGGGGCTAATCCTCGCCGAGGTGTTCTCTTTCAGGACCCTTTCTATGGGGCTTTGTGAGGGGCTTACACGGCATGCTGCCCCAGTTTTCGGGGCCGCACCGCCCCTATCGGATGTCCCAGACACAGCGGAGTCAGACTGGGGCCTGTGAATGACAGAATCAATGGGCTGGGAACAACATCGCCATAGGTCTTTAAATGTCTGCCCACCTAACTTTCCCAGGAGTTACATCATGGCAGGAACCTCGGAGGGAAACTGTGGAGACACCCAGCTCCCAGTGGGATGAGGCTGAGAAGTGAAATCCCAGCAGGGTGCAATCTTCAGGGTTGACACAAGGTCATCCTTCATAGCCTCTGCTTTTACAAGGCGAACCAAGTCAAATAAACACCACCAGGCCACAACCACCTACAATGTGTTCTTAAAGATACAAAAGGAGACCTCACTGCTTGGTTTCAGGAGGAGGGGGGAAAAGGCGGCGAAGGTTACAGTTAGGATTCCACAAACCGACTGCTGGTCAGAGCTGCAGGCTGGTATATAGGGCAGTGAGAGTTATATGAGAATGCCAACATAATGGGTGGGCTGAAAGCAAAACAAATAGCCCGTTGGAAACATTCGCAAATATGCAACACCAGCAATAAACCAATAAATAACAGAGTCAGGGGCCAACTGTTGCTCCTGGAAATGGAATTGTACCACTGGAAAGCAGTTTTGCAAGAGGATAACAACACTGGTCTACAGTTACTGAATATATTTTGTCATGGTAAGAATTCTCCCTAGCTATCACAAACTATAAATGTTGAATTTTTCATTCTTTGTGAGTCTGTTTATAACTTCATTTCCTGCATTTGAAAATATTTCCATCTGCCAGATATTTGAAACTTCCCTTTATCCTGATGTTTTCACAGCGGCTGGAAAATGTTGGTGGCAGACACCCGCAGCGCGCTCTAATTGATGCATTGATCAGCCTTTGGACATCCACATTCCTGGCATACCTCCTGAAGTCATCCATTTAGTGTTTCACACATTTTGGTCCTCCTCACTATCTGAAGCTTGACCTGGAAGGGCACACCTGTCCTGTCGTAGCTTCTACCTTTGCCACAAGTCATTTGCCCTGCATATTGCCTGTGCTGACAAGTTAAGTTCACATGTCTTGCACACAGTGTCTTTCATATGTATTCACCCCACTTAGACTTTTTGGTATGTTGCCATGTCACAACTGCTAATTAAAATGGATTTTATTGTGTTGTATGGAATGGGAAAATGGAGGGTGTTCTCAAAATAATATACAAACAAAGAAATATAAAAAGATCTGAGCCTATGCTGTGAAACTAAGATCAGGTGCAACAACTTCCTTCAAGTTAACTTTAGCATCCATTAGACGTTGGCTCTCTATCTGCTCTTGTAAAAAGACAACTATAAAATCTATTTGAATTCCAGTTTATAATGATGTCATTTGTTGAAAGTCCAAGGTGGTGAACACTTAATGCACTATTTTGCAACCGCTATGTTTTTTCCGTAGATACCATCACAACAGCATATAAAGCTTAAAGCTTAAATATATCGAAAAAAGTCATTCCAACATTAATTTTGTACATTTCATAAAGTTTTAGTCAGTACCTTGATGCTTCCACCAACCTCCTCACTGTTGGACAGAGTAGCGTTGAAGGATTCTGTGTGCTGCGGGGTGGCCTCCTTTGGCCTCTTTCTCTCCTTCTTGGCATCAACCCCTTCCAGAAGGACACACTGAGTCCAAAACACTGCAGCCACCACGGCCAGAGGCCCAGCCGCACACCACATCTTCACGCTTATTTTCAATCAATCCCTCGCAGAAACAACCTGAATCTTCTGCAAGGATAAGATGAGGGATGCTCACAAGGATCAGGAGGGAGACCAGAGGAATGCAGCTTCAGGGACTCCCTGTCCAAGAGTCTGTCAGACTGACTGCTGCCGCCGTTGCTCCCCTCCTTGATGAGCTCTCAGGCAGCACAACGTTGCAGGGGCGCTGTTAACTCTAGCCAGAAAGCTAGAGGAGGCTTACTCAACTATGAAATGTGTCAAGAAGAACGGTGCAAGGGAATGACAGATTGGCGCAGATCTGACAGCAAATAAACCCATTAGTGAGATTTTTCACGCTTTCTGCTCTGTTGGGGGGTGAGGTATTGAGGAGGAGGGGGTGAGGAGTGGGTTGGGGGGTAGAGGGGGCAAAAGAAGACAGGCAGAGAGGAGGGGTGCGTCCAAAGCTGAGGGTGGGCTAAAGATGGATGGCAATATTCTCTTTTTGACCCAGCTCTCTCCTGCTGCTTCTCACACTGAGATCCAGTCTGTGAAAAAGTTGTGTGGCAGCTGGAAAAGCTGCAAGATCCACAAAAATTCACCCAAAAAAAGATGCAGGTCAGTGTTCAAGTCTGCAGCTTTACTCCCAAGAGGAGATGGATGAGGTCCAGTTGAATCCAGTTATCTCCTTTAACGTTTCTTCCGCTATCACAAAACTAAACAGGTGTGATCTTCTGCTTCTGTCTGAGACAATTATCTGACACAGGTGCTTCCCTCTAACTCTTCCAACAAATCATCAAGTCCAAGGCCACGTGCGAGACTCGCACGAGAGTGATTTGTTGTGTTGTTATAGCTCCTGTTTCCCTCCCTGTCCCTGTTCTCTCATCTGCTCCTTTGCTCAGACTGAGCTTACAGGAGGGCTCACAGTGGAGTTTTATTACCACCCTTTTCTCCCTCTCTCTCTCTCTCTCTCTCTCTCTCTCTCTCTCTCTCTCTCCCCCTTGCTATTTCTCTCCTCCCTTGCCTCTATTGGCAACCTTACTGGCTTATTCTGCTCTGTTTTATCTCATAGATGAAATGCTGGGGCTGAAGAGGTTCTTTGGCAGACAGTATGTGTGTGTGTGTGTGTGTGTGTGTGTGTGTGTGTGTGTGTGTGTGTGTGTGTGTGTGTGTGTGTGTGTGTGTGTGACGTATATAAAGTTGTGTATCTGAGAGTTGAGGACAGTTTGGCTCAATATTAGCAGATTCTAGCGAGGCCTTGTGTTCAGATACGAGCAAGAAAGAGAAACCTAATTGTGTGAGATAATTGCTGAATCGTTTAGTATAATCTGTTGCTTAAGTACTGTGAAAGAATGATGAGTTTGTTGTTTCCTGTGTGTTTGAGTGTGTGTTGATGTTCAGCAAAAGTCTAACCTTTCTGGACAGCCTATTAGGAGGTAATACATGTATTCTAAGTTGTGTAAATTGCAGGTGTCTGTAAATAAAACACATCTGATGTGAACAAATTGGCAGTCTGGGTATTCCTACTATAAGCTAATTTGTCTAAAAAGAATTCAGCCCTCTCAGTCTCTTATTGGGATAAATAACATGTTAGCTCATGAATGCCTACAAGTACTTCCCATTACAGTCTGGGACTGTTTTCCTGGTCTGTTTGCTTTAATTACATTTTAACACAGTGCCACCCAGAGGCAGCAGCTTGCAGTGCAAACAGTTCACCAGTACCTTTCCAGTATGGCTCCCTGCTGGTGCCATCCTACTTCCTGATTCTGCTGGCATGCCTGACTGAAAACTTAGCAGGTAGAAGCAGCGAGCGAAACCTTCATCCAAGTCATGGGGAAATGGAAAAAAGCCAGATATTGTTCCATTCCCCCTTAAGATAAAAGACAAAAATTGCACGTTTTGAAATGAATGAAAGATGGGGTTTTTTTCTCCACAAACTATGACACTCTAGGACAGGGATGGGCAGGTTTGATCAGGTTTCACATTTACCTGGTTGTAAGTTACTATTTTGTGTGCACAAGTTAATTATATATTAATTAATTATTTTTATTTATTTTTTTGGGGGGGAGGGGAGACTTCAGGGGCTCTGCACAGGCTTTTATACTCATACCTTTTGCACATACAACTATTCATTGCATAAACAAGACATGTAAAAGTTGTGAAAAAACATGGCCGTGCTTTGTTCTGCCTCTGGTTGGTAGAGATGCCAGGCCACTTCCCAAGTACTGCCGAGGCACCCTTGAGCAAGGCACCGGACCCCCAGTGTGTAGCAGCCCCCACTCTGACATCTCTCCACTAATGCATGTCCACAGATCCTGTTTGTGCATGTCTGTGATTCGGGCCTATGTGTGTGAGAAGCATTTCTCTAAATAACAGAGTATAAACCAGAATTTCCCTCAGGGGATTAATGAAGTATGTCAAAATAAAAAAAATGTGAGTAGCCTATTTGGTAAATTTACTCGTTGAAATTATACATTTTATGCTTTTAATTCATTTCGCCTTCTCCAGCAAATTTCTACAAACCTCTTGGCCACTGCAGAAGATCCCCCTTGGATACACTTTGTTTGACAGGAAATTTAAATATGAGTCAGTACTGCTGTTCTTAGTTTGAAGGTGCTGAACGGATGTGGTACTTGTTAGGTTTGTGAGATGGTAATCAGCTAGAAAGCAACCAGCTCAAGTTGGGTGAACCGACAGGTACTTATACCTCTTTGTAATCAGTGGTGTGTTACTGGACTGGGCCGTCCCACCTCTCGGAGTGGGAGTGGAGTGGAGGAGCCACGTGTACAGGAACTGGAGTCTGACAGCTTGCCTGACTGGAAGCGACGCAGCTCTGTTTGAATAGGAAGTCCAGCTAACATTAGCTTACTGCAGCTAGCCATCTCTGATTACCAGACTCGTTTGAACTTCCCACAGTGTCATCGTCAAGACAGGTCGGTCGTTTTTTCCTGCTTGCCCTGCTTATATTCAGACCTCTTACTTTATACCAAATCGCGCTTGGTTCACCATAATGTTGTATTACCCTGCTTGTGTTAGCCATTCAGCTAGCATAGTATGTAGCAGTATCATATAATTCGTGTGACGTGATGTGATTCAATTCACCTGCCAACTTTTATTTACGTCGAGAACATTCGGTTGCTATGCGACCACATAATTCAGCCTTGTTGAAAAACATAAAAGTAGACAATGTGAATAGAAATGCCTGGAAGTGGCGATGTTTTGAGGCTTTGGCAGCTAAGTTATTCTGTAATATTATGTAACACACCCCATCTTATTAACGAAAAATGTAATCTTTCCCATCTGATACTGCTGGCTAACATCTATTTTATTTATTATGCTAAAAAGTATTCAAGTAAAGACACTCCAGCTGTTATCAGTAGCATGTGTGACGTTTCCTACACTGTGTTAGATAGCGATCTCTGTGTTGACTTGTATTATACTTCCGCGTTTACTACCTATACGTGTGTATTTCTCGATGTTAAAATATTTGTTGACTTTAGTTGCTTTTATCCGACGAGAATCCTTCCCTTCTCAGTCATGCACACACGTATCAGTCAGTAATTAGAGTGACGCGAAAGGGAATTTCTAGTGGGTATGTTTCAATTCTGGAAAATCCGATTTTACCGGAACGCATCATTTAAGTGTAGTTTTAAACAGTTGTGCATGATGACCTGAATCGATATTGTCTTCTTGTCCTTGCAAACCTCCGGGCGACACTTACATGTTTAGAGTTGTTTCCTCCATAACTAACTAAGTAAGAGGAAAATAAGATTTAAAAGTTGACCATCATCACAGGCGTCTGATTAGAAAGTGTTAAATTCAGCCAAAAACTTCATTCATCTCAAGAATGATTTGTTTTCCATTATTTTAAAGAAGATGCATACATAGATATAGAAAGAACAAATCTATTTTGGGATGTATCAAATCTGTAAGAATTGATGGCTCTTTACTACAGCTAAAATTCTTGCTTTTACGTTTCTTAAGGCAATCATGTCGGTCTGGAGAAAACTGTGGCGCAGAAACTGCCTGGCCGTGTCCCTGCTTTGCTACATCCTGCTCCACAGCATGGATGTGCATGCACGGCCAGCCAACATGTCCGCCTCTAAAGAGAAATCTCCAGCCACCAAAGACGATAACGAGATCCTTCCCCCAGACCACCTGAACGGGGTGAAGATGGAGATGGACGGCCACCTAAATAAAGACTTCCATCAGGAGGTGTTTTTGGGTAAAGAGATGGAGGAGTTCGACGAGGACTCGGAGCCCCGAAGGAACAGAAAGAAGCTTATTGAAATATTCTCAAAGTAAGACTTGCTTTTCAGCTTTGAATCTCTCTCTGGAGTTACAGCATTCCTGAATCACAGAGCTGCTGATCAGGTTCTTCAGAAGCCACAATCAGAAAAGACCCAGTTCTAGTGTAGGACTTTAAATACCACACACTTGAGCACTAGGCGACTGAAGAGGTGTGGCCTGTGACAAAAATCTCACATATGCTTTGATAACTATACTTATCACTTTTATGAGAAGCTTAAGGTGTGTTCGGATTAGGTATCCCTGGGTGGTGTCGTAACAAAATGATATCTTAGGTGGAAGACGAGGCAAAAAAAAGAAACACCGTCATTAGACAAAAGAATGCAATTCAGTTTGTAAAATAAGCTCTGCATTGTAATGGTTAGTATCCCATGTAAATGTACCCAATCCAGAGAAATTGCCCCTGTAAGTTTACGAGGAGACCAAAGATAAACTCTGATATTTATATATTACTGTTAGATTGTGCTTTAATGTTTGAGAAGCATATTTCCCATGTTGCTGGTTTGACAGCAGGAAAGGTCAGTACTTATTTTCTGAAGTAACCCCTGTCTTGACACATGTACCTTTTCAGGAAGAGAAATGCTTCCCAATCTCACATTTCTTCCCTTATTTTACCTTAAATGGTGAAAGAAAACATGTCAGTGTAAAGGTTATCAGTGCTCGGCAATTTTAAACAAAGGCGCTTGATTGGTTGTAAGCCGAACAGATGGTGCAACAAATGGGATGTTGCAGCTGATTGTATATAAATAGTAGTAAAATGGAATAATGCCATTGTTAATGTTAACTAGTTCTAACCAATTTCTTTTTTAAACTCTCTCGTCCCAGAGTTGATTTCAACAGGGACAGGAGTGTGAGCGCCAAAGAGATGCAGCGCTGGATTATGGAGAAGACGGAGGAGCACTTTCAGGAGGCCATGGTGGAGAACAAGAACAGTTTCAGAGCTGTTGACCCAGACGGCGACGGTGAGAGAAAATCTGCAGAAAAGCTACTTTCAATTCTGCTTTTAAATCCTTTAGTGCAGCGGCATGTTTGGGACATGCAGCAACACAGTGTCCTAAAATCTGTTGAGTCAAAACCCAAATTCACATTCATTCCTCGTCTGTAGGTCATGTAACGTGGGATGAATACAGAGTCAAATTCCTCGCCAGCAAAGGTTTCAATGAAAAGGAAATAGCTGAGAAGATAAAGAACAGTGAAGATTTGAAACTGGATGAGGAAAGTAAGTATACAACTACTTGGAATATATCTCAATCTTTTCAAAAGTATCCCATGGTTATGATCTTCAGATGCCGAGTTAACATCTGTCAAGGTAACAGTATAACTGAGGTGAATTCTCTTGTCTTTGCAGCTCAGGAGGTTTTGGAAAGCCTGAAGGACCGCTGGTTTCAGGCTGATAACCCCCCAGCTGACCAGTTACTGAATGAGCAGGAGTTCCTCTCTTTCCTTCATCCCGAGCACAGCCGAGGCATGCTCAAGTACATGGTGAAGGAGATCGTGCGAGACTTAGGTAAATTTAACTTATCACCCGATCATTGTTGTCTTAAGAATTTGTTTCAGTCACCTGTAGGTAGTGGAGACAAGCCGTTTACACATCACGACATGTCACATCCCTATAAGGTTAATGGGGAACCTGCAATCAGAGGCTTATTGACAAATCCATCAGATATGATAAGAAGCAATATACAAGTCGTGTGATACATTTAAGGCCAATGTTGACTCTACTGTTATCTTTGTTTGCAACTCCACCAATCTCCTGAGAGAAAAATCTGTCTCTTCAGCTGCTAAATGCTCCACTTTGTTTACCAGCTAGACACTAACATCGTCTGTCTGGTGTATGATGCTGTGTTCTTAGTGGGCAGTAGATTTTGAGTGCTTTTACCTGAATACAGCTGTTTTCTGCTGCTGGAAATGTGGCTGATGAGAGCAGAGAGAGTGAACAAACACAGTCGACCTGCAGGCTGTTGAAACAGAAAACAAGTCATAATTTGATCCGTTGTTTATATTAGAATAATTATGAAAGAGTCTAAATCAACTTGAAGATCAAGCTATCTTTATTTGTTTAGTGCCAGTTCATAACAAATGTTATCACAAGACACTTTACAAAATGAACAGGTCTAGCCGGCACTCTTTGTTATACTATTTATAAAGACTTAACATGAATCCATCATGAGCACTGCACGAGGAAACATTTAGCAAGTAGGAGTGGCAATTAATAAGTTCATGTTAAAAGGAAGAAACCTGGAGCAGAACCAGACTCATGGTGAACAGACGTCTGTTGGGACAGGATTATCAGAATGGTTTCAGATTCATTTTCAACTAATGTTTCAGCCTGTATGGGTCTGACACAAAACCCCATTATTATTAGATGTCAATGAGAACATGTTAGACATCAGTACTTGATCTGATAATATTGGCAAGTTACAGTGCCTGTTTTTCTTCCATTAAAGCGACCTTGTATTAGTATAAGAAACGCTCTGTGTCATTTCTGTGACAGATTACAGGGTGAAGACCACATGTTTGTTGATCTCTTTTTGCAGACCAGGATGGCGATAAGAAACTGACCCTGTCAGAGTTCATCTCTCTACCTGTGGGCACCGTGGAGAACCAGCAGGCTCAGGACATCGACGACGACTGGGTGAGAGAGAGGAAGAAGGAGTTTGAGGAAGTCATCGATTCAGACCGCGATGGCATCGTAACCATGGATGAGCTGGAGGTCAGTAAAGAAAAGCATCAAACTGGTTAGATTGTTCCTGTTTTAATGTTTTTCTTTGTTGTCAATGAACGTATCTAGTCAGTATTTCTCAAGTACCACGTGGATAGACTATAAAGAGTAAAGACATACAAATGTGTTCAGTGAGGACTAAAATAAAGGTAATTTCTTTTCTACTGTGCCGTTAACTTTTGGTGTGTGCTCCCCTGTTGCTGCAGGAGTACATGGACCCGATGAACGAGCACAACGCTCTGAACGAGGCCAAGCAGATGATCGCCGTCGCAGATGAAAACCAGAATCATAGCCTGGAGCTGGACGAGATTCTCAAATACAGCGAATACTTCACGGGAAGCAAGCTGATGGATTACGCCAGAAATGTTCATGAGGAGTTCTGAAGACATACACGTCCTCAGGCATCCTACATCTGCTTCAGGGACAAGCCTGAGGGGGGCGACCTAATGATGGGATAAAATAGAGTGCAATTGTGTGTTTAAAAGCCTAGCTTCAACGGCCTCTTTCACTGCTGACTAAAATGAATACATCCTCCCTTCAGCTCCAGACTCTCTGCCTGATCAACTTCTGCCTTCTGTGTGCCACTGTTTGTTTTGTCTTTTTTTTGTTTTCACCTTTACACATTGGACTTCTACCAGAATTTCAGGCACCACAGCACTTCTAAATGAGTTTGTGTTATAGTGTGAAATGTGTGTATATTTGGAATTGTAACCCTGACTTTCTGTTCCTGTTGCAGCGGTGAGAGAGACTGCAAGCTAGGCAAGAAATGTGCTCTGCAGGATGTTAGGTTTTAGGCGGTGTATCTGTATAGTGTAAATATTAATAGTCATGTACCAATGCCTCCATCAGAGAGAAAGATAAGAGTATAAAAACGATGCAGCTGAGAGGAAGAACCCTGACTAACAATTTCTACATACTCCGCGGACTATGCCACTGTTCGCTGCCACTCTAGTCAATGATTGTCAGCAAGCAGCCACTACGCTCTGCTCTGATTCAAATACACTGCGTGTCTATTTTCGACTGAGTACGCTGCAGGCATGTGTCAAGCTGGACAGAATAGAATAACCTGGACAGAATAGAATAACCTGGACAGGAAGTCTGAGTAGGAAACGAACAGAGCATCCAGACAATTTCAAAATAAAACACAATATACGGACTCACGATCATATTTTCCGTCGCTTTATCAACATTAGGCAACAACAGGCTCCAAAAATCAAAGCAATTTCAGAAAGACAAAGCAACCTGTTTGCACATTTGTAACTTTGTTCTCTCGTGCTCATGGCTGCGGGCACGGAGTATGTGGAAATTGGGGGTTACAGATAAATCAAATCAGTGTGAACAAAGTTGTAGGTTATGGTTTAATTAACACTTATTTTCCTCTAATTTGAAAGGGGGATTTTGGTCATTAGTGGCTAACAACTCCACTAAACTCCATGAAAGATAACATCCGTCCTTCTTCTTCCAACAGGGTTGTAACTTTGTAAAAAAAGAAAACTAGAAATAGCTTTAAAATAACTGCCTCAGTAACTTCCAGTTATCTTGCGTAGCACAGACTCTCATTCATAAGTTATTCTCAGAGGTTTAAAGCTTAACATGTAGACAACAGATTAATATATGATATATTGAGTGATTGAAGGTAAAGCACAGGTGTCACACATCACTAAAAATGATTTTTTTAAACTAGCTTCACCTGTGTGTGTTAGCTCAAACGAGGCCTGTGGTCAGGGCCTACATCTTTCCTTGATTTAGAGAATATCTAGGTAATACGGAGCCTACTTTTTCTGACTTCAGGGGCTCCCTAAGTTAATATTCCTGAAGTGAACTAAGAAGAATTTATTTATTTATTTGGTCAAAGTGATTTGGATCAGCTGCATCTTTGATCATCACACAGGTCTGTGCTTGTTTCTTTTTTGCCCATCCAAACAGAGGCTGATTTGTTCTCCTCGTCTTGGTTCACAAACGATGGATCGCTCACTCTTCTTCATATTTACCTGTTAAATTTTGGGTTGATTTGTACAAATCCACGTGTACCTTTGTTTTAAAATGCATGGACCAACAGTGTTTTGTTGAAACTCTCAATGACCTGTGGTGTGTTTTTTGGATCCTGGTGCAGGCGTCTCTGTCCACGGCCCTGTTTGGATTGTAAATTAAGATTGATGATGACCGAATGTGACACAACTTTATAAAAATATATTGCAAATAAACTTGTGAAAAAATAAATATTTCTTATAAATAGCACCTGTGGTTGTATTAAACTCAGCGTATCAATCGTCTACTCTACACAATGTTATACAATATTTAATAATCATAATTTTCACCACATATATTGAGATACAGGCTGTGGTAGCACTTACAATATTAATGACGTTTTTGTTTAAAATAACAGCCCTGCCATGCTAGTAGCTCTGTGTACCTGAACTGTAGTTCTACTATGCTAATGCTAGCATGCTAACATGCTCACTGTTGACAAAGCACACCTGCTAATGTTGAGTAATGTTTTAACTGCTTATGAAACACACTGAAATTTAGGACCATAAACAACAACATTAACTTTTTCTAATATGAGTGTTAATTTTAGATTTGAAGCAGGCTGAGGAAACAAAAACAATGTTTATGCATTTTCTCTACACAAATATTCATATTGCGTAGCAGCAGTGTGCTTTTCGTTGTTGTCAGTAAACGCTGCACAAGAAAAAGCAGCTTTGTCCACAGACCTGAAGTTTTTAAACACAGTTATAAAGACACAGAGTCCTGTACAACAAAACTCAACACCAGCCGACAGCTTGTTGGCTGTCCGAGATTGGAGCACCCTGCCCCGGGTTGTGGGTCGCCTCTGCGGGCATCATCTGCTGCCATGTGGAAGGGATGAGGATCTGCTTTGGGGGTCAAATTCAACACAAACCGCGAAATGTCCTCACAGGAGCTATCATTGTCACCATTATAGTAGCATGCTGGTATGCTAACATTTGCTAATAACACATTGTACAAACAATACGTACAATTACCCTAGACCAGTGTTTTTTAAAGTAGGGGTCCCATGTGTTATTTTTCTATGACAATCTTTTATTTTGTAAAACAAAACTACAAAACTACATATTGTATGTAATGAATGATTCATGAGATAGAAAATATGTTACGGTTACTCTGACTGCTGATTATTGTTGGGGCAGAATTTGTAAAAGACAAAAACAAACATTGAATGAAAAGGATGAAATCCAAAATGTTGAATTGTTAATAAATAAGGAAACATATTAAGAAGCTGTTTATTTAATTTTGGATATTTGCAATCGTAATGTAAAACACATGTATGATAATTGGCTAGAGGGGGGTCCCCACCAGAAGTGGAGGCTATAGGGGGGGCCTTGACATGGCAAAGTTTGGGAATCCCGTAATTTGTGATCATTTTGACAGAAATCCAAACACCAGTTTATGAACTACATTATGAATTTGCAATATGAAATGGCTGTTAGGTGTGGCTCCACTCTGGGGTTGTGATTTATTCTTGTATCTTGAATTGTGTGTCAGGTTTGATTAAAAAACATTGAATCACCAGTCGGTCTACGAGTTCTGTTTGGAGAAGATTTTATTGCGTAGGCTATTTAAGGGTTAAGGTTCATTGTGTGTCCCATGTAATGTAACACGTCACAACACAGCAGGATTGTAAAAACAACCATCATTTCACCAAACCAATGATTTTAGAAGCGGTTACATACTGAACATCAATTTCTTATTTTTTAAATAAATGGTATTTGTCAGGTTTTATTAATCACAAATCAAAACACATCACTGTGAGTTGCAACCTAAACGGCTCTAAGTTTGATGGCAGCGTGAAATCCAATCAGATTTTTATGTGCACGCTTTACGTCACAAACATCACTTCACAAGACAAAAGCTTATTTCACTTTTTCCTCCAAATCATTTACGTGTCCGTCTTCAAGTCAATTGCAACTTTTTTTTCTGCAAGCGACACTAAAAATAAGCGAAGCCCCGGTTCATGACGTTGTCCTGAATGCTACTCCGTGTCACACACATGCAACCTTAAGTTACTTTGAAGTGTAAAAAAAACAAAACAGCAATCCTCTCTAAATACAACAGCCTAACCTTCAACATACACAACATATAAATAGAATCCAGAACGTAAAAAATAATCAACATGGAAAACATTTGAAGGACACAGTGACACGTCATTATACAGTACAGTACATAGCTTACCTTCATCATCGTTTCCATAGTACAGATAAAACACACGGTACATTCAAATAAAAACACACAACATGATCCATACTATCACAACATCCTTACGTAGTAAAGGTTCAAATAAAAGACGTTATTACTACAAATAAGTAAGGCGATTGTGAAAATGTAAATGCAACTTTAAATGATGATTTTGATACTTATAATAAAAGTCATAATTATGATGATATCTATAACAAAGAGCAGCAGTTTCCAGTTCACCAATATTTGTCAAATAAAAATGTACAGCTTTTAGTTTGGTCCCTGAAATGTAAGGGAATATAATTAAAGATGGCTGCCGTTTCTGCTTATGTAATTTGAAGTGGATTTACAATAAGTAAATGAAAACAAAGCAGAAGTTCAGCTTTCTAACTGCGTACTTGTTGTGTCTTTCCAAAATGTAATCAATTGGAAAACCGAGCAAATAAGAGATGGAATGTGTAACTGTTCAGATATTAACAGACTGCAATGATTGTTGCTTTAAACGAGCTGTAATTAACTCCATCCATCCATTATCTACACCGCTTCCTGTTTGGGGTCGCCAGGAGCTAGCTGTCATTGGGTGAGAGGCGGGGTGCACCCTGGACTGGTCGTAAGTCAATCCCAGGGTTGACATATAGATACAGACAACCAGCCACACTCACATTCACACCTTTTAGAGTTATCAATTAACCTGACAAGCATGTCTTTGGACGTTGTGAGGATGCCCGGGTACCTGGAGTGAACCCACACATGGATGGAGAGAACATGCAAACTCCACACAGAAGCGCTTCTGTCCGACAGGGATTCGAACCAGGAACCTTCTTGCTGTGAGGCAACAGCCACTGCACCACCGTGCAGGCCCTAATTAACTCAAACTTCCACAAATTAAAACATTTGATCATGATTAAAATTGATGATGACATTCTGTGTAACCAGAGGAATAAGACTTGATCGGTAAGGAAAGGTTTCGGAAAAGAAGTCTAACCACAGTCAGTCGACGTGAGCTTGTGCTCCTCTCTAGTGTCGGTCTCCATTTTGGTCTTCATGCAGAGCTTCAGGTCAGTTCATCACAGGTAGGGATACTGGTTCAGTTTCCGCTGGTAAGAAGCACTGGAGTGATGGAAAGGCGTCCCTCCCAGCGGCATCTGCTGCTGCTGCTGCTGCTGTTGTTGTTGGTGGTTTCCGTACTGTCCCGCAGCAGACCCTCCCAGGGCCAAGCTGCTGCTCTTCTGCAGCAGAGCCAGAGAGGAGTAAGCCGCGCCCGCCCTGTTGTGACGCGATGACACGCCCTGCATCTGATCCACAGCCTGGGACACAGACGCCAGCGCTGCGGAGGCTGGGTAGGCGTAGAGGTTGGGGGTCGAGGTGAAGAGAGGGTTCTCATGAAGTCGGTAGGATGAGTGAGAGGAGACAGGAGGGGGGTATGTGGGCTGACGCCTCAGGGAACTACCAGTACCTGTTTGGTCGTTGGATGATGACAGTACAGACTGCTGTACCTGAAACAACAGGGAGGTCAAATGGGGGCTTGTATGAAGACTTTGTATGAAGGTTAAGTATGGACAGCCAATATTGTAACATTCAATGTATGTATTTAAATATCGATGAGCAAACAATAGTCTCACCACAAACACCAGTCCAGCTGTTGGCAGCAATCCCAAGCTAGTTTCAGACTAACAACACTTAACAGTTGAGGACATTTGTACATACTGTACTTGACCTTACAGTAGACTCTGATGGCTTAAGTTGCTTACATGTAATACAGTGTCTTGCTAAGCCAGTTCTGTCAGAGCATCCCATAGGCTTGGTATTTATCCTCAAGATGATGCTAAAGCCAGGGGCATGTAACCCTACCTACTCTACCTAAAAGCTAAGCTTGTGATTTGACACAATAAGTATGTGAGGTTTCAGATAATGGAGAGCAGACACTAAGTCTGCCAAACAAGCCAGATATGAGGGGAGACACAGAGACCTTGGTTGTCGTAGTCACAGCCAACCCTATCAGTACACTGTGACTGTCGTCAGGCCCTGGCGATGAGCTTAATGTTAGTACATCTACAGAGATACAGATATCCCATCACATTAACTAACGCAGGGATGTTGTACGTGATGCCGATACAGCTGGAATATTAACCCCAAAGTAAGGGTGCTTGTATGGCATTGTTTTGCTTTCATGCTAAGATAATGGACCAAAAGCTTCCCAATAAGCGGTAATGTCTCATTATTCCCAAACAGAGAGCTCATGTGTTGCCGTAGGAACAGAATCAGGCTCTGTGTGTTTACTTTTGCAGCAGAAATCAGCAACATTACAAAGCCGTTACCTGACTCAGGTTCAGAGGCTGAGACCTGCTGGATGGAGCTCGTTGATGCCGATCAGTGCTGGACTCTCCCGACCGACTGGGCTGCTGACCTGACCCCTTCTTGGACTTTCCAGAGCCACTTGTAGGTTGATCTACTGCTGTAAAACCGGACAGAATACTGTGAGCACCATGGAGGTGATAGACTAGTATGATAGGTGAAATGGATCTATGTCATTTCAGCTATCAAACCAAGGACCTTAAATGAATCACTGAGCTCACCATCAAAACACATACTGTCAAATAAAATGTGAATTAGAAGGGTAGGAATGAATATAAATGCAAACACATGTGGGCTGAGGACCTGGAGCTGCCGGGGCCTTTTGTGTTGTGCTCTCCCCCGGCTGGCTCTTCACAGAGGGCATAATGACAGCCAGAGCCTTGGTGGGCTGTGAGGTGGTCTTTGGGCTCAGGGGGCTGCTGGTGGAGGAGTCGGAGTCATGAGAGTCGTGTACGGTCACACAGCTGATTACGTTGGGCCTCTGGCTTGTTCCAGAGCTGCAGGACAGAAATGTGAATAACCATTTCAGCAACAAACATTTTACTAGACGTGCGAAAAAAAAGTTTTATAGACAAGAAGTGAGCCCACCATGCAGCAGGGAACTTCCTGTCATCTTCGTCCTCTGAGTCGCTGTGGATGGTGATGATGCTGACAGCAGGACTGGGCGTGTCGGAGATGACGATGGGCTGAGACTGATCACCAGCATAAGCAGATGTGTTGTGGACCACAGTGGATGACACAGGCCTGGAAGGACAAAGATGAAATCAATAATCCATATCTCATTTTATAATCTCTGATTCTTATAATCAAGCTCCTGTTGGGAAACTTAAAGCATGTGTCGACCTCTTATATATTTGCCTTCTTTGTCCTGTACATGTTATTAGTCGACAAGAATCTTTACTGTTAAGAATGAACTCTATTTGCAGCATGCAACCTCTTCTGATGTCTAACCTTTAACAGCGTTTAGAGGCATTAACAATAAGAATAAAGGAAACGTCTCTTGTTTTCTTTTTAAGCTTATAAACAGGAACAAATATTACAGTCTTTTTCATAACCAGCAAAAAAAATCCACCAGCAGTAAAGGATGATACGTCCTTTAATCCACAGCTAAAGCACTTACAAAGTCCTGGATATTCTGTGATATTTATTTCGGCGTCTTGTTTTATTGTCATTTTTAAACACACATAATTGAAGCAATTTTGGGGTTTAAAGATGAAACAAGAAGTCACTGGAGGGTGCTTTCTAGTGTTTTCTTTTTTCTTCCTTCTCTTTTGTTTTTAGTTTATTCTTTTGTATACTTTTATTTAGTTTTTCTCAACTCTTTTTTCTGTTCCCCTCTTTCTATCTTTTCTCACAGAGCCCCTTAAGTCCCGAAAAGTAAAAAAAAAAAATCTTGTGCGCACAAGTTTATTGACTTAAAGATATTATTTGTACTTTTCAGGACTTAAAGGGCTCCTCTTTTTACTCTTTTTTTACTCTTCCTCTCTTATTTCATATAAGTCATTTGTTTGTTTGTTCGCTCCTTCTTAGCTTTTAAAAGTCGTAGGTGAGAAAACTTGTGAATTCATGGAATACAGATCCAAACTATCTCTGTGTGGATTCAACAGACTTTTAAAGACTGTAATAAAGGTACCTGTTCTGTAATTGTTGCTATTACCTCCGTTATGTTATTTCCTTTGGTATTTCTAGCTATCACCTTCTCACATCACTTGTAAAAGATATTGTCGTCATTACGTTCAGTATTAAATATGCGTACTGCATGTCAAGACACGATGACAATAAAATGTCACTTAAATCCAAAGTGAATCAATAACTGTTTTTCTGTTTCTTTTCAAGGACATCTGAAAAAAAAGTTTGATTTCCTGTTTTAAGAGTCCGCTGCTCTAAAGTGGAAATAAACTAAATATCATCGGGGGCTTTGTTGGTTTTCAAAAGCTAAGTAATGATGGCAGCACTTTGAGCTTCAATCAGCTAAATCAGGAACTAAACTAGCTGATAGAATTTAATCAGTGTTGTTTTGCTCGTTCCACTGGAAACTGAAGACTTAGGGTTTTACTAAAGTTGCTGCAGCCTCTCTGTCTTGCGGGCAGAAGAAACAAAGATCAAACAAAGCGTGCTAAGATTTATGGACAATCCTCCTCCAAACATCGTGTGGATAATGTGAATGTTTGTCGCTGTGACAGGATACCTGGCTCTGCTCTCTGCGTGTCGAGCCTTTGACCTCTTTCCCTGCTGGGTTCTTGTGGGAGCGGCTCCTGAGTTCTGGTTCTGTGAGGCAGCGTGACGGCCGACCCCGGAGTCCTGCTGACTGACGGCATCGTACTGGTTTCCATGACGACCCCTGTGAAAATAAGAAACAGGACAGAATGACCTAAATCTTTTAAACACAGCAAAAAAAACACAGAGTCCTGCAAAAAAAGAAGAAAAATAATTCACCTCCAGCCTGAGGCTTGTTGGCTGTCAGAATTCGGAGCACCCATGGGTGATTCGGGCACCACAGCCTGCCCCGGGTTGTGGATCGCCATGCCAGGCATCTGCTGCCATGTGGAAGGGATGAGGATCTGCTGTGTGCCAGCAGGCCAGCCCTGCTGCACGTACACACACATACAAAAAGAGCTATTTTAATCTTATTTCTAAAACCTTCAACTAAACTTTCTGAAGAAAACAAAGTAAGCTGTTGATCACAGAGGAATAGAAGAGCTGGGTTATTGTCTAAGTGAAATAAAAGGCATGATGAGCACATGCAGTTTGTTGACCACCAAAAACATTCCTTTCTCTGTCCTGCACAGAGACAACCAACAGATTTGACATGAAATTCAAACTCTGAAGCTGACATGTTTTTTTAGGTCGTGCCCCGTGGCCACCACGTGCAACTTGTTTACAAACGTAATCCCTGTGCAGAGAGAGCTCCTTTTGTTATTACTTAGAAAGAAAGAAGCCGAAAATACCAAAACAAGAGCGAGAAAAGCAACTTTTTCCATCCACTTCTGATGCCAAGCATGCATGTGTTCATGTCCTGAGCTGCGGGGAATAAAAAAGTTGTGCAGAACCGACCGGGGCGGCCCAAAGACACCTGTCAAAAAGCAGCTTACATTAGCTGCAGGGAATTTATTACAACTGATGTCAAATAAATCTGAGATATTATTGGTACACCCAAATACTCTCCAGTTTCCTTGAGCTGTCCTCACCCTCAGGCACAATGGTTCCTACAGAAGAATTAAATCTTGTGCATCTAGTTTCCAGAACTATTTCTGTGCAGAGAGAGAGCAGCTTTGTTACTGCTCAGAAAGAAATGTGCTGAGAGAAGCAGTAAATACACTCAAAAACATTTCGCTCGGGTTGTGATGCCAAGCATGCTGAGCTTCAGTCCTGGGCAGAGAAACGGAAAAAAGGGATCCAGATGGGAAAAATAGAACACCTGAAATAAACAGGAGTGTGTTAGTTTGAGAAAAGGGAAGGAAGACATGGAGGTGTGATCAACGGTACCGAAAAGACCCCTGACATTTTTCTTAACAGCTGTTTTTATTTGTTTTTGAATAAATGTTGTCAGACGCCTTGAAACAGTAAAGCACAAACCAAACTTGTGAGATGCACATACATCCCCTGCTGCACACCTTTTATCTAACAGGAGGAAAGAAGAAGAAGAAGAAGGTTATGATGATGGTGTTTTACCAGCATGGAGACATTCTGATCCAGTAAACCACTGAGGCTTTCACCCTTACAGTCTAAACTCTGCATTCCTGCCACAGAGGCGTACACGCTGCTCTCCAGCAGGGGGTCCAGGGAGGTGTGAGGGGGAGGGGGAAAGGACCAGAGGTGTTGAGAGGACACATGTGGAACACACCTGCATCATAACTTTACTACACCCTAAATAGGAGGGAGGATTTGCTTTGGATCAAGAGTTTTGAGTTAGTGATAACAACATAAGAAGAAAAGGAGGACAAGGGGGGGGGGGGGGGCACGTAATGTTCTACGCTCTGTAACCAATCCAATTTTAAGATTAAAATCTGCACACTTCATGCACTTCCACACTTTTGTCCATGCACCATGCATTTGCACTTTTTATGTATCGTCCATGTTTTTTTATTAAGTATATGTGACTCTCCCAGCAACCACGTTTACCTGCAGGTACAAATAAAGTAACCAGAATTTAATTTTAGATTGTTATTGATTCATCAAGTCTTTACATGGACTTTAATGTTGTCGCTGGTGGAGTAGGAGAATATTTGGGTTACTTAGTCAAGGGGTTACCAACCAAGGGGTCAGGACCCCTTCAGACGGTCCCAAGATAAATGTTCGGGGTCATGACAAGACAAATGAGGAAAGAGAGAAGCAAAACAAAGTTCTGCCACACAAAAATGTGTTTTCATCTTTTGTACTTCTCTTTAAACTTGACTGTTTTTCTTTCTTCAAATATTGGTCATTTTACATCTTTAGACTCCAAAAGACAAATTAAATGAAATAATCTGTGAAGCAAAGACAAGAATTGTCTCTCAAAAAGAACTGCAAACAACTCAGAGATATCTGAAACATGATAAGGGACTCAAACTACACGCAGCTTTCAGTGATCACAAGCCAAAAAGGGTTGGAACCATTATTTTAATCTTTAAATGTCACATATTGTCCTCCTTTTCAACCAGTTTAAATAAGCCTCAGAGCTCCCCTTAACATGTGTGTGAAGTTTCTTGTTCTAAATCCACTCTGATCCTGTATTTGATCATGCCTATAAACCCCTCTATTTCAGCCCTGCTCAAAACAGGCTGTTTCTGTGTCTGTAGCTTTAAATGCAAATGAGCTGTGTCTGACCACGCCTCTCTCTGGAAGGGCTAGGGTGGCTTTGGCTTTCTCGCTCCATGCTCTATTGTTTACGGTGAAAAGGAGGACTCAGAGGACTGAACAAACACCTAGCTGTGGGAGTGACACCCACCTGGGGGAGGGGTTACTGCCCTTTGTGATGTCATGAAGGGAAAATCTCATGTTTGAGCACACATTTTCTGAAAAAGTGTAGGAGGCAAAAGACAGGCAAAAGACGGAAAGGGTTAGGGTTGACTTTTCTCATAATATAGGGGTTTGTTGACAGGCTGGAGACCCATATGAGTGTTAGAAAAACCTGCTGGTAGAGTGTATTTTGCATAATATGTGACCTTTAACATTGGGCTCTACCTGTGTCAGCATGCCGGGCTGGATGTGAAGTGACTGGGAGGACTGGTTCTGAGGAACTAAAGGAACTGAGTTTTCCATCCTTACTGGGTAACCAGACGGCTTACTGGATGTTTGAAGACCTATGAGCAGAGGACAGAGGAAGATTATTGGTGAGACATCCATCACAAATAAATAGAAAGAGAAATTAAAGAATAAAAAAAATGAAGGGATAATGACGTTAATGCTACTGGCTCTCTAAAGGTTTCTACTTCTACAGTTTACAGGGTATGTGTGAACATGACACAGACATGTGGTATCCTCACCCTGGATGGTTGGGGGACACACTATGAGTGTTTGCTGGAAAGGTTCGGTCTGGGTGCAGAGCTGGGTGGGTCTGGTCTGCAGGGGGACGCCCTGCTGGGTCAGGCCCGGGATGTTTATGGTGGCCTGCTGGTAGAGGCCGGGCTGGTAGTTCAGCAGAGGGACATTACTGCTGAGGGACAGGGACTGGCCTCCGGTCGACGCCATCTGTGACACAAAACGACAAGTTCAAGGCCTGGAAATGTGAGACGAGTTAATCTAAGAGGGCCTTTGAACATAAATCACACACAGAAAAGTGTGCATAGAAATGAAAGGAGTCTTTGCTGCAGAACTTCAGATAGTAAACGCTGATGATTCTTATCTCTTATACATCCGATAACAGATGAAGATTAAGGCTCATTTACATGCAGATGTTTGTGCATGTGTGTGATTACGGGCCTTTGTGTGTGAGAAGCATGTCTCTTGTAAAACCAGAAGTTCCCTCAGGGATAAAGAAAGTATGTCGAATAAAATATATATAGATTATAGAAGTTCTTACCTGATTGTGCTGGTTGAGCTGGCTGCTGAAAGTGACGGTGAGGTTGGTGGCTGCACTCGGGGTGTTGTTACTGGCGAACATATTTTTCCCGTTCTCAAAGGCGCTGCATCTGCGTTTACATATATCCATATTCTGGAAGCAGGACTTCACACTATCAAAGACAATTTAAAAAAAAACAAGAATCAAACAAGAACACAGATAGATAGATCCTGCAAAGTCACTGCAAAACTAAACCACAGACACAACAATCATTCCTGTTTTATTTTTAGCACGGTCCTGCAGGTGTTGTCTTACTGTGAGCTGTGAGGGAAGTGCAGCAGGTGTGTCATGGTAACAAAGGGGTGGTTCAGCGTCTTCATGGGAGTGATTCGTTTGTCTGCGTCGAGTGTCAGCATCTTCTTCAGCAGGTCGATGAACTCTCGCCTGTCGGCTTTCTCTGCTAAAATATCTGTGCCCTCCAGGGTTGTCATGTTCACCTGCAGGGGAGAGGAAAGAAGAGTCTGTTTATCAGACTGCAACGCTTGAAGGATTCCTGGTAACCCCAACGTCAACATATCAAAACAAATTTTATATTTAAACCTCTGTGCATGCAGCAGAGCAGACTTACACCCACACATGGTTTTCTTATTTAGAGAGTGTCCTAAGAGGAGGATTTAAAAGAACCAGAAGCAGAATCATTAAACATCTCCTCCCTCACCTGCATCATATCATCGAGACAGTTGAAGATGTATTTTCTCGCCTCCTTTGACTTGATGCCCATTTCTGCCTCGTGCTCTGAAGGCGTCTGCAGGGAAATTACAACAGCAAGAGCTCAGTAGATGTACTGTACTTATGCTTGTGATGGAGGAATCCCTGAGGAGTGACTCACTTTGAGTCTCCAGAGGGGGTAGCTGGAGTCGGGGCCCCTGTTGAAAAAGCGGCTGGTCTTTGTTCCTGCACTCAGCAGATACTCTGCAGGAAGGCCCTGAGTCTGGGAAATGTAACGAATCTGAGAGAGACAACAGAAAAATGTCAGCAAACACCGGGGAGTAAATGAGCTGTGGTTGATACAGTTAAAATCACCTGAGGGATGTTTTTGTTAGCTTCTTGTTGGGTTACACATTTGATACATTTGACAAAAGCTGTCATCAATTGAGTTAAACGGACACGTGCACTGAAACATGTTTTGAAATTCATAAACTACAAGTAAGTGACAATGAAAACTACAACTGACAAGGTTAGCCAGAAACTAGCTGTCATCCAAAACCTTTCACACTCAGCAAGCATTCACAGGCAGAAAAAACAAGTGTTTAAAACCTCTTAAAAGTAAAGTTGGACATTTTGAAAAAGCTCTTGTGTATTTTTTTTGCTTGATACCAGTCTAACATAACTCTGTTTCATATGTAACAGCCAAAAGATTGTTTGATTTGTTTAGCAGAAAAACTGGAAACAGGTGGCAGTGGGGACTTGTGTTGGAACCAGTGGGATGCCGGTTTAAGTTCTGGTGTAGACCAGCTGCAATCAGGGTGTTGTTGCCCTTGAGCAAGGCACCGAACCCCCAACAGCTCTGGTGCACTCCCTGTGCAGCAGCTCGACTCTGACATCTCTCCACTAATGCATGTCCACAGGTCCTGTTTGTGCATGTGTGTGATTCAGGGCCTCTGTGTGTGAGAAGCATGCCTCTCAATAACAAAGTATAAAGGCAGAATTTCCACTCTGGGATTAATAAAGTATGTAAATAAATAAATAAATAAAATTAAAACCTAATATTAAAGACCCAGCCTGGTAAGCACCTTTAGATGTGCTTACATAGAGCCCATAGTTATGAGAATGGTATAAATCTACTTATACCTATACTTGAGAATAAAATGAATAAGTGTTCCTTCTAAATTATTAACCTTTTGCAGGTAAAAAACTTGTTCATGAAATGTGTGTGTAGGTCCTGTTAATGACATGCACATAGAAGACGCATGATCATTGTAGGGTGTATACATGCATGCTGTGCAGCTGACCTGGTCATACTCGGAGGCCCCGGGATAAAGAGGCCATCCCAGGAACAGCTCAGCAATGACACATCCCAGAGACCACATGTCGATGGCTTCACAGAAAGGAAGGCCCAGAATGATCTCTGGAGCTCTAGAAGCGCATGGCAAGTGAGTACAGACAAGATCAAGGATATCTGACTTGTTACAAACACAATGAAGTTATTAACCAAGCTGTTACAATAAGATTAGCACACTCACCTGTAGTACCGTGACTGCAGGTAGGTCGAACAAACCGCTTTGGACACGTGGCTGGCAGAGCCGAAGTCAATGACTTTCACTCTGTACGGCTGCCTCAGAGGATCCACTAACATGATGTTTTCAGGCTTCAGGTCGGCGTGGATCAGACCCAGGCTCTTCAGCTTCATCAGCGCCGTGGCGACCTGCTGCAGGATGGGCCGTATACACTTGAGCATCAGAGGGCTGAACTTGCTGTGCTTCAGGAAGTCGTAGAGGTTCTGCTCCAGCATCTCAAACACAAGGCACGTGTGGTTCTTGTGCTGGAAACACTCGTAGGAGCGCACAAAGTTGAACTCGTCTGCATTCTCTGTGCTCAGCCTGCTGAGGATGCTCACCTGCAGTACAACGAGGATGGAGAGGGTGGAGGAAGATGAAGGTATACAAATGTTAATTAGTGGAAAATAAGGAACTTTAAGCAGACTAATCCCTGCTTCCGTTAAAGGAAAATACATTTCCCATATTGCTTTGGGGGATATATCATCCCAGGCTCAATATTCTTTTCAACACAACAAACTCACCTCAATTTGACCTTGCCGGGCATAAGAGGGGTGGTTCTTCAAAATTTTAATTGCCACTATCTCGTTTGTGCCCCTCTTCCAGCATTTTGCCACCTGACCGAAGGTCCCCCGCCCCAGGAACTCGAGCACCTCGTAGCTGTTAGACATGGAGCACAGGATCTCATGCTGCACCAGCTGGTAGTCACCCTCGCTGTGGGAGTTGCTGCTCTTGGTTGTAGAAGTTGAGTGTGCTATGGACTGAGCTGTCGTGGTTCCTCCTCCACCAGCTGTGCGGTTTGAGACGACGGGAGCAGAGAGCTCCTCCAGGATCTGGACGCTGTCGCTGCTGTCCACCTCCTCGCTCTTCCTCTTCAGGCTGTACTGCTTGTGGTAGAGGTCACACGGGTGGGAGGAGGACTCTGCATCCTTAACACGCCGGCTGGAGGAGGAGGAGGTGGAAGAGGAGGACAGAGGTCCACGAAGGCTGCCTGTGCTGTCTGCCGCCCGCACCACCGTCTGCTCCCTGGAGCCGGCTGTGGGCGGCTGCACCTGGTTGGAGTTGTACACCTGGTTGAAGTTGGAGTCAGAAGTGGAGGGTGCAGCTGCCTGGGAGGGGCTCTGCTGGTAGTAACCATTATCTCCGAGCTGGTTCGATGCTTCCCAGGCGGGGTTCTCCACTTTAAGCCTCTTTGAGCGAGAGTAGGCACTGGAGGACACGGAGGGAGAGGAGAACGCCTGGAGCTGCGACGACATGTCTGTAGATTAAATTAAAGATCAGCAAACACCATCAATAAGAACTTCTTAAGAATACCTTTAACTATGTTAATTTAAAGGGCAACAGTTTAGGAAAACTTTTGGATGAAATGCACTCCTTACCACGACAACCAACTAGGGCTTTCATAAAAAAAGTAGAATTATCATCTTTCTAACAATGTTGACAAAAACTGCAGAAGTTTTGTAAAAGTAGAATTCATGGCCGAGATGTTTGGTCTCCTATGCATTAGCTTGCATAGGTGGTCATAAAGTTATGGCTGATTGGTGTTTATATCAATGGATGTATAAACAGTATGGTATATTATTTTGAATCAGAAAAGCAAGAAAATATTGTAAAAAAAAAAAAAAAAAAGAATCCTCAAAAATAAATGTAAATCATTAATATTCAGATTACTTTTGGATTAAGCGTGAAGCCTCAGATTTATGACAAAATACAAAGCACCAAAACACATTATTTAGGTTAAAAACATCATTACACACCTGCATTGTTTTATTTATAAGTGTGCCCTTACCCACCTTCATCACACATCTGGCTTTTGAACCTGTGCACGCCACACCTGAAGTCTGACAGTGAAAAGCTTCACCTTTTCATAAATGACAATACCTGTATTTGATGACTGAACACACCGGCGCAGATCTGACATCTAAGGCCTCTCCATCATCTTCTCTCCGGGCTCTGAGTGCTGCTGCAGCTGATCAGCTGAGCTTGCTTAGCCGCCTGCTGCTGATGGAGCTCTGTGGCAGGATGGAGGAGGGCTCAGCTAACAGCCTGCTAGCTAGCTACGAGTTACCGAGTCATATCTGACTCGAATCCGCAGTCACATCTCGAGTCAAGCGAACACACGGTGCATAATGTCCCTGGAGGTGTCAGACAGCATCATAATGAGCGCTGTCGCCCAGACAGAGCTCCATCATCATCATCACAGTCTGACTGCTCAGCGTACTTCCTGTTCTGTCGACGTAACGGCGTGACGCACTGAACGTCAATGGAGAGGACAGTTTACTGAAGTTGAGAAGATCAAGAGTACAGAATCAGACCTTTCAGTGTATGATATCATTCCGCTTTGCCCACAGGTGTTCTGAAAACATGTTAACATCACAGCAGACAGAGTTTGTCTTTACTGAGCAAGCAGCTGTCTCTGAATCACACAACACACTCTTATTTCACTGGTTGTTGAGACATTAAAACATAAAACTCAGGTTGCATTTTAGCTTTTTGCATTGAATTATTATGTTGCTTTTGTCTGTTAAAAAGTTAAACCTTACATGGACTTTGATTTTATTTTGTAGGCCCTATACGCGTTGAATTACAACATCACCTTCAGTCATAACAGAATGTAGTATAGGCTACATTTGTTCAAGTCAAAAGTTAAATACATTCTTTTGAGTTTGTTGTTATGCTGCATTGCACACACTAATTAGGATCCGATACACACTTATTGTGCTTCTTATGGTGACCCTGAAGGTCAACTGTCTAAATATTGCACCTGCTACAAATATATTTCACAAACCAGAAAGGGTATGCCCATACTACAGCAGGAAATATATTTTGCAGCAGGTGAACATATTTTAAGCAGGTAAAAATATTGTTTTTTAGGCAGAAGTAGTGGACTCAGTTTTAATGCTAGCGTGACAACATTGATATCATTTGAATTTGAAGTTTACAATGAATCTGTTGATATCAAAAATGTTACTGTAGCTCGCTGGGAAAGGCGCTAAGTATCGCTCCAAAGTGGACTCTTTTTTAACCGCGATGTAATAAATCGTATCTATGAAAGAGATACGATACATTTTTATAAAACACAAATATGATCCAAACAAGACTGGTGGGAGAGGGTAGACCTCATGGAATTCACCAATCAAGAGTGGAGACAAAACTTTGAATGACAGGGCAATCATTCATGAAGTTATGCGCTCTGATCATAGCTCTGATGGAGTGGTATAGAAATACGTCACATTATGTGCGGCAGACAGGCGCAGTAACGATCATTTTACCCCAGTCAAGCAGACACAATCAAATCGAGCATTTACATGGATCCTGATCTGAACAATATGGTGGCCCTGAAGGTCAACTGTCTTAATATTTCACCTGCTGCAAATATATTTCTTGTGTTCGCCTGCACCGTCTTGTTCAGAAACCATACACGTGTCGCGATGATGCGTGGAGTGCCGTTGTTATGGGCAATTGGCGAGTGAGTCACTTGTTCTCTTATTAGACACCTGAAGCGGTGTCAACTGATCAGACACGACCATACCATGGTGAATCGTAGTATCAGGGCTCCATTAATGTTTGCTTTTTATCGTCCTGGTGCACGCGCTGAACAATGACTGAACCTACTCAGAGTTGATTTAACAAACTCAACTCTGAGAAAACTCAGAGTTTCTCACCTGTGGGTAAATCAATTCAGTGCTCAGGCTCAGACTGAGAGTTTGTTGAACCTTCTTTCTGAAAGGGGCCCCTGGTCACCTAACAGCACAGACTGCTTTATTTCAGAAAAAATTATATAAACATATAATCTTTGGTATATCTGTACATATGAAATTAATAATTGTTTATCATCTATTTATCATTTTATTTTTTTTATACAATTTTTTTTTGTGTTTATTTTTTTTCATCTTTCTTCCCACTCTGATTTTTTTCGGCGATCTCCCGCGAACCCGATCTGACTCCCAGTCTCCACCCGGAGGAGAGCGGGCGGGGAGCGAGGGGTCGCGCGATCTCCCGCGAACCCGATCTGACTCCCAGTCTCCACCCGGAGGAGAGCGGGCGGGGAGCGAGGGGTCGCGCGATCTCCCGCGAACCCGATCTGACTCCCAGTCTCCACCCGGAGGAGAGCGGGCGGGGAGCGAGGGGTCGCGCGATCTCCCGCGAACCCGATCTGACTCCCAGTCTCCACCCGGAGGAGAGCGGGCGGGGAGCGAGGGGTCGCGCGATCTCCCGCGAACCCGATCTGACTCCCAGTCTCCACCCGGAGGAGAGCGGGCGGGGAGCGAGGGGTCGCGCGATCTCCCGCGAACCCGATCTGACTCCCAGTCTCCACCCGGAGGAGAGCGGGCGGGGAGCGAGGGGTCGCGCGATCTCCCGCGAACCCGATCTGACTCCCAGTCTCCACCCGGAGGAGAGCGGGCGGGGAGCGAGGGGTCGCGCGATCTCCCGCGAACCCGATCTGACTCCCAGTCTCCACCCGGAGGAGAGCGGGCGGGGAGCGAGGGGTCGCGCGATCTCCCGCGAACCCGATCTGACTCCCAGTCTCCACCCGGAGGAGAGCGGGCGGGGAGCGAGGGGTCGCGCGATCTCCCGCGAACCCGATCTGACTCCCAGTCTCCACCCGGAGGAGAGCGGGCGGGGAGCGAGGGGTCGCGCGATCTCCCGCGAACCCGATCTGACTCCCAGTCTCCACCCGGAGGAGAGCGGGCGGGGAGCGAGGGGTCGCGCGATCTCCCGCGAACCCGATCTGACTCCCAGTCTCCACCCGGAGGAGAGCGGGCGGGGAGCGAGGGGTCGCGCGATCTCCCGCGAACCCGATCTGACTCCCAGTCTCCACCCGGAGGAGAGCGGGCGGGGAGCGAGGGGTCGCGCGATCTCCCGCGAACCCGATCTGACTCCCAGTCTCCACCCGGAGGAGAGCGGGCGGGGAGCGAGGGGTCGCGCGATCTCCCGCGAACCCGATCTGACTCCCAGTCTCCACCCGGAGGAGAGCGGGCGGGGAGCGAGGGGTCGCGCGATCTCCCGCGAACCCGATCTGACTCCCAGTCTCCACCCGGAGGAGAGCGGGCGGGGAGCGAGGGGTCGCGCGATCTCCCGCGAACCCGATCTGACTCCCAGTCTCCACCCGGAGGAGAGCGGGCGGGGAGCGAGGGGTCGCGCGATCTCCCGCGAACCCGATCTGACTCCCAGTCTCCACCCGGAGGAGAGCGGGCGGGGAGCGAGGGGTCGCGCGATCTCCCGCGAACCCGATCTGACTCCCAGTCTCCACCCGGAGGAGAGCGGGCGGGGAGCGAGGGGTCGCGCGATCTCCCGCGAACCCGATCTGACTCCCAGTCTCCACCCGGAGGAGAGCGGGCGGGGAGCGAGGGGTCGCGCGATCTCCCGCGAACCCGATCTGACTCCCAGTCTCCACCCGGAGGAGAGCGGGCGGGGAGCGAGGGGTCGCGCGATCTCCCGCGAACCCGATCTGACTCCCAGTCTCCACCCGGAGGAGAGCGGGCGGGGAGCGAGGGGTCGCGCGATCTCCCGCGAACCCGATCTGACTCCCAGTCTCCACCCGGAGGAGAGCGGGCGGGGAGCGAGGGGTCGCGCGATCTCCCGCGAACCCGATCTGACTCCCAGTCTCCACCCGGAGGAGAGCGGGCGGGGAGCGAGGGGTCGCGCGATCTCCCGCGAACCCGATCTGACTCCCAGTCTCCACCCGGAGGAGAGCGGGCGGGGAGCGAGGGGTCGCGCGATCTCCCGCGAACCCGATCTGACTCCCAGTCTCCACCCGGAGGAGAGCGGGCGGGGAGCGAGGGGTCGCGCGATCTCCCGCGAACCCGATCTGACTCCCAGTCTCCACCCGGAGGAGAGCGGGCGGGGAGCGAGGGGTCGCGCGATCTCCCGCGAACCCGATCTGACTCCCAGTCTCCACCCGGAGGAGAGCGGGCGGGGAGCGAGGGGTCGCGCGATCTCCCGCGAACCCGATCTGACTCCCAGTCTCCACCCGGAGGAGAGCGGGCGGGGAGCGAGGGGTCGCGCGATCTCCCGCGAACCCGATCTGACTCCCAGTCTCCACCCGGAGGAGAGCGGGCGGGGAGCGAGGGGTCGCGCGATCTCCCGCGAACCCGATCTGACTCCCAGTCTCCACCCGGAGGAGAGCGGGCGGGGAGCGAGGGGTCGCGCGATCTCCCGCGAACCCGATCTGACTCCCAGTCTCCACCCGGAGGAGAGCGGGCGGGGAGCGAGGGGTCGCGCGATCTCCCGCGAACCCGATCTGACTCCCAGTCTCCACCCGGAGGAGAGCGGGCGGGGAGCGAGGGGTCGCGCGATCTCCCGCGAACCCGATCTGACTCCCAGTCTCCACCCGGAGGAGAGCGGGCGGGGAGCGAGGGGTCGCGCGATCTCCCGCGAACCCGATCTGACTCCCAGTCTCCACCCGGAGGAGAGCGGGCGGGGAGCGAGGGGTCGCGCGATCTCCCGCGAACCCGATCTGACTCCCAGTCTCCACCCGGAGGAGAGCGGGCGGGGAGCGAGGGGTCGCGCGATCTCCCGCGAACCCGATCTGACTCCCAGTCTCCACCCGGAGGAGAGCGGGCGGGGAGCGAGGGGTCGCGCGATCTCCCGCGAACCCGATCTGACTCCCAGTCTCCACCCGGAGGAGAGCGGGCGGGGAGCGAGGGGTCGCGCGATCTCCCGCGAACCCGATCTGACTCCCAGTCTCCACCCGGAGGAGAGCGGGCGGGGAGCGAGGGGTCGCGCGATCTCCCGCGAACCCGATCTGACTCCCAGTCTCCACCCGGAGGAGAGCGGGCGGGGAGCGAGGGGTCGCGCGATCTCCCGCGAACCCGATCTGACTCCCAGTCTCCACCCGGATCTTTCCCTCTTTCCCTCTTTCCCTCTTTCCCTCTTTCCCTCTTCTTTCCCTCTTTCCCTCTTTCCCTCTTTCCCTCTTTCCCTCTTTCCCTCTTTCCCTCTTTCCCTCTTTCCCTCTTTCCCTCTTTCCCTCTTTCCCTCTTTCCCTCTTTCCCTCTTTCCCTCTTTCCCTCTTTCCCTCTTTCCCTCTTTCCCTCTTTCCCTCTTTCCCTCTTTCCCTCTTTCCCTCTTTCCCTCTTTCCCTCTTTCCCTCTTTCCCTCTTTCCCTCTTTCCCTCTTTCCCTCTTTCCCTCTTTCCCTCTTTCCCTCTTTCCCTCTTTCCGACTACCGGTTTAAAGGAGAAAAATGGGGGGGAAAAAATTGCTTTTAAAATATTTATACAAACATATTTTATTTTACTTGTTTCTTCTTAACAGTTTAGATAATATGCCCAGTTGGAAAAGTGTGTGTTCACAAGCACAAGTGAATACACTTCCAGCTGGGCATATCTAAACTGTTAAATAGAAACAAGTAAAATAAAATGTCCTAAAGTAGGCCTTACCTCTTGAATGGTAGTGGGAATGCAACCGTTGACAAAACACTGAAAATAATAGAAGCATTTTGTATTTTTCATTTAATCCGTTTATTGTGACATGTTTGATAGCCTTGCAAAGTAAATATTTTTTTTTTGAAAAAGGGAAGAAAGAAATGCATCCAAATAAAGTTAAGTACCTGTTCTCATGCAACGTCTCTCTGAAGCATCTGACGACAACAGAAGAAATCTCCCTCATGCCTCCCGGAGAACCATAATTATCCTCCTTAAAAAGAACAAAATTAAAACATAGGTCAGGGCAGGGAATAGAACGCCACAGTAACTGCAGTTTCATCATTATTCCATAAACAGATTTGCAACAAACATCACAATAGTCAGAATTTATCACAAACAGTAACAATTTTTGATAAGGACAATGCTTTCTCACTCAGCATGTTTACATACAGACTGTGCAGACTTCTTTACAAACACATTTCAAGAGGCTGAATTTAGAGTTAAGTGTCTGGATGACTGTCCGTCTGTCTATCTCAGCCATACTGTACACCAATAAAATATATATTAATGTGTGATTCTGGGAAGAGAGACATTTTAGGATTTTTATTTATTGAAACTTTATTTTGATCATTTTCTCCTGTTTTATATAGTATTAAATAGAACAAAAACAATTGAACAATGCTTTTGCATTTAGAAAGAACACAAAACAGGATATACATATAGATCTATAAAGCCTCTCTGAAGCATCTGACAACGACAGAAGAAATCGGCTCTCCTCGACTATCTGTTGAGAAACAAAAGAAAAACAAAGACCTTACTATTTAAAAACTTTTATCACATTCTTGAGTAGCAAAGCGTAACATAACTTAATAAATCCTTCAAACGGCAGCTTCTTAGTGTAAAGATCTTGTTTTGCTTTCCTTACCTATTTTTATTTTTGGATCCAGCACCCACTGAGGGATGTGTATCTTTTCTGATTTTTCATCGTTTCATCGTTTCTGGGTTCTCACAAATGCCGTCAACTAAATAAATGGTGTCCTGAAATCAGAAAGAGTAAAATATGTTACTTAAATGTGCAGACATATTTATTTTATGCATGCAAGATCCATTTACCACTGTAATAAGTGTTGATTGTTTACCATGTTTATTTTTGTCTGAACGAGACAGGAGACTGACGATACATCCAGAGAGTACGGCCATCGAGGTCAGGAATCGTATTTGCAGTGAGTTGATCTGAAAAATCATAACGCTTTGTTGCATTCAGAACAGCCTCATGAAAATCACATATCACAGTTCTTTAAAAGGATTTGTACAAATACCTGACAGTTGTCTTGTTTGGTCAGTGTAATCATCATCATGCTGCTTTTGTCTTGGCTGTGAAACAGATATTTCATCATTACTTGAGTCCCATCCCTCTGTATAAATCACAGCTGTAGTATGTTTTAAAACACTGATACATACGCCACCATGGAGGCAGAGCCGCACTCATGTGGTGAGTTCAAAGTCATGAATGAATAGATCGGGCCAACAGTAAATCATGACCAGGAAGTGAAGGTCCCAAAGACTAACAAAAAAAAGGCTTAAATAATTTCTGTCCTGGGTCAAAGTTTCTCTGCCTGGCTGACTTGTCGTACCAGGACTTTTGTTGCTGCAGGGCATCCGCCATGTACGATTTGGTCAGCTCACCCATTTTCTCCAGCCGCTCTCTCATCTGGATGACATAGGATACAACGTTAACAGATCCCACCCTCCCCTTGCCTCCCTCCCAGATCTCTCTAAACAGTGCAAACAGGCCCCAAACTTCATGTCCATACAAAAGGAGAGAAACTAGTGGAGGATTGTGGTACTTCTCTGTATGCAAAGAGGAGGTAGGGCAGCCAGTGCTCCAGCGTTAGCCTATCCATTTAAGGATGATATGGTGTGGTCCTGAGTCTCCTGATACCAAGTAACTGGTACACCTGTTTCAGCAGAGTAGACATAAAGTTAGTTTCCTGATCAGTTAATATTTCTCAAGGGAAGCCCACCCTTGAAAGGAACTGTACCAAACAGAAAGCAACTGATTTTGCTTTTATGAATTTTAGTGGAAAGACTTCTTGATACTTGGTAGACTACTCTGTTATAACCAGCATATAACGGTTTCCTGCTTTGCTTCTCTCTACAGGACAAACAATGTCCATCCCAAGGCGCTAAGATGGGGTGCCAATAATGGGTAGTGGTTGAAGTGGAGCTCTTGGGGTGTTTTGGCAGATTTTATTTGGCACTGAGGGAAACTTTTACAAAACTGAGCAATATCTCTATGCAGGCCAGTGGAAATGGTTTTTAATGCGAGCCGTGTTTTTGTGTTTGCCCAGGTGGCCAGCCCAGGAAACTGAGTGCCCCAAGGCAAGCCTGGTGTTTCCAGCTGCTTGGGAAACCACTAGCTGCAACGCTGACTCTTGTTGACAATAGAGGATGACATTGTGCAGGATATACTCATCACTTATGATGTCCAACTCAGCTTCCGGCTCCTTCTCCTTCACTTTCTGGAAAAGAGAGACTAAAGATGGATCAGTTTTCTGCATATCACTTATATTACCTGGAACTTGAAACCCTAGTGGTAACTCTGGCTCAGTGCTGGTTGATGGTGTCACCACTGTCTTTTTTAATTTTTCCTGCGTTCTCCGTCTGCAGGTTTTCAGAGACTTCCCAGATGTGTTCTCCAACTCCTCATTGAAAAAGGGCAGGGCACTGAGAATTGCGGAGGGCTCATTGGATTGCTTGTCCTGCATTCTGGTTACCACAGCGTTACACTTTCTGCTTTGTTCCGGCTCCAACAAATCAAAAAGAACTGGTAGGTCTCTTCCTAGAACAGCATCAAAAGGCAGATTATCAGCAACCCCAATGTTCAAAAGGAAAGTTTGACCTTCTACCTTAATGTACATGTCAGCTGTTGGATAAGGCTTCTCGTCTCCATGAACACAACAGATAGAGATGGTTTCACTGTAAATGTTGGGTGGTTCAAACTTCCTGTGTACCAGTGTCTGATCACTCCCAGAGTCGAGCAAGGCCCTAAGCGTGGTTACATTAACTTCAATGTTTTGAGTTTTAATAGAACAGTCATTTTTAATGTGAGGACGTGATACAAAGCAAATGTGTGTAATCTTAGCTGAGTTTTTTGGGTACATGGGTTTAGTATGGCCTTCAAGTCCACATAGATAACAAATTAGCTTTTTGCTAGAGAGTTTTGTTGGCCTGCTAGCTGGCTGGCCCTCTCACATGGGAGACTTACCCGCACTGGTTGCTGCTCCCTGTTGGAACTGTTGGGCTGGTTTGTGGCTGTCCTTTGTCGTCCTCCATGCATTGTAGCTCTATGGTTGACCTTTTTTCTGTGCAGCCACAAAGACATCGGCCAGCTTGGCAGCTTCCGTTGCTGAATCATGCTCTTTGATCCATACCTGAAGCTCAGGGGACAACATTCTCAAGTATTGTTCAAGGATGATCATTTCAATTACTTCTTGTGTAAGGTACTGTAAACAGGGTGGAATTTGGTAATTTAAAAAGAACAACAAATTGAACATAAACAGGGTTTGTTTGAATTATTGGGGTGAGAGCAGAGCCGACAGTAATCAAGAGACTTAACAATGATGTGCTGGTGCAAAACAGATTTATTTATGAGATAGATTGTCCTTAAACTGCACCAAATTAAAACCCATTGAAAAGAAATAAAACAATGAAATTGTCCTAAAATGTCTTTGCTAAAAGTTGGCTAAAACAGGAATAAAAGTCAGGTAAAACAAGGGATACAAAGGAGAGCTAAAAGTTCACCACTTAAAACGTAAGGGGCAAAAAAGTCACTCAGCGCCAGCAAAATAAAACAGTGAGTAATTTGTCCCGATCTTCTGCGGCTGACCACGCCTGCTGCTTCCCTCACAGGGTCTCCTCAAGTCACTCAGGACGTACACAGGCTGCAGGACGGGCACTGCAGAAACAAGAAAATATCACCAGTTTTGTGCCTTCACACACACAATCACACAACCGCCGTACTTCTAAAACCAGAGTGTTACTACTGTCCCAAAGGGATACTGACACCGCTGCAGAGCTCCTCACTTTGCCGCTGCATGCAGAGGCGCTGCTTGTCAACAGGCAAGGCAGGCAACTGCTTGGGGCCCTAGACCAGTAGGGGGCCCCTGAGGGCTCACAAACTTAAGCCATAGCAGTGCCAAAAAAATGTGAAAATTTTGCAACAACAGTAAAAAAAACAAAAACTCCCTAAGGGGCCCCCATCTGACAGCACTCACTCTCGCTGCCCTGTATTATTGCTGTGAAAACCAAAGTTTGTCAATTAAAGTCAACAAAGAAAAAGAGGAGGAGTTATCAACTATTTGAGAGAAAACAATAAACAAGAAATCAAGAAGAAGAGGAGTAATCGTCAAGACACGGGCAGAAATGATGGTGATGAACGTTGGTTGCTTGGAGGGCCCCCAATAGATTTTTGCCTAGGGTCCCATCAGACTCTAGAATCACCACTGGCTGCGTGTATTCCGCGTCGTACTCTTCGGTGGCGGCTGGCTCTCCGGCTTGTCTCTTGGGGTCTCTTACAGGTCCTTCTCTGTCCTCGTGCACCGTTGCTCCGCTCTCGTGTTCTGCTCTCCTATTTCCGTGGACCACTCTTTCGTTCCCTTAGCCTCTGGTGTTCCCCTCTCGTCTCCCTCCTCTCAAGCCCACTTTCTCTTTTTCTTCTGGGTTTCTATGTTTTTGTCCCTCCCCTTGGCGGGACAAAGCAGCTCTGTTCTGGCTCCTCATTGAGCAGAAAAAATGTCCATCAAATCAAACAAAGCTACACAGGTGCAGGTAATCTGTCATTAGTCACACCAAGGCAGAAAGTTAACTCATTCTAAAAACATGCAGAAAACCAAGAGTATTAATAAAAACAGCAATCAATAAAACCAAATGATAAATATCACAACATGAATAAAACCAAAAATATAAACGCATGCGTAAAAGACTCTGCAATACATTAATCATACAATCAAACACTTCTGCCTTGTGAAACTTGGATGCTTTTACCTGTTGGCTGGATCCATTTCCCAAAGAGCCTCACATACTACTCTTTGGGGCTCTCATCAGGGTCGACGTCCAGGGAGCGGAATCTTTGCCTGCAAGTCTCAGGGTTAATGTCATATTTATTTAGCAAGAATGGCAGACTTTACCCTTCCATAATTACTAGGAAGTGTTCAATGTCGTCATTATAAGACAATATATTCAACCTGGGCTCATAGTGTGAGTAAAAAGGACCTGCAGAGGCCTCAGCTTGGGCGGAAGGATAGTGCATGGTAGTCAATAGCGCCTCCACATTTGATGGGTCAGAGTCTGAAAACTGAGGATCAGGTACTGGAGTTGTTGAACTTCTAACTGCAGAAGCTGAAACTGATGTTGAAGTGCTTTAAAGCGCTGTTCTTGCCTTGCAGTTAGCTCATTATGCTTAGCCTCCCGGGCCTCTTGCTGACCCATGTGGGCCTGGAGAATGGACATCAGGTCTGACAGAGTTGGCTCCTTACCTTCACCCTCAGTGCTTCCTACAGTCCCAGAAGCTCCATTGTCTTCCTCTTCATTGCTGGCTTGCCTTTCCTGGGTATTCACTGGGTCGGTAGGCCCTCCTTGGTTCCTTCAACTTTTCCCACCACGATGCATTCGTCTTCTTTTCAGGGGTAACAGGGCAGAAGAAAAAAAATATTAAAAAGTTGAAGAGAAAAAAAAAAATCCTATGTCTTTCACTGAATGATCCCACCACTACCACCAATTGTTAGCAGTAAGGCATGAGACACAGGAGCAAGTTTAAAGAAAAGGTGTGTTTTTATTTTACCCAAAAATAGAAAACCAAGTTTACAATTTTTAGACCCCAAAATGAGGTAAAATAAAAAAATGCAGTCAAAGTGAATTCATTTACAGTAAAATAAAAGCAATATGTACAGTGCAGGCCTGGAGAAAAAAAAAAAAATAATACTTGCAAGAAAAAATAACATAATGCAAAAAGTGACAAAGAAAAGAAGAGACTGAGCTCTAAACAAAGACTGTCTGACTGCAGCTCTGTACACTCTTTGATAAGTTGTTGAAACTCTTCAGCACTGTGTCACTCCAACTTCAACCTCCAACTACCTAAGACGCCCCCAAGCCTCCTCTTATATGAGCTGGCACCTACCAAAAGGGGTTGGAAATCAATTTACTCTCAGGGGAGTTTTACCTGTTCTACAAACAACACATAATATCTGCAATAAGGCTAAAAGCATGTCAAAATACATTTCAGTTAAGTAAATACTTAAACAGCCTTTTAAATAACATTTTTAATCTCAACAACCTAAACACCCCTCCACTTCTACCAAACATGGCACCTTCCACTTGACACACCCCAATATAAACCCAAGGCAGGCTTCAACTCTGGTTGACACTTCCTGGTTGAGAAAGAGGAGTGCAGGCAAGGCTGAGGAGCTACAGGTGACTAACAAGAGATATTTGATGTGTAACAATGAATAAAATGTTTTAATGTAAAAATAGTCTGTGTGTTTTCTTTTGGTTGAAAATACAATGTTTGAAGTCGTTTGTCATGAGTTATTCCTAAGATTTATCAGAAGTCATTCACACAAAGTACTTGTTGCTAGTCATGCTAAGCTAACATTAACACATGTCTCAGCTGGCTTGATGTTACTACATGAGTGTCTGTTTTAACATTAGCACATGCATGTGTGTGTATTACTTAAGAGGGCACGGGGTTGCCCCGTGACAAACTTAATATAGCTTTAAATCAACAAGATGAAAACTAAGGTATGAACTCAAAAAACAGACTTAACACAATGAGACAAAAGGGGAACTTATAAAGTGGTTTGGCCAAACCAACTCCCAACACAAGGGGCACACAAAAAATGGACGCTAACCTTTCTTACGAGGCTGTAAAGTGTTTTTGTGTTTTTCTAATGTCAGTGCTGGAAAAGGCTTTTAAATGCATGTGCCTCATTGTGCACAATGTTATAGCCCACGCGTTAACCACCTCCAGGAACATAGGGTTCTCCTCTTTCTACTAGGATACCAGAAGAGAAAACACAATGCAATCCTCCAGGCCGGAAAAAGAGTTTGGAACAGTTTCACCACAAAGTCATCATAACTTTGCAGTTGGTTCCCTTTATATTTGATCTGAGAGTTTGAGCCTGCCACTCAGTTCTTATATTTCTACATACTGAATAAATGGGCTCAGACTCGTGTAGATTTTATAATGATGAGCTAATAAAACAAGGTGCAATACTTCTCATGCAGGATGCCACTAGTCTCATATTTCCTCAGCAGAGGGCGCTGTTGTAGCTGCAGAGATGTGAATGTGGCTTTAGTGCAAAAAAGATCTTCAACTGCACAAAGTTTAACAAGGACAATGTTTATTCTCAATCCATCGTTCATCAGCATTCCTCTTCATTCTGATATATTAGCATTTGATGCTTCTACAGCATGTAAACAGTAACAGAAGTGTTTCATAGTGGTACTGCAGAGTCAATTAAACAAAACACATCACAAAGACTACACCAGCATAGTCGACATTTGACAAAACAAACTGCTCATCAGGAGAAATAACACTGCCACTTCAGAATGGTTGATGACGGTATGACACACGGCTGGATTCAAGTTTATGTATGGAGTATAATGGGAGTAAATGCATGCAGTAGAAACAGGAAAAATGTGTAAAGTATTGATGAATTTCCTTCAATAAATCAAACATGTTGATACGAGTAATGGAACATATGCAGCAAACTAATTCATTAAACACAAGATAAACTAAAGAAGTGCTTCGTATTTTATCAAAAGTTTCATCTAACATTGTACAAAAGCTTTAATTTTATATACATGTAAGAGGAAAAGACCAGCAAACCCTCATGGAAAATAAAACACAGATCTAAGAACAGCACACGACTCCTAAATGCAGCTATTCTGAACAGACTGCATCACAAAAATGCAACAATTTCTTCACTATGATCCACTTTACGTTGTATATTTTTTCTGTGGAATAAGACAAAAGCTAACTTATTATAAAAGTTGAAATGCAATGCTTTTTTCTACATCCAAGTGGTTCATCTTCAAAGCTCAGGTTGACTTATGATTTTATGTTTTGACTCAATGTGGGGGAAAAAAAGGATTTTCAAGTCTTTGAATTCTTTGCTCTTCCTTGTAGACTACCTGAAGGAGTGTCTGAAGTGCACACTCCTCCGTTTCAGCTTCTCCGGGTTGTGTGAGGCCATGTGAGAAAATTCCCGGAAGATGTCAAGATATGTGGCGTCTCCTGGGGAAGAAAACAGAAACGTAAGGATGAAAATGAGTCAAAACATCTTTTCTGAATACAAACAGTGATGAAAACAGAAAGCAGAGGAGCCCTGGGTTAGAAGAAAAAGCCTCATGAATGCAGGCGGAGGCACCATGAAGCCTCCCTCTTTCAACTCTCCAAATTCTGAGCCTTTACTTTTCTCGTGTCCATGGCAGCCGCTGAATCTGCCGGCACGACAAAAGCAGTTGAACTCTTTTGTGTCCCATGAGAGCTCCGAGGCTCGACTAATTAAAAAAAAGAGGAATGAGCATTCCTGGTTTTTCCTGTTTCTGTATGTGTGAGAAAAGAGAAGCAGACTGAGCGATCAAGGACTACAGGGCTTGTGGTTTATCCCACTTCTTCTAGAGTACACTGAGTTAAAAGCCCACATTCAGTCCTAGAAAAACGTTTATGAATGTATTATAACCCCAGGTGGAACATGGTACTGGTATGTTTACTCAACTTTCACGTTTCTCCACCAAAACTCCATAGTGCACCTTTAAACTATGTGAGAAATAAAATATAGGCCCGAAACGCTCTCATGCACAAATAGGACCTGTGGACATGCATTAATGGAGAGATGTCAGAGTGGGGCTGCTACATGGAGCACGCCAGAGCTGAGGGGGTTGGGTGCCTTGCTCAAGGGAACCTCAGCAATACTCAATGACCTGGAATATGACACCTCTCCAGCTACCAGACCAACTAGTCCCTAGTCCCAACCCAAGTCTCTCCAGACTGAGCTAATGCCTCCCCTGGGACTGCATGAGTTATTAATCAACAAAAAATCTGGTATCATGACAAACCCAGGTAATCACAATAAATAAGAAAAAGACAGGAAACACTTAAACTGTTCTCATGTCTGCTTAAAGCTCTGCTTTGTGTGTATATATTTTATTGATTATCATGGACAAGTAGGCCTCAGGGGAAAACTGTACTTTAAACTTGTACTTTAAACTCAAGCGACTACCCCCGGTGTTTAAAAATGAAGCTAATATGAAAGTGCAAAATAAAAACTGCAGTTCCTTGGGTGTCCACTTGAGGCTGGTATGATGGAAAAATTCTGTTTACTGTGGAGGACACGTTTTTCTCACAGCTCGCGTGAGAAATGCAACAATAGTCATTTCTTTATTGGTTAATACTGTACACATTTCTTTATAACTTATTCATTTAGTGCTTTACTGTGCCAATTATTGTTCCTGGTCAAAGCAGGATTTTATTATGTCGGTCCATGAAGTACTCGTTTGTTCCTGTTTGTATGTTGTTTTTTGTTGATGTAAAGCACTTTGTGACCTATGTCTGTGAAAGAGTGCTAAATAGATCAACTTTACTTACGTACTCATTTAAGCTCAGATTTCTGCCTACATTTGCATAATTAGGGGCAGGATGATCTGGCTCACAGGTGGGTGCATTGTAGTCATTGGTCAGAAGGCTAAAGGCCCGCCTTTGCTCTACCTCTTTACCTGTTACCAGATTGATCGAAAGTTAGGTTGAGAGCATTTCCAATCCGGTGACCGTCAACGTCTCTTCAGAAACCGATGGGTGACATCACTGAGACTACATCCATCTATGTGTAAACTATATTCATGCACACACACAGACATGTGGGTCAGACATTAGTAATCACAATGAAAATCTTATTACGTCATGCTTTGTTAATGAGAGGCAGTAAGAGTGAAGTTATGCTGACAGAGGCTGAAAAAGGAGTAAAGGAGGATGTTGAAATGAAGCAAAGACTCAAAGAGAGAGGGGTTAGTGTTTAGTCACATCTTCAGTTTATTTTCAGCACCATTTAAGAGGACACTGGGAGGAGTTATTGAATAAAAAGTTAGCAGTGTTAATATACACAGGTACTGTTCAATCAGAGACACGTCCTCTTACAATAGCCAAAGAAATAGCACAGTTAACAGTCAGAGACAGAAAGATACAAGGAAGTTAAAAATTGCATGTTAGAAGCAAGCAGTTAAAGTGTTAATAGTTCTTTTAATTTATTTACACAACAGTCAAATAAATGACCCACTGACTGATACACAGCAGACACACATCGTACTGTACAACACATAATCCTTCCGTGGCTTGATGCTAATCATTGTGACATCAATCGTCTAGTACACCCTGCTTCATGTTCCTAAGGTTGGTGTTTAACTCCCACGGCTATCACAACCCAAACTGCACAAAGTAAGAAAAGGCTGGATTTAGTGTTTTCAAAGTGCTTGGAGTCGATCGCTGACAAGCAAGCAGGACGAGGAAAAGAGGGAATCAATAAGCGGCTGTGTCTGTCGCTTTCTAAATATTCACCGCTCTGAAAAAGGGGCTCATGGGCTCAGGCATGAACGAGCCTTCATTAAGTCGTACATTTTCAGGCTCTCAGAGAAGCTGGACGTGATCTTTGGTTTAAACTAAACCCTAACAGTCTACAGCAGTGGTTCTCAACTGGTGGGTCGGGACCCAAAGGTGGGTCGTGATGCTGTTTTCAATGGGTCGCTAGTATGTGAAAAAACTGTCTGTCAAGCGCTTTTTTAAACATGTTAGTTTTGTTCTGTTTCATGCGTCCGTCTTTGGGTCGCTACTTTGTCAGTGAGGAGTTGGTTGAGGGTCCCGAGGCTAGATGTGTTGAGAACCACTGGTCTACAGCATCCATCAAAGGTGAGCAACATCTTTGGGAGAGATATTTTCTTTAGGCCTATCTTGCCTCAGATTAAAGGCAGTATTCTGTTCCAGCGCTCTAACAAAGAGTCGTGTTCGACACTTTCTGGATCACTGCCATTCACTGAGAGCTACAAAGGGGGTCAAATGAAGTATGCATTCATGGGACCAAACATAATCCAGAGCATTAAAGGGATCAATAAAAACATCTTTTGGCAGCAGCCGGGCTGCTTTGTTCATTGTCGTCAAGCTTTTTGCATCAACATCATCCGGCTAATGGAAGACAGTGAGAGGAGTGTTCAGTCTGTTTGCATCCATTTCAGTAATGAATGTCTTTCCATGCACTGTTGTCATGATTTGGCAGTATATAATATGTACTAATGTACTAATACTTAAATGTCAAATATTCACAGACACCGGGCACAGAAGTAAACGAAAGCAACAGGGAGACCTTGGCAACAGCCGACCATGCACTTTGCACATTATCGTGATACATTACAATAAACAAACGTTTCAATTTACGAATACTGTACACACAGTAATACATGTTAGCTTAGCGTGATTTATCAAAAATGTCCATCTTCAAAGTGATTAAATAGTATGCCACTGTGGAGAACTGGCTCTCTCATCATGAGAATAGAATACTGCCGCTGTGTGTGTGTGTGTGTGTGTGTGTGTGTGTGTGTGTGTGTGTGTGTGTGTGTGTGTGTGTGTGTGTGTGTGTGTGTGTGTGTGTGTGTGTAGGTGTGTGTGTGTGTGTGTGTGTGTGTGTGTGTGTGTGTGTGTGCTCAGCAAAATAAAGTCTGACAAAATATATCCAGCTTAAAAAAATACCATCTGCATTGTTGTCAAACATAATACAAAAGATACAGATCATCTGTACTGAAATTGTCATTGCACTATTGCTCTTCTTGTTACCTCTTCAGCGAAACAAACTATTCTAAAAAAAGGAATGGTACCATGTTATATGAGCCAAAACAACTGGAATAAAAAGTGCAGAACTTTCCCTTTTGATTCATCAATCTCTCCCGATCAGTTCTTCTTCTATGATCTTTTTTTTGCGTCGCTGTTCCTCTACAGAAATAAAACAGCTCCACCATTTTTTTTATGACGCGTGCATGGACTACACATCCGCAGGTTATTAAAAAAACTCAACTGAACTCAATCAGAATTAAATTAACCCCATACAAGGAAATGATTTGCTGCACAACCTTGTATAGAAAATATTGCATTTTTCCATTTTCTCATCTTTGCTACAAATATTGTATGAAGCTGTGAAGTGTTTCTCTTTATGTTATTCTAAATGAAAACACAGGACTCTCTATATGTGGCTCTCTGTAGGCTAATGCATGAGTATATGCAAAGAGCACTAGTGTTTTATATCATTTCTATTTCAATGCATGTTGAGTTTGCATGTTTGGATTGAGGTCAGCTATAAATGCTACAACACCAACAAGCCTTAGCTGCAGGTGTCATTGAGAAAAATCCAACAAGAGGCAGAAACTAAACCTGTAGAGACTTCACTCTCACTCTTGTATTAACGCACATTCTTGTTTTATATCACAAGTGAAGATGTTTAAGCCAAGAATCTAAAGCTCCTGTTTGGGATTTTCTCGTTTTTGGCGCCCCCATGTGGACAAAGTGATGCCTTTTATGTGTTGAGCTGATCTTGTCCTGTGTGTGTGTGAGTAGTGTTTTGTAATGAAAAATCTCCTTTGCAGTCAAAAGTGAAACGTTTTGAAAAGTGAATGAATCATCTTGTCTGACAGCTGGCCAGCGGCAGCATTTACAGGCATTAAAAATAAACCATTTAGAGATAATCCCTTTAGTCACTGATGGGCTCTTTGCTTTTGTCTGTCATATAAATGCATCAGTATTATTGTAAGCCTCTTTCATAACCAGCTACAAACTCCTCACAGGAGCTTCAAAAATCCGTTTCCTGTCTGAAGAACTCAGACGTTGACCTCCAGCTTGAGTTTACACTGACTTTGACCTTTTACATTTTTTACAAGAATATTTACCTTTCAATCTTTTGTTATAATAAACTATTAAACTAGAATATATTCATGCTGACCCGGGCTGAATCATAGAAATAATAAATGGCTCTTGACTTCCAGAGCAAGGAGCGCTTGATATAACTTCTCCCTAGTTAAAAAATGACGACTCAATTCCAGGATTAAATTAAATGTAGTAAATCGGTTCAAACGAGCAGCGGCAGGTCTTTGGTTCAGAGCACCCTGTACCCTCTAAACTCCTAATAAAGGACCATGTTGTACCCATAATTCCCTGCTGATGACTGTATCAGTGTCCCGTTGATTGCTTTATAATAGTGCTGCTGGACGTCTTCTATGAAAGTGTCCTTCTCTGGCAGTGATTGGTTTGAAGTGCACAAGACTAAGCTCATCTGCAGTTAATATTTAACGTTACATGTGACATCATTAAAGGAGGTTAACACTGAGTTCCTGTGTGGTCCTGAGCGAGGAGCTGACTGCTGCTGGGGAGAGGAACACTCGATTATTCTGATGCAAAGAAGAAGTGAACTGGGTGGTGAAGCGTCTCTCTTTAGAGAAGACAAGAGGAGGAATTGACCCTAGAGTGAAAGATTCCTTGGACATGTTTGTCAGTCTTATATTTGATGGCACCCCCTGCACTAACCTGACTGGACCTCTAGTACTCTGCTATAGTGAGACAGATAAACTCCTGAATGCATCTCTTATACTGCTGCTCAGTGGGGCTGCTGGTTGGGTATTGACCTGGCTGTCCAAACGGTCCCTCGGACTCCCGCATCTCCTCGTTCATCCGCGCCAGACGCAGCCTGAAGAAGAAAAGTTAGAGGGAATAAAACAAGAAGAGCAGGATGTTAGATATTGAACAAAGCTGAGGGAATAACAAGAATGATGGAAAATTAGACTTTACATACAGTGTGACGATATCTGCATTGGCCTGCTGTACTGCTATACTCAAAGGGTCCTGTCCGTCCTCGTCCCCGTCGTTCTGTGTGGCTCCTCTTTTCAGGAACAAACACACCTGCCTGAAAATCCACGAGACAGAAGATCGCATCACTTTCAAAGTAAATTGCTCTGAGATAATAAAGACATCCTTTTATCTGACACTGACAATACACTCTAAATAAAGTCTTTGTAGTTGACGTAACCATGAGCATTATTTAACAAAGCATGTTTTATTGAAAGAGAAACTACATGACTTGTGGTTACACGTGCTCCATGTTCATCCTGCAGTGATGCCTCTATGACTCATGACTCACCCCGTGTGTCCCAGATATGTGGCATGATGCAGCGGACCCCTCCCTCTCGCGTCTCTTTGGTTGACGTCACCAGCGTTCTGCAGCAGGAACTCGCAGGCGATCAACGAACCCTAAAATCAAGAACATAGAATGTTAACATGACACAGAAATCACTGTCTATGTTTAAGTAAGGTATTCATACTTTACAGCTGACAATATGACTTTCTTTTAATCAATTTTAAGATGTATTGTTTGGGCTTTTTGTGCCTTTTTTGGAGAGATAGGACAGTGGAGAGAGGGTAGGGAACGAGCTGCGGGAAAACCCCCAGATCCTACATTTCCCATAATGCAACACAAAAGGATCTCAGACTGAATCCCTCTGAGATAAGGCGATACAAACTTCAGTACAAGCTTCAAGATCTATGCTTGAAACTGGATTGTAAACTCTAAAGGTTCAAATGAAGACAACCCTGATGACATCACTATGACATCATCAGTTATATTTAACATGTAACATTTTGCAAAGCTCCTCCAGACTCACAGGAGATGATGAATTCAGACTTTTTAGTCTTTTAATCCATTAGTAAAATATTTACTGAGATACGCAGATATGACTCACCCCGATCACGGCCTGTATGAGGGGCGTTTTTCCTTCATCGTCATCGTTGACAGAATTGACATCGGCGCCGTGGGCTAGAGCTTCTGCCATGACAGGCAGGTTGCGAGCTTTGGAGGCTTTGTAGAGCAGCGCCCCGGGATGGAGGTCTCTTATGTCCTCTGGGTCTGACGTCTCTGGCTCCGCCTCCAACTCAGCCTCCCCGCTCGAGTCCTCCGACACCTCACACTCTTGAGGACAAGAGAAGATAAACTTGTGTTACAGCAGCAGAACATATCAAGCTTCAGCTGAAAAACGCAGCCTGTTTATGAACGTCATTTCACCACTTTATGCCCCAGTATAGATTTAACATATTAAAGGACGATCTGTTCCACATTATTCCGCTGCACTCACCCTCTGTGACGCTGTCCACCACCGAGCCAAACACCAGGATGTCTGTGCTGCCGTCTGTGCTGCCTCCCAACCCGCTGTCACTGCTCAGGCCTGCCGGACCAAGAGACGCCAGAACAGGGACACATTAGTTACCGCCAGTCTGAGTCCGGCTCATCACTTTGGTTTGAAAAGAACCAGAATGGTGCAAACAAAGCAGTGTGTTGTACAGAGACACAAGACACAGGCATCTGATCCACAGAACGGTTAAGAAGATACAGCTACAGGCTTGAGTAGTGAATACTTTGCATGTTTTATTTGGCAAGAAATAAATAAAATAGCTAGTCCCTTACTTCGCGGGCCCGATCCAGTGTCAAAGTATGAGAAGAGCGAGTCCAGCTCATCAGGACAAAACAGCGAGTCTCGTCTGAACTTCGCAGCTGCCGTGAAAGAAAGAGTTCAAAGTTAGAGTTGCACCATTATTTACCAAAGTAACACTAATTATATAAACCATCCTGACGTTCTAGGCTTTAGAGACAAACATGGCCAGCTTAAAGACATTGAAATAAACTGTTCCATCATCAGTACTTCAAAACATTTCAGGATGTTGAGCGTACATTTCATTAGTCAAAGGTGTCCTGAACTCATCATAAAAGGGACAATACAAAAGAACATTAGATTCACACAGTCACACAGTCTGTTCCTCCGGGATGCTTTGAGATCTGCCGACTTCAAGAGTAGTTAGCTCGGGTTGTACAAACCGAGTGAGGAGAAACAGTCTGTCATGTCTGGCTACAATCTTTGGACTATTTTTCTCCCTTTGGGTTTCTCAAAAATGGAAAAATGCTCAGGGCTGTACATGCATTATTAATAACTTGCAGAGGAACAAACTGGGGCTAGAAAGGCTAAAAGTTGAGGGCGAGTTTGAAAAACATCTAATGAACTACATCACTAGAAAGTCAAGACAGGGGAACAGTTACAGTACCTGCAGAGAGGGTGGAGGGGGAGGTGCTTCCAGGCTCTTGTCGGTATCTTCGCCGTGTTTTAGGTACTGTTGTAGCACTGTTGTGTCTCCGGCATTTCTTCACGCTCCAACGCCGCTCTGACTTCCTCTCTCCGTTGATGAGGATTTCTGTGGAGCCGAGTTTCTTCAGGAATTTCTTCTCTACGTACTTCGCCTTAATCCAAGCCTCCTTCTCCTGCCTGCAAGTGACAACACAAAATGAACTTGACGTATTCAAATGTCATAGATTTAAATTGTACATGAGTGCATTCAGTGCGGCTGGTTTCTACGAGTCCTACCTGGAACTGTTCGGTAGAGGTTTTTTTAGACCTTGTTCCTGGTATGAGCCTTCATAGATGTGGTTGATGACACTGTTTCCGAGCTCACACATTAACTGCACAACACAAAAAAGACACATGACATTAACAGTCTCCACACTATTACTACACTTAAAGGAATAGTTCAGAGTTTTGGAATCATGCTTTACACTTTTTTGAAGCTGCTCAGATGAAAAGACATTTTCAATTTGGATCTGTTGGTGAAATATGAAGCTTAAACAAGATGATGGTAACTTTAGTTTATCCGAAAGTCTGGAAACAAGGAGAGCAGAAGAGATCGCCCCCGTCTTTACGATGGTCACATTACAGCACTACTTAACCTCACTGATGTATTTGATGCAGTATACAGTTTCTGGTTGACGTGTAAAACGCAGACGTTACCGCTCTTACGGCTGATCCAAAATTAGCTTTGTGATAGGTCAGATTAAAGAACAATTAAACAAATCTAAGGAGGTTTGCTTGATACTATGTGGTGCAGACAATCCTGGAAAAAAAACAAGGCTCTCCATCTTCAGGTGAGATATTTATATTTTGATTCTTAGAGGCCGTTAAGGCCACTAAGGCCGTTTTTTTCAGCGTCTTGAGTTCTGAAAAAGACTGGGGGTTAAGATATCTTCCCATCACTCCTCAAATTTCTGCATGTAAATTCAAACTGTGAGGATTGATGAGGTCGGAGCTTAGACGCCAAACACAAACTATGTTCTGCTGCAATAAATATTTTAAACGATACAAACGTGAGTTGTCTGACTGAACTGCGTTAAAGGCGGATCAATCACCAAACGCTGCTGAGACAAACTGTACCTTTAACAATTCTGGTTCCCAGGAGTCCAGCGTGAGTGAGCGAACCTTCGAACAGTGAACCCCGAGACTCCTGCAACAAAAAAACAAAAAAAAGTTTTTAAATATGCTGTCTAAATGTCCTGTAGTTAAACAATTTAGAGTTGAAAGAAAAGGAAATATAATTTGTTACAACTACGAGTCAACAGCTGGCAGCCAACACAAGGAAACAGAGAGGCCTACACTCTTTAATGTGGAAAAAAGACGACGTTTGTCTCATGAATCATACACTGGGAGATGTATTTTGGACTGAATAGCTGCATTTGATCTAAAATGAGAAGAGGGAAATGAGAAAAGCTGTTCCCTAATGTCATGCAAATCACTGAGTTCCTGAATGAAACGGTCTGTTGTCCTGGCAACACTGAAACTATGTTTCTCCTCGTTCTTGCCCCTGCATTGTAACAAGCAGCCATGTATGATCTCACAGTGAGTGGACGAGGCCAAAATAAGGGAACATGAATATTCAACAGGTGGGAACACAAACACAGAGGACCGGGGGTTTTGGGATTACATAAGCAGTTTTTTTATCAACTTCCAAAAACACACACAAACTTTGTAGAAGGACCTGGAAATCTCCCTTCATTGTGTGATGTAACAGAACATTAGCATGCTGCTCTGGGCAGCGTGATGAGAGAATGTGTTTATCTGCACCATGATACCTTCATTCAACAGCATTACATCATATCCACTTTTCAATTAAACTCCTGAATGGCTCGTTCAGTGTGTGTGTCGCAACCCCGCAGCCGCCTTTCTCTTCTCACTTCACCTCCTTCAATGAAACTCTCAATCAAAGCCTGGTTCAATAAGCAGCATACAGTGCTCTAATCCCCTCAGCGGTGTTTGTGTGGCAGACGGTGTGTGTGTGCCTTTAACAGCTCAAAGTGAGGCCGAGGTAACGGACAACTGGCAGCACTCTCTGTGTTTAGTGCCAGTACCACACACAGCAACTGGCATTGGTGGAAGAAGGACTCAGACCTCTTACTAAACGTCCACCGTCACTTTAATGTGTTTTTTTACACTACTTTAATGTATTGGCTTTAATGTCCAGAATGATGTGTGTGCACTCGAGGGCTGACACAAAATCTGTCTGCTGGAGAACTGTTGGAAATGTTTGATCCTCTCTCCATCTTTTTAAAATAAATCAACACTTAAAGGGTTAATTTGGCAATTTTCAACCTCATCTCTTGCTTTCTACAGTGTGAAGTGTGAAAACGCTGTAGTTTTTGTTGAGATTGTTCTTTTAGTTGAACTGGAGCATGAACTCGACGTGAACCTTGGCTTTCTTACTAAGTGGCTAAAAAGAACAACAGCTTGGATTATTTCTAGTTGCCACTTTTGCAAAATTGCTGCAACATGGACACTATGTGCAAGAGCCACTGTTCACATATATTTTGGTCTGGTTTTCACATCTTTATCTTTTTTCTAATTTAGGAAAGACGCCTGCACTGCTCCCAGAAAGTTTGTGCCAGGTATACGATAGGGCCCAAGATCTTAATGCAATGGCAGTTTTCTGAAGACCTACAATTATAAATATTGAGACCAAAAAATTACATTTCAAATCAAGATTTTTCCAATTGTGCACAATGTAAAAAGCTAATTTGTAATGTGACCCTGCTACAAGTATAACAACCTCATAACTGAACAGGTGCAGTATTTGACTGATCTAAAAGACAGAAACATGTTATTGGCTCTACCTGTGGATGCCTGAGCACTCGATGCACAGCAGGATGCCCAGGTTGATGGAGGCCCAGCGAGGGTCGGCCTGACCGCAGTCACAGCACTGCTCGTTCCCCGGCAGACACTGGATCCTCTGCAGGATGGTCTCCCCTCTAACGCTGCGCTCCCGCGGCTCACTGGCTGAATCGATGCTGCTAGTGGACGGAGACGCTGTTCTGTCCAGATGCTAAATACAAAAAAAAAAAAAGCCATTATTTTTGTGATCACAAAATGCATTTCCCCATATCTATATTTAGCGAACAGTTTAGATAGTTGTAATATATTGATCATCTGCAAATAACTCGTCAGTCTGATAAATTTAGTGGATAAAAAACAAAATATTCCCCTCTTAATGTAGCAGTATGACGACGTATAAATGAGAAATAGGCTAAAAAGTATGAATACTTCAAATATAATACTTAAGTGCACTGCTTGATTTTGTGTTTTAGTTTCATTTCAAACACAAAAAACATCCAGTCAGAGTTTTTTTAGAAGCTCTATGATATGAGACTTACCTCTATATAGTACGTGTCTGGGCTCTCTCTGTAGGCTGATGCAATGCTAGCTTGAACTGCTTGAATCCACGCTTGTCTTAGTTTCTCAGAATCAGCCTGCAGCATACAGCTCCTGTCAAAAAAAAAGTACAAAATAATTGTAGTAACTTTTCTGCAGACCAGCTAACCCTGTATGTAAAAAAAAAAAACATTTTTTCTGCATACATTTATTTCAAATACATTCATTTTTTGTATTCTTTATTCAAAGCAACTATAACATTTAAACAATAATCTGTACAGTAACTATAGCACGGTAGTATTACAAATAAGTTGTTGAACTCAAGTCTACTCAGACACAGAGGAAAATATAACAAAGACGCTAGCACCTCTACATGCAGTGTTGCGTTTAGCTTAATGCTAACATTAGCATGGTTACACTCTCAAAATAACTTTGCTTACATCATCCTTTGAGCATTGTTATCAAGTTCACCATCCAAGGTTTCATGCAAACATGAGCTAATTAGTGCTCAAAACATATGTCAGCTTACACTAAACTAGCACAAATAGCAAGCTAATATGCTAGCATGTTTCCCTCTTGCTGTCCTTAAAATCTGTTGTAATGTGTTTTTACCACACTGGCTGTGTTGTTTTAAATGCTATCATGCTCATAGTGTAAATGCTTACATGCTGAAGGTTAGCAGGTGTATTATTTAACAAGTTGGCCAATTGAGTTTAGTGTTAAGCAGGCTAGTATAAGCTAATTAGCGCTAAACACAAAGTAAAGGCTGCGGGTTGACAGCTAAGTTCAGGGAGAAATCTACTTAAATTTCGCATCACAATTGTGATTCTGGAAAATAATTTGAGCAACAGAAGAATTTAAAAATGATTTTGTTATGTGATCAGAAAACGTAGATCTAGTTTCCATACCAAAAACAAATCCGTGAGATGCATCAGATTAATGAAGTCACTGAAATGTTGTGTTTTAAATGGTACTTAGATTCACCAAACATTAGTACAGAGTCTTTTGGGGATGATCATTTTGGGGTATTTGTTCATATAAAAAAATATTGGAGACATTCTTTCTTTGACCTGATGGGGGCACCAGATGGAAAGTAATGGGATCACCAAAGATATTCAAATTCGACCTTTGGGTAACATGAATTTGAACTAAATCATGGAGTAATCCGTGTAGTATTTCAGTCTTACTTGAAGGGGGAGACGACCTCAAAGCAGAACCTCCTCTCGATGTCCTCACACGGTTTAACAGAGCACAGCCTGAGGTCCTCCACCACCACCGTCAGAGAATCCTGCAAACACATAAACAACCTCTCAATTCTCCGCTTATCTACAGCTCCAACACAACAACAAAAAATATCACCCAGCTGTTCCTCTTTGATAAGACATAGCATCCTGGGAGCCTGTGAGTAGCTAGCCATGAGATATTTACACTGAGTGATGCCATGCAGAGAATTGAAAATGAACTGAAAAACCAGAGTCAGCCCCAGATTGAGCACTCAGATATCAGCAGAGATCTCTTTTCTGCCGTCACTGTGTGGTGATGGATGTCAGTGAAGATCACCATACGTTAAAAAACATCTAACAGCCCCCCCGTTAAAGTGCACTTAACCTCTCAGAGCCCACTTTACCCCAGGGGAGAGCTGATAGCTGGAAGAGACAGTAGGTGAACTCACCTTAAGTTTCTTCTGATAGACCAGCTGACTGTTCTGTATGGAAAACCACCGTCTAGAGAGAGAGAGAGAGAGAGAGAGAGAGAGAGAGAGAGAGAGAGAGAGAGAGAGAGAGAGAGAGAGAGTGAGTGAGGGAGGAAAGAAATAAACCGGAGATTAGATGGATCTCCCTCTGATGCTTAAGGGTCAGCACTGTGGATAGCCGTGATCAAAACAGATAAAAGCATCGACTGAAATGGGTTTAGCTCCTGGCAACACAACATCAGAAGTACGTGAAATGAAAGGCTGACAAAGCTGCGAGCCAATAGGAAACGGAGAATATAGCATACATTTGTATGCATGTTTATACTACATATAATCCCATTTTGAGAATTAGGTTTTAAAAACATATTTCTGGGGCCTAGGGGTTATGTTGCACGCCCCACGTACGGAGGCTATAGTCCTCGTTGCCGCGGCCGTGGGTTCGGATCCGACCTCGGCCCTTTGCTGCATGTCGTCCCCCACTCTCTCCTCCCAACATTTCCTGCCTCTATTCAGCTGTCCTATCCTGTCCATGGCATAAAGTCCCCCAAAAAATAACAATATAAAAACATAATTTTCTAACCAAAACAAATCAAAATGTTTTCATATAGCACGTAAAAATAATGACCTACATGCTGTAAAAACATCAACAATGCTTATGTGTCATGCATTTTTAGTTATGGCTTCAAAGCTTTACTCACTCAGTACTTTGGATTGCGCTTTGGATGTTGAATGTGAGTGTGTGTGTGTGTGTGTGTGTGTGTGTGTGTGTGTGTGTGTGTGTGTGTGTGTGTGTGATTTGTTCTTGTACTGTGCTGTCATTTATATTAACTGTATACGCACTGATGCTTTTACACAACTGAAGTTCCTAACAGATAAATACCGTTATTTATATTTGAAATGTCATAAAACTTTTTTTAAATATTGTGTAATTCAGATAATCTCACTCAGACTGAAGTTGTGTGGCTTTGAACCAGTTCCCCACAGACTGTATTGGGTTTTTGCACCAGAACAGATTTTGGATCACACACCAGCTCTATTTAAAGTGCAAATCAAAACTCTCAGGGCGCTGTTTTTACAGAATGGATTTATCTGTTTTTTGCAAAAGAACTCTTTATTTGATAAAGAGACCCTAAGACCCTTTAAAAGACCAACAGGAAAAGAAAACATACATTCATAAAATATCCTCCAAGATGCAATTAAAAAACGACTATTTGGGGGCGCCAGTAGCCTAGCGGTTAGTGCGAACGCCCCATGTACAGAGGCGCCACCTGGCTTCGATTTCCGGACTGTGGCTCCTTTCCCTTCATGTCATTCCCCACTCCCTCTCTTACTGATTTCTGACTCTACCCACCGTCCTATCGCATTGAAAATTCAACCTCCACTTATATTGATGTATATCCATCTCCAATTGTATATATATTTCATAGCGTTGCATTATTAATCTAAAGCAAGGGCTCTTATAGTGACTGACACCAAAGGACTAGGGCAAAATGCCCCCCCACTCTTTTTGTCTTTGTCTTCTATACAGAAACTGTACCTGGATGTTTATTTGCACTGTACATCTTAAACCTTTGAATATGTGTAACATGTTCAGTTTCCCCCTGAGCTATAACTCAAAGAAGCCGGCACAATTTTCAGTGCAAAATCTGCACAAAATCAGAAATGCAGACGATGACAAGCAGCTTTCTTCCTGCAGTTTGTCTAACACATGCATGCTCCTGCTTCTTTCATCTTTTGCAGTATGAATACAGAAACGCAAAACAGCATAAAACATGAACATGAGGTAGAAACAAAGAACAAAATAACTACAAATAAATAATGAAATGCACGTCAAACTAATAAAGATGCAGTCGTTTTTTATGTTAAATCCCAATGTGATGTAGAGTTGATTAATCTGGGATGTCCCACGTTGCACTGCAGGCTTTTCTTACATACAATAACTCTTTTTTTTCCACACATACAAAATGTTTTAAGACAATTTAATGATGTGATATAGAGCAGTATAAATCCTCATTACCTGTTCCAGGTCTTGAAAGCATTGCTGGCCCTCTTGAATAAGTAGCCCTCCATCACCACACCATTGGGAGCATCAACGTTGAACTCCACCTTAGAGTCGTCATATGAAAAGTCCTAAAAGAGGAAAAAGAGACCCAAAATGAACCCAGGCTGCACTACAAGAGGTCAACAGACCGGATTAGAGAGTTGCTTTAACAGGAGACAAAACCCTCGTCCCTTTCCTGTCGCGACAGAGATGCATGTGTGCTGTTCCTGGAAAAACCAGTAGCCGCGATGGATGTTCACTGTACTGTACATACAGTCCATCAGCCAGGCGAATCATTATACTGTGTGCGTGTTTATAGTGCAATCATGTAGAAGCAGTCACATGTTGGTCCATGTATGTAAAGGAGTCGCATGCCATCCCAACTGTGCGGCACACAGGGACATTTCATAACTCAACAGATGTGAGTGTGACGCAAATTATTACATAAGTGTGAATCATATAAAATTAGCCTTGAAGCTTTGTGTGACTTACAATTTAACACCTTATTGCAATGCTATAGCGAACAGGAAGAGGTATTTTGGTATTTAACTCTGCAGGCTTTGAGTCTTTCCTGTGAGGAAGCACAAGCATCATCTTCTAAATTCAGAGTTTCCTCGGAAAGGCTAAAAGGATTTAGTGAGTCCTAAGACTTCTTGTACGCTCAGTTTAAAGAGGAAATGTAATATGGAGAGGGAACAGTACATTGAATTATCCTAATGTGGTTTAAACTTATTGCATGCATGCTGCTCTGAGGAATACCAGGTCTTCCCGACAGACTCATTTCAGATACTGCGCTTAAAACACAGAGATGTATCAAGACCACACTAACCGAGACCAAGACATACCCGAGACCAGAGTGCTCCGAGACAGAGACAAGACCAAGACATGTAGAGATCGAGACCGAGTCAAGACCAAGACCAAGGCAGGGCGAGACAGAGACAATACCAAGACAATAAATATCACAGATCATCTTGTGTGCAGCGAGAATGTCACTCACTTACACCATAACACCGGGAAGGTTGCGGCTGTAACCGGGGGATAAAAATGAAATGATGAATGAAGTGAAGTGAAGTAATTCCTTCTTTTGGAAAAAGGGGTTTTCCTTCTAATCACGGTAATGATGTGAGTAACAGCTTGTCAGTGGTGGTCTTGACCGGTCTTGATTTAGAGTCCACCCCGTCTTAGACCGAGAAAAAGACCGATTCAAAATGCTTTCGATTCCTACAAAAACACATCTTCATTCACTGACACAGAGTGTGAGAACATGCAGCAGCTCCCGGCACACCATCAACTACTTCATGCATGTTTGAATAATACAAAGACTTACTGCTCTGCAAATGTCGACCGCTTTTCTTAAAATAACACATGAAAAAAAAAAGGTTGTGTTGTAGCGCACAAGAGCACGGCGTCTGGTTCACACACCTTCATCACGCCTCAGACTTATGACATGAAAGTAGACAATGTTTGTATTGAAATCGAATCGTCATAAATAGTTTATACAAGCAATCAGAGAGGAGAACTGAACCTCTGAAACGTGCTGACACACGGGAAAAACACATCAATGATTCATTTTTTTAAAAAGTCCTTAACACAAGAGCAAAACATCTTTTTATAAATCAGAGTACGAAAATACAGAGAGTCATAAAAAGTTGATCTTTTTGAACTATAAATGACTCAAAGGGCGATGCAAACCAAGAGCAAAACTGTCTTAAAAAAAAGCCACTTCAGGACGCAATAAAAGGCTAAAGGTCATTACAGAGTTCTCCTTATCTTTAAAACCTTGAAAATAACAAGTCCAACATGCATTGCTGCAAAAAATGATGGAAAAAAGTATGAAGTACGTGGTCATAGACGACACAAACTATCAAGTCAGTATCTTAAAATATGCACCATTCCTTCTTTTCTCCCCCTAACATGACTCAAATTTGAAATGAAAGCATGCACCAGCGTTGTTCAGATAATGCTTATTGTGACAGCAAGTCTTACGCATACGTCACTGAGCATTACACCTCGGACCTGAGCTCAATATTCTCCGATTTCTTAAGAGTATGAGTGTGCAGACTGAGAGTAACAGCAGGGAATCAAAGAGAGAGATGTTAAGAGAAGAAGGGAGCACAGACGATGCTGCGAGAGAGAGAGAGAAAGCCATTTAGAAGCGAAAAAAGAAACACGACTACTTAAATACACCTGCCGTATAAAACCTAAACAAACAAGAGCATGTCAGAGATCATAGAAACAAGTTTGATGACGATAAGAGACTATGCACTACAGTGGCAAACATCCAAACCCTACCAAGCTGTGGTCCCAGTGGCAAAGGATCTTCATTTTCAAACGTTTCGAGCGTTCCAGCAACATTGAAAAGCAAAAAATTCAAACAATATAAAAAAACCAGATCCCTCAGAGTAGTAGCATCCTCACTCTCTCACAGTGGAGGCTTACACACTGACATGTGTGTAACCTGCCTGCTGCCCTGTGAGCCTCGGAGGATTAGCACTGATTAGCATACAGCTGCCAAAGTTTCCACCGGTAGGGCTTCTGTGGAAGAATACAGGACTACACTAACAGTGCTGAAGCTGCTCTTGACCAAAAGACAAGCAGAGCTGCTTTGACACCCTGGTGACTGAGTCTGTTTGAGTTTTACAACTCCCCAAACACACACAAACACCTCCCCTCGCTGGAGAAGGTGGGAGTTTCAGTCCCCGGTTGACTCAGAAGGAATCTATCTGGCAGGCTGCCCAGAGCACCAAACAAATACAACTCAGGGATTTATTCACCATCTACACACAACAGCACTAACAACTGCAATCACTGCAATGCAACTATTTCCCCTGTAAGAGGTCGATGCAGCTTACCTTTAGCTGTCAGACGCCTTTCCTTCTCGAAAACACAACATCACCAACATAAGAGTCAACACTGAACAAGAGGAGCTCTGCTTGGTCTTCTGCGCTCTCTCAAGAAGCCCACAACAAAGATCATCTATTTTTAATGATGCAACGTCACTCAGAGAGAGAAACTGAACATCAGTGAATTATTGAACAAGCTGGGAAACAGAGACTTTCAAATGTTTCCAGCAAATAAGAAAAGTGTTCCTGCAGCAGGAGGAACGGTGGACGATGCAGAGACAACATGTCAGGAAGCGCATCCACCTGCTGCACGCGTCAGACGATCGGCTCTAACACGGAGATCTGACACCAAATGGTGAGCCCAGTCGGTCGCACTGATTACTTAATCTGCTGCGTTACATTAGCTTATCTTTCTGTGTCTCATAATTACTACTAGCTTTCTTCCTTTAAAGAAACAGGCTTTGTACCTTCATCCTGTTTTGAATTACGTACGTACACACGCAGCTCACTGACAGCTGCTTCTAGTAATCCTCAGCAGACCGGGTCACCTGTATTACAAAGTTACAGAAGCCTGATATCACAACAGTCTGTTCAAAAACAATCCTGAGAAGAAGCACTGATCGTCACTGATCATTAAAGGTCCACAGCCTTTGTAACAGACTTACGACAGCACTGTGAGGGAGCACGTGAACAGTAAAACAACTCTGCTAGTGATCAGAGAGGCTCACGTTAAAACTTCAGTTATAAAACAGGATTCAGAAAAAGTTATCGGGAGTAAACGTTAACACATTGTCCTTTTTTTGACTATGATTCGATTATTAGATGGTAAATGGATTTGAGCTTGTAGAGCGCTTTTCTAGTCTTCTGACTACTCAAAGCGCTTTTACACCGCATGTCACACCTACACATTCACACACTGAGGTTGCTGTGAGACCATCAGAAGTAACTAAACCCCTTCATACACATTCATACGCCGCCGACGAAGCAGCGGGACGGGAGCAATTCGGGGTTGGGTGTCTTGCCCAAGGACACATCGGACATGTTGCTGCAGGAGCTGGGGATCGAACCCTCGACCTTCCAGTTTAGAGACGATGACTCTGAGCCACAGCCGCCCCTTAGTAAAGGTGCAATGATGCATCATGACACAAAGTCGACAACATTTTCAGGCAAACAAAGCCAAACATAACTCAGCTTCTAAACATGGGAGGATTGTAAGCGTTTGTTTGTCTAATACAGTATTATAACTAAGTGGAAAACAACAACAATGAGTGTTTGTAAATTAAACTAGTTATGTTGTTAATGCACCATCTTGTGTGAGGAGATCATTTTGAAATGTTTCAGCATTTATTCGTGTCCTGTTTCCAACACATTTATTTGAATACGATTTTAGACTATAACTCTGCACTGTAACTTTTACGCTGATTTTAGCTTCTATTTTTTCTTATTTTATTTCAATTAATCTAATTGTTATTAATCATTGTAACATAGTTTTATATTGAATCTTCTCTGTGATTATTAACTGCCTATTTTAGTGATTGTTTTATGGTTTTTGTTTTCCTCTGTCGTGATGCTTTTGATGTCTTATCTGAAGCACTTTGACTTGCCTTGTTGCTGAAACCTGGTATATAAAATAAACTCGCCTTGTGGTCCTTTTCTTGTCATTTCAGAGTTATTGTTGCTGGAACAATATAAATTCATCACTGGGATTTTAAAAGTCTTCTTTGGGATGTTAAACTAGAATGAAAATGTTCATTATTTTACTCCTGCAATGAGAAAAATTGTATTTTTAGTATATTAAATGGTCAATATTTAAAATAATGATTAGATAAAGCAGCAAATCGTATAAAAAAAAAGTGTATATGTATTTACATTATGCATATACATCCATTTATAAACTATGTGTCTTCAATGTCTCCACTCTCATGTTGTTTTGATTGTATTCTATGTTTGCTAAAGTTGAATATTAAGAATTAAAAGCAGCATACAAACAATAACATCTGCTATTTTTTCACTGCATGTATTTGGAGTAAAAATAGCCCCAGTGACGCACAGAGGCAGCATGCAGCAGCGCCGCTGCACTCGTGATGCAGACGAAGAAATATAGACCAGCAGGAGGAGCCTGCAGCCTTGGACAGGACTTCTCCATTAAACCTGCGGTTAAAAATGAATGTCTCTGGCATTAAGATGCTTTCTCTCTGCACTGTGTGCCCGGCCAGTAATAGTGACAGTCCGTCGTTCGAAGCACTTTAACTCGCTTTCTGCTCTCCTGGTTTTACTGCTTGTACTGAGTAAAGGCTGCACCCCTCCCTTTGTCCTGTGTAAGTTTACACAAGGCTTATTGCAAATGCTTTATGCAGAGAAGAGGACAAGAAACAAGAGAGGGAAAATGTCTGTGACAAAGTAGGGCATAGTGTTTTTGAAGCAGTGGAGTTAAAGGAAGAGGGTTACCATCCCGCTGCTTTGTGCATCAATACATCTCTTAAATCTCGTTTTATATTTTAGATGCAGGAAGATTCTCTATGTGGAGTGAAAAAATTACCCAAGAAGGTCAATTAGAAGAGTAAAAATGTAGTGGTCAACAAAATGTAGGACACTCCGGTCAGCCCTTTTGCAGAAGGTGATGTAACAGACGGTTTGAATACAGGCCTTTCAAACCCACTTTGGTGTTTTAATTGTTTTGTATAAATGATTCAGGATGCACTCCAGCTCGCCCTCAAGGCTTCTGGAGTCTGGCTACAGCGTGAAGAAAACTTCAAAGGGGTTTGTTAATGTTCTGCACTACCACTGAGCTGCAGTCCCCCCCCCCCCCCCAACACACACTCCACCAAACATGTTGTTTTTTCACATTCAAATCAAACTTCAGATGGGAAACAAAAGCGTACTCACCTGCAAGAGCGTCTGAGAGGAGACAGTGTCATGGGGAGCATGTGAAAAAACAAGAAGATGAAGAAAAAGCAGAGTTAGACAAGTTTAGGTGGGGATAATACAATAATCTTTTCAGGTTCAGTGCACCTCAGATTATCTTGTTTACTCATCCTTCTGCAAATTACACTCGAGCAACAACAACAAAACATCACCAACCTGCGGCTACACCACAATATTTTCATGCCATGCTAATTTTTCATGGCTTCAACTCCTAACCTTGTTGATTAACTTCATTAAGTGTCCTGCAATGAAGCTTAGTGGCTAACAGCTCTGGCAAAAACAGATCAATAACCGGCTCCACATGTGACCGGGCCCTCCCTCTACAGCGCAGACCGCAGCGCCTGGAGGGAGAGCGCTGACCGGAGCGGCCTGACAGATGGTCACTGATCCCGGGGTACAGAGGAGCCAGACATTAGGCCCCGCAAAAAAAAGAGGGCTCTCTGAATTATTAAATAACAACAAGATGCCAGAGAGAGAGCGAGAGAGAGAGAGAGAGGGCACCCTACATTTATGGGCTCCATTATAAGGGCAGAGAATAAACACAGTATATTCATAGAGACCATTTAAATGTGTATAGGAATAAAAACCACAGCTACAAAAAGAAGTCATTATAATTTACACTGAAGCGTTGAGCTAAATGCTAACATGCTTATATCTGCCTTAGAGGAAAAGTCATGGAATCACAAAAGTTGAGGGAACATACCTTTCTATTAAATTTCATGGCAAATCATTCAGTATTTTTAAACATTTTACGAAGAAGCAAACGCTCACACCCATGTAGTGTGCAAAAGATGAAAAGTGAAGTCAATGTAGAAGTGCCCAAAACCTGCAGTATTTCCAAAGGCCAGCAGGGGGCAACATTACTGGTTGCAAAGACAACTTGACTTGTTTATAACAATGCAGGGCGCGCGAAGTAGGGGTGCTGAGGGTGCTGCAGAACCCCCTGAAATCAGTCAGGGACAATTTAAACTATCAGCTATGAGAATATTTAAACTATTCCCCCGTTACATGTGATGTGTGGATGTAGTAGCCTACACCGGTGTGTGCGATAGCTTTTTTTTGTCTGTTTACTAAAACAGTCTGTACCTTGTTTATGTTACCTCCTGCAGAGCGTCCGACTCACAGCTGTTTGGAGTTTTTTGATCTATGCGCACACATTGAGGTGTTTCGGAAGTTACTAACTAGTTGTTACCTAGATTTAAAACCCTCGCTGAATATTCTTTTAGATCCTGTAGAACAACTGTACAACTCCACTTCGCAAAAAGACGCCACACAGCTCTGCTGCTCCCCTGTTGTCATGTAAAACTGCACTTCAGGTTTATTTACTAGTCCAAACTTAATGTCAACATTTGCTCGTAGCACAAACCCCCTTTTTTGACATCATCAAAAAGAATTACTTCTCTCAGCACCCCCAAACTGAGACTGTCTTCCAGCGTCCCCGTAACAATGTGAAACAATGACCATCATTTTCATGTATTTTCTTTTTTTTTACCTTAATAAACATTTTCCTAATGAGCTCATGGACTTAATCACATGATGGTCATTTTGCTAATTATGGTCCCATTTAGTGGTATTAAACAAACCAATGAGTGATGTCACGGTGGCTACGTCCATTTTTTCTACAGTGTGTGAATCACATGGTGGTTAAAGGGAGTCAGAAGATTACCAGTCATCCTGTTCAACTTTACTCTGATACACACATTTGGCAACAAGTGAGCGTGCTTGAAAAGGCTCAGTAATACTCTACATCAGCACTTTACTGGACTCAGAGGATCCTGATTATATATCAGCACAAAGTGCAGTTAAAGTGCTGAGTGTCTCCAGCAGACAACAGTTGGATAAATAAGTCTTAGCTCCACCTGAATTAATGCTTAAATCGATGCCTGGACGTTGTTAGAGGGATTAATCAAACACTTCCCAGCTGCTCAGGTCTAATCCCTGCACAGTCACAACAGATGTACTGGGATAAGTGGCAGACTGGAGCCTGGAGGTGAGACGTGAGCGGCACATTCACACCCCTGCTTCGCTCTCACAACAGCGAAGAGGGTCAAAACCTGAACCAACACGTGAAAGGATCACACTCCTCAATCCAGGGTTTTCTTGGAGTAATGAGTTTTCACTGCATAGTATGCCTCTAATGTTTCTAACACATTTACATGGTTACTCTAAAGACAAAAGAGGAACTCACCCTCTGCTGAATAGTTGCATGTTTATGCTCCATCTCCCTCTTCTCCATGGCTGAATCAATCACCAGCTGATCCAGCTAAAGGTCCGTCACACACAGAGTAAAAGTGGAAAAAGAGTACAGTGTTTATAAAAACAGGGATCATGTGAGACTCTTCGTTTTGCAGTGAAATAATTCTAACATATCTGAAAGTAGAAGGACTCAGAGAGGCTGACTGCAACACTTTCCACCTCAAACACAGGGTAGACCTCCAATGACATGTTAGGTCAGAGTGTTTGGTAATGCAGCATTGATTCAGCAGCAGTTCGCCTGCTGTGACCACACAAGTGACCTCACAATAACACGTGAGTAAAATAATGGACTCTTTTTGGGGGGATGAAGAGAGGATGCTTTTGACTATCGGTTAATCGAGCAAAAAACAACATCAAATCAAAGTCTTACATACAAGAACATGCAAATCAACAGGCCTTAGTTCAAATGATACATTACGCAACTGCTTCTTGTCAATAGTTCACATGGGGACAGCTCAGCTGACGGAGCAGACTGCGTAACCATGAGGATATTTTCGCTCACCTCAGCAGCCAGTTTCTTCATGTACGGGTCGATCTCATCCAGCAGGTTGTAGCCCTGCTGAAACAGAGAGTACTGGGCGTGCATGAACGACAGCATCTGGAGGAGACAGATGCAGTTTTGTTCAATTACACAGAGCTATGACCATGAAGATAGCTACATTACTGAATGTGTTTGTGTGCTTGCATTCACTTACAGCATCCAGGATCTCAAATTTCTTCTTGGCCTGGAGGACGTTGATCTGGTGGGGGGAAAAAAGACGGTGGGTTTGTAAATGAGTAAAATACTCTCAGATAGAGGTAAACTAAGAGACGGTTTGGCATGAGAAGTAATAGCAAAATAAAACACTTTAAGTATGAAAAGTGAAGTTCCTCTAAATAGCTATTTTTAGGGCCTTTTAGCCTTTATTATATAGGACAGCTAAAGAGAGGCATGAGATGTTGGGATGAGAGAGAGGGGGGTGACATGCAGCAAAGGGCCAAGGTCGGATTTGAACCCGCGGCCACTGCGTTGAGGACTACAGCCTCCATATATGGGGCGCACAACTTAACCGCTAGGCCATCCAGCGTCTGGTCATTAAGGAGATAGGCCCACTATAAAAGGATATTAATTACATCATCGCTTACCTTTAGCTACTGATGTCTGGATAATCTTTATTGTTTCCATAAAAAACGAACAAAACACGTCATTTGAAGTCCTTTAGGTTACAGAGGTAACACCCTCTAGTGGGCACATTTTCCTTTATTTGAATATATCAAGATCAACCTTAAGTAGAGTTCAGCCTGACAAACACAGACCACAAGAAGCCCTATTATAAGAGAACAGCACAAGAGGAAAACTTAACACATTAACTGCTATATAAAAAACACGGCCCCTGTGGCGTTTCCTCAGTTACAGCCTTCACATTGTGTATCCTAACTGATGCAAACCTAAATGACATTTTGTGCTACATTTAAGAGGTCACTCGTACATACAGGGAATCCTCCCTGCAGCTTTAACCTTGTCTGCCTTGAGACACTTTCAATTAAGACTCAAAAGACGTCTGAGAGTGGAGAAAGAGGCAGACGAAAACCAAGAATGGAAAGAGGGCACGGCCGTGCCGGCGATCACACTGAATCAGTGTCTTTGTTCCTGCAGGCGGCATGTGTAGGAAGAGACAACTTGTGGGCAAAATAAACCCATGCTGCAGACGAACGGAGAGGAGAATGTGTCACAAAGCAAGAGGGGAGGGCACAGACTACGCTGCAGGCGAAAACTTGCTACGTCACAGAGATTCCCTCTGACTCTGCAGGCAGGGAAATTAATATAAAATTGCATCAAAGAATATTTGATTGTAACACGTCATCTAACAAATACCACTTCTTCACAAAACCTCAGACCATTTCTTCTCAGTCAAATTAAAACACATAAACGTCAAGCACAGCTCAAATCAGTAGGGCCCGACCGATATGATTCCGTTCGTTGGTACCATGAATACATGCAATAAAACGTGGCATTGAGATAAAGGAAAAAATACCGACCAAATGTAAAACATGCCTATAACATGTTTGCAGCCACTCACCTGTAGTACGTAGTCCAGGGCGAGGTGTCTGAAACACTTTCGAGTGATGCTGAGCGTGCCGGCGGCCTCTTCCACCTCGTGAGGCTTGTTCCTCGGCGCCTGAGCGTTCTTCACCTGCGCTATCTCCATGTCCTCTCGCACCCTGTCGAAGTGCTTCTTTGTGTCCTTGAATTTACGAACATCCCTGAGAGACACAGATGAGCAGAGTTGAAGTGAGACATCAGCAAAGTTCAGTCCAGGGGCGGCAGAATTTAAGGCTCCGGAGACACCCAAAAAAGTAAAAGTGAGGTTACAGGTAACCTACTTTGTCTACATTGTTCACACTTTGTCTGTGAGCGGAAAAAAGGTTGTTCTCTGTTTAATATTTCAGAACACAAAAAAGGTTTTTAAAGGGGTGACAAGGGTAAGTCTTCCCTTTAAAAGGTTGTGCACTTTGGCTTTTTGTCTACCTGTGCTGAATCATTTATACATCCTACGTTCTGCACAGATACCTGACTGAATCATTAGGAATGGTCGGGTTACTCACTCTTTCACAAAGTTGTGCAACTGCTGCTTCACCGAGCGCTGGGCTTGATCAAACAGGATCTGTAAGAGAAGACAAGAAGAAAATGATGTATTAATGAATTACTGAATGGTTTTTTAACACGTAAGGATTTGGAAACTGCAGGATTATACGTTGGGAAACCAGGTACCAAAAACTGAGTTGGAACTTTTAGATAGTTTGGATCTAAAAATTAACTTATTCATACTTCTCAATATACCAGCTTTTCAAATATTAAGGTGTGACAGTGATTTTCTGTAGACCTTGTGGTAGAAAATGAGTCTTTGAGGGTTGGTTACAAAACAAAGAAGCAATTTGAAGACATCCTCATTAGGTACCTCCTCATCACTGGGATGAGAAATGGCAAAATGCATGAAGAATTTTGGAGGGAAAACGGCAGCTTGTTACTGTCATATATATTTTTGACCAACAGAGGGCGACAAAGCACAGCTTTTCCTCACACAATGCATGCAAATGATGCAAATCAGCCCCTTAACGCCTGTTGGAGTGAATGGTGGAGGAATGTCACTCTGAGTCAAACACACCCGCTCTAACACAATAACACTGCGCCTTTGGTTAGGTGTTTTACATTCAAGATCCCTCCTCTGTTTCACCCTCTGAGCACATCGTCTGTGATCGCTGCTGCTGCTGCTGCTGCTGCTAAATAGGTCACTCGGGCAGAGAGGGAGGGAGGAAGGGAGGAGAGGAGAGGAGAGGAGAGGAGAGGAGAGGAGAGGAGAGGGGAGGAGAGGAGGTTTTTGGTACAATGTGACACTGCAGAGGCAATGCAGGGTGCACAAACCTGCACTGACAAATTGTCAGAGCACATGTGCTATCAGCATGACTGAGCAGCTAGATCGGTTAAAGGGTTTGCATCCTCATCCTGTCTGAATAATTGGATGTACGACTGTGTGGGGATTAGAAGATTTTGCAAGGCTGTTTAAAACTAGGCTTACGTGTGTTTTAACTCAGGGATTACAGGCACATAATGATAATGAGTAAGACACTTTTCTGTAGCTGCTACCGAGGCGTTGGAACCGTACAAATAAGTAAAGATGGCTTTGAGTCGCCCCGGCGGAAAATAAAAAAAAAGTGGCAGACATGGAAGTGGTCAGTTTTTGAACATTTTCCTGCCATTTACATGAAGAGAGATGCGTTTGTTTTGATGCTGGATTCAGTCCAAATAAGTATGAGAGAAGAGCCACACAGCAGCCCCTCACATCCTGACGTCAAGGCTTGACTGAATTTCATCCGTCTCCTCACTTATCATTTGTTTTCTTGCTTGTTTTAATAAGCTTGTAATCTCAACAGCATTGGAAATGAGGGAAACCTCAATGTCCTTTAGAGAATAGATAAAGGTTTGAATTTGCTTGAAATGAACATTTTGATGTTTGATACCAAACGTTAACTTTTTAGTTCAGCCCAAAACAAACTCATACTTCAGCTTCCTGTCAGACTCCTTTGTGAGGATCATGTTGACATGTAAGGGGCACGTTATTAAGTCCGCCATGAGCACCTGCTGTCAGCTGGACATCGACTGCTTTCTCAGTGCTGAGTCCCGTCACTTTTTTATAAAAACACATCATTTACATGGATAAAGTATTAATGTCATATGACGTCTGGAAAGACAGAGATAAGCTGAGCGGATGCAGTAGCAGCTCAGCTCACAGCCCACCAAGACAAAAAGCTAGCTGAAGCTCGTCGTGTTGTTTCTTTTAACGTGTGGTGTCCACTTCAGATGAGCATTACAGAAACAGAGTTATTTCAATGGTTGTGTTTTTGTGTGTTCTGCACAGACAAAATCTCCATGGATCATTCGACTCCCTTTGAAGATGTGGTGAACAATAAACACTGAAGGAACAAGCCAGCAGCAGCTCTGCCGGTTGCCTCTCCTGACGTGCTTACCAAAGAGTGCTGGAGAAAAGCTTATTTCTATCCTAAAATTAGTTTATTCTGTGTTTTGACAGGTTTAAAACACTGTCTCTGTTTGTTGTTTGGGAGATAAGGAGACCTCTGCTGATAATTCGTCTCACAGTGAAAACCTTTTGTCATTCTGAGACAGTGAACTTTACAGCCCACCATGCTTCTGCTTCTGCCCTGATAACAAACTGAAGCGCACATTTTCTTGGCTTATATTTTGAATTCTTTCTCTTTAAAGTGGGGCGACCTTCATGACTGTGTTTGATATCTGACTGAAGCTACAGTATGTGGTAACACACTCATAGGTGAGTCAGGCTTTCTAGTAAAGTAAATAAAAGTCTGTTCAATGGAACAAGTTTCGTGTTCAAAGTCCGGTCTGTTTTCACTGTGGATCACCAGGGTTTGATTGGGCACGTGTGGTCAATCTGTTTTTCTGGCTGCAGTTTAACAAGCTCCTAGAAAAGCACAAGTGAGCACCACTGAGGACTTCCACAAACATGCAGGGACTCAAAACCGGACCGGCAGCCATAAACACAAGGGTGTAAGATTAGGTTTGGGCACCACACTGACAGGACTGAAGTACTCGGAGGCTCTATGTAAACCACAATCTCTAAAAGAAGTCAACAACAGGCACAGCTCCGTGTTTGTGAGCGTGAGTGGTGGCAGGAAAACTGCTGTGAAACTCTGTGGGTAGTTCAGCCCGGAGCATTCCTGAGCTGCTTTGTGGCAAGTTGACACCCTGCTTTGATTGGACGATATGAGGCAGGTTGTCTCTGTTGGGGTTGGAAAAAGCATCTCAAAAAGAGAATTAGAAAAGAGAATACATAAATGCAAACAACATGCAAATCTGTCAGTCCAATAGATTGTGAAATATCAGAGTGCATTGCCATTAATTTAGCACATTTATGGTCCATGTGTCCACTAACTAGACAGTAGTGATAAAATGATCACCTGAAGAAGACCTCTGGTGGAAAGTTTCTGTTTAAATCTGCTAAATCTGTTCACATTTGAATGTTGCATTATTTTTGCCGCCGGTGGCCTAGTGGTTTGCACGCCCCATTAACAGAGTGTTCGAGTCTGACCTGTGGCCACCCTACCGCATGTCATTCCCCACTCTCTCTCTCTCTGCCCGGTCTCTGACTCTATCCACTGTGTTACATCAATAAAGGCATAGGGAGCTAATAAATAAATGTTTCAGTAGTTTGAATGCTAACATAGAAAAGCACGCTAATATTGACAACAGTGTTTGCTTGTCTTATGCTGCAGTTAAGTGATGTATTTCCAACATTTGTATCCATGGGGTCAATAAGAAAGAAGAAGAGGAGGAGGAGGAGGAGGAGGAGGAGGAGGAGGAGGAGGAGGGAGAAATACATGCATTCAATCTTTAGCTTTTTGAAATGTAAAGTTTTTGCTAAGACCAAAACATCACCACTCTCCAAATCTGCCAGCTACCACAACAAACAGGTTCATTGTCCTGGTCTGTTTTACATGATGAGGTTGGTTGCTGTTATTGTAACCTTTAAGGTGCTAACTGTAAATGTATGTCGTCATGTTAACCCTTTCATGCTAGCTTACTGAAGAGGCTCCTTTATTGCTCAGACAGATCTTCAGGCGTGTCTTAATTATGACTAAAACCCTTTTTTGTTTGCATTTAAAATCTCCTCAGCAATTATTGACTATCATAACATTTCATCCTCATCTTTGACAGACACATAAACACACATAACAGAGCAGGAATGTGTTGAAACAAAGAAAACACTGTTTAACATTTTCTAGACTAAGTCAGCGAGTGAGAGATACCTGGCACATCATGCGTGACCTGATATCAGCGCTGAGGAATGAGACGGCATTATGAGCCATCACAATGACCCACTATACCCACTATACATTGGCCTACTCCACTCTTATTCCATCGACATGTTGGGACACAAACTAATCGCACTGAATCAGGGAAGTCATTATCTTTAGCTGAAGATAAACACCTTGAAAGCACCGCTGTTAAATCCCATTCTAGGTTGGGTTTTTGATTTTGACTGACATGTTTAAGCGCTGAGGTCAAAGCTAGTGTTGATGTTGAACTAGCCTGTGTTATATCCACAGGTGTTTCTAATCTTTAACCCAACCTCACGTGCGTACACAGAAGGACAAAAACATAATGTAGTCCAGTACATTACCATTGTTAAATTCAACCTCAATTATAAACTCACACATTCCCTTCACTGTCAACAAAAACTGAACATAAACTCTGTAAAGAGAATTGAGACCATGTCTGCAGCAGTGGCTATCTAACTCGTGTACCTTAAAGAGTGGCCACCAAGTGTAAGGGGAAAGGCAAATATTCACCATGACCCTTTTAACATGTTGAACAACTTTGTGCTGCAGGGCCTGCGTTTGGTTTGATATCATCATAGATGGGCGTCATAGACTTTTACACAATGAAGGCACTTCAAGCACTTTAACTCTGAAGGTTTCTTTATCCTGGTTTGTTTAGAACAACATCGCACAGAAACTTTTTATGCTTGTATAAATGTGTCTCTGTTAACTGATGTTGTTCGGTCATTACTTGTTTGTTTTTTTCCTGTCATTGTGGTTACATGTACATGAGTACACGTGTACCACCTACCTGCCAAGAGATTTCAGATGGAAATCATCCTTTGGCTACAGTCTGGCATATGAACATGTTTATGTTCATTAATGTGCACTGTTCATATTCTAAATAAACAAATAAATAGAACTTTTTGTTGTTGTATTACTGTATTAATCCTTCCAGATGCTCTGCATGGCTTTTTGTTGTTGTTGCTGAGTTTGTTGATGTTGTTTCTTTAAAGTGTAGGAAGTTAAGAATAATTCCTTTGATTTAAAACATCTGGCTAGTAGAAGTAAATGAGCCAGTCTATGCATAAATACATTAAAATAGATTTAAATGTTGTCATTCTTAAGACGTTTTCTGTTTAAGACGTTTACAAAATGACCATCTGTCAAAGTGACGTATTTAAAGGTACAGCTTAAAAAGTGTTCAGGCACAAACAGGAGTGTAAAGGGTTAATTTCCTTGTGAATTTACTTCTCTCCCTTTGAGGATGCATTTTCATAAATCTTTCTTTTTCAAACAAAGGATGCGGTTACAGTTTCAATGGAATAGGAACGACTGCAGTCGCAGACAGAAATGCCTTCCTGCTGCGTCTTGCTTTGTTTTCCAGTTTCCAAATATAACTGAGGGACGGCGGCGTTAGCATACCACATGGGAACACACAGTCATTCAGTATGTGCAGCACAATGCAGAAACATACTCGTTCTATTTTCAGCACAAAACAATTGTGTTTTATTGTATTTTCTTGGTGTTTGTTTGATTGGTGTCGGCTTACTGGTTGGTTTTCTGCTCATCTTCTTAAAATGATTAGACATTTTTTGTATTCCTTTAGTTGTATAGCTTTTTATTTCCACTTTTTAGCAATTGTTTTTCTCTCCTTTGTTGAGTCTTTGGCCTCTTGAACTCTCCCGACACATTTTGATTACATTTTCATTTTTTGGATTCCATGCAGTTTGGTGTGCATTTATAAAAAGAAATCATGAATTCATAATGAGTATCTTATGCGGCATGCATTTTACCGAAAGTAATATGTGGGTATGACCTAAATTCTTCCATCCATACGTGTTTCCTCTCCCCATACTGTAAATCACATCATCTACGTGTAATCCTTTATGTGAAGGCTGTTTTCAATTCTTTAAGACTTGGCTGCTGAGACGTTCGTCTCTCTTTCATGCTCCGCTCATTGCTAATGGATGTTCAGAGAGTCAAACGTGAGTCAATAATTCATTGAGTATTCATATGGAGTTTCATGCCTGAATTAAACAGAGAGGGTTAAAAACGCTGGCCTGATTCTGTTCAAGGCTTCAGCGCCACACGAGAAAGAAAAATCTGTTGTGAAATCTTTGGAAAGAGAGAAAGGTTACGGAGCTGAAGTGAAAAAGAGCTCAACTTGGCTTGGGTTTGACATTCATACAAACAGAGCCTGCTTGTTCTGTTGTGTGCTGGTACCAGACTGGCAAACGAGTCAGGATATCAGGAAATGGAGGGAAGAGCGGGCCAAGACTCTTTTATACTTGTCTTGGATCTGCTTGTTTGCTTGTCTGACTTCACGTCTATGTGTCTGCTTGAACACATGTGGTGCTGTCTGTGTTTATTTTATGTAGAGCTGACTGATGTAGGATTTTTCAGAGGATTACCAACAGTGGTTTTAGAGGGGAAAAATCACTGATAACAAATATGGCGACAGATAAAGGGAATTGTTGGGCTTGAAAGAAAATAGACCTTTATGTGGATTGTGCTCTGATATGACTGAAAGTTTAGGGGTCCTAATAAGGATCCAGTAACATTTGTCCTAAACATCGAGCCAGGCATATTTGAACGCTGTTCTTGAACCGTTTGGACTACAAGCACAAATAATGCCTCTTTTGAAAGCTAACGATCTGCAGTTTCAGAATATGTTAGAATATCAATAAAACTTGCACACTACTGTTGAAAAAAGGCAGGGCTTCGACACAGATTTCGAACTATTTACGGTTAGAAACGCTCTTATTGCTTTCAGGATGCTAGTTATTGATTGGAGCAGCATATCACCGTGTTCCGAATTTCATTGGCTGCAAGAAACGTCCGTGATCGGCAGAGTCCGGAGCAATTGGCCGAGTACAGATACATCAGAACAGGGCCAGGTATCGTCTTTCTACTCAGGCTCTCAATGGTTATGAAAGGGTGGGAACAGTGAATGGAAGGCCGTTATTGGCAAATTGAGGTTTTAATCCAAAGGTCAGAGCTTGGACGCTATTTTGATGAATTTCAAGCGAAAAAATTATTACATAAAATACAGTGGGAAAACTGGAACAGGTGGCAACTATTCAGACCAAAATCAGATTTGTATCAGGCTGTTAGCATGTTTAATTGTGCTTTAAAAATTGGCATTTTAACATGGAGTGTGTATGTGACTTCTGGAGCTTTTGCAGCCAGCCCCAAGTGGACACTTGAGGAACTGCATTTTTTGTGCACTTTCGCATTGGCTTCATCTTTTCAACACCAGAGGTTGCCGCTTGATTAGAAGGCATTCAAGCACAGCTGCAACAAGGTTAGCTGGCACTCTGCGGTCCCATTTGCACCGTCTCATTTCATATTCTTGAATGTCTTCTGTGTGGAGTAAGCACAGTGGCAGCTGTACAGCAGAGCATGCACACAGAGGGACGTCCGTCATGAGTAGCAGATATAACCGTCATCATTTCTTATTCATCGGAGCACTGCTGGGGTCCCTCAGCTGCATGAGCGCTGCACACTTTAATGCACATGGTGTCGTTTCTGATTAAAACACCAACATAAAAAAGATGTCAGTAGAAAATGGAACTTCACCAGCTAGAAGTGTTTAATACCAGCGCTCACAAGGCTCTACTTACTGTGTTACGGTCACACTATGGCAAATAATATCTGTGTGAAATCTGTCATCTCAAGGGATTCCCTTTTACAACTTCAGTCTAACACTGCTCACACATCCCCTCCGTCCTCATGTCGTTGTTCTGCTGTTACATGAACGTCACAAAGAAACACTTTGAGAGACAATCACATTCATGTCCAGTCACCGTCTTGGCTCTAATAGACTGAAGGGGGATGAGAAGGGGGCTGAAAACCCAGCTGAGCTATCAGGGGCCAGCTGGTCCAAGGCCAGACCACGCTCTCTTACAGTCTCTAACCTGTGACATATTGAACCTGACAAACAGAGAATCTGTCAGTCGGACTGAAACCCTGACAGACTAAAGGAGACGAGGACTGGGAAGCATTGGAAGGAGAAAGAAGCATGCCGTCCGAAAGCTGCCAAAGCTTGGATATGAAAACAAAGAAGCAGCAGAACAAAAGGAAAGTTCTGCCAACATCATGCATTCCAGCAAAACATTTTAATCTGCAGCCTTGGAAAAAATGACCATCCTGCAGAGTCAAGACTTTTCTAAGAGTGTAATACTCATGTGACAGTAGATTCCTACGTTTCCTAGGCTTTTATTTTGAAATGTTGTACTGTCTTAAGCTGAGTGTACTTTTTAAAATTCAACCCTGCTTTTATTTTGAAATAAACAGGAAACAGATCAAAGGAACGATAAAAAAGTCAAATGTTTGATGTCATTAGGTGGATATTACTTTGGACTCGTCAGCTAAGTATCCCATGGTATCGCATTGCACCTGACATGAACAACATAGCTAGGTAATAATTACCTGCTGTTAACAACAACACTTTCTTTGAAGCATACGTGGTCAATGGATCATTGCTTATTAAAACAGAGCGATAATAACTGATTTGAGTACAACACGCCCCGTCAACAAACTCCAGAATTTATAGGCAAGAGTCAAACAAATGCTGCCCGTCAAAGAAGAATAGTTTCTAAACAGAAACGATAAGAAATGCTGACTGTCCTGCTCTCTTTGGTCCGGCTGTCCTTCATGTCTTTAATGTGTTGCAACACTGAGGCACTGCTCTGAGTTTATCCACCAAGGACTGTCTCCATCCCACACAAACACAGATCACACTATTGTATACATACTGCACACTCGCCTGGCCATATGTTAACACACTGTGACATGTCAAGGTTACTACTGTCAAACAGCTAAAGCTAACCCACGGCTGGCTGAGCGACTCGACCATTAGCCCTCCATTTGTGACGCTGACCTCTCTCACTCTCCCTGCCTATAGACTCTGTGTGTGTGTAGTGAGTGACCTGCAGGGAGCAGCTGATTTGCGACGACACGCCTTTGTTGAGGCTTCAGGAAGGAATGCGATCGACACACATGCTCTGCACATTACAGCATCATTAAGCACGCAACGGGTTCAAGCTAATGGGCTTCAAAGGGCCTCAGAGGGGCAGGAAGGGAGGGGGGGGTCAGGAACCTTAAAGGCGTAGAGGGCAAACAACACTGCCATAAAGCATTAACTCTGTGAAACGGCAAAACTAAAATAATTAAGTGAAAGTACAGTAAGAGAGCTGGGAATGAGAGGGATGTTTTCTAGATGTTGTTGTTTTTCAAGGTTGTAAATGTCAGGAATGTTATCAGTCTTCAGATTGTTCAAACACCATGTTGAAACATCATCAGATAAAAGTAAAGTTGGATATCTTGAAGGGGCTCTAGGGTCGATAATACCGTCTTGACTGTGAAGGCAGGTTTTCAAATGGTTTTCTATTGGAAGTAGGCGTTTTTCATGTTCCCCGGGCAGCTTGTGTTTTAGATGCCTGAAGCACCGTTCTGTTTTGCAGGACTGCTGTAAACAGATCCACAGTAAATAACAAAAATACTTTGGTCCTAAAATTGATAGTAAACAAAAGTGTTTACAATTAATAAAACCAACAGTTGTAGAGGTATCTCAGCATGTCACTTGATAAGTTGGGTAAGTTGTTTAAAGACGTGATTTTCCATCCATCGATTTTCTTCCTCTTATCTAGGATCATATCTACTATATCAGTGTTTCCCACACATAGACGATATCTGGGCGGACCACCTGAGTATATTTCCGTCCTGATTCAATTTAATTTTTCATTTATTCATAAAATTGCTGCGTGCACGAGAGGGCGAGAGAGAGCACGAGAGAGTGCAGGCGCGTGCAAGGACCTCACGGCTCCGTGCAACATAACAGAACTCCCGTTTAAAAAAACGTCCCTCTCGACTCCTGCAGAGAGATGAGACACAGCAAAACCAAGAGTGAAGAATCACACCAACTTCAGAGAGAGAGAAAGTCCAATGTCCGTACATCCCTCTTGTAAATGCACCGGTTGAGTAGCCTTGCTGTATCAAAACTGAAGCATCTCATGCTTCGTTTTAATAATGTTAATGTACAGCTGCTTGCTGCTGGTGTTGTGCTGAACTCCTATAAATAACGGAATATTGAGTGGAACTTTTCAAAACGTGGTGTTTGTGTCTATGGTTTGTGCACGTGCGTGGATAACCACCACCCAGGTATCGCGTCATTCTGTGGGAAACACAGGCATAAAAAAAAAAGCCTGTTTTGTGCACCTTACATTTCCAAGAATGCAAAACACAAAACATGGTCCATTTGTTTCTTTTTTTTTCATTTTTCCCCCCTAAGTGACCGTCTAAGACGTGCTACAGCTCTGACTGACAGGTACAGGGGTGAGAGTTACACAACGACTGACAGACAGATGTAATGATGTGTGAAAGAAGAACACGTCCACGGGGAATCAGTTCCAACACAGCTCAGCTTGACCTTCTGCTTGTTCTGAAGGGAATAAAAGACCCTTGTGAGGCCTTTAAATGCCATGATGTGATGATACCAAAGTGCTGCTCAGTCTCACTCTGCTGTCTGTGGAGCACGTGCGGACAGTCTGAAACACTCACCATGTGGTAGTTGATGATTTCCTGGAGGCTTTCACCGCACTTTTCCAGGCACTCCTGCAAAAAGAGAACATCATAACTCCCATCTTTTCCTGTACAATATAAAAAAAATCCCCAAACTGCTGCTGCTGTATTTGCATTAGAGAGTAAGAAATGCCAATAAGGTTTTTCAAACTAAAACCACATTTATTTGATTTCTTAATGGAGGAGAATAAAAAGTTCCACGATGCTTGAATGAAGTCAAAGCTGGTTCATGTCACTGAGGTGCTCCAGTGGATTTTTCCCCCTGAACTTTGTACGGGAAAAGGAACTTTAATTGAACAGCTAATCCTATTCTTTTTTTTTTACAATGGAAAGTACAAAAATGAACAAGACTTTAATAAGAAACACACAATTAGTCATACAGTCGAAGCCAAGAAGGCTTTTAATAGTACTTAATGTCAGCAGCAGTGAAAACAGTCAGAGACGCTGGTGCTGCAAGAGGAGCCAGAAGTAAGTTTCCAGACGGGATCTGATCCTCATCTAGCGACCTGTTAGTCACCGGATTTACTCACACGCAGGAAAAAACACACACATGTCCACCAGCCCACAGAGATACTTAAAAGACTAAATGACAGAAGAAATTAAAAATTCAAACCAAAACAAAGGCTTTAGTAGTTCAAAGTCAGGCCTGATGAAAACATTTGGACCTCACCGAGATCATCTCGTCCTTCTTGCACTGCTGAGACAGATCCCGGATGCCGTTGACGAAGAGCTTGTTGGCGCTGACGTACGCCTTCCCTGCTTCAATCATCCCGCTGCATAGCTTCACCAGCTGAGGAGGAGGAGAGAGAGACACACAGAGGGAGATAAATGATGGTTTCACTTTCACCACACACATTATATTAATGTCAGTGAAGCTGTTATTATTCAATGAAGCTCTTGTTTCATCTTCACAGACTTTATTTAAGGGTTTGGATTGTGCTGCTTGTCAGAATTTACAGGCATGACTTAAAAGCATCTAAATATGTGATAATGACTCGGTTAATCACAATATTTCACATGGCAACTTTCCTACTGGAAAAGTAGACAAAGGTGCTTTTTAATGAAGTGTAGAAACAGGAGAATCCATGAAAACATCAACCAATAAGAACCAAACTGAAATAATACAAATGTAACGTCACAAATGTTAGAAAACAAAGCGAAGGACAGGTCAAAATATTCATATAATTCGTTCAAAAAGCCTTGGTTTGGGATTTCCATCATTTTTCTATGAAGTAAAAAAAAAAGCCTGAGCCCCTGATTTTCTCGTGTGATTGTGAAAACCGGCTGTGATCCTTTAGTCAGGAAGAATAATGAAACAATGACAAATTAGTCATTTAGGTTGGTCCCAGACCCCAACCATAACTCATCTAAAAAAAAACAGTCCGATAACTTTAAAATCAATCGTGAAGGACGGTGAATGGGGGCGACTGTGGCTCAGTGGTAGAGTCGTTCGCCTCTCAACCAGAAGGTCAGGGGTTTCATCCCCAGCTCCTGCAGACAAGTGTCCTCTGTGTCCTTTGGAAAGACACTTAACCCCAAGTTGTTCCCGCTGCTTCTTCGGCAGCGTCTGAATATGTATGAATGAGATTAAATAAACCTGATGGACACTTTACAAAGCAGCCTCCGCCATCAGTGTGTGAATGGGTGAGAATGTGTAGGTGTGACCTGCGGTGTAAAAGCGCTATACAAGCTCAAGTCCATTTACCATTCACCATTTGAACATCAGTGTGTAGATTAAATTGGGCTCAAATCCTCTTTTTTGATGTTCGACATAAAGTCTGTTGTAGAGCTCTGGATGGATGGATGGTTGGAGGTCAATGGATTGTTCTGTCTTTTGAGTATGATGTGATTTGATTGGGATGCGAGGATTTCTGAGCTTGTAATGCAAGACGAATTTCAGTGCTAACGGACAATAAAGTGTTATCTTATTGTTTCAGGAGACCAGATAAATCAGCCTTACAGTTATTGATTTCACTTGAGATAAATTAATGAAATTTTTTTATATATGAGATAAAGCTTAGTGAAGTCAGCTCAACATGTGGCATAACTTCACGTCATGCACTCAACCACACGACGCTCAAACTTCTGTTTCCAGAACAAAAACGCCCACTTCTGAAGCACATGACCACATAAAGGCCGAGATGTATGTCTCACAGCTGAATGTTTGTTGTCAACTTATCACCCGTGGTAACGTACAGAAGTAGCTGCAGTCTCATGTGTGGCCCATATGTTAGCTCAACACACATTGGAGAAGCTACAGAGGCTTAATGTCATCCAGGACCAGGCTGATGATTCAGCATGTAGCTACACTGTGATTTATTCTCACTGTGATATCAGACATAAAGCCTGCATTGTTTATCTTCTACTTTTATGGCAGGATTGACTTTGTCTTTACATCGATGGGAGGCTTTTAGCATCTTCCCTGCTCCAGGGAGGTTCTGCTTCCTCTCAGCTGCTGACCTGAAACTTTGTTTTTAATCTTTTGTTTGAACATCTGAGTTTAAGTTCAGAAAACACAGACTCCTGTAAAGTCCAATAAAAGCATAAAATTAATCCCAGAACTCCAGATGTTGATTCTGACGCTGTAAAGTTAAAGTCGTTCACTGGTCTTCATCGGTGCTTGATATGCGAGGCCAAAACCAAAACCTTCAAAGTATTGGAAGAAAGTAACTCGATAATTGAATCTGAAATATTCCAATAAACAGTGAAACATGTTCCTTTTAACTGGAGCATGAACTTAGTTGGGGGTTTCCAAAACTGATGGTGGTAAAAGTCAAAACCGGCCCTCCTGACTAATCCTGACTCTCACTGACTCACACACAGTCACTCGGTGTCAGAGGCAGCAGATGGAGCGGTGACATGAGCATTAACAGTCCAAGCATCTGGATGCCTCATTACAAGGAAACCGGAGGCTTTGAAAGCAGCCGTGATCCAGTCATGATGTTTTCAGCGAGGCCAAAGCTTGCACTGCCGCCACGTCACGTTTCAGCCAACCCCAGCTGAACTGCTGAACAGGCCCAGGAAACATCACTGACGGAGAGCCATCAAGAGGAGGTTAGCAGCGTTAGCACTTTGAGTATTTTATGATGCTGGAAGAGAGCAGCTGAGGGAAACAGGCGAGCTGTGTTTTAATGTCTGCTGAAAGAAGATACACTGTGAAGGAATGTGGAGAAAAACATACCAAACATTACTCCTTTATTGAAGCAAATTCTACTACTATACAGTATGCTAAAGTTGGTTTCCAAGCACTGAAATAAAAGCTGAAATTGCCTCCAAATAAACTCAAGACCTGTTCATTTCATACCTGGACACTGAACATACTAAATAAGTCCAGAGTTGGCTGTAAACTTAGGCTAAAGCTTCACGACAGAGGGTTCTGTGAGCCTGCATAAGGGGCGTGGGAAATCAATTACTATTGCACATAAACATCACTGATGAATCAAGATTACAAGGGACACACTCATTAATATTCTGAACTGATATTTAAAAAGTACCACAGAGATTTTAAGATGTTAACTGAGGTGACTGTGTGAGCTGAGAGAAGAGGGGGGAAAGCCTTTAAACCCTGTTTCTTATTAGTTTGTTTAAAGACTGTTTAAGGTCTTTTGATTTGTTCTCAAATTGGCCAGCTCTGTTTGCAGTCGCAGGGAAATTTGAGTGAGCTTCGGGTTGGACGTGTCCTTGAAAGAGCTGCCAGGGTGGGCATGTCCTACAACTTTGCTCTAATACGTCGGCAGAGCCTGACGTCAGGTTCTGGCTAAGTCTCGCGAAGTTCTTCGTAACGTATCATTTAGAGCAGCAGGACACCTCGTCCAGGGATAACGCCACCAACTGTGTATCTTGTGTTTAAAAAAAAAACTTTGCCAATGTTTATTATTGACACATTGTAACATTATATCCAATCCAGTCATTTAGACCAACCTAAATGACTAATCTATTTAAATATGGATCAGCATCATAGATCTCCTTTGAGTACAAATTTAGTTGATTTAGAAGCAAGAAGAGCAACCTGAAAGTTTCAACCACTTAGAGAGCGGTGTACAAATAAATCCATAAAAGTGAATGATAAAATGCAATTTTTGCAGCGATGGTATCATATGTCTTACCTTATCTAGCTTTGCTTCAATCTCCACAACGTCATTCTCCACCTCATCGATATTTGCCCTGAAACACAAAAAGAAAGTGAAGTTGTTAATGCATATGTTGCCACTTGTTACTGTATGACTAAAATGAATTCCATAAAGCTCATATATCTTATTAGAAAACAGCCGTTTTACAATCTGTTCGAGATTTCCCACGCTCTCAGAAAGCACCAGGACACTCCATAAATCTTTGTGTGACAGATGGATTTCTGCAGAGCCAAACCCGGACATGTTTCAGCAGCAACACGGCGAGACGTTTGGGTGTGCTTTTAAGTGAGCGAGACGCCGTCCAGGGAGCAGTTCAGCTCTGTCAAAACAAAGTGACAGACAGTCTCTGCACAGTGAGGAGAACATGGCTGTCTGACGCAACCCCAAACCCCAAATCCCCCTACCAAATGTCAACACCAGCACCACTAATGCCACACCCGAACGCACCACTGAGAGAGGTGTGATTTACACCCACAGGCTAACAGCTGCAGGAGGGAGCCCCTAAAGACACCACTCCCAAGATGATCCATTTAGAGTGAGACCCTATTTACACTTAGTTTTGCTTCATGGGCGATCAGATTACAACAACCACCAAGAAGAAATGAAATACTATCACGCAAACCAAATGCAGACATGGTCTAGGACAGGTTTGACCACCTTGACAAGGATATATCAGGAGAAAACCAGTCATCATTGAACATTGAAACATGGCTGCTTTTATAAATGACATCCTTTCTTGTCGTGTACTGCATTCTTTCACAAGATCTTCTGAATTCTTCCAGCAGTCTTAACTGTAAGAAACTATAAGAAATGTATTTAAATTCTTATAACATTTGATTCTTAGTAGGGAAATCAAATCGATCTGGTGCTGCTGTTGGATCTCTAAACTACATGCCAAAGAAACATGAGATTAGAAAATCCTTTATTGATCTGTAGAAGACGGCTACAACAAAGATGTGTTGCATTCATTCCTGAGAAGTAATCCAGGTTACTCTTCATGGACAGAAACTAACAACCAAGTACATTCATACAAATGGTAAAAGGACTGCACCTGTATAGCGCTTCTCCAATAAATGTCACATTCACCACACTGATGGCGGAGGCTGCTATTTTAAGAGCCCCACTGCCCATCAGTACTCATCACATTCACAAACATTCACACAGCAATAGCTATGTCTTTGAGAACAACAAAGCATTCATTGTCTTTCCCAAAGAGACTTCAACATGTACACTGAAGGAGCTGGAATCGAACTGCCAACCTTTCAATTGAGAGACCACTCAACCGTCGAGCCATAATCACCCCTATATACATCAAAGAGAACGTAAAATGAATCAATATAATACAATATTATATCCATCCATAAGTCCATCCAATGCTGAGGATGTCAGCTGAGTCATCCCTCTCCTCTTAAATGCTTTCCAGCACCTACTGGGGGATCCCAAGGCGTTCCCCAGGCCAGATGGGATATATAATCCCTCCAGCATGCTCTGGGTCTACCCCGGTGTCTCCACCCAGTTCAGTGCTCCAGGAAAACCTCCAAAGGAAGGCGTCAAGGAGGCTTACTAATCAGATGACTGAATCACCTCAACTGGCTCCTTTCGATGCGTAGACGTAGCATCTCTACTTCGACATCCCCCCAGATGTCGGAGCTCCTCAGCATATCTCTAAGGCTTGGCCCAGAAGGAAACTCATTTCGGCCGCTTGTGTCCGTGATCTCATTCTTTAGGTCACTACCTAAAGCTCATGGCCACAGGTGAGGCTTAGAACAAAGACCGACTGGTAAATTGAAAGCTTTGCCTTCAGGCTCAGCTCCTTCTTCATCATGACAGTCCGATACAACGCCTGCATTACTGCAACAATCCCTCTGTCAATTCTCAAAATCCATTCTACCTTCACTTGTTGACAAGACCCAGAGATACTTGAACTTATTCACTTGGGACAAAGACTTTTGAGAGTACAAAATACCAAAACTCTTTAGGCTTTATAACATAAACTCTTTGTAAGTTTGAACTAAAGTGTCAAGCTGTACATTTTGAACAGCATGGATCTCTGAAATCTTGTTCAGATATTAAGACCACTTAAACCATTTCTCAAACAACTGGTAAACAGGGACTATGTGAATTTTTAACAGGTGGATATGTTCATATCTATATGCCATGATCTGTTTCCTGCTGCACAGTGTAGTTTAATTGGAGTATAATTGGAGTATCTGGTCTATAAACGGGCGCTTCATTTAATCACAGCTCTGCAGCCCTCAAGCTGGTTTCCCATTTTTAGCCACAGTAGCTTTGTGGCTCTAGGGATGGAAATGTCGGTCAATCTGTCAGTTCATAGCTCTTCATCTACACTGATATATTGCAACAAATGTTTGATTAGTACCATACAATTATTTTTCTGCAGGAATCAATGTTTCCCAAAGGTGAACCTTAGAGCATTAATAGTCATTCTAAGTCATTTTTCAAATACAGGCTCACTGTCATGTTGAAGAACAGGTTGTTTTTCTGGCATGTTTGGTCGCGCTTTCTAGTCAAGGAGAGAGTGTAAAGACTAATAGTGCTAAAAACAAACAGCAGCTCCGTGATGAGAGTATCTGTGGCATATTTCGGCCACGTCTGGCAGGGTATAAAACTTGTAGCTCTGTCTCATCTTCTCCTCTCCTCTAGGGTGGATTAGCTTGCTTGGCCCTGAGTGCCCGGGGACGAAAGATGGCACGTGCTCTCTTCCTCCTCCTCCTCCTCCTCCCCCACAGCTTTTTTCCTCTCACCATCTCCTCTTGCTCATGATCTGAGGAAGTATGGTGGAGGGGGGTAAAGTCTCCAGGGAGGAAATATCTGTCAGGAAGCTAAGTCCTATACAAAATTAAATACATAGCTTAAATAATCAATACCATATTATTTCACATGTGGACGCGTGTTATCGTAACCTCAGCTGATCTCCAGCCGAACGGCCTTCAGCCAACCACACCCCGGGATAATCTCTCTGTGAGCAAAGCTGTTTCCACTGCTGATGTCATTCCTGAAACTGCCCTTTTTATGAGTTGATGCAGAGCTTAGCCAGCTCTCGCTTTTCAGGAGGCTTGATCTCCTCACGCCTCGCAGCCACAGTCGACTGATCCTGAAACTATATTTCAAATGTTCACGGATTCCAAACATGGTTCATGAATGACATCTTTAAATTAACAAAGGGCAGAAGCATTCAGAAGCATTGAAACATTTCTGCACAACCCCAAGCAGCTTTTTTCACATTATGAACAACATCCATTATGAAAATGGACATTTTGTCTACATAAATTGTGTTCATTTCAGAGAAAAATCTCTTTTAAATAAGCTATTGGTGTCACTTGTCCAATACGGTAATGTAGTTTCCAAAGAATATGTCAACACTGTTTTGAGGAAATACGACAGATCTTCCAGCTGTCACTTAATCTAAATTTGGCATTAATGGTAATTTGCAGAGACTTCAGTTATGCTGTAGCCTACATACCAAATGCATCACAGAATAAATTAGGTTTCCTTGATTTTTTGTATCATGTCTGGTCATGAAGATGCTTCTTGGTAAGTTGGTAAACTGTAAATTTACCCATGTGGCAATAAAACTCAACAACAAACACAAGAAAATATCTAAAGTGGTGTGCGTCTAAAAAAGGGAAAACAGTTGGGATGCAGCTGGGTTACGGCCACGTTTCTCTAGCATCTTTGTTAGGCCCTTTAAAGATAGCCACGCTTGACTTGAAGGAAACACCTAAGTTTAACTGCTCAGAGTTCGTTGACAACCTGTTACAAGAGTAGGAATAGCCCAGCTATAAAAAGTCATAAGCATTATAGAAAAATAAATATTGAAATTTGAGTTCTGTTGGTCTAAAAAAAGGAGAACAGCTGGGTTTGGTCATGAACTTCCTCCACAGGCTCCACTGTTTGCATCTGAAGCAGCGCAACTCCTCAGAGTGACAGCCCGGCCAGCTGCTGCAGATGTGCACTAGCCCGGCCTCTTGGGACAGCTGCTCCCACTGAAGCCCCTCCAGGCTGTAACCCCCGTCCACCCCCGTCTCACTGCACATGACTCCCATAATGGATGCACATGTTGCCCAGGGCCTGTCGCCACGGCAACCACCTCCTAAGTGGGCCGCAGAGGTCCCCCTGACGTTACTCAGGAGTTGACCCTTATTCACGCCACAGGGGGGGGAGCGGAGAGGAGTGGATAATAATAAAAATGACTCACAACAAGGCTACTGTGACGAGATGACCACTGAGATCATTCAAAGCCCATCAAGAGATCATTAAACAGCAGTTAGAGTGGTTCTCCTGTCAGCTGTAAACAAAGACACTCACTTTTATCATCTGACTTTTCTTAACCGTTGCCTTGTTGTGCTGTTTTACCATGTATTTGGTTGCTGTATGTGTTTTTATTGCTGTACGGGCCCCTTTTCTCTGTTTATTTACTTGTACTATTTTGTCTTGTTTTTAACAGTAAAGCACCTTGTAACATGTTTTTAAAGTGCTATATAAATTAAGTTTGTATTATTTTATTGCTCAAATATATAGAAAGTTAGGTTTGTGTTGTTTGTGTATATTTCTTTGGTTTGTGTGTCTTTGTTGTGAGAGACTGTTCAGAGAGCTCCTATGTTGGTGTTGATTTTTTGTTGGTTTTTGTTTCATGCACGTGTCTGTATTTTTCTTTAGGTATCTGTTTTTGTTTGCGATTTTGAGTTTGCGTGTGTGTGTGTGCTTCTCAAAGTTCCATTGGCTATCCTCAGGTCATTACAAGAGCTGCTTTAATCTCACAGTTTAGCTGTTTTTCTTGCAAGTATAGACGTTTTTCTATGTTTGTTACTTTGATCAAATTCAATTTCTTTCAATCTAAATTCCCTCCTTGAATCCTGGTGTTTAGGGCACACTGTGAGGGAATGTAAAGCTTGTGTGTTACAGTGAGAGCAGAATCTATGATTGGTTTAAAGCCTGATCAGAACTGCTTAGTAACAACACAATACGTTTATACCGTCTGGGCAAACTCAAGTTGCACACCCCTGTTTGTGTGCAGGATTAGTCTGGGATCATTTATCTGACTTAGAACAGAGCAGTTAAGCAGTGGTGTAAAAAAACCCATAACAAACACAGATTGTGCTGAGTTAGCTGCAGCTCTGGTGGTTTCTGGCTGGTGACATGCTGACGAGGCGTCCTGAAGAACGGCTGAGAAGCCGCTTGGTAGCCCAAAGTCGTGAAACACCTCTGTTTTTCTTTACGTCATATAAAGCCACACAGATTAACTAGTTTATATGAAGGAAGGAAGCACCCTAAAGTGTGTTAAAATGTAGAATAATGATCCTTAAAATGGCTTGAAGAGGTTCTACAAGCATCACCTCAGCTAAAATGTTTCCCTCAGACCATTAAGCACCACTGGGAGAAATGTTCAGATCCCTTCTACTCAGATGCACAGAGTGTCCCTTCCTCTAACAGGGCTATCTCAATAAAAACGATGACAAAAGACGTAGTTTGATAATGTTGAAGTAGTGCAAACACTGGGAGTTTTTAGACACTTCATTGTGAACATTTTACATTCATACCTTGATTAAAGGTTTCAAATGTTACTTTGACAAAAGCTGATAACTGCACTGGATGGCCTAGCAGTTCTGTTGTGCGCCCCATGTGCAGAGGCTATGGTCCTAGCTGCAGCAGCCATTGGTTCTAGCCAGACCTCGGCCCTCGGCTGCATGTCATCCTCCGCTCTCCTCTTTGTTTTCTATTCAGCTGTCCTATCCAATAAAGGCAAAAATGGCCCAAAAATACAACTTAAAAAAAGCACATATCATCAGCATAGAATCGAAAGTAAACTACTTAATGTGCAGAAAAACAATGGACCTAATACAGAAATGATAGTTATGTGTTATGTGTAGAGAGATTTCTGCTGTTGAAGTTGGTTTCAGCTCCAGCTTAAAAAATTGGTTATTACCATTTGATGTATAGTATTTTCTAAGGCTCATCAAATGAATGCTTTTTTCACATTATTTCATCCATAAAGCAGCAATCAGTAACATTTGGCCCAGCTGAGTAATAAAAGCCGGCTCTTTCTGCTCCCAACTGGCTCTTCATTTGGTACCATTTTGGCTTTAATAAATCACCCAAATTTAGAAATGTTTTGTGCTGGTATGTGTGCATAACACAATTGAACATGACCTTCGGCATAAAGCATTAAAGTTATAATATCGAGGACTAGGTATGCTATTTTGTCATGTGTCCAATACAACAGAAACAGGAAAAATAGAAAATGGCTCTCAAATGGACGCCGACATCCATTGTTTACATGAATAGCTGGCACATAGAACATCCAACGCATCACTAAATAGAGGTTTTCAAATTAAGGAGTAAATGGCTATTTTTTGCAATAAAACAGCTGAGGGAGATGCAGCTGGGCATGGATGCCCCTGAGATTTGTGTTTGGAAGGAGGAATTAAAGCAGGTCACCCTGGTGTTCTCTATTTAGAAAAAGCAGGTGGGATGCAAGGAAGAGAGCCAACACTTGGTCCAGGTAGTGACCCCTAAAGCACAGCTTTAGCCCCCAAAATGAACCGCCAGCTGGGGCCCACCGACTGAATCTACAGACAGCAGTCCACTGGGGAGAGTGAATAAGCCAATGAGAGATGCACGGACGTCTCTGTGCCAGCATACAAATGAGAACAGCTGTAGAGCAGACGACATGCTAGCTTCAAATGATCCTCAGGAATCAGCTCAATGTTTGATATCAGTCTCTTTCATATACTCTTCAGCATCTTTCATCTCTTCTTTGAATCTTAATTCAAAGTCGGGTTCATCTGTGGGGAGCATCTCAGAGGCTACAGAGGGGACAGGGTGGAGGAGGGGAACCAAGGGGTTGGAGACGGGGCGGCCCTGTCTGTCTGAGGGCCCCATTGTCACAAACTAGCCACGTCCTGTTTGGTCCTGTTTGAAGAAATGGCAGCATTTTGTAGTGATATTGATTGCTTTAGTGTCCTAATTGAGGCTGGATGGCAGGGCTGAGTGACTGGGGGTGGGATATTTGAGTATATTCCCTACAGCTACGTTGAACAGCAGCTCGGGTTATTCTTAGCTGTGTGGCTCCTAATGCCCCCAACCCAACCCCTCCCCCTATAGACCACATCATGAGCTAATGCAGGGTCAAAGAGGCACCCCTGGCTATGCAATGTCATGAACTTAAAAACAACCCTACCATGCACACTATAGAAACACCAGTAACTCAAAGATATCTCTTTCCTCGTCACATATTGCTCATACTCCTTGGTTAACCCCTCCACAAAAGAAAGGAGCTCAACAACTTCAGGCAGAGCTTGCCTGCTTTATTTTCTTGACATTCAAAGACTTTGAACAGTAGTGTTTTTATCCAGCCTTTGTTAATCAAAAAGCATAATAGTTAAGTGTAAGGACTGTTTAAAACAATGTCTCTTTCTGTAGTTGTTAGCAAATCAAGCTAACAAGCTAGGAACCTACTGTATAAAAAATATGTTAAGACCAAGGTACAAATTATTAACTTTCTACATAAGATATTAAGTCCTGTAAAAACCTGACTTGTCCACCTTCCTGCCTGCCTTGTGAAAGTCCGTACAGTCTTCTTCATGGATAATTAGCTGGTTAGCATTTTAATTATTCAGCATGGCATTTAAGCTAGTCTTTTAGCATCAATATCAAGTAGGAGGTCCCACATTTCATATTTAAATCACTTGAAGTTAAGAAATGTTGGAGGGGAACACTAAAACGTCAAACAACAAACATCATTTTGGGCTAGCATGAAGCAAGGTTAGCTAAATAAGCTAGCCTGATCAAATCTACAAGCTGTATTTGTGTCATATCTGCAATTAACATTCAAAATCTCAATATTCTCTGATTCTGTGTTTGTTGTACACAACACATAACATATACGACAGTCCCGAGAGAGGGACCCCTCAACTGATAACTCCAGTCTCTTCCTTTTAGCCCTCAATTAAAGTGTTTTTTTTCCAGATCAAAAAGTTGCAAAGCCTTATGAGGCAAATTGCGACTTTAACTTTTGGGCTTCAAAGACATGACGTCTTTATGACTTGTTATTGGATCGGCAAAATTGAAAGTTTCTAGGAAGAAATTCGGAGCGTTGCTTTTTCAAAATCAAAGACCTATAGTGAAAAAAATGACTGTCAATTTAAAAAACAGTGAATCCAACATTGTTCTTATTTTAAGTAAGTAAATAAGTGGTAGGAATACAAAGACCTGAACATGCATAGCAACACTAACAAAGAAGGGTGGGGCTACATTTGACCTTTTCACAATGAAACAGCCAATTTTGCCATCCTTAACCTTTTGCCCTCTGAAGAATGCTTTGCACTCATCCAGTTGGCGTCACACTCCCATCACCATGCTAACAATCTAAGAACTACAATTCCCTATAATCTGTCGTAACACAATCCTAATGCATTTAAGGCGCACAGGGAGTTTAGATGTCTCCAGTAATACACTCTCTGACATATGTTCAAAGCCTTTACTATTGTTTCATAAGCCCGGGCTTTTATTTCCACTTGAAAGCTTAGATGCGTTCCTCATACTTAAACAGGCTGCTTTCAGCCACTCTGTAAACACCGCTCACATTTCTGCACCAGGCTGCATCGAGCGCACTCGGCTGTCACTGCATTAACCTCAAACCCTCTTTAACAACACACATCTGCACTAATGGCTTCCCTGAAGTGACATGTCTGCTGCAGAAATAATTACTCATTTATGCTTCGATTACAACACGCTGCGGGCCCCAGCATCAGGCCCGAGCATCAGGCCATCGGTGGATGCGCAGCTTTGGTATCCATCATGAAATTAACATGTATGTCTGAGGACAGGTGCTCATGTCGGTTATGTCAGTATTTACAACGAGGCCTGGATGCTCTTCTACAAGTGGACATTAACCACAACCTCCCCTCTCTGGTTGTCAAATATTTGTGTGCAGCAAAACAGCTGAGTGAAAGATATTCACCAAGCCCTGTTTCTACAGCAACATCATCTACCCAACCCTGACAGACCACCCTCCCCTTCCCAGCCCACCCACTCATTCTGTGAACTCAATACAGAGACCACCAACACTCCCACCAAACTATTTCCTCACATTGACCTCATGTGTGTCTGATCTCTGATCGTCTGTGAAGGCATCGTCTGGTGTTGGGTACAGGAGAGTGCAGGCACAAAAACACAATCTTCTTTACTCCCTCTGTAAGTATAAAAAGAGCACGTGTCCGATATTGTATCATCTAAATCTGTCAGGATGAATTCCAAACGTCACTCTGTCCTGAGGCTCTCAGTGAAGCAGTGACATAAATCTACACTGACTAGTCTGACTGCCACCTGACCGTCGATGTCCTCGTGGAAAAAGCCAGGAAAAAAAAAACTGGGTCTATTTTAGCAGAAGGACGTGTTTGTCCCCTCCATCAGAACAACCCTCATAAATCACTGACAAGGCCAGAGCACAGAGACGAGGAGCAGAGCAGCTATTTCTGCAAGAAGAGTTATTAAAACACCAAACAGAACATTTATATAACACCCACACATTCAGAAGCTACAAAGAGGCATGTCTTGGATATAACAGCTGTATTATAATGAACTCTATTAAAAGAATTCTGCACTTTTTTGTTTTTGCATGAAATGAGAAGCTTCTGAAATTAGATTAGACAGGGTGTCCAGAAATAGATAAACAGGTGCCTGCTTCATATTTTCAGAAACAATTTTAGATACATTGAACTGTTTCTGTTGACACTGTGATTTTCAGGTTGACAAATCTGAAATTATCCTTCAGAAGGAAGGACCCAGCTGAGCTCACTGTAACAGGTCGCTGTCACTACATCTCTCATTGTGAGAGTTGTCTAGATGGGAAATAAGAAGAAAACAGGGAACAAAAAAAAAAGTCAAACTGCAGGAAAAGGGAGAACCTGAGTCTGACAATTCATTATTCCTCTCTCCTGACTGCACACCACTTCTCCAAAATCAACACCCCTGATGTTTTTTTCTCACTGAGGGAGATATCTAGTCTGGCGGCAGGGTTTATCGCTCCACCTTAGATGACCAGTCTGCTGGCTTTCGGTGAACTTTTGCCTGTCTGCTCCCTCTTCCTCCTCCTTAGTCCTGCCAAGCCCCTGCCATTCTTCTCTCTATCTTCCTGATTTCCAGCTCTATCCACTGTCCTATCTCTCCAATAATGGGATAAAAAGCCCCCAAAAAAATCTGTTTCCACAACCTTTTAGTCTCAAAGCTCAAATCAAGATAACCATGATGACATCACTAGTGTCACCAGACTCTTAAAAACCACTCAGCAAAGCCTCAGAGGACATCATAGGGCTTCTTTCACTAGCTGAGTAGTGCTCCTTGTGATGGGGAAACGGGATCTTAATGTGGAAAATTGGTGGAATGTGCCTTTAAGAAAAAACCCTCCCATGAAAACAAAGCGCATCTGTCTCTTAAAACTGTTAGTCACACATTTTTCAGCCCATCCAGGAGCAGAACGAAACTTTTAGAACCAATCAAATATTCTTCGTGCTGTTACAAATCCTGTATCAGACTGTTTGTGTAATGCTGGACCTTGAACAACACGTGTGCATATTTTCAGTCCCTCCCTTGGCGAGAAACATTAGTTCTGGCTCTGTCCAACAACCAACGGTTCACAGGCGGTCCCTGAGCTGGGGATAACATTTCTGTTTTAAATCTGAAAAGATGAATCTCAACTTCTAAAAGTGAACAAAGGCCAAAAACAGAGAAATGTTCTTCTGCAGAAACGTTCAAATCAAACAAGACTTCTGCAGCCAAGTATCACGAAAAAACTCTGCCAGCTCTACTCATTGATTAGTCCAGGAAAAAGTCAGATTCTGTTTTCTTTTGAACATGACTTTTCCTTCCAAAATGAAGAGTGAAAACTATCAAATGAAAGAAACTGTATGCTAATAGACAGATGAATACATTGAAAAACCTGCCTTCCCACCTTACACTTAGCTACAGCGAGCAGACAGTTAGCTTAGCTCAAATACTGACAAGAAGGAATAGGTTAGCCTGGCTCCATCAGTGGTTCAAAACTCAACAACCAGCACCTCTAACGCCTCCTTTTGTCTTCAGATAAAACAAAGATTGACGGAGATACAACTTACATAAAGCTACAGCCATTAGTCAGTTAGCTTAACTTAGCTGAAATACTGCTAACAGAATGAAAGGCTAGCCTGCATTACGCCATCTAAGTTTCAGAGTTCTCCAACCTGCACTTCAAAAGCTTATTTTTATGTTTAAATAACCACATAAAGATATCACGTGTTATGTAATCTGACCTTAGCGATGCAATAGCTTTTCCCTCTTTTCTGTTTTATCCCTAAGCTAACAAGCTGCAATCTGGAGCTTCATATTGTAAAGACATTATATGAATATCAATATTCGAATATCCGAACGCATACACAACACATACACAGACTCTGCCAACAGTCCATCCAATGGTTGACCAACAATATGAAACAAAGATCTGGCCATTTCTAAAACATTTCAAAGACAGATGGTTCAACTCTCTCAAACCCCTGCACTTTATTCATAGCCAAAACTTCATGTACCAGCTGGTCTATGACACTTTGCTTTCTGCACACAGACACATACAGTAGACGTTAGCTGCCAAAACCCTGAATCCTGAACGCGCACTGACCCTGGAAGGGTGACCAGGACCCTGGGGAGCGAGCAGCTGCCCTCAGCCCCGACTCACAGACAAGAAGCGAGTAAGCCTGCCAAAAGAAATAAAAAGTCCACCCCCTCTTTGCTTTACAACCACAGAAATATTTGACAAAGACAGAGAAAGGGACGCTGACCAACTGCAACAGCTGGAGTGGCCTTTCCCGCTCTTTTTGAAACCTCGCCCCTTCGACAGTATTTAAGCAAATAAACATCGGTTCACAAACTCACTAGGTGATAAAAAGATCTTTTCAACGTTGACGGGAAGGCTACTGCTGCTTTATTCTTAATAAAGACATCCACTTGTTTTCTTCCATGCCTTAAAATAATGAACACTGTTTCCGTTTATAACTCGTCTGGCTCTTGGATTTGAGCAGCAGACAAACGGCAAAACGTCTGGATCATCTATATTTAGCTTGTACTCAGACAGATTGATTTAAGGGGTTCATGATGTTATTAGCTGAATATTAAAGCAGAACTCTGTCTGCTTGAATCAAAAATGTGGACAGACACGAGTCAAAGCACATGCCTGAGACTCCACAATTATATAAAACCAAAAGGCCCCTGTAATGTGGCAAAAAGTGCCTCTCCTGCTCCGTCTGCGAGGGCTTTTTTCTTTCCTGTGTCAGCCTTTCCACTAATATTTCATAGCTTTAACTACAGGTCAGCTGTGGAACAGACGTCTTCTGCCACAGTATCGTCTTTCTTTCTCTAGTCACACAGCTGGATAGATTTCAATAATGAAGACCGTCTAATAAAAAGTGTCTGAAAGAAGCTTCACATATTGCTGAGTCTGAGAAGTTAAAAAAAATCTTAAACTACACTAAGCTGGTGATCAGATGAGTACAACGCTGAAAAAGCAGCTTTAATAGAACGTTTAATTTGGTCTCAAATTCTGAGAGATAAAACCAATCTACGCCAGGATCAAGAACAAGAACTATTCTGAAGTGAGCATCCACGCTGATGAATGATAATGCTCTATTAACAGTGGCAGGAGCTATACAGCCGAGCAAAATGGACATTAATGACTTCTTACTAAAATGTCGCAGAGAGATCAATAAAAAAGTAGAAAGAAATCAGTTCACAAATCCTCTAAGATGAGAGGAATTCTGTGGATCCAATTCTGTCAAGAAGAATTGTAAGCTTGTGAAGATTTTTAGTTAAGTTTACATCATTTGATTGTATCCTGAGGTTAATCAAAGAGATGATTGAACTAAGGCCTTCACATTAAAGCTGGCCAGACACTAGACGATTTTCAAATCTAACCTGATTTTAAAACGTGGGAGACCACAGACATAAGGACAGTTTCAACCAATTTTTAATATTATAATCCTCCGAACACACACACTAGACGACTCCGGAGACCCCACACCTGCCTTTTTTAGTAACAGTTTCACAGACACAAGATCTCACGTGATCAAACGTGACTTCAGAAGAAAAACAAATATGGAGGACGATCGATGTCGTCAGCTAGCTCTCCTGTCCTGTGTTTTGTTTTGCAGAGTAAAATAGAAAATGAGAAAAACCATATGGATGAAATCCTGGCTGAGAAGACGGATTATGTCCGGCTTTATACAATTCGCAGCGCGAGCAGAGGGGGAGTTGTCAAAGTACGCAAAATAAGGTTGGTGACGCTCACAAGTCTGTTTGCTCTCATTGGCTGCTTTGAGTATTCTGTTGGAGGCAGTCCGACCAGGAATCATAAATACCAAACATGTTTGATAATTACGATTCCAGATCGAGGAGGCTCCGACTCGATCGGGAGCAGTAAAATAATCGTAGTGACACCACACACTTGAGGATTCTTTGGACAAAATATCTGACACAACAAGCCTCGAATCGGCTTCGATAAATTTCATGTGGTTTGTTTCTTTTTCCACACACCATTCATGTTTCTAAAAACCTTTGGAGCTTTGTGGTCAGAGCTTTATTAGCTACTAATCCATCTCCAGTCTGTACCGAACACTACGACCACAAAACACAAGATAATATACAGATCAACGAGTGATGATCCTCCGTCCAGATAAAAAAGCTAAATCTACTGTGTATAAGATGATGTAGATTGACGCAGAGTTTTCTAAAAACTGAACGCAGATGTCCATTTCAGCATACAGAATTGATGTGTGTGAATTTTGGAGCAGCCGTGTGTTTCTCCCCTCGTGAACTTCCCGTTGGGAGCTCCGTTCTTGGAAGCTGAACTGGAATGCAGCAGAAAAAAGGAAACAATGAAGGAGAACGCAGCCAGCGAGGAGTGTCCTGCCGGCGACCTTGACTTGTTGTGGGGTCAACGATGAAGTCATTCTGGAAATCCCATAAACAACCACTCCCCAGGAAGAAACAACAATCCTGCTTTCACTCTCACTGCATCAGTGTGAAAAGAAAAAGCACTGCGGGTGTGATGCAACCATCTGTAACTGCACTTGACCTAAAATCACATTTAAATGATGCGTCTTGAGCAATCATTGGACGCAGTCTTGGAAGAGGTATGGGGGTCGTTTAAGTAAAATATGTGTACAAGTATACTGTAATCAGCTAAATGTACAGCACATATAATGTGTTGTGCAATGCCCTGCTCGTTTTTTTACAGCAATAAATCAAGTTTTTGGATTCATGTTAGTGCTAAGGAAAGGTATACGTCTCATGAAACTGCTGTAGACGATTTAGGTTGAGGACAATTTCAGCAACCTGACATAGGTAAGCTGGTTAAAGCAACAGTATATTCCATAAGATCCTCATGTTTTAACAACTGCTGCCATGTGAGAACAAAGTTTCTCTTAAAGGTCCGCTTTCCATGAGGTCAGAAAAACAGCCCTGCTTTCATTTTTGTAAAAATGCACTTTCCAGGTAATCCAAGCAAGGATTTTAAAAGTTGTTTAGCCTAATAAGAACAGGAATTTTCTAAACCCCCCAAAAAAACATGCTTAATCCTGCGGTTGATCAGAAAAACAGCAACTGAACAGGTTTTGAAAAGGAGGTGTATCAAAAACGTATTTTGAAAAATAAAACAAAAAAGAATTAAAGGTATAAAGTCACTTTAGAATACAGAAGTGCCTGAAAACAAATATGGTCAATTCATCCTTATGTTCACTCGCTACCTAACACAGAAAACAAAGTAGAGCTGATACTCTGTTAGTTTTGTTTGTATATGTGCTGAAAGAAATTAAACTTTGGGTTGAAAAATGTCCACTTTGAAAACAACTATGTCCAGTCTCCAGGGTGAAACTAACTGTAGTGGAAGCAGACAGGGATGATAGAAAAGAAGGGCAGTGAGATGACGACAGTGTGAGACCGGCGAATAGTCATTTGGCTGCTTAGAAACTCTCTGCTTGGATTGTGACTGCAATGGAAGTCGGATCAAACTCTTTTGAACGGGGCTTTGGCATCATCCTTCAGCCGAACTGTAGTGAAACTTGATGAAATGTCAGGTTGGAGTTAATGCACTTTATCCTCTGGGGACCATGAATATCTGCACCGAATTCCATGGTAATTCATCCAATAGTTGCTCGGACATTTCACTAACAGATATTTATGCTGACCTTCTAGCGGTGCTGAATGGAAAGTCAGAAGATTATCAAAGCCATTTGGATTCATCCTCTGGGGACCATGAATGTACAGATTTCTTATTTAATGATATTTCAGTCTGGACAAAAGTGATGGCTCGACTTTGCTTGGCTGCTTTTCAGCAGTCTTTGGCTAGAGTCCAGATTGTTTCTTGTTGTTAGTGTTAACCAATCAGGACGGAGAGGACCTCTCAGGCTACACAATTGACAAATTTGGCACCCAGTTGGGAAAAGGTCCATAATATCGGCTGCAATTAGGCTATTTGACAAACCAGCTGGGTGTAGCCACCATGCATAATACAGTGCCAGCTCCATCCATCCCCCCATCAGCTATTTGTGGTGGTGGTGGGGTTGAGGGGGTTGTACAATTAGGCCACCACAGCCCACGGGGAAATGGCACTTCAGACTGGGAGCCAACAAAGACTTCATGTAGAGGAAATGTGACATAGATTAACCCTTTCAGCACAACAACAGCAGCATTTAAACCACACCTCTGACAGGACCTGAATGGTCCGCCAGGGCTTCCTGTGCACCATCACAAGGGAAGCAGACATGAATGGACAGTCTCAACTTGTGTGTTTATTATTAAATAGGATGCAAGAGGATGTGTTCGACGTAACAACAAGTATTGTAAGAGTGGGTGGGTAGAGGGATGATGTTGATGTTGAGAATGTCAGAGAAAGACAGAGGCCTCGTCTGGCAGTGCAGGTTTATATTAACTCAGGGTGGTCCGAGATGACTACAACACACAGAAACGTCACTTAAGATATTCTGGACGTTCTTAAGAAAGAACACACACACACACACACACACACACAGAAGAGGATCCAGAAGAGGCCTAGACTGTGAGAACCGGTCTGGACAATGTCCCATTGAAAGGAGGAAGACAATAAAGCCTACAGACGTGGTGCTTCTCGAAGCCTTTTTCCGGGGTGCAGAAAAGAGCGCCAATCCGACATTGTTACACCCTGACATTTTGTTGAAATAGCTGAATTCCCTCAGTGAAAATCCCCACGCACACACAGGGATGATGTGTCCGGCGGTGGTGGGGCTGAGCTGGGAGTCTTCTCGGCATTTTTGTGGGTTAAACATGCAGCTTGGCTTGCACTAGAAAGGCATACCAGACGTGTGAAGCATTCAGCTCCTTCCTGTCTGAAGCTTGAGAGACGTTTGTGCACAGAAACAACACGCAGCTTCAACATGAATTATGCTGGAACATCCAAAGAGGCTTGAAGAATGAAAACTTTAAGTGGATGTCTACTGTTTTACATTTAATCCATAAATTAAAACATCTCTTGCAGGATACCTCGAAAAACAGATTCATTGTTTAGTTTGGCTTCTGGACTGAAGCTTGAGTTAGTATATGTCATAGCCCCTTTCACATGTGGACTCTGGGCGATCTAGACCAGTGGTTCCCAAAGTAGGGGTCAGGAGCCACCAAGAGGGGGGTTTTGAGATGCCTTCCAGAAGCACTAATACACTTGTTAAAGAATTTTTATGTCACCTGTCATAAATGTGACTACTGCACAATAGGATGGTGATAGTTAAACAATCCATGGGTCGGATCTTTACAATATACATACGTTTGTATCAAAGCCAACGAAAGAGTAGAAAACGATATAGAGGTAACTGAAGCAAACAGAAAAGAGTATAAAGTAGTCACTCCCTCGCAGAAAACGTTTCAGACTATTACCTGCTGCATTCACACATCGGCTGACTCGGACATTTCAGACGCCTTGTACTAGGGGGGCTCGCAGTTCAATGTGCTTTAAAGTCCATGTCGCAGATTTGGATATTTGTGTTCTTACATGCAGTCATCCCTGGTAATTTCCGGATATTTTCCAGGAGTACAACTCATGTGTGAAAAGGTCACAGTGTTAGATCAGCAAAATGAGAGAGCGTCAGGGACCACGGGAAAGGTGATAGATCCTGTCACTTCCTTCCCAGGTGTTTCCTCTGGTCTGACGTCACTCTCTGGCTCTCCTCCACGACCTACGACCCCTCTCCCATCAGTCCATCAACCTGAATGTTGATATAACTCATGTGTTAGCCAACCAGGAACTAACCGGACCCTGACACCATCATAAAGGACACACAACATGGAGAAAAGGACCAGGGAGGATCCAGAAAAAACAGAAACGCCAAAGAATGACATTTCTGTTGCGTAGTCTCTCAGATTGAAGCTCTACATGTGGGAAGAATGAAAAGACAATAACAGCCTTTCTTTGCTAATTTTCCTTTGTGAAACCTACAAATTATGTAAGAGAAATCCAACTTCATGTCACAACATCAACAGTGACAATTGATGTGCAGCAAACAATGAAGCTAAGCATGGAGTAGCTGAAACATGGCACTGAAAACGACTCTCTGGAGAACTTCAGTGTCAACAGATCTGCTAGACTCAGAGTGAAGAAAGAAAACAGCTAAATTATACCGTTTTGTGAGAAAAATGAAGTCTAGTCACGGATCATTGGTCTTTTCACCAAACCACACTCTCCGGAGAGAATCACAACAAACATCCACAAACAACAGTGAGAAAAAGAGTGAAGAGGAATGCTAAAGTCAGGCTGATCTGAGTCCAAAGAGAAGGATCCAAACTGAGGCTGAAAGTTAGCATGAATTATTTCAATGTATCTGCCGATTACCTAAAAGTTAATCCAAAGTTCAAAAGATAATTAGAAATGTGCAAAAAATCTCTTGAGGTTTGCTCCAGCAAAAAGACCAAAATCCACAACAGAAATTGGTGTGTTCAGGGACTATCGTACTCCAAGGAGATGGCCCGGGTTAGATTCCCACCACTCTCTCATCCCCGTTTCTAATTCTATCCACTGTCCAATCATTGAAGGCATAAAAGCCCAAAAATAAACTTAAAAAGTGACTCAAATGATGACATATTGAGAGATGGGTTTTTTTTTTCCTAGTGTCATGATACCCAATGATAGGGCAAATCTAAGAAATGGTTCTTCCTGTAAACTCAAACATTGTGTCTTGATCTTACTTCCATGCATTCTGGTAATACCTCATTTTGACTTACTGTTGAAGACCCAAATATTACTGTGGGTCTGCAACTAATGTTTCAGACGGCATTTTTTTCACTTAAATTGATAGTTTTGTCCTTCAAACATCAGATAACTGAGGATTATCCCCACCACAATTTCCTACTGCCACTGATACAGCCAAAAGTCTCATTTTGACCAAATGGCAATCTCTGGTGTTTAAAAAAGAAGCAAATGACGAAGTGCAAAAAACAGATGTTCCACGAGGCCACTTGAGGCTGGCTGAAAAACCGTATGAATGTTTTTCTCACACAGCAGAAATAAACATGTTTACTGCCTGGTTCAAAAAAAAGTTTTGTTGTCAATGACTTATTTTTCTATTGGTAAAAAGCGCACAGTGGGGACTAAAAACTCCTATTGTTTTATTTTATAGAGCTGAAGATTTTTGTATAATTAGAGGCATGGCTGATTTGCCAGGAGGCTTACGCCCCTCCTCTTTACCGAATACTAAACTGACCAAAAGTTAGGCCGAGATAGCATTTCCAAGTTTGTCACTGCTGTTGTTTGGCTTCAGAACACCTCTTTAGGAACCAATTGATGACTACGTCCATGTCTTATACAGTCTATAGCTTATACAGACTGCCGTTTCAAAGTCCGACATTTACGTCCCTTTGTGACATTTCGCCTTTGTTGCAGAGGCGTTATGGGGGGACGAAGTGGTCCCCCTGTTTACTGTCTTCAGGGTAGTAGTAGAGGCGTTACAGGGGCGAGATGGAATAGGCAGACCCAGCGGGGAAGCCTAGAAGCGCTGAGTGTGTGCGCATGTCTGACTCTGTTTATGTGGGGCTCCCGGTGTCCCGTGCTCTCTTGCGCTTTCGCAACGTCGTAAGGCAATGTACATTCAGAAGGACACCCTAATTATGCCGTTGCCAAATCAATATGAATGTCCTACAAGTGATGAAGGCGGAGCTTTGTTACACCGCTGTAGCAGAACTGTAAGCTAAGAATATTGAGAATTTTACATAAGAATATACCTTATAAGATTTGCAGACTAAGATCGTTGGATATAAAAGGTTCTGTCAGTCAGCTAAGTGAATAAAGAGCTTCAGCATGAAGCATTCAACTTAATGTCATAAAATTGAAGAAAATCTCAAAACCATCACATCTGAAAAGCAGGAACTCTGTGGTTCATGAAACTCCTGTCAATCATTTCAGCACTTCTAAAAATACTTCCTTATACAACTCTTCAAAACCACTAAACCACATGTTTCTTCACTTTTTTAAATCGCTGGACGAAAGAAGTCAATAATCTGTCTTCTTCTTGTGGTCAGCAATCATTTCTGTTTTATTGATGCTGGAGCATCTTTAAGGGTGTTTAAGGTTAATGTTTGTGACTCAGGGCTGGGTGTCATAAATTTGAGAGTCAGCGACTTCCTCACACATATCGTCTCTCTGGGGTTTTAGCCTTTACCCTGGGCCTGCTTTCAATATACGAGCGGACTGACGCATTTCCTGGCCTGTCCCAAGACCCGGTTCTGGCCCAGTGTCGACCAGAAGCCTGCCCCCGCACCCAGAGGAAGGCAGGGAGGACGGAAAAGGGGAAAAGAGAGGAGTATGAGGCAGGGATGGAACTAATCAAAAACAGATGCTTGTACACGTGTGATTCAGCATTTCAAAACGGAGCAGAGACGGAGCAAACAGCCTGTGGAGTCCGACGATTTCTATCTCTATCTCGTCTTCAAATGTTTATGACGTATGACAAAAAAGTGACGACAAGAACACATCTGTATGGTCAAAATCCCCCCTCCTGTCCATAACTTTATCCGTTTGAATGACCCGTGGGGACATAAAGATATAGCATGTCCTGATGTTGACACACCTGGAAAATACCGAGCCACTTTCCCCCCAGATATTGTAGATTTCCGAGCAGTCGGGTCATCAGGGGAGAGACGTTTCGGAGACACGACATTGAACAGAACAATCTGTTAGTCATAACTCTGTTTCCAGCCTTTTTTATATTTGCCCTAGATTGTTTTTATTTATCCGGAATGAGACCAAATTGGGTCATTGTGTCTGCTGTTTGTGAGTCAGCTGACAAATCACGCACAGCCACAACTGAGAGACCAAACCCGATCTAACAGAAGGGGACATTTCTCACATGCTGCCCTTGACTGGAGGGCAAATCTCCTTCAGTTGAGTTTTAATTACAGCTGAGAGGTTGGCCACAAGATTGGAGAGATGCGGTTGTTATCTGCTAAGAAAATTGGGAATTCTTTCCAATTAGTGTTTTACGTTGAATATAAAAAGGCTGCCCATAAAAAAAACAGTCCAGGCTAAACACAATGGCAACCCCTAACAAGAAAATATATACATTTGTTTTTCACGTCAGACTCAAAGGCTTTAATTTCCATTGCAGTTTTCCTCTATACATCTGTGCTTAGCTAAGCTAACAGACTGTATCTTCGCCTTTTTAGCCATATAACACCAACAAAAGGTTTCAGATCAGAGCAGAAATGGAGAAAACTGCACATCTGTCTGTTTGCATTACGCCAGCCTCTTATGCAGTAGCCTACATCTGACAGCTCTGCTTTACTGAACGTATAATCCATCAGGAACATTTGTATGACTATTTACATTAACTCAGAATTACATCCATTTTCACAAGGCATAACCAGCAGGCCTCCAGGAAGTCACGTTGCAGCTGAGGCCTAACTCCCTCCGTTCAGGGTCAGGAAGGGTTGAGGGTGAACAGATGATGATAATAAAATTATGAGAGATTCCAGCGACCTGTTGTTAGCTAAGCTTTGGTACACACATTTTAAACATTTCTCACATGTTTCTAGATTTTTCTGTCCTTTCTATCATGGGAGAAAACACACCATCAGGCCTGTCTCTGCAGAAAATTGGAGCCCTTCTCTTGCACATCAAGGGGAAAGTGGATTTAGCCTCCCAAACAGTACAAGAAATCTGATATCCACAGCCAAACAAAATTGAGATCAGATGTTCCCTCTCCATTACCATAATCCAATCTGCAAGGGAAAACAAATTCTGAGTCTTGTGCAATTTTTATTCGGCCACGCTGTGAAGTAAAAAACCAACAGTCTGGGGTTATCGGCGTTTAAAATCTACTCAGTGTGTTGCAGTGTGTGTGTGTGTGTGTGAATCTGCACTCGCTGGCCCAAATCTTGTTTTCTAACTCCCCTGCCTCGCATTAGTCATTGCTGGTCTCATTCATCCTGGGTTGTGATAGGAATACTAATGCCAATTCACTCAACTCATCCATCATTTAAGGCTCAGGATGTTACCATAGTGCTGATTCAATGTCTGCAGCACAGCATGCGCAACCTGTGGCAACACCGGATGGCTGCTTGGAAAGACAGACAAGAGGAAGTGGTTATTAGATCCCAACACTCTTAATAAAGTGCTCACACTCTTGCCCGTTGTGCGTAGACTGGTTTCAAGGTCTTTCACATCACTCAGGATGTTGGACTGAAGCAGATTAGCAGAGTGTTCAGAATAACGCACACAGCTTTTTGTGAGTCTTTGTGCGATCAGTGTGTGAAACGTCTTGCTTTTCATTGAAAGAAAATGAGAGGGAAAGCCAGGACTCATGCAGGGAGACCCGTCCCTTAACACAAAAGGCTCAGGGATGACATCATTTCTGAGTCCTAAATCATTTCAGGATTAATCTCCATTTACACAAATCATCAATTAACTTCCTGGATATGGACACAGTATAATAGCTCCCGCATTACCGTACAAAATAATTATAATGGTCAATGACCTCATGGGGAAGACAACATGAACATTTATGCGTCATAGATTGCAGACGTGACTGTTTTTGCCTTTCAAAACGGGTTCTTTTGACCAACATAGAGTACAAAATGGAGTTACACATGCCCGGGCCATGATTGATCAGGCAAGTTAAGGAAGTTGCTGTGTCTGTGGTCAAATCTAGAAGTTTCTGGAAACGATATTAGACTTTAATATCATGATCTGTTAACTTTGCAGAGTTGACAAGTGAGCCAGGGTTCAAACTGCTTCCATTCTTAAACATCCTTTACACAAGCACGTAATCTGTCACTCCAAACAAGCAAAGAACAAAACTATGAACGACCTGTGGTAGATACTGTCCTTCTACTGTGTAGACATTAGAGTTGGGACTCTTTGGATGTCTCACAATTCGATTCGATTTCGATTCAAAGTCTATTTTTGAATTAGTCCATACTTCAGGATCTTCTCCAGTCATCTGTGAGACTGGCTGAATTTCTTGCTGCACCATTTGGCATTCTACTGAGTTTAGGAGCTAGCCTTAGCACTTAGCAGGGAGTGACGGATGAGCCAAAACGTTTTTGATCATTGGAAGTTATGAATCTATTTAAAATCTCAGAAGATAAGAATCTCCATTTTTACATAAAACCATTTTTCCCCCCACCTCTAGTAGACATACATTTAGTGGCAGACGATTTATCACAACAAAGCTACCCTTGTACTTAAACAACAGTCTTGTCATAAATCCAAACCTCCCTGAAGAAAACAATGTACTTCAGCTCTGTTGTATCAAACTTCATTCATTTAGTACTTTAGTATATTCCTTCTAACTCTCTACAATGATCATCTATAAGCATCAACCCTCCGGAAACTTCTCTGTATGCTTTGGCGCCTGTTGAGCTCAGAAGCTCTGATCGGTGAAAGCCCGTCATCTGGTCTCATTTTTAAAAGATGAAAGCTTTTTTTTGCAGCTAATGGTGCTGAGCCGCCTCAGTAGGAGGGCAACAACGATGTGATTAAGAAATCATATTGCTTTCTGCATCATTAGATCTTTTTGCAGCCCCTCACATCAGGATGACACCAATTGGGACGTTAAGCCTCCAGGTGTGACACCTTGCCGTCCAGGGATTTGAGCGGGAGAATGTGGGCCAATCCCTGATTAAGACACACTGCCTGCTGCTTTAATCCCTGTCACTTTCATTACCTGGAGGCGTTAGCGCTCGTGCTGCTAGCGCTCTCACTCACAGCTCGGTGATGGTGCAAACGGCCGCAGGCCAGCGCCACTGGGCTTTCTGGGTCATTAAATCAAGACCGCAGATGAAAAATTAAAATAGCAGAATAAACTCATATGGGTGGGGGAGATGAGTAGAGCATGAGTTCAATGCACCTAAAGCATTGAAGCAGAGGTCATTAAATTGATGCCAAACGGGACAAAAGCATACTGGATAATATCTTGTTTTAGCTTCAGAGCTTAATCATTTCCACTGTGTATTAGTGCCATCGTAGGTATATAAATAAATAAATGAAATGAGGCAGCAGGGGAAAGGGGTTACTATTCAAATAGTATTCTCAATACGGTGAGGGTAAATGGCCATGTTTTCACACCATGCTAATGAATTCACATTAAACTCGAGCTAGCTATCAGCAATAGTTTTTATTTACATTTGCCCCTATACCCCTTCTTGATGAAATTTATAACAGAGCATGTGTTTATATGTGATTATTTTAAAGATGCTCCTGCATGTGGAGAGAGATGGAACAGAGACCAGCTGAATATCAACGCACTGGTCAAAGTCACAGTGATGGGAGGAGCCGTGAACAGAAGGACCGCTGACACAGATTTGAAGTTGGAAGGAGGTCAGTCTGAAATAGAGCAGAAGCAACGAGACCACACAGTCGCTAGAAGAAATCCCTTCCAGCTCCATGCAGCTGGAGAGGCAGATCTTCCAGAAACATAAGATACATCCTCCAACGGCCTAAAAATTGTTTTTTTACAACTATGAACCGAGATGAACCGGATGCCTGGAATTCAACACAACTCCTCCAAACGTTAAGGACCATCTCGTACCAAAACGACTTAAACATTAAGAGTGTGTGAAGGCCTTCTTTGGCAATAAGTTCCTCTGAGTAAATGTGTATAAAATATGAAGTCAGTTGATGTAATCCTGCTATAAATTCCTTTTCCCACAGAGACAGAAACAGATGGTAGAACATCAAAATCCAGAGGCACAACAAGCCAGGTACTTTCCAAGTCATTCACTAATAAACAAGCATGCTAAAAGGAGCTCAAACTGTCAGAAGTCACCCCATGATTGAGATTCAACTTGATCAGAGCTTTTCAGATGTTTTTTTTTTTTTTTGCTGCATTATATGTTTGTGGATTTAGCTAATAGAGTTTATGGTTCTTCAAGGTTGGTTGGACAGTGGAGACAAGTTCAAAGACGCTGCCTCTTGTTTATGACATTTTGACAAGAAATGTTATAATCAAGTCAAGGCCAGCAGTTTCATTGAGAATGAAATACTCTTTAGTGGCAGACCTTTGATTTTCCATCTATTGACCATCAGATAAATGAATCGTCTTGTTGTTTTGATGGCTTCAACTTGCTAGCTACTGATTGTGTAACAGGTCAATCTGCAGATTAGAGACGCTTTAAAAATCAATCAAATATCCAAAAACTTAAGTGGACACCTTGACCCCACCTCTCGTCCAATATTTGACAACTCGCAACCCTACTTAGTGAGTCCTCATAGTGGCATAATTCTGACATAATTAATGCTAACGTGAATGGAAGTTAATTGGCCAAAGAAGAAATTGACGGCTGGATAAAGTAATGAGAAGACAGCGGGATAATGTCAGACAGCGATGAATAGAAGTTAAATAAGAAGTGAAACTGACACCACATTGCAGTGAATAAATACATCAATCCTGCAACTTTACCTTTTAGGGACATTTTATATTCTCCGGTTAATCAGATATCATGACCAAGGGTTAGGGTAGCCATATCTTTAGCCCAACCTTCTCTGCAGGATCTCATCTGTTCTCAGATTTTAATCCTCAGAATTTACGCAATTTCATATTTACTCAAATTTCCACCAAACAGACGAAGTTAATCCATCTCTAACAAAGCGAGACATCACATTAGATGCTCTAAATTCCACCATACCAGTCATCTGTTGGAATTTGACACTGCCCCCCCCCCCCCCCATCCTGTCATCTGACTTTGTGTCACAAATCTATCTTTCCACTGGTTCTCTCACAGACAACACAAGCAGTGAGTCCCACAGGTCAGTGGCCTTGGATTCCCGGCCTGTCGTAGCTTCTCTGCTCTATGATTCAATGAGAGACACATCACCATGAAGTCCGCCTCGCCCAACTCTCCGCCTCCAGCTGTTCACATGAGAAGAGAGGAAGTATCATCAGGGCTCTCTCTCTGCCCCGAGGCCTTTCAGACACACAGAGAAGAATCCATCTCTCAGAGGAAGCAAGAAGCTCTCTGGACAATAAACATATTCTGAAGAAGGACGGTTGGGACGAATGAACGGTCCATCAAACAGCAAATACAATACAGGAGAAAGTTCCCTAAAGCACAAGTTTAATACTTGAGTCATTCAAAGTGGCTCAGGGTCCCTTAAAACAAGACATCCTAAAGTGCATCCTAACCGGCCAACTCAGAAGCAACTCCTAAATTAAACAGGTTAAATCCTAACCTTATAATTTATGGTCTGGGAGAAATTCAAAAATCTTTCTAGCACTAAAAGAAGTTTGTTATTCAAAAGGAAAATCTGGATACTCAGTACAACGTCAGTCCCTATTTTGATACTACTTAATTCATGTACTCAAAATGACCCTTGTTCCCAACCATTTCAAAAAGCACACCTCATACTGGTTGTGAGGTCCCTCAGTATTATCCTCTGTGTGCGAGTGTGACCTCAGATTAACACGTCAGCGTGGAGAAAAAAGCTCAAACATCAATGTTGTGCCGGAGCAAACACAAACACACGAGTTCCTGCGGCCGTGTTACCATCACACATCACTTTCTCAAAACAGATGTGGAGAGATGCATCACTGGCTGCAATCTCACATCTGTCCGAGTCTAAGTATCCATAGAGACCAAACACAGAACAGTTTGTTCAACAGACCTTAAACTGGACTGCTGATTCATTGTGACGTTGGCAAGTGCTTCAACTGCAGATTTTAAAAGGACAGAAGTAGAACCTCTCTTGTGTTGTGTTTATGTCCCAGGCTTGTTTTAACACGCAGAAAAGCCTGGGACATGTGAGATAAATGCAGGACTGGTTTCCTGTCTGATTTTACGTGGGAAGCAGAGAGTGTCATGCCAAACTTAATAAAGAAAAGCCTTGATTTTCTTGCACTCTGTGCCTGTCGCTTCCTTCCAGTCATCCACCTCCAGGGTTGTTACATAAGACCACACAGCGCTGCTTTTAGCCCCACAAAGGAGGCATCTGAATGCTCTGTGAAAACACTGTTACAGGCCTCGCTGGCTGCAAGAACATGCATTTACTCTGCCTCTTTCGGTGTCTTTTCTGGTCATTTTAACACCCCCCGAGTCTTAACACAAAGTGGAGGAAAGCTTGCAATGACTGACCATGAAGCTCGTACTGCAAGTGTTTGATCAAAGGAAAAAGAATCAGCCACTATTACAAAAATCGATTCATCTTTTTAGTAATTTTTCAAGCAGACACATACAATATTTTCCAGTTCCACCTTCTTAAAACAAAGGATATGTGGCTTCCTTTGTAATTTATGACAGTATAAATGTATTTGGGTTTTGGTCTTTTGATTAGACAAAATAAGCAAGTCATTTTGGGCTTTCATCCACTTCAAAGAAGTCCAATTATTGTGATATTGCGACTAAAATTGGACTATTAAAATGCATGTAAGCATGTTAGTTCAACTGAATTGAATGTCCTGCTCCTGTATACAACTCGATTTGGCCCAAACTGTACCTGAGCCAGGCTTTGATCCAGAAGTTGAAAAGCATAAATGCATAGCATAGCAGAAGTCGCATCATCGTCTGCAATCAGATATCACCCTAAGCTAATCGGATAGAATGCAACACGTCGGTACCCAAAGCAGATTGTAGAGTATGAACAAAATGTACAGAGCAGGAAAGGTGTGTTGCTTACTTGATGCTAAGGTCAACCAGAAGTAGGTCCAAAAGTAACTAGCTGAAAGGGACCATATCGCCACCTAGCGTAGCGGAGTCAGATACTTCCATCAATACATTGATTTTCCCTCAGTTCATGTATGTACAGAATATGGGACAAGGATAGTATTCCAGTTAAACGGCCTAATCAAACTTTACCTGTGACTGTAGCTCAGCTTAACTGTGAATGTGAACGTACTAAAATATACTTGTATAAGAGTAAATGAAGCAGTCGCCCTGCCCACAGTTTAAAGATTGCACAAGGGGGTGTCGGTGGCCTAGTGGTTGGTGGGCGCGCCCCATTTGCAGAGGCTTTGGTCCTCCAGACGGGCGACCCGGCTACAGGTCCGAACTTTGGCTCCTTTCCCGCATGTGATTCCCCACTCTCTGTCTCTCCGGGATTTCTGACTCGGTCCACTGTCCTATCTCTAAATCAAGCATAAAAAAACCCAAAAACGGAGAGCACGATAAGGTGTGAAAAATGTGATAAGTTTATGATGTGAGGTGTATTTGTTAGAGATCATCTTCTCAAGTCAATTTCTTCACATTTTGTTAGCACAAGTCTGGACCTTTAACAAGACATTTTATGGACTAAAAGATTAAGTACGGGCAAAATAACTGACAGACTAATTGATGAGTGAGAGAATTATTAGTTGCCACCCTATATTAAGAGTAGAAGTGATCCTTTTGGAGAAATATCTGTTCAGTATAAGCAGAGGAGGATGAGCAGGATGAGGAGGATGAGGAGGAGGCATGTTTTCATTCCACAATCACAGCTCCAGTCCGTTAAAAGATCACTTTATCAAACTGTTCAAAGCAACTTCACAGCGAGGCATCTCAGAGCTCTAAATAATGAGCTGGGTCACTCTTTGGCATGCAGTCTGTCTTTCTGTGGCCTTGCTGTTAAGCATATGAGACAAGGAAGGAGCTGGCTAGTCAAAGAAATGTTAAGTCAGCGCTTCCTGAGATGTTCCTGTCTCCAGATGTCTGTCATTAAGGTGCTGCTGCCAAGTCGGGAAGTCTTTGATTTGGGAACAAAGATCTTTATCTCCAGCAGGAGAAAACAAGTTCAGTGATAGAAAGTGAGTTTGAAAGTTGCAACAAAGGATTACTGTCATTGCCAATAAACCGGTAAGTTATTTTCCCATTCAAACAAACCTTTTGACCGTACAATTTGAGAAAATGAGGAAAAATTTCAATCTGCGTCTCCCAAAGCCCAACATGACACAATCAAATGTTGTGTTTAATACACAACTCAAAGATTTTTAGTTAAGTGTGTTAGGGGACGAAAGAAACCAGAACATACTCACATTTTTATCTAAAAAGAAATTACTCGGTCAACTTCTCATGTTACTAAAATGTTAAGTGATTATTTTATTGAGTACAGCAAATCTTTAGCCGTTGCAGCTCCTGTATATTTCCTTTAATACTGATCTTAAGTAAGTTTCTGCAGGTTTACTTGAGTAAGGAATCTCCCAACATGCGTATTTTTAACTCCCCTCACAGCCTGGGAGGCTCTGGACTCTTTTGGGAGCAGAGGACCATGCAGGTTCAGATGTGGGTGTAGAAAATTCCTGCCTTATTTATGTAACCTTTGGAGCACCACGGTCAGGGGGCTTTGGTGCAGGCTGTGTGGGGAAGCCTTCAGTTTCCTCTGATCCAACAATTACTGGCACTATTCAAACTGCAGAGCACACACTGATGTTGACGGACGGTAATGAATAAAGTCAAGCATTGTATTACAGTGATCCCCTGATCATCCGTTAAATTAAGTGGTTGCTGATAAATTCACAAAGGGGGAAATGCATGAAAATGTCTGATAATCTGATATGACTTATCTCCAACTCAGCCCATGCATGTGACAGCTCATATGGCCGCATTGCTCATCACCATGCCTACTGTAGCCTAAGACTTGAGCGTCTTTGAGGCTGTTAGGATGACTCAAAAATCTGACTGCATCAAACACAACTGAGGCAAAATGCATCGTACAAAGTGGACACATGGAGAAGTCGTATTATGCATTCAGTGCAAAGAAGTAGCCTAATAATAGGATTGAAGCCTGAACATGGCAGAAAGTGTGCAGCCTCGCATGAGAAATGTGGCGCTCAACAGTTCAATGAGCAGGGTAGAGTTTCATGCTCTTCTTACCTAAAGCGGGGTGAATCTTTAATACATTCTTCAAAATCCACCGTCATCTTGGGCTGGAGTCAAGTTGTCAACGAGTTTAAAATGCGGGTTTCATGTCCCGGTTAGAGTTAAAGCGCAGATGTAACGTTAAGTATCCGATTCAGCGTTTCCTCCGTCTGTCTCCTGCTCCTGTGGCGGATCATTCACTCCCTCAGTCCCGCTATGAAGCTCCGGAGCTCGCTTCACTCAGTACAGGACCGTGTGCTGCGTTCATGTTCTCCTGCTTAGCTCGGATTTTTCAGCAGCCGACTCCGACACTCGACTTGTTGTCTTAATAAGCTTCATTTAGTGGGAAATTAGGGACAGAGTCAAGTAAGTAGTGTTGAGGTACTTGTAGATAACGGGAAAAATATTCTGTCTCTATGCTACTTATTCCACAACATTTTATGGGAACATTGTAAACTATTTTAATGTTTCTTTTTTCCTTTGTCGAGATGCTTTTGATGTCGTGTGTGAAGCACTTTGAATTGCCTAGTTGCTGAAATGTGCTATATAAATAAACGTGACTTGACTAAACGGACTTTATTGCCCTATATTGGTTTCTCTGAAGATTGAATATTAGACATCACCACCTCTTTGGTTTAAACCATAGACTGTATAAACATGGACATAGTCTCAATGATGTCACCCAATGGTTTCTGAGGTGGACTTTTGAAGCCTGTCGATGGCAGTCGCCATATTGGAAATGCTGTCTCAAACTAACTTTCGGTCAACCTAGTATCGGCCCCTTTTTGAATGGGGTGTGATGGTGACTTCCTGTTCTCTTGGAGCCAGCCCCAAGTGGACACTCGACAAACTGCAGTTTTTTTTTTGCACTTCCGCATGTGCTTTTATCTTTCAATACCTGAGGTTGGCGCTTGGTTTAGACACATCTCGCCACACGGCTGAAGTGGAAAATTAGCCAGCTGGCCCTCACTGGTACAGAAATTGATTAATGTGGGTGTCAATTAAGATAAATAAATTGAATAAAGCAAATACATTTAAGGTTTATATCTAAAGGCACATTATAGATGCATTCAACATGATGCACTTTGCCATTTAAACTTCTAAGTTGGTCATGTATGTAAGTCAGAAAATACTGTAAATACATGTGAAGTTCATATAACAATAACACTGCATACTGTATAAAAGGATGCAAATTATTCCATTACCGTTCCACATTAATGTTTCTTTATTTAACGACCACTAAATGAAGTAGAACAAAACAAAAAGAACAATTCAATACAGGAACACTCTGTTAAAAGTCAGAGTCCTCTGACTTTTGTATTGTGCAACAGTCCAAAAGAAAAAGCATCAAGTTAATGCATAAATCATACATGATATAAAATGAATGCATTCATGTGTACCTCACTTTAACGTTGCAAATGGAAGAGGTGCCTATAATGCTGGTCACTTGTGAATTTTCATGTTAAAGCAAGTTAAGGTTTGGGTAATTTATTAATTATTATATACTGCTGGTTACATTATTCACCAAATTGCATCACATTGTGTTCATGCTTAATATTTGTGCTCAAAGTCTTGGTTGTCAAAGTATTTGACTGCAGATGATGAAACAAATAAAAGTGATAAAAAAGTAAAATAAATCTGTCTAACAGGGAGAGGTATGAGAGTAATAACTACAGTGAAGTAAAATGATCTGAAGACTATATTTAAGTACAGTCATGCGTTAGTTTACTTCACTTTTTCCACCATATTTACAGAGTTAGGGTCGTTTTGCAAACAACTTATAACACTGTTAATATGCCTGACGACACTTGAACGCAACACAAGCTCAGCCCTCTGCATGAGAACGAGTAGGATGCTGACGTCACGATTCAGCTCATTTGAATGAATACAACCTGATTTTTCCCAGCAGTCATCTCAGATGCTGTCTGTCTGTCTGTGGGTAGCCTGAATATAAAAAACACACTGATCATTTGATTTCATTAATTGGACCTAAAGAAGTTTAAAGTTGGGACGGTCAAAAACCAGGCTGATTCTCTTAAACTGTTTTTTTTATTGCTAAAGAGACAAAATAATAGAAAAAGACAAATTATATATGAATATAATAATTAAGTGCTATTCAGTATAAATAATCAAAGTACTTTATACCCTCTGGTGTGTTAACTCTAGCAATAAATAAGCAAACGCCCACGATGGATCAGTCCCTTCTCTTGATGCTCCCTACACTCAGATTCTCTCATCTCTTCATCTTTTTCACACCTCTGATAAAGTGCGATAGCTATTTATCCATATCATATCAGCTTGTGTTACTGCTTTGCAAGCTGTGAAATCTATTTAATGTGAAAATATGACTCAGTGGAACTAATTGCTTAATTCCAAAACACTTCAAAGAAACCCTTATGCATTTAACACATCGTAGGGTTGCCGCTATATCTGTCTACTTTCCCATTCAGCTGTTAAATGAAGTGCATCCATTTCCCCAGCCAGGCTATTATTAATTCACAGGAAATGGGAAAGCTTGGAGAAGGAGCCCCTGCTTGGGATTCACTGCAGGTTTTCATAGAGCGCCATTGTTCCCTGCGATCCCGGCTTTTAAAAGGCTGCAACTCAGGCCATGAATGGAGATGATCTCATCGTCTCTCAGAGGAGGGATCTTGACTGAATACCACAATCAGTCACTGACATAACTGAATATTAGAAGATCCACACAGACATCATGGGTTTATTATCGGTGATGTCAGCTGGTTGACCTGGAGTGCTTTGGTACAGACTGAATTATTTAATTATCTATTGGATAGATTGTCATGAAAATTGGTAAAAACAGGCTTTTCAAGAAAATGTATCTAAGGGATTTTGCTGATTGTCTTATCTTTCTTCTTGCACCATCATTACGATGACTTTAGAGTTCTGAGTATTGTGGCGACTGATTGAAAAATGCAGCTCAGAAAGTTGGCCTGTAACTGTGACTCGTTCGTACTAAAATAAAATAAAAGTCATGATACGTTTTGAGGATTTATTAAACAGAAGAGTAATTCTATACAAAAAAGTTTAAAAAATGATGGTAATTACAATGACGACGATGGTCAACAGAAAATATTCAAACCCACCCACCCTTTGTCTGCCTTCCGCAACACAAATGAACAGGTGAAGTAAGGTAAAACCACGCCCATGTGCAAATTATTGTTGTGTGCGAATACTCGCCTCAGATGTAATATTAAGACCTCGATACAGCTATGCAGCTCAGCCTAGCAACCAGTTCTGTCCAGTGACCACTCGTGGTATTGCATTTACTGTAAAAGCTTCCCTCTGGCCAAAAAGGATTTTGCACAAAAAAAACTATCATAAAAAAAAAGTCTGTTTAGTTTTGACGGGAAACATTGGACTTCTTTTTACTTTTAGGAACATTTAATACATGGAGATTTATTTGTAAATCTTCCTTTGAGCAGAGAAAACGTTACGTTAGCATAAAGCTACATCAACAAGCAAAATGTGCATGTATTCCTTTAGAATATCTTCTTGTTTTAGCTCCCTTGAAAGTCAAAAATCTATTCCACATCAACCTGTAAAGTATTGAAACACTGATAAAAGCAGGTGCCCAACCAATACAGTAGCTCTGTTTTGAATTCCCCCCCTACACTACCGGAACGGAAATAACTATTTTTCAGACTTTTGACTCCCCCCACAATCCATTCTCCCTTAGCTTCATCCTCAGCTCTTTTACTAATCTGAGATCAAAGCACCTACAGCATCTCTCTCTGAAGCTGTCGAGTCAGCATTTTGCTGATCTAAAAGCGCACACGGCTGGAGAAACTTAAGAGGAACTTGGAAGCATGCATATAATCTACACTGTCCTGAATTTTATAACAGTAGCAGCACATGGTTATATGTAGACATTTATGTTTCCCCTTAGCATGAATTGTAATACACTGGTGATCCCTTTAAAGCTTAAGTAGGCAACTTTAGAATAAAACAGCAGAGTAAGCTCATTTTTTAAAGTATCTAACTGAAAAAAATCCCAGTCCTTCCCTCCAGGCTTTTACTTCCAAAGAGTGTCATGGAGTGCTGAGCATTGTTGTCATCACTATCCATCTCCAGCTGATGTTCTCTGCCTTAGTGTGCAACTATACCCTGCTAGCTTGAGCGTAATGTCTCTTATCTTGTAGAAGACTCTGGTCATGCCTCATGAGTGCATCGGCAGATTGCATGCAGGTAGGTGTGAAGACAGGCAAGAGGGACATCCAGTCATTCAAGTGAACAGAAACAAATTATTGGATTGGATTTGTAAAAAACAAAGACTCTGAAATAATTTGCCTACCAGAGCTTGAACGTTCCTTTTTTTTTTCCCCCCATTGTCCAGTCAAAATATTTTACCTACTTATTCTTTCCTCAGCTTAGCTAATGTTAGCATGCTAACACCTGACACTAATGGTGTTTTCACACAAAACTGAAGAAAATGTCCAGTTTTTCAGGATGAGCTGCATGTATGAGTGCAAATTGCTAAATTTTTCATTTTGACTTTACCCCAAATTTTTCATCACAAATTCTGAAGAACAGTGTGAATGCAGCAGGAAATATTCAGGAAAATTCAACGCAGGTCATCCCCAGTCATATTTTTACCAAAATACAGGCGAGAGTGAAAGACAGTGAAAGAGAGAGAGAATACTGTGCAAATTAGACAGGAAAATGCCTGCCATTTTTGATCATTACAAACAAGAAATAACCACATTTCAGGTGCCTTGGACTTTTATTTTTGTTGCAGAGGTATTAAAACAGCTATCAATCAGTTTTACTTTAATCATACCAAAGTTTAAAATTCTGGTATTGAAACAGCCCCTATCCCATTACAGTATATGCCCTACTAAAAATTATAATTAATGCAAATGTCCAAAAAATAAAATCTTAAAAGTGGTTTCACTCTACTCGTCTAAATTGTTGCAATAAACAAAACATGTGAATCCCAAAATATGGAACTATCCCTTTTTTCAAGATTTTGGAATACAGGTAATAAATGAGTAATTATGGATATATTTGAAGTCATATCATGAATGGAATTTGGGGATTGACAGAAGGCTGACTTCTAATTGACATAGCTATCATATCATTACTTATGTGCTGTTCGTGACCCATCTCCTGCAGCCTCGCTTTGTGGCTTCTTAAGGAGCAGGAATGAGTTTTTTTCTGCCTTTGTGCAGAAAAAATGAGCGGAAGGGAGCTGTCGACTCCCATTTTGCTGCCATCAGAAGTCCTCCTCATGGCAGACACAAGCGCTGCTGCAGTGTGGAATCACTGGGAGAGATGTGTGGGTCTCTGGGAGGGTGACCTACTTTTGCTCCCCCCCATTTGGTCTGCTAAAGAGAGCTGCGAGTTGTGCTGCTCAGCACACAGCTTGTAATGTTATCCCTTCTGACTGCAGGTGCAAGGCTTTACAAGACACTACCAATGAGGCATGTACAGATGCTGCATGAATGTTCTGTATTATGCATGCATATGTCCTCTCAGCACTGACTTACTTTAAATGTATTCCCATGGCTATTATAAATTAATTTTAATCTTACCATAGGACTGCTGGGCTTACACTAGTAGTGGCAATGTGTGTGTACTTAGTGGACAGATACTGTCATGCTCAGTACTATGGTACTATAGTAGACTTTTGACTGAGCAGAAAGAAAAAGAAAAAATTCAAACTGAAATTTTAAGGCAACTCTTTGGGATGCTTATCCTTCTGTGCAGTGAGTTACGTCAGAATATAATAAATATCATACATATAATATATCTACCATTAGCCTAGAATGACCCCTGCAAAGGGTTGGCAAGCACAATTAGGAGTCACAAGATGCTGAACAGGATAGAAAAGTTAAAAGGAAAACTTCTATTACTCGTGCCGCAACCTTGTGTGGTGAAAAATGAAGCCAATGTTGAAGTGGAAAAAAACTGCAGTTCACCTAGTGTCCACTGGAGGCTGACTGCAAAAGCCCTGGAAGTCATAAACACACCTTTTTTTCAGCAGAAATAAAAATGCTTACAGCCTGGTTCAATAATCAATCTGGTCTAAGTAGCTAATTTTTTTATTGGCACACTCTGAAAGGGGTTGGACTTTTTTTTTGGATGATATTAAGGCTAAGAATGATTCTGGCTGATCTGACGGACGAGTGGGCTTTTTGAAGTTGTTTGTCTTGAGGATTAAGCTTTTTAACAACATTTCCAATATGGCGATTGCCACCAATAGGCTTCAAAAGTCAGGATCAGAAACCAGTGGGTGACGTCTCTGAGACTACGTCCATGTTTTTATACAGTCTACGCTTTTGCAAAAAATCATTTAATTTTTTTCCAGACCCTTCTGTAGCTTTTCCTGTTTTTTTTTCTTAATTACTGTACTCTAAAAACCTTCAAATAAAACAAGGTCTGTGGTTGAACTTGTCATAATATGTATACTTCCACAAAGGATGACAAGTACTTAAGAGTACTCATGTCTTCACTTTTTGATGCCAATCACTCAACCAAAGGACTCTCCATGATGTGATTAGAAGTTGAGTAAACAACGTTATCATGCTGTATACTGATTGACATGAAAAAAGTCCTTGACACATGACCTATCTGAGGTTTGAAACCCCCATCTCCAGAAGCTGTTTGCAGTCATGCTAACATGAGTGCTGACTTATTTAGCAGCCCTGGCAATGCACATTAGTCTGTATAGCTAATGTGTCAGCTAAAGTGCCTCGCTGCCTCTGCAGCTCTAAATGTGGCTCCTGGGGTTGGTACTCTTTCAAGAATCAGTTCCATCTGCTTCACTGCTGCCGCGAAAAACTTCTACATTAATGTAGTTTCAAGCAAAAGACGTTCTTCAGGGAATAAATAAATAGTTAAACTCTTAGGGAGGTATTTTAAGTCAGGCGAGAAGAGGTGAGAAGATTGACACCATTCTCACACTCTAAATATGAAGTGGAGCCATTAAACCGAATCAAATCAAAGTTTGCATCCCAACGGTTGTACAGAGCAGAAACGTTTCCTAGGAAATCTCTGATCAACTAAGGTTGATGGCAAAAAAACAGGTTTAAGAAAACAGTTGGAGAAGATGCACGGTTATCAAATGCAGTAAGCTTAGCTCAGCATAAATACTTGCAACTGGAGGAAATGGCTTGCCTGAAAAAAATACATCCTGTTTTTTCTCATATGCTGTTTTGTTCAAGTTGGTGTTGTTTTTGTCTTCCAAAATGTGTCTTTCCCCCCACAGTTTCCAGCTAAGCTAAATGTGCTGTGGCTGTCTTTGTATTTGGGGTACAAAAATTACATAATCTTGATTTTTATTCCTAGCTAGAAGAAACAACATTTCCAAAGAAGTCAAAGTTTTCCTTACAGTGTAACCTTGTTTTCATATCTGTATTTGTGAATGGAAGGTTGTTAAGAGTAACTTTAGCACCTTATCGTCACTTTGCAATTCTATCTTTAAGAACTTAGTGCACCATAGTAAACAGACCCTCTGTGGAGCAGCGTGTCATTAAACGTTATGACCTTGGCTCTGTTGTGTGTTAATCGTATAAGTGTTAGCCTAATTGCTGAAGGAGTCACAGGCTTTAAGGCCCAAAGCCCCTAAGTGTTGGCCCAGCTTCTTATCCACTGTTGCATGTTGTTCCTGTCAGTGATTCCTGTGAGGAGACAGTGACAGGTTCTCATAAAGAGGGTGAGTACTGGGTCAAAGCTGGAACAAAAACAAAGGAAAGTACTTTTCAGGAAGCCTGTTCCACTGTGTCAGCATGACTAGTATCAAATATTTAGATGCCCAAAAGCAATCCTCTCCGCCAGGTGTTAGGACGTTAGAGTTCAATGGATGTTAAAACAAAGGGTCATGTACGGTCACAGCGTTGACTGCAGGAAGTCAAAATGGAGCAAATATTCCAGCAGAAAGGCAGCTAATTCTCTACAGAATAATATATTATTTGGAAAAAGCTGTAACAATAAAAGAACAATGTAGTCAGATTTAGGCTGTCTAGTCATAAAAAGTCCTTCAAGAAATAGTTGGCAACATATACTTTGGTTCTTTGATGTCTTGAGTTAGATAAGTTCAATTCAAACGATTGTCTGTTTATTCGTAAGTCCTGGATTGCATTACATCTCATTTCAGGAATCTCAACCTCAGAACCATTCAGCAATCATGCCTCTTTGAACGGACGTTCATTTCTCAGTAATTCCGGTGTAGCCAGCGGCTTCCTTTTCTGTGCAGCGTTTACGTCTGCAACGCAAACCCCATCTTTTTTTTGGTCCAGTTCAACAGCAGATTAAGTTAGACAGCTTCACTCAAACTCACTTTAGGGGTTTTGGGCCCAAAAAAGAAGCCAATATTGTTTTGATTAACAAGTAGTAAGCCAAAAAAATGTATACGAATTTAAAGATAATAAGTACAGGCCTGAGAAAAGAGCCCTGAGGAACCCCAAAAGCAAAACAGCCTGAGATGTTTCACTCAAAACCACAAATGTAAAGGTCCTCAAACATGTTGAAGGAAATGTCATCAAATCACAAGACTTGTTGGGATTTAACCTCACAGTACTATAAATCCACGTACAAATCAAACATAATAATTGATTGTTTTTGTTGAGATATTAACCAATCATGGTTGACATGCTGACAAGGATGGAAACATTAGAAAATCATACCTTAACATTTGAAACTACAAAATGAGTGTTGAGGCTTTGTTAACTGCCATAAATAAATTAATTAAAATTCATTTCATTGAATAAATGAAATCAGCTCTTTGAAAAATGTGCCAACAATGAAGAGTGTAGAGAGTAGGGTTGATTAACAATGTAAGTAACTCTTCTCCAGTGATCCTCGGATAATTGCATGAGTAAGTGTAAAAAAACAAACAAGAGACTCTGAGTGCTTTCTTTTGTAAACTCGTTTTTACACTCATTACAAGGTCTCTACTCGTACATTTTGCTCATTTCAACTGTTCTGCTCGGCAAACATGTCTGGCCAATGAAGGTGAACATTTGTTTTTCTGAGCACGTTGTGTTTTTGGGGGAAAGTAGGCCAAGATGAGCTGCAGGCTTGGTAAGTGCCCGCCCACTGAATCACAATACACACAATAGGTTTAATATGAGCTCTAATACCACAACTGTACTGTCAGTGATCAAAGTAGTGTGGTGACTGTTGAGTGATTAATGATTTGTTTGCCTTTATAACTTGTATCTCTCACAAACGAGTCATAATTCTGAGACGTCTTGTACTACACTTGTGATGCTTTTGGGACTTCAAAGGATGCATTTAATATCAGAGGACCAGAAACAACAGATCTGAGAGTGTCTGAATGAGGCAGCATCCTCTCGGGTACGGCCGGACGAGATCCTGAGAAATGAATGAGGCTGGTGTTGCTAGGCGATGGGGCTCAGTGCTGCTGAAAGAGGCGGGATGAAGAAAATCCTTCAGACGAGCTAACTCCCCATTGAAGTCTGAGGCTTTGATGCTCAGACACCCCAGTCGACTCGCATACTTCTGTTGGCCGCAGTCCACCAGCCGTCTATGTAGCTGCACTAAAGTAGCTATGAACACTGATCTTACAAGATTCTTGAGTTTAAAACAAAAGAAACATAATATTTTGTGCCAGATTCAAATAAGCTTTATTGGTGTGACTTACCAGAAACTTTTACAGATGAGGGGAAATTATTCGATATGAACATTTTCTGTTAACAGCTAGCAGCTTTACAGATGACAGTAATGGTGTGTTGGTCCACCAGTTTGGTCTGTACTGAAAAATCTCATTAAGCATTTGATGTGTGGATTCATTAAGCTCTGTACAGACATTCGTAGTCCCCAGAGGACTAATCCTACTGAATGTGGTGAACTTCTGGCTTGCTTTACAGCAGTGCCCAGAAACAGATGTCAACATATGAATGCCAAATGTGTAAGTGAGGGACATGCACTTGGTGTCCGGGCATACTGGTTTTTGTTTACAGCCAAAGTAGTGTGGTCATCTGGCATTTCAATGTACTTAGGTTGTATGCAGAAAAAAAGGCAGTGTATACAGCAAAGTCTTCAGAAGGTACAAATGAGCTGCGAGCTGAGTTATCTCGTACAAAAAGGGTGTGGAAGTCCAACAGTATAAAGAGACGGACTCCCATTCTTAGTTGTAGTCTCTTTGTTGAATTTAAACTCTGTAAAATTAAACAGAAAGCATCAGAACGCAGGTTCTGGTGAGTTTCATACAACAGGCTGAAACCCAATACCAGACCACTAACACTATGCTGCCACCATGTGGTCATTTCCGTCAGGTGCACCTGAATCTACCAGGCAGCAATGAATAGCAACATCATTTAACTTTCAACTCTTATTGGTGTCAGCAGCTCAAGTTTTACGTTTTCTTCTTGTTTTTGTTTTTAATTCTGTGGGAAAACAAAAGACAGTTGTGTTAAATATCAAACCATGTACAGATTTGAAGCTATGGGGACGTGAACAAACAAAAGATAACTCACTCACTCACTGAGGTACCGGTACTGTTGGTGTCACTGAAAAGACTTGGATGTACTTCCCCCGTTTGGTCTGCAGACTTCAGAGCCCGTAACAGATATTTAGGTACATGCTGAAAATCAAAAGGGAAATGAAGTCCATGATGTGTCTGGTTGAGTCTCTGTTTTAAACCATTTCACATGAATGAGGCTTTTATGGTCCTCTACCTGCTCTTTTGCAACATAATAAAGCAATGAGTAACGTCTTTTACCTGCCGTTTAGTAAAGTGTCATGAGATAACACTTGTTATGAATCTGTGCTGTACAGATGAAGATAGATTGATGTAATACTAAATCATCAAAAATCATCAACTGTAGGACCAATCCTTTTATAGGAACATCACATGAAAGTCTCTATTTTTCTATGTTAGGGTTACTGCTGTTCACTTTGCCTTCATTTCAGGTGGTATGTGTGTTCACCGCTGCTTAGAAGTAAATGTGATGTTATGAATTGCACTCACCTGTTTTTCTTTTTGGCTCTCATGGGCAGAGCCTTGGAGTGAAAATGTTCTTTTGACTGTAGAAAAACTCACCCACTTGAACTTGTGACTGAAAATCGTTGTAATTCAACGTGTTATCGAGGAAGAATAAATGGTAAGAAACTTCAGGTGTAACCGAATGAATTTCTCTAAATGCTTCAGTGATTTTTATCCTGGGTTACGATGCCCATTCATCAGTGGACTGCCTCCACGGATCATAAGCTCAGAATAACATTCAGTACCCTATCTTATCCCTATCCTCATTGCTGCACTCTTCATCTTTAAACGTGCAGACCTTTGGTATTCGGTGTGTACATAATAGTACATACATTTTTATTGTTGTTAATTGTGTTTTGACTCAAAGCATCAGGAAAGGACATTCCACCACACATTTTATTCTGCAGTCTTATCTTAGTTAAGGCATTTTAGAAATGCACGGGTCCATCGTCCCCGAAAGAGATACCTGAACTCCTGATTCAAATTTCCTGATCGTATTTCAGTTCTCTCATTTCCTCAATATAAATCTATCCATTTTACTGCGATACATTCATTGGATTGACTTTTATGTAATCATCAAAGCATCACAGACACAAATGAACAAACCACTTCATAATAAAGTCATTATGAACTATCTATAAAACAGCACTTAGAGGCGGCTGTCATCTGAACGCCTCTCCAGAGAGTGCCTGACTAACAGAGGAGCGTGATTCAAGTGTTTTACAAGTACACACAGATGTCCTTGAGTAAATAACTAAGCCATGTCTCCAGTGCAGGCATTCACTGATGCCTTGAAAGATGAAGAAGAGTATGAAACACTATGAGCCACCCAAAGCTGATTCTCCACCAGCAGCAAACGAGCACTCAAGAGCTCAGAAAAAGATGATGTGAGCCTTTAAAAGCAGGAAACCAAAACTACCTGGCTTCAAGGGCAGAAGGGAAATCTCACTGTTTCTTTACCCGTTTGCTTATCTGTGAATTGGGTGCATCGTGTGTTGCTTTGTTGTTGTTTCTTTGCTGCAAAGAAAGAATAAGCCCCACTTGTGGGATCGACAAAGGTTTCTTTGTCGATTCTTATCTTATCTTATCTAGAAATCCCAGTAAGCCAATGCCTTCACAAGCTGAAGCAGTGGAAAGAACCCACACCGATGAAGCTAAAGTGGGCCATACTTGTTTCATACTGTAACCACAAACACCAGCAGCAGCAGCAGTATCTCTGTATCACTGCTCAGATTATCTAAGTGTGGTAAAATGCCACAGTGCTCCCTGCAGTGATTGCTTAAAGACTCATCCGGTGACCTATTTACCTGAAAAAGTAAACGGCATACTAAAAGACAAACAGGCACGGGGAAAGAAAATGGCACAAATCTAGTTTGATGTTTCACATGTCTGTGTTTAATACATGTTTTAGATAAGATATTTATGGTCATCATACTTCCAATACTAACCTTTTTTTTTTTAAATGTGGGACATTTTTAGTACCTCAAATTGCATTTGTTGTGTTTTATGAATCACTTAACTGGTGACATTTCAGGATGCCTTAAGAGTCAATAATCCTTTGATATCAAATATCATGGAGTCAAATATCCTCTGTGAACGTATGAGGTAGTGTTTTAAGGGATGAAGAGACGAGTGATTAAAAAAATAACCCGTATTTTTGAGAAACTTCATATATATATTTTTTTCCTTTAAGATGAGAAACTCTAGAATAACTTTTGAACATTGGTGAGTGTTAAGGACTTTGTGTTACATATTGTTTGCAAAGAGGGAAACTTACTGTGAAGGAATGTAATGATGACATATGACAGGAGAAAACTAGAGTCAGTGTTTCACTGGTAATTTATAATAGGGACTCATAAAGTTGTCAAATATTATTCTCTGTGCGATGGTGTTGAAACTCTGTCAAGGTTTGGTTGTATTTGTAAAACTGTTAAAACTGTTATAATGTAGTTTATGTACGAATTGTGTTAGGCCAAAATGTAGCATTTTCACTTAATGCCGTTTGATAGATACGCAGCGATAAATCTCAAAGTGTCATGTTGAACTGACCGAGCAGGTTTGGGGGCGTGGGTAAGGATCGACACGGGCTCTGCTGTGGACCCTCTCGCTGCGTCGTCGTTCAATAGAGCCGCCGCGACGATTCATGGTGGAGGGTCGAAGACGACTGCTGGTGGATGGAGATTCATCTGCTTCAGCCAGGAGGTCTGTTAGCTCTCCGTCACTGATCTCCTCCTCCAACATGGAGCCGTCTGTTTCAATGACAGTTTAACAACTACATGATTCTGGTGTACAGCTGTACACATATCAGACTTATTGACTTGTTGCTGTTCAAACATAGTCACACCCGTGTCCCGTTACCTTGTCATTTTATATTTAGTTGCTCTTGAAAACCTCCTTTTCTAACACATTTTCTTATAGCAGTTTTAGTGGCTTATTTCATTTTTACTTTCTCTGTTTATCTTTGAATATTTCTATATCGCTTCAACAGACCATTTCTCTCCCTGGGAATCATTAGAGTTTATCTGATCTTAAGATTTCTATTAAATGGCCTCAGGTATGCACAAGCACCTGTGTTGTACTTCAAAACAGATTAAAAAATCTGTTCTTGCTCAAAATTACAACACAAGTAATTAAAAAAAATATATACAATATATATTGTGTGCATTTTGGTGACCTTTACTTGCTAAGTTTTACCTGTTTGATGAGGGCTAACTGCACACTCGGGACAAATCCAGTCATCTTCAGGGCCCGTAGTTAGTGGTGTCATGCAGTCCATATGATACCTGGAATAACAAGCATAACTCAAGCTCTGCATTTAAGTACCTTTAACCTGTATTTTTCACATCTCCATTTAGACCTTGGCTTTCAGGTAGACAAAACATCACTCAAAAATCATCTGTCGGTCAAGCACGCCAATGTACTAACAAATAAGGGTTAGGGTTGGTAATTTTATCCAGCGTACACTATTTGTTATATTCATTAAAACATTCTTTACACCCCAAAAGCAATCAAGAAATCATGTGCTCTAGAAAAGGATAAAAAAGAGCCGTCATCTCTAGCTGCTGTAATAATGTAAAAACACCAACCTATCACTGCTGTGATGTCCAGATGGAAAGTACCAACCTAATGCCCCCCTATGTGTACTCTACCCCTTGCCCTTCACCGGCCTGTACTAAAAGTGCTTCACCTCTGCCGGAGGTGTTCCACGTCTACTGGAAGATGGCAGAGAACCCTTAGCTCAAATGAACACTGCCCCAGTTACTTGTTAACGTCGTTACTGCAGTTTAGATAAAGCAAGAGAACAAACAAGAGTAAATATCTAAAACCTTTCAGCGATGGCGACAATTGAGGGAGATGAAGGGCCAGGAAAGTTACACCATGGTTGCTGTCTTTCTGATGCCATGTTTGTTTATTTATAATCAGTATGATAATGTTAGGACTTTTCCTACTGCAGAATGAGCAAGAGGTAACAGAGTTGAATACAGTTCAAAGCGATGTGTTGAGGTCCTTCATGAGCCTTGAGGAAATGTTGCTTTTCAAATCTTGCTGGCTTTTCAGAAATTACCAACCCTACCTTTAAGGCATCCGATGCTTGAATCACGATAAAATCTGCTGCAACAAAACCATCAAATGGAACTGTGTAGTTAAAGGTGCTTATGTGGAAAATACCCTGAATCACAGTGTGTGCACACCAGCAGCCGGTGTCTGCGGTCGCTTCGTCCACATCTCTCGCAAATTACAGCACTGCTCCCCTCCTCTTCTTCATCGTCAACATTTTTCTGTGTCCTCACTTTGATCTAAAGCAGAACAAACAACTTAGCTTCCATAACACTGTCAACATATATGTTGACAGTGTTATGGAACTGCATAAGTGCAAAATAAATAAAAAAAGTGTTGTGCAAAATGCAGAAGTGTTTCTTTGGTACAATGCAAAATGTTTTACCTTCTTTAGGATGTCCCCTCCAGGACACCGTCTCTGATGGATGAAGCCAAAACTGATCCGATCCACAGGGCAAGTGTTGGCAGTCTGAGATTGAGAACACGAGCAAACATGTTTCTCAGATATTATTGCTTTGTTTTTATTCTTATTCAGTGAATATTAATGATTAATCCATTAATTACTGTGTCTTTTATTTTCTAGGGTCAAAGGTGATGTATTTAAATAATTTGCCTGATCATTCTTATATTCTTAATGTCATTTTCAATATTCAATTAACATTGATGAAAAGCATAGACAAGCAGCAAAACTTAAAAGAACATTTCTGCTTGATAAACACATCAAATGATAATCAGTCTACAACATTGCATACCTACGGAGTCCCTGAAGTCCAAAAAGTCTGAAACTTTTTGAACTTCAGGGACTACATACCCCAATATAAATTGACAAATTATTAAATTATTGAGCCTTCATCTGAAAAAGATTTATATTATCCTCAACTATATTCGCATATCATTTCATCTACTGACCCATTAGGTAGAATAATAACACTTAACTTAACTTCAAGATATTATTGTGTATGATTCAAATATCTGAAACTGCCTCACTGGATTTAATACAACGTATTAACAGGTTTTGGGAGAAATATTACTCTGAGACTATACGCTGTTAACTCAGGTAAGGAAAGACAGGTGACGTGTGTTTACCTGGGACCATTGTAGAATACATTCAAGGCAGAAAACATGCTGACAGCTCTGCAGAGAAACAACTTCTTGCTTTTCAATCGGGCTCAGGCAAATATAGCATTTATCTGACTCTGCCATCAAATCTTCGCCCTCTCCACCTGCTGCCTTAAACACAGAGGACTCATCCATATTTTACCTATTACATAAAATGTTCGAGCAGCTTTTTTTGTAGCTTTTATCTCCCAAATAATGTTTTAAAAGAGATATGTTGTCGTTTACAAAAAGTTAAAACAGTGAAAATCAGGTATGAAACTCAATTTTCTCACTGCTGTTGCTAGGAGACGGATTAGAAGCAATTTTGCGTGAGCTGTAACGTAACGTTGCTATTTGTTAGCTTAGTCGATAGCTAGCCAACATTACCATGGAGCATTTTCTGAATATGGCCTTTAACTAAGTCATGGTAGTCTTACAAGTAAACAGTAGCTTTGCTTATACCTGTCTGGTGTTAAGATACATGAAATAAAGTAAATATAACTCGAATTTTAGCTAAACATTTCAACCGACGTTTGCTATCGATTTGCCTCTACTTTCAATTTCCGCGCGACAGATGACAACTTCCTTCCAATTCCTTCAGAATAAAAGCGACATGTCAACACAGTTCTAACATTACTTATTTTTTTACTTATTATGATGAGTAGGAACTGAACCATACAAACATGTTGCAAGTGACTCAATTTATTATTCAAACTTGTTTAAAGGGCTTCAATTGTGATATTGTAACCATGTAAACAATCTGGCAGTCTAAGCTAGAGGCCATGACTTGATGATGATTCATGCATAAAAGTCTGGTTATAAGCTATTTATTTTTCCAGCTTCTGTGAGAAAATAGTGCACACTTGAAACCAAATTTGGGGCAATGTCAAAATATAGCCCTGGGAATTATATACACAATGCACAGAGAATGAAAGGATTTAAAGAAGGTTTATGTGGTTTTATTTACCGTTGTTAAGACATCAACAAGATATTGATCTTATCTGCACAAGATAATAAATAGATTTGGATCCATTATACTCAAAATGGATTAAGTAACTTGTTGGCTCTAAAATAGCTTGCATGAAAACGTCTTAATTCATCAACAGCTTATTTAAAAAAACAGAAATTAATTGCAAAGATGAATAAACCCAGCCTTTGCTTTCATTAAACCCACATTTTACTACAGTTAGTTACGACCAAGTTATCTGATTGAACAATGGACATTCAATGAGTCCTGATATGGAGCCTTTTAGACTTGTACTCGGGACACTCTGAATCCAAGAAGGTTAAATGAAGACTTTGCTTTGAGTCCATTATTCCGGGTCATCTGATTGTGCCTTTTCTATGATGAGTTTATCTTCCGGGTAAATGTCTTTGTGTATTGTGCCCTGTATGATGAGCCTTTCACTTCGGGTATATTTGATTGTGCCTTCTCTAAGATGAGTCTTTTCGACTATTTGATTAAGTATTGTGCCTTTCCATGGTTATCTGACCCCTGGTTACATGAGAAATAAAGGCATATAGATAAATATAAATAATACCAAGTAGCAGCTTGTAGACCTTATAAAAGCAGCAACAGCATAAGATATGGTGGACTGTATGTGTTATTTTACATCGGTTCAGTTTTCATCACATTGCAGAACTAGTCGTGTTGGTGCAGCAAAAATAATTAACTATGTGAGTTAATGATTATTAATGATGTATATGCTGCTTGCAGAACTGTTGTATACAAGCAACATCACACTTCATGTTGTGCTTATTAAAAAAACAATGATATTATTCCCTACAATAGTACTCAGCCGTGATCATGTTCAGTACAACAGCATAACCTCAAGTGTGATACCGCTAAATTTAATTCTGTATGCACATGACTTCAAAAGTGCATAATCCTTGTCTGAAGAAAAACCTCGGACACTAGGAGGCGCGTTTGACCTGGAAGTCTGTTCGTTTTTCTTTTGGCAGTCACTGTAGTTTAGAAATAAACACAGCACGTTTCAATGAAACACAGACATACACTATAAATAGGCCTATCTTAGTATACTGAAGTGGGTGGGTGACAAAAGTAGATGAGCAAGAGCCATGCTTCAGTTTCCTGCCCCTCTCTGAACGCTGCACCTACAGTACACCGACACAGGAAATTAAGACGCCTGAGCAAAGAGCAGCATGGTATTTACTCACCGTCTTCTGAGAGGAGCAGCAGACACTGTTTTTATCTCCCGAGTCGTCAACATGCAGCGCAGCTTTTTGCATTTGGAGAACAGACAAAGGAGCCTCTAAGGATTTTGGTGAGCAAACATCTTTTCAGATATATATTTAGCTATATATTTAGTTTGTTGTTAATATTTTTACAATATGAAATCTTAGGCTACATATTAAACTATGTTAGCCAGTATTTATATATTTTGTTTAATGTAAGTAAGCGGAACAATGTATGAAATGTGTCTCTATTCTTCATGGGTGAAGGGTAATTTCGTCTACTTTAGTTATTCAATCAAGAGCTTAACTGTAAACCTTGTTTTTTCTACTTTTTATTTATTTGAGAAAATTGAATAAAATGTATTTTAGGCAACTTCTGGAGCAAAAATCTTGAGTTAAAAGTAGAGTTTAAGAATGACAAAGTTGATTTCAGTCATATAGTAGATACAGTATGTTTCCAGTGCAGTGTGAAAGAAGTGGAAAAACTCTGATCGGAAACTTGCTTGTGTTAATACAGTTTCAGCAAACAGCCTCCAGTGCAGCAGCACTTATGAGAAAATCATCCTACGCTGTCTTGCGTCATCTTTCCTGAAAAAACAACAACAACTAAATCTTCAAAGATGAACGAGACAAATGACTGCAGCATCCCTTCAGCAGAGTACCAGTACTACTTGTTCCCAGTGGTCTACATCCTTGCCTTAGTGGTCGGTCTTCCAGGAAACCTGTCTGCCTTCTACGTCTTCGCTTTCAGGACCGCTCCCCGCACGGCCTTCAGTGTTTTCATCAGCAACCTGGCTCTGGCAGACATCCTCATCCTCTGCACTCTGCCCTTCAAGATCCACTACCACCTCCACAGAAACAACTGGGTGTTCGGGGACCATGCGTGCTGTGTCACTGGGATTGTGTACTTTGCCAACATCTACATGAGCGTCTGTTTCATGACATGCATCTGCGTAGATCGCTACATGGCCACCGTACATCCACACACATATCTGCGTTGGAGGAGCCCCGGGTTAGCCCTGGCCGTGAGTGTTTTTTTGTGGTGTGTAGTTGGCGTGGCTATGCTGGTCTTTGGTCTCATGGGACCTCTGAAAACCAATAGAGATGTTTCTGGCAGTCACAGCTGCTTTGAGAATTTCGACAAGCACGAGTGGAACACACGTTTGGTGGCGTACAGCCTGCTGAGTCTGATCTTCGGCTCTCTGCTGCCCTCCATCATCATCCTGGTGTGTTACCCGTTGGCCGCCAGGCGTATCTCCATGATCAAAACCAAAACAGCCCAAAAAGCATTGAGGGTCATTTACACCATCCTCGCTATAACACTGCTCTGCTTCCTGCCCAACAATGTGGTGTATCTGCTGCACCTTCTCCGGCGCATGGACATCATCCAGAGCTGCTCGGCCGCAAACGCCATCTACAACGCCAGGCGGGTAACCATGGCACTCGTTATCCTCAACACATGCCTGGACCCTGTGCTTTACTACATCACCACCAGCCACTGCAAATGGAAGAACTTTAAGATAGCTTGTTCATGGGGAAGATTTAGGCAGCGCGGAGGGGTTTATAACATCGCAGTGAGATAATAGATAACAGCATACCCCTACTGTAAATATAGCTTTGTATATGCTTTAATGTCATTGTGTATGTTCGTTCATTGTTGAACAAATGAGACTTTTCTATAAAGATTTTTATCCAGATTGGCGTTGTACATCGAAATAAAGGGAAACATAAAAACTTGAGAATCTCGTTTTCTTTATGTTTTGCAGCCAGTAGAAGGAGCTCATGAAAGACTTTACAACCAGTTTTATATAAAAAATAATCATTCAGTGTAGGCTGCAGTTATGGAAATGTGTTCATTTTAAGTCCACATACCTACAGTAAAAGGGAGCCAATTCAGTCTTAACACCTTTGAAGTTTACAGGTACAAATTGGTAGTTTCCTGCCCTTGTCAGCCTCTAAAAAGTCCAGGCTCAAAATAATCATCGTCTCTGAGTTGTGCCTTCAAACGATCACAGTCTGGGGCGGAGGTGTATTTCAGCACAGTCCAGATGGAAGCCCTTTTTTCAGCAGAGTTGAAAGAAAGCTCCCCAGGTCCTCGTCCTGGAGAGAGACAACAAAACATCAGATTAAAAAAATGACAAAACCCCCCAAAAATGTCCCTTTAAAAACATTTGAATGAGCACAGAGAACTTCAAAGGTTTCACATACTCGAGTTACAGCGGTCTCAAAATACTGTTGAGATTTTAAGAATAGAAGAAAGACGGCAAAAATATGAGCTGAATACTGCAAACAAATCTTACATTTTCACGATGTATAGTTTTAATGACTGTGCAGTAAATACAATCTATGGGGTTATCGTTTTTTGGTGCACTATGTAGATCTGGTAGTGAAATTTGAAAAGTTGGAGAAGTGAAACAATTCTATGCTATATTTTCTGAACTAAATACACAAACTTTATTCAAAGGAAAAAATGGCTCCGTGTAACAGTGTTTGGAGCTAAAAAGCTACCAGGAGAGTTACGGTGTCACTGTTGCAGGCCCACCACCAAAGCTTCTCGCGTAGCATTTTATCTTCAAACGGTGTTACAGGGACCACATTTTCCTCTGAGGACAGTTTGTGTAGAGAGTTATGAACATATACCACAGAATCTGTACATTTCTCCAACTTTCACATTTCTCTACCTAAACTCCAGAGTGCACCTTTAAGGTTAACTGACCAAAATCAGCAGCGTTTGTTTATTTTTAAGGATTCCCATTAGTTAACCCGAGAGCACAGCTATTCTTCCTGGGGTTAACGTACTTATAGGTGTATAAAAATGTACACATGCAAACATAATTAATCACCACAGTCCACACGAACCATCACATTTAGATCAAGGCATTTCAAAATATACATTTAACTTTACAATCAAACATTATAATGTCAAGGACAAGATATGCATTAAAGTATAGGGTCAAGATAAACAAAAACTACAAACACCTGGAGTGTGAGTATCCACTCATAATAACACTTGAAAGGAAGAATGTGCGATTGTTTGATCCAGTAGATGTTGCCCTTGAGCACCAGCATTTAAACCATAAACTGATGTTTGGCGACACCTCCGCCACACTGAATCCTCCGCTCACCTACAGCGACACACCTCCAACCCCTCCCCAGTTATCAAATAGGAATGCACCATAGTTAAGCACTAAGCGCAAACGGCGGACAAAACTGTCCTTGTCTCGAGCTGCATTGTTGTGTTAGCAGGCTAATGGTAGCGCTCTTTAGTTAGCTCGTAGCTTCACATTGCATGTAAATTTACACCAAATGAACATGATCTAAAAATGTTTTATATACTGGGATAAGCCAGTCTGCAGCTGGTCCAAAATGCTGCAGCAAGGTTGCTGACTGGATCCAAGAAGAGGGAGCACATCAGTCCTGTCTTAGCGTCCCTTCACTGGCTCCCAATACGATTCAGAATCGATTTTAAGATTGCTTTGTTTGTTTTTAAAGCCCTGAATGGCATGGCCCCCCTTTACATTACTGACCTCCTCAGGAAGTACACCTCATCTAGACCTCAAAGATTATCAGATATGGGCCTGCTGGCTGTCCCCCGCTCACGACTCAAGCTAAAAGGAGATCGTGCCTTTTCAGTTAAAGCCCCTAAACTGTGGAACAGCCTCCCTCTTCCCATCAGGTCTGCATCCTCTGGTGACTCTTTTAAGTCCCATCTCAAGACATATTTTTACTTGTTAGCTGTTGAGACTTCTGGTCCTGAATAGGCGGTTCTTTCAGGTTCCAGTAGTTGCTTTCATTATCTCTTCTATTTATTCTATCGTATTTTCTTTTGTGTTTTTTTGTGGATGTTGTGATCCCCTGTAAACTGTTTCTTTTCAGCATTGTACAGCACTTTGGTCAGCTGTTGCTGTTTTTAAATGTGCTTTATAAATACATATGACTTGACTTGACTAAAAACGCTAACGTGACGTTCAAATAAGCAGAGTATGTACGTATGTTGTTCTTATTTTCTCTAGTCAGAATCAGAATTGGTGTTTATTGCCAAGTATATTTACACATACAAGGAATTAGACTTGATGTTTTGGTGCAAAACAATTAACAAGGAAATAAAAAAAACAGCAGAGCTCCTGCTGACAGCTTAAATAGAATACGGTACAAATCTAGTCCCTCACTTAAACAGCTTCATACGCAAGGGGATGAGCTGGCCGTCTGTGTCAACACAATGGCAACAGAGCTCAGACATCATCACAGACAGCGGAACTCGCTTGTCACGCTCATTGTGGACAGATGACTCAGAGATATATTTACTGATATACTGGATTTCAGCTTTATTAATGTGTAAAATGTCACACATTCTGCCTTAAAGCGATCTTTCACTCAGAATCTACAGAATATGTTGGATCCCCTGTGTAAGTTGACCTACAGACATGGTAATGTGTGCCAATGAGGCAGAAGTGCAAATGCTTTCACTTGTTCTGCTCTTTGTGCTTCTAACGGAACATTTCAAGCCACAGGAGCCGCTCTCCTTCCCCTGCGCTGCGTCTCAGTTTGACAGGCAGGTTTCCCTTCCTTCCACTTTCATCTTCAACGCACACTGCCAAAACCTGAATGCCATTCTGTCTACCCACACAAATGTTTTCACTTCCTGTGGCTCATCAGACCGCTCCTCAGCCTTAAGAGTGTTTGTAACCCCTCAGCAGTGCGGTATGGTTGGATTTCAACACATGACAACACATTATGTACTTGCAGGCTGTGACAGGAAACAGTACAAGCAGGCTTTAAAGCATCCTAAAAATGAATATTTGAACTCTTGAACATTATTTACTCATGCATCATCACAGTTTGTGCATTCATTTGCTTTAGCTCCATCCTGGCTGCTTTTGTTTTACATAGTTGTGCAGTTTAAATAAAATCTGGGTCTCTTGTTTTCTTCTGTTTAATACTTTTTTAAACATTTTATAGTAATAGTGGAGAGGACCAGGAAATGAGGGGGAAAGCGAGATGGGGAAGTCTAACCAGCTTGGAATCAAGACTGGGAGTTGCTGCTCATTTATAAAATTGAATTTGAACCGCATGCAGAGGACGACATGTTTCCTCTGCCGACAACAAGGTCTAACAACATTTCGCTTGTTTTAAACGGGGAAAAGGAGGGTTTTCACCCGGGCTGATTATGACAAGAATACTTTTTCCACACTGATTGATAAATAAAACTAATGGGGAAAAAACTTTCATCAACGACCAGAGGTCTTTCGAAACGTTGTGATGAACTAAAAATGTCTGTGGCTTTTGAGCAAGTGTGCAGCCTACCTTCTTCTTTTGTCTGCTGATGTTGCACTGCCCTGCACTTTCGTGACGTGCGTATGACCACCTCCTTTTTCTATCTTTATGTGCAAGCCATCAGTAAACACAGAGGTCCTTTTCTTATCTCTAGAGAAGATAAACACCGTCATTTCCTCTTCTCAGCCGTATAACTATGTTACACAATGTATTAATAGTGGACATCAGTGGTTGATTTAAAAGCAGTTTACCTCCTAATAAGGCACTAAGGTGCTTATGTCAGAGCACAAAAACCGAGGATTCATCTTGATTTCTTGGCTGTGAAAAAATAAATGGCATGGAAATTTAAATATTGGTGATACGAGGCTGTCGATCAAAACCACATCTTTGGAAACTTTCAACCTCATTTACCACATGTTCAACTGACTGTTCTTCTCTTTTGTAACTCTTACTCTAGTAGAACATTTTGTAATGGCCACTTCCCTGCTGCATCTTTTGGGTGTATGGTAATATTTTGCGCTGCCTTTCTGCCTGGAGAGTTCTGGAACTGAAAATAAGTCTCATGTTCAAAGCATAATAAAGACCATTAAGAAGCCATTGTGAAGTGTAGTTAATAAGTGAAGCTCAAGCAACGGCAATATTTTACCTGATAACTCCAGGAGAGCAGCAGGACCTTGGTGTTGGGTTCTTCAGCGGAGGAGGAGACTTTGATGACGATGGACTCCACCATGACTGTGCCATCAGGGAGGTGCTGGATTGTGTAACCTTTTAACACGCTGAAGCACAGACACATAAAGGCAACGTGTTATAACAGATAATAGCGTTCTTCCAAGGTGAAGATAAATGAAAAGTGTTCACTAGTTTGACCTATGAGTTAAATAATCTCCCACATCACCAAGATCCGGTCGTAAAAAAAACAGATAATCTCCTAAATCCTAATCCAGAAAAGATTACACACATCATATAGGAACATGTACATCATAAATCATGTTATTAGAGGTGAACAGGAAGAAGACCCTGGAAGAAAATTACACCTTATAAATGTCGAAAAGTAAGACATTCAAAGAGTGACATTGTTCCAAGAAACAGGTAAAAAAGTGGCAAGTGTAGGTGTCAATTAATGCAGATAAGTACGTAAATGCAGGAGACCCCGTCACCCTAACCCCCCCCGCAGTGCTCCTCTCACCTCTTGAGGTGTGTGTAGACTCTGTGGAGTGTGTCTGTGTCGCTGTGCGGGTCCTGGAGCTGCACGCGGCAGGTGAAGCGTAACTGATGTTCGTTGAGGCCGAGCTCCTTCAGGGCCTGCTCTGACGACACCAGCTTCAGACTCTGTGCTCGGAGAAAAACGACAAGGAATGAGAATTATGAGAATCTCTTGGTCGCGTTGACAGAGCGGATCTTACGAGACTAAAGGTCAGGATTTGCAGTTAAAAAATGACAGACTCCCTGAACTTATATGTGTAGTATAGCGAGAACAAACTTACGTTTTCTTTCATGATCAGAGTTCCATGCATGGTGCGAGGTTTCTTGGGGTCAGGAAGAGGCCCTTCAACACAAGAACAGATCAGTACATTAAAGATAAAGCAGTAAACATTTACATTAAAAATAGGCCATGATGAGGATATGAACAATCCCAGGGTACTGCTGTACTTTCTCCAATTATCAAACAATATTTATTCATCTCTTGTCCCGCTTCATCCTTTCACGTCTGACATGATCCTGCTGTCGTCTTCTTTTATCCGCTTCTTCTTCGGCCAATTTACATACACTTCTATATTTGACACCAGTGATTCGATAATCGTATCACACAAGTCAGGGCGACGTTTAATATTTTTCCCCACCCCTGATCTGAACCATTGGTACCTTTAAAACACTTTATTCGTCTTTCACATGTGAAGGAAAGGCATAAACATTTCCTCACAATGAATGAATTAATACCTCCGAGAGCCATCTCCCTCTTGAGCAGGTTGAGTGAGATGTCCACAGGTACGCTGGGGTTTGTAGTCACAGTCGCTGTCTCCCCATTGGCTGGCATGTAACAGTCTATACCTGTCATTTAAAAAACAGGAACATTTACAAGCGTTCTACTGCTCGTGTGCTTTTTATACTAAACAGGCAAAACAGGATTTATGTGACAGGTCAAATAAAAACTATGGACGGAGATGCACTCACTGAACTCCTGCTCTATCTTGCCCTTCAGGAACACCATTTTGGCTCCCTCCCCGTGCACCAGCAGCATGTTTCGAGGCTCGGCCATACGGATGAGCTGCATGATGCCCTTAGCGTCTGCGTGAGCACTGAAGGACATGTACTCCACCTGAAGCTTCACATCCAGCTGTAGGAATCACAGGAAATAAGTCAGTCACTCTGCCAGTGATGTTTTTCACATAGAGCACAATCACACTCCACTTGTCTGGGTTATTTTTAAAGGAACGGTTCGATATTTTGGGAAATGCTTTTAGAGAGTTAAATGAGAAGATGAATACCACTTTAATTTCTTTTTGAATAAATCTGAAGTTAGAGCAAGAAGATTACACAACACCAGGGCAACAAAAATGCAAGTGCTAAGCACCTAACACCGAGTCCTAACAGCACACGAGCGTTGGATTTTGTGCCACATCGTGCACGATCGCACGCTTACTTTTAACTCTGCATCCATTAAATATTTCATTCTCTGCTCTGTGAATTTCAGTTTCCCCGCTGCACACAGTTTGACATGTAGTGCTTTTCAATTGAAGGTCGACAAACTCAAGTGTGGTACTTTGTATAGATGAGTTGTTGACTCAGATGTAAATATCATTAATGAACCATATCACCACTTAGTAAGACAAGGGAACGAGCTGTGTTGAGTGAGAAAAGCGAGTGCCAGTTCCTTGTAGAGCCCCCTCCTTCCTCGTTCGTCTACGCGAGCGACAGAGAGGAAATTAGAAACATGGCGTCATGCTGCTTTGCGCTGCATCGCTAGCGGGCGGTTGGCTATAGTATTGGATCATTTCTTGTTTTTAATTACCAAAAATTGCAGGCAAACTCCTGCACAGCGTCTTAATTGCACAAATGCATTGGCAACTTTTTGGTACTGAAATGTTGCAAACCTTTCTGTGCAATTTAGAAGGTGCTCTCTTGTTCTTTTGATTGCAGCAGCTTTTGGTTAAAAATACGACTGGACACTTAGAGTGATTTTAAGTCTCTGTAATTTTTTATATCAGTCATTAAAATAAGAGAGATAGTATCATTTTAAAACACATGGTATTGAAAAGTATCAAAGTTCAAAATGTTGACGACTTTAGACAACACGAATGTTTATGAAAAAGTACTGATTTTTTTTTTTTTTGGCAGGAATCAGACACAAAGACTTTTCCTTAAATCTGCCTTCTGTCTATTTTAATGTGTAGACCTGAATCAACATTTTTATTCAAATAGCACTTTGACTCACATTTTTGCCTTCAACAAGTTTAGCGCCTCCTAAAAACTGCAGTAAGGAGTATTGACATTTTCACTAAATGTTGAAGTTTTTTTAAGCCCAACTTCCAGCCATGAAAAGCAGCACAATATTTAAAGTAACACAGATAAGCAGGGGATTGAAATACTCTTACTGTTGCTCTTCCTTCCATCTCAAGTTTTCTCTGTCCATTTAGGATCTTGTGACCGATTGTTCCTTGTACACAATATCCAGGCATGATCACCTGAAGGCAGATTAGTGAGATATGTTAGTTTTCAAGAACTGTCATCTAATCATACAACATGTTTGTTTCCTTGAGAGACTCACCATGTTCTTCTCATTGCCCGCCCATTTCTTAAAGATCTGCAAAGACTGACCGGCGTGCAGCATCCCTGGTGTGGCGAACACCACCTGAAAGTTCACATATTGTTCTAGTTCGTAAAAAAAAAAACACGTCTTAAATACACATAGGAGGGAAACTTTACGCACCATAGGTCCAGGGTTATCAGCGTAGGAGCGGTCAAAGGGCTTGATGTGTTTAAACTCAAACATGTTTCTCTGTACGAAGGTTTTGCGAATCTTCTGGTTGGTCCACGTGATGAAGAGCTTGTAGTAATGGTTTGCCTTCTCCGTCAGCCCAGTGGAGAAGTAGATGGGGGCCTTCAGGTTCATCCTCTCCCTGGTGGGCGAGAGGAGATAATGAGCGTCGCCACTTAACATCAAAAAGTTCATACGCCCCAATTATTACATCATGTCTAATCAAGGAGGAGGATTTTTTTAATCCAGTCAAACTGCGACTGATGATCCGAGTAACTATTTTCAATTTGCTCACATCCTTTATCATTAACATTATTACCTTTAATTGGCCTTTGTCTGATATCACAGAGACAGAGCATAGTTATTATTTGCCCACAGCTCTGTCCTCATATCTAATTATGAGCTTAAACAGAGGCTTAGTCACATTCACAAACTTATACTGATCATTTTTAAATAAGAAAAAATGCATTTTAACAAAAAAATGTTTTCAAATAAAACTGAAGAACAGCTCTACCAAAAGGTCTCCAGCAGAATGCAGAGTTCTTGTGCTCTTCCGAGGGCAAAAACTGGAATGAGAACCTGAAAAGATATTAAAAACAAAAAAGAAGATCTTGAAAATCTGCACTGAATATGTAAATCCAGAGTCAAATCCAGACATGTATGAAGTTATCTTTTCAAACTAGCAGCACAAAGCAGGAGATTTTCACGATCACAACACTGCAATTACCTTTCCTCCTCTTTCTATGCTTTCGTGAACTTTCTTCAAAAAGTCCCGCTCTCTGCACCTCTTGGAGTCACGGATGGTGGTGGCATATGTCGACTCTGAGATGAGGATGTCTGGACGGCACTTATCGATCCACGCAGCGCTGCATACACAACACAAATATGAAGAGACAGTACAGCCGAGGAAGTACAAATAAACAAATAAACATAAAGATAAGTGCCACTTACCCCAGATGCCTGTCAGGTGTCATGTTGTAGTCTCCCTGAAAAATTAAAGACATTATTCTGTGATCGGAGCTCGTAAGTCTAATAACTCTGATACAGTGCAGGCTTGTGTACTCACAGTGTAAACCACAGACTCGGATCCCACTTTGATGTGCACCATGGCAGCTCCCAGGACATGGCCTGCATAGTACGCCTTGATCTCCAGCTCATCATCCACCTGCCAGCAGCACAACAGAAACAGCTTGATTTACCATCAAAAGAGACGGGCAGCTGGCGAACAGATGATTAAGGGATGGAAACAGCAAAAATGACACAAGCATTGCACCTGGACAGTTTGGTGGAGGTTCAAAGGCACCACTTTCTTCATGCAGTCCTTGATCATCTGGGATGTGAAGAAGTTGGTTTCTCCCTTTTTGTCCACCGAGATTTTCCGGAAATCTTCCAGCAAAATGGGACATATAGCTTTGGTGGGGTGGGTCATGTAGATGGGTCCATCATAGCCGACCATCTCACTCATGAAGGGCAATGCGCCACAGTGGTCCAAGTGGAAATGGCTGAGAAGAGAACAATGCCAAAAAAAATGAAATTCAACACATTTAAATAGAAATAGCGATTGAACTATTTATTGTAAACATAAGGACAACAAACCTGATGATCACACAGTCCAAGAATTCTGTCAGACGCCCATTCTGGGTTATATATGAAAAGTCTGGGAAACGCCGCTGCAAAGACAATACAAGCACGTCAGCATCAGACTCTTATTTATCTTAAACCATAAAGCTCTTACAAACACTCCATGTATGACATTTGGACAGAGGGGTTCAGTGAAGGTTTTTTTCTTTTTTAACAGGGCTCAAACAAGGCAAAACCAAGTTTAAAGTTATGTTGATTTTTGTTTCCGGAATCAGAATCAGTTTCATTTGTCAAGTATGTGGACACTGAAAGGAATCTGACTCCGGTGCTACGCAGAGAAAAGCATGCCTGCCGAAAATTGCACGCACCTCGCAGGGCAATGCAAAATATGGCAGACACCATTTCTATGCTGCAGAATCTTGCATTCACCCTTAAAACACTTTGCTGCCGTATTTTTTAAGTTCCTCTACAGACACTTCAGAGTCAAACTGTTTAGAGCTCATATTTACGCAGGATAATGAAAATGCATCTTTTACCGAAACTATAGAACAATAAGGATACTTAACTTTATTATGTATAAACTTAAGATGCTGTGTTTTCACAGATCAGCCCCCAGAAATAAGAGTTATATACCGCATGAAATTCCTATGCACGTGATTCTCGGCAGGCATGCATTTCTCCACACAACTAGTTTTGCATTGTTCTCAATTGCATAACAACACTAGTAGAAAGGAGATCATAGACACATGTGTTATGTAGAGCTACAAGCTACAATAGCTACAATTCACTTAGCAGACGCTTTTATCCAAAGCGACGTACATCAGAGAGTAAGTACAACACTAATCCATTCATACACCGCAGCCGAAGCAGCGGGAGCAATGCAGGGTTAAGTGTCTTGCCCAAGGACACATCGGACATGTTGCTCAGCTGGGGATCGAACCCTCGACCTTCTGGTTGAGAGTCGATGACTCTACCAACTGAGCCACAGCCGCCCCAGAGTGCAAAGTTGCTGAGATAAATAGCGTTATGGGTCAGGATACTATTTATACAAGTGGTAGATGGTTTTTAAAATCAACAGTATTTACAGAGGATGAATTACACATTAAAAAGAGGGTGCATTTTTTCCCATGCACAGTGTTGTGTACTTCACATGAATAACTGATTGGTAATTGCACATGAACTGTTCCTGACATCATGTCTGAGTTAGGAGTTCATGAGAGTGACAGCTTGTTCTGTAAAGGGAACTACAAGGGGTTGTTGCCATCCGGACAGTTTAGGTGTAACACAGGAGTTATGAGTAAACGTTCCTGCTGAGCTTACACGTGATTCTTCGTGTCTTTATTTTATATTGTTAGCATAGTAAGGTTGCTAACATAACATGGTGTCAGAAGTAAAAAAATAACCAAGAGTGGAGACAAACTAAACCTGTACAGAACAATGGAAGACGGAAGAGGAGTGAACGCGCCACAGTTGGCGCCGTTGTCACCGCCAGGCAAGTTTGACTTCACCAATGCTAATGAATGGCCGCGGTGGATGAAGCGGTTTGAGCGCTACAGAATAGCGACGGGACTGGATAAGCAGTCACAGGAGTTCCAGGTGAATGCCTTCATGTATGCAGCCGGGGATGACGCCGAAGACATATTAAACGTGTTGCCGCTGACAGACGAACAGAAAAAGACGTACAATGCGGTGACAGAGGCTTTCACAGCACACTGCGTCAGCAAGCGGAACGTTATCTTTGAAAGGGCACGCTTCAACAGGCGAAATCAAGAGCCGGGTGAGAGCGTAGAGTCCTTTATAACAGCAGTACATACACTTGCTGAACATTGTGAATTCGGGGCCCTGAGAGAGCAGCTAATAAGGGACCGAATTGTTGTCGGCATAAGAGACGCTAGACTATCAGAAAGTTTACAGTTGGATGCCGACTTGACTCTAGAAAAAGCCATGACTAAGGTGAGACAGAGTGCAGCAGTGAAAAAGCAGCAACCAGTGCTACGCGGGGCAGAGCCAACAACAATGCATGTTGAAGAAATAAACAGAAAAAGCACAAAGATGACAAAAGCGGTGAAAGAAAAAACAGACACAAAGTCATACGGATGCAACAGGTGTGGAAATCAAAGAAAACACCTCTGGAAGGACTGTCCTGCACGTGACGCTGAGTGTCGGAGGTGTCATAAAAAAGGACATTTTGCAAAGAAATGCAGGTCAGCCAGCAGCATCCATGACATCACAGAGGCACATGCAGAGAGTGAAGAGGACGGAGTCTTTGCTTTCCTGGGAGAAATGTGCTCTGAGGAGGAGGAAGAATGGATTGAAACACTGCATTTAAATGGAGAAAAGACTGTGTTTAAGCTGGATACAGGCGCAAGTGTAACAGCAATACCAAGCAGCAGCTACTCCAGTGGAAGACACGAGACTCTGCAGCCGCCACATAAGGTGCTGTACGGACCAGGAAACCACAGACTGAAAGTTAAAGGGCGCTTTAAAGCGGAGCTGAACATTGAAGATAAAACAACAGAACAGTACATTTATGTTGTTGAGGAACTTTCCAAGCCACTACTTGGTCTCCCTGCCATTAAAGCACTCAGACTGATTAAGAGAGTTCACTCCGTTCAAGCCCAGCAGCAGGACTTTAAAGCCCAGTACCCCACAGTGTTTGCAGGCTTAGGGAACTTGAAAGAGCCATACAAAATTAAGTTGGATCCAGGCGCAGTCCCATATGCACTGTCGTCCCCACGCAGAGTGCCTCTACCTCTGCGTGATAAAGTGCAAGCAGAGCTGAAGCGTATGGAGGAAATGGGGGTCATTTCAAAGGTGACACAACCCACACCCTGGTGCGCTGGCATGGTTGTAGCACCTAAAGCTCAACCGGGAAAGATAAGGCTGTGTGTGGACCTGACACACCTGAACAAGTGGGTGCAGAGAGAGAGACACATCCTCCCAGCAGTAGACCACACACTAGCCATGATGGGGGGGGCGAAGGTGTTTACAAAGTTGGATGCAACGTCCGGCTTCTGGCAGATTCCCCTGTCGGAGGAAAGTCGGCTCCTAACAACATTCATCACCCCATTTGGGCGATATGCATTTAATCGCCTACCATTTGGGATCTCTTCGGCCCCGGAGCATTTCCAGCGTCGCATGTGGCAAATGTTGGAGGGGTGCGAGGGAGTAGTGTGTCATGCTGATGACATTGTCGTGTATGGAGAGGACATGCAGCAGCACAACGAGAGACTACACCGCGTGCTGAGGAGGCTAGAGAAAGAAGGGCTCACTCTGAACGAAAAATGTGAGTTTTCAAAAGACAGCATCATGTTCGTTGGCCACTGTGTCACAGCAAACGGGGTGACACCCGATCCAGGCAAGGTCAGAGCCATCAGGGAGATGCCTGAACCAACCGGGGTTGAAGGTGTGAGGAGAGTTATGGGAATGGCTAACTACTTGGGCAAGTTTTTACCCCACCTTGCATCATACACTCGCCCCATTAAAGACCTGCTCAGTGAAAAGAATGAATGGTGCTGGGGAGCGCCACAGAGAGAGGCGTTTCAGAGGCTTAAAACTGAACTGAGCTCACCACGGGTGCTGGCTGCATATTCACCTACAGCAGAGACTTGTGTGTCAGCAGATGCCTCATCTTATGGCCTGGGGGCGGTCCTCAACCAACAACAGTCAGACGAGACATGGAGACCGATTGTGTTCATCTCCAGAGGCCTGTCGGAGGCTGAGAAACATTATGCGCAGATTGAAAAGGAGGCTCTTGCTGCTACGTGGGCATGTGAACGACTGATGCCTTACCTCCTGGGCCTGGAATTCAAGTTGGAGACTGACCATAAGCCTCTAGTGCCATTGCTAAGTACCAAGGCATTAGATGAGCTCCCTCCCAGGGTGCTCAGGTTCCGGCTAAGGCTGATGAAATTCACGTTCAACATTGTGCATGTGCCCGGTAAACGTTTGATAACGGCAGACACCTTATCAAGAGCCCCTGTGGAACACACACTCACACAGGAAGAGACAGAAAACGAGGCAGAGGTCAAAGTGTTTGTGGATGCAATTGTCCAAAGCCTCCCTGCAACAGAAGAAAGACTGAAGGTTATTCAAGAAACACAGAAAGCAGACCCTGTTTGTGCAAAGCTCATCAGGTATTGTAAAACAGAGTGGCCAGAGAAACACGCCCTCCCTCCAGAGTTGGGGCCATACTGGCCCGAAAGAGAGACCCTCACTTTAGCAGGAGAGCTGCTTCTCAGAGGCCAGAGAATCGTGATCCCCCACTGCATGAGACAGGAAATTCTCAGCAACCTCCACAGTGGGCACCAAGGTATCGTCAAGTGCAGGGCACGAGCTCGCCAGTCTGTCTGGTGGCCAGGACTTTCAGTACACATCAGTCAGCTGGTGGAGAACTGTGATGCATGCTCACAGCACAGAGCAGAGCACAGAGAGCCCTTGCTAACCACTCCAGTGCAAGAGCGACCCTGGCAGAGAGTGGGCACAGATTTGTTCTTCTGGGAGAAAAAGATTTATCTGCTTGTAGTGGATTATTTCTCACGATATATGGAAGTAGCCCATCTCTCTGTTGCTTCTGCTAGTACCGTCATTGCTGCTCTGAAGGCCACATTCAGCCGCCATGGAATACCTGAGACGGTTGTTTCCGATAACGGGCCACAATACAGCTGTGAGCTCTTCAAAGACTTTTCTACAGAGTATGGATTTACACACGTGACCAGCAGCCCAAGATACCCACAGGCGAACGGGGAAGCGGAGCGTGCAGTGGCTACGGTGAAAGGACTATGGAAAGGAGGAGAAGAGAAACTGAAAGCTTTGATGACATATCGTGCCACACCTCTGGAATGTGGTTATTCTCCTGCACAACTTCTTATGGGCAGACAGCTGCGCACCACCATACCACAGCTGCCAGCATCCCTTCAGCCCGATGGCCGAACATCAGAGGATTCAGGAAGTTGGAGAAGCGGGCAAAAGAGAATCAGCAGCGCATCTACAACCTGCGTCATAGAGCCCGCACCCTGCAGCCACTACAACGTGGCCAAAATGTGTGGCTTCCAAGAGAGAAGACACAAGGGACAGTTATTCATCAGGCTACAACACCTAGGTCATACATCATTCACACAGATTTAGGACAGGTTAGGAGAAACCGCACACAAATGCGCACTCTGAATCATTCACAGCCTCAGACACCACCTGAAGCAGTTACGACTTCAGAGCCAAGTAACATAGTGACACACACTAACATCTCCGCCGACACAAACAGTCACAACCATACAGACACAACAAGCAAATCATATGTGACAGCCTCAGGAAGAGTGTCACGTCCTCCAGAGCGTTTGGATTTGTAAAAGATTGTTTAGAGTTAAAAGAGAAACAAAGAGGACAGTTGTAAAGTTAAGACTGTGACCTTGTGAAGAATGCAGTCTATAATGTTTGAATGAGTTCTTTATGTGATGTTCTGTAATATGAGAATAAGCATAAGAGTTTACCTCTGTGAGTGTTAGTATATGTCACAGGTGGGGATGCTTACTTAAGAGGGGAGGTGTTCTGTAAAGGGAACTACAAGGGGTTGTTGCCATCCGGACAGTTTAGGTGTAACACAGGAGTTATGAGTAAACGTTCCTGCTGAGCTTACACGTGATTCTTCGTGTCTTTATTTTATATTGTTAGCATAGTAAGGTTGCTAACATAACACAGCTTGAGCAAAGAATTTAGTTTACTTACATCATCATTGTATCCCATGTGCATCCCACAGTCGAGCATTATGTTTTTGCCTCCGATAGAGACGAGGATGCAGCTGCGGCCGACATCCTGTCCAGCACCTTGGAGAGAGAAACAACAAACAAGTCAGTAAACGCACCACGAAGTTAGCTTCTCCAGCTAACTGCGACTTCAAACCAAAAAGTGTTTAAAGTTAGAAGCTGTAGCCGACCGTAAAAGCAATAAGCGTAGTTACCATCAAATATAGCTAAACACTCAGCGAACTAAACTGTCTAAAGTATGTGGTTCTTTATTGTTGACGGAACTAGCTACGTGAGATGCTAGTTAGCTGCTGTAACGTTACTCACCAAGTGGGGTTACTTTTATTTCAGGCATTGTTTCTCATCAGGAAACTCTTCATTCAAATAAGATGACCAGCAGGTAGATATCCCAGCTGGTCTCACTGGTTTCGATTAATCACTTCTTGTTTACATGGAGATGCTCATTGTCTAACTTGTAAACATGTGGGTCATGTTGAGTACCGTCGCTTTTTCTTACCACTGTCAAGCTTCCCTAAAGAAAACGTGAATATTTCCGGGGAGATTTTCAAAATAAAATAATTTGCAACCTATATTCATAATGATACACTTTTGAATTTATTTTTCGTTGGATTTGGGGTGTTAAGATACAGGGGACAGTTTATCACGCGGTTTTCACAGTCTAATTGCAGTATTATTATTTTTTTTTATACTTTATTAATCCCAGAGGGGAAATTCTGGTTCGCACTCTGTTATTTTAGAGACATGCTTCTCACACACACAGGCCTGAATCACACACATGCACAACGAGACCTGTGGACATGCATTAATGGAGAGATGTCAGAGTGCAGTGGCAGCCCACAGGAGGCGCCCCCTGAGCTTGTGGGGGTTCAGTGCCTTGCTCAAGGGTACCTCGGCAGTGCTCGAGAAGTGGTCTGGCACCTCTCCAGCTACCAGACCAACTTCCATATTTTGGTCCGCATCGGGACTTGAACCGGCAACCCTCCGGTTCACAACCCAAGACTGAGCTACTGCCGCCCCTTATTAAGGAAAATAAAACAAATAGAATAGAATATTATAAACAAAACGTATGTTGTACCATTAAATATTTGTATACATTTATTGAGAATGAATATTGTGTCTAGTCAAATTCCTTGTCTGTGTAAATGGACTGCCTGCTATTCCTATTAATCTGATGCTGACTAGTTCTTATTGCATTTCACTGTAATTGTACTCGTCAATAACAAGGTGTTATAAAGATTAATGTTCAGAAGCATTTGTTTTTTCTAAGATTTTTATTTAGAAATAATATGCTCCCCATTTTTGGGATTAGCCGGCTCCTCCACTTCTCCTGAAAAGTCTTTTTCTGGACTACAAGTTGGCAGTTTTCAACAGACAGTGTGTTAATATGAGGTGTTCAGAAATGATTCCTTCATTTTCCGTTCATGATCCCTCAGACTGTTTGAATGTGTGATGATGATGAGAATGACAGTCTGATGCAGAGGGAGTCTGTCAGTCACAAACACGTTTTACATTCACACTTATTTACCTTCATAAAGTTTCTATCATTTACAACCTCATCAATCATTTCCACATAAATATCTGTGTTTATAAAATACAGACTTCATTGTTGAATTAGTCCAAACTAAAACAAATAATAAATTCATCAATTCAGTATGAAATCTTTTTGTCAGTAGAAATTGTCCTTTTGGTTATTAGCAGACTGCAGGTTGTTCTTCAGGTGTTTGTTGTTAAAGAGACTGAACACTGTTACTGTGTGTATTTGATTAGAAGTAATACAGTGTGTGTTTATGCGGACATAGTTGCTTCACGTGATGCTGTAGAGGAAAGGACGTCCATGTCTCTTATCTCCTCGTTCCTCTCTCCTCTGCTTCGTTTCCTCCATGCATCTCTGGTGGGAGGGACTAAGACGCAAGTGGAGGAGGCAACTTGGAGGACACTCGATGCAATTAAGGGAAGTGAGAAGTACCCCATGCATGTGAAAAGAAATACTGACTTCCCTTTTCACTCGTAACTGTTCTTTAAGGTAATGTGGTCAGGTTTTGTCTGTTTATATCAGTACTCACATCTGTTTACACTTCTAGTCTGAAAGCTGCCATTAGCTTCCTGTAGTCATTTATTTGTTTCCCGTCCGCCTAAATTGACAGCACTTCCTCATTGAGAAACCATGGCGGACTCGGTGGCTGCAGAAGATCAGAAATTCTCCTTACAGGAGGTGCTCGACACTTTCAAGTTGTGTTTGACGGAAAATAAAGAAGTGAACCTCGAGCAGTACGTGGCTGGGTGGCGTGGTCTTGTAAAGTAAGTCATTTAGAGTTAAATAATTTGGATTGTGTTGCATATGCAGGTGGATCATGAAGCATCTGCTGTGTGGACTGATCATATAAAGGCACCTTATCACACTTCATATACAAAAATCAACAAAATATCTTTGAGGTAGTGACAAACTACTTTGTTTATATCTTTATTAGGTTTCTGAACAGCTTGGGGATTGTTTTTGGCTTCATTTCCAAGGATGCTGTCAACAAGATCAAGATCCTGGTGGGCCACCTAGAGGGAGAGAACGGGTCTCAGTTTGTCACCATCCAGTCAATGGTGAAGTATGAGCTGGATAATGAACTTGTGGACCTGACTGAGGGAGGCAGCCATCCCGAGTCAGGCTGCCGCACTCTCCTGAGGCTCCACCGTGCACTGAGGTGGCTCGAGCTCTTCCTGGAGCGCCTCCGCACCAGCAGTGAGGACAGCAAGACGTCTGTCATGTGTTCAGAGTCTTACAATGAGTCTCTCGCCCAGCACCATCCTTGGGTGATCTGCAAGGCTGCAGACGTGGCGTTCTGGGTGCTCCCAGGGCGTCTTGCTTTCTTTGAAGTGATGAATGTAGGCACACCTGAGCAGGTTGTAGCCATGCTCGGGGAAGTCCTGCCTCTAATCTCTGAGGTGTACCAGATCACAGAGGAACTTTACGCTCAAAATAACATGCTTGACTTACCGTAGCAGCAACAAGTGCTGTTATTTAACATCTACATGAGTCAATATTTACTGGAAAAAATTGGATATATTCGATGTATTATTCTTAAAAGAAAACAATCTTTTTTGTTAACTACTGAAACAAACGCTTTTAGTCGTGGACTCAGAGTTTTGAACTGGTTACGGTCTCAAGTCAACTTTGAATTGAATGTATAAATGACAAAATATGCTGTTTTAAAAGAATGTACTGTACTTTATACAACATATATTACCATTTATTCAAACAGGATGAATAAACAATGATGTTTAATTCCTCAACATTGATGTCTGTGTGATTATTGACCATTTCAAGTTACATTTTATCAAACGGCCTTTCAAAACCATACGTTTAATTGTATTTTTTTTTTTAATCTTATGTGATTATAATTAGTTGTTTTTTGTGCGGTTCTTCTCAGTCATCAGGGCATTTCAATTAGTCAAGGTTGCTATCCCCAAACCTTTTTTCAGTATTTTAATGAAAACGGCTAACCGTCTCTGTTAAAGTTTAAACCTCATTGTTTCAAATCTCCTGAGAGGAACCTCTTGTATGAGTCGATTCTGGAAACCTCTGTGTACAAAGTGTAAGGGAAAAATTCTGCTGTTGAGGACACGTTTTTCTCACAGCTCGTGTGAGAAATGCAACCACAATTTATTTTGGTTTATTCTTGTTTAGTCTATACTGCATGGACAAATGTTTCTCACCAGTACGACGTGTGAAAATGTATGACTGAATTGTCTTTATTTCTTTCTGCGCATGTATAGACACTCCTTATTTGGTCATGAAGGTTTTTCTGTGAAGCATGTGTATAAAAACCCAAGCATGTTGTGACTACGTTGAGCTTTCCTTCAGACTGTCTTGACACTCTGAAGCTTTGTTCCTTCTTCTTGCAAGAGAATAAAACCAAACAAAGACATTGATTGACTCAAGATCCTTTCTTTTGCATTATAACAGAAATTTCCAGCACAAAAGCGGTAGGCCTACCTCTTATCTCTGCTGATTTTGTCTTGTTCATATTAAATTACAGTTTACAGTATGAGTAAAAAATCTCATCCTGTTTTCTTAAAGTCCAATGTAGAGCGATACGCTCATCATGAATCTTTGCTATGGAATATTTAACAAAAGGCTGTTTCTCTGTTTCTGCAGTATGGTGGTCACCACTTTGCCTGACAACTTACCTGTGGCAGCTGTTTCTCCTCTGTAAAAAAATAACTTTATGTGTATGCTGATGGTTTTGTTTATTTTTGTTGCCCTTAAAGAAAAATCCGTGGAATTTTAAGTGTGTTTCATAACCAGCTAAAAACTCCTAATATGAACTTTAAGTCTTAAAAATAACCTGATAAACATTTTCCCCCTTCCATCTGAGTACTTCCTCCCCCACAAACATGCACACACAGACATTGACTTGGACTCTTCTTTGGTACTTGAACTTGGACCCAGACTTTAGGTCTGGTGACTCGACTACAACATTGGATACCTAATTCACGGCCTTAATTTATATTCATTGTAAAACATATTTTAACTGATCATTTTGACATTAATTTTCCAAAAGATATTAATCAGATCGGGTAATTGGGGATAGCCTTCCCTTTTAGATTTCCATAACTAAGCACTAGACTCGAGCAAAGTTGAAATGCTTTTATTTTGAAGGCAACGTCTCCAATTTCCTGTGTATTGCGGCTCGAGTTTGCGCAGTAAGAGGCGGATTAGAGCAGGAATGACCAGTCTGTCCATGCATGCGAAAATAAATACTGACTTCCCTTTTCACTCGTAACTGTTCTTTAAGGTAATGTGGTCAGGTTTTGTCTGTTTACATCAGTACTCACATGTATTTACACTTCTAGTCTGAAAGCTGCCATTAGCTTCCTGTAGTCATTTATTTGTTTCCCGTCCGCCTAAATTGACAGGACTTCCGCATTGAGAAACCATGGCGGACTCGGTGGCTGCAGAAGATCAGAAATTCTCCTTACAGGAGGTGCTCGACACTTTCAAGTTGTGTTTGACGGAAAATAAAGAAGTGAATCTCGAGCAGTACGTGGCTGGGTGGCGTGGTCTTGTAAAGTAAGTCATTTAGAGTTAAATAATTTGGATTGTGTTGCATATGCAGGTGGATCATGAAGCATCTGCTGTGTGGACTGATCATAAAGGCACCTTATCACACGTCATATACAAAAATCAACAAAATATCTTTGAGGTAGTGACAAACTACTTTGTTTATATCTTTATTAGGTTTCTGAACAGCTTGGGGAGTGTTTTTGGCTTCATTTCCAAGGATGCTGTCAACAAGATCAAGATCCTGGTGGGCTACCTGGAGGGAGAGAACGGGTCTCAGTATGTCACCATCCAGTCAATGGTGAAGTATGAGCTGGATAATGAACTTGTGGACCTGACCAAGAGAGGCAGCCATCCCGAGTCAGGCTGCCGCACTCTCCTGAGGCTCCACCGTGCACTGAGGTGGCTCGAGCTCTTCCTGGAGCGCCTCCGCACCAGCAGTGAGGACAGCAAGACGTCCGTCATGTGTTCAGAGTCTTACAATGAGTCTCTCGCCCAGCACCATCCTTGGGTGATCCGCAAGGCCGCAGGCATGGCGTTCTGCGTGCTCCCAGGGCGTCTTGCTTTCCTTGAAGTGATGAATGTAGGCACACCTGAGCAGGTTGTAGCCATGCTCGGGGAAGCCCTGCCTCTAATCTCTGAGGTGTACCAGATCACAGAGGAACTTTACGCTCAAAATAACATGCTTGACTTACCGTAGCAGCAACAAGTGCTGTTATTTTAACATCTACATGAGTCAATATTTACTACTTGTTCATGCCGAACGGCTGTCGAGCTGGCTGCTGATCCTGTTTGGTGGTTTCAGTGGTATACATTCTCTGAACAGTGTTAATAATCGTTTCAATGACACTAATCTGTTACTACTGCATTACACGTGTTTAGTATAAAACTAGTCATATTTAAAATGCTGCATGTTTATATTTACTCTTTATAGTGCACTTCTAAATTATCTTTTTAATTTAAAACCAGAAGGGAACTGCAATGACCATGATCCTTTGCTCACCCTAACAGTAGTTACTGTGATAAACAATATTTAGAATTAGAGCTGCAATGATTATTGATAAACTGAACAGATTACATTTAATCTGCAACTATTTTCAGAATCATTTAACCATTGTCATACTTTTTAAAGCAAAATAACCATAATTTTTTTGGCAATGAAACAAAAAAATGCTGCTCTTGATTGTACAATGCAGTAAATTGTATTTGTATTCTTTTTGTATGGGTTTTACTTAGAGACCTGATAATGATTACAATTATATTATATTGAATTACACCAGATAATGTATTTATTTCTGTTGTCTTGTAGTTTCAAATCAGACAAAAACAATCAGCTAACACTAGTAGCAATTTGCAAAACACTACAGCCACAAAAATAAGGTGCCAAAATGACCAAAACATCAGTTAAAGTACTGAAAAAATGTGGATATATTGGATGAATTATTCTTAAAGGAATACAATCTTTTTTGGTAACTACTGAAACAAACGCTTTTAGTCGTGGACTCAGAGTTTTGAACTGGTTACGGTCTCAAGTCAACTTTTAATTGAATGTATAAATGACAAAATATGCTGTTTTACAAGAATGTACTGTACTTTATACAACATATGTACTACCATTTATTCAAACAGGATGAATAAACAAGGAAGTTTAAATCCACGACATTGATGGCTGTTTGATTATTGACCATTTCAAGTTACATTTGATCAAACAGTGTTTCAAAACCATACGTTTAATTGTCATTTTATTATCTTATGTGATTATAATGAGTTGTTTTTTGTGCGGTTCTTCTCAGTCATCAGGGCATTTCAATTAGCCAAGGTTGCTATCCCCAAACCTTTATTCAGTATTTTAATGAAAAGGGCTAACCGTCTCTTTATTTGGGTTCTGTAAACCTCATTGTTTCAAAGCTCCTGTTTCTCCTGTGAGGAACTTCTGGTATGAGTCGATTCTGGCAACCTCTGTGTACAAAGCAGTAGGCCTACCTCTTCTCTCTTTGCTAATTTTGTTTACTGTATGAGCAAAAAATCTCATCCTGTTTTCTTAAAGTCCAATGTATCGCTCATCATGAATCTTTATGTAATATTTAACAAAAAGGCTGTTTCTCTGTTTCTGCAGCATGGCGTTCAACACTTTGCCTGACACCTAACCTGTGGCAGCTGTTTCACCTTAGTAAAAAAATAACTTAATAGAAAAAATCAATGTGTATGCTGATGGTCTTGTTCACTTTTGTTGCTCTTAAAGAGGCATCTGTGGTATTTTTTAGTGTGTTTCATCACCAGCTTAAAACTCCTCATATGAGCTTTAAGTATTAAAAATAACCTGATAAACATTTCCCCCCTTCCATCTGAGTACTTCCTCCCCCACTACTTGTAACAGCTAGGGTTCCTCACGTCCCTGTCCCAACCTTAGTTCTAAATTATTTTATACATGTAGGAAAAGTCATGAACATTCAGGCAACAAAACAATGCTTTTTTGTTTGTTTGGGAGCTGTTAACCAAGGCTTGAACATCCACCTACTGTAGACCATAGGGATTATATTTAACAGATGTAGCTGCAGTTACGCACTTCGAACACAGGGGGTCTCCTCCCCGCCTTCAACCATTCAACCCAGGTGGTCGTCAAGGGAAACCAGACTGTCATGGTAACCTGGCTGACGCTTTAAGAAACTGCACTTCCTGTTGGTAAACTGCAAAAGCGACCAATTTAATACGCTGAGACTGTTTTTTCCCCACGGTTAACTTGTAGTTTAGCTTCAGGAATATTCACATGTTCCTTCATGTTCACAGGCAGCTTTTTTAAACGATCGTAACGGGGGTTAGCAGGTGAAGCTCGATATTAACTTAGCAATGACTTTCTCTACTCTTTTTTCGAAAGGCTGAAGACAGGAAACAAGCTGAGATCTTCTCACACTCTTCCGTCCTGTACTGAAAGAAAGGACCTTAACAGCCGCTTTGCAATGCATGTAACACGGCCAAAGTCCTCCAAAGGGCGAAGCAGACCCGCTGTGGACAGCTCTATGTTCGAGGATTTCACGGACTACAGCACCCAGAGGCCCCTTGTGTCTCCAGACTCTCCTGCCAGGTCGGATAGAAACCTCCGCTCCCAGTCCCAGCCTATAATGTGTCAGACTGGGCAGCTGAGCCAGGATGACGTCCTGCAGATGCTCCATCAGGCTCCCGCTGCTCCACCTCAGTCCTTAAACAAGTACAAGGTCCTTCCATCCATAGAGAGGAGACTTTCAGAGGTGAGCAGTCTAGACAAACACATGTCCAAGCTGCACCTGTCTGATGATGCTACCCTGCAGCAAAGGCAGGAGGGGCCACATCCCCCCAGAGTGAAAGCCAGCAGCTCTGCGAGGGACCTCCAAGTCTGGCCCAAGCCCCCACCTGATCCAGGACCACGAACAACCAAAGAAGCCTCTAGTAGTTTGCTCCTGGCTATCCGGGCACCTTGTGGCAGGAGGTTTCAGCAGCAATTTAACCCAGAAGACACCCTGCTGCAGGTAAAAATCAGTGCAGAGGCCATGTATGGAGTCCAGTATGCAGAGGCTTCAGTTGAGACCATGGATGTGCCACGCAGGACCTTCAAAGACATGGAGATGACTTTGGCCCAGTGTGGCATCGTCAACAGATCGGTTCTGTTCATTTCTCACAACGACAGCGAGGTGGAGAAAGAGTCAGGGTAATGATCAAGTGTTGATCGCTGTCTTAATCTGGATCATTTAAAGTCCTCCAGCACTCAAAAATGTTTCGTTAATTCTTTGTTGTCTCAGATGATTGACTGTCACTTTGCAGAAGGATGTGTGCACAGATATGCTCAAAAAGGGCTTTTCAGCAATATTAAAGGTAACATATTCTCCTCCTTTTCAACCAGTTTAAATAAGTCTCAGAGCTCCCCAAAACATGTCTTGATTGCCAAGAAGCTTACGACATACAAGGACTTTACCTTTGAGCTTCAGAGATTGACAATTAACACATCACAGAGAAAAAGAGAATGTAAGCAAAAAGCAGCGTCACTAGATAGAAACTTAAAAATCCTCAATACAAATATGAAAAGTAAATGAATGTGTAAAATAAAGCCATTGTTTTTAATGTAATGATGATAGAGCTGTACAGTTTGTGCATAAATGTGCAAGATAATGAACAGACAAATGTCTTTAAACAAACCTGCAGTGACCTTTAAAAATGTACAAGTCGAGCTTTTGTAACTTTTAATAAAACTTTGGAGCAATGACTTTCAGTAATTCATCTGATAACTTCTTTTACAGTTAAATTGAACAGACTACTTTAGTGAAATTCACTAAGATGTACTCTGTATGGTTGAGTAACGAGGGCCTGTATTCACAAACTGTTTATTTTTTTAGCTTAATTGTGATTTAGGAACATTCTCAGAGCAACACCAAGCAAGGAAGGGACAGAAACTTTATCTTAGCGAGGAGGCGTGGTTGACTTTTCAGAAGCTGTGATTGGTTGATCCAAAAAAATGTAAGAAAGTAATTCTCGAAAACTAGCATGATTTTGAAAGTAGCATTCCCTCGGTGCACCGTCTGCACTCACCCTCTCCCCTCTGAGCGCCCTTAAAAGCCACGCCCCTCACTTACATGCACAAGCGCCATTGGTCCAGAAGCGGACCTCAGCTCATGATTTGAGTGTGGGCTCCTGCATGCATGGGGTAGAGAACGAGCAGGGAGACAGGGAGACCTGATTGGTTCATCAGATTGGTACCTCGTGGCAGACATTGGTGGAAGTTTTTACAGGCTTACAACTGCTGCAGATGACGGATTTTCTTTGTTCCCTTTTCAGAGCACCTGAGTTATTAATTTCTGTCAGGACCTAAAGACAATTTCAACCAAAATCTTAAAAAGTGTATCTGGAGAAAATGACCAACCCTGCCTTTAAGGTCAATCTTGTGCATCAGTGAAGATTCCAGATATACTACTGCTTCAGGAAGTCTTGAAGTCGATGGCATTTTCTACCTTGTTTGAAACTCGTCTGCTAAATAAAATGTCATCAGTTATCAGAGGCACAAATGTTATACAAGCCTTATGGTACATTTTCTCCGTGTGATTATGCTTTTTATCTTCTTATTCATTGAATTGTTGCAGAGAATTATTTCCGGCTGATAAAGAGCAATATGTTCCTGATGAAAAGAGCAGGAAGCATGAAGAATGCTACATTTCTATTGACATCCAATTAAGACACACACTTTAGTTCACAACTGAACATTTACTCAAACAAAACAAACTGCAGAGAAGAGGCATGCTTCTTATCTTTTGAACACACATTAAGTTTGATACAGATAAATATTTTCTGGTCATATTACGTTGAATTAAGATTCCCAGCTGCAGATTAATTCTTTTAGACACGCCTATTATAATACGACAGCAAGAAACCGAACTGGTTCAACATACCACAGTATTTATTTATTTGTCTTTGGCCACACAAAAGCTGAGCCTCCGCTCCGGCTTCACAGCTTGATAGAGATATTAGGAAACTTGATAGTCAGCGGCTACTCTGGCATATAATCCTTGAAATGCTTCCAGTCCCTCTAGGATGTTTTATGTGAACTCAACCTTGCACAAGCCCTGCAAATGTCTATAGAGGACAATACTAAACTAATAACTAGAATTCACTTCAAATAATTCCACACTGCAAACAAACACTCTGTAGTATTATCACAACTGTTTCTCCGTGCTGTGTGAACAGCCCGTGTTGCTCTGGGAGACTCGCTTTAAGGCTTAAGGTGACTTCAGTAAACAATCCGAGTCGGACACATCAAATTAAATTCAAGTGAAAACTTTGGCACAATTAACTGCCGTGAAGTAAGTTTGCATAGTTGGCATGCAATTTTTCTTCTTTAAACAATAAAATGCAAACAATAAACCCTTGAAAGAACTCAAGTCAGAGTAACACTGCTTCAGTGAAGGTTAGTGCATGAAGCGAAGCATTCAGCTGATCAGGGCTTCTATCTCCTCAAGATTGGTGGTGTCAAGCTTTGTGATTCTTCTGTCTGTGAGGGAGGACAGAGCAATAAAAGAGGGTAGGTTATTTCCTTGTTTTACTTGATCAAACTGTGGGAAAAGCAAACAAACAGTAACTTACTGAAGTGCATCTCAATCTGGTTGATGACATCCATGCTGTGTTTGCTGTCCACCATGTTGACAGCAAACCCTCGTCTGCCGAAGCGTCCTGTGCGGCCGATTCTGTGCAGGTACGTCTCATTGTCGGCGTTTCCGTCAAAGTCAACTGGGAGATCAAAGTTGACCACGAGAGACACTTGTTCCACATCAATGCCTGAGATCAATGGAACCACACAACGTATGAGATCATCGGCACTGCCAAATAGGAGACGATGATTTGTTTTGTTTTAAATCTGACCCTTTTTTTTTTCACAACATCTTCCTCACCTCTGGAGCACACGTTTGTGGTCACCAACACTTTCTCCTTTCCATTCCTAAAGCGCTCAATAACAGCAGCTCTCTGCTCCACAGTCATTTCCCCGCTCAGTAACGCCACCTGGTGGCCCTCTGCGGTCAGGCTAGAAGCCAGCCAAGAAGCCATCTTGCGAGTCTAAAGAAATGTTCATGCACAATTGATTCAGTCACTTATTCTTGTCAGGGGATATTTTTCTGGAATTGGGAAATATATACATTTTACATAATTGTTTTTAAAGGAAAGTAACTGAGCCCTTCTGGTGTGACTTCTTTGTGATTCTTCTCGTTCTTTGTTTGGACTTATGCAGAAGGTAGGACTGATTGAAACTAAAAAAAACTCACGAGAAACTTCTTATTTTGAAGTGTATGTCTCTCCAGTAGCTGTTACATGGTGCTCCAAACATTATCTGTACTGCAACAGTTTCCTACAAGCTTTCCTTTCACCTTGAAATTGTGCCGTTGGGCAAGATGTCAGAGGAAAATTAAAGTTAATAATGAGAAAAAATGAAGGGATACTGATTATACCTGTGGAGTTGTGTGCACAATAAAAGAATGAGCGTTATGTCTAAGGCCACAAAGTTCAGCCCTAAATGGGGTTTTAAAGGCGGGGGAGGGGAATCTCGATTTTCCATTCATGTGTTATGCACTAAACCGGTTTAAAGCGCCGACTTACCTGGCAGAAGATCATGGCCTGTGCGATGGTGAGGCTGCCGTACAGATTACAGAGTGCCGTGAACTTGTCCTCCTTCTCTCTACAGAACACGTAGAACTGCTTGATGGTGTCGAGCGTCTCCTCCTCGCGTTTCAGCCGGATGATATTTGGCTCAGGAACCACCTGCTCTGCAAACCTCCACACGGAGTCCTCGAAGGTGGCAGAGAAAAGGAGCATCTGACAGTTCTTTGTTAGCTGTCTGCATTTGTACAAAGTAAAGCGGAAAGAAAACAATGTGATAAAAACATAAGAAGCTTGTTTCTGTTTTATCATCTTTGAAAGGTTTCTCTGAAAGGAACAAACCTGTGGATGCGAATGCTCTGGTCCCGGTGACCCTGTGTGGCAATCATCACATCAGCCTCGTCCAGAACAAACATTGTGATCTTCTTTGGGTCAATGAGCTTATATTTGGTGCACCAGTCGAGGACTGTGCCTGGTGTTCCAATGACAATCTGCTCCTGCAGCTTGACGCCTCGCCCCACTGAACAGAATGCAAAAAGTCATGAAGCAGTATATCAAACATGACTCTCTAATGACTTCATCAAACACAACCACAATAATTGTCCCATTCTTACATCTGTTGCCCCGAATGGCGTATGCCAGCTTCACATCAGGATAAAACTTCCCCATGTGCTCAATGACTTGACCGATCTGCAGAGCAAGCTCGTATGTTGGAGCGATGCAGAGGCACTGAAAGAACATACTCGTTTTTAATGATGAGAATTTATCAGCTTATGAAGTATTTGAAACATCTAGCAGTGAACGTGGACACTGAAACGCTGGAGATTTCTTGTAACGTTTACCTGAGTCCATTCATTTTCTGGATTCACGTGACTGAGCATGGCCAGAGAAAAAGCCGCAGTTTTACCCGTTCCTGACTGCGACTGGGCGATCAGATTCTGGGGTCTGCAACCAAAGAAGACACAAGCATTAGGAAATGAATAAATCAGACACTCAGGTGGGAGGAGGACTTTTATGACCACTCCGATGATCGTTTACATTAACATTAAGGCGCAGTAGAAACAGTTCAGCCTAAGGAAACATAAAAGTTAATCTGGTCTGATTTAATGTCATTTAAAGTTCTGCTCCAGCAAAAAGTGTAAAAGTGATTTATTAGTTATTAAGACAGTTTCTCACAAGGAGATGCAGCCTTTACTGTCCATAAATTATATCAAAAAATTATATTTGGAGTATCTGTCAGATAAACAAGAAATCGGACAGATATTTGGATTCGCTTTTTTTTTTTTTTTTTAAATTAACTTAAAAACATCCAATAAAAAAAGAAAAAAACAACTCTTGTTCTTAATGCCACATTTGCTTTAAACATTTATTTTCTCCTGTGTGATGTTGATCCAAAAGTAGCTTAAAATTACTCAAACATAGTTTACATGCATCTCACACACATAGGCATGCTAAGTCTTTTTGATGCTCACATCGGTCACAACATTATTCAAAACTGGAGGAGAGAATAAATAGTGTTGAGTCAAGTTGATTAACCCTCAAAATCCTTTTAAAATGATTTCCATAATTAATTATTGTTGATTATTTCTTCTTTTGAACAATAAATAAAACACAACACTAACAAACACCTGATATACATCTCCCAAAGTTCAAGGTGATGTTGTTAAGTTGCCCATTTTGTAAAATCAACACTTGCATTCAGAGATTTTTCATTTACGAAGCTAAAAGAGAGAAGAAAAGCACATCTGCGAATGTTAAACGAGAACATGATCTGTATTAAACCTATGCTACATATTCATTATTACCAGAGTTAAAGGGAATGGTGGTAATCGGCTCATTTTATCAAAGCAATAGTCCAAAATTTAAATATATTCAATTTTTAATCACATAAAAATCTTAATATCTTCGAACCTCAGTCAGTAAACACGGAATTTTCCTTCTATTAGCGTTCACATTTGATCACTAATTTAATGTGCATTGGCACAATTTTAATAACTTGTTTCAGGGGGAAATTAAACGAGTGAAATGCACTCACGGCTGTGCCAACATCATGGGTAAGGCGTTCTCCTGGATTCTGGATGGTCTGTTGAAACCCATGTTGTACACACCCTTCAGAAGCTCAGGTTTCCTATTGATCATCAAGAAAGAAAGAAAAAGTCAACTGTGGGTGGATGCTGGGGGGGTCTATGCACCTGTTTGGGAGGGGAATTACAGTCCCACTCACAGCCTGAGCTCCTCAAAGGTCTTCACTGAGTACAGAGGAGAGGTGGGGTCCCTCTGCAGAACCTCCACCTGATTCCTGTTGCGGACTAGAGACCTGCGAATCAGTTTATTCAACAGGGACTGCTCAGCCAGGTCCACTTTGTCCCCTTCGGCTCGCACACCTCCATTTTCTTTTCTCTCTGGCACCAGGTTGCCTGCACAGATGGGATGGGGGGGGATACACCATAAGCACCTTTAAACACATCCAGGACTAAGTGGTACAATAATGAGATAGATATTTATAAAGTTACCATTTATGTCTCCTCTCATATGGCGTGGACCCCGCACTCTTTCCAATTTTTTGGAGAAGTCAAACTAAGACAAACACATTGTTAGCTTTACAATCGGCCTGTGAGTTAGCCAGTCAGCACCATCAGTCATGTAGCATTTTTAGCTAACCTGCTATCTCACCATCAGCAGGTTCATTTGATATAACGGGTTACCTTTTCTTTCTTTTTTTGAGCCGTAGGTCACCTTTACATTTACCTGCTTTGCTGGAGTTGTAGCTTCTTGAAAGTCGACAGCCACGGCCCACGAGTCGCCAGACATTTTCAAACTTTTTTTTTGCTGCGTGTTTCTTTCGAGAACAAACTACACTTTTATCAAAAAGTTTGATGTCAGCGTGAGAGCGACGAGCCGCTGCTGACCTGCCTGGACCACACCACTGATGCTGCTTTCAGGAACATAGGAAATATGTCAACTTAGGAGTCTGGGTAAACAAAAAAACCCAATCAATTAAGATTAATTAACTTAATTAAATCAAATAACCGAGGAATTTGTGATCTTTTGAAACGTCCCTTGACTTTCGATGGGGAAAGCTCAGAAGAAGTTTGATCTACATTATATTTGACGCTTTGACGGCTGTTTTACTATTTCTCTCTGCTTTGTTGATTAAACCAGTAACATATCTTTATTTAGTGTTGTTTTACCTTTTAAATAGAACAGTTAAACAAAATAGCTCCTCGTGTTTTTAGAGCTAAAAATAACGCCTTAGTGCATTATTTATTCTATTTACGAGGTTTAAAATTAACCCCTGAAGGTAGCATATTACTCCCAGCCTGTTTACAGATGAACCTGCTGACACGCCTATGATGACCATAGACTGTGATGATGACACATGATAAGGTATTTAACCAATCAAGAAAAAGTCGACTTAACTTTTCTTCCTCGAAAATCCCTTGACATCTTTCTCACCTTTTGTTGCCATAATGTGTCTTGTACAGCCTGCGATTATAATTCACCTCAATGCAAATGTAAGTATAAAATGTCACAGATTTTACACAGGATAATAAATAGGCTACTGATCGTTAGATGTGGCTGATGCAAACATCTAGATGAGGGAGGATACAGTTGATAGCCATAATGAATTGAGGTTAAACATCTTTAAAACAAAAACTTAATTTGATTAAAAAAAATATACCTCCTCTAGTCGATTTTCATCATCATTGGTGCATGACTTACTGTAGTAGGCTACAATCGCTTACAATGAGACTAATTAGACCCAGCACTGTAAAATGTAGTGCCAAAGATTGCAATAGCCTTGCATGTGTCAAGTTACAGGTTCTAAATAAGCTGTGAAAACCTATTCAAAATAATCATTTAGAAATGGACCACATGGGGCCGCAGAATAAAAGACAGAATATACATACTCCACAAGTGGAGGATTTAATAACATAAACAATATGTAGGCATACTGTGCTCAATTGTGCAGGACATAAAGAAGTCTCAGAAATAGTAAATTCAACAACGTTGCCTGCCATGCATGGACCTCCAAAAATTAATCAATGAATGAGATGCATTCAATGAACAATACAGCTATGGTGAGTGCTGACACTGCTACCTGCTAGTTAGTGCTAACACTAACATAGGCTATACACTTCTTCCAGAGGTTGGCGTACACTTTAGTGTCAGTGTAATTTTTGTAGTGCTGTTGGATTCTTGGATGAAAGACACTGCTACATTGGGTGTTTTTTCTACCCGGGATACTGATTAAATTAACACCATAACACTGGGTCAAAGCACCCCATTTGTAGGGGGTCAGGCTAGGTCAGGTTAACCCATTATTGTGTATCTTTTTTAACCAATGTTTTCCAGTGAGAAATGGCAATATTGTCAGCCCTGTAGCGCAAAATCAGGTTGTAATTAATACAATATGCTTAGATTTGAGTTGAATTAGCGGCATTAAGTATGAATGTGTGTTTGTGACCGTCTTTGAGAGGTTGAGGCGCTGATAAGAAGGGAGAGGAAAGGGGAGGGGAAGGGGTGCCAAGTGTTATTGGCTGCAGGTTGATTCAATTTGGAGGCGGATGTTGAGTATCAGCCAACCCACCCACACACACACACACTCTTACACACAGAGATAATCTAGATTTGGCAACCACCAAAATGACTTTATGAACACTCATTAATTGCCATGGTAACCTAAGGAAAACAGATTGATCAAAACGAGTGATCAGAATATATAGACAGCCAAACACCCACATTGGATTTAAACATTGACAGCTTTCCGATCACACAGGAGGGAGGAGGGGTGAGAGATTAAAGGTGATATGGGGTGGGGGGGTGCATGCAGTGATCCCTCACCCACACATCTGTTTCTCTTCTGGTGTTTCACTAGCATGTCAATCACGCTCACTGTGGGCTATTAAAAAGCATACCTGAATGGATTGTGTTTTCATCAGGGAGGGCTGGGGTGAGTCGGTGGTGATGATGCTGTGGATGTGACGGAAAGGGGGATGTTTATTGGAAGACCTATGTCCCCTCTCCCTCTCTGTCTGTCTCTCTCTCTCGCTCTCTCTCTCTCAAATCCTTCTAACTCCAGCATCCACAGGGAAGAGGGGGAGGAAGAGGAAAAGAGGGAGGAAAACAAATGAAACTGTTTGTTGTTTTTGCAACCACATGTTGCTGTGCTTGATTGCAGCAGCTTCTCCACCAACCTTTCCCTCTCTCTTTGCGCTGTGCATCCAACTAACAATGTGGCCGCTGCATCTGTAGCTTCTACCACCTGTGGCAGCACTCCCGTTCCCTCTATACGCCACAGAGAGAGAACAAAAAAGGGGTGAGCTGAGAGAGGTCGGAGAAGAGGAGGATATCTTTCATGATAAGTGGACTTGTGACAAGGAGAGATCCACGCTGCAAACCCAGCTGACACAAATGAAAGGTAAGATTAGGAGGCAGATATTGTGATCATATCAGATGCATTGTTATTGCTGCAGTGTTTCTTTTTGATGATGCATATTTTATCCATCTCTGTCACATATTTCAAATGAAGAAAAGGTTGACTAGATAGATCATTAAAACTACCGGTGATGCATGTTGATTTACGCTGTAAACAGATTTCCAGACACGGTGTTCCAACAGGTGGTTAGCGCAGCAGCAGCAGCTGCTCTCTGTTTTTGCCACTAATGAGTGCAGAGGAGTGTGGCATTGCTGATAGAAAATATGGAGAGTTGATGGTTTTGCTGGTGTTTTAGCAAACCCCCAGAGAGAGGCTTGGGGATTCATGTGACGGGAGAGAGGCATCCTGGGACTGCCACTTTTAACACTAATTACTAAAAGCTGAAAGACCGTAGAGTGAATGACATCTTGGAGGGAAACACTGTCAAATGTAGTTTTATAAAGCGTGAAACTAAGTTATGTAGAATTCAATGTGGTGGATCTTTAATTTCACATAATTGATGTTCTCTGTATCTCTACAATAAATTTGTCATCTTATCACTGCCAGCGTTGGGTTAGTTTGCAGCTCAACAGTGCTTTCATTTGTCTTTTTATTAAGTCTTTCTTTTTTCACCTGTATGAGTAGATTGTTTCCGTAGAGGGACAAAGGCTCAATTTGCTCATGACTGGACACATGATGGCACTGTTGAGGCGAACACCAAATAGTAATTACATCTCTATGACCTTTTCCTCACCGTAACTAACCATTTGGTGCCTGAATCCATGGGTTGACCATTAAAGAGACTGATTGATTTTTTTATTGATTTGGACAGGCTTCTTATGCAGCCAAGGAGGGTGAAGGGAAGTTTTGTCTGTTGAGACTAGTTTGAATTTTCTAAGTGCTATTGAAATGTTTTCGTGAGGTGAAACACAAAAAAAGATTGACTGGTGTTTAATTGCAATCAGTAATGGTATCAAAAATAAATGCACTCTTCACAGATGTTACTGGTCAGTCTGCAGGCAAGCAATCAAGCAGGCAGAGCTGTCTCTATGGAAATTGCTTTCGTCATAACACTTCCTATCAAGCCTGTGCTGGGGATCTGGTCGTGCAGCAGACACAGACCCTTGACAGCACATAACCAAGATTGCTTGTACAGGAGAGGGCATTAACAATAAAGCGCAGCACAGAGAAGAATAGAATTATAACTTGCATAATTAGCTGCTGTGCTGTCCTCCATGAAATTAATCTGTATATCAGGTTTCTCCTTTTACTGAATACTGTTTTCCTCCTGCTATGTTGTGTTGTGATGATGAAACTGCCTTAAATTGCTCTGACCTTTATCTACCGGTGTCACCCAAAAGCCTTCTTGATTTTACCTCGGCTCTTATCATGAAAGATGATTGAGGTTGGGATATCTATAAAGCCAACTTGACTGATTTGATGTCCAAAGCTGCTTTCATCTAGTTCTGGGTTCAGTAATGAGACACTGGCTTGTGTTTGATATCATTGCTAGGTAACTAAAAGGGGAAAAAAGAAAGAAAAAAAGTATTTCTGTGTGGTTGGACAAGCGAATCGCACTAGCTAACAATTTTAACTAGTTAGGCTTTTTGCCTTTATTAGACAGGACAGCTGATGACAGACATGAAATGTTGGGAGGAGATAGCAGGAAATGACATGCAGCAATGGGGCCGAGGATTCGAATCCACGGGTGGCTTTGTTGAGGACTATAGCCTCTGTACATAGGGCGTGACATAACCGCTAGGCTAACGGCGCACCAGTTAGCCTCCTCCTAGGTATATAGCATGAGCAGTAACCTAGATTTATTACGCAGGTATCTGTGCCTGGTTGTTATGTGTATTAGTAGCAGAGGCTTCATTGTTGGTTCACAATAACAGCCAGACTATGACCCAGAAACTTTGTTTTTGTTACTCTGGCTAATTGGAGCTAACTGGCTAATTTGAACAGTTGTTGGGCTTGCTAGCATTGAGTCAATAAGTTAATTTCTATGATGCTACAATTAAACTTGAATTATTGAAAAAAAGACAACAATGTGAAAAGATGGTTTGGTATATTCCTTTTTGATATTGAGCATTCTGCTAGTGACAGATTTCATTAACTGATGGATTTTTTTTGTCATACTTTGGCAACAAACCAGAATCCTAAAACCAGCACCATGCCTGGACTCATTAACAAGGAGAACCGGAGCGCCCTGCCCCTCAGCGTCTCTGACATCACTTCCTGTGTCAGGGGTTACACTCTGGCCATGTCAGCCTCTATGACTTATGAAAACATTGAGGATCATGCAATCGAGGGTGAGTGCGTGCACTACAGGAGACTAATTTGTTTACATCAGCTATGTGGATGCCAGTTACTTTCAACTACTATCCGCTCTGAAACACACTGTTGTGAAATTCAGTATGATAGACTGAATATGTTTAGTTTAATTGCTTATTTGCTGCCTCTGGTTCATGCCCTTATTTTTGTGTTTTCTCTCCTCTTCTCTGTCAGGGATGTTCATTTATCCACTGGAGGAAAATTCCATTGTCGTGGGGTTCGAGTCAATGATATCCAGTCAGATTATAACTCTGCAAATCAAAGACAAGGCAAAAATTGACGACTGTTATCTGGATTGCTGCAACACATCTAATGGAGCCCTTCAGAGTGGCAGTGGTAAGGTTAAAGCTCTTCTAATCAAAAGTGTTATAGTATTTTTTTATTAGCTAGATCCACATATCCGTGGGCGTTTGCAAAGGCCAATCCTCACTGTCATAGCCAGGGTACAAATTACTAGGCTATGTGTGAGAGGACTAAACAGAGAAAAGACTCAATGAAGTCACAGAGAATAAGAGTTCCCCATCATCTCTTTGGATTCTTCAGTTTATTGTTTTTAGTTATGTCCTACCACCTAACTGTGTTGATTCTCTGTCAAGTCTCGGTAAGTGTTTTCAATGATTAAACTCAGATAAACCCGCTTAACACTACCTGTTCAGCATCAATCGGACATACAAATATTGAGGTATAATGTTGCCTACCTTTCTACTCCTAATGAATGGCAATGTTAGTTTGTGTCTGCCAGATGTTAATAGGTAATATTTACTCCAAATGCATGAGATTCAAGCTTGTTGTGCTGCCCCCAAGTGCCCAAAAATAATTCCAATGTACGCTAAAGAGGCTCTCCACTGATTTCTTGTCTCCTCATAAGACTTCTGTCTAATGTGTTGTGTTATTTAATTTGTGTGTCATGATGGATGTCACTATCTCGTTATCTCGCTGAACCTGAATCTGTGTGCTAAATGTCGCATGCGTCATCAGTTTGACATAATTATAGGTTAGGTTTAGGTAGAAACGGGCAAGGTAGTTCAGCATAATCAGTGTTCGAAAATATGACATTAAGGTATGGTACTTCACGTAAACAAAGAAGTAGAGAAACCCTTGAAATCGGATGATGACTAATGCAAGCCCAAGGTTTTACTTAAGATGCAGCTGACTCAATTTCAGAGCTCCCTCTTACAGACACAGGAGAGAAATCACCTTGAAAGTTGTAGTAGATTGGCGTAAATGTTTGTATACTAATCTTGTCTGGTGTTCCAGCCCACATAGTGATGGATGAGGATTTGGAGAGAACAGTGTTAGTGGTTAACCTCGGTATCATCCCGCCCATGGAGACAGTCCATGTGCTGGTTAGCACCTCCTCTGAGCTCTCCACCCTGCCCAATGGAGGCATCAAGGTCTCCTCCCCACCAGTGTGTACACCTCGAGTGCAGAGGACCATCAATGAGGAGCAGGGACTTTCTCCAAACTTCTCAAGAACGTAAGAACAAAAAGATTCCCTGAAACAACTAAAGGCCTGCTCATATTTTTGTTATTGTAGTGTATTTTGAAGCTGGATTTAACACTGAATTTCTGGTGCAAAAGTCATGTTTTTTTTAAAGCTGCATTTTATGTAAATATGCTGTGTTTCTCCTAGGCGTGACAGGCACACCTGTGCCTCAAGTCCTCACGATCAAACTCCCAACACCCCTCAGCTGTGGCTTGCTTCACTGCTGGAGGAGGAGACCATCAACTCCATGGACTACGAGTTTAACTTCCAGCTGGAGATACGGGCTCCCTATCTCCTCGCAGGTCAGAAACCTTACCAAAAATAATCACGTTTGATAGATAATTTCATTTAGGGCAAATCAACTTGTCAAGGGTAAATTTCGTCCGTAAGATTTCAAGACGTCAAACCTTTGTAGTCTGTTTGTATAATGGTTTAAGAGGCCTGGTCACTTGAGCTATCTTGATTAAAAGCATTGTATCCCAGGGCTCCTTGAAAGCTTTCAACTCTGCAGTAAGAAGTTGTAGTTGTGACGAATCCTGCAGTGAAGTGCACTTAAAAAAAACTGCTCTCTTGTGTTAACTTGGAAAAACATAGACCTAGATTTGCTCCTTTTGTTCATGCTGTGAGTAAGAAGATTGATAACAGGAAATGGGGGGAAACAGCTAAACTGGCTCTGTCCAAATGTACCAGTGCCTCTAAGGCTCGTAAAATCTACTCTTTATATCTTACCTCTTCAATCAGGCAACGAGAAGCAGGGGTGTGTCCAGACTTTTTTTGACTGGTGGGGCCCACCTAGGGCCCTGACTTGTGCAGGGGTGGCATGAGGTTTGTGGGCACACATGCAAATTAATTTCATTTTTTTTAATTGGAAGCATGCAAATAATTTATTTACAACTGAAAGTACTAACAACAATATAAACTACATTAACACATGAAGACAAGCTACCAGTAGCCTGTTGAAAACAGCCACAATAGTTGATTTTAATCTACAGTAAATCCAGCCTCTGATTAGGCAAATAGCCAATCATAGATTTGGAATTTGGGGTGGCACCTGGGGTGGTCAAACAGATGAGCAGAGCAGAGAGAATCACTCCCATGATACCCTGCGAGCCTCAACGTCATCTTTTGTTATTGTTTTGATTGAGAGACCCCTAGCGGCGTATTTTACATACTGTACGTTTAATCCCATGTGTCAATAAGGAAGCGTTGGACCTGCTTCCAGGCAGATTTGTTACCTTTGAACAGAGACAGGCTGGCTGTTTTCCTTGTTTCCAGCCTTTATGCTAAGCTAATAGCGTACTGTCTATAACCTTATTTATCAAACCAACATGAGCGTCAATCAGACTTTATATCGAACACTCACCTGGAAAGAGGGAGAAGTCTATTTCACAACATCAAATTCTCATGGAAGTGCAGTTAATATGAAACTACAGCCAATTCACAAATAGCTTAAGAAAAACAATGAATGCTAGTTATAATTTTGTGTTCTCATAGATATGATATGATATCGGGGGGGCTGTGGCTCAGTGGTAGAGTCGGTCATTTCTCAACCAGAAAGTTGGGGTTTCGATCCCCAGCTCCTGCAGCCTTGGGCACGACATAAAATCGCAAATGTTTTCCTGCTGCTTCGTTGGCAGTGTATGAATGTGTATGAATGGGATTAATTAAAACTGAAAGACACTTTACATAGCAGCCAATCAGTGTGTGAATGGGAAGGTGTGTAAAAGTGCTTTGAGTAGTCAGACGACTAGAAAAGCCAAGTCCACTTACCATATCAGTGGGATATGCTGGTTTGTGATTACTATTATTACTGCAGGTGGGCTATTTAATCTGCTGGTTTAATAACAGGTTGTTGTCTTGTGTAGGTGTAGAGAGTCCGTCTCATGCTATCCGAGCTGATGCTGACCCTCTGGCCCGCTCTGCCACCAGCGTCGTGATCACCCTAGCTGACAAGTACACTTACGACTGTCCTGTGGAAATCCTCATCTACCCGAGTGGTGAGTCCTACACAGCCTCCAAACACACTGACATCTCAGCCCTGCAATTATTCTCTCCACTTCTCTCAAGTACAATATTTTGAAATTGTTTATTTCAGCGCTGTCAGGCTTCTTTTACAGGTTTTTGTGTGTGTGTGTGTGTGTTAGGCTCATAAAGAGATCAGTTGTGAGGGGATTCACTGCCTCACTTTTTGTGCATGAGTGCCTCATCAGGAAAAAAAATTGCCCTCCTCTTATTATTTTATGACATACCAGCAGACTCAGACTTCTTTGTGTGGGTGTGCATTGTCAGGGTTTTTTTCCCCCTGCACTCTCTGTCTTTCTCTCACTGCCTTCTTGACCTACAGTATGTGTGGGCCAGTTGTCTCCCAGGGGCAGGAGTGAGCGCCGCCCTCGCTGATCCTCTTATGAAGGTTTCCTTAACAAACAGAGCAGCTGCCAGTGCTCGGCAATTTAATTCAGCTCAGACCGGTGCTCCTGTTTCAATCACGATATGGATGCTCAGCTTGATGGAGACATGGGGGAAACTGAGCTGCATAACAGACATGTCAAGTAAATTATTCAAGGGTTCACTTGGATATTTTGTAACATTATAAGAACTTAATTTAATACTTTTTTTCATTGCCATATCAAATGATGAAAGATATCGATGAAAACCAGAAAGGGGGATAAGGCGACATGTTGTTCTAATGTATGCATACATCATTCATATTTCATTAATATTCATAAGACATCTTTGTCGGTATTTCCCTGCAGAATCTAACAACAATAATTACCCATAATATCATGAACTACAAGGTCCGTCAGAGAGCGCTGACCTCTGACATGATACGTGAATCTGCAATTGCAATCAGTATAGTTGAGTGGATATCACATACTAAACATATATTTGTGGAAATCAGAAAACACTTCATTATCATGTCCATAGACTTAAATATGAACTGCTTGGATGGAAACGAAATGATGAAAATGGCTCGTAATGGAAGAAAGTTGTTACAAAAAGCCAATGCTCAAAAGAAAGAAACTTTGGGGGTTAGATCCACTTTGATGTAGAAACTGATTCTACAATTTGGATGATATTGCTTGTCTGTAAGGCAAACATTTTATTGGTTCCTTCCTCAACAATGCCATACTGTTCCACAAAGTTTTATTCAAATGTGACTTAATTTATAGATGATCCTGCTGACAAAAAAACTTGAAAACAAACAAAGGTTCTTAATCATTAAACATATCTTGGACTTGGCTTCAGAGATGACGGAGACATGATAGATAAGGCCCTGTGTCCACCTAGCGTTTTTTTCCGGGCAGAAAAGCGCTGGCTGTACGCTCTGGAGTGTTTGCATGAAGCGTTTGTTCGCGGAGAGGAAAAGTGCTGCACGTCCGTCCTGTCTCTATGACAACAGTCTGTTGACAACGGCCGCTGTATGACCGACACGGCTCCGTTACTTTTTACTGCATGTTTTATGCTTGAGATAGTGTTTTACCCCAGCAGACACGGAGCAAAGAGGATGTGGGTACAAGATATGATCCGTAGGAGGCTTAAATACGAGGAATACCATACATTTGGAAAAGAGCGCCGGTGAAGTCAACGGCGCCTTTCTGAAAAGTTGAAAGATTTTCAACTTGAGCGTTCGAAGCGGCCGCACAAAAGCTGAAAACAACTGAAAAAAGACGCAGGCGCTCAGAAAAAAAACCGCTTGGTGGATACAGGACCTAAATTAACCGATTTGAAACCAACTTATTCACTTTTTTTTTTTTTTTTTTTAAGATTTATTTTTGGGCTTTTTGTGCCTTTATTGGAGAGACAGGACAGTGGATAGAGACAGAAATCAGGGAGAGAGAGAGTGGGGATTGACATGCGGGAAAGGAGCCACAGGTTGGATTCGAACCTGGGTCGACCGCGTTGAGGACTATAGCCTCCATTTATGGGACGCGCGCACTAACCACTGTGCCACCAGCGCCCCTTTATTCACTTTTTATTTCAAGGTTCACATTTGGATTTTACTCACGGTTTAAAGTCTGGATCAAAAGTACTCAGGATTTCCTTTAGACAGATTTGACTTAAACCTCCTGTGAGGAGGAACGTTCAGTGTGTGTTGATTTTGGCGCCCCCTTGTGGACAAATGACAACTTTTATCTCTTTGCTGGTTTTGTTTAAGTAGTTGTTGTTTTTTCAATCTCATCCAGCTCATTTACACTCATTGTCAATATTTGCTGTAAAGTCCGTTTTGGTAGCATGATGTCAGTAATTCTGTTGGACACCTACCCTGGGCAGCAGTTTCAGGCATTAACTATTTCAAAATAATCTTTGTATTTGCGGATGGTCTTGTTTGTCATCAAAACTATTATTTAGTTTGTTTAACAACAAGTTAAAACCTCCTCACAGGAGCTTTAAATCACACGTACAAATATTTTACTATAATGATATTTCCTGGAGCTGGCAAGTTTAATATTCAGAACCTGTTTATGTACACTTAAGGAAGGAGAGATATCCAAAGAAAATATAAATGCCTTTTCAGACTCAGAGGCCCTACAGATCTAATAAAGAGAAACAGCTTACATCCCCAGGGTGTTCTTGACCCTCTGAGTAAATTGTGTTTTTCTTTACATAAATATCCGATTAATTCTCCTTTACACATTTCCATTTCCTCCCACACGCTCTTCTGCTACCTTGTGTCATTTCCAGACATTGTCCATCAGTTTTATTGTGTGTCTGTAATAGTTATGTCTGTGTCCTTTCAAACTGTGTCGTGTCCCCGCAGAACCTCATTTGCCTCATGTGCTCATTGAGAACGGAGACATGACGCAGGAGGATTACGACGAGTTCCTTCATGGCCGAAGCGATTTTATCAAGGCCACCAAGAAGGACTCCAGCAACGAGAGGAAAGTGAGTGTCAGCCACATTATTACCTTTGCCTTAACCCATGGCAACAATGAAGACTACAATGCAATATCATAAACAGATACCTTTTCTGCAAAGCTGCAGTGTTCATATCCCATTATTTTGTATTAAAGAACATCAATAATGGAATCAAGTACTGTGCTTTCACACACCACTGGAACAATGTCAACAAATACTGAAAATGATATTCTAAGCAAAGGTATTTTTGGAGTTTATTGCATCAATCGTATAAGCTTTTGATTGAGTCCAACCTACGACATGAGGGTGGTTGTACATTGTTAAAAAAAATCCTTTTATTCTCAGACAGAAAGCAGAATCTGGAGCCTATTGATGTTATACTCTTTGAAACCTTTGCCCTCAAACCCTTTTCCTTGACTTAAGATATGGATATCTTCATTTGGCAGAATAGATTTTCACAATTCAGGCTGCCATGTAACGAATATCTCTCTTTCTTCTTTTAAAAGTTGAAGAGCAAAGATTGCCCTAACCATCTTAGAGATGTGTCCTTTCACGTCTCTTATATGATGAGGTTGTTAAGTGACCGGCAGACCTAAACAGGGGAAACAAAGAGAGAGAGAGAAAGAGAGAGAGGGAGAGCACTTAGCCATAAAAATGTGTTTCTATGGAAACACTCCAAATGCTCGCCTCAGTCTGCCCGGAATTTCCTGCACATCTAGAATAATTGATGTGCTCTCTCTATCGACCTGATTACTTGCCTATTTTTTTGTCTCTCTCTTGCCTTCTTTGAGTGTTAAAATGAAGCTTCCTCAAATTCTGAAAAAGAACAGTTATCTAAAGAGCCACATTATTTCCTGCTTTTGATTTTTAGTCCTCCGCCTTGTTCACAGGTGGATATCATTCACAGGCGCCTCCATAAAGACATCCTCCACAACCCTGTGGTCATGTTAAACTTTTGTCCCGACCTCAAGTCCATCAGCGCCGACCTGAGGAAGGTTCATGGCGAGTTCATCTTCCTCATTGACCGCAGCGGCAGCATGAGCGGCGTGAACATCAACCGTGTGAAGGTATTTGAAAGTCAGTGTGGTGTGCCGTGTTGTATTTTTCATCATTGCAGAAACGAACATACATGATGGCACGCACTGATTTACATATAAATTGCCATACATCTCACATGATAAGCAGTTAAGAGGTTGCATTTTAAAAAAAAGAAGATATTTGCAGATTACACAGATTTTGAGAGAGAAAGAGAGTGGTGATTGACATGTGGGAGAGAAGCTGCAGGTCAGATTCGAATCTAAGGCCTCCGTATATGTGGTGCAACCTAACCGCTAGGCCATCTGTACCCCATGCGAGACTTTCTTTTTAAAACTGTTTGAATGTCATTTGGCTGCTCGTGCACCGACCTTGCCTTGTGATGAGTGGCTGACTGGTGTTGATTTGTGACTCAGATTTAGGCTTTTAGTGGATGTGTCTGATAGTACAGAGTCTGGGCTTACAGCCAGGGCAGTGATGTAGTGACTATTTCTCTTGAACACTGATCTTGCTGGAAATCTTGCAATATTCTTTTTGAGATAAGATTAAAAACGGCCAATTGAAGTCTTGCTTTGTTAATGCACCCAAGCTGCCATTTTCACAATAGATGGCCTGCTCTTTCTGCTCTTCACCTAAGTGAAGGTTCAGATAAGTGGTTTCCCTCTGAAAACTGCAGCAGAAGAAGCAGTGAAGGATGAAAGGACACGGCATGATGCCACTTTCCATTCACTCCTCTCATCGAGAAAATCTGCTGTGAGGCGATGACAGCTGTGTAGAGAGCACTGTGCTTCCATTAAAAGAGACATCAGCAGACGTAGACGTAGCTGTACCGCCGTGGAGATGATCAAAAAGTTTAACCGAACATTAAGCACCTAATGAGCAGAAGAGGTTTTGTCTTTTATTTTCACAGTCAATGTCCTGTTCTTATATTGTGGACCTGAACTTAATCTGCTCTCTCTCTCTCTCTCTCTCTCTCTCTCTCTCTCTCTCTCTCTCTCTCTCTCTCTCTCTCTCTCTCTCTCTCTCTCTCTCTCGCCCTCTTAGGATGCCATGGTGGTGATTCTGAAGAGTCTGGTGCCTGGCTGTCTTTTTAACATCATAGGCTTCGGCTCAACTTTCAAATCACTTTTCACAACCAGTCAAAACTATGAGGAGGTAAAGTGTAGTGTGTACGTTGCATACCTACTCCCTCATTCATTGGCTGGGAGGAACACATTCACTCCCTACCCAGAAATGTCCCGAGTCAACCAGAAAATCCTTGAAATCTTAAAACTTGGCAATACATTGCTGGATGATGTATAATCTAACTTGATACAGAATTCATGGTCATTTTCAGTACTATGTGAGTACAGTACTTTTATGAACTACAGAATTTATTATTGTGCAGATACCTTTATGCTGTCCTCTACAGTAGGTGCTGGATGCCTATCAAGGGTTAAACATTTACAAAGACATCAACCTTAACTTAATCTGACTGTGATCGCTCTGCAGCAGGATCCGCTGAACTCCTTTACTTAAGACTCTTAACACAAAATAACACTAGGCAATTCTTCCTCACTCTATGTCAGTGTATTTGCAGAATTAAAAATAACTGTACAGTAAGTCAAGAAACTGAAGTTTATTTTTCTTTCTCAGGAAGCCCTGGCGCTGGCTTGTGAGTATGTCAGGAAGATCAGAGCTGACATGGGGGGCACCAACATCCTGGCTCCGCTCAACTGGATCCTGAGGCAGCCGATGTTCAGCGGACACCCACGCCTGCTCTTCCTTCTCACTGACGGTGCCGTCAGCAACACGGGCAAAGTAATCGAGCTGGTTCGCAGCCATGCACGCCACATCAGGCAAGTACTAATGCTAACGGAATGACTCTGATAGCTCAATGAGTGACATTGTTAGAGAAAGAAGTGTCTAAAAAGAAGCTTATCAAGGTATCTTGATAGCAAAAGTACACATTTAATGCTAAATGTAACTGCAGCTGTTGTTAGATGTAACCAGTATGGGCATAATTATGTGTTGGAGGAAACTGCTCGGTTATGCATTTACAGTAAGTGGCATCTGTAGCAGTAACAGCACAGGCACAGAAGCTGCTGTGTAAAGCAAATGCCAATATATTCCTCTTTTGTTTATTTCCATTATGCAAATAAAAAGCATCACTAAAGGATGAATTCACATCCGGGGATTGTCTTGGGTTAAGACTAAACACCTGGCGGTGGAGCTGTAATCCTCTCAAAATTAAATCTGGGTACATGCATTGAATGTTGTCTGATTGTCAGACATCATATATATCACAACTGAGAATGTGTCAGAAGGGGAACATATGTGCAGCCTTGATTTAAGATAAAAAAAACATTGTTTTAAAGCTACATCTAGACTGAGGAAATAAAAATGTTCCCTGTTGGATGCAAACATCAGCTGTCAGCTGAGAGTTAGCGCCAGTGGCACAATAGATCTGCTGTACGCCGAGAAATTCATTTTATTCTGCAGCTTGTGTCTAAGTCTCACACTGAGAATCCCTCTCCTGAGTCACTCTGGAAATAATTGACTTTTATGTTCCTCCCCCCTTTTAATGGATGACTGGCCCCAGATGATTGTGTTAGGTATACAGAGCTTGGCCAATTCGCCGACACTTCCTGGGTCATTATCACACTCTGCTTACAAATCAGCGCAGCCAGTCAGGGGCGAGACCAAACAACGATTAATCTCCGTGCCGAAAATCCATGTTAGGTTTTTAACTTTGTAGAAGGTGACATTTCCATTTTAATTTGTGCTCTTTGATCTCATTAAAAATGCAAAGGGAGAAAGCTGCTGCAATGAAATTAGCCAGTTCATCCCTTGATGAGAAACGGAAATAAAAATGGGGATTTAAAGCATCAGCAAACCCCTCTAGAGAACCCACGTCTCAAATCTCCATCATATCCTGTTTGGCTTTTCTTCCCCTCCCTAGACCTGTTTGAATAATGAGATTGTTTTTGGTTACATATATCTCCAGAGTGTCTTTTTAAATCTCTTTAAGATGGGAACAAATCCTGACAAGCCACCTGTTATCATGCACAATATATCTCTGGATCTGTCCATGGAGACGCAGTGTCTGATGTGTTTGTGCAGATGTTTCACGTTCGGCATAGGACTGAATGCTTGCAGGCGGCTGGTGCAGGGACTGGCGACGGTTTCCAAAGGAACAGCAGAGTTCCTGGCTGAGGGAGAGAGGCTGCAGCCCAAGGTACTCATTTCAAGCTTTGTGTATCACGCCTAACACATGCCAGTCACTGTAGGGCCATCATGCAGTAGTTTCTAAGAACTTAGTATCTGCCACTCATAGGAAGATCGATTAAATCAATCACGATCTTAAAGTACTTATATTTACCTTTTTTAACTTGAAATGTGCCACATTGAGATGTCAAGAACGCTGCTAGCAGCCTGTTGCAACACAGCCCAAATAGTTGATTTGGAATTCAGGGGTTGCACATCATTTTTCAAGTGGGGCCCAGGCCATATGCCCCTGCCGCCATACACGTATACAGTATAGCCTTACCTGAGGCCATACTGCCCATCGTGCTCACCATTCGATTACAAAGGTGCCTATTGCACAACGTTATGGATGCAAACACAAGACCACTCAAACAACCATGTTTGCACTTTGCACAATGTTGCCGATGTTGCCGTGTATTTTAGTTTCTTTAGCTTTTTCTTTTCTCCACAGATGATAAAGTCTTTGAAGAAAACCATGTCTCCAGTTCTCAGTGACATTTCTATCGAATGGCTCTTTCCTGAGACCAAAGAGGTGCTGCTGTCCCCCGTGGGCAACACTTTCCTGTTTCCAGGGGACAGTCTTATCGGCTACGGTGTTGTTTGTGACACCACCCGCTACCATGCTAACCCCAAATCTGTAAGTTCAAAACATGTGCTGAAAAGAAAGAAATGACTTCATGCATTGTGTTGCTAGGAACATTTCAGAAAACAGATGGGTGTTATTTAAATCTGTAACCTCTAAAAGGTGTCCTTGTGAAATGAAAAGGCCTGAGGCTGACTACAAACAAGCTTTTTTAATTAAACCTTGTGAACAGGTCTTTATTGAAGCACTTGTCTCGGATGTGACACCTACTTAAAATCTCAACAGGATAAGCGGAGGCGATACAGCATGATGCGCTCCATTGAGTCGGCCAGCTCTGTGTTTTACCACTCTCAAGAAGAGGAGCCTGTGAAGACAGGTGTGGACAGCCAGGGGTTCTACAGAGAATCTCCCTCTGGTCCTCTGTATGACTCCTACCAGGACTCTGTGACAGACAGCAGCCCTGCTGCCACAGAGCAAGACACAGGTGGTAAGAACTGACGCTTCAGTCATCCAATTTCTTAAACTTAAGTCTTCATCCTTTTTAAAAGTGCAACATGTGAACATGTTTTGAGGAAACTGTAGATAAGCCCATGATTATTAGCTTAAGAAGAAAATGGTGTGTTATTGGCAATTTCACCAATGAAGTTAGAGAAACATTGATAAGGGCTTCACTAGGAAACTGCCTTGACCCTTTTTAACACAGATACAACAAAAATTTAGAGCTAGACTGTATTTCAATTTCTGCGTCCTGTCAGTAAGTCAGTTGGTTGATCACTTTCAAACATTTTGACGGGTTTTTTGATGGATAAATTGTACCAAAATGTGTTCTTCAGGAGTTATGCTCTCCTTTAATGTTCCCCGACTCTCACCCAGTGACAACTAGGATTGGCTAAATAACCCCCGCAACCCCAAATGGAATTAGAGGTATAGAAAATCGATGGGTGGTTGGATGTTGCCCTCGGGATTAGGGATGTAACGATTCACTCAACTCACGATACGATACGATTCACGATACTGGGTTCACGATACGATTCTCTCACGATTTATTTTGAGAGAATCGGGAGGTGATTGGAGCTTCTCATTGTGGTGTTTATTAAATGCTGCATCATGTTGGTTGTGCTATTTGTGTAGTTCTCTGTCTTGTTGCAATATTTGCACACAGTTTTTGTCTCGTCTGTTATCTTCTCACCTCTTTCATTTTCTGTCTTGGGGAAGCAAAAATGCTTCCACTGCCATTATAACGCCTGCTTATTACAACCAACCGCCTCTTCTCTACAGCTGCTGACGCTCACGATATTACTGCGATTCATTTTTCAGAACACGATTCGAACCTGGACACCTTTGAATCGATTTTTAACTGCCTCACGATTAATCTTTACCTCCCTACTCGGGATAAATTACAACAAGTTTGATGATCCTAAAGCTTGCCTTAATTTGACAAACATTTAAATCTGTCCAATACTTTCCTTTATAACTGGACATCTGTGTCTGTGTCGTGTTTACTTGTAATTAGCAGAAATGTGCATGCTGGCATGCTAGCCAAAGATAGTGGACATAGTATGCGTGAAACTTGAACTTTTTCAGTGTGATCATGTTGATTGTAGTTGGATCACCGTGGAAAAGTAAATGGACTTAAGGGCTTGTAAAGTCCTTTTCAAGTCTTCTGACTACTCAAAATGCTTTTACACCGCAGGTCACACCTACACATTCACACACATTCACACACTGATGGCAGAGGTTGCTGTGTAAAGTGACTATAGGTATGAACTTATTCCATTCATGCACTTATAAGCTGCATGCTGCACGTATACAGTAAGTGCGGACGTAGCACTTGTTGGGGGTGCTGGTTTAGCTCAGTTAGCAGAAACGGTGTGCGGCTACAGTCCTTGTTTCGCCGGTTGCAGGTCTAACTCCCAATCCAGATGAAGTTTGGTGCATGTCATCCCCCACTCACTCTCTCCTGGCCCATTTGCTGTCACGCTGTAGCTTTCCTATCCAAATAAAGTGCAAAAGCCCAAACATTTACAAAAAGAAAAGACAGATTATGAAGATGTAAAACAGTTGTGTCTTTGCATGGCAGAGGATATTGGGTTAAACATTTTGAGTAAATGATCAGAAATGATGTTCTGTTGAAACTAATGTTTATCGCTGATTTGACTGTTTCTACCAACAAAAAAAAATAGTGTTTGATTGTAAGACATCTCCAAGAAGACGTGCATACAGCACCAACCAGCTCATGGACTACAACCCGGCGAAGAAGGTCTTCACTCCCAGTGATCCCAGCTCTGTGGTGCCAAAGAACCCACTGAGGAGAGCCAAAGTCCAGGAGCTGATCGGGCAGATGAGCTCTGAGCACGAGGAGCAGTGGAGGAACGACTTCCAGGTGTGGTGACACATTTGAACAGTGATATTCACAGGATTGCTTCTCCTCCTGCTGACCTGGTTCAGTTTGTAAATTGATCATATGTTATTTCTGACTCAGTTTGTATTTCAGTAGTAGGTCAGGGACCTCAAACCAAAGCTTTTTAACTTTAATCTGGTACTCAGTGAATAAATGAGAGTATATTATAAACAAAGGGAGGATAATCTTGCTTTTTATTATGATACAGTTGTTTATATATTGAATAAATAGCAAAAAGTTATTTGTATTCAGACAGTGCTGACAAATTAAACATGAATCTGACCCGTGTGTGGACTGGAGGATAATGAAGAACAAACTAATGTGCTCCTCTCAGTAATGAGGGGCAATTTTTATGAATGGTAATGAGTTTGCATATTGCTCAGGGACCATGTGAGTATAACTCAACAGAGTTCACTGGGCTGTGAAGAATTTATGTCTTCACTTTGTACATTTACCAGCAGACCCATTACTGTCACGCCTTGATTAAATTCTGTCCAATTATTACGAGTAAAATTAATTACTCCTCGATTTGTTTGTTTCTGGATGCCGTATAAGTTCTAAGTGTATTCATTAAGCGGTACGTAGCAAAAGATACCAGAAAAATGTGTGTATTTCAGTGTCAACATGTTTATTTTGGCTATTGAGTTGGGCATTTTAACAATCGGCTATATTCGGATTGACTTGGACTGTGTGCGAAATCACTAACTTAGCACCAGGGTAATCATGATTAAAGAAACTGTTTTCCATGCAGCCACAGCTGGCCAGCCTGTGTGCTACATCCTCCAGCGGGCGTCCGGCCAGCTGTCACAGGACGCTGCCTCCACTGGAAGCCGACTCAGAGCCTCATTTCCATCCAGAGCCTCAGGACAACCCCCTGCCCAGGGACGTCAGCGTGCAGCCTACAGCGAGAAACACCGCTGGGGAAGGTGGATCCAGATCATCCAGTGACAGCCCATCTGTCGGCAGCAGCGGAGATACTGGTGAGGCCACAAAAACAACAATTCTGCTTGTCTATTCAGTAAACTGAGATATCCATGATTTAAGTTGGATTGAATGTCTGTTATTTTTGTGGATATATCTGCATGTGTGTTGTGTGTAGATTGTCCAATAATGAACCAAAGAATCAACAGAGTTTCTAAACACTTCAGAACTAGCATGAGTTTCAAAGTAGTAAAGGTCTTTGCAGAAAATGACTCGTATATTATCACTGTTCCTACTGAGAAAAGTCTGAGTCAAGGTACATCTGAACGATAGCTTAGCTTAGCATTAGGACTGGAAGTAGGCCTCTTTCTAGTGTACATCTACCTGGACTGCATAAAACATGGATGCAGTCTCAGTGATGTCACCCATTGGTTTTTGAAAACCAACAATGGCAGTTTCCATTTTAGAAAAGCTGTCTCCATCTACTTTTTGTTCAGACTAGAAACAGGAAAAGATGTGGAACTGAGGTGGACCTTAAGCCTCCAGGCAAACAGCTATAAAGTGCCCACCTGTCAGTCAACTCAGACACGCACCTAATTATGCAAATGAATAATAACGAAGGCTTATAAAATACATGAGTTATTGATATTACTTCTTTTTTTCTTAACCAGGCTGTAAACTTGTTTATTTATGCTGCAAACATTTGTCTTTTAACCCAGGACCTAATGAGGATTCATTGGCTGTTATAGCTAGCCTCAAGTGGACACTCAAGGAACTGCAGTTTATTGCACTTCGGCGTTGGCTTCATTTTCCAACAACAACGCTGCATGTTTTTTACAAAAATCCACCAACCAACACCTCTGGGGCTGTGTGTGCTTTATCTGTTCAAAAACGTTTCTGTTACTATTCAAAGTTGCATTTTATGGAAAATGATGAGTGGGACAGACGGACTATATATTTTTTCACTGGAACCAGTGACATGCCATTTTAAGTTGGCTGTTTTAAAAAACTTTTAACACTTTTGGCCCGAGTCTCATGAGCTATTTGACCTTTTTTTACAAGCTAAGTTAAGCTAAGTTAAATTGCCTCTTAGCTTTAGCTTTACATTGATCAGACAGATGTAAGTATACAAGAGGTCTTACCACTTGAAGGTTGCAGCAGGAAGACCAGAATAAAGGCTGAGATGTCATAAAATAGGTCCCTTTATTACATGCTGCAATACATACAGAACAGCGCTGCCAGGATCCCGATGAGAGTGCGGAAACACGAGCACATTACACCCATCCTTCACTCCACTGGCTTCCCGTCTCACTCAGGATCGAATACAAAATCACACTACTTACCCATCAATGCATACCTTAAAGAGCTGCTCACCCCACAAACCCACACAAGACACCTCCGATCTACCGCTACCAACTGCCTCCAAACCCCCAGGACTAAACTCTGCTCTGTGGGGGACAGAGCCTTCTCTTCTGCTGCCCCACGTCTGTAGAATGCTCTTCATGACTACCTGAGAGCCCCACAGACAGTGGACTCCTTTAAAAAGGACCTGAAAACCTTCCTCTTTAAAAGAGCCTTTCCCTAACCCTTTCCCTGATGTCCCTAAAACCACTGCTTTTAGATCTTGTTTTTATGCCTGATTTTAGATGATTTAGTCATCATGTTAAGTTACTCCAGCTGTCTCTTAGCCAAAGCTTTAAATTAACAGCACAGACATGACAGTGGCATCAACCGCCTTATCCAATACTGACAAGAAAGGAATGGGAATATTTGCCAGAATGTCAAACAACGCTAAATCATAATCTCAGATAACAAAGATAACTGCTTAAAAAAAAATCACATTACAATCATTGAAGCAGTTTAACTTAAAGTAATTTAATTCCAGCCAAGACAAACGTAAATGTTTTCAGTCCAATGAGAAATATTTCTTTGAAAGTGATTCAAAAAACATCCATCCCAGATCTTAGATTAGTCATGGCAGATGATCGAAGAAGGAGGTGACACTCGGGGCGGACAGGAAATAATTTTCTATGTCTGAGAACAAAACAGAAATTTAATGAGGCAATGAATAAGAAACAGAAGAGGAAGCATTTTAGAAAAGAAAAATAGGAGGTCCATTCAAACAGGGTGAACAAAGAGAGCTTTGAATACCCAAATAGATTCTACACCAATGTCTCTTTTTCTTTTTGCTTTGCTTTCTGTGCTGTTGTTGTACCTTTTTTTAATGGTAGGTACTTTGTGAACGTTTTTCTTTTCAATGGATATGAATAACAAATGATAATGTTCATCCAGGAATTAAAGCTCTCTTCTTTCTGTGATATTTCAGATGGTTATGGACATCAGTTATGTCAGGCAGAAACCCCACAGGAGACCCACAAGTCAGACCTGGGCTCAGCCAACCAGCACAAAGGTTACTGCAAGGCCGTGGTGTCCGGACTGCTGTGTGGGAAACCAGCAAAGTGGGAGGTCGCCTTTGATATCGAGCCCTTCCTGAACGGCCGGGAACGTGAGGAAAAGGTTCACGAGGAGCTTTGGAACGAGACCTTCCACCATCTGGCTGGACGCTCCATCATACAGGACTTTGAGCATATGGCGGATAAGGAGTGTGAGATCGAGCACGGTGAGATCTGCAGGGATTTAAAGGAAGATTTAGGGACATATATTCTGAGAGCAGGAGTAGGCCTTCATCTGACATTTTCAATTTGCCATCTTTCTTCATTGTCTCCCTATAAAACATTTCAAATTGAGTTGCAGTTTTACAGATTAATAATAATAATAATAATAATACATTTAATTTGAAGCGCCTTTCAGGTCACTCAAGGACACTTTACAATTAAAAGATTAAAGCTCTCATGAGGAGTTTTTAGCTGGTTATGAAACTGACTGAAATTAAATCTGATTTCTTTATGAGCTACAGAATTAAACAAGACTATAACAAAAAGTTTGCCCCATATGCGCCCCTTTAGCTAACCAAAAACACATTCACACGAAAGAAACTTGTGTAAGTGTTTGTTACATTTTAGCTGTTCCTCCTCTCCTTTGCAAATCTGGTGCACACACCATAGTCTATATCAAACACAGACGTAGTCTTCGTTACCAGATTCACCCATTGGTTTCTGAAGATGTGTTTTGAAGGTAGTAACAGGCAAAGACTTGAAGTTGAGGCGGGCCTTAAGCCTTCTGGCAAAAAGCAACATTGCACCCATCAGTCAAATCAACCACGCCCCTAATTATGCAAATATATGCATGTATGCATCTTTACCTAAATTTCATCAGAACAGATGTGTTAATAAGAATTCAGAGTTTGGCCCATGTCCCATCTGTTAACATGGAGGCGGCAGGGTTTAAATCCTATACTGCAGCAGGGCAGTCGGGAAAGCACTAAAAGTTTTGGCTTCACTTTCAGGGAGCTCCTTTTTTTTGTACCGTCAGTGATTTGAAATGATTTCCATGGGAGAGTTAGCTTTAGCTTAGCATGGTTTTCAATATTATGTGATGCATTATAATGTAATCCCATTACTGCTATGTAATTATTTTATGGTTGTTATTGTTCACAGGCTCTGGCAGGAAGTACCAGCTGTACGCCATTCACACCAGCAAGTCCTGCAATATACTGAGCAAATACACGGCGCTTATTCCCATCGACCTGGACACGAATGAGTATTTGCAGACATGTATTGAGTACATTAATCCCAGTAAGTCTAAAGTACTGTTGAACTCCTTCGAGCACCCATTGTTCTCTCCACATGTGTAAACAAACGCCATACATAATTTGGATCAACGTGTTTAAGCAGACATGTTATATTTGGTCCATGACGGTCTCTTTTCTATGCTACAGAATGCTACAGTGCGTCTCTAAAATCTTATTCTTAGAAGGATTATTTGACATTTTAATAATATGCTTGTTTGCTTTCTTGCCAAATTAGTTGAGAAGATAGTTGTTTAATTTTATGCTACAAACGGTGTGAGTTACAGCTGGCCTAGCTTAGCATCAAGGCTAAAAAAGTAAAACAAAAAATGGCCTTGGTTAGTAAAAGGGGAAAAAGAACTGATAGTGCAGCTTTTTTATTTATTTAGCTGAAGCAACAGATTATTTGATTTGTTGATTGTCAAGACAAATGTCGGTGACAGCGTTGAAAACAGATCACTCATTCTGTTGATCTAATCGGACCAGAAGGAAAACATTCTGTGGCTCTTTTCTCTGTGTATCATCAGATTGTTTATGTCATACCAAACAAGGCATATCAGTGTCCAACAAGTGTCCTCTTTTTTCACATTTTGTAGACTTGACAAAGAGTAACAAAATACTGAATAGACTTTTTGACATTGAAAATAATCTTTAGCTTTCTCCCTATGAGCACATTTTTTCTAATCTACCGTTTCTATTTAAAAAAAATAGCTTATGTAATAGCAACAGATTGTGGTTTTACATGGTTTTGGGGTGTACTGGTGTTCAATTATTTTGAATTTTCCTCGGGATCAATAAAGTATCTATCTATCTATTACATTCTGGAGTTGTGTGTGTCACTTTAAGGTTGCCAGGCAACCACTGCAATCCTCCAGAAATGTATGCTACTGCTTGAGCAAAGAAAAAAAAATCAACATATTCCTCAAAATAGAAGAGAGATTCATAATTTTCTCAACTTTCAGTGATTTAACCTTTAGATATTTCTTCAAACGTTATAACTGCTGACTTTTCACGTTATAGCGTTTGCTTTTCTTCACACGCCTGTCTTTGAATACTCAGTGTAAACTGTGATTTGGTTTAAAACCAGCCTGGATCCAACATTATATCACAAAAACACTTTCAAATTGTGCAGACTGGGCACAAGACAGCAAACAGTTCTTATCTCTGCCGTCTGAAAATAGGATTTGATTTTGTTTTCAGGTGAGTGTCTGAAGAGGGGCTCACACTCCAGCTCTCGCTCGGGGAGCAGGAAGAACAGAGGATACTCCATCGGACTGGGTCGCTCTCAGTCGGGCGGCATGTCTGAGGAAGTTGAGGATGCCCTGCTGCCCAACAGTAAGCATTTAATATACATAGCTTTTTTCCATCTCAACTTTAATATCTCAATCAACAAATGCAGCTGAAAGAAAGACAAGAGCGAAAAGTAGGAGACATTTTTTGTCTTTAAGGGAATAGAGTAAAAGGAGCATCTTCTTAGAGGAGATGGTGATGCAGGATTCATTTTTATGTGTTGATATTTATTCAAATCCGACTTGATTTGAAATAGAAAGGTTGCAGCGTAGCTTTTCAAAACACTGTGAGATGTTGAGAGTGAGCACTCAGACAGATACGAGGTGCTCTACATTAAAAATCCTTCAACTTTAGAAAAATGGGCACAACATTTTAAATTGGTTTTCAGGGGTGGCATGGCAACCACAGGGTTAAGACAAGCTGGTTTATAAGCATCTCCATTGAAAACGGCAGCACAATGGTCACAGATGAACATGAGTATTTCCTTTTATGCTGTCTTTTAGGTTCTGAAAAAAAAGGGAATGATTTTGTTAAAACGAAACACGCATCGTTTATTTCAATCTTGCTTGCTTTCTAATTTTTTTTGCACAATTTATATGTTATTGTTACGTACAAAAACAACATGAAAATTTCCTGGTATGCGTAATTTTTTTGGACAATCAAACCCAGACTCTGATTCTTCTGATCATGATTTTTTTTTTTGTAGACGGAGAGGATGTTGCCTCTCCATGCAGCACCCCCCCCTCTTCCAGCTGGGAGAGATGCAGCTTAGATTGTAAGTAAATGCAAGTGTGGAGATGAACAGGAGATAATTAACATTTTAGTCCCTCTTCCCGTGAGTGATGGCGGAAGTTGACAGTTTTGTGGCTTGTGTTGACAAATGCTGTCTGGACCTTAGAATTAAAAAATATAACGAGCTGATACTGAAGGCACACATGCACTCACACATAAGAAAAGTTGTTTCATGTGAGGAAATTTTGCTACTGGAGTATATGACCTCTGCATCTTTAGTTCATCTCAGTGGGTGTGTTTTACCTCTTTATGATGTGAGACTCATGTAGAGAAGTAAATAGAAAAGTGTCAGAAAATGCCACTGCTTTCTTCTCTCTCGCTCCTTCCCTTGTGTAACTCTGCGTCTCTCTCTGCATGTCTGGCTCGAAGTCTCTCAAAGGAGCCCGTCTGTGTCCTCTGACCAATCACAGAAAACAGTGGAGAGCCTTTTTTCTGCCAGGTGGGTGTTTGGAGACTGTCTGGCTCCGTAAGTGGGCTCTAGCTGTGGTACCTACCATTGTATTAGCGAACATGAGGACTTTAGCCTTAATAAAGAAATCTTTATCTGCTGCTCTAAAGGAGGAGGGTATTTAAATGGCCTTTATCTTTATTAAATTATCTTTGCCGATTTTTGTCTTAAAAGGTCTGCTGTCTTGAAGTCAACATATCAGTGCAGTACAGAACTATATCATAAGCACTCACAGCCATAAAAAAGGTACATTGTAACTCATTTTCCTTTCTAAAACAAGACCTTCAGCCTTTACAGAGACTCAATGAGGACGTTCTTGAACAGGAAGCGTGGGAGAAACCCGGCATTAGAAGAAAGGAAGCAAATACCATTATGTATGGGGATAATTGCACATACTGTATGTTATCTCTTTCCTGGAGGGCATTCACAGTGGTGCACTTAGAGTTAGTTATTAATAGTTACAATAATGAAAAGAAAGAGAGCTGAGAGAGGGAAGTTCGAAAATACTCTCTGCACTCCTGAAAATATCTAGATAATTTCAGGAGGACTGCTCCGGAGGTTCTCCTGACCTGGCTGTTCACATATGCACCTCACAGCAGGAGACTATCCCTGTTAGACAGGAGGGGGGGCGTGGGGGGGTCTCCTGAGGTAAGACGTGACATAAAAAAAACAACATGGAAGTAGTGGACGAAGCAACAGAGTCTGCTATATGATGCTATAATGTATATAAACGTCACTCCCCCCTCCCATTGGCCTGAGGTGAATTCTCTGGAGAATATCCTGCTGCGTTCTCACATCAGCTCACTCGGACTTGCTGCGGAAAAAATACTAGGGGTCTGGCAGGAGAAACTCCGGGCGAAATCCGAGCGAAAAATTTCGGCTATTTGCGTTCAAACATACAGCTCCTCCTGGATATATCGGGAGTTTTCTAATAGAGATGATGCAACCTGCTGATGCTTACCAGGTTTAATGTGGTAAATGTTTACCATTCTCATAATCTTGGTGTGGTCATCCCTGATTCCTACGTTCACCTACATTGTCAAAGAATGGTCATGCTGACAAAGGCAGAAGTTTGTGTCCTAAACCACATCATCATAAATAATAAAACGTGCAGCTTAACGCAGTCCTAGGATCAATAATAACGGTAAATAAAAACATGAATTTCAGTTCTAATAACTAATATTATTCTGAGTGTATTTTTACAAAACAGTTAAAAATAATAAATAAATATAAAAAACTGATTTTTTAACACATAATGAAACATATTTCTGCACCACAACTCATTTATTTGTGCTTACAGACTCTGGTCTCGTGCCTGTCATCATCACTGCGACAAACATCACTCTGTTGAAAATCCTTTTCTCTTTATTAAAACAGCTTCTAGATTTCAGTTAAAATGTGTGTCTGTGTTCACGCTGGTCTCTCCTCTCGTCTATCTGAGAGCAGTCAATGCATGATGGTATATATTGATCGGATAGTGACCATCGGTTGTACACAATTCTTCACAATGCATTGTGGGATACAATGAGTGGACTAAATAGGGTATGATCATCTTCACTCAGAATTCGGATGGCACTTCGAAATGGTGTATTCACTATATATAGTGCACTATATAGTGAATACTGTAGTGATTGATTTCGGACACAGTCAGAGTTAATGTCTAAAATCCACAGTCAGATCGATGTCAGTGTTAAAAATAAAATCTCACTGGAAGATTTGAGGGCTTAGGTTTGAAGGAGTTATTGGAATATAAGCCTTAGGTAGCTAATTTTAGCATATTGACCCAGACAAACGTACATTAGACATTGGACAAGAGAAAAAACAAACATTCCTGAGAACACAAATCCCTTTAAAAGGTCTTCTTAATGATTCATGTGGCAGGGAGGAATACGTGAAAGGTACATAAGACCCTGCAAACAAAGATACACTCCCATGTTAGTGCAGTGAGTTAGTTTGCTAATAGCAATAAACAAAGTATTGTATAGACTGATGAAAATGTCACTAGTTCTGTAAGTTATTGGTCATAAACCGGAGATAAATAGAAAACTGGCCTCCAAATTTTTTTTCAAATGCCATGCCAATATGTCAAACAGTTGTCGGGGTGACGCACAAAATCAGAGTTTTCCACACTGTGAGGGGAGGGAGAGGGTTACCAAAATAATCAACCTTCAACCTCTGGGCAGAGGCGCTGTTTGTCAACAGGCATGGCAGGCAACTGCTCCCTACTGGTCTGGGGCCCCTGAGGGCTCAGGAACTTAAAATCAAAACAGTGGCTCAAAATGTGCAAATTTCAGAATGACAGTAGGAAACCTCCCTAAGGGGGCCCCACCTGACAGCACTCACTCTTGTTGCCCTGCTAAGCGTTGCATGCATTATTGCTGTGATGACCAAAGTGTGTCAATAAAAGTAAACAAAGAAAAATGAAGAGGAGTTGGCATCAGGACACTGGCAGACAAAATGGTGATGAACGTTTGTTGGAGGGCCCCCCAAACTACGGCCCCACCAGACTCTAGAATCGCCACTGCCTCTGGGTACCATGTATGTCTCAACCCCATGTCGTGACAATGTATTCCGTATTCGCTTAGATATTTCAGTCTTAACCCAAAAAATATTTCCCAGAGCCAGTGCAGGGTAAAGCTAAGAGTTGCTCCTATTATATGAATTGTTAGATGTGCCAGGATTACCTAAATAGAGATTGTTTTTCCTATCCCTGTAGAAGCAGTAAATGAAATGCAGCAGTGGTGGGTGTTTGCTTCACATACTATACACTGTAATCCATCTGGCTTTCCCTCCGCTCTGTAAGGTTGGCCCTCAGCAGGACTCGTCTCCTGACTCGGGCTGCCAAAGGATTCATGTGTCGCTCTCACAGCAAGTCCGGCGATTCAATCGGAGAGACTGACAACGAGAACAAAGACTACATTCCTCTGGTGGGTAGCAGACATTTACTGTGGGTGCTCTGTGAGACCTCATGTTTTTCGATGGACACTTATTTCAGCTGACTGAAGATTTGTCTGAAGAAAAAGCGAGGCGTTACAGCCTGTTGAGTCTGTTAGAATTGGTTAAGAAATCAGCGCAGCTGTTACAAATAGTGCAGAAGAATACAGCATGTACGCAGTCTACATCCTATTCTTTCTTTCTTTCTGTTTTTACAACCTTTTTTAGTTCATTATGTCTTGCATACTTTCTGTCTTTCTTTGTCTTGTCTTTTTTTTTCTTTTGTTACGATTTCACTAAAGGCTGGACCCAAGTGCAACACAACAAACACAGGTACTAGTTTTAATAGGGTTTATTGTCCGAAAGGAAGTAGTATGGCTGGTAGTGTGGCAGGAGAGGTTGTGGCAGGCAGGCAAAAACACACTGTTGGTGAGCAGACGATCTGGCTAACTGTAGATGAAAGACCAGGGTTTTTAAACACTGCAGACTTGGTTGTGGATGGGAAACAGGTGTGCAGCAAGGAGGAGGAGGAGGTGGAGGCTTGACCAGGTAACGTGGAGGCAGGATGAAGAGTGATGAGACACGTCTGCCACACAGATAAACACAGACAGACACAAGAAGGATGGGGAAACGCAGGAAAACACAGGGAGCGCTGAGGTTGCTGCCAAGGCAGTATCATCTTTCGTGAGTTTGTCTGTCTTGCTGTCGGTCTTAAAACACAGAGATGAAAGTTGGCTTGCATATGTCTATGTAAAGAGTATTTTTCTTGCTTTTTCACTAAAAAATACAGTTGATTCTCATTATATATCTTTTTTATTCTTATCATTAACTGACAATTGAAAGAGCTAATTATTTCAGCTATGTCCACTGAAAAACAGTAAACAGCAAATCCCTTTTTTAAGCACTGTGTATTCATCCTTGTGATACATACTGGCAGTGATTTAAAAAGCCTGTAAAAATTCAAACCATTGCTTTTGGAGGGCTGAAGCAGTGTAGAGGCTTCTGTATGATTATCAAGGCCACACTCTGGCTCTCCCTGAAACCACCAAGACCTCAAAGGAGACTCTGATTACGTTGTGCATATCACGCCGTTCATGCATTATTCATCCCTTTTAAAATGATTGATGATGATGAGAAGAAAAAAAACTGTGAACAATGTTCAGAATCGCCAAAAACATGATTTCCACCTTCTTTACCAACAACAACAGAGGTATCCTTAGTGACAAAATTCACGCCTGTTTTGTTGATTGGAGTCTAGCTGCTGATTGGAGAAGGTCAAAACCCTTTTTGTGGCAATGAACCAAAGAATGTGCAGTATTGAAGAATTCCAAAGAAGAAGCAAACTTAGAAGCATAAAAATAAAGCTGCATTTTTGAACATTAACACATTCGGTATCAGAGGTGTTCCTAATTCATGATAAGGAAAAAACTTTAACACTTTCTTAACTGCTCCTAATTTGCATGATTCCTACATCCAGTTTTTCTTCTTTATGTTTTGAATCTGCTTACTTAAAGGGCAAGAGGAAGGATTCTTGTTCCCAACAGTGCATCTAAAGACATCTGACACCTTTTAATGGTGCTATTATTGGGCTTTATTTGGATATATGTTTGCACTTTTGGTTTTAATGAGATTTTTTAAAACCGTTTTTCATCAAGTCTAAAAGTTGATTGGAGCACTAGCCCCATGTACAGTGCTGGCTGCATCAACCCCAGGTATGACTCCAACATTTGGTGAATGTCATCACCAATCTATCCTCACAATCTTTCCTATGTTCGTTATCCTATCAGGTAAAGGAGCAGGCCAACTTAAAATAAATAAATCTAAATGAATGACATAAAATAACCAAAGCTACACTTCATGTCAGTTTGTGAACGGTTTTCTTCTGCACAGGTGTTGTTGCAGTTGGCTAGTGGTGCGTTTCCCTTGGACACAGCTCTGTGTGATGCCATCAATGTCCCCATGGACAAGCTGAAGTGGACATCACCTTTCAACAGCCACCGCACCAGCCTGGGCCACCTGTCTCACTCCAGCAGTCGCCGCACTGAGAGCGCCGATGGCGGACACAGATCATCGTGTGAGCCAGGAACAAACCATCCGTCTGCAGAGTACACCGTGGGCATCCAGAGCCCATCTCACCTGTCCAGGAGCAGCTGGATGAATGCTGCTTCTTCCTTATTAGGCAGTCCATCCACCATTGCAGAGCCCCAGCTGTCTCCGCTCTCCCAGGGGGACAGTGGACGCGGCTCAGGGTCTGGGGGATTGGAGGCAGCATCACCCAGCAGCAGCCCAAAGAGCATACAGGATCCAGAGAGCATGGTTTGGGCAACAGCGGTGGCGCTTGCCTGTTTGGAGCACAGCTCTGCTAGTTATTTCATTGAGTGGGAAATGGTGGCTGCCAAGGCTAGCATGTGGTTAAATGCACAAGAAATCCCAGAAGGCAAAGACTTAGCCTCCATTAAGTCTGCTGCCAACCAATTCTTCATCATCCTCAGACACTGGGATGAAAACCTGCAGCTGAACATGCTCTGTTACAACCCAAACAGTGTCTGAGGCCTGCTAGTCCAAGACTGAAAATACAGACCAGTGAAAAAACTCAATTCAATATGATACTATGCTAACCGAGGCTGTACTATTCTCTGTTCAGCAGTTTGTTTTTTTTAGTCGGATTTTGCCGCTGCAGTGGTGAAAAATGTGTAATTTGTTCTGTTTGTGTGCTGATCCTCCAAACATATCACAGGCTCTTCAGAGGCATTATGTGCAAGCTATTACCTCGCCGGTGCCATATACTGTAGCTGGATCCGTGTTAGCAAAGGATCTAAACTGAGTTATGCCACAGATTTTCAGTGTCATGGAGAAGATTGTCAGTGTAAAATGAGGAGCATGCTCGGTCAGTTCAACACAAGAGAAAATGTCTTATTGCCATCATATTGATGTTATGGGGAGAATTCTATAAGCTATTGTGAGAGAAACCGTGTTGACACATACTGTTTTAATATCCTTCAGAATTTTCTGAAGGATTTTAAATGTATAAAAAATGTCCCATGAGAACTTCATGTTACCTGCTAGCAGTACTGCCTATCTTCTGCAATGCCTGTCTCATTACTGTGTTAGTCGTATGTGCAATTTCTGTAGACAAAAAAATATGCAAGAAGCTAAGGAAAAAAATACTTTAAAGATTTGGATTAAAAAAAATATCTGGCTTTGATGTGAAAATATGACTGTGTATCCCACTAGCATGTAATTTACTGCTTATTATTTAATATGTACAATTAGATTTTTTGCCCTTATTGAGCTGCCGAAGAAAGTTTGATCATGCATTTGTTGTTTTAGATTCAGACTATTACAGAGCTAAAGGTCGGTTACACCATCTGTTTGCAAGTTCCAAATGAACCTGTTTTGGGTTAAATGTCATGTAAGTCGATATTTACGCCTCACTTATCGAAAACGGGTTCTACCATACAAGCCGGTTGTCATGTAGCTCATACTTTCAAGAAAATTTTGTTTTTTTTACATTCTGTTACTGCCAAAGTTGAGATTTGCGTAGCTAACTAAAAGCTTAGCTGACAAAGCTAACGCAAACTAGCTAATATTGTGCTAAAACCAAGCCTCCGGTGTTAAAAAATTAAGCAAATGCTAAAGTGCAAAATCCTGCAGTTTGTCAAGTATCTGCTTGAGGTAGGCTTCAGAGGATCCGGAAGTCACATACACACCCATTTAAAAAAGACAGTTTTTACAGCAGAAATGAACATGTATACAGCCTGGTTAAAAAAAACAAAAAATAGGTCTGATTAGCTCATGTCTCAATCGGCACACACTGTACGGGGGTTGGATTTTTTTTAAACTCATCCGTTTTGGTTTTATGAAGGATAAGCGTTTTTCACAATAAGGAGCGGTAGATGACCTGATTGACGGGCGGGCTGGGTGTAGCTGTTGTTATGCTAAAATTGATTCACAAAATCACAGATAAAAAGGGTCTTGTACTCACAGCTTTACCACAAGTGCCTAACCAAATTATAAAGTTGTCAGAAAATATAGACGTGTTCAGTGAAGTTTAAATAGTGCGGATAAAGATTGTTTCCTTTTTTTCTTTTTTTAACACCAGAGGTACTTTCTTTCTTGAAATTTGACTAAATCAATATGTGGCCTCTGAAAGTATGTTTAATTATGGATTTTCTTATGTTTTATTCCATTGCAGTGTTGCTTTACTCAGGTATTGATTTTTTTTCCACTCAGGCTGAGTCTCATAGATCTATCTGCATGAACACAGGTGTTTATGTTGTGTGTTTGATGACTGAAATGTCACATTGGAGCTAGTAGCGCAGTACAGTATTTTGCTCTCTGAAATGAGAGTACAGTAGATGTCATACAGTATATTTTTTGTGCTGTAATTGCAGTAGAATAAGTGCCGCTGTAATTGTACTTTTTTATGTGCTAGTTCGGTTGTATAGTACAGTATCTCTCCACTTGCTGTGTGTGCCTTTAAAAAATGTTTGACGCTGTTGGAAACTTCTGTAGTGTCTTTATAACTGTTGATGATATGATCTGCTCTGCAGATGCATGAAATAAAATAACTCAACCAAAGCTACAGGACCTATCTATTGTTTAACAACTAGAGACAAGGGGTACCTCAGGGATCAATAATTGGACCCCTTTCATTGCTGCAGTTATTTGCTAACATGTTTGCTTTCTTGTCACTGCTGCTGTGCTAATGACACTCTGCTCTACCTTTCTCTTCCCAAAGATTGATCCCACTGCCTCAGAATTGATTTAAACCTGACTTTTTATCTGACAGTGACTAGATAGATAGAGATAGATAGATAGATACTTTATTGATCCCGAGGGAAATTCAAGACTGATGGAGCACCATTTTATCTGATCTCTCTATAGGTTTTATGAGCAAAGAAAATTACTGCAATTTCTCCTTCAAATGGGTTAAAGACATGGATTATCACATTCACAGAAAGTAAGCTGTCTAAGAAGTGCTTACAGACGGGTGAATGGAGAGCCAAAGATAAAGGAAAGTTGTAGCTCATCAACTGTGGGTCTCCACCTCTGTGGAAATATAAACTAAGGAATGATATGCAGCCACTCGACTCCTTTTACAGCCATAGTTGCCTCTGACTTGATGATAGTTCAAACTCTTCTGGCATGGTTACAAGCATAGAAATGCTCGATGAATTGAACAAAATGCGGCAGCAAATCTGGTCTTCAATGAGAAAAAAGCATGCTCTTAACTTTTGACATTACTCTCCACTGGCTCCCATATTTCTTTCCGAATTCTATCATTCATGATAGCTGACAATGGCCTCGAGCATGCCACCAACCTCGCTGAATTCCCTCAGTAACTACTCACCTAACAACCTTTCTCTTCCGAATTTTCTAAGACATTTATTCCTTGCTGCTTGCACCTGCAACCCTATGGCACTTTGAGTGGTACCTGAAAATTAGTGTTGTGGCACTTAGTTCAGATGTCTTCGTCTCGTTCTGGGGCTTTGACTGTGACTCATTTGTACAAAGCTTTGGCATAAGCCTCTGTCAAACAACTAAATGTCAATATAAACAACAAATTTATAGACAAGAGTAACTATCGTTCACACTTACAGTCTATATATAGAGTCTATCATTAAGGCTATACAGCGGACTTGGACATGGCACCTGTTGTTTCTACAGTGATGCCAATGTGGAATTGCCAATTGGAAGTGGGTACTGCGAAAACGATTGTAAGGAACCAAAGTGGAACATTTCCTACCTCCTAGTTGATTTATTACCTCTGTAAACAGTTTGAGTTAATTGTCTAAGTGTATAGTTTAAAGTTATTATTTGGGGAAAAAATGTCTCCATCAAGAGTAACATGGATAATAAACCAAGGTATGCTTCGGGTTGTGGCTGCTTGCGATTGACAAGTCACTTCCAAGACTGCAGGACTCCCTTGAAAAAGAGGTTTTTAACCTCAATGGGAATGCTCCTGGATAAATAAAGGTTAAATAAAATAAAAATAAAGACGACCTAACAACCAGTATAGATTGAAAACAACTTATACCAACCATGTCATCTACATATACATCATCTCCCCCACCCAACTCAAAAAACAAGAAGCCAATGGGCGAAACCAAAGCTTTCCTAGAAACAGTCCACCTCCTAATGGTTTTTTAAATAAATTAAATATACCAAAAATACCTAATTATAATAAACATTGCCTTATGGAAGCTTCCATAATGATTCCATCTGTCTCAATATATTGAATGTGATGTCAAGGTGACATCTACGGCATCAGCTCTATATCTGACGGCTGCCTCATTAACAACAAAAGCAGCCATAATATGGCTCCTTGTAACCAGAGCGGAAACAAGCAATTAGGATGTCAAGATATCATTTGTACCATACACCCTATTACAGGGTAAAAGCTGCACAGCATAAAATAAAACAGAGATTGGGAGGGAAGGGCACGAAAAGAGACACAAGAAAAAAGCTAAATGATAGCTCGTTATTGTTGTGCTAATCACCACCTTCACCCTTCTCCGTAGATCAAAAAAAGACTCAAACTGTTGCTCAGCGCACGGAGCTTTTGAAGAGCACCCTGACACAAAGGCACAGGTTATTAGCTGATACATTTATTCAGGCGCGTTGTGTTATTTACATGTGGGAACAGCAAACAGAGCATGGAAAACGGCCTTATAGGAACTTTTGAAGCATAAAACTGTTGCTAAGCTACTGACTCTGAGATACAGCATCCACAAATATATTTTGATAAAAATAATTTCAATTACATAGGGTTGGTTCAATCAAGGATACCAAAGTAAGAATCAGATAAAGAGTGTTTATCTTTTTACAAACTTACTTTTTAATTGTGATTTGGGTCAAAAAACATCACACAGCCATTGAGTCATACAGTCATCATGTTTTCTACCCGAACAAGTCTGTCTGTGCAACATTTTCTCCAGTGGCAATTATTCTCCTACATTACAGCTACTTAAAGTCCTTTGGCTGCAGAAAGGAGGCGGATGTCTAATTTAACACATGACACTATATCACAGCCGTTTATTGTGTGCATAAATAGCACACAGACAAAAGGAGTAATTGCACTGATGTCTGATTTAAAAGAAGTCTGGGGGCAGGTCGTCGGGAACGTTGAGTGACACCTTTATTTGGATGCATAAGGATGAGAAGTCCCCACGGAAAACCATATATGTTATCTCAACATGCTGTAGTCTGCAGGAAGATTATCTCAACCATGTTTATTTTACTTTAAATGCACATATCTGCTAATTTATTTTATTAACTGCATTTTCCCCTTTATGTTGGTCTCACATTGCTTCTCTGTTGTTTCACATGAGACCCTTGGATATAAAAGAAAGTCTTTAATGTGAATGTTTGTGTGTAGGCTGGTGTAGTAACAACGGGATATCCAATTTCTTTCAGAGGCAAGATGTAATCTCAGTAATGTGGATGATTCAGTTAGCTGTGACTCTAATTGAAACTGATTAATTATCCTGTTACGGCCTCCTTCTCAAACTTAGTAAACCAAGGCTCCAAACGTGGAGACAGAAAACATACAGGGACGCCACACAGATTGAAAGGACCAAAGAGATTTATTTACATCAATTACCTCCCCAAAGTAGGCTACTCACAAGATACAGAATAAACAGAAGAAAACAAAAAGAGACTGGAGACCCCGACCAGTCGACCTTTTCTGTCGATGCCCTCCCGTCCCACATCAAGTGATGTTCCACTAGTGTTACAACCCGGCTCTTAGGCTGCAACAAAAATAGGAGTCGAAGACGAGGTGCACCAAAGTAACACCAATTTATTTACAATGTAATAAAATAAATTCTGAAACAAAATGAAACAGGCGCGATGTTCTGTGCGAACAAGATGACAGAGCGAACGTCCTGAGAGGAGGATTGTACGGATGAGGACTTCACGGGGCCAAAGTGTAGCTCATCCCCTGATTACGACCCCGCCTTGACAGGAACCTGTAACAGAAAGACCAACAAGCAGCAAGCGAACACCAATAGGTGTGGAGGGGTCGTCACAAAGAGAAACTTAAAGACTTACCTTTTTTACTGTGCTTCTAGTTGAGGCTGAGGTTGTCTCACGATTTTGATGAATACTCCACCATCTATTTTGCATGTATTTAAATTGTTTCTGTCTTTGATTTTTTAAACCTGTTTTGTTTTATTTAGCTTCTCCTATGATCTCAAACAGGTATCCCCTTATTTTAAAGCTCATTCATTTAGGCAAGATTGTTTTTTTTATTATTGTGTCTTATACAATGTCTGCTGTAAAACACTTTGGTTCAGCTCCTGTTGCTTTTTTGGGGGGCTTTTTGTGTCTTCATTGTAGAGACTGGACATGAATGGAGTCAGAAATCCGGGAGAGAGAGAGAGAGAGAGACAGAGAGAGAGAGAGAGAGAGAGAGAGAGAGAGAGAGAGTGGGGAATAACATGCAAGGAACCACAGGTCGGATTGGAACCCGGGCTGCCCGCTTGGAGGACCACAGCCTCCGTACATGGGGCGCACGACCCAACCACTACACCAATAATAATAATACATTTTATTTATAATGCACTTTACATTTGAACAGAAATCTCAAAGTGCTACAAGTGGAATAACACCATGAAAACGTTTAAAGTCAAACAGGTAAAATCAGGCGGAGTTAAGAACCTGAGCATAAAAGAAGATCTAAAAGCCGTGGTTTTAGGAAAAAGGATTTTAGGGGCTCTTTTGAAAAGGGAGGACCTTTTTAAAGGAGTCCACAGTCTACGGGGCCTTCAGATTATCAGGGAGAGCGTTCCACAGACGTGAGGCAGCAGAAGAGAAGGCTGTGTCCGCCATAGAGCAGAGCTTAGTCCTGGGGGTTTGGAGGCAGTCGGTGGCGTTAGATCGGAGCTGTCTTATGCAGGTTTGTGGGGTGAGCAGTTCTTTAAGGTATGGAGGGGCATTGATGGGTAAGTAATGAGATTTTATATTCGATCCTGAGTGAGACGGGAAGCCACCGGCCCCCCAGCTCCTGTTGTTTTTAAATGTGCTGTATAAATAAAATTGACTTGATGTGGCGTTGTAAAAGATTCAAACATGTCTGACAGAAGATCTGACACCATGCTCTGTAAGATTCACATAGTTCCCTTCATGAGACATGTGGTCTTTCACTGATATGAGGCGTCCATATTTATTCATTTTTAGTTCTGGGTTTTGAATGAAAGTTGGAGAAACTGGAACTTTCAGAAGAATCAACGCAGTTTCTCACTTATTACAAAATCTATACAAAAGATCAAAAGGTATTTACATCCCTCATACTTATAAGTAGTCCAGGTATAATGGGGGTAAAAAGAAGGTCCACAATGAGGCTCCTAATGCCATCAATACAGTACTTCCAACATTAAGGAGTGCATAATGCTCGCCGGCTGTTTGATTACTCTGTCTGTCTGACATTTAGCTCCGGTTCCTTCAGAGACCGTCGGGCATCAGCTCACTCCTGGAAAATAGATTTCTGTGGGTAAGCCGCTGAATACTAATGTAATGATAATGCCAAAGTCCTGATGTGATGTTAAATAAAACATCGGAGGTTTCTTGGCATAATGTAGGATGATAAAATGGGGTTTTGTTCCCCGAGCATTCTTTTGTTTTCGTGAACTGCCTGAAGACGGCCTCCTCTGGAGCCAGATGTGCATCCCTGCTGGCCTCGAACTGAGTCGTACAAAAGCATTTTTACTGCCTCTGTTCTGTCTCCACAGTTTGTCTTTTTAACTCTCAGAATAAACAGCTGTAAAATAATGAGTAAAATAAGGGTTTTCTCTATTTCTAACAGACTTTCAAACAGGACAGTTATTTATTCATTTTATTAAACAAAACCAAGCAAGACAAAACAAAACAGAGGATTTCATTCTTTTAAGTATTTTGAAAACTACAATTTCAGATGTGATGTCTCAGGTACAGGCAGTTTGCAGTGAGTTAAAAAGGCGTGAAAAATCAGCAGCTTTCATCGAGTGGCATCATATTCTAATGCGTGTTCGTGCTCACTGACTGCACATCCTGATCTTCCTGTTTATCCAAAACTAGCAGACAGCGCCCTCTCCTGGATGAAAATCTTCAATCTTGCTCAAATAGTTCTCTTTGTGTTTTTCTTTCATACAATGTAGTTTTTTTAAAAGTCATTCACACAGTATTTCATCCACATTGAGTGTCCTTATTGGAATGTCAGCTACAGAGTGTCCCTGTGATGTGTGTTGCTTTTCTAACAAGTTTTAAATGTGTTGGCACTTTAAAAGTGTTCTTGTGGGTGTGAGTGGTGTCTGAGCTCCTGCTGCATGTTTTTTTTTTTTGCAGGACAGGTTCAGTCCACTCGCTGTCTGTAAAATTACACAACTCTACAGAAGCTTGTGCAAATATTCCCCCCACCACTCATTCTTACTCCTCACACTATTACACAGATCATTTGAGTGTGACCTCTTCCTCTTCCTTCCTCATCCTCTTCCTCTTCCTGTGCTACAAAAAAACCCATCCTAAACCCTAAAAACCTACTGGAACTATATTCAAGTCTCAGACGGATCAGGTCAACTGAACTGCTTTGACTTTAGCTGCACATCAAATGAAAGTACTCACAACTAAATTGGCCACATTTCTCAAAAACATCTAAAAGTGAGTACAGTCTTAGAAATCTTCCCCGGTATGTTCGGAGTCACTCCAATCCACTTCACAAATCATAAGAATGTGCCTCCTCGACATCTCTTTGGAGCCGTGAGAAGCTCCACAACTTGCAGGGAGGAATGGAAAGGACTAATCACTGAATGTGTGACAGCTTTTGTTGCTTTAAAGTGTGCACTTTCACCCTGTTTAAAGTCAAGGACTGAAGATGGAAAACAGCCTAATGTGGTGAAATGCATCTCCTTTCTTGATATGAGATGCTTACAGCTGAAGACTGTTGAAAATTAAGTTTTCCTACTCAATGATTTTAAGTCTTGAAAGGCAGGGTTACAGTCTTGATGAAGTCCTGCTGTGGAAAAATTGGAAAATGTGACGAATGTTTGAGGAGGACTCTTGAGAAGGAACCTTGAATACTGACTGCCACGGGGCCCAAATTTGTTTGATGAAAAATAAATTAAATTTTCTCTCACTGTGAAAGCGGATCTTTTATTTGATCCATTCGTACAGGTTACAAATGTGATTTGAATGTCTGATGGGAAATGTGGATGTATCATGACTCAGCACAAACACACAGTATTTATATGAAGGGGTGAGTAAAAAAAAAGTGGAAAAAAAAACACAGATGTTTTTTTTTCAGGCACCAACAGAAAGTTTTGATCTCTAAGATGATGGGAAGAGTGTGTTGTATTACACATTTCTTTTTTCCTGCTCTAGCTGTTGTAAAGAGGCACCACGCGGTCTATAGTGGCCCTGCAGATCGGGCACTTCTTTGGCTCTGGCAGGGCGTCGTAGCACTGAGCACAGGTGCACACGTGGCCACACTCCAGAAAGACGCAGGAGCGCTCACCGCTCAGACACACAGTGCAGCTGCTGGGCAACACGCTGCTCTCCTCTATGTTCAGTTCACGCATTCGTTTCTTCTGCTTCTCCTTAAACTCCTCGAGCATGCTCCTCTCCTTCTTACTCTCTCTGTGGCGAACGTATCGTTTCCACAGAAGAAATATTAATGTTGAACAAGCCGCGACACCAAAGACGAGAGTCAGAATCCTCCACAGTCTGACGCTGTTCCCCTGCTTCCTGAGGAGAGACTCGTAGTCCAGCCGGGTGAGAAAGTACTGGAAGCCCTGTTTGGGAGGCTGCAGTTTGATCAGGTTGTTGTCCAGGACCAGCTCTCCTACTCCTGTGACGCTGTCACCCAGCCGCAGCATCTCTTCAGTTTCGTGGATTCCTTTGGGTCGCTCCCCGCTGATGAAGTGTCCGATGACGTTGGACAAGGACTGGACTGTGGGGTGGAAGTTCTCGTAGGTGGTCTCCAGGTTCAGCTCAACAGCATCTAGTGGACGCACAACCCGTATCGTGGCAGTGATGTCGTCGTCATGAGACCCGAGGGCGAAAGGAACAGTGTTGGTGCGCTGGTGGATGACTTTCTCTGTGTTGTTCCTGTTTGTAAAAATCAAAGGTTATTAGTCCATTGTTTAGGGCTGCAAAGAGGTCACTTTTATCCCTTTTTATCTACTGATACATGTGTAGCCCCATTAGCTGATAATCTACAGTACTGTGCAAAAGTCTTAGAGCACCATTACATTTCTGGATTCAGCAGCGTTTTTGCAAATCATATTGCAATTCCCTCTAACAGGCAATGGTTTGGGAATGATTTTATTTGTCATCATGACAGAGATCCCAGCCACACTGCTAGTGTCGTGAAATCATATTTGGAGAGAAACATCGCTAATAAAACACTGACAAAAAGTCCAGACATAAAGGTTATGGAGGCAGTATTGGATCACCTTGACAGAGAAAGAGATAATAGATAATAGATGGGCCGAATCTTAAGAGGAACTCTGGGAAATGCTGAAGGAAGCCTGGTATCGTATTCTATTTAAGAGAACCTCAAGACAGTCTCCCCAAAAGATGCAGCCAAGTGCAAGAGGGGTCACACCCAAGCAGCAATCTCCGGTCTTGAAAAATGAAGCCAATGCGGAAGTGCAAAATCCTGCAGTTTGTCGAGTGTCCGCTTGAGGCTGGCTCCAGGAACACCAGAAGTCATACCCATCATGACAGGCAAAAAAGCAGTTTTTACAGCAAAAATAAACATGTTTACAGCCTGGTACAAAAAACTAAATAGGGGAGAGTCTAGAAAAAAAGGATGGCCATTAAAATTGGCTAAAACAAAGCTAGTGGTGGCCTGAGACTTGTGCATGTTACTGTATAGAACGTCAAAATAAAGCAGATAAAAGTTTCCCTCAGTCAAAGATCATGTGTTTATATTTTGTCCAACCAACAGTTCACAATCCAAAGACATTCAGCTTGAAGTGATGTGCATCGGGAATAAGGAGGAGCTGAAACAAGCTCATTTGTGTTCATGTTTGTGAGTTGATATCTCAGCTCTTATTTCTGTCACTTTAAAGTCCAACTACTTTCATGTTTTCTCATCTTGTTCCACTCTAAATGATGTCACAAGTGTTTTTCTGGTAATAACAGGAATAATAAAAAAAAGAGTTATAATAGGTTCTATTCTTCTTCCTCTTAGTGTCTGGAGGTCCTTGTCAGTGTCTGTGTTAAGCGTAACAACCACACCAGCTTCTAATTAAACCACAGTGACATTTCCAGGGAATGTTTTCACACTGTTAAATGTCCTGCAGCTGAAGAGCTCATAACCTAACTATCTGTGAAGAGATGTTAGCAGTGCACTCATTTTCCAAAAAAATAGGATGTCACAACTGACCGTAACAACATAGAAATACATTTCATCCTCTTGGTTTTCAGATTTTTTTTCCTCAAAGTAAAACATCAAACATAACACCGATCAGCTGTAACATTACGACTACCTGATGTGCAATCTAATTCAACCCAATATAACACACACAGTGCACTTTTACATTGTTGGCATGGTTACTAAGGTGATAATTCTACTTTATATTTATCAATAAAGTCCTAGTACGCAGTTATGTGATGGAGTGTAATACGTTTTTTTTTGTTTTCAAGTGTTGTTTTGGGGCTTTTTATGCCGGGTAGAGAGAGAGAGAGAGAGAGAGAGAGAGAGAGAGAGAGAGAGAGAGAGAGAGAGAGAAGAGAGAGAGAGAGAGAAGAGAGAGAGAGAGAGAGGAATGACATGCAGGAGAGGAGTCACAGGTCAGATACGTAGAGTATAGCCTCTGTTCATGGGGCGTGTGCACTAACCACTAACCACTAGGCTACTGGCGCCCTCTACATTTTCAGAAAGGTGATGATTTACATGTATTACTGAAGTCATAGTGGGTGATGATGTTGGTGTACCAGAGGGCATTATATTTAAAAGTGTCCTAATATTTAGCTAACTCCATTAACATACATGAGCAGAGAAAAATATTAGGAACACCAAAACAATCCATCATCACCCACTACGACTTCAATAATACATGTAAATCATCCCCTTTCTGACCATGTCAACACCTTCTGTCTCGCCGTATGCATTTCATTGCTTCCGTAGAGCAAGCTACTGGCTAATCAGTCACTCACTGCTAAGTGCCAAGGCTAGCTCTTTCATTTAAATATCAAATGGAGCAGCAAGAAATTCAGCCAGTCTCACAGATGACTGGAGGAGATCCTGAAGTTTGTACTAATTCAAAAGTAGACTTTGAATCATGAATCCAGAACCGTTTTGAATCGAACATAGATTCTCAATCCAATCGTGACTCAAAGAATCGAAATTGAATCAAATCGTGAGACACCCAAAAGATTCCCAGCCCTACTTTCCACTGTCCAACCTCTAACTAAAAGGCATAAAAAGTCCCCCCCCAATAAAAAGAGCTTAAAAAACCCCTAAAAATGTAGCTTTGGTAGTGTAGATTTTGTAGAGCTGTGTTATTAGATTGCACAGGGGGTCATAATGTTATGCCTGGCTGGTGTCTGATTTACAGCAAAGATAATAAAACATCAAATGTAATCCCAGTCAGGCTTTAACACAAAGCCAAACTCTGCCCTGAAAGCCTCGTCATACCTTATTGACCTTTTTAAGAACCTGTTTAAATACATTTTCAGAACTGTGACCGACTTACCAGAGATGAGTGGTGCGATTCCAAACCATCTTCTCCTCCTTCAGGGTCAGTCTTTCAATCACTCCTTTGCAGTTATCAACAAACTGGCTGCTCAGAGTTTCCTTCACAGATCTTACTACACCTGCAGTGAACGATAAACAAGACGCTGTGAAAACTATATCTAGTGTTTTGCATGGTCTTTTTTTTTTAACAAACAAGACAGAAGCTTCATTTAGGGTTTCAGGGTTTTCCAAACAGACCTTCTATGACCGCGTACGGGACACATCTTCCAGGAGTTTCAGACAGGATGTTCTTCAAATCCTGGTCAATGCAGACTTTTTTGGCTTCCTACAGAAACAAACACCTCAGATTAACAAATGAAGGATAACAGCTGATAACACTTCACACATTCACATGACAAAGACAAAGTGTGCTGAAATGTTGCCAACCTTTAATCTAGCAACAGTTGAAGCTCTGCTCCTGTAGATGGAGTAAAAGACTGCAGTCAGGGCAGAGCTGGTGGCTAAAACCACAACCTGTGCAGTTGAGGGTTTCCCACTTGAGTCCATCCTGCGATTTTCAACATTCAGTGCTGTTGGGACAGAAATGAGAAGCACAGATTAACCAGTTGTCTTAAACTGTTAGTCAAAGAAACAAGAGATTATTGTTGTTCTTAAGTCAGATCCACATGGGTCAAATACAGCCAGCTGCACAATGTCAACATGTGCAAGAAAAATGACTACCTGTTTGTGAAATAAAAAATAATATCAAATAAAATGCTCCTTAATGAACACAGCTGTGTATGTTTGAGAGGGAGAGAGGCGGAACAAGGTGAAGAGGGACAGACAGAGAGGACAAACAGGTGAACTAGAGTCTCTGCAGAAGAAACGTGTAAATAAATCGTGAGAGAATCGTATCGTGAATCGTATCGTCAGTGAGTGCATCGTTACATCCCTAATAAATACAGATTTGGAATTAAGTGTCTGAAATAAAGCAAATGACCACAAGACAATAATTTTATACAGCACAGACTGTAATTAAACTAAGAGATGAACTGTCTGTTTTATTTAACGAAATTCACGAAAATAAAATATCTTACCTGCCTTCATAATAGTACAAAACGACCACAGGTAGAGACACTAACATTTAGATTTTAATTACTCCTTTAAAGCCAGCCATCATCTACTCGATGTAAACAAACTTTGATTAGTCAATCAAGTGAAATAACAGCATTATGGAGCTACACAACCAGCTTCACTTAATACACAACCATTCAACAACACACAGCCTTCATAATCACATTTATAAAAAGTTTAATACCTTAAAAAGTGGCATAAAAATGGTAAGTAAGTAAGTGAGGAAGCTAGCATCAACAGCTAACTGGCTAATGCTAGCTAATAGGCGAGCAACTCGCTAGCGGTGTTTCTATTAACTTTATTTCTCAACAGAAATATACACTGTCGTGATACGAAGCTACAAAAACAGTTATAGGTGCATAGTGACCAGTGTCAAATGGTTAGTTGTCATACCTGTATTTACCCTCGTCCCACAGCCAACGGGGATTCAACAACACTTCCGGGTTCAACATGAAGCTAACTGCAGTACACCTCCCGGCCGGCAGGTGTCGGTGTTTAATAGTTTATGGTACAATGAGACCTTGGTTGAATCTTTCAATGTAAGTAGAGCAGTGAGGAAAATCGAAGGTCTGTAATATTTATTTTACAGTCTATGATCATAACATGTATGATAAATAAACAAACAAATGAATAATTTAGTTTATTAGTTTATTGGTTTAACTCTACTGCAAATGGCTCATTGAGACACATGATTTATTTTATGCTATCAATAGAAACAAAAGTTTCTCCCCTACTATTAGTCAAAACTCCACCATGTAAATAATTAAGATTAATAGGCTTTACAGAGATATTAAGCTGTGGTCCAGCAACAATCTGATTTGGGCTAAAGAAGTAGCCTACAAAGGGTCCCTGATTAAGTTTAATCAGATCCATTTTAATACTAAGAAGGAGAAATTCACAAAACATTTTTTAAACATCAGCAAGTTTCCTGAGAATAGGTATTATTCATTCTGTATGCAATTAGTATTTAAAGTGAATATGAATTGTAAAAATGTAAATGCAATGTATTTAACACTGTGCACGTTTAGACTTTAATACATGAGCAGGAAACACACAGTTGTACAATCTCAAATGACTGATGCTGTCCTTCAGACCATTCGACCATTCAGCCACACACTTACTATTCATTCCATAAGTTACACCTGCCAGGCCTGGCTTCTTTGTTCTTTGTTACCCAAAGAAATACAACTGAATCATCTTGCTAGTGTTTCTTATTAGTTTAGTGTAGTTGATTGTTTAGATGGTCAGGGACTATGTACAAAATATACATTCATCTCAATAATGAGAGGAGATGCATTGCACCCGATTTAGCTGATTAGATTCCATCTGTAGTCCCTGGGCAGGTATACACACAAACGAAACAACACACAATATATCAATGCAAAATATGATTTAAAGGAATAAAACCAGATGACATCATAGCCACATTCCCTATAACCTAAAACCTAACACCCTTGGCTCCACACCCACAAAAATACTACCAAACACACATACACACACATGTACAGTATAAAATCATGACTATGAGAAATGCATACCAAAACAAGTATCAATCAAGATTAATGCACACGTGATTGGTTTTTCAGGATTACATTTTTCCGGGAAAATGTTTCAAAATTTGTGCAGATTTTCTCCAAAGCCTCCCTCCTCAGCCACAAAGACACCAAACACACATACACACACGCACACCCTAATAGACGTTTGCACACCCCCAAAAAATTGTCTTCGATGCAGAGTAAGACATCATGACAATGAGAAATGGATTAATGCACACATGATTGGTATTTCAGGATATGTTTTTTCACTTCACTGGAAAATGTTTCAAATTGTGTGCAGGTTTTTCAAATCTGCGGGAGTTTGTTCACAAATAGCTTTCATACCGTCATAAAGTAATCACATATTTACATATTCCGTCAAATGTTTTCAATAATTTATTTTCAATTAGTTTCAATAATAACAAATTAAGGACTCAGGAGATTTAAGACAAGGATCCCAACATGTTTCTCTGCAGTTTTATTTGTGGCAAAATGTCTTCCTCATTTCAATCTCACATTTTTTGTCTCATGCACTATTCAAACATTCTTCTTGTGGCACTGCAGGGGAAATAAAGTCTTTGCTATATTGAAATTAATAGACATTTCCACATTATGTGAGGGAGCACCCTTGGGCCACCTGGAGGTTTTTTCCCTGAGTGCACCCCCTCAGCTATTCATCCCAGGGCTGCATACAGATGAGGCTTTCTTCTCCAGCATTAACAGTGTACACAACTTGCACACAGCTACATTTCAATTAACATAAAAAGAGAAAAGAAAAAGTCCCAGTTATAAATTAGATGCTGTCAGAGAACATAAGGCGGGGAGTGAGTCAGTAGATTTATAACATTGAGTCTATTCGAATGGGAAAGCCTTTAGTTTTGATTGATGGCCCCTCAACTCTGACAAGCACCATATTTCAACAGAATAACTGAATTTGCCTTTTTATATATTGCTTCTCGGTACATTCTCATTGCCTCTTGTTAACGTTTTGTTTCCTCAGAGCGCTCATCAGGCAGAAAGCTGCTCTGAATGAATGTGATGTTTTTAAAGGTCATGCATTGATGCACTGACCAAAACCGTCGCGACAAATTCTTCATCATCTGTTTGGCATCTTGTAAGAAGTCAGTTTGTGATTTTGTTGTTTTGTCAAATTAAAGGGTTTCAGAAGAAAGATGGGCAACATCCTTGTTGGCTGTATTACTGAATGTCCATGATCATTTCTGATTCTTTTCTTCATGTTCTCCAGCTGTCGAACACTCTCGCCTGTAGTCCATTTAAACACTGCTTTAGTGCAGAGCGTTCAGAGAAAATAACCTGACGGTGAACTGTGAAGAAAACTACCCAGCAGCCAGTTTCAGTCGATGACAGCTTGAGTCGGGGCAAGCAGAGCTGGGTTGGGATAAAGAAAATAGAGTCTCTCCTGTACATCGGTGCTATTTTGTAGCTGAACCACACATCAGGACTTGTGCTGAATTTTGAAAGCATTCTCAGTCTAAAACTCTGACTATGGATTTTTCAATACCAGTCAAACCTCCAGTCTGACAAAACCATCTTTATAGATGCTTTCTGTTTGGATAGAGTGACATTATTCGCCCTCACTCATAAATATTGATTCTCAAGTTGCTCAGGTGACATTTTCAACCTTTGCACCCATTATTTTAACCAACATTCAGCTGCAAACATTGATCGAACACGTTGATCAACATAATGAATGAAAAGGTTGAAAACAAAAGAGAAATGTCAGGCAAATACCGGGTTCCCACCCGACCACGTTTTTTGGAATAAGGACACTTTGAAAGCCTAAAAAGAGGATAACAATCACAGGGAGAGAGGGAAATCAAATATTCAGTGTTCATCTGTAATTTAACTAATTGTTCCACATGGAAAAATTAACTATTTTTGTAATCTGCAAAACAGTAAGTCTTACCCAATCTAATTAATTTCTGTTGTGTCACTGTTTTGAATGCATCAATTGGACCTGTGCGTAGGAAAAGGGTAGAAAATGTCTCGAAGTCCGTAGTGGAGGTGATATAAAGTGCCTCAAGGGAAAATGTGCATCATTAACTGAAGTGGGCAAGGATAACAGTCAATAATGTAAGGACCCTGTTTCAGGAGGTTTCCTCTGCTGTTGTTTAGTGCCTTGTTTGTTTTCTGTGTGTCTGTTGTGAATCTGAGTGTAGCCATTCATATCCCTCTGCCACGTGCCTCCTGCTGCCAATCTATGGCACGCCTGCAGCACATGCACAAACCACTTTATAAATCTCTTGAGGCCAATAGTTATGGGCAGCTTGTACAGTACATAGGATACAGCTACTTAAAACAGGTAAATAATACAAAAGGCTAAAATAATAAACAATGACAAATAACAAAACCTACCCTGGCTTCACATTTAAAGGAAGAATGTGCGACTTTCTGATCGGGTAGATGTCGCCCTTGAGCACCAGCATTACAACAACACAAACTGCTGTTTGGTTACACATGCGCTATTCTGAAGCCTCCGACCTCCTCCAGCGCCACACCGCCAACCCCTCTCCACACGCGTTAACATGAAGGAGCTTTAATTAGAGCGCTCCATAATTAAGCACCATTAAGCGCAAGCGGCGGACAAAATTGTCCTTTGCTCGAGCTGCAATTGCCTGTGTCCTACATTGTTGTGTTAGCAAGCTAATGTTAGCACCCTTTGGTTAACTCATAGCTTGCACTGTAACAGGAGCGAGTCCACTGTAAGCTGGTGGGACTCGCGCCTCTCACTCATTGTAGACAGTCATGACTCAGAGAGACATTTACATATATACTTGAAAATGTTTTTTCCTTTAAGAATTTGCAGGATTGTCCAGTTTGATGTGGTAACGTTGCCAATTAAATCCAGTCTCCTGGTGGGTTTGCCTGATGTTTTCCAACCCAGTGTCTGTTCCTCAGTTAAAAATGCTGACTATAATTTCTATCTACCTGCCTCGTCCAGTGCTTGCCAATCTGCCTCTCACCACTCACCCCTCTCTGCCTGGATCAGCTCTTCAAACCTCAACCTCCACATTTATGCAATAAATCTCCATTTCAACTACTCTCAGTCCTGCTTGTGGGTTGAATTTTTGTACAACCTTACAGTATTGTGAAATTCAAAAATTTATCGCATCCACTTTAGGGCCTAAATTCTGTCTTTTTAATTTAAAAAAGAAAAACTAAAAGCCTCAGTCAATCTCCCACCCCAAATGAAAAACAGTTCTTGCTTTGGACAGACGTCACTGAAAATCCTTTATAAGAGACTTAGACGTGTGACGGTATTTTTGCATGCAATAAGTATTACTCATTTTTAAATGTTATGTCTCCATACCCTCATCTGTTCTCCCTCTTTGAATCTCTAGAGGTTAAATAATGTAACAGGAATCATCACCCCTGAAAAAAACTCCTCCGGCTGGATCCGTCTGACATGATTGCCCTGACAAGTGAATGATTAGCCGACGAGAATTTGCGGCTTCCTTCTGAAAAGGTGCAACCTTGTTTTCAACCCCAGCAAAAAGGACACAAACATCCTCAGGGTGTCTATTCAACATTAGTCACCTTGTTTTCAGGACACGGTCTACCTTTCTGTTCCGGTGCCCCCGTCTGCCCTGCACACTCAAACATCCCACTCTCCTTATTTTATTTGCTTCTGTCACATTATGACATCCAACACAGACCTGACGCATTCACATGGATTTGAGACAGAAAGAGTGAAAGAAGATGGAGGCAAAATCTTTATGGGAGGAGTAGAAAGTCTTACGTGCCCTCTGTGGCCTGATGCAACCCATGCAACAACCAGACAGACAACTCCTCTTGTAGGGTCTATGTACTTATGCACTAACAAGCAAGACCCTTTTTTAAATGCCAGAATAATTAAGTGTAGGAAAACAAAAATTGTGCAAAAAATGTGCTTGTTATTAGGGGACCTAAGACCTGACTTTCCAACTTTTGAAATGTCAGATTTTAATAGGTAGCCATGCAGAGGAAGTTCCCCCGAACTATATCAAAGTTTCACTTCCGTTTTACTTCTGTGTCATGCTGACTGTCAAAACACCATTGTTCTGCAGAAAAAAAAGCATACAGCATCAATCACAAGTCTTTTTTTCCTGTTGAATGGATAAAAGATTCAATCTCAGAGCTGTGATCAAAAAGTCTTCGGGTATCTTTGACAAAACCTTCAAAAGCAAGAGTCTTGAGTATAAAACCATTTTGAATAAAAGGAGGATTTTTTTCTTCTTTTCCCCTCAACATATCACACAGCTTTTAGCTCCATCCTGGCATACAATCAGCTTTTCTCCCAGTCTAAAAAATATATATTTGGAAAAATCTCAGTTCCTAAAGCTATTAAAATCAGCTTGCTGTCTGTGCCTGGAGGACTGCCTCAGAGGCTAACTCAACAACTTGATGCATAATGAGGCTTTTTGGCAGAGACTTGATTGCGGTTTTAGGAAGTGTTACATTTACCTGCAACACACAACAGAGAAATAATCATGCTGGTGACAGTGAATATGGGGACAATGGTTATGTCCAATTATCACAGTATGAATATAATGATAGAAAAAAATCTGTATTTCTATAAAAGTGTTGATTTCACAGGGCTTTGAACTTGAGCTCAAATGACTTAACAGCAGAAACTAAAGAGAAAAGGAATTCTTCAATAATTTAAGAAAATGAACGTAGGTCTCTGGCCAAGATTTATCAGCCATGCTAGCTGTTTCCTCTTTCTGGTTTTATGCTAAGCTAGCTGTCTGTTGGCTCCAGTTTGGTTGTGAACAAATACCACAACAAACTTGCAGAGTGAACCCAGCTAAGCATATTTCCCAAAATGTCAAAGTTTTCCATCCAAATGCCAAAATTCAGAGAGAACAAGAATCTACTTTGCAGCCAGCCATAAGCAACTTCAGGAAGTTTGGATTGGCAAAGAAATATTCCCCACAAAACCCCAAATTTGCCATTTTTCAAGGCCATCATCATGTGGACTTCATGACAGCATCCTAGAAGCACAAGAATATTGGTTATAACGTTGGGTGACAACATTAGCATAGGCATACAGAGTGGTGTAACATACAAGTCAGGCAGCAAAATCTAAACTATCAGCATGCTCTTTTGATAGCTTCCATCTGGCATTTGAGAATGCCCTCTTTAAATCCAATTTATGGACATTTTCTCTTTGTAGGCTAGCTGCTACCTTCTGCCTCTCATTTGAGTTAGCTAACTGATAAGCTAAACGCTGATGGGTCATACAAACATCTGTCCTCTCGGTATATTCACCCCCTAATCCATTTAACCTATCTTTAATAAAGACAAGTAGGGCAGAATTTAATCTTCAAACATTTAAAACTTTTCTGTCTTGATCACGTCTTTTGTTTCTTTTAGTGATGTACAGACTACCGTGGCTGTTTCTACCTACCTGTCTTTGTGCTAAGCTAAGCTAACTGGCTGCAAGTTGTAGCCTAGTATCATAACCAAATATGCATAAGAGTCCTATCGGTTTCCTTTCTTATTCACCTTTTTCACACAGAAAACATTTTCCTCTAACGTCACAATAAGGGTAAGCTCAACTTCTCAAATGTAAGTGAACTATTATTTATCCGACAATCATTAACATTAAACCACACTTTAGTTAGCAAGAGCAACTGAAGTAGGCTAGCAAGGATATCTGGTGGGCCAAGTCATATTTCAAACAGCCTAATATTGAACGGATGAAACGGCAAAAAAGAGAAAATATGATAATTGTGAGGCGAAACGCCGTGTAGATAAAGCTAGTACCAAAACGAGGGTGGACATTGAATTAGCTTTCACCTGCAGACGCTGAGTTGGCCTGCTTTCTGTGGGACTTGCAGGTGCCAAACACCAGTGGATAGCTTGTGCTAGTGTGCTACATTTTTGGCTTTTACATTATAACTAAGGTATTCTCAGGTAGCTCACAGTGTAGGCACCAGCAGTCAACATACATGCTGAAGCTTCAGTGGGTGTTAGCCTCTGGTGGCGATGAGCCCAGGGGAGGGGCCCAGTTTGAATACTGTGTTAACAAGCTGCTTTGAACATTGCTACTGACTCTACCTTTAAGTGCTTTAAATCCAGATCCTGATCAAACACTGAGGCTATAAATAATTCAGATTAACAAACACTAATTGGCCCTTATTTCTAGATGCTGTTGGCTAATTGGCATTGACCTAACATGTAAACTAATAAATCAGTTACTGGAGGGCAGCACTTTCCCTGTACAGTAGTAAATGAGGGCACGTTGACCTGCAGGTCTCCTGTGACTTTATCATTCTGCTGATTAAAGAAGGGAATGAGTCTCCTGTATCTAATGTCCTGCACTCTGCCTGTTCATTAAACTATGATTCACTTGGACTGCATTATGTATTCAGCCAAGCCTATGGGAATCTATAGCGTGGGAATGAAATAATATTGATTTCAATCTCTTGAGACTTCTATTTTAATATACAAACCATAAATTACTTTTACTCAAATGCTTGTGGTATTCCCTCATATGTTTCTTTTCATTTCTTTATTGTGTAGCTTTGTTATCTGTGGCAACAGTCTAATACTTTGAAGAGCAGGTAGCCTTTTTCTGTCATCATTCCCCCTCTCTTTTTCTTTACCGTGCGCTGGGTAGACTCGCTGCCTCCATCACGTACGGCTATAAATCAGCCTTCTAAGAGCTGGGACCTTCTCTGCAAGGCCCCTCTCATTGATTACACCGTGCTCAGTAAGTGTAGCGTGATGAAGAGAGAGCCCAATTCAATTAGACCGCCTTGCTAGACAGAAATATGTAGCACACGCTGCCCTGCATGAAAGGATGTCTTTGAGGGCAATGAAGAGAAACTGAGGGAAAGGAAGGAGATTTGGGGAGTTACGGGAGGAATGTCACTCAGGTAAAAGTAATTGGATTGCAGTGATAACATTCAGCACATGGGTTGCTTGTGTGAGTTGTTAATAGACGTGTTCAACAAATGAACTGAGGATGAGTCATGAGCCAGGAGTGCAGAGCTTACAAAAACAAGTTTGTTTCCAGTTTTTCAATTGCAGCTTAACTGAAAACTGTTCTTTGCCATGAGATATTAGCATCGCTCTGAGCTCATTTCAGTCTGTCGGCTGGTTCATAACATTCGTAGAAACTGACGAAATTCATCAGTTATTGGATGGATCAAAAATTATTTTTTTAAGATTCTCATTTTTCCCAGAATATAAATCACATAAAATCTGTAATTTACCCCCTAGTGCCAGGTCAACAATTTTGGATTCTACTGAGAATTCTTCAAAAATGTTGGCTGTGTTAGCGTAGTATTTAGCAATATGCATGGTGCCCACACAAACTCCCATGAAGCTTGTCATTTCACTGATGCTTCCTCATGTGAAATAAAATATGTAAAATGTGCCCATTTTTCTACATACATTCATGGTTCCTGGAAGATGAATTGTAATAACTTTGGTGATCCCATTTTTAGCTCTGAGAAAAAATGTCTCAACAACTACTGAATGAGTTTCTATGAAATCATATTCATGGTAAATGGTAAATGGACTTGAGCTTGTATAGCGCTTTTCTAGTCTTCTGACTACACCACATCACACCTTCACATTCACACCCATTCACACACTGATGGCAGAGGTTTCTATGTAGTGAGACCATCAAAAGTAACTAATCGCATTCATACACATTCATACGCCATCAATGAAGCAGCGACCGACTCTACTAACTGAGCCACATCCGCCTGACTACTGACTCCTGTAACCCCCTGGTTTTTCTCTAGCACATCAATGTTAACATTTTGGGATTCATTGAAATTTAATTTCTCTGCAACTATTGCACGTATCTGTATTTCATATACTGCAGATATTCATGGTGCCAAGAGGATTAATATGTATGAAATTCCACATTTATTCCAAATTCCAATTTCCTCAAGTAACCACGAATCGGTTAAAAAATATCTGAAATTGTGCTTGATTTTGAAAATGTACAGATATTCATGGTCCCTAGGAGATATATTGCACTGGTTTTGGACATCCCATTTGCAGTTTTGAACCAAACATGTTGACAACCACTGGAGCAGTTTAACTGGACTCTTCTAAATTATTGGTCTCCATTACATTACAACTTTGATGATCCCTGACTCCCTTGACCTGACTTTTCCTCAATGTGGTTTTAGTGAAATGACTCATCAACAGTTGGCTATATTTCGCTAAAATTCAGTTCAGGCATTCATGGTCCCTAGAGGATATGGTCTGCTGACTTTGGTGATCAGCTTCCTCAAGTACAACCATCAGGTTCCCAGTTTAATGCACTGGAAATAAATGTAGTTCAGACATTCATGGTTTCCAGAGGCTGTTGTCCTTTAATTTGGTGGGTCCCTTACTTTTCACCAGTGAGCCTGCAAGCTATCATTATTTTGTAGTCATCCATTCAATATTTCAAATTGTATCCAATATATTGGTGTACTTTTTTTTTTTAGACATTCATGGTCTCTTGAAGGTTTATGAAAATAAACGCTGTGATCCCATTTTTGGTGAAATGTGGTGCAAAATTTGATTGGACTTGCATGAAAATTGGCCCTACTATTTATGTTTACTTTGGGATTAAGTGTTTATCACTTGTTTTTTTATTAAGAGACGTCATCAGGTTGTAAATACAATATTTCCAATAAAATAGTTATTGTTAATACCTGCAAAACTTGACTTTGTGTCTCCACAAAACGTGTCTTCTTCTAGTGAGTTTAGGCAGCATATTACTGTCCACAGCAGGACAAAACTTACTGACACAATCACCTTTCATATCCTCACATACAGCCATGAATCATGCAGGAACTGTAAAACTGCTTTCATGATCAGTTAGTGGCCATCATGTGACTGTCAGTTCTGCTCCTCTGCTCACCTAGTGCCCACACTCAGTAATTTTCCACTCACCCTGCCTCTGCTTCACTTTGCCTGCTGGCCACTCCCACACTCATCAGCCAACTCAGCTCACCTATGCACACAGCTGCCTCTCATCTGCAATCAAGCCAGTATAAAGCCTCTCCAGTTCACTCGCACTTTACCAGATTGTTCTTTGACAACTAATGCAAGACTCTCCAGCATTTAATCTGGGACTAGTCACTGTTCCCGACTGCTTACCTCTGAGCTGCCTGCTTGGTTATATCCTGGAAATCAGCTCAGCTTTTTGCCCCTGATCTCGAGTTCCCAGTGTTCCTCGTTCCTGTCTGCCTCTCCCTCTGGCTGTGTGGTGTTACTCTGCAACGAAGCAACGGAATGAGTTTACCTGTTTCCTCCCCTTGGATCCCTGTGGCTCAGAGACTTTGACAGTGTTGCCACACTGGTATTCTTAGCTCATTTTTTCTGTGAGCGTAGCGTTATTTGATGTTTGCATGCTTACATGCAAGATGAAGACACTAAACATGACGCTCAACTGAGTGAACATACAAGTTTTCATGAGCATGCTGCCCTTAGCATTTAGCCTCACAGAGAAGTTAGCATGGCTCTGTGAACAGCTGACTTCACGATGAAGCACTGAGTGTTTTAAATTTACATTAGTTCCAGTGCAAAAGGCTAATGAACACAAGCCAGAAGTATTCCACATTATTGGACTGCATAATGAGTACGCTGTATAATGTTATCATGCAGAAGGAAGTGCCAGCCTTTCAACAAGATTAAACAAATGTATATGTTGATGATATTACAGCTGGCCCAAGTTCATACATAAGAAATTGGTTTTCACTTTATAAAACATTTCACATTCACCTTGAACGCAGACAGATTTATTAAAATACAACACACTCTGGGAAGACATATTCACACAACTTTCATTTCATTTATTTTGTACTTGCATTCCTCACTTCTTCATTGCACTTAAACTGAAGAGATGCACAGTGTATTATTGCTTTTACGCACTGTTACAACATTTCTTATGAAAACTTCAACGTAAAGTGCCACCATGCAAGGAGATAAAGAGACTTTCCTTATGTCATTGAACAAGCCTTTAACGCAGGATGGTAACTCAGATGGCAAATTTGATAATGAATAAAATCATAAAATCATGTAGCACATCAGGTTTTATATGGAGCATCTGACAAGAAGCACAAGAAGATACCAGCTCATCCTTGATCAGATCATAGTCCCTCTTTAGATTCACATCCGACTAGACTGAGAGCAAAAAGTCTCTAAATCTTTTTAACAGGGTGGAGGAGACCGCCCAGACTATTCCCTAAACATTAAATCTGTTTGCTACATTTCCAAACAGTCTCAACTTGGGCCAAATACCCCGTGGTGATGCGTGTGGTTTGCAAAGAAGCTCTTTTCAGTTCGCATCCTGAGCCACGGAGAAAAACGGACAATGTAAAGAGAAAAGAAGTCGAATAATTAGCTCTCTCCTTTTTAAATGGCAATAAATCACATTAACATCTGAAATACAGTAGTGCCTCTGAAGACATTTTCATTCCCATTCTTGGTTTTGTTTAACTCATAGCAGACACCAGGGAAGAAAAAGAGAAATTTTTCAGTGTTGCCACAGTAACAAACCTCTCAGCAGAGAACTTCATCCACCATCCACACAGGACAGTTCAGTCCACGCTGCTCGGCAGCAGACACTGTAATGACTTATTTTGATTCATTGCACCATAATCCTCCACATACAGAACAGCTGCCCTCAGGAAACATTGTTTGGCTGGTCACACAGATGTTTGTACACAATAACTATACAGAACAGATGTTCAAACGTGTCTCCGAACTGGTAGGCTATGAGTTGCATCGGTTCTTAACTAAATCACCTCAAAATGTAACATTTATATGAATAATTTCAGCTGCTTTTTTTCTTAGGGAAACAACGCTATCCAGACCTTTAAAGAAAAACAAGAAATATATGTCGTTATTGGATCTGTATGAATCAATGCATTTTATTAATGCGGCCACACGTGTTTTTTCACTGCAGAGACTAAAATATGGGGTCAAAGGTAACACGGCTGCTCCTAAGTGCAATTTGGTTCAACTGTTGGAAAGAATTTTTTCTTGTTTTGTTGCAAATGTAGTCATGTAGCATCACTCATTTGCAGCTTTATCACTTTTTGGGAAAAACAGGCCTAGATCAGAGTAGGCGTGTACAGTTGTGCTATGAGGTCTGAGAAGCTGCACCTCGGCACAGCGGTGCTTTAAGCTAAATGCTAACATGTTCACTATCTTAGTTTTGTGTATTAGCATCAAGCGGCAACCTCCGGTCATCAAAAATGAAGCCAATGCAGAAGTGCAAAATCCTGCAGTTCGTCAAGTGTCCGCTTTAGGCTGGCTGCAGGAACACCGGAAGTCACATACACACCACAGCCAAAAAAGCCGTTATTACAGCATAAATGAACATGTTTACAACCTGGTACAGAAAACGAAATAGGTCTGCTTATTGTCACCGTGGGCACACACTGTACGGGGGATGCATTTTACGTGTCATCCATAGGCACGTAGCAGACCTGATTGACAGGTGGGTGTGATTTAACGGTTTGTCAAGAGGCTTAAAACCCGCCTCAGCTCCAGCTCTCAGCCGGTCGTTAGGTTGACTGAAAGTTAGGCTGAGACAGGATTTCCAGTATGGCGGCTACTGCCGATGAGCCTCAGGAGCCCCCTGCAGGAACAGATGGCTGACGTCACTGAGGGTTCGTCCATTAATATTTACAGTCTATGAATTAGCATGCTAGCAATAGCCATCCACAACTTAACACTAAATCCAGCAGAGACAAATTGAAATATACGTTTTGCAGGCAACAACAACGTCCCAACTTTTTTGGAAATGGGGTTTTAACTGTACACTGTTGTGATGAAAAAGTAGTTATGCCATTTTACTTGTATTGTACATGACAGTAAAATAAATATTGCACAGTATGAATAAGCGTAACAATAAAAGGTATTAGACATATCAAAATGTATGTGATGATCATAGTAGATAAAAAGAAGGGATCATTGACGTCCTTCAGATACATTATCTAGGAACAGGAGTGTGTCTCAATTTACTCTAGCACTAAAGGAAAACTAATAGGATTATAAAAATCAGAAGTCTTCATCTAATGAGGACTATAAAGGTCTGCAACAAATCTCTCGGCAATCCATCTTAGAGTTGTTGAAGTACACCGAACATTTTCATCCCTAAAGCCATGCATGACACCTCGTGTATTTACTGTTATTCTTCAAACCAAATGATAACCCCTCTCTAAAGCTAGCCTTTACTCTGAGTACTGAACTTTTGTAGCCTCAACTTGGCCGTTCTCACAACACAGACCTGGTACTACTGAATCAAAGTCTTTATTTTTAACCACAACATGGCCTGCTGAGTTTAAGCCGGCAGATTTAGTTTATTTTAACATAATTGGCTAAAAAAATGTGTACAAACACAATTTTGTAGACAACAATGTTAAGAGTTTGTACATTATTTTACTGTAATGAAATGAAGCGCTCACAAGCCCCTGGTTATAAGACCAACTGTGTAGAATCTAAATTACAAATACACTCAGGCTCCTTATTTAAAATTAATAATTCATTTTTCATCCTCTGGATGTTTAGATGCCGAGCTCTCAAACTATTTTTAATTCCAGAAACTTCCTCTTACTTATGAATAATTGAGCAATAAGGCTCATTATTAGTTTTCCATGCATTATATATATATAACCTGTTTTTACCTGCATGTTTACAGAGATTGTGTATATAATAATTCTGTCCTTTGTCGGCTCTTCGGAGTTACTGTACTTCAGAGCCACTCATGTAAACTAACCCTTTGCAGCTTAAGGTGACAGAAAGACTCACCCACTAATGCAACAAGATGATTCTGTTGTCATACTCGCATAAACATTTCACTGAATGACACTCTACGACTGACTTGACTGACTTTTACAGCAGAATTAACAAGTTACATAACTCGCCTGAGGAAGAGTGACTATACACGATGTCCCCTCTTCCTCAGGTTTACAAGCAAACAAAAACACTGTTACCTCTGTGCGAAGCTGGACAGATAAATAATGCTTTGGTAGCGAGCCATTTGGAAGCAAAACAACAAAAACAGGGAGGGGGGTAGAGGGTGCCTGAGCACCGGGCTCTTGCACTGATCAGCGCTGCATGATGCAGACAACGGAGGAGGAGGAGGGGAGGAGGAGGAGGAAGGAGGAGGAGCGAGCGGGGGAACTGACTGGCTGAGGCTCGCTGCTCTCAGTCTGTACTCTGTGCTTCTAGAAGCAGCTTCCCTCTGACTTTACTCTTGCATACTGTGGTTTTTACTCTTTTTCCTGAGCTGAGAACGGCAAACACAGCAACAGAGGGGCTCATTTGCTCCTACTTTTTATGAGCACCATGCTGCCCTGGAGAAGGAATAAGTTTGTTCTGGTGGAGGATGAGGCCAAGAGCAAACCCAAGAGCCTGGGCACGGGGCTGACCTACCAGTCCATCCTCTCCTCTCTGCTGCGCTCTTGTCCTGACCTGCTGCCCGACTGCCCCTTTGACTGGGTGGGCAACATCTTCCACACCAAACGACAGAAGGTGGAACTGAACAAAGAGGAACCTGTTTATAACGTGCGCTACCTGGGGAGCGTGGTCACTATCACGGCAAAGGGAGATGGCTGCACCCAGGAGGCGGTGGCCAAGATCTGGGCGAGGAGCAACTACGGGGAGCAAAGTGTCAAGATGAGGTTAATGGTGGGGCCGCAAGGGATCCGGATGAGCACAGACAAATCTGGGAAAAAGAAGCCGATCCATCTTTACTCTCTGAACAGAATCACATACTGTGCACCCGACCCATGCCGGCCAAAGATCCTGGCGTGGATCTACAGGCACCAGGTCAAGAACATGGCCGTGGTGCTCCGGTGTCACGCCGTCCTGGTCAGCAAGTCGGACAAGGCACAGGCAATCGCCCACAGCCTCTACCAGAATGCCACCTCCGCCTTCAGTGAGTTCAAGCGCCTGAAGCGTCAGAGCGATTTCCGGCACTGCCAGCAGCAGCTGCTGGGGGAGGAGGCGGTGCCCCTGATGCCCCTGAGGAGGCTGCTGAACGGGCAGTGCCACTACAGACCGCCGGCTGAGAACCCTGGGACTGCCACCCGCCTCTGCTCCATCACAGAGGAGGAAGAAGAAGATGACGAGGAGGAGCAGGTGAAGGAGGCACTAGAAGAACAGATGGAGAAACAGGTTTTTACCACAAACACAGACCCGACTCAGTTATTATCCGAGTTGGACATTGGGGATATTGCCAAACTGGAGCAGTGCCAAATCAACTTCATCAGCAACAGCAACAACAACACGTTTACATTTATAACCTCTCTGGTGTGACTCTGACACAGTTTAAATTCTGCAACACATTCCTCTCTTTGTCCTTCACTGGTTCCCTTCTCAGGCTCCCTCCTGCCCCCCCCCACCCCATCCATGTGAAGTGAAGTGTTTACCAGAAACTTCTCCGACTACTGGGCGGAAGAGAAAAGGAAGAGCTTGTTCTGTGGGAGTTATTTTGTATTCGGAGCAGATGGCTCTGACTGTTTGACTGTAGCAGTTTGTGAAGCTACGTGTTTACAAAGAGGGCTGATGATGATGCACAGACTAACATAGCACAAAGACGAACGAGGGCGATGGTTTCAGCGAGCGCTGACTCCAAAATCTCTGACATGTGGGTCATATTTCGACCACAGCACCGAGCAGGATTTCTTTATTAGTCCTCTGTCTCTTATTTTTTGTAGTATTCCGAGGCCATGTTTGCCAGCAGGGACATTTTTTTGGGATTGACTTGTAATATTTTTTTCAGGGAGGCTCTTTGTAAATTTGTGTAATTTTTCTAATTTAACGATCCTCGCAGAAATCTTTCACAGACCGACCTTGTGAGTGCTTACAAACTCGAGAAGTTTATTACGGTTTTGCTAATGATCACAACCGACTAATGAATAAAGGCTATAAATTAGGAAGCAAGCCATTAAGTCGACATGTTCATTGCTGCCATTTGTTACCTTCCTTATCATTTATGCATGACATGTCAGGAGTAACCTTTTCATGCTCAGCTTTTGTCTGTTTTTTTTTGTTTGATCCCTCAGCTTTTTAAAATGAACACTGTGATAAATGTGCGACCAAGGACAAAAACACACAACTGTTCATGAAGAAATGTTTATTTTATGTCATGCATTTTATATGTAGCATCACCTGGTTTGCAACAACAACAACAACACACCCTAATCTCAGTTTACCATTCCTGTGCTCTTTTTTTAAAGCCAAGTTTGCAGTTATTGCAGTTTTTCCTCACGAGCCCTTGCAAAAATGCAGATAGACCCTTACAATTCCACAAAAACTATTTTGAATGACTTAAGCCAATTTCCCGTTGATACTATCTGTGCCACTGTGTAAAGATGCATTGTGATTCATATGAGATGAAGCTATTTATTTACCAGATATGATGAATAAAAATGACCCACACTTGGGGTTTCCTTGTTGACTCTCACAGGGCTGGTGTTTCTACATGTTTCCTAAAAGATTATTCAAATGAATTCAACAACATTGCATCCCAGTGATTTTGCATTTGCATGTTTGTGCTGTGAATATATGTGCAACATACACTTCAAAGAAAGGAGAACAACATATTGGTGGTGTGTAACCCGAGCTCTAAATCTGCACAAACAGTGTCAACTTTTAACTGCCATTCAGTCCCTTTACGTGTTACTGTAGTTTGATTATTAAAAATTCTGCAGGCCTTTTACTTGCTTCTCAGCTTTTTTGCTCCGAGGGGAGGCAATTAATCAGCGGACTGAGTTGTTCGGGAAATGACCATAAAGCACCTGCCTCTGCAGGACAGCTGTCAGGCTCTGACAGGAGCAAGTGATCCAAAACAGGCGACCAGGAAGTTGACTCACTCGACAACCATTTTACTGCAGGCTTCTGCCATTAAGTGACGACAGAGTCATTGAGATTATTTAACTGGATTCAGCATGTCACTTCAACCAAAGCTCTAAAGCTGAAGGATGTTTGAGTGGTGCTGTTTTTAATTGCAAGCAGCTTGTCTTTGAACAACAATCAGCACATTTTTTATTTTCCACATTGTGTCATTACCACATGACATTGCAGCGCAATAAACACTTCAATGCCCAGCAGAATCAGTGATGTATAACTGCTCATAAATTCTGTTTTAATTGTCTTGCATAACAGCATCAAAAGCTGTTTGATATGACATGATCCTCATTAAGAAATCTGCTTTTGAACACAAACCGGTGCAGCCGCTGATCTGTTAGAGAAAACAGAATCATTTTAAAGTGGCTTAAATTACAGAGATTAATTGTTTTGGAGTGGATACTTTCAGCTGGAACCTTTTTAGATCAATATTTTTTATCGTCCTGGAACAAACAACTCCTTAAATAGGACAGGATCTAATAAGAAGATGGATAATGAAGGATTCCCATGCCCTTGCAGGGATAACTGCAGAGGAGAAGCCATTTTTATTGCTTTATTATATTTCCCCTGCATGTTAATCTGCAGCTCCTGTTCTGCATAGATAAACTGTCAGTGCACAATGTGATGAAGTTAGACTGTTTGCTCACTGACATTCATGGAGAAATGCATTGGCTCTAACATGCTGCCAATGCTGTGTTAACATGGAGCGGTTAGCAGAGGAGCCACTGTGTTTTTATGTAAACATAACTCTTGTCAGGCGAGTAGCATGAGAGGGAGGGAGCAGATGGCAGCAGAATGGTGCACGCTGAGCTTTATCACAGTCGTCTTCCAGGATCACAAGGGCTTCAGTCCACATCCAAAGCTTGTTGTGTTTTGTCACATCGTCAGCCTCCGAGGGAGCTCTTTAAAAAGGAGAAATCTAACCAAACATTTCAGACTCCAGCCTGTCAAGTATCTCATATAAACCATGCTGGGCCGTTTTACAGCAGGCGGTCTGTGAAAACCCAAAATGCTGTTTTAGCCTGCACACAGCTGTTCAAAGGCGTCCTTGTCCCCACGCAGCTCACGTAAAGCACACACAGGGAGATGAGTGACAGGTCCTGAATGTCTCCATCACAATAAGGAGGAGAGGAGGAAAAAAATGTTGTGTCCCGGAGAACCTGGCAGCAGGTGACAGTCCGTTTTGTTCCAGTGAGAATTGTACGAAGAAAACCCTTAAGTGTTAGGCAGCTTCTGTGTGGGGAGAGGAGAGAGGAAAAGACAATGTATGCAAGGAAAAGGAAGGACACTGTGGATCAATGAGACTCTGCTCTGTTACAGTAATGAGACCTTGAGAAAAAAGTGGTAGTGTGGGTCTGTGTTAACAGTTTATGCTGCTGACTGTAGAGATACTTAATCCACATATGTTTACCATTCCTCCCTCAAGATTAAACAGCAAAATACACATCAGCAGGGGTTGACATGGGAAATGAACAGCAGTATCTGAAAACGTTCCAAATTTGTTTGACACATCCGTCCAAGCAGACTGTTTTAAAACAAGCCCTGATGTTTCCTCTTACCACCACCGAGTGTACGAAATGTTCTGTGTTATGCCTCTTATCCAAATAAGCGTTACATTTTTTGGTCTTCTACGCTTCAGAGCCAAGAGGCAACCTCCGATGTAGAAAAATAAAGCCAATGCAGAAGAAAAAACAAACAAACTGCAGTTCCTTGAGTGTCCATTCGAAGCTCGCTCCTTGCATTGTGAAGCATAGCCTCCGGCGTGGCTGATTTGACTGACAGCTGCATCTTAGCTGTTAGTCACAAGGCTAGGTAACGCCTCAGCTCTACTCCTTTGACTGTTTCTAGATTGACTGAAAGTTGAAGTTCGCATTTCCAATATGGCGACCGCCATCATTGGGCTTCATAATGTCTCTTCAATGCCACCAATGGATGACGTAACGTGACTTTGTCCATGTTTTCATTCACTCAAAGCTAACTCTGACAAGCAACACAAAGGTGAGACTGATATTTGTAAATTCATGGAATTAGCTTTATGTCTAATTTTGCTCTTACGTATTTCTTTTTTCAGATTTGCAAATTGTTCATTAGATTTTAAACATTAACATAAAAGTGTTACAGGGTGCAATCTGTAGGTCATACATTGCAAGCTTATGGTTAGCTCTAACATTAGCTAGGATTTCATTGAATGCTAACGTTACTTTTGTGACATAGCGGTTGGTAACAACTACGTGATTAAATATTTAGTACATTGCTCATACTTGCAGCGCTGCAGGAGAGCTTTGTGACTTTATGAAATGTTGAGAACACTTGTTCTGAGGGTTCATGCTGTTATGGAAGGAGTGACTCTTTCCTATTTCCTACATCATTTGGTGCTCCCATTTCTCAAAGTAAAGGGGGAACTTATAGAGTTAAGACTTTAAATGATCCGACTATCAAAGCCAACGAGCACCATTTTTTTTCCATTTCACACACCGAGCATATTCTCTGAAAAGAGTTGCACACCTGGCAATTTGCAAATGAGCTTCCCGGTGTTTTGCTGCTCAGCACACTGTCAAAGTCTCACAGAGAAATAACAAAACAACTGCAAAATGCACATTCATGTTTTCTTTTCTTGTCTGTTTTTTTTCTCCAATTATGATACAACACATTTCCGCCATAAAGCCTTAAAGTGAGTGAGAACTCATCCGAATATCTTGTCAAATAACATCCTGGGGCCACATCTGTTCCAGTTTAGTGTAAGCTGTGGAAAAACAAAAAAACACACATAAATAAATAAATATAAACATCTCTGGAGTGCCAGCGAGCATAACTGTACTGCTAACTAATTCATGAGAATCAGGGATTAGTTACCGCCATGAAACATTTACAATTTTATCCCATAAAAACACAATAAGTGATGCCAAAAATTGTTGAAGTCTGAATCCTGCCTCTGGACATGTGTGTGTGCATTCTGTTAATAACGGTGCTCAGCAAAGTGAATAGTATCCCTGCAGTCGCTTTTCTTCCTGCTACAGGTCATGTATTATTTTTTGAAGCAAGGCAGAAGCTGCAGATAAATTTATGATGATGAAATGACTGAATCGTACAGCCCTCAATAGTTTTTTTCTGTCAGCTTTACTGCTCCTCCCTGCACTCGTTCTGCATCTGAGATTATAGAAAACGAGCCACAGAGAAGATATTTCCTGCCCTTCTGCCACTATTTCACTATTTCAATCTGTTTAAATTACTCTCCAAAAATCGGAAAACGATACTTCAGTGATTTTTGGTAATAATGTTTCAAAAGTGAGATGAGGCAATTTCATAAAGCCTGCATGAGGAAATTTAACAATCCTGCCACACACATTACCTGACATCTTTCTTCCAGAGGCTACAGAGTAGGAGGAAGGGTGCACACATCTGTTGTCCCCCAAACGTCACTGGAGAGCCATAACACGGAGTAATTATGAAATCAATAACCTTGGAGCACAGGTTAGTGTTTGTTCGGTTATTGCATTCAATTGGAGACAATGTTCCTAATGTCCTTGCTGGGTCTGCTTAAATTGTTTTCTGTTTGTCACGATTGTGCGTCATCTGCTTCACTGATTGTAATGGTGAGATGTGGTTACATGATGAATCAGCCGTGTCTGACACCTGCGATGTACGCCGCCTGCTCTAATTGCATACTGGCAACCACAGTGCTTGCAGGAAAACACAGGTTTGCACTTAAAGATGGTAATTTTGTCGGGTTTACATGGGATTTTTAATGAATAGTAAGATATTTTGAGAAATGTGCTAACAACTTTCCTGTTGAGAGCAACATGAGATCAATAATAAGTTCAGGAGGTGTAGCTATAAGTTTCAGGATAAAGACATTCATCCACACAGGCAGGATCAAAGAGGGCATCACATGTCAGTCCAAATCAGGCAAACACAACTAAGAGGGTACGGCAGGGTCTAAGGTCCAAAAACAAGCTGAAAATCAAAAAGTAGGGGGACAAAGAGAGTCACACGGGAAACACTTTTGGAACTTTCAGAAAAACAACACAAAGGATTTGGCAATGGATGAAATTAAGTTAGAAGATAAACAGTAAGTAATGTATCTGGAAAATCAACCTGTTCCCACAGCGGCTAATATCAGACTTCAGACTCAGGACACGAAGCTCATATATTTTACTCCTGTATTCAAGGCTGCCAATTTGAGAAATGAAGGAAATCTGATGAAAGGCTTTTAATTTTAACCGTTCGCTTTTAATCAGCAACTAAACAGAAATAAAAAAGTGAAAAAAAGGAGGAGTTCTGGCCATATTTCAAGTGAAAACAACAGCTTTGGCTTAAGCTGGACAACAGCATCATGTCATTGTCAGTCCCCATGCAGACGTAAATAGACAGAGTATGGAGGCGCCTCTGGGACCCGCCTGAGAGGGGCGTTGGGCTGACGGATGAGGCACACATGGATGCAATGGGGCTTGGCATCAGACTGATGATTTTCAATATTAATAATAATGTGCTATTCCAGATGTGTGTGCCCATCAAAGAATAAGTCACCCATGTAATCGCTCATAAAAACCAAAAAATATTTTGGGGATTTTTTATGCCTTCATTTTAGAGAGGGGACAGTGGATATAGTCAGAGATCGAAGAGAGAGTGGGGAACGACATGCGAGAGAGGAGTAACAGGTCGGATTTGAACCCGTGCCGCCTGCTTGGAGGACTACAGGTTCCAGACCTGGGGCGCACGCACTAACCACTTGGCTATACTGGAGCCCCCAAAATGCTACTTTTTATTTCAGTTTTTGTGTGGATGGCTGAACTTTTAACAGATAAAAAAGTTGTATCAAAAGTCTCAACAAACTCTCGGGTACAAAGTAAGTGAGTATATTTACTTTTAATTATAAGAGCTCCTCCTGTAATAAATAAAGACACTATGGGACAATGAGATTGCTGCGGGACTAGTTAAAGAGTCTTTACAGTATAAGGAGGTGTTGTTGCACTTCTCAAATGCCTTTCGTTTCACCTTCTGTTCTTCTTGTAAAACTGTCTTAGATTAATAAGATGCATTACGGTCGTCTTTGACTTTGATATAAACCACTGCAGCGGACAAAGGGAGGAACAATATAACATAGCCTTGTGGTTTGCCTCCTTACAAACTGCTCTGTAGCCCTGACTTCACACCGGGTAGCAACGGGAAAGTAATTGTCTGTAATTATCATCAAATTTGCTGCTATTTGCAGTAACAGTGGAGGTGTTCCTGTCATTAAACCTGTGGGGGCCTGGGTTCAATCTGATGAAGTATTATTAGCTCTTTGTGGTCTTAGTAAGAGGCATGACTAATAGCATGATGAAACTGAAGCACTCTGGATAAAGTTTTGTAAAGTAGAAGAAAACAAGGCTCCCATCAGAAAGACAAAAACATCTCCCTATTTATGCCTAAAGCATTTTGTAGGACAGCACAGAGGCCATCAGTCCGGAATCCGATTGTTTCCAAGTTTCCTATTACCTGGGGAGTATAGCGAAACACGGTACCAGAAAGCAATCACTTAGACACACACATAGAAGAAACTGGGCCAAGCCACACACACATGTAGGGCTGGAGGGGGGCATTCAATTTAGACGGACCGTATTCGAGGATAAGATAAGGCTTATTTTTTGTCTTTGATGAGCTACCCAGAGTGGCAGGTGGATAAAGGAGGAGCAGTGGAGTGGGTGGACTTGGCCGGCATGTGAGTGCGTTGGCACATGCCACAGAGGAGGTCGTGATTGGAGACGAGCCATGGCCACAGTACCTGAATAAACAAGGATGCAACAAAAACAAACAAGCTGGACCTCTGCAGCCTATTAGAGAGGAAACGCCTGGGCACATTTCAAGCTAGTACAGCTCTATTTTCGACATCCCTCCATGCTCTGCCAACCATCAGTGTCTGCAATTCAAGCGTGATTCAAAACGGACTTTCCCTAAATGTAGCTTTTCTTTCAAACAAACTGTGTGACTGAAACACACAAAGACAGGAAAGGTATTAAGTTAAATATGTTTGTTGTGGTATCATAAAGCCTGTTCACTGTATTTTAATTCCAGAGCAAGCTCATCAATTCGCCCTTTTAATTGCAAAGGATTCAAGGAAGAGGCCGATGTATGAATGCATGTTGCCACACGTAATATGAGGCGATTACCATGTCTGTCAATGTGTTTTGTTAAGTGATCCACTCACAACAGTTTATCATTTTGAAGACATATGTTCTTTTAATCCACTCTATAAAAGAGGAATGGCAGGCAGCCTTCCATTAACTCAAGATTAATTGCTGAGCTAACAATACTAATGCTTAAGCGGGGGACTGATATGGTACCATAATTGGATTGGGTCTTTCATTTTCAGATTTGTGAGAACACTTAAAAATGGAGGTCAGTGATTCTTGTATTAAATCCCTTTTGATTCAGTGCAGTAAATTGGTAAGACATGACATCTCACTAGAAGGGTGCTACTCTTTGTTTTCCTCTTTAATATCTCCTGATTTGGCCATATTTCATATAAAGTGTTTCATAGATTGAAATCCCTCGAGCTCTAGTTGTCACATTTTTGAATAAAAACAAACGGAAAACTAGCTGAAACCAACTGGACAAACCACTTCATGAAATGGAGATTTATTTTCTTTTTCTGCACGTCATTCTGACATTACTCTGAACTAAAAACAAGATTTCTACTGATATTAATGTTATTAAAGCATAATGAATTTACAAATTCCTACATTTGACAACAGAATTCTGAAATAACTTGTCTGAACCAGTTGTTAATATTCAATTAATTATATTTATTTTTTTCAATTATTGGATTTGTGGGACAAACCGGAGCAACCCGGGGAAAAACCCACAAGGATGGGGAAGACAGGAAAGGAGAGGAAGGGGGAGAGGAGAAGAGAGGAGGGGGGGGGAGAGGAGAGGAGAGGGGAAGAGAGGAGAAGAGAGGAGAGGAAGAGATGAGAAGAGAAGAGAAGAGAAGAGAAGAGAAGAGAAGAGAAGAGAAGAGAAGAGAAGAGAGGAGAGGAGAGGAAGGGGGGAGAGGAGAGGAGAAGAGAAGAGAGGAGAGGAGAAGAGAAGAGAAGACAGGAGAGGAAGGGGGGAGAGGAGAGGAGAAGAGAAGAGAAGAGAAGAGAAGAGAAGAGAGGAGAGGAAGGAGTTATTTGGGAGGTGAGGAGGAGTCAGAAGGATTAGGTCATGGGCTCTTCTTCCAAGACTTTGGTTTTCTCAGTCCAATAGAGTGTCGAAACCTTTTCCAGCGTGAAGGCGTCTCTGAGTTTGCCTGGACCTCAGCCATTTCCTGAGGTTCGCGAGTGGCTGCATCAGGGACGGGATGTTCTTGCACGTCCAGTTCAGTCTCATACTCCTCCATGTACTCCTCTCTCTCAGCCTTGAGCTCGTTGGAAAGCTCATAGTTGAGCGAGGCATGGAGACTGAGCTGAGCTTTAAGTTCCTCAAGCTGTCTGTCTGCATTAGACTGGACCTCCTTGACAAGTTCCCTTTGCTGGATATCCGCTTGATGTCGGACAGTTGCGACTTCTCTCTCGTAACTTTGGCTGAGCTTACTGTAAGAATTTTGGAGGGTCTCCATTTCTTCTTCAAGAAGCGTGTTCTTCTCTTTTTCCAGCTGGAGCTCAACAGCAAACTTCTCCTGGCTGACTTCATGTTCCTGTTTGAGCTCCTTGTTCTCTTTCTGAAGCAGTGTCATGAGGCTGAGCTCATTCTCCTGCTCTTCCAAGAGATCCCTCTCCTTTTGACGTAGGGCGTCTATTTCAGCCCTCAAGTTGGAGATCACTTCTTGGTCCTCTGCATTAGACTGGACCTCCTTGACAAGTTCACTTTGAAGGATGTCCGCTTCATGTCGGACGGTTGCAATTTTTTTCTCGTAACTTTGGCTGAGCATATTGTTAGAATTTTGGAGGTTCTCCATTTCTTCTTCAAGAAGCGTGTTCTTCTCTTTTTCCAGCTGGAGCTCAACAGCAAACTTCTCCTGGCTGACTTCATGTTCCTGTTTGAGCTCCTTGTTCTCTTTCTGAAGCAGTGTCATGAGGCTGAGCTCATTCTCCTGCTCTTCCAAGAGATCCCTCTCCTTTTGACGAAGGGTGTCTATTTCAGCCATCAAGTTGGAGATCACTTCTTGGTCCTCCAACACCCGGTCTGCATTAGACTGGACCTCCTTGACAAGTTCACTTTGCAGGATGTCCGCTTCATGTCGGACGGTTTCGACTTCTTTCTCGTAGCTTTGGCTGTGCTCATTGTAAGAATTTTGGAGGGTCTCCATTTCTTCTTCAAGAAGCGTGTTCTTCTCTTTTTCCAGCTGGAGCTCAACAGCAAACTTCTCCTGGCTGACTTCATGTTCCTGTTTGAGCTCCTTGTTCTCTTTCTGAAGCAGTGTCATGAGGCTGAGCTCATTCTCCTGCTCTTCCAAGAGATCCCTCTCCTTTTGACGTAGCGCGTCTATTTCAGCCCTCAAGTTGGAGATCACTTCTTGGTCCTCCAACACCCGGTCTGCATTAGACTGGACCTCCTTGACAAGTTCACTTTGCTGGATAACCGCTTGATGTCGGACGGTGGCGACTTCTTTCTTGTAACTCTGGCTGAGCTTATTGTAAGAATTTTGCAGGGTATCCATTTCTTCTTCAAGAAGCGTGTTCTTCTCTTTTTCCAGCTGGAGCTCAACAGCAAACTTCTCCTGGCTGACTTCATGTTCCTGTTTGAGCTCCTTGTTCTCTTTCTGAAGCAGTGTCATGATGCTGAGCTCATTCTCCTGCTCTTCCAAGAGATCCCTCTCCTTTTGACGAAGGGTGTCTATTTCAGCCATCAAGTTGGAGATCACTTCTTGGTCCTCCAACACCTGGTCTTCCATAGACTGCTTTTCCTCCACACGGTCAGGGTGAAGAATGTCCCCTCCACTCTCCTTTATCTCTCCCTTGCTGATTAAATGATCCACTTTCAGCTGCACATATGCTTCTTGAAGAAGTTTCTTTGGCATTTTCTTGAGAGCTTTCATCTCCTCAGCTTTTAGCTGTGTGATTTCAGGAGTGTCTTCATTAGTGGAAACTTGCTGCTCCTCTACATCCATTTCTTCCTTGGATCCTTGACTTGCCAACTCTTCATCCAAGTAATCACAAACCCTGATTCTCTTATTCATCTTTTTGCAGCTTTCGCTCTCCTTATTCAAGCCTTTAACATCAAGTGTATCGATGAAGTCCGCCTGCCGTTTGCATTGACCTTTGACCACTTTTTTTGAGGTCTGGACCTTTTTCTCTGATTTCTTATTTTGGGGCATTTTGACTGATTGGTAAAATCGGTGTCAAAGTAAAGCTGATATTAATAGTTGCAGTTGGTTCTGATAAACAGTTGTAGACTGTGTCAGTAATTTGCCTTTGCTATGAGTTTAAGATGTCTCTTTGTCTCCGTCAGTAATCCTAATGACTAAACAGCTGATAACCAGAAAGACTACTCGAATCATTGCTTTGATGATGCGTTAAGGTTCCAGTCGGCTTTGATGTTGACAAAAACGATTTAAATGTAAACAATGACATCATACATAAGAATTTAAAGTGGCAGTACGCAACATGAACATTCCAATGGAAAACAGCCAACCGTTGCCACAGCAACCTGTCTGATAACCCAAACATAGGTCTCAACAGTGCTGTTCCAGAAGTAAAAATCCCATTCATTTCCGAAATAAGCACAGCCATAGTACAACATTTTGAGGATTCCTCTCCTTCGCTCTGAGTAACATCATGTAACCCCTTTCTGACACTGCAATGATTAAGATTAGACTGGGCCACTATTTTAAAGTTCATAAATAGGATCCTGGGTGCTTAGCTTTGGATGTTGAACTGACTTAATCTCCCTTTACAAGTAAAGTTATCAATACAGACTGACGAGTACATTTATGTAATGAAGTAACAAGCCAAAGTAAATAGCGCGATGCCTCCACTGTGGAACTACTTAACTCAACTTATGAGCTATTCTTGTATTTTCCAATATCAGTAAACTTTGTGTAAATGAAATATTAAGGACCACCATAGAAAAGGAATAACAAAATACATTTATTTTTGTATACGTTTGTTGTCTCTTTTAAGATCACAACACTGAACTTAAGTCCAAAATCAATACCAGTATTACTATTCAAATCCTTAAAGGAATAACCACAATAAACTAAGAGTCTGTCTGCTAACCTTTTAAACCTAGATTTGAGTGTGTGATACTGTGTTTGTGTGTTTGTGTGTGTGTGTGTGTTTGTGTGGATGTGTGTGTGTGTGTGTGTGTGTAAATATGACTTAACACCTCTTATCACAAACAGAGAGTTTAACTCCAAAGAGATGAAGACGAATTATTATTAAACCCAAAACTCACAGAAATTACCTTTTGGTTAACCAGTTTGAACTCTTTTAAATGTTCTTATTAGTACCAAGCGCTTGGATTTTTAAATGATGGGGCTCATAAATTGGTGCACATATGAAGAATGAATATCCTTAGATCCTTTCAAACGCTCAGCTTTCGGTATGAAAGTCTTCAGTTTCTCACGCGACCACGATTTACGCAATTCGAATCAATCCAGGAGCAGGTAGATGACACAGCAGCGGGCAGGATGCAGCAGGTAGCCGTCTGTGAAGACACGCAGCTCCGGCACACAGGATCTGTCCACACTGGCAGGAGCAACAGTTGCTAACACACGCACACCAGCAAAGTCCCCGGTCTTCTACCGTCCTCGGTGAAACTATATCCGTCGGTCACAGCAGTTCATCATGAACACGGTGCTAGTTTAAAACGTCCACGCTTAAAGTCCAAACTTACACGTGTTCTAAGCTAATGAAAACAACAAACGCAGATAGCGTGCTACACTTTCACTTTCCACTGACAGAAAATAAACGAGTCCTTTACTGTGTTACACACAACTTGTAACCTCGAAATAATGTTTACTCCGGGCTATAACAACGAGCATGAACGAGACAATGTTTTCCTTCTTGGAATTTACACAGTTTATCCCGCTAACCGCACAGTGCTCGTCTCTCTCCAAGAGTGCAGCGGAACGGTCTTCCCGACCTGTGTAACCTCCTCTCCCCCCATAGTTATTTCTGATTGGCTAAGACATACAACTTTTCCCAGAGACTGATTGGCTTAGAGTACATCACTCAAAACAACATACAGATACATTGGCTGAGTAAACAGGAAGTTACAGCAAACAAAGGATTATGGGTAATAGAGTTTTCATAGAATACACTTGTATATGCGATAAAACACTCTTTTTAAAGAACCATATTTTGTAGGTCCCTACAATAAGAAGATGGGAAAAGAGAAATTAAAAGAAGCCGGTTAAGCCTGGCTCACACTGCAAGATAATCGGGCCGATTTGAGGTCCGATTCATCCTTCCCAACAATCGCGGGGTCGCGTCTGACTCAAGGCTGCTCTGAACCGATTACCTGCCCAGATTATCTTACCCGATTTATTTCATACATGTTTGATATTTAGGATCTAAAATCTTGACTATTACGTCATGAACGGGTCTGGCGGAAGTCGCGCACAACTACAATATAATCATAATATATATAACCTCTACTTCTCTCTGCAAAACGCACAAACCGTACTGTCCTCGTCTCCTCAGCCACCTGCGAGTCCATATACGCCAGCGTCTCTGTTTTTTAGGTTTCGGTACACAGAACGGCACAGATCATCAGTGCAGCACTTTTCTGAAACATTTTATCCATATATCTACGATTGTATCAACTTTCCTATATCCTAAAACAACTTCCTCTTCCTTTCCTTTCACCAACGGCCGTCTGTTTAAGTCCGTTGGAGTTTTCAACAGAAACTTTATTAACAACTGTCAACGCTTCGCCCAGATTTCACTCGTACAGTGTGAGCTCTCAGGTCGTGCCCGACAATCGGGTCGTTCAGTGTGAGCTAATAAATGACAAGGTCTGGTCGTGCGTCGTAAACGATCCAGTTGTACAGTGTGAGCTGACAAGCCACTACGACTTTTATACAATCGGGGAAAAATCGTACAGTGTGAGTCAGGCTTTAGCCTAACCTACACAGAAGAAGTACACAGCTTGCCGAGCTCCGTCCAACACAATCAGCCTGCCAAAGCCAGTAATGCTACCTGAGTGGTATGCCCCATTATTTTCATCGCTGCTATAAGCAAATTTGTTAAAAAAAGGCTATTCAACATTTGGATTCAAAAACTCCAGGAGGTTTATTGTAATTCTAGATGATGTCTATAAAAGAAAGGGATTGAAATCAGGTACTCAGATCGTGGTTATAAGAGAAAGAAATGCTATAAGAAACAGCAATACTAGAATAAACTATAGACTGTGAGTATATAAACTACAACTCTGTGTAAAGACTTAAAATAATGAAAAATGTTCTTTTAATATGTATTTAAAAGGAAGAACATTCAGCAAGATGAGCTCAATTGCACATGCAGGATTTATCAAAAAGACTTTTGGCGGCTCCTTTGATGATCTAGATGTCCTATTAAGAGAGAACAGAACATTCATTGTGACATCTAGGACAGCTGTCATTTGAATGTGAATACATGTAAGCCATTTCCCCAGTAAATTAAAAATTAAGTTAAAAAAGTAGTCCGTTCAAAGCAGCAATGAAAGCATAATGTTAGGTTGAGAGTGCAATCGAGAGATTCATGGCGTTGTCATGTGAAGTATGTAGTCTTGATGCTTTGCCTTTGTTGGTTGTGTTGAACAGCATTATGCAACCACAATAAATGGCTAAGCGGTCACCAATCTTGAAACCAATCGGCTATTGTTTGCAGACAATAAAGCCCTTTGGGAGCAATGTTGATTTTTTTTGTCAAGGCTTTTGGTTTATCTATTGAGCGATATAGAGATTACCAGACCAAGACTTGCTTTCACATGGTCCTGTCTATCAACTTGTGAAGCAAGAATTGATTTATTTGGTAATAAGGTGGTTGATCAATGGATGAACAAAACATGCCACACTGCTATGCTACAACCTTGGCAGCAAAATGACATACTGCCCATTGATTTAACTCTTCATTGTTTAAATCAGCACAAGATGTCTTATTTTAAAAAGAAAATTGCCTTAACTGTGCAATGCTCCTCTTCAAAGTCAGAAGCTTAAAGCGACCCTGTGATGGGGAAATGGTTTTGATCTGCCAAACACGGAGGGTGAAGAATGGATTGTTGGAAGTTATGTTGAGACACTTGACTAAATATTGGAAATGTTGATTGAATAGTGGCTCTCAAGGAAAAGAAAGGTGATTGAAATCAATAGGGTTTATCTAAAGCAGTGGTTTCCAAACTTTCTAACTGGGCCCCCCCCTTTGGCAGTTCAATATTTTGAAACCCCGCCCTCACCATTCACGTCAACATATATCGACATAGACGTCACCAAAAATAAGAGTCAGATCAAATCAAACATGACTTACAGATATTTCTGGTTCAAGGATAACAAGGTTGCTGGAATTCATCCAGTTACTATTGAGACTTGACCAAAAAACAGAAATGTAAACTGATTACAGACAAGGAAGAGTCAGGTGATTACAAACTCAGTATTCATTAATCCATGCATAATTGAGCACCGTTAATCTCCATACAGAACTTTAATGGAAACACATCCATGTTTTAGTTAGGAGTTAGTAAGCAGAGCAATGGATTAAACGACTTCCAGCTCCGGAGCCATGATGCTGCTAACACGGCCTTCTGATGAGTTTGAACTCTCAGGGGGAACTTTAGTTTGAAATCTATCCAGCCAAATTAAATTAAATCCCTACAAAAATATACAGATATTTTGAAAAGTCTACTCGTTAATGATTTCGAAAATGTTCAGTTTTTCTTGAGCTATTTCATCAGTCTAACCAGAGGTATTGCGTTCTGCTTGGATTACCCCATTTGGCGATTTACATGCATGACAAATCCCTCTTGCTCCCTCAGACAGTGCCCATGTTCATTAGGGATCAGCAGGAAGTCATTATGAAACCTGCCAATCTCTGCAGGGTGAAACCTTGAAGCTGAGGTTAGGGGGGGGCGCCATAACCAGAGACGTGCTTGAATAAAGAACAAGTTAGATTAAAGATGCAACGTGTAACATCACACAGACTTTCATGTCAGGTGAAAAGATGTAAATCATGCATCACAGATAACTTCTTGAACATTAAAGTGTCTATAATTTACACGTCATACACTCCTATATCCCCAGCCATGTTTTCTATATTGATTCAGTTGAGGTAAATGTCCTTGTATTTGTGTTGTCAGTTGTCTCTCCAGCACTAAATGACACGCCAACTTTGAAAATGTTGACAAGGGCTGGAGGGGAATACTGATGCGGTCCCTAAAAGCACCAGTCGCGTACGCACACATTGTAATGCTAATTAATTTTAAAACTCATCGTCTCCTGTGTCTCAGTCAGGAATACAGACAGCCATCAGCACAGATCACTCACAAAATGTTCCCTTTATTATCCTGCTGCCTACTGTGCATGCTGTGTTGATTTCTTTCATCAGGAGTCTTCATTACATTTCACAGGTAGAGACTGAAGAGACGCCAGTGGCTCCAGCTGTTTGCTTGATAAGTACCTATAGCTTAAAGTTCGACCTGATTTTTTGAAGTCTTCTCATTATTTGTGTGAGGAAAAAAGATGGAATGAAACTGGAGCATATTTGTTCCGTGTTACTTTTCCATCTTTGAAAAGAAGGTAAATCTGTTTCAGACATATTGTGGTGACTGTCTTGAAGTGTGTTTCGACAGAAATTGCTTACAAAGTAATTTCTAAAAAGGTGAGTTTATTTGTATGGATGAAAAAGCGTATTAAATCAAATTGTTTTAACTTGAGTGATGCTTGTTTCAGAGCTTAACATATACATACAAACCAAAGATGCACCACAAAACAGCTTCCCAAAACTTTTGGCAAAACTTTTGGACTACTTTGAACCTACTGCCTGGCTACAGTAAAGGTTGTAGGTCCCGCCTCCTCCATGTTAACAGATGGGACATGGGTCAAACTATAAAATCCAAATACTTGTGTAATAAACTTTTCACAAACATAGATTCAGTATTTAAAGTTAGTTCTGGTCGTGTTGATTTATCGGAAGTGCTTTTTTTTTGTAGTTACATTTTGATTAATTATCTAATGACTTTAAAAAGGTTAAAATGCCTTGATTGACAGCTCTGTTGACAAATGCAGCTCCTGCGTTTGGCGCTGTGTGCACTGGACTATCAGAGTAGAGGAAACGTAACAAACACTAAGACTATATGTGTTCTGAGCAATTCTAATGTCAGTATTACTAATCTTCCACCATTCAACTCTAGAAAATATAAACATGAATTGGCATAACTTGGGCAGAGGCAATTTCAAGGACTGATAAAAGCTGTAAACCATGCTGAGGTTTAGTTTTTGAGATGTATGAATGTATAAATCGAGTTGCCATTTTGTGAGAAGACTGCCTAAGTGGAGTCTCAGAACCTCAAAATAACCCCTGTGAAGATTTTTCATCATTTGCAGGCAAAGTGAGATGCAGCAAAATAACAACTCAAAAGGCTTGGCCCGAGGTTTGCTTTGAAAGATGACGACTGGGGGGGTAAGGAATATGTCTTCTACAATTCAAAGCTGCTTCTCAGATTTCAAACCCAGCTCAGGGTAAAATTGCTTTCTTTGTATGATAGCTGAGTTGGAAAGAAAAGCTGCAATTTCATTAAAGATTCAGCTGTCTTTTGGGTTATCCCTGTTTGCTTAGAGGATACTGGGGAACAGTTTCAAGGGAGACCTGAAAGCATTATTTTCACAGATGTGTATTCATGGAATTTTCTGATGAGAAAGCTCCTTGAAAATGAGGCACATGAGGTGATTAACATCATACATGGTTTGTACATGCGTATTACGTTTTTTTTTCTCCCTGCTTAGCTGTAGATGCTGCAAAGAACTATCTTGACCAAAGGCTTGTGAGAAACCTGTTGTAAAGGAGGTTGGCTTATAAGGTCAACGGTGCAGTCAGTCTCTGTTACCAGTCTAAAGCTTTCTCCATTCAGACGTAGTATCCTTTGAAGGACCAAGCCTTCGTAGCCTGCTTAGACCGCCCAGGCTGAATTAAAACGAGACACTGGTCTACCAAGTATTCCCTGTTTGACTTGCCAGCTGTACTATCCCTTACCCTTTGGTGTCTAAGCACCGCCCCTGTTGCAGAGGAACCGGCAATAGGGGCGGTGTTGGCATATTACAGGCGTATTGACCTGCTTCACGCTGTGTCGCTCACGGGTTGTTAGGACACTCATATAGAAAACAACAGGATCAAGCTGACGTGGAAAAGGAGCCACATGTCAGATTTGAACCTGGGCCACCTGCTTGGAGGACTACATCCTCTTTACATAGGGCACGTGCACTAACAACTACGCCATTTTTTAAATTCTAACTAGACTTAGGGTAATGCTTTTGGAGGAGGGATTGCTTTTTTTCCCAAACATGAGGGTAAATAAATCAATTGATCAATCATTATTTGTGTAGCGCCAATTCATAACAGGTGTTATCTCGAGACGCACAAAAGAGCATATGCAGGCAGGATTTCTCCTTTGTATCCTACGCGTTCCTGTTGTCCACACTTCCTTGCTGCTGAGGTGAAGGTCGGAGCAGGCCGTGCATGAATGAGGACGGCAGTGCGGTTGTGGGGACGACACAGTCCGATGGTGGTGGCTGGGTGTCAGGCAGTGGTTGTTGGGACAACAAATAAATAATGATATGCTCTAAAAGAGACTAAATTGGTTCTTGTGGGATATAAAGAATAGAGTTCTTTGCTATTAGAGATTTTCCTTTATCTTAATTTTAGGTGAATACCAAATTTTCTTGCTTTTAATAAAAACCCAAAAGACCTTCCATGTCCTGGTTTAATGTCTGCAGGCTTCAGCTCCTTTAACCTGCTGACTGGAGACTAGACTTGTCAGTTTTATCACCTGTGGAGATGTAAGACAAATGACTTGGAAGGGATCCGATGTGTTCAGCTGCGTACATATTGGATAACTATGAATTTTTTATATTCAGCCTTACAAGGTGAATATTACTAGTCAGCGTAAATGATGTGAAACTGTGAGAGAGAAGGTGAGGGCGTGAGGGTGATTGAGAAGATGATGAACCTACAAAGAATAGGAATGAAAAAGATGCAGCGTTTACATTCAAGAAAACATTTCTTTTCCTGCCTCATCAGAATCACATTTCTGTTTAATTCGAGCAAACACAGCTCTGTGAAGTCTCAGAGTCTGTCCTCCGGCTATGCTTTCACTCCTGCAGACTGGTTCTGGCCTTTGATCTACATACGCACACGGTCATATATCTCTGCCTTGCTGTAGCAACCCTCTCCCTGCACACTGGGTGCATGGTAAGTAGATGGATGAAGGAGATATTATGGTGATTTATAATGGCTAATCAAAGCACAGGAAAAATTCAGGTCTGTTACGTAACTTTCATGAGTAGTGAGGGTTTGCTTTCTGCTCATTTTGGATGTGTGAATGTCTGTATTATGCACAAAAAGTACTTAAGTCCTCACAGAAAATGAAGCTGCATAGAAGGATATTCATGTATACAAATTCAATTTGTGTCTCAATTCATTTGCTCTTAATGAGACACTGATAATGCCAAATTCTTAAGCTTCAGTCCTCATTTAACATTTTCTCGATCTTTAATACAGCCTTACTCCCTCGCTTGATCTGCTTCTCTCAATCTGGCAGTTTTTGCTCAGCTTCCCAGTGGATTCGGATGAAATGCCATCTGTAGATATAGCAAGCTGCATCCCTGCAGGTCTGGCAGGTCTGTGAGGAAGTTCAGTGCAGCCAAGGATCATCTCCATTTAGCCATGGAGCAGACTTTGCTCTACTGTGTCCTTTTCGCTTCTTAAAGGACTCTTCCAGACAGAGACAGCTGCCACTCTGATATGGCTGTGTCCCTGAGCACCACAACAGAGCTGAGTGCCTATAACAGCATGTACCAGACAGAGATGTAAGTATCTAATGGCAGAAGAACATTTTTAGAGTCTCATTTCAAGACAAAGCTGATTATGTAGCAGGGTACAAACACAGTGATTGCTTGATATAGCCACACTAGCTGCTCAGCACAGCAGCACTTTGAGATAATAATGCAAACATCAGCATGCTGTTATGCTCACAATAACAATGCAAACATGCTGATATGAAGCAGGTGTTGGATAATGGAAGGAAAGGTGTAATGGTTTGTGCAGCCTTTTGTTGGAATACATAAGACACAGGTGAAGTGTGGATGACAAAATAAAACAGGAAAAGATAAAAGATAAAAGCACACCAAAATAAATGGAACAGAAAAATGTCATTACGTAAAAACCCATTGTAGCACCATTCAGCAAACTATAGATAAAACATCTTGACTGAATATGAATGTGAATTTTGGCTCGGGGGTGTTATAAAATCAGAGAGTGCTTTACAGAAAGTTTTTGGGGAAAGGTTTTGGCAACTTGCAATGAGGAAAAATCTCAATCTGTAGTTGAAAATGTAGATGCCTGTATTGTCAGAAATGGTACATAGTAGCATCTGTTCATGCTGAAGTCAAAAGCAGCTGTAGCCTGAGAGAGACATCAAATGTTGTTGCCAAGTCCTACCACATCTGCCTCCCATCGGTAACGAGAATGCCTTCAAAATGTATAGAGAGAGTAAAAAAAAAAAATCTGGGATGACAACCCAACTAATTGCTAACAAATCTGACCGGGAGAGATAGGCTGTGTTCGCTGTTGTCTCAGCTGCTGTGTTTTTCTGGCACTTTATAGCTTTCTGGGAGTATATCAGTGATGCATACCAAAACAATTACCTCCAATCGTGCTAGGGAGAAAGAGGGCAGCAGGATGGGCCGCTAACAAGGCATTTAACAGCAGAAAATGAATGCTGCATTGAACACAGCAAGCCACCTCAAGTCTTCATTACTCATTCATGTACCCTATTTGCAGGAAAACGGAGGGGAGAGTATGGTACGATCCTCCATAATGACCTGGGAAATATAACTTATTAAGACCACTGTGTAGAAGTGTGAGTGATACTACTGAAACTGAAAAACATCAAATTAGCATCCATACAATCGGGCTGTGGTTTTGGATGCAGGCTCATTATTTTCTTAAATCTTATTTGAATAAAAAAAAAAGCTGGAAACCAAAGCGCAAGAGGCTACATCTGTGAAATCATCAAGAGACTAAACTTGGAGCTGTTCCACTAATAATTAATGGTGAAGAAGATTTTTTGGGGACTCAGAGTTTAGCAGAGTCTCTTAAATGCAAATTTACTTTTTTTTTTTCTTTCTCCAATGTATTCCCAGAGGCTTTGAACATGGGGAAAAAACATTGTTATAGCCACTGGATTTTCCTTCATTATTACAGAAGCAGCTGTATGAGACGACATTTTCTTCAGTCTTGGATCCCTGGTCTGTTGCTTGGAAGAAATGTTCATATTTAGTCAAGGGAACAAAAAAAATCTGAAAAGGGAAAAGTACAAAACATGCATAACAAGAATCAAATACAACATCTACCTACCATTCAATATAATTCTTCCTGAGTGTCAGATTTTATAGCATATTTTTTGTACGTCATTATTTACATAAATTTTCTGTTTTTCCAACTATTGACACAACAAAACCGGCTCTGAGCCAGAAAACCATATGCTGAGCCCATGTTTTAAAAGCTTGTGAGATTATTTTTTAATCCTAGTTGGAGTTTTAGTCTTTCCCTCAAGGACTCCTCAGGCAGACCGTCTTTGAACTTCATCGGCTGTAAAATATGCAAAGAGAAGGGAGTACAGCACATGTCAAATCAAGACACTACTTCAGTTTTTCCATTAGTCCAACATTAATATCACCAAAGGAATAGACACAGAGACACAACAGTGCTGGAATACTATATTTAAACGTATAAAAAAATGATTAAAAAGAGATCCATAGTGAAGAGAGAAAAACGGAGCGACGATGATGAAATATAATCAGAAGAGGCTTTAAAAAAACAACACAATGGGGCTTAAGTGGACATGTCAGAAATTAATAAACTGTCCAGATAATGAAAACGACACCTAGTTATTAATATATAATTTGATTAGCAATAATTGTCAGCTGTTGTAATCACTGGATTAGCCCTGTGTGTGCGTGCTACTCTGAGGCTTGAAGTCCTGCAAAGCTATTAGATGGTACGGAGGCTCCGTGTCAGCCCACTCCACAATAAATTGGATCCGAAAGGATTTACGGCATACCTGATTGCAGTGGCTAGGGGGGTAATGAGAACCTCTTAGAATGAGATTGCCTTTGGGTGGGGGCACCGCTGGAGGGCAATAACCTCTGCCCCCATCCTCCAAGCAGCTCTAACAACACTGCAGACGTTTTCAGTCGCGGCCTCCTTCTCCTGCTATTCAGCTGGAAGCAGCACACCTGCCTGTCACGGCCCCCAGAGAGCCAGAACCAGGTCCCAACTTCCATTCAGCAGGCCGGCTGTAAATTTCGGCAGCAGTTATATCAGTGCCTGGCAGCGGCCGTGGCTCAGCTAATCTCCTGAAGCTTTAAACAATGTGGTTGTCAGAAGCAAGGCCTGCCAAGCCTCTCAGCTAAGCCGAGCCTCAGAGCGGCGAATGATCCCCAAGCAACACTCGTCTCTCTGCTCTGCTGTGCCCAAGCGAGTTGTGGAGAGCAGAAATGTGTTGAAAAGCTTCCTAGCGCTCAGAGCAAGCCAACTACTGCAAAGGAACTTTATGCCTTCATCCAGGCTTGCTGGGTGGCCTCAGAGATAACAATGTTTGCCTGTTGGTGTGGCCAGACTGAAATATATCATCGTTCATGGTCCCCAGAGTATGAATCCTTGTGACTTTGGTTATCCCCTGTCATTTCCAAGAACACCACCTTTAGGTTCAGTGTACAGTTTGGAGTGAAATGCTTTCAAACTATTGAGGTGATTACCCTGTTAATCAGAGGAGAGATCCAAATGACTTCTCATCTACTGACACTAGAGTTTAAAATTCACAGTCATCCAATGAAATATATCCAGCAACTTTTGAATACAAAAAGCTTTCGATAGAGTGGTGGGACATTTTGGCAGGAGCTATCATGGCCCCATGACATTGACAGATGTGCGTTTGAGTGAAATGTTGTATCAGTATTGAATTGATAATCCAGATTACTAAAGGATACATCTTTATGACTTCAGGGATACGCTGACTTAGTCACACATATTTGTTATCTCAGGCCATCTTCAGGTCAAATTTTCCATTCAAGAAATGCCCCAGGATTTGGCACATTCATGTTTTCAATACCAACACCAATTCAGGATTCCTGACTCTTCCTCTTGCACCAACAGCAGGTTCATTTTTGGGTTTTGAGTGACTGACGTTTAGTGGGATCAGACATTCATGCCCCCCATGGGATACATTTTAAAAAGTTTCTGATCCCTCAACGTTTCCTCGACTGCTTCATGTCAAAATTATTGTCTCATAAATTTGGTTTATACCTCACAAAAAAAAGAGACATTCAGTCACAGTTGTCTTTTTGGTGTTTGGTAATAATGACAAGCAAACTGCTGCAAAGAAGCCTAATTAGCAATCTAATTAGCATATGTTAGCATACTTAACAATAAACCAAGATAATGAACATTGCAAACATTGTACCTGCTTTTTAGCATTTACTTTGTAGGCATGTTAGCATGCAGATAAGACTGCTTCATGTCGAAGAATTGATGCATATTTATCAGGCTTCTTTCTAGTTCATACTCTACTGTTTTCCCCTCTTGGATAGGAAGCACATGTTTTCTTTCCCTCCTTCCTCCTCTATTTTTTTTTACAAACACAGTGAAGGGCACCAGGGAGGCAGGCTGCAGATGAGATACCAACGCTGTTAAATAAATCACAGAGGCAGGATCAGCAGAGAGGAAGGGGTATGGAGTAAATTTCCCGTTGTGTGAAAGCAGTTCCTCCCACACTTGACACAGTTAATCATGAAGCTCTCTCTGACGTCCTTATATAGCCGCGCATTAGTCAGTTCACACAATCTCAGCGTTCTGGGTGAGATGCGTGGATGACACTACTGTGACTCGGTTACAAAAAGTGGGAGTTGTTATGTCCAAACATTGGCCGAATCTTTTTCAATGGAGCCATTACGTCGTGCTATTTATGAATAGTTTGGTAGAGGTGTTCTTCACATTCTGACCCTCGGTGAAGGAAATGAAAACTAGCTAATGGGATAAGAGACACGCTCTGGCTGAATATTCCTCAGGGAGATTGGCGAGGGAGAGTATTTGGAGCTGATTAAGATTATCACATTTCCATTCGAAGAGTTTTGCAGTTTGAGAATGCAGTCACAGCAAAATTAAGACTAGTGTTAGTTTCTCAAAATAAAACATGTGGCCTAACTTTTATCAAGTTCAGCAGCAGCACTAAAGACAGACCCTTCAATGAAAGGCTCAGTGAATGGGCCCTCCCCAGATGTGATTTTATTATTTAAGTGGATGCATATTGGATCAGTAGAGATAGCACAAGCCTCCTGGCTCCCTCCTTTTCTTCTTCTTTATTCTTTGGCATTACGATTGTTGTGTATAGGCCCTGGCATGGCTAAACTCTGTCCAGGACGACTTACTGTTAAGTTCAATGGGTCCACTCATGATGTTAACATTTGAAATAAACTAAAAGGAACATATTATTTTAAGAAGACGGAGATTACAATTTGAAACAGGCCACATTTTAATGAAGCAACAATAAGTATAATGTGTGTTTATGTTGCTTTAATTTGCTATGGTTAGTATTTGGGTTTAAAAACAAGGGTTAATCATCTTTTCAGCATCTTAGATTTAGGAAGGACCATAACTCTCCCCCCCCATGCGAAAGGGCCCTAGACAGCTTTAAACCCAAGTGCATAAGACACATTATTCAATAACATTTTAACCTAAACAGGATCTTTATCCCTGTTCCCACAAACTGAAAGTTCACTGTTTCACCTACTGAGCTATACCGGGGCTTCAAAAACTGACTGACAGAAAAAAACGTCTAGTCTGCACGGTAAAAATAAAACACAGTCCCACAGCATGACAGCATGGAAAAATAACAAGCTTCTTGACGTTCAGATTGCCTCAGATTCAACTTTTTAACTTTTAACAGCAATGCTCTCCACAGATATACTGTTGTCAGTATTCTCTGCTAGCCTGACCTAAAGTTTACCCTTTTCTTTTGCCTTTTTGTATGATATCCAGTTTATCAGACCGTCATAATGAACCATATGTCCTCTACATAATTTGAGCATCATGTTATCTTGAAAATTGTCTTGTGTACGTGAAAACACCGGCGCCTCAATGTGGCCTTGTTTATTGAAAACTTTTTAAAATGTTTTTATTAGTTTTAACAAAAGACAGTATGAATTAGTCAGTAGCCTCAGTGACATCACCCTTTGGTTTCTGAAGCAGAGATTTGAAGGGTGGTCACCATCTAGAAACAAACAAAGAGGCAGAGCTTAGGCGAGCCTTAAGCCTCCTGGCAAGAGGCTACATCATGCTGTAAGCATGTTTATGTCTGCTGTAAAAATGTGCATCTTAACATGGGTGTTAATGGGACTTCTGGTGCTTTTGCAGCCAGCCTCAAGTGGACGCACGAGGAACTGCAGGTTTTTGCACTTCCACATTGGCTTCATTTTTCAACACTGGATGTTGGGCTTGGCTTACCCCATTTCAGTGATGATTCTATCAGAAATCTTATCTCATACTACATCACTTTCTCAAACAAGTTATAGACATGGTTGGGCCAGTATTTGATTAATTATGAAGGCTTATTTTAAATGGTCATTTCCATCTATTACTATGCTGTGGTCCAATATCTTTTTGAGAAACCAAACTTTGATTCTTATGAGCTTAGCAATTTTTGACCAAATTCTTAACTATCTTTTCCTCCAAAGATTTAGAGCTAGAAGTCTCAATTCAAATTTTAGCTTTTATGAATCCAAATATAATATTTGAAAAAATTCTAGCGTAGTTATAAAGCACATAAAACAACCCTTGAACAAGTCGAGATAGCTTCAAACGTTTCATGACTCAAAATATGATGTGCTGGAGAGAAGGTGTTTCATGTGCTCTAATTCCAAACATCACGTGTTGACACAAATATTTCACACATTGTCATGTTTGTGTGTTGTGTGATCACAGCTTGAGTAATCAGGATTGACTAACAGAATTATTGTGAGGGTGAGATCCAACATTTAAAAACAGCATCATTTACTATAAGACCTTCATAGTTTACCTTTATCTGTTAGGAAAACATACTGTCCCACTTTTATATGCTACAGAAACAAATAACCCACATTAGTAATAACACGATGTAATAATGTCTGTTTCCTCCCGGCATTTCTGTGATTCACATTTTGAAGTTGAGGTACAGAATTCACCTGAGAGAGTCCATACAGCAGCTGTGAAAATGTCAGTGAGACATATCCTGTCAGAGCTGGGGCTGAAAACAGAGAAGTCCTCACGGGGCAGTGAGGGCTGGAAAATAATAAGTAAGCAGATCTTTAATTGTTTCATACGCATTCAGGTTTTATGAACCCCCCCTAGCTCTGAGCCCCACAAACCCCAGAGTGTGCCGTTCATTAAAAATGTGCCTCCACAAAATGCATCTTAAACCTCTCCGAGTCGAGATCAGACACAGGGCTTCAGTCCAGGCGAGCGTGCAATGTTTCTGATCCACTGAGAGCACCACGGCTTTGAATAATACATGCCAGAGTGTTTCTTGACTTCATATATTATAATAAAGCTTTGTGCACTTCACCACTTTGGCCCTATCATTTTAATACAGCCCCTGCAGTTCTTTAAGGCCCTTAAAACCCATTTTTTAAATGGGCGCCTTAGTGTGAGTAATACAGTACTGCATAAACACAAAATTATCTGCAGGATTTTAATACTGGTATTTTTCACTGCAGATTTTTACAATGTATTTTTTACTTGTTGGAGGTTGATAGGGCACAGTGAGAGAGAGGGGATTATGTTACTATACTTGTCATGAAATGGAGCCTAAACAGCAACAGTTCAGTTATGTGAAATGCTCGTTATTAACCATTTGGCTTGTAACCCCCAAGGTGCATGCAAAGACCCCAGAAGTTCCATAAACCCACATGTTAAAATGCCCATTTTTACAGCTGAAAGCCACTAGTATACACCTTATCTCATGTCTTTATCGGCACATACCGTACATGGGGGGTTTTCATGAAGGATATGAGATATTCATGATAAGGGGCATGGCTGGTCTAACTGACCGGCGGGCTTGTTGAAGATGTTTGTCAGGAGGCTTAAGACCCAAAAGTGTGTTTGAGAGAGAATTTCCAATATGGCAACCGCCATGGATGAGCTTCAAAAGTCAGCTCCAGAAACCAATGGGTGACATCACTGAGATTACGTCCATGTAGTCTATGACGAAATCCCTGAGCTTTAATCAATTGCACATCTTTGTGGAATTTCAAGTTTTATTTATTAAAGGACAAAAATGTCATCGCTTCCTCTAAAAGATACACAGTGTTGCTGTAAGTTTGGGTCATTTTGTTCTTTTGAAATGTGAAAAGCCCCGTTACGCTGCTACACTAACCCCAGCTAAAAGCTAGCCTAGAGCCTGACTCTAGGGCCAGTGAGCCTGTAACCTAGTGCCTCTCCTTAGGTGCTGCATTCAACGTGAAGTTGTACCTGCCTTACCTGAATGTATGCGACTGTCCTGTCTGTTAAAGGGGTGCATGTGGGTGACTCACCGCCAAGTACCCTCGTTCATGCCTCGACCAGCACACTCGGACGGCCCGATACACAGAGACAGCGGTTGTGATCTCCTCCGCCAGCCCGCACTCTTTTGTTGGATATACCAGTTAGAGGATGTGCAAAACCCGTGGTGAAGTGTCGACACAGAAAATAAAACAAAAGTAAACTCAGTCTCCCATTTGTCTCCAGCGTCTTGTGTCTTGGCATCTCCCTCGTGGCGTCCATTTCACTCAAAAAATGCGCCCCCGCTCCTCCGCTGCTAATGAAGGTTGAAGAGTCACCACACCCCCCTCAGGTGTGACATCAGTACTGATCCCGCTTCTCCGTCTACCAACCACACATATCGCTGAAGTGAATCCTCCTCATAACAAGCCCTCTGTACTGTATACACTTTTAAAAACCACATAGACGTCAACGAGCGTAATAAAACATTTACTTTAGTGAGTAGAGTACAGCACTTTGTGTTCCTCATGCTGCACATATTCTGTAATGACATTGTGATAGTATCTGGCAAATTTTAAGCAAAAAAAAAAATACATTATTCAATCGCAACTGTTTGACTCATGACTATTAAAAAGACTAAAGTCCTTTATTACTCTTTTTATCTTAAACCATTGCCACGTTTTAAACATAAAGCCAGCTTTAAACATGACAATGAACGGAGTAAATTCAGCTGATTTCTGTATTTAAATATCAACCAGCAAATATTTATAAAAACCTCCAGGATTCATGAATCACATACAGATCTCTGCAGAGAGGCTCCCCTGATGGAAAGGAGAATAATGAAAAAAGCAGAAAAGCTTTTGGGGATAAGCTGCCTTCCTCGCCTCTGAATTTTGACTGAATAGGGTCTAAATCTCACTGATGGTATGAAGCAAACAATAATAGCACTCATCGTCAGAATAATGGCAACAGGAGAGATGGACAAAAACAGGAGCAGATTTGGAGAAGGGGTTTAAACAGTCACAATGTTACAAAAAAAAGAAGAAGAAATGGGTGGATAAAAGTGGAGTCAGATGTTGAAATCTCTCCTCCGAGCATGCATATCAAAAAGTCAGCTCCCAAAGTAGAATTATAAATTTATGAATCTCAGGGTTGTTTTGACGAAGCAGAACATGGGGACTGATATTCTGCAGCTTAAACTCACAGCAGAAGAAGAAGCACGGTGCAGGTCTTTAACGTTTACATGAAATATTCAACTGTAGTCTCTTCAGCGATTTTAAGCCAAACTGCAACAAAAAAATCATAAATACTGTTGCATAGCCTGCTTTGCTTTTTCTCTGGGCATGCATGCTAATAACGTGTGCATCCTTTTTGTAAATAAATGCATGCATCTTGTTAGCGTGTTATGATTTTTTTAGTGTTCTTTGTATTCCACAGGCTCCGAATGTGACATAACACCCTTTGAAGTGTGTTTGAGAAAGTGCTCCTCTTTGTCTCGTTCTTTTTCTTTCGCTGGCACTGCAAACTGTTGAAGCACTTTTCCTCAGCCAGAGAAAGAAAGAGCAAATTTACATTTCAATTTAGCAGCTGGCAATTAAGCTTCACAGCAAAGCTCCTCCATAAAGTCTGACTCAAGCTAATAGATTAAATATAAAAGAGCTTCCATTAATGGATCCAGAAACTTCCTTCATTTGACTCCTCACATGTCAAAAGAGGAGAAAGTGGAGGCTCAAATATTAATGTCAGAACAGATTTAGTGTTGCATCCTCCTCCAAGGCAAGTTTGAGAAAGTGAATAGCAGCAGAGTGCGTGTGTAATGACTTCTACACACCCAATCATTTCTCTTGATGAAAACACTGCGCTTCATGCTGGTTAATTATAGTTGATTTATTTATTTATGTGGCTTATGCACCAATTTTCACAATGATTACTCCTCCAAACCCAGTGTGACATGTCATTAGAAAGTTGTCAAAGTCTGTTTTCTTTCTACTTTCGAATCACTACTTCCCGAGGACAATGACAGCAACACATCAGTGCATGAGCTATATATTTTTATGCTACATAGACTAATCAGAAAAAATAAAGGAACACGTTTTGCCTATGGCACATCTGGTCTTCTGTCGTGTAAGGTTATGTAAAGTTAGATGCAACCACCGCAGACCGCGACCCGACCTAGCCTCCGAAAGCAGAGGAAGAACTTTGATTTCACTTCGCCATTAGTGCCATGGAGAAATTAGGTGCTGTCATATTCTTACTTATCACTGGTTAAAACCAAGTGGCAACCTGCGGTGTTGAAAATGAAGTGTGGAAATGCAAAAACCTGCAGTTCATCGAGTGTCCAGTTGCTGGCTGCAGAAGCCCCGGGAGTCACATACACACCCATTCAAAAATGTGCGTTTTTACAGCAGAAATAAACATGTTTACAGCCTGTTTTTCATCCATTCTTATTTTATGAAGGATAAGAGTTATTTCATATTAAAGGTAGGGTTGGTAATCTTCGAAAACTAGCATGATTTTGAAAGTAGCATTCTCTCCGTGCTCTGTCTTCACCACCCACCCCCTCCCCTCTGTGCTCCCTCAAAAGCCGCGCCCATCACTTACATGCACTAGCGCCATTGGTCCAGAAGTGTATTTCAGCTCATGTTTTGAGTGTGGGCTCGTGCATGCATGGGGTAGAGAACGAGCAGGGAGACAGGGAGGCATGATTGGTTCAGAAAAATGGAACCGAGTGCAGACATTGGTTGAATTTTTTATGAGTTTACAACTGCTACAGATGACGGATTTTCTTTGTTTCTTTTTCAGAGCACATGAATTATTATTTTCTGTCAGGACCTAAAGACAGTTTCAACCAAAATCTTAAAAAGTGTATCTGGAGGAAATTACCTACCCTACCTTTAAGTTACGTGGGTGAACTGACTGACGAGGGGGTGCGGCATAGCTGTTTTTCAGGAGGCTTAAGACCCGCCTCAGCTCCAGCTCTTTCTCTGGTGTTCAGTTGACTCAAAGTTAGGTTGAGGCATAAGATGAAGAGAAGTAAAGAGCTTACTGGAATGGGGTTCAAGTAAACAGGACAAAAGAAACTTCTTAAATTTTATAAGAGTAAAATGATATTACTCTGCAATTGACAGAATTTAAGCTGTTGAGTCATGTCTCATACGTCTTCAAACACACACATCTTCTCACATCAGCCTCTGTGGATCCTCTTTCATCATCTTATCAGTATCTAAAGCAACACACCCACTCGAGAACAGTCCCTGCATGCTTTACTGCCTTTAAACGCTTTCATTTGATATATATATTGTTAGATATAAATGGTTTAATAACAGTGATACGGTTAAAGGTCGAAGCAATACAAGAAGAGCAAAGAAAAGGTGCACGTCATGCTTTTTCATTTTCATGATTTACAAGTCTAAATGGAGCAATGAACCTGTTGTCAAATGACTCTCTGTGGATTTCCACCAATTGTTCGGTTTCACAGGATAGACTTCCTATTAAAAAGCAGCGGCTGGAAAATGAGCAATCTGAGTGAGGGAGCCCAAGTGAGACATTAATGTAGAGGGTGGGAGGGAGCAATTTTCTACTCCCACCTAAAGAGACGAATGTGCACAGAAACGAGGAAACAGACAGCGAGTTCTCTTTATATACAGCTGTAACTTGTGGTTCAATCCACCGTGTTTGAACCATAAAGATGCAACATAAATACAGCCATTATTAAACAGATATCCTGCATGCTAAGGCCCGGTGTCCACCTCACGTTTTTTCCCGGCAGAAATCGCTGGCTGTACGCTCGGGAGTGTTAGCATGAAGCTTTTGTGCGATGAGAAGAAAAGTTCTGTAAATCCATCCTGTCTCTATGACGACAATCTGTTGACAACGGCTGCTGTATGACCGACACTGCTCCGTTACTTTTTACTATGTTACGATCAGACACGGAGCAAAGAGGATGTGGGTACAAGACGAGATCTGTAGGCGGCAAATCTACGGGGGATATCATACATTTGGAATAGATCGCCGGTGACGTCAACAGCGCCTTTCTGAAAAGTTGAAAGATTTTCAACTTGAGCGCTCGGAGCGGCCGTACAAAAATGGCAGAGTGCTCGGAAGAAAAGACGCTGAGCGCTGCGCTGTTTCTGCTGCGGACGCTCTCTACTCATTGAAAACATACAATTCATTCAGCAGACGCTTTTATCCAAAGCAACAAACATCAGAGAGTAACAACACAAGCAAGGATCTAGAGAGGAGGGAGCAAGATGAAGCTAGTTTTAAAACTGTCTGACATGTTTCATATAACTTTGAATGTTTTTAATGAAATTATTCAAATAGCAGAGCTTCGTAACTACTGCTATACGTAGGATCAACTACATCCAGTTTCTTTGTTAAAATGCTAACGTCAGGGACTACGGAGCTTAATGCAGGGGTTTGGGTCTGACAAAGGTACAGCTGCAGGGAGGAGGATTTAAAGTTTACCTTCAACTTTTACTCATCCCAGACTGCAATTCATTTCATCACTCCTTCATAAAACGTGTTGTAAAAATACCAAATAAGAAAAATATCAAATAGTTACATCAAAGCGATGGCTTTTTCAGTGTGTGTCTGAACTCATAACAGTGAGTTAGCTCTCCTGTCTCTGTATCAGGGGCTCTATTTTCACCTCATTTTTCATCATCCTGCTGCCTCCTCCACTTTGATTATATAACAGAAAGTAGCACACGGCTTTCGCTCTCTTGTCCCCACACACTTGGACTTTAATTTAAGCCTGTTTTAATATTCAGGCCTGCACTCTTTGGAACAACAACTCAAGCATCATACAATTGGTTTGATTATGAGAGGCACACAGATATCTGATCTCATGCATTTCAGAAAATAGAATGCATTTTTATTCATATTAACTTTAATTACTTGGAATCCTGTCGTGGCAATCTACATAAAGTTCTCCACCTCCTTTACACACAAACAATTTGAATACAATCGCCCCTTAATTCATAAATATGTCATTTATTGCTTTTATTTTCATTAACTGTGTCCCATATCTATACTTGAAAAACACAAGCCTGCGTATGCAGTTCATTTAAAGTGGAAAACTTGCACTGTAACTGTACATAATGAACAATAAGGGTAAAATGTGTAAAATTGTATCCCAATTGACACTGAAATATCTAAATTCATAAATAATTGACTAAACCTATGTTATATTTGTTTGTGTGTTGAGTACTTACATTACCTCAAATATTTTGAACATTTATCAAAAATAGAGAAATCCATAATTTTATAGTTGTAACGGGACGTGCCTTGTCATGGCAGCCGCCATGACAGACACCACGTGTACTTCGTTGCCGTGGAAACACCAGATGTTACGTCAAAGACCGCTACATAACTAAGCAGGAACTCCTACTGAAAGCTGCCGTACTGTTTCTGTGTGCTGCATTGTCGGTAAACATATTCTCTTCCTCAGGTCTTTTTCGCCCGTTCGTCCTATTTTGAGTGAGTTGTAGTAGACAGAATCACTCCCATGACAGACTCCGGAATTTAAATCAAGACCAGTCAAGATCACCACTGATTGGCTATTTTTCCACATCATTTCTGTGATGAGAATGAAAACGCCCCTTTCTGAAAGAACAAATAACTTCAATTCATTTGAAGTTTGATTTTTTTCACGTGGTTACAGCCACAACCTTCCCAGTGTTACGGTCTAAATGAGTGACACGCCCCCTGCACACAAGATTATGACTTTTGAGTGAAATTGAATGGTCTTGGTCTTGTCTCGGTCTCAAAGCATTCGGGTCCCAAGTATGTCTTGGTCTCGGTCAGTGCGGTCTTGACTACAACACTACCGTGGACAAATGTCCCAAGGAGGTTGCTGCCTTATATCTTAGTTAAAATTAGCTGTTGCATGTAATGTGTGACATACAGTACATGGTTGAATCTTTGGTTTGGATCATCTCCTTTATCTTTAAGAAAGGGAGTTCAAACATGTCTTTCTAGAAATTCTTGTTAAACACTTTGTATTAAGATTCGCACTGCGCCTCTGTAAAAGACTTCAGGTTACACTGATGATGTATTGTCTCTTTGACCCAAATGATGAAGGATAATTATAATGGAGAATGGGAGCACAGCCAAAGAAAGACGACAGCTTTGTCTTTCTGTGGGTGATATATCTGTGGATTTGTCCGAATGTAAGGAAGGTCAAGACTACAGAAAGATCGTTTGAAATAAATGAAGAAAGCATTGAAGGTTACTTCGAACCGTAACAGAGTACAAATGATACTATTTTCTTTCAGAATAGAGGACATGATCTGTGGTTACTGCCAGAAAACAACCATTCGACAAAATGAAACACATCGATCTGGGAGTTTTGGACAATAAACTCGAGCTCATTTTGGGATGGTACAACAGACCTTTTCTTCCCGAATAAAAACCAATGTCCTGGGGGTCTATAGAGAAACATGTTTCTGGGGGAAATCAGCTGCCAACGAAACACTAAGAACACCTAAGAAGATATTTTCTGTCGCAGTAAGCCTTTTATTTAATTTGCACAAGATCTATACTCTTTGTTCTGTTTCAGCACCTTTATACAAGAGCAGATTAAGAGACTTTCAAGGCTTCAGAGAGTATTCACAGGAGGCTTAAAGCTGAACCAGCAATATTCCACCAGCTTCATATATCAGCACAGTGAGCAGTATTTAAAGAGACTACTGTAGCTCCGGTCTATCAGACAGCTTTTCAAATTAAGAAGACTGAGACCAGCGTGAGTGGGCTGCTGGGCGCTTGGATAAATTAAGTTGTCAGTGGCCACTGGGCGTGATTCATAGGTTTACGGGGTCGTTTGTTTGTAGCAACAGATGCTACCCCTCTCTCAGGGCTCTCACGATGTGCGACATGTGAAGAAAGAGGTTGTAGTAAACACAGCATCGTCACGGCTATCAGGGCATGGTGAAAAGATTTGATGGATTCATGTGTTTTCCCTGAGGGCGCCACAGTTTTCTACTTAATGATGGTATTATGGCAGCTGGCGGTAAAGCCCCGTCATGGATTACAGTATCCACAGCAGATAAAACCTAACCAACATTGCATATTACTTTAAAGCCTGAGCTTGAGCAGCAATGACATGCATCCTTAAATAAAAATATTGAAATATTTTCATTTTATTTTTGGACTGGAGCATAGTGTGTCTCTTGTAGTAAATACAAGATTAGTTTGACAGCTTAGCGAAGCATGTAGAAAGGAAACAGAGGGAACAGCAAGCACAATTTTGCCTACAGGTTCCCCCTGGATGTCCGGCAATGTCACTGGAGCTGTGACCCAATTCTGGGGCTGCATCCTTCAAAGAGTGCATCCTGTGCATCCTTCCTCGTCCTACATATCCCAAGATTCATTACGTGCCAATTCAAACAAGATGGTGGATTCTGAAATGGCCAACAATAACACTTTAGGTAACTGGTTTAAACTCAGTAGAAAACAAAAGGGACCTTCAAACTATACATTATCTTTCAAGTGATAGATTGAGTTTCACGACATTACTTGTGTAAGCTAGTTCCAGTGCAGCTGTGAAAGTTGCTATAGGGGAAAAGAGCAGTGCTCAGTAAAGAAAGGGTTTAGCGGGTCAAGCTGGTGAAGCAAACAGGAAATCGTCCACAGACCAGAGACAACATGCTATGTTGAAGTGCTGGCTTTTCTGTCAACAGTGCTGCAGCCGGTATGTCTTCTTCTGAGTGTCGATTCTGCTGCGGGAAGATTTTTTGTTTTGACCAGAGAAGTAGGCGGTTTTATAGTACCCCCACACGGCTGTTTTGGACGCCCTTCAGTTTGCCAGGAAAACCAACAGGTGTTGCAGCAATGGAAGTGGGCAAGAAAACTGGTTCGGATATAACTGTTTCTACCCGACCTAAAAGCCTTGGCTAGTACAAATAGTGGTAAGAAAGCCAAAATGTTACAAGACAGATGCAGAGCTGGCTAAACACTGAAGCTTCAGTGTCCGCGACATAGCAACTGGTGTGCACATTGCCTCTAGGAAGGAGGGAGCAGGGGGAGACCGCTCTCCTATGTTTTGAATTTGGACTGCAGTACCCATTTTAAACACTAGGTGTCAGACATACATATTGCTCCTTTAAGCCAAATTTTGCTTAAACGCTTCTCTTGCATAAAGATGAGAGACACTGGCATTTAATTTCTATCCAGATTACATAAGGTGGCGTTTTTTTCAAGCAAAACAAGATAGGCAGGGGGTGCACAATGTTGGGACGACTTAAAAATGGATCCACATAACATAGTAATATGTTTTTAGCAAGCTAACTTATTCGTCTTGTGCAGCTAAAAGATAAGTTTGATGGGTTCAAACGTACATAAGAACATATCATTTCAGAAGAAACCTTGAATGGATTTCAATGCAAGAATACAAATAAAGTGATGGTTTTATTTATTTATTTTTTGGAGGTTTCTGTTGAATAGGCGCTCAATGTGACCTGGGATGTGATTTAAAAGGCAGTAATCTAAACCAGCATTTTAATTTCATCTTGACTTTAAATGTGCTTAATTGAAATTGTTTACATTTTTACCTTTGACTGAAATAAGTACCTTCAATTCCACTTTAACTCCTTTGAAAATAAAATAAATCAGATCTCCAATTTCTACGTACATCACACTCCATCAGGGGCACCAAGTAGGTAGACCCTAGAGAATAGAGTGATCATGCTAAAGATGACTCAGATGGAGGTTTAAATGTGGTGATGTCGGCTTGTTGTTGCGATGGCTCGTTTATCCTAATTAGTGCCCTTCACTAATGAAGCCATTACCCCTGTTGTGCAGCCAGAGGCGCAGTGGGACAAGCTGCTCCTGCTGCTGCAGCTACAGATGCTCATGTTTTCATCTTATTGTGTTTTACCTTCACAAGTGGCCTCTGTATATCATTAATCTTAGGCCCATGCACACTAATTGGGCAAACAAGGCTTGTTTATTAACAACTGTTAAAGATTATGTGCGCATTCGGTTCTGTTTTAGTCACAAGGCCTGAGTCTCGTTGAATTATAATGCTTTAACAGATCAAATTCGATATTCAGCCAGTGCAGTCTGTGCATCCTTTAAGAATTGCATACCAAGGCCACAAATTGATTTTTGAATTAGGCAATAACTCTGAATAGCATTTTCTTGTAGCTGAGGTCTGCAAGGACGTTTGTTTGTACTTGTGAAGAAGGGAGACAGCGCGCCTGAAGGCTGAATACTTATTAATCTTTGGAGAACGCCGAATGCTAATGAATAAAAGACTTATTTTGGCAGTGAGTCTGCCCACACTGCATGATGCAGGAAAGTCACTGAATGGATTATTTGGTAATCAAGCATCATCATGAAGTGTCAGAGAGAACTGCTAAACCAAGCACTCAAAGCCCAGCAAACTTTTGGAGAAAACTCTATTTTTAATGTAAAGCTTCAATGATGAGAAACAGATCTGTGTCATGTTTATCTATTTTAGGGTTCCCCGAAATATTCTTGTGTTTGGTTACACAGCTCTGTGAAACTTGCTTGTCTTTGAGCATGCAGCACTAAACTGTGAGCTCCTGAACTTCTGCTGCCCCCAAAATCCTTCACGTATTTTCTGACGATAAACACTGCTCAAAAAAAATATAGGAACACTTAATCGTCACAGTAAAAGGCCAATTCAACTCAATATTTATCTGTCCATTTAGGATTCACAAGGGATCGGGAATAAATGTCCCCTTCTTTGGTGCAAACTAAATTGACAACAGATGAAGAGTGAGTAAGGACAGTGGTGATGTACTGTATCAAAAAAAGTTTTCATATCCATACCTCTAAAAATGTAACAGGTATTTATAATGTCAACATTTATGCAACTTGCTAGATACTTGAATCAAAGCATGTCTTCATCAATGTGTTGTTAGAGCTCTGGGAGTAAATGAATGTGTAGGTCAAGCAGCATTTCACAATCAAAGCGGGGCAGAGAGGGGCATTTTGTCTCGTTGTTCAGTAAGCTCTCTAAAGTACTGGAGGCGATATGCTCTTGCTCAGGTTGTCAACGGTCCATCTTACCATGTAAAGGCCCTGACACACCAAGCAGACAGCAAAGAACTAGGGGCGCCTTTGTCTTGGCCAAAAGGTTGCACTTGAACACACAGCAAAGACTACAGCTGATGGCAAACCACCACACCGCTGTCGCACACCACTCGTATTATAGGTAATTCTAATCGAGGATAATGTCTGATAAAAAGTTGAAAGTGGCACTGGCGTTGTCAGCCCTTGGTCTTTTAGTGGAAAAAGAAAAGAAGAGGCGGAGGTGACAAATAAGGAGAAACCGCACTAACGGGTGAAAGCATGGATGGTGCAGCGGCAGGCTCAAAGGGATTTCCCGAACCTGTGTCAAGAGCTGGAGTTAAATGAAACCTCCGAACAGCCAATCAGAGAGATTCCTCACACCGACCGCGCTGACCAAAGCCAATTCAGCATCGGCCATAAAAAGGCAGACGGGGCTGGACACCTGCAAAAACTAAGGCAACGATCACTCACTGTCGGTCCAACTAGGACCAACGGCCAATAATCTCCTTGGTGTGTCAGGGCCTTAAGAGCAGGGTTTGGGCGTTCACAGAATCCAAATTCATCGGAAGTTTAAGGTTTCGATTTTTGTAATTAATGTCCACATTAAAATATAATCTACAATTCTACAATTCTACAATTCACTTAGCAGACGCTTTTATCCAAAGCGACGTACATCAGAGAATCTATCTGATCTAAAAAAATAACCCAGATAATTAAAAATGAACGGATTAAATGGATTTAAGGACGTGTGCCCAGCTCTGTTCGTTAGCATATTTCATCATTCTTAACACAGTTTTTGCTGTAACATTTGTGAGAATGTTTTCTTTCTGTGCTTTGATTTCGTCTTTTAAGCTTCGGTGTGCCAAGATCTCATATCTCAACTTCAAGAAACATTTATCCATGTACTCACTCCAAATCTAGTTTGACAACTCCTCTCCCCTGTTTTGATGTTCAGTCTCACAAGGAGTATCATGACTTCAACTACCATCTTGCCCTGATGCTCAAAGAAACTCCATCAAATAGGAGCTAACACATCGCCTGGGGGCTCTGCTGCCTCATAACACCTGTCTCTGTTTGGAATCGGCCAGGCGGTAACGTGGATCTCTTTAGATCAGGGCGCTGTACTCCAATATTCAATCAGTCTCTCTTTCTTTATATTGATCGCCACCCCTCCCTGCCTCTGCGAGTAATCACCGACTGGCAGCAAAGGAGGGATGACAGCAGTTCTTGCTCTCTGCATACGGATGAGATGTAATCTGTCTGCCATCTCCAGCTGGAAGTGCTATCTGGCGACCGCGGGGCACGGGAGCGGAAATGACTCTGTACTGTTCAATCATTGTTCTCTCTGGCACCAGGTCTGTTGGACATAACTGGGAGCTGAAAGATTTAGCCTCCACACACACAAACTCGAGGAAGACGCTCTCCCTCTAATGAGCAGGATCCACTTCAAGTGGACAGTGTCGAGGCGACGGTCTCTGCCACTGCTGACCTCTTGTCGTCAGCTCTGGCCCAGCTTTATTTTCTCAGTGACAGAGATAGTTTTAAGTTTCAAGTTGTTGTGTGATGTGACAGTTCTGCTAGAGAGCTAGCTTTGCATCCTTGTAGCTTGGATTGACAATCTGCAGAGGGTGTTCAGACTCCAATCTCGAAACCCCTTGGCCTTCACCTGATGACATTATATCCTCTGGGAGTGACAACTTGCTTTTTTTGGGGTCCCCTAACTCAGCCAGAAGTTGTTGGAATTAGCAATAAAGAATTCTGGCCTTGTGCTTCAAGTACACAGGCCAGACAGGGTCGTTCAACTGACCTGGGGTCTGGCACTGCGTAGCTTTTAAAGCATCTCCTTTTGGATTCTTCTTAGGGAATGGAAATAAAGTAACGTTGGTTCAGCACATCAACCAACGGTCCTGAGGTGTAAAGCAGAAAACGTTGGGACGATCTCAGTATCCAGGGTTTAATTTATGCCATGACATTTGTCAAAATTGTTCTAGGTTGTCCAATCATGCATAGATTGCACTCATCATTTTTCCATGAAATCATAATGTATAAAGCCAACCTGATATTGGGCCTTAAAGAAAGGATTTTGGATGAAACAATCAACAGTGGGGCAGCTTCTTTATCTGTCTGTTGATGAGGGTGATTCTCTTTCTGTTGTTGGTTGGTCAAAGCTCTTTCAAAAGTCAGTGGCAATAAACCAGTTCAGTCAGACAACTCACGTTTTTATCGTTTAAAATGGTTATGGAGAAACTATTTATTTTAAACCAAAAATGTACTTTCTAACAAAGATCAAAAACCCACGGAGCCACGAGGAACCACAGTGGAAACTCTGACATAGCCCGACATCTAACAATGAACTGACAACACGAGGGAAGAAACACTGAGACTAAATAGACATGGGGTAATCAAACACAGGTGAGACAAACGACACAGGTGAAGACAACGAGGGAAATCAGGACTGGAGAGAAACACACAGAGGCAGGAAGAAAGACAAGACAAGAAACACTGAGGACAAGAACTACAAAATAAATCCAGAAACAATAAAGACACAGATAACTCAAGAATTTAACAATATAGAACAAAGAGAAACACTAGGATAAGAAATAGCAAAATAAAAACACTAGACTAAACTAGGAACATTAAGATAACACACAGAGGAAATAAGCAACACTAGGATAGACGGGAGAAATTAAAACATGGAAACCTAAACTCTGAAATACACAAATATGACCAAATCATGACATGTTGATTGCTTGTTTTTTTATATGGTAAGAGTGATATGGGCAGCGTTCTCTGCATTGAGATTGCATCGTATCATATTGTGTCATATCGTATCGTAAACCTGTAGAGATGCTAATGGATGATCACACCACACACAGAAGCCAGAACACTTCAAACACCTGCAGTTTTTGTATTCACGCAGAATCTGTTTTCTGAGACTAGACTGACGTGAAATTGTGATTTTTTTTTTTTTTGAGACAGGGTTGAATGTGTTTCTCTCCCAGCGAGGCTAAAGAAACTTGTTAAAGTAGCTTTCTGTGCCGAGATCCATTGAAGATTCAGTCTGTTTTCCAAGAACATTAAAGATTCTGTGTGAGTGGTTCAACTTCAAATAGAAACTTGGAGCCCTTCCACAGCTCTCCCACCAATCACTGTCAGAGCCTCCCTTGCCTCTTTTTTTTTTTCGTGCGACAGCTTTGGAGATCACTTCTGTTTCTCCCTCCTGGAATTTGAAGGAAGTGTGATTATAGCTTCTTCTCTGAGTGGCAGCATCAATTTTACACAGTAGAGCTTCAGAGCACTGGAAGATGAATTACTTCACGTTGTCCTCTTGCTTCCTTTGCCTTACGCAATTTAAACTTTGTCTCATTTCATAGATGTCAAAACAACAGCCTTTTGGCACAGTTAACAAAGGACTTTCCACGTTGTTGCCCCTGGTTTAATCACTGTTGTCTGATGAAAACATTTCAGCAGAAGCAAGAAAACTTGTGCATAATTCAGTGTGGACTCGTCTACTGTGCAATGTGGCATGTACACCGGAGGCGTGCAAATTACACGCCAAGAGCGAGCTGTACAACAATGATGTTGCATAAGACTGCATTGTATCGCCAGATTAGACAGGAGACAGTGGATGTGTATTTTAAAATTTAAGGGAGTGACAGTTTTCACATCCAAATACAGCAAGCCTCATGGCGAGTTTGAAACAGACTGTCAGCTCTGATGGGATCACATACTTTGTTTAATCCCTTCATATCGCCCACTCTGTCACTAACTCGCTTATTCTTCCACACACGTCCTCCATTTGCACCCAAAATGTTCTCACTCCCACCATCTGAGAGTAAAACAAGCGAGACACGAGTGTTGCTTCTGCTTCAGCAAGTTTTAAATTAGCACACTTACTTGTTTATGATTGTCTTGCACTGCCTGGACCGACAGATTAACTGCACGATAGCTTCAACAAATTTATGAATGTAGGTCAGATCCTTTAAAGTTCTTGTTCATGTGTGGTGTTTTGCATTAGTTTACTAAAAGAGGTGACCATTGAGGTGTGATTGGCTGAAAAGAAGTCATTGGAAGGGAAAAAAATGGGGGGTTTGTTTTGAAGTCGCTGTATAACATACCTTAAATTGAATGAATGAATAAAACCTTTATTGCCCCATAGCGGAAAGATGTTGACAACCATAAGCATTGCATGATTACATGAAGGGTCAAGCAAGTTCAATAAAGTGCAGAAATGGTAAATGGATTTGAGCTTGTTTCTGGTTTACACTGCAGGTCACACCTACACATTCACAAGCGTTCACTTGATGGCAGAGTTTGTTATGGAAAGTGTCCATCTAATCCTTGCATACACATTCACAAGCCGACGACGCAGCAACTTGCAGGGACACATCGGACATGTGGCTGCAGGAGCTGGGAATGGACTGAGCCACAGTCACCAGGCAGAGTAGCAAGTTTACTTAAACAGCTTTTATACGCAAGGGGATGAACAGGCCGGCCGTACCGCCCGTGTAAACACAATGTTAACACGGCTCAGACATCATCACAGACAGCAGGACTCGTGCGTCTCACTCATGGATATACTGGATTTCTGCAGCACATCCTTCCTTTAAGCTCATTCCTGTAAAGCATGAAGTTGCATAAAATAAAAAGTACTCCAGTCAAAAACAAGTACTTTAAAATAGTTCTCCATATCAGTCATTTAAGTGGATGTATTTCTATAACTTTTCTCACTGAAGGATGTTTAGAAAACATGAAGAATTAAAGCAACGATGACAAGACACATGTTGGGATGCTTTCACAAGAGTCTGTCTTGTTATTAGCTGGTAAAGAGGTGGGGAATAATGTCAGTGAGCTCTGATCTGAGGCTTCGGGGGGGCTATCAGCAACATCTCAACAGAACAAAGCACAGCCTCCCTTTGATGGCAGCCCTAAGTTAGGAAACATGATTAAAGTGCTCTACTTTCTGCTAATCCTCTGAGGGGAAACTTGATAAATCTACTGAGCAGCAGAAAGGGCGAGTGGGGGGAGGAAGGAGAAAAGAGGGGATAGACGCAGATTTAAAAATGTTTCTTGTCATTCAGTTATTACACGTCAGAGACCAAAGCTAAAGATGCATTTCCTGCCTTCATTTGGTAATTAATGAACAAATAAGCCCATTGAAATGTTTTCAAATGTGCATCCAGAGACTTTCCTTTCAGAGCGTCTCCCCGCACTGTCTGCAGGGATGAAAAGCGCGATGACACACTTCACATCTCTCTCACGCTCTGTGCTAAATGTCTTTCATGGAAACTCGAGTGCTGTTACTCTCAATAATCATCCCTGTCCTGCTTTTCAATACTAATAATTCTCTATTCGCTGTGCCCTGGACCATTTCAGGCTGTCTTTTTTCACTGTATTTAACCCTTAACACTCCGTCTGTAATTGTTTACCACTTCAGATTGTGTTTTGGCTGAGCAGACGTCTTTTGCTTCAGGGTTTAGGTTTTATATGATGAAGATAATCACTCACATCTTGGTAATTGGCCACTTGACACCTGCAGTGACGCCCCTTAAACCAGAAGGGTCTTTTTTAGAGTAATTTAAGAGACTCACACTTAACACAATGGCACACATAACATAATTGCTCACTTTAAAACACTGCATTAAGGCTCTGTCAGACTGCTTCAATCTCATATTTCTTGCTAATATGTTGCTCAGTGAAAAAAGCACAAATCCTAAGAGAGACAGGACAGTGGAGAGAGTCAGTAATCAGGGAGGGAGAGAGTGGGAAATGAAATGCATGAAAGGAGCCACAGGTTGGTTTCAGACCCAGGACAGTCCCTTCTGCACAAGGGGCATGCAAACTAACCACTAGGTCATCTGCGCCCCAAATCTGTCCTTTTCTAATTTGGATATCTTTGGTCTTGTTCAAACTGTCGGCCAAAAGCTGTTTTTGGCAATATGTGGATTCTACAAAAAAAGTGTATTAAATCGCAAAGTTTGAGCCAATTGTCTTCATCTGGTGAAGATTTGTGGCTCAAGTTAAAATGTTTGATCTGTAATTGATTGTTATCAGCACTTTAATGCAGATATCAGTTAATAGAGATAAATAAATCATTGTGAGAGTGTCATCAAGGAGAGCTGGTATGTCTTTAGCACAGATAATGTTCTGCCTTTGTGTTTTGGACTGTTTTTCCTGCATGCATCAAAGCCTGCTGATTTGTAATTGGTCAATACCGCTCAGGCTACAAATGTACTACGAACATCCCATTTTGAAATCCAGACCCCCATGTACAGATGATACATTTGTTTTCAGTATCTGTAAATGGGGGTTACACACTAGTAAACCTGAAAAAGACCAGTGGGTTGAAAAATTGTAATTGGATAAACCTTTTTGTGACATTTAGTTAGTGCCCCAGCTTATCCTCTTTGTCTTGCTACTATTTCTGAACTGACTTGCACTACGTAATGTGTGTGTAACCACCATTATTTAACATTTCTGGTTAGTGTCCAGATTGGTTTTAGAAAAGTCTGTGGAGGGAAATTCACATAAAATGCACATTTAGCTAATCTGATGCAAGGCACAAAAATGCAAATTCAAGTTGACACATGCATCTCAGCGCCGACACTCTTCAATATCAGCAGGTCTGATTACAAAGTGTCTCAAGTGGCACTTGCAACGCCTCATAAAAGGTGGACCTCACATTCAAAGCATCGTGCGTCAGAGTCACGTCATCAATTTACATAGCCAGTGATGCCAATTCTGTAACATAACCACAGAAATCCCATTCCTATATCTGACCACTTTGAATAACAGTGTGGGCTGTCCACCTTAAAGATCTAATTATGAACAGTCTGACTTTGAACAAAGAGTTTTTGATGTATGAGAATTAAGGGGACTTACTTTCCACTCTTTAAATCATTATTTGTCACAGTTTTGCCCGAGTGAGAACATATTGTATTAAGTAGTTTTTGAATACCCTGAACAATTTGAAGTCATTCACCTCAAAATTCCACCTCCTCTCGCTCTGACTCATAATCACAAAAGAAACCCTTTCTTATAAATGTGTCCTCCTTCCCCACTCTCATCAGCGTATTAATGAATTCTTAATCACTGACTTCAGTGGCCTCCTTGTTTACTGCTGTATGACAGCGAGCTAAAGTCTGGCCCACGACACAATAGTTTTAACAGATGTTGAAAATGTGAGAGACCTCACACATGAAGACAAATACTTATAGTGTAAAGACAGTGTTTGGAGAGAAACGATATGACCAAAACAGCACACTCTTAACAGATTCCATTCATGATTAACCAGAGTCCAATTTGTGGTCACACATGGCGAACGACGGAACAATTGGCGAATGTACGAAGACAAACTTAAAACTACAGATGAAGTTGGAGAGATGATGGTGTAAACATTGGCTGTGTATGTAGCGTGAGCTGGAGGTGAGTAAAAATTGATTTGCTGCTGTTGTTGGTCTTCCCTCTAGCGGCAGCTCGCTACAAGATTGGCTACCATTTTGTGCCACATGACAATATGCCCAATGCGTGCTCTGCTTCCCTCTGGGTTCCCCCCACACTCAAGGGGAGATCAGATTGTAAATTGTAAACATGTTTAATATTTACGATCTGAAATTAGTGCGGTCCTGACGTTTTTCCAAGCAGATTGGATCGCTCAATACACCTCACAACGCAGATAAATCTGACAAGATCATCTTTAGAAACATCTAAATATCATGGCTTTGCGTTTGCACGTTTTTGCTGATGTGTGAAAGAGCCGCTGGTCAGACTCAAACCCAAGCAGCCCACTTTGAGAACTACAGCCTCTGTACATAGGGCAAGACCTAAGTGCTAGGACAACTTGCACCCTGACTTTACTTAGTCTTTAACAGAAAGGGAAAATCAACACGATTTTCCTGTGTGTACCCCGCTTAAATGTGATGTCTTTGTTATTGTTCTTTTCCACTTGATGGTCCGTTTAAAACCATGACCTGCAAACTCTGGAGTCTGATAATGGCAATATTGAAAAGATTATGTTGACAGAACAATTGTGTCTGAGCAATAAATCTGAATTAAGGCTTGTTGCGTAAACATAGCCAAAGAACTCAGTGGGGAAAAAATGCAATGTGCCTGATCATATGTAGATATTATATGTCGGATGTGTATGAGATGCTGTCGGGGATTTATTCCCTGCTGCTGTCATCCGGTTCCACCTTCCTGACTTCATAAACGTGAGTGGTTTTTAATATTCAGCCATGCTCTCCCAGGTGCATACCGCTGCATCTGTCAGTACGAAACATTTAAGCTATCCATCTCCATTTAGCCACAATCTCTTCTTCAGTGGGCAGAGGAAACAAATGAGCCCAGTTTAGACGTAATGGATTTTAGCGCTGACTGGTTGTAAAAACCTTGGTGTCATCCAAATCATAAGATAAGTACCGAATTAAGGAAGAAGTGGGTATTAAATTCCAGATTCTGTTCTGCAGTAATGGTTTGGTTTTTCTCAGGTTGGAAGACTGAATGCTGAACTTTGTAGAAAAGAAATAGCCCTAACTCAAGTGGCTGATTCAGTTAGCCTGCTTATTATCCTTTAGATTTATACTCCTGTTTGAAACTTTTTTTTTTACGTCTATTACCGCCATAAAGATGCTTTTAAAGGCTTGACTGCATAGTTAAAATGCAACACTAGACAATCACACAGGAATACTCTCCCTACATCCCCCTCTGTCCATTCCTCTTAAAAAAAGGATGTAGTCATGATTATCTTTCCTAATATTTAATAAAAAAAAATCTTTATTTAGCCTTTGCCTCAAAGCCAATTATTCCATCTTGTTCATATCTTACACGTGCCTGTTGCCCCAGATTCATGAAAACGCCTCCTGGCTGAAGCCATGTCAAAGAATTAGAGTGAGGATTGTTAGAATAAAAAAATGAAGTGCATTCATCTCTGCAGGGTCAGAAGAGGGGGGAAAAAGGGATGAACATGAAAGAATGAGAAATCAAAAAGAGGCTGTTTGTGAAGTTGAGTGGCGCTCCGGATTTTTGTAGAGAGGACAGCACAATAATCTGGTCACGTTTTCATCTTGTCGTCTGTCATGCCTCAGAGCGACCTGGCATCCCCACTGAACCCAGACGGTTGTCCGGCTTCCAAGGCTCTGAAGCCATATTAAGTGAACCATGCAACTCTTGTTCTTTCTCTAATGAAGCCTCTTAAACAGCAGACTAAACCCACATAAATGACTGTCTTTTATTGTCATAATCATTTTCCATCCCAGCGTATGATGTAATGTTCTCCTGCACAGACACACAAACTTCAGAGGCTTCTTTTAATCAAAGAGGAGGAGAAGTAGGAAGTGCCAGCAGGCCTGCACCTCATCTGTTGTTGTTCTCTTCCTCTTGCTTTGATGACCAAATGCCCCCTGGTGGTTCAAATGAATCATGTGCATTCATCCTCTTTTAACTGCCACTGCTTTTTCATGCAATGCTTATTGTGTGTATCTTGTGTCTTTGATCAAAGCTTTTATCTAGAAAATGTCTGAATGCCTCTTCTGTCAGCTATGGTGGCCCTGAAGGTCAACTGTCTAAATATTTCACCTGCTGCAAATATATATTTCACAAACCGGAAAGGGTATGCCCATACTACTTGTTTGTGATTGAACTGAAGTCAAGTCAGTACGAACGTGACTCTCTTCTGCTGTACTGTCTCTGATGTGTCGCCTACGGTGCTAGTTTGTTAGACCGGCTTCGGGTGTTTACTGTTGACAGGAGAGTTTTAGTGTAGGAAGACAGGATGCCTTAAAGTACATTTTCCAAATAGTTGGATACTTGTTTTGCAGCCAGAATTTTGTAGTACTCCAGTCCAGGACTTGGAGCACCTAGAGCATTTCGGACCCTACTGCTTAGTTGTTGAGAGTTTGGAGTAAAAGGCCACACTTGTGTTCACCTGCATGTGCGTTTATGCACCGTCTTGTTCAGAAACCATTCACGTGTCGCGATGATGCGCGGAATGCCGTTGTTATGGGCAAACGATGAGCGAGCACTTATTCTTTTACTAGACACATGCAGCGGTCTCAACTGATCAGACACGGTCATACCATGGTGAATCGTAGTATCAGGGCTTCATTAATGTCCTGGTGCACACGATGAACACAGAATGAACCTACTGAGAGTTGATTTAACAAACTCAAAACTCAGAGTCTCTCACCTAAAATCAACTCAGTGCTCAGGCTTAGACTGAGAGTTTGTTGAACCTTCTTTCTAAAAAGTGGCCCCTTGTCACCTAACAGCACAGACTGCTTTATTTATGTTATTTTATATATACATATCTAAATATCTGTACATATAAGGTTTATTAATTGTTGCTATATTAATCATTTTCTTTTCTGAACACACTGTGTTTTTTCTGTTTCTTTGTTGTTGTAATAAATTGTGTATATAATTATTAATTTTACTCATGCTACATCGTTGATTACTGTTCATATTGTTTTGTATTGTGTCGATGCTTTGGCAATATTGTAAGTAAAATTCATGCCAATAAAGCTTTCTAAATTGAAAATTGGGCTCGAGCTCTCCTTCTCTCCAGAATATTAGTATCATTGCTATACCAAGTTAATATAATTTTTTTTTTTTTTTTAATTTTTTTTGTGATTATTTCTGTTCCTCTTTCTTCCCACGCTGATTTTTTTTCGGCGATCTCCCGCGAACCCGATCTGACTCCCAGTCTCCACCCGGAGGAGAGCAGGCGGGGAGCGAGGGGTCGCGCGATCTCCCGCGAACCCGATCTGACTCCCAGTCTCCACCCGGAGGAGAGCAGGCGGGGAGCGAGGGGTCGCGCGATCTCCCGCGAACCCGATCTGACTCCCAGTCTCCACCCGGAGGAGAGCAGGCGGGGAGCGAGGGGTCGCGCGATCTCCCGCGAACCCGATCTGACTCCCAGTCTCCACCCGGAGGAGAGCAGGCGGGGAGCGAGGGGTCGCGCGATCTCCCGCGAACCCGATCTGACTCCCAGTCTCCACCCGGAGGAGAGCAGGCGGGGAGCGAGGGGTCGCGCGATCTCCCGCGAACCCGATCTGACTCCCAGTCTCCACCCGGAGGAGAGCAGGCGGGGAGCGAGGGGTCGCGCGATCTCCCGCGAACCCGATCTGACTCCCAGTCTCCACCCGGAGGAGAGCAGGCGGGGAGCGAGGGGTCGCGCGATCTCCCGCGAACCCGATCTGACTCCCAGTCTCCACCCGGAGGAGAGCAGGCGGGGAGCGAGGGGTCGCGCGATCTCCCGCGAACCCGATCTGACTCCCAGTCTCCACCCGGAGGAGAGCAGGCGGGGAGCGAGGGGTCGCGCGATCTCCCGCGAACCCGATCTGACTCCCAGTCTCCACCCGGAGGAGAGCAGGCGGGGAGCGAGGGGTCGCGCGATCTCCCGCGAACCCGATCTGACTCCCAGTCTCCACCCGGAGGAGAGCAGGCGGGGAGCGAGGGGTCGCGCGATCTCCCGCGAACCCGATCTGACTCCCAGTCTCCACCCGGAGGAGAGCAGGCGGGGAGCGAGGGGTCGCGCGATCTCCCGCGAACCCGATCTGACTCCCAGTCTCCACCCGGAGGAGAGCAGGCGGGGAGCGAGGGGTCGCGCGATCTCCCGCGAACCCGATCTGACTCCCAGTCTCCACCCGGAGGAGAGCAGGCGGGGAGCGAGGGGTCGCGCGATCTCCCGCGAACCCGATCTGACTCCCAGTCTCCACCCGGAGGAGAGCAGGCGGGGAGCGAGGGGTCGCGCGATCTCCCGCGAACCCGATCTGACTCCCAGTCTCCACCCGGAGGAGAGCAGGCGGGGAGCGAGGGGTCGCGCGATCTCCCGCGAACCCGATCTGACTCCCAGTCTCCACCCGGAGGAGAGCAGGCGGGGAGCGAGGGGTCGCGCGATCTCCCGCGAACCCGATCTGACTCCCAGTCTCCACCCGGAGGAGAGCAGGCGGGGAGCGAGGGGTCGCGCGATCTCCCGCGAACCCGATCTGACTCCCAGTCTCCACCCGGAGGAGAGCAGGCGGGGAGCGAGGGGTCGCGCGATCTCCCGCGAACCCGATCTGACTCCCAGTCTCCACCCGGAGGAGAGCAGGCGGGGAGCGAGGGGTCGCGCGATCTCCCGCGAACCCGATCTGACTCCCAGTCTCCACCCGGAGGAGAGCAGGCGGGGAGCGAGGGGTCGCGCGATCTCCCGCGAACCCGATCTGACTCCCAGTCTCCACCCGGAGGAGAGCAGGCGGGGAGCGAGGGGTCGCGCGATCTCCCGCGAACCCGATCTGACTCCCAGTCTCCACCCGGAGGAGAGCAGGCGGGGAGCGAGGGGTCGCGCGATCTCCCGCGAACCCGATCTGACTCCCAGTCTCCACCCGGAGGAGAGCAGGCGGGGAGCGAGGGGTCGCGCGATCTCCCGCGAACCCGATCTGACTCCCAGTCTCCACCCGGAGGAGAGCAGGCGGGGAGCGAGGGGTCGCGCGATCTCCCGCGAACCCGATCTGACTCCCAGTCTCCACCCGGAGGAGAGCAGGCGGGGAGCGAGGGGTCGCGCGATCTCCCGCGAACCCGATCTGACTCCCAGTCTCCACCCGGAGGAGAGCAGGCGGGGAGCGAGGGGTCGCGCGATCTCCCGCGAACCCGATCTGACTCCCAGTCTCCACCCGGAGGAGAGCAGGCGGGGAGCGAGGGGTCGCGCGATCTCCCGCGAACCCGATCTGACTCCCAGTCTCCACCCGGAGGAGAGCAGGCGGGGAGCGAGGGGTCGCGCGATCTCCCGCGAACCCGATCTGACTCCCAGTCTCCACCCGGAGGAGAGCAGGCGGGGAGCGAGGGGTCGCGCGATCTCCCGCGAACCCGATCTGACTCCCAGTCTCCACCCGGAGGAGAGCAGGCGGGGAGCGAGGGGTCGCGCGATCTCCCGCGAACCCGATCTGACTCCCAGTCTCCACCCGGAGGAGAGCAGGCGGGGAGCGAGGGGTCGCGCGATCTCCCGCGAACCCGATCTGACTCCCAGTCTCCACCCGGAGGAGAGCAGGCGGGGAGCGAGGGGTCGCGCGATCTCCCGCGAACCCGATCTGACTCCCAGTCTCCACCCGGAGGAGAGCAGGCGGGGAGCGAGGGGTCGCGCGATCTCCCGCGAACCCGATCTGACTCCCAGTCTCCACCCGGAGGAGAGCAGGCGGGGAGCGAGGGGTCGCGCGATCTCCCGCGAACCCGATCTGACTCCCAGTCTCCACCCGGAGGAGAGCAGGCGGGGAGCGAGGGGTCGCGCGATCTCCCGCGAACCCGATCTGACTCCCAGTCTCCACCCGGAGGAGAGCAGGCGGGGAGCGAGGGGTCGCGCGATCTCCCGCGAACCCGATCTGACTCCCAGTCTCCACCCGGAGGAGAGCAGGCGGGGAGCGAGGGGTCGCGCGATCTCCCGCGAACCCGATCTGACTCCCAGTCTCCACCCGGAGGAGAGCAGGCGGGGAGCGAGGGGTCGCGCGATCTCCCGCGAACCCGATCTGACTCCCAGTCTCCACCCGGAGGAGAGCAGGCGGGGAGCGAGGGGTCGCGCGATCTCCCGCGAACCCGATCTGACTCCCAGTCTCCACCCGGAGGAGAGCAGGCGGGGAGCGAGGGGTCGCGCGATCTCCCGCGAACCCGATCTGACTCCCAGTCTCCACCCGGAGGAGAGCAGGCGGGGAGCGAGGGGTCGCGCGATCTCCCGCGAACCCGATCTGACTCCCAGTCTCCACCCGGAGGAGAGCAGGCGGGGAGCGAGGGGTCGCGCGATCTCCCGCGAACCCGATCTGACTCCCAGTCTCCACCCGGAGGAGAGCAGGCGGGGAGCGAGGGGTCGCGCGATCTCCCGCGAACCCGATCTGACTCCCAGTCTCCACCCGGAGGAGAGCAGGCGGGGAGCGAGGGGTCGCGCGATCTCCCGCGAACCCGATCTGACTCCCAGTCTCCACCCGGAGGAGAGCAGGCGGGGAGCGAGGGGTCGCGCGATCTCCCGCGAACCCGATCTGACTCCCAGTCTCCACCCGGAGGAGAGCAGGCGGGGAGCGAGGGGTCGCGCGATCTCCCGCGAACCCGATCTGACTCCCAGTCTCCACCCGGAGGAGAGCAGGCGGGGAGCGAGGGGTCGCGCGATCTCCCGCGAACCCGATCTGACTCCCAGTCTCCACCCGGAGGAGAGCAGGCGGGGAGCGAGGGGTCGCGCGATCTCCCGCGAACCCGATCTGACTCCCAGTCTCCACCCGGAGGAGAGCAGGCGGGGAGCGAGGGGTCGCGCGATCTCCCGCGAACCCGATCTGACTCCCAGTCTCCACCCGGAGGAGAGCAGGCGGGGAGCGAGGGGTCGCGCGATCTCCCGCGAACCCGATCTGACTCCCAGTCTCCACCCGGAGGAGAGCAGGCGGGGAGCGAGGGGTCGCGCGATCTCCCGCGAACCCGATCTGACTCCCAGTCTCCACCCGGAGGAGAGCAGGCGGGGAGCGAGGGGTCGCGCGATCTCCCGCGAACCCGATCTGACTCCCAGTCTCCACCCGGAGGAGAGCAGGCGGGGAGCGAGGGGTCGCGCGATCTCCCGCGAACCCGATCTGACTCCCAGTCTCCACCCGGAGGAGAGCAGGCGGGGAGCGAGGGGTCGCGCGATCTCCCGCGAACCCGATCTGACTCCCAGTCTCCACCCGGAGGAGAGCAGGCGGGGAGCGAGGGGTCGCGCGATCTCCCGCGAACCCGATCTGACTCCCAGTCTCCACCCGGAGGAGAGCAGGCGGGGAGCGAGGGGTCGCGCGATCTCCCGCGAACCCGATCTGACTCCCAGTCTCCACCCGGATCTTTCCCTCTTTCCCTCTTTCCCTCTTTCCCTCTTTCCCTCTTTCCCTCTTTCCCTCTTTCCCTCTTTCCCTCTTTCCCTCTTTCCCTCTTTCCCTCTTTCCCTCTTTCCCTCTTTCCCTCTTTCCCTCTTTCCCTCTTTCCCTCTTTCCCTCTTTCCCTCTTTCCCTCTTTCCCTCTTTCCCTCTTTCCCTCTTTCCCTCTTTCCCTCTTTCCCTCTTTCCCTCTTTCCCTCTTTCCCTCTTTCCCTCTTTCCCTCTTTCCCTCTTTCCCTCTTTCCCTCTTTCCCTCTTTCCCTCTTTCCCTCTTTCCGACTACCGGTTTAAAGGAGAAAAATGGGGGAAAAAATTGCTTTTAAAATATTTATACAAACATATTTTATTTTACTTGTTTCTTCTTAACAGTTTAGATATTATGCCCAGTTGGAAAAGTGTGTTCACAAGCACAAGTGAATACACTTCCAACTGGGCATAATATCTAAACTGTTAAATAGAAACAAGTAAAATAAAATGTCCTTAAGTAGGCCTTACCTCTTGAATGGTAGTGGGAATGCAACCGTTGACAAAACACTGAAAATAATAGAAGCATTTTGTATTTTTCATTTAATCCGTTTATTGTGACATGTATGATAGCCTTGCAAAGTAAATATGTTTTTAAAAAATGGAAGAAAGAAATGCATCCAAATAAAGTTAAGTACCTGTTCTCATGCAACGTCTCTCTGAAGCATCTGACGACAACAGAAGAAATCTCCCTCATGCCTCCCGGAGAACCATAATTATCCTCCTTAAAAAGAACAAAATTAAAACATAGGTCAGGGCAGGGAATAGAACGCCAAAGTAACTGCAGTTTCATCGTTATTCCATAAACAGATTTGCAACAAACATCGCCATAGTCAGAATTGATAACAAACAGTAACAATTTTTGATAAGGACAAGCAATGCTTTCTCACTCAGCATGTTTACATACAGACTGTGCAGACTTCTTTACAAACACATTTCAAGAGGCTGAAAAATCTTGCCATTACATTTGAGCTGAATTTAGAGTTAAGTGTCTGGATGACTGTCCGTCTGTCTATCTCAGCCTTTTTGTACACTAATAAAATATATATTAATGTGTGATTCTGGGAAGAGAGACATTTTAGGATTTTTATTTATTGAAACTTTACTTTGATCATTTTCTCCTGTTTTATATAGTATTAAATTAAATAGAACAAAAACAATTGAACAATGCTTTTGCATTTAGAAAGAACACAAAACAGGATATACATGTATATAGATATATAAAGCCTCTCTGAAGCATCTGACGACAGAAGAAATCGCCTCTCCTCGACTATCTGTTGAGAAACAAAAGAAAAACAAAGACCGCTTACTATTTTAAAACTTTTATCATTTTCTTTAGTAGTTATTGGGGGGGGCAAGGAAGCAAAACACAACATAACTTAATAAATCCTTCAAACGGGAGCTTCTTGGTGTGCAGATCTTGTTTTGCTTTCCTTACCTATTTTTTATTTTGGATCCAGCACCCACTGAGGGATGTGTGTCTTTCTTGATTTTTCATCGTTATCAAGCAGCACATCAAAAATAAAACATAACCTTCCTTTCTGGGTTATCACAAATGCCGTCAACTAAATAAATGGTATCCTGAAATCAGAAAGAGTAAAATATGTTACTTAAATGTGCAGACATGTATTTATTTTATGCATGCAAGATCCATTTAGCACTGTAATAAGTGTTGATTGTTTACCATGTTTATTTTTGTCTGGACGAGACAGGACACTGAAGACACATCCAGAGAGTACAGCCATCCAGGGCAAGAATTGTATTTGCAGTGAGTTGATCTGAAAAATCATAAAGTCATGGTAATCCTTGGCTGAGCAGAGGTCTATCTTGATTTGAGACTGGAGCTGAGTGTGTGGAGAGGTGGAATTAAAATTCTGCTTATCAGAAAATAAAAATTAGCACTAACAATAGAGGGTCTCAACTAAACTCTTTGAAAGACCCTACATCCATTATTTATACAGCTGCGATGACAAAAAGAGGATTTAATGTTTCATTTGGTCAACAATGAGAAAATAATAGAAGCATTTTGTATTTTTCATTTAATCTGTTTATTGTGACATGTTTGATAGCCTTGCAAAGTAAATATGTTTTTAAAAGAAAGGGAAGAAAGAAATGCTTTCAAATAAAGTTAAGTACCTCAAAGTCTCTCTGAAGCATCTGACGACAACAGAAGAAATCTCCCTCATGCCTCCCGGAGAACCATAATTATCCTCCTTAAAAAGAACAAAATTAAAACATAGGTCAGGGTAGGGAATAGAACGCCACAGTAACTGCAGTTTCATCGTTATTCCAATAAAAGGATTTGCAACAAACATCACAATAGTCAGAATTTATCACAAACAGTAAGAATTTTTGATAAGGACAAGCATTACTTTCTTACTCAGCATGTTTACATACAGACTGTGCAGACTTCTTTACAAACACATTTCAAGAGGCTGAAAAGTATTGCCATTACTTTTGAGCTGAATTCAGAGTTAAGTGTCTGGATGACTGTCCGCCTGTCTATCTCAATCTTATTGTACACTAATAAAATATGTAATAATGTGTGATTCTGGGAAAAGAGACATTTTAGGATTTTTATTAATTGAAACTTTATTTTGATAATTTTTTCCTCTTTTATATAGTATTAAATAGAACAAAAACAATTGAACAATGCATTTGCATTTAGAAAGAACACAAAACAGGATATACATGTATATAGATATATAAAGCCTCTCTGAAGCATCTGACGACAACAGAAGAAATCGGCTCTCCTCGACTATCTGTTGAAAAACAAAAGAAAAACAAAGACCACTTACTATTTTAAATTTTTATCACATTCTTGAGTAGTTATTGGGGGGGGGGGGGGGGGGGGGGTAAGGAAAGCAAAACGTAACATGACTTAATAAATCCTTAAAGATCTTGTTTTGCTTTCCTTACCTATTTTTATATTTTGTATCCAGCACCCACTGAGGGATGTGTGTCTTTCTTGATTTTTCATCGTTATCAAGCAGCACATCAAAATAAAACATATCCTACCTTTTTGGGTTCTCACAAATGGTATCCTGAAATCAGAAAGAGTAAAATATGTTACTTAAATGTGCAGACATGTATTTATTTAATGCATGCAAGATCCATTACCACTGTAATAAGTGTTGATTGTTTACCATGTTTATTTTTGTCTGGATGAGACAGGAGACTGAAGATACATCCAGAGAGTAACAAACAGTCGTCGAGGGCAGGGATCGTATTTGCAGTGAGTTGATCTGAAAAAACATAAAGCTCTATGTTGCATTCAGAACAGCCTCGTGAAAATCACATATCACAGTTCTTTAAAAGGATTTGTACAAATACCTGACAGACAGTTGTCTTGTTTGGTCAGTGTAATCATCTTCATGCTGCTTTGGTCTTGGCTGTGAAACAGATATTTCATCATTACTTGAGTCCCATTCCTCTGTATAAATCACAGCTGTAGTATGTTTTAAAACACTGATACATACGCCACCATGGTGGCAGAGCCGCACTCATGTGGTGAGTTCAAAGTCATGAATGACCAGATCGGGCCAACAGTGAATCATGACAAGGAAGTGAAGGTCCCAAAGACTCAGGGTATCCTTAATCAGAAGAAAAGACAACAACAAAAAAGGCTCATACTTGTCCAGATGTTGATCACAGCTTCAAGTGAGAGCACAGAACTCACCTCACTGTCAGGAACATACAGGAGTTTTTCCACCACCACCATCTTCCTCACTCCTTTAAAGCAAACATAGAAAGGGAAAATAGCCTAAAAAAGAAGAACCCACATCTTAATGTAGGTAATGAAATCCATTGGGATTATTACAACTGGTGACATCATCGAAGCCATAGGTGAAATCAGACAAACATTTCATGGCCAGACACAGGCCTTCACTTGTAGTGTGCCTTATAAACACTCTTACCGAGATGAGAAGGATTCTCTTGCGGGGGCCCAAGCAGTAAGGGACGAGACACAGGAGTAAGCGTAAAGAAAAGGTGGGTTTTTATTTTATCCAAAAAATAGAAAACCAAGTTTAAAAACTAAATTATAAGAAATAGGCCTATAAAAGAGGTCAATTTAATATAACAAGGTGAAATCAAATTGAGAAACTGAATTCAGGTACCTGAAATCAATGCAGAACGTCATGCTTCCATCCTTCTTTGGTACGAGCTCCACTGGGTTACACCACTCGCTCTTTGAAGCCTCAATAATTCCCAGGGACAGCATCAGGTCAACCTCCCTCCTCAGTGAGGCCAGCAGGCGCTCAGGGATCCTGTAATTTAATCTTCTCACCTTCTCTAACAACAATGTCATGTTCAACAATATTTGTTCTCCCAGGATTCTCCTGGAAAACTTCTGAATTACAGATCTCTGCCTGGCTGACTTGTCGTACCAGGACTTCTGTTGCTGCTGGGCGTCCGCCATGTGCGATTGGGCCAGCTCACCCATTTTCTCCAGCCGCTCTCTCATCTGGATGACATAGGAAACAACGCTAACAGGTCCCACCCTCCCCTTGCCTCCCTCCAGATTTCTCTCAACAGTGCCAACAGGCCCCAAACTTCATGTCCATACAAAAGGAGAGAAACTAGTGGAGGATTGTGGTACTTCTCTGTATGCAAAGAGGAGGTAGGGCAGCCATTGATTCCAGTCTGTACCAGTGTTGTTTACAAACTTCTGGAGCATCTGTTTCAGGGTCTGGTTAAAGTGCTCCGTTAGCCCATCCGTTTAAGGATGATATGGTGTGGTCCTGAGTCTCCTGATACCAAGTAACTGGTACACCTGTTTCAGCAGAGTAGACATAAAGTTAGTTTCCTGATCAGTTAATATTTCACAAAGGAAGCCCACCCTTGAAAAGAACTGTAGCAAACAGAAAGCAACAGCTTTTGCCTTTATGGATTTTAGTGGAAAGACTTCTGGATACTTGGTGGAATAGTGTGTTATAACCAGCATATAATGGTTTCCTGCTTTGCTTCTCTCTACAGGACCAACAATGTCCATCCCAAGGCAATCAAATGGGGTGCCAATAATGGGTAGTGGTTGAAGTGGAGCTCTTGGGGTGTTTTAGCAGATGTTATTTGGCACTGAGGGCAACTTTTACAAAACTGAGCAACATCTCTACGCAGGCCAGTGGAAATAGTTTTTAATGCGAGCCGTGTTTTTGTGTTTGCCCAGGTGGCCAGCCCAGAGAACTGAGTGCCTCAAGGCAATCATGGTGTTTCTAGCTGCTTGGGGAACCAATAGCTGCAACGCTGACTGCCATTTTGCAGGATATAGTCATCACTTATGATGTCCAACTCAGATTATGGCTCCTTCTCTTTTGCTTTCTGGAAAAGAGAAACAAAAGATGGATCAGTTTTCTGCTCCAACAAATCAAAAAGAACTGGTAGGTCTCTTCCTAGAACAGCATCAAAAGGCAGATTATCAGCAACCCCTATGTTCAAAAGGAAAGTTTGACCTTCTACCTTAATGTACATGTCAGCTGTTGGATAAGGCTTCTCGTCTCCATGAACACAACAGATAGGGATGGTTTCACTGTCAATGTTGGGTGGTACAAACTTCCTGTGTACCAGTGTCTGATCACTCCCAGAGTCGAGCAAGGCCCTAAGCGTGGTTCCATTAACTTCAATGTTTTGCATTTTAATAGAACAATCTTTTTTAATGTGAGGACGTGGTACAAAGCACATTTGTGCAAGGCAAGATTATTTATATAAGAAACATTAAAATAAATCATTTAAAAATCACTAAAACAAACAATTCACAATCACAGAGAAGAACCATTTGGACATTCCTTGGCATTTTTACTACCTCCTTCAGATCCCAGATTTGAAGGACTCGTGAGATTTTCCCTGAATCCTGAAAACGTCTTGACAGGATGCATATTTTTAAGCTTGTGCGCAAAACCTCCAACTGTTGGTTAACTACAACAGTTGTAATCTTAGCTGAGTTTTTCGGGTACATGGGTTTAGTATGGCCTTCAAGTCCACATAGATAACCAATTAGCTTTTTGCTAGAGGGTTTTGTTGGCCTGCTAGCTGGCTGGCCCTCTCACATGGGAGACTTACCCGCACTGGTTGCTGCCCCCTGTTGGAACTGTTGGGCAGGTTTGTGGCTGTCCTTTGTCGTCCTCCATGCATTGTAGCTCCATGGTTGACCCTTTTTCCGTGCCGCCACAAAGACATCGGCCAGCTTGGCAGCTTCCGTTGCTGAATCATGCTCTTTGATCCATACCTGAAGCTCAGGGGACAACATTCTCAAGTATTGTTCAAGGATGATCATTTCAATTACTAGTTGTGTAAGGCACTGCAAACAGGGTGGAATGTGGTAATTTCAAAAGAATAATGAATTGAATATTAATAGGGTTCGTTTGAATTATTGGGGTGAGAGCAGAGCTGACAGTTATCAAGAGACTTAAAACAATGATGTGCTGGTGAAAAACAAATTTATTTATGAGCTAGGTTGTCCTTAAACTGCACCAAATTAAAACCCACTTAAAAGAAATAAAACAATAAAAATGTCTTTGCTAAAAGTTGGCTAAAACAGGAATAAAAGTCAGGTAAAACAAGGGATACAAAGGAGAGCTAAAAGTCCACCACTTAAAATGAAAGAGGCTAAAAAGTCACTCAGCTCCAACAAAATAAAACAGTGAGTAATTTGTCCCGATCTTCTGCTGCTGACCACGCCTGCTGCTTCCCTCACAGGGTCTCCTCAAGTCACTCAGGACGTACACAGGCTGCAGGACGGGCACTGCAGAAACAAGAAAATATCGGCAGTATTGTGCCTTCACACACACAATCACACAACCGCCGTACTTCTAAAACCAGAGTGTTACTACTGTCCCAAAGGGATACTGACACCGCTGGCAGAGCTCCTCACTCTGCCGCTGCATGCAGAGGTGCTGCTTGTCAACAGGCAAGGCAGGCACTGCTTGGGGCCGTAGACCAGTAGGGGGCCCCTGAGGGCTCACGAACTGTTCTGGCTCCTAATTTAGAAGAAAAACTGTCCATTAAATCAAACAAAGCTACACAGGTGCAGGTAACCTGTCATTAGTCACACCAAGGCAGAAAGTTAACTCATTCTAAAACCATGCATTAAACCAAGAGTATTAATAAAACACAACAACGGCAATCAATAAAACCAAATCATAAATATCACAATATGAATAAAACCAAAAATATTAAAATAAACCTGCAGAGGCCTCAGCTTGGGCGGAAGGATAGTACCCAAAAACAGAAAACCAAATGATAAGAAATAGGCCTATAAAAGAGGTCAACTTTGTAAGGATGGCCTAGTGGCTTAGGCCCAAAGATGAGGGAAAATTCAAAAATGCAGTGAATCAGAGCCCTAACCATTTTGGTGCCCTTTGGTCGCCCCTTATCTCGCAGCCAATTTGACCACCAAAGACAATATTCATACACTTGAAGAAAGGTGGCATTTCCCTTTATATTTAACAGGATTTTTTTATTTTAAAATAAAAAATACTTCTAAACAAACATGAACAAAATGGTAATAATTCTTAAAGATATACAGTATACAAAATAAAATAAATTGAAATCCCTAGCGTAACAGAACAAACAATATCAAACAAGCCAGTGCAGGGAACAGAAGTGTTCACAGACGGCCCAGGGACAGCAGGGGATGGTTTTAAATGTTTGAAAATGTCATCTGGAGAGAGAAGATGAACATTTGTTAAACAATGAGCATTTTATAATAGTGTGAACACAAAGTATTATTTTCTCGACAGAGCAGTACAGAAACCTCAGCAGAGTTTTTCAGGTGAGCCCAAACGTTTTCCTTATCCAGACCTGCAGCATGCACACATCAGTGAAGACTTCTGTACAAAATGCATTCATGCTCTTAGACATAAATCCTCTAAAGGCAAGAGCTTAAAACTATTAATGACAACAGGAGGTGGAAGATAAACATTTTAATCGACTTTTGGTGAAAGCTAACTGAGTACACAAAGATGTCAATAAATACAGAAGTAGGTTTTGTGTCCCAAACAACAAAAGCCACGTGCATTTCTTACACTGGTTATTTTATTAACCTGAATAATCTATACCTAATGAATGTGGAAATAACTGATGTTAACTCGAGCTATTGATTAGGAATAAGCGTCTACTAAGGTATCATCCATCCATAACAAGCTAGCTTAACTCCAACAGATAAATCATTGATCCGTGCAGCAAGTTACCTCTGTGTCTTCTTCAGATTTTTCCTCCTCTTCTTCTTCGTCCCTGGGCTCCCGGTGACTTTTTTGTTGTTTTTTACATTACGGTCGTTTATAACGTGATAATAAACGGTACGATCAGTGTCACTCACTTCCAATAAGTCGCCTGCCCTCCTCGCCCACAACGAGCAGGTAACGAGCAGCTGTGCTGTGATGCGCCGGGTCAAGCAGAAGGCAAGAAAATAGAACCTTTTGAAACATGTGATGTAGTTGCCTTTTCATGGCTTCTTTTGTAACAATACCAAATAATAGGATGAAAATGATCATTGATCAATCATATTTTCCTTCTATTTCTTCTTCTTATCTTCAACTTTTCTATGGAGGCTGGTGCCCCCAGCATTTGCCCATGCCACTGCCGGCCCTGCAGTGAATTAACTTACAGTGAAATAAATCATGGGCAGCAATATGTACAGTGCAGGCCTGGAGAAACTGTAAAAATGAAAAATAATACTTGCAAGAAAAAATAACAAAATGCAAAAAAATGACAAACAAAAGAAGAGACTGAGCTCTAAACAATAACTGTCTGACTGCAGCTCTGTACACTCTTTGATAAGTTGTTGAACTCTTCAGCACTGTTCCACTCCAACTCCAACCTCCAACTACCTAAGAGGCCCTCAAGCCTCCTCTTATATGAGCTGGCACCTACCAAAAGGGGTTGGAAATCAATTTACTCTCAGGTGAGTATTACCTGTTCTACAAACAACACATACTATCTGCAATAAGGCTAAAAGCATATCAAAACACATTTCAGTTAAGTAAATACTTAAACAGCCTTTTAAATAACATTTTTAATCTCAACAACCTAAACACCCCTCCACTTCTACCAAACATGGCACCTTCCACTTGACACGCCCCCATATAAACCCAAGGCAGGGTTCAGCTCTGGTTGACACTTCCTGGTTGAGGAAGAGGAGTGCAGGTAAGGCTGTGGAGCTACAGGTGACTAACAAGAGATATTTGATGTGTAACAATGAATAAAATGTTTTAATGTAAAAATAGTCTGTGTGTTTTCTTTTGGTTGAAAATACAATGTTTGAAGTCGTTTGTCAATGAGTTATTCTTAAGATTTATCAGAAGTCATTCACACAAAGTACTTGTTGCTAGTCATGCTAAGCTAACATTAACACAGGCCTCTCAGCCGGCTTGATGTTACTACAAGAGTGTCTGTTTTAACATTAGCACATGCATGTGTGTGTATTACTTTAGAGGGCACGGGGTTGCCCCGTGACGAACTGAATATAACTGTAAATGACCCAGTAGTCTGTTGTTAGTGTGTATTTTTATTTAAAATGTATTTCTTAAGGTTTTGTGATAACTTCCTGTTACATGAAAAGACGGATGCTCTTATTTTGAAAGAAAAATGACAGGACGTGAATATAAAACGGAACGGTGAAGGATGCGGTTAAAACTGCTTACATGTGTGCTTAAAACGTTAAATAACTACGGTGATTTCTTTGATTAAGCGCCCCGCTGTTTGAGGCACGAAGTTTGTATTTATTTTCTTTCACATGAAAATTGATAAGAAGTTACTTAATAAGCGTGTTTTGTAGTTTTGTTAAGTTTTGGCATGTGTGGGCTAGCAAAGATGCTGCATCTTAGAATTGTAAGTCGGTCAGGTTAACGTGTGTGCAGAAAAAAGTTTATGTTAGTTTCGTGGATTTAAATTAATAAGGGGGATCTAATATTTCATTTTAAAATGGTTGTGCGTGAATGTGTCATTTATTAAAAAGGGAAACAGTACAATTCATGGAAGTATAAAAATAAGTTTAATTCACATTCACTCATAAGGTTTAAATAACAATATTAAGGTCCTAATTTTACACTTTTGAACATTTAAAGGGTTAAGTTGATATACATGTATAGTAGTATTTTCTTTATTACTCTCTTTTAGTTCTTACGGTGTTTTCATTGAGAACGGAATGAAAAGGAACTATTTCAAATAAAACTCTGAAACATCAGTTTGAGAGCCAGACCATCTATTCAGCCGGGGGAATGCTACAATAACTTTACATCAACAAGATGAAAACTAAGTTATGAACTCAAAAAACAGACTTAACACAATGAGACAAAAGGGGAACTTATAAAGTGGTTTGGCCAAACCAACTCCAACACAAGGGGTAGACAAAAAATGGACGCAAAATTAACTGCAAACAAGGAAAAACTATGGTGGCCCTGAAGGTCAACTGTCTAAATATTTCACCTGCAGGGGTCAACACCCAAAGCCAGTCTAAGAAACTAGCACCGTTGACGACACACCGGAGACAGTACAGCAGAAGAGAGTCACATGTTTGTACTGACGTGACTTCAGTCCAATCACAAACAAGTAGTATGGGCGTACCCTTTCTGGTTTGTGAAATATATTTCGCAGCAGGTGAAATATTTAGACAGTTGACCTTCAGGGCCACCGTAGTCAGCCAATAGTAGAAGCCTAAACATTAGGGCCCGACCGATTCATCGGCCTGCCGATTTAATCGGCCGATTATAGCCTTTTTGAAAATAATCAACATCTGCCAAAAAGACGCCGATTACAACCAATTTTTTTTTTTTTTTTTTTTTAAATGTTATTGCGCTTAGTATCCAGCAGAGTGCGCTCCTACTCCATTCTACTTAGGAAAGGCTCTCAGTCTCACCCACCGCACTCATTTTTGGACACAACACCGGAGCGCATGTAGCTTGAATGTGCTGAGCTCATTGGATAAACCGAGCAGAGTTTCCCCACACGGTAAGTTTATAACTAGTTTGTGTAATGAACAATTGGTCCTTTTAAACGTGTAGGTCATGCTTAAAAAAAGGAAAAGTACACCTAACCCCCCACTAGCTCGCTCAGGCAGCTGCGCGCTGACCTCACCAATGTACAAAATAGTTCTTCTTCCTGTACTGTCCTGTACTACTTTGTTAGAACTATGTTACCAATAAAAATAAGTTCCTACACTCATTTTTTAAGATCTTTTTATTTAATTTTATTGACAATAAGATAAGGCTGTATTTGCACTCATTTTTGACTGTAAATGTATTCTAAAACACTCAAAGGTTCTGCATTCAATTCACATATTCGTCAAAAGTGTTTAAAGTATATTTAAGGTATCAAAAAATACGTTTTATATGCTTTTTTTTTTTTTTAATAATCGGCCGATTAAATCGTTATCGTAATTTTTCTCTGAAAATAATCGGCATCGGTATCGGCACTCAAAAATCAATATCGGTCGGGCCCTACTAAACATAGATGCAGCTGTAAGCTAGCCCTGCATTCCCACCTAAACCTTGCAGATAATTTTATTTGCACAAATAGGTAAACAATCAAGTTTTACTGTATATCATAACAGTCATTAAAAAGCAGAAGTGTTAATACAGGTTTAAAATAAATGTCCACAAGTTTGTGCAGCTGAACGTAGTTTGAACCCCATGTCTGTCCCATTTATAATTTGACCATCTCTCAGATTTATCCTAAAGACTTTTAAAAAGAGTAGACCCCAAGGTTGGGAAACTGGACCGTGATATCTTAAAGTAAATAAAGGACAGAAAAATAGCTTTACTAATATCTACAACAAAATGTCAAAAACATTTATTAATAGGTAGAACTTCTCTGCAAACTGTACTGAAGCTGAAAACGGCCATGGTGAATTTTTTTTTTATTCTTGTGATGAAATATTAACATGTTGCACTGGAGGGTTGCACAGGGGTGCAGAGGTTAGTGCTGTTGCCTTGCAGCAAAAAGGTTCCTGCTTCACTTCCCGTCAGAGAGGGCCTTTCTGTGTGAAGTTTGCATGTTCTCCTTGCGCAAGCGGCTTCCTCCTGCAGTCCAAAGTCATGCTTACTAGGTCCGTAGGTGTGGATGTGAGTGTGACTGCTTGTTTGTCTTTCTATGTCAGCCCTGTGATTGACTGGTGACCAGTTCAGGGTGTACCCCACCTCTCTCCCAATGCCAGCTGGGATCGGCTCCAGCCTGTGCGACCCTGAACAGGATAAGCAGTAAGGATAATGGATGGTATAGATTGATGGATACCTCTGCTCAAATAAAAGATGTGAGTTTTCATTCCACCACTGCTCGAATATTATTTGTGTGTGTGTGTTTCATGCCATCCATAATCAGTCAGATCTTGGCCTGAGGCATTAAAGCAAACTTTGTTTTTTGAATGAAAAACACATATTGGGGAAAAGAAGTGATTATGGTTGTAAAACGTGTTTTGTCTCTGCAGCAGCCACAAAGCAGAGTCCGCTGGGAGAAGCTGTTGGGGGAATGGTCACAAGCTGAATGTCTCAATCAATACTTTTCCACATGAGCCACATAAAGCCAAAGAGGGACATTTCCCTCTGCGAGCGAGCATATAGGGAACTCAGGATCAACCATATCAGGCAATATACTCCCCAGAGAGGCCATCCAATGTCACAACAAAAGAAAATCGGCTTTTATGTAACCCAGCCTGTAAAATCAGCGGCATAAAAGCGCTGATATCCGTCAATCATTTGGGGCATTGACACACCCATCATCACAGAGAATACAGGGCGCTGCTGTGAAACCAGAGAGGCCTTTAAAGTAGGGCATCAACTATTCATTCTGTTGTGATACGCCAACACCTATCAGGTGTGATGCACGCCGTACTGATTTCACCTGGCTTCTCCTCGGCTTGTCTTTACAGAAATCACTGCTGGCGGAGGTGAGAAAAACGAGGAAGGAGAAGAAGTCAAGCCTCTAAGAGCCATCACATAGAACGCCCTGAGGGAAAACTGGCTCCATGAATATTTTATGAAGGTATTCGAGTTCAGGGGTAATTCTTCAGCCGTTTCAGAAGCTGCCAGGACCAGAAGGGATCGCTGTGCTATTTAAAAATTAATCAGTGTAGTGGTTTATTAATTGTCCCCCTGTAATGGTTTTGTTGTATAAATGACAGCATGAAGAGGACTTACCCAGTTATCTATCTAAACAGCCAGTGTGTACTCCTTTTTTTTTTAAATCCACTCTCAGAAACAAAAAAGCACCTAGATAGAAGCACAAGTCGTACACCTACCTGTTAGCTAAATAAAGGCCCCTTTTGGTTGAAATGTACTGGTTAAACTCATAGACTGTATAACACACAGACATAGTCTCAGTGGCGTCACCCATTGAAACATTTTGAAGCTGAATGATGGCGGTCTTTGTATTGGAAATCTTCACCTAACTTCGATTAACCTAGTAACAGACAAAGAGATGAGATTAAGGCCTTCCGACAAACAGCTACAACACGCCCAGCTGTCAGTCAACTCAGCCATGCCCCTAAAAGATTCATCCCCCGTACAATATGAACTAATAAAGACATTAGCTATTCAGACCAAATCCGTTTTTTTAGTACCAGGCTGTAAACATGTTCAATTCTGCTTAACATGGCTCTTAATTTAGCTTACTGAGCTTTTGGACCCAGCCTCAAGTGGACACTAAAGGAACTGCACTCTTTCGCGCCTCTGCAGTGGTTTCATTTTTCAACATCGGAGGATGCTGCTTGGTAAAAATTCATCTTTTGTAGTTTTTTAAGGTGTTGCCTGTTATGCCTGAGAAGAACTGGAGGCCTCATAATTTACAAAGACATAAATAGTTCAAACAAAATAACTAACCAAAAGCACCAATTTATGAAAGCATTTTTGTGACACATCTTCTATTCGGAATATGCCACCAGAATTGTGGTATATTTAACAAAAGTCTGCATTGCTGACTTAATAAAGCCTTCATTTCTTATACAATTTCTGGGTTTAATAATGACTGCAATGGGCAGATTAGCATAAAAAAAGGAAGTCTGCAGACGTCCAGTCTCCATTGGAAGCCACCAAGCTGTGATATCATTGGCACTTAAATTGGGAATCAGGAAGTCAGCCAGACAGTGGGATGATCAGTCATTTATTTAAGTGTATAAAACAAGAAAATACAACAGTTCCTGTCAGTGTTTAATAGCACACACAATTTCCAGTCTCTCTCTTTTTCTACCTTAACTCATGCATTTGCTCAACTCTCACACTTCAAGGTGCTTTATGCATAGTGCCAAGTTTATAACACCACTTACATAAATTAACCACATGAAATTGGCAACAATCCGTGATTTACTAATCAAACTAACGAAAAAATGCAGCTGTTTTGTCGTCCTTCACCACAAACACAACAAGTATTTACAGATTATAAACCGTTGAAATTCAGGTTTCACTCCCATTCAGGTTGCCAAAAAGTCTATATGCATCAGTGGTCTTGATAAAATGAGACTGTAGGGAATAAACCTTTTTATTTTTTAATAGCGCTGCCTGCATCTGATATCAATAGAGCGGATCAAAAGCAGCCCAGCACAGCAAACTGACAAGTAACAGTGTGATGGATACCATGCACATAAATGGACAATTCCCTGTGTGATTGTACTCATCAATTGATTACATTATGAATACATTTAACAATTAATGTCTGTAATAATTAATTGTTTCATCAGCATTGTGGTTAATGCACACCCCCGATGTACGGAGGCTATAGTCCTCCAAGCAAGCGGCCCGGATTTGAATCTGACCTGTGGCTCTTTTCCTGCATGTCATTCCTCTCTCTTTCCCTGATTTCCAACTCTATCCACTGTCCTATCTCTATAATGAAAAAAGAAAAAGAAAAAGAAAATAAAATAAACACCAATGGTGCTTCATTTGAAGATATTTACCAATTTAAGACAAATAAACCCCAAAAATCCTCCTTTTGCGAAGCTGTAACCTTAAATGTGTTATGATTTTGCTTAAAACAAATACCAAAATAAATCGAAGTAAGCTTCAAGTTTTACAAAAAATAAGGCAATGCAAGTTTAACAACAACTTTAATTGAAGGACAACTGTGTTGCATTGAATTGTATTGAGTAGTTTATGCTGTCAGTAACCTGAGATTTAAATGTTACAGTAGCTGTTAGTCTAAGTTAAACTTGCATGCACTTACTACTCAAGCAATTCCGTTCCTTGGTTTCCATAAGGCTTTATAAGCACTCGATGTAAGCAGTAATATGGCACCTCATTCTAGATGTTGTGTAAATGTGGTGGATATGTCCTTTTTCTTTTTACCAGAGGGGAGTTGGGGGATAACACATTACAAGTTTTGTGATTCAAACAGATTAACAACAGACCTGTTATATATTCAGCCTTTCAAACTTTAAGGAATAGTCGAACATTTTGGGAAATGACTTTTCACTTTTTTGCAGAGAGTAAGAAGGGAAGATTAAACTCCAACGTCTGCTGTCTATTCCTAGTGAAACTGGAATACATTCTGCTAAACTTAGCACTCACAAAAGTCTGGCCTGAAAAAAAAACTTAGCATGCTAATTGGTTAGCTTAAGATGTGTCAAAATATGGCCTCCGCTCCCTTTGCACAGAGCCTGGCTAACTGTTAACACTTATTTCCAGTATTTGAAACAGTGGATTTCAACCCGAAGAAATAACATGGAGCTGCCTGTGGGGCCACCACCTGCAGGGATGGGCTTGGTGCGTCAGGTGAAGGTGGTGGCCTTGGTGTGCTGATCCCTAGCAGTGTAGACTGGCTCTCGGTATGTGGAACATCGTCTCTCTGGAGGGGAAGGAGACGTAGCTGCCGTGGAAGGTAGAGAGCTACTAACTAGATGCAGTTGGGATCACGTGCATGCACAGCTCTACTTCTGGAATCAATCTCCTGGAGAGGGGCAGGACTCTCTCCTTTTCTGGAGTTGCCCAAGGTGATAGGCGCCAGGTGGGTGTGGGGTTACTGAACCGCTGAGTCTAGGTTTTCCCCGGTGATCAAGAGGGCCTTCGCGCCAAGCTAGCTCCTTTACAGCCAGTTGTAGCTATAATTAGCCGGACATGTTTAAGGTGTCAGAATGAAAGTCAATGGGCCTATTTTCCATAATATGAACTATTCCTTTGACAAATAGTGAAATATGCACTTAAAATTGAAATAAGAAACCTAAAATCTCCACTGAGTTTTTTAATTCTTGTTACACCTGCTGTAGTAACTAAATATGGTGTTGTCTATCCACCTGCGGTACTTGGACACAGCTGTATAGACTCCAGGGAACTGAGCCTCCCCACATCCTGTCCCCCAGGACACAATGCCATAAACCCGTCCCTCACACACCAATGGACCACCAGAGTCACCCTGAAACAGCAGAAAATACATTTTACTTAATGCGTTTATGTAAATACAAACATAAAAGAAGCAGCTTTTATAAACTGTGACACATCCATACACTAGATTAGTGGTTTCCAACCTTTTCCCTGGAGCTCCCCGTAAGCTGGCTACACACTAAACAATTTTAGATGTACCAAATGATGACGTTGATCGCCCTCCATATTTGTTTCTCTTCTAAAGTCATGTTTGATCACGCGAGTTTCTGTGAGATCTCATGTCTGTGGAATCACCACTGTGAAATTTTTACTTCAACGGCAGGTGTTTGGTTTGCGGTCTGACCGAATAGTCTAGTAGCGTGTACGTTTGGAGGATCATAATCAATTAAAAAATTGGTTGAAAGGGTCTTTATGTCTTTGGTCTCCCACATTTTTAAAATCGGTTTAGATTTGAAGTTACCCATACAAAAAGTGGGTACAATGCTGTCTTGTACTTTTTACAAAGTGTTATTTACAGACCTTTGTAAAAACTATACAAAGTGTCTCAGCATTAACTTTAGTTAACATGTTCAAATCTAATTGTGACAACCTCAGAGGAGACAGAGCCTCACACCCCCTCTGAGATCTTGGTTGGGAACCAATAGACTACAGTACAAATAATGTCTTTTTACCTGACAGGCATCCTTTCCACCTATACTGTATCCAGCGCAGATCATGTTTTCTGTTATTTTGCCGTCATAAGATTCGCTGCTATTGCATTTTTGTGTTGACACGATGGGGAGCCTCACGGTGTGGATGGTGGCGGGGATCTGGCCTCCACTGGGGCTGGTGTATCCCCATCCTGAGACTCGACACATTCTGCCCTCTGATATGGAGGCGTCGTGTCGGGCTAACAGAGCAATGGAAACGTAGCTGTTCAGATAAACAGGGGCCTTCAGCTGGAAAGATTGTGGACAGTTTTATGAGAAAACAGGCTGACTGAGAGTGAATACAATGATTTCAGTCTTGGATGGAGTAACACCTTGATAAAGACAGAGTACCTTTATGAGCATGATGTCATTGTTGTTGGTATTGCTGTTGTAACCAGGGTGAGGAATCAAAAGTTTGGGCAGGATTTCTTGCTCTGTGCCTTCATAGATGGTCAGAGAGTAGTCCCCTGCTACTATCAACATATTTTCAACCCTGCAACAGACCATAAGAATATTAGAGATAGATGTTGTTCTAGCTTTTAAACAATTTCCATTAACACTAAATGAAAAACATTTCTAATCTGTCAATCTTACAAAAATTCATTGTTGGCCACTTTTCTCCGAAGTCATCCTCAGGGTAGGAAGGAATACTTGACAACTGAATTGCAGGTTCTCAAATCACATGTTAAGATAGGCAATATGTCAATTTAAATTTTTAGATAACTTATTAGCTACTAACAGCTAGTGCAAGGTTTAAACCATAGACTGTTTCTAAAATGGAAAGCACACGAGAGGGAGTGAAGTGAAGCCAAACAATTTAGAGCTCCCCCTGCTGGCTTTCTGCAGGATAGGCCATAAACCCCTCCATGTTAACAGATGGACCATAGGGCAAACTTCAAAATGCTGGTACAGGTCAAATACATTTTTCTTAAACATGGTTTCTGTCATCATAGTTACTTCTTATTATGATGATGTATGTCCAAGTGTTCACTTTTATGAGAAGTATCGTCTTAATTAGTTGTCTGAAGTGAAAAAGAGCGAGTTAATGTCATAATTTACAGCTGTGTTGACAAATGTGTCTCTTGACATCAATCTGACTGATTAGCAGAGTAGAGGAGGAAGGCAAGAGGAAACATCACAAACACAAGCCTCATTAAACTTTCTGTATCTGTGTCTGCTTCAACAAAAACATTGTTTTGTTGTTTACTTTTCCTGCCTTGAGAGTCTGTTTCGGTTTTATCGGTCATTGGTCAGTCACGTGAAATTGGCCGAGTATAAACACTTCAGAACACGGGCAGGCATCGCCTTTCAACTCCAGCTCTGATTGGCCATCATAGACTTGGAACAGTGAATGGAAGGTGGTAATTGGCTAATTGAGGTGTCAATCGAAAGATCATAGTGCGTCCTGTCATGTTGAGGTATTGCAGTAAAAAAAAAAGTATTCATGAAAATGAATAATTGCAGAAAATACAGTGGGAAACCGGAAACAGCAGTGGAAAATCTGAAGCAATCCGTCTACCGTACCATGTAACATTGCCAAACAGTAATATTTATGAAGGCTGAATGTTTATGTTGTTACTGTAATCAGATAAGTTGTTTAAACGTGAAGTAAGTAGGCTATAAACACAAATGAATAGTACAAAAATGTGTCAGCAATGTTAGCCTATTTGACGACCATCTCCTGTTAGTTTTTTTAGGACAGGTGTTTTATTTTTAGGAGGAGACAACACTGAAATTTGAGAACCCATAATGCAGTGTCTGTCATTTATTAAAAAGCCAGTTACAGTTTGTTCATGTACTGTGGGAACTCCAGTCTATTTGGCATCTGGAAAATTATCCAAATTATGATTGCTTCCTTCTGAGCCTAACTGTTTGTTATTAATAAAAAGGTTTACGGTTTCAGTGAGCCTGAAGCCAAGAGAGATTCATGGGTCAGATTGCAAAGAGCTTCATTGTTGTTGGTGAACTTGTATCACATTCACGTGCTTTCTTTCAATACTCTCGAAATGGAATATCTTATATGACTGGAAATTACTTGATCCTCCATTCACACAAACACACACACAGACCTCAAGTTGAGGTCACTTTGGGTCAATAGGCTTTTCATTGCTGCGTACTACTTTCTTAGAAAAAGCTTGGTCAGGACACAAAGCAGTACAGCAGACTGTGCCCTTAGATTTGTTGAAAAGATTTGTACATTTTGTATGAGATTACGTAACTTTTACACTCACAAGAGGTAAATCAGAAAATTCAGCTCACCCGATGTCACAGTGTGCCGCTGTGAGTACCCAGTACTTATTTATCAAGGAGCCTCCACAAATGTGCTGACGCATTGTCGTCTGTATCGACACAGTGTCCTTGATTGAATGTGGAACTGGTGCATATCCTCCCACTATACGCTCCTGTGCCTCCTCTTCACCTGCGGCCCACACAGAGAGAAATAAAAATTAGTCTTTAGAGACAGAGGCACGTGTTACAGTCCATAAGGTCTGTGTAGAAACGACACAAAGCTAACACAGTTGTAACGTTATTACTGCAGCGGCAGAGTCAGCAGGAACAATGAGAGTCATAAAGTGAACAACAGTTGAAATCATTGATCACATGCTTCTGGATTAGTCAATCAATACAAAGCAATCTCATCTGTGAGGCACATTGATTCACAGTGAAGATACTCTGAACATCATTACTTGATGTTAACTGTTTGCAGATGACGCACTAATTTCCATTGACTATCTACTCTCCTGGTTTTAATCTTAAAACGAACACCACGTAAGTTCAATTTAACGTTGTTAAGAAGTTTCTGAAATGTGAAACAGGAAATTTGACGAGGTGTCTTACTGTTTGTATTGCCCTAAACTAATCTTAGAAGAGCACAGTGTTTTCCAGATTGTAAAAGGAATCACAAGATCTGTCTTTTAATACGGCTTTCAATTTGGTTTAACCTTAGTGGTGTGATTGTCCTCTGTCTTGTGTTTTCATTGGTTTGTTCATTTTGTCTTGGCTAAATTTGCCCCATCGTTATTGGGTTCATTTTCTAAATCAAATCTTGTTTGGTGAGTGTCTTGACTTGAATATTTACATTTTTCGCTACTCAATACTTTCACTCTGCCACCTTTCAGAGGGAAATATTACAAGTTTTAACCCTACCACAAGTACTTTTTTCATTTGTACACCTTTTCCAGGTTGTGAATAACTGTACCATACTTGACCGTTTTTTTTCCTTCATTTTTTTGTAGCTCTCCAAATATTATTCTACTTTCTCTGAATGTAAATCTCCCCTGAGTATGAAAAAAGAGCAACCCAAAAATGACTATAAAGAGATAAAAGGAACAAATTAACATTCAAAATATTGACAGAAGCCAAAAAAAGAGTTCAGAGACTAAAAAATAACTAACAAAGACACAAAATAAAAAAACAGACCTCAAACTAAGTTGTTTTTGTGTGTGATGTTCTTTTTCTTATAAGGTTTGCAGTTACATTTCTGCAAGACTGCCCATAGTCAGCGCCCCCTACAGGTGTGAAGCTCTTCCATCATTAAATTCATTAACAGCAAAAAAAAAAAAAAAAAAAGCATGCGATGAAATAAGAAATTACGGAGCCCCTGAAGTCCCAAAATGTAAAAAAATAAATATCTTGTAACAAGATATTTTTACTTAACTTTTTTAGACTTCAGGGGCTCTGTAAGAAATGATGATGCATTGTTATAAAATACATTCATGTTGACAAATACTAAAGTAAGAAGTGACTTACATGATTGCATCGGCCTATAGTTCAATCATTAATAATTACAATTAATGCATTAAAGTATAACTCTAACCCTAACCAAATTCCTTCCTTTTGTGACACTTTCAATGCAGGACTTTTATTAGAAAAACACAATTTTAACATCTCAGTTTTATTTTTTTCACAAGTAGACATTAGTATCTGTCACTGCAGCAAACCAGACAGTTAAAAATGATCCATGATGGCTAAACTTTCACAAGAACATAAATCTCTATTGATTTCCCCTTACCTTGAATCTAGAAATACATACATGCACAAGATGTGACTCTTTCCCTGCTAGTTCAAGATATTTATTCTGTTAGGTTTAACCGGGGTTAGTCCGAGCTGAGTGAGCCAGAACATGTCTTCAGATGTCTTCAGACACTTTTATGTATCCAAGAGGCAATGTGCATAAATGATATCATCCCTTTCGAGTTCACAGAGCTCAAACCAAGGCCATGTCCTCTGAATTATTTCTGGGAGTGCTTAAAACCTGAGGAGCACTCGACACAATTAAAGAATGTACGCCTGCTGTTTGGTGATTTAGTGGCTGGTTAGAGAATTAAAAGGCAGAATGTGCGACATTTTACACATAAATACAGCAGAAATAATCAAGTATTTCCTCTGTAAATGTCTCTCTGAGTCATGACTGTCTACAATGATAAGCGCGAGTCCTGCCAGCTGTATTGTTGTTGGGCCATGTTTACATGGACTGGACGACCTTGTGTATAAAGCTGTTTTAGTCATTAACTACAGAAAAGAAGAACACAGCCTACTCACTGCTTATTTGGATGTCACGAACATGTGTTTAGATCACGTTAATTCCGTGTCAATTTATCTGCAATGTGAAGCTACGAGCTAACCAAAGTGTGCTAACATTAGCCTGCTAAGACAACAATGCAGGACACAGGCAGCAGCTCGAGCCAAGGACAAACTTGTCATCCGCTGGTGCTCAATGCCTAATTATGGTGCGTTCCATTTGATAACTCCTTTGTGCAAATGCGAGTGGAGAGTGGTTGGAGGTGTGCCGCTGGAGGAGAGCGGAGGCTTCAGAATAGCGGAGGTGTCGCCAAACAGCAGTTTGTTTTGGTTTCATGCTGGTGCTCAAGGGCAACATCTACTGGATCAAAACATCGCGCATTCTTCCTTTAAAGACAACACACGTACAATTTCGACTTTTTTATGCTTAAGATTTAGTACAACCCAAACAAAATTAAATACCCGGTAGTGAGCAGGCTTAAAAAACAACAACACACCTTTCAACTTAAACTAAAAATTCTTCTACTTATTCTACCCTTTAGAAGAGTTTTAAAATGTTACAGCTTTTATATTTACACCTTTTTAATTTCATTTCATTACTTCTGGTTTTATCAAAATGTTCACATGGTTGATCATTCTTAGATTCTATTGTTGTTTTAATTATTAAACTGTTTTGCTTTATTGCATTTGTTTAATTAAGTACAACGTATTCTTTTTTTCTTTTTCGTAATTGCGTAGAAAATCTTTTTTAGAGTGTATTGTCGGCCATTTTTTTTCTCTGTTTGACATCCTATGTTTAGTCAACTGCTTGTAGAGCGCTTTGAAATGAATTTTATTTGTTTAAAAGTAGCTCCTTGTGAACAATATATTGATACACATGAAGGATCATACTGCTTTAAAGTGTACATCAAAGTGACAGAGAGCCTGTTCACATACAGAAAAGCCGTCAGGGATGCAACAACACCCTGTCACTATTGTCCCAGATATTGATCCCGGGCTACAATTAGCAGCAGGGGTGCGTGTAAAGAGCACAATGGTAACTCTATACAGTACACACAGCATGGATTGGGTGTGTGTGAGATAAAAGCACACACACATAGAGGTGCTTTAGAGAGCGTTATGTAACGACCTTGGAACTGAACTTTGAATAAAAGGTCTCTTGTTGTGTGTCATGCAAGCTGAATTGTAAAGAATGAAAATGACTAACTGCTTCCAGCTCTCGTACCTGGCAGATATTTTTATCATATTCTGTAAAAACTGTGAAAGTGTATCACACTCCAGTCCAGCAGTGTCTGTTGAGAAGCTTCTCATCAGTCTCAGATTCAAGACCTGTTAGAGATATTTACCGGGGTCTTCTTTCACATTTTATCTTGGCAACATAATTGTCAGGCACACAAGGAGGCGTTGGCCACAATCACATATTGTTATTTCACTTTCAGCCTTTAGCTTTTGTTCCTGAGGTTTCAAATGATTCAAGTGAAGAACCACCATACACTATTAATTGACCTTTTACTGTAAAAGACTAAATGCACGTTACAGGGATATTAAAACTTGTTACTGGTTGTAAGATAAGATAAACTTTTATTGATCCCCCATTGGAAGAAATGTGGTTTCTACACAGCAAAATGAGAAGAGTTGCATTTTTGGTGTTGGTGAAAATTTCAGCAAGTGCAGAGTTAATTATATTCTGGATGGAGTCAAATCCCTGAAACTTTACTCTCAGTTGAAAAAGAGTTTGAGTCAAAGATGAGTGTAAAAATGAAGTGTCAATTAATCAACTCTGTAAGTGTCACTGCAGCATCTTTAACTCTGAACCTGGATGTGACACTTGAAGCCAAAGTCATGAAGAGTGCAGACTGTGCTTGACTTGTGGATTCAGCCGGACGTTGGCAGGTAAGAAAATAAAGTATTTTCTGTAAACGTTGTGTTTTCAGATATTTAACTACTCTTCTTGTGTATGGCCTTTTTCAAATATTAGCCACTGTATGATATATGTACGTATACGTACATATATGACAATGTTAGCTTATGTTATGCTGCAATATACCAACAGCTCAAAAAAAGAGAAATACACTCGTCAAAAAATAGCAAAAAGTTAAAAACAAATATATTGACAGTGATTAAAATCTCAACAAACTACAGTCAGGCGTATTTATTTACTACATCGTAGAACCAACGATTTACCTGTTCTGAGTGTAGTTCATTTTTCATATTAAGCACAATATGAAATGTATCAACAAGCTAGTCTCAAAGGCTTTGTCAACATGTAAACAGAGAGACATGGGGAATGATACTGGAAATACAACACGAATAAATTTGGACCACAGCTTTTTCTATAAGACAGAAAACCTTTGCAGCACAGGTTAGCAGCTGGTTACAGGAAAAGCAGATTAGAGTTTAACTCATTTTTGGTGTGTATCCCATTGTTTTTAGTGGGTTTATGAAACTTAAAACTGTATATTTGATTTACACTGTCAACATGTTAAGGTTGAATTGCTGGAGCTAAAACGTAGCAATAGTTAAAAACTCATACACAATCATCTTTTTTACTCTCTTTTGAAACTACGCGAATATCCGTCTTTCCATTTTCCTTTAATTAAAACATCAATATTTGACATTTCTCTCCTTGTTTTCCTATTACTGCTGCGAGTGTGAGTTAAGATTTAAAGCAGCAAGAAGCACTCTCAAGTGCAAATGAAATGTCAAACTTTAATGTCAAAAGATCATTTCAAAGGAGCATCAGGACTCAGAGTGCCACAGAGTACTGCTAGAGGATTTTAAAACATTGATAGAATGGATGTTAATAACTCATCAGATGGGACTTCAGCCCATTCCAATACAAATTTAATTTAAGAACCAAACCCTGTGAGAATAGTGATTTAAGGATGTTAGACACCGCACAGTGTGCAGCTCAACGTCCTGCCTTTGCAACACAGAGGCACATCTTCACTCACAGTTCTTTCATGCATTCATAAAACGTCTATAAAATGTCAAGATTAACGAATAAATAGACATTAAAATATCACCACAAAGAGGAACACTTACAGTACACAGCCAGGGCTTTTAACAGTGCACACAGGAGTAAAGATGGCAGCTCCATAGCGAGACAAAAGGAAGAGGCGTCTTCACGCAGAGAGTAACTTCACCTGTGTGTTACCTGTCTAATCTTAACAGCAGGACATCACACCTGCACTCTCAGGTTTCTTATAGTTTCTATTTCAGTTTCCATGGTCACCACCTTTCCGGGAATGATATATAATTGAAGCTTCCACAGCACGGCCCCTTTTTCTCACCTCTTCCATGACCTACTACTATACTATACTTTGTCATTGTTTATGTAATCCTCCAGTAATGAAGGTCCATTTACTGTCACTTAGAGGTGACGGATACTGCACTTTTATTGTGTTGTCCTCCTTCTCCACGTCATGTTATTTGTACAGTTACGTTGATGCTGTATCACTGTCAGCTACGTTTAGAGTATTTGACATATTTCAGCTTGTCATTGCACTCCTTCATTTCTGCATGGAGATAAAGTCTACCTTGAGTCAATCGTTTAACCCACACCGTAATCTGAAACTTAAAGTTAGAGCAGAAGGCTTTATGCCAAAATCAAACTAAACAGTCAATATCAATTTGATTTATGAAAAGAAGAAAACAGAAGATAAAAGTTAGCTTAAAATGATGCCTGAGATAGGATGTAGATCTTAAAACAGACTGTACATTAAAGCAGCTTCTTAAGGGTACCTTGAAACATATAATCAACAAAGTTAACGTATGTATATTTATGAGACGCAATAAAGGGCGTGACCCTGCATCAGTATTTGATGAATGCGGATAGGAACGCGTCAGTGTTATGCAACTTTTTTGTACGAAGTATCGAAACTGTTGAACCACGAAGAGGTTGAACATTAATTGGTCTTGACCTAAATTTAGTTAAGTGACTTTGTAATGTACAGGGGCGTGTCCAGACATTTTTGACTGGGGTGGCCTAACCCAGTCACTGACTTTTGCAGGGGGGGGGGCATGGAGTATGTGTGCAACTACTGACTCTAAAGGCTGGGTTGGTAATTTTCTCCAGATATACTTTTTTTAAGATTTTGGTTGAAATTGTCTTTAGGTCCTGACAGAAATTAATAACTCATGTGCTCTGAAAAAGAAACAAAGAAAATCCGTCATCTGTAGCAGTTGTAAGCGTGTAAAAACTTCGACCAATGTCTGCACTCAGTACGCTGCTGACGAAGCAGCGGGAGCCACTTGGTGTTAAGTGTCTTGCCCAAGGCCATATTGGACATGTTGCTGTAGGAGCTGGGGATCGAACCCCCGACCTTCTGTTTGAGAAACGACCAACTCTACCAACTGAGCCACAGACGCCCCCCAATATACAATAGCTCCAAAAGTTGCTGAATAAAGTATCTACAAAAAATGGAAGAGAAGGCTACTGAATAAAAAACATAGCCTAATAAGTTGGTTTGAACTTCAGTTCCGCCTCGGACATGTGTAGTCAATTACCAATCATAGTTTACGATTATGGGGTAGCACCTGGTGTGGCCAATCATATTTCAGGGAGTGGCCCAAGCAACGCCCTAGTAGCCCTTAGAAACACCACTGTCTGTATATCTTGAGTGTTTGCTTTTCTATCACATTATTTGTTTTGATGGTAACCGTATCCGCATCGAAGTGAATGCAAAATGAAGATTAGCTTTAAGTGCTCTAGCTAGGATAATACTTGAAATTAAATTCTCTATTGATAGGATAACATGACATAAGAGTGAGACATGATAGGAGCTCCTGATATGGATGAAATAGGATGCCATCGTCCTAAATCAAAGAAGTTTACATGAAAGAGTTTCTGCAGCTCTTTATCATCATAAAGTCTGCCTTGTTCTTTTTTCTATTGAAAGCTTTAACGAGGGGTTTGCCTGATGACAAGCAGCAGAAATGTTTCCCTATGACCCAGGTCAAACTAGCACTGCTGCTCCACATCTATTCTAGTGTCTGTGTGTCATTAAAAATGGAGGAGAGCGCAGGCAGGTCTCATCGCTACTACCATCCCTCTGTGGAGTTCCTGACCTCGGCCGGCTAATAGCCCTCTCTGTTGCCCTCCCTGCTACTGATAGCTTTACTCTCTGTGCCTCTCGCCTCCCCTGAGTGCTGACCACTGACATTTTTTCCATGTGACCCACTCCTCGGTCCAAGCGCTGTCATCATTCCACAAAAACTGCCAGCTCTCCTTTCTCACATTCATCTGTCTGGCGCTGGTATGAAAAGTCATCGCTCCAACCCTTGAAAAAGGTCTTTGCTTTTCTTGTTTTATTAATGGCAGATGATTTTAATGTCCGTGAGCATAGCAGTATTTGATTTTAATTAAATCTGTAAGACTCCACAAAGATTTAAAACAAAGCTAATCAGGGTTGACACATTTCTTGTACACATTATTCGTGAGGGTTACATGAGTTGTTTTTAATTACTGGCAGTAGATGAAAAACTAAACTGAAGGCAGTTAAAAGTATGTAATTTATGACGCAGTCATAAAGTCTTTTACTAGAGAGAAGTTAAGATGAAGAGACACTCTTTGTGTTCTGACTACACACACGTATGTCCTTTTATTTCTAGTAGCTGTCATTGACTCTTCTGTAACAGTTCCAATGACTCAGCGCATTATCAATCCCTATCCTTTTTAACCCTTTTTCCTCCCCAACATAATTAAACACGGGTCCCTCATTGAGCCAATGACCTGCCCTTGCTGTTTTTAATAGTCACATTCCCATTTGGCCATGAAGCCTTGTGCTTTTAATTTGACACTGCGTTTCCTTGATTGCTGGTTTGTTTCTTCTGGCGTTAGCTTGTGTTGCACACCGCTGGTGTTGTAGGAGATCTGATGAGAGGCAATGCTAGAGAAGATTTAAGCAGAATTAAATGGTGTTTGTATAGTGTATAACACATGTAGTGCCGTCCTATCAAAGCAATTAACAAAGTAAACATTAGCTTGAACATAATTTTGGCGTTTTGAAATTTCGGGTATGTCGTTTTAAAATGTATTCCTATCCTACCTTCATCATTAAACAACATTTATCAAGTCAGATATATCTAAGGTGTTCCATATTTCCCATTTAACTCTTATAAAGGACCAACATGTAAGACATCTACTGAATTACATCATAAAAAGACCTTACTGTATCATCAGACATTAAGAAAACATGCTACGCAGAAGTGCTGGCTTCTCTGTCAACAACACAGCAGCCAGTACGTCCTCCTTCTAAGTTTCGATTCCGGCTCTGAATGGTTTGTATTTGTTTTGACCAGAGAAGGTAGGCCGTTTTAAGGCGCCCCCACACGGCCATTTTGGATGCCAAGCAATCAGCAAACCCACAGGTGTTGCAGCGATGGAAGCAGGCAAGTGAACTGGTTTAGATATAACTGATTCTACCCGACCTACAAAGCCTCAGCGTTTTTCTTATAAGCTCCACAACCAAAAACAAACTGACAAAACTAGGATAAATATTGGAGATGCTTTTGAAAAATGGAGAGAGGTTAGAGCGCAGGAAGGTTCCAATACCGACACAGAGCTGGTTAAACACTGAAGCTTATATCGTGTAATAATTATGCTAAGAGTTCCAAGGACGCAGATGATCTTTACCAGGAGGAAGGTAAACTGGTTCAGTGTTGGCAAACCTGTGGATGTTACTGTCAGGTGATTTCCTGCAAGCCGTCATCGTAAGGAGGGAACTGAGCCTGAAGGTGAGAATAACTGCTGCTCCTCCTCATTTAATAGGACCCAGCTGAGGTGATTCAGGCCTTTAATCCGGATTCCTCCTGATAACTCATGTCTCTGTCAACTCCCTGTGGAAATACTCCAGGATGAGGAGGAGGAGGAGGAGGAGGAGGAGGAGGCATAGAGCACACCAGAAGATTAGAAATCCCACCTTCCTCAGGTTTGTCTCCACATAAAATGTCTTGGGTCACATTTGAACCCTGTTTGGAGCTCAAAGGCGTTACATTAATTTAACTATTGCTTCTGTTTTGTGGAAGATTTATAACAACAAAACAATCAGAGCATTATATTTAATTGGAAAATATATTGTAGATAAAAAATGTGGTGTGTCTGTTTGATCTGAGAACTTCTTTGGTTCTTAGTTTGGTCACTAAACTAAGCAGTTATATATGAAAACACATTTTCTTCAGGCTTTTTTATACTTTAAAAAAAGAAATAAATAAAGAACAAGTGAGGGCGAGGGCAACACAGTAGTGTCAGAAAATAAAATAAAATAAAATACAAGAATGTAAAAGGCACAGGGTCAGTACATAATGCATAGGACATTCTAATTAAAAGAGATATATTTTTTATGTCTATAAATTATTGATATACCGGCAGAAGGGCTCAGCATTGCTTTTAATCAGAAGGTGTAATATACTTAATTTACTAAAACTCACATTTTCACAACACCTGAGATAATATTTACAATTATTTTTTTTGATGAGACAAGAATCAAATATTAAATGATTTAAGTAAACTTGTGATCTGTCCACATCCTGTTGATGATGATGACCCTGTAGAGGCGTTCCCTTCACAAATACCTCCATGTCCCAAGGTGGGTGTAGAAACAGACATAATACAAGAGAACATTTAGCTTTGTCATATAGTAGGTCATTTTCTTTGTTGCTGTACAAAACCGGACGAAAAGATAACTTAAACAAAAGGTTTAGACCCGGTTAGTGTTACACTATAAGAACAGGTCGAGAGCATTCGTCCCACCAGTTGGAGATCATCTGTGGGTTACTGTGTTTGGGCGAACAGGTAAGTTTGATTCTGAGCTTATTTTTCCTAAATTCATGATTTCTAACAGAAATCCGACCACATTTCCAAGTTGGGTGATGTTTTCCCTATAACACTAACTATCACCTGTTTTGTTTTTCCGATTCAGTTTCAAAGCCGTGGATAAACCATTGAATTATTTTCAAGGTCTTAATGTTTTATATATTTAATTAATAGACCATTACCTGTCTGTAAACGCATCTAGCCATTTATTCCTGTTTATGAAAGGAAAACGTTTGGATGCTTTCGTTCTTGATTTCGTTCTTGATTTTCTTTATTAAACATTTCTCCCAAAGAAAAGCTTATATCTGCCGTGCATACTTCAGTTAGGGTTAAAAGGAGACATTAAACAAAAAGGAATTACGTATGAGAAGTTGTGTAATTTTTGCAGAGCGGGTAAGAAAAGGTGTAACGACCTTTAATTTGGGATAATATGTACAATATCCTTTGATTTCACACAGGGGGAGAATGGATGTTATTTGGATTAACAGAGTCACTAATTCCATCGTTGGAGTGTGTACTTAGCAGACAGTATAAGTCACTAAAAGCTACATGTTTGTTTCTGTACAACAGATGATTCGCACAAATATGGGTCTACTGCAAAGGACTACTGTGCTGTTGATTTTGGCTTTTTCAGTATCAGGTAAGTCCCGCGATATAAAATCCTAATTCTCTGGTGCAAATGGAAAGAAATAAACTTCCTTGTTTCTTCCGATTTGACTTGAGATTTTACAAAACAACATTTAGCATCAAATGTAAAATACAACTAAACTTCATTCATGAACTAAAAAGAATGTAAAATGAGATGAATAACGTATTCTTGTTGTCTGCAGAGACATTTGCAGGGAGGATCATCGGAGGTCAAGAGGTCACACCATACTCGAAGAAATTTCAGGCCTCCCTGCAGTTTGGGAACCAGAAACACTACTGTGGAGGAACCTTAGTGCACCCTATGTGGGTGGTGTCTGCTGCCCACTGCTGGAAACCGTGAGTACTTGCACTTACACTGGAGCTTGGAGCAACTGTTGATGAACTTTTAATATTCGTTTAGGGTCCTAAATACACAAAAAAATCAGTTACATGTAAAATGTATGTTTTGAAAACTGTACTTGATGAAATGTTAATTCAATGAGATTGTACATAAGTATAAAAAGTATTCAAACTAAGTCCGAAAATGTCCCCTTTGACAATTATACAACAATACATCATTCAGGTTGTCATAACTGATTTGGGATGATTTAAAAAACAAAAACGTTTTTTACACTGTACCATTTTTATTCTGTATTGCTCTGCTGAATATTTTCTAAACTAATCATTTGTTTTATTTTTTGTTTAAATTATGAAAACAAAGAAAGTCAAGCTTTCTCAAGTACCCAGAGCAAAAAGTGACGTCAAGTCTTCCCATTGGTAGTTCTATTCAACACTTATGTTAAATAAATGTTTTTGAATGGAGACTGACGAAACTATTATGAGAGAAGGTGCTGATTAATTTTCTGTCAATCAAGTTTGTATTAAAAAATAGTCATTTGTAAAGAAACTAATCTCAATTGATAGGATAACATGAAATGAGTAAAATAATAAAGGACAATATTAACATTCAAACTGTTAAGGAGTTAAAATAATTGGTAGGAGAAGAAATAACTTAAGTACAAGTACTTAAAAACTGCTGTAAGGAACTTTCAGTTTGTGTTGATTTTGGCGCCCCCTTGTGGACAAAGTCATAACTTCTAGATATTTGCTGATCTCGTTTGGTACATGTACATGATGTTTCTGCTGCAGAGAAGCAGATCTTTGTCTGACACAAACCTCCCATCTGAGGTTTCAGGCATTAAAGATAACTATACAGAAATAATCGATCCTTACGCTGATGATGGTCTTGTTTGCTTTTGTCATGAGGAGGCATCAACATTTAGTTCAGTCTGTTTCGAAACCAGCTAAAAACTCTATCTATCTATCTATCTATCTATCTATCTATCTATCTATCTATCTATCTATCTATCTATCTATCTATCTATCTATCTATCTATCTATCTATCTATCTATCTATCTATCTATCTACAGTTAATTGTCATTTTACTGTATTTCACAGCCGTGGGTATACTTTTTCAAACACCTTATGTCTGTTTTTTCAGGAGCAGTCTGATAACGGTGGTGTTATGTGAACACAACCTGAATAAAAACGAAGGATTCGAGCAGGTCTTTAATGTCTCACAGATATTTGTCCACAGCTATAACCACAGGACATTCAACAATGACATCATGCTCCTTAAGGTAGGCAGAGGAACAGCCGCTTGAATTTATGGAAACCATACGTTAAGTTCATGACACACGCTGAGACTCTTCACCTTGGTTATTTATTCCTCACAGTCACACAGCGGCCATATTTAACTGACATATTGTCAGGGTGGGAGGCTTAAATGCTGGTATACGGTTACAACCCTGTGTTTCAGGTTGTGAGTCATAGAAGTTGAGGGAATCTGAGAAATTAATGTCAGTACAATGGCTTTTGAGTAATGTGCTACAGAAAAAAACAATGGATAAATAAAATCAAAATCTCATCAGGTTCATATTTCAAAGTAAATCAACATACAGAGCTACTCATTAGATAATCACGCATGCAGACACTAAAGCTAACGTTAGCATTCAACCACTTTCAAGGCCAGGTGTTAAGCAAGTTAACATAAACATTATCAAGGAAAATGTGGCTTTCCTGTTGACACTTCCAAATGGTAAGAATAGTTTTCAGTCACTTTCAAGCTTATAGTTATATAAATTAACTGGCTACATGCCAATTTTAGCTGTAATCTGGTCATGGCAAAAAGGTTACTGATCAATCGATAAGTGATGAAATGGTAATGATTTGTCAGATTTAGTCATTTTCTGTAATTACAACATGGAACACAGACATTGTTTTGAGTGAGACGTCTGAGAAAAATGGCCACCAATTGAATATGTTCAATGATGCCTTAACTTTGGTTTGTATTACAGCTGAGTAGGCCGGCACAGCTGAACCAGTGGGTCCAACCAGTTCCTCTGCCGGATCAAAACACTCCACCACTTCGTAGCGACGTCTGCACAGTGAGCGGCTGGGGTGTGACAAAGCTTTACAGTTACTCCCTTTCTCCTGTGCTACGAGCTGTGGATGTGAGAATAATCCCTTACTGCCATTATTATTACTACTGGCGGATGATCACTCCAAACATGCTGTGTGCTGGATCACGATTCGGTGGAAAAGATTCCTGTCAGGTACAGACTTTGTTTTCTTTTTCTCCTGATTCATGTGTTGCAGCTCAATGATGTCCCATGGTATCCCCATAGACTGTATAAATGATGGATGAAGCCAATGTGACATCAATCATTGGTTTCTGGACAGTTTTTTTTGGCATTGCTACATTGGCTTCAGGGCTAAGAAATAAACTTGATTATCACCACTTACACTAATACCCCCTTCATAATTAGTGCTCTATACACTGTTTATCTTATTTCAGTAACCACTTCAGTTAGGAGCCCCAAGGCGATATCTGCCCAAGAACTACAAATCACCCAGGACTGAGAGGCTACAGCTATGCTAGCTTAACATTGATCTAAATTTCAGACAAACAAGCTAGCGTGCTAATGTAGCGCACAATGACAAACTAGCATGTCTTTTATTTTTTATATGATGTATTTCTTTAATGCATGTACCAATGTAAAGACTCTCCATGTACTAGTTGATTATCATTTAATTAAAACACTAGTATTACCTCAAGCTGAGGTTCATCTTTTTGTCCAAATATAACATCTTTCGGTCAGACATAACCAAGGAGGTGGCGAAACTGTTGAGGCTTCAAAAGCAAAAACCAATTGGGTAATATTACCATCTACAACATCCTTGTGTTGTTTCATACAGTCTATGATTTCATGAAAAATGCACTTGTTGAGAGCTTTGGGTCTGGATCAAAGTGGTGAACCGACCATACCTAAAGCTACGTTGCTTCAATGGGTGAAGGTAGCTTCTTGGCCAACTTTGAGGCACTGACAATCATGTCTATTAATATGATCTATACAGATAATACTGTAAATGAGAGAATACCATTCAAGACCGGAATTGAATTAATCATTCATCATCTCTGATTTGTGATCCACAGGGCGACTCTGGTGGCCCCCTTATCTGCAATGGCTACTTTGAGGGCATTGTCTCCTGGGGTATCAGCTGTGCAAACCCATACTTTCCAGGAGTCTACACCAAAGTGAGGAACTACGTCACATGGATAAACTGGACCATCCAAAATAAAACATGAAGGGCCCCCACATTTCTTTGATGAGCATCGTATTCACGGCAATAACACCTATGTCGGTTTATATTGACTGAATAATTTCCTCGTGTTTTAAGCTGCCAGGGTTATTTGTTTTTTTGTAGATGTCAGGTTTCATTTAAATGTATTATTACGCTTATAATTCATTAATTGTATACATTCAATACTCCAAAGAGAAAAATGTGATACAGAATCAAGCTAATTATTTTCACTATTATCAGTATCATCAATATTATTTTAGTGCTAGTATTTCAGTTTTAATAGCAAAGATGTTGAGTTGCATAGATGAACAGAGATAGGCTATTAAATTTAAATCAATAATTATTTTAAATTTTCACTCAACACCCGTGAATCCCCCCCCCCCCATGAAATCAAATCAATTACAGCTCAGGACTGTTGTTTGTCACTATTTCTGAAAGGTTTCACGTTACACTGAAAGGTACAATCGATTTGAAATATAAAGGTATTGATTTGTGCTGTTTGAAGGACATCATACTGGATCAACAAAATGACTCCTGATACTTTCCTGCTGTTATTGCAAGCACTTAATGAATGAATAAACTATCCACAGTGACAATCAAAGTATGTTGTTTCTGACATGTCAAGAGCTGCTTCAGTCTTTTACTTCATCAAGAACAAAAACACACCAATAAAAAGATTTTTTAAATGGCATATCAAAAGAAAAGTAAAACGTGGACTGAAAGTCTTTGTCATGTGCCCTACAGGTCATAAAGTGACAGCTTAGTGTCCTCAGAAATAGTTCATAGTTGGAGAAGTCCTTATGGAACTTCACCAGTAAATAAATACCTCACCTCCCATTCATTGTGTTTTTTTTTGCATGACATATATTTCGTCTACCACGCTGATGGACCTTTGTGCGCACTGAATTATGACAATGTGGGTTCCATAAGAGAGTTGTTTTTACAGCATTAGTAACTGCAAACACAACAGAAAGATAGTCTTGTATGAGCATATAGTGTTACTGTGTGCTTACTTCCTGCATTACACGGAGCAGCTCCAGTTGTGGACATATCAATGCTGCTATACTGACACCTACTGGCCACAATGAATATTGCCCTGCAGGTACTTCAAGCTTAAACAGGTGAATCTCTCCTATTTGAGATTACACAAATCATCTAAATAATTGACATTTTAACAGAAAAATAAAAGTGGGGGGCACCAATGTAATATTATAACTGATAACCAATAATAGCAGTCAGAGAGAAACCTTTGCATGTATTCTTCAGGCCATACTTGCAGAGGTCAAAGGTCATAAAGCTGCCTGCAGATCACCCAGACTTCAACCTCTGAATCAAACCAGCTAGGTCAGCAGGAGAACTTCATCCATACAATCCTATGATTCACTGGCCATCTTGTTTTTCTCACTGATTCTCCATTTAAACCCTAAAAGCAGGATTAAATAAATCCTAAAATGTGTTTATCGTTATACAAAACTTAACATGCAGACATTTATGGAAAATGTTTTTCCATCATTTTCATAAAAAATAATCGAGTAAACATATGTTGTAGTTGAATAGTTGAAATGTCAGCTGAGATCAGATTCTGGTTCCTGTTTTGTAACATGTTGTGTTTTGTCTCTGTTGAGCAGCAGGTGGCAGTGTAGAGTCACTGAGGCTCATTTCCACATATCAAAAAGTTTAACAGGGTGATATCTTCTTTTTACTCATTAGACCTCTTGTAATCTTATCATATGTGATAGAAATACAAATAGTTTGATTCTAGTAGGGAATTATTTTCAGTCCCTTCAGAAGTCATTCATATCAGAGGCTTGGCAGAATAAGTGAGGTCTCTGATTGGTTCATTGTAACTCTGTCAAAATAAAGATTTGTTCTTATTGTCGCTTTAAACTGAAGGTTTGTTTACATGTTGTGAGAACTTTATATTTTGTGTTGATGTCATCTCAACACATGAAGTAATGATGAATATATAGTTCAGATCATGTTCAATAATATGACTATAAAGCAGTGGTTCATGCTGCTGCTTCTCTAACAGAAGGCCTCTGGTTTGCGTCCTATTTCCACCATGAATCAAAAAAGAAAAAGTTGTTTTGTTTTGAATGAACACAAATATCTCAAGTAATCCTCTTAAATGACCCTGACTCACATTTTAATAATGATCTCATTGATTTCATACTTCAGAGTACATTTTTAATCCATTTAAGTTGAAACAACAAAATTCATTCTGCAAAAAGAAATCATTCTATAAATGTAATTTGAGATTGTTCTTAATCAAATGTACAAAGTGGTGAAAACATAATATCTACATGAAAGAAAAGGCCTGGTGCTTTCTCTTTCTCTCTCAAAAACAATCAGTACTCATTGTAAACACATTTAAAGTAAAGAAAAGTTGAAATGTTCATGCAGAGATGGATGGATTTGTTCAGCTGAACAAAAATCCTCATGAGCAGTAAAGCCTCTGTGACTAAACAGAAACAGCTGAAGAGAGTTATTTAAAGAGACTCAAACGTTTACAGAACAAGGGCGAAGATGTTAAAGTACCACCCATAAAGTTTGATTGACAGGTGAACAATGTAACCACAATCAGCTCTCAGCAACAAACATGAATAATGATCAAGTTGAAGGATTACAGTTTAACCCACTGTTCCTTTAAATGACTTCTGTCTATTTCAGATCACACATCTCAGCACTAGATCCACGACCAATAAAAAGTCCAGCATGTAGAGGCTGAGTGAATGTGGTCTTGACTCTGTGGAGGAGAGTCATGGTTTCAGAGATGCTGTAGAAGGACAGAATACCTGCTCTGTGATCCAGGTACACTCCTACTCTGGAGGACTGAGGACCTGAGACACGAGTGAGGACATCGTTGTACCAAAAGTTAAAATCGTTGTTGTAATAATATAACATCCAAGATTTGTCATTGAATCCAAACACACATTCAGCCCCGCCTCCTGCTTTGTTGATATTCTTGTATGCGATTGCTACATGAACTGTTCCTCTCCACTCCACCTCCCAGTAACAACGTCCAGTCAGACTCTCTGGACTCAGGACCTGATACCGATCAGTGAATCTGTCTGGGTGCCTAGGACAACGCCGTTGTTGACCCGTGTTTGTTACTTTTCTGTTCCCATCAGATAATAACAGCTCTCTGTTTGCTGTGTTTGGATCCAGTGTGATGTCACATGAAAACTGTAAGAAGTCAGCTCTGGTCTTGGGCTCTGGTTGCGACAGTAAATCATCCACTTCAGTCACACTCAGTGAGATGTTTGTCCATTTCTCTCTCAGGACGTCCTCAAGTTTATCTCTGACTTCTGACACAGTCACTGTCACATCCTCAAAGTACCTCAGAGGACGGATATTGATGCTGAATGAGTGTGTAGATTCACAGAGTGGTGGCAGTGAGGGGTAGTCATGTAGAAACTGGTTGTGGTCCTGTGTGTGTGAGAGCTCCTCCAGTTCAGCGTCTCTCCTCTTCAGCTCAGCGATCTCCTGCTCCAGCTTCTCCTGAAGCTCTCTGACTCGACTCACTTCGATTTGCTGCTGGGATCTGACCTGCTGCTTCACATCAGAGCGTCTTTTATTCATTAGACGGATCAGCTGAGTGAAGATCTTCTCACTGCCCTTCACTGCTTTATCAGCGGAGCCATTGATAGCCTCCACCTCCTGTTGAAGCAGCGTCACATCTTTCTCTGTGTCCTGGATTCTCTGCTGGATGTTTTGTCGACTCACCTCCAGCTCTCTCTGCTTCTCGGTCCTCTCTGCTGCAGCTGGGACTGTGTCGTGGCCTTTATGGTCGTCCACAGAGCAGAGATAACAGATAGACTGCTGATCAGTACGACAGAACATCTTGATCACCTCATCATGACGAGAGCAGACGTTCTCCTGGAGCTTCTTGGAGGGCTCTACCAGCTTGTGTTTCTTCAATGGAGCCACTTCAAGATGAGGCTGCAGGTGTTTCTCACAGAAAGAAGCCAGACATTGTAGACAGGACTTTTGAGCTTTCAGTTTTCTCTCGATGCAGAAATCACAGGTCACATCTTCAGGTCCGGCATAGCAGTGATCTGCAGGAGCAGCTTGGAGTCCAGTCTTCTTCAGCTCCTCCACTAAAACTGCTAACATGGTGTTTTTCAACAGGAGAGGCCTCGCTGGGAAGGTCTGCCAACACAGAGGACAGCTGTAGATTTTCTTCTCATCCTCTTTATCCCAGTGGGTTTTAATACAGTTCATGCAGTAGCTATGTCCACAGGAAACAGCCACCGGATCCTTCAGTGGATCCAGACAGATCGAACAAGAGAAGATTTCCCGGTCCAGCTGAACTCCTTTCTGTGCCATTTCTCCTCTCAGTGACAATAACAACTGTCTAAGTTTCACTTACTGAGAACTGAAACTTTTTTCACCACTGATCTACAAATCATGTGTTTGTGCTGTGAATGTCAGCTCGTGTTGGTTACACCCATCTGCAAACTGTAGATCTAAAGGGGAGGGAACCAGGAAATACTGTCAGCCCTTCAGTCAGAGTGGAGCTGGCTGTGTGTTTGAGAGCAGGCAGGAGAGGGAGGGGTTATCAAGCTCTGGTTTAAACCAGAAAGAGGAGCAGCACTGTACATTTTCAGCTTTGTTTCCTCATTCCTCATACAGTTAATGGTCTCATACATTTAACAAAAAACAAGGACGGATGTGGCCAGTTTGGGTAACGCAAATGACGCCACTTCCATACTGAATAAATCCGATGATGTGTGTAGCTTGGTGTTACACCCCTGAAAAGGAGAGAAATATTCATGAGAGTGATTCTGTTGTGTTTCCTCATCAAGAGCATTTAGTAGAATCAATAAACATGTTTACAAAAATATAACACTGTACAAAAGTACACATTTACACAATTTCTTACGTCTCAAAATGAATAGAGGTGGAGGTAGGAAGTACACATCTTCTTTCACCAACAATGAATAACAGAAGTTTTACTGCAATGAATCATTTTCTCACGATTTTCTATCAAGCGTCAAACAAATCAGAAGAATCAGAATCAGCTTTATTGGCCATGTATGCTTACACACTTTGTCTTCGGTGAACTGTGCTCTCAATGTACAACAGGTATAACATTAAATATAAACATAATATAAGCAAAGAATAATACAAGGCTAAATAAGACAATGGTGAGTAGTGCAAAAAAAAGGCTGAGATCAGATTGATAGATATATATAATAATGTAACAGATGGTTAATATACATGAGGTAGAGTTTTCCAGTATTTACATAAAAGGTGTGCATGTGCATGAAGACGACAATATTACAGTATTTACATGATTAGGTTATTGAACATAAAAAGTAGTTATAAATAGTCTTGTGTCACAGTGGGTGATTGTTAAAGGGTTACCGGTACTTCACAGCGACAGGTCTGACACTCTGTGACTGTTTAGCGTTCATCAGAGTGACAGCCTGGGGGAAGAAACTGTTCTTATGTCGAGTTGTTTTGGCGTACAGTGATCTGTAACTACCGGAGGGGAGGAGTTTGAACAGTTTGTGTTCAGGGTGTTAGGAGTCTGCAGAGATGTTACCTGTCCGTTTCCTGGCCCTGGACCGGTATAAGTCCTGGATGTGGGGCAGGTTGACGCCGATTATCTTTTCTGCAGTCCTGATTGTCCGTTACAGTCTGTGTCTGTCCAGTTTGGTTGAAGATCCAAACCAGACAGTGATGGAGGTGCAGAGAACAGCCTGGATGATGGCAGTGTAAAACATGATCAGCAGCTCCTGGGGCAGGTTGAACTTCATGAGCTGACGCAGGAAGTACATCCTCTGCTGGGCCTTTTTCCTTAAAGAGTCTATGTGGGAGGTCCACTTCAGGTCCCGAGAGATTGTGGATCCCAGGAACTGAAAGAGTCTACAGTAGACAATTAATAGAGACAATGCCACAATTAGACCACCGTGAGCTGAGTCAATTTATTGTAGCTGACATAGCTGGGGCCTACATGTAGAGACTTTGAGCCTATTAAATGCTGCACTGAAGTTTGTTTATTTCTTCACTTTGTGTTCAAAAACATTGAGACTTCATCATTATTGTTAAAACAGAAAACGAACTATACAGATTTGTTCACCCTTTTTTGAAAATTGTAGCTTATGCATGTAAAAATAATAATAATTTGGTTAAGAGCAACTGAAGAGAAAATAGGTAGCCTCACTAGCCTGTAATTGGGTCGTCTGTCATTCTTGCGCATGCTCAGTAACATCTATTTTGTTTACACAACACTGTCCTTGCCAGAGAAGAAGCTGGGGACTCCCTGACACAAGTGGACTCATTTTTAACAGCTTAAGTTACCTTTCTGGGTAAATTATGTCTGTTAAACACGCTTTATCACGGGGGCTCGAGTTGGGCCGGTCGGTCTTTCAGCTGGGTCTCCTTAAATCGGGTGGCCGAGTCGTAGCAAAGCTCCGAGCTGACCGTTTCCGTGTAGGCCCGTCGGTCCGCACCGTTCAGCCTCAGGCTTTCCTGCCGTCTCGGTACCGGTATTATCGCACCTCTCTGAAGGGCCTGGCTGCTCAGCTTCAGTCCGCCGGATTCAGGAGGAGGTTTGGCGGAGGGTCCCCGAGGAACAGGGCCGTGTTTTTGGCTTTCGGTCTCGGCGTTGGGCTTATCGAACAACAGCTGGAGGATGACAGAAAGAGTGCGGCGACATGTCAGGAGATCCAGGTAAGACGCACCTGATAAACTGTAGCGCTGAAAGACTGTACCAAAGTAGCTTTGGACTACCTGTACTTCATTTGAGTGCAACGCTTTTAGTACCACATTTAACTGACATAGCTACGGTTCATTAAAGATATACGATGAGTATATTTTACATAATAATGGAAAACCATACACAGTGGCGTTCGTTAGGACCATTACAGTCTATAGTTAGGACACTTCCGTCTTCGACATCTGTTGTAACTATGGCAACCACAGACGAACTCGACTTTCAGCTTCAGTTAACATGATCAGTCTTTAAATTGTAACACCTGTGAATATTGTACATGCAGAATTTACTAAGCTTTTAAAATATTGTGAATGTAAACATGTAGCATTAATGAACATAGTTGTAAGTATTTAAGTGTTGCAACCACTAAAGAAAAGCAAAAACATGCAGCTCGGAAACAAATGATTATCCCATTATATCAAGCAGGCTATGTTACCAAACAATATGTTGATTTTTCATTTTATTACATAAAGGAACATTTAGTAATGCACAGATTTTAATCAAAGCCATTTGTCACTGTGGTATTGCTAGTTTTATCAGCGTGTTATTCTGCACCTCTAGCCATTTATTTGTTTTATTACGTCATTATTTTGACAAAACCCAGTAATAGATAATTTAACAGTAAAAAATGTTTACCTATTCGGACATTTTTAATGCTGCAAAGATGATGCAGTTAAAGTACAGAAAGGCCTTTCAGATAAGGCAAATAGTCAAATTCTAGATGAAGAAGTTTTAAGAGCTTTAATGCATTGTGTGGTCACTATATATCGCTAACTTAATCTCTTAGAATTCTGTTAAAATGGGAATGTGCAGACAACTGCCTTCATGCTTTAAACATGTTTTCCTCCCTATCTGCAGGCAGTGTTCAGCAAGAAGAGATTCCAGAGCCCACTCAAGCCATTCGTCTCTGGATACAAACTGGAAGATTACATTATTGGGAATCAGATTGGGAAAGGCTCCAACGCCGCTGTGTACGAGGCTGCAGCTCAGTGTGCCCCCCAGAATGAGAGCAACAGCAGGGACGCCCTCCCTCCGGTGCAGCTGAGAGAAGAGGAAGAAGAAAGAAAAACTGTTCGATCTCTGACATGCTGCTCCCTCAAAACCTTCCCTCTGGCAATCAAGATGATGTGGAACTTTGGGGTTGGTAGTCTACACTATAACACTCTTTTTACAACAGTTTAAAGTATCAGGCTTGTGTGGATTACAGGCACACATGAGTACTGACATGTATTTGTTGGTGCCATTTGTTTGCAGGCAGGGTCGTCAAGTGAGGCAATATTGAAATCCATGTCCCAGGAGCTGGTGCCTGCAGCTCCTCTGGCTTTAAAGCAGGACAAAGAACAAATCGCTCTGGATGGGTTAGTTTTATTAGACCAGCAGTGCTTTCATAGCTCATTCATTGCCTCTACTAGAAGTACAGAGTGTAGGAATGATGCAAATACATGTCTGTGATCTTTCTTTAGACATTTTGGAGTCCTGCCCAAAAGAGTATCAGCACACCCTAATGTGATCAGAGTGTACCGGGCTTTCACAGCGGACGTCCCACTGCTGCCAGGTGCACAGGAAGAGTATCCTGATGTCCTACCGTCCAGGCTTAACCCTGCTGGTCTGGGCAACAATCGAACTCTTTTCCTGGTCATGAAGAAGTAAGAGCTGCCATCTTTAAACACCAGGACAAAATTGAGTATATTAAAACAATATTGTTTAGCTGTCTCCTAAAGTAATAATGTATAATAATAAGGTTATGCATATTATTTATATATCACCTTTCAAACCAAAGTCACACAATGCTCAGTTAGACAAAGAGTAGACAAAAAAATTAAGAAGATGCCTTCATACAAAATTAGGTAGTGTTGTGGTAGTACTCGAAATCGACCAAGGCAGGGTGAGACGAAACAAGACCATAAATACCAATGAAAAATCATCATCTTGTGTGGCGTGCAGGTGTGTCACTCATTTAGACCGTAACACCAGGAAGGTTGCGGCCGTAACCGGGGGACAAAAATCAAACTTCACATTGAAGTAATTTCTTCTTTTAGAAAGGAGTGTTTTCCTTCTAATCACAGAAATGATGTGGAAAAACAGCCAATCAGCGGTGGTCTTGATTTAAAATCCAGAGTCCGCCCAGTCCGAGACCGAGACAAGACCGAGTAAAAATGCTTTTTGATTCCGAGATGAGACCTTCAAAAAGTGGTCTTGAGACCAAGACTGATTTGGAGAACAACAACAACACTAGTGTATATAACAAAAACAAAGCCATCCAGCTAATTATCTTTCCGTCTTCTTCTGTGCTCTAGTTACCCCCGTACGCTGCGACAGTACCTGGAGGTGTCAACACCGGGCCGCAGGCAGGGCTCTCTGATGGTGCTGCAGCTCCTGGAGGCCGTCGACCATTTGTGCTGTCAGGGTGTCGCTCACAGAGATCTCAAGTCCGACAATGTGCTGCTGGAGTTTGACTCTGGTGAGACACATATTCAGTCTTTACGAAATCAATATGAGATGTGATGCCATTAGTTTAATTTTCCATTTATATTGTTTTCTTTTTTTGCAGATGGTTGCCCTCGTTTGGTGATTTCAGACTTTGGCTGCTGCCTGACTCAGAGTGACTCCAGTCTGCAGCTGCCCTTCAACAGCATGTGGGTCAGCAGAGGAGGGAATGCCTCCCTAATGGCCCCTGAGGTATGTTTAAGTAGCTCTTTACTGTTGTTAAGAAAAAGAGGAATGTCTTAAGTTACTAAGATGTGTTTAATGGCCCCTCTACAACTTGAACTTGGTCCAATGTAAATAAAGTTGCAGTGCATTATCAGCTGGGATTGTCTTTAAGTGCAATAAATCATTATATTACATAAAGATGTGCAGGGATATTAGATTGAGAAACCAACAAAGAATACGTTTTAAATTACTCTTTGTACAATAATGTAATGCACTGAAGGTAACCATACTTTCTGCACATTTAATCCCCGTCATCACTATCTGTCTGCCCAAAGGTGGTCACTGCAGTTCCTGGGTGTGGTGTGGTGATTGACTACAGCAAGGCGGATGCTTGGGCCGTGGGTGCCATCTCCTATGAGATCTTCGGGCAGCAGAACCCATTCTATCGAGGATTGGGACTAGAGAGCAGGAGCTACCAGGAGAAGCAGCTTCCAACTCTGCCCTCTTCTGTTCCAGCTGATGTGCAGTTAGTGATCCGGTTACTCCTCAGGAGGAACCCAAGCAAGGTGATGCATGAGAGTTTTCTAAAAGTAGTTAGTTTTGGGTGTTCTACATTAACTACTGAGGCAAATATCCTAATCCTTTGTAGCTTACTGGTACCCCAGCTTTGTCAGCCATTGATTACTGGCTAAGAAGCATACCAGGAGCGATATCTGGGCCATTTCCCTAAAAATAAGCTTGACAGGAGCAGTGAGATTAAACCCAAAACAAGAAAGACATAAATGTAAAGCGTGGCACTTGTAAGGTGATACATTTCACCATTGACTGATGTGGACGACGTGTCTTTAACCCCCTCTTCTTGTACAAAAATGAAGTAAAAATGACGTCATTTGAATCTGGAACATGGGCAAAAGGGATTTGGCTGGTGGAGATGTGGAATTCATGTCTCGCCCCTTCCACTACACACATGTAACTTAACAATAAAATGTCAAAGATCTCTTCATTACAGCCCACAGCAGAATAGGTTCCTGTGTCAGTTTTAAGCAGACACTCACGGTGCTGGAGAGATCAAGGACTCTGGTGTTAGTATTTGTCACTCCGTTCCTCCTCTTCTCTCTCTGACCGTCATTTCATATTAAAATATGAATCTGCGTAGCTTTAGAAATAAACTTAATGTAACAGACAAGAATACATGAAATGGTACTAACATTCAAAAAAACTCTTCCATGTCCTCTTGTTATTTTTATTCTGCAGCGCCCCAGTGCCCGTGTGGCAGCTAACATGCTACACCTTAGCCTCTGGGGAAGGAAGGCTCTGGCCAATCAGGACGGCGTGGGGATGAGGAAGATTGCTGATTGGCTGCTCTGTCAGTCTGCTGTGGTTCTCCTGAAGGGCTGCAGCGGGCCCAGCGGGAAGAGGGTGGAGGCTGAACTACAGAGGAGCTTCCTGTCGAATCTGGACCTGGAGGACCTGCGTACCGCTGTGGGCTTCCTACTGTATGGGCGGGAGCAGCATCAGGCCTGCATACTGTCAGCATAGATTCTCTCTTTCAGACACTAAGCTTTATGGGTAGACTCGGAGCATAGGCCTAAAACTTGCTTGGATTTCTCAGTTAGAAATATATTCGTAGTAGTTATGGGCATAGCCGTTACATCTTATGGCTAGTAAGGCAAAATCCCCTGACACTGTGCTCTTCCACTGTTCTCCATCATGAGTGATAATCGGTGTTTTCCAGCAGTTTCCAAACTGTGTACTTCACCTTTGTGGATTGCCTGATTCCCTCTTATCCTATTCTGCTGAAATTAGATTTTTTTAAATGGTGTTCTAACAATACTCAGCAGCAGCAGGAGTTTAAAAAACGGGAATGTGGGCGCTTTGCATGATGGACTATTGAGGCGATTGTTTATGGGGAGGAAGCACTTGACAAATCTGTTTTCCTACAACTAGCTTCCAAAAAAGATTTTATTAACCCAACTACAGATAACTACATTTTGCCCTGATGTGTGAGGTACCAATAGCTGCAGATATTTCTGTTATAAGAGTGGATATTTTCTCTCACAAACTGATGCACTTTATATATTATTTTTCAGATATTTGCTAGAAAAAAAATCCACCCTTATGCAGTTGTTGTTACCTGTGTGATCAATTTCAAAATGTATCTGCGGCTGCTGAGGTTTTGGACTCAGAAAGACGAATGCTAATTCAGATTTTTACAATTAAATGTATACTTCACTTTTTAGACCATAGGACAAAATGAGGTTTGACGTATTCACAGCCAAACTATTGCTTCTCAATGATGTTGACGGACATGGATCATGCAGGTTACCGACCGACCCTTCAGCATGTTGTTTTGTCTTGTTTGTTGTTTGCACTTTAAGTCCATGTTTGCACTTTTCAGAGCCATTTCGTTGGTTTACTGGTGTCTGTTTGACGCCTGCTTCACTGAAATACCAATTATATTCTGCTAATATTTTAAATAATAGGCCAAATTTATGATATGAATTCAGGGATAACAATGATCTGAGTTGATCACATCCAGACCACAAGTCATCGTGATCATAATGCATAATTCAAAGACTAATCCTGTGGTGACAGGTGACACCAGTTAAAGAGGGTGTAAGCTTTCATAGTAAAGATGGTGTGTTATATTTTTGGATTGAGTAGATTTTACTGCTGTTTCTTTGGAATAAACGCTTTTGAAAAGTCCTTGGTGTGAATTGTGCAGATCATTTCATCTTAATCATTTAACACCAATCTTATCGCTGTAATGAATTTTCAAAATGTTTAAGTTAACGGTGTGTGAGAAAGAAAATAAGATGATCAAGAAACAATAGTTTTAAGGAAAGTATTTTATTCACAATATCTTCGTCACAAATGCTCCTTAGAGTTAAATGCAAAGGAGAGCTGGCAGGGCGAGACGCAGCTCATATAACCTGAAACCTTTCAAATTGGAAATATGAGACATTTCAAATTTAAGAAGAATTCAAAAACATGATATAAATACCGCAAAACCTGGCTCATTTATTTTTGCTGTACAGCTTTGCTCCAAGTGTGTCACTGAAAGAACATGATTTATTCCCATATCACTAATCATTTATTTATCACTATTCTAAAAGAAGTATAAAGAAGGTTTGAAAAATGACACACAAACATTGTTTTTTTCAAGGATCTTTAATTAAGACAGAGCATTTGGCATGTAGATGATTTGTACTCTGAACATACCCAAGCAGGTATTTAAAAGACAAACATACATTTCTGGTTGGAATGTGATTAAGAACGAATGAAATCATTTGTTTCTTGTGCTTTTCTCTCTTATTAATACTCCTCTCCTTCCTCCTCTCCCTCACCTTCAATGGAGTCGACTCCGACCTCCTCATAATCCTTCTCCAGGGCGGCCATGTCCTCTCTGGCTTCGGAGAACTCCCCCTCCTCCATACCCTCCCCCACATACCAGTGAACAAAGGCACGCTTAGCGTACATCAGATCAAACTTGTGGTCAAGACGAGCCCAGGCCTCTGCAATAGCAGTGGTGTTGCTAAGCATGCACACAGCCCTCTGGACCTTGGCCAGGTCACCACCAGGAACTACGGTGGGTGGCTGGTAGTTGATGCCAACCTTGAAACCAGTGGGGCACCAGTCAACAAATTGGATGGAGCGCTTGGTTTTAATGGTGGCGATGGCAGCATTTACATCTTTAGGCACCACATCACCACGGTACAGAAGGCAGCAAGCCATGTACTTGCCGTGGCGAGGGTCGCATTTGACCATCTGATTGGCTGGCTCAAAGCAGGCATTTGTGATCTCAGCCACTGAGAGCTGCTCATGGTACGCCTTTTCGGCAGAGATGACGGGGGCATAGGTGGCCAGAGGGAAGTGGATACGGGGATATGGCACCAAGTTGGTCTGGAACTCTGTCAGATCAACATTAAGGGCACCATCGAAACGAAGGGAAGCAGTGATGGAGGACACGATCTGACTGATCAACCTGTTCAGGTTGGTGTAAGTGGGACGCTCAATATCGAGGTTTCTACGGCAGATATCGTAGATGGCCTCATTGTCCACCATGAAGGCACAGTCTGAGTGCTCCAGGGTGGTGTGGGTGGTCAGGATGGAGTTGTAGGGCTCCACCACAGCAGTGGACACCTGTGGAGCTGGGTAGATTGAGAACTCCAGCTTGGACTTCTTGCCGTAGTCGACAGACAGACGCTCCATCAGCAGGGAGGTGAAACCAGAGCCTGTGCCCCCTCCAAAGCTGTGGAAGACCAGGAAGCCCTGAAGACCTGTGCACTGGTCAGCCTGAGGACAGAAAGAGATTAATTAATTCATACGATATTCTTAGCCCATATAATGCAGGGTGTTTCTAACAAAGACTACAGTTCTCTATGTGACAGGTTTGATGGGATATCTTTTGTTGTGATTTGGCTTTGTATGAATGAAAATGTATAGAGTTGATTGATTGATTCTAGAGAAATATGGAGTGGATTCCATTCTATGTCCAGTTACCCACCAGTTTGCGGATCCTGTCCAGCACCAGGTCGATGATCTCTTTGCCGATGGTGTAGTGTCCACGGGCGTAGTTGTTGGCAGCATCCTCCTTGCCGGTGATCAGCTGCTCAGGGTGGAACAGCTGGCGGTAGGTTCCAGTGCGCACTTCGTCTAAGGAGACAGGTTCATTTAGAAATGACTTGATGGTTTGACTAAATTAAATGAATGAATTTTATGAGAATTTACCAATGACAGTGGGCTCCAGGTCCACAAAAACAGCTCTGGGGACGTGTTTTCCAGCACCAGTCTCGCTGAAGAAGGTGTTGAAGGAATCATCCCCTCCTCCAATGGCTTTGTCACTGGGCATCTGTCCGTCCGGCTGGATCCCATGTTCCAGGCAGTAGAGCTCCCAGCAGGCATTGCCAATTTGGACTCCAGCCTGACCGACGTGGATGGAGATGCACTCACGCTGGTGGACAGACAAAGAAGATTTGGATTAGAGGAGTTGAACCTTGAACCTTGAACTCCTAATAAGGAAAAGAGATTTTCCAGGACCGCTGCTAATTAAAACGGAGGAATAGAAAAGATTTGTCAGGGCACGAATTAAAGCCTTCCTGACTTTGATGCCAAATTCACTCAAATACCCTTTTTCTTGGAACAATCCTTGAATGATGCTCGAGGAAACTGCAGATCACAGCGTATCAATTCACCAGTTTATGTCCGGAGAACGCAGTTCCAATTGAGGTTTAGTAAAATGACTAGTACAGGAGCCCATCCTTTTTTCTGCTGCGACACAAGACTGTGTGTCTATTGCGCATGGGATTACTGGAGGGAGAGAGGATTATCTAGGTCATACACATTGCCGTGTGCTGTCTCTTTAAAACGCCTCATTTTCACAAAGGAATTTCCACCCTAATTAATTTATTTCTAGTATATATTAAAAAGATATGCATATCTGGTGGTCTCTTTCATCAAGCACTGAAAGACATTCAGATGGATATTTAATTTTCAGATTAAATAATCTCTTGTAAAGGGATCATCACTGACTGATGACATACTTATATAACAGATTATAAATGTACATTGATATGAAGGCTACATGGGCACAGGAATTCACGTAGACAAACTGGTTAATTAGCATGAAACCAGTGCTCACAGTGGTGTCTAAGCTCTTTTACAAGAGCTATGTGGGAGAGGATTAAGGGTTTCTCGAGCAGGTATGCATCACACCACGTGAAAACCTACATTTTTGTATTTAAAAAGAAATACAAGCAAAATGAGTGAATTGATAGCCCCTATAGGCTGCAGAATAAAACGAGACACAAAAGGATAACGTTGGATACACCTTACAAGAACGACCTACGCCCTTTGGTTCTCTCTTTGAATATAGGTCAGGCTGCGCGTCTGGAAATAAAATGGTATACATTTCATATAATGTCGCACTTACCATGATGGCTTGTCAATATTATGCAATGTAATGTGACAAGCTTGAGTGAGGTGCGTTCAGGTCTGAGATGAGCGGCGTCTGAAGCGGTTCTGCTGGAGCATCACAGTCTGCCTCCTCAGGACGACAGGTGAAGTGCGCACACACAAAACAAAATAGCATCACCCCTCCCCCTCCTGCAGACAGCACGCAGTAACTGTTTCACATCCAGGGCAGCCACCTACCCTTTATATAAAAAACTACGTAATATGGGCTACACGCTTATGTCATAAAATAGAGCCTATTATAACAACACATATACATAACATAATATATACGCTATTATCATACAGATGCCTGAATATAGTAAAAACAAAAAAAGGGAAGCCTAAGTGGTTGAGCTGGATCTTATTTTTGGGTAATCAGAAGCACTGTGGGAAGAACAGTTGTAATGCTTGTAGTCCATTACAGTCTGATTTATGACTATTTTAAAATATGACGTCATATGTCGTGATTTTGACTTCATGTCATAATTTTATTTTTTATGACATTTCAACCCAAACATCTGACTGACTGTCCCAAACAATAACCTCAAATAATATTAATATCAAATAATTCTAACATGTATGACGTCACTTAAAAGCTAGGCTACTATATCATACTTTATTTATCAAGAGTAGCCTGCTGTAAGATGTTCTCTTATTTAACTAAAGCTGCTTGGATAAGTAAAGTGGAAAACACAATATTTGCTATCAGAATGTGGTGGTATAGAAGTATGAAATATAGTAAAAAAAAATACTCAAGAAATGTACAAAACCCCTTATTTATACTCATGGTACTATAGGAGGCTAAATGTACTATAGGCCTATCTGCTATTTGGTAGTAAAATGTATTTATTCCTGTATGTCATTTTCTGTTTATTTGACAGAGAAAGATGTAAACTTGATGTAAAAATGCAACGAAGTTAGCAATTTAGCAAAGGTGCTAATTGTTTTCAAGAGTGGGATGGTAGGCTAATTATTAATTTTTGCTTGTTTTAGGCTATACTGTGCTTGTAATCTTGACGGCGTTGGAAATGAATGAAACCTCAATGCATTTTCGACAATAATTAAAGGTTTGGGATGAAATGAAATAGCCTTATTTCTCATGTTTTTTACTTACTATAAATAATAATCATATGAATCGACTTGTTTTCTTGTCCCTCCCACCTGCTATGTTATAAACCAATGCTGCCTTCAGGGTCAGAACCATGTTGGAACTTTGTAAATCACACACAAGGCCCCTTTAGAAAAGGTTGCAAATTGGACTCAAACCTGACCTAGAGTGACGTCATTCTATTAAAATGTCCATTGACTATCAATGATGGGATGATATGTGCAATTCTCACCTGTTGGATCTGATTTTCACTTCACTTTTGCTAAAACATGTAAATTCCGAGCTTGCTTTCTTCACTTAAAGTAGCAGTAGAGACCCGTGTCACCACACAGCAACTCCATATCAAACTTATGACTATCCGCAAATATGTTTTCTTTCTTGAGGAACCTTAATATAACTCGCACTGTCATTTCTCCGTCTTACAGTGGGACAAAGGTGGACTTCTTCTCTCTGAGGGCAGGACAAAGTTTGACTCTGTGCAGCGAAAGACGAAGTGTGTGCAGAAATCCCAACAGAAAGAGTTCAGGGAGCCGCTACAATGTGCCGCCGAGCGCCGAGTTTGTTGCGAGGGTGTCGGGGATCGCCACCATGGCGAAATTACCCTTTCAGGAGACAGCAGACGGGCTTGATGCGGCATTTATAGGCGTCCCGATTGACACCGGGACCTCCAACAGACCCGGAGCCAGGTACTGAATTTGCTCTGCTTTTCAAACTGTGTAGCTTGTTGCTGCTGAACGTGCCTGCAGCAAGAGTCAATATTGAATTACACTTAAACTTGCCCAAATGTGTAACATCATTAGGCTACTATTACACCAGTTATCACCACAGCAGAATGTATAAAGGTACTTTTTAAATGCAGAGGAGTCTTATTCTCTAATTACGTTTATCATTATGACAATAATTAATTACAGCTGTGTATAAGCCTAGCTGTAACAGTAGATGTGGAAAAAGAAGATATTCAACCTCATTAAAACTGGAAATTACAACACAATCATTGTAAAGTAAAAGTCCTGCTTTTTATATTTGCAAAATACATTATTTTATTGTCCCCTACGTTCTTGAATTATGGTGACAAATTTAATTTGTTTAATCCTTATATGTATAGAGAAGTACATAACAGTTCAACCATTTAGTGAATTAAATAATTAGAAGCAGCCTCTTGTAAAAAAAAAAGAGAGTGAAAGTCCTGTACACCTGCATTATTCCTACCAGCCAGCAGGGGGCGGCTCTGATGGTTGCGAAAGAGGTCAGACTGAATTGAAGTCCACCAGATATTGACCCAACTTCCTGCCTGGTTTATGACCTCAATTAAACTTTCCCCAGTGAGTTTATGGACCTGCTTGCTAGTTGAATGTCTCCTTTACAACACTGCATTCATAGCTTTATCTACTTTATAAACCTTGTTTGTAGATGAGTCTTCGAAATCCACAAATATACAACAACACACGCAGGAAGAAGGAAGACAGCACTGTGTGAAAATCCATATGTGCATTAAGAACACAAACTTTAAAGTAAATATACAGCTTGAACTTTAATGTGCTAGGATCTTTAAAACTATACCAGTATATTTCATTTATCGTAGGTTTTTGAGTAAAACTCTTAGGCTGAAATAATATTATGGTAGATGAGATACGTGGATTAAAAAGTACAGTATCTCTGGGAAATGTAGTGCAGTGTCATGAACAAGCTTTGAAGAACTTATGTTAAGTACGGGCACATTAACACTGAACAAAAAATCCCACCCTGCTTTCGTTTAACGTTCAAATCTATCACTCATCAGGAATCTTTGCAGCGGGAAAAGTTTAAATAAATTCCACTTATTCCCTCCTCCTCTGCAGGTTTGGTCCCAGACAGATCAGAGTGGAGTCTGCCCTGCTGAGAGCGTACAACAGCGGCACCAGGGCAGCACCGTACGAGTCTCTCATGGTGGCTGACATCGGGGACGTCAATGTGAACGTTTACGACCTGAAGGACACCTGCAGACGCATCAGGGAGGCCTACAGGAAGATCCTGGCTACTGGATGTATTCCTCTGACCATGGGTAAAAAAAACACAAGTAGTTTTTCAGATTGTTTAGGCAGATTGTCAAGTATTTTATCATGATTAAAGACAGCTCTGCAATGCTGACTATGTGTAATTAATATCATTTAGCTGAAGCTTGACTGTGATTAAAGTTCAGACACTAAGGAGTTTCTGATGTCTGCAGGTGGCGATCACACAATTGCATATCCGATCCTGCAGGCTGTTGCTGAGAAGTAAGAAGTCCATGCATCATTGACTGTTGCTGTGCATTATATGTTTGATAATTACTGTATATGTCTGATCAGATATCTTTATTGAATTCTCAGAGGCAAGGATAGATGTGACTCTGACCTTGTTCCTAAAGTGACAATCGTTTACACAAAAGGACAGCAAGTTAGATTCTTTTCTCATAATCAGTTTGTGTTTGTTATTTTAGGAATCATTTAACAAGTTTCATTAGAAAGAACTTCAGTATGTGTAGTAAGTTTACAAAAAAGACAGAAGTCCAAATATGGCCACTGCAAATTCTAAAAGCTCAAAAAGAGGTCTGCAGATTTCTTTCTTTTCTGTTTCGACAAACATTATAAAAAAAGAAGAAGCTGAAATTCCTCACAAGTAAAATATGACCGGACCAAGTTTGTGGCATTTTTTGTGATAAAACAAGTGACATGATTTGTCAGTTTCAAATGTGATGTTTGTTGTCTTTAGTTGATAGATTTACTGTTTTAAGTATGAATTTCTGACCTTGAACGGGTGTTGTTGTATAGTTTTAGTTTAGTTTATTTTCAACATGCCATTTACTAAACGGTGCCCAGCCCACAAGGGGATTACAAGACACTGACAAACATAAGAAACAAGAGCAGTTGATGACAGATATATAAATGTTACTGTGTTTTTGCAGAATGATTTTGCTGCATGATTTTCTCTCAGGCTTTTTGCATGACTGTGTGTTATTTGCAGACTACGCTAAACAATCAAACAAAACCTTGGAGCTTAGACCAAAATTCAAATATCTGAGAAATATTTCTCATGTCTCAATAAGTGTATTCTCTAATGATTTGTCAGGCACGGCCCAGTGGGTCTGATCCATGTGGATGCTCATGCGGACACCAGTGATGTGGTCTTGGGCGAGAAGATTGGACATGGGACTCCATTCAGACGTTGTGTGGAGGAGGGACTGCTGGACTGTAAGAGAGTAGTCCAGATCGGCCTGCGAGGTTCAGGCTACTCTCCTGATTCATACGAATGGAGCCGAGCACAGGTACCTCTACTTCAATATTAAGTGTGATGTTATTTACATGAGGAAGAAACTCAGGATGAATGCTGTTCTTTATTTCATTATGTTTGTCTACAGATTGAGTGAAAATACATCAGAGAATATCCAGTTCTCATGTACAGTACTTCAAGAAACCTCATTTTTCCCCTCACAGGTTCTGACTGGAGATTAGGCATGAAAACATGAACGTAGGGCAGCAACATCTAAATGTTTAGGAAGAAAAAGGTGGAGGAAAACTTAAAACCAAAAAACATTGGAATAAATGATCAGGTCGAGGCACTCAGGATGCTTTGAAAAGTATAAAAGGCCTTTGATTCATCGGGCTAGAAACATTTAAAATACAACGTGTATCGGCTTGCCCCTTCTTCAGGATGTAGTGACCATATACTGTATACAACTGTTATTTATAGTCTATGGTATCGACACACTTAGACGAGGAGAGCGAGTATTGCTGCAGTCACCCCACAGGTGTGCACGCGTGAATGCATGCAACACTTTTTCTGGCCTCTAGGGGTATAACACAATCAGTGCATCAGATACATCCTGAGTTCCTGGACCTGGATCATTTATACCACATCTTTTTGTTTTCCTCCACTTTTTTTTTTTTTTTAACAAGTAGTCCCTTCCATGAGCACCGGTGGTTTGTGGGATACCAGAGCCGCTCCTATTGTCTCACTTTTTACCATATAAATGTTTAGATTGTTGAATAATCTGTTAATCATTCGTTGAATTGATAAATAACTGTAAAGTCAATGAAGGCTTCTTACAGTGCCTTGCTTTACCTTATAACCGTCGTCAACCAATGATATAACATTTACCAAAATATGCAAGCCAAGGCAAGTTTATTTATATAGCACATTTCAACAAGGCAATTCAAAGTGCCTCACACAAGACATCAAAAGCATCATGACAGAGGAAAAAAGAAACATTCAAATAGAGAATTAGTTGGATGTGATGCAAAAGAAAAACCTTGAATCTTAACATTTTAGAATCTGGAACCAGCTTATTTTGGTGATTTTTTTTGTTCAGGGTTTCCGTGTGGTACAAGTGGAGGAGTGCTGGTTCAAATCTCTGGCTCCTCTGATGGCTGAGGTCAGGGCTCAGATGGGCAGCGGTCCAGTTTACCTCAGTTTTGACATTGATGCTCTGGACCCTGGATTTGCCCCTGGAACTGGCACACCGGAGATAGCAGGCCTCACTCCCATACAGGTAAACAGGCAGACTAACAGACTTAAATCCTTTGAGCCTCTTTGCACATAAAAGGACAACACAACCATATATTTTATGTACCATGTAAAGAATTGAACATCAACTACTGGTTCTCTTACGAACAACAGAGTTTTCTGTATTTATCCCCTATGTAACAATACTGATGTATCTTTGATTTGATTGGTCTTAGGGGGTTGAGATTATTCGAGGCTGCCGTGGTCTAAACCTTGTTGGATGTGATCTAGTGGAGGTGTCTCCACCCTATGACACCACAGGTACTCCACACTTTATTTCAGTCACATTTCTTTATTTTCTCAGTACAGTCATTATTTTAATGTACATATTTTCTGCTTGACAGGGAACACTGCACTGACTGGAGCCAATCTCCTTTTCGAGATGTTGTGCGTCCTCCCAAAGATCAAATATTACTGATCAGACCAAACAGAACTGAACTGGAAGCTTTTTAACAATGTTCTCAACAAGTCCCCGCCCAGTTGAGAAGGCTGTCCTGCAGAATACACCATTATTGATTCAGCAACATCAATCGACTCAAATGTTTACAACCATCATAAGGATAAATCCACTATTAAAGACCAATTCAAACATACAACTGTTGCTAATTATATGTTATATTTCATAAACTGATATCTATCATTATGGTTTGTGTTTAAAGAAATAAAGGAATACACTATTCACAGGTTTTACTTGTCCCTCGTGTGTTATGACTGATTTCAGAAACTGTTTGTAGAGGAAAATAAACGCACACAATGAAACAAAATGTCTCCAACATTTTTATTTTTAAATAATAGTATCGGGTATCTGTGGAGGATCAGAAGAAGTGAAGCAATTCTATGCTATATTTTCTGAACTAAATACACAAGATGTATATATACAAAGGAAAAAAAGGGTCCTTGAACACTGTTTGGAGCTAAAAAGCTACCAGGAGAGTTACGGTTTCACTGCGGCGGGCCCACCACCATAACTTCTCACGTAACATTTTATCTTCAAACAGGGACGAAATGTTCCTCTGAGGACAGTTTGTGTAGAGTTATGAACATATGCCACATAATCTGTACACTTCTCTAACTTTCACATTTCTCTACCAAAACTCCAGAGTGCACCTTTAACGTAAGTCAGATTTATAGCCTAAATAACAATCCTGCTAATGTGTGATGACTCACTCACTAACTCAGTATTGTGCCTGGTTTAATCTACACCGGTCGTCTGTCTGACAGCGGTGTAGCGCAAGTAAATCAAACGTACCCATAACTTCTCCCTCCACGTGCGCTTTTAACTGGACCAATCACCGCAGGCAAAGATGTAAACAAGGAAGTAGCTGGTTCAGCCTCGCGCGTTTTCAAAGGAATGAAAACCGAAATTTTATTAACATTTGCACATGAAGAAAGAATAGTTTCACTCTCACCAATAAGTGGAAATACTGTGTTGACTTAAGGACAACGGTTGACTGACATGGTAAATTATTTAATTAGCTCATTTTAATAATTAATTTAAAGTTTTACTGTGATTGAAGTGTTCTTTGGTTGCCCTCTTCAAAAATATGGATTAAAAAAATGTCAGCGATTTCATTGCACTGATACACATCTGCCTACTATGTTGCCCATCTTAACATTTTAATGCTATTTGAATATTTATGCTTTGTCTTTGAAGGAAGTCTTTCCGTAGTGTCATCTTCAGCCCCCCATTTGCATAGAAAGCCAAATCAAAAATATCAAAAATATAATGTAAAAATATTTAAAAAAAGGACCTATATTCCATGTCAAGCGGTCCTCAAATGAAACCATCACATGAATACATGGATTCTAGTCACATTAACCACATTTTTTAATAACTCTTGTAACGTTGTGTACTTTAAAAGGGTGAGAAAACATATATTCAAAAAATTGACCAATTCTGACAGATAATGCCCTTCACCAGAAAGTCACTATATTCAGTTTCTTTAATATTCTGTCCAGTGTGGAAAGGAAATAGAAACATTTTTCCTTGTAATACAAACTGTGTAAAGTATTGATAAATGAAGTTCATGTGAACGAGGTATGCATTTGATTATAGTGTTGATACTTCTTTAACATTTTGACAAATTGCTCTTTTTGTTAAAGCACCGGTGACCAAAGACCCGAGGCCCAAACACAACTGGAGAATATTTAGGTAAGCACACTTATTTAAAAAAATGTTTTATAAACAAACAATGAACAGAAAGACAAATATTGTTGTGAAAGACCAGATCTGTATTGCTGCACAGTGAACTGTCCGCTACACCTTAAAAAGGATTGTCTCAACATGACTTCTCTGTGTTTATAACATCTCATTGTACTGCATAAAAGAAAAGTCTTTCACAGTCCTCAATGACGGCCATGAAAAGAACCATACATAATAAACACATTTTGTATAACTTACTTTACCAGGAGCGTTTCAAAGTCCATGTCATCATATCTTATTCATAACGAATGAGGCTGCAGTACAAACCGAGGGCCTGTTCTTAAAAAGAATTGGGTATTTATTGAGCAGGAAAGGTGAATCACTGTGAAGCTGGCCTCTGCTAAGTGAAGCATTGAGTGTTCTCAGCTTGACAAATGTTAGGGACTCAAAGTGATCTGGCCCACATGGGGAACATTTGTTGAAGACATTTGCATTTGTCCTTGAATAAAAACAGGCGTGTTCTGTGATGATGAGGTTATGCCATCCATTTTTTATTTAAGCCTTCAGTTTATCCTTTCTTTTAACTGCAATGATAAAGCTATTTTGGTCTTGGGTGTAATTCTCTTTATCTCCATTAGAGGGCACTTTATGCTCAAATAACTTATTTATGACAAGTGAGGTTTATTTTTCTGGTGGTGTCACCACAGTTATTTTTTAAAACCTAAATAAGGGTCTCAGACTCTCAGTGACGGGAGCTTTCCATGAGAATAAGAAGGTTTTAATTTGATAAATCATTGATTGCCGCAAAACTATGTTTAGTATGGAAGTTGGTCTGGTAGCTGGAGAGGTGCCAGGGCACTTCCAGAGCACATGTCCACAGGTCCTGTTTGTGCATGTGTGTATTTCAGGTCTATGTGTGTGAGAAGCATGTCTCTCAATAACAGAGTGTAAAAACTAGAATTTCCCTCAGGGATGAATTCAAATTCAAAATTCCAATTACGCATTGCCACTCAGGACTTTAATAGATATGTGTCTTAAGGGCATTAAAAGTGAATCACTGATATGGAGCAGGTTTATAGCCCAGAGAAAACAAACAGATATTAGGTCTGGTCTTCCCTCAAGAACCCTGCTGTATTGATTCGGAACATTCTTTCCCCATTTCTTCTAAAAGTGTACTACCAGTTATTGAACGCCCATTTGATAAGGTATCAATTTGTATGTGTATAGAGGCTGCACGTGTTCCATCCTAAGACGGACAATGAGATCCTCTCTTTCTCAAGCTCTATCTCTTTCTCTCTGCCTTTCTCAAGTTCAAATCCAGATGAGTCATACGACCTAATAGGCTTGTATTTGTTATTTACAGGATGAATCAAAGTAACATCCCCCGATGCCACAGATGTTGCGGAAGAAGTGCGCGTCCCAATTCAACGCGTTTAAAACTAAAACTTCTACTCCTTGCTTCATCCAGGCTTTTGATAGAGGTAGTTAACACAAAGCTTACTGCTAAATAAAACATCATAGTGCCTGTTTAAAAGGCTGGTCCTTCTTACAAGATTTAAAAAATGATATGGGCAACTAAAGGAGTGTGAATGGGAACATGTGTTTTGAAATAAGTTTGTCCTTGAATAGAAAGAGACATATGTTCCCAGCTGTCCCCTCGTGAGGTTACCCTATCTGCTGGAGGATCTCAGAGCCATGCAGCTCACCCTGGCTGACATTTTTCTGTCCTGTAAAACACTTTGTCTGGTGTATTTAAATATTTTTATGCAGATTTTGAATTACTACATCTGTGTTAGATTTGGTCAATGACAGCACAGTCTTTAGGCTGAAGTCACAGCTATAGATGTTCTTGGCTTGATGAGCTTGTATTTGTAATGCCTCTTTGATTTTGTTACAAACAGGCTGCGTGTCTTGTAGCGACAGTCAGTCTCCGTTTCAGCCAAGACACATGACTCTATCCTTTGGGGAATGACTTGATTACATGTTGACAATAAGAAGATTCTCTTATTATACCAACAAAATACCTAAAGCCGTTTAAAATTCTCTTGGTCACTCAGTCCTTTCTATTTTAAACACCAGATTATTGTCTGAGCTCATCCTCTGGTAAGAAAGTCTCTTAAAATGCTGCTAAAGGCACATCACAGATATTGCCTGGTTCCTCGTTCCCTTTGCAGATGTAAGCTGGATTTTCACCACAGGAACTTTCCTCTGAGACGAGGAGGACCCATTCAAGGAACTCAGTGTGTTTTTGCTGCAGGGTCCACAGTTGAATACAATTCTGAGGACATTATTTTTTAAGGTGTAGGTGGGTGTGGGAGTCAGGAGGCAGGACATGACGTAAAAAGGGAGACGCAGAAATGGCAGCACCAAGCAACGTTGTCCGACGCTATTATTACAGTTGTTGCCTTTGTATCAGTGCTACTTGTAGTTGGGTGCATTCACAGTATTTATGAATGAGTGGGAAAGCAGATACTTGCAAAAGGAAAAGAATAGGATGCAGCTTCACTACGACGTCACTGGTCGCTCACTGATCACGTGATGGAAAAATCATCGCTCGCTCGCAATGAATTTTCCTGATTATTACCTTCTGCATTCAAACATTGGATCACTCCAACTTCACATGAAAATTTTACTATAGGGTTAGCAGAAAGAATTCCGGGTAAAGTCAGGGTGAAATATCAGTTGTTTGCATTCACACATGCAGCTAGCCCGGACAATTTCAGGAAATTTCAGGAGTTTTTTGCATGTGTGAACACACCACATGTGTCATAATGGATAGATAATGTTAAGTAACTGTAAAAACCTTGTGTTAGTCTTTGTGTCTGACACAGTAAGTTCCCAATTTAAATGAGCAAATAATAATAAAAATGTTAAATGTGTATTTTGCAAAGTCTCCATTGAAAGCCTCTAACTTCTCATTTTAGATGTGTATCAGAGTTGAAGGGCGGTGACCCTCACTGAGAGCGGAAACGGTTCATTTTATTTGGCTGATCAGTCGTCCATTGTCACAGCTGTTCCCTACAGCTGCACAGTCCAGCTCCCGTTGGCTTAACACACCGTGCTACGTTAAATTTAATAGACAGTGCCGGCCGGGGCTGGAGTGAGTCGTCTGACATCTTCAACAACAGACCTCAGGTCTGAATGTAATCATGTGTGCCGAGTGCAAACACATCAACAACACGAGTGGGAGTCATCAGATTTGAATCAAAGGTCGCTGCTAAACTTACAGTAATGAATGACTGTCCGTGTCCTAGCGGGATAAAGTCGTCTCTCAGAATGGACATAAAACATTTAGATAAAGCTGACATTACTAGTTTACCTGCTGTGTAAACATTAGCATTAATAATTAGCCACTGGGCATGTGATTCTGTAAGGAAGCTGAAAAGTACTGGACTCTACACTAAACACCAATAGATGGTGTTGATGAGTCACAGAGCGGAGGATGCAGAAGTTTCCTCTGCATTTTGTTGAAGGGCACTTTGGTTTCAGGACCTATAATAATGTTTTAACTAAACATGTCGGACACAAATTTTCCACTTCTTTTCTGCTGACAGGATGCGAGGGAGGAGTCCTTAAATCACATCACTGCGGTCAGTGAGATGCTTCCAGTGTGTATTCACGGTCAAAGAGCAGAAATGATCTCTCTGCGGTATTCAAGAGGAGTCTAAAGAGCACTGGAACAAACGTCTGCTCGAAGGACTTGTGATTCAGTCTCAGCCTCTCCCTTTGTGTTTATTCGATCTGACATGGACATAGCAACCAATAGAAGCCACTTTTTTATATTTGTAGAGAAACAGTAAATTACTTTATCTGTCAAAAGAAGGCTGGATATACAAGGTGAAAATATGACAAAATGAAAACATTAAGAATACAATACCTGTATGAATACAATAAGGTATTACAACAGTTATATTGTTTCTCAAGCCACGATTAAGCAAATCGATTGAAGCTAATGAAATGGCGTTTCATTTTTTACTACTTAGCATTTTTCAACGTTTTTCTCCTATAACAGACAGGGCGTACTGTCCAATCAGGGTCTTGCACATCACAATGCAAAAGTCACTTTAAAGACTTAAAAAGAAAAAGAAGGTCAAAGGTGAAATAAAATAATGATTATTTGACATCCTACAGCTGTCGTTCTCAAAAATGAACGAGAGATTTTGGTGGCAAACGTCATTTTTCTTCCTTTCTCTTTCATCGATCTTTAAAAATCTCCCTGAGATTTATGTTGCATACCTTGCGAAGGTTTCTCCTCAAAAAATTCCTGATTATTATCTGCTGCATTCAAACATTGACTCACTCCAACGTCACATAAACATTTTACTATAGGGCTAAGTCAGGGTTGCATTCACACATGCAGATTGCCCTGAAAATGTTTAGGACATTTCAGGAGTTTTGTGGATGTGTGAACACACCACATGTGTCATATTGGATAGATTATGTTTACTAACTATAAAAACCTCAGGTTAGTCTTTGTGCCTGACACAGTAAGTTCCCATTTGAAATGAGAAGAACAGTAGTAGAATCTACCTGAGATTGAAGTTGCATCCCTTGCAATGGTTTCTGCTGACGGGAAAAGGATTAAAAAAACTGTCATCCTGCTTCTCTTAAAAAGTCAAACATTTCCCTCACTGTGAATCTTAACCATGAAAAATGTAAACAAAGGCTGTGACTGCAGTGCGCTATCAATCACCTCGCCTGAAGCATACAGTACCTGCCAGTAATTACAGGCATTAAGAATAAGTATTTAAAAAGAATCAATCTTCTTCCTTATGCTCTGCTTTTTAAGGTTTATTTTTGACATGCTGGAAAGGAGCCACAGGTCGGATTCAAACCTGGGCCGCCTGCTTGTAGGACTTCAGCCTCTGTTCATTGGGTGCACACTACATAACCACTGGCTACCAACACCCCAAGGCATCAGTATTTTAATTCCATTCTTTTCCATAACCAGCAAAAAACATCTGGTGTGCCGTTATTGGACAACACATTTGCATATTTTAATAAGAAACAAGTAGTAAATGTATTTAAAAGATTTTTTTTACTTAGTTCTTGAACCTCTTATTTCCGACAAACATTGCTGTGTAATGTAATTAGTTTGTGAGAATGCAAATCTCACAATAGCTTCACAACATACCAACCAGCATGATAAGCCCAATCTGTTCATCTCTCCTTTTAGCCTAGTTTGGTGAACACATGAGAACAGCTCCTCTCTATTTTTATTCAGGGTTCAGCTTTTAATTGGAAACAGCTGTTCTCACAAATCTCTCTGTTACAGTATGATGTTAACAATACTTACATGAATGAACAGACACACAGTCCTGCTCACAGATCCTCATGTCAGTAATTTAAAAACATTTCACTCTTTGGTTTATGCTTATGGCATGTCGGGGATGGTAAGGCAACACAGGGACTTTCATTGCGTTTCCTTTTTTTCCTCATTTTAGTTCTTGTTGTAACACACGTTATGACTCCAGTAGGGGGCGCTTAATGCTAAAGTATGCAATACTTAGCCACACAGATCCCTTTTAGTTAAGTTTCAAACAGCAGTTCTATCTTCTACCAAAACAACCTTAGTGTTTGAATGTCCAGGAGCTTCAGTAATACTTTTATTCGACATTAATTAGGTGAAGTGTAGAGTGCAGCTGAACTACATCTCAGTTAGGACTTTGAAAATATTTGACCTGAGGGCACGAAAAGGAAACAAAAGACATAGGTGGGTATAAATGAAAATGACAACTTCCAGTCTCCTTTGTTAACTTTAAAAAAAATAAATAAAAGGTAATGTCACTGCTTTATTCGTGTGATGTGTATGTCAGAAAAATTGGGCCATTTTACAACCCCATTATAAACCTCTATAATAAAGTCCCTGCAGAAGAAGGATTATTATAATACGAGGCTGTTATATAGGTAACTGTTCACATCATATCTAAGATTCAAATGTTCTTTAATATGATCAATACAATGCTTCAAGAAAACACAACAGACACATGACCATTTAAAACAAGACACAAACAAACAAAAACATACTCAATGATTATTATTGTTTAATATACTATTCTTAAAAAAACATTTTTATATGTATGCATCATTTCTTCCATGTGTGTGACCTGCTGTGATGTAATCCTTGTATTGTCGTCCCGGTGTTGTTTTTAGCCTTCATCTATTTCATGTGTTTTGATATGGACCTATGGGTCTGAAATAAAGCGTATAAATAAAGTAGGCAACATTACAGAGAGAAGTATCGTCTTCTCCTTCACTCGTAGAGTTAGATAGCTTTCCAATGTTCATATAATCATATATGATTCTATATTATATGCATCAAAATGAATGACTTATTAAAGGTATAAGGCTTCATTGCTGCTGCATACTTTTACTTAATTCAAACTTCTTAGTACTTCATTTCGTTTGGAAACTGTTTAAGAAGTACCACAGACGGACTTTTTTGTCCTTACGTGGATTCTGTAGGCTATAGCTCCACGAAAGCATCATTTCCTCCGGCCTCGACGCACGTGAGCAGTGCGTGGTCGTGTAAAAAGCTAACGCGGGTCTACGAGGTGGCGTCTCCCCCGCACAGGGATTATCTGTCTTCTCTTTCAGCACTCCCTGAATTCCATTCCGCCTTTTACTTTTCCTGCAGCGCTCTCTCTCTCTCTCTCTCTCTCTCTCTCTCTCTCTCCCTCTCTCTCCCCCTCCTCTGTCCCAGCTCAGGACTTCCCAGTGACTTTGCAAGACTGCACTTCGCACACAAGTCCCAACTTTCCGTGTGCACGAGCGAGGAGGCAAAAGTGTGGAGTCTCTTTCAAATAAAACAAACAAACAAACAAGCGCGTAAAAATAGGATCCTTTTTTTTAACCTGTTGATGAAGTCCCACCGGGTGTGGGGCGCAGAGGAGCAGCAGTCCGGGTTTCTTCACAGAGAAAAAAAAAGTCTGAAAAAAGGTGCACCACTCCACTGAAGGACCTCGGGTTTTTTTCCTTTCTCCCCAGCAATCTGCAGCCTGTGCTGGGTTGGTGGAAAATGGGCACTCCGACCACTTCGATCTGTGGACTTATCTTCTGTTTGATACTCACATGCCAGCTTGTTACTGTAAGTGAGCTCAACTTCACTCTTTCTCTTCACTTTTTTCACCCTCCACTGTGGATTGTATGTTTCATTCACGCAGAGAACTCTCCTATGAAGATGTTCAAACTCTCAGGGGTCAGGTCAAAGTAACAAATCAGTGATTTTTATGTCCTATTAAAGGCAGAAAAAAGCGAGGCATGTGTTGATGGTTGCTATTTATGTTCAGTAAATAGTGTGGTGGTGCCTGTGCAGGGCTGCTCGCATGCATGTGGGCTGTTTAAATGATTCTCTGCTCACTCTGTCACATCAGCATGTACCGTCAAGATGCTTTTAAAAGTAATCTGACAAACTAGAAGCTGCTGTTGAGTGAAGCTGGGCTAAGTTTGTCCATAGATACAAGCTATTCATAGTCTCTCTGGAGTCCTCAACTCCTGAAACCTCCTCAAACTCAGTCAGGCTGCACTTTGCGTTGCCTACACTGACTACGCATGGAGTTGATTTTACATGTGATATTGTGAGTGTATAATGTGTGTAAGAAAAGTGGCTTTTACAGGAGTGTTTCTCAGTAGTGTCCTGAAACAGTTGAACTGACTTATCTTCTTTGTCTTCCTTATTAATGACAAGGTTTTAAAAATCCTTTAATGTGCAAAAAAAGGCTTTAGGAGTACTTAATAAGAAAAGAAAGACAAAGTGCACTGTCCCCTCAAACAAAACACTTTTTGACACTGCACCTAAAATGGATTTTTTTCTTTATGAATGTTTTATTCATTCAAACTTCACTATTTTAATATGTTCTGTAGAACTACTGATTACACTTATTATTTTATTGGTTTGAAACTTTGGCTTCTAAAATGCGCAAGACAAGTTTCTGTATCCAAGATTTGGTCTTCAAATTGCCAATGTTGTCAAACCAGTAGCCAAATATTTGATAATATTGAATTCACAATTAAGAGAGAAGCTGCACGTCTTCACATTTTAGAAGTTGGACTCGTAAAATGTTTTGCATTTTGCATTATAAATGATTGTAATGAACTAGCTTTGTGTTGATGAAACAAAGGCTGTAATGGGTTCAACTATGGTGCACTACTGGTATTTTTTCCAGCATAATAAATGACATACCAGTCTTATATACTTTTAACCGGCTATATGGGAGGTGTGAATCATATAGAGGATGAGCATCGCCTTGCTGCTGAGAATAGATGCCCCCCCCACCGCCCTTCTCCACCCTCTCAAAATCCCGTCTGCTCTCTCACCTTTGTGCCCTCTAATAAACAGAGCTGTCATGGTTGAGATATCTGTGACTCCTCTGTGTTGATTTGATCTGAAGGGGAGCTTTTTTTTTTTTTTTTTTTTGAATGATGGGACATCACTGCGGCGGCTAGCAGACATAAATCTTACACCTGCCGGATAGAAGAGGATATGAGCTGTGATATTCCAGACGTTTGAAAAGCGTTATGCTGATGACTCTAAGGTATATTTAACATCCCGCGGTGACATGCGATGGAGTGCCATGCCTTCTTCTGTGGATGAAAATGATCTATAACTTTGTGTCAGGTCACAAAGTTTGAATAAAAGTTCATCTAGTCCGCGTTATTTTTCAGTAAATCTAGTTCTGCTCGAGGTCTCTGTCTGTTAAAAGGTTGTTTTTCTCAGAATATCTGTTGGGGGAATGCTTGCTCTATTTATCAAAGTTGTGAAGTATTTTTGATACTTATATTTACTTTACTTCGATACGTGTTTCAAAGGTGTTCATTGGATAGGACAGCTGAAGAGAGACAGGAAATGTTGGGAGGAGAGAGTGGGGGATAACATGCAGCAAAGGGTCGAGACCAGATTCGAACTCACAGCCGCTGGGACGAGGACTAACGCCTCTGTACATGGGGCATGCATCATGACCACTTAGGCTACCAATGCCCCGATACTTGACTTAAAACATTCCAACATAGTTATTTTAATGACCAATAGTATTGAAGTATCAAAACTATAAAACAACCGACATCTATTTCAGAAGACAGGGGCATAGGAGAGGAATGAAGACATCCAAAATAGCAGGCAAACTCCTTCACACTGTCGCACGCCAAAGTGATGCCAATGTATCTGTGCAAGTTAGACGGTCTGCAGGAGTTCACCTGCAATTTTTGATAATTGAAATCAAGAAATTACCCAACATTGGGTGCTATAGGAATTCTATTTTTGTTGCCATGGTATCAAATCGGGTATAGATATAGTTAGATTTTTATCAAAGTTTAAAATTCTGGTATCATGACAACCCTAGTTTGCTCATAATGGCGTAATGTTGGGTAATATTTCTTAGTACGGCAAAGACCTGCTCTTTATATGAAGTGTTGTGAGATATCTGGTGTTGTGATTTGGTGCCATATGAAAAAAAAAGGTTGGTTGATTGATCAGTTGCACCCTCAAAGACAACACTAGTTCTTTATCTTCATTCTCATCGATCCACAAAAAGCTACCCGGTCCCCAGAGAGCTACCATCCCCTGACACTAAAGGGTAAAAGGAGACGTCCTACACACTTTAACCCCAGTGTGATTGACTACCAAGCCAACAATAATACCGTAATGAAATTATCTGGAACCACAAGCATCTGTTTCTTGCATTACGACTTTGAACTACGGCAGGCGGACTGTCTCTCTTGATTCAATTACGCACACGTTCTGGTGTTACTATGGGCCCTCCTCTCACCCCCGCTGGAATGTCAGGGTCATGCGCATCAACTCAAACAATCAAAGTCAATAAAAACTCTCAGTGGGTAAGAGGTCTCAATAACAAATGAAGCCCCCATAGCCTGCTGTGAACCACCAGCATGTACAAGTGTGAGAAATGATTCAAGCCATTTTTCTTACGCCATAATATTCAATAAAACCTGGAGGAATTAAAGGACCTCTTAAAAATCTAATTTGATTGTGTTTTACACCTGAAGATGGGTTCACCTGGTCTTACTTAATCCTAAATAAGTGAGTGAGGCCACTTTGTTTTCTTGATGTATGACATCAGACCTCCGCTGATAATGTTGGCACAGAGATCTCTCCCAGTATAGACTGTCATAAGTGTCCCTTGACTTCATCGGGGGTTGCTGTGGGTTGGGGGAAGGGCGCCCTGGATTCCTATGACTCTATAGACGGAAGAGCGTGTGTCATCGGCGTAAAGATCTGTCTTTCTCTTCCATGTGTGTAACTCAACCCTTTCATTTGCTGCTAAATATTCTGCAGCGATTCATTCTGATGATGTATTGAGTCTCTGCTGGGTGATGTATCGGCTCTGCTAGGTTGTTGGTCTCTGTGTGTGGCTACCCGACTACCTGGTGTTTAATTCCCATTCAGACTCAACAAGCACCGACTCTATGGAGTTGCAAAGCACAGCAGTGCAAACACCGGCTCCACTCCACAGTTTGAACAGTAGATCAGGCCCGCCCCCCTTCCAGACCTATTCACATAATTGCCTGAAGACTGGCTCTGGTAAACATTGCATTGTTGAATTATAGCCCCAGGAGAGAGGCCATCCTGGCTGAAGGGAAAATGCTGCACAGAAGTGGCTCGCCCCCTCCTCAAGCACATTGGCACATATGGAGCGCAGGCCGGCGGGCTGGCATTTGTTGACTCTGCAGTGAGGTGTGACTCAGGCCGGTACAGGGGTCAGAGAGGTGAACCTGACTCTGTTTCTCAGTTCAGCAGGGGCTCCTTGTGATTTATTCAAAGCCAAGTTTAGCTCCCACTGCAAACTCTTCACTTTTAAATTGTGCGTGTAGTTGCGCATGCTGCTCTGTTTTCAGTAATCTCACTTCTTGACGTCATATTAAACACATTGCATGACTTTTGTGCAATGCAAGCGATTCAAAACGTTGGTAAAAGCTGTGATGTGTTAAATGAATAAAGACAAGCATTTGTTCAGCATTTTCTTCATCCTTTTTGTGGGTATTTCTATACTGCTACAATGGCTCCATTAGGTACAGATGCTGAAAATATTATTTTCAAGTTTATACTTCTTGGCCCCCCTACAGAGGAGTGAGCCTATGCTCTGTGCTGATGAAACATGTAGCTCAGTTTGTATGAAAGAGGCACACCCCATATACTTGACTCAAAGAGACTAAGCCTGGTATAAATCCTTAATGATGATGTGGTGTTGGCAGCCATTGGTTTCTATTCATTTTATGAATTAAACAACTGTCAACAGGGTGACATGTAGACATGATCACTCTGTCCGCTGTAAAAGTAACCGTGCCACATAATGCAGTGTTGGCTTTTCACATTGATTTGCATTTAACTCCCATTTCACCCAAAAAATCTGAGACTTGAAGAATGGTTTGGAAATTGGGCAGCAGAAATTCGTTGGGTATGCATATTTTTCTTTGCAACTAGCTTGAATATGCAAGAATATCGGTAGGGCCCTTTAAATGTCTATCTTTCCTTTTTCATTTTCTGATCCATTTCCTAGTTTGCAGTCCATGCCAGCCTTGCAGTATGGTGGTGTTATTAGAATGAATCCGATGCAGGGATCTTTTTGAAGGAACCATATTTTTCTGGTAACCTCAGAGATCAGAGTGATGCGTGTTCTGTGATGCAAAGCAAGAATTTAGATTGCAGAGATGCATCAAAGCCTAAAGATGAATAAAATATAGCTGGGCTTTTTTTTTCTTTTTTTTTTGTTCTCACACCAACCTTGCACAAACTTTTGTCTTCTCAGAATACACTGTGGTGCTCTGTGGCTGCAGGAGCGTTGCCCTTTCATGCCCGACTTTGCGTCCGTGTCGGACAGAAGAGCCGACTCCAAACACAGCTGCACCTCAGCTGGTACAGCAGCAGCAGCGCCTTGCATGTGCTGACATGAGCTCACATACTCCCGAGTACCGCTTTTTGTAACTAGAGTCCCACACTTTCCATTCACACCTCCTCACACGTTGATATTTCTCTTCTTGAAGCATGTAGCTGCAAATGGCTTTTGTTTCAAACAACAGCATTACAGACTTTTTTTATCCTCTTCAGATTCGTCTGAAGCTTCCGCAAAACCCAGTTTCACATCTTTATTTGAGAGAAATTGAATTGTCCTCTCTTTGATGTTTTCACAAGTTTTTTACCATCAAAGTTTTTAGATGAAATCCGCTGCTTTTTAATTTCTTCTTTGATAACCTATCAAATGGAGCAGACCTCCAAAAATTAACTATTAAATTATGCTTTCACTCTTTTCTCTTTGACCATTCTTGTTTAAAAATGACTGTGTGATCATTGAAGTGTGGAAGCTGTGCAGCCTTTAACCAAACAGGCCCAGTGTGAGCCAATAACTCACGTCCTGCAAGATGCTAAATGACTACTTATTTCTACAGTTTTCCTCTGCTAGAGGGAACCAATTTAATCCGACAGCAGTGCTGCACCATGCATTAAAGGGAAGTCCTTGCATGAATAATTCAATCAGAAAGCTGACCCCCTTTGTTGTGCGATATGTAATTGTTCATATTTAGAGGTATTAATAACAGACTAAACAAATGCCCTTTGGCCCTATCGCTAAAGTGACGCATAAATCACTTTTCATGCAATAAAGCCAACAAGAGTTCATGGTGAGGTCACAGGACGTCCTGAGGACACAACACAGACGACAACACGAGCAATAAAAAAACAGCTTATTGGCATAAAGTCTTTGTGGTAGTAAATCGTAACATTTTTTTTCTCCCTCTCCATATGTCCTGCCATTGCTTTTTCAAAGAGTTTTAGGGAGCATTTCAAAAAAGATGTGGTAATATCTATTGGAAATGGTTTATGCCACTTGTTTTCTTTAGTGAGCAGGTCTTTCATTTGACGTATTTTAACGCCAATGGTCAGACTGCTCTTCTTAAAACACTGAGCTTTAAATCTAACATGAGTCTCTGAGCCTGATAACAAGAACAAAAGACTGTAATAGATTTGTACAGCCTCTGAATTTTACCCTTCTTAAACTGCCTTCTTCAATCTTTTCACATTGTACTTCCAAGCTTTTTCCCAGGCTGTACTGCAGCTCGCAGTCATTAGAGATTCATTGAAATGCTAAGTTAACTGTAATGCACTTTTCCCTTTGAAGGTGCTCCATAGTCGGGCCCTATTCAATCTGCCATTGTCTCTGCTTGCAGCATTGATGTGAAGTCAATTGGGTGTTCTTCACTCTGCTCAAGGGAGCTTCTGCATTGTCTTACATGGGCCCTCCCAACTTATAAAGCTACTCTGATGGGGGTTGCTGCCCTTTGCGGGAAAGACGTTTTTGTGTCTTGTGAATAAAATAGATTTTTTTCCAGGGTACTTAAGTTTTCTGAAGAAATGCTATCACTCTTTTCTTCTCCATTGTTTTCTAAAACCAGGGCTGACCCTGACATCCTGTGAAGTGTTTATAAGAAATCCCAACCTGGTGTGTTATCAGAGCTTGATGATTTCTGACTCCCTGAGCCTAGTAGCACCATACCCCCACTTCCCCTTACTGTAAGACAAGACTGTACCTGTGAAAAAGAAAGGCTGCCATCTTTTTCAAGAATTTATTGTAAGCTTAGGTAGATGCAAATTCGCCTAAGCTGTTGGTAAACCCTTAATGTTCTCGGAGGGAGGTCTTTAGCAGACTTTGTCAGTGTAATGGCTCAGTGAAAAGTAAACAAAGGGGAGAACACTGGCTTCTATCTTCTTTAAATCAATTCAGGTGCATGTTTGTTGGCCATAATACACGTCTGATGCTCTTTAGGGGCCTAATTAATGAGACGACTTCTCAAATAAAAGAAGACAAATTAAAGAAAGCTTAAAAATCCATCCAGTTTAAATCCTCTAACGCACAGGCGTTGTTGATTGAGACCATGATTAGATGATTAGATTAGCTCCTGTAAGCTGTTAAGACTTGATGACCTTTTAACATACTTGTTGGTGCTGAGAATTGATTCAGCCCAATATCTTGTTAGACACCAAGTGCATTTACTCAATTCTAAGATAAGCCATGAATCATAAACATTTCCAGAGAGACATCATTTTAAAACTTCCCTGTGCTACACTAGCTTAATTAGCTAGCTAGCTACAGCTGGTAAAATCTACCCACCGCTGTGATTTCAACAGGAAAATTCAACAGTTGCCAACATTTGTTTAAACGTCAACTAGAGACAACATTTTATAACGACTGTAGTTGTAATGGAAAGCTAGCTAAACACAAGCTAGAGCAGCGTGCTAACTCAACAGTCGCTGGCTCTAAATGAAGAAGCCTACAAACAGTCCACACAAAAAAAATCCACAACAGCGACGTAACGAAGCTCTGCTGTCATTGGGTCACGCCTTAAGACATTCATATTGATTGCGCAATGGCGGTGTCCACGTCTGTGAATTGAAATTGCATTACATTGTTGGGGAAATGCGAGATAGCACGGCACAGTGGAAGCTCGCCCTCTGGCACTAATGATACCATCTAGCCCCTGTAATGCCTCTGTTACTACCTCCAAAGCCGGCACCGCATTACCCCTTCTTGACATTCATACTGAAGGCAAAACGTCACAGAAGCGTAAACATTGCACCTTGAAACAGCAGTCTGAATAAGGCTGAAAACTGTCTCACAGCAAAAGCATTCACAATAGGTATTCTACTACATAATGTCAGCCCTTGACGCCACTGTTAGTTTATGTGCCATATGCTTCTTGTTTATGGGAGAGTTCATTTCTCAGGTACTACGCCTCGGCTGTGCCCCTCACTGAGACTACAGAAGCCCTCAGGAGAGACAGGAAAAGAAGTGCTCCAGTCTGGTCTGTGTTATCATGTCAGCTGCCGTCCCAGGAGACATAACAATACTTGTACTTTGTTATACAAATATCTACAAAAATGTCCACCGGCTAGTGTTCTCACAGGAGTATTTTCCTGTTTGTTTCACTCTCTATCCTGTCCTCTTTCTGCTCACCTTTCCAGTAGCTTTGTGCTGTTGAACTAACTGAGAAATCTTTGCACATTTTCAATGCGTAGAAACACAGTATTTATATAAAAGAAAATGTATTTCTTCCCAGCTGAACGCATATTTTTCCTGTCGCAATTCGGACAAGTAATTGTCTCCATGATGACCCACCTTTAGAGCTGAGAAAAACAAACAGGTTCGCGTTGACGAGGTTGCCAGCCATCCATTGTTTTGGTGCAGTGGCTTGTGATGGTCTGAAACGTTTGTCCCCTGCTGAGTCACCATCCTGTTAGGGAAATGAAACCTGGATTTATCTACAGGACAAGAGGACCCCACTTCCCCTGAAGCAAAGTTTATTCAGGCTTTCCTGTGTCGAGTTCAGATGCCCTGCTCTGTTTGCTGAAATACATAACCCGGTGTATTTCTTGTTTTCCAACCCCAATATCTATTTTCTTTCCCTTTCTTAAATCTTTCCTCTCTAAAGTATGTTTACATTTGCAAATCCCCTTGATCTGTGTAGTTCTTTTAAGCATTCATTACTCAAATTTTAAGTCTGTTTTGGCTTCCTATCTCTCCTCCATCTTTAGACTTTCTTTCTGTCTGTAAAGATAAAGGCAGCTTTTTTATTTCTTGCACAGCATGGTCTACTTTATTTGGATTGTGTGTCAGCTGGTCACAGAGTGTAGCTGCAAAAGTTTTCAGAACTTGGCAAGCAATGCCCTGGAACTAAGGATTAATGAATTCCCATGGACTTAATTATCCTAAAGTACAAGACCTTTTTGTTGTTATTTTCTTCTCTCAGCTATAAAGTAATATATGAATTTCCCTCACAGTGTGTTATAACTCAACAGAAGTGCTTGGTAAGAAGTACTTTCCATCCAGGTTTGCTGCTTTTGAAGATGCATGTTCCATGCCATGAGCCAAACTGTGATGTCATGGAAAGAGTCTTTGATTCGGACGCACAGACACTCATTCATTCACTTTCTGTATTTTTAATGAAAGGCAAACATAAAGCTAATCACAGAGACTTTGAACTGATCTCCGGCTATATAAATGTCTTTGGCTGCATCAGAAATGAAACGCGATGCATCCTGAAGGCTTTTTAATGTGAATAAAGTTAGAATACAAGATTGAATTTTACAATGAAATATTGACTTTCCTTCTTTCTCAACTTTGCTACTATTCCTGTCAAGCCTAACTTGCTTGCTAACGTTTGCAGAAGTAGGTTATTCATTTTTTTTTTTACTTAACATGTTTGTTATTTCAGACAGCGACAACAAAAGCAGGGTTTTTATTTCTAGTTGGGGTTGTTAAATTTTCAATCTTAAATTAAGATTTTTGCTCAGAGAAATTGTTAGCTAGCTAGCTTGCTAAGTGAGCTTATGCTAGTTCTTTGAGTTAAAATAATATATCTGGCTCACATTTCAATTTTTCCAGCTGACGCTTCTTAAACATAAGCTGGCTTGCTTAATTGATCATGTCCTAAAATACGACAAGCAAAAAGTTAGCTTCCTCTGCGGTTGATGATTCATGGATAAAAGGAGAAGCATTGTTCTTGCATCAAAGTGTGGAGCTAGTTATTTCCTATCTAAGTATGATTTTTGGAAAAAGGAAGGATAAGGCTATATTTAGTAGAAAATAAAATAAAAACATCACCCATAGCTGTTTAGCTTGAAAACGTAATACTGAATGGGGTGTTGATCTTCATAGCTTTAAGGACTTCCATAGAAGGTAAAATATATGATGCAGTTTAAGAACCATTTTAAACGAAATGCAACCACTGACAGATGAATGTAATGACTAAATAATAAGCTTCTTGGCCTCAGATATAACTTAAGTAATGTTCTGTATTGGTGGTGGTTACCCAGTTAGCCAATCATGCTAATGTTTGAAGCACACAACACAGATGCTAATGCTGTTGAATCAATTCACAACATTTTTACCCTTGTATCTTTTTTTGTTACGGCAAAAACTACAAAACAGAGATACAGAATATTTCTCTTACTACAGCTAATATGATAACAGGACAGCTGCTACATGTGGATGTGATTTGTCAGTTTTCCACTTATATATTACTGGACTTTTGCATCATTTTTCCAGAGAAATTGAATTTGTCTTGGAGCTAATGATCTCTTGCCAATCACACTATGAACAGATGCTCCCCCCCCTCTGAAACAGTTTGGAAGATGCAATAGTAGCACACAGTCACTTTTGTCTTGAGACGATTGAAGGACTGGAAATCAAGCTGCTGATAAGAGAGGAATGTGGACCCTGTTGGTGGCTGAGCGTTCGACTCGATACAAATCACAGCTCCTTGTATGCTGCTGGAAACCATCACCAGAGAGCCGTCTGATCATTTTCAAATACACTTCTATGAAAGCAGGTCCAGATAGCCGTGAGAAAGAAGCCCAGTAAAGCGTTACAGATTGTATCATTATTCATGCATTGCCAACTAAATAGAAAGAAATGCATCTGACTGCAGGACTTCCACACTGTCTGAAGGAGTCTAGCATCAGTCATGTGCCCAGAGGCTTGACAGTAGGCAACAGTTGGTAAGGCAAGGCGAAGTTCTGTGGTTTTTGACTAAAGTGGCTGTATATAATTTCCTCTCCACCCAAACCATCTGTTGATTCCCAGGAATGAGGAGTCATCTAAATACTCAGTTTAAAACCCTGTTTATTTGCCTCTGGAAGTTGCAGTTTAAAGTTTGAACAGCTAAGGCAACAATAGAGACACATGCACATGATAAACCATCAGAAATCTATTTGAAAACTTTGTTTAAACCCAACCAAATGTTCATCACCATTTCTGACACTGGAATATTTAACTTCTGTGGAGGCATGAGTCAGCCTGTGCTCCCAGTTAAGACGCACAGATTACAGTAAGTACTTGGTGACCACCAGTAATGTCTTTGCATCGCCACATCACTCAAGCTCAAGTTATGTGAACAGCAGGGGAGTCATTACTACCATTAAGACACCCACCTTTACTAAAATTGTAAAAGATTAGTAATGGCCGCAGAAAACTTCCCTGAATTTTCAGGACGTGCTGCATGTGTGAACGCAAGCCGACGATGTTTTCACCGCATTTTTACGAACAATTTTCCCTGCCAGCCCACTCGTAAATTTCCCACATGAACTCATGGCGAGCCGATGCTAGAACGCAGCACAAACTATTCAGGCAAAATTCACCACAAGGAGTGGGCTGGGGAGTAACTGGTGCACAATCTGCACTGTGCACAGAATGGAACTGCTTCATTATGTTTTCTATTCGTCAGTATGATTTTCTCAACTCTTTTGTTAATTCAGTGAATATTTCAAATTACACATAGGATTAATAACAATAACAATAACTGTCATCTTTGTGTCTGACTTTGTTGCTCTGCTGCCATTTCCGTGTCTTTCTTTTTATGACAAATCCTGCCTCCTGAGACCCGGTCCCCTCTTGTCCAACAAGGATCATTTCCTGCTGTGGGGTACATGTGTGAACATCCAACTCAGGAACATTTCAGGGGCAGCCTCCCTAAGAATATCTATAAATGTTCAAGAAGAAGGAGAAGACATACTTTACTGATCCTGCGAGGGGAAATTCAATTCAAAACTACATTATGTGAAAATGGCTAGAGTTATCAACGTCATGAAAAGTGTTTGCAAATCGGAGGTTGTATTTCAACAAATTCACAACAACAAACACATTCAACTCTTGACAGAAAAAACCCCATTGAGAACACAAACCCTTGAAAAGATCTTTATAGTGTTTAATCTAAGAACAAATTGAGTTTAGGAACATGGGGTCCTGTGAACATACATGTAGATTTCTGAGAGCGTAGATACAGTATGTCCTCAAACAGCAGCTGTGTTTTCTTTGAAAGTCAACGCACAGCTGTTGAGATACTGGTTAAATCTGACATGCATAATAAGAACATTTCAGATTTCTGCCCTTCATCTCTTTTTATAACCATGTGAGGTACACATATTGGTTTTGCTCATCTAAATTAGAGATCTTGGTCGACCTTGATGTTCTTCATCAGATACAGTGAATGCCTCACTCTCCTGCTCGTCTTCATGCAGCTAGCACCTCCAGCCAAGCCAGGCAATTATTGCTTTAAAAGGGGTAATTAAATGGTTCTCCCCCTGAACTGAGGGCTTGTATGATTTATATGGACTGTGAGCACATAAGGGAGGATCTCTCAGCTGTGCCAGGGCAAAGAGGCCTTCCCTTCCCTATAGGCTTCACCTGCTGAGACTCTATTATGACCTTGTCATGGGTACAAGGGGTGAAGATGGGTTTACACTGCAGGGCTACATTTATGCACAAACCCTGGACCACAGTCTGACTCTCTTGCACAAAACTCCATTATGTGGTTTGTGCAAATGGTAAACGTCAGTCTGTTGTTTCACCAGGGCTTTCCTGGTGCAGAAATAATGGAAAACAAGATTTGAGGGAGATAAAAGAAGAATGAGAGCAGAGTTGTTTTTTCATGCCTTTTTTGTTATTTTGAACAAGTCAGCCAGACAGGCAGAGATTAGGGTCTGATCAGCACTGGTGCTGTGTCTCTGAGGGCAAGTCAGCACTAATGCTGCGGCCCAGAGGTGGAGCTTCTACGTCTGATATCATATTTCAGTCCATAATATAAGTCTTGTACATTTAGCCATTGTAAATATTCAGCTCTAGACCTGTTGTATCTCGCTGCCTGTGTCACACAGCTGTCAGACACCATGAAAACATTTTTTTTAAGTCTTCGAGAAGCACTCTTGTGTTTTACTGTGAATTATGTGTGTGCAAGTTCGGACTTACATTTTGAGCGGCAACTTAGAAAAGTTTGCATGGATCAGTGGAAACTGAAATGTTAAATATTGATGCGTGAGCCAATGTTTTCTGCATCTTAAACATTATAAATAATACCTTTCCAAAAAAACATATGAACAAAATCATTAATGCAGAACATTTATGATATTCTGATGTTGTCAGTCATGGCTCATCTTGCCTGTTCAGCCCTCCTGGGCGGGATTACTTGGAATTAAATGGAGGAATTAGTATTCGCTGGCATGAATACCTTGGCTGCATCACTGGGTTCATGAGGTTCATCTGACAAAATGTAAGCAAAGTTAATCAGAATTTATTTTAGTCTTGTAAAAATGTTGATGTGTTATGGAAAAAGTTTGCCAGTAAGGAACTGTCAATGAGGTCGGATGGAGTAACGTAACCCATTCCGGTGAAAGCTGAGTCTTAAATTCTCCTTTTTCTGCTTTTTTTTAAGCTTGAGAGGTCATGACATTTCGCTTGTGCTGGCTTGTCCATTAGCACAGTGATGAGTCAAACATAAAGCTGACTGTAGTTAGTTTCACTGCCTCTCTCCTGTACCCGACTGGTTCAACTCGCTGATTAACCACCGGAGCTAGGTGCATTTTCACACGAACACAGTGGCCCCCTCGCCTATAATTACCTCTTATTATAGAAGGAAGTGTATCCCTCACATCTGCTTCCAATGAATGGCCAGGTTAGCCCCCCTGCTTTCTTGTATTATTGCATAAACTCCTGGCAAACAGATGTCTGTGTCGGAGTGAGCACACCTTCAAATTAAGGCCTGTCGTTGAATTATGAGGACAGGTGAAATTAGTCTGTCAACTGTTTGGAGGAAGATACTCCCAGACTTTGTTTATGGTTGTCAGATGTCGGCCCTCAGGTTTGTTGTGTAGTTGATACAAAGCCAAACACACTCTCTTATGTGTGTATACGTCTTAAAGGAAGGGTGTTATTAAAGGAAATTAGCAGGTAAAGATTTGTTCCCCTTTCAGCGTAATTTAAAAACTGACCCCTCGAGAAAGAACGAACACGTAAAAATGATACATGATTGTGTTTAGGGCCTTGAATAATGACAATAGCAGGTTTTTAATACTCTGGGGCGATCCATGATAGTACCTCTGAAACTTTATCTCCAACTGAAGCGCTTAATTATGCCTCTAATATCTTGTTTAGTGATGACATAAATGCTGAAACCGTATAATAAACGTTCCCAGCATTAATGGAGTAAAGGCTCCTGTGTAACAGGCACACCTTTTCTAAGTTAAGTGCCGACTTTTATGTCCTGCTTCTGGCGTAGCGTAACAGGAGCCCTTTACAAAGCTAAGAACTGGGAACATTAAAAAACCACCGCTTCTGAAGGCAAATGTCTGCAATAAATGGCCTCAATAAAGGTTTTGTGGTTTCAATTAGGTATTATGACTCATTAGTTTAGACGTACAAGAATATTATGGCGTGTTTCCAATTTAGTCACTTAGATCAAAATACATCTACTCTGAGTAACAAAATAGACGCCGGCGCCAGTGGAATATAAATGTAGTCTATACTCACAGGGCCGGACAGTGATCTCTATCAACAGATTCAACCTATAAGGGCCTGTGTCCATGAAGGCTTTTTTTGCTCTGGCAGCACTCGACTTCAGAGTGATTTCCCCCCCACACACTTGAAAGTTGGCTTGCAGCACTACCGCTTCCCTCGGTAGAGACCGTAGTGTCGGTTTAAAATTGCTCAGTAAGGAAAATTCACCAAGAAAACATAAAAATAATGTAAAGGAATTGTGTCCTGGCATAAGCAGCAGCTCTAAACCGGGAAATTGTACCCTCAGAAAGACGAGTCAGAGTTAGTTTCTCCTTCGCCATCGTTGTTGACAAAGCTGGTATCAGAAGTCCCGCCCTTTTTTTGATTGTGACAGTTTTGACAGTGACAAAAATAGCAGCTGGTGCCAAGGGTGTTTTTGCGCTTAGGAAACTGATGGTGTAAGGGGACTCAGCCCCTAAATGCAGAAGCTGTACGTAAGTGACAACAATGTTGGTGTCCCAAGGGTTTTGATTTTTATTGGCTGTAAACAGGAAAACTACAGGATTCCATCGGAGTTCATCTGGCGACGATTTGGCTTTGAATATATCTGAATGCATATATAGCTAAAAATCAGCTTGTAGACTCCATGTCCCAACTCAAACTCCATACTCCCTTCTGAAGTCGCTAGTCAGGTTGCAAACAATGCTGCGAAAAGGAAAATAAGTCTTGGCTAAGTCTAGAAGCCCCCTAAAATTTGCAGATGCCCCCTGAGGCAACATCATCTGGATGTTTTTAAATGATAGCCGATGGGTTTTGATGATGGCGAACTACTGTCGTGGGTGAAATAATTGCTGACAAATATACTTGCAGATCGAAATCATGCTAGCCCCTAGTCACAACAGCTTCCCAAGCTTTTTCCTCATTTGTTTTTACATTGCTGTTTAGTCCTTATCCATCAGGACTCATTCATTTTGGGTTATTGAAAATGCTTGAAAGAGCTCCTAGAGCTAGCATACTTGCTAACTTCCACAAGCTAGGTTGCAAGAGAGAAATTAGATACCTGGTCTATTCAAAATACATTTTTGCCAACTACTCTAACTAAACTATCGGCAAATGATTCGATTTGCAGTGAAAAGTTTACAACAATCGGAGGAGGTTAAATCAAAAATGAATGAAGAGTCATAGCAAAGAAGCTACGCTAGCTACCTCGTTTTGGTTACGAGTGTGAAACTTGTTTACTTTGCTTTCAGGAGAAACTTCTAATAAAACAAAATGTCATTATTAAAATGCTGATTAGTGCAGATCTCTTTAATGAAGTGCAACATCTATAATAAGACACGTTTTAATCAAATGTCTGATTTATTGGCATTATCTAAACCAAAGTCTTTAATCTAAGTCCAAACCAATCTTAGTCAACGCAGGCTTGGTACAGATTTTAACACCTTAGTTATCACTTTTAATTATGTAGGTCGTAAATCTTGGTCAATCTGTGATACTGCAGATTTGAAGAGGCAACAAGGATAAGATCGAGATGATTAAACATCAATGCTTTGTCTGAGTGTGCACCATTGTCTTAAGTCACATAAACTAACCGCACAGGAACTTATGACCAAGGTATTGAGATTTTCCATTATGAGAAAAAGCTAGCCCATAATAACTCCTTGAGATCTGGTCTATTCGTGTCTCTTGTACTGAAAGCTGTGTGTTTAGGTATTGTTCTGCTCTTAACATGCAGTTTATTTTTGGGACTATCTTCTGGAGGAAGGATAAGAGAAGTAAAGGAAGTGTTTGATTTAGCTTAGGGACTTTATCTGGCTCCTAAAGCGTAAGATCCAGCAGGCGTGGTCCTGTCTGGGGGAATTCCTTTCCTAAACTTCTTCAGGGAACATGGGACGGCTGTCGGGCTTACTGAAACACTCTTTCATCACACTTACTACCCAGATATACATGCTACTGGATTTATCAACACAGCCAAAAATACCGCCTACTGTTTACGGGCTGTTTAAACAAGAAGAGCTTTTAAGTTTGAAATGTATTGCCTCGTTTTATGAATCTGTTTGTTCCTGAGTGGTTCATTTGTTTGTTTTAATCAATCTGTGAATCATGGCAGCTGAAGCCACATCATAACCTGCAGCTATTCATGCTGACGGATAAAGTGGTGAATGATCCCTGCAGGGAAACAGTCTAGACAGGAAGATTCCTGGTCTAGGTGAGCTGCAGGTTCTTTAGCTGATACAGTCAGTACCAATATACAGAATGTCATAGCTTTTAAGCATGAGTCACATGGACATGTTTTATCTTAGGTTCAACAGGATAAGTGGTGGTGATTAATGGAAAACCCATTAAAAAGCTATAAATGGCAACCAAATTCATTCTTTCAGCCTCTGTGTGTTATTGGTATAAACAGCTATAGCTGTGATCTATGAGTTTGTGAATGTATTTGAATGTTGTAGCATGTTTTCCTTGTGTATGGTAAGACACTGTGGAAGACACCAGGCCTGCAAAACTGAAGATGATGTAGGGAAACTCCAAGACGTCTCAAGAGGCTCTTGTTGAGCCCCTTGTTGACCTTGGACAAAAGTAATGACGGGATTACTCTTTATCTCCCATCCAACAGCTTTTCCCTTGGCCCTCATTCATATCCATATCTTCATCCTGCACTCTCGGAGTTTGCTTATTCAAAGGCTGCTGTGAGACTTGCTGGCTTGGATTTCCATACATGCTTCTTAGGTCGGAGGCTCTGCAGCAGTATAAGGAACTTCTTGTGCAAGTGCTCAACTGTTAAGTTGAAACAACAGCTGCCAAAACTTGTTAAAAGTTTAAGCCACATTATTTTCCTCGTAAATTCTTCCCATTAACGGGGGGATGACTGACTGCTTCTGTCCTGAGATATTGGAGTGAAATTGAGAAGGCACGTTTTCAGCCTTTCTAAGGTATAATAGATTTAAATATTGAAAAGATGAAATTGAAACATGAGCCAAATGGAAAGGCCATGGGTTACCTGAAGTTTTACAGGTAAACTAATCCTCTTTTCAGGGTTGTTTTTTTTTGACCAGCTGAAAAAGAGCGCTTAACACCTTCAGAAATCCAGACTCCCCATCACTCGGATTCCCAAAATCCTTCTTCTTGAACCTAACCTCCAGAACATAATCCAGTTCTTTGCAAGTGTCCTGCCCCTTGATCCTTTGTCAGAGGTTGACAGAGGGAATCTGAATCAAGGGTTTTACACTGTGAATGGAAAAGGTGTGAACCAATCAGAATGAAGGCATTTGATGCCGACAAAGTGGGCACCTGATCCCCTCTCACATGTCGAACCCAATAATTGGCTTCAGGAATGTTCACATTTCTATGCTTTAGGGTATCGTAAAAGAAGGAGAGCTTGCTGGCTTCCTGAAGTGTGGTTAAGATTTTCCTTGATCCTTGGATTGCAGGAAATAAATTACTTCCCTTCAGCAAACACAGAAGACAACCTGCAGGAAAGTCCCATGTTAGGCTGAAGCTTAAGGTCACGTCTCTTCTAGCCGAACTGTGGGTGGATTTTCTTCTAAACATTTTTGTATATTCGTTGTCATTATAAATGGGGCCACATCAAAACAAAATTGCTATTTCATCTTCATGTACTTGGTATTAAAATTGGGTTCTGTGTACTCTTGCTAAACTCTGAGGTGCATGTTTGAACACTCAAACATGTTTGATCTCAGCAGTTCAAGAGGATCTTGAGTCGTGTGCTGCACATATGTGGGTGTGCTAGTATACTTAGCAGCAATTGGCTGTGCCTGCCACTTCTTTCTGAAACATGACTTTCTTTAGTGTTTATTGGTTCTTGTCCAGGCCTAACCTCAAAAGGGGAGGCAAAGGGGCTGCCAACCGCAGCTGCAGACTGCCTACTGCACTGAACCTCTCTGAGGATAAATCTGGAAAATGCATGTGTGGAGTTTTACATTGGGAAGAAACTTGCACAAAAGCACCTTTGAAAAATGTGGGCCATATTCAAAGAAGTTAGTCACAGCCATTTAACACATAAATGTTGCTGAGAGAGGTAAGAGCTCTGGGTGTTATGCAGACTGTACATTTCCTTACATCTGTTTTAAGTAACAACTCACTGCATTTTAGCATAGCTATTGCTAATTTCCAACTCTTGTTCCTTGTTGGGCCGACTTTTTAAAACCAGTACAGAGGTTTAGGTACGTTTTCTCCTAACTGGACCTACACCCAGTTCTGTTCGGCACTCACTTTAGCTGCAGGGCCTCTTGACTAGGGTGTAATAACACCTGCAGCTACGCAGTCCTGAGGTATTTTTATCTCCCCCTGGAATTCCACCTCTGTTCTCCTCGTAGATCCCCCGTCTAAAAGCATAAGAACTCGGCCAGTGGTGGTGCTTGACCTGAATTTCTCCGAGTGACCTGCCTCAATTCGTTCCCATCACTCTCGCTACTGCATCCTGCTTCATTAAATCATCGTTGGACTCAAAGTTGCGCTTGTGCCGTTGAGAATTGTTCGTTGTGTTCTCAAGTGTTCACAAAACTTCCCATGATCGAATTGAGAACAGGATTTTGGATCAGGATGATGTAAACCACCAGCAGCTGTCGAAATGGTGATGCAAACACACAACAGTTTTCCCAAAAGGCAATGGCAGTGTGTTCTTCCAAGCCTGCTTTATAACCAAATTTTTAAAAAAAGGAGCGTGGATGACCTAGAAATTATGCTGGCATTTGGAACAGAAATGTAAAATAAATGGCTTTGGGTTTTGCTGGGGAGTTTGCATTATTCTGGCAAAACATACTGTATATAATGTGGCAACAGCTGAAGTCATTTGCAATGGAGATATTTGCAGTGACCCAGAACTGAAACTACTTTAAATGAGAATAACCATAGTACTAAGCCAAGTCTCTAAAATATATTATTAATATCGAAAGAGAAAGAAGATCAAGTGGACGTGCCAAATATCAGTTTGGGCTCAGATGATCCACATCCTTCAGATGTTCCTCCTGTAGTACTGCAGGTCTTTGCAGTTAACATAACGTTCATACCTCTTATACTGTCTCTTTGAATAGATGTGAGATTCATCTTTGCTCTACATGATGTAAGAAAAATAGAAGGCAGTTGATATGGATGCTGAACAGAGAGAATAATTTACTGGATTCTTTGATGTGACAGGTCAGATTCACATCCTGAATTTGTGGCTTCATGCATAATGAAAACACAAAAGCCTCCTTCAAAGTATTATTTAATAAAATGAAACAAGAGCAACATCGAATCTATTTGTTTACGCCTGAAGACAAAGAGGAGTGTTTCATTTTTGTAGTTCTGTTGTATCAGATGACTCTCTAGTGCAAAAAATACACTGAGGCTGTCTTTGCAAAGTGTGCATAAAGGTGTAAAATTCATTTTTAAATCATTGATTGTTAGTGCCTAGTCCATGAAACCCCTTTTAATGCTTGCCTGTTTGGGCTGTGATGAAAGATGACCTTTTCTTGTTGCCCATGGATATGTTGTGCTGTTCTACAAGGGAGGCCATGCTAGATCTGATTTCTCTTACTTTGTTCTCTTGTCTACTCCCACATTTGGCTTTCCCATGGTGCACAGGTTAGCAGAAACAGCTGGCAGGTAATTTCCATTGAGGAGGAGGAAGAGGGGACTGTTGTAAGGCAAGGATAACCTCTGAATACCTTTTTTTTCCTTCCTCCCTTTGATGGTTTTGTCAACATGCAGACTGTACTGTCTTGTTTGCACTGAACATCTGGAGATGAGCACAGCCATCTTTTCAGCTACGGCGCTATTATGTTTATATTAATGGCATGAACAGCTGAGAAAGAATATTTTTGTTCTCACAGCCCATCACCTCTTCAGTGGATTGTCTTGGCAGAGCTTACAGAGAATTATTGAAAAAAAGTTGTTGGAAAAAAGCCAAAGGACTTTGATGTGCAGATGGCGCCAAACAAAGAGTTCTGTCCAGTTAACAGCAGGTTTTGTTGTGAAGTTAGGAGCTTGAAGTGCATGTTGGGTAACCAAACAAAGAGTTCTTAAAACTCATGGTTTGATATGTTGAATGTGTTGGAACTGCTTTGCGTTCCAAAGCTTCACCATGGTTCCCTGCCAAATCCCAGTTAATTATGAGATCGCCATCCCAAATAGCATGACCTTGGGAGCGGCTAAAAGTGGTTTTACCAACAAGAAATGATTCCCTGTGGCTTGGACGCCCTTAAGGGAGAGCATTCTCTCCCTAAAGGATCTTTTCTCACAATTTCAGACTTTTTGTGAGGATGCAAATATCTAATCTAATATCTATCTAAGTTAAGCATATGTTTCTGTTCATAGTATCCGGTTTTCTCCAGAAATGGTAGCATAAGCTGTGGACTTTTGCCTACTTAGGCTGCTTTTCCCACAGTAACCATGAACTAATCAAGTATGATCGAGGGGGGAGTGAGTTGACAGACCGAGCTGACTCTGGCCAGTGATTATGTGGGACAATACGAGTGTGGCCAAGTCAACAGGTGGTGTCAGATTAGTTGGTCCAGAGGCGAGAATGAGCGAGAGAGGAAGAAGGGAGAGTAAATCTAACACTGCCGCTGCCACCATCATTGGGAAACCAGAAACTAATGACAGAGCCATGAAACAGCTGCAGCTACTTCCTTTCTAAAGCTGAACTGTCTGCAAACCTGTAAATCAACTCAACAGAATCTGCCGTTATGTTTAAAATAGAAAGGGAAAAAGTTCAATATACGTACACTTAATTTTTAGCCATGTCAGCCTGTTGGTCCATAACTTTGGCCCAGAAAAAAACGTAGAATGGATTACCATGACATTATGAAAAGATGTTCATGACCCCCACATGATGAATCCATGACTTCTATGATTTCCTCGTTCTTTTTCAAGCTTCACCATGAAGTCAACATTATCCTCAAAATGTTTAGTTAAACTGTATTCAAATTTGGCACTGATGCACATGGCCAACATCAACTTGATGGACTGCCTACGGGATGTCCTTTTGGGAATGGAAATGTATGCCATTTGGTTGGTCATCACTTTGGTCCTTACTGAGATATGGATTGATTGAAAAAAAAGTGTAAAGATGTTCATGGTATGGGCAGGATAAATCACTTTGAGGTGGGGAATAATACTTTTTCACATATAGCACATATAACTTTGGCTAATTAGAGGCATGGCTCAAGGATTGTAATGTCCTTGTTTTCCCTCTTTTCAGCCCAGACTACAAAATCTAAAAAATTGCAAAATAGATTGCAATGACATTTTGTACAGATAGTCACGGTGCCCAGAGGATGAGTCCTCGTGACTCTGATGATCACCTGGCCTCAAATCTAACGTTACTAGCAAAAGAAAGAGGATCACTTTGTCTCTAAATTGTGCCTCTGTGACGTTTGGGTTGAAGGTGAAATGTTACAGGGCTCTGAATAGGGCTTTTCTTTAGTGTTGGTGGTTATTAGCTGACATGCTAACTTGGATTATGAACATGTTCCACATTTTGCCTGCGAAAAACACAATTTATTCGTTTTTTATTTTTAATCCAAAGTGATTGGACGGGGAGGAAGTTCAAGGAGGCTCTTCATGGCTAAATATGATACTATTATACTGTCCTATGAAGTCATTTGCTGAGATCTAATTTTCCCTCTATCAGCTATGTGTTGGGTTTTCTTTCTTTTTTTTTTAAGATTTATTTTTGGGGATTTTTATGCCTTTATTGTAGAGATATGACAGGGGATAGAGTCAGAAATCAGGGAGAGAGAGAGGGGAATGACATGCAGGACAGAAGCCACAGGTTGGATTCCAACCCGGGCCGCCCGCTTGGGGGACCACAGCCTCCGTACAGGCGGCACACGCACTAACCACTTCACTAACAGTGCCCATGTGTTTGGTTTTCTATATTGGTGATGTGTATGGCAATTCATTGGTGAGTCGACATAAAGAAATTAGCTCCAATCATACAAGGATATCCACATCACTTTTGCATAACTTTCTTGCAGCTGAAGCTCAACCAGATCTTTCTTCTGAGGTGTAACCATTAACTATCTTAAGTTTAATTCTCCTTGAATGCCTGATCCCTCTGAGATCTCTGGTGAAAAGAAGAAAAGCAGGCATCTTCAGTGACGCAGCAACACTTTCATAGGGCCCCTTTCTGTTATAAATAAACAGGCCGGTGCTGGCCATGCTGGGGCTGCTCTTCCCCTCAGAGCTGCCACCAGTCTCTGCAACTCTCCTGTCAGCTGTCGTCTGGGGGAACTGGAGCTGGCCTCTCAGTCCCCTCCTCCCAGCATGGCACTCTCTCAGAAATGTTACCGGAAACACACATGCTATTTAAAGACACTACGAATAACTTTCTCACTGTGTTTATGTTTGATATGACATATGGCTCAGGTGAGATCTGGCTGTATCTTTCCAGTGACAAAGGGTCAAGGAGGTTGGGAATTTGAGTTACGCAGTTTACGCTCTGCCTTGTTTTTCTCATAAGAAAGCACTGGAGTATTTTCTCACAACAAGAGCAACAGCAACTTTAAGAGCTAAACCTCAACTCCTGTAAACTGCCTTCCCCACAAACCACTGAGCCCAATTAAAACACAGAGGTTCACTCCTGGCTGATAACTGCATGCCTGTGTTTTCAAGTGTTTGTATTCATGTGTGCAGCCGTCCAGGCATCTCTTAAGGCCTGCATGTTTAAGTAAGGTGAGAGGATGGGACTTTTTCAGTGCTTTTGTTCATTGACGGTCAGGGCCTTCATGTTCTTCCAGTGGACGAGCTGTGACTGAGTCTAGGTGGTCTGTTGACGTAGGGTCCCACTGGGGCCCCTGCTGGGGTGATAATTGAAAAGACTGTGCTTCTGAGGGTGTCAACTGTGCCTTCACGCCTAAAGACGTTAAGGTGGAATGTGTTCAAGCTCTATTACCCCACCCACGGTGAAAATGTAATACAGTGTAGCCTGTAGAAACACTTTCAGCTACCTTTAAAAGTAGTTAAGGAATATTGGTTTGGGAATATCCATGCCCAGCTGGAAAAACAGTATTTTTGAACATAAATTCACAACATACATAAGGGAGCTCAAGCTCTACTGCTCTTTACACTTATTCCAAGTCTTGTGATTCTGCTATCATGGAGGCTGAAAAAAGCCCAGCAGAGATTGCATTTCGGTTAGTGTTATGTCGTGGTGTCTTGTTTCACAGCCTGCTTACGATCTCTGCTCTGTCTGGTCGTGGTGTCGCCAGGCTGTGACCTTTGGCCTAAAATACATTATGGTGACTCACCCCCAGTCTGCAAATTGCATTGTAGGGGGCTGAATTAGACATAGGCGGTGATTACACAACAAAGTAGAATACAGACAGTTCTTTGATTTAATCTGTAAGAGGTACGTGACAATGGTTTGATGGGTGCAAAAGAGAATAAGTTGGGTGTCAATCACAGAAATGTGTGCCAAATACATGTTCTTTTATTCTGTGATAATTGAACCTGAATGTACTTGTTATTGTTTTGTAAATCCCCAACATCTGATACAGCAAGCATGTGAAAGTAAAGCCTGTGTTATATGGCATGTTGTTAAGGTACCTTGAATTGCAACCTGCTGCTTTTGCAAGCATGTATGTGGTGGGTATTCATTAACTCAGCCTCCTGTTTCTTTGATCCCAGCAGCAGAGCGAGAAATAAAAGGCTCACAGAAGAGTTGAATATCTTTTCTTAATCTCATTGTTGCTCTACAGACATCCCTTTTTCACCCTGGGTAGCTTCACCACATACACAAGTCAGCACACGCCGGATGCTTATTTTGACATGCCTCCGCAAACAGCTATTTTGTTGGTATAAAGGGAGAGGAGTGTGTGTGGTTGTGTGGCAGATGTTGACTCGCTGGAGGCTCTGCTTTCTTTTCACAGAGATCATTTGAGCCTTGGTGGTAAACTACATGGACAGAGGGTGAAGACACATAATCTTATACCCTTTTGTTGAATTTGTTTGATCATTTCAAGATGTGGTTGGTAGAACTTTCCAAGCATTGGATTTTAACATGGTGACAGAAGTGATTTACATCGCCATGGTTTCCATTTTTTACCAATTAAAGGGAACTCAATTGCCTGATATAACCAGACTTATGTTCAAAGAAGCTCTTAGTCCATTTTCCAAGGGAATTATAAACTGGCATAGACGGAAAGGCCTCTGGATGCTTAAACCAATCAGAGTGCCAAAATATGACCTAGCAGCAGGCTGTTAGGCTAGCTAGCAAGATGCAACATCCAATTTATGTATCTTCTAGTTACACATAACGCAATAACTTTTAGCATGGGACTATATAAAATCCAACACATACAATTTGAACATGACATGAACAAGCATCCAGTTTGTTTAAAACTGATGTGACTTAGAACTTTCTACATCAGTGGCAGCCATCTTGGTTGCTTTGGAAAAATGCCACATTGGTGAATCTCTGTGAAATCTTTGGATAAAATGTAATCAAACTTGATAAGTACTGCTCGGGATCAGACAGTTCTGATATACAAGTCAATGGTCCGGTCAGCTGGAAGGCTTCTGGAATGCAAAGGTGGGAATTTGTTTGCTTAAACGGCCTCAAGTGATGTCACGTGAGTCATCTTTGACTGTGGCCAAAAACAACGTGTTCAAAATGTAAAAAACCTAGGAGTGTAGAAATAAAGAGTAGTGAGCCCAACGTACAAGGTTCTTTATAGCCACATGTAGTTGTTAAAGTTATACTGTTGAATTAATTTTATATCCACCATAACAATTGCCTTAAAAATTGAAAACCAGACATTTGTAGAAATCTCTGCTTTATGGCTAATGGCTCAAAGCTACATTGGATACTCCTATCGCAACACACACTAATTCCTAACCACATTGCTAGCTCTGAAGTTGCATTATGGGTAAGGAAGTCCCCAAGTGTCAGCAAGAAAGAAGATGATATCTTGCTCCGCTGCATCAATTTTGATCTTCTTTTTTAAACTGTCCATCATTAGTAAAATGTAAACTTGTCATTTTTTCTCTCTTAGCATCGATTTGAAGTCATTTAGTTTGATCTTTTACGTATGCTCCACAAAGAAAAGAAGGAGTCTGCACCTCTGTTCCTTTGAAGTAACCTGTTGTGTATATTAAATTGCTTAATCCATAGTGAACTGTAGAGTGTTATCTCACTTTGCAATACCAGATGCATCCAATAAGGCATTATACATGTTGACAAAGTGTGAGGTCCAGCACATTTCCAGAGGGAAACCAAGTTTATTGTGAAATGCATGGCATGGCCGTTGTGTGGGAGAGAGAATGAATGACCTGGGGGAAGATGAATAGGCAGGCACTCCAAGCACGTACTCAAAAATGTGAACTTCACTTTTTACTCCCTGGCCCCCTTTCCTCCCCTCCACAAGTCCCTTTTCTTAGTTTGTTGCACCCACAGCGTTAGTCATGGAACACTTTGAGAAGACAATCCCTGCATGTTGTCAAAGATTGTTTGTCTGTTGAATGAAGAGCCTCCTTGCGCTTCCTCCCCGTCCAATCACTTTGGATTAAACCCCTGTAGAAATGTCAAAGAGCTGCAGAGAGCAAGGGCCTCACTCATCAGACCCTTTATGCAGCAGAGCCCCAGGCTGAGGTTTAGTGTCAGTTCACCTACCACTCTAAGCAAGGGTTAAACTCATAGGAAACTGTCTCTCTCACACAAACACCCACAAATATGCCATGTTGTTTTGCCCCAATTTTATTCTTGAGGCCTCCTGTAGCTGCAAGAGTGTGGAAAAGAGAAAATTTCCCCTGGGCTCTAACCTTTTTCCTCCGCCTCTTTCATCACCCTTGCACAAGACAAGGCCGAGCACGTCAAAAACTTCTCCATACGTGAAGATCAGTGTGTTACTGCTGAAAAGCATGTTGTGATGTCAGTGAAAACCAATATTTTCTTGAAGTTGTTCAATGGAAACTGTCTTAGAGAGTTTGCATGATAATGCAGCACATTCTCACATTTCATTCTTTGGATTTTGGTACCTATATCTCTCATGTCGACATGTGCACACATGATTTATTATTACGAATTGTTATTATTATTATGAAGGTGCTGTAAAGGACTTGATTTAATGCAACCCTGCTTGTACTACTGCACCTACTCTGCAGATAGCAGAGGGTCAAGTAAAGGGAGTGCTTTGGTTTTGCAGCTCAGTCCTCGTTGGTGCCTGGTAGCGCTCGGTGAGCTCCTTCTTTTCACCTAAAGGGAAGAGAATGTGTCAAGCTTTCATCCACTTAATGTTCTCTGCAGTTTACATTCCATTCCTGTTTAGTACACGCCACTACTTCAAGTCTAAGCAGATATTGTTGGTCTGAAAGAGGGAGAGAGTAAAAGAGGAGGGGAGGGAGGTGAAGGAGGGAGGGCTGGAGGGTCAAGGAGGTTGGGAATTCATCTCGTGAAGGGTTTCTGCGAGAGCCTGTGCACTGCTTGCTTGAAAGGTCACAACTGAGCGTTTGACTCCATTGATTGGAATGAGCAATACGGCGTGCTGCCTTTTTTTCAGCTTTTCACCTTTCCATGTTTGCCGATCACACGCTCTGCTGGTGACAAAAGCAGATCGGTTGCGTGAGCTCAGGAGATGCTTTAAATGCTAAACCTCTGCAGCCTCTTGCAGAAAACAGTGATACATATTTCCATGAGAGAGCATAACTCCTGTGAGACCAAGTGAAGTGTCTTGTATGAGCTCGGCCCAGCGTTTTATTTTCTGTTACACACTGGCTATCCCTTCAAGATTTTTCTCACAGATCGTCCTGCAGCTGCATCAGTGGGTTTATTAGCAGAGTGGGCGAATCGAGTCCCCCACAGAATTCTTCTCACACTGCCTCTGACAGGCTTTGGCTGTCACAGAGATGTAACAAGAATGGGAATGCCAGAGTGTGGGTTTGTTATAGCGCATGAGAGTGTGGGTGGATGTTTGCATGCGCTACCTCATGTGTGTTTTAGGAAGGCATTTAAATTTTGTATTTGTACAGCTAAGTTACCATTCTATGTTTTCGGGATGTTTTAATCCATCAGTAAATGTTTCTAATATGCTTAATCAGCATTTAATAACTTGCTCTACTCTTAACAGCTAATCAGTTAAGTTTTGTTAAAGTACTGCATTGATAATGTGGTAACAGAAATGCGAGAAAACTATTTGGTGAGACCGATTTTGCATTCTTTCTTAATCTGATCAATTTAAAAATGTGTCTGTTTTCTGTCAATCTGACAAACACTTTTCTGCTGCTGCAATATTCACTCGGACACCCAGTCTGGGCCAAAATAGTTCCCACAATTACACAAGTTCTTCCTGATTTATTAACGTTGCCTCAAAAGTATAGAGTATTATTTGGAACGATTGAAATGATAGACTTTGTGGGATCTATTGAGACATTTCTGTTTTGGCCAGTCGTACCATTTAAAAATATATAACACCAAGAAGGAGTTCTTCAAATGTAAAAACACATTTTCAGACTGACTGACTGATTTGCATGTAGAAATGAATGAAAATGAATGAACTGCAACTTGAAAGGTCAGAAATCTGAAAGTGGATGGAATATGAACACAATTTACAGTCGACATTTATGAGCTGAAACATGCCAAAACAATTTTCCATGGTCCATGTAACTGTGCATTCACATTGGGAATAGCTTGGGAGAAGACTCTTGATACGTGGGAGCTGTGAGTAATTCAAAATGATGCATCTATGAAGTGGTCTTGGGCTTCTATCATCTGGTCTTGAAGTTAAGTTCATATATTGTATATGTTATGACCTCAACATACTGTTTTTACGCAGAGATTGCCAGATTAAAAGAGGAAGAAGTAGAGCAGAGCTGTTAAATGGACAAAAGGGGGATGCCACATTAGTTATGACATCATTAATCTCAGTATCGAGTCATGAATGTAAAACTCTTGCATAAAATGTTTCACTTGGGTTGATCCCACAAATTCAGATGAAAGGAAAATGGACAAAGCCATTCTTAGGAATTATTTGGAAGACATTTATTCGTGTGGTCGTCTTACAAAACCTGTGGAGAATTAGGAACCTTTAATGGCTGTAATCAGTTTGTCATCCTTCTCGGAAACAAAGAAGCATGTCAATCTGATTGGCTGTTAATGACCTGTGACTGTAAAAGGAAAAAATAGGCTCACCATATGAAAGAGTGTAATGAGGAGCCGGTATTTGTTTGGAAGCACGGATAAAAGCAAGTCTCCAGCTGCAAGATTAAACCACAGCTGATGGTAGCACCTACAGTATTTGGAAGGATCTTGGCTCAGTTTGTTTCTTTCTTACCAATCTTTCTACACAGTGATCTATCTTTCTACCAATGCTTTTCAATTGTGCACGGACCAAAAATGCTGTATTTTTTCTTGGTCCTTTTTAAAGAACAGCTGGGGAAACTTCAGGATGTCAACAGGCTTTGGTTTAGTGTCACCTGTCACTCATTACCCACTGAATCTGTTCCCCCCTTTTTGCAGAGCTACCACTATTTTGTCTCGCAGGGCAAACATTGTGCATTGTAAGCAGCGTAATTCATAAGTAAACATTGGAATTCCTTTTGACAGGAATGTGTGCGCTCGTCTGTGTGTCACATGTGTGTATGATATTTATGTGTATGTGTGCATGCCTCATTTTTCCAAGTATATGACTGGTCGCCATATGCCCCTCTGAAAATTGCTAGAAGTTACTGGAGCGTTGAGAACTTCTAAGGCCTCTGTCCTCTGGGTGGGGTAAAGTTCAAAGAATAACAGCGTTGGTCAAGACCTTTTTCTCGAGGGAAAGATAACCTTAACACAACAGACATGTCTCAACTTCTAGACTGGGAGTGATGGACTCCAAAAATTCTTTTTAACAAGAGTGTAGCATAGTAAGCAAGAAAAATGCATTAATTGATTCTCCTTTTGTGTAGGGGGTGGTCATTGTCGAACAAGCCTACTTAAAGATGTTAGCTTAAAGACCAGGTGCAAACTTGGACTTGTCTGTCAAAGGCTACTCTCTTGAGTTTTTGGTGTGTTTGGCTCAGATGGCACCAAGCGTGTCCAGTTGATACCGTGTCCCAAGGGAGTGGAAAGCAGGAGATGATCACACCAATAGTTGGCTGGTCGGCACCACTGAGAAGGATTTAGTTAGTCAGCAGTTTCCTTTTGAAAATGGCCCAGGATTGTTGTTGTAAGGGTGTTCAGTCAGGGGAGAAAGGATTTGGGGGGATAGATCAAGTTATTTATTAGCTGGAGCCATTTAAATGGGAAAACTACCATGACAGAGTTGGGTGGAAATACAAACTGGCAGGTGATGCCAACTGGAAATGCCAGGGGTGGCATCCTGCCACAGTCGGATCTAAACTTAAAGCCAGAGTCTGGGCAGTCAGGGCGCTGAGATGGTGAGAGCAGAGATAATAAACCCACATTACGTTCCAGTCTGGCCGGCAGAGAGAACTTTATCAAGATGATCAGATATGAGAGCAGCGGGCTAAGCTTTGTGTCTCCTCATTTAGAGTGTAAGATGTGTCTATCAGGTGTCTGCGTGAGGAGGAAGTTCTGTCTTTGAGGGGTTTTTAGACAGATTGCCTTTAGATTATGTTGAGATAGATATCAGCACTCAAATAATCCTGTAGGATATTCATACATCATTCCTCCACGCTGAGGGGAGCTTTCTGTAATATGTGGGGAGTTAGAAGAAAGTGGAGAAAATGTCATGTTTATTATTCTGGTGTATGAAGGTGCAATGCCATTGTTTTGGTAAGATTCCCAAAGTTACATCAACTCCAATAATTATCGCATTGTCTTATTGTCCAGACAAGAGGATTTCAAGAACTTTGTGGTTGATACCAGAATTCATGGTCCCAAGTATATTAACCCTTGTGACTTTGTTTTAACCTTGACATATGCTCTTGTGCCACCATGAGTGCCAACCTTTGTGTTTTTAGTGAAATGTCTTGATATCTACTGGATCTATCGGGATTGATTGTAATTAGATTTGGCAAAGACTCACAAGCCCTTACCTAACCTTTTCGATCTTTACCATAATCCAGATCAAATTTAGATTTCCCTCGTATTAAGTTGACGACTCAATGCCTGTAAAACCAACAACTTGACGTTAGCATCAGTAATGCGTTGTTTTGCTAGTAAGCTAAAGGTTCAACAAATATGGTAAACGTGGTGAACATGATCTACACAGCAAAACAGCATTCTTTGTCAATGTGGGCATCTTATATACAATATTAATCAATTAACCAAAAGCACCTCAGTGGCTGAGCCCCCGCTGTACAGTTTTTACCAATAGACTATTCAGACCAAAACATTTTTGTTACCAGGCTGTGAATGTGTTTATTTTTTGTATTAATGGGCATATCTACATGGGTGTTAATGGAAATCCTGGGGCTTTATGGAGGCCTGCCTCAAGAGGACACTCGTGGAGCTGCAGTTTTTTTGCACTTCCGCCCTGGCTTCATTTTCCAACACCAGTAGTTGCAGTTTGGACTGACAATCCCTGAGCCCACTGCTAGACTGTAAATTTGTTTCATTTCACAAAAGCAGCCAAATTGCTCAAATCCAGTTATGCAAGAACGTTATACATTTTGATTTAAACTAGACACTGGCTGATCAAAACATAAGCAAGTGTTTTCTAATCAGTACCTGACTTGGTGCTTTGGATTCCTTGGGGTGGTACCAAGAAATGATAAAGCTCTGTGTGTGTCATACCACACGCTGAATTAGACGATGATCACAGATTTTACACCACCTTTCCCTCTGAGGTGCTGCTTTATTGGACATGTTTATACTGCTGCTTTAGGTGACATAATGCTGCTTTAGGTGACATAATGTTTCCATGATAGACTCCTTCCTAATTCCAGTAAAGGAGCTGATTGTAAAGGATTGGTTGTGGAATGCTGGATATTTTTCTTTTTACCCCAAGGGGGACGGAGTTTAAGGCATACTTAAACAGATTTGTGTCATTCTGATCTCGGCTTCCCTCTGGCTTTGAGAGTTTTGCAAAGAGTGCGTGTGCTTAAGTGTGTATTCATATGTGGGACACTGCAGTCAGCTGTGCATATCTTTGGACAACTTCTGCAGTTAAGGTTAGAAATGAAAACAGTAGAGTTCCTTTGACAAATATGCAGCAAAAAAGCAATGAATGGCCTCTGTTAATATGGTTTGCATTAACTTTTATTTGCATGTGAGCCTTTGAGAGAGGGCCTCTAAGAGATAATGAATGGTAAAAGTAAACACATCACAATGCCCCGTTTCCTGTCTCAGCTTTTGTTTTTCCCTCCGCCCTTCCAGGGTTCATGTGTAGCGCTGGGTGTAGCCTTTCTCTGCGGAGACTTCAACCCCTATAAATCTCTCTCTCTGTTTGTTGCAGGTGACTCAGGCCTCCAAGGTGTGGGGAGAGGTCCCTCTGCCAGAGGACTTGGAGGCGGAGAAAGATGTCCAGGCGGGTCGGAGCTTACTGGACGACGACGAGGACTTTGCCGCTGATGAAGCTTCAGGAGGTGGGCTTGTTTGAGGGCGGATTACCGCAGACCACAGCGACAGCTGCACTTAATTCATGGGAGATGTTTTTCATTAAGAATCACTTGGATTGTTAACCCATTCCAAAGCTCTAAAATGAGAGACCTTGGCTCAGACATGTGATATCAGTTACTTGTTTTGATGATTTCTTTCCTATATGAACACTTACCTGCACATTTTATAATTTTTTAAAGAGAAATTTAGCTCATCCGCAATTATTCAGGGCTATATATCTTCAATAGAAGTCGGCAAAAAGGAAAATCCCTGGGGTTTCTTTGGCTAATCAGATACATTGTCATTGTCAATCAAGTGTACAATAGCTACATGCTAACAATATAATGTCTGTAGATATTAGGGTTGTCTCGATACCACGATCTGAAACTTCGACCTGATACTTTGAAAAATCAAAAATAGTGATACCTGTTTGATACCACTGCATCAACACTAGAAGTCCTAGGATCCAAATATTCTTTCTTGTTTTAATCACCTACAATTGCAAACAGACTCTTGCACACAGTCTAAATTGCATAAATACATTGGCAATGTTTCTCTACAGAAGTGTTGCCAACATATTTGTGCAATATGCACTGTTCTCTCTCTTTTGCTCGATGCAGCCTTTGGTTAAGAATATGACTAAGGATCGGTCATTTTTTAAAGCGTCTGTAAATTTCCAATACGATAAAGATCACGTAAAGATAACAAAGATTTTATCATTTTCTAATTCTTGGTATCGAAAAGTATCGTAGTATGGATTATTTTGACAACCTCTTGTAGAAATGATATCATAGAATTAACTAACCATTCATTTTCCTTTAGTGTCAGGGTCAAGCAATGATAAATTCCTTTTGAGAACATGGCACAGTTTGCAATATCATTAAATACTTCTCTCAATCAACTTCATGCCCGTAAGCTTCTAGAGAGTGGATAGCCGATAGCATAGCGGTTATCTTGCACGCCCCCTCAGTGAACTGCATGTGGTTTAGTCATATTTATCATATCACAGACACAACAGCCTGATGTGTAGGCAGCCTCCTGCAGGCCAAAGATAAGCATTCAAAGCATATGATTTGTTCTGGCCTTGAACCTGCACATTGACCATATGCACCATACTTCTTTGTCTTTCTTCAAAGATTTGCCCAGTGGAGAGGATGATGGGAGCACGCCATGGCCTCCAGTCTCTGAGAGCACAAGTAAGGGACAAGAAATCCAATGATCTAACACATCGCTGTTTATTGTGTTAGTGTGTGGTGGAGCAATCAGCATTCTTAATCTCTCTAATCAGTGACTAAAACCTCGAGCTGCATGTATGTGTGTGTGTGTGTGTGCGTGTGCGTGTGCGTGTGTGTGTGTGTGTGTGTGTGTGTGTGTGTGTGTGACGTGTATCTGTGTCTGAATTATGATGCCTTCACATCCTGCTACACCCTCCTGGTCCTGGTCATAACACACTTTTTCAGCTTTGCCTCTGAGACGTAAACATCTCCTCTCCGCCTCTTTCATCTTCTGAACCAGCGGCGGAGGTGACAGCACAATAAGATACGTGAAAGCAGGATGAACAGTAAAAGCTGCAGCAGAGCGCCTCTGTTTTGCCGTCCATTCACTGCTGCACTTTTAACGTCCTCCTACATTTTTTGCTACACCTGAAAAGTATTAATATGCAGGCAACCCACTTTATCATATCGCACAGTAGCAGGGGAAACAAATTAAGTGATGTATTAAACGTTGCATGATTGGTCTTGCTCTTAAATCATGCATGATGCTGCTCTTTACGCTTCAGTTCTTGGTCCAACTTTCTTGTTTTAGATGTGATTAGCTGTCTTTATTTTGCAGACAACAAAGCTGCAGACAACTATGAGTTACTGTCAGTATCCTTTCCACTGAATATTTCTGCATGCTGCTCTGCCTAAGCCCCCAATGATGCCTCACAGATATCAACTGGTAGTATTTAGAAAGCTGCATGTAAGCTTGAGTCTGTAAAAACTGACAGTGTAGGTGTATCTGTAATCTCCTTGATGTTGCCCTCACTATGAGCACCACGAAAGTGAGCTTTTTGGGGAAAACCATGGATGTGTTATCTCGGCCTGAATATTCAGTCCAGCAAGAACAACGTGCATGGACCCTTCACCAAAAAGTTTCTAGTTTCCAGGTTTACTTGGGAGGTATGCAGCTCACTGAATATGCACAATGGTGTTGGTCACAATGACTCTAACTGTGAGTTCCTGCTTGGTGCTTAGACTTTAAACTGGGATGATGTCATAGATTTTTTTAAACATTTCTCCAATCTTTAAATACGTTTACAGTCCAAAACTGATAAAAAGAGTCATAACTGATCTTATTTAAAGTTAGAGCTGTCCTGTCAACAGTTTTATGAAGGTTTCTTTTCGAATGTTGGTCTGGGGGGGAACATTTATTTTCTCTCAAACTTTTTCATTGCAGTACTATAAGCAGCCACATTGCAAATTCAAGCAAGTTCTGAATTATATAATAAACAAGTCCCTTTTACACACACACTCCTGAAAATGTCTAAAATACTTCATGACAGCCTGCCCCAGAGGGAGGCAAGACATGACTTAAAAAGGAATGTTGCAGAAGTCACAGTAGGTGCTTACATATCGCCAGATCAAGGTGAGATATTTCCATCCCTGTTAGGCCTCATCTGAAATGTGTAACGCACAGAGGAAGAATGGTGGACGTTGTTCCTGATCTGCCATCAAAGGTAGTAACAGAGGCGTAACAGAGGGGATGTGTAACGTGGGAGCCGGTAGGGTGAAACAGCGCTTTTTGTGTGTGCATGTCTGAGTGCGTGTGTATGTGGAGCTCCTGCTTTGTGTTTACGCGCCGTGCCTCTTGCGCTTCTGCAACACCCTTATGCAATGTGAAACCCACACACTGGGACACCAATATTACGCCATTGCAGCTGCAGTGTGTAAGTACTAAGGTGTAATGATGGTAACACTTCATTATGGCGCCGTTTCAGAATCACAATGTTTAGAAGGCTAGTGTTACGTCTACAACATATCCAAGTTGGCTGACGTAGCAACAGAGTCTGACACTATGATGTTGATCTTTGTCTCTATATCAACGCTACACAAATGGTAATTGGCTTATTCACAGTGTCAACAAAAAACATACTGTCCAGCAGAAAAGAGCATAAAACCTCTTCATCACTTGCACAAAGACCACACCTGTTTTTAACCGGTCACATAATATAAAGATCGTCAACCTAGCACACTTGCTTGCGGTAATTTTCCTGACTATTACCTGCTTCATTCACACATCAGCTCACCCTGACTTGTTGCAGACTTTTGGGGAAAGTTTCTGGATTGCAGTGCAGAGTGAAAGGAGCTATAGAGAAAACACTATCAGACTATGCTGAGTGACCAATGAAAGTCTTCCAGTCCCAATGTAGTGCCTCTTCAGGCCGCAATGTAGAAATATATTTCAAAGAGGGGCAGCCTTATTATGAATCTGATACACCGTACCCCTTAACACACAACTAAAAACACTGATTCCCTTGACAGCATCTTCAACAACACCTTACATCTATGTGGTATATCTCTCTGTGTATTCTGAAAAAGATTTTTTTCATTGTATCTAACCATTGTAAGGGCAATCTCAACATTAATAATATAGTACCTGTCCTCCCCCCCCTGCAGGAAATGAATTTACCAAAGCAATTAAATGCTAATATCCTGATAGGTCACATCATTTCCCTTCTTATTATAGGCAGAGTCCTGTTAATGGCTGCTGCTTCTTAGTTTGCCCGGTGCCAGACGCTGGCCTTGACAGGTCAGTGGAGCTGATTACATCATGGTGAAATAATTGTTTTGGTAGCGACACTTTGAGCTGACATAAGAGCTGCGGCATATAGCATCATGTGCTCCACTGTCAGAAATAGCACTGCTGCGAGGCCTCACTGCATTAAGGTAGTAAAAGGAGCCAGGCGACATTATTGTGTTCGTTGTTGACGGCATGTGAGTGTGACAGGTTGAAATGAAGGTTGAGTCTGTTTTTAGGTACCGGTTCAAAGAAAGATTGATTTATGGCATACTAGTAAGAAGGTCTGTTTTTCTTCCATACACAGCTTTACAGATTGAAAGTTATGTGTCAGAATCCTGCAGCAATATTGAGGCTAGTTTGAAGTGTGCGTTTCTTCTTTTACACTGTAGCCCTCAGGTCAGACTCAGTTTGTCAGCTACAAATGCACAAAAGGATCTGAAAGTCAAAGAAAAACAAAAGCCAGTTTGTTCTTTGTTGTCAGCACAGGATGGGAATATATTTTGTTAATGTTCTCACAATTTGTGGTGCGACATGAGCCTCCAAACATCCCCTCCATTAGCTTGGTTTATTGCTTCTATTTCCATAAACTTCCCGCCTTTTGTAGCCACATAAAGGTCAGCTTTGCTTTATTGCAACAATTAAACAGTTTGAGGTTGGGATTCTGCTGGGCTGTCGTTAATATATTGTCTTTTCGCCATTTGCATTGTGCTCAGTGTGATCATGGTTCTGTGTCCGGAGGAGGCGAGCTATTTCCATTTCTGAGCACGACAGCAATGGGAAGGAAATTCTGTTTCCTGTGCTGAATGCGGAATATTTTTTGGACTGTCTTTGTCCTGTTGGCTGTCCAGACAGACACTTCACCCAAGCCCCTGCCTGCCTTCCTTCCCCCCTGGACTACTTTAAAGTTGGAGATGTACAGTTGCCCCCATTATGCCTCATATCCTGTTGTGTTAGTGTAAAAGAATTCCCATTTCCTGATGTCTCAGCCACGTAGATTGAAGCTCTAAAACATCTGGAGCCTAAACTGTTGTGGAAAAGAGGCTATTTTAAACCTTTTGGTCCATTGTTGTAGTTTGTTGCCCCCTTATCATAGTCTGACATCTTCTCTAGAGATGCAGAGGTTGCGTCCCATGTCTTCCTAACCTCCCATCCTGACCTACACACTCAGATCCCTTCAGAGATTTCTGGGAGACAAAATCCAGCTTATCTCTCTGAGAGCCTTTCCTTGTTCTGCTGGCTTCTTGACAGGCTTTCCCATTGCACCCTGGGTATAACCCACTTTGTTTGGAAACCAAAGAAACAAAGGTTAGCAAGTCCACTTACTTAGTAATAGGGATGGTTACTGAAGGGTCTGCCGGGGTTAAATTGTTCCCACCGCTAATTTTGGATGAATAGTTTGAGAATTCATATCTCTAGGCCAGTGAGGAGAGCAGCAAGATTTCCCTCTGAGTTTTAAGTTATTGTATATTTTAGTTGTTTTACTGTGCTGAGAAAAAGTTGTTAACACTACTGCTGAATTCAAGGTAAAGCTCCGATTAATGACTTGAACACCTCATGGTTGCCAGTTCTCATAGAAACTAAACACCCTTTGGGGCTTGTTAGTTTCCCAGATACGCAGCACTAAAAGGGAGCTAACGTCAGAACTAGTGATAAAACGATTTTTCAATGTAAACAGGCTGCAAAGAGATGCCAACATATCTCAATCCTAAACACAAACCTCAGGGCCAAATAAACTGCTGCTTTCTGTTTCCTTGAACAGAGATTATTCAACATCAAACATTGAGTATTTGGTCAGATACCAAGCTAGCAAGGACAAGAATATTTAGTGACACAAACTACGTCAGTGCTCATTGACATGTTGATCTGAGATTAAACATGAAGCTTGGAGTTTCTCAGTCGATTCGAGGAAATGCTAAGTAGAGATATAAGTCCAGTGTTTAGTTTTTCAGAGAAAATTGGCTTCAACTTTGTGCCGTCCCTGACAGGTTACTGCATTCTTGTGTCGCCTCAGCTGGCCTCTCCTCCTAATCACATCAGTTGCTAGCTGAGAAAACACAATCCACACTCGTAGTCTTGCGTTGTCTTTTGAGGAGAGCAGATGTTGCAGTAGAGGTGGTCCATACATCAGGGTAATGCTGCCTGTCCGTCAGTTTGGTCAGGGGCGGTGAGCAGGCTGCGGCCAGGCCACCCATGTGGTATTTTTTCATGGGCAGTTTGTGAGATATCACTGGCACTGAGTGAGTGTGTGTATGTGTGTGAGTGTGTCCCTGTGTGTCATATACTCCCAGAGGGACAAGTCCTGGCAGCTGCAGTTATTTTGGTGGGGTCTTTGTTGTTTCACTGCTGGGGGCCCTCAAGGTGGTCACACATTGACCCTAGCATATAGGAGGATCGTGCCTCTCGTTATCAGATGTCTCACTCGTTTTTGTAAGGAAGGCAGTTGTAGCAGAGCAGACTAAACACCAGAGCTGTGAAGTTGAAGGGCATGTTTGGTTAAATATGTCACTGATATTCGTCTCCATTCACAAACAGTTAATGGACAGTGTGGCTTAGAGTTGGCTTGGTTTGACAGACTATTCTTGATTTGACTTGAGCCCTTTTCACACATGCTTTCCTGAAAATTCTTGAAACTTTCAGACAGCCCGCCCCTAAAATCTTGCTGAGTCGCTCTTTTACACACATCCCTCACTTTGGTAGATTTTCCCTGTCGGACGGAAGGGGGTTAGGGGTCTCCAAGGGCAAGATGCAACATAAAAAAAGATGCCTCGAAAGAAACAGACGAGGCATCAGATTTAGACGTGATGATGACAGTCTTTGCCTTTCTATCCAAGCTTCCTGTGATTGGACTTTTTCACAGTTCGAACACAAGTGTGGAGAAGAACATTCTGGCTAGAAGAAAACATAATAAAGCAGTTTCATTGTGTGCGCAAAGATGTTTTTTTGGAAATTAAACAGGGTGGCTGACAGGAAATATTAAAGATAAAGTCAGGGTGAAAAATGCGGCTGTTTGTGTTCACACTTGGAGCTCAGTCTGAAAATTTTGGGAGAACTATTAATCTTAAGCCTTTGTTCTGCACCTAGTCCCATGATGCATCACTCTGTTGTACCAACAGAAATGTGTCGTCATGGAGAACTTGCCTATGCCTCTCCTCTTTAGGAAAGAGATGTTACATCGAAAGAAAGTAAGTGCTGCAATTTGATTTTTCCCCTCAGGGCAGTGTCTACGACAGGCTCATTTTGATGACATTTACAAACAAAATAGAATAACTTAAACTGGGAAATAGAAAGTACAGGTCTTCAAGTCCTTAATTGGAGAGTGTGGTCATTTTGAGGGTATTCACTCTAGTTGTCCCTTTTTATTTTCCCAGATCTGAGAGTTTATTTGGTTAAAGCTTCACAGTAATTAGTAGCTTCCTGGTTGGGCACTAGAGAATATCCTTATCAAATAATATCTCTATAGGGATTTTTAACTATTTTCTTTCTTGGAAGATAAATTGTGTGCTAACTTTTCAAAGGGACCTTTTTTTTTGGGGGGGTTAAATATAATACTAGGAGTTCCTCTGAGGTTCCTCATCCTTGGGGAAATAATCTTGCAGTTGAAACAAAGCTTTACATTTCAAATGAAATCTTTATGTGTCGCTTGTTAGGTAGGAAGAGAGGTATCTATAGTGCCCATTTGTTTCTGCTCCTTTACAGTGACTGCCTTGTTTCAGTCATGGCCTGATCAGCACATAAAAGAAGCTATAATGAAGCTGTTTCCCCTTCTTTCCGGCTCTTACTCCCTTTTCTGACTCTGACACGGATCACAACATATCTGCAGCCTTTGAAGTAGCGGATATTTCATTAGCTTTAATTAGTCTGGGTGACTGTTCTTGCGGCCTCTGATGGTTTGACCACGGCAAGTTTTCTGTCCATTGTTTCCTGGCTGGACTTTGTGCGCTTGAAATGTTTTGACCAGTTTGCAGGATACAGCTCTGTAAAGCATGTTTCCACCAAACACTTTGGGTCCAGTAGCACCCTTGAAACACATACGTACATTCTGAACCCTTCATCTGTGGTATCTTTTGTACCGCATACAATACTTTTAAATGTAGGCGGGGTTGTTCCCTGAAGGCTTTGTCACAAATAGATTCCAAAGAAACACACAAACACAGTAAAAAATAATTGAGCGTCAAGCCTCCAAGTTGGAATTTCTGGCAGATTTGAGGCTTTTCATTGGCTTTACTGGCAAGAAGTGACAACTCTGTTGACCAGTCGAAGACCTTTGTGGTTGTAGCTACACTTTTGAGTCATGTCTGAATGGATTTTTTTATTGGTAAGACCCACCACTTTTGGAACCACACTTGTATGTGAACCATTTGATTTAAGTTATACTAGTCGGAAGGTTAGAAAACACTGAGAAAACAGTCAAATTTGAGCACAATTTATTCAACAAGGTTACACAGAATCGTCAGCGCATGCGGGTAAACAGCGTCAAATACATTTGCTATGTGTGGCTAACATTAGCAGTGCTAGCAACACTAGTTTTTGTTCCACATGCCTGTGCTGATTACACATGGCTCCAGACGTTTATAGTGGATATTGTCCAGTTAACAAGAAGACACATCCTTTATACAATTTTATCTCCATTTTGTAGAGATGATTCGGGCCTCAAAAATTAATAGACATTTTAATTATTAGTTTAACAGACAAGTTATTCTGGATCTGACTATGTAATCACGCACATCCCTAAACTGCACTAAGCTTTGCCTGTACTAAACTGTTAAACTGTGCTGAAAAGGCATGTATTGTGCTGAAAACAGTACAACTTGTTTCATATGTGGCTTCCCCTTATTTACCTGTTCTTCACCTGACTGTAGCAACTGGCATCAAGACTTTTATTTAAAATCTTAAAGACTCAACACCTATTCTTCTAAAGACCTGCCCCAGCTACAGTGATAATGTATGATAGGCCACATGTGTCTTGTAGGTGCAGCTGGGAAACAACTGGATCCAGCACCTTTACTTGATTATAAAGGAACTGTTTTTTACTGCTGTCGGTGGAAGTCTTTGGAGTGGACTTAGACATAATCTGGATCAGAATGTAAAAGTCTGCCTTGAAAGCACAGTGCTGGAATAAGAGATATAAAATAAAGCATTTGTCAAATCTATATTTATCAACAAAGATCATACAGCACAATAAAGTCCGGCTTTGCACAAGGGATCCTCTCATAAAACCCAACACTGTTCAAGAAGTCTCCTCAGTTGACATTTCAGAGCATGCCTACTGCCTTCAAAGTGGTGGGAGAATAAATGAGTCACCACAAAAACATAACATGGTCCTTGTTGCCTGTGCCAGCTTAACAGGCCTGACTTTGGTGAAAAAATGATAGATAGATAGATAGATAGATACTTTATTGATCCCGAGGGAAATTCAAGGCATCCAGTAGCAGTATACAAACATGTAAGACACATAGCAATTGTTACCATAAACACCCCCTGTCCCCCATCCCATACATATATTAACCCGACAACAAAGATTTAAGGAGCCCCTATAAAATTAAGCCTGTGCAATTAAAAATAGACCTATACAACTTATACAACAAAATTGTCATAATGGTGTTTAGTTCTTTCCATTTAGGAGGAAAAACAGGATGTAGCTCCTCCCTGCTCCGCTGCAAAGCCCCAGGGTGGACAGCAGAGATGTGGAGAGCAGTGGGTGGATTGAGTGTTTGGATCGTAGGATATCCTCTTTGTTCTGTTGAACTGAAGAGGAGTCATTTAAAAAGCGTTGCCCTTTGACCTGTTCTTCTTGACACTGTCATGCAAGCAGACTTCCTTGTGTGTTTGAGGACAGACACTGTTAACGGTCATTAGTAAACAAAAAAACACACAGGACTCATTGTACAACTGACCAAAACTCTAAACTCGTGAATGTTACTAATTAGTGGGACAGTTGATAATCCTAAACCGGAATTGATACAGACAGATGTAGCTGCTCACAAAACTGGGATAACTTAACCTTCACTTTTTTCTGAAGAGCAAACTCTGGTGTTGAATAAAACAGCCAATGCCAAAGTGTGAAGAACTGATGTCCCCCAAGATTTTAGTTAACGCTAGCTACAAAAGTCAAGGAATCCCCAAAATGCCCATTTTTACTGCAGATATAAACATGTTTACAGCTTGGTTTAAAAATCAGATTTTGTGTCTATAAATCATTTCTTTAACGTTGAGAACTGTACAGAGGTTGAATTTTTACAACACATCTGTTTGATTATATTAAGCCTAAGAGTTAGACATCAGAAAGGGCTTGGACGGTTTGACTGAGAGATGTTTCCAAGAAGGCTTTCCTTAAGATAAATTGTGTTGTTATCATCCCCTGGAATATGCTAGCTAGCTGATGAGCTAGAGGCTCGCAAGCTGGCTTTTTTTCTCAGCTACCAAGATATTCATTTGGCCTGCTTCTAGTCCAACTCTTTGCCTGCTTCTTGATTAGCCAGAAATGAGTTGGGTCAGCATTTCCAACATGGCGACCACCATTGTTTTGGTTTCATAACGCTTCTTCAGAAACCGATGGGTGACTTCACATAGATAATGTCCATGTTTCATACAGTGTATGTATTTATCTTTAACATTTTCAACACATTTTAACAGATTAAGCCTGTTTTGTTTTGACCAGTTCTTGACATGTCCTTGTTTCCTGTTATCTCTTATGGCAGCTCTCTTTCTGATTGTCACTTTCTATTTTCTCTCCTCGCTTCCAATCATTTCCTTTCTAACATTCCTGAAACTGTAACCTCTCTGCACCTGCCTTGCTAACTCGATCCTTCTCCCTTGGTCCTTGTGTCGCTTTTCTTGTTCGATCCTTGACCCTTGGCTCCTGTTTGTGCCCTGTTGACCTTTGCGTCACGTCGCTTCCCCCTCTGTCTCTTGCTCTTTGCTCCTCTGCCTTTATTGCTTGCCATAGTACACTCGTTGGACTCTTCATATCTGGGGAACATACAGAGCCCCCACGAACCAGACTACAGTAAGTCCTCAAGCACTTCCTTCCTTTTTTTTGAAGCTGCAGTTTCTCTCCTCTCTTGTCTTTGGCACACTCTCCAGTCACCTGCTTCGCTCAGTTATGCACTCTCATTTCCAAACACACTCTCAGATAACATTCCAAGGAAGACTCAGCTCGGGCATGCAGTGTTTGAGTCCAGCGAGTCTGTTTTTCCAAGTGTCTTGCAGGCGTCTCCCAGTGCTTTCTGATGCCAAGGGAAAATGATGGGGTTGTTCCATCGAGTAATGCTGCAGTTTATCTCACTCGAATGACAACACTGGCGTTTCCATCTGAAAAAAGATATATTGGAATGACATTTAGCGTAGCTGTTCATCTCTGTGGACTACCAACACTTGCAGAAATGCATTCCACAATTAAATTTGAAATGTGCATTTTGTCATTTTAACCTCATGCAGATGTCTTGTCCCGTTGATTCAAACCAGCTTTATCACAGATTACATAGAGTGTGGAAAGAAAGAGTTGTTCTGATACAGATACAAATATCAACAAGTGTGCACAGTGAACAGCGATGTGGACAGTAGGCTACAGTAGGCCAGTTGTTCCCAAAGTGGGGGTGTGGACCCCCTGGTGGGGTTGCGAGACATTATACGGGGGTCACGAGATTCCTTCCAAAAACATCCACTATTGGGAAAAATAAATAGAAAAAAGTTGTTTCTTACAATAAATTACAAAATAATGCGATGGTGTTTGGGCTATTGTGTGGTGTTTCTAATGCCAGTGTTTGGATAGGCCTGATAGTGTACGTGGCTGTGCGCAACGTTAAATGTTTTAACAATGGGGGTCCCCAGTCTCTAGCACCGTTAAATTGGGGGTCGCAGGCTGAAAAGATTTGGAACCCCTGGGCTAGGCTTTGGTTTTGAGAGGTAGCACCAGTGATGCCCATAGAGAGTTAGTGGGGCCTTGGTCACAATATTTTTTATCCCATTGGAAATTGGTACTCAGTATTGGCTGGTACATAAGTTTAGGTATCAGGAAGGAAAAATGGTATTGGAACTAAGGTCAAAGGTTTCCATACATTTTGATACTTTTCAATACCATTTGTTTTTAACCTGTACAATCTCCGTTAATTTGACGTTTGATAGGATCGAAAAGTACCAAAGTGGTAAACAAAAAACTAGTACAGATCTTCAGTTATATTTTTAGCCAAAAGCTGCAGCAAGAGAAAGAGTCCATTCAGTTTCACAGGTTTGGTTCAACTGGTATTATGAGTGATATCTGAGATATTTTAGAATGGGCATTTAGGCAACGTTTCCTACTTGTTGCCAATGTTTTTGTGCCATTTCGATAGCGTGCAGGAATTTGCGTGTAATTTTGGCTCTTAAAAAAAAGAGATAGGGTGTCAAGGATTTCTTTGTTTGCAATGGTATCGAGACAGATATTGATATCAATTTAGTATTAAAGTTTTGGAATCCTGACAACCCTAATTGGATCACCTTTACTAGAAGAGTCTATAGTTAATACACAATATTGGTTTTTAATGCTTACATTGCAAACCGTGGGAGAGCACAACAGAGCAAGCTTAACTGCAAAGCTATGAAGTTCCCCAGAGGGCAATGAGTGAACTTGGAGACAGAGTTGTTTGGCAGAGCACCAGCAAAAGGGTTAAGTAGCAGGGGTCCTGTCTACAAGAGTTAGGCTGATACAGAGGCAGCTGGTATATGAATATATTACACTAAGGCAGATGGGGATAAAGAAAGAGATGAATATGAGTCAGAGGAGGAAGAAAAGCCATTTGAGGGGGGAAAAACATGTATTATTAAATATTTTTCATGGGACATTTGAGGTGGTGTGGTTTGGGCCTTGTTGTTATGGATTCTGGCGCTCCCTCTCTAAATGGCTCGGGTGGTGCCAGGCTGATGTTGTGGGCGCTACCTTGGGGGTTGAAGGTCAAGCTCAATGCAGCTTGGCTTTAAAGGCCATGCTGGGCTCACTGCTCAATCAAGTCTTTGTCTTCTACATAGGCCTCTATGTGTTCAGAGGGGGCCCATTGCACAAAGCCACCACAGTCCTACAGAACAGCTTTAACAGCTGAAGAAGTTTTCAAAATTAAAAGTGTGGAATGCTTCTTTTTTTTCTCCATCCAATTCATCATATCCGTGCTCTTTGACACATCCATCAGTCTTGGCTGTAGCTGAGCTGGACAAGGGGATTTCCCTTCTGCTTAAATCAGTGAGTGATGCAAAGGAGAATGAGTCTGGAAGTATAAGAGCCGCTCGTTAGCAGCAGGGCACAACCCGGGGCTCTAATCAAAGGATCTTAGGCGGCGGCAAGTTCCACACTCGCCTGTCCGTTTCGTCAAAGGGGCAAACTCAGAGAGAGTTGCGGCTACGGCTGCTGTAGACCCGGTGGCGAGAGCCCACTCAAGTGATTAGATTACATGCGGGTCAAATGAGGCGCTTTGATGGCTAACTTTGATGTTGCCTGTCTTTTGGTTCCACATTCAGGCTTCACAATTATTTCAACAAGTCTGACGGTAACAGCCTGCAAAGCAAGGGCTCAAGCCCCCTGCCAGGCTGTGTTGAAGCCTGCAGTTCTGCTCTTACATGTTCACCTCACTGTGTGTTTTCATAAGCAGTTCTGAGTTTACTTTGTCTTAAATGAGGCTTTTGCTCACTAGGAATGGATTGCCTTGTAGTGCCAGTGCTGTGTGCAGGGAAAGAGAAGATTTAGAGAGGCCAGCTGTTTACCAGCCAAAGCTCAGGCAGTGGAGGGTAAGGCAGCATGTTTCCCCACAGGCCTTAAACACAGAGCAGCACACAGCCTGAGTGTGAGTCCCAAAATCTTCAACTTTTAATTAAGTGGCTCCTGGCAAGCAAGATAAATGTCTGCTGTCAGTGTCTACATGTCGTGAGATATGTAATTATCAAAGGAGAAGGGAAAGGGAGGAACATGATCAACACAAGAGTGGTACATCCTCAACCAACTACGTGTGTGTGTGTGTGTGTGTGTGTGTGTGTGTGTGTGTGTGTGTGTTTGTTGTGTGTGTATAGATTCCTCATTAGCATAGCTTTGACAATGCATGTGTGTAACCAGGGGCTCAGCAGATGCCTATTTAGAACATGACTCTTTGCTTTTGGCATTGTAAGTAGCATCTGACTGCAAAAAAACAGTACAAATATTGACTTCCTCCCTAAACCCACACTGCCAGCCTGAAATCAGAGGCTGGCAGGCCAGTCCTAACAAAGTGTTGGCAGTAGTGTGAGAACGGGGCACCCTGCGGGCCTGAGCTATTTTAAGTTTTCACGGGCCTAAGCCTGTGGACATTGGAATTATAATAATACAGCTGACATTTTGGAAGATAATAAACAACTCAAATAGCTCATGAAGATGTTTTATATGATAGTTATATAAAGAATTAGAACAGGTTTCAAATGTCTGTCTATACGTGGAGTGGTGAAGTTGATTACTGGAACTAATCTGCTCAAGAAGAACTTCAGAAGCATTTGAGCCTATAAAATACCAAGCTTAGTTTGGATATGTGGAATTGAAAGTGGCTCTGATATGCTTGATAATTAGTGTCATAGAAAGGGTTAGTAGAATTATCAATGTGTGGACCTTTCAATCATCTTATTTTTTACAAAATAAAGTGGAGTTTGTGCCACTTGTTGCCGATAGTTACAGTACATACTGTATATATCAAGGCTAATTGTATCCATGCCAATCGGTGTCCCAATTTGCACCTATATTGTAACTTTTGCACAAAAAAAGTGGCAGTTCATTTGTTGTCATATTTGAAAAAAAAATGTGAGCAGTGTATTTTTGTTTCCAGCTCAAACGCTCTCTATTTAAGCCACCATGTGTGTAGCCTGGTGATTATTTCCCCTGTTAAATCCTTACCAGTATTAGGGCGCACTCACTCTAGGCAAAGTTGTCCCGTACCGTGCTGAAGCATGATTGCCCCCCCTCCCCGTTCCCCCGCTGGCCTGCCCTCACACTGCTCCAGGATTAACCGGGCCTGAGCACGGTAACCATTTGTACATAACGTCATAATACAAACACATGCATGGCTCTGCGTATTTATGAAGCAAATATAGAAAATAAAAATAATAAAAGGGAGAACAGAGTCATACGAACTGGACTTTAGGGGTGAAGCGTGCGTGCGCCCTTAGACTCGAAAACCCCATATCAGGGAGGCTCTTTTAAATATCAGATATGGGTAATGGCTGAAGAAAACAATATTGTGCATCCCTACTCTCTTTCCAGTACATTTGAATGAATCAGGAAAACATTAAGGTTCATTGTTTCTGTTTCTATCCACATATAAAATAGATGGGTGGATTTTGTTTTGGGTTGCAGTGCAATATGAGTGCTAGAAGAGAGGAGAGAGAAGAAGATATTTTTAAGGTCAGAGTGATTAGAGGGCAGAGCCAGTCACAGTGTAGCTTTTTTTTCTTGGTTGAGAAGTTTACTCAAGGACACTGTAGCAGAGGCACTGTAGTAGATGTAAAACCAACTACAGCGTTTAAGGTTGTGAAGTAAATCATTTGATTAATGTCACTTTGTAGACCCCTCATAACCTCCGTTACAGCTGCCTGGTGTGTTTGATTTGGTACATTTGGAGGGAATGTTGAGCTTCCCTTCTACAGCCATTCACAGAGGATTTTCTTCTTCTTCCTCTGCAGCTCCTGGCACAATATTGATGCTGACTCAAACTCCCACTTACCTTCCAGCTCTTCTGATATCATCAGCGTTCAATCGGGAGGTCTGCTGCAAACGTGGCCTCGGTACTTTTGGCTGATGTCCACGCACTGTGTATCTGAGTGTACTGTTTGCATTGATTTGGTTTCAGACAGTGAACTCAGTTCTGTCTTTGAAACAATGGGCCTTTATCAGCAGCCGTCTGCCGCTATTTCCGAGCATGTTGGGAATGTGTTTCAAGGTCTGTGACTATCGGAAAGACACACAAATAAGAGGACATGCCTCAGTGCTTTAATTTGATAGTTGTATCCGAGTATCTGAGTCTAGCACATGCCTGTGTCGGAGTGTTGCTCTTGTTAGGGCAAATGTGTTGTGCAATGCTGCAGTGGTCGGTTTTAGCACAGACTATATATGAGGTATGGAAATAGATGCCATAATTTGTATGTGGCTCCTATTGAAGCCACAGACGTGCTCTTTTCTGAGGCAGTTACCCAGAAGCTTTCCTTGGGGAAATAATTCCCCAAACAGTTTCCCATATCACTTCATCTTTAATGAATTTAACGACTTAAATCTGGCTTACAATAATCCAAACCCCGGCAACAGATGGACATTAATGCTGAGCCTGCTGGTCGTTTTCTGTTATTGTGTGGTTCCACTGACTGACAGGACTCTCCTCCTCTTTCTGTGTTTTCTAGTTTATTACAGAGCTCTCGTCAACTTCACCGACTCCCTTGTCCTACGCCCCCGAGCTCGAGACATCTTTCTCCCCAGCTTTTAATGAGATCTCTGAAGCAGTGGTGGACACAGTAGGTCTTTTTTTTTCTCATTGTAGACCTGTACTGTACACCAGCTAACATTACCTTATAAGGTTCAGGCATGTTTTTTTATGGCTTTGATTTAAGTATGTGTGACTTTATGCCTGAAAGTGAGGCTGCAGATTGTTTATTTCAACTTTTACTGAGTTTTGTTTCCCTCCCACAGCTGGAGTCGGACTACAACAGGATTCCAGGTGTCCAGACAGTCAGCGTTGTCCTCATTAAGTAAGAACACCAATCCTTAAAATCACTCCTAGTGACACCCAAAGTGGATACCCTGCAGCTGTGTGCTGCCTGGTTGTCTTACTTTGGCACAGGTGATATTTATTTTCCCCTTTTTCCAAACTGCACGAGGCCTGTAGTCAGTAATTAATCAGGAGTGAGTAATCCCTCTAAAGACATCCAAAGTTACCTCTAGAGAGCTTTAACCATCTGAAGTGCACTTCCAACAGTTAGGAGTCTTACCAGGCATGTCTTTCTCGCTGCAGGAAGATGATAAGAGAGGATGGCGTGGACGTATTTGTGGAGTTGGACGTGGGTTCTGGACTACAACAACAATGATGAACAGATCCGCAGCGTGCTGTACAACGTGGTGAAGGAGGGAGCCATCGCTTCTTATGTCACGTCGGTTCAGGGCTTTCAATTCAGACGGCTTGGCGAAGGTAAGACCTCAACAAAAAGGGACACCTCTTAGCTAAGTTATGAACTGACCTTATTAGAAGGCAGCCATTTTCTACAAGGCAGCTACTACTATTTTTTACTTCAAACTTGCAAGAAGTTAGAATCTCACAAGTGGCTTTAAGTCACTCCTTCTCGATTGGACCAGCAACCGCAAAAAGAAAATGGTTTGGGAAAAATTTGGAGATACATTTTTGATTGAGGACAGTGCACAAAAATCAACTTATCAGCAATAATCTAAATATGCTGCAAAATGCATAATAGCTCAATTTGTAGCCATAGGGCAGGCACTTCAAAAACATAAAACAGATTTTACAATTACAGGATAGTGTGCAAAACAGCACACAGAAAAGAAAATGGACACTGTTGCATGTGTCTTTAGATTTCTTTCTTAGATAACATTACTTTAAGCTAGCTAACTTCGTTTGCGATCATTGTAACACTATCAAACAATAACGTTAGCTACGAGGTGAATGATGCTAGCATTTGTCGTTTTCTATGTTTACAAAATAAATGCGTTACATTGAAATGTGGCGTGTTCTCTCTGGTATGTTTGATTGAATTTATTCAGCTGCTGATCAGTGTAAAAAAAATGTAAAATGAAAGCATATATTTGTCACAATCACTACATATTGTCATTACATTAATGTAAAGTGAACTTCACAACCTGAACATGACTTCAGATCAAAATGGTCACCATGTGAAAATGAATATGAATGACTGCCACAGGATGTCTAGAGCAGATAAAGGTCCACCATAGTGGGAGGCAGGTGTCCTTAACTTTTCCCTCTGGTTCTAGCTCAACCTCTACCTCCAGTGGAGCCTATAGCAGTGCCAGGTTTTGTACACCATGGCGGCTGCATGGTGACTGAGCCGACTGTACTGTAGAAACTGTAGTGCCTTTAGAAAGAACAGTCGAGCATTTTGTGCGTTTTCATTTAAAAAAAGGACGATGACCTTTACTCAACAACGTTGTGTAAGCAACGGTCATGTGGCCTGAGGAATGTTTTGCATGGAAGCACCAATGTAAAGTCTAGGAGTCTGCACCATAAAGTCCAATAGTTCAAAGTGGTTAAGAAGGACTTTTGCATGGCATGAGATTGAGTAATGCTGACGTTCACTGTGATCACACCCCAGCTTTGATTTACACAAAGTCTGACAACTTTGTACACAGGCATGGCAACTGAAGGAAACACGATGGTACCTTTTAACGTTTTCCTTCTAAAGAATGGGTTCCAATTAATCAATCAGTTTATCTAGTCTTTCTACTGTCTCTCTATCGATATGTCTCTTGCCTTTCTAAAGTCAAGTGTTTAGTACAATCTAGCCTGTCTTTGTCATACCAGTGTCAAGTTCTATTGTCTGACTAGTTTGTCTTTCTTTTCTGATGGGCTAGTTTAAGCAGGGTACAAACACTATAGGATTATCATGATGATGCCATGATGACAGCTTGAGCCTTTGTATCAATATAAATGCAGAAAAGAGAAAGAAGCAGCTTTATTATGTGCATGACGATCACACCGGTCATATGATGTAAACATCATCACCCCCCACCTGCTTGCTCACGGGGAATTTTCCTAAATATAACCTGCTGCGTTCACATATCGGCTCGCCCTGACTTCATGTAGAAAGTAGATATTTACTAGGGAGCTGGCTGGAAATATTCTGGGTGAAGTTGGAAGTGAAATTGTCCGTTGGCCTTCATTTTTGGAAAATTTCTTGAGTTTTTTGTCTATGCGTGAGAACACCACACATGTGGTATGAATGTGTGTAATCTCGGTTTTGTCTCTAGTGTCTAGTCCAGTCTATGTCTAGTTTAGTCTATATTGGTTTGTGTGTTTTTATCTTGTTGTTGGTCTTAGACACCCCTTCTTGTCTAGTATGTCTACTCTGTTCGTTTAACCTCGTCTGTGTATTTAATCTGGTCAATGCATCTAATCTGGTCCCTGAGTCTAGATGGCATGTTAAATCTAGTCAGTATTGCTAATCTAGGCTGTACGTCCAGTCTGGTCCATCTATCTTGGTTGTTTGTCTTACTACTTTGCCTAAGCGTCTTATCAATCGGTGTAGTCAGTAACCACAGTCTCTCGACTGTGTGTTTCGACTAGTCTATCTTGTCTGTTTCTTTACTATTCCTTGTGTAATCCAGGCTGTGTGTCTAGTCTAGTTTACAGAGTCTAGCTGTCGGTTAATCTAGATTTGTTGGCTAGTCTAGTCCATCTATAGTTGCACTTTCACTACATCAATACACCTATCTGTGTCGGTTTATGTAATCTTAAACGCATTGACGAATATTTACAACAATGCTATCCCATCCTTGATTTCCTTGATTATCTTGAAACACACCCCTCAATGCTGTTGTTCTTTACCTGACTTTGTTGTGTGTTGTGATGTATCATTAGTGTTGTGTATCCGCTGTACTTTAGCCTTGGCTTGCATGTCTTTGATGTCCTCCCCCTCCCTCGATCCCTCTGCATCTTTCTTAGTAACCCCCAGCATCAGACCGTGCATGCCAGATGAGCACAGGTGTGGGGATGGGACTTGTATCCTGATGGAATACCTGTGTGACAACAGACCAGACTGCAGAGACATGAGTGATGAGATCAATTGTGGTGAGTGGCTGCAGCATGACTGGCTGGCAGCCTGTAACATGGTCGGCTTTAGCATGGACTGCTGGATGGATTTTATATACAGCATTTTGAGTAAGGATCAAGCAATCGACTTGAACTAAGTTTAACAGAAGATTTGTTTTAGAAACCAGAGGACCGGCTCCTCCAGTCTTAACCACCCCGCCAACAATAACCACCACCAAGAAGCCCCCAAGGCCCCCTAGCCCACCTGGACCTTGCAGAGTGGATCAAGCTACATGCCAGAGTGGAGAGTGTATCCCTCGAGACTACATCTGCGACGGAGAGAGGGACTGCTCGGATGGAAGCGACGAGTTCAGATGTGGTATGTGCCGCAGCGTTGTACATGTGCACACTCTCAAACATCAGCATACACTACAGCAAACATCCTCTATCTTTTCACAGGTACTCCATCTCCTTGCGAACCCAACGAGTTCAAGTGTAAAAACGGCCGCTGTGCCCTCAAGCTTTGGCGCTGTGATGGAGACAACGACTGTGAGGATAACTCGGATGAAACAGACTGCCGTAAGTCTCAATTTCATTACTGAGTCATCAAAGCTTTCACTGAAAGGAGCGGGTCATACTTTTATGGAATGTACTTTCTAGCTTTCTTAAAGTGAGCGTAATAAATGGATCGACCACTCTTGTATATTGCTAAAATTTTAATTTAGCACTAGGAAATTGTTAGCTGTTGTTAGCTGAGCTAAGTGTAAAAAAAATTAAAAATGCTAATTTTTTAATTCATCATATCTGTTAAATATAAAGTTGCATCATTGAGACAGTGAGCTTAGCTGGATTGGAAGAAAACAACTTGTTAGCCACGCTACGATAGGCTCATTGATGCTTTTCAGAAGTTCTTAATTAAAAGTCTGAAATATCTGTCTGTTGAGCCACCAGAACACATCTAGAGTAGCCTAGCATAAAGACTGGAAGCCAAAACTTGTCAAATGAGCTAATGCTAATTTTTACTTTCAGTCCCCAAAAAGGAGTCTTCAATTGTCCCTTACAATTAAGCTACAACCAATGACAGGTAGCTTAGCTTAGCTTAGCTTAGCTTAGTTTAGCAGAACAGCTGTAAGCAAATAACTTGCCAAATGAGATATGACATCCTATTATTTAGTTTTTAGAGGTTTCCACATAGAAGTTATCATACTTGTTTGTTGAAATTGAAGATTCTACCATAAGACAGTTAGCTTAGCCTATTATAAAGATGGGAAGCAAGCAAAACAAGTTACAGTATGTTATGCCAGTTCATAACTCTTTGAAAGTGCTTGTAAGTGTTGTTGTTTTTCTTACTCTGCTGCACAGACCTGTTTTTGCTCTGCTTCCCGTTGTGTTATGCTAAGCTAAGCTTAGCTAATCCACTTCAGGCTTTAGCTTCATATGTAAGTTTTAGGCACAAGGGTGGTATCAATCTTCTCATCAATCTTTCTACCTCAAATTGCTGCTGTTTTTAAATGTTGCTTTTAACATGACATTTTTCATAACTACAGCCACCAAGGGTCCTAGCGACAGGTGTGCTCCTGAACAGTTTGAATGCCTGAGCGATCGCACCTGCATCCCGGCCAGTTACCAGTGTGACGACGAGCCAGACTGCCCTGACCGCTCTGATGAGTACGGCTGCAGTAAGTCTCACACTAACAGCTGTCTACCGCTCTTGTTTGTACATTCCTTCTCTCTCTCTCTTTCACACAGATTTCACTCCTTTCTTTCATGCTTTTTTCGCACCCTCTCTGCTCCTTTGACTCTCCTCTGCGGTCACCCTCTGAGTTCCATTGTATGCTGTGACTAATTTTCTGTGAACCAGCCTCTTTTCACACATGTTCTGGCTGAGACACAGAGCTTTTTGTCAACCATCCATTAAGAACTGAAAGGGAATTGTGCGTCCATAGCAGAGATCACTGTATGTGTCCGCTGACTGTCAGGCATTTATGAGCTTCACCGGATCGCCACATTCCAGTCACATGCCAGCCTTTTTGTACATGTGCATTTATTATGTGGTAAAAACAGTTCTCATCTACTTGACACTTTACAGCCCCTCCCTCTGTGACAAGCCCGCCGGAAGAGTCGGTTCAGGCAGCGCGGGGGGCGACGGTGACGTTTACCTGTCAGGCTGTGGGAGTGCCAACCCCCCATCATCACCTGGAGACTCAACTGGGGGCACATTCCTGTCAGCAACAGGTGAGTCTGTTGTGATATGCTGCACCCACACCAACTTTTTTTAACCTTTTATTTAATTTAAACTGTCTAACAACCCAAGCTACTATTACAGATGACTTTGGGTTGGTGGAAAATGCTGTCCTTAGGAATTAAAAAAGCTCTGAAAGTTAAAAATTAGCTTTTGTTCATGCGACTTATGGAAAAAGCATGTTTTGCACCATTTTTGCATGCTATGTAAACCAAAACATCTGCCTCTGGTGAAAGCCAATCTTGTCTGAGTGATTTGCAGCAGACCATGAAAAATAAAAAAGGACTCCAAATTTCATCCTGTTTACACTTGTCTCACCTGGCGTGCTGTGCTCTTTGAGACACACTGTATAACTGAAGATATCCCTCTTGTATCAGTGTTTCTAAACTGACTCATTGTATATAAACCTGTGATTTTAATTAACTCAGATATTTGTGGTTAAACTCCAACTCCAAAAGCTGCTGTTTCAGAATTTTCTTTCTGGGCGTTGTCTGCTGTGAGTGTGTGTGTGCGTGCGTGCGTGCGTGTGTGTGTGTGTGTGTGTGTGTGCGTGTGCGTGTGCGTGTGCGTGTGTGTGTGTGTGTGTGTGTGTGTGTGTGTTTGGTTAGGCAATCACGGTTTAATGGATTTTTGTGTAAAAATATTTCAGCACACTGTTACAGTGAGAGTCAACAGCAGAAGTGTTTCTTTTATGGTCCAGGCCATAGTTAACATAGACCCTTAACTGAGTTTATTTCTATAAAAGCGATCATTTATGTTTGATTTCTCTGTTCCCAGGATATCCATGAGCAGCGAGAACGGCCGTGGCACCCTGACTATTCGTGATGTGAAGGAGGCAGATCAGGGGGCGTACACCTGTGAGGCCATCAACGCTAAAGGCCTGGTGTTCGGTATCCCAGATGGAGTGCTAACACTCACATCTATTCCCAATCCAGGTAATTACATCTCACTTTGACTCTTGGCCTAAATAAATTTATTACAAGTAGGACGGCATTCTGTTTACAGTAAGAATGATGCTGTGACAATATTTTTAGAGCCAATAAAGCTTTTTAAATTTAAACAATTCAACTGACTTGAATTCATATTGACTTGTTTAAAGACAGTCTTTTGGTCTCCCTGTTCTCTATAGGTAACTGTCCTGATGGTCACTTCAGTGTGGAGGGCCGCTGTGTGTCCTGCTTCTGTGCTGGCATCAGCAAGAACTGCAAGAGCACCGGCCGCTACCGCAACCAGATCAGCCTGCGTTTCACTGAGGAGGAAGACTTCAAAGGCAATGAAGCAATTAATACTTAGAAAAATAAAAGCAAACATGTTAGTGTTTGTATCTCTGAACAGTAAAGTATAAACGTAGTTTTTTTGTGCTTCCAGGAGTGAACGTCACTTACCCCTCCAGGCCAAACACTCCTCCTCTGTCCTCCACTCAGCTCCTCATCAACCCTGAGATGGAGGAGTTCCAGCTCGTCGACCTGTCCCGCCGCTTCCTCAATCTCGACTCCTTCTGGACCTTGCCTCGCCAGTTTCTGGGCAACAAGGTAAAAAGAGAAATGTTTGACAGACATGATTTAACTTTGCTTATATTCACACTTAAGACGCAAAAATCATTTAATCCAATTTTAGATCGACTCCTATGGAGGAACCCTGAAGTACAAGGTGCGGTACACATTGGCACGCGGCCAGTCTGAGGTTGTGGAGAAGCCAGATGTGATGCTGGTTGGAAATGGACGCAGACTTGTGTACCGCAGAGGAAGCACCACCCCGGGCCGAGTGGTCAACCAGAAGGAGATCAAATTTACTGAAGTAGGTCTAAAAAAGGAATTCTAGCAAAAACAAATACAGAATCTGCTCAAGGTAGTGGTAAAATGTTGATGAAGACATGAAGTCCTCTAAAGAAATGTTATAGAGGTTGTCTACACATTAAACCTACGTGTACAAAGTTCTGACCTTCAATTTCCTATTCAGATAAAGCACTATACATGCCCCATCATGTTCTAAACATGCACACTTTCATTGTGTTAGGATAACTGGCAGCACTCTAACGGTCGCCCTGTGAGCAGAGAAGATCTGATGATGACGCTAGCCAACCTGGACAGCATCAACGTCCGCACCATCTACGACAACCACATGGTCAGCGTGGCGCTCAGTGACATCATCATGTCTACCACTTCTGTGGAGTTCAGCACCATGGGTCATGCTAAAAATGTGGAAGAGTGCAGGTAAGAAAAAACACGTGGCAGGATACTGTGGATTCTCAAAATAAATCCATCAGTTGTCTTTGAGAGGATTGGGACAAAATGTCGATATGGCAACGTATTGTTGTTCGGACCTGTGGGATACAAGTTTTAATTCCCTGACGCCAAATATCGATTTTTTAATGAAAATGAAACACGGTGCTTTGAACAGATTTCTTAGCCATTTGACTCACTGCATCGTATCGTATCTCATCATATCGTAATGCATCGTATCGTATTGCATCACAATGTAACGTATCTTATCATATGGTATTGTATGGTTTCGTATAAAGAGTTACCGTGTGATTCCCACCCCTGGTCTACCATTAGAGCATCCTCTTTTGGACATATTCTGTGACCCCACAGCAAGAGTGGATAGTGCGGAGGCGCTGGTGGCGCAGTGGTTAGTGCGTGCGTCCCATATATGGAGGCTGTAGTCCTCAACGCGGGCGGCCCAGGTCCGAATCCAACCTGTGGCTCCTTTCCCGCATGTCAATCCCCACTTTCTCTCCCTGATTTCTGTCTCTATCCACTGTCCTGTCTCTCCAATAAAGGCACAAAAAGCCCAAAAATAAATCTTAAAAAAAAAAGAGTGGATAGTGCTTTGAAAATAATTACCAAAGTGTGTTTGGAGAAACGATGACCATGTCCTATTTGATTCCAGCACATGAGCCTTGTTTTATATCATCTCTCCCTCTCTCTCGTTCTAAAATAAATAAAAACGTCATATCTTAGTCATCTGTTGTTTATTTCAGACATCAATTTGCTTTGTCCTACTTTTGTTATTGTAACAGCTGATTGATCATACTCACATTTATCCTCCCCAGATGTCCTCCTGGATATTCAGGCCTGTCCTGTGAGAGGTGTACCCCCGGTTTCGAACGTGTCCCTGGCGGCTCTTATCTCGGCACCTGTGCTGGTTGTAACTGCAACGGACATGCCAGCGCCTGTGATCCAATCAACGGGCACTGTCTGGTAAAAGCTGGCTCCTTTTTGGCCCTGACTGTCTGTCAGTCACATAGCTGATAATCGATTCCTTCTTCGAGTTTAGCGTAACAGATGTTGTGTGCTTAAAGGAAATACTCTCATTGGCTGTCTTGCCAAGAGTTGGTTTAGAAAATCCAAATCACTCATGTTGAGTATAAACGTTGAAGCCAACAAGCCATTAGATTAGATTTGAATAAATACTGGAAACAGGTTCAAACAGCTACTCTTTTATAAAAGCAATATGTTGCTTGTTACGTTGTGTTTGAGTATAAATGAGAGAAAAAAAAGCTTTATACAGTATTTTTGAAAAGCTAAGCTAATCAACCTCTGTTTTTCTTCTTCCTAATGACAGTGCAGACAGGATGTGGTGTTTTGTAACTGAACACAAATTAAATAATTCCCTAATTGTCAGACTTATTATTACCAGTAATTTACAATTTGACTATTTTAAGTCAAATTCCTGCAAAGTAAGAGAATGACCAATGTGTTGTCGCCGCCACAGAGCTGCCAGCATAACACAGAGGGCCCTCAGTGTGACAAATGTCGCCCAGGATACTTCGGTGACCCAACCCGAGGTCGCCCCGATGACTGCAAGCCGTGCCCCTGCCCGTACTACGAGACCTCGAGGCGGTAAGGTCGCAGACACACCCAGACCACACACACACGCACACACGCACGCACACGCGTGCACACACACACACACACACACACACACGTGTTCATACTTGCAACACAAATAGGGTAGGAAATAAATCACATCTACATACCACACACAAAGCATCTTCCATAAAGCTGAGTTCATATCAGTATTTGTTGGGCTCATTAACCTTTCTTTTTTTTTGGTTTTTAATGTGTGGCTTTTTGAATTTGGCTTCAAAAGGTTTTCTGACACCTGCTTCGTGGATGTCGACCAACAGCCGACATGTGATGCCTGCAAACCTGGCTACACAGGAAGACGCTGTGAAAAGTGAGGAAACTGCCATCATTATTGTGCTTTTAAGCCACAGCTTATAAAGTCAAATAAAGACTGATAGTGACAAGCACAATAAGTCCTAAAACACGCTTGTCATAAACAATATATTTGTTGTTTTTTTGCAGGTGTGCTGCTGGATACCAGGGCAACCCCCTTCTGCCTAATGGAAAATGTGTTCCTAACAGTGAGTACATGTTCCACAATTGCAACAACATCTTTGACATTTTCATTTCAAAGCATGAAATCGTCAGAAGCTGTGCTCGGTTTGTTCTGCCCGTTGTTCTCTTCTTTCATTCTGCTATATGACCTCAAGGGGGATTTAACCCTTTGTAATGATTACCATGAGGTATTCTTTGCCCCCTGCCCCCCCGTTGATACAATAGTCTGTAGTATTCAGTCATGGCTCAGGTATGCAGAATGGTTGGAACACTCCCAGGTGTACTTTCCTCCCCAGTATGTCATCTTCTTTCCATTTCTCTTTCCAAGATCCGAGCTCCAAGTGTGATAACAGAGGAACTATCAGCTCCAGCAGCAGACCATGCAGCTGCAAGGTACACAATCAGTGTCGCAAACTTCTACAGTCAACAGTGCAACAATACAGAGGACAAATAAAGCCTGTTTTAAAAAAGTCATGTAGCTAACTAAGAGCTACAGTGAAGTTGTACTCAGCTGTAACTTTTCTAATCTATGATCAAAGAAAGCATCGTAACATTACATTGTGAAATCTGCTGTTCGTTAGGTGTTGTATCGTGAGCCTAAAAGGCAGATTGATCTCATATGTGTATGTGTTTGTTTCTGTGCAGAACAACGTGGCAGGCGCTCTGTGTGAGGAGTGTAAGCAGGGCTTCTTCCACCTATCCGAGTCCAACCCTGAGGGCTGTCTGCGCTGTTTCTGTATGGGCGTCACCAAACAGTGCGCCAGCTCCACTTGGAATAGAGATCAGGTTGGTTGCCAGTCTCAAAATGACACAGGGTGGAGGTTTATTTTTTTATTTTTTTTTAGTATCAAGGTTTGACTCAGTGTTTGTGCAGCCGTGCTGTATCAGCAAATCCTTTTCAGGTGTTAAATAGCCAGGTGCAATGTGCAAACAGAGATCGAGCTCATGGAAATCTCAGCTCACATCTCATTCAGAGAAATTGTTTGTGGTCCCCAGGTTCGAGGCGGGGTGAACGGGCAGCTCTTCTCCCTCTCCAACAGCGCCAGCACCGTAATTATCAATGAAGGAATCTCCCAGAGAGGCTCCTCTGAAGTGGTCTTCCGCGCATTCTCCACTTTTCCAAATGACATCTACTACTGGGTCCTGCCTGAGAGCTTCAGAGGAGATAAGGTGAGAGGGAAACATCAAAGTAGAGAGCAGGCAAAAGTGTTAGTCGAGCTACATTTCTCTGCCCTTTCTGTCCCACTCAGTCATGCCTCAACATGTTGTCCAAGTGAAAAGGCTGCACTCATCCACGCAGTGAGCCTCCTTTGAACCTTGGATTCACATTCAGCCCAACATGGGTGTCTTGTGACTCTCCCCCCACAGTATCATAGGGGTGAAATGCCTTTCCACTATTCGGTTTTGAATAAGGAGTTCTCTTTTCACCTTGTTTAAACCAGGTGACGGCTTATGGCGGGGAGCTTCTCTACACTGTGCTCTTTGAACCACAACAGCGCTCACTGGTGATTGACGGTCAGCCGGATGTGGTTCTCCAGGGCAATGGCATCTTCCTGGAACACTACTCGAAAACCAAGCCCCTCCCACGAGTCCCACGTATTGTCACTGTGACCTTCAGAGAGGTGGGTTTCCTTTCATTGAAATCAAATCTGAATCCCCACACATGTGAACCAACTTTTCTCTCTTCTCTGCTCTCCATCCGTCCTATAGTCTGCATGGCGTCGCGCCGACGGGCAGCCATGCACCCGTGAGCACCTCCTGATGGCTTTGGCTGACGTTACTCTCTTCATGATCAGGGCCTCCTACGCAGACAAGATGGCAGAGACCAGGTATGGGGGGAGGTTCCTCTGCATCTGATTGGCTCATTCGCATGCTTCAAAAATATTCTAAAAGCATTGCACTTGACAACACATGTAAATAATTGTGTGCTTTTTCTGTGCTGAACAGTATCTCGGACATCAAGATGGACATTGCTGTTCCTCAATCCACCGGTAATGAACGTGCTATGGAGGTGGAGGAGTGTGCCTGCCCTCAGGGATACAGAGGACCCTCTTGTCAGGTACTCATGCAGATATCACAGAGGCAGTTTACGTTAAACCTGAAAAAGCAGTTTATATTAGATGTTATATTACTAGAATTCTCTCTCAATCCAGTAATCACTAAATAAAATGCTCTGGCAAAAGCAGAAAAAAAACAATTGTAAAATATTATTTGGGATGACAAAAAGTGATGGGAGTCCTCTTCCCAACACATTCTCTTTGACTTGTTCTGCACTTATAGTGAGGCACTGCATGATCATGCATTGTAGGGAGTGGCTTTCACAGTGTTTTAGTTGGATACTTTCAGAAATCTAGTTTACTCTTGTTGGTTACTCAGGAATTGCCGACCCCTATATTAACAAAGAAAATCTTTCCCCACAGGCTCCAAATCTTGCTTTCATCCAAATCAAATGGAAAAATTCATTGTCAAACTACTATTTGCAAGGTCAAGATAGAGTTTCCATCCTTAAGATGAGTTAGTTTAGCTGCGTTTCCACCAAAAGAACCCTGGACTTCTACTCCCAGGAACTGCTTTGCAAGGCATTTAAAAGTTCTTCCAGCACACAGTTGGCGACGTTGTCTCTGAGATCCAAATATCTGTGAAAATTAGGCTAATTACTCTGCTGACATCTGAAAGCTTCTTCTAAATGCAGCATCTACTCCACCCATCACAAATATTCAGCCCTGAACTTCATAACCCCAAAGTTTCTGCTCTCTCAGAAAGTTCTGTCAGGGACCTTTTTTCGAGTTGAAACTCAGTCTCTGAGACTTTGTTTAGTCCCTGATCCCTGCAGTGGAAGCAAAGCATATAACTGAGTTGCCTATGAAAAAATAGTAAGGCCATTAAATATAGGCTTGAGCATGTTAATAATAGCCCAGTAAGGTCTTGAACCTTTTCCATTACGATCCAAAATGATAATTGCAGTCTGTCTTCCCTGTTGTCATGGAACGAAGACATATTCTTCTTAGTCATCACTTGTTTCTCACCTGAGGTGTTTTTCCATGTTGCTGCAGGAGTGTGATGAAGGTTACACGCGGACCACCTCTGGCCTTTACCTGGGCACTTGTGAGAGGTGTGATTGCAATGGTCATGCCAGTGGCTGTGACCCGGAGACCGGCAAGTGCCTGGTAGGTTTATGCTGCTCTTCTTCGCTCTCGTTTTTTTTCTGCCAACATTGAACCTGCTTTGATCTTTGCAGTGGAATGCACTAATGGTTTCTTGGCAAATCCCAACTTGTGGAAACAAACTCGCAAGTACTGTATATTCAACCCATCTCACTTCATCTTTTTATGCGTTTCTGTGTGTGTGTGTGTGTGTGTGTGTGTGTGTGTGTGTGTGTGTGTGTGTGTCCTGGCCAAAAGCAATGTCTTCATAACACCGCTGGGGCAAGGTGTGAGCGCTGTCAGACTGGGTACTATGGAAACCCTGTGAAGGATGGTGCTCAGGCCTGCCAGCCCTGCCCCTGTCCTGGAACCTCTTCCAGCAACCAGTGAGTTCATGTCTTTTAAGTCTTGTCATTGTGTGTCAGTTTAATATGGATTACTATTAATGCTAGATTAGGCAAAGTAAACTGTGTGCAGCACAAACTTCTTTTCTCCAATGCCCAAAAATAACTAGAAATCAAACAGTTAATAAGCAAAATCATTACATCCCAAGCATTAACAAGATGTGCGTGTCTCTCTGTTGGCCCAGATTCTCTCCAACCTGTTATCTGGAGGCAGATGGTCAGCCGACCTGTGACAGCTGCCCCCCTGGATACACAGGCCGACGCTGTGAAAGGTAAGCCCTCTCCATTCTCTTTTTCCCTTTTCCTTTTCCACCCTGTCTTACTCTTACTGCCCTCTGGAAACTGCTCATTGTTTTGGTTGCAGGGCGGGCCGGCACTAAGATTAGCAGGGGCTGGCTGTAGCACCAAGTGGTTTCTTTTACAAAAAAAAGGGATATAAGCATGTTCGTGGTTAGCATCTGTCTTGTTTTTTTCCCCTGGCAGTTGTAAGACATGTCAGATGAAGGATGGGAGATGCAATTTGTTGCCACCCATTCTGATGTACCTTTGAAGTTTTTTTACTGTTTCATGTTTAACCAGGTCTGTTGGTGGATATTGGATTTCACGATTGATAGATTTGCAATCTGTAGGGTGATTTTTGCCATTGTAAAGCAATGTGTGTTTGTCAATGGATAAGGGGGCTTTGGTGGTTTTGAGATTGTTACCCTTCAGATCTTATTGTTGTCTAAAAGAAATGTGCAAAAGGAGAAAGTGCTTTATGTTCTTAGTTTCTTTGAGATCTTACTTTTGCTTTCTTCCATCCTTTACCTTCATTAACCTTCCAGAGAGGTTGATTTCTGCTTCAGCTTTGCGCTTCGCTGTTAGTGACAATTTAAAGGTGTTGGTTTATGTCATTTCTGTCTGTGTAAGGACCAATTGTTGCTTTTGGGTCTCTACTACATAAATGTAGAAGTGGCATTTATGAGGACTTCTGTCTGGCTAATCAATCTTTGCTGCTAAGAGGGCAAAGATGAGGAGGTGACTTGGGAGTTAGGCGCAACTTCAAAATGACTCAATTTTTAAAAGTTCCTGCCTGCATCAAACCTGATTCTGCTGTTTTGACATTAAGAGAAGAGAAGCCATCTGCAGACAGTTGTGGGGACCCTTTCCTGGAGAAGCAGATAGATGGCCTCCTACCTGTGGCATGTGGAGCTGAAGCAGTGTTCAATTTCAGCTGGGAGAAACATATATCATTGTATGGCAGTGGGGACGATAATGATGGCACTGAGGACCGGTCACCTACCACTATAGGAACAATCGTCATCCCTACAAGGTCTTTACTGTCAACTACTTCAATGGGAGTTGGCATTGTCTCGGTTACCCCCAATAAGTCAGCACCCAGACTCCCACCTCGCTTCACACCTAGCCCAGAGAGCAGACACACCAGCTTCCAGCACTTGCTTCGGGTCCACCTGAACACCTTTAACCAGCGCCTGAGCATGCTGGAAAAAAACACCCTTGACATGAAGGAGAACATTCACAGTATGGAGGACCAGCAGAGTCATCTCAACTCCCAACTGAAGGAACTGATAGCGCTCCAGTCAGCCGGAGAGAAAACCAAGAAGGTTAGTGAGCTGGAGATGAGCTACACTGACATGGAGGGACGTCTGAGCAGACTGGAGGGAAGGCTGGAGATCCTTATTGATGGTTTTACTGCCCTGGCTCAGGAAATGAACAAGATGAAACGTGCTAGACACACATCCCGTTCACTCCAAGAAAAGAGGGCTCTTCCTTCACTCCCCACAGTACTTGAACTTCCAATGTACTCAACACCTCAGCCTCGTAAACCTACCGAAATGCCATCCACCAGTAAAGCAACAGTGCCCAAGAGCATACCTACACCAAGCCTCCCTGGAAACAAACTCACCTCTGCTCCTCAGAGAAAGAGAAAACTCAAATCATCAGTTTCCATTTCTCCAATAAAAAACACTACACAACTGAAGCCAGTCACTAGGCGATCCAAAGGTCACCCAGCAACAAAGTCAACAACAAAGAAGAAGTCTACACCAAATAAACCAAGGACTGCTTCAAAATCTACGTCTAAATCAACACTGAAGACTGCAACAAAGAGACCTGATGGAAGGCGGTCCACCGTGGCAACTAAACGTGTTTTGCAGCCAAGCAATCAAAAACCAAGGCAAGTCAAAGAAGAAGAAGCAATCACTAAATTTCAACTGGAGCCACCATCTCTCAAGAAAAAGCCAGCAAAGCGCGACAAAGACAATAAAAAGGAATCCTCATTACCAATAAAAAACAATAGACGTAACAAGGCCTTTAGATCAGATGCACCAGATCCAAAAAAGGTTCCAGATGGTGGAAAGTCTTTAGAAAGCAATTTAAAGAAGTCAGCAAAGCCACACCAAAATGACAAAAAGATGGAGCAGAACTCACACAAGTTGGTCTCTCACAAAGCAAAGAATTCTGCGAAGGTCACAGTCCCAACCACAAGGCCTACCAAGGCTACTTCTGGAAAGAAGAAGTCTTTTACAACAGCAAAAAGGAAATCCACTCCCTCTACAACCAAGGCTACTACTGCAAAAAAGAAGTCTAACACAACAGTGGAAAGGAAATCAACCCGGGCTAAAACCAAGGCTACCACCGCCAAGAGATTAACAAAAAAGCAGAAAAAGAAGGAAAACCTTCATTCTAGTATTTTGGACCTACTGCAGCTCTTGAAAGGAGATCAGGATTCTGCAAAGCAGAAAAAGGGTCATGATGGTTCTCTTCATGTTGTCTTGGGAAGGCTGGCCATTCCTATCAAAATTATCCCTGATGACTAGGGAATAATGTGTTGTTTATTATTTGTATGTCTAGGCTCTCATTTTGTTATTTAAGTGGAACTTTATGAAGGGAACCATTTTTTGACACTGTTAAATTGGAGGGACTTTCTGGATGTTAAGTTCCATCCTGAATTGTATTTGGACGAGACTTTGTATTTGATTATAATCAAAACTATTGCACAGATTTCTGCCATGAAGAGATTGCTTAGCATTAGTACCTCCTTTGTATTTCCATTTGTCCATTGTATTGTATTGTGAGACTACCTCAAGATTTTTTAAGTATCACCCCCAATCCTTTGTTAAACTGTTTTGAACACCTTTCTGTCCCCCTGTAATTTTTGTTCTGTATCATTTTCAGTGTATACGATCTTTGCTGAATGTTTTTAATCAAAGAGCTCTGATGTGCTCTACATTTATAGTATATTTATGATTGCCATAAGAAGACTAGCTTAAATGGTAGATTGTATGAAAGACGTGGACGTAGCCACCATTACATTGGCCATTGGTTTTTGAGCACCCATTTGATGCTTAGAGTTCTGCATTTTGTCAGTCACCAAGACGGGATTTCTGAACCAAACTGACCATGAACAGAGTGTGAATATGCATTACGTGTCTATCTATGTTGACATGCTGCCATCGTAGCCACTTTCAATCCCAGGTAGCCACGCCTAAGAATATAATCTACTCAACCTCACCTCTCAATGGGATAAGAATTTACAAAATGAACATTATACTCCATTAAACAGATATTGAAACTGGGGATTATGACCATGAACTAGTTAAAATCATTTTGAATTAATTAATTAACATTGAGAATCTTGATTTGTACAGCCTGACTTTTTTCTGCACACAATAAAGCTCCCTGCGAACCATTAGCAGGAATGCAGTTTTAAGGCGCTTAAAAAAACCAAGAGGCTATGTCCACTTCTTATATGCTGTCCATGGCTCTGATGTCACATTTAAGAGGCTTGACAATATTAAAAGTTTTGAGGAGAACAACAGCATCTTTACTTTGCTTTGGCTGTATTGTTCCAGCCATTGACCCACCATTTTGCTTTGCCATGGCATTTGGTGCAGATATTTATGGTCCCCAGAGGATGCATTCCACAGTTATGGTCCCTGACTTTTCATCAACACCATCAGCTGGTACAAGTGTTTGTCAGATACTGAATTTGCTACTTATGTACTCCAACAACTATTGACAGTCCCAGCAGCCACATGTGTACAAATGTTAGTATGCTAACATGCCAAACTATAAGGGAATGCGGTTGAAATTGTACACACATGTTAAAAGTATAATTGTTTGCAGGTTAGGATGCTGACTTCTAGCTCAATGGACAGCTGCAATGATAAAGTTGGATTAAACTTCTTGGCAGCATAAATCGGTTCAGCCAAAGTCTTGATATCCGGGCAGGTTATGCAGTATCTTGGTAAAAATTTGGTGTTTTTACATTTTTACGTGGCTTTTAATATTTTGTAGCAACAGAGGAACTTTGCTTAAGATCCTATTTGATTGAAAACAGCTGGGTTTATCCTCTGGGGGCCAAAAGTATTCATTGTAAATGTCATTAGATCAGTGGCCAGTTGTTGTTAGGGTAATTTAATCTGATGCTTAGCACCTAATACTTACACTAATGGGTCGAAGCTTTGGTCTTTTACTGAACACCTTCATATCATCAGCATACAAAGAAATGTTGGAATACACAGGTCCTGTTTTAAGCTCATAGCTAATACAAAACTTTCATTTTTGTGACCTTGTACTGTTCGATTTTAAATGTGATGTTAGACCACAGTGTTTGTCATGTTGTGTTTATCATGAGCTGTACATTTAGTAATGAATATGATTTGCTTTTTATACAAACACATCTATTTAGATGTATTTTCTTTCTTTCCCCATGTTATGAGAATTATCTTTATTTTTAAATCTATTCAACAACATTGACTGGAAGGACTGAGTTAACCAAACCTTACAAAAAGCTGTATACCATGGGTCTTAGTTTGAAAAGGGTTTTTTTTCAAAGCAAGTTCGTAGCATGGAAGTCCTTTTGTTGGCTGTTGGCTGTTGACCTGCGGATCTGCCAGAGGACAGGTGAGGTAAGACTGACAGCAGCTGTCGAAAGGGAAACCCTGCATTGTACAGATCTGTGGTTGGATTAGCCTTCGCTCTGGTGGCTGTGGCGTTGTTTGCTTGGGATTAAGGCATAATGCTTTTCTATGTCATAATATCAGATATCACTTTCCTCCTTAGCAGCTTAGCATCCTCTACTGCAGCTCATTATATCAACCATGTTCACCACTGCCTCTTTATCCTTATCCTTTATCTGTTATCCTTTTTTTTCCTGTGCAAAGGCGTTCCTCAGTTTCTGCTGTACCACACTCTTATGAGAGATGGATTCAACATCTTTGACATGTTGAACATTTTAGCAGTGCTTCATCCATCTCCAGTGCAAGCAATGTTTCTTGATCTTGGGAAAACTGAGCTGGGTGTTCTTGGATTTGAGGCCATCTGAGTATAAGACTAGGTCTTAGGCTTTTAATTGCTGGATGGAATACAGAAGGGATTGTGTTTTCCTTTTCTGTATGACTCAGTCTTTTGTTCATGGTTGATGTCTGCCTTTGGTCCAGAAGACTACCCTTAGTACATGATGTATCTGAAGTATCCCTTCCTGCAGACTTCCCAGCTTCCTGTCTTCTTGTAGTTTGGGTTAATTGTAATCTTTGACTAGAATTATTTGCTTTTACACATTGTCAATTTTATTCCAGATGCGCCGCAGGATACACTGGCAACCCCCAGCTTGGACAGAGATGTACTGTTGGCGGCAATGATCTCAATGGTACATACTGTATTATGATTCAGGGAAATGACATGTACAGTATTGTTCCATTTTCTGGCTTCACAAAAGTTGCAAAGATTCCCCTCATGCTCTTGAAGTACAGTTCAGTGCAGTTAGTCATTTAATAGAGCTTCTACATATTCTAACTATCTACTTTACTTCCCCTTTCCAGGTAACTGTTACAGCTGTGACCAAAGAGGAAGTGAAGGTTGCAATGGACCTGTCTGCCGCTGCAAGGTGATCAAACAAAACTTGCACTTTTTCTCCACAGACTTTATTATTTTGTCAGCTGTCTCTCACACTTATAAAGCAGACCATATCAGACATGTTGCATTATATCTCATATCATTAATTTTGTGTTGCAGATGAACGTTGAAGGCCCATCTTGCTCCAACTGTAAGTCTGGAACCTTCCATCTCAGCCCAGAAAACAAAGATGGCTGCCTGTCCTGTTTCTGTATGGGCGTCACTCAGCAGTGCACCAGCTCTACCTACTACAGAGACCTGGTAAGGAATAAAAAAGTGGTACATGACCAAGCGGCAACCTCCAGTGTTGAAAAATGATACCAATGCGTAGATGCAAAGAACTGCTGTTCCTGACTGCAAAGCCCTTAAAGAACCTTTAAAAATCATGTTAAAATGCCCATTTGTACTGCAGAAATAAGAGTGTTAACAGCCTGGTTAAAAAACAACCACTTTGGAATTAATAGCTCATTTCCTAATAGCTCAATTGGTATACACTGTACAGGGATTAAATCTTTTTTAACTCATCTATATTGATTATGTTAAGGCTACATACATACATACATTTATCATTTCAAAAAAAGTGAAGGGTAAAAATGTGTTCACCAAAAAAGGCAAGGTTATTTTTGCCGACTGAGTCCAAGTTTTGCCTCTTTCCCTACAATCTTCATGCAGTCAGCAAAGTTTACCAAATGTTATCACCTGGTTTTAAATATGTGTTTTTTTGTATGATATCTAATACTGGGGCTTATCTAAACTTCCAAATGCTCTCTTGCAGGTGTCCTCAGTCTTCTCTCCAGGGAACTTCCAGGGATTTGCTCTGGTGAACCGTCAGCGCACCAATCGTATCTCCACTGGTTTCACTGTGGAGGTTTCCACCGAGGGAACTCAGCTGTCCTACAGCAACTTCGACTACCTGGGACAGGAGCCTCATTACTGGCAGCTTCCAGGGGTCTACCAGGGAGACAAGGTCAGTATGAAAGACCACATGTAGGAGATAAAAAAATGGACATGTCAAGCCCCCTTAATGAGGAGTATGCCGGGACTGAGCAGCAAATATGAGAAACTTGTAGACCGCTCCTTTTCTAGCTTCCAGATTGCAGCTTTTTTTTCCACCTCAAACTTCGGCCAATCTTTCTCCAATGCAAACTTGTTCAAGCAGATTGCCTTCCAACTTTACGCTTCAAATTGCTTTTTCTTTCATTATCTTCAATGTGTGTGTTTACAGGGTAAAACAAATGTGCACAAATTGAATGGCCCTTGTTTTCATGTGGCTTACCTAGCTTTCTATTTTTTTATTTTTCACCCTCTGTAGAAAGATTCTTTCTATTCTCGTATAAGACGAGCAGAGCAGGTACGGTAGTGTCGGTCAGTGGTTGCTGTGTTGTTACAGAGTACTGTCTGGCATGTTTGAGTTAATGTTGTGGCATTGTGCTATACACTACAAGCCATACATTTGACTTTGTAATGAGGTGCATTTTCATTCACTATGGACTCATATCATGTTTTATGATTTATACATTTTATAAGTCTTCATTTATGAATTATTTATAAAGAGCATGGTTTTTGACAAGAGTGTATGCAGTTTGCCGCTGAAGGTGGCCACTAATTGTCTCTTGGATTTGACCTCTCACACAGAAGTGCATATTGCTAAAAGGAAATTGTCTTCTGCTTCACATCACATGAGCCATGTCAAATGGATTGATCATTAATGGTCCATTAAAGAACTTCACACGGTTTAACTTTGCTCCAATAACACTGCCATAACACTCCCAAATACCATCAGCTCAGTGATAAGGAAAGTGATCAAAGTGAGCTCACTTTATCCACATCAATAGAGTGGCTCGAGCTCGCCAGAGGAGCAGCTAAGGAAGGATGCGTCTGTATGGAACCTAATGGCCACCGAGCGTAAAGACACCCACAGATCCAAAAGAGCTAGCCAGGTATTTGGTATGAACTGCGACACCGTAGATAAATGTAGTGAAGGTAACACTCACATCGCTAATGAGAATAATAAATGCACCGTGGTTCTGTTTTTATGCACTAACACACTGGGAGTTTGTGGTCATCTGTGGAAAACAGTCACTCAGCTCATAGATGCAGCAGCATGGAGAATCACCTGAAGGGTCACCAAGCAGAAGCACTGTGACAGACTTTTGTGAGCATTTGCATGCAGGTTTGAGTTGTTATGCACAGTCTTAGGAAATTATTAGTTTTCTGTGTTTTGATTTTTCGTGTGATACATCCATGGACCGTGGACAGATCTCAACAAGGTTCGGGCAGAGCGATTATTAAAGCTCCTGAGAGGAGTTTTTAGCTGGTTCGGAAACAGACTGAAATTAATATTAATGTCTCTATTTGACCTACAAAAGCAAACATAACCAATCACTGAGAAGATTTACCGTTTTTATATTGTAATATTTAATGCTTATAATCGCTGCAGCAGGGTAGGTGTCAGAAAAGCATGTGAAAAAAAACAGCCTTTTTTTATTTTCCACTGCAAATATTCACAGTACGTGATACAATTGACCTTTAAAAGATGGCAGGATGTGATATATTGTAAAATACTTTCACATATATAGATCTGCAAAGTGATAAGAGGTACCGCTTTGTCCACTGGGGGGCGCCAAACCAAGGGTTCCTCACAGGAGCTTTAAGTAATGTCCACACAAGACTTTTTTCTCCAATTCCATACACCCTCAAATGCATGCCTTTATGCATATTTGACCACCCACATTGAAATACATACGCTTAAATAATCCTCTTTTATCCGAAACACCAAATCATGCACAACAGGTCGAGCATTTATACCCAAATGTAAAAGTGAAACATTGCAGTAAACATCCAGTCTATAACATAATCACATCCTGCTGCTTGTTTTAAACACCACATCTCTCGCTATCACGAGTCACTCAGGAGATAGATCTCTTATTCATCTCTTATATCTTTTCCCTCTTCCATTCATTGTTTAGTTTACCAACCTGCGATGCACACACATTTATTGACCTCATTAATAAAAAGCCCTTCATAGATGTCAAATTGCATTGCAGCAGATCGTCAGCGTAGTAAAAGCTTCCAATATTACCTCGCTCTTTCAGAGTACAACTCCTAACAAACCGACATTCATTCATAAAACTTAAACACCAGACTCTAGAAGTTACCCGTTCTGCAGCCCACCTGCTTCTTCGGTCTATGGATCCGACTGTTTCCAAATTGATGATTTTTCCACGGGATCTTGTTGTGCTGCACACCCAAGCGTCAAAACTAAAACAGCATGACTCAGCATGTTCACCTTCTCACAGGGATGTACATCACTGTACATCGTTAAAGGACTAAATTCTCAACCATTTTCACTGTTACCATGGTTACAAAGCTTCTGTATCTCTGGTACCCCTTTTTCTCGCCCTCCCTATAGGGTGATGTCAGAAAGCTGGACGATGAGGTCTGGGCTCTCTTCTCTAACTTCTCAAATGGACAAGCTGGCTCCCCTCCCTTCTTTCCCTCCTCCTCCAAATCCTCCTCTTTCTCTTCCTCTTCTTCTTCTATTCGGGGCCCAACCCCCTCCTCCTCCTCTTTATCCTCTCGATCCTCTCGGTGGTCTTTGCGTAACCTGAGCCCCCCTTCTTCTCCGTCTGGTGTGTCCTCTTCAGTAAGACCAACCAGACCCCAATCCTATTCCCCTGGCCATGCTCCTCGTCTGCAGGTACACTCCATCAGAGATCGAAGCAGGGTTTATGAGCCTTTTTTTTCCTGTCCTTCTCATATCAGTGACTCCTTGTATTTCTCTTTGGGTCCCCTGCTTGTGATCAACAGAGCAAGAACACAGTGAGCAAGACTTCTGCTGGGGCTTCAGGGGGTGGCAGCAAGGTATAGACAGTGGCATGACTGAGTGGTTGACTTCATGTTCAGGCGCATGCTCAAAGGAAACCGTGATGCTGTGTTTGATTGTAAAGCTTTAAAAGTTAATAAGCAACTCCTGGTCTTTGTTCATCCAGGTCGGTTAATGTTTAGCTCTGCTCCTGCAGCTTATAGATTTAAACACTGAAGTAATGCAAAATGTATTCGAGGTATGATCACGTCAGAATTTACATAATTTCATTGCCTAACTGGGTGGTATTTCCATTGTTAAGCAAGTAGCTCCCACTCTGTTCCGTCACTGTAATTGTCCACTTGACAGTAACATTGGTTTTTACTGTACTCTGTCATTATACTGTTGTCTGGTTACAAACAGCCGCTTGCTGAAGCGCGTCTCAAGCTGTCATCTTCACATTATTGACATTGTAAGTCGTTGTTTTAGTTGTCAAACAAGGAACAATGCCGCTCTCATGCTGTTATCAAGCTGTCAGCAGAGCCTTTAATAGCACGCATGCTGTAGAACGTGTACTTAAGGTTTAGCACATTTGCCCTGAGATTCTTTTCAGCATGCTTGCCTGCTTGTGCTGCTTCTCTACCTGCTTATGATTTTGTCTCGCTGCCTCTCTCTCTCTCTCTCCTTTTATCTGTGGCTTATATTCTTATGCCTCCTCTTCCTCCTCTGCCTCCCTCTCACCAGTACGCTCTGGTCTACAAAGGTTTCAGCTTGCACCAGGATGATCTGCTCTACTGGCAGCTCCCAGCGCAGTTCAAAGGGGATAAGGTAACTGTGAAAACTTTGGGGGTCGTGTCCCCTCCTGACCTCTAGTCAGCCCTTCCAGGTCACAGAAGACACATCCCTCCCACTGGCCCTTTCAGTCCAGACCCTCACAAGCCCACACTCCCTTTGACCCTTAACTTTATCCCAACCCTCCTTCTTAGAGCCCTCTGGATATATTTTTTGGTTCTTAACCCACACACTTCATCTGTTACATAGATGAGATATTGCTTCCTTTATTTTTGTGTCACCTGTTTAGCTGTATGTTTCTTTAGATTTAATTTGAAAAGAACAATTTGCAATTGTGCATTTAAAGAGGTAATCCAGTGATTCATTTTATACATCTATGAAGTTTGGGGTCTTTGATGTAACTGCAAACTCTTTGTTGCTCTAAGTTTCCAGCTGGCGTTGATTTCTGCAGTTTTGTTTGACCTGGCAAGAGATCTAAAGCCTCCTGTTTGCTCACCGTGTTTTAGGTTGGGTCTTACGGCGGTAAGCTTAAATACACCATCTCCTACGTGGCCGGCACACGAGGAACGACACTGGATGACGGCGACGTCCAGATTATTGTGAGTATGACTTCATGCTGAGTCACTGTTTTGCTCCGGGGGTGACATGTAGCGTCACCATGTTTACTCACCTGTCCATGTTGATCCTGCAGGGTAATGACATCACTCTGGTAGCCCGTCAGCCCTGGCAGAGGAGGCAGCAGGGCAGCAGAGAGACTCACCAGTTTGAGTTTGTCTTCAAAGAGGTGAGTGGGTCATAACAGCACCGCTGTAACACGGTGAAATCAAAGTCTGTCAGAGTGACTACGGGACTCTCACCTTCCTATAGAAGGGGAGCTTTGCAGATCAAATTACAGTAAATCATCACGTTAAGTAATCGCTTTCATCAACAATGAAAAAATGTGCTGAACTGGTGATGAAACTACCTCAATTATACAAAAGAAAACATGACCATCAGTGAGGAAAACGAGTATTTTTATTTAGGCATTTTAGTGCAGAAACAGCAAGGAGATAGGATGTACCACTCTGCACTCAGGGTCGCCAACAAAAACACATTCTAAAGTCAATTTTGTCGCTTTTTTGGATGTTTCGTCTGCATCTTACAGTATTGCTCATATGAGATGTATTTCTCATGAGATGTATCTCTGCTCATTATTGAATTAATAACATGAAGGAACATTTTATTATTCTAATTTATTTGTTTCTTGGATATTTTGTTTTGGCGCTCTGCTCTTCTGTTAGACAGTTTTTGGTTAACCCGGTGTCATTCAGAAGCTGCTGATCTTCATTAAATGAGTCCAAATGCAGCATTAACACATCCACAATGTCACACACTGAGTTGGAAAGAGTACACTTCAGTCATTTCCATCAGGTACATAAATATTTATTTGCCGAGGAAGAGATTAGGTTTGAAGTTAAAAAAAAGGAGGCGCAATGAGTAGACTTCAATAACGATTTCTTTTCTCTCAAACTACTATTTAAAAGACGAAGGATGAACCACAGTGCAGACAGTAAATCAGACAGTACATTTGCTCCTATTACATTGGAAAACGGAATATTTCATTCTGTCTTACAGGAGAACTGGCGTCGTCTTGATGGCATGCCCGCCACCCGAGAGCACCTGTTGATGGTTTTGGCTGATCTGGACGACATCCTGATCAGAGCTTCTTACTCCTCTGAGATGAGGTCCTCCAGTATCTATGACATCAGCATGGAGGTCGCCGTGCCAAACTACAGCGGTTTGGCCCAGGCCCTCGAGGTGGAGCAGTGCCGCTGCCCGCCTGCATACCAGGGACTCTCTTGTCAGGTAAATATACATTTTCATAAACTTGCCCTGCTAGAGACCATTTGTTTAAAGCCGTGGGTTAGCAAAATACAGTGACAGAAACAAACAAATGACACAAAACAGCAAAAAGGGGATAACATCTATAATTTATACTGATAAATACACTTTTTTCGGTAACTTTGCTTTGCTAAAATGCTAACTGATGCACTGTTCTCTCTTTAAGGACTGTGCATCTGGATACACTCGCACTGGAGGAGGTTTATACCTCGGTCACTGTGAGCTCTGTGAATGTAACGGCCACTCTGACTCCTGCCACCCTGAGACGGGCATCTGCACGGTATAAAAGAGCAAAATCACTCTCATTAAAACTGGATTTTAACACCCCTGTGAGATTGACAGATCTCTAAATGTGACTTATTTCTCCTTGCAGAGCTGCCTGCACAACACTCAGGGTGAGCTCTGTGAGCAGTGTGCTCAGGGCTTCTTCGGTGACCCCACTGTTGGCACTCCGGAGGACTGCCAGCCCTGCGCCTGCCCTCACACTGACCCAGACAACCAGTGAGTGCTGGCACAGATACTAACAACGCACATTCCAGCTCCATTTATAGCTCAAGACATCTGTGTGTCCGCCTCACTTGCTCTTGTTTACATCAAATTCTCCTGTCATGTGAATCCTGCTGTTTGATATATTTTCACTATTAACCTGTTTTCTGCCAAATAACTTGAAACATCGAGTATGCAATTCCCCTCTACAAGCTACAGCTGAAGTATGTTGAAGAAGTAGAGGACACATCTTTCAGAATTGCTCAGGCGACAATTTCAGCTCCTTTTTTGATTATTTGTAGATGTGTCTTTGAAATACCTTTAAAATAAAATCCAGTAAATTCACAGAAACAAAGAAAAATCACGCTGTCATGTTCGATATTGAGCCTTGCTTCTGCACCACAGCTTAGCATATTGTCTGTGTATTTCCTGTAACAGATTCTCCCCGACCTGCGAGAGCCTCGGTAATGGAGGCTACCAGTGCACCGCCTGTCAGCCTGGATACACTGGACAGTACTGTGAACGGTAAAATCACTCGTCATCTTCTCTTGATGTAAAATAAAACTGCTATCGAGATGTTTTTTGATTCAGTAAATTGCACCACCTACAGCCAAGAAAGTACAATTTTGACCCATTTATGAAAATAACCTTTATTGAAAGAAAGGTGTTGCCTTAACACGGTGGTGAAGTCTTGTTTTGTGTGTTTTTGTGTGTCAGTTGTGCTCCTGGATATGTTGGAAATCCACAGGAGAGGGAGAAGTGTCGCCCATACGATGGTAAGATTACATTTCACTTTAGTAGAAATATGACTGAACTGGAAATATGTTTAAAAAGCAAAGGTTTTGATTAGTTTCCTGAGAGAAAATAAAGTGTTTTTGCTGTATGTGTGCTTCAGAAATGTACTGAAGTGAATGCTGCTGAAAATAAAAAAGAATATGGATTGACCTAACTGACTCAAGGGATAGGCCAACGGGTCCCTAGACCAGAGACTCTGCTCTAAGTGATCGTTGCCGCAGAGTCAATGAAGCAAAACAAAAGGGATGTTATAAATTATGAGACACAAGCAACAACAAAGAGACTCTGAAAAAGTGATGCACATGATCCTGCAAAAATAATGCAGACTTCGGTTTATCACAAGTCCTCGAGGTCAACTATACAAGTCTGTAAACTGTGCAGATCATCTTTACAGCATGACAACAGTGAGTTTAATGAAGATCACAAGCATTGCTGCGGCTACATGAAGAGTATCCATAGATGCAAACCTCATAGAGAGTCACACAGAGGTTGTCAGTCAACCTGCAGAGACCCCGGGAGGTTACTTTGGTGTGAACAAGAGAAACAGTTCAGCACTTGAGCCCCTGATAAACAAAAGTGATACAATGTGTTACTAAGTGAGGTCAAGAGATGCTGGTGTCTGGATTTGGATACCTTTGGATGGAGACAGTGTCGCTGTTTAGCCCTGTTTTAAATCTTTGTGCTAAGCTAAGGCCACAGTCAACTGTGAGTAACAATAAAAAAACGTGTTTTACAAAACATGTAACTGTTCAACTTCCCCCCGTTTCAGCTAACATCATCCGTCACCATTATCGAGTCCACACAGTTTGGCTTTGAGAGACAGAAATAACAAGTCTTGGATCATGACACACCACTCTGATGTCGTTTGTTTTCATATTCTCAGAGAGCATTCCTGATGACTTTTTGCTATGACCTTTGCCCTTTGCAGCTGCAGCCTCCCTGGTGGTGAAGGTTTATCCAGAGAGGGTCCTGGCTCCCCAGGGTGGCCCCGTCACTCTCCGGTGTCAGGTCTCCGGCTCTCCTCCGCACTATTTCTACTGGTCCAGAGAGGATGGACGATCCGTCTCCAGCAGCGCAGACAGACGCAGACAAGGTGTGGCACATGGCACAGACTGCAAAATAAATGTTGGGTGTAAAGATAGTCATAATCTTAATTAAAGTATGTTTTATCCAGTCTATCTTAAAACTGATTTAAATAGATTTTAGTATTTCTGATTTAACTGATGTGAAAAGGATGATATATTTTTATTGAATATGACACATGTTGCTCGTCTGTATGTGCAGGAGCCGAGCTGTACTTCCACAGTGTGCAGTCGAGTGATGCCGGGGTCTACGTCTGTACCTGCAGGGATCAACGCAGCACCAACAGGAGCCGGGCTGAAATTGTTGTCACAAGTGTGTATCCTCTCACTGCCATATTTGCAAACAGGGTTTTTTTTTCCACATATTGCTTGTTGCAGCACACTCAGGAAACATCTGGGGTTCAACACATGGGTTTGGTTATGTACAGTTTATTATGTAAGACATTATGCTTCAGTGTCGGTGCTGGTAGTGTTGTGCAGGCTCGCTAGTTGGAGTTTTAGACCAGATGTGATCAGAAATGAAAACAAAACTGTTGGATTAGGAATTACCTTTAAATATGACCAGGTTATTTGAGCTTTAAAAGGTCACATGTTATGCAAAATACACTTTACCAGGTTTTTCTCACACTAATATGGGCCCCAAGCCTGTCGACCCCCCCAAGTATGTGAAAAGTCCGCCCTCTCCGTCTTTTGCCTGCTCCACTTTTTAAATAAAAGTGTGCTCAAACAGGCCGTTTGGAGATTTTCCTGTGCTTACTGTGCTTCCACAAAGGGCAGTAACCCCTCCCCCAGGTGGGTGACACTCCCACAGCAAGGAGTTTGTTCTGCCCTTTGAGTCTGCCTTCTAATAGTCAAAAAAAAAAAGGACATGGAGCAAGAAAGCCCAAGTCACATTCCCTTCCAGAGAGGGGCGTGATCGAACACAGCTCATTTACATTTAAAGCTACAGACACAGAAACAGCCTGTTCTGAGCAGGGCTGAAATAGAGGGGGTTATAGGCATGATCAAATACAGGATCGAGATGGATTCTTGGCAAGAAATCCCACAGACGTGTTTTGGAGCGCTCTGAGACTTATTTCAACTTGTTGAAAAGGAGGATAATATGTGACCTTTAACCTGGATGTATATGTGTTTTTTAACCACTAGTTTTTTTAAATCGTTTAAACTGGATGTTAAGCAGGTCTTCATTAAAAAAAATAATTCAGTCTACCAGCTTCACTTTTGCATACCACATCTTCACACCTTCATCAGCAGTAAAGAAAAAGGCTGGCACGAATCCAGTACAAAAACTGTTTCACTGAGGTTTGCCATTGTAAAAAACTGCACCTGATTAAATGTAAGACTTTGTGCTGGCTCTCCTTTAAGTGTTCACAATCAGTGTGAGTGAACTGCCTGTTTGCGTTTCATCAGGTGTCGTGTCCAAACCCATTGAGGTGACAATTGAGGAGCCTAAAGCCCAGACTGTCAGGGTGGGATCAACTGTCAACTTCATCTGCACTGCAAAGAGCAAGGTAACACTGGTCATCGATCCAGAATAGTTAACTTCATTACCTTTTAATACTGAAAACAGACTGACAGCAAGACCATTCTAAAAGTCACTGCACTGTGTTGTTGTTGTTGTTGTACACATTAAATAGATAGCATGCAACATGTTCATTGTTTGGCTTAAGAAATTCTTGTAGACACATTTTCTTACCTTTTGACTGAGCTAGCTGTTTCACCTCATTGTCCAGTCTTCATTCTAAACTAAAGTAACTATCTCCTGGCTAAAGATTTAAACTTAGATAGAGGTCTCAAATGTCTCATCTAAAGATTGTGGCAAGCTAGACAGATGTACATGTTGATGCATGTCACCATGTGCTCTAAGCAAATACAACCTAACATTTAGCCTATATTTAAAAGAATGGCCTGTAGCCAAACAATTACAACATTATGCTCCCATGTTTTTGTTTGCACACGTGATTTGTTTGTAATTACCTTCCCTCTACTCTACAGTCTCCAGCTTACACCCTGGTCTGGACCAGGAACGGCAACGGGAAGCTTCCCAACCGCGCCATGGACTTCAACGGCATCCTGACAATTCAGAACGTCCAGCCCGAGGATGCGGGCATCTATGTCTGCACGGGCTCCAACATGTTCGCCATGGACGAAGGCAATGCCATCCTCTACGTGCCAGGTTCGTGATCCTCGGCACCATATTCCATTACCCATCACCCCCTGCTACACCTACCAGCTCTGGCTCCTGTAGTTTCCCTCCTCCCCTCTCTGGCTTGCAGTGGTGCATGCTTCTCTGGTTTACTGCATTTCCCATCATGCACTGAAAACACTCAGCTCTGAGTTAACAGCACAATAAGCTTGCAGTGTCTAACTCTCCATGCTTTTGCCCTCTGCTCTCAGACACACACACATCAGCCATGTTGCATTATCAATCTGCAAATCCTGCTCTTCTTGCTGCCTGTTTAACCCTTGTATGTGTCCAATCAGTGGCTTTTTCTGGACTTTATGAAGAAATACAGCTTGTGGGGATTGGTTAAAACTAAAACTGTAGAGTATATATTTTCCAAATAACAAATCAGGACAAGAATGCAGTTTAAAATTCAACTAGTCATGGCGCATCCACTACAATTAGACCCAATATGTGCTCTCTTGGGTCGATGGTTTGTGGTTAATGCTTTCGGCCAACAGTCTACTGAAGCTACTGCAGTTATTTTTTTTCTTTCCTGAATTAATCGGTGGTGGTTTGGTTGCTTTTTCGATCACTGGTAGTAGTGGCCAGTTTCTGCTGTTAGAGGTGTCCCTCGCAGGGTGCTGGATTCTGGTGTCTTTAACTTTGGGCTCCTGGGGGGGCCCCCTCTCTACCTGAGCTGTAAGGTGTGATGATGATGATGAGGAATTTGGATGCCACGATTGGTGCTTATTGACTCTGCGACTGACATTCAAAGAGGACGTCAGTGTATCTGAAAGGGAGAAGAGCCCCATTACCACTATCCCCACATTTACAGTGTTTATTCTGAAATGTCTGTCGGTGCTATAAGCCATGCAGTTGGTTAAACTTGTGGTAAAATTTACTTTCTAAAAGTGCTGTTATACTTTTATGATGTCATCATTCACTCCTTGTTTATATTCATTGTTACTGGTCTGAGTCAGTTGGTAAGATTTTCAACATCTCCCTTGAGACATTAAAGACAAGAGAGGGAAATCCTTTTATTAGTATAACGTTGTCAACAATCATCTAAAATCATATGTTATGGTCCTTTTTTATTTCCATCCCGTCAATGTTGTTGGCACATTTTCTTTCTTTTTTTATTGATTGACTGAATTATGTTATCCTGAACTGTTTCCATGAAATCTAAATGTATCAGAAATATTAGAATTTCTTTGGCTGTGTTTGATCATTTTTGTCGAGGGAATTGGCCATGTGTGTTTACATTACGGCAATTTAAATTGTTTTTACAAGAAAATATTTTTATATATCTCACACCTCAACAATCACAGGTCGCATGTAGAACATTTCAAATCTTTACGATGACTGCATTTATTTTTTATTTGTTCATTCTTGACTCCAACGCTATATGATCGCTAACTTACCCAAAGGTGCTTCTGTAAAGACTTTACTCCTTTTTTATTGACATTGATATCGAACGAATACCACTCTGATGTAATGTATACATGTCACATTGTAATGTATTTATCTTAACTGTGAAAATATTTTGTGTATAAGACAAAATTGATTAAATTGATGACAATTGACCAAAGTTACATATGCTTATTTGTAAATGAGGCTGATTTACCTCAGGATAACCACAAGCAGTATGTCCGCTTTTTAACCCCTGAAATGAAACAAATGTTTCAATGTTCAAAACTCCTTCTTGCCACTAACCTGCATGTGTCACGTGTGGCTCCTCTGCAAATCTTCATCTCATGTCATTGTCCTGATTCTGAGTGTGTTGTGTGACTTGATTTTTTGAATTTAAAGCGATGTTCTCATGTGTGTTTCGGTTGGTTTTGAATGTAAAATAAGCATGAACCTTCATACCAACAGTGTTTCAGGTGAGTGCAAACATTGAAAATGCATTACTGTGAATAAAGTGGCACCAAATATCATGATCTAAAAATCAATGACCAAATTCAGTAAATAAATCATAAACTCAAATTGGAAGGGGAAAAAGAGTCGGTGCCACTTTATTTGATGTTTGAGATGTTTTAGTGTGTTTAAAACCTGTGTGCTGCTTTTTGAAACCAATTGGACAAAATCCACGGCGGCCTTCATTTAGAGACGGACAGGTAAACTGCTGTAACCCTGAAACCTGACCTATCAGTTTACCTGTCCCCCTCCCCCCTCCCTTCCTTCCTCCCTCCAACAACTCCAGAGGCCTCACAGACTCAGATGTTTTACACAGCGTATGAAATGTTTGAAGGACACAGAAAGCGTAAGTCCGCATGGGCATGGTTTCCCCCTCTGCCGGGCTCCCTGGAGGGACCCGTCTATCTGTCTCTGTATCACGCATGCACTCATCTTCCGGCAGCATGGATATACTGGTGATCTGGTAACGCCCTTGTACAATCAAGCAAGCGGTGTGGCTGCAGAAACTCTCTCCACTCACTCTGCCACGAGACGGTTCAGAGCGTCTCTTCTGTCTTATTTGCTTTTAGTTAGCAAGAACCTTAAGTTGAATTTAAACTCTAAGAAAGTACATCATTTTAGTTGTCAATTCCCTCTCCCCCCTCAGAGTTGAATGCTTGGATTGTACAAGAGCATTGCCAGTGTCCACCCAGTTCTTTGGGTTCATTTTGGTCCATCACTGCAGAAAAAAAGTGCACTTTCATTCTTCTGGGCAGCTCCTCATGAATGTTGAGTCAAGTTCCAACATGTACAAAATGAATTACAGTAGCCATCAGCCTTCAAAAAGGCTCAGGTGACAAACCGGCTACAATATTTAACGAAACTGTTAAATACCCCGAGACAATGTGGAAAATATCCATCCATATTAGACACATTATACACTCTTGATTCTCAATGTAATGATATCTGTCTGAAAATGAAATGGATCCAAACTGATGGGATTATAATATCCAGAATACATGATCACGGTTAATTGAACTTTAACCCTTGAAAGAAGCGTACCTTTATTTCCTGGGTGAACGCGTCTCCACATTCAGACTCAAGAGATGCCCCTTCTTTTTCTTTCACTGTACACTTGCACTCTTTCTCCCTTTCTCTTCAGGGAACTTTCTATATCATTAAAGTAGTCATCATCTGGTCTTCAAACATCATACTGTGCTTAATACATCCCATCACAACCTCTTTGCATCCTAGCTGAATGCGGGTAATAGACTCGTCCAGTAGGAGATGCCCAGTTTCAGTGCGTCAACACACCTAATCTGATATCTTTTGATGGATGGCAAACAATGTTGTGTATGTCAAGGAAGAATTTAAAGGTTTCTTTTTTATATAAAGTATAAGAAAGCATGCTCTCTCTTCGTCCCTCTCGTTGTATCCATCCATGGAGCTAGCTTCAGTTTAAATATGTCCAGTGTTAAAGACATCCAAAAGATGAATCTCTGACTTTTTATTCAGCACAACCTGAGAGTCGAGTTTTTCCACTTAGGCTGTGGCAAATCCCAACCTCTAGGAGAAGGCACACAATTTTGTGCAGACATTCATAGTTCCCCAAAAAATAATTTGCTACATAAATATCTTTGATAAGCTTGAGGATCGATGGGTGCCTCATGCACAGCCGTGCTACTCATCCAAGGGGCAGCTAGAGCAAGAAAAATATGCTTTCAAGGTCAGAGTAATCCAGCGCACACCAGGATTGTTCAAATTGACTTTAAGATTAATGCATATAAAACATTGGAGCAAACAACCAATTTGTATTGTGGCTTCCTCGGGTTCGCGCTCCGAGTCTGAAACATCTTTAGTAAGCTCTCGACTTTTAATTTTGCACCTCCATGCATTGAAAATTCTGGTTAGTTTCTCGGACACCGTTGGATGGATTACCTTGACATTTGGTACACACATGCATGTCCCCTTCAGAATTATTTGTGACAGTTTTGTCATCTCCTATCTTTTCATCTAGCTCCCTCATCAGGTCAAATATCAATTTGTCTAATACTTTGGTTCCACCGAAACAATGACAGTCTAATCAACCTGGGCTTTACTTTTTCAAAATTAGGGCTAATTCTCAAATGTAAGCACGACAACACAACAAGATTAATAATATTAATAATATATAATTTGTTTGAAATTATCATTTTAAAAAACTTTCATTGAATAGGGGTGAAGGCAAATAGCCTAAATTAAAGACCTGGCCAGATAAAACCAAAACCACCTCTTGGATGAATATCTCTTGAAGTAATAAAGTTAGAATTTATGTTTTCTCTTAATCTGGGTGAGTAGACCCTTTGTCTTTATATCTCCTGATGCACTGATTCTACCACAGATCTTTAAAAACCCACGAAGGGGACTTCAAAACACCTACTACTCAAGTTCATATATCATTCTTCAGTCCTAGATTTAACTGGTGTGTTCAGTGTAGACATTGGGCCGACAATGAACCTTTTCTCTGCCCTGGGAGTGTCAATAAGGTCAGAGAGTCAGAGCTCTGCCCAGGCTACAACAGTCCCAGAGGTTTTCAGCCTGCTTAGATAGCCTTGTATTCCTCCCTCTCTACTGAAAGAGGCCTTTCTGTTGCTCCATCACCCTGGGATCATACCGGATTGAATATGAAGTCTAGCAGCTAGCCAAACTGGCGCAGACAGCAATGTGCCCAGAGGCCATGCCAAGACCTGCCTGCCACATCTGATTTGTTTTTGTCTGCTCCAAGGATCTAGGGTGAGGGTGGGGGCATGGGCAGAGGCCATCATTCTCTCTCTGCGTCAATGAATTGATCTTTATAATCAAGAGAATTCCCACAGCCTAATATAGGGTCTATGCCCAAAGTTTCATATTCCACCCATTCACATATAGACCAGAGCATTGCGTCCTTATTTCTTCATATTTCTGCTCTGGGAAGTCTCATTTGGTCTGTGTGTTTGACTGGTCTGTTTCTCTCTGTAGCTGCAGAGGGGGCCCAACCTGTGGCCACCATCAGTCCTTCAGTGCTGAATGTCCAGCAGGGCCAGCGAGCAGAGTTTCGCTGCACGGTGACTGGAAACCCAACCCCAGCCATAGAATGGATCGGTATGACCAGTTACAAATCCACATTTATAAAGTTTGATGAAGTCCTTGTTGGGTTAGTTCTGTTCACCGTATTTACAAAGTGACCATTTTCCTTTGCCGTCACACTCGTGTAGGAAGCTCATTCAGTTACAATGTTTTACTGTTGTGAACAAGGGACAAAAAATAATTTAACCATTTCAATTGATCAGCAACTTAACAGACAATTAATAATGAACACAAATGATGTTGAAAATACAACGACACGTTATTACCCATTAGCTATAGTTAGACAACAGGTAAGATTAGCATTCATTAACCTCCTGGCTAACATTACTGTCTGATAACGCTACACAACATTAAGGCCCAACATGCTATCTTGTAATGTTAGCTAGCTAACAGTAATGTCAGCTAGGAATTGGTTGTTTTGCTCAAAGGATTAAGCTGGAGGTAAGAGCTATGTAATTCCTCTCACTAGTGCTGCTAAATCACACAAGCTAAAATTAGCATTCTAATCCCCCGATGAAAGTAGCATTAGCTTTTACAATTATTCAAGAAAACCTGTCTAACCATGTAAACCGTGAAGTTAGATGGGAGTGATTGTATACCAACATTAAGTTGAATCGTAGCTCATATATTTGTTTGTTTTACTTGAAATTATGTGCCTCTGGATTTCCGCTATCCGCACAGCTGTTCATCAATAGTTATAAGTACAATGAGAGCAGTTTGTCAGAGTCCTTAGGTTTTCGCAAATTGCTAACCTGAACACAGCAGCACAAATTATTTGACAGCATTTTATCTTCAAACTCAGTGCAGGATGTGAGAGACAAATGGACGCCATGTGAATATGGCGACTTTTTAGTTGCTCTAAAAGGCCAAATTTCAACAGTTTCTGATATTCAGTAAATTGCACAGTGACAGCTTAAAACCAGCAGGGACACAACATGAATCCTGCAGCCCTGGGTAACAGGATGTAACTCTGTGTCTCTTACAGGAGGTCCAGGAAACAGAATGAGCCCCAGAGCTGTGGTACGAGGTGGTGTTCTGACCTTCACAGCAGTGGACCCAGCTGATGAGGGGGAGTACACCTGCAAGGCCCTGAACACACATGGAGAGCACACAGCGCGAGGTTCCCTCTATATTCAAAGTAAGATTTGTGTTTGTGCATGATGGTGTTGCATATTGTGGGAACCTGAACCTGTTTACACACCTATGTTTTGGAGAACAGTCTTCCATATGGGGACAAAATTACCCCACAATGTAAATCATTATATTTCATCGTTCAGAATAGGAAAGTTGTAGGGGTTGAGAATGTGCTGGTTATGGTAGTTAAGACATCTTGTAGTCATTGCAATGTCCCCTGAATAAGGAAAAATGTTTGTTCAGGTTGAAAAACACATTATTTTCAATTTTCTCAACAAAAAAAAGGAAAATCTTGATAAGTTGGGACAGAAACAGAACATTACCACAAAAAAAAGACAATGTTTTGAAACACGTACATGTGTCAAATTACATTTAATGCTGTCCAAGCTTTTCATCCTTTTTAAAAGAATGGTTGTGTAACTTTAAATGGTCGTGAAATATCAGCGGTGAAGCTCAAGAAGTTTGAAATGGTTATCAGGGGTCTATTACGTGTTTTAAAGACTAGAATGATTTTTTTTTATTTGCCAGAGTCTAACCCAGTAGGATTAGGCACCAAGCCCCAAGTCCAAGTCAGTCCCCAAAACATTAAAGTCCACGAGGGTGACACCTTGAGGTTGTACTGCAGAGCATCAGGATCTCCAACTCCGAAACTCACCTGGAAGAAAATCGGAGATCAAATACCTGCACAGGTGAGACACTCCCCTGCTGTCTTAGTGTCTTTAAAGATGACTCTATTATGGATGGATTTGTACAGTAACTTTTTAAAGTCACCTTCGTCTCTGTTTTGCACATCAAGGAGTTTCCAGTGACGATGGTATTTAATCAAAATGTGTCGTTTTTTTATGACTTGACAGCTTTTTGACCATTTACCTTTCCCTTCTGTTTGTCTCCTCCCCCCTTTCTTTTTTTGATCCCACCCTGTTCTGACATTTGCTCAGGCCATTCCCTCTCACGGTTTCCATCAGTTTAAAAGCAACAGTCTCGATGTGTTACAGAGACGTATTGAGGAGCTGCAGGTCTGTCCATCTGTCCACTGTCTGTCTGTCTCGTAGTTCACATCAATTGTCCTTACTGACCTCGTCTTCACACATTGTCGACTAAGTGCATGATACAACACGTTGATTCACACTTTGTCAGCCCTGTGAAGTCACCACAGCTGCTCACGTTGTCCCTTTAGAGCTGATGCAAAATACATTTAAACCAACCAGCTGGGTCTATTTGGTTTGTTAGTGCATGACGTCCATGTTTATTTGTTGCGTTTAATTAATAAATTGTTCCATAGTCTTTTGTTTTGTGCTGTCTACATCATACCATCCCTGACGTGTTTAGACTCTCAGCACCCAGTTGACCTCCATCATTCCATTGAGTGTATTAACAGGACTAAGTATACAGTAGGAACTGAAGGTATTTCAGACATATTTTGCTCCGTGCCAGGCTCACCCTGCTGCCCCCCTGCCCAGCGGGTTATTGTGTTTCGTCTGGTTTCTGCACAGCCCTCCTCGGCTCGCTGAGGGCTCGGGGGCCTGTTTAGTTCTGCCTCAGAGAGCCCCTGCGTTGTGTCAGCCTTTCCCAGGGGGAGCTGGGCTCTGCCGTGCGACCACGCAGAAATTCTGTATGCTCTAGCAAACGGCTTGCTTTGAAAACTTGTCAATGGGTTCAGACACACATTGAGCCCGGGCCCGCCTCAGCCACTACTCGGTTTAGCCCGCCTCACGGTTGAATGGGCCGGAGCTAAGCAGCTTTGTCCATGGATGCCCCAACACCCTCCGGATACAGTAATCCCTCCCCAGACCCTCCCCTCCCCTCTGAGGTGTTTCCAAACTTTATAAAAGCTCGTTTTCAGCCTTGCTGGGCGGCTGACTGCCATGTGGAGTGGAGTACAAACAAGTCAAGTTGTTGTTTGCTTATGAGCCAGAACATCATAAGAGCTCCCCTAAATATGGATTTTGAAGCTGATTCAGGGTATTGGTTCTTACTCAATATTTGCTTCAGGGAGAATTTGACTCTTAGGGATTTGGCTATGATTACCCCTTGATTATTACTTTGATTTGTCATGTTTATTTGATCAAATATATGTCACAATCTGTCAATACTAACCCCTCTCATTAAAAATCAACAATCATTAATCTAATTAGTAAAGATCATGTACATCTAATTATCACTGATAACAAATAATAACTACACAGATCATTGTAGAAATACTGGCACTGCTTTGGACAGTGTTTCCTGTGCAAAGTAAAGTGTCATAGAAATCGTGAAAATCCACTTACAGACGGACCTAATCGTAGCAATAACAGCTCTTGTCTTGTCTTAAAAATCAACGCTGTAGTGCTTTTGTGTCGCTATTAGTTAGACATGTTGTGATGTCAGCAATGTCATGTTTGTGTTCTTAAAGGGACGCGAGACAGGTAAGTGACGTGCTTTGTCCACAGCATATAGTTTATGTGTGCTTATATGGTGCAAATAGTACATCTGATATGTAAAGCACAGTGTTGTTCATCATGGCAGGGTTCTTCAGAACAGTTTCTAATGTTGTCACTTATCGATGTGTTTTATCCAGGCCCGTATGGACCGCACAGACATCGGTACTCTGCTCATCCCAAACATCAAAATGTCCGAGTCGGGCACTTACGTGTGTGAGGGCAGCAACAGCATCGGCTCAAGCAGTTCTCCCATTGAAGTCACTGTTATTAAAGGTATGACATCTTCATAGTTAAGAAGAATCAGCATAGTTTGAGTGAAGGTTGTTTGTGAGGTTGCATTATCAGGTTTGATTTAGATGACACCTATCCCACTCCCCCCTTGCTAATCTTCTTAAAATAAACAATAACTCACTTTTCCACCTTAAAATATTACTTTGAAAGGTTGATTAAATAGCACAATCACTTTCAACAAGGAGAATGGCGTCTCTCCCATGACCACTGCACGACCTGATTGCCTGTTTACTGCAGGATGTCACTTCAGCGGCGGGCTGAGGTCATCCAGTGAGACAGCTTTACGGCACTAGTTCACACACAGAAGCCAGTTATCCCATCTCTGTAATGTTTAATAGTCAGTCGACATGGTTCTTTGGCTTCTCACGACATCTTTGCCGGCTTTGCACCCTCTGTTTGTGAACAGAAACGCACGTTGTTGATGAGGAGGCATTAATGGCACTATGTGTGTCTTACAACAGTGCAGTTGCACGCAGAGACCTTCGGTGGGCGCCAAAGCGCACCAAACCAAATTCCTTCATATTGTTACTTTAAAGGTTATTTGACGTCTTGGAAGTACAGAAATACAAGCACAATAACTGCTCTATTGCTAAAACTGGGAATGAAGACTAAACAAATATCAGAATATAAAATGACCAGAGTCCTTGGGTTTAAAATAAATGTACAAAAATACTGTACGCCCTGCAAGGTCATACGATTCTGAATGTCGAACAGAATTCTTCACACCACGTTGTGTGTATGTTTGTGTCTTTGCAGCAGACTACAGCTCCTCAGTGGTCAGCATCCAGCCATCTATAGCTGACGTCCAGGAGGGTCAGAATCTGGAGCTCAACTGTTTTGCTCCTGGAAACCCTCCTCCTAAAGTCACATGGACCAGAGCCAGCGGGCGTCTCTCCTCTAACCACCAGGTACACACATAAATATACATAAATGGTGATGAATGTCTCATTATTTAGAGATATTTTTAGTATTAAACCTCATATTCAAGTTAAAATATGTCTGCAATCAATTAAGAATGATTTGTCAGCTGTAGTAGCAGTAGGGGGAGTTTCTTGTAAGCAAAACCAAAATGACTCATTTACTTGTGCAGGTTCTGGGCAGTCAGCTGCGTATCCTGTCAGCCTCTCCAGAGGACTCAGGGGAGTACATCTGTCGGGTGCAGGGTAACCTTGGAAACCCAGGATCTCATGTCCATCAGGCCTCCGTCTCTGTTTCCGTCACCTCATCTTCCTCACGTAAGTCAGTCTACACTTTAGGCCTCTCACAGGCGGCTGGTAAATAGACTGTACTTACATCTTCTGACCACTCAAAGTGCTTTTACATTACATGTCATATTCACCCATTCACACGACATTCACACACTGATGGCAGAGGATACTTTACAGGGTGACTATGAGTATTTACAAATCCCCTTCATACACACACACACACACTGCTGGCTTTGCCACTGAGAGCATTTCAGGGTTCTGTGTCTTTCCCAAGTACACTTTAACATGTGGAATACAGGAGCTGGGGAATCGAACCACAAACCTACCAACTGAAAGACAACCAGCTTTACCACTGAGCTGGTGTAGTGAATTCAATCACCTTCAGATATATTTGATGTTACGGTTGGAAGGAATTCATTTTTCCTGTGTAGCAGAGTCCATTTTGGTGTTTGCATTTTTTTCCAAACAATCCCATTTCACTTCCTTTTTCTTTATATCTGACGGTTTGATCAGACTTGACAGTCGTGACTTTCTCATTAAGGAAATGTGAGCTGAAGACGGCATCAGTGACAGTCTGGGAAAAACACATTCAGGGCCGGGCATTACATGTCAGGGGCCGGGTGTTGTTCTCAGACTAACAGTGCCTCACTTCATGAATTGACTTTCCAGTCGTACTTTCCAGTGGAGCCCAGTGTGACCTCAGATTAAATGATTTCCCTTTCTACCATCCCATGATCTCATCTTTTACTCACTCCGTCCTGGACCTTTAGTGATATTTGAGTTCTTTAACTCCTGCCAGTGAAGCCCAAAGCCACATTGAATAGTAATCTGTCAGTTTTAGTTCTTGTGAATTATAAATCAGCGAAATGAAGTGACATTTTGAAGCAATCATGTCGAATTCTGCTCTCTGCTGCAGGTCTCCAGAGTCCAATCATCGCCGTCGAGCCTCACAGTGCTTCGGTCCGCGTGGGGGAGACGGCCAGCTTCAGGTGCAGGGTGTACAGCGGAGCCCAGCCGATCAGACTGGAGTGGAAACTGGCCAACAACCAGCCGCTGCCAGGTAATAACCACACTCACACACACACACACACACACACACACACACACACACACACACACACACACACACACACACACACACACACACACACATTGGAATAAACCTGTTTAATGAGGTTTGATTTTATGATGTCATTATTTACAAGCAATTACAGCCACATCCACCCATGAATAACTGCTCTGTTGCTCCATTTAATGACTAATTTAGAACTCTGTTTTTCTTGTCTCTCGACTCGAACCGACATTATTACTTTCTAAAAATATTACAGGTCATTCATCTTAAGAAGAACCAATGACATGACAGCTCAAATAAAAATGAGCTTGTTGTTTCCAATCATGTCTTTCAATCTCCGTTCAGTAACTCTTCTCTTACACCTTTTGTATTTTACTACCTTTTAAAGATTGTTTTAGACTCAAGATTTGAGTGAGCAACTTAAAATTCTCAACTGCGACAGATCAGAAATCTTCATCATCAGTCCCAAATCCCTCATCAAATCCACCAACAACTACTTCTCCCTCTCCACCGATGGCTCCACCGTGCTCCCTTCCCCCCACATCCGTAACCTCGGTGTCATCTTTGATCAAACACATCACCAAAACAACCTGTTTTCCATCTGAGAAACATCGCCCGCCTCCGCCCGTCCCTCTCCTTTTCAGCTGCTGAGACCCTCACCCACGCATTCATCACTTTCAGACCAGACTACTGCAACAGTCTCATCTACGGTTCATCATCTAAAACACTAAAGAAGCTGCTGACAAAAGCTGTGACAACCCTTATGACTTTATAAAGGTTCTTAAAGCTTCCTGCAGAACCTAAGAAGAAATGATGCAACATGTAAAACGTTATGATGGGTAACCAGTGCATTCAGAAGTAAGCTATCATACAGCAGATCTAATGTTTAATTTTTTACTTTCTCTTGCAGATAACGTTAAAGTTGGTCCTGATGGCTCTGTCATCACCATTGCCAGTACTCGCCCAATGAACCATGGCGCCTACCGCTGTGTGGCCAGCAACCCGTTTGGCATCACCCACACCATTGTGTCTTTGATCATCAAAGGTAAGCATACGTCGGGCTCATTTATTTAGCTACAAAAGAGTCTTTTCATATTTGAAAGTCATCATGCTACCAAAAGACATCTGAGTAAACAGTTCCCTCTAGTGGCTCATTCGATTCAGAACCGTATCAGTATTTGTTTTCTGTGTCTTCAGAGTCTCCTGTGGCCACCGTCACTCCTGTTGGACCCGTGCGTGTCAGGGTGGGTGAACCCATTAACCTTGAATGCCAGGCGACAGGAGAGCCCCGCCCCTCTGTGTCATGGCACAGACTGGACAGCAACCGCAAGACCATGCTGAGCAGCCCGGTGCCCATGGAGTCTAACGCGGTCATGCAGGTACTGAAACATAAAATAACATCATTGGTTACGTTATGCCTCCCATTCCATAGTACAAAATGCTTCTTAGATTTTCTTTTCTCTTTATCCTCCCTTCTTTTATTCATTGTTAACAAGTTATACATTTATTATTAATTAGGACAATGCACATGAATCAACCTATCAGCTTTGTGTGCCAGAGTGAATACTGGACTAAGCACGATAGCTCAATTTAATTTGTAGTCCTATTTGTAGTCCACTACTTCTCTGTTGCTAGTAAAGACTCTTTGGAAGCTTTGGATTACAGTTTTATATCATCTATGTTCTGTTCTGTTTGGTGAGGTGTATCCATTTCTTTCTTCCTGTGCAGATACTAGTGGCCCGTCCAGAAGACAGCGGCACATATGTCTGCACAGCTCGCAACAACGAGGGCAGCACTGAGACAAAGGTGGAGGTTGTGGTTGAAGGAGGCGCTCAGGTGCCCTCAGTGCCCAGAGCCACTGTCTCCGAGCCGCTCATGGTTATAGTGGAGGGACAGACTGCAACGATGCGCTGCGATGCTCACGGTAAAGATGCCCATAGAAATCTAAATCATACGCCTGGAATTCACTTGAAGCAGGTTTATGTCTTTTGTGGCACGTAGATTTTATCTTACCATACTAGAAACAGTTTGACAACACCTGTACCAGCCTTTTATTTAAGTTAAGTCAATGCCCTAATAGAAAAAATATTTTCATTCTTCCTTTGTAGGTTTCCCGTCTCCAACAATCACCTGGTCCAAGCTGCGGTCTCCTCTGCCTTGGAGACACAAAGTGGTGGACAACGCCCTGGTCCTGCCCACTGTGGGCCGCCAAGACTCTGGAGAATACATCTGCAGCGCCACCAACAACATGGGCACAACAGAAGTCACCATCATGCTAGATGTAGAGAGTGAGTGTGCTGGTTTTACAGCTCGCTGTCATTTTGTCTCTCTGCTTTAAAATGATCCAAAACTTAACAAACACAGAGTGCAAATTCCTCCTTTGTACTGTATCTCTTTTTATCTGACTTTTTTCTCTTGTCTCCAGCGCTCCCGTACGCCACCTCTCTGCCCGATGACGTAGCCGTGCGGGTCGGGGAGGTGATCAGGCTGCAGTGTCTGGCTCATGGCACTCCTCCTCTGACCTACACATGGACCAAACTGGACGGAAACCTTCCCCCGAGGACCGAGGTCAGCGGAGGAGACCTTCAGATCAACCTGGCTACCGCCGAGGATGCTGGGAGCTACAAGTGTGTGGCCAGCAACAAAGTGGGCAACAGCGAGGTGGTGGCTAAAGTCACAGTCAGATGTAAGTTGGATAACAATATAATAATTAAACAAGGTTTGACATATTTTTAGAAATGAAGATCGTCTTCTCTTCTATATAGGTAAAGCTAGTTAAACATCTACGAGCATCTTTGAATTTAAATGGACGAATGAAGATGTGTTACAAAGTGATATTCCTTTAAGCAACACGTGACCTACATCATGTCTCTTTCCTTCCCCCTCTGTAGCCCCATTAGCAGTGCGAGTATCACCCCAGGTTGAGGTAAAGGCCCAGGGCAGTGCTGTGGAGTTCACCTGTTCAGCAGCAGGAGGTATAGAAACCAAGGTTGAGTGGCTGAAGGAGGGAGGAGCTCTGCCACCCAACCACCACGTCAAGGACGGAGTGCTCAGGTGAATTTTATATCACATATTTTTGTTTGAAGAAACAAGATTATGATACAGCTCTGAAGGCATTGATATTAATGCTGTGTGTATAAAGGATCAAACTGCCTTTATTTATTAATAACTTGTTAATTCATCTTAGCCGATTCTTAAGAGATTCTAACAATCTATTCTGGTATCTTTAGCAAAACCCCAGGAGGAAAAAGAAAACACATGAACAAAAACAAGGACGAAAAACAAACAAAGAGTTAGCATGTCTCTATGATTTTAGAACATCTCAGCCAGCCAGTAGGTTTATGAAAATCTAAATCATCTAAAAAGAATCCAAATACTTTTTCTCAAACAGCTGGATGCTGAAGATTTTAGAAAATGTGACTCAAGCAATCGTAAATATGCATTTAATGGAGACCATTTGCAGCTTTCTACTTGGTGCTGTAGCGACTATTTAAAGCAGTAACTCTGTTAAATAAATTTAAATGTCCAGAATGTTATCCAGAGCAGCAGTGTGACTCATAGCATGTTTTAAATGCTTTATGGACAGTAATGAAGCTCTATGGTACACTGGAACATTTATTTTTAATTTGAGTTTGCTGCACATTTCTCTTTGTAGGATGAATTAATGATGATTTTCATCTTTTTCATGGTAAATGGTCCCTTAAGTACTGTGTTATATGTGAAGGAAAATCCAAACCACGGCTTGCATTCATGTGTGTGACTGCATGTTTTTCTGCAGGATTGAGAACCTTGAGCAGAGCAATGAAGGCGTTTACATCTGCAGAGCCAGCGGTGTGTACGGTCAGGCCCAGGACTCTGCCAGGTTGACCATCCAAGGTCTGTAACACTCATTGCTAAAAATGTACCCTGCTTCACTAAAAACCAAAAATAACAAAAAAATGTTTTACTTTTCTCTCTGCAGCCCTGCCAAAGGTGATGATCAACGTGCGTACTTCGGTGCAGACTGTGATGATCGGGAACTCTGTGGAGTTTGAGTGCCAGGCTGTCGGTGACCCGGAGCCCACAGTCAAATGGAGTAAAGTGGGTGGGTCCCTTCCTGCTCACATCATGGTGAAGGGAGGCATGCTGAAGATCGAGCAGGTGACGGAGGCTGATGCCGGGCAGTACCGCTGCACAGCCACCAACGACGTGGGCTCAGTACAGTCCCAGGTCGTCCTCAACGTCCAGTGTAAGTTCTCAAGAAAAATAATGAATAAAAATATCATTTTTTCTTTAATAAAATAAATAAATAATTAACATAATGTATTTAAATGCTGTCTTTTTAAGCGGTAACCATACTTTATTTGAATCCTTTGTCTGTTTAAACAGCCCTTCCTCAAATCGCTGCGCTGCCTGAAACTAAGGAGGTGACAGTTGGGTCGGATGCAGTCCTGCCCTGTGTGGCTTCAGGATACCCTGTACCTGAGATCAAATGGGCCAAGGTAACCAAATTCATTCTCCATTACTAGATTGTGTATTGGAGGAATTATAGAAAAAAATACTTTAAAGGTAGGCTTGATCTGTTCTGGGGTCCTTCAAGGTCTATATTCCCATTTACATTCTCACTTCCATTAGGAGGCTGACATTTAACGGGGGTGGGGGGTAAAAATGTCACATTTGTCAACAATAACAAAATTGAGGACTCTGATGGTGTAGCCGTTTGTTTGCATGATATAAACAGAGTCAGAAGGTAAATTTAGGATTTTTTTGGGACATCTTTTAAAGCTACTGATACAAGCTGTTACACATGTTTTTTTGTTTTTTTTAAATAAGTGTATTGGCTCATCTATTCGACCAATCACAGAACACTTACCTCAGGATCAATCACTGTACATCCCTCACTCTTAAATGCTTTTTAAGACAGTGGTTCTCAACTGGTCTAGCCTCAGGATCCACCACCGCCTCCTTAATGAGAAATCATGACCTAAATTTCAAAACATATTTTGAAACAGAGGCTGATTTTAATAATGTAAAATAGTGCAGTTTGGACCTCAGATGGAACAAGATGTGGCAGAACAAAGAAACAGAAAAAAACAAAGCGCATCGTGGACTTTTTCAAGCATTATTTTTTCCCAGGCACAACCGACCCAACCAGTTGAGAACAACTGTTTAAAGAGCTATGTCTGTTCCCATTTTTGCATGGGGAAAATTAGAAATAGGGATCGGGTCTTCCAAAAAGTCTGAAACCTATACAAAAAATGTTTTCAAGGCTGAAAGTCTTCTTTTAATATCAACCCTCTAAACGCTTGCCATCCTGAAGGGAGTAACGTTTCTATGAAATTAGTTGTTTTTTGTTATGCTGATTTTGTCTTGTGTCTGTTTCTATCTTTAGTTGGATGGAGAGCTTCCTCCTAAGTGTTTCCAGGAAGTCAATGTGCTGACGGTTCCTGGGGTCACCCATGAGGATTCTGGGACGTACGTCTGCACCGCCTCCAACAAACAGGGAAAAGTGGAAGCCTTTACCACACTTCAAGTTCATGGTTGGTCTGCAGAATAGAGGAGATGTTAACAAAGATTTTTTTCCCTTTTATTTACCTTTGACTCAATGTGCTTACTTTCAGAGAGAGTGATGCCATACTTCACCCAGGAACCCTTGTCCTACCTCACCCTGCCCACCATCAAAAACGCTTACAAATCTTTCAGCATCAAGATCAACTTCAGACCTGACAATGTCGATGGTAAGAAGTTAAACCTTAAATTAGCTTGGAGACATTTGCAGGGTGCCACTTCTTTTTTAAATCTTTTTGCACTGTGATGTTCTTCTGTATGTTTGTCATATTTCCTCATGTATAAATTTACCGCGTCTCTTGTCCCCTCCCTCTCTCCCTCCCCTCCTCCTCTCACCCATGTGGTGGGAAGGTCTCATATTGTACGCTGGTGAGTCTCAGTGCTTGAGAACCACAAGAACTCAAGAGTGATGTTGGCTTTTTTCAGCTCCATCAGACTTTCACATAATGCATCAAGGCTGATTTTAAAAGCTGTGTTTGAGATGCAGTATGGTGCATGCCTGACCTCTGTATTCATACAGGCTGAGTTCTGCAGTCATCAGCTCGGTTACATGTCGACTTCTACATCCAAGTCCATTTCATCAGCTTCTGCAGTGCCTACAGAACACTCCTTGTATGATGCCATTTTACAAATTCAATGCTACATGTTTCTGTTGAACAGTAATTCAGACAGTAAGAGCTACAGATTGACACATTTAGTTTGCAAGCACTTACATTGTCTCTACAGTTAAATGTTTAGAAAATCCTGGGGGTTATTTTTTAAAACCTACATGCAATTTATGTTTCTTGCAGAAGTATTTGAGCGCCCTCGACTCCTCCTGCTTCACTGTGCGATACAAACATCTACAGCACATTATGTTTAAACTTTGTGTTGCATCTTTTTCGCAGTCTCCTCTCTCTAGATCACTTCTTTTCACAGCCACCAAGGGTTACATTGATTGAAGTGCAAGAGGGCATGTTTCCCATAGTCCCATGAGCCTTTGTGGCTCCTTCAGAGCATGTTTTCCCAGCATGTGGAGACCGAAAAAAGGAATGACCATTAGTATGGCAGTCCAGTGATGCTCAGATAGAATGGCTTTGGTTGGCTTTAAAGTTGCCTCACCATAGCATGCTGCTTTACCATCCAGCTTTACCACGTGTATGAACGACTCTAGAAACAATATCCATCCTAACAAGTCACTTAGACGCCCCTGTTAGGTTAAAAAAAATCCAGTTTTCTTCAGTCAGATCTTGCACCAGCACGATCTGACTATTATTTCAGCGAATGTTAAAGAAGTGTTATTATTTTGAGACAAAACAGAAGAATAGAATATTTTCTGCCATTGGCTCACGTAAATATTTGAATGAGCTTGATATGTTTTTCAAATAGTGAAAGAAAACACTTTAAACTACTTCATTAATTGACTTCTTGAGATGGATATTTTGTAGGTACTGCTCTTTTTTCTAGCCCTTACTTATTCTTTATTTCTGCCGAAGGTATGATCCTCTACAACGGCCAGAGAAGGACCACCGGTGCAGACTTTATCTCTCTGGGACTTGTTGGCGGTCGTTTGGAGTTCAGGTCAGATTTTAAACACCCCAAAAGTTTTTATTAATGACTGGAAAAAACATGGTGATCAAGTTGATAATCGTGTGTCATGATGCTTCAGGTTTGACGTCGGCTCCGGCATGGCATCCATTCGCGACCCCAACCCCATCAAACTGGGAGAGTTTCACACAGTTGAGCTGTCTCGTAACAGCACCCTGGGCTACATCATCGTAGACGGAGGGGAGCCAATCAACGGCAGCTCGCAGGTATTTCTATCAACGTAAATGTGACTCCTCTTTTGCGTAGGTGTATTTGATTTATTGATGTGAGTTAATTTGTTCCACGTGTTTTCTCTATAGGGCAAGTTCCAGGGACTGGATCTAAATGAGGAGCTGCATGTGGGTGGTTACCCAAACTACACTAGTCTCGCCAAAACTGCCGGCATCAAGACTGGTTTTGTCGGTAATATATATCTCTGTTTACGCTCTGATCAGGAATAAAGGATGGAGGGAAAATACCTTTCATTCTTGTGGCTTTTTTCTTATTTGAAATTACTCGTGCGCAGGCTGTATCCGTCAGCTGGTCATCCAGGGCGAGGAAGTCATCTTCAAAGACCTCGACCGCAGCTCTACTGGAGTCACAAACTGCCCCACATGCAAATACCAACCATGCCAGGTCAGTAACAGCCATCCACCTCCTGTTTTTGTAGCATCTAGCCTGTGTTTAATCCCATTATTTCTTCTACTTTGTTATTTAGAATGGAGGGCGGTGTGAGGACTCGGACGCCAGCTTGTATTCATGCAGCTGCCCCAGAGGGTTCACAGGCAGCAACTGCCAGCATCACCCATCCCTGCACTGTCACTCAGGTACAATCTCCAACAGACCACACATGGATAAACCAAAGCACCTGGATTAACTTTAATAGTATGTATAAAAAATCTTGAAACTAGATGTTTGTAACGGTTTGTACATGAACCCACAGAGGCCTGCGGACCAGATGCCACTTGCATTAACCGCCCCAATGGCCTGGGCTATGACTGCCGCTGCCATCTTGGAAAGTTTGGAAACAAATGCATGGATGGTAAGACAAGAATTCACTTCCAGATATTCAAATGAAAATATACAGTTAAGTATCTGAATTTAAATCCATTATCCTCTTGGTTGACCTCCAACAGGGGAGTTGGTGACCACTCCACTGTTTGATGGAGAGGAGTCGTTCATCGCCTATCCTCCCCTGACCAACATCCACGATGACCTGCGGGTCGAGCTGGAGTTCAAGCCCCTGGAAAGAGACGGTCTGATGTTCTTCTGTGGGGGGAAGAAAATGAAAGTGGAGGACTTTGTGGCCGTCTCCATGGTGGATGGACATGTAGAGTTCAGATATGAACTGGGCACAGGTAAATCATCAACGAAAAAATCTGTTACAGTTTCACAAAGGTAATCATGTAGTCATGTATCTGCTCTGGATACTATATCAACATGTGCTATGTACCCTATATAAGAACTGGATGTAGCCTTAATCTCAGCAATTAATTTCTGGAGGCTGTCACCATGATGTTTTTCTGGAGGGCCAGATGTGACTGAACATGGACAAGAGCTGGAGATTACAAAGGAGTTAGTAAATGATGAAAAGACGTCAGCTAACGCAAGGACTAGCGTTGTCTGTGGTATTGATTGGGATGCTAATTTTAGCTTGTGAAAAAACTGTTTTACCAAGATAAACTTAAAAAAGAAAATGAACTGCCAACTTCTCAGTGCTTTGATACAACTGAACCATGTATAAGATTTTTTTTTCACATCTCCGTCATAATGACCTGTCGATTACATGTTGGCAATGCTCTAAGCATACCCTGCTATATTATCAGGATCAGTCATCATGTCACTCTCAGTGGAACTATAATGTACAAAATGAACACCATGCAGTATTTAAGAAGATACCTAGCAATTATCAAAAAATTAACTCTTTAGGAAAATGTTTACAAAGGTAAAAAGTTTAGTTAGAATTAGGTTCATTTCAAAGGAGTCGCCCCCTGCTGGAATTAAGAAAGAACACAGGTTAAAGGAACTCCTACAATGGCTTCATTTTTCAGATCTAGAGGCTTTGTCCACTTCTTGAAAAAAGACAGGTGTGTGTAACTTGAGTCAGAAAGGCTGCCATAAAAATGTAAAGAATTCCTATTTCACAAGTTATCATAAATTATAAGCAAGATAATCTTGACTTTAGGTGCATTTTCCTGCTGTTTCATCCCACTTTTATTAATATATTTCAGGGACAGTAAAAGCTATGTGGACCTCTCTCTCATTTTCCAGGCCAGGCCATCCTTCGCAGTCCAGAGCCGGTCTCTCTGGGCCAGTGGCACAAAGTTGTGGCAGAGCGAAACAAGAGGGCCGGCCACCTGAGGGTCGACCAAGGCCCTGTGGAGAGGAAGACATCTCCAGGAAAAGCCCAGGGACTGAATATCCACACAGCCATGTACCTGGGAGGTGTCCCCAACATGGATGTCCTGCCTAAGCCTGCAAATGTCAGCGAGATGTTTGAGGGATGTATAGGGGAGGTGAGTTCTCACTGTGATAAAGAAGAAAATCAAACAATAGCTGGTCAATCTCTTTTTGTGTATTTGGTAGCTTAACCATTGTATTTTTCTGCATGCCACCTGCTTAGGTTTCCATCAACAACAAGAAGGTAGATCTGTCCTACAGCTTTACAGAAAGCAGATCTATCCGCAAGTGTGTGGACGACAGCCCCTGTGACCGCCGGCCCTGCCTGAACGGTGGACACTGCATGTCGAGTGTTGAATATGAATACCAGTGTCTCTGTAAGGATGGATTTGAAGGTTAGTGCTTGGACTCAAAATCAGCTCTCTGCTCTCTCAAACAATTGCAACTATAGTCTTCCTCAATGGCTCTTTATTGCAAAGCAGTCAATACAAAATCTGGTCTTTAACTTCCTCCCCCTTTTCTTCTTTCCATTTATAACTTTACTTTCTTTAAGTGATGTTTTTTTCTGAGCTGTGACCACATGAAATGTGGTTTAAAACAAAGTTAAAGAGATCTGCTTATTCAAAAATATCTGAATGATATTCAGTTAACTTGTTAAAAAAAGAACAAACATTGCACATGTTCAATGCATTATCTCAGAAACCCTATAAACACGCTCTGCCTTTGTTGTGGACTTTACTGTTGACTCTTAACCACTTATCTTAAACTGGTGTGTGACCCTGCAGGTGAGCATTGTGAGGTGGTGAGAGACGTGTGCCAGAGCGACCTTCACTGCCAGAACGGCGGCAGCTGTGTCGATGGCCAGTGCGTGTGTACACCCAACCACTCGGGCCTGAACTGTGAAGAAAGTAAGTTGACTAGCTTTATAATCGTCTATCATAATAACGATGATTCTACTTAATTTTCAGTCAAGTCTGTCATTTCTCTTGCAGCTCCATTTGCAATTAGATAAGACAAAAATAAACCTAAAATTCCAAGATGCACCGGATGTTATCACAAAATCAAAGCCAGGAATAGAACAGCATGTGGGAAAATGTTTTATTGCATTGTGTACTTATAATCATGCCAATTTGCTAAAAGGCCTTTACCCTCCACCACCGCTCTTACGTATCTGCATCGTAATTGACAAAGATATTAGTTGTAGAGTATACATGCAGACCATATGATTCACTTTCTCCACAGTTTTCAAACCTTTGTAAAATCACAGTTCCCTCTCCGAGCATTGCATTAGGAGGGTTAACCCTAAATGATTAAGTATGTCTTACCCTTGCACTCTCATGGATATATCCTGCACACACAGGCCAGGTCTCCTCCTCCCCCGCAGCCCTGAGGAATTTGGAAGCTAGCGAGGCAAATGGTACAGTATCTCGATATTCAGTCTGCCTGACATGAACATCACTAACAGGGGCCCGTCTGAGCTCGAAGGGCCCCACCGCGTCCCTTTCAAACTCAACCAGAACCGCCTGTTGCCTAACACATGTTCAAGCATAAAAACAAACCAAACGTGTCTGTACTCAGCTGGTAAATGGGAGAGTCTTATCCCCAATGGAAAGTTGGGAGAGGGGAATTCTGCATTTTCTAAAAAGTAATAGGATGGTAGACTTTAGTTCCTTCCTGTTTTGGTACCTTAATAAAATGTGGAATTCCCTTTGTTTTTGTTTTTCTATATCGTCACGTCAATGCCTGTAAGAAATCTACTCACAACATAAAGACCTGTTATCATCACTCTCAAGAATGTCTGTCTATACAACAAGAAAATACACCAGAAATACTTGTTTTTTCTTTCTGTCCAAGTCAAAAAATTATCCGCTCTACTCATTTGGGCTGTTACTAACACCTTAAACTGTGCTCAGCGTGAAGGTGTTCGGGTGAGTTGGGATGTATTTCGAGAATTTTTTCCTTCATTTGGTATTTGTGCATGCCGGGTTTCCATGGTGAATTCAGTTCGATCTCTGTGAAATGTCAGAGAAGGTAGTGTGTGAGGAATGACAAATAACTTGTTCATGTCTTGGTGAGCACTGTTTTAAAAAAAATAAGTTTGCATCGTGGAGCAAAGTTTAGTCGCAAAGAAGATTTTTGTTGCAGTAGCTACTTGCACATATATTTTGGGGACATAGTTTGGGCAGCTTAGAACTGAGATATTTTATTTCTTATGGGCCTATGTGTTAAAAATCAGAGAAGAAATCAAATGATCCTGTAAAGTTAACATTTGAAACAAAAGAAAAGCCATAAAGGCTTAATACGTATGCTAGAAGAGGTTTTGCAGCTACAGAAGTACTTGGTCTGTTAGCTTATAGTGGCTAATGTTACCTTTGCTTCTACTGCTCTATATTTAGTGTGACAGTTAACGTTGTAGACCAAAAAGAAAATACTGAATTGATTTCAGAAATGATAAAAGTTATGTCCTAAAATAGCACCAGCCAAAAAAAGAAAAGAAATTAAAGTTAGCTCACTAATTCAGAAATATTAGCTTCCTGGTAATACCTAAAGTTAGCTAACATTAGCTACCAATAATTGCTATTTTGGTTAGTAGCCTATTAAGAAATTCAACTTTTCATTGTAATGAGGAATAATATGTAATGTCTTCTTTTATGAACTGAAAGTCTTGTTGCTTTGAACACCAACAAAAATAAAAATAAATCGTTTTTCAGCTTCAATATCTAAAGTTTGCTAACATTAGCTGACATTAGCTTCCATAAGATATCTAGGTAGGTTCTTAGTCATTCAGGTCAGGGTAAATCGAAGCTTGACCCTCAGGCAACCGAACTAGGTTGAAGTCTATTACTATTTTTTTTATTATTTTTAAATTCAACTTGTTAGTGTTAAGAGGAATAATATGAAATTTCTTCTTTTAAATACTAAAACTCTTTCTGCTTTGAACACCAACAAGAAGACACAAATCCTTGTCTACCTGATTTTTGTCAATGAATACCTCTTTGTCTAAAGCCATCTAATGAAGCCTGACTTACAAAGACTTCTTTCTGCCAAGCTTTTGCCACTGGAGGGCGCCATTACAATGAGGATAAAAGTTCACAGCTGCCTTGACGTCATTTAAAATCATTATGCATTTGCTCTATGTTTTGTAGATTCTCCATATCAGTATGCAGCTCATTTCCATAATGATGGATACATTGCCCTTCCTAGATCCATCTTTCCAAGGAGGTAACTGTCGTCATACTAACCGATGGAGTATTTTGGGGAATTGAAAACATGACACATGGATAAAATTATTTTTCTATTTTAGTGCCCATGACTCACCAGAGACCATTGAACTGGAGATCAACACTGACTCCTCTGAGGGCCTGATTTTTTGGCAGGGAGTGGTAAGTCCCGGTCCTGTCCTGAGGCTTATCTACAGAACTGGGCCTTAATGGTTTTAATCCAAATCTTAAACCTGGTACTCAAATCTTTCCCATGCATCTTGTTATTCTCACCCTAACCTTGCTATTGCACTTCAGCACTCCTAATAATCACCATTATCTCACCTGTAAAGACATTAAAGTCATTCATGTTTTCCTAAGTTTTTTTAATTAACATATAACCTATAATACATCACTTACAGAGTATTGCATTGTCATTCATTTCAGTGTTTCACTGGCTGATGAGCAGCATCCATCATCACATTGTCTCAGTCATACTTGTGCCACTGAGTCTGTAACATTGTTTGGCATGTTGTCTGCGAGCCGGGCTCCACCTGACATCACTAAATAAATGCATGTTGCTTCTCTAACACACCCTCCATTTTCCTCAGGAGACCAATGGCGCACGCAATTTGCGAAAGGTGCATGCTAGTAAAAAGGTATCCACTCAAGCACGAGACACTCCTTATTCATTTGGCATGTTTCATTACATATCTGTTCCACTTTACATATTTGTATGGCAAACAATATTTGGTATTTTATTTATTGCATGATGGCTTCTTTTGTCACACCTAGACGGCGGAAGATTGTTGGAAGATTTCTACACATTATGTTAAATAAATGCTCAGTGGTCACGGTGTTTTGTCACAGAGCCTCCTCTACCTCTGCTGACTATTAACATTTATTCCCAGGAACACGGAGAACACGGCAAAGGAAAGGACTTCATTAGCCTCGGCCTACAGAATGGACGCCTTGTTTTCAGGTAACTCAGCCGTGTGACCCTGAAGTTTTGTTACAACTAGAATTCTATTTAAATTTCAGCTCATTTTAATTTTGTTTTCATGCTCATGATTTGTGTGACAACCAGCTACCAGTTGGGCAGCGGAGAGGCAGAAATCTTGTCAAGGAAGTCCATAAATGATGGGAGATGGCATAGGGTCACAGCAGTCAGGTATGTTCGCATATTATAACCTGTGGCTCTAATTTCACTCTGTATATTCATGTTTCGATCCGTTTTTAAAGCATGGTCATTTTGCACACCATGAAGCCTTATAAACAGTGTGAGGACAAAATATCAGTAAACCAAGACAGAACCAGTGAAACCTCACACTAGTGTTGTAGTCAGGACCAGAGTGCTAAGAGGCCGAGACAAGATTAAGACATTAAGAGATCAAGACTGAATCAAGACCAAGGCAGGGTGACACCGAGACGAGACAAGACCAAAACCATTAAATATCACTAAAAAATCATCACTAGGGGGCGTGTCACTCATTTTACCATAACACAGGGAAAATTGCAGCCGTAACCTGGGGATAAAAATCAAACTACAAATAAAATAAAGTTATTTGTTGTTTTAGACAGGAGCTTTATACTTCTAATCACAGTAACGACTTGGAAAAATAGCCTTTCAGTGGTGGTCTTGATTTAAAATCCTGAGTCCGCCCAGTCTGTGATCGAGACCAGACCGAGTAAAGATGCTTTCGATTCCGAGACGAGACCAAGACCTTCAAAAAGTGACCGGTCTTGAGGAAAAGACCAATTTCGAGTACTAGAACGCTACCTCACACATCGGGGACATAACTCACAGTAATTACAATGTTCTGGTTCGTTAACTTCAGATAAGATTTAAGATGCACCTGTAATTTTCATGATGTCGTTATGTTCATTACCTGATAACAAGCGTGTCTCCTCATGTTTATCTTTTCTTGCAGAACTGGGAAAGATGGATACATCCAGGTTGACGGAGAAGCTGCACTGCATGGACAGTCTAAAGGCAGGAGCCTCATGGTCAACACTAAAGGCAGTATATACCTTGGTGAGTGGACTGAAAGTATGGAGTCCCTGAAGTGACAAAAATGATAAATGGAAGATATAGCTGATTAATCATCAAAATGGTTGATAAAAACACATTTACCTACATTACCCTAAGCAGTAATGAATCAAGCAGAAGCTTTTCCATCAAGCTTTTATTAGAGAAAGCTTTTGTGATTTGATTTATTACATTTTTTTAACAAACTTTATATGTCCCCGAGGTTTTTTAGGTTGGAGGAGGTTTTACACTCTGAGACATGCTTCTCGCACACACAGGCCTGAAATTACACACAAGCACAAACAGGACCTGTGGACATGCATTATTGGAGAGATGTCAGAGTGCGGCTGCTAGACAGGGAGCGTGTCAGAACTGTTAGGGGGTTCGGTGCCTTGCTCAAGGGCACCTGGGAAGTGACCTGGCACCTCTCCTGCAACCTGACCAACCTTCCATACTTTGGGAAACAACGTTTTAGTACGTGAATCCAAATGTTCAAAGAGGAAGTTTTTCACTGTTGTATTTTCTCATGTGACAGGTGGAGCCCCGGACATGGCGGCTATGACAGGAGGGAAGTTTTCGTCTGGAATGACGGGCTGCGTTAGGAACCTGACACTGCTGAACGCCCGGCCGGGACAGCAGCCCGCCCAGGCCATCGACCTGCAAGCCCACGCAGCCTTAGGCATCAACGTGCAGCCATGCTTTTCATAGATCTCTGCATTAAAAAACACACACACACAAAAACTAAACACACACACAGAGACTTTGGAGTGATGTCATACACACACAGCAGACTCACACAGAGAGACTCACACACAAACAAAGAGGCTGACACAAACTTGGTGCTTTGCTGCTACCAAAAAAAAACAAAAAAAACAACATGACACAACAGGTTATGTTTCTCTGTGTGCAGTAAAACCAAAAAAGAGAAAAATTGAAACCATATTAACAAGTCTTCTCTTCCTTAGTGTTGTATTGTCGATGAAGGACTATTAACACAGGAGAACCCGTACAGTTTACATTCTTCCAGAAGTAGTTTTAGCCATGAGAAGAGTAAGAGTTCAACATATTAGGCCTTCTACGATGGGTCAGATCCTATGGAGTTGGAGATGTTTTTACAGCACTGAATTTTTATTTATATACATATGAATATATATATATATTATATTTGTGGGGGAAAACATGCAAACTAACCATAACTGCTCTTCTACTTTCCTAGAGTTTATTCTGGGTTCTAATACTGTGTGTCCGGGGCTTTTTAATAGGCCTAACTGTATTAATACTTGAAGATGTTTCGGCCTTCTTTCTTCACTTCTGTAGAGGAATTTTCTTTTTCTTTTCTTTTTTTTGCACGAGCATGCTAGCTAATTTTTTTGGGAGAAGAGCACACACGGTCACGGTCACAGGCAGCTTCGACTCACAACTCAGGTCGTCAAATAAAAGGTTAATAAGCGTCACATGTAACATGTGCTGAGCTTTAACTCGGATGTTTTTTTGTTTTTTTAATTCAGCAAGTAATTCACAGCGCTTTTGTGTCTTCTGTGTCTGGTTTCTTTTATTACAAAAATGAAAGAAACTTTGGTGCTAACGTCAGACATGAAGAAACAGCACATGCTCTCTGTTACATGTAGAATAGTTTCTTTTAGTAATTTGGTTACTTAGATTTAAAACAAAAGTCTGAATAGTGTCCAGTTGTGTACGTTTTCTGGGATGCATGGTATTTGAGGTTGGTTTTATATGAATATGGCATGACTTTGTCGCCTCAACAGCCTTATTGTGACTGAGTAGATCTCAAAAAGAGCCGTTTTAAAGAGCAGAAAGGGTGTATTTTTCATGTGTGGTTGTTGAAGATATTGTTTGTATGTGTTTAAACTATCTGCCAGTCAGGTAGATACATCATTCAAATGAGAATGAAGTGTGTATGCTACTAGATTTGTTGACTGCATGTCTTAGTCCCTTTTATTTGTCACAGATCACTCTACTTTAAGGCCCAGGATGGAGCCAGGTGTGTGCGTCGTTTGTGTGTTTGTCTCATTATCGATATCCTCAGGAGGGTTCAACCCAGAACTGCCTCCAAATGTTACTTAATTGTCAGGTTTTCTAGCTTTAGCAACAATACAATAAGCTGTAAAACTCTGAAGGCTCTGTGGTTCTGTGGGTTGTGTTCTCCGCAGCGTTCAGCAGTATTTGGGACAGTGTTTGGTTCTTTCATCATGCAGTGGAAGCCTCCTGCAGGTGCCGTGACCAGTAGTGTAGCTCTATGAAAAGCATGCTCGCCAACCTTTAGTCCACCACACTACCAAAACTGTAAAGGCACGATCACTTTGGGGGGGTTCACAAACCTTTTCTTTCTTATTTTTCTAAGCTTAAATATTTGTATTAATATCCTTAGAGTTGCTTCATTTTTATTTGTTTTTCCTTTTCCATCACTTTTGTTTGAAGGCTTAAATCTGCTGTTTTAGAGCAACCACACACGCTTGCTTTTTTTCTTTCCTCTGGTTATTGTGTATTGCCTCCCACATCTCCCCTTGTTTTTCCCCTCATGTTTGAGTTACAGGTCTTCAGAAATCCCAAATAAAGATCCATTAAAGGTTCACATGTAGCTGACTGGAACTGCCTGGTAAAATGGTTTGAAACTGGTCTTATTATTCACTCAATAAAAAAAGTCTTAGGCTACAAATGTGACAAATAGATATGAATGTACACAGAAAGGTTTCATCACGTTTGTGCAGATATGATCAGCAACTGCTTGAGTCCTGGTGTAGGACACTGAAGCAGTGTGTGTGCGCCCCCTGTTGGGCTCCTTTTGTGTGTTTCTGCTCTTGAGTGATTGTATTTTATTTACGTGTCACATGAGTGCCCAACCCTTGTGGGTTTACAAGACGCCAGAAATACAGAAGTAAACAGAACTGATTTAGTTTCTCAAATATACACTGAACACTCTTTCCCCAATGTCAAGAAACTGCCACTGCTTTTGAAATGATGTTTTACCATTGCAAATATGAAAAAGTGCACTTTTACTGATGATGGGAACTTTTATTTTAAGAACTGTTTCACGTCTGACTGGCAGGAGAAAAAAGCAGATTAATGAACAAAATTGTACCACATGAAATATTGTCCATGTCAGGACGGCCTGACATCCATTTCCACTGTGTAAAAGATGCTCCCCTTGCCCCCCGTGTTTCTTAATTAAAAACAAAATTCATGTGCTATTTGTAATATTGTGACGTTTCTTCATTCACTTCTCTACTGCTGTGTCCAACTCTACCATCTCCTGGGACTGTTTCTTATGATGGAGCATTTTTGAACTACATCAAGTAATTTTCCAAAATTGAAAATTGCAGGTAAGCCTTAAACCCTTAACCCTGAAAAAGGAACATTACAGCATCCATTAAAACGTGAAGATAAAATGTTCATTATAGAGTTTACATCAATATCAGGCTTCAATAAATAAAACCTGTCCCATGGGTCCATAAAGCCCCGTTTCCACCAAGCGGTTCGGTTCGGTAGGTACCCATTTATTGGCGTTTCCACTGTCAAAAGGTGGAAATAGTACCAAAATAAGGGATCTGTACCGTCCTACTTTTTTGGTACCCTTCTGTTGGGGTGCCAAGGGTACCGATCCGACCCTAAAGGGTCCCTTTGTTTACTGTGTCCCTTTCTTCTTGAACATTTAACTTAATTAATGGCGGGCTAACAGTGTTGTGCCGTACGATGTCACAATATTACATAGCTGACGCAGATACCGCCATCTGGCTTACACTCCGCTTACCAAATAAGGGTATGGTTGGCTGTGGAAACGCAAGCAAGTTCAGGGTTTACCGTACCAAACTGTACTGCTTGGTGGAAACGGGGCTTTAGTACCACCTCACAGTGTCTACAAAGGTTGGGAATCGCAGGGTAACTTGACGATACAGTACGATGCAATACGTTATACACTCACCGGCCACTATGTTCAACTGCTCTTCAGTGTGAATACCTTATCAGCCAGTAACATGGCAGCATCTCAATGCATTTAGGCATGTAGACATGGTCAAGACGATCTGCTGAAGTTCAAACCGAGCATCAGAATGGGGAAGAAAGGTGATTTAAGTGACTTTGAACGTGGCATGGTTGTTGGTGCCAGACAGGCTAGTCTGAGTATTTCACAGCTGCTAATCTACGAGGATTTTCAAGCACAACCATCTAAAGGGTTTAAAGAGAATGATCCAAAAAAGAGAAAATATCCAGTGAGCGGCAGTTATCTTGGCGAAAATGCCTTGTTGATGCCAGAGGTCAGAGGAGAATGGCCAGACTGGTTTGAGCTAATAGAAAGGCAACATTAACTCAAATAACCACTTGTTACAACAGAGGTGTGCAGACTAGCATCTCTGAACGCAGAACACGTCAAACATTGAAGCAGATGGGCTACAGCAGCAGAAGACCACACCGGTACAGGAAACTGAGGCTACAATTTGCACAGGCTCACAAAAATTGGACAATAGAGGATTGGAAAAATGTTGCCTGGCCTGATGAGTCTCGATTTCTGCTGCAGCATTCGGATGGTAGAGTCAGAATTTGGCGTAAACAACATGAAAGCATGGATCCATCCTGCCTTGTATCAACGGTTCAGGCTGGTGGTGGTGTAAGGGTGTGGGGGATATTTTCTTAGCACACTTTGGGTCCCTGTGTAATAACTGAACATTGTTTAAACGCCACAGCCTCCACTGAGTATTGTTGCTGACCATGTCCATCCCTTGATGACCACAGTGTACCCATCTTCTGTGGCTACTTCCAGCAGTAGGCTATAACGCGCCATGTCACAAGCTCATCAAACAGGTTTCTTGAACATGACAATGACTTCACACCGTACTCAAATGGCCTCCACAGTCACAAGATCTCAATCTCAATAGAGCACCTTTGGGATGTGGTGGAACAGGAGTTTCGTTTAGCAAAATTTGTCCCATTGAAAATGAATGGCAAAAATTCAAATCCTAGAGCAGGCCTATTCAAATAGCGGCCCGAAGCAATCCCTGAGTGGCCCGGCCAGTTGCCCAACCAGAGAAGACGAAAAAAAAACGGGAAAAACGTGTTTGGCGAGCCTACAGATATTTCTACAGAAATTCCTACAGTACTTCAGATCGTGAATGCAACACTATAAGTAGCCTAGCAACACTCAACCCAGAATGCAGCGCTGTTGTTGAAACGCGTCTACTAATGCTAACGTTAGAAGTAGTAGCCACATAATACAACCTGTAAAACATGTCTTTCTCGACCCTGAAACACAAAACTGAAAATGAAAACCGTCGGTTTAACCCTGCCTGGACTGACACATACCTGTTTTTTTGTGCCGCCAAATGCAAGCGCCAAACCGATGTGTTTACTTTGCAAAGAGTGCTTTGCAATGTTTAAAGATTATAATGTTCGGAGGCACTACTTTGAGAAACACCGGACTTTCCGAACAAATTTTCCCGAGGGATCACAGGAGAGGGCTGCAAAAGTGCAAAGTTTGATTGCTTCTTACAACCGGTCATGCACAGCCCAAGAGAGAGCTACAGCAGCGTCCCTCCGTGTGTCCTGGATCCTGGCAAAGAAAAAAAGACCATTCACAGACTCAGAAACCGTAAAAGACTGCATGTTGGCCGTCGTGGATGAGGTTATAAATGACGAAAAAATTAAAACAAGTGTGACATCTGCAATTAAATTCGTACCCCTGTCAGACACTTCAAATATTTCAAAAGTGAACAAAATCTTATGGCTACTACAGTACCTCTAGATCTGTGCAATAATAGCTCGTTTTTGTTTTTATGCACTTTGAGATGTGCCTGGGTCAGATGTGACCAAAATGTTTTTTTGTTTAGTTTTTTGCAAAAGTGGAAAAAAATGTACTGTTGCTACCTCAGGTTCTGTTAAATTACACCTCTTTTGTTTTAGGCATTTTTTGATATGCTTGTGTCAGATGTAACCACATTTAAAAGGGAAGCAATGAATCCAAAATAAAAAAAATATTACATTAATTTGTGTTGGTTTAAAATTTATCATTACCTGCTGCTTACCAGCCACTGAAAAAGTCTGGCCCAGCTAAATTTCTTGGTTGCACTGAAAAACAAGACTAGATGCTGTAAGGCGGACTAGTGAGAGAGTTTCCGGCGTGATGACGTTTAATGTCCCCGACAACCACTGTAGTCTCATTTAGCCAATAGTTAGCAACCGCCGTTTTTAGTACGCGTAAAAAACTTTAAAATTCACAAGTTGGGGTCTTATCTAACGTAGTTTATCTCGTCTAACAAAACGCCCAACATCTCTTAAGCTTGTGTTAACCACAGACCTTATTTCAGGCGTCTAACCACAAACCCATTCAAAATCCCCATTGACTTTTAGAGGATAGAACCCATGGCGCTAAAATGCTAACTCACTTCCGGGTTTTATGACTCATGCCTGACGCATTTACCGCCATTCATTTAGATTAGCTGTATTCATTCGGGGGGGGGGCGGGGCCGGCATCGTTTAGGAAAAGTACCCGGATGTGTCGCTCTCATTCCGTTTATCCTTTGTCTTTATAAGGGTGCGCTGTGAATTTGTCAGGTAACTGCTCTTATGTTCAGTTTACTGCGTAGCAACTCTTAATGCGTGAGCAAGACAAGACGACAAAGCTGAATTGTTCTGAGTAAAAAAAAAGAAAGGAAACAGAAATATATATTGTGTGTAGGCTTCGTGCGTGTTTAAAGACGTCTCTATCACTGGAATTTTCTGGAATTTGTAGTCTTTGGAGGTCCCATCAGGTAAGATGAGATTGCATTATGTGTGTTTGGTACATATATCTCAAAATAAAATAAAAATGAGCAGGCCTACGTGTTTAGAGTAAAACAGATGCATGTTTCGCGTTGATGTGCTCCGTTGTTTGTGACGCAGTTACACCGTTTTTTTTCCCCCTTTCGTTTCTTTGTTCCTTTTTTACCAGCCTTTCATTCAGAAATATTGTGTTTGAAAGCTTAATAATAGATCAGTTTGTAGTTAATTTCATTCCTGTGTTGGTGATTTTGCACAGAGGGATATTCAGCAGTTATGTGCAGGGAGAAGGCAGAGCTGAGGAGAGTGTGGCGCATTAAACCTCAGTGTAACACAAGTGGTTTACGAGGCAGTGTCACGAATTATTAAAAAACGATTTGGGGAGCACAAAGAAACCCCCATTGCTGAAAAAGGCGTGCTACAGTGGCCTATGTAGGGTGAATATGGGTTAAGTGGGACAGTTTAGACTAATCATGTTCATCTTTACATGTCAATACTTCCATAACTAAAAAACTCAACACTGAGCTAATCATAATAAAGTATGCGAATAAAAAATACCGTTTCTGTGGGTATGGCATCACTTCCTGGGGCGTGGCAAAACATATTCAACAAGCTAGCAGACAGTTAACCAGCGATGGAAACATATGATGGAAAGCACCAGAGGTGTATGGTGCATTCATGTGGTGTCGTTTTTCCGAGTTGTAAAATGCACATGAACACCTGCTCAAGTCGGAACAACTCGAAAAAGACTTAGGTGCCCGACTTGTCGTCAGAAACGTCATACCATGGGGGAAAAATACGTTAAATTAAAATTAATTCACGTATTGCATATCAACTCTTTGCTCAAATAGGCCTAACTTTTAACAGTTACATTCCACAGATCTTTCTCGTAGCATCAACGCTGTTTTATGCTGTTTTTTTTTTAAATTTATTTAACCTTTATTTAACCAGGAAAGTAAACTCATTGAGATTAAAAATCTCTTTTTCAAGAGCGTCCTGGACAAGACAGGCAGCAGCACAAATAACAGAGTTTCAGACAGACAACGAGCAGCCAAACATACTTCAAGAATACATCCTTAGGCATTAAAAGACACACGTAACAAATCTGAGCAGCAGCAATCTGTTGTTGCAACATACCGAAGATCGACTTCCCAACTCGTAAACTTGGACCACATGTGCAACACATGAACGCAGTAAAAGTCATTGTGTCGCAATTCACAAGTAATGCTGCATTCATGTGGTGTCGGACACACCGGAAAAACGAGTTGCAAAATGCACATGAACACCTGAGGCGCGTTTCTGAAAGACGGTTCAACAAACTCTCAGTCTAACCCTGAGCTCTGAGTTGATTTAGCCACAGGTGGGAAACTCTGAGTTCTCGGTTCCAGATCAGCTGATTTGAGTTCGTTAAAGCAACTCTCAGTAGGTTCACTCGGTGTTCAGCGCGTGCACCATGAGGATAAAAAGCCAACATTAATGGAGCCCCGATACTACGATTCACCATGGCAACAGGTGACAAAAAGAGATCCTAGTACTTTAACCATCTCGAAATATAATCTATCTTCATGCGGACATACGGCGAATAGAACAGGGTTTTAATGAGGGGGGAAAGTAACACTGCTGCAGCGCAAAGGAGAGAGAGAAGTGATGTGGGGTATGACGGCTGCTCGCGTCAGCATGTAGTTAAGTCTATTAATATTTAATCAGAATTATAATATCGCAGGTCCAAACTGGTGGAATGGTGTTAAACCTAAAATGTATTTTCATTAAGATGCAAACCAGCAGAAGAAAAGTGACTTAAAAACAAAATGTAATATATAAGAACAAACTAGGCTCATGGTGGTATTTTAATCATATTTGACAAATTAAAAAAAGTCAACTTCATTCAGTGTCTATTTAAATGTGCATTAGGCCTATCGTTTTATTCCCAACATAATGCGGGTGTCACACACGACACATAGGCTAAATTTCCTCTCACCTTTATCCTGTTTGGTTTATTAATTAGTCCTAATTAAATTAACATCTGATTAACAACGTAAATATAGGCTCTTATTCTGTGCGGTGTAATGCAGCCCCTTCATCTCGAGGTACCTCGACTAAAAGACATGCCATGTTCGACAAAATAGTTTGTTTTATACGCTAGAGTATAGCTTACGTCACATATAATATTAAAACAACCTGGATTCTTATTCAGACAAACGGTGAATCTCCACTAACACGCGCGTGATACGGACTGAATGAAAGAATGAGGAAATGAAACGGCGTTTCTGGCTCTGAAAGAGGGAGGAGACAGAGAGAAACTCGCGGTTCATTGAAGAAAACCTGCTCCCGACCAGGTTAGGTTCACAGACTCAGTTACCATAGTAACTGACTCAGAGCTAAAGTTACCTCCCTCTCTGGAACAGGCCTGAGTTACCCCTCTTTTTCGGGTTTGAGTGATCTCCCCCTCTGAAACAGAAAACCCAGAGTTTCCCTCATTTCAGGGTTAACTGACTCAGTGTTTGCACAAAACCTGCTTTCTGAAACGGTCCCCTGCTCAAGTCGGAACAACAACAAGGAAACTCGGAAAAGAATTAGGTGCCTGACTTCCCAACTTGATTTCAACTTTTTGCTCAAATATAACTCGTAACAGAGACATTCACACTTCTTCGTCGTAGCATCAACGCTGTTTTGTGCTGTTGTTACGACATTCCGACTTTTCAAACTGAAATCACGTGAACACACTGAAGTCGGAAAAACGACTTCCCAACTCGGAAAATTGGACCACCCGAGCAGCACATGAATGCAGCATAAGCCTCAAGTCTTTGGTCTCATAAGCCCCGAGTCAAGTCCCAAGTAATGACAGGCAAGTCTCGAGTCGAGGCCTAAACAAGTCATTAGCTTTCTTCACCAACAGAGTAATAATCTGTCACATTTACTCAAATCATTATTACTATTCATATGATTTTATTTAGCCTACTTCTTAAAATAAAAAAAACAATGTGTGACTCTGTTTTATCTTTTTTCCTAAATTCGTTTTTTTTTCTATTTTTTATTATTCTGAATTCTGTGTTTAACGATGTGATCAAGCCATGATTTTGTCAAGTCGAGTACAAAGTCATCAAACCTGTAACTCAGTCTGACTGGAGTCCAAGTCATGTGACTCCAGTACGCAACTCTGGAAAGCACAATGACAGCATTTTGAGATGGATGATGTTAAGGTCTTAAAAATAAAAGACTAGCTAACTAGGTGGATAACCAATGATTAACTTACATTTGTATTTACTTTAATGCTAATTGCTAACATACAAAAGTATCATACAAATGTAAAAATAAATAGCTAATTAACATAGTCAATTAGGGTGACATAATACTGCCAACTATGATAATAATATTTCAGAATCCAATGGTAGAAATGAGAAGGGGAGGGAGGCTGAAGAGAAAGGACATAAAGAAAGGGGGAAAAATATGCCAGGTTGCCAATGGTTGTTTCGATGAGGGACTTATCGAACACATTTAAATGAATTTTGTCTCAGGCTTTCTCTGCTGGTTTGTCCTATCAAACTTCTATTTCTGTTGAATATGTTCTTTAGTCAGATCCTGGCTTGGTCTCCATGTTTTCTCTATTGCTTCCTTTGACTCTACACCAGATGTTTATGTTCGCCTTATAGGCGGGGGCTGATGAATGTTTGCTGCCTGTGTGTTTGCAATAAGTGTCCCAGTTGACCAGTTAACGGTGTCCCACTTTGCCAAAAGTCCAAGGAACATTTTTGTTGAGGGTCAATATGTGTTTGAGGAAGTGTCATCCGTCCTCTGTTTAATATTTCTCCCGTTTGTCTTCTGTATAGTAGAGCTCTTAAGCTACTTAGAATAATATAAGATGAGGGGCATTGGCAAATAAATCATAATTAAAATTGACACAGAAGGCACATTTTCAAAAAGTGTCCCACTTTACCCATATTCACCCTACAGTATATGAAAATGTAGTCGAGGCTTTCAATAGTGAAAGAGAGATGGAGAAGAAGGAATCAAGAGGGGTTGCTATGGCACATGACTCATGACAAATCCAGCAAATTAAGGCAAGGCCATAGCTTGTTTTGTTTTTTAAATGTCAGATTGTCAAAATGTATCTTGCATGCAGTTTGCTTTCATGACTGTGAGCTTGTGTATTATTAATCTCCTGTTATTTATCTTACAGCTTTTGTTAGTGAGCCAGAGAAAATCATGATCCTCCTCAGTTCATCTTCCGGTAGGTTCTTGTTCCTCCATCTCCTTTTGTAATCTGTAGTAATGTACCTCTAAATGGGCCTGGGTGGCAGAGATTAAAGCCCAGGTCTGCTGGGATCGAATTAGGCAGGACAACAACCTTAATTAGGCTGATTTATCTGTTTTTTGAATGATTGCTGTATCTTATAATCAGAATACAAAGTCATATCTGATGTGAATATTTTACATTTTTCAATTAGTTCACTTCAGATAATCCCCGTCATAAACTGTTTCCCTTGTTTTTCATTAAGTCTTTATAATAGTCAGCATACATAGAACCCAACATTGCAGGGTGATACATAACAAGTACATTCCCATCATGCTTTGAACTTAGAGAGAAATCCAGACTTAGTGACCTGCTTGACATTGACAGTGTGTCTAGCCCTGGCTTTATCCTCTTTTTAATAATGGCCAGACAATGAAGTGGTTAGAGTATCAATCTGCAACAAAAAACAATAAAGAAAAGGATATGCATCAGATCATTCACTTTGAAAACATGGCCTCATGAATATATGAAAGGGGCAGAGGTGCTGCTTATCAACAGGCAAGGCAGGCAACTACTTGGGGCCCCAGTAGGTGGCTCCCAAGGGCTTAGAAACTTGAAACCTCAGCAGTGGCGCAAAAATGGCAAAAGTTTGCAATGAAAGTAGGAAACCTCCCTAAGGGGGCCCTATCTGACAGCACTCTGTCTCATTGCGCAGCTAAGCATTATTCCTGTGAAAACCAAAGTTTGTCAATGAAAGTCACGAAGAGGAATTATCCACCTGGGTGAGAAAAAAAGAAAGCAAGACAGGGGTAAGTGGAGCGGATAATGACAAGTATAAGAGTAAATGCTCTTTTTCATAGAACACTATTTTTAAAGGTATACATGAAGTTATTTGTGTTTTTATTGTTTTGATATTTAAATTGGGAAAATATTACGAATGTGAACTTTGGAAAATGCTTATTTTTTAATAAAATAATAGGGATGAATGCTGCTTTGATGGGCCCCCTGTAAATTTTTGCCTTGGGCCCCAACAGACTCTAAAATCGCCATTGAAAAGGGGCCTACAGTTATCTTCAGTAATTGATGTGTTTTCCCATGAACATGTATGAGATATGATTGAATGCCAGGTAGTGAGTAAAAAGGCATGCTGTTAAGTAAACATGTAAGTGATTGTTGGCTTGTTGCTGTGTCTGATGCGCTGTTTTCTTTCAGATGAAGAGTCTCTTGAACTCGCCTGGCTTTGGAATCACAGGAAGTTCAGGGTGAAAAAACACTTTAAGGGTTGCTATACTGCAACATTCAAAAACAAACATTAAAATTGTGCAGGTCTTTTTTCTGTGCATTCTGTCCTGGACACTATTATGACTTGAGAGAAAGTAATGAACTCCCAGGAGAGGAGGCAGACAAAACAAAACAAACAAATACGTCTTTGTTTGGCTTTGTTCAAAAACATCACAGCTTCGTGGGGACGGACGCTGTGTTCGGCTGGAGCGACGTAGTCTCAGCAGTCACGTTATTTTGCTGACTGAGATTCAAACACCAAACCTGTCAAATGACTTACTGCAATTGGAGCAAACATATGGCTCAACATAGCCATCCCTATTGACATGATGCGCCTATGTTTTTGGTGTTTGCATATAAAATGTGTATTGTAAAAAAATAGGAGATGGATAAATTGAACGGCAAAATCTCCATTAAAGCCGGGGCTACAGTGGTATTTATAGATGTGCTATGCTAACAGGCTAATTGATCTCACGTCTGGTATGTGTCAATGCATTAGGTACAACTCACTCTCACTTTAGCCAGTGCTGTTTGTGTTAGTCCCCGACAGTATGTTCATAGCTGCCCCCCCCCATCAGTGTTTATTTCCCCCCTGACGAGATCACACTTGAGTGCTAACAGTTCACAATGTATCCTTTTACACTATCTATTTTTGGCATGCTTCTCTGGGCAAATATTTGATCATTATATAAGTATAATTGTAATGCATGCTATTGTGGCCATTTTTTCATATCAGCTAAAATATGTAAAATGTGTTTGTTGTGTAGACAGACATAAACTAATGCTACAAAGTAGGGTAAACTATATTTTCGCATGCTTAACGCTGCAAACCTTTGTTTGAATTATGAATGTACAGTAACAAAAATGCATTTTAGTGATCTGAAACTGGATGAATGTATCATAAGCTCGGCCTTGGTCCGATAAACATACGTCTTGGTAAGTGATTCTTCTTTACATAAGACGGGAAAACAAATACAAAATGTGTTGTTTTTTCATTAAATAAGGTAAAACAGTAGAAAGAAACATGATATGCTACATTATTCTACTGTATGGATTCCATCTACATTGCAGTAAAATATTATTCAGTCATGAGTGATAAGGATTTAGATCAATTGCACATTTTTCTCTCACACACACTGTGCCTTGATCCAAACTGGGATAAAATCAGTAAACTATTCCCATTCACAAACATTGATCAAAAGGCCAGCAGGTAAAGTCACCAGAACATTGTAGGGTTTTAGCCTTTAGCTTCTTAAACCACAGCGGAGGATGCTTAACTAACCAACATATGTATTATCTCCTGCTGTTGTTTGGTCTCAGGTCTCTTCCACTGCACAGGCAAGCTCTTTCTGAGTGATCGATCCACAGGACTCCAGATCAAGGAGTTTGCACGTAAAAATGCAGCTAATGCTTTGTCAATCGCCAACATGGTCATGGGCATAACCTCCATTCTCAGCAGTCTCAACGGGTGAGTGAACACACCATTATCGGATTTTACCATCTGGTGATCAAACTTGGTGATCAAACGTGACTTAATATGGAGGACAATCAGTGTTGTCAGCTGGCTGCCCTATTGTGGTATGTCTTGCGCTTGGCTCGAGGCACAGTTGTGTTGCCATATTTGTCAGTGACCCTTCCTGTTCTGTCACTGTCAAAGGCTAATGCGGGTATTTTGTCAGAAGCAGCTCGATGTGGGACCGTCAATATAGGGGAAGCTCCAACTTGATGGGGAGCAGTAAAATAATCGTATTGACAACACACACTTGAGGATTATTTGGACAAATAATTGGTTGCGACAAATCTCAAACTTTCTAGTTGTATCCCTTTTCAATTGGTGGAAAATAGCAACTACCCCACCTTTCGTAATGGGTTGCTGTCATCAAACAGCTAAACCAAACACTTCTGTTTTTGAACAGGCACCACCATGCTGCATGTTGGCTTGTCCTGATTGGCTACCTGCTGGACTTGGCAGATGGAGCAGTTGCCAGGCGACTTGGTGCATGCTCTGCACTGGGTAAGTGGACTGTTTTGGTCAATAGCTCTTACCAGAGATAAACATTAACAGGGTTGTTGGCAGGGCTCGCCGCATAGGCCTTTGTCTGGACTTGCTCATTTGGCAACACAAAGTCAGAAACAAAGGGAACCAGTGAAAGGAAACTCTGCAGCTGAAAGATGCTGGATAGTCTTACAAAGTCCCCAAAGAAATAATAATACATGTTTCATGTTGTGCTATCTGAGATTTATCAAATCAGCCACAGCTTTCTTGTCTCCTCTTAAAGCCAAGCAAAAGCCAGATCCACAAAAGCCTTCTAACAGCTAGGATGTTATGTTAATCATAGTCTGCATAGAAATGTATGAAAATGTTGTTTTGATCAGAATTCCAAATATTGTCATTTCCTTTCTGATATTGGGGATGGGTCCAGATAATATTATGAAAACCGTGCAACTAACTCTGCAAACAAATTTTAAGAGTAGTCAGACGGCAGCTACCGGCTGTTTACAACCGTTACAAAAGTCTGCTAGTGAAGTTTTACAGCCACAAGTAATAACCATAGATTGTAAATATGAATGGTTATGTCACCCATCTGTTACTGCAGTGGGCTTTGGAAGCCCGTGTGTGGCTGTCGCCATGCTGGAAATGCTGTCTCCTCTTTCAGTCAACATAACGACCGGCTAAGAGCTGGAGTTGAAGCAGGTTTTTGAATGTTTTGACAATTCGTTGCATTGCGCTGGTCTGTCTATCAGGTCAGCCATGTGCCTAACTATGCATAACTCATATCTTGATCAAAGTCATCCCCCGTAAAGTGTGTGCGTAAGAAGACGAGGACTAATCAGACTAAAATGTTTTTAGTACCAGGCTGTAAACATGAATCAAACATACTGTTCATGGCTGCACCTTTTTTGAACTAGATTTTTAAGTTATAAATGTTTTTGTCACAAGAATTTTTGAGACTCAACTTTGATAAATGCACTTTTAAGATTTCAAGTTGAATTTCTGGAGGCCTTTTAAGTCATTTGTCTTATTTTTGTATCACAATAATGTAGTTTGTGGTAAATAAATAGGCAAAACCCCCGCTGTTTTAAAGTGTTCTCTAGCAGGAAAGTTCACACTTTCTGCGTAGCCTAAAATAGCTCACAGGTGCATCGCAATACATCACTGGCTGCACATTTCAGAGGGCTTTTGTGTCCCGGCGTGTTTTTTTCTGCATGACTTTGCAGGTGGATGTTGTTTTGCCCCCCAATGTATTTTTGTCAAATGAACAATCACTTTCTGATTAAGCAGCCTAATTCCACAGGATCACACTCCAATTGTCTATTTTATCCCATCGCTTTAGGTTCTCTGCATACCTGAAATTGCTAAAATTGTTGACCCTGGGCTGTGGAATTCCACCTCGTTTATTTGAGCAGTGGCCTGGATCCCATCGTTCTCATGAAAACATGCTCCGTGTTCCTGAGGGATAAAGGGACATGGCAGCGGAGAATGTTGTTTATAGAATGGGCTGACGCTGAAATTTCCACTTGGAGATTTTTTGCGCTTGCACAATACCCACTGTCACATGTCAGTAACACTGGCAGAGACAGGGCTGGAGATGATAATGTATCTACTCTGGCTTTGATGGAATGCAAACTCACAACAAAGGCACTGGGGGATTGAAATCATTCTAATTATAGGACAGTTTGCACATTCAAGTATTGGTAGAGTCCAATGAGTAAACACTTGGCTAATGTGGCAAGGAAAAACTAAAGGACCTAAACTGGTAGAAGATTTTGCAGGAGAGGGGCCTAATGGTTCAAGGCTCTGCCTCCCATACTACTTTTGCAGACTTTAGGGACCACTGGCAGGCCTCTATTCTGCCAACACAATATAGAGGGTTAATGGTGCCTGACCATTACGAGCTTTGTTTGTGATGATTCACATTGTTCTTATTCATGTTCAGGTGCAAAGCTTGATGACTTTGCTGACTTTACGACCTTTGGAATTGCCACGTCATTGCTCCTGAGGACAACTGACCTGCTGGACAACATCCTGTGCGTGTGCTATGTCCTGTCTGTGTTTGTCCGCCTCTGTTTCTTCTCAAGTGGTAAGTTCCAAAGTGAAGTGTTATTTGAAGTTTGTTTATGTTGTTTGATGTTTAATTCACATAAAAATGATTTCTTGATTGTTCCTTAGGAATACCATTCATGTACCGCGGCCTGCCCTGCATCTATTCCTCAGCCATCTTGTCCAGTGCCTCTCTGCTGTCAGGGGGAAACCTTGTCTTATTGCGGGCCATCGCAGTGGTTATGATTCCCTTTATGGTCAGCCCAAACTTTTATCCCCATGACAGAGTGCTGGAGTCCCAGGCCTGGAAGAAAGTAGTCTATGCTGGAGGTAATCCATTTGAACAATCCTGTTTTCATACACATTTTTCCTGACAAGGAATAGCGTAGCTGTCTAGAATAAGAACTTAAGAAGAGAGCTGATGATTCAGGTAGATATTCTTGCCAAAAGGGTATTTCTAAATGATTTTTCAGATACAGCATCTTTAGGGGGTAAGGGTTTTGAACTGTTTAGATAGTTTCTGTTTTACAAGCCGAGGCTTTGACTTGTACATTTCTGCCAACATGCCATTGAAATAGAAATTGAGGGTGTTACTGTTGTTGATGGTAATATGCAATGAATTCTGAGCATTTTAATGTAATTTGAGTCTGGCATTGCCAAGCTAATTCAGGCCAGCTGTCTGAATGTGAGAGGTCCTAGTTTCTCAGAGAAATCAACAGAATTCCCCATAAACTGTTTCCAAATGGACGGCCATGCTAGGTAGAGAAGGACCAACATGCTAGCTGGATTTCTCTCGAGTCTGTAATGTTTGTTGATCATCCTACCAATTTGGAGGAGACTGACATTTTTCAACAACCCCTGGGAGGATTAATCTGTAACTTTGAACAGACATTTGTGGTGCTTTGAAGATGAATCATCATTCATTTGGTTATCGCCTGACTGTTCTCCATGAGTCTTCACTTATGTTGTGATGTATGGGCCGTCCCAATCCATTGAGTGCCCTTCCAGTTCTCGGTGGATTGGGACAAAGTTCCTAATCAGTTGGTTCTGATGATTTGGTGATCACCTGGCTTGTCCTCTGCACCAACAAACAAGACATTTCTGGTTGAACTTAGTTGTTTTGATCACTTTTTGGTTACTGCTGTGGAATATAAAAACAGACATGTATGTTTAACCATGAATTAATCATTAACGTTTACCTAGAGCCCACTTCTTATTTAAACAGTCACTGACACTCATTTAAGCCTAAGTCCTATTTTGTTTTGAATGCTAATTAGCAAATGTTAGCACGTTCAAGTAAAAACATTAAAAATGTTTTTTAATCAAAATTAAAAAATGATTGAAAGCATAAAATGATTATCATTCATTTGAGTGAACATGTGATTCCTTTTCTCTACTAAACATTAGCATGTTGGCGTTATCAATGGCAGTGTTGGGCAGTAGCGTCACTACAAATAGCGGCGTTCGTAGTTTAACTACATTTTTCCAGTAGCGCTGTCGGTCCATTTCTCGATCAAATAGCTTTTCACTAGCTTAGCTGTTTAATTGACCAAGTGGTGCGGTAGCGTCCAAATAAGCTACATTTCCCCCACAACAAAGTTGAGGCACAGCGGAGCGCTCTTTCACGGTCAGAAATCAAACCGTAAACCGTAATGAGTAAAAGACGCCAGCCGTACTCGTATTTGTAGCTGACAATCTACTTCCGTATGACGGTGACATCACAGTCTAATCCTTGATGCTTGGCGCGTCCTGCTGCGGGGAATAGTGCAGACGAACACACATGCAGGTGACTCTCCTTACAAGCTAACATAAACCCTTCTGGAGTTAACCATCATCAGGTCAGTCTGCAAACATCAGCTAGCAAGCTGTCAACAGCTAACTACAGAACATAAAGGAGGAAAGAGGAGCACAATACATAAGAAAACAGTAGAGAGGGTGGATCTTAGATTAGTGGAGAAAGAGACAAAATGAGCCAGTAAGGTAAGTTAAGCCACTTCCTGTTTGTAAGAAACTGAATATGTATATATTTTGTTTATTAACCAGTTTATGGACTGGTTTTAGACTTTTTACTCACTAAAGATTGTTTTGGCTGTCAGAAACGTTCCAGCATACAAAACCAAATGTATTGAGTTAAATTAAAACAGATGTTCAATTACCTCTATCACAGGGGAATTGGGTTAATTTTTAGTTGCTGGCCCGAATATCCTCAGTAAATAAGTAAGCTAAGTTTATCTTTACAGAACCTTCCAAAAAAAAGGTTTAAAAAAAAAAGGCAAACCAAGAGATAGCAAGAGAAAAAAACATAAAAGCAGACAGACGGGTTAAACAAATGTAGATAAAGTTAATCATTTACGTACAGAGCAGTCCAACGCAAACAAAAAGCATTGACTGGGGTCCAGATTGGTTCAATAACAATAATAACAATAAAGTGTGTTTGGTAGATTATTTCTTTGTTGTAACAATGCAGCTCGTTGGAAAGCCTGTTTATTTCCCTTTTTAAATGGTGCCACATTTGTAAAGAACATGCATTGTGGGATAAGCAGCAGAGCTGAGTATGTGGGTTGCGCCCATGAAAAACTTGCCAAATCTTCTCTGCCAAAGCCAAACATCTGTTGGTGGAGGCAGTGTGATGGAGTGGGGCAGCATCTCCCTCACTGAAAAGACAAGTCTGGAGGCAATCGCAATGCAGACAGATATCGAGATGAGACTTCCTTACTTTTTGTGCAATGTTATGTGTGATAAATGAAAATAGCTTAAATGTAGCAAGCTACTCTTGCTGTGTTGCTGTAGCTTAGCTTGCTCCATTTCTCCAGGGGTTAGCTTTAGTGTAGTGAAGCTTCATTACATGTAGAGTAACTAGTAGCTTAGCTCACTATATTTTACAAGAAGCTTGCCCATGGTCATTGGAGACATGTATGTATCATATGTCGGCAAATGTCAAAGCACTGCTGTGCATAACGTATGTGCTGCTACATGGCTGTAGACTCTTGTTGAGTAAGTCATTGTGAAAACTTCACAGAGAGGTTTGTTGATTACAGATGTTATTGTTCAGGGCTTTGACACTTTACTTCTTTTTTTCTTGTGTTTCCAGGAGTCATCATGGTGTTCTGCTCTTCCTTCCCCCCTGCTTGTGTGTACTACCTGCTGTGGTCTGTCTCTTACCTCTTGTTCCCAACATCCATTTGGAACAGAAAAGTATAGAAAGGTGGTGTGAGCTTTGTCTGAAACACCCTGAGAAGGTTAACTCTGGCCCATCTGGGTAAACGGAGGCTTCAGACGGTTGCTGCTCTCTTCTGCTTTGGAGGATCCAAGCTTAAACACTGGTGAACATTTGCTCCCAGAAACCCAGACAGAAGAGTGAGGATTGAGAGGAGCATTTTAATGTTGCTGTTTAGGATTATCCTCCATGCAAGTCTTGTCTGTGTTGCATTTTCACTAATTCAAGGGCTTAGATGGCTTGTTCTAAACACTGGATTTTCATCAAATGTCCTTTCTTCAATATCAATCCAATCTTAAAACAAACGTCCGGGGGGATCAATTTCTCACCGGATAATATTAAAAAAAAAAATATTTCATATGAAATAACTGCTTGGATTTCTCATTGTTTCTAATTTGGATTTTTTATTTTTTTTGGTAAACATACAGGAAGTGATCACTGTCAGTTAAAGTACTGTTTGAGTCATACAGTTAGGCCTTTAAATTATGACTTTTCAACATCAAAAGTTCAGTGTCACTAACACAGTAATGGCACTCACACAACATTACAACCAGTTTTGTGTAAACTAACACGTCCCGACATTTAGGTCAGGATGCCAGCTTCCTCCAAACCCCACTTTGCTGGAGCTTTTCTGTAAAGCAAATTAGAGCAGGAAAAACGTGATGCATCAAATAAAGACTGCTATTGTTGGATCATCAATTTGAATGTAGCCGAAAATAAGCTCAATAAAAAAATCAACGTAGCCACTTCTGGCTTCTGTGAATAAGGGACTTTTAATTTGTTTAGCTTTATAGATCATTAGCCTTTTACCAAGCTGTAAAAAAAAAAAAAAAAAAAAAGGGGGCGTGTTAGAGTTTCATATATCTTTTATTTTTTATTCAGTCATGCTATGAGTGTGTCCCTGTTTTATGAGGCATAGCAGTTCAAATAGAAAGACAACACTGGAATACCACCCTATCTCATAATCCTCTCAATTCCCTAAACATCTGCAGTAGTTGACATCAGTGACTTAGGTGGACTCGAATGCAAGGGGATGTTTCTACTACTTGATACTCTGCAGCATTATTTTATTTTTTGCTCTGATTTTTGTGTAATTTACCTTTGATAACAGCACATCCTGAGCTGTAAACATGAGCTGGGTTAGGGTTTACTGCCCCCTAGGGATTAAACATGACACATAGCTGCAGCAAATGTGTTGTATTGTAGTTTATGTTGGCTGTGTCCACAAATGCACCACTATACTCCTTCAAAAAGGACAAGACAGGAGAGGTTAAAGTGTGTTTGCACTTTACTACGGCCAGTATTCTCTTTTTTGTAGACAAGCACTATTATCATGGACACCTTTGTGGCATCACTCGTCTCTTGTGTGAACTTACGGATTTGAAGCCTCTATAAGCAATAACGCATAGTTAGAAGTGTATGAGGCTCCCTAAACGAACTATGATAGAGCAGAAATTCATAGATGATCAAAAAAATGAGATAAAGACTCAAACCAGAGTTGATAAAAATTCAATGAACTTTTTTTTAGAAACAGTTCTACAGCACTGAAAATAAATGTTCTTAGTCCATTGAACAGTGCATCAAGCTTTCCTGTGTGGGTGTTTTGGTTTTCAGTCACAGTAATGGATGCATGCCAACAGCTTTACAGATACAGTACATGCACTGTAAGGATGAAAGTCTGAAGATATCAATGAATAAAATGATCTGTGTTATTAAGTCTGTACCTTTTTGACAATAAATAGGTGATTATTAAATGACTCTTTCTCTTTGATTATCATATGATCCACGTTTGACCCTAAACTTGTCCAATGTCATACATTAAAAAAAGTATCCAGCAGATGTTAGCCTACATTGCAATCAGAGATAATCTGTCTTTGTAGTATTTGGCAGCCCTGCCTTCCTGTTATACTCCGATATGTCTATTACCTCAGGAACACAAATGTCTTCAGTAGCAGCTAGATGCAGAGAGGAATCCAACAGCTTGATGATTGCAGAGAAAGGAGGGCGGTCTTTGAAGCACCACATCCAACAGTACTTCATCAGATCATACCTAAAAGCACACAAAAGGAATTTAAAACGCATTAATAGAAGAAAAAAAAAACAGGTTGACAGTTGTAACTTTCTCAGCATAGGTGCTGGATTAAAGATACCCTCGTCAATGTTTGGGCTGTTACATTTGAAGCTACAAGTAGCTAGTTAGCTTACACACCGACTTCAAAAAGCAGAGGAAAAAGGGTGACGAAGGTAACAGCAGGTGCTGGTAGGGACATTTGAAATATTTATACAAAGGTTTCGGTAAAGAATTACCATAAGTTAGCTTTTATAAAAGGCTTTAAAGTTGTATAAACTACAACTCAAGTTTCTGTCTGTCTCCTGTTCTTCATGTTTGATACAACACCTGTGTTTGCAACATGTCCCTCCTGAATCCAAAATAAATCTAAAAAACTGTTTCCTCCCCCTTCAGTAGGCTACAGTAGCACTAATAAATCTGGGGGTAGCTGATAGTTAGCTTTAGCTTCATCTGACTGCATCAAAAGTGTCAACACGTGGACTTTGTGCCCTGCAGGCCTCAATCTAAAAGGTGCAGTGTACTATGCTGAGTGAGAAAGCACTGCAATGCTTTATCAAAAGTGTCTTTTTATTTCAGACTTTCAGGATGTGTTTATTCCGAAGGCTCACAAGGCGATAAAATCGTGATTAATCGTGCAGCCCTACTGCATGCCATGTGGCCCTCTTTCTTACAAGTGTACTTACAAAGGTCCTCCACAGCTCACTGGTCTCTTCATTCGATAAGACCCCTGCAGTTTTGGAAGCACAGACAGAGGATCCAGCTCAGGGTATGGAGGAGAACCTGGGATAGAAACAACACATTTTTGAATGTTACACAGGACTTTAATTGTAACATGTGCTGCAGAAACATGTTAATTTACGTATGTTTTATTGAACATGCAGCTTTACCTAAGGTAATCAGTTCATACAGTAAGATTCCAAATGACCACCTATGGAGGAAAGGACAATGTGACCCATTTTAAATAACATATGTTAAATGTATTAGTCATGCAAAAGCAAAAAGAGATTTTCTAGTTCTGTCTGCTTTTCATTTTCTCAGACATTACTCTGCCCTTACACGTCGCTCCTATCGATGCTGAGCTGCATCGTGAGCCTCTCCGGAGCCTGCCATTTGAGAGGCACCTCTGTTGCCCTCTGCCTAAATGCTGCTGGATCCATGCTGCGTCCTTCAAATGCCACCCCAAGCCCAGACACCCGAGCAGAGAGGCCCGGGCCAATTAAGATGTTCCTGGCAGCAACATCGCCGTGCACCAGCCTGTGCTCCGACATCAGGTAATCCTGAGGGAGGGAGGAGCCAATTACAGCCAAACAAATCAATCTGTGGCTGAAATTCTCATTCAAATTCAAGGGACGCCACACCTTTCCCCCAAAGTACACAAGATGTGCTACACAGAATGACATCTCTTGATTAACATGGATTTCTGTTTTTGGAATTATTCCTCAAGAAAAAGGGACCTACTAGACCAGCTGCAACCTGCTTCGCCACAAGATACAACGACCTCTCAGAGAAGTTCAGAAATGGATCCTCACTGTTTGAATCCCTCTGGAGGTAAAAACAATCCCATGTTAATGCACTACATTTAGCATCTTTGCATCATCAAATACAGGTTAGAATTCAACTAAAATGTATAAAAAATCTTTACATTTCTGAGTGACCAGAGGAAGTGAAGGAGGTTTCCTGGGCTGTATGCCTCTAAGACTAGACACATTGGCAGACATTTGGTCTGACAGTACAGCATCTGCACCATGTTTTCATGTTTACACACTGTGGCGTGGAAGAGGACCCACTCCAACTCTTTCCCTCCAGGCTGGTTGGATCCATCTGTGTGGTGTTAACAGAGGGTTAGAACAGACCTGTACAGTTGGTGGCCTGGCTCGCCTTTAAAAGACTTCAGTCTGCCCCCTAAATTATTTATAAAAAGTACAAATACAGGGCGCCATATAGCCTAGTTGTTAGGATGCGCACCCAATGAACAGAGGCAATAATCCTCGTTGCATATTAATGATGGTGTCTGTTTTTCGAATGTGACCCTTCAACACTATAGGCCTGTGTTAAAATGAAAACAAATAGAGAAATTAAGAAACCTCGCATATGTTTTTATTTATTTACAGTCTCTTCATGTCTGTCTTGCCTCTCTCTCCCCTTGAAAACACTTATGAACGCTTACCTAACAATCAAACTTCCTCAGCCTGGCCTTATTGTGACACATTTATGCAGTACCTCGCAGGAACTTCACAACCACAGCAGAAGAGGCTCCATCTCTCTTCTTCAGCAGACCCTTACAAATGGGGCCGAGGCGGCCTGTCTGCCAAAACTCCAGTCCCTCGAGGACACACTCCTCGGGGATTTCCCAGGGTGACAAAGCTGCCTGGACTTTTGGAGAGCTTACAGATGATGCAGTCAGGGACCCACTCTGCTGGCCTGCGAAACAAACACACAAGAAATGATGCAGTTTTTTTTGTGAGCTAGAGATGTTCATCTTCACATTTTTCTGTCGTGCTTATTTGACTTACAGTTAGTGCATTCGTACCGTTTGTGAAATTCACTAAGTTGCTCTGTCTTCTTTGTTTGCTCTTGTGCAGACTGCAGAAAATCAGAACCACCACTAAAACTGTGCTCAGAGCCAACAGACAGGGGATGATAATTACAGCGAGAGGACCTGACGCCTCCTCAGCTAAACAAGGAGTGAAAGAACCAGTCAAGTAAAGTCACATTCATTTATAAAGCACATTTAAAAACAGCAGCTGACTGAAGTGCTGTACAATGAATAGAAGAAACAATACATAAGAGTTACAACAGCTATAACCCAAAACCTGAGAGAAACCGCCTCTGCAGGACCAGAGGACTCACATGCTAACATATAAAAGTACATTTTGAGGCGGGACTTTACAGAGACAACATTGGGGCCAGACCTGGCAGTTTATGAATTATAAAACTGAAGAAGATCAGCAATAACATCAATTTTGCAATGCAATAAATGTCATGTATGCAACTTACTGCACATTGAGAGATAGGTATCGTTGCTACATCCATGAGGAGCAGCTGACATTTCTCACACATGAGGAGGAATGTCAGATCATGTCAACGGATGAGATGCACAAGTAGATGACATATAACCCTGTGTAGAGACAAAATATGGTGTAAGGGAAAATTCAAAAATCAGGCAAAAAAGAAAAACAGAACCTCTTATCATAAAAATGTTCTGCAATGGAAAATAATGCAAAACAAGGCTGTTATTTTAAGCTGTTTTTAGGAAATGTCCTCAACTGTGACTGCCTGCGAGGGCGCTGACCGAAGAGCTGAAGGTTGACTGAATGTTAATCATTAACAAATCACCAGACAAGGTCTCCTTAACAGATGTCACACTCACCCACTGCCTCAACTCTTAAACAGTTTATGTGTAATATGTCTAATATGCTAGGTGGAGTCTGTTTGTTTTTGGGTCGCTTATTTGAAATCTGCCAGCAGCTGATCACACAATTATCATTTTCACAATAATGTGTTATTTAGAACAAAATGCACATGGTGCAAATAAACTACTCAAATTTATGAAGATACTAAATGAAAAAGTGTGCAAAAGGTTTGGATCTAGAAGGTTTTTTGGAGTCTTGTTGTTTTTAATTCATTTAACCTCTATGTATGTTTGTGCTCTAAGTCAGTGCTTCCCAAAGTGGGGGTCAGGACACCCTGGGGGGGTCGCAAGACAATGAGAGGGGGGTCGCGATATTCCTTCCAATAACATATAAAAATATGCTTATTTTATCTATTATTGGGAAAATATATACAAAAAAACTAGTTCAAGAGATTACGTGTGTTTGGCTTCGAGCGTTTCTTACAATAAATTACAAATATAGTATGACGATGTTTGGGTTATTGTGTGGTGTTTAGATTTATTTTTGGGCATTTTCTGCCTTTATTGGAGAGATGGGACAGTGGATAGAGTCAGAAATCAGGGAGAGAGAGTGGGGAACGAACGACATGGGGAAAAGGAGCCACAGGCTGGACCCGAGCCCGGGCCGCCCGCCTGGAGGACCACAGCTTCCATACACCACTGAGCCACCAGCACCCCATTGTGTGGTGTTCTAATGCCAATGTTGGCTGTGCACAACGTTAAATGTTTCAACCACCTCCAGGGACGATGGGGGTCCACAGTCTCTAGCACCGTTATATTGGGGGTCGTGGGCTGAAACGTTTGGGAACCACTCCTGCTCGTAGAGAATCATAGGAAATAAAAAGCAAAGGCAGACATCTGTCTTTCAATTACGTGTGCAAAAATATTCAATTTAAAACACAGGGTAGCCTAACACATAATACATGTATTAATACAGAGGCACTGATGATGCTTGGTAACAGGTGGTGGTAAACTGTGACTATAACAACCACAAGAGGGCGTTATTGCGCAAGAAATCGCCACTAACAAGTCGCCTTTCCTAAAGCTCTGACTGCAGGGAGGGTTGCAGTCCTTCAAATGCTTTTGTAGGAGCTAGAACAACAAGAGAAAGCTCAACAATTCAAAGAGAAGGTGCTAATCTCTGTAGATAGAATGAGCAGAAACTTTACACAAACCGTAGGTGGACTGTTACGAACTTTTGTATTTACATTTCCAACGTGACGATATGAGTCCCACTCTGTTCCGGAACTCCGCCTTACTAAACACACCATGGAAACAAAACCGAGCGCTTCCCAAGCACAGAAGACCCGCCTCTTGAGATCCACTATTGGCTCAATTTAGAGACTTTATGACCGGCCTCCAGTCTCTGATTGGCCGGACGGTCCTTCAATCAGGAAAGCAACACGGAAAAAGATTTGAAAAAAAAAAAAAAAAAAAAAGTTCTGGAGTGAAGCCTAATCGGATCACGTCTGTTTCATTCTGCTGTGTAGTTTTGAGCAGAAATAAAATCCCCTCCGTGCCTCTGGAGAAGCAGGGAGAGGGCGTGCCGGAGAAACAGACGCCGTGCTTCAGCTCAGAGTGGAAGGGATCAGATAACAGCCCGGTTCAGGGGAGGGACAGGTATGTTTTTCCGTTTCCAAGGACTGCCTTGCTGATGTCAACACTGAGGGAGGAGGGTACGAGACGAGGACAGGTGCGCAGAGTAAAGTTGCCTCTTCGGGAAGGTTTGGATGAAGAGCTGTCATTGTGCGGAGGGATACCAAACAGCTGGCTAATCTTTTTTTTTTTCCCAGTTGGAAATCAGTTTTTGAAGTTTCTTGCGTTAGTCAGAACTCTTTTCTGGGCAGTGTTATCCGATTTGCTCGGATTTTCTGAGACCTTAAGAGGAATATTTTCTCCACGCTCTTGTAAAGTGTGGTGCGTAAAACTGCGGGGCTCACAGAGTCCGTCCTGCTCTGTTGTATCTGGGGTTTTGACGGTTTGAAGGACGCTGCTGCTGCTTGTGCTGCTTCTTAAGTCCTCGCTGCTGTGAACTGGGGTGTGGGATCGAGACGCCCCAGCATCAGAAGCAGCACTCTCCGCTTCAATGCGACACTGACGCAGCTGATCTCGCATCCCGGTCACAGACAGGTGATGCTCGAGTAAACCAATGGAAGGATCGATCATAAACAGAAGGAGTTAAATCTGATAGAATAATTTTTTTATTAGTAATATGGAATACAACACCAGAAATCTGCCTCAACAACTTCTGTAATCTGCTATGATTTCCCCGTGCGTCACTGCGTCTTAGGATCAGAAGCAGTGTTGACGATCAATCGTTCTTGGACTTCCTTTTCGAGGTTTACAAGATCAACCAACAATGTCCAAGACCCTAAAGAAGAAGAAACACTGGTCTGCTAAAGTCCAGGAGTGCACCGTGTCGTGGGGGGGCTCCGGGGAGCTGATCACGGTGGTGGAGGTGAGAGGCGGCGCTGAGCTGGGAGAGTTCCCCCACCTCGGACACATAGTTTCGGAGGCGCTGGTTTGTCACGCCGGGAGGTTTCCCTTTAGCGGGGACGTGCTGTTGGAGGTGAATGGCACTCCGGTGAGCGGACTCACCAACCGGGACACACTGGCTGTGGTCCGGCACTTTCGGGAGCCCATCCGCCTGAAGACTGTGAAACCAGGTGTGTACCCTATAAACACCTCCAACTCTACACCCACACCCCACACCCCACACCACATACTGAACCAAACCTGTCATGTGTGTAAAGTGCTCTAAAACCTGACGATTAAGATGCTTGGGACAGGTGTGACTAGTGGTATGAATAGATAAGAGGAGCTTGAGGGTACAGCCTCACAGCTGAGCCCCTGTGTACCTGTAGGGCATTATGATGACAGATCAGATGTAATATGTGTACAGTTTTATATATATTTAGAAGCTACTCAGTAGGTCAGTTTCGTGTTTTCAGCTGGCTTTGGTGTCTTTCTGCTTTCCTCCTTCTTATTTCTGTGCACACATAGCATTTGCTCCTTTGCTGCAGCAGTGCAATGCTGCCAAACAACATAACTGAGATACCAACTGTGCTAAGAATGTTTGTTCTTAGTGCCCAGACGTGCAACAGCACTGCATTATTAAGCTTGCAGCTCTTTGTCCAAACTTATGTTGTAAGGTTTTCATCCATGCACAAGTGTTTTCTGTCCGATCATGGGCACACAATCAGACATGCATAAAGGCTGTGTAATCCTTGTGTATTCTGCCTGTACACTAAGCTCAAAGTGTATTGACTGGATTTATGTGTCAGTTATTACCTGACCTACTGGCAATTAGTTTGTTCTACTTTATGGGGCACATTCATGCCTACTGAGTGTGTTAAATGTGCTCTAAACATATTGACAGTCAGAATCTGGCAGGCGTGTGGGACAGAATGGGTGTGTGGATAGTGTGTGTGTGTGTGTGTGTGTGTGTGTGTGTGTGTGTGTGTGTGTGTGGATGGATAGATTTGATAGAGGCCGTGCTGACTGTAGTGCTCGGCAAACACTTAGCAGGGATTTGTTAATGGCTGCCTCGTCGGCTTAGGCGGTGTCAGTCTGTTGCTGCAATTGAGGTGAGTCCTAGAAGTCTAATTGAATCAATCAGGTCCATATCATCAAATCCCCGAGATGCTGCGCTCGCCTGGTGACAGTTTGACACCATGACTGTCAGGACTTTGCTTCACGCTTTCCTGCAGTGTCGCTAAATTGCTGAATTAAGCAATATTTTGCCTAACCAACATTACATATCACAATATATTGCAGCCCTTATCACACTGTTGATAAGAACTTCTTGTAGTGTCGGTGTTAATTCAGTAAATTATTTTTCTTTAATGTATCACATAAGTAAAAATGTTAGCACTTGTTCAAACACACCATAGCAGCGACAGGACATTTAGTTTCTTGTGCTGTTTTATCTCGTGTTTGTACTTAAGGATAAAGTTTGCTTAAAGTCCAGTATCCCATCTCCACAACACTTACAAGTTCTCTAACATTTCCTCCTGACCTTGTGTTGTGTAATGTTAGTTAAGTGATGCTGGAGCTCCACTTTGACGTATGCAGGCTGCTTAGCACACAGTGAGACCCGCTCTGTTCCCCTTTGGGGCCTCACTGCGTGTTTATATATCTGTCCCCCCTATCCTATGATTAATTCATGCTGCATCTATCATTGATGGCTGCTGCTTGCCTGAGGTGGGCTGACGGGCAGATCGGATGTTAGCCGACTGGTGTGGTTGTAAACTTGTTTTGTTGTGAGGTTGCAAAGTTGGGAGTGAGGATGAAGGTGGAGTTTTGAGTTAATTTGAGTGTATTGAGTAAAAAGAATACTTTTTTAAACTTGTCACAGAGAGCGAAAAAAATTCCAACCTGCTAAAAGGGAAGGGAAGTTATTTCATTGTCTCCTTTTGGATATTCCCACCCGCCCTCCCCCGATCCCTCCTTGCTGCTCAATTTGTCTTTATCTTCCACTTAGGCCGGTTGATGCCTCATCATCACATTTTGCCTTTCCCCCTCGTCGATAGTATCTTCTATGCTTTTTATTTGACTCAAGTTCTTACTTTTCCTCCAGACCACTCCATCACTAGATTACTATGTATAAATATTGCACCATCTTTCCTCAGAATCCTACTCCCTTTAGTGATTCATTCCCACACAAATTGCACTTACCTGACCTGGCAATCACAGCCGCTGCTTCTGAATCAAACATGAGTCTGCCCCGCTCACTACAGTCGAGACTTCTGGAAGCTTCTGCCGCACATTCAGGACAGAAAACACAAGTTTATCTCAAGTGGTCCTCTGGCTCCGGACCAGCTGATGCACTCAGTATGCACCTCCGATCCTTAGAGAGCACCGTGGCTAGAAGCAGTAACCTTGAGGGGACCATTGAGAGTCGAGGCGTATAGAGATCCTGGAGACTTGTGAGTAGGCAGCTCATTGATTAATGCTGTTTAGACTCAGATCTGCTTGTTTTTGCCTCACAGTGCCTAATGGATGAAGCATTTAGCTCTCACGTCTCCGGGCATCCTTGAAGCACAAATCAGGTCTATAGTGGAAGCTGGGAAAAGAGTTCTCAAACCCTCTTTTCCTTTCAGGGAGGTAAATAATGATGATCATCGACTAAGATGACCATGGTGAATATTTCACAGTGCTGCTCCTGAGATTATATCCAAGCACAGTGGGTGAATAAATGTCTGGGGGCAAGGTCGAGTTGGTCTTATCACAGGTCAAAATGTAAACTGTAGGTGTTAAGTGTGCCTATGCATGTAGTTATCAAAAAAAGTAAAGAAACTGTCAAACAGTTTGTGATTTCTTATGGCCTTCATTGTAAAACTAGCATTAAAAATCCACTCTGATCCTGTATTTGATCATGCCTATAAACCCCTCTATTTCAGCCCTGCTCAGAACAGGCTGTTTCTGTGTCTGTAGCTTTAAATGTAAATGAGCTGTGTCTGACCACGCCCCTCTCTGGAAGGGCTAGGGTGGCTTTGGCTTTCTCTCCCAATGCCCTATTTATTACAGTGAGAAGGCAGACTCAGAGGGCGGAGCAAACACCTAGCTGTGGGAGTGTCACCCACCTGGGGTAGGGGCTACTGCCCTTTGTGATGTCATGAAGGGAAAATCTCCAAATGTCCTGTTTGAGCACACATTTTCTGAAAAGTGGAGCAGTCAAAAGACAGAGAGGACGGACTTTTCTCATCATTGGGGGGTTTGTAGATAGACTAGGGACACATAGTGATAAAGTGTATTTAGCATAATATGTGACCTTTAATGTAAAGGCATTTGAAACTAACTGTTTTACATTATCTACAGTGGAAACACAGAAAAGCTATGCAGAATGGCTTTATATATTAAGGTGTCAAAATGTTCAATACTTTTAAAACAAGTGGTATAGAAATGTTTCAAAGGATACAATCTCTGTTATTTAAAGGATCAATGAACAGGTGCTAAGGAGAGGAATTAATCCATCAAAAATTGAAGTTTCAGTTTTTATTATCATTTCCGTGTCGGACAGAGAGATATAGATACCCCAAGTACCTGAGTTGCTTTAGGGCTTATTATGAAAGAAATGCTAAATTATGTAGAATTCTCTGGCAGTTTTCAGTCCTTGAAAGAGTCCAGAAAATTATCCCGAGGACCAAAGATGCCATATGGAGTCCAGGTAACAATAAGCTTGAATAATTGAGTGGGTATTTTTATTCCACCTGTTTGGCTTTCTTCAGCAGAGACTTTCTCAAAGGAGCCTCCTCTCTCCCTGTTCCATCGTCTTACACTCGCACACACAACCAACCTGTGGTGTTCAGTGTGTCCCTGGAGTTCCTCTGTTATGAAGTGCTTTAATTTACCTTCTTGATGTACCTACTTTCCCTCCAACCTGCTCTGTCTGTTGTTGCATTGTTTTGTTATTTACAATGCAGTACAATTTCCCATAATGCCGCTTGACAGCCACCTGAGAATGTGGCGGAACCTGTTGGATCCAATTGTGTTTTACACAAGTTGCTGGACGGAGCAGTTTAAGAAAGTGAGAGTTACACCACCCCGTATTCAAATTGAATATATCTTCTTGTGTTGTAGGACTGCTACAAATGATTCTTTCATTATTGAATCATCTTTTCTTATTTTACTGATACATTTCTTTGTCTATATAATGTCAGAACCAAGCGGCAACCTCCGGTCATAAAAAGTGAAGCCAATGCGGAAGTGTAAAATCCTGCAGTCCGTCGAGGGTCCACTTGAGGCTGGCTGCAGGAACAACAGAAGTCACATACACACCACAGGCAAAAAAACAGTTTTAACAGCATAAGTAAACATGTTCACAGCCTGGTACAAAAAACAAAATAGGTCTTATTAGTGATTGTCATCACTGGCACACACTGTACGGGGGGAATTTTGTTTAAAACGGCTCCCTTTGATTTTACGTGCTATCCATAGTTAGGCACGTAGCTGACTTGATTGACAGGTGGGAGCAATGTAACGTTTCGTCAAGAGGCTTAAAACCCGCCTCAGCTCCAGCTCTAAGCCTGTCGTTAGGTTGACTGAGAGTTAGGCTGAGGCAGCATTTCCAGCATGGCGGCTGCTGCCGATTGAGCCTTCAGAGTCAGATGGGTGACGTCACTCAGGCTTCGTCCATTACAGTTTATGATCAGAACCAACAGAGTCCACTATATGATGCTATAATGATAATATCTGCCTTCATATCAACGCTGTGTGTAGTTTGACAGAATCACAATATCGTCAAATGAGCAAAGAAGAACATAGTGGTGAAAGAAAACCCTTAACGGCTGCGTTCACAGTACAGTCTATTGTCCACGTCAGCTCACTGCAGAAATAAATCCAAGGGGGCTGGCAGGAGAAACTCCGATAAAAGTGCAGCCACCACCCTCACACTTTGCAAGCAACCTGACATAACTGAACTTTTAATTGTGTATTACAAGCGGCCACTTCACTGCTCAAAACGTGCTGGGACACATAGCGACGCAGACCAGAGCTTGTTTGATTGAAAAGACTCTTTAAATTAAGACAAGTGAAAAATCCAGCCAGAACAAAACATTACCAATTATTTATTATGCTACCATTGGGTGGATTGTGGTAAAAACCCCAAGAAGTCTTGTGCTTCTTTACTACTTCTTTTCCTCCAAAATGGCAATCTTAGTTTCTTTTTTAGTGACACTATAGCTGCTGTTGTAACTTTTAAGTGTAACATTTCATACGCCTGCCATCAGCGGAGCAGCAGAGCAGTAGGCTCCCAGTCTGTGTTAATGTGGTTCCCCCCACGGTGCAGTCAGTGCCTCTATGACTAAGCTGCTCTAAACCAGCTGAGAGCAGCTGTCAGGATCTCTCAGGTTCTGACGCTCCTTCCCCAAACGGTAAATGTAACTTCTGTTCCACTCACTGGCTTTGTCATTTCTGGGTCTACTGAGAGGCGCAGGTTTGTCTCCGAATTTATCTGTGAAGCTGTTGAAAGTTTCCTCGTCAGGTACCAGAGAGCCTCCCTTTGCCTATGAGCTTAGAGAGCACTAAAAACCCAAAGTGTGCACAATCTCAATTTCATTTCTTACATGAAACCGCTCAAAATGTTCTACAATCTCTGGACCTTGATATTAAAATAATCTTAAAACCTGTTCCTCTCCATACCTCATGCTCCTTATTAAGCTCTACGCATAAATTCAATTCAGTATTCAAAGTGTGAACAGCTTTTCCGGCACCTTTCTCTCTGTGATCTCTCTGCTGCATCCTACTGCCTCTGCGAGTTTATTAGAGTACATGCACATCTCAGCTGTACACCTGATGTGACATCCAGCCATCGAACCCTGGTACTGGCTGCTTTCCCAGCTTATTCCCAAAACCTGTCACACTTCTCCGCCCTCCATCCCCGCCAGCCCGTCAGCAGCGAGGGACGGCGGTGCAAGCGGACAAGCATACTGAAGGCCCCAGATGCCAATGCTGCTATGAATACGAAAGCGTGCCTCGTTCACTCTTTACCTCCCTGGAGCAGCCTTTTCCCCTCTGCAACTGGGAGCCATGTACAGCCTCCCAATCTCCCAAGTTAAAGCCCCTCCATCTAACAGCGGTTTACACCTCCCTCTCTGCCTGTCTTGCATTTCTTTCTTCCTTCTCCTGCAGTGCATAAGAGATGAAGTCCCCTGTGAGAGGGGAGAATGAATTTAGGAAAAAGTGAATGAAAGTTTGCTCAATATGATTGCACACTTCATTTTTATTGTCTTGGAACTCAATTCTGCCCCAGATGTTTCTTGACATGGACATCCTTCGTGCTACCTTGCAAACATTCCCCTGCATTGCAGAACTAACACGCCAGCAACAAAGATAGCACTCTGGAATGAGCCATACCTCTCACTGCCAGGCACCATGACTTGGCAGGCATGTTTAAAAGCAGTGAAGATGAGTGCCTGCTGATTCACCAAGACTGCATCCTGCTGAATGGTCGTGCTGCATTGTCAGCAGCAGCAGCAGCAGCAGCCGTGTTTCCAGGTTGCTGTTTGTGGGAAAGGATTGTGTTCTTCAGAGAGATGCACACACAAACAGAATGTATTCCTCAGTGATTCATCCCCCCTTTTTCTTAGACCTGACTCCTAATTGGTCCCCTTCCAACAGGCGGCAATCCCTGCAGCTGTTTATCCCTCACGAGATAAGTCGAGTTTTGCCTCTAAAGAGTGAATATACGTAACAGAGACCAGAGCATGGCAGGTCCTGAATCACCAGGAACAATAACATCCACTGGTGCACAACATGAATACAGGTCATCTCCCCCCATTTTTACTGAAAGATAAACTTTGTTTTTTGTTTGTTACCTTGCTCCTACAACTTAGATGAAAAATGACACTGATCACCACAGTTGGAGAGTATTTTTGTGACATCAACATTTTGCCTTTTAAAATAAAGTGAAGAGAAAGTATAAAGATAAAAAAAAAGAAGAAGTGACGGTCTATGCACCACTCTTAAAATTCACAACGTTTTTTTTTTTCACCGTGAGGGATTTTTTTCCCCCCATTTAAAAAAATACAGGGTAGAGATGCAAAACTTTCCATTACACTCTGAAGCTGAACTAGATGTGCCAGCGTAAATGGCACAGTGATGGCAAATGCACTTTTCATGTTTCAGTAACTATTGTCTCCGACTGTATAAAATATGGACGTAGTCTCACTGGCCTCACCCATTGGTTTCTGACGAAGCATTTTGAGGCCCAATGATGGCAGCTGCCTTGTAGAAATGCTATCTTAACCTAAAATTGAGTCAATCTAGAAACAGGCAAAGGTGGAGCTGAAGCCTCATGGCATACACCTATGTGCCCATCTGTCAGTCAAATAAGCCACGCCCTTATATGCAAATGTATGCATAACTCTTAGCCTTAACATCGAACCAGGCTGTAAACATGTTTATGTATGCCGTAAAAATAATTATATAAGTGTTAATATGAGACCCTATGGGGATTCCTCTGCTTTTGCAGCCAGACTCAAGTGGACACTTAAAGCCCTGACCTGATGAGTGATTATGATGATGGTGTGCTCTTAGGCAGAAATGCATCATCATCAGGCCTTCTAATGAGTTGAAGAACAGATTGAAAAAGTGTCAATGCACTATCAGGATGTTCCTTTTGTGTAGCAGAGAGTGAGCTTTTTCAAATGTAGTCAAAAATGATCCATTATAAATTAATACGGAGATGCAGGGCTGGACAGAGGGATACAGCAGATAGATGATCTGATAGTTGATTGAACCAAGTTTCCTCCAGATGCACACTCACTGCCCTCTGTGGAGAGCCCATTTGGTGACTGTTTCTGGCTGCCTCTGTATGCAACATCCCCTGTGGTGTTGCAGCAGAAGCAATAAAGGGATCAGAGAAGAGAGGCAGCTGGCACATCACTGCCTCACAAATTCCTCATAGTGGTATTCTCTTTTGAAGGATGTATTGGATTTAAACTGGGAGAAAAATGATGAGCAGGTTATTGAGAAAAGAAGATAGGGTCAAAGAGGGAGGAGTGCAGACAATAGGATGAAGAGGAAACACTAAGATGGAGCAAGAATTGCAGAAGAAACAGTGGAGTGGAGAGGCAGGAACAGGACAAAGAAGATGAGAGAGCAATAATAATCTGAAGACTTGTTACCATTAATCACAATGAAAGTATTGATTCTCTGTTGTGGCTGTCTGAAAAGATCCTTCCCACTCTTCGTCAAGCCAACACTTGTTATTTCAGACGTAGTGCAGAGTTGGTATTTCCAATCATGTCTGCAAGTAACCAGTCTGTGTGAGCTGCCTGCATATGTTTGTGCAAGCATGCGTGATAATGAAAAGTTAAACTACTTCTGAATTAGACTCCACTTCTGGTCTCCTTTTAAATCCAAACACAATAATGGAGAAGGACAGGGCGCTTGTTTTACCATACTGTGGAGAATCTTCTCTTTAACTTTGCTCATATTCCTTCTTTTCTTTGACATTGAAGGAGTATGTAGAGGTGGTTCTGTTTTGACTTTCTTGGATTTATTCTTCTTGATCTCAGGATTTATTTTCTGGAAGGAAAGTGATAAGTCCGAGATGGATTGCTCTGTCTTGCCATTAGGACTTGTGCATGCCTCTTGTTCCTCCAGTTGGGATCGTCCTTTACATCCAGGGTAATAAATCAGTAGAGAAGACTCAATCTCAGAGTTCAACCTCCTGGCTCGATGGTGTACTTCATACTTGGCCCTGTGCCAGGGCTGATGGGTCTTCGTCAATACTCATTCTGCCAGCGGAGCCCACTCAGCTGTTTAGACGTGGAACTCCTCCTCGAAGAATCGATTTTGGCCCATTCTGCTCGTGCCAATGACAAGATCTCATATCAAAAGGAATGGCAGCCAATCGCCCTCAAAAACACACCTCGACAGTAAAGCACCAAACTCGGCCAGCTGCTACCGTGGCACCTTCTGCTCTCAAGACGGGTGTTTCTGCCAAGTCACTCCAAGAGGACAGCTTCCATCTCAGAGACTATCAAGCACATTTATCAGGGCTTCTTGTTATTAAGTTAGGCAATAAGGGATGTAGGGATGTCATGCTACCAGAATTTTAAATTTGCTTTAATAATAGGAAAAATCAAATGATATCAACACATGTTTAGATGCCACAGCAACAAAAACAGAAGTCCCAGGCTCCACATACTGAAAGATGTCTTGTTTTGAATTTGAAAAAATTTGCAAGTAAACTCTGTTTCATTACAGAAACGTTGCCGATGTATTTGTGTAATTCAGACAGTGTCTCCTCCGATGTCACCTCCCCTGGTCTCTGGTTGTTTGTGAGAGAAAATAATTCAACTTTTGTGCCTTTATGAGACGCTAAATAGACTTGAGAACCAATAGCTTTGGCTCTATTTTGGATACTATCTACCATTAACAGAAACTGTATCGTTTTGAAGTCACCAGCAACTTGAAAAGCAAGAATGGAGTCAGAGTTGAGGGATGATGTCTACAGTATGACTCATTTGTTAGCTGACTCATATGAAGATGTCTATTTTTAGATGTTATTTTAAAAAGTCAAATCGTCGTCAGATGATTGTCAATGTGTTCCGCTGAAATTCTGCCACCATACATTTGATTTATGATCGGCTTAAGTTGGAGATGTAATTACAGGTTAAATCATGCTTGCATGATCATTTTAAACAGAGGTTGTTTAATGCTCTTTAAACATGAGCAGACAGACTGCACGAAAGACAAATGGCGCCGCAGATTGACACAAAGTCAATCTGAAGATGCTCTGATGTGGAACGTGTGAGGGGAGGCAGCCATCTTCTCACTTTCATGTTATTAATGCATGGCGTGTACCTCGTCCACCCTCCATGGTGAGATGTCATGCTCTGTGGAGATGAGGTTCCCTGAGTGTCCTCATTAGAATTCATGGGTGTCAGGATCTCAGCCCCGGCCAATTTAGCTTGCTTTGCTCCTTAGCTTCCCTAACAGGTTATTGATCGGGTCCAATCTCATCCCTGTCAAGGCAGCCGACGCGTCCGGAACTGCTGCATGTGCTCAAGAGCCTGATCTTTATGAAAAGTCAAGGACACCTCGAGGACGTCTTGCTTACAGTGTATTTGGCTCACAGCTCTTATTAATGAAGCCTTTGGGTATGGTGGTGAGCAGACAGTAGTCTGTGTTTGTATCTGTTCTGACATTTTGCCTTTTCAGTGTTTCACTCATGAACTGTTCCGTCTTATTTCCCGCTGATAAACTAATCGTAGGACTCAAATTGCACAATCTCTCTGCCACTGAAATGACAAGAGGGCTTGCACTCTCTGCACTTGTATGTGTGCTTTCATTGTTGTGTTAGCCATGTTATTTTAAAGGCCAAAACTCACACAATGACAAATATGCCCCCAGGCTTTGGCTGATACCTAGCTGTCGCCAGCTTTCCGAGGTCTTCGAGCAAATTGACTCAAGAGATCACATGCGTGTCACTCAATGTTTAAAGTAAGCAGGCGGACATGTTGAACTGTTATCCTGGTGATGCAGTGATGCAATCGCTGGAGTTTTCATAAGTAACAGCCACACAATAGTAAGAAATGTTGTATTCAAGACCATCAAAGCCAAGACCAAGATTAGATTGTATCAAGACTGAGACAAACACAGGACTTTTACAAACACAGGACTTTGAGGGACAGAAACTGTGTCAGAGCCAAGAGCAGACCGGTGGGAGTTCTCTCTGTATGACACATTTAAAATCAAAAGTGAAACATGCAAATATTAGGGACTCCTTTTAAGATTTATGTCTTGTCATTTTTGCTCCTAATACAATCCAATTTCCCCTCCGGGATTAATAAAGTACTTCATCAATCTATTGACCTATCTGTTTCTAATGGATCTCAAACATCCATATTCTCATTAAGCAACCACATTAATAAAGGTTTCCCCATGCACCTCTTTCATCACCATGTTTAGTAGCCTCTGAGTCAAGTTATGAGACGCGTTTTAATCAAGAAGTTTGCATTCTAGTACAGCAATAATGTCATAAATCAGGCCGTTCATAGGTAATGAGTGATCTATGCAGAGGTGCTCTTGAAATTAAATCTTGAATTCTGTTTTTCCAAGGATCTCAAATGTGCCACCTTAAATAGTACTTACAAGGACTAGATAATCATATTTCAAAGAGGGCCCATTCCACCACTGGCCACCCCTCTGGACTCCTGATGTTGGTAAAGGAGATTGGTGTAGTGCTGAACTAAAAACAAAAAGAAACCAACAGTCAGAGCTTTGTATCGAACAGCCACATCTGCCTCGACCTAGATAATAACGACCCCCACTTTAAGATAAGATCGTCCATCCATCCATTATCTATACTGCTTTTCACGTGTGGGGTCGTTGGGGGCCGGAGCCGATCCCAGCAGTCATTGGAGCGAGAGACGGGGTACGCCCTGGACTGGTCGCCAGTCAATCGCAGGGCTGACATATAGAGACCCAGCCACACTCACATTCACACCTAATGGCAATGTAGAGTCACCAATTAACCTAACGAGCATGACTTTGGACTGCCGGAGTACCTGAAGCGAACTCAAGCCTGCACCCGGAGAACATGCAAACTCCAAGATATCATCAGTTGCTAGCAAAAACTAAAATACAGCCCTCAATTAGAGGACATAAAAAAAAAGGCTGGTTTGAAGAATGGAGCACCCCTTCAGCTGCTTCAGGGTTTATGACCCGGACATGTTGCGTTTATTTAAGCCAACACTTCTTGTTTATTGCCCTTCAACCTTGACCCTTAATGAGCCCTGGTATTCAAAGTTTGCTAGTGGAGGAATGTACTGAGCAGTCTTTTCCACTTTTGAGCTTCCTGTCCTCATGATCACCTCCGTTCAGCAGTGTGCGTCGTTGTCGATGCATTTTCTGGCGTGTTGTGTTTGCTCAACAGAGATTGTCATTGGTTTTGGCTCACTCAGCTGTTGGCTGTCATTTTTCTAGGTTTCATTCCAACAACAGCTTCAACAAGAACAATTTATCCGGTCATAACACCCGTTCACTGGAACACACTGCTTCTCTCCAGCGGAGAATATTTCCAAAGTGTCAGTATCGTTGGAGTTGAATTACACAGCGAGTCAAAACCGGTAATGGTTAGAAACATTCCCTTTGTCTGGTCCAGTGCTTTGACAAATGATTTCATTGTTGTGAGTATTTGTCTTGCAGGAGGGCCCGAGTGTTCATCTGGGAATGATGATCATGTTTGGAATGCAGTTATTTTGGATTTACTGTGCACAGTGACAACTCGTACAAGCTTCCACCAGTATATTGTTACAACAGGTGCCTGTTCTGGCAGACGTTTAGCATTGTTCCCGTGTCACCTCTCCCTGCCTCAAGATCACCATAAATATTTTGTTGTCAAGAAGACAGCTGCTTCTTCCATCGAGGCAATTTTCATTCAGGTTTCAGGCTTTCAAATTGTGTTGTTTTTGTTGATGAAAGGCGTCCTCGATGTCACGTTTCAACAAATTAAACGGAACCAAAGAGAGGAACAATTGCCTTAATGAAATCAAAACATTCAATTAACTTTTTCATCCTTACAAAATGCCTCGCTTCATCCTGAAAGTGATCTTTACTTTGGTCAACGTTCCTTTTATACACCTCGTCTTTGTTCCAGCATGTGTGTGTGTGTGTGTTTTTCTTCAATGCCGAGATGAATCAAAAACACATCAAGCATCATTCAAGACCCGTCTTTTGTATGCCAGGGATTCATCATATTTCTGTCCTGTAAATGAAAAGTGGTTTCAAGGTGGCGCAGCTTTGTGGTCCCTTAAGCTATTATCATTCCAGTCGAGCTATCACAAGGAAACATCTCCCAAGAATAACACTGTCAAATTGTTCATTCACTAAAGAGGAATGCAGTCAAACTGGAGTCACTGTAATGTTGATGGACGACCTGTTTCTACTACTCTTGTGTAAAAAAAACAAGGAGTGTTTAAACATCCTAAAGTGTCCTGAGCGACCTGATGCCTTTATGAATCAATCTATTCTATTCTACTAATTACAGAAGCAGTTAATGAATCTCCACATCTCAGGGAGTTTCAAACTGGGAGAAATGGTGTGCTGTGGAAGAAGTGAAAACATTACAATGATCTGGCACAAATCTGTGACTTTATAGGGCTAAAATGTGGCCCTAACCCTAACCCTAACACTTCCTGCTTGTTCTATCTGACTTCTTCTAAACCGCTCAGGTGCTTAGAAGAGCTGTTATTGTTAGATCCTGATACAGATTGAGATACCTACATTTGAGTTTCCACCAGTAGGGAATATCCCTATGATGCCAATACGAAAAATGAATTGCATATTATTAGCAAAAATTGCCAACAATTTTCTAGCTTTTGTTCTAACATCATATTCTCTGCTAGTCCAGCACTGTCAGTGTTTGTTATAGTCACAATTAAGGTTTTTAAAATTCTCAAAACTTTGAGACTTGTTGATACCAGCTGTTACTTTCTGTACTTTTTTGTATTGAAAAGTACCAAAGCTTAAAAAAAAAAAACCTTCAGATCTTCAGCCATATTTTCAACCCAAAGCGGCCACAAGAGGATTAAAAGTGATGACTGAGATGGAATATTTTAAACAGGTCTACAGACAGCTGAAGACACTGTCTTCGATTTTTCTTAAATACATTGGCAATGTTCCAGTACCTAAACGTTATGTATCTTTACAATCTAGACCAAGTGCAGGACTTTACTGCAATTTTTCGATAATTAAAAACAAGAAATAACTTGACCCCGGGTGCCTAGGACTACTACGGTGAATCTTCATCTGCTGTCAAGATGATGTTTCCTGCGATCACCTGCACCAAGATATAAGGACTGACACTGCTGTGCACAGGGCGTCCACATTTGTATTAATTTAAAAAAGGAACAGGACACATTCATGAACATAAACATGATACAAAATGTATATTGTAGCCATAGGATCATTTCCATCTGTAGTCCCTTGGCAGGTTGGTGGTTCACATGTATACAAATGAACATGAAACCACAATGACAAGCAAAAACCAAACAAGTCATGGCCAAACAACAACAGACTGTACATTAGTTGACAGAGAAACAGTTCTACAAGCACAAAAAGTGGCTGCGCGATGTTGTTCCAAACAAACCAGGATAAAGGGACCTTCAGAGTTAAAGTGCTTTAAGTGCTTGATATGGGATGTAAAGTGCTGTACCATTAAATTGCAAAAGTGCTGGAGTATTGCACTTGATTATGAGGTACTGATGTAAATTGCAAAATTGCCCTAGAGCCTGTAACTTTCAAGTTCTGGTGTGATTACACATATAGCTCTATTGCAGAGAGTTCGCATATACAGACAGGGGTGTGCACATTGCAAAGGGTTAGCATTTACTGGCATAAATGCTGATATCTGACACTTCATTTGGGCTGTATTGGACGCAGATACTGATACTCTGATTTGATGGGAATGGGGTGCGTGCGTGCGTGCGTGTGTGCGTGCGTGCGTGCGTACGCTCAAGCTGCCGCAGAGGCCGTGTGTCAGGGGGCTCCTTATGAGCTGGCAGAGCAGCAAAGCTAACAGTGATTCAACACATCAGGTGGCATCTAAGTTTAGAGGAAAAAACGAATGCAGGCACAGGCCTCAACATATGCACACAAAAAACACACATGCACAAGGGATGGATGAAATTCAGATTCCTTGTGACAGCCCACCCAGCCGCCTGTTGACCTGCATGACCCCTCACAGCGGTTTAGCACGAGACGGCTCCAGACTAGACATGTGGGATTGAGAAGAAATACACCCTCCTGTCAAATATGCCGACTGCGTGCTGTTTTTCAGCACTTTGATCACATAGCACAATGTGTGACGTGAGCTGTGTATGTTTTATGCTAATGTAAAGCCTCTGTAAATATGACTGAGGAATGAAGGTGCTAACTCTGTAGCATTCAAATGAGGCAGGAAATGTCTCATATCTTTTTCTGTCCTGTTATTTCACAGCTTAGATATAAGAAGCAAAACCAAGATAACAGGACTCACAAGTCTCTTTCAGCAGTTTGAATTAAAAGTTTTGCTGTGCAGTGATGTTATCATAAACATGGCATGATTTTCTCGCAGGATAGTGGCACTCAGGGTTTTTTCTCTACTTAAACGTCTAAGGATCTCATTATTTCTACACATGCCTACTGATGTCTGATCACTGGCACCAGCACTGTTGAGCCTTTTTGTTTTAGTTTGCAACACGTCTTCTTTGTCTTGACGATAGATCGAACCACCAACCACCAAAGAGTCAGAGGAAGGCACTCAAAACAAATTAACAGCAATAAGTGATACTGTAGTATCATTTTCTGTTCTTCTGCTACTTCAATGCCAGTCAATGTAAGGAAAGAGCTGATGCATTGGATCTCCGTCACAGGCATGGAGAGGCTCTCACCGGGTGTGATTGTGACCTAAAAGCTGCTGCAGTTTTGCTGTGACGCAGTCGATGACTTACTCACCTCGCAATGAGTCACACGTTCAGTGAATGAAAGCTGGTGGATGAGCAGGATTCCTCTGTGACCATGATGAGACCCAGCGGACCAACAGGAATTATCCTGCTGCTGATGGTATAAGATCATTCAGAGGGTTACCATAACATTAAGTCTCTGGCAAACACAAACACATCATGGCTACAGAGAAATAAAGCTTTTTTTGTGTGTTCCATGAACTGTGGAGAATTAGAACTTCGCATATATATAAAAAAAAGGCTGAAAATAGTCTATTAGTTTAGCATTTCCAGAATATACTTGAAATGTTACTACGTCAACGTTTTTGCACTTTGACAATAAAGCGAACACCCAAAGGCCAAATATTATGCAAAAAAAACGTAACCATCTTTTTCTTACACTAATATGTGTCCCTAGTCTGTCTACCAACCCCCCAATCATGAGGAAAGTCCATCCTCTTCGTCTTTTGCCTGCTCTGCTTTTCAGAAAATGTGTGCTCAAAAAAGGCTGTTTGGAGATTTTCCCTTTGTGACATCACAAAGGGCAGTAACCCCTCCCCCAGATGGGAGACACTCCTGCAGCTTGGTGTTTGTTCTGCGCTCTAAGTCTGCCTTCTCACCATAAACTAAGCTACGGCCACCCAAGCCCGTCCAGAGGGGCGTGGTCAGACACAGCTCATTTGCATTTAAAGCTACAGACACAGAAACAGTCTGTTCTGAGCAGAGCTGACATAGAGGGGTTTATATGCATGATCAAATACAGGATCAGAGTGGATTTAGAACAAGACACTTCACAAGTTTTGGGGAGCTCTGAGACTTATTTAAACTGATTGAAAGGGAGGAGAATATGTGACTTTTAAGGAAAAAGATGAAATGTCATAAATCTTCGACCTCTGTTATGGTTAATTTCTTTCTTATACCTCTTACTTCGAGTTAAGCTTTATTCTCAGTACTTAAAAACTTGCATTCCTCAAAAATGCAAAATAAAAACAACCACAGCGGTTCCAACCTTTTTTGGCTCATGACCCCACTTTCACTTCAAACACTCTGGCAACCCCAGACATCCAGAACACACTCAACTTTATGGTTACAATTAATTTGAATTCAATCGTGTAGTAGCTTTCCTACTGTGTTGGAGGTAAACATTCATTTTACACCACATTTATTTATTGAGGACCGAGGAAGAGAGGCTGGGACATTTCTGCACAATGAATGACAGACAGAAAGAGACTTAATATACCATTTATTTCTTATTGATCTATAAATAAAAAATTCAGGTGACCCCATTTGAATTCCAGGACCCCAAGGACGGGACAAGCCTGATACTCTTCCCTTACCCCCCAACAAAAGTTTGATCAAAATTATTGGTAGTTTTGAGACTGTTCTGTATGTTTCCTTATTCCTTTTGATATGTTTGTCCTTGAGATCTTTGCGCTAAAGCTCGTGTTTATGTGTCGAAAGACTCTCAAACATCTCAAGATTTAATACGTCTGTTTATTTCGTATATTTGATAGGTTTTCTCATCTCTCTTGTGCACACTGATGCCTCATCGAAACACATAGAGAGGTGATGAAATGAATACTGCTCTACTAGAAATTTCAAGTCAGCTTCATGTACTATGCAGGATCATTTATCTTCTTTCAACTGAACTAGCGCTGCCTTGAAGTAGAATTCTACAATCATACAGTTATTGGCATGTTTTGCAAACAGAAGGCAGACATATCAAGTGTATGCGACGTATCAAAGTTAATGGAAAAGCATCAGTGTAGTCCTTTAACGGTGAATGCAGATGAGCATGAGAACAGCAGGAGCTTCAGTCTGTGCAGGTCTTTGATACCTGTGTTTTCTCCTGCATCTCAAACCTTCTGTTCTCTCTGCGCTCCGTTTGCCCCTGCCATCTGTTTGTTTACCCTGATTTATTGTCTGTATTATATCTCCGTGCTTCAGTGTGAACCGCTGCGCAGATATGCAAATATGTAACCAGCTTTCTTTCTCTCGCAAATAAGAGTGTGATCCCTGAGTTTGCATGAGTAACTGACTTTCAAAGCACGGTCGTGTGGACGAATTAAACCTCTTAAAAAGTTGAGTTAAAGTCTGACGTTTACAGATTGTTGTTTAGTTGCTGTTTAGGCCTCGATGCTACCTTTAGAAAATAAACAATTTGGCTCTCATCCCCTGAAGAGTTCGCCGAGGAGCGAATGACAAATGAAGCTGAACTGAACTAGATAGAATTTAACATACACATATAAATATACTTAGAGGCACATGTACCCTCATGATTTCCCAAAAGCCTGCAGTTATTCAGCTAATGATCCTGCTCGGTGCCCAAGTCGTTTCTATTATTGGGATGTGCTCCTATTCATCCATCATTGGCTGCTTGGTGATGCACAGTGGCAGGGCGCATAAGTGGCCCCGCACTCCTCTCCTCACAGCCCTCTGTCAAAGCCACCACCACCCCCTCCTCGTCCCTTTTTTCTCTTTTTATCTCCTCTGGCCTTCTGTTTTTCTCTCCCTCATCTATCGGTGTTTTTTTGTGGGGAGACGGCTAAAGTAGAGCAGGCTTTATACTTTATATCTGTGTGGCTTTACTTGCATCAAAGGAAAAGAGGGTTCTGGGAAAAGGGGGAACAATGCCCCCCTAATGGAGTGCATGTAAACATCATCAAAAGATGTCATGTGCAGTGAACCAACATGTGGACACTCAAGTGTTTTCTGTGAAATAGAACAATGGCTTTCCCCTAAGTTGGTTGCAAAAACACAGTTAAGGGCGTCCTGTAGCTCGTAGATAATGCAGTTTTCTACACATCAGTCTCACCAGCCCCTCCCCCCTTTGTCTCCAATTGGAGGCTTGCTTATTAGCCGTGCACATAAAACTAGCCACACTTGTTTGTTGGTTTCGGTGGAGTTTCTAAGCAGTATTGTATTTCCAGCTGGAGCCTGTTTTTCCAGATTGAAGGATATGGATGTTTGTCATTGCATGCGTGTCACTTTGCAGCTCTAGCACATTGAACCTGGAGGTAATCGCCACAACCAGCGACTCTGAAAGCATGTTCTTTCTGACACTGAACTGATAGGACGAGTCAGCTCTGTATGTCGTTGTCCTTGACAACCAGAGTAAACGGCGGTATCAATGGTGAAAGTATCGAGTCACTAAGCCTAACTACCAAACAGTATAGATTACACCTGCTGACATACAAAGTCCTGGGCCTGGAGATGCTGTATTCTGTTACCTCCTTTTAAAGATTTAAAGAGAGAGGCTGGCAGTGCAGGGTTTAAGATGACACAGAGGCTTACTTCCACTTTGAGCCAACTCAGCTGAGGACAGGTAAACTGAATCCTCCCTGACTCAAATCATCATGTAGTCGCCGGGTATCAACAAGACTGTACAAAGTAGTTTTGGGGTGAACACGGACAAAGATGAGTGCTGTTTGGCATTTGTGTGTGCACCATAAAAATTTAACAAAGAAATGGACATAGCTTATTGATTTCAGAGGGGAGGCCAATGCTGCAGTACCTTCAACCTGCATTCATTCCAACGGCCAGCAGGAGGTGACTGCACTGGTTACTTAAAGAATATAGACGATATTGGAGCAGATGAGAACATCACCGTACTTCTTACTGGACTTGTTACCCCAGAAAACATTTCCCTTATTTGTTTGGGTTTTTTCAATAAATCAGAAATAATTCAGGGCTTGTCTGTCAACCAGGATAAAGACAAATCTCATCCAGTGGCGTAGCTAAACTTTTTAACTTTGGTGGCCCAACTGGAGCTTTTACTTGTGCAGGGTTGGCGTGCAGTATGTGTGTGCAAACATGCATACTTTATTTACCCTTTCTAGCTCTGCTTATCATTTTTACTAACTAGTAGTATCTTCAAGATGTTATGCTCCTGTGTATATATATGTTTTTACTTTTAAAAAGTAGCAGCTGCAATATTCAAATCTTCTGAGCTTGATTCTTAAAGGACTCATAAAGAAGAAAATGTCCAAATTAACGGTTTAAAGTCCTAACATCTGTGCCAGATTAAAATGCAAAGATAGCTATTAGCAGCCTTTTGCAACATAGCCCAAGTTAGTTGATTTTAACATAAATCTTGCCCCTGAAAAGACAAATAGCCAATCATAGCTCAGGATTTTCATGTGGCCCCTGAGGGCTCATGGATGGGCACATTCTGAGTCCACCCCTGATCGTAGTGATGGCCAAAATGTCCATCTCTAAGCTTAACAAGGTGGAAAGCTTGAGGAAGACAAGGCAGTGAAACCAATATTATTGTTCCTTGATCCCTGCCGTCTCTATAGGAGCGAGCTCTGACTTCCTCTCCAGTAATGCAGCACTGCAGCTTAAACAGGCACGTGCAAACGCATGTACACACGGGCACGCTTTCTGCAGTGGGATATATGGAACCCTAAAGCTTTCACACTGTGGCATTTTTCTATTTGTGATTAGCTGTCAAGCTAGCAAGCGCTTTTTTTTTGCATCTCTTTGAACTGCTTCACATCCAGCATTCTCCTACATTTTCCTTTACTAACCCTGCTCCAAGTGGCATCGCGTGGTCTATTTTGAGCCTTCTTCGTAAATCCTGTGGGATCAAAGGCCATTTGATGATGCGTCAATTATATATCTCCTTTGAGATAGAACTCAGTTGCTGGAGTTGATTTATAATGAATTGTCCACACCTGCAAACATGCATAAACAAAACTCGGAGTGAAAGAACACTGTATGTAAATGTGAGATGATAATAATAACTCTCCTCCAAGTCAGCAGTGTTTCCTTTTATGTTTGGTAGGTAGCAACAAGGGTGAACACTCTGGGAATTCATGAGAAATAAATGCCTCTTGGTAGCAGGGGGTGCCTCTGGAAACTCTGTAATGAGAACGAGGAGACATTTGACATTTTGTATTGCGGGTTTGCAGGCTGTTTCAATTCAGCGCAGAAGTAGAATGACGAGAGAGAAGAGGAAAACGATGAGGAGGAAATAAGTCAGAGAGGGAGAGAGGAAGGGAGGGAGGAATCACTAGAGGGGAGAAAAAGAGGAAGGATTAGGAAGGGAGGAAGTCTGCGCTAAGCCCTACGACGCTCCATCTGGGAGGAGATGAGCCACGCTGTCTGTTCATTGTGGGGAGGGGAGGAGGGCTAAATTAAGTCATCAGCAGCAGCACTGAATTACGGCCAATTGTAGATAATGGTTGGTCGGAAATGTCACTACAATCGTGTGTTGATTGGCAGCACTCCACTTACTCAGCGGTGTCTCTCTCATGCTGGGTCATTAAGCTGGAGAGCAATAGTCAGTGGACTATGGACTATAACATGCTGGTGTGGATCTGTACACAGATACACTATGCAACATGCTGTTAGTTATAAATTGCTGTTTGGTGTATCTACTCTGAAGGCCAATTTGAAATCAGTTTCCTGTAATGTAGGATTTAAAGGCACTCTTGAAGATGTGTATGTATTATGTGTTGAGACTTTGTTGTGAGCCTAAGTGGGAGATTGTGCTCGTGTGTGGGCAGGTGCATTCCCCTGTTTGTGTTTTATCTCTTATCAAAGTCCAAGTGTCGTCGTAAATCCAGCCAGTGTACTGTTAATTATTGAGTTATTGTGTTCTGACCTTCTTTCTTCCCTGCAGTTCATCCCCCCCTGACGTATTTATCATTGAGCCTGATTGCAGCCTGATATTAAATTAAAAAAGCTTAATTGCTTTGGAAGGAAATAGTTGCCTGCAGCAGTCAAGTGGCTGACATGTATTTACCCTCAGATTAGCCCAGAAGAATGGCTCACACATCCTCGCATGCTTGAGTCCTCTTTGAATGAGATAACACGGTCTGTGTAAATATTCCAATGCCGATCCAAACTGAAACTAAGCTGCAGTGTTTGCTCGCTGGTGACAGCCTTCAGACACAGCTCTGTTTCAACATCTCAGTCCTTCTATCTGCATTCAACACTTTGTGCAGCAACTTACTTTTGAGATGGAAAAGGGCATTTTTGCCTTTATTGGATAGGACAACTGAAGAGAGGCAGAACATGTTGGGAGGAGAGAGAGGGAGATGACATGCAGCAAAGGGCTACGGTCGGATTCGAACCCACGGCTGCTGTATTGGGGACCTTAACCTCTGTACATGGGGCCACGACGTAACTGCTAGGCTATGCGGCGCTTCATGTGTACACCAATTTTAAGTGCAATGTATATTTCTTTTGAAGAAAGGGGGACCTCCTTGGTAAATGTTGCTCCACTTTTTAACGTTGTGAGTGATGAAAAGGTATGGTAAAACTAGCTAAGCATCTGCTAATAAGCTAGCAGCAGCTCAGCACACAGCCCCTTCAAAGAAGAGATTCTTTGTTAAGGTTTTAAAAAAATCATTTTCTGTAACCAAAGCTGTTTGTTTTCTACAGGAGACCTTCCATGCGAATAATCGACAATTAAGGGATATTTGAGACTAGTTTTTTAAAAGTTAAGCTTGTTACGCTTTTGGTACTGCAATTCTCGTACTATGACGCTACTGGAAAAAAAAAGCGTAAGTGCGTACAGTAAATTTGAAGTGAGTCATGCGGGGTGTTCGCCAATCATTACTGTAGTCATGGACTTTCAGAGTGCAGCCTTTATACTGAGTCTACTGAGTACTTTAAATAACTCACGCATTCTGTGTGCCCTTCAGTCCGGACATGGCCCTGTTTGACGGGCAGTCAGCCTCATGTTTCATATGAATATCAATGATTTGGGATTAGCCTACACCACCACAGCATGAGGGGCAGCATGTGATTGGAAGGCGTCACATCTCATATTTAATGTGTCTGCCAATCATGACAGATTACCTCTGACCGACCGGGCGTAAATTAAGCATGTGATAGTTTAAGTCGGCCGCTCTGCGTGGGTCTGCCGGTCACATGCTGGGCATTGGGTTTGAGCTGCTGCCCACGTGGTGCACCAAAAAAACAAACAGTTGAAGCATTCTCAAACAGCTCTGCACTGTGGCCATATTAAGACCGCATTCTCTTTGAAAACCGTCCAAGTTATACGAAATCCCTTTGGTGCGATGAACCTGTTTGTTTGAAGTGGTATGCGCTTTGAAACGCCTCATAAGAGAGTTTGACTCCCGAGCTGCTTCTGTCAGAAATGATGGGGTGAAGAGTTGAAAGGAAGTGAAACTTTTTTGATGGTGTTTCTTCCACAGTATAATGTGAGTCCTGCTTATCCAGCTGGCATGGCATGACATGCAAATAGACAGGCAGAGAGCTGTGGCCGTGATGACTAACCGTTTGTATTTTTTCATGAAATCTTCCTTGCATACATTTGTGTCTGCGTGCTGCATTAAGAAGAGGCTTTAATATTAGTTAATATTCTTATAATGACGTTACCAGTGCTAATTTAGAGCTGACCACATGTTAATCTTGATCCCTTTTAATTGCATAATTTATCAAATGTGCAAATTGTGCAAATATGAACCCTCAGCTGCAAGCCAAGAGGAGTGGCTCCTACATGTTGGCAGCCAAGGACTCACTATCACTGCCTTCAGGGCCGAGATCTCTTCCGTCAGACGAGGTTACACACTTCTTACTGCTCAGGGGTGTTATTATTCATTCAAAGTAATTACACAACTAAAGGAAATATCTCTCCTGAGAAAGGGAGGGAGCCGGGTGGGCTAATAAGCCTATTGTTCTCCTGATCCATGTTCAGACTTTGGGGAGGGAGGAAGCACTTAGAAGTAGAGCATGTGTGTCTGCTTTAATATCTGTGGATGTGCGTGTGTGTGTGTGTGAGAGAGTTTAGGGTTGTGTGAGGTGCTGTGCGTGCCTAGCGGTGCCTTGTCTTGGGGGTCAGAAAGAACAACAAGAGTGTGTTATGCTGCACTCTGCTGGAAACCCAGCTGGGGCTTTACTTAACACACACACACACACACACACGCACACACACACACACACACACACACACACACACACACACACACACACACACACACACACACACACACACACACACACACACACACACACACTTTGTTGTAGTTCAGTGAGCACAGTGCCAAGTCATTGTGAAGTGAACTATGGATCAGTGTGCGTGTGTATTGGAGGAAAGGCTGTCCAAACGTGCATGATGCTTATGTCTGTTTGTCAGAAAGAGGCACATCTGTGAGCAGCTCTGTTTGTGTGTTTCAAATATTTAGTAACCGTTTGGTAATTGAAGCCTTCATTTTGTGTGCATTATCTCATCTCATCTCTCCGTCTGTGTTTGTGTCATGTGTCCCTTTTGGGTTTCACCTAATACATCCCAAAGAGGATTTATTGATACAGTAGGATGTTTTGCAGGGTAATTGCACTGCTACAGGTGCATTAGTGTTGATGAGATTTCATCCGTGTGTGTTTAAGTTTTGCATGATCTGATAAATGTGTGTGCTCAGTACAAACAGCTGCAGTAACAAAGAAACGTCTCCAGATTCTCAGTGATTTCTTTTCCCGCCCATATTTCACAACAGATCTCACGAAGGCCCGAACTATTCCTCCTCCAAGGCTCGCTGATTTTGAGACCTTTTCCCATGCATGCCTCAGTGCTGACTCTCGGTTCGCTGGCTCCTTTTTCGTAAATGTGATGTTGTAGGTTTTGAATCAATAACCGCACAAGTGTTTTGTCTTCATTGCTTTAACTCAAATCCTACTGAGTGGGCTACACACTCATACGTGTACTTCTTGTGAAACAGGAAGCAAAGTAGCCTTAAGTACAAAATAAAAGCATAACAAACAACACTTTTTTTCAGTGAGTCTCTTAGTTTCTTAGTTAACCTTAACTGGGTTACTTACATGATGCATCTGAAACACTTTCAGGCTGGCTTCCTGGTGACTCAAGAGACAACGAGGCAATTAGTGAAAATGCTGGATCCCTTAGGGGTCAACTCAGACAACAATGTTGTGCTGAGAAACGCAAGCACCTTGTAACCCATAATTACAAGATAATTATCTCGTTAGTTAAGAAAAAGAGAGCACATTTTTTCCCCACAAACTCGTACTTCTGAGATAATTATCTTCTTAATTCAGAAAAAACCCTGCAGGTTTTTCTTTTCTCATGGGATTGAAATACGTTTCTGTACTTTGGTCAACGTTAAAAACATCATAAAACATGCAAAGCTTGCACCACAATGCTAGCTATCTGCTTCACATAAATGCATAAAAGAAAATAACAAAACAGTTGGCATTGAAACATGACATATACAACATTACTAATAATGTATTGAAATACGTCAGGATGGTGTTAGTGTCAGTAGAAGTGTTTGTAAAAAATGTGTTACAGGGAAAATGTTTGTCGAGTAAGTGTTAAGCTGAAGAAGAAACCTTACACTGAGATATCTTGTGTTTGTTTATGTGTGTGTTTTGACCTCCAGCTAGTTTGTGCTTGTTCGCAGCTATGTGTTCTGTTCTCCACAGTATCGATCAGTGCCGCTGCTTTTAAGTCGGACCAGCGTTGAAGTTGCTGGCCTGTCAGTAAATAGTGCATCACTTTTTTGGACCTCAGAATCCCTAGCTGTACAATGCTGCTGCAGGGCAGAGTCTTTGAAATCCACTACTGCCCCTTTAACAACTGCCCCAAAATGCACATCCGAGCGCTGACCTCTGTACAGCCATGTCATACATCAGCTGATTTCTTTACCTGCAGTCCTCTTTTCCTCAGGGCCTCCACATCCATCCAATACCTTTCACTCTATATCCAGAAACACTGAATATTAAGAATCATTGAAGCTTCTGACTCTCATCCAGCTCCTGTCAGTTTGTAGGGATCCACAGTACATTGATATCTTTATCTACCTCTGCCAAAAGCTTCCCAGAGCTGTCAGCCCCCCGGCTCAGCCAGGCCATAACCTCTACTCTTTGTCCTCCTACTGCACTGCAAGAGAGCAGCTATCAAGTGTAAAGACTTCATTTGAATTCCTTTTCTTTTCAAACGTGCACACAGTCCTGAAGTGAAATTTAAGACAGGAAACAACAATCTGCAGTAGATGATCTGAGCACTCCTGTACATCCATGTTCACATATGCACCCATGAAGTTTCTAGAGAATTTTAGGAGGACTGACCCTGAAATCCTCCTGATCTGGTTGTTCACACATTCACCTCTTAGCCGGTGACTACTATCCCTGTCGGACGGGGGGGTTCCTGAGGCAAGACATGACGTAGAAATAATGACGTTGACAGTTTGCTATATGATGCTTTAATGAGAATATTCGCCTTTATATCAATGCTGTGTGTAGTTTGACAGAATCACAATATCGACAAAAGAGCAAGAACATACTGTCGAACAGAAAACACGGGCAGCAGTTTTATTACGTGAACAGATATCGCAACGATCGCAGTCGATGGTCGTGCACAGATCGCAGGTAATAAACGACACCGCTCCCTCCCATTGGCTCGAGGTGATTCTCCTGTTAGATCCTGCTGTGTGCTCACATCAGCTCACTCAGAATTTCTATGGAAAAATGACGAAGGGGCTGGCAGGAGAAACTGCCGATAAAGTGAGAGTGAAAGATTTGGCTGTGTGCGGTCACACATGCAGCTCACCCTGACGTGTGAACAAGGCTTATATGAATGCAACAATAGTTTTTCCAAGCTCATTATGCAGTCCAAGTGTGAACAGAAAAAAACAAGGCCTGCTGCAGGAGAGAATTCAAATCAATCAGAGGCCTTGAGGCAGGGCACTTGTTGTGTATCAGCGGAGGCTTGTTTCGTTGCTAAATGACCACATTTTTTAAAGTCTGGTTCGTACGTGTAGGTGAAAGTTGCATTTTTTCCCCTTAAGTTTGAGTGCTTAAAATATGCCATGCTTTAAGCCGTGTGAGTAAGTGTAAACACACCTCAACTCTGTTTAACCTTGACTTTGTGGGAGAGGTTATTTACAATGTGGGGAAAATGTAAATTGATTGAACGTAGTGATGTATGACACTTTCATTAGAGAGAGCGGATTCAGAGTATTGAAGGAGAACACATCTTAAAGGTCTTCATCTTTTCCCTCGCATTGGATATTTTTAATGCATTTTTAGAATGAAAGCAGTATTGATTTTCAGTGCTCTTAAACTTCCCTGTAATGAGCCATGACTCATTTGCAAGCTGCGCTTTAAAAACAGAAAATTGACGATTTTCATACAAAACACTGGTTTGAAACAGTGAACACCTCTGGGCTAGACAGCCCGGACCTCGGGGAGCTAAATTGGTTCCCAGACGTAATGATCAGACCGAATCGATGAAGCCGCCACAAGATGCTCGTTTTGTTTCAATCTTTCCTAGCCGACTTGTTCTGAGGTGGAAATATGGTTTACAGTGCCAATAAAGGAGCTCTATGAGGTTTTATTGATGCTTTCAAAGTGATTGTGTGAGATAAACAAAGGGAAATAGGTTTTCAGTACTTCACTGCCGTTATCTAATCCACTGTCTGTAGTGTACTCACATCTGTGCTCAGATTTCCCTCAGTGTAATCAAAACACAAAAACACCAAGGAGAGATGCTCTGTGAGATGATTTGTTCCTCCCTTCTCTCATGCCTATCCAGCAAAACGAGATAAAACCGTAACCTTCAAATCCTCAGCCTCAAGCACAGGCCGGCTTATCTTAACCTCTGGTGTGGTGACTCTTCTGCACGTCTCAGCTGGGTTTCTTCCCCTCTGGTATTGGCCTACCCCACGCTGCCTGCAACACCCCATTTCTTCCTCCAGGCACACTCCCACTCAGGCACTCAGGTAGCAGGTTGCTGCATCCTCATGGGTCTATGCACGAGTGTTTGAGGCTATAGTGACCTGACCGCTGGAGAAATATCAGCTGGGATTTTTTGACCATGTGCAAATGAACTTAACAGTACTGCCATAGATCTACAGTTTGGATTGGTAGACACAGCAGCTGTGTTTTCAGCTTTTATGTAATCGAGGAGACTTCACCTCCCTCTGCTCAAGTCTTGAACTTTAACCCAAGCCTCATTTATTTGCTCTACGTCAGATACAGTCTCAGCCTTATGTCTGTACTCTGCGTTCATTTTGTTCGTATGTTGAGGTTGTTCGGTAAGCTTACGGATACAGAGCAAACATTGTAATGCCACCAGAAATTGTGGGGGCAGTCTCGAGCAGAGTAGCCCAACTTCCAAGCCAGAGCAGCAAAACACAACGAAGAATGCTTTTGTAAGTGGCGAAACCTTTTGAGGAAAGATTGTTTGTTTTGAATCTTGAATTGTGCAGGTTTGTTAGGAACTATAACCATCTTCATGTTGTATATGATGTTACCTTGTCAGGGCACAGGGACAGAGAACTACAACAAAACCTTTAGATAACATTTATTTGATCAATCATTTATGCAATGTTCCCTATAACAGAGGTAACAAAGAGCAAAACAAAAGCCCATTAGGTAGACCTCCATCCTCACCATCGCCCCTCATGAGAAAAAGATGTCTGCCTTCTCCACCCTCTCAAGGTTGTCATACTCCAACCTCCGTTCTTTGAGGTGGCAGGCCACACATGGCAATCTGCGGTGCAATCACTGCTCGCTGCTCAATCCTCAACATGCAATTTGTCTCAGAGGGAGGTTTTATTACTGCAACAGGGGCTTGCTGTTCAGTACAGCTCGGTACACTAGCAGAGATTGCTGTTGGGGATGTAGGGGTTCAATTGGAAAGAGCTGAGGAGGATAGCAGAGTGTCTTAAGTGAGGGGAGCAGAGGAAGAGGAAAAAGTAGCTGAGATGTTAAATGAGGGAGTGATCAGAATTAAGCGTGGGATCGACCTGGATTTGGGACTATGCCTGAATGATAAGAGCCCTGGTCTCTCTGTGGTGGTGTTTAGTAGGACCCTCGCCCTCCTCTCTTCTCTGTATCCCTTCCTTATTGCTTCATCTCTCTTTTCTACACTGGAAACCCATCGAGATTTGCAGGGAGGACAGTCAATTCAAAGTCACACAGGCAACATACACAGTAATAATGCACCGGAGACTTGCACCACATCCCTGCAAAAAAGTCTGCAGGTGAGATCAGAGCTCTGCTGATAGCTCAGATGAGAAAGATCAGAGTGTTTGTATGTCAGTGTGAAGAGAGACCAACAATCATCCACAGCCAAATTTATTAATACACTTCTCATTTCAACACCTTAGGTCCCCCCGCTCTCCTCAATCTTGTTCACCGGAGAAGGGATATTATAAATCCTGAAATGAAAACCTCTCAATCCTGCCATCTATTGAACCTTCTGGAGACAAACTGATGCAGCAGCACAAAATATAAGAGAACCACTGCACAGTGGAAATTTGTCATTGTCATAAAAGTGGCTACTAAGGTAAATGTACTCAATGCAAGGAACAAAATGAATGTAGCAATATGTTGGTTCTGCTTACATCTTTTAGAAAAAAGTGTTTGAAACAATTGAAACTAGACAGACGGAGCTTATACGAGATTATGGGCATGCAGGGGGCTCAAATGCTGCATGATGACAGGAGAAGTTACCCATCAAAAGCTTAGGGTGGTAAAGATTAAAAAAACAACAACAGTTATCCTAAAAGATGTTTTTATATATTTGTATAGTCATAAAATCTTTGACCATACAGTTTCAAAAACTAAAAAAAGAAACAGCAATTTCCCAGAGCCCAAGTTGACGTCTTCATATTGCTTGTCTTCAAATTCAGCCCAACAGCTTAAACGGCTTAAGGAGACTTTTCATTAATAAAACTTATAGCTGACCGGAAAATAGCACCAGTTCATTACATGCTGGAAGCTGACAGCAACAAAAACAACCAGAACCAAAAAGAGCATTTGGAAATGTGCGCTTAATTTTCTCGTGGTCATTTAATCTTTCTCTATCCCTGCATCACTTTAACATTACATTCACAGTTGTTAAGAGAAAACCTACTAGTGGTGGATGAACAAAGTCTTAGCCTGGTTTCATCACCAGCTGTAGGATGCTCTCATTCCTGCATCCCCTCTCGTTCTTCCCTGACTTTTTTTCCTTTATTTTTTAGTAATCGTTCTCTCTGTTTAAGTTGCCTTTTTCCGCATCATCTGTCACAGACAGGCCGGGGCAGCGGGGGCGTGGGGTCTGCAGCAGAGTCAGGAGACACAGGGGCATATGCCCTACTCCTGATCCCTTTATGTAAGGGCTTTTTAAGGGGAGGAAGCGGTTGGTTATACGGTTGGGTCATAAGCCGAGGGCTAATTGGCAGCAGGCGACCAGGCTCCCGTGGGGAGAACAAAAAAAGAGAGGTGAGGGTGGGGGCGCAGTACACTTACAGGGAGAGATGTGACAAAAAACATTGCTTGAATAAATGTGAGCATGTTGATTCCAATCTAGGAGGAGGGGGCGGGAGGAAGGGCAAGGGGACGGAGAGGAGAGGGAGACAGATGTAGAGCGCAGCTAACAAAGGTTGCCATGACAGAGTTGTAAACAACACCAACCTGTTGCTCTGTGGTTGTGTGTGCTGACACATTTATTGAACATAAATAATTACTGTTGACGTGTTAGTCCATATATATAAGAATAATGTTCAAATAAACCATCATTTTCACAGGTGGAATGAAGTTCAACTTCAAGATGTACTTGTTGAAATAAAACCAGTTGACGGAAATAATAGTTAATCATCAGCATAGATGCTAACTTTAAAGTTTTAGTCAAAAACTAAGAAGAAAGGCATTTAAGCGATACATATTGCGTAACAACTTATTAGAATTCAGCCAGCTGAAGGGACTTTGAAGCACTTTGTCATCAATCTGTAAAGGATTACTTCTATTGCATCAGTAATGCTGCACTCGTGTAATCAAGTGGAGTCCCGGCTGACTAATAACGTTTGCTCGAGTGACTTGAGGCTGCAGCTGGTGACGCGTGAGAACAAAAGATTTGTCAAATGGCCCTGCGTGTTGTTAAAAAGCACAGTCACCACAAGGACTGAGTTACCAGGAAAATATCCCGCTGGATTTGTTTTGGATTAGGCCAATTTCCTACAAGACGTCAGTAATCCCCCCCCCCCCCACCCCAGGACACTGGTTTTAAGTCTTTTCAAGTCTGTGGAGACACAATCTGGTCAACATCATTCTCCCCATCTGTGGTTTTACACCATTGATGGTCTGCTCCAACTTGATGCACCAAATGGCGAGCGAGAGCAGACGGCCACTGGGCAGAAATTAAAACAAATTCAGGCTGCTTATTCCTTTACTTATTTCCATTTTCTCAAGAGCATCTGACCCAAACATGCCTTTCTATGTACCTTTGCACTTGCATTAAATGTCACCATGGCTCTTATTAATGTGTCCGAGTAGAAGAGGGATTAAGTGTCCAGGCCGAGTAATGCTCTCCACACATTGGCCAGATTATGACCAGGCTCTTTTCGAAGCATGCAGTTCTGTGAGTGTTATATAATACCATTTTGAGAGTCGGTTTAACATAAAATCAAAACCCTCTGTATAATGTTTGACATGCTGTTAATTCTGCATCATGTGCAGGACTTTTTTCTAAATCTCATTTCATTTGAGCACGTTCACGTTTTCAGCTGCTGGCCTCCGGATGTATCTGTCCAATCTGTCTTTATCTCTGAGTCTGCCTGTCTAACCACCCAAGCTCTCCCCTATCCATTCTTTTTTCCATGCAAACATCCATAATCCTCCGCCGTGTCTGGCACCAAGAAATGGATCAATCAAGCCCCCCCCCCCTGCAGCTCCCTGCATCCTGGGCTTGTTTGCCAACTGGGATCGATACTACGTCATAATAATCCTCCCCCCATTCTCCTCCTCTGTCTCCCTGACGCTGCAGCAGCACCTCTTATACACATCCTTCCTCAGGCATCTGCATTTCGCACGACAGAGCAGCAGCTCACGAGTAAGTCTGACAAAAGGGAACATTGATTTCTCCTGTGCCACGCGCAAAGCTGGAGGAGCATTGATCTGAGCGGTGTTGAAATAGTGTTACTTATTGAGACGTGATTACATGCTAAATGGGGCTGTCCATAAAGCACCATTTGGACGTACAAAAGGAACCTGTCATGTAGAGATGGTGTAGTGCGTAGGTGCCTAGTCGGGAGATGGTGTGCTGCCAGAAGTTCCGATGTAAAAGGATGTTTATTTCCCACTCAGTTAAGGACACCATACATTCACATATCTGTCTGAATATATGGCGGCAAATAAGGATATGGAAGGGACCAAGCTTAAGCTTCTATTTTCAGCCAAAACTGAATGCATAAAGGTGGCGAGAGTAAAAATGCAGAATCCATCAAATGGCCTGTTGTGTTCTGTACATGTGAAAACATTGATGTTTCCTTTTACACCACATAGTTAACACAATTGCAGATGAGGCTAAATATCTGTAATGTGGTATGTTCTTTTTATGTTGATTTAGGCAGATTGTTGACAATCAGATGTCGTTTTAGTAGACAAAAGCAGGATGGTAAAATAGAAAAGGCCTTGCAGATAATCCTGGCAATGGCAACAGTTGACACCGTAGACACCAATCCATCCATTAATTAATCAACCCATACATCCTTCCATCAATCCATCAATCAACCCATACATCCATCCATACATCCATCCATCCATCAATCCATCCATCCATCAATCAACCCATACATCCTTCCATCAATCCATACATTCATAAATGGATCCATACATCCACCCATACTTCCATCCATCCATTCATACGTCCATAGTGCTGGGCGATTAATCAAGTTGCAATTTTAATTACGATTTTGGCTTCCCGCAATCATGAAACAAGTTCATCAAGATTAAACGATAACTGTGCTGCGTGCTATGTTGCGCTCATTTTGTTCATAGGTTTGGTCATGGTGACTTCCAACCATTCCTCCCACCATTTTGCTACCACTTATCCACAGCGGAGCTGCAGTGACAGCAGGCTAAGAAAGTTATCCCAATTAGCCGCCTATAAGCGAAATTGGCTTAAAGTTCCTCCTGAGGGCTCTTGGGTTGATCCCAGGCCAGAAGCCCATAGCCTTCCACATCTAGGATATTGAAACTTTTTTGCAATCTTTCTATTGGGCTACATCATGCAAGGAGAAAACTCTGATGACCTGAACTGCAAGAAACAAATAATTTTCTTCATTTGATTCCCGTATACCATCGAGAAGCTTTTGTAACTCAGCCATCTACCTCAATCAGAATGGATGCATCGAACTTTAACGTTGAAACCTTGGCCATCATCTTGCCAGTTAATGCCCATTTACATGGCACTGGATTAAGCCCTCTTCAGTTTTTTGTCCCAGTGTCTGTACTAAACTAAGAATTCATTTTAGGTCAAACAAAAAGGAAAAATTACAGAATGGGATCATTGTACGCCAGAATAGAAAAATTGTTTCTTTTAAATGACTCATGTAACAAGCTAGTCCTCCTTTTCTCTAGAACATCAGTGTTTTTTCTCCAGTTTCAGCTATTGCCTGTATTTTTGTCATAATGACAGATGTTTACCCTACCAAAACAACAGCCTTCACAAACTATAACAGTCCTCAAGCACACCCAGGGACCCTCTTGTTGATGCCATGGTGAGGAAATATACGGGTCCACTCTGCTGACAGCCAGTAGCACTCTCACACCTTTTTCCTCCATCCCATGAGAGCTGCAGGGAGCTTCAGGGAGCTTAAAGGACAGGAACATGCTATTGCGGGTAATTGCTTCAGCTCTGGTGCCTGCTCCTTCTCCTCTTCTCCCCCCAGTCTCTCAATCAATCCCGTTCTTATTTCTGCCTCCTTCTCTCGCTCCACGCTCCTTCTCCACTTTGACCTGTTCGCCCTCTTTTCTGTTCCATTGGCTCCCCCTGTAAGCCGTCCCCATCTCTGACGTTCCTTGAATTACATTGTTTACCAGTTTTAGCCCTCCTACTTCACCTTCCTGTCACCCCCCACCTCTGCTGTGACTACTGGGCTCTCAGCTCTTCTGTTGTTTAAGAGCCACTGGATGAAACACCAGATGAAGAGTTAATTGTCTCATTACCAACGTAGTGTCTGGACCACCCTCATTAATTTAAAAGCTGATGAGGTAGTATTGACCCAAGTGTTTTCCTGTGTGGTTGTGACTCCTCTCTTTGTGTGTGTGTTTCGTGTGACTAATTTCCCTGTCGATTTACCAGAAATTTAAATTCAGACTTTAGTCGACTAGTCTACACAACTTGCTTCTTCCAACATTCAATACTGTTATTTCTGAAAATGGAACCAGCTGTTTCGTCCCTGCAGCGTTGATTATTGGATGAGTGTCGGTCCAATCAATACCTTATTATATGTGATTATCATTCTCTGTTTATCATCCTTCATGCTGTGTTCATGTACAGTTCTCTGTTTGGAGTTTTATTCTGGTCAGAAATTCAATGAGACCGTTTGTACACTCCTGAGTCTTAAAAACCTTTCGCAAAGTTACATAAAAATACTGAAAAAATAAAGAATCCAAGTTTTTAGAATAAAAACCCCCCAGTGTGTCTCTTGTGTAATCCAAGCATAATTGTGTTGTGAGAAGTATCTGATCAAAATCGTACATCTTGTTTCTCAGATGTTTTCTTCCAGCTGAAGATCGCAGTGATTCTGTCTTTTTAGCAACACTCATGAGGACATGCGAGTTCTGTCTCTGTGGATTCGAGCGTGCAGGCTGGATCCAAATTCAGATAGTCCTAAGAGAGAGGCTCAAAGGATGCATTGTGTTCTATGATGCACAGGTTGTGAAGCCCTTGTGATTTGGGAAGGTGAAGAAAAAGTGTAATTCAAACCTTCTGTAGAGATAATATGAGCAAGGTGTAGCTTTGAGTCACTTGGGATACTCCTTCAAGACTTTAATGCAGCTTTTACCATATTATTCAAAAAGCACAGTTTGGTCTTTTTACCCAAATGTGCCAAAACCACATTTTCTCTTGACTGTCTGACTCCAGGTTGATATTTAGCCCTCTATCACATCACCTATTTAATGTAATTCACCTCATGGCCTCAGAGCTCATGGGGAAATATGATGTAATGTTATAAGCATTGTACAACTATTGTTTTCAATTACTCACAGGGCTTAGATCCAGGTGCCTCTGAGCTGCCCCCCCCCCCCCCTCTCAGTCTTTTCCTTCCTGGCTTTGTAAGGAGCTGTTTTTCTGTAGCACGACTTCTCTCTGAGGAACACGACTAGTTCCTGGGAAGGAGGGGACTGGCAATGCCGTCCTTCTCGCTGATTTCTTGCTCACTTTGTGACTGCCTGCAACGTGAGCAGCGTCACAAGAGAAGAATGCTGCTTTGGATAAATATGTCAAGGCCTTACATCTTTACCCAAGGTTGAAGACAGACACATGTTCTCTTTCACTTGCATACACAAACACATACATGACTCACTTTGACTCAAATTGTGATTAAAAGCAAGTTCAGATAGTTTGTTTATGCTCTTTGAATATGCTGTAAATTGTGAGTAACCTTTGTCCTTTTATTTCTTCATGTAATCTTCATACCAGGACTAAAAAAGAGACAGAACAGTCAAATGCTGATGAAGGCCTAGTGCTGACAAAGGAAACTTGAAGGACATTTAGTGTGCTGACTTTTGTCTCCTTTTTAGTCTTGTTGCGGTCGTGCACCTGAAACTGTATTTACTGTCAAGTGTGCTCCTTTTTTTGCTGTTTTGATCTTTATACCAGGAACCTTCCACAAAGGCAACAAACATATCAAGTCTCTGTATACAAATATAATCAGATAAAGCCATCAGAAACTCTCCAGTTTGCATCAGTAGACATTGACCCATCCCATCTTTGTAACCAAACTGAGTTTATAGTCCACCGCTGAGAAGGTGTTGAAATGTGTGAAACCCCCTCCTATCAGACTAATTGAGTCAATAGTGTAGTGATGTTGTGCATGTATTTCATTTCTCTGTGGGGGGCGGGGGGGTCTCAGACGCCAGGTCATGACGTAAAAAGCAGCAGCAACCGACATTATCATGACAGTATTCACAGTATTGAAGAATGAGTGGAGAAGAACACACTTACAAGCCTTAAGAAAAGTATGACAAAGCTTCATTACGTGCCCGCCGATCCCACCTTTTGCACGCTGATCATGTGATACATATGTCATCAACACAATTAGCGGTGATTACCAATGTCCATCACACATCAGCTCAGCCTAACTTCATGTGAACATTTTTCTGGGGGGCCGTAAGGAGAAAGTCAAGGTAAAGATGTGGTGAAAAAAATCCTGTGTTTTTGTTTGCATAATGCAGCTCACCCTGAAAATGTGCAGACATTTGTGGGAGTTTTGTGTATGTGTGAAAGCACCAAGACAGACACGTTTCATTTTCAGTCAAGAGACCAACATTTCATCTAACTGGCTCTGATCAAGTTAACCATGCTGTTGGACTTTGATCTAGTTTGATTCAGGGAAAGGTGTGATCACAGACGCAGATGTGGGGTGGAAAAAAGAGAATCAAGCTTGAAAGCAAACGTGTAATAAGAGCACAGTAAAACAAAACTACAAAGTGTGCACCCTTGGCAATCTACAGCACTTTTTCAATGAATAATGGGGATTACTTTCTTTGCCTGCCAACAGAGTGGAATGAAACACGAGTGAATGTGTGTCAGTGTGTGCGCTACTCGTAGCCACAGTGATTTCAATTTAACTTTCAAAGTAATAACAAAATGAAACTGTGTCAGAGCCAACAATGTGCTCTAACCGTGTAGAATGAAAGTTAGGCCACCTCTCCTCCACCTCTGATGGACACACAATAGAGGCTCAATCTGCTGCAGAGTGTTTGCTCTGCCTTCAACAGGCCGCTAAACCCAGATCTAATCACTTCAGGGCTGCTCATCTGAAACCTGAAGATCAGAAGACAGGGCTGCCCCCATTTAAAAAAGGGAATTCTTAAGTTTCATGAAGTGTCACAAAGTAAACTCTTTGATTCTGTGCTGCGAAACCTCTGATCTAAGAATTTAGATGAAGGCACAATTTCCCTGTGATGGGCACTGACATATTGCACATTTGAAACCAGAGTCTGCCCAGTAGGAAAGGCGCTTAGTGACGTAGCCACTCCAGCTAACAAAAACAAACATTTAACATACCAATAAAACAGCAAAAAAAAACTCAGGTCGGTACAGTCCCCAGAGTCCCCAGCGGATTCTGGTGTTGGTTTGAAGCAGACACGGTTATGGAAACTAAATTAGTCTTGTGTTGGTGTTTGTTTTATCCCCGTTTGTGCTGTACTCTTCTACAGGAGCCGTTTTCGTCAACAGAAGGTGGAGTTAGAGTTTGAGAAAAGTTGATCTAACCTGCATTTTGTTAATATGATTTGACCCATGTCCCATCCGTCAACATAGAAGAGGTTGAGTTAATAACCTTTACTACAGTCATTCAGCAGGGGGAGCTCTAAATCTTTTGGCTTCACTCCCAGGCGGCTGTTGCTCCGTCTATTTTCATATACAGTCAGTGGTTTTAAAGGGGACATATTATGAAAAATCCACTTTTACAGGGTTTTTGAACATTTATTTGGGTAACCTGAGTGTCTATTGTCCCACAAAATTTGAAATAAATCCATCCAGTCCTTTGTTTGTGGTCTGCATAAGTCTTACAACACAGAAAAAATAGCTTAGTTTCAAATTTTCTCAGTTTGTGACATCACAAGTTGGATTCTGGCAAGAAAATACCCTCCGTAGGTAATGTGTTGAACACATTTCCATCCTCATAAGACATTTGAAATGCAGTAGTATTTAAAATTACACATTATTCTGCAGCCTTGGAAGAGTGTACAACTGGCTGTAGTGTGTACTTACAGGAAGGTGCACAAATGCATATCTGTTATGTTCCCCGAGATGGCTGGGGGATGAGGGGAGTAATAATAAATTAAAACCCAGGGAAAAGAAATAAGGAGTAAGTATAAGCAAAGTTTAAAAGGATTTATTTACAAACTAATGAAAAATATGCAGCACAAAACAAAATTCTTCTAAAAAACACAAAACAACGCTCAAGTCAAACAAAGCGGAGGCACATTAATATACAAAAAGCTACATAGCTCCACAAGAGGTTAAAACTCCACGGGGAACCTTTAATTATATTCCCCACAGTTTATATTCTGTGCTAAATATGTGTAACTGGAAAAAAAGGAATACTCCAGATTCTTTCTTCAACTTCAACAATCCCGCCAGCACCAGAAACTTGTAGTAGAAAACACTTTCTTTCAGTCCCTGCTAATACTAGGTGGTGATGTTCCAAGGTGGCTAATTCCCGATTCAGTTTAACAGACATTTGAATTCAGACCAAGCAACTAGTGCAGCACAATTTATTTAAAATTGTCGGTAGGTAAACGATGTAATTTGGTTTGCAGAATTGGGCTAACATTAGCAGTGCTAGCTCCGCAAGCCTTCGGTCCTCCCTGCAGGTTATCATCCTCATACCTGTGCTAAATGTGGTTACACATTGCTCCAATAGATATGCCAGTAAAAACCTGACAAAGCTTATACAACTTTATCAACACTTCCTAAATAACAAAATACTGCCAAAGCGTGCTTCTCCTACAAGATGTTCCCGCTCACTGTGCTTGTTTACATCCAGGTAGTAGAGCAGGAAGAGCAGGTCCCTTAACTAGAGCTACAGCCAGTCTATGACTACAGCCCCGGCTAGTGGCAGGCGGCTGCATTGCAGTTTGAGCTTAGCATTTGACCAGCATTGAGATCCAAAATATGAATACTTCATTTAACCAGCTAGTAATTCTGGTGCCATCTAGTGAGGGTTATAATGTTTAACATTTCAGACCACTAAATGCGCACATCCCTAGTATGTAGTAGCGTTTGTTGAGTGTGTAGCACATCAGTCATGGTTTTTCTTCAACAGCTGGGTTCCCAGGGTCTGTAGTGTAGTTGGTATAACCCCTTAAGCACAACTGTAAATACAGTTTGAAGTTGTATTGAATTACAGCTAAAGCTTCAACATATGTATCATGGATAAATATGGATGAAAGGGCTGCATTTATTTGGCATGGTGCTTATGATTATCTTAATGTGACCTTAGTCCGAGAAGTAGCAGTCATCTTATCTTTTCGCCGCAGCACAGCATGGGTGCAAAGCTTCAAATGTCACATGATTTTGCAAAACATTCTTATCAACCCCTATTAAGAACCTCGCACACGTTCTCTTCACTCTGCAGAGGAATCAACATAATAGGGCTTGTTAAAATGCAAGATGTTTGCTATCCTGCATCCATCTTCTTCACTTACCCATCGTGCCCTTTGTAGTTTCTAAGAATTCACCCCACACTTGACCCAAACCAAGCTTTAATTACCAGTTGAGGGCACATTGTTGTGTCTTATCTCGCTCCTGCATGAGGACCCGTCAGACGGTCGTGACATTTTTGGTAAGGTCATTCCTCATCGTGCGAAAAGAAATGAGAGTGACATCCCGTGAAAGGCCACGCTACAACACGAAACCTACAGCTGACACTTTCACAAAAGTCATTCTTTTTCCTAATTACATGGTGCCTTTTTGTTTCTTTTGTGTGACGTCTGCTGCCCTCATGGAGGGCCTGGTGATCTTATGCAGATCACATGGAGGCGTCACGTCTCTGTGTGCTTGACCTAGACTCCTGCTGTCGATACGTGTCTGAGTAAGAAAGCAGAACGCACATGCCTGTCTGTCATGAACGTGCCCTGCACTTCACACATCTTGGCACTTAAATGTGCATTTACGTCAAAATGATGCGTGAGGGCAGGCTGAATACTCGCTGACAGGCAGATTAGATTAAGTGTGCGTCTGTGTTTTGTGGGCAGCCTGTGTGGAGATATTTATTTTCATATGTGTGTGTCAGGAGGGTGAAGGAGATTCATGTGTCTAGTGGGAGCATGGTTATGGTTATAAAGTGGAGGTTGTTATGTAGGAGAGAGCGGTTCACATGGAGATCGTGAATGTGTAACAATGAGTAATCGTGCAAGCAGCAGGTGCAGCAAAATATCCTCACTCTCATCCGCCCCTGGTCTTCTGCTGCAGTCATCCGTTTCCAGTCTAAGAGCCGTCCTTACCCAGCTTCCTCATTTACCCACGGCTTCAAATTCACCCCGTTGGCCTGGAATTGTTTTTAAATTACTCTCATGTCCCTGTTGGCAAACACATCACACCAGCCTTTTCTGTGAATATAGATTACGAACTGAAGAAGGCGAACAATTGACACGCTGCAGAATCAGGTGTGTGTGCGTGCAGTAAAAGCTCCTGTCAAGGCTGGAGCCTAAAAATGCCTCCGACATAAGAGACAGTTTTTTTGTCTCTTTTTCTGTTTACTCAAAACATCCAACCACTTTTGTTTCTTACAGGCATCTTTTGGGTTGTTCATGTGTAACGGCAAGTGCCGTTTTTTCTTAGTAATAGTGTTAAAAACCATATTGTCATGGTAACACCTTTTAGCAAAGTTGAAAGATTTTCAACTTGAGCACAGAGCTCAGAAGAAAAGACGCTGAGCATGGGCTTTTTCTCCAGGCGGCCGCTTTCTGCTGCGAACGCTCCCTACTCATTGAAAACAATTGAAAAAAGACGCTGGCGCTCAGAAAAAAACACTAGGTGGACCCGGGGCCTTAGTCTTAATGCTTCTGTACCTTTTGGTTATTAAAATATCAGAGGTTGTATTCTTTTAAACCATCCAAAAAGTACTGAAGTGTCAAAGATGTTGACAACCTGCTTACATCTTACATGTCTTTAGCTGTAAACTCTGAGGAACACTCCCAACCTCCTTTTCCACCTTTAAGTATCTGATATCTTTTCAGGAAACCTTTCTTTTACTTCCAAGAAAAAGGTACAGGACCTTGTTGCTGGACCTGATTCTTATCAGGCCCTTTAGTTTCTGTCTTTCCCTCCCGCATTTACCAGTGTTTGTTTTCAGCAGCGTGAACAGAGGGTGTAAGTCAACGGGCGGGGAACAATGAGAACATTGTGAGGTAGTGGTAGTTACTGTTGCTCCTTGACCACCTCTTGTTTGCTTGCTTGGTTCACTAAATGGCAAGGATTGCTAATAAATTTTGAGGCCTTGTTACAGGACGTAGAGTTTAAGACAGAGAACTGAGGTGTTATTGGACTGGCATGCATCCACATCTCCACTTATTGGGTGGGTTGTTGTTTTACCTTTGCCCTGGAAGTTTGACTCATACTTCTCTTAGGGAGGGGGCGCCCTGCAAAGCATGCCAAGCATGTGTTTCCAGCTCAGAGAATTAGTCGATTTAATTTAAGTTTGTGGCCTTGAAAACGCCATTCATCTTCCTCCTGTATAGATTTTTTTCTGACTTGACTGCGTGCCGCCCTCCCACCACTGTACAGCTTTTTTCTTCTCATTTTTCTCCATAACACAATGCTGGTGGCAGCCCGGCATGGTGTTATACAGACTGCAATTGGATGAAGTGCAAGACTCTAAGACGGACATGAGCAGGGTGAAAGGATCGGGAGCCCCATGCCAGCCAATCTCCCCCATAATGGAATGTGGCCGCCTAACAACATTCATAAATATTCAGATGAGGCGAAATGAGGCTGCCCAAGAGATTGTGTGGTGCAAGCTGTCAGCATGAAGAAACAACAACAACAGCAATTCTGTGCTGGTGTGCTGTAGGGAAGAGGCGAGGATCTCAATCTGCCTTGTAGAGAGAGGCAGGAATGCGTGGGCGGTATTGTTCTTCTTTGTTAAGGTTTTGTTTGATTTTAAATATGAACATGGTTTTCTGAATGGGTAAAACAAACATCCTGCAGGCTCCAAGAAGCGACGCACACAGGCTGATTGAGGCCTCACTTCACCTCAGTAATTAGCATACGCTGCAGTTTCTCCTCAAAGTACGTCTTAGCTCTAATTAGCATGGTAGTGGCTAGGCACAATCTGCTTTCAAAACCTTTTCCCTTTGGATCATGAATAAACACAGGAATACCATGACTAAAAACAAATCCTCTTTGCAGCTGGAAAACAGTGATTTTAATAGAACGAGTCACACAGGCTTAATATTTGTGCTAATATCTGCAGGCTCAACCCCATTTCAACGAGTCGAATCTGGTTCTGTTGAGCAAACACCATCCTTATCCAATATTATTACAGCAATATCAGCACACTTAGCTCTGGTATTAAACTTCTCCTGTGTTGATCCTACTTAAATATGGGGGATATTTGAGTACAAGAGCTGAGGTTGAAATAAAAATGAAATAAAATGGAAGATTAGATCTTTGCAGAGTTGAAATGAAATAAATTGAATTCAATTTTCTGAAAGGCTGGGAACTACCACTAACTTCTTCAGCAGAAATATGGTCTGACCTTGTGCACAAATGTTCTATCTGTCAGAGTTTCTTTATCATTGCTTCAGACATATACAGTAGATCTAAACGTTACATTGAGAAAGCAGGGTTTGTCATTGGACTGTGCAGCACCTCTTTGTAATCTCTTGCTCATGAGTGCCGAGGAAAATCGGTGTCTCGGGCACAGCTGTTACATTCAGACCATCATGCAAAAGCAAGAGCTAAACATGTCTGACAATATGAACTTTGCCACCGATTGTCCATGTCTCATTGTTAATAAAACAACTTTTCATTGTGCTCTGTGGATAGATGGAAATCATGTTGCTAAGCTCATCATTATGGGCATTTGGAAACAGGCTCATTACAGAGTAATAGGCCTGATTGTTAACTCTAATAGGGTGACTGATAACAGGGGATTATGTTTTTCACATCATCACCACAAATTAGAGTTAGTGGTCCAATACTGTTTTTATTCGATCAGACAAAGTTTGGTTGTGCTATAGCAGCAAAGCTCCATGGATGACAAAGTCTGTCAGATGGTCCACCGATTTTAATTCTGCAGCTGTCTAATGTTTTTTATACAACTATCCATGCTGCTGTCACAGTGAGCAACGGACACGGAGTTACCACCGCAGTTATGGCGTCCACTGCAAGACACCAGCGCCCACAAAACGGCCGTCAGATTAGTCTATAAATGCAGCTCCACAGAGCTGCTAGCACGTCTCTGGACTCATTGAAGTCCTAATATATTTAAAATCATTTGTTCAGGTCCAATTTCAGAGAGAGGTTATGTTTGTTCATCTCCTTCCTTGCACACAGTGGTGTAGTGGTGCCTAAAGAAGTGGGTATACGCTTAACCCCCCCCCCTCCCCCTTTTATTATGTAGCCTGTCCAGTAGAGGAATGGCCTCTTGTTATTTAGTGACATGTACAGTAGGACTCCTTTTGAATATTTAGTTAGTTAGTGTACTGTATGAGCCAAATACAGACAGAGTAGGAGAAGTAATCCGTTCACCGTCCTAGGAAAAGAAAAATTGCAGCATACTACAAATATTGTCAATCAATCATTGGTGTGAATCAGAGGGGATTTAGAAGTGACTGAAATATAAGTGTATACTCTGTTTACCTGCGTATACCTGCACTACACCACTGCTGGCACATAAATAAGAAGTTAAATAAAGCTACACATTTGCCTCAATCTCTTGCAGGCCCCACTCAGACTCAGCACTTTGAGACCCATTGATTTGAAACAAAGGTTGATGGATCATGCTTTACCCTGAGATTGAATGTTAATGCACAATCTTTTTGATGTGCATTAATGCCACTGTGACTGAAAGCTGTTTCATGGAAGATTTATCTGACTCCTTGAGACTAATGTAACATTTGAGACAGCCTTGTGTTACAAATCAAGTAAATTGTGGTAAAGCTGTTCTATGTAAAATGTGCTCTTGTCTCTATTTGCATCTGTTGACTTTGGTGATGCTGCAGCTTCAAAAATGCATCTTTAGTTATCATTTGAAATCAGAACTGGAGTGCGAGAAATTTCGATGTTCTGATCAGAGGAAGTGCCGTTGCTTAACTAGTGGCTAAGAATTGTGGTCTGGAACGCTGAACCACGGGGCGAGGCTTCATCACCACATTTCAGAAATGTATGTGCGCTTGTGGTGTTTGTCTATGAGTGCATGTTTATGAATGTGTGCTTGTGGTTATTAGAACTGAGGAGGGGGGGGGATACTTTGGATGATATTTTTTGCAGACCGCTGTGGTGTGGCTGTCCCTCTGAACCCTACTTTTGATTATATGTTTTCCGTCAAACAGCTTCAACATCTCTGGGCATCGAATATCCCAAATTCCTTCCACGGCAAACCCTTGCTTAATCTCTGAGTGAGCAACTATTTCATGAAGCAGCTCCAAAAAATTCATAATGAAAGGAAAAATCCAACTGGCAAGATAAAACAACAAAGAAGACCCTCATTGCATATTCTTATTTGGCAGAAATTCCCCCCACTGTGTAACAAGCGTTGTTTTTGTGCTCGCACCCAGATAAAGCGGATCAGCTGGCACAGAAGAGGCGTCCATGTCCAATCTAAGTTGTGCCCTCCCCAACAGCGTTTTGGTTATTAACTCTGGCTGCTGTAGGGAAAGCAAACGAAAGAGGAGGAGGATATGAAAGGGAGACAAGATGCTGCCAAGTGAGCCAACGTGCCACTTTCTCAAGGACGGCGACTCCTTTGACTGAGGACACCGTCGGTCAGACTGTAGTGTGTTTGTGTGTGCAGAGGGGCAGAAGGCGCTGGAGCCTTTGGGTCCCTCCTCAGCCTGTTTATTTTTAGGTCCTAGCCACTAAAACTAAGCAAATCCTAAGGATAAACCATCAAGGGGCCTCAATTAAGAGGAAGGGAGGGGAAAGGCAGCTCTTTGGCTGGACTGTAAAGTGGTTTCCATTCCATAATGATGGGTCAGTATTCACTCATTAGCTAATGATCGCTATCATACTGGGAATTAAAAACCCCTGAAAATTTGAGCAGGCAGGCGTACTTTTGACCCTTGTAGCTGTTGTTATGGAAACATATTTCTCCAAATTGTATTCATATCTCCCTATTCATAATGTTGTCTCATTCATTTTAAACAGCAGAATGTAAATGCGATCAGTGGCTGTGATGTGATGACTCACTTGATGAACTCTGAGTCGCTCCACTGATCGGATTAACAACTCAACAGAGACTCCAAACAAAAAAAGCTTGGATAGGTTCCACTGCCTCAAATATAGAGGAAGCAATTCTTTCTCCACGCTTCTCGAGATGTTATTCTGCTGCGTTGTAGCGTTTTAAGATACCAGAAATTACCACTTTTGCATTGCAGATAAAGCCTTTGATTGATTTATTTGGAGAGTAGGCAAGAGGGAAAAAACTATTTCAATGCAATGGACAGGAACAAGATAAGTAGGGAATGAAAAAGCTGGTGACATAGAGAAGGGTGGAAAGGGAAAAAGGCACATCATCGAGGTGGTGAGAGCTCTCAGTGCTGCCACAGTGCGAGCTGAATGACAGCATATCAGATAGCAGCCAAATTGTGGCGCCCTTGCCGAACTCCTCTGCCAGCGCTGTCACAGCCATGACTGGAGAGCAAAAGACACAGTGAATGAGGCCTGAAATTCAGTAAAAATAACAGTAAACACTACTCGCTACTGTTGTAGCAGAGGGGTGGGATGCTTATTGATATAATCATACATATAGATAAAATGAATTCTTATATTGTCAAATGTATTGCAATAACTGGCATTGGCCATCAAGGGGAGCACTTTTTAAACTCTTGGCAACATGGCCAATTGAGATATTATATTTGGATTTATTTCCATTTTAGGATTCAAGAACTTCAAAGATAGTTTTGGATGATGTCATTATTTTGGGCAGTGATTGGTTCGTGCCTCCCTCTGACCTTGGCTCTCAACCTGATATTTTCCTCTTGCACTTTCACTTTGCATGTAACTTTGCTAATTCAGTATCTATATATCCTATCCGTCCAATCTTTATCTACCAAAGCTGCATGATACACTATTGACAGGGCCGAGAAAACAGTCTAATGGTGTGTATATTCTAAAAAGGTCTTCTTAATTAAATGGCGTCTTGACACTAATTAGATCTAGCTGTTGATAGTACAGCCTGCCTAAATTGTTTCACAATGCTTTCCATTTAATTAAACAAATGGGCTGATAAATAAAGAGCAACTTTCTGTCAGTGGTTCTGCATTTAACTAATGCTCAAAACAGCTCCTCTTGACTCTCCGTGTTGTTAGCTAATGGCAGGCTTAACAGGCACTTGAGTCTTTGAGGGCGCTGCTTGAACAAAGCTTCAACACATTTACAGCACTACAGTTTGTCTTTTATTTGACCCACTTGCAAAGTGAAAAACAATTTTCAATGAACCACTGTGTCTGGATGTTTAAATAGCTTTTCTTTTAGCCTTGCTAATGTCATGGCACTTTAAAAAGAAATGCATTGCAGTCAGTTTATCCCGTCGTTAACCACTTTGGTCCAGTGTTCAATAATTTAACAACAATTAAATGAATTGCTTAAAAGCATGTACACATTCATGGTTCCCAGATGTTGTACCCTATAATGACTTTGGTGAAACCAGACTTTTCCTCAAGCCTTTAGCCACAATGAGGTTCACATTTGTTGTGAAATATCACAACAGCAATTTAACGATTACAATAAAAGTTGGTATATGCACATTCATGTTGCCTTCCAGATTATTAACCGTAAACAACGCTATCATTAGGCCAACATTGGTATTCATCCAATACTTTGATCTGAAACCTAATACCTCCAAAATCACTGGACTACCATTTACCGTTACCTTTCCTTCTACCTGTACTTTGTGTTATGGACTATTAAGCAGATGTTGGCATGTTAGGGTGTTAAACTAAGTTTCTACATGTAATCTTTTAACTGCTAAACATCAGATTGTTAGTAATGGGTTTGAAAGCGTGTTGCAATGCTAGCTTTAGGAATTAGGCTAAAGTGCTCCTATGCTTACAGTAAGAACAGCTTAGCTAGCATGATGCTAGACACTTAAACCCACTACCACTGGAATTAATAGGGATGCATTGATTTAGTTACCTGTGACATCTATGTTTTAAGTGATGCATTCACAGAGGTAGAAAGTCTGAATTCAATGACAATATTTCAAAGTCATGATTTTGAGCCACGTTTCCACCAAGCGGCTCTGTTCAGTACGGTACACATTTATTGGCGTTTCCACTGTTAAAAGTTGGGAATGGTACCAAAATAACTGTTCCTACCGTCCTCTTTCTTTGGTACCCTTCTGTTGTGCCAAGCATACCAATCCGACCCTAAAGGGCAAAGCTAGACACACTGCAGAGCATTGATTGATCGAAAAAATCTTCCCTTTCCGTGCGACAGCGGTAATAAAGGACAAACACGAAACGCACCATGTTTAAATATCCTGTGGATTTGGAGAGAGTCATTTCAAAACTGTTTTCGTCACGTTCTTCTTCTTTGTTGAAATTATTGGCGGTCTACACTTTGTCACGCCCCTGTGATTTGGTGATGTGTAAGGGTACGGTTGGCTTTGGAAACGCAAGCAAGATCAGGGTTTACTGTACCAAACCGTACCAAACTGGACCGCTTGGTGGAAACGGGGCTTTAGTTTAATATTTGCTTGCTAATCTTGGTGTAAGTGACTTGTTTAGAGTTTAAGACATGGCAGGGTCTTTGGATCAAGATCTCAACTGACCTCAAATACTCTCAAATACTAGTGGTCCCAAGGTAGAACTAGTCCCGTGAGAATAGGGCACATATACTGTATTACAACCTAAGCATTGCTGAAAATAGAGCGATGGCTGTGAGTGGAGCATCCACCTGTAGGCTCCGACTTGGGGGTTTAAGATATGATCTCATCACTCTTCAAATTTCTGCATGTAAAATAAATGTTAAAGGAGTGATGAGGCTGGAGACTAGACGCCAAACAAAGACAATCATCTGCTGCTGCAATAACCATGTCAAAACAATTCCAAAGGAGAGGCGTCTGACTGAACTTAATTTGAAGTAATGTATGTATACCCAGAATCTGAAACGACTTCAAATCATCTCATTAACAGAAAAGCTCTCTGGCAAAGCCTTGCCCAACACTCAGAATAGTAAAATCTTTCTTTGTATCTCTGCTTTCTCATCGTGTCTCTGTAATTCTTATTTACTTTCCATCCACATCTCTCAGTCCTGTATCGCCTCTTTGTCTGCCTATCCCCATTCTCTCCTCGTTCCCTCCTATACTTCTTACCTCCTCTGAAAAATTCAGCTCATGGCCATCTCTGTGGTACGTTTGGCTCTTGACTTATAGTATATGACCTTTAAAGCATCTGTCTCTGGAGACGCTCCATCTCCAATCCCTCTCCGCTTACACATCCACCTGATAACACTGCTGCTGATTCTGTTTTCAGTTGAGCATGAACATTGCAGCACAGCACCTGGCTGATGCAGTCGAATGGTTTGGATTATAAAAACTCCATGTGTGGGTATGAATGATTCCTTCCTCCAGTCAGTTAAAAAAACCAGAGTAAAATTATCACCAGTCCCTGTTGCATTGAAATGAAGTCATTTGTGCATTTGTTTTTCCTGTAATATAATTAGACACGGCAGCTCTCCATGCAGCCCACTCATTCTGTGGAGCTCCAGAGAAGCAGTATGGGTCCCTCAGGATGCTGCTGGCTTTCACTACACCCAGCTGTAGAGGGATAAAATATGACTGCATCACTAAGGCAGCACCCACAGTCCTGCTCACAGTCTTTCTTCTCTGTGTGTCTTTCATCTGCATGCTGAAGCCTTTCGCAGTCTGCCAGTTTGCACAGATAACCGATTTGCAACAATGGCAAAACGTACACACACAATAATTTAAAACTCAACCTCGGATCCTTCCTCGCAGCAGAGGTGGTGGCATGCAACTCCTCCTCTGTGTGACGGATGGTCTCAGACAGGTGTTGGAAGCGCTTGGGAATGTCGGAACAAATGTCTCACCCACATGGCGAGTGTTGTGAGCTGTTCGTGGAGGATGGGTTGTAAAGACATGGCTTTTCTTCAGTGCAACAAAAGGACTGGCAACTTATTGTACTTTAAAGGCGTAAAACTATGACTAAACAGAAGTGTTCTTCTGCAGTGCTTCATTAGCTATTCTTGGGTTGTCCCTCTCTTATTGACTGAAGTCTGCGTCACCCTCAGTGTGGTATGATTAATGTCGAGAGGTAATGACCGGTATTCATCAGTATCTAGTTTGCATACTGTCAGTATAGATGTGAGATGAGGGCAGCAATAACCCGGCACAAAGGTGATGGAGTCATTAGCCCTCTGGTCTCTTCATAAGTACTGTCATTACTTCACACAAACCATTAGAGCTTGACTGATATACCGTATCAGCCATTGGACCAATATTGGCCTATCACAGATATATACATATGAATGTAGGCTATATGTTTTCAAATATGGAAACTTTTTTATTAGAGAAAAATTGTGCAGAATGCAAAACAATTTTTTTGTCCATTCAGCATTCTGAGCACCTCTGCAAAGTCATATTGGTGCAAAATTGGTGGACAATAAGAACAAAATTGTCAATTTTAATTACCGCTCAAAAAGTTTGCTCTGCAGTTCCTGGCATTAGATGTTAACCCCCTTGACACAGCATGAAATACAATCTGTATTAAATTTGTTTGATTAAAAAAACAAGAACAGTCCAAATAGCAGAAAATCGGTTCGAGTTAGCCTAAATGCAATTGGTTGCACCCTATTTATGTGTGTGATTGCAAAGCTTAACACTCACAGAATACCAGATTACATCCCTCCCACTTCAAAGCACATACTATTCAGTCTTGGGCCAGCACATAGAATCCAAATGGAACCAATTTTAAGTCAAGATTTAACTCTATTGAAAAGTACTGAGTACTGAAAAGTACCACGCCGGTAATATCTGACAGCCCCCCCCTAAAAAAAGGAGTTATTGGTATGAGTCTTAAAAGTCCCATATCAGTCAGACTCTGCACACAATCACACACATACCCCTGCATGCACTCCATATAGGCTGCTGAACATTCCCTATAAGCACTCATGAACCCCTCACAACATGAAAGTGGTGTTAAACATGTGAATATGAACTGTAACACCATGCTGTGTGATTTATAGTAGGATGTGTCTTGTATTAACTCAGCATGCACAGGTATGTGCTCTCTTATCCACAAAGGTCATGTTTCATGAATGAGAATGAGAGTCTTTGCGGGAGCTGTTTTTTTCAGCCCATCAAACTTGGCTTTGTCTTAACATTGATCCAAGTGACAAAAATACAGTAACACAGCTGTGTTTGCACTTCTGAGAAATGAACACTCAGCCTTGCTTGGAGCAATCTGAATCTTTTCCCCCTTTTTTTTTTGGTATGCAGAGGCTGATATTCATTTGCCACTTACATATTTGGAATGTGTGGAGAATTTCTGAATGTGAAGAAGCTGGCCCTTCATGCTGCAGTCCCCCCCACAACCCCCCCATTCGCTCTTGTTCAGACCAGTTTTGGTGTCATGTCAGACCGTAGAGGCACACAGCAGCACATACTTCACTTCCTGGTGTGACAGGTCAAGGATTGCTGCAACAGTGAAATAATGAAATGCGGCCAGCTCACACTGCAGGTGGGAAATATAACAAGGTGCCGGCCGCTGTTACTGAAAAGACATACTGCACAGCAACAACATGTGACAGTACTGTGATTCATTGTCAATGCATGCTAGCTCTACACACACACATACACACACACAAACACACACGCCATGATTATGTGTCACTATATGTGTATCGTGTGTCCCTGCAAGTGTGCTGTTACCCATTGCATTACTTTTTCATTGATGGATTTTGTTCATTTGAGTGGCCTGTGCTTGACAAGACACATGAAAGCAATGACAAACAGGATGGGGGGACAAAACCAATCATACTGTACCGATCCACAGATTGAGGAAAAAAATAAATCCATGACATTCATTTTACTTGACAGAAATGTACCATGAATGATACTCTGGCTTTGTTTCCATGTATTTTATAATCTTGCAAAGACGAAAAGATCCTCATTTAAAGCATCAATTTAACTTTCAGTCAACCAAAACAAAGTACTGTTCCTCAGCTCATTTATTTAACCAGATGATTCCTCGTTTTTACTTAGTGATACAAAACAGTACAGGACAAGGGAGAGATAATACAAGAGCAACACTATGTGGGGATGTGACATTAACACTTAAGACGGCACAAACAAGACAGACAAGGCAGAGCGCAAACAAGCAGGATCTGATGACATATTCAAACATTGTACCTTATATTGCGTGCGTCTCTGTGTGTTGGGGGCAGCAAGAGGGGGGACAGTGGTTTGAAGATAACTGGGAGGTGAAAATGTAAGAAGTAAAATTTAAGAGGAGATTGGGTTAGATAAATTAATAATAGAGACAAAATAAATAGGTAAAGAAAATATCTTCCTCCGCCCCGTCTCCTCACTTTTAGATTCAACTCATCTTCACAGGATTTCGTAATTCTTGTACTACTTTTTGTAATAGTGGGATGCAGGGGTGCCCCCACCACGTAACACATTAACACTGTTTTTAAGGAACACTTTAATATTTGGATGAAAACATTTCTTACATTTGGTTGCAAACCTTTAGCTGAGCACACAATGACATCTGCCAGACGTGTATAATCGTCTTTTCTTTGAGCCTATTTCTGGGCTTTGGTTTGTTCCATATTTCCGACTTCCATTTTTCCTTTGGGAACACTTATTGTTAAATTGTTGAACTATATTTAAATTACAAACTAGTCCTGAAAATGAAATATTAATTATAAAGTCAAATATCGCAGCAACCAGTTGAAGTCCTTTTTCACCTTGCCCCCTCGCTCGCAACTGGAAAATTCAGTTCAACAGGTGGACTAATTCTCTCTGCTGTTCAGGACAATCTATTGTCAGCCCACTTTGCTCTGCATTAATCCATCCTGAGGAAGCACCTGAGCAGTGTTTTTAGAACCCCAGTCTGCAGCATAAAATCAAGGGCGCCGAACGTGGAGTATGGAATCATAAAGTTTTGAAAAACCAAGGTCAAAACACAAATTAATCTAATTCATTGCAGACTGCTATGCTCCTGCTCCTGGCTCTTCCAATGCCAGTGATGTACAGTTTAATAGTACAGTAACTGAAAGGCAATAATACTAATGGCCCATGTTCTTACATTGCAGCTGGAGAGGAACTTACATCTTAGCTTTACCCTCACTGCCTGCCAGCCCCCCCTGCTGTGCAAATACAGGCACAGATGCATGTTTACTTCAGTGATGCAAAGGCCAGATCTGTAGACTATGAGGAATTATGATTTGTTCTTGTTTTTAAATTACATAAGTATAACAGGATATTCCATGTAAACTTCCTCTGGAATCATTTCTCGTTTTATAAACGATTGCTTTAGTCAGAGGCTCCCTGGTGTCCTTTAGAGGACAGGAACGGTTGTCAATGTGACTTCTTTAAAAGTGACTTGTTGTCATTGTAGGAGGATAAAAAATACCAAAACACTCAAACATTTCTCAGCTAAACCTGCAGCAGTCCACTCCTGTGCTGACCTTGTCCTTATTTATGTCTAAGGAGTAAAACAATCTAAATGCGTTGCTTTTGTTTCCCTCTTTCTCTGCTCTCACTTACCCAGAAAATACATTCGCACTTGACAAACCTAAAGAGTTAACCTCTTGTAACACGAGCTGCAAAGTGAGCAACGCTGCCGAGGGAGGTTTTTTTCAACAATACTGAAAGGCTTGAGAGTTTTTAAAGTTTCATTTTAACTCCGCAAATCTCCTTCGAATCCCCACAAGAGCAGCTGTTGAATTTGAAATGAATCACTTCAGCTCTCAAAACACAACAGATCCTCAGCTCAGTAAATCTCCTGAGCCTTGAGTTCTATGACTTTTGCAGTACTTCGCTGTGAAGACGGCGCATGATGTTGCACATTCAAAGCTCATGGGGTTATTTTATCTGTGTAGGGTCACTAATGTTTTGCACAACTTAGGTGCAAAAAAGTTACAGATAGTTGTGCTTACCCTCATGATAAACATAGCTTCAAACTTATATTGCTTTCTGTATTGTCATTTTGCAATGCAGAACTTTTACATTATTAATATTAATCTAATATTTAACAGAATCACTCGGTGTCGTAGGTGCAAAACAACCCAAGCTATCCCAATTCATTTTAGAATTAGACTTGTGCAGTTGTTTTTTTATTACTTTATTAAGCATGGGAAATTTCAGGTTGTCCACGATACGATGTGATACAACATCACGATAAAGTGATTCTGCGCAAATTGATTTATTGTAAGACAATCATTCAATGAGACACCATAACTTAACTGAAGTATACGGATGCTCCTAAAACGTTACGTGTAGGATAAATGTATTTACTCACTGCAACTCAGAGCCACTTTCACCACCCATCCTGCTTCAAATATTTAAATTTCTCCTCACCGCTATCCGTCGTTATCCTGCTGTTAACTAAATCTTTGGCACATTAACTTCCGTACACATTTTCCTCATTCATGTCATAAGCACCAGTAGAAATTTCTGTAGAGTATATCTGTACCTATCCTATTTAAATTTGTGTGCAGTGTTTCTTGATGACCCTGATGAAGGCCACAAGCCGAAACGTGTCGGTCTAATATGTTAATAAAGTTGATCTTCATACAAGTGTTGCTGGAGCTTTTTGACCTCCTCAAGCCTTTCACTCTTCTTGCACCTTGGTGGTTGGTGAGCGTTTCTCCAAACTATTGACATTTGGCACCAACTATTTGTGTCACACGAGTCAGGATGAAGATATATTGCTGTATTGTTATTTTTTTGTCCCACCTCTATTTTTACACTGTTTTCCCCTCCAAAAACTGAAGCCCTAGAATAACTAGTGCTACTCCTTCCAAGCCTCTACTGTGATTTTGTCCCCATATATCTGTAGTCAAGATTTGCATTAATTCACTGACATAAGCCAGAGGCATAACAGGCCCAGATGGCAGTGATTTGGAGAGCTGGACCTTTCAAATGAAGGCTAACGGGATGATCAAAAGTCCTGGATGAGTAAGGAAGAGGGGGAGGAAGTGAAGAAGGCCAGCCTGTATTAATACTGAGAATGAATACTGCTTTGGAGAGCAAGAAGAAAAAGATGAAGGGAGGAGTTGTGGTTGTGTGTCATACTGAGTTCAGGGACAGGTTGTTAAAGTCACAGACAGTAATACCTGTCATTATGTCTCCGAGCCGACGCTGTGATCGCAGGTCCATTGGTGTTTTACTGAAGCTTTTATAGCTTTATTGCAAACTCCCCCTCTTATGTGGAGATAGTGTTGAAACAAGCCACCAAAACAAAATGTAATTAACTAAAGACCTTGAAGGGAGATGCCTCATGGGTTTGTGATGGACACCTTCCACCCTTTTAGCAGTTGTTATGTTTCATCTCATCAATAGGGAATGCAGAAATGCTTAGTGACGCACAAAAACACATCCGTTTTCTTATCTGCATGTCATTAAACCCCAGCAGTGCACAGCTCTTCTCTCTACCCTCCCCCTAAACTTAGCGATGACAACAGTGAGCAAAGCTATTAAACATCCATCCCGAACATCATTCTTTCTTTTCAGCTTTTTAAACCCAAGCACACAATTGCCAGCAGGACAGATGGACCAGTCCTGATAGCATTTCAATCACCACCACTTCAAAAGGCCGGGGCAGTATCTGCACACACAGAGGCTATTGAGCTGAGACGCCTCGGCTCATACGGCCGAGCCACTCTGCAGACAGCTTGTCAATATGCTGAGTCACTGGAAAGAGCACGGATGACAGGCGTTTGAGAGAGCCCATGGCAGAGTAGCCCCAGGAGAGTGGAGGACCAGGTTGTAGAGGCACTCAGTGATAGCTCTCATACAGGAAAGCAGGGCTGGCTCAGAGGAGCAGGGGTGCCCAGGAGCATGAAAGGAATAACAGGTATGGAGCAGTTGTAGTTTTGACTTATCTCGTTTGGCATTGGTTGCATGCATGAAAACAGTCAGTGTGGAGAGTGCAAGAGACAGAACACACTGGCAAATCCTGAAACCCATTGCGTCAATCATCGATTATTTAGCTTTTCTTAATCTTCATATAAATAATTGTTTTACATTAATGCAGAGAACAGCCAAGTCGACAATGTATTCTCTCAAATGCAGCACTCCTCTTACAGTTCAAGCAGCTTGTCAGACTGCCAACCAGCAAGTCAACAATAGATATCTCTCAATAATAATCTAGACATGTGGATCTGGATTGGTTGGGAAGATGACTGTCCATCAGTAAGTTCTGCTCAAGCTTTCTGTCTGTCAAAAGGAAACTTTTCCTTGCCAATTTTACCAAGACAATGCTCATGGTGGATAAAGATGAGTGTCTGTAAATCAAATGACTAAGCGTATGGTCCAGACTTGTGTCTTGAGATAACATTTTGTTGCGTGGGCGTGATATAAATAAAAAACTGAGGATGAAGATGATCGATGTACACTGACTACCTCGGAAGCCCGGAAATATCTGCTGCTGCCTCCCGGGATCTGGTCATTGACAGGCTATGATCAACTGGTTCCAAGATTAGTCTCTGCAGAACTGTTTGTAATGACAGATCATACCAGTGGGACCTGTAGTGAATGGATTAATTTCCAATTTCCATTTATAAAAAGACATCTTCATACCATGATACATGCTAATGTTACCTTTAGCTTGTTGTTATGGATTACATTTCGTTCCTGTGTCTTTTGTGAACATTTGACAGCCTTGTATAGATATTGGTGATGATCATGAACACATTCTGCATACATTCATGAATGGATTGAAGACATGGGCCTTGGGTGGAAGCATGTAAAACGCATCTAGTAGTTACGCTGAGTTCTTTCATATGGAGTTTCTGGCTGGGAAGCCCAACAGGTCCGGCACTACGCTTATTCGGTAATCCGTGCACACATCACAATTTACTAAAGAGGCGAACGGGTCTTAATTTAAAGAGATCAAAGGCTCACTGATACACTTAACTCAGCTGGCACCCTAGGGAACCAGCTTTGCCTAAGATTTACTTTAGCCTCCAATTAGTAAGGCTCGTTCATGTGATCTAAGCAGGATGCGTGCTTTGACTGATCTATCACGAACTGAGTTTTGAGTTTGAAGGGGTAACACATGTCTTCATGTAAACGCCTTCATCCAGGCTGTTGAGTTTAATCAGATCCTAAGCAGTTGCCATCAGCCATTGCTGTCACCGTACCTCCTCCCTCTTTGCAGTCAAAACAAGTTCATCATGGGTTTGGACCCCACAGAGGCAAACACTCCCCCACACCTTGTGATCAGAAAAATCTGTCAGCGTTTTCTCTTAACTCCCTCTCCCCGGTGTCCACTGTGGGGCTCAAGCTTCTATTTATTCCTGGTGGTTCATTTGAGCTTAATCACATCGCACCAACCAGCAGCCACCTGGGAACGGGCAGAATTAATGAGTGTGAGGGACGGCTGGCAGATGGATGGGGGACCGAGGGCCCCTTTAGGAGTGTGCGTAGAATACCTGCTGGTTAGGGGGGGGAACAAATCCTCTCCCAGCCGACTCTGTCTCACTGAGAGTAATGACGAGGAGAGGATGTCTGCAGGCTGACAGATTGTTCCGAGCTGTCCACACCTCAGAGAAAGTCTGCAGAAACCCTTTGGACTCAGAGAAAGCAGGCATCTAATATCTATCTCGCCAGTGGGACCTTAGAAAAAGCACACACCATAATGAAACATGGAGGATATAAGGATTAAGACCTATCTGATACAGACAGAAGTCTCCACCTAGGGGCTGGACAAATCAGAGGTGGTCACTTACTTGAATTAAGGTTGTGTGGATATTCTCAAGTACGACACAAAGAACACTGGTCTCATGTCTCTGTTACAGAGCAAGGGACTAAAATGATTAAACCTACGAGCACTCATCTGAGCACCTAGCAGCTCAGATGACACAAGTTTTTTTCCTCTTATTTCACGATCAAAAACTGCCCTAATATAATATCATTTGGGTGATTACTGTGATAACTTTTTCAAACTTGACTTTCTGATGAGCATGCAGTTTATGGCTAAATCTTCGGACTCCCAAGGGAACAATCAATTGGTCCAAAAAATAAACTATAGCTCCCACGAGGACTGGTTGTCTGTTAGAGAATCAGGGTACCAGTACTGTGTATGCTGTTGCCATGGAAATGGTTACTGCCCCTGAAGAAGCGCACTTAACTAACTTGTGTTGGCTCTCGTTGAACATAATGCAATAAATGAAGAGAATTGATTGGATTGTGGGATACGTAGTTCCTTCACTCCCCCGTTAAAAAAAAGTACAGTCTTGTTCCTTTGACTTCTCTCCATTATCCAATCGTTGTTTTGCACTGACTCAAATGTTTTATAGTCACAAACATTCAGGTAGCTGGTTGGCTTCAATCCCAGTCTCCTGCAGTCCATATTTCTAGCCCAAAAGTGCTCCAGATGGCTTAGCCATTGGTGTTTTAATGGGCGAAGACGCATCGCAGAGGGGATTGCATGCCAGCTTCTTGCATCGCAGTCTTCCAGCAGTGTCTGTGAAAGGCTGCAATAGTGTTAGGAGGTAAATGTTATCAGGCTGGAAAAGCCACTTTATGAACGGTATGGTGACCGTTTACATCACTGACTGTTTGGCTTGTAGTGGTCCATTAACACGTTCCTTTAAATCAAACTATTGCAGTGATTGGCAACAAGCAAAACCAAGCAAATAGTACTTGTTTCTAAGTTTGAGTCCAAAAAGAGGGAATGCTACTATTGTTTAACTGGAGCACTTGGCATGGGTTTATTTCAGGCGATACCGTAAAGTTATTGAGTCAGCCCTATTCCAGCCTCTCTATTTTAATTGTCTGTGTATTTTTAAAAGTGGGAAACATCGCCACAAAAGGCAGGCAGACTAGTTTGAGGGTACCTGCAGGCCTTAAAATGTGCAGCAGCTCTGCAGGAATATGTTATTTGAATATAGCATTAAGAATCATAGGGAATAGGCCAAACATGTATTGTGTTTTTTCTGAAAAGTATGGAAGATTCAGTTTTCATAGCCTCAACTGAAGAGTTTCAAGGTGACTGTATCCTGAGATTATTTGGATGCAAAAGACTTTCTAAGGCACATTTATTACTGTATCTGTACACTCTAATATATGTCCACGTGAAGGCAGCCTGCCAGTTTAAAGTAATGAATATAAATGGAGCTTGTTTACTGTGGTAATATGATTCATACGCAGTCGAGAGTTGGCTTCATGGTTTGTGCACACGTGACAGAACTGAGCAGATCCCACTCCATGTAGATTCATGCTCGGGAGATGTAAGAGGCCTTTAGTATTGCTCTGTTGTACTCTGCTGGCTCTGTTTTAGATAACTTGATTATGAGTTTCCCCTCTTTCACTTATGTTTCTATGACGGGGGAGCCAAAGTAAATGTAACCATGAGAAGCTCTCTGAATGTGAAAAGTTGTTTTTGTCACTTAACCATGGACTACAATGGTTTTCTCACTTCTAACATCATCGGAAAAAACAACTAACTTGATAGATGCAATATGAAACAAATATTAAACTATATTAGATGATTCATTGTGCTCTTTTTCTCTCTTTTTTCCATGTTTCTCATCCATCAATTGACCATATCAGGTAAGAAAAGTTTCTTCCTTCTGACAATATGTCAGTTTGTTTATCGTGTGTATGCTGTGGACTTGTGGTTTGCATGATTAATTCGCTCAGTGAGAACGACAAAATAACTTTTAGTGCTTTTTTGCATTTATATAACATCCTTGACCAAAACCATGACCCAAAGTTGAACTGAATTCCAACTGTAATAAAGTGTTGCAAAGCTTTGACTGCTCTTTCTCTATTATTTCACTGCTGTTTTTCTTCTCAGACCACGGCTTCTTATAAGCCAGTAAATGTTTTTTTTGTATGTATTTAGTGAACCCCAGGGTCATACTAAAATTGGTCTAACTATTGGCAGCGTGTCACAGTCCGGCTTTTTCGCTGTGATTTAAAACCATAGACTCTCTAAAACATGGACTTGGTTACTTTACCTATTGGTTTCTGAAGAGGCAATGTGCAGTCGCCATCTTGGAATTGTATCGCAAACTAACTCACTTTTGATCAATCCTGTAGAAGGCAAAGAGGAAGAGCTGAGGTGGGCCTTAAGCCACTTTTCAAACAGTTACAATGCGCTCGCAACGCCTCCTAAGTGTCGGCCTCACACTATCAAAACGGGTGAGTTATGAAAAAGTTAACCTCCCCTTCAGTGTAGAGGCTAAGTCACACTTTAAGCCACTGAGGCGCTGCACCTGGATTTACTAATTAACGTGCTAACCTTACCTTGTTTGGCTCCATTTGGCTCCACATGTCCATATTTCCATACCAAAAAACACCCGCTTGTAACTCTTGCATGCATCTGCTTAGCGGTCAAAAAAAACAGTTTTCCCTTCAGGTTGGAACACCTGACCAGTAACAAAGGATCCTACCTTATATAGATAACTGTCAATCATCCTGTGAGATCCTTTACACAAACCTCACACATTATTTTTATAATCTGATCCTACATACAGTGTGTAAAAATAAAGACACTAGTTTGGGATAACAAAACTATGTTTTAACCAAGCTGTTAATATGTTTATTTCTGCAGCCAAAATGGGCATTTTAATATGGGGCCTAATGGGGATTCCCTGGCTTTTGCAGCCAGCCTCAAGTGGACACTAGATGAACTGCAGCTTTTCACTTCTGCATTTGATTCATTTTTTTAACCCCAGAGGAGGCTGCTTGGTAAATACCCAAATAGTCTCCCTGCATGAGCAGCATCCGCCCATTGTGAAAGAAACTGTTGTGATGTGATCTCTGCTTCTTCGTGACCTGTCCACAACCAATCACATACGGAGTTTGACAGAAGACCAACCCCTGAGAACTAATGATACCTTATAGCCTGGGAAACAAGGCCTTCTGCAGCTGTTCTGGTCCAGAGAGCTAATACTACACTGTGGAGTAGCGAGTTGCCAGCTTTCAAGGACAGTCAGAAGTTAACTCGTCCTCTCTCTGCATGCAGGCAGGAAGGCTGTCTGATTGGACTCAAGTGCACAAACTGCAGCCTCTCCACTGGCTGCTCCAGCATCAATCATTCTGCCGTATATGTCCAGGGAAATTAGGCCATATGGTTATATATTATGTAAGCCCTTGGTTACTATGGCAGGAGTTGTATTTATGATAATGGCTTGTCCTTGTGGTTTCTTTGTCAGAGGGAAGGTTTTGCTGGTGGCTGAAATGAGCAGGTTGCAGCATCACTTTGTCAGCTGTTTCTTTGGCAGCATTAAGAGGAAATGTAATCCTCTGAAGGCTTTTATATTCTCCCAAAGAAGTGCTGTTCTCACATTCTGAAAGTGTCAAAAACATCCTCATTCTGGGTGTACCTTGCAATGTACTTTTCACAGACACACCTGCTTTTCTTCAGGTGTGGCCAGGTGGGAAAATCGGCAGAGCTCATACCGAGCTGCAAATTCTTTCCCCCAGTTTCCCATCCTTTCAATTTCCTCCTCTCTCTATGTTCACTCCTGAACTGCATCAGTGGGCGATTTCCACAGCAGACGTTTGGACATGTCACAGTTGGAAAAGCAAAGCAGGTGTAAATAATAAAATCAATAAATGCCTGATTTCCATTTAGCTGCCTGGGTGTCAGTGTCTTGGTATTGTGCATGCTGGCTCACTGTCACACTGTCAGAGCTTACTGGGAGCCATTGTCCATGTTGTTAGTGCTTTCCCCACTATGACAGGTCCAAATGTGTGCTGCGGAGAAGCACTTGCTGCCTCTGGGTTCTGCTGGATGGAAGGGTAGAAACTGTGGAAACTTGGGCTGAAATTGGCATCCAGCTCTGAAAACCAAAAGATGTTCCCCTCTACAGTCGCTCTCCACAAGACATTTTATAGTCTGTATTAAAAATCTTGGTATGTTCTGCCGCCTTGCTATGATATTTAGCTTATTCATTTAACTTCAAGGTTAGGTAACCCTTCAAGTTAAATCAGGAATCTTGAGTTTGAGACAACCCAATGTCTGACTTTGTTTCTTTTAAGTGACTATAAGTGCAAGTTGAGAGTAGTTCAGAATCAGAATCGGGTTTATTGCCAAGTACATTTACACATACAAGGAATTTGTTAGTTGAGGTATTTCAGGCATGTTAGAAACTTTGTAGCTTTTCAAGCTTTTACATTTTCAGAAATAATGATGTGGCTGTGTAGAATTACCCTTATCTTGATACTGACGTTGAGTCCGATGTTGGGAAATAAGAGGTGAAACTAAAACCCCTTTAAAACTCCTGTGAGGAGTTTTTATCTGGTTATGTATTCAATTGAAACTCACACTGGTGCATATATCAAACCACACCTTCAGAAAGAAGATCAATCATTCCTGTGGATGTCTTTTGTATTGCTACCTTCAGGTTGGTGTCAGACAAGGACATTATTAGGACCTGGATTGGAAGAGCCTCATTTACATTTTTGGGGGTAAAAGATTCACATTGTGTGAGATGTTTGACTGCTTGAAGACAGCATGAGGAGTTTTTCATCAGAAAACAATTCTTTATACCTGCGGGGCAAGAACAGCTAAGAGATGAGATGTCCCGTTTTGTCCACACGAGGTGCCAAAATCAAGTGAAAATGAAAGTTCCTCACTGTAACTTTAGAGACCAAACTGTCCAGTCTTAGTTATTTAAGTTTGTTAATTGCAATGTGCACATTAATGTGAAGTACAAGGACATGGGTTGGCAGTAGCTGAGTCTGTAGGGACTTGGGTTGGGAACTAGAGGGTCACCGGTTTAAGCCCTGGTGCGGACCGAGTCTGGAAGTCTGGTTCACTTCCTGACCACTGCCGAGATGCCCTTGAGCAAGGCACCGGACCCCCCCCTACCAGCTCATGAGTGCTCGCCGTGGGCAGCCCCCTCACTCTGACATCCCTCATTAGTACATGTCCATAGGACCCTCGATGATGTGTGCTGCTCTTTTTAATTTTCTAATCTTTATCACATTATGAACTGAGCTGTGACCAACTCACCTAAGTTAAACAGATTCAGATCTTCAGTTTCACAGTTTGAAACACTTCCAGTCACACAGCAGCAGCAGCAGCAGCACTATATATATTCCCAACAGGATGAAGAACTGCGTGTGACACTGCTGTAACTCCACTGCTTCAGTCACCGGGACTGAAATCCCCAGAAAGCATCAGGATGATTGATGCTTCTCTCTGCTGATTGCCTTACTCCTTTTTTTCTCTCCCCCCCCAAACAAGCCTTAGTCCTGAATGCTGCCTGGTAATGAAAAGACGACTCATAGAAACCCCTCTGACTTCTGTCTGACGTCATATATCTGAACTACTTCAAGGCTTTTTCAGTTTTTGGCGATTGATTGAAGACTACCTTTATTCAATTATGTAACAGTCGGCTTTGACGTCCGTATTCTAACTTTCTCTCTTTTCTTTTGTTTGACTCTGTCTACGTCTGTCTTTTTTCCGTCAGACAGCTTCCCGGCATAGTGAACGACTTACTCTGTGTGCAGTGCATCTAAAATGTATACAGAGAATGAAGGTGGATAGCATGCCAAGTGGTGTAACACCATGTGCAATGCCTGAGGAGTCTTGATTGAATGTGTATTGTTGGCAAGCTGGATTTGACACGGTGATATCATAGCACAGAAGATTCAAATCTACGATTCTCTGCCTCTCACATCCCTGCATGTGCCTGTTTTCCATTCTTCTTCATTATCATCCTCATTGAGAAAGGCCCTGCAGCTGCATGCAGTACGTGCCGGCGTTCCGACATTTATCCTTGCAGAATTCAATTACCGTTTGCCTTTCTTTCTTGCTCTCATTCATCCAAAACCTTGGAGCAGCTTTTTTATCATTTTTCATAACAATGCCCCAATATCATAAATCTGAGCCTATGTTTATTTCACACCACGTTCAGAGGGATTCTGCCAGAAGCAGGATGGGAGGACTGATATGAGTGACATCAATCACAGGCTGGTTCACCGCTTCGCCTGCCCGCAGAAAGACAGCGTTCAGATGAGAATGTTGCTCCCGCTCCCTTCAGTTGTTAGTGTTTACAACCTGCTGTCTGCTTTTCTTTCAAAGCAGCTTTTTTTTATCTTCTTTGTGCCTTATCAATCTGAGGGAGCCTTTTCTCAGCTGGGGTCTTATCTGACCCAGGAGTCATTGAAGAAAACTGCTATCTGAGTCGACGATAAGGCCGCTTTATTTAAGGGGCTTAAAAGATCATTTTGTTTTGATGGGATTTACGATTTTCAGATGGAAATTTTGTTTTATCCAATATCACAAAAGTCTTTTCAATCAGGAGCTGTATTTATGTTTTGCAACAAAAGATTTGTAATCTTATAAATGGCCTGAAATCCTGGAGTTACAGATAGAAGCTTTCAACAGAATTTATAACAGAAACATAATAAATACCCCATACAATGTTTTTTTACATCTGCAAGCCAATTTATCTTAAAGAGTCACTGAGCTGTCAATATTCAAAATAGTTAGGACATGTGTTTAGGTGAAGCAACAAATCAGATGTCCATTGGCACCATAACTTTGGATATGGTGATCCATTTATTTCAAGTCCATGATATCAGGTTTCCAATAATCCACACGATCAATACTCCATTAAATCCAAAACCAAACACAAGCGAATAAGACGGATAAACTCAAACCAAACTCACAGAACTACTTTCATAAACTTGTCCACACTTTGAAGACTTTGTCATTTTCCAGCAGACTGATTTTCATTGTTCCCAGAGGATGAATCTATTTGACCTTTAGTGGAACTCTCTTCACATCTACCAAATGGACTGGCAAACCATTTGGTACAGATCTTCAGGATCCCCAGAGGATGAATCCTAAAGACTTGTGAGATTCTTGTATTTTCCAGCATGTTGACATTTTTGGTGCCGTGTAAAATGTTTCCACAACTTTTGGATGAATGTGCAGTTCAATCAGGAGAGAAAAGTGAATTCAAACATTATTTATTACAATGAAAACATGGGAATGTGACTTGACAGAAAGACTTTGGTGCTTGGACTCTATGGGGTGGTTGATGTGTTTGGAGAATGACAGCGGAAACGTGAGTGAGCGTGCAAAAGGGGATGAATGAGAAAGACCCGATCGTAAGGGCAATTATAGTCCTCCTGACTGAACTTACGCTAGAGCTTCATTAAAGTATCGTAGTGTACATACTTCCATGTTCTTTAAAAAACATGTGATTGTTATACTAGTTTCATTGAACATATTTCATCGTGTTAGTATGCTTAGAAGATTATTATATCACACATGCACACTGGATGTGACGATTTGGCCAAATGTTATGCTTTTGTAACATTGAGAAATCAATCAGTCCATCAATCATTTGTATAGCGCCAATTCATACCAAGTGTTATCTCGAGACGCTTTACAAAATAGCATATGTGATAATATGCAGGAAGGATTTCTCCTTTGTATCCTCGCGTTCCTGTTGTCCACACTGCTGCTCAGGTGAAGGTCGGAGCAGGCTGTGAATGAATGAGGACGGCGGTGGTTGAGGGATGACACAGTCTGATGGTGGTGGGCTGGGCGTCAGAAATGTATCCATCTTAGCAACAATATAGAACTCCTGAAAGTCTTCATGCGAACTTGAAGGAGGCAGCCGTATTTGTCCCAGAAACAATCTATTTCTTCTTATCTCAGTGAGATAAACAGCTTTGCAGAGTTCCCTCCATTTCTTCTGATATCCTGACTGCTGACTGAGGAAGCCCACAACTTGAGATATGTGCCGTCCTTTTCAAACCCTCACCCTCCTTATGAATGTAAAAAATCTAACTCTGAGGTCAAAGGCAAATTTAGGATAACATCCGACCATTTTCAATAATAAAGCCTATCCTCTACCAAAATGTGCTCCTCACTGAGTTTTAGCCTTCTAAGATGAATTATTGAAATCTAGTCAAAAGTTCACATCGTATCTGTTGTTTTTAATAAGTTAATATTAACTCTGGCTAATTAATATTAAATAATGCCATAATTCAAAAGGCTTGGCACGTGCCAGCCTCTGTATAGTTCTGTATATTTAATACCTTTGTATAATTTGCCACCATGTGAGGATATTTTAAACAACTTATTCATGGCTTTAGAATTTGGTTTAAATGACAGATGCAACATCTCTAAATTCGTGAAAAGAGCAGGTCAAGGGGATAACAACCTGATTTGGCAGTTTGAAAAGTTATTATAATACATTAAAAGAGAGCTCTCTTTGTCCTTAGTACACCGATTTACTCTCTCCAACTTATAGTACAGTTTAATTACCTTCTTCTCTGAGTGTATTTGATCTAAAGATGGTGCACAAAGTCAAAGGAAGCCTGAGGAGTGGAGACAATTAGTTAAAAGCCTTTACTCTAAACACCACAATGAGTAATGCCTGCACCCGAGCCAGTCTGTTTGATGAAAACAGGACAGTTTTCCACCTAATGACGTCTCCATCACCGCCTCTGATGGCTAATTGAAAATGTATTTATTCCTCTGAATTAGCGCCCGCTCTCGGCTTACCCTCCCTTCCTATTAGGAAGATTGGCTGCGAGCGTTTAACTTTGTGCGTCCACTTAGGAGTGAAATGGTTTGAAAAAGAATAATCATCGCCGCGATGGGTTTGTGTCGACTTGATTAAGTGGCGGCATGCCTTTGAAGTGCCAAAGTTTGATTTCTGCACATGTGCCAGCGTTTCTCCCAGAGGGGTTTTACTGGGGCAGAGATTTTGCTTGATGTCAGTGCTTATGAAATGAGCAAAAATTAACTTATAATTGCCTCTGTTGAAACTGATTTAAATGAGGGGAAAGGTGAGGCTATAGATGCATAGTGTGACCTTGTGTGGCTTTCAATTTAGCACATTTTTCTGGATAAACATTTTCTTTTGGAATTATACCCTCTTTCCTCCTCCTCCTCCTCCTCCTCCTCCTCCTCCTCCTCCTCCTCCTCCTCCTCCTCCTCCTCCTCCTCCTCCTCCTCCTCCTCCTCCTCCTCCTCATTTGCTTGCTACAGTATGTTAACCAGGGCAGGCTAACAGAGGTGTGGAGTGGAACAGATGTCATTATGCATGCCTCTGAAGATTAGCTAATCACCGGCACCACCTGGGTGTGCTGATTGCGATTAATCCACTATTGTAATTGAAAATTAGGGGGTTGCTCCACAAAAGCATGCTGTCTCTTCATTGGCTCTAATAGATTTCTAACACCTGCCACACTTGTCATTCATGCTGAGAGCTGTGATGTAGCATCGAGCCTCCAGGTGCACAGCTCACGTTATGACTGACATTAACATGATGACTGCTATATTACAGTGGTGTCAATTATTCTGTGAGGCCATCCAACATATAATAAAGTCGTGTAAATTAATCAAAACAGTCAGGCGCATGGAGAACTAATAGCTGAAAGTTCATATTGAACTGCCTCATTCAATTCAACCAACAGAATTCTGAGTGGAGTACAGTCCTAATTTTATTTCATTTATTTCCTGAATGACATACTCTACAGTGCTGCAAGCCTTGCCTGCACACTTCAGCCATGATAATGAATCAGCGTGTGTAGTTAGCGATAATTAAGTGATAGTGAGGCTGTTCTGGCAGATACAAAATGAAGCATTTTTTAATAAACAGCAAAACAACGCTGCAGTGTCTCCATGTTGTGTCAGCAGTTTTTGCTAAATGGAGAGTGAAATTATTTGCGATTTACATTCGGCTTCCAATCTTCCCACTGTAATGAGAACTATTGACTGTACTGTTATGACTGATCAGTATGAGAATTCATCTAAGCAACTTCCTCAGGCGAGTTCCATAGTGACAGACTTTTAGCAGGATGCACTTGTCAATGACTTCACCAAGTGAAACCCTGCATGTCATGCCATGAAGTCATCCTTCTGCCAGCTCTTTGCTTCTTTTCCCACTGATAACCCTCCCCACCGATATACTGCGGTAAAGTGGAATATTCTGCAGAGTTGTATGAATTTCCTCCATGCTGTATCTCATGGTTAATTATGTATATCAACAGTATGTCTTTATCATTGGGCATCCTCATTCCACCACTCCTGTGGGACCTGTGCTCTCATAAAGGGACGTCCTGTTTGAGTAATTAAGCCTAATGGATTCCCCTCACCAGGGGATTCCCTGACTTAATCTGCTGTGTCACCAGTGGGCATGTGTGTGTGAGTAGAGCTGCTTTTCCATTCTGAGTACCTGGAACTTTCTGCCCCATCAATTACTTGTCAGTGAAAGAAAATGTTTCTTTTGTACATTGTTGACAGCAATTCCACCAAGGTCTAAAAGCCTAAAATAGCTTCTTTTTTTTTACCCCTGACTTTTGTTCCCAAATGAACATAAACAATGACGCCAAAAGCCCTTGATGGGCATAATTAATTGTCTGAAATGCAACCCCATTCCTGTGTTAAAGCACATGAACAGAAACCAATTGTAATGATTCTTGGTTGCAGATAAGAATTGTGGCTTAAAAATTGACCCTCGACTTTTCAACAATTAAAAAATTATCCGCAAAGGCTAACCACGTTATTAAAGTTTTTTATATCAATGCTACGTGTAGTCCAACGGAATGACACCATCAACAAAAGAGTGGAGAACAACAAGCTGGCAAAAAAGAGAACGTAATACAACCATTTAATTACATGCACGGAGATCGTAGTGGTCGCGTGTATAGACTCTATGCACCGTGCAGCAGTCACAGTATATAAATTTCTCTCCCCCCCTCCTATTGGCTCGAGGTGAATTCTCCTGATAATATCCTGCTGCGTTCTCACATCAGCTCACTCAGACTTGCTGCGGAAAAAGTACCAGGGGTCTGGCAGGAGAAACTCTGGTTGAAGTCAGAGCGAAAAATTGGGCTGTTTGCATTCACAACTACAGCTCCTCCTGGAAATATCCAGAGTTATTCAGGAGATTTCTGCAAGTGTGAAAGCCCTACTAGTTTCTCCAAAGGTTCCTACAGTAGTCCTTAGAAAATGTTAAAAGGCTCAAGTGACCTCATCTAAATGACTTAAGTGTTATTGCACAAGTGAACACAGGGTGAACATTCCTTGCTGTTTTTTGCTTAACGTTGGAAGTGCACAAATACACTCACTTACACAGACACATGTTCACGTAGGAAGTTCAGCTTTCGTACCCTGTGTTGCAACCCCAATACAAACATGCGCGCACTAACAGAAGAACTGTTTCTGAATAACAATTTTCCCCCAGATGGCTTGACATTTGGCCACAGACAGTGCCGATGTTCAATGTTTAATTTCATGTTGACACAAAAAGTTCAAATGCCAAAAGCGACATTTCTCAAGAGACGAGGAAATTAGTTAATTTCGGGATACTTAATCCTCCCTTAAAATGGACTTTATCGTTTCAGCTGGTGTATAAATGTGAGAATATTGAGTATATTTCTTATGAGTATATTTGAGTATACATGGAGACCTAAAAAATGAACTCCTCATCAACTCCACAAAAAGTCCCCTAACTTCCTGCTTAAAGCCCAAAGATTAAAGACGAAAAGAATTCCCCCCAAAATAAGCCAAGATCAAATAAGGTACCACTTTATTAACTCCGTTTGTCTGTGCTGCTGTCACTCTGCGCTGTCACACTGTTCCCCTCACTCCTCCTTCAGTGCTGCCAGCGCCAAACTTGTTTTTCTCAGCACCTGACACATGAGAGCAAAGTTTTCTGTTGCACTGCAAGACACACTTCTCCACGCTGTGAGATGGCAAAGCTTTGAGCTGTCACAAGAAACCTTGAGGAGTGTTTGAGAGGAACACCGAAAAGGGCGAGGAATATTTGACTTGTTTGAATTCATCGCAGTGCGCCTCCAACTCGAGCTGTGCAAAGGGGGTGCTGAAGATGGACACAAGAGAACACCCACAACATATAAAGTTGGATTGTCTCTCCATCAGTGCATGCACAAGCAAACATTTCTCCCTGCCTTATTTTCCCTCTCCTTCCTCCTACATTTTTGACCTTAAACTAACCATCAGTGTTATTTCTCTGTCTTCTCGAGTACAGCAGTCTGTGTTTGGGTGTATCAGAAGAGCATCAGTGTCAAAACAACCCAGATAATTATCATTGAGTGAGTCAGTGAAGAGGGAGTCAATGTGTTTGCGGTCAGGAGTGACCATGTCCTCAAGCTTTTATTGACATGTCAATATGTCTCTGAAATAATATCTCTGGTTTTGTGCTTGCGTGTGTAGTCTGTCAGGCGAAGTGGTGCTTTGGGGAATGCTTGATGCTGGTCTAGTGAATCAATTCCATTTTTATGAGGCTTACTCATAGATGTGGTTCACCCTAAAGCCCCATTCTTTCGTCATGATTTACACCACCCTGTGCTTTTGAAAGTGAGCCTCTCAAGGGGGATGATGACCCTTCCCTTTGTCTGTTTGTTTGAAAGAGAGCAAATTTAAGTGAGTCAGCTGGAACCAACCCACATGGAACAAATCAGTTCAACAGAAAGATCCAAAACCCCCACCTCCAAAGGAATCTCAAGCGAGCTATCTCACTGACATCATTCTAATAACAAAGACCTATGGACCAAGAGGGAGAGGACTCTGCTCTATTAAAACAGCACTGACTGCATCAGTCCCGCAGCAGCACAACACCGTCTGTGACCCACCCACTCAGTCTGAGTGTCATACTGCCACACTCTGTGTGTGCAGTGTTTATTGATCACTATTCCAGGCTTTCTGAACCTCGGGGGGGGTGTCACATGGAATTCAAATGGGGACCCCTGAAATTTTGAATTATTGATCTAAATAAAAAATCTTGGATCATTCTGCCTTATTTAAGCTACAAGACGTTATCCAGCTACTGTGGACTGTAGCCGATGCTAAAAAACTACAAACAAACTTGCAGTATCTCGGGTCTGTTTCCCATCCATGCCTCATGCGTCTAGCATTCATTTCCCGGACTATCTGCCCCGGCCTCAGTAATATACCTGACACAGCCCAAGTGTGGTCTAAAATGAAAGTTTACTTACAACACAATAGAAAAAAGTTTTGGATTTCTAGGGGCCACAAGCCTAAAAAGGTTGGTAACCACTGCACTATTCGTTTCAAGATGCTAATAAAACTGCTCAGGACGTTACCCGATCATTTTACCATCTGGTTGTGTATTTACCGTACAAATGAAAATGTTTCCATCCAGCATATACAGTAACTTCCTGTAACATGTAAATGCACCCCAAAGGACAGTGTGAATACACTTTTGCAAAGTTTTACTATGCATGTGTTTTACCTTAGTTTGGTGCTTACATACAAGCCAGGACTGCCCATACCCCTAAATACTCAAGAAAACATTAGTCGAGAAGTCTTAAAGGTCAAGATTCAATTAACTTGAACTTTTTACTTATGCCACAAAAAATGTGCAATTTCATAACCAATATCATATGACTCAGAGACTAATCTGATCTACTAATGGCTTAAAAATGCAACTATTAGTCAAGTCTGAACATTTTTAGTGGGGGGCAGCTCTATTACGATCTCATACACGTACACCTATGCAGTGTTCCCCTCACATACCCTGCAGTGTTTTTTGTGAGGGTGTTTTCTGACTCAGTCAAACCTCATTTCTGTCTGTCCTACAACAGCAGCAAGCAAACAGATGTTCATTTTGATTCGCTCCACTTCAGCACCCCACCCATACGTGAGTCCATCGGTGCTGCAGAAGAATTATTTATTTTACAAAACTAACGTCTGTTTCGCCCAACTGGAAGAATACCAATTCAAGTCATCAGAGAGGGCCCAGTAAACAGCATGAGATACATATTCAGTTGACATTCAGCGGGTGTAGGGAGGTTGTGCCTCTGATTCTCTTCATATCATCACTATGGTGTCTGCCTGCTAAATCCTTTTCATCTGCTAGGAGTGACTGATGTGGCTGCCCTCTCGTCCCCGGGCATATGACCAGCTTATTGAGCAGCCCCCTTGTGGGTGCTTTCAAAGACATACAGATAAATCATGGACTAAATGTCAGTACTGGCCGAGCAATGTCCACAGGCTTCACTAAGCTACAGTCATGCAACTACCCTTGCACCATACTATTAAAAACACCCTCATGCACACATGCACACACATTTCTCAGTTAGAGGGACGTTAGGTGGACATAGAGCTCAGAGGACTGCCAGCCAGCTGACTCACCCCAGTGATAGCTAAGCATCCTATTCTGCAGCCAGAGGCTCCTGCACACCCATGATGGATGGATGTAATGTAGGAAAGTGGTTTCTCTTTCACGCTCAGCATCCCTACCTGACCTCCTGCAGACGGCCGACAGGGATCAGGCTGTGACTGAGTGTGTGTGTGAAAAATAGTGGATACACCATTCCCTGGATCTGGAATTACTTTTTCTTTAGCGGCAGCTACTGGTGATAGCAGGGAGTTAAGTTAAGGACCAGTGAAGGACCTCAGTGAGCTGCTGTCTGCGATGACAAGTTGTATCAACTGCAGTTATGCTCATCGGGGTATCCCCACTCCTTGATCTATTGTTCCTATTGCCATATTGTCTAAGCTCTTACAAGAAGTTGAGATTAAAAGTTCATTGTTGAATTTGGAGCAAAAGTTGAAAATCATCTTGGATAGAGATCCATTCTACCTAGGCCTTTCTATATGTCTTTTAAATAGCAGAGTTCACTCAAGAAGTGTCAAATCAAGAACTCATATACACTGCAAAGGTTTTTATTAAAGCTCTCAGAGTTATTTGCATAAGTTGCGTGCTATTTGTACCCATCAGCGTCCTGCTGCAGCCACAATGATGGAAAATAACGACACTGCTGCGCCTGTTATTAGCTCATTTCACTTAAAAAAACCCAACCTCCCTGAATGCTCAGTTCACAAGTCAAAACAAATATGCACCTCACTTTTGTTACTGTTCCGAGTCAGTAGCATTTTTCTGGGCCCCTCCTAGTGGGCTTATCACCCCCAGGAGTGCACACTCAATGCAGGAGGTAGTGTGTTTTTTTACTACTTGTATCTACACTCCAAGCTCTCGCACGCAAGCACAAGCTAACATCTGTGTTTGGCACCTGCCTGTCCCAAAGAAAGCAGGCCAACTGCACATCCGCCAACTTAAGGTTCACCATTATTTTTGGAAGGAGCTTGATCCGCTTGGCATTTCGCCTCGCTATGATCATATTTTCTCCTCTTCTGCTACGTCCACTTACGTCATATTCGCCGGTTTAAAATCACGTCTAATCGCTGAATTGTATCCACTCCTAAACTCACCTGCGTGCTGTCATTGGTTGGGGAAAACACGCCAGTTCCCCCCCCCCAGAAACGTCCTGAATCAACCAAAACAAACCATGGAAATCAAGTGATTTTTTCATTTGTTAAACTAATAGGTGATCTAATCAGCCACAGATTCATTGATTGTAAAAAATCATGCAGGGTTGACACCAAAACAGATGTTTAAAATAACAATTCAGCAGATTGCTGAATCCAGTACTGAGGTTTTTGTTTTTCTTCTTCTCTGTCTTGGTTTCTGTTTTTCAAATGAGGCATGTAGTTTTAATGTCACTGGAACATGCTGTTAATCTTCCCAAGACTCCTGCTGCTAAACATTTTCTTTCACATTTGACCATGAAAACAGAGTCTTTCCCACAGGTGACATCTATTGCCCGATTAAAATCCTCTTCTCTGTATCAGGAATTATGTTTAAAATGGTAGCCTAGTGGTTAGTGCTCGCATCCCATGTACGGAGGCTGTAGTCCATTACACACTCTCTCCCGGATTTCCGACTCTATCAACTGTCCTGCCTCTAAACAAAAAGCCCCCCAAACATTGGCTATTGACATGCATGCTACATTATTTGAAGATGGGCTTAAGTCTATAAGGCTGATATCAGTCGATACCAGTGTTCAAACGATACACCGGTGCATGCATATCATTGATTCAGCTAATGTCTGCTAAAAAAGCCCTGGTGTGTGCCTGTGTCTGCAGGATGTGATTTGAAGATGTATATTAGTCAAGGGAGGAGGCAACATCTGGGTCAGAACCGTAACAAGAGATGCACACATCTGCAACTACTGCTCCTTAGGCTGTGCTTCCCAGTATACAGTGCCTTCTACTCTGCTGTGCATATTATTTGCAGGCATGCCTCAAACATCAATGCTGAATACCCCAGACCTTTGAAGCAGCTCTTACACACTTTTGCATTTTACATATTGCAGGCCCATTCCATCACCACTACAGTTTATGTGAGTAGGGGAACATAACAGTTACCTCATTAAGTACCTGCTACATGCAAATCTGTCTTTCTTACATTTTATACCAAGAAATGCAAGAAAACTTTGTCATAACCATAAGACATCCTCAATCTGGGTATGTTCTCCAACACACAGCATCCTTTTTTTGGTATAAAAATGTTAGCTGTGTTTATATGTGAGAGAGAGAAAGAAGAGAGGAACAAGGTGGAGAGTCTTTTGCGCATCTTGCGCTTCACTCTGATGCATCAGGCAGCATATTGTCAGTGACAGCCCAAGTTATTGAGGCTAAGAGCACGTCACTTCACTTGCTCTGCAGAACGGTAATCCACAGAGCCGCAGAAGCTGCTGCTTCTGCTGCTTCATCTATCTCCATATGGTTCCTTTCTTCCCCATCCTGCAGTAATACACTGATTGATCTCTGCCGCATGTCGCTTCTTTCGTTCTCTCTGATCCGCTGATGACGATGAAACCCTTTGTCTCCTTCTCCATTCGAGGGGAGGTAAAGATCATTCTCTATCATGGAGATGAGGTGAAAAACAATTGTTCCACCCTTTGATCTCTGTGTCTCAGGCAGTCTCCCTGAAACATAGAGTGTATAAGTGTGTGTGTGCATGTAGGCTCATATGGAGAGTGAGCTGTATTTGTGTTTGTTTTGCAGGTTTGTGTGTTTGTGTGCAGATAGACAGACGGAGGTTTCACACCACAGAGATTGCAAACAGCAGAAGGCTTTTGATGAGAAAAGAAGAGAAGGGAGCATCTTCTTCCTCACTACATCAAATCCACTCGGCCTCCACACAACACATCCGCCAAATGAACAATGGAGCAAAGAGGAAATGTGCTGATGTGCACACTGCTCACACACTAAGATAACCATACTTTTGAGCTCTGCTGCATTTTTACCCAGTCAGTTCTTCATGCTTATATACCTCACAAGCAGGTTAACCTCACTGTCAGAGATTTCGAGCTGTGCATTTCAGAATGAACCAAACATTCATGGGATATTGGAGACTAAAGATGAAAGGGAAACCAGAAGCTATAAAGACAAGAACAAAAGCCTAAAGACATCTTGTTAAAAATCTCTCCTCTCATCCCATCATTTCTCTCCCCCCTCCTCCTGCTGGTCTGCCAGGTCGTAACACCTGAAATGCATGCTTGAGCAATGCCCTTGGCAGTAGTGGACAACAGAGGTCTGCATGGCTCGTTAAATTCTGTCTTGCTGTATTGATTGGGTTTTTCTTTATGTTGTTTGTTAGATTCTTCTTGTGCAGAGCCTATCCGAGTGGCGGCCCCTATACAGGCCACAGGCCAGTGCACTAGACGTATTGTAGGGCGTTTATTGAAGTCAAACAGAAAGTACTATAAAAGCTTGCTGACAGACCTCAAAATCCACAAAAAGCAATCATGATGAATTAATAGATGTTTCAGAATGAGACAAACCAAACCCCATTCACCTCAAGTATGAACCTCATGGTTTTTGTCAAATCAAGTCAACGGATAACCAATGAACTCATCAGGATTCATCAACTGGGGACCATAACTGTCATCTTGTTTTCCAAATCTAATAGCTGTTTAGATATGTAAGTCTTTGCTGGTTGGATTCCCTTCAGCAAAAGCTTGGAAAAATATGAGCCCTTACCGCCTGTTTAATTTCACTCACTTTATCTATGCCTGTGGAATTGAATACACAATATCTTGATCAGCTTTATTTGCCAATCTATGCACATACAAGGAATTTGAATCAGGTTAGCTTACTATACATGATCCCACAACTCAACCATTGAACCAAGATAACCTAATGCTTAATTAATTACCTTAGGGCTACACCAAACACCAAAAAGATCTGTCCCAAGGAATGTATCATTTTTCCATCTCTTGGAAAGTGGGGAAACAGCCATACAGGATTTCCCAAAGATGTGTAATCTTTGAACTATCCCTTTAACTTGGTTGCCCACTAAGGCTTTTCTATGTAATTTCCTTTTGAAAAATAAAGTTATAACTGAGCTTCCTATGAAACTGTTTAGATCACTTGGGAAGGCCTACCTCCCATTTCGAAACCTCTGGGAAAGAAGCAGTGGATAGACAGTCAAGGCCTCATGCCAATGTAAATATCCAAACTCAAGAACTGGTGACTGCATAATAACATCAATTAATGGCCAGCATTAAATAGCACTGACATTTCCAACTGTAACATATACAGTCAAACTTTTTCAGCATGGAAGCCACCAAAGGACAACCACTGCAGTGTTGTCAGGAGGGTCAACTGAGCCGACAGCAGTGCTCAGGGAAGTAGTTGGATATGGATACTGGGCGAAGGAGAGGTTAAAGTCAGGATCTGTCAGTCTGCTCCACATCACAGGACGCGAACAGGAGAGGAGAATAAGCCCTGGCCGCTCAGGATGTGCCACAGGGGTGGCTGTGACTGTTCTTTCACCTTCCTGCTCAACTAAGAATCCAAAAGGGACAGAAAAGACAAGCAAGGATCGACCTTAGTGTTATTTCAGCTTTTTGTTAAATGTCTTCCTCTAAGCCTTTATAGGATTAGAAAGCGCTGTTTCAAGGTCACTTCTCACTCAATGGGAAAAAAAAGCTTGGCACTTTGGTCACATGCTGTAACAGAGTGACTGGGGAGGACGGGGTACCTTGAATTAGCGCAAACTCATCTCCTTTCGCATTAAGTCATTGTCCTGACCTTCACACATTGCCCGGCTGCTTGTCAGCAAGACTGTGGACACAAATACTCCATGTGTCAACAGAATAGGTGTGTACTCTTAAAATGGGCCAAGAAAGCATTGAGCCAGTTTTATCTCAAACATGTAATTAATGGATATTTAGTACAGTAAGCCAACAATAGCAGGCAAGCCAACCAGAGCCAAGAATTTATTACAGTATGCAGAGTGCCAAGTGCACCCATGATTATCACATTCACTATAATAATACTGCAGCATTAAGCCTATATGCAAATATGCAGCAGGCATAGACTGTATAAAATATGGACAAAGTCTCAGTGACTTCACCTATTGGTTACTGAAGCTGCGTTACAAAGCCCAATGGTGTTTGCCATATTTGAAATGCTATCGCAACCTAACTGGCAAAAAAATCAGAGCTGAGGCGGGCCTTAATCACCGACAAAAAGCTGTCATAGCAGTCAACTGTACCACGCCCATAACTATGCAAACGTATGAATAACTCTTAGGCTTTCCACCACATCAACCCCATCCTACAGCAACTCCACTGGCTTCCAATAAACTTCCGTATTAATTTCAAAATTCTCCTTCATACCTTTAAAGCCATCCACAACCTTGCCCCTCCCTACCTGTCTGACCTCCTTCACACTGCCACCTCCACCCGCTCCCTCAGATCCTCCTCCTCCATCCACCTCACTGTCCCCTCTGCCCGGCTCACCACCATGGGGAGCAGAGCTTTCAGCCGCTCTGCTCCCAAACTCTGGAACTCACTCCCATCTGACATCCGAAATATCGACTCCCTCCCTCAGTTCAAGTCCTCGCTCAAAACCCACCTTTTCAGAACAGCATTTTCACTGTAGTTGCCATGATGTTTTACTTGCACTTTTAATGGTTTTGTTATTTGTTTCCTCTTGTTTTTATTGTAAAGTGTCCTTGAGTGACCTGAAAGGCGCTTCTAAATTAAATGTATTATTATTATTATTATTATAAATAAGTACGAGTTACAAAACATTTAACAACTGTACAATTTCTTAAACCAGGCTTTATACATGTATATTTGTTCAAGTGGACACTCGAGGAACTGCTGTTTTTTGCACTTCCGCATTTGCTTCCTTTTTTAACAGTGGAAGTAGCAGCTTGGTATCAACACCATTCCTTTCAATGGTTGAATATTCCTCTTCCAAGTTGCTGTTATCTACCACTGTCCTTGTGGCGTCTAGCTCAAACAGTAACAAAAAGCTCCCTTTTTCATTGGTAGCCATATAAATGTGATACTCATGGCTTATGACTTCTGCTTTGTTCAAACTTTTTGAATTGGAGTGGGGAAGTTGTAATAGAAGTTTTTCAACCAGGTCATTAGCCATTTTATACCAAGAACACACAGCTTGTACAGGCTGACCTTATGTCGAGATACAATCCCACTAATTGGATTTTAAGAGGGATGTCTCTACCCTGAGGGGTGGATAGGGCGATTTGGGACATTGATTCTGTTCATGCAACATTTTTCATCCCAAAGCCTACCTCTATCTACAATTATCTCCAGGGCTCTGCCACCGCTAATTGACTTCACACCGACTTCTTTTTGCCGGCCAATTACAGCTTCTTGCTTAAACACTGTCCAGAAGAGCAAAAGAGCTTGTCTCACAGGGGAAAACACTCCACCGCTCTTATTCAAAGGAAAAGCATTGAGGGGGAACAGTAGTAGCTCTAGATTGCTCTCAGGGAACATTAGCATGGGATGGGAATACTTTTCTGATTAAAAAACAAGATATGTCAGAATTACCTTATTTGTCATTTTGCTATTTTAAGGAGAAAGGGAAGAACTATTAAACAGTCGATTTCCTCTTTGCCTGTCATACAGAATCAACCCGGACATTTTGTTGTTGGTTAGCAGAGGTTTGGGGGTTCTTGCTGTTTTTTTCGGCCGCAGTGCTGTCCGGGAATTACCTCATTAACTCACCCCTGCTGGTGACATCTCTGCATTGCTTCTCTAATTTAGGAAAACAATGTGTGTGTCAAAGCCCATTGTTATTTACCTCTTCTAGGTGCCTATTAATTATCTGTTCTGCTGGTCAATCGTTTTTGGAAAGGTGAGGTGAAGTCATGCTGATGTGCCAAATCTCAAGCGGGGTACTTTAATCAAGACTGAATTATCCAGAAAACTTTTGAATATATCAGATTTAGACAGTCTGCAAAGCTGTGGGGTGAGCATGACCAGGTCCTTGCCTAAGACTGTCACCCAGCTTGTGTTGCATATTTCCCCGATTCTAATTTCTACATGTGGTTGGTCCAGAGGTTGGTGGCTCCATGTGATTTTCTTTGAGCTGTACCTGGCCGAAACATGTGAATCAAAGTCCAAGCCAGTAAACTGGTGCTGTGGGAGCCAACAAGGACGTCTCACCTTAACATTATGTGGATGTTCTTAGGAAAGATGCAGGTGCAGAAAGCATTGGAGAGCTAGACGCGTGGAAGTTGGGGATGACTGAAAATGTCGCTGGAGGGTTTGTCTAAGGACGACCAAATGAAGGCCCAACTACCAGATTATGATGCTAAGCCTTCCTCCTAGGTCTGGATTTTTGGGGGAGTCCTGGTTTACCTGTTTGGGGAAAGGTGCTGCAGCTCCAACTTCTGCCATTTCATCATGGGTCTATGCAGTGCTCTTTGTCTAAAGTCAAAGCTAAAATTGCTACGCTAAAGTCAGGGAGCCAGCTGAGGTGGTTCAGGGGTCTGCTTTGCAACTGGAGTAAAGTCCAGTTGGGTGAGACTGAGAGAACTTCCTCCAATAACGTTATTAGAATTGGTAGGCGATGGCTTTTCCTCCCCAAGCAGCTTAGTCTGTTCTTTTACTTGCCACTGAGAAATGGCATGATTAAAAATACAGTTAAAGTTTCATAGCAGAACTCTTGTAAAGTGTCAATGCATCAGACACTGCTCGCTTTAAATGTTTGATTTTGTTTACTGTGGGAATATCCCGTTGCTACGCAGTAAGATCACTTTTTAACCACGTTTTACTGACAAGTAATCGTACAACTCCATGCGTGGACTAAGTTAATGTGTTATATTTCAGAGCAAGTCTTTGATGACTTTTGAGTGTGTGACCTGTCAGTGAAGTAATGAAAACAAGAAGAACAGAAGACAGTGGGATTAAATATGCATCAAGTGGATTAGCCATCAGATGAATGAGTCTTGCATTGAAAACTAAATATATACAATCTATTCAGGTTTCTTATTGGAAAAGTTGTATCTTCTTTCTGACAGATGTTCCTTAACACTCCTGACCTTGCAGAGCTGTGTCTGAGACTATACACCAAAGAGAAAAGCCAGATGTTGGACATGACTAGATTTGATGAGGCACATTACAGGTATTGTTGCAGCTGTCTGAACAACTGCTACATGATGCTTTGTGTAATTATCTTAACAAAGGGTTGTGGAAGTTGAGAAGGCGTTGATGTGCTGCTGACTTTGACTCTGGGCCTTATGGCTATCAAACAATAAGTCAAAAACAGTGCTGCTAAATTTGTTAGACAGGCTGAAGCTTTTGTCTGGTCTACTGGCTGTAATACAACCTGTCTCTCAATGAAAGAGCTTTTCTGCGCACTTCAGTAGTTTTGACATCAGTTACAGGAAATGACAGATGGTGAGGTGAGCTCTGGGTAGCAGTTTCCCATGGCAGATAGCATAATGTAAGTATCCGAGGGGACTAGGGAGAGCTTGATGGGCAGCAGCATGTGCTTTGTTTTCATTCCCTGGATGTGAGTTTGATGGAGAGAGAGAGGCAGGAGACAGAAAGTAGGGCTTTGTTAGTACATCCAGACAGTCTGTTTCCACCCTTTGCTTAGACCCTCACATGAATCTTTTATTATTGATCAAACCCCAGCTTCTTCTCATTTCCTTTTGTTTGTTCTCTTTTCCACTTCCTCCTCCCCCTCCTTTTACACATAAGTGTATACTCAAAACTAAAAGAAAAAACCGACACAGCTACAGCAAGGGCTTTGTTTTTGTTTGCCTTGATCCAGGATGATCTCAGAGGCGGAGGACAGGATGGGAGCTGATGAAGCGACAGGTAGATGCACACATCAGTTAAAGGCAAAGGGCTGGAATGTGTGAGAAAACAAAAGGTTAAGTGGCGAGCATTAGAAGAATGAAAACAGGGAGATGCAGACGAGGCCTATAGCTATGCAGAGAGTGATCTCAAACATATAGTGTGAAGAGCCCTGAGGGGATGTGCCAGGACTAATGAATCTCCTCAGCGAAGGAGGCGAAGACGCACAGTCAGAAATAGAGCGACAGAATAATAATAAAAAGGGCAGGAGGAGGAAAGGAGGCGGGGTGAGTTAGCTTCCACGTGTGTTCCAATGCATCATCATTACTCCTCTCTGAAAACATCCCCCTCTCCCTGCTTGCTGCCCTCCCTCGCTCCCTCTGTTTTTAATGATTCTCCATCCTTGAACTGCAGCCCCGCTTTCTTTCCCCGCACCAACTCCCCTGCACTCCCCATGTATGAGAGAGTGTCTAATAGCCAGATGACAAGGCACAAAGGCTTCCATTGTGTCCCCGCATGCCTCGTACTACCAGCCCGGCAGGCCAGTGATGCGCTGCCTTGTAACCTAGCGGGAAGCTGCGACTCGCCTCTCCCTCTCTTTCTCTCTTTCTCTCTTCGTCTCTAGAGATATGATGCACCGCGCTAACACAACCTGACAGGCGGGCCACAAAGACTGCCCTGTTAGGAGCACTTGAGTGGGAGTTTGCTTTGGGCAGGGGAGGAGATTTGCATGTTTTGTGTGAGTGTGTTCAAGACAGAGAAAGAGAGAGATTGATTTTGTTACCCCGAGTGGGGTATATACCCCTTGAGTGGCAGGAATCCTGTGGTCACAATTAGCCCCATGCATTGCCTTTACTGAAAACCAGCTGATCTTGAGGGCAGTGTTTGTGAAAGTAGATCCAGGGCGGCATTCCTAAGCATGACAAAAAGCATTGGTGATGGCAGAATCACTCCCCATTCCCATTCCTTTAAAAACAGTAGGGCAGGAATTGGGATGTATGTCAACTGTGTGTGTGTTGGTGTTTTTCATGTCTCATAGCTTCTGGGAACATGCACCGCAGGCTTGTGGTTTTCTACTTCCAATGCTTATAGCAAGACCCAGCTTTTGTTTCTTTGACCTAAATTCCTCACATTCATTGTGCCAGTAAAAAGTTACATAATGGAGAGCCATGCTTCTCTTGGCCCCGGCCCTCAATTGTACCACCGGTATGCTGCAGTTGCTGGACTGTTTCAACTTAAGTAAAGCAGCAGGCACGCTCGAAAGCCACACAACCCTAGGAAGGCTTCAATTATTGGCTCATGAGTGTGCCTGCAGAGCAAAAGTATTGAGTGTTGTTGTTAGCAACAAACCAAAATTGATTTGAATCCAAAATATTTCAAAACAACTTTTTGGCAGATGATAATGGGGGGAGAATCGACCCCCTGAATAAGGCAACATAATGCTGCTGATCTGCATTCCCAGCAGTACTTTTTATTTCCCTCAGGGCATGAATAAGAGAATGTCATATCATTAACAATGTTTTTGAATTAGTAGGCAATAGCGTTCTACAGCAACCAAGCCAAAACAAGGGCGTCATGAAGGATACAGTTCAAGTTTCACAGCAGAACTCTTGTAAAGTATGCAATGCGTAGGATGACGCTGTTTTGAAATGTTTTATTTCTTTCACTGTTGGAATATTCATCTACTACGCTCTATGATTATTATCTTATTCAGTTCCTTTTTGCCAATTTCCCTGTCTGAATCGTGCCACTCCAAGAACAAAGTTTTTCATATGAAATCAAAGCAAGTCCTCAATGACTTCTGAGTGTGTTGATGATCAGAGAAGCAGTGGAAAGAAGAAGTGTCTGGCACACTGGTTTAGAACTGAAATATGATCAAATATTCACCGGGTGGATGAGCAAGTATAGCGGAACAAGTCTTGCAGAGATTCATTTTGTATCCACAATCCCTTGTAGGTGTCTTTCTGGAGAAGATGTGTCATCCTATACTGTCTGATGTTCCTCACGGAAGTGTGATTCAGATGTCATTTGGAGTCCAATGACATAAATGAGAGTCTGACTGCTGCATGGTTTTGATTCGTCAACATTTTCTGATCTGGAGAAGATCTTCCAACTTGCGTCAGAGAATCTGGCAGGCATTGACAGCAAACATTTTGGCCTTGTAACGCTGTGTTTGAGATCAAGCCAAAGAGGAAAAACAGATGTAGGACAATCTTCAGGTTTAGGATTTTCATGAGGCACGGTACAGGTATTGTTGCAGATGATGGAACAACTGCAACATGTTTTATGGAGATGATGGACCCTAGAGCTCACTCACTCCCTCACTCACTCAATCGTCTGTTTAATGTTGTACACTCCCTGCGAGGCAGCTTTGAGTAAAAAGTGCTTGTAACTGCTCCTGGCCCATAATCAAAGTATATACTTCATGTCCCTTCCTGAGATCCACACAGAGGAAGAGTGTTGTTATGGCAAACACAAGGGAATTCTCTATTTGATTCTTTATTCTGTCTTTGCATCCATTTCCTCCGTTTGACAATCTGTCGCTCAGAGGAGAATCATAAATTTCCCTCCTCTTAAGAATGACTGTGCAGCCTTCTCCTGTTTCCTAAGACGTAGTTTGAAATGCTTTTGTTCTAAAGAAGCAACAGCACTGCAGTTGCTTATCTTTAATTAGCAAGCAAGTTAATTTTATATCACATACGACAGGTTTAATTTGCCATCTTTCCTCTTAAGTGACTAACCTTTAATGTACAAGTCATTGCTGTCCAGATGGAACCCTTTTGTTTTGAGGCGTGTGGAATGTGTTGTTGTCTGCTTTAACTTGTTATACATTTAAATTGTCCTTTTAATTGTTCCAAAATGGAATCATCCAAGTGTTGTTGTTATTTTTCTATATGAGCAGCATGTGCACCCTCCTACGTGATTTCATTGTACACTGACCCAGATATCTCTTTTCCTCTACTCCAGGTAAGGTGTTGAATACTGATTTGCGTCACTACCTCAGCCTGCAGTTTCAGAAAGGTTCCCTGGACCATAAGCTCCAGCAGGTGATCAGGGACAACCTCTACCTGCGCACCATTCCCTGTAAGTATAGCCTCTGCAGCCCGGGGCACCCCAGACACTGTTCTCATTGTGTCTGGCCTTTTCTTGTTGCCTCTCTGATCCTTCCAGATGGAGCCTGGTCTGTTCTCATCTGTAGAGCTACTTGCACCATCCTACTTATTTGCTTTCCTGAATCTCATTTGTTTTGTAAAAGTAATTGAAGCGCCCAGTCTTTGGTGTAGTGTGACTGATATTAAGAAAAATCTGAATAGATTTTGACTAAAATTATCTGCCATGGGAAATGGTTTTGCAGAAAATTAATTGTGGAATCGCGGGAAATGATACACTGTTTCCCTATTTTGGTGTTTAAAGAAAACGAGTTTTGAAACATAATATATTTGACTTATTAAGAGAAATGTATTCTCAGTTTCGATTATAGTCAGACCTTGTTTATCTCACAAGGTGTGAAATAGAAATGACTTACTTTTTCCACTATTCCTCTCATTACTTTTCATAACAAAGTTAAGAGTCCTCTCGACTGCTCCTTCTAAAATAGAAGAATAAATAACAAGGACAGAGCATTTTGATTTTATACCCGAGTGGTTCTAAAATGAATAACAAGGCCGACAAGCGTAAATGCAAGAGCAGCTGCAGTTCTCTGGGCTGCACAGCTGAGTTGGAAAAATGTATTTATTCATCACTACTCCAGACTTTGTTTGGTATACTTCACAGAAGCATTCAGAAGCTCTAATTTATTACATTTTGCATGGAGGGAAAGTCACTTTAGAGACATGCTTTAGTCATGATTAATTGGAGATAATTGCATTTGTGTAGTGTCTTATGAAGCTGAATGAATCTGCCCACAGATTTATCATACAAAGGGTTAATGATTGATCCCAATCAATCTTTATCATTCTCTTCCTTTCTGCATCTCCCTCATTCCCACTTTCCAAACCCAACACAGTTTCAGCAGATCTGTTCAACATGAGTCTGGCTCTGTTCGATGTTTCTGCCTGTTAAAAAGGCAGTTTTTCTTTGCCATTGTAACTTTGCTAAATGTTGCTAAGTGCTGTGCTCATGATGGATTAATGCTGAGTCTTTGTAAATAATATAACAAAGTCTAAGGTCTTTTACCTGCTCTTTTGTAAAGTGTCTTGAGATAACATTTGTTATGAATTGGGGCTATACAAATAAAGATAGATTAATATTTGATGTTTTCAGTTGTTAGACATAGGCTTAGGGTCGGCTGTGACTCAGTGGAAGAGTCAGTCGACTTTCAATAGGAATATTGGCGGCTCGATCTCAGCTACTGCCGCCCACATGTTGAATTGCCCTTGGGCAATATACTGAACCCCAAGTTGCCTTCATGTAGCCTAGCAAGCAAAGTGTAATGGGACTTGTAAATACTGATGGGCACTTCGTAAAGCACCCACTTCCATTGTTGTAGCAATGTGTGTATGAATTGGTGAAGTACTGTTAAAGCGCTTTGAGTGGTCAGAAGTCCAGAAAAAAGAAGGGTTTGTATATCCTGTCTGGCCTGGGAATGCCTTGGGAACCACCAGGAGGATCTGGAAAAAGTTACTGTGGAGAGGGATGTTTGGGTCGACTTGCTTAGCCTGATACCAATGCGACCCGGCTCCAGGATGGACGAATGGATTGATGGATTGACGAATATTAATGGGCCGAGAAGGTTTCCCTGAGGTACTAATGCCTTATAAGGGTATGATGACAAAGATTGTCTAGTTACAGTATATAGAATACATTATAACAGTGCTCAAAATCCTCTTGCTTTTAAAAAATGCTGTAGCTATTTAAAAAAGGACAATGTGCATCACTCTCCAGTTTTACCCAATTCTGAGCATATGAGTCAACATCGAAGATATAAAAACTCATGCCACTCATATCCCTTGCTAGTCATTACAGTCTGGCTTCAGTAGCGTAGCATATGTTCCTTGTCCACTTGGCTCATGCCAGCCTGTGCCACTGGCTCATCACAGTGCACTGAGCCGCAGTGACCATGCGAGGAGCCTAAAAAGCCACAACAGCATGACGTCTGTGCTCATTACAGCTGCTGAATGGCATCTCCGAGTGAGAGAGGCATGACTTCCTTCTTCTATTTCACCCAGTGAGGCTTCATTAAGTGTCACGATTGACTCGCATAAAAAATGACAGGGGATCAAGACAGTCCTAAGGTTCCAGGGCACCGTGAAATCTTTGAAGCTTGGCTAAATCCTTACCCCCAACTCCACTGCTAACCACCCCAGTCTTTTTTATTAAACCCTGGGCGTTAATATCCGGCATGGTATGGAAATCAGCTCCACTAGTCTTATTTCGCAGATAAAAAAGAAAGCAAACAAGAATAGATTGTGGAAATGTAAAAAAAAGGAATTGCCCAAGGTTTTCAACCTGCACATTTTTATCTTTTAAGGATATACAGTAAGAGGGTTCCTTTTGAGTTTTAAAGCCTAAGAAACAAAAGACAAAATCTCCAGATGTGCACTGATGAAGCTCATCGTTTAATCTTTATCTCATAGAGAGTTAAAAATCCCACAAATATCAAAGGGTTTTTCCTTATGTATCTAATATAGCTGTAACTCACAGTGACCCATAAATTATAAATGCAGGCCAGTAATCCTCAGGAAATTAATGGAACAGTTACAAGGTCAAAAGTAGAAACTGTGTGCCAGATTTTTTTTGCTGCATTTTTCTCATTGCCCCAAACCACATGCTGCTATTCCTGATATCACTTCTCCTTCACCATTTTATAGTACTGCTTCATACCAGACATCATTCTCATTGTGATACAATAGCTCTGTAAAAACAACCTAGCATCATTCGTTTATATTTATCTTTATATTATTTGATTTGTACATTTTTGACACATAAAGAACTTGAAGAAATGAATGGAAGCAATACACCATTCACCATCATTTCTTTGGTTGGAACTTTCTGCTAACAAAATAACTTATGTGTGAGGCAACTGACCATGTGCCTATCAAGAAAGTGCTCTTTTCTTCAAAAGTCTGTCGACATGGGAAATGTCCGCCTACGCTGGGCTTAAAAAATCCCTTCCTGTAACCAATGGTTGGTGGATGTCAATGAGACCAAGTCAATGTTTTACACCGTCTACAGTTGTTATCCGACCATTTTTTAATAAGAAGTACAGAGAATTTGTTCCAGTGTATTCTTTGAAAAATCTACTGTTTGTCATGGAAATGGTAAATGGACTTCTGACTACCCATTCACACCACATTAACAAACTGATGGCCAACCCTGCTATGTACTGTCCATCAGTATTAACTAATCCCATTCATACACATATACACCGCCGCCGAAGCAGTAGGAGCAACTTGGGGTTAAGTGTCTTGTCCAAGGACACATTGACATGTGGCTGCAGATGCTGGGTATCAAACCCCCAACCTTCCAGTTGAGAGACGACCAACTCTACCGCTGAGCCACAGCCAAGAACACTGAGTACACTGGTTCTGTCTACATCACTGGTAGCAGCTGGTCATGTTGCTGTAATAAATTCAATTATGACTGGTCAGACAGTGTTTCTATTGGAGTTTTCTAACATGATAAATTATATCATAACAGAAATTGTCTGAGCGTGGCCAATCAAAACGTGTGCTAACCAAAATGTAGAGTCCAATCTGGAGATTCACTTAGATTTACTCTCTTAAATTAAGAAGAGCACAGTGTGCAGGATTCTGAATATAAAGGATAAACATGTGAAAACCAAACTCATCCATACTTGTTATAGGGAGTTCTTATTTTCATACCAGCTGATATGTCTGAATGATGGTTCAGTAATTGAGATAGAAACAACATCAGTCTGGTAATTTTTCCATTACAGGCGTATTATTGTCAAACAAGCTTCAGAATTACACTATGGATTAAATGTCTATACTGTGGTATCCTTTATTTTTATTAAATAGTTGGTTTATATTGTGCTTGACTAATGGAAATGAATATCCAACAGCACGACTTGTTCCTGGTGAAATTTAAAGTAAGCACTGTTCAATCTCGTGTTCAGCTGTAAACAGCATCTCTGAGCCTTTTGGTAAATGCTCGTAACTTGGCCTTTGGTGGCACACTGAGTGGGTGTTCAACCTGAGAGAACTGGATTTTGTTATAAAGCCCTGTTAGCCCCTGCAGACCAACTAGCTCTTTCTTCGTACGTTTCATTTACTTTTGTCAGACACTTTTGTCCTGTACTGTCTCCCATTGGTTGTTTCATCTCTTCAAAGAGCGACTTGTGAGGAACCACACACAAGAAAGAAGTCACAACTGTGCGCTCTTTTCCGCTGAGAAATGGCAGCAAATTTCCTCTAGTCTTTTCTTCAAAGCTCCTTATCCCAGTGCTCCTTTAGAGATTAAAGTTAGATTTCCAGTTTCAACAGTCTTAGTAGTCTCTCTTTACTGTAATCCTCCCTCACAGCTGTCCAGGTGTGGAAACTGAGGAGATTTGCTTTGTGAATTCACCCATGAAGAAGACTTCAGTGCAGATATCAACCACAGTCTTTGTTTTTTCTCTTCCCTTTGTAAACTGTTTCCCTATTGTCTCATCAAATTATGTTTCAGCAACATGTGTGACAGTAGATCATACTATTATAAGTACAAAGACACACAATGGGTTATAAAGTAGGTAAAACTAATCCAGTTTATTTGAGCATCATGCAAGCTGGCTGAAGGAAAGGTGAAAGTACATTTAACAACATTTCCCTCATCCATCTCCTAAAAACAAGCTCATATTTCCTCCCTTTGTGGCCTTGCTTTTCTCCACTGATTGCCCCGGTTGACACAATAAAAGATTGTCTTTGCAACAGGCTAAGCAGTTTCAGATGTGTTATTGCTCACGTTGCAGTCAGGCTGGAAATAAAATGAAGACTGGGGATTGGTTCCTGTTAAACTGTGAGTTAAAAATCCCCATAAGACTGCAGCTCAGCAGAAAAGTTCAGCTGAGGGTACCGGGAAGCCCTGATTACATCGAAGATGATGTTAAACAGAGTCGGCATGTTAGGGAGCGTGAAATCGTTTTCATAACAATGTTTTCAAAGATGAGAGCATCAACGAGGAAAAACGTGACACTTTCTTTAAGCGGATGCAGAAGTTATGGTGAATTATAATTTAATGACTGAACTTTGCTGGCACTGGAATGAGAGCGTAGAGCTCCACTTATTGATGTTGTTCATTTCAGGTTAAAATCAAAAGTAAATATTGAAAAAACACACGAAAGAAAGGGCGCACAAAATGCAACTGCTTCTGCAAGATTTATTTCAGTAGAGCAACTGGTCTTAACCACACTGTAGACTGTATAAAAAAGACGGACGAAGCAACAGCTCGGTGGAAGAGAAGTCAAAAGATTTAGAGCTCCGCCTACTGGCTGGCTGAAGTATAGGTCATAGACCCCGCCTCCTCCATGTTAACAGCTGGGGCACGGGTCAAATACACATGAAATATTTTTTTCTCAAACCTGGATTTTGTCGTGATAGTGTTGTTCAATTTTCGGAGTATTTGGTTTTAATCAACTATTTAATGTGAAAAGGAGCGGATGTGTCATGATTGACAGCTCTGCTGACGAATGGGGCTCCTGCAGCGCTCCCTAGCGGATTAGCAGAGTAGACGTGGAACAGGAAGAAACATAAAGAGCTACAACATTAGTCATTCAACTTTCAACATAACCTTGAGTGTTGAAACCGTAGCAGTGATGTTTTCAGTCGTGGGCCATCCTTTGAAATAGTTAGAATTCTTCATGGTCGACCTGAAAAGCTGATTAAAAGCATAATTTAATCACACAAAAACGTATTTAAATGTACATTCCTATCACAGACGAAAGCCACAGTCAGCCACAAAACTGTGGAAAAAAAATGCTTCTGAAACTTTACCTATCCTAGCATTAGTTTATATAAGCATTCTTTTATTAGGAGCATTGACTGCAAATATATGTTTATTGCAAATCAAAATGATTATATTTTGTTAAATTGCCCTGGATGCTGAGGTTTGTGTGTGATTCTGAGGAGAAACTCCTGTGTGAGTTTGTGGTAGAAGATCTAAAAGTAGTCTAATTATACAACAGATATCCCAAGTTCAACAGTTAAGATAGCTTCAATCCATCCATGTACCTTCACACCTCCATAAAGCATTCCTCTTGAATTTTCCGCACTTATTTATTGCATTCATATTTGTGTTTGATGTCGTCCTTAAGGAATAAAGGTGACGTTTTACACAGAAGTCAAAGTTAAAGTGTGCAACTAAAATTCTGCTCATTATCATTATCATCAGTTACACTTCCTCTGCGTTGTGACAGCTGTTCTGCTGTGTGGAGGATGTTTTTTTTTTAGTCTCTATTTCATATTTTAATAATGATTTCTATCTTTGTGGTTCCAACTGTGTTGCATATTCATGATGTAGACGCAGACGCAGCCCTGAGTGCTGTGTTTGGACTTGAATCACATCCCTGTGGGCATGCTGGGTTCAATGCCACTTCTAGTTTCCTCCCTCCTCCCCCCCTGTGAGTGAATGGTACGTCCCACTTATTTGGATGTTCCCTCTGTTTTAACACTGTGTTTCTGTTGGCAGGTACCACTCGACAGCCCAGAGAGGGTGAAGTTCCCGGAGTGGACTACAACTTCATCAGTGTGGCTGAGTTTCGTGAGCTGGATGAAAGTGGACTACTGCTGGAGAGTGGCACATATGATGGTACGTCAACACACAACACATTTATACATCTCTACTCTACTGCAGACGGGGACATCCAAAAAAATACATTTTTAAGGAGGACAAAGAATGAGTTAATAGAGGCTAATATAAAGGCTGTAAATAAAGTGGTCTGCACAATCCACTGGTAAAAGCTTTAAATGATACATTTTGCTCTTCTAATTAATCCTCATATTATCAGTCATTTCTCTTTAAGGGAGTCTACCAGTGGGAAAACTCCAAAAGAAGGCAATCATTATTAACTCTTGTATGACAAAGTCCCATCCAACATTTCGCTTGCACTTCCAAAATTTAAATCCCAGTGCTATGCCTGACAGATGGGTTACAAACTAAAGGATTAACAAACACCAACTTCCTTTGCCAGGTGTTGGGCTACCAGAACAGTTTATGCACCTTGGCATTGATTTTTCTAAGTCTCTAAGCTCTACTGAAAAGATGCAACTCAATATTTCCAAAAGATATTCCATCTTTTTGTTTCTTTACTTTTTTCTGACCAACTTTTTATTTATTTTGACAGCCTTTACATGTGGATATCATCCAATCAATTCATTGGGTAGTAATTCATACATCCATTTCATTGTCATAATAATAATGCAAATAAAATAAAGAAGAGGATGACAACACGACCCTGCAAACCTGGAGCTTTCATAGCTTCCCCCCCTCCCATGGGTCTTGTATTTTAAATATACATAGAAGCATTTACAGTAAGTCTTAAAAAAAGAAGAAGTATATAGGCAGCTCAAATTAACAAAAAATTAAAGGACAAATAATAATGATGGCAATAATGGGGTTAAACATTTAAATACCAGTGTAGTGGAGAAAAAAAAACAGCAACCAAAAAACAAGCAAACAAACCAATAACAAGATCATAGTTTAGATCTGACAGAGTTAAAGGCCTGTGTTCTATTTTCTAAAGTAGTCGGCCCTGCCCGATTCATCCGAGCCACAGAGAGCTCCAATGTCAGATTTTCTATCCACAAGCTGATCCACTGATTTATAGAAAGAGTATGAGGGGGGCTTCCATCTTACTGCCAGCATCTTTTTGGCAGCAGTGCATGCTGAAAGCCACAGCAGTCTTTGAGTTTGGTTCAGATTCTGCCCGGAGTCATCATTCAAAAGCATCATTTTAGGAGAACAGGTAATTGGCAAATTAAGTTTTTCAGTCAGGACTTCTGTAATTTGCATCCAAAACTTTTGAACAGGTGGACACTCCCACATCATATGTAGGAATGTCCCTCATCTTTTTGTTTCTGATGGTAAAGGAGAGTGATGTCCAACACATAATTCCAAAGTCTCCCCATAGTGTTCAAGCTCTGGTGACTGTGAAGGCTAAAGTGTACGATTAAAAGCCTTTTTATGTCCTTTCAACCATTCAGGGGCGCCTTGTACCCAATGATGGATGCTTTTTCATCCTGGCATGACAAATCCCATCCGAATAGAAGTACTTCATAATTTGTTAATAATATAACAAAGAGTAAGGTCTAGAACTGCTCTTTTGTAAAGTGTCTTGAGATAGCATTTGTTATGAATTAGCGCTTTATAAATATAGATTGATTGATTAGTTGAAAAGATAAGGGTGATCAATTTGATTGGTAGTGACTCTTATCTAAAGTACCCTCTTACCTAATGGTAATGGGTCAATTGAACCCACACTGTGCCAGCTGAATGCCCCACATTATTGGAGAACCCTCAGATCCCCTCTCTATCACCCCTAAATTCCACCAGATGCGTGTTCGGTCCGTCTCCGCTGATAGGTTTTTACTTTTTCCAATGTGTGTGCTTCCACTGGCGCCGCTTCAGTGCGCCTAGCTGCGTCTCAACTCCGGCAGTCCGGAGCCCTCCGCAGCAGATACGCAAGGCTTCTATTGTTGCCGGATGCCGGAGCACGGGGCATCAATTTACCACAGACAAGATCTAGCGGGACAGGAAGTCAGTCAGCGAAACAACATTAAAACATCCAGTTTATTTTCAGAATAAAACACTCTGTTTTGACGGTTCAGAACAATGGCCTTATGTGTGTTTGTTTATGTGTTTTAAATGGTTTTATACCCCACACATCGTATTATCATGTGCTGTTGTGAGTGAATCTGTAAAATTACCGCAGGAATTCCTTTGTCCCGGCACTATTTGACATTATTTTGGCAACCATCTGAACCATCAAAACCGTCAGGTATTGATTGTTGAGAGCTTTTCATAGAGAAAATTGTCTTTAAATGTTTGGTGAGGTTGTAGTATTTGTCTTGCTTCATTTTGATAAGAATATAATATTTCCTCATTTGGATAATGACTTGTTGAGGGTAAGCAGTGTTCTTATATAATCCATTGTGTCGAGAAATCCTCACACTGATGTTCTGAGAAGTTATTCTGTTTAATCAAAGGCAGAAGTTCAGAAAAAAACAAAACAATTGTTCTGAACCACTGTACCAAAACTACGACTCAGTGATGCATCTCATATTGACATCGGTTTCCAAACATTTCAAACAATACCTATCCCTAAAGACACAAACTCCACCACTTCTCATGTCAATGAATCCCACGTGTTCATGCTGTGAGTTTCTTGTTTTTCCTGTTGGTTCGTGCTGGGATTTTAGTTCTTTTCTACACCAAAAGTTTGGTTCATGTGGTCTCTAACAAGGGAGAAAAATCATAAACATGGTGTCCTCCACAAAGTTGTGGTGTTTTTCTTGTTCAAATGACTTCTTATGAACAAAGCAAGAGACATAAACATGATGGCATGTTAACCCACAAAGCGCTCATTTGTTTTTGACAGTTTTAACAACTTCCATCCTGTAGCAGTACCACAACAAGGTCATGCAGCTATTAACTTCTTCTGTATGTGATGTGTTTATTTATGTTCTTACAAAGAGCTCACCAAGGAAAATTAATTATGAGCATAACTGGCAGTGACTGCAACTCAACCCCATGTTGCAAGTAATGAGGAACAGGTAGGAACGAGATGAAAAGAAGAGTCTTGCTATAATATTATGGGAGGACAGTAACTTTTTAATGAGGAGAACATACAAAAGAAGAGAAACAAAACAACACCTTGTTTCTAACTCTCATGCACCAGGAACACCTCACAGTCATGCTATGTTGTGCATTCATGTTACCATGGCTTCCAAGCAGTCTTACATAATAGGCTTTATGTGCTGCTTTATCAGATTGCAGTTGGGGGTTAAAGTAGTTAAGCCTTTAAACTGATGCCTGAACTATATCATAGACTCCTGTGGGCTTGGCACCAAAAACAAACCGCACACATTTCAATTTAGACACTTTTCAATTGGCCTTGGTGAGCTTGTTTGGACCGTATCTGAATTCAATTGACAGCTTTTCCCCCCTGTGACAAACTCTCCAAAGAGATCAGGTAGAATCAATCATCAACCTCTGGTTATTAGAAATTAAGCTCAATGCAAAAGTGCAAAAAAGTGCAGTTCATCTAGTGGCCACTTGAGGCTGGCTCCGTAAACCAAGGAATTCCCATTAGAGCCCATATAACAATAAAAAATACACTTCTTTACAACAGAAATAAAGAAGTTAACAGCCTGGTACAAAACACTTTATTGCCTCTATAGCTAATTTCTTTATTGGTTAAATCTGTAAGTTTAACTGTAGAGTTACTGACCTTTTGCTTTCATCTTTGTCTGTGTTGTTTTCAACACTTAAAATATGCTAGCTGTCTGATGAGCTGGAGGAGCTACTTCGGCTTGTCACATTCAAACTCCACCTTTTTGCCTGCTTCTGGATGAGCCAAAAGTTAGTTGGATTCAGCGTTCCCAATTTGGTGAACAAAAATCAATGGGTGATGTCGCTGAGACTAAGTCCATGTTTTTTAGTCTATAGGTACTTGTACTTGTACTTACTCTCTGATGTACGTCGCTTTGGATAAAAGCGTCTGCTAAGTGAATTGTAGGTAGAATAATATGCATCTATCAAGAGAATAAGAGAAAAAGTATTTCTGAAAGAATCAGAAGACACTGAAGAAACAGCGTATTGCACTTTCACTAGAACATCACCCTATTCCACCAATGGGACGCGACTTCATCCGAAAAGGCGCCCTGGTTATTAGCTCCCTTGTGAATCTGCTGATCCATGCACCATTAGGTCATCCGGTTAAGTCAACACATTGCCAGTTTCATTGACCTGTCATCATAAACTCAGAGATAATGTATCCCCAGGTGACTTTGTTGCTGAAAAGAACTTCATCCTGGTCCTTTAAACACTGTGTCAGAAATGTTAGCTTGGTAATAGCTCTCTTTTATCCACCCTCCGTCCCATATCCACCCCTGGGAGACTGGCTCTTCAACCCTGAACCCTTGAACCTGTCAACAACATGAATAATGGATCTGCTCTGGCCTTCCTCTGCTTAATGTAACACAACCATATGTGTACTGCAAGCAAAGATTCAGAAGCCCTCGGAAAGTTAATAATTAATGCACAGACCTTTGGCTGCTGAGTCTCCACAGATAAACTTTTGATAAACTTTTCACACACAAACCTACAAATACAGACAGACAGTTAAGTAGTCCTACAAAGTTATTTAATTCATATTGAGTGATTTCCCCATGGTAGGTTAGTCATTCACTACAGATCAGTCACTAATTTCAACAGCCTGAATACTGTGGAAAGTAAACTTTCCCTTTAGAGCCTGTTGCTGGTGTTTCAAAAATGCTAACACTTCTTCTATATAGACAATGACTGGATTAATGAATTTTACACCTTCGTCTTTGGTTAGAGGTTTAGATGCCATATTCATACAATGACCATTCTCAGCTTATTTAATGCTTTGTTCTAGGATTGCAATTCAACTAGGGAATACAACCAATTATCAATTCACCACTTCAAATAGCAGCAGTTTACTTCAAGTCCTTTCACACTTGCACAAAACTCCTGAAAAACTTCAGAAGTTTTTGGGGTGAGCTGCTTGTGTGAACCTAAATGGCCACATTTTTCACTCTGACTTTGTCTGGAGTTTCTCCTGCCCAGCCCCTTTTCTGCAAAAAGAGTGAGCTGATGTGAGATCGGAGCAGGATATTGTCAGGGAAATTCCCCTCCAGCAAGTGGGAGGAGTTGGTGACATTTATTCCCTGAAATCAATGCAGGATAAATGCAGTTGGAACGATATATGTGCACCTAATTAAAATGCTGAATTACATCTTAAGTTTGCCAGTATACTTGTTCTTGTCTGCTCTTTGTTAATATTGTGATTCTGTCCAACTACACATAGCATTGATATAATGGCATTGTAGCAGGATTTGTTATCTACTCCCCTCCCGTCTGACCAGGATAGTCTCCCACTCTGAGCTGCAAGATAGGAAAGGCATAACTCGCTAACAGTCACAGTTGCTAAATTAGCAAACATTAGCTTTATTTTTTAATGTAAGTAGGTTCATAAAGTATTTTGTTTTGTCCTGAAAATGTGGCCCAGTGTCTTTAAGGATTTGTATTACCTGTTGATTTTTCTGTTGCTGATCAATACAGAAGCAGTGACTTGACAACAATTTGACAAACTCCATACTTTTATAGGCTAAGAGTTGTAAACACACTGCAGCAATGCATTCAAACATCATTTGAGTTGTCTATGCTGAGCTTTATGCTACAGGAAAATGGCCCCCATGTGAATATGGTGAATAGCAAATAAGATTTGGTTATATTATAGATGCAATAAAGACACCTTAATTTAAATAGACCATTACTTCCCTCTTTGCAAAGCTAAAAACAATGTTTTGTTTTGTTTTCATGCAGCCTTAGTGCAAAAACTTTTTTTTTTCACATGGGACAAAATGTGAACTGAACTGAACTTTGAGTTTCAGTGGCTCGTGGAAAATCCCCCTCCATTCCCACATACTTTATCATCACAGTCAGCCATTATTCATCCCGCTCCCCAACTCTTCTGACGTGTCTAGCTTCCTCAGTGCAAGTTAATCTTCTCTGTGTGAGCCAGGCTCTACACTGTTTCTGCAGTTGGTTTAAAGGAAGCATCGACCTCAGTCGCCATGCTTACAGCTGTGACTAATCCTCTTGACCTGCTCACATCAGGGGCGTGATGTATCGATAGTTAATCTGTAACCAAGAGTGACATTAACTCACAGTGCTCTGCTGAAGCCAATATCTGAGACAATCAGGGTTTCAAACATTGGTTGCCACACCGCTCAACAATAATAGGGATTCATTTCAGAAGGCTAATATTATGACGATATATTAACCATGCATAAAAGAGGAAAATTGTGTGTAGAAGGTTACTTCTCAGCATAAATCCATTACATGTTTTACTCTACCAGTGTCCTTCTCTGAATTACAAGCAGGTCTTTGTCGCAAAGTTGACTCAAGCGCTGCAGACGAGAGTTTGGTAGTTTATATCACGCACACAAAAATAGTTTGCTTAAGACTGAAGTGTCAGAGTGTGAGATATATTTGTTACATCGGCTGGGCCTAGAACTCCCAGGAATTAGATTTGTTTCTGTGCATGACTGAGTGCATGTATGTGAATTAGGGCATATCCAATTTTCTTCCCCTCACTTTGGACGGTGCTGAAAAAAGCTAGTAGAATGAATCATTCATGACAGAGACAGGCAGCTGAAATGGACAGGCAAAATTCGAGGAAAGCAGGTGTCTCTCTGACTCAAAGTTAGCAACAAAGGTTGGTATGAAGATAAGCAGCATTTTTGATCATTGCAGGGTCTTCTTTTTCTCTAATTGTGACATTGCTGTCATTAGTCATTATTCCCTAGCTGCTTTCACACACACATAAAACTCCTGACTCTGACAATATCCTGAATTTTTTGGGGTGAGCTGCATGTGTGAATACAAATGGAAAACGTCAAGGACAGATAAAGTGTGACCTGCATGGCTTGCTTCCTGAGACCCTAACCCCCTCCCTGTTGGACAGGGGAAAATGTCACTCTGTGAGGGACATGTGTGAATAAGCACATCAGGAAGATTTTAGGGGCAGGCTGTCATGTAATTTTCTAGAAATCACGGTCATCATTTAGAAATTGCTGCCTTTGTTTTCAAGCAATCTAATTCAAAATGGTAAATGATCAACTTACTTTTAAGTCAGTTGCTCAAAGGTTTTCACCACTCTAAGAAAATGAAAACACTAAAATTCATTAAAGCCATTTAACATGTAAAGTAATGTAGCATGTCAGGAGGGGCTGCTAGCTTAGCTGCCACTAGCTAGTTTCTAGCATGGTTGAGATTTCTTAGTTTTTATTTCCCCAATAATGAGGTTTTGAACTAGTAGACAAATCATCTGCAAAGGTCTTGCCAACTACCTAACGAAGAATCTTGAAAAAAAGTGGAAAAAATAATTAGGAAATCAATTAAATCTCGTTAGCTTAGCTTGTTTCGCTAGTTGCTTTGATTCAGAAGTACAATAACAAAAACCTGATGAAGCTTTTATAATTCAAGGATGAAGAGAAAAGGACACATTCTGTACACAAGACAGTGCAATGGTACTTTCATAATGGCTGAAAGTTACAGTTGATAGTTTAGGGCCTGAAAGGGGCCAATTGACAATCATTGACTTTCCTGGAGAAAATAAATGACCGTTTATATCCCCCTATTTTGTCAGACCACATTTCCTGCAACCATTATATAATAGGGTCTTTTTTTTGCTATTATAGACTTTATGGAGTTTTCAGGGAACGTTGCATAGCTGTGGATTAGACAGAAACAGGGCAATAGGCCAGAAGTCACAGAGGAGGGAGGGTGTAGAGGTGCTGAACTACTGTAACTGCTGTCCACTCCTAGAGGAACTGGAGTCAAAAACAGAGGCGTGAAAGATTAAGAAGTACCCCAGCTCATCAGACATCATTGCTGATCACACTTAATGAAGTTATTGTGGACAGTATGATACAGAAGTTGTAAAAGTCATTGGGAAAACAGAGGATGTATGCACATAAACCTGATAGAAGTTTATTTATGAGAGGCAGGTTATCTAACAGTGGATCGGGATGCTGTACACACAAACACAAGCACAACAGTGAGTGGAGGAATGCAGGCTTGACAAGGTTGGCTCGTAAAGTGTGGGCATCCATGCCAAGCAGGGCCAGAGCCCCATGCCAAGGCTGGAGCACAAGATGGACCTCACCCGCCTGGGGCTCTGGCAGTCAGTGATGCGGCCTGGGCAGACTGGGCACTACCCAAGAGAGTGGAAGCCCATTCTCAATGATTAATGAGGGCCTGCGTCTGTGGCTGGCAGGTTCAAAGAGGCACAGGGATAAACACAGAGAGGACGGTGGGGGGGACTTTGTGAGGGGGATCGTGAAGTACAAAACCCCAGAGAGGTTTTCCCAAATTTCCACAACATAAGAGGGTGTCTCCAGTTTCTGTTTGTGTTTGAAAACATCGCCACAAAAAAACATTTTCTAGCATTTCTCACAGCTAAATGACCGTGACTGCATGAATCCGAGCCCTGTAGTATTTCCATCACAGCTTTTAATGAAAGTTTTTCTGGAGGATTTCGTGAGATTTAGGGTTTGACTCGCGTTTAATTCCGATTCTCACAAGTTGGCGATGAGATATGCTGGCAGCTGCTGACTAAATCAGATGACGTGACATCGACTCACACATTCTTTCTCACCCATAAACACACACGGCCTCAGTGCATGATTTATCCTGGAGTCTCCCTGGGCACAGAAGCTTTCTAAAAGGAAACATGTCTAAAATAAATTCTTTACTTCTTACTGGCAGCAGAAACAAGCCTGCGTGCGTAGCATGGGTGAATGGCCGTGTAATTCTGTGACATTGCCAAGCAAGAAAGTAAGTGTTGGCCCAGGAACGAGAATGAAAATGGTTTTAATTTACACCGTCCACCCACCACTGTTAGGAGCTGCAAAATGAGCTTAAATGTTATAACACTGTTCTTAAATGATCAGATCTATATGTGCACTGTTTCTGCTGCTGGTACTTGTCATGTTGCCACCACGTGACCAAAGGATTTAAGATTTTAAATTACATAATCTGCTGATGACAAAAAAATTGAATTTGGCAGAGTTGCGGGCTGCAATATCTTACCCACTGTGATTTCCTTTATTTGAAACCTCTGGGAAATTGCCCTGAAAAGTAAACAATGCAGGTTTTTTGTCTCAAAGTTTAGAGACATCATCCACAAATATGTGAGTCAACATAAACCTTTATACATGTTTTTATTATGACACGAGAGCTGTGATCAGTCACATTTCGATTGACATCTGCACCATTATGCACATGGGTACATAAATGGTGCATCTGAAGTGCAGCCTTAATCAGTATGTTTGAGTCATCAGAGTCACAATGAGAGGAGGAAGCAGAAGCTCTGCCGTCTGAGAATGTTTGTCCCCAATTAGTCACAAAATGAAGATGATGATGCGGTCCATGTCATAGTTACCAGTTAGCATGCAAATGCAAAGTTAGCTGAGATGCCCTGATTTGTTCTCAGAGGTATCACTTCAGTACCTAATGACTGTAATGTTAGCTAATGCTGTATTATCACAGAACATGAATAAAATGGAATCGATTTAAAGGCAGGGTTGGTAATTTTCTCCAGATTTTGGTTGAAATTGTCTTTAGGTCTTGACAGACATTAATAACTTATGTGCTCTGAAAAAGGAACGACTAAAAGCCGTCATCTGTAGCAGTTGTAAGCCTGTAAAAACTTCGACCAATGTCTACCAGGAGGTACCAATCTGATGAACCAATCAGGCCTCCCTGTCTCCCTGCTTGTTCTCTACCCCTTGCGTGCACGAGCCCACACTCAAAGCACGTCACCGATGACAGAGTTTATACTGTGAAATTGTCGTTGGCCGTTGTAAGCATTAAAATAGTTTTCAACATGTATTATGATAAAGTTTAGTGTTTTCTTACCTCTGAATGAGACATGAGACGACGTAGTTTCTACACAATGCAAGCCAAGAGCTGAGGTCCGGTTCTGGAGCTACGGCGCTCGTGCATGTAAGTGAGGGGCGTGGCTTTTGAGGGAGCACAGAGGGGAGCGGGTGGGTGTAGACGGAGCACTGAGGGAATGCTACTTTCAAAATCATGCTAGTTTTTAGAAATGAACAACCCTTACTTTAACCTGACTAAAACGAATTTGTAAATGTGGCTTTATAGTGCTGCTTTGTTTGGATAGCATGATGTGAGCAAAGAGGGAAGAAAAAAAGCCAAACTTAAAAGGTAGCCTATAATTCTTTAAAAAAGAATTATGGCTCAGAATAGTGATAGCTCATCTGGAGACATTCAGGCGGCTGCTATGCTTTCTCCGACATGATTGATGACATTTCATCTTTATTAGAGCAAGAGAGATATCTAACCTGTCCTTGGTCCTGGCATATAAATCTGTCTCATTTACAAATGTCCGATTTCTCATAATGAGGACAAATTCTTAAATGTGCCCTGATTTGTAAAGATGTTTAGTCACCCTTTGGCAACCTTAATGATGTCAGAATCACCCCCTCAAAATCTATCGCCTTAATTACTGGCTTACATTTATTGCCTGTTCCCTTTTAGTAGAGAGAACAAGAAAGTGCCTGAGAGCCGACATGCAACCACCTCCTCACCATGCAAGCATGCGTGTGTGTGTGTGTGTGTGTGTGTGTGTGTGTGTGTGTGTGTGTTAGGGACCAAAAATAGACACCTGTTGATGCAAGCGCTTAATCATCACATTTACAAGCTGCTGTGTTCTCTAATTTACATGTAATGAGAAAGAAACTGAGCAAAAAATTAAAATAAGAGTCATGGAAGGAAACGCTCTTTCCTCAAGCTGTTCCCTAATGATGGCTCAAATGTCGGACTCTCAGATTCTACATCCAATATGCTAGTCCTTGACTCGTGTTCAGCGATTTTCACTTACAGCAGTAAATGTAGAATGTAGTGTTGTAGTCAACACTAACCGAGACCAAGACATGCCAGAGACCAGAGTTCTCCAAGACCAAGACAAGACCAAGGTAGGGCGAGACAGAGACAAGACTGAGACCATAAATATCACTGAAAAATCATCACCTTGTGTGCAGGGGGCGTGTCACTCACCGTTACACCGGGAAGGTTGCAGCCGTAACCGGGGGATTTAAATCAAACTACAAATGAATTGAAGTTATTCATTATTTTAGAACGGGGCGTTTTCCTTCTCACAGAAATTACTTGGAAAAATATCCTGTCAATGGTGGTCTTTACTGGTCTTATTTTAAAATCCGGAGTCCTGCCCAGTCCGAGATCGAGACAAGACCGAGTAAAAATGCTTTCGTTTCCGAGACGAGACCGAAACCTTCAAAAAGTGGTCTGGATTTCGAGTACTACAACACTAGTAGAATGTTTAAAACAAGAAAAATGTTGATGTGGTTCATATGCATATGAATTTGTTAGGTTTCATCTATAAGAGACTAACATTGAAGCCACTGAAGGCAACAGGAGGAGAGGAATAACGCACAAAAGGCTGGAGAGAGAAAAAGATTATGTCAATTTTCAACGTACAATTATGGGAATAATAATAGACGGATAAGGGGAGAGGATAAAAGAAAAGCTCAGTGTAGCATGGACACTGTCTCATGAGTCTACTTATTACCTTAAGCATGTACAGATATAAGTGAGACCCTATAGAACTATACTGCCTCAACCTCTGAATGTGCTCATGATGAAACTAAATGTCATCTGATGCTGCAGTCTGTCTGGGCCAATCAAACATGATCACTATTTTTATCAGGTATGCCTTGTCTTTCCTTTCAATAGGCATGTTCAATTACACTTTTCAGCTACAATTTTCTTTAATGATATAATGTGTGACTCAGAGTACATGTTCAGTAGCTATCAAACTTAAGCACCAGTCTCTTGAACCAAAACAAATCTGTCTCCTCAGCACACCGCTTCCCATCTTCCCCCACCAAGGGTTCCGAACGAGTGCAGCCATTTCTGCGACTGATCTCCATTCAGATATGCAGCCCAAAGTTGTTTTGGGTCTTATTTGTTTGTAGTATTTTTTACCCCAAAAAAAGTCTCCTTGAATTGTACTCTTGCATCGAAACTATGCCACTGTGGCTCTACAAACAGAGTCCCTGATTGGGCGGTGCCATCTCCCCCCCCCCCCCAGTGATGGCAGGGCTAATGGTTGGACAGGGAGGAGTTCACGTGAATAAAACAAGCTGAAGGGAGTACCGTCACATCGCTTATGTACACAGAGCGGGGAACAACAAACCCAGAGGGAGTTTGACTTCACTCTTCTTTAGATTCATTACTCATCAATACAATAAGTAAGGCTTCATTTCTCATCTGCTTAAGTAATGTTAAACATTACACCTTTAATAATGGTGCGGCCCATTTGATCCCGGAAGTTGTAAATTCGACGCTGGTCAGATACGTCTTTAGAAACGCCCCCTCAAAGACTGAACTCCGACTTGGAAACTCAAAGGAACTTCTTTAGCCCGTGCTAAATTCCAACATGGCTGCTGCTACCTGCATCAACAATAGAGTTTAAGATGTACACTAAAGTGTTTATCAGCAACTAAGTCTTGTTTTGTGTAATTAAATCTATCACACTGATGGTATTGTGCAAGTTCTATCCGTGGACGTCATGTTGCTCTCAAGCACAAACAAACATATTGAGTTGTTATCACCTGGTATAAGCTCACAAAACAAAGGTTCCCCTGGAGGCATGCGTTGCTTTCTCCGACTTGTTGCCAACCCATTACTGCAACGTGGTCAACTCTGGTGTGACGTCATTCCCAGCTCCAACATCTGACCTCTGTGGTAAATGGAACACACCATAAGTCCAGTGTTTGTGCAGTTTTTTATTGATTTTGTAGTTAATGTAAAGAATACATTTTCTCTTCTTTTCTGTTGATTAATTGTGTTTTATAAGGTTCAAGGTTTCTTCATTAGTACAGAAAAAAAGTGAATTTGTCGTGCAGACGGGAGATTCATCATTCCAAAGATAAAACATCTCATTAGAGCAGCACCATTCGATTCAAAATTCAACCCACATCCGGACAAAATACATAAAAACAAAACATCAACAATTAGATAAAGTCATCACAAAGTGTTCAGACGGACAATCGCTCTAAAGTACAAACTATCTTTATCCTGTTTTCTATTTAAATCACAGATACACACCTGTTTGATCTAATCCATCTTTGTCTCCCACGTGCTGCCTTTTTTTCACTGTGAATCTGATTAATATTGTACGAGCAGATCCAAATGTTTGATATGATAAAACACCATTTGCTGTTGCCACATGAAAAGAAAGACAGGGGGCTTCATGGATACATTAACATATTGATAGGACCGAGTATCTAAACTTTATAAATGAAGCTGTGCATAATGATTAACTATCACTGCGAAGTAAAAAAAAAAACATTTATACACTGGACTAAATGAGATTATAGCGCTGAGAGCAGGAAAGTGTGATGCCCTACAGTCACTGGATATGAATGAAAAATGTAATTTAATTTAGTTAAAATAACTTGAAGTTAATTAAGAGGAGGAGCCACTCGTGATTTAAACAAACTTAGCCCAAAGACTCGGCTCCTCAGAGAGACTTTTAACTCGCCTCTTTAGGTAGAGTTCAAGAGAATCCCCGAGCCTGCAGCCTCCTGAGCTCATTTCAGGCTGTATCGTTTTACATCCACACTGAATGAAGCTGTAAATTCTCCTAAATGACTGCTTTTCATAGTATGGCTCATTAGTACAGTATAATTACAGCACGATCCGTCTCAGTGCACTTCCTTATTGTGGCCGCTGTCTCCCAGCTCTTTGCTAATAGGCACTTACAGCGGCTACATGTACCTTTGTGTGAGCCTCAAACACAAATTACCACCTCTAATACAACTCCCTCATTTTGAATGCTGCTGGCAAGCATCCCATTAATTACAAGCCTAGTAGAGGATTTAATGGTTTTCAGTAAGGTGCCGATGTTAATCCTAAAGACATGAAAACACGGATAAAGCTAATGACATTAATCAGTTATCATATACATCTTCTATTTACATGCAAATCAATCTATATCCTGCTATGTGTGTCTCACGTCTTAGCATTTAACATTAGTTTAGTAAGCTTTTGAAAATATGTGTTTAAATGAGAGAAAATGTTCCTGGTTCTGCATTGTGTGGAACCTTAAATCCACTGGGATGAGATTTCTATCAGTTTAAAAAGTGCTGTCTCTTTCTCTCCTCTCTCGTCCTCCCTCCTCCTTCAATCCCTTTACTAGTCGTCTCTTTGTCACAGTGTCTGTCCGCTCTCTAACGTGTCGTTTAACTGTTACACTACAATGTTCAGCCACTCAGACACAGCCCGGGCTTAGCTGCGCCGCAATCCCACACAAACACTGCAGCACTGTGTGAGATCCCAGAGGGAGAGAGAGAGCAAACACTGAATCGATATATTTGTACCACACCTCCCCGATTATTTTCTCACCTCTTGTTCTTTTAAGTTCCTTCCTTTTGTTTTGGCACAGAGAGAGAAGGTAGCTAGTGATAAAGTGGGTCACCCCTCTCTCCTATAGTTGAGGAAAGACGAAGGCTCGCTCTGTGCAGTAAGGCTGTTTGCTGCCTAAGGGCGTCTACATGACAGCAAAGGAAAGCTGACGGACTCAAAGAGGCGATCCAGTGTTGGAGAAGCTACCTTTGCATAAACGCTGCAGTCACAGTTCTCTGGGGAATAAGGCAGTAAACATGATAACACAACAATGAAGGATTTAAGGCTTTGGCCTGAAGGCCTGGACTGAAGAAATTCATGAATACCATAGACTGTATGAAACATCTCACTAATCATGACCCTGTCAACAGCTTGCTCTGTGATTCCAAATAACGGTTTGAAAAAAAGGTGGATAAATCACAACCCTTACTCAGGAAAGGTTCCAAAAAAAACTGAGTTATGATGGCAAGAGCTTGGCCTCATTTTGTTCCATCCACTACTCTGTGCCAGATATGATTTGTAGCTCACAATCAGACCCTTCTTCCCCTTTAAATAGATTTAAACAAGAGCTATTGCTTACAGTAAGATGCTCTCACCAATCTGGAATCGTCTTTTGCCACGACTCTCTTTAAAAAAGTCTACCTTTTCTATGGTGTTCTGCAAAGCCCAGAGGAGACTTGCCGTTCTCTCCTACTTAACTGTGTTCCATTACTCGTGTGTGTGTGTGTGTGTGTGTGTGTGTGTGTGTGTGTGTGTGTGTGTGTGTGTGTGTGTGTGTGTGTGTGTGTGTGTGTGTGTGTGTGTGTGTGTGTGTGTGTGTGTGTGTGTGTGTGTGTGTGTGTGTGTGTGTGTGTGTGTGTGTGTGTGTGTGTGTGTGTGTGTGTGTGTGTGTGTGTGTGTGTGTGTGTGTGTGTGTGTGTGTGTGTGTGTGTGTGTGTGTGTGTGTGTGTGTGTGTGTGTGTGTGTGTGTGTGTGTGTGTGTGTGTGTGTGTGTGTGTGTGTGTGTGTGTGTGTGTGTATTTAAAGTTAGGATTATGCTATGTACATAGTGAGAGAAGTCCTCTTCTTGGCCAGTTAAACATATTCAAGGGTACTTTTTATCTCCCTTTTTTTAAATCTAGGAAACTACTACGGGACCCCGAAGCCCCCTGCAGAGCCCAGCCCTGTGCAGCCAGATTTGGTGGACCAGGTTCTGTTTGACGAAGAATTTGACTCCGAGGTCCAGAGAAAAAGAACCACTTCTGTCAGTAAGATGGACAGAAAGGACAGCGCTGCACCGGAGGAGGAGGAAGAAGAAGAGAGGCCTCCTATGGTCAACGGCCTGGCTGGTGAGAAACACCATTATTCTTTCCATACATCTCATTGTAATGCAGCTCTGCTCCATATTGCTTTCCCCCAAATGTAAACCCCAGCAGTTTTTTTGTTCGCTCGAATAATTGTTTTTTTTGTCCACAGTTGAATATATAATTCTCAGAATACAAAAGCAGCAAGACCTTTTTCTTTCTTTCTCTCTTATCGTTCTTTTCTCCAAACAAATAATTCCGGGATTAGCTGCTCTGCATGCAAGGTCAGCATTAAATCACAGCCCTGAAAGTCGGGACGTAACCAAAGTGTGTCTGGGATCAATAGAAGCAGACTTCGCTCTGTTAGAGGGATAGACTTTGTCCTTGTGTTATTCCCCCACAAGAATGTCCTCACATGGCACAAACTAAATCACAACAAGTCTCAGCTAATGGGGAATGGTCTGCATTGTGGAAGCAGTTATAAAAACCTCTAACTGCTGAGTTATGATAATGCACTGCAAAGAAAAATGGTAATTGTTGGGATTATGTGCCAACATGTTACATAATAACCGTCCATATGAAAATGTTTAATGCCATTCATCCATCTTAAATCAATCAACAGAGCAAAGTAGCAGCTTCTGGCCCCTTTGCTGGAGCCGGCTCCTCCAGCTGTCGTCTCCTCTGCCATGGCTTTAGTGACTGGCGTCTTACCAGACTATCACACTGCCACCCCACAGTGTTCGCCAAAAGAGCCACTCAAAGAGCCAGTGCTGCAAATCCAGCTAATTACCGATGCAAACTGCACCACACTGCCAGTTGTGTTACCTGGTTGTATTACGTTATTCTACTGGGTAATTTGTCAAATATCCTGTTAAGATATTTGCAGTGCATTCATCATAGTTTAAAGCTAACGTAGGCAATTTCTTTTAGGAGCATCTTTTGGTTTATGCGATAAAGCCATTCAATCCATTTATATACATATAGTGCCAAATCACAACAAAATGTATCCCAGGACACTTTGCATACAGAGCGGGTCAAGACCATTCTCTTTGCCAGTACTCAACAAAATGAATCCACGTGAGCAAGCATTTGGCAACATGGGGATGGAAAGACTTTCTTTAAACAGGCATAAACCTCGAGTAGCACAACACTCATTGGTGGAGAGCCAACTGCACCGACAAGCTGAGTCGAGAGAGTTACATATTTTTTTACGTACCTTATTAATCCAACAAGGGGATATTACTGTTACACTCTGAAATGCACAAACAGAATTCTATGGACATGCAGTGATGGAGAGATGTCACAGTGTCAGAGAGCTGCACATGAAAGAGCGCCCGAGCAGTTGTGCCTTGCTCAAGGGCACCTCGGCAGTGCTCAGGAAGTGACCTGGCCACCTCCAGCTACCAGACCAACTCCAGACTTGGTCCGCACAAGGACTTGAACTGGTGACTCTCCGGTTCCCATCCCAAGTCCCTACAGATAGAGCTACGTCCGCCCCCTATAGAGAAAGTGAGAGAGAAAGCAACAATTCAAAACATTTCTGACAAAAAATGTGACATCTATGGCTTTTGCAAGCCTGACATAAGTCTGTCCTACATAATTGGATGTCTTACCTGCCAGTGTACATAACTTCAGCCCTGAAGCTAGTGAGCTAGTCTTAGGGAAGGGCAGTTCAAAGACAACTGTCTTAAAATAATGACAAAAATGAGCTCCTCTCCCAAACTCTTATCCTGTGATGCAAGTAGTCATGAGTTACAGCAGTGTTTTAAGATATTTGCGGGGAGTGGCTTGACATTTTTTTAGTTGGACACTTTCAAAATCTAGCTTGCTTCTTCAAAGAAGCTTACATCAGCTTTCAGAGACCATCCATTCTTTGCGTATAATCAACAACAAGTCATAACTTACCCAAGTGATGCATATGTCGCAGAGAAATACAAGACATTTTTAAATTAGACGTTTTGTTCTCTGTTTTTTTGGGAGAACTTTCCATGTGCACGTACAGGAACACAAATTTAAGGTTTCTTATAAAGGATATGTTATTATATTAAGAATAAATTGCTTAAAATCTGATTGACCTGCATTACACCCACATCAATTTAAGATAAGGGATCATTTATATCCTTAAAAAACAGGATTCACAGGAGGAGGGAGGAGAACTCATCCCTGTGATGCTTGGGTCACATTTGAAGGGGCCGAGGAGAAGAAATTATTTTTCAGAAAAAAGATCAGTGAGCGTGTAACTTCTCATCTCTCATCCAAGAGCCAAAGAGAGAAACATTGTGAGAGACACATCATCTCTGTGGCCTTGGGCAGCAGCGATGGCTGTGTGGAGCTCAGCCAAGAAAAACCACTCATCGTAGAAGGATGTCACTCCTAATTCTCTACTTCATGAGTTGTCTAATCTCCGATGCAGTTTATTATGTCTTTGTCAGCATATGGATGAATTAGATTGATAGTATGAAGGATGTACAACAAAAGGAACGACATATAGGCATGCCTTGAAGGTAGTTGAATTATAGTTACGCATTACTGTAAGCGGCCATTTTTTCTTTTGTGTCCTTTAACCTTCAGTACATGTAGCCTACATCTGCAACAGCCCGATTCAGATTTCTCTACAAGGTCTGAGAGCTGCGATGGCCTGGAGCAAGTGTCTACATGTATTCTGACTTTATAAAGCAGAAACCCCCTCCACGATAAAAAAGAGGCCCCAATTTCTGCACAAAAAGGCCTTTGGCTTCTTCCAGTCAACAGCTGTCACTTTCCATCCCCTCCCATTCAATTAACCCAGTCAAAGAGAGTGAGCATTCAACAGCATGATGAAGCTGGGTCATACACAGGCAGATGAAAACCTGCAGATAACAACAAACACACGCACACACACACACATGTATGCAGCACCCTGTGTGATACAAATAGAGTTGTGATGTGGTGCTCACGGCTGGGGCTGAAACATTGGTCAGCTCAGCCCTTGCCTTGGAGGCAGTTCCCAGTACATCGCAGCTGACATGCAAATCCTATGGCAATTTCTGCGCTTCCATTCTGTGTGTGTGTGTGTACTCTCTCTCTCTCTCTCTTCCTGTCTACCCCTTCCTCTCTTGTGGATGTAACCGTCCACCCAGAGTAAAGAGGAAGATCAGCTCGAGCGACAGCAGCAGCAGCAGCAGTAGCAGCAGCAGCAGGGAGAGATGCAAGGAGCCCAAAGGAGCTCCAATGGCGCCACATTCTCACCTCCTGTCTCTTTCTCCTTCTACCACCTCCCGTACCCCTACACCCACCCCATCCCCCTGTCTGTCTCCATGCCCCTGTCCTTCTCCCCATGCCGGGCCACAGAGCACAAAGACAAGGCGGAGTGGCGGAAGACGGTGCCCAGCTACACCCAGTCGGCAGCAGCTATGGACATGCGGGCATGGAACACGCAGGATGAAAGTCAGGAGCCGTTGCCTAAAAACTGGGAGATGGCCTACACAGAAACCGGCATGGTCTATTTTATAGAGTAAGTAGCTTCTTTACTGCATTGTTTTGGTCCTCGTACATCAGCATGAGCGAATCCCACTCCCAGTCCTCTCCAAATCCATCTTATTTAGCGCCAAATGTGTTGAAAGATCTGGCAGTGACTCCTCTCTTCCTCCCCATCCAGCGCATTCCTCTGTTCTGTATCAAACCAGGTGTTGGGACATGGAAGCTGGATCAGTAGGCTCACCCATGGCGCTTCTGTTCCTCTCAATTAAGTTTCTATTTCATCCCCCCCCCCCCCCCCATGTTTAATGTCGGGTTTGTTGGCTGTTGCTTAAAGCAGCAGGCCTGCCTTGTTTACCTGGCCCGGTTAGTGTGGCAGGCAGTCAATGGAGAGCCGCTGACAGAGCCAGGTGCTGCTGATCTCCGCTAAATCAATAGCTCGCTCTGCCAGAGAGAGAGAAACAACAGACTAAATGAAGCTCACCAACCCCTGACCTGCTGCTTCAGTCCTGCTCTTTATGATCCCTGCAGCTGCTCACTCTTTTCTCTTCCAAAGGTCCCTTTTTTTAAAAATCTTTTACTCCCTCTTTACTCTCGTACATTTGGTCTCAAAGCGTCCTGTGAGATTTGTTAAAGTTTGACAAATATTTTAAAGGCTTCTTTAATCAGGCATTCAATCCCAAAGGATTATACATCAGTCACAGTTTTCGTTTGTTTGTTAGAGCTGGTGGAATAGCTCCAGGGTTAAGTGGCTCCTGAGAGTTTCCAGTGCTATTTGCCAAACTGACGTAATGTCTTTAATGAGGTTTTTAAGGATTTTTACTACGTCTAAAACCTTGTCTCCTCTCTGTCTTTCAGTCATAACAGTAAGACCACCACCTGGCTGGACCCACGCCTTGCCAGGAAGGCCAAACCTCCTGAAAAGTGCGATGAAGGAGGTGAGAAAAGACCTAAAGGTAGTTGGTGTGTTACTTACTTTTCCCACAGAAACGTACATTCAGTCGTGTGTTCATGAGCTACAACCCATTTTAACATACTTAACAAGATACAGTTTTCTTCTAGACTTACAGTTCTTACTAAATAAAGGTTATTTTGACCTTTTTAAAATAAGAAAAAAGGTCAACAAATTGTCTTCAAAATTAAATAGTAGGACATGGTGTTAGAGTCCCTGAGGTTTCTGCACTGCTATTTGCTAGCTTAGGATCTTTATTGGAGATGTAAAAAGGGTAACTTTCCTTAACGCCTTCTTATTCAGGGGAATGAAAACTATCAATCCTTACCCATTTGGAGTCAAACACTTTCACACTTGCTCCTCACAGCATTAAGCTTTCCCTGTCAAGCGGGAGGGGGGGGCGGGGTTTCAGGAGGCAAGACATGAAGTAACACAGATGATGCAGATTCCAAGGACAGAGTCAAACACTGTAGTAGTTTTTTTTTGGTCTTTTAATCAATGTGATGTGTTATTGGAAATAATCATAGTATCTGTGAAAGAGTGGTAAATAACTTACAGCTTCATTATGTGTGTAAAGATTTCATCACTCACGTGATATAAACATTATCACCCCAGCACGCCCGCCCGCAGTGAATTTGAGCTTCTGCGTTCACACATTGGCTCATCCCAACATCGTGTAAAATTTTACTAGAGGGGCTTGCAGGAAAATTCCAGGCAAAGTTAAGGTGACAAATTCAGCCCAGCGAAAAAAGTTTTTGTACTTGTGTAAAAACACCACAGGGGTCAATCCCTGTAATAAAAGGTAAGAGAGCCAGAGAAAATTTTACAATCCAGGACATGCCAAGTTCAAGACCAACCCCACTTACGTTTTGTTGGTCTTGGAAATGACCATCAGGGCACACTGTTACACATCTTCAGCTGTGCACCCTTGTGAAACTGGGTGTTTCATCCTCAGCCGAGGCAGGCCCCACCACAACACTTACATGAAAATATGTACATACACATAACATATACCAATGCTGCCACCGACCATACCTCTATAAAAAGGCTGCCGGCTAACAGGCGGGGATTGTACAGCCGAGCGGCCCTGGTCACAGTCACGCCTTTGACACAACACAAACCTGCTGTCTCCATCCCACCCCTCTCCTCTACTAATGACATCAGGGACACATGCAGAGAGCTCATCAGTGTAGCATCTCTCAAAAGGCAATTTCCCATGGCCCCTCTTGCGTAAAGATCCCCTCTGAGCCTCATGTGTTTTTCACACAGCAGCACAAACTCAAGATGTTGCACATATACACACGGCTGGAGAGAAACTTATTACTTTCCAGGGAGGCTGTATAATAACTCAGCATTTCCTCCTCCTCTCCCCGCCCCCTCGGCTGTGTGTATTCTAAACACTCTAAACACATAGTGACGAATAAAAAGCAGGGCCTCCTGTTCTCTGTGTGTTGGTTGGCATGCTGTGAGGCTGCCAGTCAAAGCACCATGCTTCATTGCGTGTGTCCAATTGTCCGTGTAGTGCCTCAGCAGTATCTGAAGTGATTTGCGTCTGCCTGTTTCTCCCCCCACCCAGAGCTGCCCTACGGCTGGGAGAAGATTGAGGACCCCCAGTACGGCACCTACTACGTTGAGTGAGTAAACTTCTCCCTGCGCCTGAAGCGACCTGTGGGGCTACAGCTGTGAATCGTGCTTGATGTAGAGGATATTGCTTACTGCATGCTTAAATTCAGTGTGTGTGTGTGTGTGTGTGTGTGTGTATGTGTGTTTGTGTTTGCCGAAGTCACAGTCTAATAGCTCAACCCAGGTTTTCAGTCCAGCACACCTGTGTGGGACCTCTGCAGAGGTCAAAAGGTACGGAGTGCAAATACTTAGAAACAACACTTCAGTAGAGTTCTCAGGTGTTTGTACTTCTCTCACAGCTCTTGAACTTGACCACCCACAATTAAATACATGTACTTTCCTGTTTATTACTTAAAGCTCCTGTGAAGAGTTTTTAATCTGACAATGAAACTGACTGAAACAAATAGAAATGCCTCTGTATGACCTCCAAAAGCAAACAAGACCATTCCTGTCCAGATTGATTATTTCTCCTCAGTTTTTTTTGTTATGCTTGTAAATGCTGTTACAGGGTAGGTGTCAAACGATATCAGGATCACTGAAGAAACAGCCGGTTGTACATCTTAAACAGCAAATATTCACAATGAGTGATACATTTGACTTTAAAGCAAAGAAAGCAGGGTATGGTTATTTTTGTCAAAAGAGGGCTACCAAGCAGCAAAGAGATAAGATGCTGCAAAAATGGACTCACAGGAGCTTTAAACCAGTTGTGATTATTGATACTGCACTCTGCCCTCCTAACATCAAGGTGTATTCCAATGTGAATTTATGGCATATAAAGCATGAGAGATGTAGCATGAAAAAAACAACATAAAAGGCATATACCAATCCAACAGGACTAAATTAGAATGTTGTATGTGAGTACTTTAAAAATGTTTTTTTGATTTTTAAAGTGCACAACAACAACAACAACAACAACTAAACAAACCACTAAGATTATGACAAGTCAGCACCTAGACCAAGACTGACCGCCATGGAATAACATTTCACAATATGTGTAACAAAAATATCGTGACACACACGAAAAGAGAGCAACAGCTTTCTGGTACTATGCCACTAGCTTTCGTAAAAGAAGAAGAGGGTAGGAAAGGTTCCATAAAAAAAAACAGAAGATGGAAATTATAATTCTGTTCAGTTTTAATGAGATGGGGTTCACACTGAAAGGTAAACCGCCCCTCTGTTGTGAGACTGAGGCTTTCCATTGGTAAAACCTTGTATAGTTCTTTGTACAACTGTGTTACCATTGGGGCTTTGTCTGTAGTCCATTGGAACTAAATATACCGTCCAGCATGCAACAGCAATTTCATTAGGAGAGTTTACCGGTGGAAATCCCATCAGAAACCGTCCAGGTCCCAGTTTTAATTTTGTAAGATTTTATCAAAATGATGCAATCATTTGGCATTGTCATATTAAGTGAAAGAACGTTCTCACCTCTTTCATGCTAATTTACTCACATCTTCTGAAGCTGTAAGCCATATGACTACATTCCAGACATATCACAACAATGTGGAGCTGTTGAATCTCAGGGGTGTGCTATGGTGGAATATACAATAGCTCATACAGTTTCCCACAGTCCATCAGGATGCAATCATGTCAGCACAGACAACACTGAGCATGTGTTGAAGGGAAAAGACAGTGAGGAACAGACAATAAAGGTTTGGGGTCCCTGTGAGGGAAACAAGGGCGAGATTCCACTCTGATCAAGAGTGTAAACAAGAGCACAATGTTTCATTTTAGTCCCATTACTGTGGACAAAGAGGCACAGACCTGCATGCAGGGAGGGGGGTTATGCAAGAGGGTCATCAAGGGGCTGCCTCTCCTCAGTCTCTCTCTTTCTGTCTGCCAAATTTTCGTTATGAATGAACGACCGGATGCGACAACGTGACACAACGTCTCATTATTTCCTCCAAGTGCCAAACAAAACATGAGGTGTGGCAATCAAGGAGCAAAGAAATGGAGACGGAGAGACGCAGAGGAAATGAAAGCGTGGAAATGAAAGGGAAGGAGGGGAATGTTTATCTCTGCAGACTTAATGGGGAGGGGATCTCTGAGCCTGAGTCATGCACAGCAAGAGAGCAGAGCTCTTTTTGTTGCATGCACACAAACACACACACACACAAACACATATAGCATCAGCGTCTCAGCATGGGGCTGATTCATTGTGCAGCATCAATGACCTTTGTCTTCCCAAGGTGCCGTCATGATCAGGATTTACTGCAGTTAAAGCTCATTAAGAAGATGAGCAACATTTCTCCAGGTAGCAGGAAATGTTTCAGCACACAGGTGTGACCTGCGAGTCATTACCTGTTCTTAATTTAAGTTTAGTACAAATTCCCCCAAATCAAAGCTGCTGATCCGGGATTTGCAAGGCTGTTTATTGTCAGAAGCATTAGAAAAGGCTGAAATCCTCAGGCTTGTAATACTAAAAAGAGGCACATTGTAATCTACGTCTATCTGGAGTTTATTGAATCTTTTGATCCTGGGATTAAAAATGCATTGAGCAGATGATACGATCAAGGCAACGCGGGCTATCACAGCAAAGATTGCGACTGATCCTCTCTATCCTATTCTCTTTGAACTCACTGGGCAATCAGGCCTTTTTTTCTTTCTTCTGAGGTTTAGACGTGCTCTGGGGTCATTTGTGTGTGTGTGTGTGTGTGTGTGTGTGTGTGTGTGTGTGTGTGTGTGTGTGTGTGTGTGTGTGTGTGTGTGTGTGTGTGTGTGTGTGTGTGTGTGTGTGTGTGTGTGTGTGTGTGTGTGTGTGTGTGTGTGTGTGTGTGTGTGTGTGTGTGTGTGTGTGTGTGTGTGTGTGTGTGTGTGTGTGTGTGTGTGTGTGTGTGTGTGTGTGTGTGTGTGTGTGTGTGTGTGTGTGTGTGTGTGTGTGTGTGTGTGTGTGTGTGTGTGTGTGTGTGTGTGTGTGTGTGTGTGTGTGTGTGTGTGTGTGTGTGTGTGTGTGTGTTACACCAACATAGACAGGTTCAGGTCTGTGGTTCTGTTAGCGTATTTGAACATGGTGAATGCTATATGACAGGCTGTCTACCCAGCAGATGTTACATGACACCCAGCCCTCATAGTCAAATCACAGGTTTGCATGACAGACAAAGAGCAGTATCAGCAGTGTGGATGAGCTGTGTGTGTGTGTGTGAGGCCACAGATGAAAACAAAAGCAGAAACATTAGCTGATACTCAGACTAGGTGTAGTCGACAGATACAGGTGACTGGTTACACAGTCATAGCATGTTTTAGAAACAGAAACAGAAACATGTTTTCTAGCATTATTCAAGTTTATCTATTGATGTTTTTTTTCCTTTTTGCAGCCACATCAACCAGAAGACCCAGTTTGAGAATCCAGTTCAGGAAGCTAAGAGAAAAGTGAGCGTCGACATGCCGACTGCAGCTCCACCACCTGTAGCCACACCCTCAGGTAACTGCACCATCAGCTGAGTATTCTGAAGCAGAAAGTGTACAGGTGTTATTTTGGAGTTGTTTGAACAGAGTGGGGGTTGCACAGACTTGTTGACTAGTCAACTTTACAGCTGTGTGATGACGCTTCATGCCGGATGTCGACTAATCGCTTGTCAGGATAGAACATTTTAAACTGTGACTGAGCAGGAATTTGACAGTGAGTCGACATAAACGCTCCGTTTACCTGAATTTTTTTCCCAAGTGTGACTATTCTTCTTTGCACTCACTTATATAGGAGTTGTAGCACATGTGTTATTGTTGCATACTTTATTGCAGCTGCTGCAACCTGCTGTTTCCTGAAGTGTTAACTTTCTGCTTTCAGCAGTATATGCATTAAGTTTTGCAAATAAATATTTTCGCTGGTTGCAAAGCATCCCCCCCCCACCACCCCCCCCCCCCCCATCACATGACTGACGACTTAAACAAATCTGAAGTCAGGCAACCGTTAGCACCGAGTGAGGTCATTCTGGTCTTTGCTAATCTGTTATTTGTATTTATTTATTTATTTGTGCAGAACTTGCAAAAGGGAGACAGGAGTTAAATGATACTTCAGTAGGTTCAGTTTGATTAATTTCCAATGGGGACAGAAAACAATTTGTTTGAAGAACATTTGATAGTTTAATGGTGATAAAACGTTTTTTTTTTATAGGATTCACTTTATTTTCATGAGTGCTGTGGTTTTTCACTGGTCTATGGAAAGTTCTAAAAAAAAAAAGTAAGCACAACATCATGGTTTAGGTTGAGGGCAGGAAGATGGTCATCAGGGAAAATTGGCAGGAAGTGAGATCATTTACTTTAAAATGCAGCTTAAAAAAGTGAAGGAGAGAGAGAGGATGCTAAATGTAACTCATGACTGTGACTTCATATTTAGATCCTTAGAGTGAAATGGAAATCGTGTTTGTATTTATTATACATTTAGTTGAGGGTTGCCTGCTAGCATATAGGCAATGTGTTGGCCATTCAGTCACTTTGGTCCAGACTGAAATATCTCAGTTTGGTTTGAGATAAGATTGTGTGCAGACATCATGGTCCCCAGAGGATGCATCCTAATGACTTCTGTGATCCCCTGACATTCCAAGATTTTCAGCTAAATATTTAAACAACTGCTCAATAGATTGACAGAGGAGTTTGGTCTAGACATCATGGTCCCCATTCAGGATGGTTTGTGAACTCTGCTTCTTTAATATGATCGTCAGCTGGACATTTTAAAGGTCACATATTATGCAAAATACATACTACCATGTTTCTCTAACTAATATGTGTCCCTAGCCTGTGTACAAACCCCGAATTATGAGAAAAGTCCATCCTCTCCATCTCTTGCCTGCTCCACTTTTCAGAAAATGTGTGCTCAAACAGTCCGTTTGGAGATTTACCCTTCATGACATCACAAAGGGCAGTAACCCCTCCCCCAGTAGGGTGACACTCCCACAGCTAGGTGTTTGTTCTTCCCTCTGAGTCTGCCTTCTCACAGTAAATAATTGTATATGGTGCAAGAAAGCCCAAGCCACATCCCCTTCCAGAGAGGGGCGTGGTCAGACACAGCTCATTTGCATTTAAAGCTACAGACTCAGAAACAGCCTGTTCCGAGCAGAGCTGAAATAGAGGGGTTTATAGGCATGATCAAAATACAGGATCAAAGTGGATTTATAACAAGAAACTTCACAGACATGTTTTGGGGAGCTCTGAGGCTTATTTGAACTTGTTGAATAGGAGGACACATTTCCATGAACCTCGGCTGTACTTTTTTTCTCAGTGTATTAAGCAATTCTTGGTATGCTACAACCACAAATGTTGAGTATGGTAGACATTTAACTGTTTAATGTCACCTTGTTCACATTTTAAAATGTGAGAAATGTCAGCATTGTGATATTAGCAATAAGCTCAAAGTGCGTGCATTAATACAGGCTCACAGAGTCTCCTGCAATACTATAAACTGAGCCTTGTTAGTTTTATTTGTTATATACATCATGACACAAAATGCATTTAAAGATAAATGACATAAATGGTGGCTATCAGTGTGTAGGGATTTTAACAGGTTGGCCAAGTGCTTTGATGTAGGTCAGTAACTTTTTATGTGTGGCTGCATTTTATTCCCCCTCCCTACCCATACAACACAGCTGACAGCGTCTCAGTCTCAGTGTTCTCAAAACATTGGCTCTAGTTTAATAGCTCTATCTTTTTGTTCAGAGGAGAGGGATCCTACATAACAAGGTACTCTAAGTATTATCCAAATACTGGAGCACTTCATGCTGAGATATCTGTCTTGAAGATGTTCCAACATTTGACAGGCGGCTGATAAACAGCCCATAGCCTCTGAAGCAGTGATATTCAATTTGAATAATGGAGCAGCGCTCGACTGGGCGGCAGAATTCATTTTGACAAGTAGATTATGAAATAAGGAGGGCTCTGAGGTCTCTTTGAAAAATGCTTTTGCTCTAGACAGTCAAAGAGGTTCTAAGATGTCTTTAGAACAAAGAGAGAGAGAGAGAGAGGTGGCTGTGGTGCAAAGAGAGTTATGATCATAAACTCCATTTCTGATAGGTCATCTGTTCATTTGCCACCTGTGGTAAATCTTACCGCCTGACTGGTTTAATCACCGTCCTCTCAGTCAGGGTAAATGTCTTGGACATCAAAGCTCTGTGTTTTTGTAAGATGACAAAGAATGATTACAGTCTTCTGTGCATTAACACAGGACGCATGAGCATATTAGCATTCAAACTAGCCTCTGTATTTCAGAATCCCCTCTGACAGAACTGTCTGCCTCCCTCTGTTGCACGCACATTCCACAGCTGAGCCTCTCTGCAGTCTGAGGATGATATTACCTACATGTCGACCATCGCCTCCAGCTCCGTCTGCCTCCACCCCCACCCCCCCCTCTGTGCCCACTCTGCACCTTCCCAACCTTGTTAATGAGAATTAATGGCTGATGGTCTTTCGTGAGGTGGCATCTAAACACTGTTTTGACAAGGATGCCGAGTCTGACCTCCGAGACAATCCCGCAGAGCTCCTGTGCTGGGCCATAATTACAGCGTAGACAATCCTGTCTGACATTTCATATAATCACTTCACCCCCGAGGATACAGACCGTCCCTTTGTGGCCCACGGCTTAATCAAAAGCGTGTAAACATAACGTTGGTGTGTTGCCCCCTCCTCAGCTAAATCCCACCACTGTCTTTTTTTTTTTTTTTTTTACCTCGGTCAGTGTTGCTTTCATGGCCATCATGTAAAAAACTGTGTTGACAGTCTTTTGACATAGTGTGTGAACATGGAATTCCTGTCAATCCTAGAGGGCTTCAATCCTGTCAAAGTACACACACACATGCTAACAGCATGAACTGTCATGAGGAATCATGTTGTCACACCTGCATGCTTACACAACATAAATCTACACACATAATCTTGAAAAATATCTCCCCGACACAACTCCGATACGGGAATGTCATGTTAATCATACTTTGCATAATCTTTTTTTTCCCCCATCAGAGCAGTCACATTTATCTGGCAATTGCAATGCAATTATGCAAATCACCATCCCATGACACATCGAGAGTGGTGTTGGAGGGGTGGGGAAAAAGAGGAGGAGTAGTGGGGTGGGGGGCTTTATCTGTACCCATCCCTAATGAGATTGATGTCCCACCATCTATCAGTGTGGGAACTGCAGGAGAAGAATCCCAGCATGCAGGGACGCTGCGCATAACTCACAGTGTCATACGCTCACACCACAGGGAGGGGCGAGCGAGGGTTTAAGTTAGACTCTCCCTCTCTCTCTTCTGTCAAGGCAAACTCTATTTCTCTCCGTCGCTTTCCATCTCATCGCTCTTATCTCCCTCTCAGTCCCACACACACACAAATGCACACCGTCTAATATAATTCCTCCCCTGTCTTCCTCAAAGTTGCCCCATTTACACAACCTGCAGGCAGCACAAAGGGAATTTGCAATGAAAAGTTTACCTGGGAAATGTCAGACGCATTTCAGGATGTATTTATCACTGCGGTGAAAAGAACGGGTTATTTTGCAGGGCAAAAAAAGTATAGACTTTATGCAATAACTGGATGTTTATTGGCTTTTTCAGGTAGAGCAGTAGACTTGCAGAATATGTGTGTTTATGTGTGTGTGTGAGTGATTTTTTTCTAGTTTGCACTTAAATTACGATGTTCCCACAGTGTTGGTGTAATTACAAGCAGTGAGTGACGTGCTGTCAGACACGCTGTCACAGTGCGAATGTTGTTATGATGGAGACAGATGGCAATTTATGAGCAAGCTTTTCCGTTTCTCTTCATATCCCGGACTCATTTTCCCAGACACGTGCATGCCTGCACACCTAATAGACAGTCACAGCACGCCAAACTGTGAACTTTAAAGATATGCAGCTCTCGTCTATGGAGTGAATGCCACTGTGACTCATTTTAAGTTTAATATAAAAGCTTTATTGTTCGTCTAGAATTATGCTATATGTTCCAGTTGAAAAGCAGAAGCCCTTTAGTGTGTAGTAATAACTGTAATTAGGTCTTTAAATGTATGTATTTGTTCTATATTATATTCTTTTTTCTCATTCCATTTCCACTTGTCAATCTCTCCCCTCTTGCTCGTCCCTACAGCAGAGGAGCCAAGTAGAGGAGTGCGGGGCTTCACGCGAGATCCGTCTCAGTTGCAGGGCTCCATCCTGCAGACGGCACTCAGAAAAAGCCCTCAGGGTTTTGGGTTCACCATCATCGGTGGAGACCGACCAGACGAGTTCCTTCAGGTCAAAAACGTCCTTCCAGATGGTCCGGCTGCGCATGACAACAAGATTGCCTCAGGTAATCTTCCCCCCCCTACTGACTGTTTATGAAAGGGCTGTCTGACATCTTGATTGCACTTTGGCTTAGGGGTTAAAAGTGATGTTCATGATGGAAGTCATACCACGAGGAATTGCTCGAAAGAGGAGTTAAAGCCAGAGTATGAAACTTTCGAGAAAGCAAGAAGAGTAAGATAGATTTTTATGCGCCCCATGTGCAGAGGCTATTGACCTCACCCGCAGCGACAGGGGGTTCGAATCCGGCCTTGGCCCTTTGCTGCATGTCATTCCCTACTCTCTCCTAAAACATTTTCCCCTTTCTGCCCTCCAAGTATCTGCGACCCCCCCCTAGTGCCCCCCTGGCAACTACCCTTTGAAAAACACTCTAATATAGTATCCCTATCTGGTGTTATATGTTTAAATGTTTAATTTGAGGTGCATCTCTGTCTCTTCCTCCCCTGGCGTTATGTTTTGTTCCTTTCTCTATTGCAAGACGATGACTAGCCTTCATTGCCATTTCTTTGCAACCAACTCGCTCATAAGTGCATAGGCTGGGGGCGCTGGTAGCCTAGTGGTTACATCGCATGCCCCATGTATGGAGGCTATAGTCCTCATTGCAGCGGTCGTGGGTTCAGATCATACCTCGGTCCTTTGCTGCATGTTGTCCCCCACTCTCTCCTCCCAACATTTCCTGTCTCTATTCAGCTGTCCTTTCCAAAAGAGGCAAAAAAGGCCCAAAAAATATCTTGTTAAAAACAAGTAGTAATAGACAGGTTTGTTTTTTTGGTCTGAATGAAATGACTGAGCTTGAATCATAACTGTTCTCATGGAAGTGATTTATTGCTTCTAAAATAAACCGCCAGCCCTGGCCTTTAGTAGAGATTATTTTATGACTCGTCTAAACAGTGCAGAATGCAGCGTCACATTCACAAGTCTTACTGTTTGCATGGTGTGTATGGCTGCAAACAGTGACACTTGGCTTGGCATCTGCATCCGCCCTGTGCATAATACAGTTTCTATGTACCCAGAGTACACACAAACAAACACATTTGGAGCAAAAACCAAACAGGCACTTTACCCTGAATGTCACATTGCTTGGTGGAGCGAGGGGCGAATGTTTATAGGCAGTGTTCGGAGGAGAATCTCTAAAAGTAGTAAACTTCCATCAATAGCCAACATGTTCTGTTTATGGTTTACACACCTAGATTTTATATGCTGTCATATATAACAGATTTAATAGGCCTTTAGAGTGCTATACTTTGCACAGCTGAAGAATGACGTGCATATGTTTATTTTTGAATAACATGCATATGCTTTAGCCTGCAGCACAGACATGTATGCTGCATTTATCACACGAGCTGGATCAGTAAATAACCTTTTATGGTACATATTGTACATATAAATGCTGTGATCACATGCACGGGGATTACAGTCATTTTGTAGTGAAGCTCCTCAGGATTCACATTACAGTTATATTGACTGTATTAAATACTCTTAGAGCTGCTGCAGAGAGTCAACATGAAAGCAGAACAGAGAGAGTAATTATTTTCAGTGTTTCATTTCCCTAGTGAAAATGAGAGATTGATTTAACTAAGAATGAGAGTAATTAATTTCATTAGGTCATAATGGCAAACACTGTAGAGTAACAGGTTTCTTTCTGATTTAATATTTTCTGACTACAAGCCCTGGAGACTTAAATTACATCCATGTACCTCTATTATTGTATGGATTCTTGGTTATAAGATAAGTCATTAGAGCGATGTGTAGTGGGATCTAAACAGGAACTACGTTAGGCTATGGAGCTCATTTTTGAGAGTGCAACCTTAGTTGTGTTTGCTATGAACGGGTATTGATTGTGTAGGTGGGCTGAATCCTCCTCTGGGCTTTTCGCCAAGCAGCCAGTCAGCAGTTCTGCCGACCGTGCAGGCGTATATCTCAGCCAGGCCAGGGGTGATGAGAGCATCTCTACTTACAGATAGATGAAAGGAGGAAGAGGAGAACAGCATGCCAGTGTTCTTATTCTCCTGCTTGCTCTCTACGTTCTCATTAACATCTTTCAATTTTCTGTACAGTTGAAGGAAGAAACATATAGATTTGTCCTTGATAATACAGTCATCAATTGAATCACTGTTTAAACTATGTTAGTATCTCTCCTGTTATTGTGCTGCGTTGTGTGAAAGTGGTTTGTACGGAAGCCCTGAGAGGACATGCATCCATACATTTTTATTTTACTGTGATAACGAGTTATTTGTGGTTACTTTCTCGAGATCTCAACGTATTTATCTCGTTATCTCCAGATAACTCCTCTGCTTTCCAGCTATAAAGGTTAAGTTCTGCCGTTTTCTCAGGATCTCAAGAAATTAACTCATTGTTACTGGAAGACCAGTGATGTTATCAAGAGATTACAGAATGAGTGAAGATTCCAAGAAAATAACAGAAACGCACTCGTTATCAAGGGAAGGTTATCGATGTTCGTCCACTTAGGGCTTCGGTAGTTATGACTGTAATATATATTTGTTTTAATGATAACTTTATGGGTTTACAAAGTGTTCTGACGAAGGCAAAAAGTTGGATATTCAACAACAACAGAAACCCAAACAATCATCCAGTTAAAGCAAAGCAATAGCAACATATTAATTTTCGAAAACTAGCATGATTTTGAAAGTAGCATTCTCTCCGTGCTCCGTCTTCCCCCACCCCCTCCCCTCTGTACTCCCTCAAAAGCCGCGCCCCTCACTTACATGCACGAGCGCCATAGCTCCAGAACCGGACCTCAGCTCTTCACTTGCATTGTGTAGCTTTTTCAGAGCACATGAATTATTAATTTCTGTCAGGACCTAAAGACAATTTCAACCAAAATCTTAAAAAGTGTATCTGGAGGAAATTACCTACCCTACCTTTAAAAACATTTCATAAATAAAACTTCAAAGAAAAAATTAAGAAATGTAAAAAGATAAAAAGAAATACAACTGGTGGCAAATCCCGAACTTAAGCTTTGAGCCTTGATTTTGGAACAACCAGAAGACTTCACCTCAAGATAAAAGGATTTGGACTTGCTCATATGGTGTAAACAGTTCTGCGGACTAACCCTAACACAAAAATTCTTTAAAAGTGATCAGTTCAATCCTCAAATGATTCTTTATATAATAGGTAGCCAACGGAAAGGAGCAACGATTCGAGAGATTTGATGTTGTCTGAAAACAAACAAGACCTAAAAACTCTTTTTCCCAATAGGTGATGTTATTGTCGACATCAACGGATCCTGCGTGCTGGGGAAAACCCATGCTGATGTGGTTCAGATGTTCCAGTCCATCCCCATAAACCAGTATGTGGACTTGGTCCTGTGTCGGGGCTACCCGCTGCCCGAGGACTCCAGCAGCAGTGAGGAGGCCAAGGACACCTCCTCTTCCCCCTCCACCTCCACCCCACAGGACCCCAACTACTCAACTCTAGACGGAGGCACAATCTCCAGACAGAGTGCTGCAGCACCACCTATGATCAACGGAGGACGCCACCACCACCACCACCACCATCACCAACACCAACACCACCACCACATTGCTCACACACCAAACCAAGACGGCCCTGACCCCACTCTGCTGCAGCCAGAGCTGATAAGCGTGCCCCTGGTTAAAGGTCCCGGAGGTTTTGGTTTTGCCATTGCAGACTGCCCCCTGGGTCAGAAGGTGAAGATGATCCTGGACGCTCAGTGGTGCCGAGGCTTGTTGAAGGGCGATGTCATCAAGGAGATCAACAGACAGAACGTACAAACTTTGAGCCACTCCCAGGTGGTGGACATCCTCAAAGACCTTCCTGTAGGCAGTGAAGTCAACGTGCTGGTGCTCAGAGGAGGTGAGTCAGCAGAAATAAGAGTTCACGTTGCTTGAAGTACAAAATTGCCTCTTCCTAAAAAACAATTCTGATACTTAGACTTTAGTATGTATCAATAATGAACATCCCTCAACTAGCAGTGTGAAATATACATACTTAAGTTATCTTTTAGAAGCTGTATAGACTTGTTATGATTGATTTAATTGTTGTTGGTCTGGCTTTGTACACTGAAGGTATCCAAACCTTAAGATAAGCTAATGTTAGCTGCAGCTCTGTTCCCCCCCCCCCCCCCCCCCCATGTGAAAATGTAAACCACACATTAAATATATAAGTAACTTGTAAAATATTTCTGATCCGATTTCTTTTAAATACAAAATAGTAGAATTGAAAAAAGATCGCTTATCCCTAACCTATAAACAAACTTAGCCCCAAGATACAAACTAGGCTAATGCTAGCAGCAGTATGAGTCAGCATATTTTCTGACTTCCTGTCTCTGCCTCTGAGATCTGAGGAGCATCTGAGTGATATTGACTTTTTTTAATTAGCTTATAAAAAAAATAAAGCATTTGGCCTTAAAATGTGTAACAGGAAAGCATTTGGCTAGCTTTGACTAACGTTACACTCTACGCTAGCATTGCACAGTTTGCTAACTTTAGACGGTAATTGACCTGAAATCTGTCCTTCTTTGCCAATCTAAAACAGTACTTGCTAGTTGCAACTATATTATATATTATTGCTGTGTGGTCTTGTGCTTAGAAAAGAAATACAGTGAACTTCTTGTTGAACTAATGCATAATGGATTTTGGAGTGGTGCATTGCCTGGAATAGCATATTGCATCGTATCGTATCATATCGTATCGCATCGTATCAAGTTACCCTGCTATTCCCACCACTACCAGATACTGCAATTTAGGCTAATTAAACAAACATTTCTGTTATCAGTATCCAAAAAAAACTGTAGTACGAGCTGCAGGTAAGCCTGCAACAGTGAAATAATCCTTAAAAGTATGTCACAGCTGGCAGGGTTGCAGTTCCAGTGTTGTTAACATGCTGCTGTCTATAATAATCTGCTCTGTTATTGTTCAGATAGCTCACAGGTGTTATTGCCCAGAGATAGTCTGGAGGTTCAGTCCCACACTTCCACATTTATTTTAATCCCCACACTGCTTTGCCTGTAGTCTGTCGATTTTGCAATCCCTTTCTCCTGATGAGTAAAGCAACAGAGGTGAGTAGCCCACCTGCTTGCGTTTAAAATGATGTCTTTAGAGAGAAGACATTATTGTTAAACCAGTGTTTAACAAAGCTCTACATATTTAAGGCAAGATTTTATGTACGATGTACAATTTTTAAATTTGTACCAGAATGGATTTTGGTAAATGGTGTAGCCCGGACACTAAGATCCTCCCAATGTTAAATAAAGCAATTTCACGCTCTGGTCCACAACAACTCTGCATCATCTGCCGTGCACCTTCCCAAAAAAGGGAGGAAGTCGTGCTTAGTCACATGGTGAAGGCGCAGAGAGATGGCAGTGGCAGTGATTCATTGGCTGCTTAGAGAGGAAGAGAAGGAGCGAGAGGGAGCATGGTGGGTAATCATTGCCCTTCTTCTTACTTCAGGCTCTCACTTATTTGAAGGGCTTGTTCCTTTTCGCCTGTGCTGCAGTGCAGTAGCCTAGATTCCAGAAATTAGTGTTGCACCCACATATCAGATGTGCTCAGCCGGGCTCTGCTCTCGGCTCCAGGGGCTTGTCCTGTGTGTGTACTGTATGTGTGTGTCTGTGCTTCTGTTATTAACTTTGGCCCATTTTTTATTTTTTTTTGCCAGCCCTATATGCTTTTTTGGATAGTAAATGTGCATATGCAGAAAATGAGTGTGTCTGCTTAAAGAAAAAGGATCAGGAGATCACAGCTTTCCAGGACTAAAAGGAGCAGCACCGCAGGGTTTCCCTCAGGTCACCCACAGACCAGGATTAGGTTGGGTTTTACTCCCAGCCAGCGGCAAGAACTCCCTTCCGATGACAGCGGCAGAGAGAAATGAAACAGGAAATTATTTGGCCCTGATCCTTGTACTGGATTTAAATCTGGATATGAGACAAAGTGCCCTCCCCTGTGGGACATGTATTACACTCAGTGTGGATATGAAAACACCAGGGAGATAACGTCAGCCTTTTTTTAGGAATTAATCAAATTTATTATAAAACAATTTCTCCTAAACCTGCACCAATAACCATTTATTACCACATTGTTTTTTTTTTATTCTAATCCTTTAATGACATTCAGTAAGTGGTTATAAAAAGCAGCACACAGTGAAAGCATAGTCTGTGTTCTAGTTGTGTAGCCAACAGCTGGCAGGTCGAACACAGAGCAGTGCATGTTTCCTATGGTTTAGGGTCACCTTTTTGTCTCCCATCCTGTAGTGACACGTTAGATAGTTTTGCCACTGGAGTATACTGCCCCCTACTGGTTGATTTACACCATTACTTATTAAAAGAAATGAGTCAGGGGAAAAAAAACGTTACCTCTAGGCACAAATATCACGACAGATGCAGGAAAAGGTGCAGAATATTTCTGCTTAAGAAGTGAGAAATAATGTGTGAAGAAAAACACTACCCAACCTTTAAGCAAAGACCTTTTTAGTTAGCGGCTTGCAAGACAAATCAGACTGATTAACAACCTCAAGCGGACATTTTTATTGCATTTTTTTAAATTAGGAACATGAAAAAACAGGTACATATACATTGTGATTGAGAACATTCCCTCCTAATTAAAAATGTTAACACTCATGCTACACATGTTGTGCAGAGCTAACATAAGTGCAGCTTCATTAAAAAAACAACTCAAACTGAGTATGGAAATTATATGAATGCATTATAATTGTGTTTAGTTTAATAACCTTACAAAACATTCTGAGTTTATGCTGTTAACATTTGTTTAATATAAGAAGATTATTAGATTATTCCGAGGCTAATTAGCTCATTCTTTAGTTCGGTCAGTCTGTGGTGACGCACAGCATGTCATGTTTAAATGAGACAACTATTAGCCCCGACTGTTTAAGCAACGGTTGTTGTTTTTTTAAGGTCTATTTTGGGGGTTTATTTGAATTTATTTAAGATTTGGATAGAGTCAAAAAAAAAAAAACAGAGAGAGGGAGTAGGAAATGACATGCAAGAAAGGAGCCACAGGTCGGATTTGACCCCGGGGACGCCCACTTGGAGGATTCCAGCCTCCGTTCATGTGGCGTGCACACTAACCACTAGGCTAACCCTTTTAAATGCTAAATAGAGTATTGAAAAATGTATTTCTAGCTTCTCAGGTCACATAAATTTTGAATTTGTGGCCCATTGGTACTTCCTTTTTTTTTTTCTGTCTGTTTGAAGCCTTTTAGCAATATATTTAAACATTTCATTTGTTGCATTGTTTTCTTGATACACTTCTTCTTTTTCTTTCCCTGCAGGTCAGACGTCTCCTGTGAAATCTCTCAAACCAGTAAGTCTCATCTAATCTTTGTAATATCTCCTCCACTCTGCAGGGTGAGCATGCAGATGTTAAAACCTCTTTCTAAATGATTAAACAGAAGAAGTTTATGATTTGTCTTGCTTACCCACAACCACACCACTTAGAGTGTGTTTGTGTATGTGCACTGTTGTTGGCTACATTATTCAGTGAGCCCACATTAGCCTGGCTGTTTATTTCTGGAAGTGCATGTGGGTAAATATTCTGGCTCCTGGCAAACTGCAGCAATCAGAACATCCCTCTGCGTATGGGTGTTTAGGACGATACGCCATGTTCACCAGCTTGATCCTGTGCTGCTCCTGCACGCTTTACACACTGCTAAAGTAGAGAGCTGGAGCTGAGGCAGCAACAGGCATTCAGATTTATTGTTCCAGCACAGAATCACAATGTGTAGTCGCACAATATATGAGTCTTTCTTTCTTACAATTTTCATGCCCATGCTATATTTCTGCCTAAATAGTTTGTATGAAATCGTGGAAATATATCCTACTAGGTTTAGTGCAATCATATTTTATACAGGCATAGGGATACATCAACAGTTTATCCCTGCACTCTGAGTTTATGTTTGTGAACCTCACATTTAAAGCCTGTAATTTGGCATTTTAGCCATCACTATCTGTTTTGTGGACATATGTGGATGACAGGTTGGATATGCATTGCTACATCTCTATCAAAGTTTACAGGTTGCCATGGTGGCAAATTGTCAATCACAAGATACAAATAAAGATTGATTGATTGATTGTTTCTGTGTTGCAGTGCACAGCTCCCATGTCCCAAGCCGCATCCCAGCCTAGTCCTCAACAGGCCTCCCACCCGGTGCCCCATCAGTCCCCCCATTCGGTCCCCCAGCCCGTCATGCAGGCGCAGCGGCAGGAGATGATCAGCAGCACAGAGACCCTCGGTCAGCCGGAGGTTCCCCCGAATCCACTCGCTTACTCTTCAAACACCCTGCGCTCGTCCTCGCCCAAACCGGACGCATCAGAGCTCTACCTCAAGTCTAAAGCCCTGATGGACAGCAAGCGTAAGAGTACATTTTAAAACACGCAGCAGCCAACATTTGAATAATTGATTATCCTGCAATGGAAATAAATGATTCTACATCATACAGAGAGTTTTTATCTGACCAAGTAAGCTAAATATTTTAGTAAAAAATCAGCTGTTTGAATTACATTTTCCGCTTTCTGATGAAATGAAATCAGTTTTCCCTGATTCTTGACTGCAGGCTCAGAGCCACTGCATTATGCAATACACATATTTCCCAAATGCTTAACAACACAAACACGCACACACGCACACACACACACACACACACACACACACACACACACACACACACACACACACACACAGCATAGCTAATGTGCTTTGTTTTTCATGGCTGTTTGAAATTTAAAGAAATCCTCTACTCCCTCTTCTTCTTCTTCTTCTTCTTCTTCTTCTTCTTCTTCTGCTGCTCTTTCCTTTGCAGCTCAAAATACCAAGGAGCTAGACGTGTTTATTAAAAGGAACCAGGAGTCGGGCTTTGGATTCAGAGTCCTTGGAGGCGAGGGGCCGGATCAGCCGGTAAGTAGCATGGTCCAGTGGTTAACATCCAGGGTTGTCATGCTGTTAGAATACCAAACCCTTAAACACAAGAGAACATCAGTCAGACCCTAAGCTTATCTATATTTGAGCTGCAAACGGTTCCTTATATGGGAATTTTTCTCCAATATTGGTCCAACTTTTACACATTTTTAAGTCATATAGATTACATCACCAAGCAGCCACTGACTATTGAATTTCAGCTCTTAATCGCGATTCAACATTTTTATAATTTGACAGCCCTAGTTGACACAAAATCCTTGGGAGCAAAATCAAGTACAATAACTTCAAGTGTGCGTTATTTTCTCACTCACAAGCTCATATTCTTATCCTTAAGTGTCTGACATTATTAACGAAAGGGATCCGTCTGTTTCTGTCCAACTAAGACTCATGTTTCCATCGCCTTTACCTGCAACAACTCGCCACTTACATCAAGATTTCAGAGAGAGATTTCAGTGTCTCCAGAGAAAGACTTCTATTTCAAGAGAAAAAACCCCAAAGAACAGCATTACATTCATCTTTGTTGGCATCCTTTCAGTCAGTTTTCAGTCACAAAAAAACAATTAGAGCCTCTCCACACATACAAATCATGCATTTTTATTGAACTTACTTTGATTGTGCACAGCTGCGCCAACATTTACTACTTACATAGACATCTTCTTGAGCTATTCCAAATCTTAAATATCCTTTTATTTTTACTATTGCTATAGGACATTAGGGAAATAGATTCTCAAAAAAAACATCAAACCCCTTTTTAGCTCTTTGAAAAAAAATAGCATTCAACGCTCAGAGCAACTGAGAGGATTTCCGCTGATTATTTAACATAATGCCAGATCAATCCTCATGCTCACTCTGGCTCAGCTCAGCGTTTAAAGCTGCTCTTTTTTCGCCTCCACAGGTGTACATTGGAGCCATCGTGCCACTGGGTGCAGCAGAAAAGGACGGGCGCCTGCGGGCAGGGGATGAGCTGCTCTGTATAGATGGCGTGCCAGTAAAGGGCAAATCACACAAACAAGTGCTGGAGCTGATGACCAACGCCGCCCGCAACGGCCAAGTCATGCTCACAGTCCGCAGGAAACTGGCACAAGCAGGTGGGTCTGCTTTTTGAATAATCAGCTCCACGTTTCTCTGGGAGCACTTTAAAGCACCTAGTCTTGTTTTTTAATTCTTTTGTCTCTTTCAGTATTCTGCAGGAGGAACTTTGAGCGAAAGCTTTGATCTGGGATTGTTTTTTACTAATCCCTTTTAGGGTGTTATTCTTTGCAGATGATTTCCTGAGAAGAAAAGTTCAGTTTTGAATGATGGTTCTTCTTTAACTTTAATCACAGAAAAGTGGATTCAGATTGTTTTATCCACCAAAAAGAATTTAAAAAAATCAATTTACTCCTCGAAGATTGTTTGCTTTATGTTTCTCTGTCAAGCCTGATTGATCTTATGTGAAGGGCAGTGAAGAGAAGATCGGCTGATTTACATCTCAAAGGATGAAGAGAAAAATGCTGAGTTTTCCGTTTTTTTAATTGCACAAACCCCTGCTGCATCCAGGCTTGGTTACCACCACAAATAGCCACTCTGTGAATAATACAAGCACTTTTTGAAATTACTTTAGATTTGATGAATTGCAACAACAGCTTTGTTCTCGTTGCAGAAATTAAGCATCAATCATGTTTTTCGGCTTTATGCTTCCAAAGCAGCCGTTATGAAAAACAGATTTTCCCGAAGCCGGCTGACAAAACAGGAACTCAGCAAAACAAACAAACAATGAAGAGAGATTGAGGTAGATAAGCTTCTGAAGAACAAATCGTTTAGGGCTTTCATCCCAAGTATGGAGTTTGGATTCTTTTATTTCGAGTGTGAAATTAACAAAAGGGAAATGGTTGACTTCCATAAGGCTGCTGTGTTTTGCATTTTTTTGTCAATTTGTGGTAGGTACTGTGTAAGGGCCGACCGATAGGGGACTTTTTGGGCTGATACCGATATTGATAGAGGGAGGAAAAAAATCTGATACCGATATATCGGCCGATATCTTTCTTAGATCTGTAGAGACAGACAGATATAGATTTACACATGTATCGTGTTGATCCCTCAAATGCAGTTATCTAACACTTGTTGAAAAGATATACAGTATAATGAAGACAAGATGGTCACTGAACTGGAAAGTAACTGCACATGTACGTGCATCACCGCTTGACACTCTGCACAGTGATAGTGCTTGTTGTAATCCATATAGCGCCCTCTGCTGGTGACAGAGAACTGCTAGTTTAATACAATGACATTAAAATTAAATTAGCTGATACCGATAGTCACTGGATATGTTAATATCGGCCGATTAACCGTTCGGACTCTTGTAGGTATACAACATTTACAAATCTAAGAACCTTATAACCAGTCATTTTTTCAGGTTTTAAACAAAATCTAAAGACCGTTGCTAAAATGAACATTACCACAAAGATATAAATACTATAGTAACAAAGTAAGAAAAAAAAAATGTCCCAAATGTGTGCCTGTAAGCATCCCCACCTGTTTCTGTGCATTGTCTTTTGTCAGATGACGATGGTGGAGAGGAGGAGAACAGTCAGCAGCCCCATCAGGTAGCATCAGCCCTGGTCAACAGCTCGCCCAAGATTCCTCGTGGAGAGTTTCCCAATGCCGTCCAGCCCGCTCAGACGACCCGACCGGAGTGCTTCGATGTTACTCTGCAGCGCCGAGACAACGAGGGTTTCGGATTTGTCATCCTCACATCAAAGAACAAGCCCCCACCTGGAGGTCAGACACCTGAAGAAGAAAATACAGCTTCTACAAATAATGTTAATCGAATAAATAAAAAGCATAAAAAGTTCATTTTAAGCAAAAAGTATGGAAATGTACAGCTGATGGCTCTCTTCATCTTTCTTCCACGGGGTTTTCTTTTCTTTTCTGGATTGATTTTCATGGAACGCTCTACAGAAATGTATTTTCCCCAGAGGATTAAACCCCTTTGACTTTGTTGATCCCCCGACTTTCCATAATTAACGACTAGCAGCAAAGTGTTTCATGTGTCCACTAAATTATTCACACTTCTAGTTGACTGGTGCTAAATCTTGTACAGATGTTCATGATTTCTCAAATATGTATTCCGCTGACTCAGGATAACCTCTGACATTTAATTTAGCGCTACCATGAAGTACAAATTTCAGTTTTTCAGTAAAAAACAAACAAACTCAGAACGAGTCTGTGTGTGGTGCAAGAAATTTTGCTTTCGAATCTCCTGAAAAAAAGGCACAGATATCTTGAGATCCTGAATCTAGCAACACTGCAAATGAGTCTTTGGTCGATTCATTAATAACTAAAAAAGTGATGTGATTCCCATGAGACTCAGCTGTATTGGGGTTAAGTGCTATCCAGGAAATATAAGCATGCTAGCAAAGTCAGCTGAAGTGATGAGAATGTGAGCATGTTAGCATTGGTGTTAGCATTATGTTTACTTACTTGCTAGTATGACTTGTATTACACACTTTGTTCATCATTTTGTCCACTTGTATGACACATTACTTTCATTCTTCATTGAATGTTTTTTAGTAGCTGTATTTCGACTAAGGATGCCGATAACAGCTCTCCTTACAAAGCCACAAAACCTGATTGTGATCATTGTGTTGAAAGTAGTATCTTTATCTTGGGTTTATTACATTAACGCTGCTTTAGCATGCAAAGAAAATATACAGGTTTTAATGTCTCACTGAGTTGTGTTTCCCTGTTTCAGTTATACCTCACAAGATTGGCCGTATTATTGAGGGCAGCCCTACAGACCGTCTAGGTCAGATGAAGGTGGGAGACCGTATCTCTGCTGTCAACGGCCTGTCCATCATGGAGCTGTCGCACAACGATATCGTCCAGCTTATCAAGGATGCCGGCAACACTGTCACCCTCACTGTGGTGCCTGAAGACGGTAGGTTGGCACAGAGAAAGTCCTGTTGAGCTGATTTCCAGATAAAACATCAGGGGTATTTTCTGGGATTGAGTTAATGGGAATAAATAGAAGAAAACCAGATAACAAGATGGAAATAAATGAGTTTGTGCTATGAACTGTGTTTGTACAGACAGCGCTCCTCCATCTGGAACAAATTCAGCCAGGCATAGCCCTTCAGCACAACACCGAGCGATGGGCCAGCAGCCTCCCAGCTACCAGGACAGGTACAGGAATATACACATACACACGAACACAAGCTTTACACAAGCATTCCTCTCAAGCAACGAGCCCACTGCTGACAGCCTAATACAGGTTCTGCCACATGAACCATAAATTAGCCCCAATCCTCTGAAAGCAGGCTCTGGTGTGTGCTTCTCTGTGGCCACATTACCATCTCTTGTAGTTTGCACTCTCCTTATTATCCAGAAAGACTGAAAACCCCCCCATGGTCAATGTTTGGATTGCAAAGCTGGAAAAAAAAGACGCATAAAAAGGGGGTCTTGCTTGCTCTTTGATCTCCTTTTATAAACAAGATTACCTGTGTCAGACTTTTTAATCCAACGCTGCAGCGGCACTTCTCACCCACTCGGTTTCACTGCCTGCCACCATGTGTTCTCCCTTCCCACTGTTTGGCCCTCTGTCCGTGTCTCAGCTGCACCCTCCCTCTTTTACGAAGAATCTCTGACACACGCCTGAGGTCAGCCAATGCTAGATATGAGCTGAGGCTGTCAGCTTGGCTGGCATGAAGTGTGTAAACCCTTCTCCATGCCAGAGCTGCCGAGCAGGCCTAGACTCTTCAGATAATATGTCAGCAGTGCTAAGTTTCCACAAAGGCATTGTAATGAACTCTGCGAAGCATTAAAGTATGCCCCCGTTACTGTCACTGAGCCGTTAAAGCAACACAGCGCTTTGAAAGAATTAAAGTTGGTGTCTGTGTGTTTTATAACGAAGCCAACAGAAAGAGGCTCATGCTGCTGTTATGGAGCCGTGGCAGTGTATGGATCATACCGGAGATATTGCAGAAAGAGAAAGAACACGTTTTCTCTGTTCTCTTTACGAATTGAGGATTCATTCATTTCCTGAGCTGTAGCTCACACACAAGAATGACTTCTACCAAGACACACAGAAGCTGGTGGAATAAAACACAGATCACCTTGGATACTGAATGCACATATTAGCATGCACTAGTTTCTCTGCAGCAGAGAATCGCTCCCCTTGTGACTGAGCACAGATCTTGTTTTCCATCTTCTTTTAAATTTGATCCGAGGTTCTGCACATCAGCTTAAAGCTGCATTACCATTATTTTCAGCCTGGAGCGTGGCTCAGTAGATTAGCAAAAACAAACAAACAAACAAAATAGAAAAGACTGAAAAAAAAAACAAGTACTAAAAGTTAAAAAGAGGAGAGGAGAGAGGGGTTGGAGGTGTGTCGCTGTAGGAGAGCGGAGGATTCAGTGTGGCGGAGGTGTCACCAAACAGCAGTATGTTTTGGTTAAATGCTGGTGCTCAAGAGCGACATCTACTGGATCAAAAGTCATTCTTCCTTTAAAGCACTTTGAGGGCATCTATGTATCAATGGTGCTTTATAAATTGATTTCCAACACATGCTGAGTTTGTCTGCATGTTTTGTCTTTCATTTATTTTTTACCTGTACTTTTATATTTATCGTAAACGCTTTAACATCATCTGCTGATGAGGAAATATTTTATGCCATATTGTAATAGAACACTATGGACTGTAGATGTATTTCATTTTTGCAGCAACGTTGAACACATAATAACATGCCTATAATCTTTTCTGGTGCAGGAATGGTGACACAGAAGTCAGGAACTCTCTCCTGTTAAAGGAAGGAACACTAATAACTTCAGGTCCTAAGCAGGTGGGCACCATGTTTCTGTTTTTCCAGGTTTGACTTGAGCCTGGATCATTTATTGTGTCAGTCAGGACATGCTCAGTCTGAGAAGCTCATGTCCTTGTGCTTGAACTGCAGGGCTGTTTTGTGGTGGAGCTGGAGCGCAGCCAGCGGGGCTTCGGCTTCAGTCTGAGAGGAGGGAAGGAGTACAACATGGGCCTGTTTATCCTGCGCCTGGCTGAGGACGGACCTGCTCTCAAAGATGGAAGGATACATGTGAGTTTATTACATTTCCCGTCTCTGTCCTCACAATGAACTTTAGTTTAAACTACTTTGCACTTTTGAACTTTAAATTAAATTGATAAAACTCGCTCGGGGGTTTTCAAGTCTGATACTGCGGGGACTGGATTACTTTGATACAAAAGAGGGCTTAAAAAATATTTTGATTCTGATGGGAGCTCGGGGGTTATAAGGAGTGCCGTTTCACTAAGATTTCTTTTTGTTTTGAGATTACATTTTTTGAGAGTTTTCTACTATATTTAAGAGGAGGGACGTAAGAAACAAGGAAGAAAAAGGGATATGACACCCCACAAAGATCCATCCATCCATTATCTATACCGCTTTTCCCGTTCGGGGTCGCGGGGGGGGGCTGGAGCCGATCCCAGCTGTCATTGTGCGAGAGGCGGGTTACACCCTGGACTGGTCGCCAGTCCATACCCCACAAAGATTCACAGATAAAATGATGATTATGTGGCTGCCTTACGAGCCATTCAGTCAACCACAGTGTTTAATGGCCTTATCTGGCTGCTAGGCAACCCTCCTGGGAAGAAAAACCAAGCTGAAAGTTAAGGTTAAAGTTGAACCAGGGCACTCCTTTTCAACTATTTCTAAACAAATGTTGGCTGCTTCATTGCAGTGGATGAATATATGGGGAGTTATTCTGACATTTTAAATATGTGTCATCTCAAACCTCAGCATTTACAAAAAAATGGCTCCTGACAATTGCAGAATTTGGGTGCTAAAAGTCTCAAATTCAACCCCTGAAATCTTTCTAACTTGCCACTAATAAGTTACTTACAGCTTGGAGGCCTTCCCTGTCAGTCAGGGGTGGGGGGTTGTCTTAGCTTCCGACACTATAATAATAGCTTTTGCCTTTATATCAATGCTACGTGTAAATGGATATGTTAAGAGTATCAAGCTAATGAGTGTTGTAGAACATATTTGACTAAGCAAGCAAAAAAGAGTATGAAGCAGCTTCCCTAGGAGCTTAATGATTGCAGAGGTTGCTCACTCACTCACCTTTATTAATCCTTCTTTGGGGGCAATTGGTTTGGAGCAGCTTGTACATAGAAAAGCATGATATAAATGTCATCAGCCCTGCCCGCCCAACTGCTCGCAGTAAATCTTCCTTAATATTGGGAGCTGGCTGGAAAAGTCCGGGTGAAAAATGTGGCCATTTCGTTCACACATTTCGCTCACCCTGACAAAATTTCAGGAAATTTCCAGTTGTTTATTATGTGTGTGTAAACACCATAAGCCAGCAAAAAAAACAAGCCAATGTCTTACCTACTGTTGTTTTCTAACACATCCATTTTTTACCTCCGGCAGTATTAAGCCTCAAGTCTCCCCTACTGTTTTATGAGGGCATGCATGTCTCACACTTTGAAAACATTTTGTCTCACCTGCCCTTACTCTTGCTAATTAAATTCTCAAGGACCCCCCTGCTTGTGACTTGTAACACCACATCTGCTTTACAGGTTGGAGATCAGATCGTTGAGATCAATGGTGAAGCCACGCAGGGCATCACACACACTCGAGCGATCGAGCTGATCCAAGCAGGAGGCAGTAAAGTTCATCTGCTGCTACGACCTGGTCAAGGCTTGGTCCCGGATCCCAGTGAGTGCCTGCTGAGAGCTGCATGCATGAACACACATTGTAGATTTGAGAGCTACACAATAGCATATTAACCATACATACTATACAGAAGCTTTTGTGAGGATATGCTTGATAGCAGGGTGCTGACTTTCTTTATTCTCATGCATGTGTTGCAAGCTTCTCTCTTGACTTTTCTCTCCTCTCATTCTGTCTCTCTACTTCTATCTCGATCTAACTTTTGTGCTCTTTATCTGCTCCGGTTTTCTTCACCGGCTTGGCTGTCTGTTTCTACCTATTTATCTTTTCCTTCTATAGGTCTGAACTCTTCTTCCACCCTGTGCTTCTACATGAAACCTGAGCATCACTAAAGGCCTCACTGCTTTTCTTGGTCTGTCCCTAATAACCTTGGTAAACCTTGTACTCCTCATACTTTTGCTTTGACCTCTCCTTTCAAAGTGATTCATCTGCCAGATTTAAGTGTCCTCCTCTTTCCCTTCTTTCATCCCCATGATCAATCTGAATGAGATCAGTTATTTAAAACTCATTTACAGTTAATCATTTAGTAACTATAAGACGAGTTACTCTTCCCCTGGGCTGAACCAAAGCAGTGAGTCCTAGAAGACTGAACAGGAGTGCTGGGAGGCTTCAGAGCTCCGCAATTTTTTTTTTATAAAGGGTATTACAAAAGCTTGGATGCCACTGAACACACACCTCGTCCTAAGCTTGAATGAAGATAGAGACCTGGAGAAAGGTCCTTAACTAGATCATAATCACTGACAAGTGGTATACGGCTCTGTGTGCATTCACTGGCATCGACCTTTCAATTCAAAGACCACATTAGAATGAATTTCTATGAGTTGTTACTCTTAGAATTCCAAAATCTCATTTCAGCACCACTAAGTCCATAACTCTTCTTTTTCTCTCTCTGGTTTTCTGCTGCATATATCTGCTCTCGATCGCTGCTGTGCAATTCTTATCAGCTCGGGGGGGAAATTGAAATGTCAGTGGTGGGTGAATGCTAGCACCTTTTCCATTGATGGCTACGTCGTCAAATGATACATATCTCAAACATGGCAAATAATTAGAAGGATATAACAGAGGGTTATTACACGAAGAGAGCAAGGTTTTCACAATATTAGGATATTTTACTCCTACTGCATGTTTAATTACCTTTGTGTTGAATGTGTAAAATATCCCCTGCAAGGGTTTTCTTAGAATACAGACTTTTGTTCAGCTTGAAACATAGACTGTATAAAAAGATGGACAACATGTCATTTCCCCCAAAAGTGAAGTCAAAACATTCAGAGCTCCCCCCCCTGCTGACTGGCTGAAGTCAAAGTCACAAGCTCCGCCTTCCTTCATGTAAACAGGTGGGACAAACTTTCCATAACTGAGAGTTTGTGCTTCACACTGACATGAGAATCTGTTCTGATGTACATTGTGCCACACTGAAGAATCTTTGCCCTTTCTTCTGCTCAGACTAAGCGCCACATGCAGGGGTTAATTTGGCTCAACGTTTGTACAATGGGAAGATGTGGAGAAATGTTGACCATCTTTATATACAGTCAATGCCTGGAACCTTTTCTTACTTTCCATTGCTTATTTTTTAGGTTCAAAGGACAAAGTAACCATTCCAACCTCAAGCTTTCCCAGACTTTCTGTATCTGAAGGGCAGTCATCTCCAGCGTCCCCATCCACTGTCTCCCTCTCTACCTCTGAACTGTCCTCACCCAAAACAGCCCCCCCCGATGAGCACTTGGGGGGAGAGTCCTGGGCATCTGGGTCCCCTGGGTCTGGGCATGAGCATGGCAGGCAGGCTAACAGATCAAGAGGACAGCAGCTTTCTCAACACAACCAGAAGCGTACCACCAGCCCCAGCACCCAGGCCAGAAATACAGGCAGGAGTGACTCCAAATCTGCTAGTCCCCTGAGAGGCAATGACGGCCGGGCAGATCTTGTAGAGCGCTCCCCGAGCCCAAGAAAAACAGAGCGAGGCCACAGCGGATCCCTGGAGGATATGAGCAGAGGGAGGAAAGCCCAAGGACAGAGAGATTACCGGTCGTCTAGCCCTAGGAAGACCTCCAAGTGGGAACAAGATCCTGCTGTGCCTGTGAAGAACCTGGTGGAGCCCCAGAGCCCAAGGCGTCCAGCAGGCCAGCAGCCCAGTAGTGCCTCTGGAGAAGGGAAGGACTGGAGGTACAAGGATGAGGATGCAGCCTACTGGCAGGAGAGTGGAGACAATGGTTTAGGGACCAGTGAACGCCACAAGAAAAGCAAAAGAGCCGAACAAGAGGCAGCGTCACCAAAACCCCATTCCCAAACGCACAGGGAGTTGGCGGGGTTGGGTGCTGATAGCGGCACCTTAAACCGGAGGAGGGGAAGAGAGAAGGGGGATAAGGAATATCAGGAAAACAAGCAACTTGGGCTAACTGAGGAAGCAAGTAGAAAGGATCCCAGAGGTTCCAGCAGTAGCATCCAGGATCCCAGCGTAAACGGGACCACTACCAGCAAGAAATCTCAGATCACCCCTGGTCCATGGAAGGTTCCAAGTTCTGCCAAGATCCAGTCCCAGGTGGACACATCATACGCAGATGTCTGATTATCTTCCCAGGACTCTCTGCATCTATTAAACAAAAGCTGAGCCTCTCGAAAATATGAACTATTAGAATGGAAGGATTTTTCTTTTAGCAATCCCGGACAAAGCAGACCACTGTGTAACCAGCATCATAGCTTCTCATTGCTTTTTTTTCACCCAGTTTGCCTCGGTCAGTTTGCATCAACGATGTCTGAGCTGACACGCGTGCTTGTACCTACACGAGTATTAGTACTGTGTGGATCGTTGGTTCTGAGTGTGATTTTTTGGATGTGTCACTGAAGTCTATTTTGTGCCAATCAGGGACTCCGGTTATAAAAGAAGCTGCTCTGTTTTGCACTCACTGTGAGACTGTTTGTGGGTAATAAGATGAACTGCTCTCCACGTCTACCTGTCTCGATGAAGGATATGTCTTTTTGACGCTTTGAAGGTTTAAAACTTAATCATGCAATCACTCAGCTTTTCTTCCAGACAAGATTGACTCACTGTTCCTGGCACTGATGGATGTACTAAAAAAGCGAGACTGGTGAGTTTCCCTTAAAATCAGCTGCAAAAAGGGTGCCTGCGAAGTCATCCACTGTCTGTTTCTGAGAGACTGACGAGGGTTCAGAACTGTTTGTGTGACTGTATTCGTGCACATGAGAAGGCTTTCTATTCGCTTATCAGAGGGTTGGCAGAATACCCTGCAGCTTTTATATGCATCAATCAGCAGACCAGATACTTGTGGTTATACTGTAGTTCTAATGTTTGTTACTTGTGTGTTAATAATGAAGCATAATGTAATTTATTGAAATTATATGTAAACAAACCTGTTAGTACACAAATCCATTCTGAGTCATTTCATCTTTGATGTGGACTTTATGATAGAAATAGAGTGTGTAGATAAAGCATCACCATTCAAAATGTTAACACTATCAAATCGGGAATCTATACATTCTACTTCTGAGACTTCAGTGTTTGTAAAGAGTCATACAAGCCTGATTCATAATGCCGTCTACTGTTAGCAGCTCTGTGTTTCCAGTCCTCCGGCTATGTGTGTATACAAGAGGACAAGTAGACCTATGTATATTAGATATCACTGTAGCATTGACTATACCTAATCTAAAGTATAATTTAACAAAGTTATATTTACAAGTTATAATAACAGAGCCTGATTGTAAAGAGAAGTGAGCCCTCTGCCTTCAACTTTAAGAGATATTTTTATCAATGTAAATGTAGGCACAAAAAGCATATCGCTTTTCTTCACTCTAACCTCAAAATCTATTTTCGATCAAATTAGTTAGTTAGTACATATTTACCCATAATGTGAATAAATAATGTGTGCATTTTTTTTCACCTTAATTGTTGTAAATCGTTATCAACATCATGGCTTGCCCTTTTGTGTTAGAAATAGAGCCAGACTCCCTAAGAAGGCAGTTAATGTTCTACAACTAAAGGTCAGAAAATGCTGCCTTCTGCTGGTTGAACGTGGTGCATAATGTGAAAATTGCTTTACTGCTTTTTTACAATTCTCCTTTTGAAATGACAGCAACGGGGATCCAAGTCAGAGATGAAAAAGATAGATATTTCTTTTAATTTATTGGGATCACTTGTGCCCTGCTCTGAGGACAAAATAGTGTTTGATGTTGCTACTGTGGAGTACAGAGACATCTAGTGGTTCATTAAAGTCGTCACAGCTTGAACTGTTCCTTCATCTGCCTGTTAAAGGATGTACTAAAGTAACACATGCATCTACTGGTCTGTAAGACCACTTACTAATTTATTGTCTACTTTCATTGTTGATATGACAGGCTACTGTATTCATTAATATTCATGCCATTACCATGTACGATACTGTGGCCTTGCATTGCTCCAACATATACAAAAAAGAAGTTTTAGTTTTGACATCATGGTAGATGTTAATGTTTATAAATTGTACAGCACCTGTATAAATATTTGCCTTCATGCAGAACAAAATCCTCTGTAAATCGTTTCATTATTTTTTTAAGGGAAGTCAGAAGAGATGATATAAAATGGGTGATAGAAATAATCTGGTCATGGCATTCTGTTCATGCACTGATAAATAAAGGTTTACTGAATAAATGGGATTGAGATATTTGTATTTGTTTGTTTTTGTTTATTTATAGAAGTGCTTGATGTTGACAAAGGTATTAAACTGAATTCCTCGTATGCAGTTTATTTAGGTGGTGAGTCACTGCGATGTTAAATGCCTCCACAGTTTCAGAGTAATCACATTTTAAGTCTGCCTTCAAACTATTGTCCCCATTTGTACACACAAACAGGTAATCATTCACCCCATTTATACTAATAATAAAGGGATCTCTTTCTGATGGGCATTTGATGGAAGTATTAAGTCAATGCTGTGCAAAAATACATCTAAGAAATCATCCATGGCAAGTATGAAGCTTCAGCAGTCTGTCTTTGTGAAATAAAGCTGTGTGTCCTCCAATAGTTAGTCCTCTTAGTGCAGCACGGTCCTCTTTGTGTGTCAAAACACAGTTTTTCTGTGATCATATTTAGGAATGGAAGGATGGGAAATAATGTGAGGATTTTGTTTTAAAAGCCTAAAGTTTGAAAATACTCACTTTATTTGTTTATTAATGCATCTAAAAATATTTGAACACAGAAGCTTATTTTGGGGTAAAATGGGGACCTGCAGAGAGGGAAAAAGAAGACACGAGGACCTGATTAATGTTTTGAAACAGCCTTTAAATATAAAAAAAAAAGAATCATATTTAACACGTGTCAGCCTTTTTGAAGTTCAAATGAAATGTTGTCAGTCTGTGCGGTTTGTGTCACTCTTTAAATGATGAAATACTGCCCCCCGTGGCGGTCAATAAAACAACTATGACGTCAGCTGGGCAAAAGTGAGTGCGTGCGAATCTGCACGCCTTCAGTACAGTATTAACTTCATCTCCCGTGTAGCTTTGCAACGGCAAAAACTACATTACCCACAGGCCCACGTGCTACGCGTGCGTAGTGGCTTTAAAATGAGGAAACAAACTACAAATATAGAACAGGAGGACTACGTTTTTTTCTTGGACATGCGCAGTAGGCATTCCGAGTGCTTTAAATGTACTGTACGTGCGAAGATGGCAGCTCAGGTGGACTTGCTCCGTGCGAAAGTAGAAGAAGAAGAAAGGCTCAGGGTTAGTCTTGATAGGTACATGAAAGAGAAGAAAAAGAAGAAGAAACGGGACCTGTCGCCGTCGGCTGTCAAACGGGAGAGGTGTGAGAAAGAAGCGAAGAAAGTGAAGCTCCATCACCACCACCACCACCAACACGCCGAGCACCGGAGCCACCAGCCGCACCAGCTGCAGCAGAAACCCAAACCGCACAACTTTAACGCAGACCAACATGTCCTGCACAAACATCAGCACAGCCACCACCACCATCACCACCACCACCAAAATCACGACCTCATTAACGGTACGAAGCAGAACCTGCACTTACCATTGCCTCCACCTCCTGCAGCGCGGAAGGTACCGGAGCAGCTGCAGAAGAAGCGAGCGGCTCCCCCCGAGCCACCTGCGCTATTCACTTTCACACCCCTCAAAATGCTCAAGGCCAAAGCCCAGGATTTTAAAGAACCGCACCGGGATAAAGACCTGAAAGTTAAGCTGAAGAAGGAGAATACAGAGACGAATGTGAAACACGTTGAAGTGAAGAAAAAGAAAGGTGAGTTATATTATCTCGTGCATGTAATAAAGAGGTTGTATGCTATTAAAAAATGTGTGTTTAGTGGTTCCAAAAAGGGGGGCAGTAGCAAGAGGTTTCCACATATTATGTAAAAGTATCAGTCCCCAACATGACGTATAACTGCCCTCTTTATGTGTAGTAAAATAGTTTCAAATACAGTAAGTATCAAAGATTATTGATTGGGTTTCTTGTCTTGTGAAGCCACTAATTTCATTGTGCATGATAATGAACAAGTTGATAACTCCTGTCCAATAATATTGTAAATCAGCAAGCTATAATGAATCATCATTTCTATTATAGTTAAGTGAAGAGAATAATACAGCCTCCTGTGAACATTAAATGCTCCTGCTCCTCTGACCTATTTCTGCACCTGTAGAGCCAAGACCCAACAACGAGAACGTAAAGTCACTGACACTGGAGGAATATCTCCTGAGGAAGAAAAAGAGGAAGAAGAAGCACAGAGAGGAAGAGAGCGATGCCAAAAAGGTCCGACACACACACAACAAAGCGGTGCAGACAGATCCAGTCCTGAAGCTTGAAAACAATCGCCACCCTTGCAGGGACCCTGTTGACAGCCACCAACCTCTCAAACTGGAACACATCCCCTTCCTCTCCCACCAGGATCACTACATCCGCAGCTCCTGTCTCCAGACAGGCACCTATGGGCGCTTCATGCATGTGGAAAGGCAAGCCAACGGTGGAGGGTCAGTTCTGCACGCCTATGCTGATGAGTTAGCGTGTCTGAGTCCGGCTCAGATGGAGTGTTTTGCACAGGAGTTTCTGGATTTGGCGTTTGCGGAGAGGCCCAGAGGTGCAGCCACCTATGCCCTGGCAGTGGTTCACAGTGCAGCTGCTTACCTACCAGACTTCCTGGACTACTTTGCCTTCAACTTCCCCAACACACCGGTCAAGATGGAGATCATGGGCAAGAAAGACATCGAGACCACCACCATTGCTAACTTTCACTCTCAGGTATGTATGAAGACAACAGGTACATCTGACCTGCACTGAAAAAACCCTGCATCTTCATCGCAACCCAAATCGTATTTATTTGAGCTTATGATGAGAGTATCACTCACTTGGTGATTATCTAAATAAGCTCATAAGCTCATACGTTTCTTTTATACATTTTATTAAAGGTATTTCTACAATTGCGTGCCTGGGTAGTCTAGCGGTTAGTGAGCATGCCATGTACAGTACGGAGTCTTAAGTCCTCGGAGCGAGCGGCCCGGGTTCAAATCTGACCTGTCGCTCCTTTCTCGCACGTCGATCCCCTCCCTCTCTCTGTCCCTGGTTTCTGACTCTATCCACTTTCCTGTCTCGAAATTAAAATCATAAAAAGCCCCCAAATAAATCTTTAAAAAAGTATTTCTATGACATGATTATTTTCATTTTTAATTATCTGTTGTTTTAAAATCAATTAGTTGATTGTTTCATTCCATAATATATCAGAATATAGTGTCAGATGTTGATATACTCGTGCGCTTAGTTTCTACCTGCAGTTATAGAACAAAACGATTCAAATTGCCATCAAAGAAGTCTAAGAAAATGAGCAAATATTGACATTTGAGAAGTTGAAATCAGAACTTTTTGAATGTTTGCCCTTCAAAAGTACCCTGAAAGACTGATGTATTTACAGAATGCTATTTTTATATTAAAAGTTTAAGACAAATGTTGTATTTTTACTTCAAAATGACTTTTCTCTTCCTGTAAAACATTTCAAATACCCGATGACTCACACTGCATGCAGAGGGATGTACTCATTTTTGGACCACTTAAAATTCATTAAAAATAATCCTAATGTTATGTATATTCAAAATCCGTCTTTGGAAATACCGCCCTGCACGTCAGTTATACTCTCGAAGCTTTCATGGGGATTTCGAACATCAGTGTTGTATACATTTGGAAGATTTTAAATTCTAGATCAAGGATCATTTGACCAGTGTATACACATGTTCATTGGCCAATATATTTCTTAGCTCTATCTTAGATCTGTAGAGATAGACAAATACAGATATAGAAATACACATTTATTGCGTTGATTGCTCACCGCAGTTACCACACACTTGTGGAAAAGATATTTAATGAAGAAATGATGGTCACTCAAGAGGAAAGTAACGGAGCATCACCACTTGACCCTCTGGAGAGTGATAATGCTTGTTGTAATCCATTTAGCGCCCTCTGCTGGCAGACAGCCAGAAGGAATACTGCTAGCGTAATACAATTAAAATAAATAAACATCTTTTTGACTGGTGAATAAATCTAGTAATATTGACGCATTTGTGTGATAAAATTAGCCAAAACCGATAGTCACATGATACGCTGATATGGGCTGGCAGATTAATCGGGCGGGCTTTACTCCTGGTGGCGTTGTTAAATTAATAAATATTGATAAAGACAGGCTTGAGTTAGCATGCTTTTGCTTAGAAATTACATCATAAAACTTTATTTTAGTGTCATGGGCTTCATGTTGTCATGTGAGATGTAATGAAAATGCACCATAGGGAAACTTTTTTTATAAATGATTCTAACTTTGAGGAGCACAGATTATCTTTACCTTCTCAATGACATATAGAAACTTAGACGGTTTTAATTTTGAAACCGTATATTTTGTTTATTGGTGGATATTTAAATCAAAGTATGCGTTATGTGAGTACTTCTGTCCTGCAGTCATATATGACTTCAGGTGTTTTACCACCCAGAAGTCGACTCAGTCTAAAGGTTACTGTTGTTCAGTATAAAAACCTGAGCTGATGCCAAGTTTATCCTGTTCTTAAATCAAACGGAGCCGCTTTTGCTCCACACAGAATAATACTTATTTGTGTGTGAGAGAGATGGCAGAGAGGAGGAAAAGCTAGCCAGGATGTTTGCATGTGTGATGTTAGATCTGCAGAGAGCTCAGCAGTGTTCTGTGCATACAGGGAGAGCAGCCCGCGTTTGATCATTTCACCACTTGAGCATCCAGAGAATAAATTGATGCTGTGAGAGCAGAATGACTGCCTGCAGTGAAATGCTTTGTTGTTTCTACTGCACTTTACAGGGTCAATGCTGTACATAAAAGTGCTTACAGAAGACCCTGAATAGACTACATGTAGTTATAATATTAACAGTGGTGCTCTCAAACAGGAAAGACAACATTATGCAGATTAACTTGACCTCACCATCTTTTTCTACACTGGTTACAGTCTGGAAACCTTTTTTACACAGTAACCTGCAAACAAATCTACATACAACAGTATTGATCTCCCAGGATTTGGTCTGCAGCTTCTCTGCCACTCACTAACCCCTTTGTGACATCACAAAGCGGATATCTCAGTAGCCCTCCCCCAGATGGGTGACACTCCCACAGCTAGGTGTTTGTTCTGCCCTCTGAGTCTGCCTTCTCACTCTAAACAACAGAGCATGGAGCGAGAAAGTCCGAGCCACCCTCGCCCTTCCATAGAGGGGCGTGGTCAGACACAGCTGATTTACATTTAAAGCTACAGACACAGAAACAGCCTGTGCAGAGCTGAAATAAAGGAGTTAAAAGTCATGCTAAAATACAGGCTCAGAGTGGATTTATAACAAGAAAACTTCACAGACATGTTTTGGGTAGCTCTTAGACTGATTTAAACTGGTTGTAAATGAGTATGATATCTGACCTTTAAATCTATGCAGATTGTTTTGCTTCTTATTTCTGTTTTAATTCTGATTAAAACTCCCGTGAGGATTTCAGGGACAAGTTTGATTATATCTATGAAGTTATTTTTAATGCCTGAACCCTGTCGCAGGGTGCCGGATGAATTGAGTTACAGCACTCTGCAGAAACATCCTTTATTTACATTTTCTACAACAACAAATTCACAAAGAATGTGACGGTTAAGAGAAAGATGGATGTAGAAAACACTACATATGTGTGTACATGACAACATTTAGCGAAGAGGTAAGATACTATTTAGTACACAGGGGGGCCAAAATAAAAATAAAAACTGTATACTGACAATCAAAATCTATTGTTTTCAGTTGGATAAACAGACAAAATGTGTTTCTCCTCGTCCTAGGTGAGCCGGACGTACAGTTCAGGAACGTTCCGGTCCGGACCCATGAGACAGATCAGCTTGGTCGGAGCCGTGGATGAAGAAGTTGGAGACTATTTCCCAGAATTCCTCGACATGCTGGAGGAGTCACCTTTTCTAAAGGTCAGAGAAAGATTTTCATTTTTAAAAGTTTGTAGTCTAGCTCTGTTAACGATATGAGACCACATCCTGCTGAACATGCTGAACACAGCAGAATTAGCTTCCAGGAAGCTAATTAAGAAGTACAAGCACCAAACTCCACTTGAACTCCAGAGCTGAGGCATTGTTATTGTTGTGTAACATCTGTTCGATCTGTTGTACTTTTCATAATAATAATGGAAAACTAAATTACACAGTTTGTTATGACATGGCTGCTTGTAATAAATAAGTTTCATTATAAACATATTATCGCTCTGTTTTAAATGTCTGTGTAACCTCAGATGACTCTACCATGGGGAAGCCTCTCCAGTCTAAAGCTGGACTGTCGCTCTCAGAGTGACGATGGACCCATCATGTGGGTGCGACCTGGAGAACAAATGGTTCCCACTGCTGACATGCCCAAGTCTCCTTTCAAAAGACGCAGGTACGACCCGGCAATGAAAGTCTCTGCGCTAACAAAGCTACACATTTTGTTATTCTTAGTTTGGTTCCTGAATCGTTCTTGTTTTTTTTTTCTCCATCTATGCCTAAAAATGGCAATCACGTGACCAGGTTGGACACTCATTTTGTAAAACATCAGATAGTGTTTGGAAGATTGAGCTCCTATAGGTGGACAGATTAGGACAATGCCAGAATGAGTGTGCTATAGAGGCAGGTAAGAGTTTACATATGGGAACATCGTAGAGAGCTTGATTTGTGAATAATGAAGGCGATGCAGAATGAGGCCGTGTCTGGCACAAATTGAGGCAGTTTAAACCCCTTTCACAGCTTTTCTCCATTCTTCTTCTGTCAAAGCCATCCCCCAAAGTCCCACCACCCCCAAGCAGGTCTAAGATAATCAAAGGAGTGGTTATGAAAGTTATGATATGTTCCCCCTCTCATTGGAAAATAGAGACTCCGTGGGTGACTCCTCAGGCGAGTTAGGAAATTCTGACGCATTAGAGTAGGGCCCGACAAATATGTGATTTTCGGGGCCGATAGCGATATGGATAGAGATATATAATGGAGACAAGATGGTCCCTCAACTGGAAAGTATGTGCACATGTACGTGAATCACCACTTGACACTCTGGAGAGTGATAAAGCTTGTTGTAATCCATTTAGCGCCCTCTGCTGGGGAAAGAGAACTGCTAGTGTAATACAAAGAAACTCAAATTAAATGCTATTTGACTGTGGAATAAATCTAGTAATATCTGCGTATATCTGCGATAAAATTAGCCGACACCGATAGTCACTGGATATGCTAACATCGTCAAGCTCTATTTCAAAGATGGGAAATACTTGATCTATTAACAGAGACTTATGCCCTACAGTTTCCAAATATCAAAAGAGTCTTCTATGATCAAACTGGACATGGACATTAAAGGGAACATACTGTATGTAAGTACGATCTTTTTGCATAGGTCAATGAACGAGATCAAGAATCTGCATTATCTGCCGAGGGCCAGTGAACCCCGAGAGGTTCTGTTTGAGGACCGGACTAAAGCCCACGCTGACCATGTGGGACAGAGTTTTGACTGGCAGAGCACGGCCGCTGTAGGAGTCCTGAAGGCAGTGCACTTTGGAGAATGGTGAGTATCTTTTATATTTTAAAAGAGTTACACTAAACTTAATAAATGCCGCTTCTTTCGAAACACAGAAACTTCAAGCTGTAGGGGAAAAAGCTGACACTTAAAGAAAATGGAAACACTTTAACCAAGTGTTTTAAAAGAGAAATAAATTGTCTAAATACAAGGGTCGCCGGTGGCCTAGCGGTTGGTGCGTGTGCCCCATGTACAGAGGCTAAAGCACTCGAGAGCATGTTGAATCCGACCTGTGGCTCCTTTCCACGCATGTCATTCCCCACTCTCTCTCTCCCTGGTTTCTGACTCTATCCACTGTCCTGTCTCTAAAAATAAAGGTATAAAAAGCACAAAAATAAATCTTAAAAAATGGTATAAACACCATAAAAAACCACTAGAATCCCCAAAAAGCTACTCCAGATAAGTGGGATTTTAAAAAATGGCACAGTTTGCAGCTCTGGTGTCATCCAGATTCACACAAGTCATCCAGATTCTTAGAGCCGTGACTGTAAATGCTTTATCACCCTTGAGTATCAAGTTAGACCCACTCATGAATGTTTGCAATGATGTGAAGGTACAGCATATCAAAAGGAAAAGATAGTTGTTTTGTTTTTTTGCAATAACAAAGTCATTAAGTTGTCAAATGTGTGATGGATTCATCCTGGTGTTGTAGGTCAATGGGGTATTCCTATTGGGGAGTAATTTATCAGTGACCAGAAGCGGGGGGAAACTTAACCGTTTGATACTCAGTGTGAGTGACAGATACGACATGCTGATGTTCAAACAGGAAGTTGAGAGTGTTAATAAGATCCACCAGGGGGAGGAAAACCACAATGATAAGCAAATGTATTTAAGATCATGTATTTGTGTATTGTTCAGTTCTGTACTCTGCAGACCTCAGTGCTCATTGTTCAGTCATTTGTTAAATTATTCAATAAATATCTTTGTAACAGAGAAGGTCGTCTCTGTGAAATCATTTCAGATACCTCAGTAACCTGTTTGTGCTTTTTTGTAATGTGTCGCAGGAATAACCGACCGCGGATTACCAAAGACGTTGTGTGTTTCCAAGCCGGGGACTTCAATGAAGTTGTCCAGATGCTGCAGCTGGATCTGTATGAGCCTCCTGTGTCTCAGGTGACAACTGGAATTTACTCCTAATCCTGGAAGTTGTGTGTCACATCTCAGGGTTTTTTCACTGATAACGCTATATCACCTAACTTGCGTGTATCTTCATGCAGTGTGTCCAGTGGGTCGATGATGCCAAGCTCAACCAGCTGAGACGTGAAGGGATCCGCTATGTGCGTGTCCAGCTCTGTGACGACGACATCTACTTCATACCGAGGAATGTTATCCACCAGTTTAAGACGGTGTCTGCGGTCTGCAGCCTGGCCTGGCACATCCGCCTCAAACAGTACCACCCAATGGAGAACGTCAAGGAGGAGGAGCAGCAGCCCAATGATCTCAGCCCCACCTCAGGACGAGTCTCTTTTTCTTCCCCCGCCAGGCCAGATACTACAGTAACCCCGTGTGCACGACAGCAGGGAGACAACATCAGAGGAGGGGTGGCTAAAACTGAAGAACCAGAGTTCCAGAGGCCTGCAACACCTCCAAAGGAGCCTCAGCCAGCCCCTCCACAGCCAACCAAATCTGCTCACCTGCCACGAACATACCAGAATCCTCACCTTTCTTTGGAACCAATCCACTCTGGATGTACGCCGTCAAAAGAGGCCTCTCTTCCTAATCTCAGCCACACTGCAGAGTTCCCCGAATGACTTTACTTCACACGCACGATCTCTCTTTCTGCCCTCTGTTGGAGGAGCGGATGCGAAGGAGTCATAGACTTGAACTGACCCAGCGTCCGTCAGAAAAGCTTTTCAACTTAAATTATTCTTCACATGTTTTTAAATCTTTAAATGTTGACTGAAATATCCTGAGAGTTTTTTTCAGCAAACATATACTTGGTTTTAATGTCGGACATAGGTTTTTTTTTGATAGCACCTTAACTGGATCTGTCCTCGTTCTCATTCAGATGGTGTGTGTCATTGTTTGTGTCATGTAACAAAGAAACTCTCATTTCTAGACTGATGAAACAAGTTGCCACTCTTACAAGAAGAGAACCTTTTTTATTTATTTTCAAGGCTCAACTGTTGGACTTGTTTGATGAGATGATGACAGTTTAATTTGCAGAATGATAGTTCACATGGTTGGTATAAGGTACTCTGGAGGCACGATACTGACATTTACTGTTTTATTTATTCAATTGAAAGATGCATCTCGACTAACTGTTCTACTGACTGTATATAAAGATGAACGACATGTCTTCACCTTCTTCTGTTGTACAGAAATAAAGCCAAAATACCCCCAATGTGACGGGAGCTGACATGTTGGGCTGGTGACGTCATTTGGAGCCAGAGTAAATGGATGTGGATCATTAGTCTTCTTGATATTGATACCATTATCAAGTTCCTTAATAAACCAGGTCTTTATATATACCACTGTCAATACTTTTCTGTTATTTGGTGTAAAGACAAGACCAGTAGGACGTTGTACAGCTCTTTACTCCAAAAACAAAACAAACAAATGTTCCCTCCCAAAAACTGAATTCATTTAAGTTTCTCGCCAAAACCTAAATTTCCCTCTCTAAGGGGATTTTGATAAATGCAGAGCCCAGTGTGCAAAAGAACCAGGTTTCAATCCCCGTCCCTAGCCAGAGTTGCACAGTAGAGACTCTTCCTTGGTATTGACGCCCTGCCCCATCCACTACCCAAAACACACTTTGAGCTTATCTATACCAAGCAGCAAAGATCCCTCAGTCCACGAGCAGAACAGATTCTTGTGTCGCTTTGAAGCAGACTCTCACGGTGATCGACTCTGGTGTTTATGTTTTATACGTTTCCTCTCGCTGATCCTCCTCTACTCTGTGAATCCGATACACAAAGCGTCATAGAAGCTGCATTCAATCAAATCATTTTACACCTATTTATAGTATCATGTACCTAGAAAGAATCTTATAAAGACAGATACTACCTTTGAGAAAAATGTGTATGAGGTGCATTTTGATTTTTCTAGTTTGACAATATGTCCCATCTGTTGACATGCCAAAGGCGGGTTTATGACCTAAACTGCAGCCAGTCAGTAGGGGGAGCTCCAAAGGTTTTGGTGAGCTTTCATGTCCTCCATCTTTTTAAACAGTCGATGAAACAAACCAGGGAGATGCAATTTGTCATCTTCATAGATTGAAGCCAATGTCAGATTTCTGCAAACATGGGCCTTTGTTCCTTCAATCAAATACTCGTTTAAAGGAAATAGATGCATTTTACTTGAGTTTGACACTCAGGATCATGTAATCATCTTATTCAACATCCTATTAAAAACAAGCACATAAAATTGTGTCAGCTTTATACGTTTCAGTTTATGCAATTCTTTATTAAAGGGCCCTTTTTTTACTGTTGATACCTTTTTTGATATTTTATTTATTTCTTCAGATTGAGCTGAATTAATGAACACAGGTTTCATAACCAGACATGAATAATTCAAGTTATTGTTTGTTGATCTGTGTGTCTAGATTATGAAAACTGAATCGCAGCTGTTGCAATAATTGTCTGGATCTTTTCCTCAGGTTTAGAGAATCGCTTCAGAACTTGGTGTGTAAACAGTTTTGATGTTTTTGTAGCTGCAGGGATATGTGAACACTGACAGCACACTCAAGTCACTCGTACGTTTGTCACCTTTAGTTTGAGCTGTGAATGTCACTGTGTTAAATGAGGCACCGTTGTGGAGGGTCACTTCATATTTTTGAGTGTAACTGTGAGTTTTTACTTTGAATGCATGATGCTTTTTCTCGAAATCTGAAAGAAGAAAGGCCTCCTGCAAAACTGTAATATTGTTAATCAAAAGAAGTGAATTTCTATCCATAGATGATCTTTACTTGGACAATGCCACCCACATTTCTGATCGGAGAATGCGATTTGCAGTCAGTCAGGCTGAACCTCACATAGGATATGATCACATGCAGTCATCTATAAAAAAGGGAAGTTGTATGACTGCCTCACTGCCTCTTAGTGCCTTGTACTGTATACGTTATTTTGATTTTAAACTGTAGGTGTGTTAGCGGACGAGTAGAACGGTAAATGTCTCCTGGCCTGGCACCTGTTGTGACATTTTTTTCTCTGTTATTTATTGATATAAAAAAAGTTGCTCACATGATGCTTTTTTTCTACTATTGACTGTACAGATGGACAGCACATCCTTATTTCCTCCCTTTGTACAACATTTAAGACAAAATACCCCCACGACAGGCACTGGCGTATTGTAGATAAGCTGTTAAAGCGTGCAGTATTCAAGCCCCGCCATTTTTCTCTAGCCACAGCACACATTGATTTACGGAAAAAACGCCATAGATCCCTCAGGTCAGTACAATCCTCAGCAGAACAGATTCTGGTGTCCGTATAAAAAAGCATAAAGTCACGGACGGTTATGTTATACGAATCTTGTGTTAGTTTTTCGTTAATGTTTCTATTCGCTGTTCCTCCTTGACTCTGCTAATCCGGTGCACACAGAGTTGCAGGAGCCAAAGTAACTATAATGACAGTAAACATCTTTGAGAAACATTTATTTGATGTGCTTTTTAATGTTTTTTTGGTTTGACCAATGTCCCTTCTGTTAACCTGGACGAGGCAAAGCCACCCCCACCTATTGACACAATAACATAAATATACACTGTCAGCCATGCTTTTGTCATAATTTCATGACTTTGTGTTAGTAGTTGTGACATCTGGTGTGCATTCCATTGTTTTCCCCTTAACCTTCATGGGCTCTTGTTTCATACTTAAAAATCTTAAAAATGATTGCTGTCTTAGAGGAAGAATGTGCAACTTTCTGATCCAGTAGATGTCGCCCTTGAGCACCAGCATAAAAGCAAAACAAACTGTTGCTCGGCAACACCTCGGCTATCCTGAAGCCTCCGCTCTCCTCCAGCAGCACACCTCCAACCCCTTTCCACTTACATGCGCGGGAAGGAGTTATGAATTAGAACGCACCATAATAAAGCACCAAAAGGCGCAAGCGACGGACAAAATTGTCCTTTGTTTGAGCTGCAGTTGCCTGTGTCCTGCAGTGTTAGCAGGCTAATGTTAGCACACTTTGGTTAGCTCGTAGCTTCATAATGCACATAAATAGTCACAGAATGACCGTGATCTAAACACACTTAGGTGACATCCAAATAAGCAGTGAGTAGGCTATGTTCTTCTCTTTTCTCTAGTCCTTGATTAAAACAGCTTTATACACAAGGCCGTCCCGTCCATGTTAACATGATGTAGACACGGCTCCGACAACAGTACAGTTGGCGGGAGTGATGCTTCTCACTCATTGTCGACGGTCATGACTCAGAGAGACATTTACAGAGGATAAACTTGATTTCTGCTGTATTTATGTGTAAAATGTTGCACAATCTTCCTTTAAATGAATATTTAGATGATAACACAGTCAATAGTCTTAAAGTTTTGTGAAGCAGAAAAGCATTGAGATATGAGATTAAAATCATAGAATTTCTGTACTTTCTTTAATAAATAATTTTGTTCGTAACAAGCATATGTAATGGTTTTGCATTTTCATGATATGCATTTTCAATATGCATCACATTCTTGGTACCTTTAGATTTCCTTTTGATGCTGATAAAAGATACCGATGGATGTGAGATACAAGCATAGAAACCAAACTGCTCACAGTACATAGAAAACATTATTTTGTCTCCATAACAAAAAAAATTGTCCTGCTGAACTAGATGTACCCATTTTCTTAAATCCAAACACACATACACAAAAACATTTTCCTCACACGCCAGTTTAACTTCAAGCAAATACTTTCAGAATTTTTGTTCGAACATCCAAGTCATCGGTCTAAAAAAGCTGTCTGTTCTTCAACAAGGCACGGATCAAGCAATCAATCAATAATTAAAATCAACCTCGGCTAATATTCAGTACAAAAAAGTATCAGAGCTGGTCTCAAGGCACTCTCTATTCTCTGTTGAAGGTACTATTGTGCTGTGCAATACACCGAGATGCGGCCTTACAGTATGTGGTCTTCACACAGTATCTCCATGAGGTACTTGTGAAAAACTTCAAATTGTCCCAAGTCTTCTAAGTTTCTGATGTATTATCATGATTACCATCAGCTCCGTCTTCATCTTTCATGTTTAGCAACGACTGATTGCCTCACACCCACGTGTCTGGATAACTCCTGGGTCCTTTTGGCTTTCCAAAACGGGTCCCAAACCCTGTTGAAAATACAGAGGCACACAAAGTGTTACTACACAATGCTGAGTATTATACAGTATTGATGCAAGATTGAAGAAGAGGCACACCTACCAAATCTGAACAGTGAGGATGAGGCACTATATGATGGAGTTGGAGTTCCAGGTTGAGTGGGCGGTGGTGGAGGGGAAGTTTTAGCTGAGAACATATGACGTATTTTTGCACATTAGTACAACTTATGTTTTGAACATCAGTGTATTTATTGAGCACATAAAAATATTGCATAACTTACGTTTTAGTTTGTGTCTGAAAAACTTCAAACTCTAGAGAAAAGCGACAAAAACAGAGAATAAATGGACGGCTTTTATGTTTAGTCTTGACGCTATTAACTTATTGTATGCAGCGTGTGTGTTACCCTCGATCGAGTCATGCCCTTCTCATTGCTTTTGTCTGATTTGTTTCCTGATGTCTCCGTGTTCAGCGAACCTCTGCGGTGCACATCATGCTCCACTTGTGCTGATGAACACAGCAACAGAAAGGAAGTGAAGTTATTAGCCACATTTGAAGGTGACCATTTTCCTCTTGTGCATGATGCATCAAGGCTCAGTGAGAAATATAAACATTAACCCATGTATTATTGATTCTTATCAGAATTAGCCACAGCCTATGTGTAATGCAATCTTTTTTTAGGACACATGTTCATTTAATAAGAATACATTTGTGCTACAGTGTAAGAGCATGTGTGAAAGAGGCTACTGTGTTTGTGAAGCCACTTTAATGTCTGAACCAACTCACCACTTCCTGCTTCCGCTCTGACCACAGAGGGTGGGGTGAGCTGCTGAACTGCAGTGAGGGGCTCTGCAATAAAACAAAATGATCCAATTACCCTGACAAAGACCTAATCATGTATATACATCCTGAACAATACAATTAAAAACCTTTACATTTAACCAATCAAATTCTCATTTTCATTCCCTCGTTTGCTAAAGGTTGCCTCCTAGTGGTCAGAATTGGTAGTTGAAATAATATTTTTTAACTTGCATAGTGTTCAGTATGTAGACGACAAACTAAACAATTCAACCTTGCAAAATGTGACAAACTAGTCAGTCAGAGTCTACAGACAACATTTGGTCAAAACGTCCAAAAAAAGGTTTAAAAAAACAACAACCAAGCATACAATCTAACAGCGATGGGGGGGGGAAACTGATAAGCCTGTATGTCAATGTTTTTGTGCCATCATTGTGTCAACAGCGTGACATTAAGTATTAATCCTTTATTAGAAATGATCAAAGCATTCTAAAGTTTTGAAGGAATGGAAAAGCTCGAGCTTCTTTGCGACAGGCAGACGTGCAAAGAGATAAGCTGACGTGGATGGTTTTGGTGTTTTGATGGTGTATTTATAACCTTATCTCTAACTGGCAAGTCACATAAAATGAAAGCAGAAGTGGTAGAAGTCTCTGCATGTGAGATAAAACTGCTTACCTTGTTTTGAACCTTTAGCTCGAACACTCTGGGGGACAAATTTAACAGAAGGAATTTAAATGTTACTGAAATAAATGATTAAAAGTTATGTTTATTCGCGAGTGTGACAGCAGTGAGGGAAGTGAAGCGGCAACAATTAGTCTCTGAATCTGATTAGTGAATTTAAAGAAACTTAAAGGCAGGGTTGGTCATTTTCTCCAGATACACTTTTTAAGATTTTGATTGAAATTGTCTTTAGGTCCTGACAGAAATGAACAACTCATGTGCTCTGACAAAGGAAAGAAGAAAATCCGTCATCTGTAGCAGTTGGAAGCCTGTAAACAGTGTGTGCCAGTTTTCAGGACAGTCCACTGAAACTAGCAGCTGTAGTGTTGTTACCTTGCTCCTGCTCATAACTGCATCAAGGAACCTCCTGGGCTGAGAGGGGCTGTTTTGCTCGGATGATAAACTGACCCTTGCTGAGGGATGTGTTGTTTCCAATTGCTGCGGGCTGACAGCGGTTATCTTCTGAACTGTTGGGTAAGAAAATAGCACTGAACTCAAAAGCACTGCTGCAGGAGCTAAAATTGTTGTCTTTGAAAGTTGGGAATAGGGCCCTCACCTTCTCCTTCGTTAATGATGAAGGACTCTGGGGTACGGTCAGGAAGGGGAGGAGTCAGGCACTCCTCAGCTGAGTAATCAATTAACAAAAAATTTATGTAGCAGGGGTTCATGATCTTATACATGTGTATACTTTTTAAATAAATAACACCAACATAAATGTTTGTGTCCCTTTGGATTGCTAGTCACTCTCTGCAAAATAAAAACAAGACTATAATTGTTGACATTCAGTAGAGCTTACTTTGATGAGGCAGCAAGGGAGGTAAGGGGTCCAGAGGTGGGCAGCACGGCTGGAGGTTCATTGGTTTTGATGCAAGCTCAGGGTGTGTTACTGGAGCTACTGACAGCAGAAGAATATACAATTATTATTTTCTAAACATGAAGTATTCCACAATGACATGAAGTGATATCCCAAGTTTATAGATCGGTTGATTTAGATTTATTATCCATAACTAAAAAAACATAAATTATTAAATTGTGTGCTGACATGATCATAAGGAAGTGCACTTATATATTTGTTCTACACATTGTGTTATGATAATTAGCCTACCTGTGAAGGTCATTTTTGCTCTGAGACTCTGCAAGAAAGAAAATCTGTTACATAACTGTAATTATATTTCTGTTGTTCACAGTGTGATATGAGGTTAAAGCAAACAATCACTTTACATATCAACCTCTGCCATCAGTGTGTGAATGAGTGTGAATGTGTAGGTGTGACATGTGGTGTGAAAGCGCTTCGAGTAGTCAGAAGACTAGAAAAGAAATCCATTCCATTTACTATTTACCATAAGCCAGAGGTGATTGTCAAACCAAGGCTTCCTTCAATACGCCCAAAATTACTGTGAAAATGTTTCTCAGCATTCAATGTATGTTCTTCAGATCCTTACGCAAACTAACTTACAGGAAGTAACACCTCGGCCAAGTGAAGGGGCTTTTTCTCACCTTACTCCTCGTCCAAGATTTGGTTTCATTCTGATCTGCAGTGGTAGCTTGCTTTGAGTTTCCAGACCATTCTGAAGACATACCTATCCTGTTCTGGTACACTTTCGGCTTTATCTCTAACCTCTGCTCTGCGGGAGCTGAAATGAAACGGGAATGATCAATTTCAACACTTTCTCTTAAAGTAAAACCCACTACTCACAGTTACCTCTTAGTTTATCGTTATGGCACTTATTACATTACCTTGATCGATAGCAAGCTCAAACGATTCTGGGGTTCTCTCTGGGAGTGACGGGACAGGTGAGGGGGGGCTACCTGGGAATATAAACATAGTAACATACATATCATAGTTTGCATTTTGTCAGAGTCAACAACATTTAAACATCACACAAGTCACACCTACTTTGCCCAAATGATTGAATGCATTTGACATAATAATACATTATATTGATATATAATAATAATAATCATTTTCTTACATGTAGAACGCCAAGACATTTTTCCAGCATGCTATAACACGTCATTTCAAAGTTTCAGATATTTCCCCCTTTTTTTACTCACCTCCTAACTCCCTGACAGCCTCAGCAGCAGCATTGGGTGGAATGATTACCATTAACCTCTCGCAGGGATCTGGGTGCTCTAAACGACAAAATATATAATGCTCATATCCTGTTAGCAACATTAACATGCTGTAGCTAGAGACTGTGTGTGTGTTTTCTTCATTGCATGAAATATAACTGGATGATGATCAGGAAGACATTCAAACTGTGACCATTAACCTCTGACATCTTGCTTCAGGTGGGAAGCTAAAATAAACAAAAGCTAAGAAGTAGATGAAGGCTAAAGTTTGGTACACAAAACAATAGGAAAGGTGTAAACCCTGTGAATCCTAGCTAGATGTAATGTTAGCTAACGTAAAGTAAGCTAACATAATGTTAGCTAGGACTGTATTTCTATTAAACCTGACTTTAGCTAGGAACAAGAGGCAACCTGAGGTGCTGAGAAGAGAAGACAAGGAATCCTGTTAGGTCCCATGTTATTTGCCCATTTTTACTCCAGAAATAACCATGTTTACAGCCCGGTTCAAAAAAGGGTTTTGGTCTCTATAGCTAATTTCTTTATTCCTTAAGACCGTATGTTTTTTTTAAAACACATTCACTGTAAACAGCTAAGAGTTATGCATAAGCTAGCATAATGAGGGCCAGGTCTAGTCTGACTGACAGGTGGGCATTGTAGCGAACTTGTCATGAGGCCTGAGGAAGTCAGGTGGATATAGCTTTTCTTCTATGGCCACCACCATCATTTGGCTTCAAATCTCCTCTTCAGAAACCAGTGGGTAACTTCACTAAAACAACTTCCATGTTTTATACAGTCTATGGCAAGGAGGTGGTTAAATGCTAGCATTAGCTGTTATCTGGTGGAAGCTAATAGGTTATCAAAAATGTAATGTCCTTTTAAAAAAAAATGGCCAGATGTATGCTAGCAAATTATTTGTAAATAATACAGTATAGGCCTAGTAGTATCAGTTGGGTTCTTAAGTTTCACTTTAATCAGTGTGTGGCAAAATTACAATGATCTTAAGATATCGCCACAGTATAGATTATTCATTTAAACAGCATTAGAGCTCCCTGCTATTTACATAACATCAGAGGAAAATGGTTATCATGTGAATACGGTGAATCAACAAATTCAAGAAATCCAAAACTTTTCAAAATAAGGCTCTAATAAGCTAATCTAAATCCTCAACTTTTTAAAGTCATTTTTTGGGCGTTTTTACCTTTATCCTTTATTGGATCGGACAGCTGAAAAGAGACAGGGGATATTGGGAGGAGAGAGTGGAGGAAGACATGCAGCAGGTGCCCAGGTCAGATCTTAACCCATAACTACTGCGATGAGGACTTTTGACTCCTTACATGGGGCGCGCAACATGACCGCTAGGCTACGCTTCTATCGACACTGAAAACACCAACCTGTGTCAATGGCCAGTACGTAGGATTCAGGGGTTCGTTGAGGTAGGGGAGGTGCTGCTTCCTCATTTGTACGAACTTCAACAGTACCTACAAAATTTGAATCACTTTATGTAAATATCTCCCAAATTAAACACTATACCACCCCCTTACAGAATAAAATACATGACTGTTTACCTGAAGCATGAGAGATGAGCACCATTGTCTGGTCATTCAGACGCAATGAAGGCGTGCTGAAGACAGAGCTGTCGGTCAAATCTTTGGAATCGTCTTTGGAGCCCAATGGTAGCTCCTCTGATGTAGGGGAGCTCAGTGCGGTATCAAAGTAGGGGTCCTCCACCATCAGACAAATGGCTTCTGCCACAGCAGGTGATGTTAGAGTGTTTAGTGATGGTATGTTATCACTCTCATCTATTGCTGGGATTACTTCAGGTGAGCTCCTTGGTCTCTGCTGGAGATCCTTGGTTGTGGCGAGAGTTTCTGGAAGGTGTTGAAGTAGGTCCAATTGCTGCTGGTCCCTCTGTGTGTCCTGGGTTCTTAGAGCATTGAGAGTTTCTGAGTCGGAGGGTAAAAGAGTGTTGTGCTGTGGTAGAATATCCCTTTCTTCATCAAGCAGGTGCTGGAATTGTGGTCGCAAATCCGACTCCTCACTCAGGTCAGAGAGCTCGCTTTCAGTGTCAGGCGTGATAGTGGACGGGACCATAGTCACCTGGGCAGGTGAACAGGAGAGTATAGTCATAGACAACAGTGGTGACACAGACATTGGAACTTGACCCACGGACGATGCTTTAGTTTGGTGTAAACTGCTAAAAGCGAACTGTTCGGTTAGATAGCATATTAATTATGAAACAGTATTTAAAAAAAATCCCACTCAATACAAACCCAATGATGCAAAGTTTACAGGAACTTGATTCAAATTTAGATTGAAACTATTGTGTAATACTTTTTAGATGCTTACTAATGCACATAAGACCCTAAATTATGTAGTTATATGGCTCATGTTTGGGTGTACAGTGGCTTTAACTGTTCATTACATTTTGAGTTTAGCTTCAATTAGTGCTGTAGCCTTATTGGTAGAACCTCCATGGTGCAGTTTTGAATCACCCAGTTGCTATTTGATTATTTTCCACTCAGGTCATATGACTGCCTCCGATGTCAATGTCACTGAAACCACAAGAACGTTTCACAGCTGGTGTTTTCTGCTCTGTTGATTCTTATGGTGGTGCTTGTCAATTGGTGGGCGTACTACACATTTCCACGGTCTGTTTGTATATGACTAAGACACAGGGCCATGTTCCAGACAACTTACCTCATTTCTTTGGGTCTGTGCATCCATGGACTGCAGATATCTCTCAAACAGTAACCTTATGGTTCTGTAGACCAGCTCATATTGTTCCTGAGGGTAAACAACAAAAACCTGCTCTGTTAGTCGCCATGGCCAACGGGCATGACGCACAAAACACAAATCATCAAAAGATCTTTGATAGAAGGAAGCAACAGAAATGTGGTTCTGCTTGTTGGAAGATTTGTTCCATTTCATGCTTTGTTAAAACAAAGAGCAGCAGCTACCTTGGTTTGAACCAGCGAGGGTCTCTGGGTTCTCATGTTTTGAACCAAATCATAGATATTGAAGTCTGGAGTGATCATCTAAAAACAAGCATACATGTCAGTACAGCTTAAATATAAAATGATTTGTCCTACGGTAGATCATGTACAGAGAGAACTTGGGCAAGAATATCTGACCTTTTTCTTCAGCAGGTTCCAAGTATAATCTATGACACACAGGGCTCCTGTTCTCCCACAGCCGGCACTGAAAACACAACAGGAAATGTCACGTTTCAGCCACTTAGCTTAATAACCTTCAGCATGAAAACATGATGAGATAGATTTCAACACAATAACGTGAGTTATTATTTCTAATATCAGAGTTAAAGGAGACATCAGCCTGGGCAGCATTTGCAAACAACAGATTTTTAAACTCTATGTTTGATTGTCCTGATTTTCTGGAACTGATAGTTATGCATTTTCCCAAACTGCACCTGTTTGCTGTTCTAAACAGGTTTAACAGAGCTGAGAGCATTTACACATCTGTACAATATATTTCGTACATACATATTGCTATTCTCTCCGCTACTTTAGTTAGTATACTGTAGTTTAGAATTTAATCGAAAAAAAGTGTTTTTATGTTTTAATTTAGATTTTCCAGATTTATGAAGAGTGAAAAAAAACAGTACTGTCCAATAAACATTACGAAAGCAAAGGATCAAAAAAGAAAAGGACAAAGCTGCACAATTGACAAAAAAAATAATAATCTGACAGCCATCATAAATCATCCCAGAACACTAAATGTAATCGAAAGCAAAGACAGCGTGAAGAAAATAATGAGTGAAGCTTATGATGTCCAGTTTTTAATTCACACTATCAGACAGGAAATGGCTCCTTCAGCCACAGCAGAACAAGAGTTATACCATTAGATGAGTTGTTTTTGATATCATAATAAAGTCACAATTTGCAGTAAAAAGTCTTTGACAACCTTTTTTTTCCTACCAGCTGTCTAGCGTTGACATAACTCATAATTTGGGTGACTGTTCGTTGTGAAGGCTGGTTTTGCCACCGACTCAACATTCCTTCTGTGACACATCCTTCTCGAAATGACACGAGCGTGTCATGGCAGGTTTCTGATAACATTTTGCCACTATGTTTGAATAGTTACTTAACTTATACAGCAAAGTAAGTTAGTCATAAAAACATCTACACAATCTCAGGTCACACGTGTTTAAAAAACTAATAGAAAAATCAGATATAAATGTATTTTAAAGCTCCAGTGATAAATTCTCAGCTGGTTATAAAACAGACTGAAATCAATACTGATGCCTCCGTGACCTCTAAAAGCAAACAAGATCGTCTAAGTCTAGATGGATCATTTCAAACAGTAATTTGTAATGCTTGTAGTCATTGCCACCGTGTAAGTGTCTGCACTTGTTCACATTTTCCACTGGAAAGACTCACAGTGAGTGATTTGTTTGACTTACACAAGATAGAAGGAGGACATTTTTTTATTTAAATAAAACACTTCTTACACATGTAAGGACAGGATTAGCTAAAGCGATATGAGGTACTGCTTTGTCCACAAGTGGTGCCTAAATCAATACCTCATAGGAGCTTTAGTATACTTCCATTATCTACAGTATACTGTTTTTCCCATTTGGGGTCACGGGGAAGCTGGACCCAGCTATCATTGGGCGAGAGGCGGTGTGCACCCTGGACTGGTTGCCAGTCACTCACAGGGGCTGACATATAGACAGACAAGCAATTTAGAGTCACCAATTGACCTAACAAGCATGTCTTTGGACTGTAGGAGGAAGCCGGAGTACCCAGAGCAAACTTCACACAGAGGCCTGTGTGTAGGTCCGACTGGGATTTGAACCAAGAGCCTCCTTGCTGCTCCTCGCAACAGCGCTAACCACTGCACCACCATGCAGTCCCTAGAATACTTTCAAAATACCATATTTATCTCATAGTCTCAATGCATTATCTATGTTTGCAACGTTTTTATTTATATCATACAAAAAAAGATTAAAGTACTTGCCAAAATAACAAAACAACCGCCAATAGAAAGTGAAACAACATTTCTTAAAATCATTAAGGTAGTTTACCTTAACAGCTTTTTTCTACAGCCCACATATTTGCATGTGATACAAATGTATACACACAAAGAAATATCTAACAGCATTGTTTTGCACTGATTCACAGAGAGAGATATAAGGCCCAACATGGTAGCTTAGCTGAGTGTATCATTTACAGTAAAACAGTAAAATGTGAGTTTTAAATGAGCCACAGCATAGACGGTGGGAAAAAGAGAGGAAAGGCCCACATGTAAACTTTAAACTATATAGGGTCTTTAGCCACCCAACCACACACACTTCCTGTCTCAAAAAAGAGGGGAGGTGCATTACCCGCAAAGCCTTGGGTGGGGGACATATACAAGATGCTTGCATGCAATACATTCTCATGGTATTAGTAGTAGAAAAAATGATAAGCTTTACTTATTAATTATAGTATCAATAATTACAAGCTTTACTTATATCACACCTAAAGGTATGCTGTTCTTAAGATCCAGTATAAAGTGCTTTACATTTATTTTCTGCTTTTATTCACACAAGGTGTCCAATAGTCACGTGAAGGCTTTTCCACAAATTTAAGTTCTTGATAAGAAAATGCTGCCTTTTTGTAATTCTTGTAAGTATAGAGCCAGAGATATACCGGTATATTGGGGTGATTAACCATTGAAGAAGAATGACTTCAAACAGATTCTGTAGGTAATGGTGGCAGTGAAAACATGCTGCTGTGGTTGTGACTTATTTTGGTTAAGAACTTTGGCAGCTGCAGTCCGTTCACTTATTACTTTGGCAAGCTTGGAAAAGAGACCGCTGCAAGAGTCGTGATTGCAAAAGACCAAGGCAGGCATGTCCTTTTTTGCGTCAGAAAGGGAATGATTTGGTTGGCTTTTGCCAGATTTCTAAGGTTGAAAAACAAAGCCTTTGTGCCTTTTCACACAGTTATTTCTCAATAAAGATTTAATCTATGCCCTTGATTTTTTTGCCCAAGAGTTCTTGGGCAAAGGTTTATTTACTCAAAAGCCTGTCTTCCTTGATTCAGCCCCAAACACGTTTGTTGTCACATTTTCTAATCTTACTTCAAATAGGTGTTATGTTGTCCAAATTGTTAAACAGATACATACAATTGTATGTCGTGCATAAATCTTCACACCATGTTTATGCATAGTTTGGACAAGTGGGAGTATTTGTAGTTAAAAAAGTGGACCAAGTATGGAGCCTTGTGGAACACCATATAGAATGTGGTGTTTATTTAAATATGCTAACCAACGTTGATAAAAGATAAATTCAACCCGAGTTAGTTCCACAAGAGTCAAGTTTGCCACTTACAGCTTTTACAATCTATTAGTACAGTGGGATTAATTGTTACTTCTAAGACTGAAGCATCACCCACATTTGCACTTTCTGTCAGGATGTTTAAAATCCTTCCAAAGGTGTTTTCTATGCTATGACCAGTCCAGTTTACCCAAATGATTTGTCAGCAATTGTTACTAAGTATACGCTGCTAACGGACTAAAATGATTCATAATAGATTCATTGATTACAATTGTTTTTCTTAAAGAGAGTTATGTAAAGTTTAGCTCTATAAGGAAGCCTGACCTGCAGTGGATGCAGATGGGGACATCATCATGAGGTTGCTCTGTACGCATCTCATACAACATGTCCAGGATGGGAGGGATGGAGTCTGGTACGCCGTGATCGGGCCAGTTGACGTAGTGCAGCTGTTTCAAAGTTCGGCTAGACTGTAGAAAATGAAAGCATGGTAGATAGTTAATTCAGTATATGTCAAGACAACATTTCTGAAGAATGTTTGAGATGACAACATTAGTTTTAAGATTTCAAAAGCTGGCGTTGGTCCATCAAGTGACAACATGTTAGATGATAATCTCTGGCTTGTCTAAGCAGAATTACACCCTAAATTGTCTCCACTGTCAGGGTATAAACACTACTTACATTGCAATAAGTCAGCCGTAACGTCCTTGTCAGATAATCGCCTTTAAGTTCCTCAGAATCCTGTAAAAAAGTGGTAAACTCATTATGTATGTTTACTGTTGAAGGAAATAGAAATATAGTGAGTAGTTTTAGTTTTGCTTTAATAGAAGTATAAAAAAAGGACAGTTTAAGACAGGTTCAGTGTGAAGATAGGTAGATGTTGTATCAGCCTTTGTTTTGAACAGTTCGAGAACTTCAAAAGTCAAAGTACGAAGTGTGACAGTGGTAATGAAGATACTCACACAGTAAACTGTAAAGGGCTCACACACGAATGGCTGCTCTTGTTTCTCTGGCCAGTACCGCTCACACTTTTTCTAGAAAAACATTAAGAGGCACTATGTCTTTTATGAAGCTTTTGACCTACTTACAAACACAGCTAAAATATCTCCAGTTATCACATAAAATCCTCACATACAATAAGTGATTTGTGTAGCTGAAGGTAAACAGATATAAACAAAATGCAGGGATGATGATGAACACAGTTTATCCGCTGAGAAAAGAAGTGATAATGTAGGAAAAACTGTGTTACCTTTCCCATCTCAAATTCTCGACAGGCCATCACTACAACCTAGTGCCAAACAAAAAACAACATAAACATGAACATATTTTAAAGGGGATATATTGTGAAAAATCTACTTTTACAGTGTTTTTGAACATATATTTGGGTAACGTGAGTGTCTACTGACCCACAAAATGTGAAATAAACCCATCCAGTCCTTTGTTTGTGGTCTGCATAAGTCTTACAACGCAGAGAAAAATGCCCTGTTTCAAATTTGCTCTCCTTGTGACGTCACAGTAAATGACATGTGGTAAAAAAAAATACCCTCCCCTGGTATCTCCACCCATGGTCTCCACCCCGAGCCTAGAGCAAAACTTTTGCACAGGTCCACCATTTTTATTCTAGCTAGCGAAGGAGTGATGTCTACTGGGAAAACTCAGGGGGGGCTCATTGCATTTAAAGAGACACACACACCAAAATAGAGCGTTCTGAGAGAGCTGGTTTCTACAGGGTCACAAACCTCCTTTGGTGCTTGATTCATGTTATATTTTGACCAAAGCACAGCACAGATGTTTCATTTAGACCACAGGGGACTGTTTGAAAAGGTGGAAAAGTGGTATAATATGTCCTCTTTAACAGGTGACAGAGGAGGTCAAAGATCACTTTATGTAGCAAGACAGCGCCTTCAATGTTTCTATACCAACAATGCATGCTAAAAGCTGTTTTGACTGAAACATTTTGTGTTACCTTTATCTTGTACTCCCAAATCATCCTCAAGAAGTCCAGGACTGAGTTAGGCAGGGGACCCTGAGTAGCAATGTAGGCCCTAGAACCAGACATTCCCTGAAGATAGAGCACAGCTTATCATTATCTTATTATTGTCAAGAGGATTTAAGTTAAATTTACATGACGCACATTAGTCACACGAAGGTATAAAAACAGCAAATGCATTACATTTATGAATACATATTGTTGTAGGTTACCTTGATGAAACTGGCGTTGATGTAGTCGGTGTCATTTTTAGATGTTGAGAGAGTGAGCTTCACTCTCGTGTGGTCAACTAACATGAAAGGAATAAGAAGTAGTCATACGGATGTTGCTCAACTCAGCACTCATTGTACATGTTATACTCACAAAACAGGGTGGGGGGGGAAACCAGGCCCTCCAAACAGTCAAATGTAAAAATGAGGAAGGAAATACATCAAATCCCTTTATCATAATAGTCAATTTAAAAAGCCAACAAGACCATATCGGCCTTCATCAGGGCTTGCATGTGCCTGGTTTCCACCCTACACTTCTCTACATTTTTTTAACTACTTTGACCACAATGAGCAACCAGTCATCCCCCTTTTTAACTGTCACCTTTTGAAAACATTGTTGCATCAACAATAAAAGCAGCATTTGTACTTTTTTCTTGATATATTCCCATTTCAAAAATAATTAAAATGAAATATCTCAACAAAAAGAATAATTGGAACTCTAATTTGACCTTTAAATTACTTACAATTTACCTGATTCTTAACCCATATCCTTTTGCAGGTCATTATTAATTATCTGCATAAACTTTATTTTCTTCTGATAGTATCATCAACTACATGTCACGCAGCCCATGCACGCTGTAAGCCCCAGATCCTTTGTTCTGTCTCACAGTTTCTTTGTAACATGTGAACTGTCACTTTCTCAACTCCCCTGATGCAGAATCACACCTATCATCGTTTGCAAAAGTGTAAAATAACACTTATTTTCACAAATCTATGATGAAAAAAAGTCTTACAGGGAACGATGTCCTTGTATCGGTTCTTCTTGATGTTTTCCTGCTTTTCTGCTGTCTTTGTGGGGTAGGTCCTGTCTGTGCGATACTTCGTCGACTGGCTTTTCAACCTCTGAAAAACATGAAAGACATTTAATGCAACTGTTAAGCATTCAGTTACAGTATTCTAGTCATAATACTTGGCAGTCATGTGAATGTCGTAAAGCAACCAGCTTGTCCTCCCATTCTTTAAGATACTTTTTGGAAAGTTTCTCTGATTGGTCAAATAAAACTTTATGAAGATTGATGTTGTATTAGGTTAAGAGAGGTTAAGTTCAGACAACATGCAGGGCAGGTAACTGCTTTGGGCGGAGGGCTTCCAAACTTTAAACCACAGCAGTGGCTCAATGTGCAAAATTTGCAACGACAGTTGGAGACCTCCCTAAAGGGGCCCCATCTGCACGCAATCAATAGTAAATGACTGAATGTTGCTAGTCTATAGCCTTAAATATGGGGGAGAGACACTTGAATAACGTAACTTCTTCTGGTATCTTCATGGTGTTGGGTCTTTGACAATTTTGTTCTTCATATTTATATTTTGAAAATAATACCAATTCGAACTTTGAACTTTGGAAAGTTGACAATTTACATGAATTTGGTTGGTGTAAGGTTATTGATTACTTAATGGTGATGAACAGTGGTTGGAAGGGTCCTTGTGACTTTTTGCCAATGGCCCCAGCAGATTCCAGAATCGCCACTGGACACGTTTGACATCCATTGTGATTTTGAGCCCTTATTTGGTGGTGTTGCTTCTCTATTAGCTTGTTTTACATCAGACAATGTGTCCAGTATTATGTGTACGTGTGTTGATGACTTGTTTTACTTGGAAGGTGCATTAGACTGATGTTAGACTTCAACATGTCTTGTCTTGTCTTACTCTGTGTTATATTCTGTGTTTTGTGTATGTTCTTTGGTGGGACTCGTCTGTCTGGACAGTAAGCAGTGCTGTGGAAAAGAATTTCCCCATGGGGACAATAAAGTCAATTCATTCAATTCATTCATTCAACATGATGTTGGTTTGCACAGGAATAAAGCTGTAAGTTGATGTAATGCTTGTTGATAGAACATGAGATGTGTAAAACAGAGAAAACAGTTAATCTAGTGCAGTATGGTGTTGCAGCACGTAGCTCAAGGGGATATGTATGACAATATACAGTGTAGTGCAAAGTGTACACACAGTTAAATTAAGGTTTTCACTGAAAATGAGCATTGAAAATGATCTATGATAGTTAATAAGCATATTGTTTTGGACATTTATGTGAGGCTTCTTTGGTGTGTTGTCAAGATGTTTAGTTTGGAGAAAAAAAGGGGCAAAAGGTTGGCAAATGAATGTGACCTATTGCACGTTGGTCAAACAGGCTGTGTTGTTATGATTCAACCCCAGATGACTAGAATCTATGACTCACTTCACCAGAAATTGACACGATGGCATAAAAACTGAAAGGATTTCCATCTAGAATTTACTGCGCGGAGGGTTTGACTCTCAGATTAAAGACATGGGCTCGTCCATGCCTTACAGGATTTTCTTCAGACACTGGTCTTTTTGTTCAGAGGCCAGCTCTCCTCAGAACCAAACAGTCTGCTGAAGGCCTTGCAGACCATCTGCACTGTCACACCACAGAGTGCTTTTTGTTCACACAGGAAGTGATGCAACGGACTCCTTCCTCTGGAGTGGTCTGGGTGGAGGCTACATGACAGCAGAAAAGACAGCATGTGAAGCACACGGTGCTGCCCAGAGGCATGGCATGTCACTCATCGCCATGGCAGCAGGCCACAGATGATGTCATCTCAGGGTTCAAGAGTTTTTTTAGTGCATATACATGAGTTTGTGTGTGGATGTACATGATACAGTGTGATAACAAAGTGGATGAATAATAAGTGAAAATGGATTGAAGACGTGAATAACGCCTGATACTTGTTACATGAATACATTTGCCTAGTGGTCTTCCTTGTTCAGGCGCTTTCAGTGAACATCAGTGCAAAGAGGAAGCTCAAAAGTGGCATTGAAGCCGTTAAACAATAACAGCATGTTACTTCCCTGAATCTATCGCCTTTTGCAAAAATCTTGAAGTCTGGAAGCTGTTTTTATTCTTTGTCAAAGTGTTTACCACCGGTTAATTTAGAACAAACGAACACAGATATCTTGTCTAATGATGTTAAAATGGAAGCCCTCTTCCATAACACACCTCCCAAAAGCCAGCTAAAACTTGACTCACCGTAAACTCCCCAACTATGCCATTCGGTGCCTCCTTGTCCAAAGCCTCCTGTGTCTCCAGCTGGGCCAGGAAGCTCCTCAATATCCCGGCTTGATGCCCCATGTCTGGCTGTACTCTTCCAGAGGTGGGACACCTTCCAGAGGCATGTCAGGACACAGAGGTCCTCGTCTCGGGGTCATGGATCAGAGTTGGCCGAGGCTTTGGTTTAAGGGTGGTGGCACTTCTGTCGCTGCTGCACAGACACAGAGAGCACTTCTCTAATGCAACTGTCACATCCAGGAACTATTGTGAGGGAACATGTGAACTGTCTTAGAGGAAGCAAGAGTAAGCTAACAGGTTCTGTGGTCAGATTAGAAATGTTGCCACGCCCCCATGAGTGTCTCTCACAGGGTCCTAAAGTCACCCAATTTGATTACGTGAGGGTGCCACAGAGAGGGAATGAGAGGGAAACACCCACAAATAGAGTGGGACACACACTTGTGCATAAACAGAGGCAACAACAGCTGTTCCTACCTAAAATCAGAGTGCAGTACAAGACGTCTAGCCTGTTGGACAACATTCAGGACGCACAAGAGGAGTGGAGGAGGGATCATGTGGGGAGGGATGGAGGCAGAAGGAGTGGTGAAGACACAGGGTGTCTGGGAATCCTGAAAATCCTGATGTTCTGAACATAGCAGGAACCAACTAAACTGTCAGGGTCTCTTCATTACTGACTTGATGCCCACAAAACAAGTCCCAAATCCTGTTTTGATTCACTGAAGACAACAGTTTGGAGTGATTGTTTTCATTTGAATACCTATACAAGTTGGCCAAGTTTGTTTTCTAGAGCTCAAAAGAAACATCAGGGTGGTTTATTTCTTTAAATTTCTACAATCTATGTCGACTTTAATTTATTACTTTTTCCTGATATTGTAATTTTCTTGTTTCTTGTTTTGTGCTGGGCTTATTATTTAAGTAAATACACAATAATCAAATAAAGTCAGTCACTCTTTAGAACTTAAATGTCCTACTAACTGTGATGAGTTTATTGAATAAGCTGTTGAAGCTCTAAATCTTAATATGTAGAGCAAAGGGAGGAGCTTTGTTTCAGGGAACTATGGGCATTATATTGACCATACAGGAGTTCCTCTTTTTAAAGATAGTAAGCAGATGTTTGTAAGGGCATGGAAAAAGATCATAGCTCATTGACTGTACATTAAAGTAGACCCCACATAGCATGAAACATACTAAGAGCAGGCTTTGCTAGAGGCTGCTTTTTTTTAGTTTTGTTACATCAAAAGAAAGTTACTGCATGTTGTCAGACAGGTCAAAACAATAATGCCTTTAAACCTGCATTCAGCGGTGTTGAACACTTCATCGGTACAATGCTGACACCTAGTGGCTACGTGGTAAATGAACACAAGTTGCCACTCTGCTTTAAAGAAACAATTGTTTCCCTTGTGGGATTTATTGTCAGAGTTATCATCCAATAGAATCAAGTGTTTTAATATACATAGATAATCATGTAAGTGACCGGGTGAAAGGATGTGCCCCTCACCCCTACAAATCAAATAAGGCCTGTTGACATTAAAAAAAAGTGTCATTTTCTCCGGATATGAATCTCAAGCTTCTTTAACAGTAAAGAACATAAGGGGGGCTTCTCGTGCAGACTGTGGTATACTTGATGTCAGGACATGACACACTTTAGCACGTCTATAACAAACAATGCACCTACAGGAAGTAACAACCACCACAGTCCACCTCCTGTGTTTCACTGTAAGGTTTGAAAGATGGCTATTGGCATCAAAATTACGACCCTGTGTCTGGTTCTGCTTCTTCACGGTGAGTCGACTGTAAATCTCTTTAACTCAAACGTGGCATTTTTGAAAAGGGGGCACAAGTTCTTCTTTTTTAGAAAGTACATTTTGAAGTTCATTTAAAAGTTTTTTTGGAATTGTCTTTTTGAATACGACTGTTTACAGTAGCTGTTTACATTTATTCAAAACTTTATTTATAACTTAAAAATTAAATACATAAAACATGTAATACATTCATGTATGCTATAGGTGCTAGTTTAGCGTGAGTTTTCACTTTGATTTAATTTTTATAGACTCATATCTAGTACGTATTCTTACTTCTTAGTGAAAGATTTAAAATTGGGAAAAAAGGTTAATTGACTGAATTTACAAGTTACAATGTTTGGTTTCGTACACAGAAAACTTTCACGTGAATGGATTACGATTGTTTTTTGTGTTCATACAGATGCAAGTGTTTTTTTATGTGTAAAGCTTAAACCTAAATACAAACTTAAAGGTGCACTCTGGAGTTTTGGTAGAGAAATGTAAAAGTTGGAGAAATGTACAGATTATGTGGTATATGTTCATAACTCTATAGACAAACTGTCCTCAGAAGAAAGTGTGGTCCCTGTAACACTGTTTGAAGATAAAATGCTACACGAGAAGTTGTGGTGGGGGGCCCGCAACAGTCATACTGTAACTCTCCTGGTCGCTTTTAACTCCAATCAGTGTTCAAGGACCCTTTTTTTCGTTTGAATAAAGTTTGTGTATTCAGTTCAGAAAATACAGCATAAAATTGTTTCACTTCTCCAACTTTAAAATTTCACTACCCAATCTACATAGTGCACCTTTAAAAAAAAGTATTTTACAATTATTTTTTGTGATTTTTTTTCATCCAGTTTACCCACTGGTGTTTTCAAATTTTCTGCAGAGTCAAATTGAAAGTGGAAAGTAATGCTGTTTAAGCTGAAACAGGAGCACTTTTTCTGTTTCCTGTGGCTCTGAGCACTTCTCATCTTCTCATCATTCTGATTGGCCCTTGTCTTTCAGACAGCCTGCTGCTCAAGTGTAACAAAAACCAGATCACAGCTCACATTGGAGGGGATTTCATTCTGTCCTGCGAGTACAATGCAAACAGTTACCGGTACAGTAAAAAGTATTGGTGCCGAGGGGAGTCCAGAGACACCTGTGAGATTCTGCTGGATTCAGAAAGCCGGGCTAAAACTGCAAGCACACACAGGTCTCTCATTGTGGATGCAGGAAAAAAAGGGCTGTTTGTGAAAGTCACAAAACTCCAATTTGACGATGCTGGAGTGTACTGGGTTGGGATTGACAAAATGTATGCTGACTTCATGTTTTCAGTAAAAGTGGCTGTCACTGAAGGTAAGTAGAAAGCAAGAGAAAATAAATAATGACACTGTCAGGAACATCTATGGATCGCATTTTGAACATTTGTTCCTCTGAAGTTAAACCTTTGCATGTCTTTGCCAGTTCCTGTATCTAAACCCAGACTTTGGCCCCTGAGCTCTCTGGTGAGCAGGCCTACATGTTGGGGGCAGCCGGTGACGGTGCGCTGTGGTTGTGAAAAGGGCACCGCCATCCGTTACACTTGGTTCCACAAGAAGGACATGCTTCACCGCTCACCGGACTTAAGGCTGCACTGTGGTACAGTGAAAAAGGACAGCAGTGACTATTACTGTATCGCCAGCAATGACGTCAGCAGTCAAACAAGTGATAGCCTCTCTGTGCAGGTCCCTGTGTCTGCAGACAGCGACTGCATCTATGTCATTAACATACAAGGTAACAACAGAACTGCTTTTAAGAATTTGTTACAACGACAACGTTCTGTCTTTACTTATAAAATGCGACATAACAAAATGCATGCTGATCTAAAAGAGAATAAATCAAAATGCATCATTGCTCTTTGGCAGAAAATAAACTGATTTATGTTTGGCATTAGATCTGTAGGAACAACAAGGGCATTCAACATCAACATTCAAGTTCAATAATAATACTGCATAATAAAATTTATGCTGTTTAAATAATTGCTCAATCCATTAAATATGGAACATCATGGTCATTCAGCTCAGTTCAGTTCAGACCTTTATCGTCCCTGGAAGGACAATTCGATTTTTCAGCGGTGGACAAAAACACAACAAATAAAAAGACTTAGGACAGTTTGACAGAATTTGAAGGACTACAACAAAGGAAAAATAAAATGTGACTGTTCATTAAAAATTACACTGGAATGATAGCAATATGAATAAAGTGCTATAGTGCTGCTTGGAAGTGAAAAAGAGTGGAAAAGAAGATTAAGTGCATTAAAGGAAAATTTGAAATCTGTTGCTCTTAGTCCTGGGCAGCCTGTACATCCAACAAGAGGGGAGAAGAACAAATTCCTCCAAGAGAGGATGGTCAGAGCAGGCCAAGATCGACTTTGCTTTCCTCACAACTTGTCTATTCCAGATATTTGACGTGGAAAGCTGCTGTGTGCCATTTGTTTTACTTCATGGGCTTTCTGCAACCATACTGGATGATAAGTGTGGTTATGGCATGAAATGTAAAGCTTTAAACGTTCATTGTAGCTGCAGACAGCTTTAGACAACATAAGTGAATAGACTTTTTTTTCATTTAATCAGGTAAGAAGTTTAAAAAAAAGAACCTTAGTGTATCCCACAATCCCCCTCGGCCCAGATCAGGATTCATTAATGTGGCAGCAGCTCGTTCCATCCCTATGAAGTCTAAAAACTCTTCCAACCAACTGCTCAAACTAAAACAGTTTGACGTCTGAATCTTTCAATTCAAAACAATGTAACACATTTCCTTTGCGTCACAGATAACTGATCTAGTTTGTCTCCTATTATACACAGTAAAAGACTTGTTGGAATCGTGACCTGAAGGAACTGTGAGGGAGGAGCTTGGTTAGAGATGACCAGAAGGAATGTAATAATAATAAGCGAATAGAAGTCAACAGGACATTAACCCACAGAATTAGAATAATTTTAACACGTCATCTATGGCTCTGTCAACTTCCTTTTTTAAAGATTGATTTCGGGGATGTTTGTGCCTTTATTGGAGAGATAGGACAGTGGCTAGAGAGAGAGAGAGTGGGAAATGTCATGCAGGAAGCCCGCTTGGAGGACTACAGCCTCTGTACATGGGGCACACACGCTAACCACTGCACCACCAGCGCCCCGGCTCTGTGAACTTCTACCACCTTTCTGTTTGTCAGAGCATAAAAACTAGCTTTGAATGGTTTACATGTTTAGTCATGCTGTGGCTGTGCATCTTTTCTGCTCACACCTTTTGATGCTTGATTTTGTTTTCTGACGGTTTTGAAGTAGATTTTGAAGTGTTTCCTTGTTTTGTGCAATGGCTCCTGGCCAAACGTATTTTACTTCACTGGTAGCTCAGCTGTCATGAAGGTCAATGAACAGACCAAACCACTTCTGATCGATTTGCTACAGAAAAAGACTACACAACGTTTTTTTGTTTGTTTTTTGGCCAGTTTTGCCTTTAGTAGACAGGACAGCTGAAGAGAGACAGGGAATGTTGGGAGGAGAGAGTGGAGGATGACATGCAGCAAAGGGCCTTAAACGTGGGCCTTGACTTTGGCGACTCTTAGTGGTCATATTAGAGTATCGACAGCACAATAAATAAGCACCATCTCTGTCAACAGTCTATCCCAGGACGCACTCTGCACCAGGATTTCTCCCCATGAAATTTGGCTGTCTAGAATCTTCTGCTTGATCTGAGGCTTTTGGGCGATCGTAACTGAGCGAGAAGCACGACAATTAAAAAAATGTCTATCTTTCTTTCTATTCATCAGGCCAACCTGTTTACGACTGTGCAGACAGAATGACAACAACCACCATCTCAACCACAACTCCAGCCCCAACTCCAACCACAAATCCACCTCTGACTCCATCCTCGACTCCATTCTTGACCTCCTCCGCCTGCCTAGCTACTGTGAAAATCCACCCTGAGGCCAGAAACAACTCTTTACCTTTCAATCAGACTGACCATGAGCGGTTTCTCTGCAGGTTAGGCTAAAGTATTTTACTTCTCCTTACTTTAATGAAAGCATAACAGAGGGTTTGACTGACAGTAATTCTTTAAAATGTCTTAAAATGGCTCCGTCATTGATTACTACTAACCACATCTCTCTTTTTCAGGGCACTCATGGGTTTTCCATTGTGGTATACTCTGCTGCGATGGATTTTTTTTGCATCCTTACTGATATTTCTGTACTCATTTCATGTATGTATAACATTGAGACACAAAAATGCCAAAAGGAAGAGGCGGATTCGTTTCAACAAACATTTGGCTCCGTGACATTTATCATGCAGTGATATTTCTTTGGAAGCCATATCTGCTCGTGAGGCCTTGGTTTCCTGGTTTTGACTTTGAGTCAAGGTTCTTTGATAACACTTGATTTCCTGTGAGTAGTCATGGTCATTACGTAGGTTAGCATGTTTAACAGAGTGTCTTAATGCTACATCGATGTTCTTATAATGATAGCTCTGCATAACCATTAACAACAATTATATATGGAAGTCATTTAAGGCACTTTTCATTTAGTGTATTTTAACACTATGTGAAAAAAAACACTGTACACAGTAGCAGCAATAGACATTATAAGTTTAAAGATATCATTTATATACAGATTTAAATAGCAGCAATAATAAATGTAGGTAGCAGCAGTTGTGTCGTGTTTGTATTTGTTGTACCTGTTAAAAAGCTGGTTCGTCTTCTCCACTGTCCCCCCCCTCTCTGTTCCTAGCTTTGTGGCCTGTGATGATTTTCACACCATCCTAGACCTCCCTCATGTTGTTCTCATTTGTGCTCCACCTTCCTCCTCCCTTGTCTCCTTCGCCTCCCTCAAGCTCAGTTTTAGCTCACGCTGTGCTGTCTTAATTGCCTCCTTGTCTTAGGCGTCCCTCTGTGATGCTCTGTTGGCATTTCCCAAAATGTTAGTATCAACTTTTATCAGATCAAGCTATCTCTTGTTTTTATTTTATTTCATTTTACTCCTTTGTATATGTTTTAATTTGTTTTCCTTTATGAATTTAATAATTTAATTGAATTTGGGACAAAAACCATTTTTAAATGTTTTGTGGCTCTTGGAAGTCTCAATCACCGACCTGATGGAAGCACTTCAAACTGGGAGTGCAGAGGGGTTTCCGATTTCCAGTGGCATAATATGCACTTTAATTTCTGCAGTCATGGTCGCTAGAATACATTTCTTTTCAATTTTTTTCAGCGCTGCACCATCACCCAGAACGCCGATGCGAGGGTCGAGGGTCAGGTCTTTCAAAAAATATTTTAGATAGATGGTCAAATATAAAATTCCAATAATTATTCAGTCTTTCACATTTCCAAAACAAATGCATTAGATCATCTGTTCGATTGTTGCGCCTAGGGCAGCAGGGAGATGTCTCATGGCTGAATTGATGAAGCCTGTGTGGTGTAATAGATCCTATGAAAGATGTTAAATTGGATAAATCTGTGTGTTAGTTAAGTAGGGACTGCCATTGTATATTCATACTGAATGTCTTTTCCCCATTTCCCCTATCATCGGTCTGTTCCTTTTAAAGAAATGCGTACAACTTAGATATGAGGCCCTTCTGGGTTTTGGTAGTGCTAAACATTTTCTCTATTGGTCTTGTCATGATTTGGTCTGTTTTATTTTGTAGTTGCCTTGTGGCTTTTGAGTTAAATAAATGATTTATTTAACTCAAAAGCCACAAGGCAAACTCTTCAAACTGAAAAACCACTGAGGGTAAAAAACACAGAGGGAGACTGACTAGGAAAACTCTACACTGAAATACAACAATGAACTGACAGCACGAGGGAAGGAACACAGAGACTAAATAGACAAGGGTAATCAAACACAGGTGAGACTAACAAGACACAGGTGAGGACAATCAGGGCAATCGAGACAAGAGGGAAACAGGCAGGAGTAACATACAAGAAACACTGAGGAGACTACAAACTAAATCATGAAACACTGAAGACACAGAACTCAAGACTATGACTAGAACGTAACGACACACTAGGATACAAAGTTACAAAATATTAAACTAGAAAACACACAAGGGAAACACCAAGATAAGACACAAGGGAAACAACACCAGGGAAGAATGAAAACTAAAACCATATAAAGAGCTCTAAACTCTGAACTACAAAATAAAACAGACCAAATCATGACAGGTCTATTGGTTTGTGTTTATCTGCCGCTCCATGTTAACATCTCATACAATTCAACATTATGAAACATGAGGCGTTTTTCAAGCCGGAAAAGCCAAACCCACAGATCAACAATCTCCATCATGTTCAAAACTACAAGCTGAAAAGGATGTATATGTAGAGTCTGAGGAGTGTGTGGAATATTTCATGAGTGATGCAGGGCCATGTGACTGATACAGCAAGGATCAGTCCTACAGAACTGTGAGAAGGGTAACTACCCCACCTTTATTTCTGGAAACTTATCTCTCAAAACAAACAGTGACTCAATGGTGAAGTGTTTGATGCCATGGAAATATGTGGTCAAGTTTAGGATGATAAAAAAATCCAGGGTTGGGTAGGGGAATAATTAAATATCTGTAACAGCCCTCTCTCATCACAAGCTAGAAAGAAGTGATTTGATATCATTCTTGGGTTTCTAAATAAGCTGCATTGTTGTCAGTACACTTCAGGACTGTGGGTCTTTGTGTCTTTTATCTTACTCACGTCTATCATGATGATATCAATGGTAGTTATGTCTAATATGTATGTATTGTAAGCTGTTTATAAGATGTGTATTGCCTGTATGGCGACTGCTGCAAACCAAATTGCTCCCTCGGGGACAATAAAGATTTTTCCAATCCAGTCCTTAAACCTCTGGAGCACTGAAACTGCAGGATCAAACTGAGCAGAGATTTCAGTGGTCTAAATGTCACTATTATTTGTCATCAGTTCCTAGGATAAAAATACATGGATCTATAATTGAGTACTTACATTATATGGAATATGTTACTCCCACTTTTATCGTCACACATTTCTAATAATAAAATATGTGACCAGAGGAAAACAACAAGTAGATTAAACTCATCTTGTTTTATTTTTTTAGGCCTTCAAAGAGAAATTATAGCGGATCGGATAGCTTCTTCAAATACTGTTACGGCTGGTATTTCTGTTTTGGGGGTCTTTAGTCAGATTTGTATTTATTGAAGGAAAGGGCAGAAACATGATGAACTGTCACGATTGTTTTAGGGACCCTTGAACTTGTTCAGGAGGAAGTGCATCATTTCCTCTGATTGACCCTGCCAGGGTTGGGCCCATTACATCACCAACTATGAATGCTTTGACTGACGTTGATTTTATATTGTTACCATTGAAGTGGAGGCACATTTTTTTTTATTTAACCAGTTAATTAACCCACTGAGGTCAAGATCTCTTTCACAAGGGTGACCTGGCCAAGAGGGCAGCAGCACACGTCATAATACATAATACATGATTAAGAAACATGTATGATTAAAGGGAGGAAATCAAAGTTGTTAAATATAAGTTCTAGCATTTACAATCACTTTAGGAAAGTCACAACATTGAAGCCATCTTTAAATCTTCTGTTTGTCCCCTCAGGTTCGTTGTATTTTGACTTTCGGTTCAGCTCAGGACATCAATGACGTCACTGTTTATTCATGCCACGCCCATTTCCGACAAGGCGTCTTAGCAGTTAAGAGGAAATATAACCATTGTGGCAGCAGCAACTACTAGAGGGATACTTCTGATTCAAAGCTATTCTGGTAAGTTAACAAAGAAATAGCCCGATGTGTTACCAACTATGCAGCACGCCGCCAAAGCCTGAAGAAAAATAAAATCGACTTTAACGTCCTAAAAGAGCTACAACGTTGTTTTTGTGACGTTAGCTAAGTTAAGCTAACTTGCTAACGCAAACTGGGTTTACTGGAGGCTGTTGCGATCTTGATTATGAGTAAGTTCAAACCTTCGGGTGACCACACAGTAATATTTTTCTACTCCTACGTTTACTGTTGTTTATGTCGGCATAGTTTAAACGTTTAAATTGAAGTTATTTTAGGTTTATCTCGGTAGTTTACCATTACGAGTTGCCGCCCACAGAGTGTTTTGTTGAAGGAAGACGTACATGAGCGGCGTGCTAGCAAGTTTCAGGGGCTGCCTTTATAATGCTGTAATGTCTTATTTTTAATTTACCATGTGTTCCAACTTATGCCGAACTTGCAAATCCATTAAATTGCCTCAGAAAAGTTGAAAAATAGCTCAGTAAGGCAATCCACAGAGGCAGCGTCACTTCAGTTTGCTAATGTTGACAGATTTTAAATCGGAGTTTGGCGTCAACTAATACATTTTTTTGTGAACTAGGTTACGAAGGATACGTCGACACATTTACCGTACCTGCAAACATTACAACCCGTGATGCACTTACTGACATTTGAGATGAAACATGCTTTTTAGGCTTCTGCTCTGGCTATTTTAGGTTAATTAATGTTTTAGTTTAGCTTAACAGCTTACTGGCGTCATGGTAACTTGCTGTTGTCTATTCCTTACCTACACGTCTGTTTTCCGTGGGAGTGGTCTTTCTGCTTTAATGTGCTCATCTTAGTATCACCAGCCAGCTCTTTATCATCCGATTGTCCTTCTTACATGTGCGTTTTTGTTTGGCAGAAATGGCTCTTTGACTCCAGCCAGCTTTTCAAGATCCCATCATGGCTGTCGGTTTCTTCCTTCTACTCAGCAGTCTTGGCCTTGCTATTACTGCTCAAGGTGAGTGGCAGTGGGATAAGGTGGACACACCAATGTGATTATAAACAAGCTCGTGTTTGGTCTTATACTATCTTGTCCTCCCCTCAAGAGTTCCTCTTTCTCCACCTTCATTTATCATTACAGCTCAAGACTGTACCTGGCCTGTTCCAGGACCCAACATGAATTTAAAGGGCAATGACATTCTTTTGCAAGACTTTCCAGATGGGACCAAAGTTAGTTTTACCTGTGAAGTTGGCTACCAGTCTGCAGGAGGGTCTGGAGCCATTACTTGTACTGCTGGGAATTGGAGTCCTTTGAGGCTGCAATGCGAGAGTGAATATGAACAATTTCTTTTATTGTTTCTATGAGCTCAGCACTTCTATAAATAACACTAAAGTATATATATGTTGTTGTTGTTTTTTTAGATAAGTTAATGATCATTTTCTGACCAGGCTGTTGACATTTTGTGCATGATGATATCTCATTTCAGGGAAAAACTGTGGTGCACTTGACAATGTGATAAATGGTGAAATAAGTTACCCTACATCCACCCTGTTTGGTGATACAGCGGAGGTATCATGCATCGAGGGGTTAGTATCAAAGTGATAACTCAGAGGATTCATGTTCATCACGACTATCACTATTAAACTTTGTAATATCTGTAGCCACTATGTTTGCCAACAACGTATTCCAGTCAGAGTGATTGTTTTGTCCAAAGTAATATTTTTATGTTTGATTCCCTAATTAGACACGTACGGGTTGGTAGAGATAAAATCCGATGTGGAGATGCAGGCTGGATGGACAGGTTGCCTGTATGTGTAGGTTAGTCATCTCTTTGTTAATACGAGGCTCATGACTTAAGAAGAACTCAAGTGTTTATTCCATCTTAAACCCATGTACCTCTCATTGTGCAGTGGTGAATTGTGGTCCGCCACCTGCGATAGCTGATGGAACATTCTATCCAGAAAAAGAGAACTATGACTACAACGATGTCGTGCAGTACAGCTGTCAGAAGGGTATCGCTCTCAGTGGATCCAAATCACTCGTCTGTTCAGCTGATGGGACATTTACACCTGCACCTCCAACATGTAAAGGTAAGGCTTTGAAATGTTCTCCTACCTTTCTGCACACCAAAGTCATCCTTGCTGTGACTAACAGGCTCACATACAGTGATTGACTCTACATTTGTACTCCCCTGCAGATGTTCAATGTGAGGAACCAAATATTGTCAATGCCGACTGGACTGCAGGTTCTCGGCCTCCCTATAAACACAAAGCTACAGTGACTCATAAGTGCAGAACTGGATATGTGATGATAGGAGAAAGTACCTCTGTATGTGAAATAGACAGCCAGTGGGCACCTAAACTTCTGGAATGTAAACGTAAGTCAAATTAACATTATTTTCTGATTCCATGTTTATAAATGACAAAGCACCTGTTATGTTTTAAGAAGATTTTTGGACTGATCCAGATGTCATCACGTCTTCACAAAATGGTTATTTTTCTCTTGCTAATGACTTCAAATAGATTTTAAAAGTCTGGATTTGTCGACTCGATAGCATTTTTTATCACACCAAATTCCCAAGTTATTTACTTTCTTACTCGTTTTTTTTAAGTAAAGTTAAGCTGATACATTTTTCCTCAAGTTTGGAACTTTCTAAGTCTAATGTGTGGCAACTAATTACTTTCCAAATATTTGAATTGAGCTTTTAAAGGCTGTGCATCATTGCTATTTTTTAAGTTCCCCCTCACATCTTATCACTGGGTCATATCATCAGTATCTTTTTGCTTCCCACACAATGACAGATCAGTCCAGTCCGTTCTTTTTAAAGCATACAACTACAAGTCCTTAACGTAAAAGAGCAGAGCAGCATCCACCGGTAATAGAAACAGCCAATGTGAACTCAAGCTTGTGCTTGGTCTTAGTTCAACGTGTCCTCCCTGCGAGTGTTTCTGTCTTTCTTTATCTTCACAGCTAAAAACTGTTCCAAACCTGACGGAGGACCCAACATGCATTTGAAGGACAATGATGTTCCCTCACAAACATTCCCACATTCCACCAGCGTGACTTTTGTCTGTGATGCCGGCTACGGGTCCGCAGAAGGCTCTGCAGTCACTACTTGTACTAAGGGGGAATGGAGCACTGTGACGCTGAAATGCAACAGTGAGTTTTTGCACTTTCTATTACCTATCGCCTCAATTTGGATCCTGTTTTGAAGAACATGTCTTACCTGCATATAGATGCTCTTTTAGGTCAGGGATTGATATTTTTAAGTGACCAGTGTGTGTGCATGGAATGATATGAAATTCTACAGTTTTCATATGAACATATTTTAACAAATCTGAGCACATCCCTTACGTCTGCAACACTCACAATGTTATTTTTTATGTTTTGCAGAACGGCCCACCCCAACTGCAGACAAGCCAGGTGGAGATGGTGGTGATGGTGATAAGAAAGATCCAGGTAGAGTCCACGTTAACATTTCAGCACAGTGTGTTTTCTACAATATCAGTTACTCAATATATTTCTCAGCTCAAACTGCAGTCATTGTGTGAAGAGTATAGTTGAATGATCCAGGTGACGTTCTAATAATAGTGGTATAAACCAGTCATTTTATGTCTTGATGGCGAGTCATGTGTGGTAGCCGTTTCAATTAATACAATTTTCTGCAGAAAGAAAGAAAGTGAGATGAAGACAGAGACAATACACAGACGATGCAAAAAACATCCAAACAATAATGGTTACAGTACAGTTATGTGTGGATCTGCACGGACAGGTCTGGGATATATCGGTAGATAATCAGGGAAGGGAGGGAGAGAAATATTAAACAAATAGATAATTGTTGTTATAAATGAATCAGTGTTTTAGTTGAGTATAATACACACATGCATACGTAGACATAATTATGTGTAAAAAGAAAAACACAAACGCATAAAAAACTGAACAAAGAGATTCAAAAACACGTTTAGAAAAAGGAGCCTGCACCCATACAACACAAAGACCTGCTCCTACTAGAGCACACACTAGTGTTGTTAGAAATCGGTCTTGGACTCATGACCACTTTTTGAAGGTCTCGGTCTCATCTCGGACTCAAGAGCATTTTTACTCGGTCTCAGACTGGGTGGACTGGATTTCAAATCAAGACCACCACAGATAGGACATTTTTCCAAGGAATTACTTTGATTAGAAGGAAAATGCCCCCCGTCTAAAAGAACGAATAACTTCAATTGACTTGTAGTTTGATTTTTTTCCCCCTGGTTACGACCGCGACCTTTCTAGTGTTGCGGTCTAAGTGAGTGACACGCCCCCTGTAGACAAGGTGATGATTTTTCATTGATATTTATGGTCTTGTCTCAGAGCACTCTGATCTCAGTTGGTTTGGTTGACTACAAAACTAGTGAACACACAGGACCGTACACCAAAGTGCAATACTACACCATTTTTACTTCTATGTATGTTCAGGGTAACGATTGGCTTACCGGAGAGTTTGCATGCCCCATGTACAGAGGCTGCCGTCCTTGACACAGGCAGCAAGGGTTCGATTTCATCCTGCGTCTCCTTTCCCACATGAAATTCCCCGCTCTCTCACTCTCTCTCTGTCTCTCTCTCTCCCCTGTCTGACTCTATCCACTGTCCTATCTAAAGGCCGAAAATAAATATTCCTCTTCTTAAAATGTCATCACTCGGAGTAGGGCTGGGCAATTAATCGAAACCGACATTCAGAACTTCTCATCAACGTAATCTTGCCCATGTCGATTATTTTCAGGGCAGGGTCACGTGACAGCACGTCCAATCCGTGACATGGAAGCAATGTCCGTCGTCTGGACACATTTTGTCTTTAGAGAAGACACCAAACAAAAAGAAGTCAAACGTAAACACTGTGGAAAAACTGTTTGCAAGAAATGCAAGTTATTTCTTTTCTTCTGTTTTAGAGAAGTTAATCTCTACTTTAAAACTCAAATCTGTCGTTTACATTTCAAGCGATGCTTTGATTTGAGTTTGTAATATTCAATGATAACCACAAAATAGTTCATCAGATATGATCACTCTTTCATTAGAAAAAAGATCCCAGCTTTAATAGTTGAGCATATTTACAGTAGAGACCACGTCAGTGAACTATGAGGGCCAAACACGAAGTAATCGTTAATCGTAATCCAGGTCAAATGTCAAAATGAATCGTGATATTGATTTGTGGTCATATCGCCCAGCCCTAACTCGAAGCAACTATTTATACTAGGAGACTTTATAGACTTGGCTCAGATGTGTTGATTCTTTGTTTACGTTGGTGCAGATCACCGTCAGGTATTTCAAGTTTCAGTTTGATCATTTTGATCTTTTACTTTGCTTAGCACTCTTCAATGACATTCCAACGAGCAAAACTACCGACGTGAGCACCAGAGGACTCGTTCTAAGGGATAGAACAGTTTTGTTTTCCATCATAGCAGTCACATCACTTCATCTCATCTTTGTGTGTTTCCCTCTCTTACGTTATCTCTTATGTTTGTCCAGTTTTACCAGCCTCACAAACCTACTCTGTCCTTTTTGTTACTTTCTTTTTTTATTTTGCAGACAGCGGTGGGAGCAGCCATGCTGGGTGGATTGTTGCTGGAGTTGGTAAGTTTCAACTTAAATCCTTAAACAGCAGCTGCATCATGTTTTTATCAATGTGAATGTCTCTGTTGTTGGATTGTCTCCACGTTGTTGGAGGCTGCTTGTGTCTCTCTGCTGAGGTTTCTACTTATTGTATAAACTTACATACAAGAGTTTTCTTCAAGAAAAAAGTATTCCAATGACCAATGTTGTCATGAAGGTTTCAAGCATTTACATGGTGCTACATGTGTTGGCCTCACGGCTCATCCATATTGATTTCTTTTTACATCATCTCCATTTGTTTCCCAATCAAGCGGGGGTCGTCGTCCTGGCTTGCATCTGCGCCGGAGTCTATTACAAGAAAAAGAAAAAGGAAGGGTAAAATGTAGTTTTGTCTAACTCTGCAGAGTAACCCCTGAGCTGTGCTGGATCCCTCTGTGGCTTTTTAACCTTTCTTTTATGTCTCAGTGCTTTTTCTTCTTTCAGCATCTTCATCCTGTCCAGCTCTGTGATTGCTGAGTGTTGTGTGTTTTAGGCTGTGTGCTTTCACAAGGCCTTTGTTCAAGGTTTATTTTCTCTACCAAACAGCGTTTATGTTGCCATGATTGTAACTTCTCAGTAGGGCATAGGGGGATCATTGTGATGAGAGCTTGTCATTAGTACCTTGCACTAAGTGCAGATGCACAGACCTGTCAGTTTCCATGGGTGTCACAAACTAACATGACCAAAAAGGAAGCACATGTGCTCTGCAAATGGAAATGACTTCATGCTTCTCATACACTCCCATGTCTAAAGTCCAGAGCCAACAGGAACACACTGCGGTGTTGAAGAGTACATTGCAGACTTGTTCCTGGGTGAACAGTGGGTTGTGAAATATCTTAAAGGAATCATTTTAAAATAAAACTCACACTACCATCATTTGAAGAACGGTCTTAAGTTTCCGTTTCTTTAAATGTTTTCTATTTTGAGCTCTGCTAAAGAGGAAGTGGTAACTGGTGTGACACATTTCTGGACATGTTTCTCAGGAAACCCTTTTTTTTTTTTTAAGGTGGGGTTATTTGTGTGTAATGCTTCACTTGCTGTTTAGGAGAGCGTCTAAATGAAATGTATTATACCTCCTTTAACACAGTGAAACTTTACTATGTGAAGAGTTCCTAAACGTGTACAAGACCAGTTGAACGCGATGCAAAAAAAACCCAAATGGTGTTATGGCGATGTGAACATTGTTGAAACTTTTTTGACACAGCAGCAATTGGAGCTTCTGTTGGGGTGTAACAACAAAATCCAACCTTCTGTGTTAATAGTGACTCTAAGGTAACCTGTTGACTTCTGCTTTAAGAGATGAACTTCTGCAGGATGCAAATTGATTGCGATATAATGAAGGCCTTGTGTGTGTGTGTGTGTGTGTGTGTGTGTATGTGCGTTGATGAAGTATTCTTCTTCTTAATGGGTGTTCTGTTGCTTTCGGGTGAAGCAGGTGTTTTCCTCCTCTTCCTTTAGCTGCTCTTGCTTCCTGCCTGCCTGATCAATCCTGTGGTTAGTTAGCATTAATATTGATGAGTGGTTTTGGATTGCAGCTCTAAGGAAGGCACTGCTGAAAATGCAACTACATATGACGGAGAGTCTGTGCAGCTCCAGAGTTGGTAAGAAGACGGACCACTCAGAGCACATTCAAACTCTTTTATGCCAAAAGAACTAACACTGCTTTGTGACAATGTCTTAAAATGTGCACTCTCTTCTTCCATGATGAATTCTTATCATTCCTCATTGGTGATTTTTTTCCCCTCCTCTTTCATGGTCGCCTGGAATCCTTTACAACCTGTCGGGCAACTTCCTGCGCTCTCTTTCACTGGGCTGTGGATTTTTTACCATTTCTTTCAAAATGTCTAACTGTGATCGCTTTTCTTCTTTCCTTTTCTGCAGTAAGCACAGCGCTCCTGTTAGTCCAACATTACTGGATGTGAAAACGTCTGATTAAGAAGAGGATCGTCACTGGACTAGTCTTCGAATGTATTTGTGCCGTCCATGTGCATGTAGATGGCGCGGGCTTATGCAACCTCATGGAAAGTGTTTCTGCAGAAAAACTGAGATTATGAATCCTCAGCAGAAGGAGCTCAAGCCTTAGCAAATGCTCGAAGGGGGCTTCTCTGATCATTTACATTTTAGCGCGTCGCTCAAAACGCCTTCATTTTAGTCTTGTATATTTCAATACAGCGATGTCTGGGATGCCTTGTAAGCGCTCGACATCATCATAACAGTTGTTTTATTGTCTGTAATTATGAAGGAGTGAGACATCATGGCCCGGTTGTTCAAAAGTAATCCTACAGGATTACTTCACATAGAAAGTGAAGTTACTGTGAGGATCTTTCAGTTAAGTGTGGATTTTGGCGCCTCCGGTGGACAAAGTATGTGTTGCCTAAAAAGTCTATATCCAGAACAGCTTGATCCAATACTGTTTTCCTTTTTGGGGGAAAAACAGGACAAACATGAGCTAGTTCTGGAAAAATTGATTTTCAAGTCCAGATCATTCTTATCTGGTTTAAACCTTTTGATCAACCGGGCCCATGGTTATTAAAGAGACATACACTTGCACTAGCTTTGCCAATACTGCCCAGTTACATTAATGTACGAAAAATCAGAAAAGAAATTCAACACAGCTGGCTTGTAGCCGATAAAACCGTCCCCTAGACTTGTACATTCAACTCCCACTATTACAGAGATAACAGAGGGGAGCAGCACTGTGCCTGAGCATACGAGATGTTCAATACGCCTTAACGAAGAAACTGTTTAAGTTTGTTGTCTGACACTTCTTGTGGTATTTCCTGTGATTTGCTAAAACATAAACCCACATTAGGGTTCTTAACGGAGGCTTAAATGTTAGCCTACTCTAGCTTAAAGATTATGCAGAAGAGTTAGCTACGTCAAATACCAGGACATCATTTTTGTGCCCTCTAGCTTCAATGATTACATTTTCACTGATTCAATAATCAAACGTTGTTGGGTTTAATTTTTCCAAGTTAGATGATTGTTTTTTCCAGAGTTTCAGAAAGAAGTGGAGGGATATTGAAAGTATTTGGATGTGGATATTGTTTCTGTTACATAATGTTGTTTAGACAAAGATATCTTGACATGTTTGCACTCGCCTAGCTTTTAATCTTTATTTATTAAACTTATTTTGAATTAGAACATCTCAATGAACAGTTTTTGTGTTTAGAGGCAGGGAAAAAAAACTGCTTCCATATTGGCAATACTTTTTGTAATTGATTAATGAAATAAAAAACAAACCAAAATGACGACTGATCAGTTCTTAATGTTCTCTTAATGTCTATATACAACGTGCACAAGAATTCATTCAGCCTTCAGCCTGTTCGACCAAGGTGCAGGGTTTATGTGAGTGAGCAATGGAGCTTGAAAAGTTAAGGAATGTTAAAAGAATGTGCGACTTTGATCCAGTAGATGTCGCCCTTGAGCACCAGCATGAAACCAAAACAAACTTCTGTTTGGCCACCTCTCCGCTCTCCTACAGCGACACACCTCCATCCCCTCTCCCCTCGCGTTTGCACGAAGGAGTTATCAAAAAGGAACGCACCATAATTAAGCGCAAGCGGAGTACAAAATTGTCCCCGTCTCGAGCTGCATTGTTGTGTTAGCAGGCTAATGGCTCTTTAGTTAGCCTGTAGCTGCACATTGAATGTCAATTTAAATGAAATGACCATGATCTAAAAACGCTAACATGACATTCAAATAAGCAGGGAGTACAGTCTGTTCTTCTTTTCTTTTGTTCCCTCCTTAAACAGCTTTTATATGCAAAGTGATAAGCCGGCCGGTCCATGTTAACATGATGTAAATACGGCTCAGACAACATCACAGACAGCGGGACTCGTGCGTCACTCAGAGATATTTCCAGAGGATATACTGGATTTCTGTTGTATTTGTGTCAAATGTCGCACATTCTTCCTTTAATGGTGTTTATCAAGCCCTTTATATGTTATTTCTATCCTGTCTTTATTTTTGCACATCATCAAATACATAATGTATAATCGCTTAAAGGCCTAACTTGTGAAAGGAGATGGAAATTAGCAACAGATATAAACTTTCTGTGCAGCACATCAGTTTCATGATTTGTGTTGAAACTATGTTGAATTGCATTGACCCTATTAAATTTAATAATTTGATTAAATTGAAACACATTTTATTCTACATCCAAAGTTGTATGCATAAATACTTCATCCACACTACAGAGGACCCATACTATGTGTGAGGCTATGAATAATGCATAGTATCATGTATGATAGTATTATTTTTATATATTTATTATAAAACATTAAACATGTTTGAAACATCACCAATGAGTACAAAGACTGACACATACATCTGATGCAAAAGGCTACAGTGCCACCTTGTGGATTTGACACAAAACTACAAAATGGTTCAAATGATCTCTTAATAAATTAGCAGACCAGAAGTTCAAAAATCTAATGTTCTGAAGAGTTATACCTTCAGAAAAGCAAGTACAACTTCAAGGTATCTGCACTAATCTACTTTTTAATGCTTCTCTGTACAAACATCCCTGAATTTACAACAGAAATATTGTACTTTTCTCAGACTACTGATAGTTTTTGAAGATGAAGATTTCAGTAATAAAGTGTTTTAGTAGATGCATTATTACTTTCACTTAAATACAAAATTTAAATCATTCTTCCTCCACTGCTGCAGACATCAATCTGTTATGAGCTCCTCAAACATGCACTGCACTCTGGGAAATTGTCCGAAACTCTCCTGGAGGGGTGCGTACGTCAACCCAAAAGGCTGAATCCGTTCTTTTTCCTGCCAGACCCTCGATAAGAAGTCCACATGTAGCCGATTTGAGAGTGCAGCAGGTAGTAGCCTGGCTGTGGGCGGGCAGATAAATCAGAAATACTAAATCTCCTGGGGGGGAATTTGAGGCATTAAAGTCACTCCTTTATGGTATATAAGCATGAAGATGTAAGATATACAAGACATTCACTTTTGCTGTAATGTACTCTTTACTGATTGCCTCTGTTGTCAGGAACATTTGAAAAAATAAAAAACACCTTTGTTGGAAAATCCTCCTCAATGTAAGATGAGAACTGTCCTTCACTGTAACCGATTTCAAATGGTGCTAGAAAGAGAAACCTACTCTGAACACCAAAAGAAATCAGTCAACCTTGGAAATAGGACAAAGAGCTTGAGCGGTCCAAACAGGCAGGTGGTTTGTGGCCCACTGAGTGATGCTTCAGGGAGTGATTCCTTCCAGTTGAAGACGCCTCCCTCTGTTCACTCCACAGCTGCTCGCCGGTGAAATACACTTCCCACCCCAAGAACACTGATTTCAAATGGTGCTAGATCGATGACAATACTCTAAGCCACCACCTGAAACCAGCTTCCAAGGGGGGAACTTCTAACAAAAAGGCAATCTTCCCCGTACTGAAACACACTCAGACTACAAAAAGAGAGAGAGAATGGGAGACAACAATATTAATAACAGGAAATAGTGAAAAACAAGTAAAAGGAATTTTAGCGTTTACACCAAAAAACAAATAAAGTTGTCTGTTAAAGTAGACGTAGTTTGACCTACACTTCCTGTACGGCTTTTTCAAAAACTTTCAAGTTAAAAGGATTGAAAAAGAAAGAACATGAATGTTGTTAAAATGCTGCAATACACTCAGCGAGATGTCAACATGAGCCATGATTAATACAGAGACTATGAAAGATGTTGTCGATGTGAATCGGTAAGAGTCGGGTGATATGATAAAAAGATCACAATACAGGGGTTATGATTCAATACATTTTCTTACTGTAATCAGGACAAGATATTACGACTTCTTTAATATGTAAATATTACACCGTCAATCAGTGAAAAGAAAAAAAACGTTTCTTTATATTTGCAGCCAGATCAGAAAGTCTCAGTATTTGGTTTTTATCAGAGCGTCTTTGTGACAGCACTTCTTTTTGATCAATCTCAGCAAAGCAATCACTACAAGCCTATATCATCTTTACAAGTTAATAAGAAATAGTTCATGTTTATGGGAACTTTTACAGCATTAAAAACATAAATCACAATATTTAAGTGTACTGATACTTTACTAAACCCCAAAATGAAGACTTCAAAACTTGCACAGTATTGATTTTTAAAATTCTTATTGTTGAAATGTTTATTTTCAGGGCATACAAATGTGTATTATAAACAGAAATAATCTAATAATAAATAAATAAATCTGTGACCCATCGCCACAAAGCATTTCTTCTTATGTGAAATCATCATTTTGATACTAAACACAAGTACAGTATAGTAAAGGCTTTGGACTCGTGCTTTCCATAGATCCATGAAACACTTAGCAGAATGCTAATAGAGATGGCATATTGACACATTGCCTTGGTAAAGCAGGCCAGTTGAGTTTACAGAAAGACATTTACAGCAGCAAACAGTGCTGAATGTAAGAACAAACAGAATCAAGCAGCTTTAAGAAATTACTGAAGGAACAATTGTTTCTTGCACGCAAAATGAGTACAGCAACTCAAACTCAAAGTTTCAGCTCGATAAATGTGTTTTCCATCTGGGATAGTAGATTCAATAAGATGCCCAGTTTGCAGACGTGAATCTTGTATTAGGCAAACATCCACCACTTGATGACATGAATATGCATTACATGTATTCATTATGAACACACTGGTTCCTTCTTTCAGTGTGTAATGTTTGCTTAGATAAGACTGAGAGCAAAATCAAGGGACAAATGCTGCGGGGAAGATTGACGTATTAAAGCCACTTAAATTACCAGTGGGAACTCGTGTGATTCAGAAATTGTCTCCCGACATCTGTGTTTCATGCTGCTCAATGGCACAGGATAAATAAGTTCTGCACTGTCCACAAATGCACTCCGCTGTCCGGGGATACTGAGATGATGTCAAGACTAGGGCCCGACCGATATAGGAGATTTGAGGCTGACACCGATATTGGGAAGAAAAAAAAATCAGATACCTATTTATCGGCCCATATCTGTCTTATATCTATGTTCGATCTGTAGAGAGAGATATAGATCGACAAAAGTATTACATTGATCCCTAATGCAATTGTAAAACACTTGTGGAAAGCATATGGTGAAGAAAGCAAGGTGGAAAGTAACTGCTCATGTATGTGCATCACTGCTTGACACTCTTGAGAGTGATAATGCTTGTTGTAATCCATACAGCGCCCTCTGCTGGTGAAAGAGAACTGCAAGTGTTATACAATGAAACTCAAATGAAATGCTTTTTGACCGTTGGATAAGTCCAGTAATATTGGCACATATCTGCAATAAAATTAGCCTATACCGATAGTCACTGGATATGCTAATATCGGTCGGGTTCTAGTCAAGACTCCTCTCAACATTTGCTCACTATTGCTACTTTTAATAGGGAACCACATAAAAGTTAAGCCTGTTAATCTGTTTTTTTGCTGATGATGCCATCAATGTCAGACATCAAATCACTTTGATATTCACACTTTCGATTCATTTTGAGATTGACACTTCTGTGTAGCAAGATCAGTCTCCTGAAATTTGACCTGAATTTCGGTCAAAACCCCTTTTTATAATTCCCAAGAAGTCTCAATATTTCTCAGTCAGGACAGAGGAAGACACAAGCACACAGATGTCCCATAACCATGCATATTGGGATACAATTTTGGTTCATCTGGAGGCCCCGCCACGTGCAAATAAAACTAATAACTCTTCTCTAAACAGTTCCGTATTAGTCTCTTTTATGCTGATGCATGGTAGCAATTAGTTTTGTGCACAGTGAGCTTTAAATATAGCCCATCTACTTTGTTTCTGACTGTATCAAGATGATGTTCCAGTGAAGCCTGACAGCATCTTGGAGGCTGTTAAGAGAGCTCAAATGTAATGCACTCTGGCGTAGTTAAGGCTCATGCTCGCGCTCAGAAAGAAGTTTTATTCACTGCCCTGTTCCACGCCAAAAAACGGCTGCAGATGAAGGGGGAGTGAGAGAGAAAGCTGAAATGGAAAACCACGGAGAAAGAACCAGAACCCAGCTCTATGTCTGTCTCAATCTATTTCTCTCTAACACACCCACACGGCTGATCTGATACTTGATCCAGGCTTTGCAGATGTGCTAAGTGCCCGATGGGAATAGACACACAAAACAGTAGCATAGTGTGTGTTCCAGCCTCACCTGCAGCTCTATGCAGACGGTCCTCTTGCTTTTTAGTAGAATGGTGACATGGACGATCACATGTTGCTCTTCGACCACTACGACAGGAAAAGCAAGGAAGTGGCAGTCAATCGCAGGCGAGCCATGACGCAGACACGCAGTTAAAATACAGTGAGAGGGTGGGGCAGGGACAGGTAGTGGCCAGTTCACTGACTTGTTGCCAAGTGCTTCAACAAAGTACAAACCTATCCAACCGTTTCTTAAATCAATGTTTTCCTCCTGTCTTAACTCTTTGCAAGCAAGCATGTGAAATGACCGCTGACAAATTCATTGACTCACTTTAAAACCACCTTTCGCTCCAGGACACACACAGCCTCCATTTCTTTTGTTTACAATGACAACTCCCTCAAACGTTACTGCTCTCGAAGTTGATTAAAGCCAAATCTGAGGAACTTTCCCCACAGCCTTAAAACATCAGACGCAATTGACTTTCATATCCGCAGTAAGAGGAAGGAAAAAATCCCCACAGTCTTTACAAGTCCTTATCAGGCTTCAGATGCACCAGGTTAAGCCATTTTTTTTCTGTCTGGGCTGTTTGTGTGTGTGTGTGTGTGTGTTTGAGGCTTTGTTTGTGTGTATGCGAGTGTTTTTGCTCTGTAGCCACAGTGACGGCTCTGATCAGAGGGCCTGTCTGTACATAGGTGTCCGGTTCCTCCGCCTGGCTGGCTCAACCCAACCCCGTCAGTTTTCTTTTTTCGGGTTGTTTGTTGCTTGTGTGCCACTGGACCTGTTGTGTAATGCTTATGAAAGATTTAAAGGGACAGGAGTCCTTTAGAGAGCGGCGGAATCAGGAAGGAACTGTGAAGCACTCTGGGGAAACCCATGAGCCTTAATATCTTCACAGTGGTTATTGTTTACAGAGAAATGGCAATAAAATACCACATGTCAAATTGCGGAGTGAGTAGACTGCAGTAAAACATGTTTTTTAAGCAAGTTTTAGGCACATGCCATCAGGTCAAAATACAACTTATAGTTCAGATAAATGAATGTATTACAAATGATCTGGTGGCTGAGAAGCTTGAATAGTTTAGGTCCGTCTCTCTGACTGTAACTTTAAGGCCTTGTGTTGATGTGTAGCGTTCCCATACTGGTAGATCAAGGCCAGACTGACCACAGGAGTTTAAAACCCTTAAGCAATTGGGGAGAAACTCTGCTCCCTCCCCATGTCTAGCTCACAAAACAGTGATGCTTCATCTGCAATTAAAAAAAAAACTATTTTATCATTATGTGGACAGCCCCAATGAATCTACAAACCATTCAGGAGGTACAAGACTGGTTCTGTAAAGCCCTCACATTACAGGTCAACGTGAGCCGAAAATTAAAACTGACCATAGAACCAAACAAGATTCCTTTCCCGATTTAGGGAGAGCCAAGTCAGAGGTATATCGTCCAAAAACTCCCCTGGTCTGAGTCAGGCCTCACCAACAGAAGTCTAAGCTGATTTTTAAGAAAATAACCGTAATAAGTCGTGAAGGGACTTAGGGTACAACAACTTCAGTTCCGATGTCAAGAATCATCTTTTCATTACAATGATCTTTACAAATGGAAATGCAGAGGCAGCTATAGTTCACACTATGTTGTGCCATCAGCACATCTCGAAAGGAGAGCCAGAGGAAAACAGAAAGAGAGAGAGAGAGAGAGAGAGAGAGAGAGAGAGAGAAGCTGACTGTGGAAGCTGGAGCTGCAATGCAGACCACAGGCAGCCACATTTTCTCTTGCATCATATCAGACAAGTGGCATCTTTCAGGTGTTGTACTTTCAGCGTAGAGAACGAGAACATCTGTCTTGTCTTGGGACTTGTTTCCTTCATGCAGTGGTCAGCCTCATTACAGGTTTAAGCTAACGTCAGGCATGCATGCTCGGCAGGAGATGCTGAGCAGCTCTGTCTCTGGTAAATTGTGGGGAAATTCCTGACTGTAATTTGGTGTGAATTCTTGTAAGAAAAGTGTGGCCATGTTGATTGGTATACAGTCAGTTAATCTCTCTCTGACGGACGTCGCTTTGGAGAAAAGCGTCTGCTAAGTGAATTGTAGAATAAATTCTGACAAACTACCGGGGCAACCAAGACTCTTTACGATAATGCCTGAGAGCCAATGTCTCTAATAAGGTTCTCCAAATGTTAAGTTCTTCCCTACTTTTGATACCACGTGTGTCAAAAACAATACAATCTGCAATATTTCAACGATAGCTAATATCAGTAACAGTACCGAGGCTTTAAAAAAAAACTACAAATCAGTCAAATGTTTCAACAGAAAGCTGTCGCAAGAGAAAGAGAGTCCTGCTAAATACATTGCCAAGATATTTGTGCTATTTAGACAGTGCACAGGAGTTTGCCTGCTTTTATTGCTAATTAAAAACAAAAAATATCTAATATTGCGTGTCTAGGACTTCTATGTTTGTTGCCATGGTGTCTAAAAAGGTATCGATATCTTTTTAATTTGACTAGAATCGTATCAAATCTGGTATAATTACAACCCTAGTGTCCATTTTCTCAGCCCGTGGTGCACATTTTCTTAGCTTTGCTTGGAAAACTTTGAGACAATCTACCAGACAATACAGTATCTTTTAAAAAAAGTATCACAAAAGCCTGAGGTTGACCCACTGCAGTGTAGGAGGCAAGTATTTTTATCAAATGTCCCCATCAGCTTGACCATAAACGTATCAATGACACCTTACAAAAGAGGAACAGACATTCCTTTCAAAAACAAACCCCATTCATCACTTACAAATGCTCTTAAGAAACAAATGTCAGCTTCTTTTACAAACCCACACCCACGTAAACGTCATAGCGCTCTTGTATCCATGGAAAGTGTAGCTGTGACCGCAGTAGCTGTGTGTCAGAGACCAGTGCTTCTAAACCAATCAGATGTTGAACTCCTGCTGCTTGCTTGTACAAAGCCAATAAAGTGCAGCTTGAGGAGCCAGGGGAGCGCCACCCATCCAATGAGAAACCAGCTTTGGCACGATATCCTGTGATGCAGCAGCTTTAGGAAGTCCAGTGCAAGTGAACTGGAGAGAAGCCAAAAGAAGAGTCACCAAGAGAGCAAGGTAAACAACTTCCCTCTCTTTCTTTCCCTCAGTTCCCCTCTCCTCATTTTCTCTCTGATCCTGAGCCATGACATTTACCCCCTTCCTGCTCCCTTTCTCCAAGAGACACAGAGACAAAGATAAACAGATAGAGACAGACACGAGCTGTGTACTGGTTGAGGAGAAGTCCAGCCCAGAAGTGTCTGCGTCACCCTATCCCTACCCTCCTAACTACGCAGAAACAAATGTATCTTGGGAAGAGTTTCGCCAAATCCCATCGGCCCTGGAGGATGAGAACAAATCATATGACTAAAGTGCCAGCGGCCACAGACACCGAGCTGATCTGTTGTGTGATAGAAACATACAGCTGGATGCAAACCAATCTCCATGCTCCCTTTTCCCTTTAACTCCACCTAGAGTCGGCCACAATAGTAGGCCGACAGTCAACTGTTCGAACACAATCACAGGAATGTACAAACAGTATGTAGCAATATATAAGATATCCACCTCTTTCCTGAATTGGCCATCTTCTACAATTCTACAATTCACTTAGCAGACGCTTTTATCCAAAGCGACGACATCTTGCTGCGTCTCTCATATGATTGCGTATTTAAGGAATCAGACTGTTTCATTATAGGTCAGCCGCACCTTCCATGATTATATTCACATATCTGCACACATGCAATCATCCGTCTTCCTTAAGATGGCAAACACCGATGGTCAAATTCTCCGATAATTCTCTGCAAACCATTCCGGCCTCAGCTTCACTGTGAACAGCCCTCCAGAATATTCTTCTGTTAACCCCTTTGTCGCACCTCTGCCCATCCGAAACACACACCTTGCAATGCTATCAAAACAACACCCAGAGAAACTCCATATCTCTAGGATCCATGTTGAAACTCCCAACATCAGCTTACACACGCAGCACACACACAAACAAACACACACGCACATATATATAAAAGCGACAGGCAAAGCAGATCAAAACTACCGAGGAGGAAGCGAAGGAGAAAGCGAGGTTCGAGGTTGTCTGAAACCATTGTGTCCACTTCAGGTGGAGAACTCGATGACTCTGAGCTTCTGTTATCTCGGCTTCTGTTTCTCCTGATATGAAAAAGTGACGTAGCAACTAATCCAAAATGTCTTTCTCTCTCTCTCTCTCTCTGACTTGCTCTCCCTCCCTCTCTGTATCTTCCTCTTCCTCTCTCCCTCTTTCTGCCTGCTTCTAAAAACAAACGCACTCTTTATTTTGCTCTTGTTGCAACAGCAGAACTGCTATTAAGACGGCTACTTCGATCTAACACATATACACAGAGAGAGAGCAGACTCTTGTGCACGCGCACGCACAGACGCGCACGATCACGTTGCTCCCCTTCCCCAGTGTGACGCAGCACTTAATTCTCTGTGCTTTTATACCACTGCTGTGGCTACACAATGCAACTTCTTGATCAAGCTGAGCCAGAAACCCACTTGCTAGCTGCTACACAGGACAAGTAAGCATGAGCAGACTACAGTTAAAGGGACCCTACCACCATGGCTCCCTGTCCCTCACTCTGTGACGCTGCTGTGTCCCCATTTCCCCCCGTGTCCCCTTATAATTGGGTCTCTCTCTCTCTCTCTCTCTCTCTCTCTCTCTCTCGGCTGCTCTGCTCTCAGCTAGAGACGCACTCATGCTCCTACGTCTGTGAGGCTGAGCTGACTGAGTCTCCTTGATCACCTGACAACCCACTGGTTTTAAAGGCACATCACCAGCTTGTTTATCAGTTGCATAAGTGCTCACATAGTCTTTTGGCTTTTTAAATACTGTCTTAAATGCAATTGCACCTAGCTCTGAATCTGCACAAAAAAAGGAATCATTTCAGGATGGTTTGCTGTTTTCATTGTTTTTCCATTTGCAATAGTGTATGTATTTAATAATATAAAGTATGATGTGATTGACAATCAAACCACACATTGACACGTTATCAAGAATATACCAACCACATGTTTGTACTTCCTCTTTCAGTTCTTGGCACTTCCTCCTCTTTAAAAAAAAAATCAAACTCTTATCCAGAATCTTTAATCCTTTAACATTATAGGAAGAGTAAACGTATGTTGCTCTAAAGTAATCTAAAAGAGTGTATTCAATCTAACCCAGGGATGAAGCAGTTACTTATGCCGTCTTATAAATAGTCTGTTATGGTTCAGTCAAACGCCGGTACAGTTTATTTTAAGAATGTAGCTCTTTGTTGATTGTTCACATACCTGGATCAGATGATTCTTCAATTGTTATGTAATTCAGACAATGGAGCTGTGGGGGAGATAAAAGAAGAAACCTTCTTAAGAGTGCAAAACCAAAGAATAATGCCCAAAAATCAACAAGCAATGACAGATCTCTCTTGACTTAAAGCACGAATTTCAGTCAAAACAAATGTGACATTCGATACTGGACATTGGCTCGGCGTTACAAGCCATGTGAATGCTACAGCAGCCATCTCAAGGATAATGCTGCAAACTCCATCTAACACAGAGAAGGGAGGAAAAGGACGGTCAGTGTTATTTGGACCGAGGCTACAGTATTAACAGAAACAGATCTTTAAAGTACAAGTTTTAAATAATGATAGATCTCAAAAAAACTAAAATTAGAACTTACTGGGGGAAATGTTAGTCCAGTGTTTGAATGTTTTTTGCTGTATTTTAAATCAAATGAGCTCGTTTGTGTTGTTGTTTACAGCTGCAATAGTGCACACAATGTCCAGAGGGGCACAAAGAGGAACAAGCTGTCTCTTTTCTGAGCTTGTGTGTTCTCAACAAGGCCGAGCTTATTAGGTCTGTCTACATTTCTGAAGCATGGAGTCTTTTATATGCTAAGCTGAAATAAAAAAAAGCTTTGTCTCAGCTAAAAAAAAAAAAGGTAAACAAAGTGTTTGTATTGTTCAGCTCACCGCTGCTGCACCTTCTGCTTCCACAGGGGACAGCATTTATTACAAGTATGATAACTCTTGGCCAGAACTCAAGTGTTGAACTGTATTCAAGTATGTCTGAGAATATTTTTCATGCTGCAATGCGGGCTTACTGACCGCCTGAACCTTGCAGTTTTATATCACATGTTTCAAAAGGCATGCTTGAGCTATTAAAGCCCCAAACCATAAACACTTTTGAAAAGTGTTAAAAAATGTTCATTATACTTCATTTACAGGACTTGATTTTCATTTCGAGATTTCATGTAGCTGTAGATTTTTCTTGCCTGCAGCATTCAAAGCTCGTGTTGTCCTAATTTCCCTCCGGAGCCGAGGGATATGGAGCCCCTCCGCTTCACCTTACAAGAGTGAGAAAGGAGAGCATCGGTAAAAGAATCAGCTTTCACCCTCCAGCTATATGGCGAATGTAAGGGATCTGAGGGATCAGAGCATGTTTGCTCCGAGCACCCTGGTAGCTGCTGAGAGTATCGATTTGAGGACTGAGATCTATGTGCTCTGCTGGGATAAAGATGCCCTTGGTCTATATGTGCATCCTGTTCAAGATTACTACAGGAACAGCAAGAAACAGGAGTTTTAGTAGAGCACTTAACTGTGGTTGGTGCTACTTATCCTGCTAGGACTGTATAAATTAATTCCTTTTATCAGCATTACTCTGGCAGTACAAATCAAGCAGCCAATGAACCAACTATAAATAAACATGCTCTTACGTCTGTGATGCAGTTTCTCTTTAAACTGCACACATAATGTATAACAGAACAGACAACTACAAAGAACGGATTTTCATCAGTCAAAGTCATTTTAAATGTCTAACATGCAACTCAAAGACCGTTTCTGCAACGTGCAGTGTGAGAGCGAGCCCTCGGCAGGAGCAACAGGCAGATACAATAACTATCTAGAAATCATCAATCTTCTCCCTGATGGTCTAGTTTGCTTTTGTAGTTCACAGAGAGGGACCAGTATTCATTTCAGGCTGTTTCATAACCAGATAAAAAGATTTGTTCTAACACAACTTAAACCTTAAAGAAAAATGGTCGCCTAAGGGCCTGTGTCCACAGACAGCGTGGCAGCGCTCCTTTTCAATACAAAACCTTCTAATACTTCATATAAATCATGTATTTAATATGAATGCTGGAAGTGGCACTTCTATTGTATCCATACGCCATCATTATATATGTGCATGTGTTTTGACAGCTTGAAGCCTCTAATGAGAACAGGAGTGTTTACTGTGACAGTGGTTTATGTTTACACTGCAGGAGACCTGCTGCAGCTTTAATGATACATCCAAGAGCTGTTCCTTCCTGTCTGCTATTTATGCTCCTCATCCAGTGGACAGTGTGTTTAATTTTAGCCATGTCATCTATCAGCCATGCCTGTTCCACTTCCTAAACCGTAATCTCTCCCTTGGAAAGCTGCCAAGTCAGCGCCATTCATATTGTTTTTGGCCTTAATGGGACTAATGGGCAGAGTTCCTTCATGCACCCCCGCAAACATGTAGTCAAAAAAAAAAAAAAGTTATTACATTTTAATTGTACTTTATTGAAAGTAAACAGTGAAATATGGTTCTGTTATTACCTGGTTTTTTTTAGTTACCACTCAGGCAAATGCAAACAGGTCGTCTCTGGGGACGTCATCTTGTGATCCAGCATCACGCACTGTGTGATAAAAGAGAAATCTCTGAGAGCTTCGTCCTGGGTAGTTCCTGAGAAAATCCCGGGCATTATGATGAGACTTGTAGAGCATATACACAATGAGCAGCAGTCCCCGTTACCAGACTACGAGAAATGTGACCTTTGTACAGATATAACACTTTGACGCTGTGCAATTGTAAACTTCTATTTTTTTAGCTGTAAGGTGCATTTAAAAGCAGCCACACTCTGAACTGTAACAATGCAACGGACCAATTAAGTTCTGCGTATTCATGAATGAATAATATAAACAGTTAGAAGCTGCACTGTTTAGAAATGTGTCCTGGATGTTGCTGCCTTTGTTTTCGGTAAAGTGTACAAGCTCTCACCTTGCACTGAAAGTTGAAAGTAATCCTTATTTCACTCTGTGAGAAGAGAAATGGCAAAATGTGTCTTGGAGGCAAGCAATTTCAACTTCAAAGTTTAATTGTGTTGTTTGGTTTCTATTCTTTGATACATTCATTTCCCTTGAGCCCATTCAACCCACAGTTGCAGAACTTCTTTTTCTTACTCGTCAGCTGACTGCAGTCATTTTGGGGGGGGGGGGTTTGACTTGAAGGGATATCAGGTTATTGTTTCCAAAGCACATCAGATGGATGGTACCTGTCCTCCTGTCGTGAAAGTTTAGGAGACAAAGAGTATGAAAATACATTTTCATTTACATATGCAAATACTGCGTAGCCCACACTCTAGTTTTGCATCAATACATCCCACTCTTGTATCCGTCTCATTCCGATAACACTTCATTCTTCATTCAGAACAATATGCAAGACTGCAGAAATACGCCATCCTGTGTTAGATCCGAGTATTGCGTCAGGAGGGTTTGTTTACATCAGGAATAAAAAGTGCGTATGACATAGAACCCTCTAGATGGATGGAGCTGAGTCAAAACACTGGCACAGAAGGACCACGCACTTAAGTTAACCTTCACAAAGAATCAATAACAGTTTTTCTTTAAAGAAACTCATTGGAGGATTTCTATTTCTGCAAACACGCACTGAGAAAAAAACAACATTACATAATGTCAACTCTGGGCTCTTTTTACCATAAGGAGTTATTAAATAAAGTTATTACTGATGCATTTTCTTTTTAATTGCTGCATTTTAAATCAAATCAAGCTCGTCTGGAATAGCCAGTACATACACTACACACTTAAAAATCAGAACACTCTGACAGGTGCAATAATAAAATTCAGAAGTTTATAATATCAATGTCCTGTAAAAATTGCAAGAACATGTAGTATTCTTTAATTACTTTATCTTACAACATTCAATTAAAAAGCATCTACGTAAAAAAATAACACAACAAACTTCCTATCCTCCTACTTATACTAAGGTATATACAAACTAAGTCAACAATTAGTAAGTCTAAAGTGCTGAAAAAAAGAGTTAACTGAACAAAAATATGTAAAAAACAACATCTACCTCATCAATAACATGACGACGCAGTACCTCATAGATGCTCAGAGTCTCAGACCTCTCATTCCGTAGGTTAATTCAAGTGCGCAACATCCTCCTGCAGCAGCAAGCATCCAGCACACCTCTCGTCTCCATCCCAACGTGCTCCTTTTAACAGGAAAACAGAGCAACACATACGCTCAGGCATGTTTTATAAGTAAAACAGCTGAGAGCAAATACCTGCCTTATTTCCGGGTAACGTTGGAAACTGCGCACGACAACATATTAATCAAACCACGGGCATGCGTAATTCTTATTCGCCTTTTATAAGATCTATTTTATATAACAGTTTAAGTTAAACAAGCTATGAACGAATAAAGCATGGGAAATGTAGCCTAATATCTTACAATCATTGCATTAGAAAGAATAAAAGAAGCACGTTACTTCACGTTAATTAAAACAATCTCACACAAACAATAGACGCACTTTAACCTATATCCATACATCGAGGATGGTGTATGATCCACTGGAGCAGGCACTGCATGTACATAAACAGTGTCTGTAGGAAAGGGAGAAAACTTACCCAGAGCGTCTCTTTCGCTGCAACACGTTAGGTACTTTTCTTTTGACTCCTCCGTCATCATTTCTAAATCTTCCTATTTACCTCCAAATTCTTATCAATTTGACAGTGGTCCTCCGAAATGATGAAAACCCTTGTCCATCGACATTTTCGCAGCTACACAACCAAGAGACGCCCAGCCGCACACACCCCCGTTTGCTGATTGGACGTCCCTCCAAAAGGACTACGTGGGATCACGTGCTTATGACGCATGTTTACAGAGGCGCATGAGCGAGAAGAGAGTACAGACGAGACGAGAGGATTCACTGCTGTCCGGTTTCGCTGAAATGTTGTTTTCTTTTTTACTCTTTTGCGTCATTGCATCGTCCACATACAAGTTTATAAACATATATAGTCAACAAAAAAGCGTTTTACTGAAAACTAGTAGGTCATTTCAAGCCATTTTTTTTCTGAATTTGCCTTGTGTAGGATACAAGGCGAGGTCAGCTCATTCGTTCTTCTGGAATATATTTTTTAAATGATTTCAATAATGTTATTTTCAATCACTGCTGAATTATAATCACATTACAGTCAATCTCTTTAAATGAACAAAAAGGCTGTAGCTGTTTTTAAGGTCCTAAGCCGTCAAAATAACGGAAAAGTAAAACATTACGGTGTAACATCTTGATGCGGAAGTTCGTGGCGTACTTGTTAACACCCGTTTACGTTTTTGATTATAAAATATTGCCTGAAGGTTTGTTATTTCACCTTTTGTTATATAGGCCTAGTAGCTACAAAATTCATTTAATGTTAAACTGGTTCTTCATTCTTAACACCCAGCTCTCTACAACTTCCTGATCACTGAATGTAGGACGTAAAAAACATTTGTTTTGCATAATAGCAGGCTACATTTGCAACCACAAGGCACCTGCATTTGAATTTTTAAGATTAAAAGAACTAGTTTCAAATGTGCTCTTCAAAGTGAGTCTTTATTACACGTAACTTTAATTATAGTAACAATGGAAGTTTTCCAAGAAAGTTCAGGAAAACGACTCAGATGTTCTGCTTTATCGGGTCACCGCAAGTGTTGAAATTAACATGACAGTATCCATGTTTGATAGAACTTTTCTTTTTTGTGATCAAATGTTTATTTAAATTGAATTTACACAATTATAAAATGCACAAGATACATAAAATGACAACTTGAGAAAAATTTAAATGGACTATAACTAGCTATATATTGCCACAACAATAAGATGACATTTCGTCCAAAACAAAACAAGAAAAAATAAAAATAAATACAAAAAAATAAAATAAAACGTACCTTTTAGGCCTATAGTTCAATCAAGCACCTCCAGGACCTGCAGGATCACATAAGTAAAAGCTTATTGTTAGATAGTGTCTTTATCTTCTCCAGAGTCATATCCCATTGGTTAATGCTGGCCTCCTTGACCCCATTTATACAGGCAGGTGCTAGTTCCATGTGAATAACATCAATAGTAAGTCTAGTAACTGTAAATATTGTTTTATGTTCCATCTTTAAGTCACTTGCGCTTGTACATAGCTTATTATTCCATTCCTACCTGGTGCTTATTTTAGTATCTCTATTCCATTTTATTTTACAGTCTATACTTCTGTACTGTGCTTTAGAGCAACGGTAACAACCGAATTTCCCCCTGGGATTAATAAAGTATTTCTGATTCTGATTCTGATATATGTGAGAATCCAATGTGTGATAGAGAGTTTTTGAGGTTGCTTCCAGCGCATCACAATTAGCTTTTTGGCTGCAGTTAAAGTTCTGGCAAAAACAATTCTTTTCTGATATTTGCAAATTGTCAATTGAGAGATGTAATTTGATATCAAGGCAGGTATAGAAACATCTATTGGGATAAATGGGTGGGTATTTGCCTCCAAAGCTAAGGAACATTTTTTAAAGGACTTCATACAAACAAAACGAAAACAATGTTAAACTTAGGCCTGGGCGATAAAACGATAACGATAATTATCGCAATATAATTTTTCTTACAATAAATATTAAAAATGTTCGATAGAATTTAAGATGTAATTACACCGCCCAACCACTGGGAAACGGGGGGCGCTAATGCGCATTGAACTCTAGTTGCCACCCGACATTAAAGAGAAGGAAAAAAAAGACGACGAACAGCCAATCATGTCGCAGGGATATGGGTAGGCGGGCTTACAGACGATCACAGCGGAATGAAAACACAGCCGAAATTAGTGTTAGCGACACTACAGAAAGCGCTGAGCCTGCCAGCTCAAAGCAGGAGAAAACATCGTCGACAAGACGACATGACAGACCGCTCAGCTGCGGGAGTTTGGAGACATTTTGGATATTTACAGTCCGACAAAAAACGAGTAACATGCTCTGTTTACTGTGCCGAAGACGAGTGAACGTGCACCACAGACCCTTCACTGTTTGACACAGTATGACCCGTTAAAAACACGCTGAAGGAAAGAAATTACCAAACGCCCCAAACCAGTGTTAGTGTGGACCGTATTGTAAATAATATAAACAGTGTATGGTGTGGACCCTCAGTAAGCAGCGGGCCAGTAGGCTAAGTGTTACTGCCCAGAAGCTAACTGTCATATCAGTGTTTCCAGCTCCGTGCTCTGAGCTCATGATGGTGACATGTTCCTGTTTCATTATAGTTTCTGACAATAAAGAATAATTAAACCATAATTAACCATCTGGTTTCTTCAACTTTCACTCAGGAGCAGAAATCAGCTTTTAAATTTGAAAGAAGTAATGATTGACAATTATCGTGATAATTATCGATATCGACTGATATGAAATTTTTTATCGTGATAACATTTTTAGTCATATCGCCCAGGCCTAGTTAAACTATTTCTTATTTACCATTGAGTGTCTCCAACTGTTAATGTGTCATTTGATTTCATGGATTGTAAAACCATTTGGCTTCTGGTGCATAATTACTCTAAGTTTAAGTTACTCCGAAAGTATGTACAAGGTTTTAAAATGTTTTTATATACCAATAACACAACTCCAATATCTCAAGTGTTGATTACATTTAGTGACACATTTTTTTCCTTTAAAAATTACAAATAATGTTTAATTACTTAGCTGTGGTCATTTGGCCCCAGTTGGCCTATAGTGGTCAGGTTGCTTCTCATGTACGGAGGTTGTAGTCCTACTCAGGTTCCAGTCTGACCTGTGACTCTCTTACTGTATGTCATCCCCCCCCCCACCCATTTCCTCCTCTAATCCACTGTCCTTCACAAATTAATGCACTAAGAGTTTTTTTTTACTGTTGTTATTTGACTTTTTATGCTGTTACAATGCAAATATGAAACTAATGAATTCAGTTTGCCTTATCTTTTATCTATTTTAATCTGACTTACAATTACTGTCATCATCACATTTACTTAGTTTTTGGTAACCTCCAGGTTTTAGTTTATGAGAAAAGCAGCAATTGGAATTCGTCCTCCATCAGATTTAAAGTTTGACCTTTTTAGTTTCTCCCAAAGCCACAGCAGGGGGCATCCTAACCCAACATGTTCACTTTCAAACTTCTCGTTCGTCTGTGATGCTCACTATAAACTTCTGTTGTTTTTTGTCTTGCTGATGTTAATCACTTGCAGAGTGTTGTGCATGTGGCCTACTTGTTTCTAAGGTTGTTAAATACACTTTCTATCTTTCCATTTGATGTTCCTTGAGAGTTAATGTAAAGCTATTTCATCGGGCTTGAAATTGCATACTTTCACTGTGTTTTTTAATGGTGCATTTTTTTGTGATAAGCTTTTGTTAATAATTATTATTAAGATGCAATAATCTGCGTAGTCCTCGGTTTACTGCCGGGTGTTATGTCCCTTCTGTGGACAGTTGAATCACTGGAAAAAAACAGAGTGAAAATGCCTTCCAGATTGTTTCCTCTCCACAGATGTTTGGAATAAACGACAGCAAAGACAAATGTGCAAGAAACAGACGGGATATCGATTCAAGTGTCCGTTGTTATTTGTCTTTTGGGTGTCTATAGAGACAAAGTATTAGATCACATCCTTGCAGTTTGTATTCGTCTCTCATTTGTATTTCTGTTGCTTTTCTAATGCAGCACAGTCCCTTCGTTTAAACAGGGATTTGTTTTGCAATTTAACAAATTCCCAAAAGATGCTACAGAGCAATGAAAATTGTTTATTATACTCCTGGTAAGAGTTAAAAAAAAGAGTAAATATACAAGTGTTGCCTCAAGCTGCACATGCATGAGACCAACCTATAATTTATAAGCACTAAACAAATCTGTATAGTGACTTTAATCATGGCTGAAAGTGTTAACTGTCATTTAAAAAAATCTGCCCTCAACACAGCTGTCAGATGGGACATTTACATGTAGGATGTGTCTGGTCCCTCCCTCGTGTGCACATTAGTCATCGGGGCCCCATATTTGTCTTACAGTGGACCCCTCCCTTAATGTGGATCCCAGCTTTAAAACTGCATAGTACATCTCCCATGATGCTTTTTTTTTTTTTTTTCAAAGTATGTGCAAGTATATTGAGTTTCTCCTCCGTTTGTGTGTGTTTGAGATTTTGAGGGGATGTCCACGGAAATGTGGGTGGATGCAAACTGCTGCTTTCATGCAAGGGTGTTGCATGAGAAAAGAAAATACTCTTTCAGTGCTGCCAAGTTGTCAAAAACATAAATCCTCAAGTTCAAGTGGAGTGCACTTCTTTGACTTCCTCTAATCACTTCAGAGACCCACTCAAACGGTTCATTACAAACATATTAATTAACTGATTGATTTTTGTGAGAGACAATTCCATTTGAAATAACTTGTGTTGTTTTGTTATATCAAAAATGGTTAATTGTACAGTGGTTATTTTTGGCATGTCATCCGCTTTGATCAAGAGATATTGAGTCATCTTGTGCACAGACTCAGACTGTTTTCCCTGTTTATCCATCCTGCTTGGATACAGTTTGTGATTCTGCATGTGTTAAATAATGCACAGTCATGTCTTTTGTTGATTTGCAGATCACTTAGTGAGATGAAATGGTCCAGTGCAATCATTTCTAAGGCTGTTTTGTTTACTTTCTTCCACAGTAACAGATTATAAACAGATTTGTGTATTAACTTCTTACCCAGAACAAGATCTGAGCATGCAGTCCGTTTTTTACATTTCCATGACAAGATGCTTTCCAATTTAAAAACAACAAACAACAAAATAAACACTTTCTTTATCATGTGAGAATACAAACATGTACTTTTTAGGATCATATGAGGATCAAGCACCTGGAGATTGGTAGGCCTAAATCGAACTTGCTATAGGCTAAATATGCAATTACATAATTTATTCATTACATAGCATTTTTTACAACCTAATTTTTATTATAATTTTCCAAAGTTTGGTTACAGTTTTTACAGTAAATGTTTCCAACTACCTCTTGTTTGTGGAAGTGGTTTCTCCAGTGACAAAGTTATTACCGGTGTCCCGGTTAAATTGGTGACCGTGTTAATTGCGACTCTCAGAGAATGCTTCCGTGGTTGCCGGTTGCCATAGGCTACATGTGTTGAAAAATTAAGAGCCCTCACAAATGCCTCTTTGTTTATTTTTTATTTGTTTTACTGCCAAATATAATAATCAGATAAACGAAAAACTAAACAAAGAGACATTCGTGAGGGCACCTATCTGGCTGGAAGTCACTAGCTAACATGGTCACTTGTTAAACCGAAACACCTGTTGTCATCCAACATACTGTTTTCGCGTGAATAATTTTATAGCCGTAAACATGGCTGGTTCTTTAAAGTTTTAAAGTTTTGCCAAACCCACTGCCCGCTATAACCACCAAGTAAATGGCACAAGAGATAAAGAAAACTGGTAACTCTTAAAAAGCATCAGCAGCTAGCTAGTCCCAGTTGTGCCTCTCGTGTATTAGCTGACAAGCTGTCCATGCAGGTTCCCAATGTTAATTTACCTGCGATGTCAGAAAGAAAATCAGAAGGTTGATTAAAAGCAGCCTACTTACCACCGTGCTGAAGGTCTCAAAAACGTTTGATGTGCATAGAGAATGCAGTTTTATTGCTAGCAAGAAAAAAGATTAGATGCAATTGTTTCCTAGAAAGGTTGAGCGGGCAGCCATCTTTGTTTTGGTTTTGAAGCAGCAATTAGCTCACGCCTTTTTTTTTTAACAATTAGCTCAGGGTGTAGGCCTACTTAACAACTCAGGTGGTTATATGGGTATTTAGAAATGCTGAAAATACCATTATGGAAATGTGGGTTTTAAAAGCTTTTCCTGTTGTCGTTATAGAAAAACTGATTACCTCTGTAAACCTCTGCACAATGGTTACATTTCTCCTGGAATAATAGGAGAGACTAAGAGCCAAAATAAGTCACAATTGAAGGTATAATGCAACCTAAGGTGGCCAGGTTTAAGCTGTTATCATCTAAAGGTATAGCATTTAGGTAGGCTGTCTCTATTTTAAACAAAAGTTTTTAAACCTGTAAAAAGTAGTTTATTTCTCCTGTGATAAAAAGGGAGTGGAGTTCAAGATAATCTAGGGAGTGTATATTAAGTGAATCAGTCTTTTACAAATAATAAGCTTGCTTTTTTTTTGTTCAGTGGCATGTTCATTAAGTCCTTTTTAAGACATTTTGAAAATGATTCTAGTGTTAGAGGCTTACAATTAGAACCTGGGTTTGCTGACTCTCCCTGCACTTTATTATTAGCCTGCGTTTTGCAAACATTTCGTAAATCAAAGTACCAACACTTAAATGCTCTTGGAATAACTTGTAAATGCAGTACCCATAACAATCACGTAATCCAATATTTGTAGGAGTAGGAAACTTGTGAACAGAGATAACTCTGTTACCTTAGAGAGGTCATTCTGTCGTAGGCACAGTTTTCCAGCCATTAGCTATCAACACTTTTCATGATTTTCCAGAGAGGAAGGAAGTCAGTAAACATTCCTTTTTTATTTTTTCCTGGAATAGGAAACTCTGTCAGATGAGAGACATTATGCAACAGACAACAGACACTTATGAGGAGTTTAAAGTAGAAGATCTGTGTGCAGAATTTGAATTTTATAACTTGTAACTAACGTTTCAAATCCTTTAATTTGCAGAAACAGAGACTTGAAAAACACTTATTGCTTATACTTCTCTCTGTGATACCTGTTACCTCTTCATGAACCTGAAAGGTTATCACAGTTTAGTTTTCATCACAGGCTCTTTCTGCAGACCACACCCTCTGACCTCAGGGTCCCAGCCGGTCTCTTGTGTTCAATTCTTTACCTCCCACCCTTCCAATCCACCCAATATTATCTTACCATCAACCAGTTTAAAAGGGGCGTGCTTTGGCATGGAGAAGGAAAACATGACGTATTTGGCAGCTGTAACTACGCTGAGGGGGGAGACACCCCACAGTAAAAACAGCCAGCTGAGTTTTGTTCGTAATCCCAGATTCCACTGCAAGTACACGACTCTTGGCCGGGTGGAGGAAAAGAGAGGTGGAGAAACTGCAGAGCTGGATGGGATGAAGGATGGGAAGGGAGCCGACTGTAGCTGGGGGACATGTGTGACATTGAAGGAGAGCTGTGGAGGAGAAGAGTTGGAGTGATATACTTTAGAGGAAACAGAGGCCCTTGGGTGGAGAAGGGCTCAGCAAAATGAGAACAATAGATAAATGTATACTTTTTCTTCTGGCGTCTAGCCATTAGAATAACTATGTATTGCTCACTGAAAATGTGTCCACTTTATTGTCTTTATTCTTGATAAGCAACAAGGCACACTGCAGACTGTTTATTGTACCAAAAATGTTCACAACTAGGTCTAGATTTTACAGAGACAAAAAATGTAACTGTAGATTTGTTTTCAATATTGCATGAAGCACTCTTAAAAAATGTTGGTTTTGTTCCTTCTCTTTTGTTCTGTCACGTTTCGTACCATCTGAGGTCCAAACTGCACTATTTTCGTTCAATAAATCTGATTGGTTGAAAAAATCAGAAGGAGTTGCTTTAAAGTTAATTAAAAATACCTGTTTTGTGAATGAAGCAGTACAAAGTATTAGATATGTTTTAAAGTGTAGTAGTCGAAGTAAAAAAGTTGTCAAAAAATGAAATGCACAAAGTTTTTACATTATTTAAAATGTACTGTCATAATTAGAGTGTACTTTTTTATTTAATCTAGATACACTGTGTAAAATAGGGAGTCACCTCACAGAGTTCAAGGTGAAAAACACTGCAAGTAACAGAGATGTCAGCGTATTAACATAAAGGAATGCACACGTCCGCTGGGATTTACACCGTTTAAATTGGCCCCATGCAGCAGTCGGGCGGTCTCCGATTATGGATGACCAAATTCGACCCTGTATATTTATGTCCATGGTATGTGCTTTTTGTGACGGCTTTATGGTTACTGCATATAGTGATAACAGTCCAGCTCTGCAGCCCTGCTCGATGGCCTTGAGGAAATATTTTCCTTGTAGGGTGTGGAGGGAGACAGTTCAGGGGAGGAATTCACATGGGGCTTGATCTTGTGATGAAAGGCATGGCGGGTGTGTGTGTGTGTGTAAAGATATATGGGAAGTAAACGAGTCCCACTGTCACATACAGTGAATGGCGACAGAAAGTGAGCACACTGATGGACTTCGTGAGTCGACTTCGAGACTCCAGCATGGTGCTCATGAACATGGCTTGTGCCGTTTACAAAAGACAGCTGGTGGATGTTTTCACTGCTCCACCCAAACTGTGAAAGACAAAACAGTGTGAAGTGATGTCATTACTACTGCTCATGCAAACCAGCTGTGCGCCCATATGGGCTGTGTTTAAATTCTTCGTGTGTTAGAGAGCAGATGTATATATGTATGCATGTGTGTGTGTTCATACATGAGCATGTTCCGGTGGTATAAAACCCCATCGGCCTTTTCACTGGTATGATTGATGGTTTTCTTGTAACGAAATGAGGCTGAAAACAATTCATAAAAAGTGATTTCTTTATTTTTTCATGTTAAATCCAATTTAAATCACAGGATGCAAGAAAAATGAAACGGTCACATTGGAATGTTAGCAATGAAATAATACACAAGAGGCTGAAAGGAGAAATCAATGTGACACATCCCATTTATATCAGAATATTTTTCTTAGCTCCAGTAAAAACATGGCAGTGTCCGTTTTTTGGTATTCATTCTACAGTAGAGGATTGAGACAAATTAGAGGAAGATTCTTTTTTGCATCAAGGAATTAAGTCAAGCGGTCGACAAAATCGTTGAAATTCTCAGAAGTGGTGCCAGATTTAGAAATAATAATCTCAAAACGGTATTTGACCTTATTTTTTTACGCAACAGTTTGAACTTTATCCTCTAAAAATGGAAATGCAAAAACAGTCCTCCACCTCTGATTTGTTTTTGTGTGCCACTAAGTCCTCCTTTCTAACAGTCGCCACCTTTTAAAATATTTCTAAATGTTAGATGACCTGGATGAGAATTTGTAAGGGTGCCACGGAGGGACATTTTTTAGTACAGAACATGATCATTGAAATGAAATTCTTTGGCACATAAGAACGGTCACAACAAGAGTAGATACACAAATTAAAAAACAAGGAAAAACAAAAAAATCAAAACTATACACACTGTTCAATAGAACAGTGATAGTAAAAAAAAAGCATATACAGTATATTGAAGAGAATAACGCTGACAGATGGATTTGCTCTGCGTCTGAGGCCTTTAGGAGTCTGTTGGTCTCATAGTCAGTCTCATGATTTTCACTAGTGACTGTAAAGAGGCCTGTTGGCTTAGTAAATGATGATGCACTACAGTTTGTAGTGATAGATGAAAATAAAAAGACAACTAGACAAAAAAGATGTCGCTAAACCTCTCGATACTCCGACTTCCTCGCCACAGGGACCAACTGCAACTGTCAACGTACTTTACAAGAATTCTACATTTTTCATGGCTTATGTTACATGCACATTCAGACTCATCGACCACTCACACACCTAGACAATCGTCCACCAATCGTGAACAACCACGCAAACGCACAGTTAGCGAGATAAAATGTAAGGATAAACACGCCGTCCATGCACAGTACAGATGCAAGCATACACACACGTGCAGGATTTAAAAGTAGCAATCACACACATACACACATTTTCACACTGACACTATCAGTAACCCAACCCATAGACTGTATATAATCAGTGGACGTAACCACTGTGACGTCGCAGACAGATTTGGGGACTTAAGTTTTCAATTTGACCTTCGCCATCCTAATATTTTATAACCAGAAGTGACCATATTTGGTGACAAGGTGGATGCACAATCGGACGTCTTTACCCTTACAGACATTAAAGCACTTTGTCAAGAACAGGGCGCTAAAACACAAAGAAGCCACGCCTTAAAGTGTACCCTATTTCATCATATATTTGACTGTAAATGAGACCAAAAAGTACAAAATGAGCATCAAGCTGTACAGAAGAAGACTTGAAAATAGTGGAGAGCCTAAACTTGTTAGGAAAATGTTTATGGAGGTAATCTTTCTGCCTTCAAGTATTTCTCTGATATCCCAAGGTTGCAAAGTAGTTCTTCCAACTTCCAACCACATTTAAACGTGTTGTATTTCTTTATGCAGAACTAGTCTAGGTCACTTTGCATTGACAGAAACTCAATCTTAGAGCCTTATACAATGAGACGAATGAGCCAGGAGTTTTACATTTAATATGCAAATTAACACACCATAATGGCTAACATTTTCTTTAGTCTGTGGTAAGTCAGGTGCCACGTTTTTGTGTTGTCTTCCCTACTCAAGATTGTTTTCAAATGCATGTCACCAGTTTAAAAAAAAAAAAATGTTCCAATTATTGTGACACCATGTGTAAAAGAAACAGGAGGGCGGCCCATTTCCAGATCTCATGTTGTGCGAGTAGTGTTCTTGAATCCAGGTTTAAGGCATGTCCACACCAAAAACAGAAAGTAAATCCACCCCTTATAAACAGTCTATGATTCAATCACACAAATGAGAACCCAATGGATTTTTTCACTCTGAGAAGTCTATAAACAGATTTTCAAGGCAGTGTGATTTATTTCCTGTGTCTGTCTCGGCCTTACAAGAAACTATTTTACTGTATGTGCTTGTACTGTATTAACTAGTAGATGATTTACAGGAGCTTTCAAAACCAGATGACGTGCAGAGACATGGCTGCTGTCATTATTGGAACCAGTGCTGATTAATGCTAACTCTTTTCCCGCCCAGAGCTGCCCATCTCCAGTTGTTCCTCAACAACCCAGGGGCCGAGCCTTCGTCACCGTCAACATCATTCATCACTGTCACCGTCGTAATCGTCAGACTGCTTTTCCTGATGTTAATTGAAGCACAAAGCCAAAGGGGGAGGCCCTATGTGGACTATAACAGAGGAGCATTGATGTAAAAGATTGCGCTTGTCCCTGATGTTCACTGGAGTCTGTGTTTGGGCAGAAGTGGATTTAGAAAAGGGGTTTCACACGGATGAGGGTATGTGTGTGTGTGTGTTTGTGGATGGGTGTGTTTGTTGGGGTAGTTCCTGGGCTGTAGTTCTTTGGAGACTGTTTCACAGCTCGGTGTCTGCTGTCTTGGTGGTGGGGGTGCCGTTGGTGGGAGGAGAAGAAGGCTCGGTCTTGGCCGCCTCAGGAGACTCTCCGTTCACACTGGGTTTCTCCGGGGTCTCTGGTGGGGGGTTCAGTGGGGCCACGGATACCAGAGTGTTCCCCTGGTTCTCCTGGTCTGCTGGATAGGCCTCCTCTGCCTGCAAATACAGAGAAACATTATTAATCAGGAATAAAAGTTGTCTGGGGCTGTCATTGGTTACTCTCGTCAGCTGGCCTCATCTAACCAATAGCATGGCATCTCTCCATCATTGTTAACCAACCATCGCTCTGTGTCTTTTTACACATTTTTTGCCTTTAGTACTTTCATGTTGACGTTTTGTGTCCCCCTTCAACTCCCCATCAGCGCCCGAATTTGCAGAATCATCAGCTATCAATTCTTCACCCATCCGGTCTCATCAAGTCATCAGCCATGACCACCACCAGTGTCTGGACTCCATGGGGGGATTTGTTGCCGCTCCGAACAATCATTTTGATCACAAAAATCTCCCCATAGAGTCCAAGAGCCAAAGACCTTTAGTATTTATTTTCATCATTTCATTTTTATTAAGTTATTTTTTTGTGTGTGCACATACTGTGTCTTAAATGTTCTCTCTATATCAGTGGGTCTCAACTGGTGGGTCGGGACCCAAAAGTGGGTCGCAGAGCTGGTTTCAGTGGACTGTGTGCCTGGAAAAAAAAAAACTGTCAAAAAGCCTATACAGCGCTTTTTAAACCTGTTAGTCTTGTTCCATTTCTTTTTTTTTCCCCGACACGTTTTGTACCGTCTGAGGTCCAAACTGTACCATTTTTCATTAACTCGATCTGATTGGTGGAAAAGTATCCAACATTTTTACAAGGCAGTTGGTACAGTAGTGGGTCCTGAGGCTAGACCAGTTAAGAACCAATGGTCTATATTATTGAAAATAAAGGGCTGCAGGACAGGTTGAATTAATTCATAAGTTACCCTAACACTTAAAGATCGGTAAGAATGATAGCTTCTAGCTTGACAAATCAAGCTAGCTTCCATAATTATTGATTTTCCAAGCAGCAGGTGTGGGCAGAAGACTTAACATTGAAGCTCTGTGTCACTTGATATTCATCAGAATGACATCAATGTAGAAGTACACCTGTCGTCTATGTTGTCCTCAGAGCGGTTACTGCTTGTAATGAACTAGCTTGGATGTTCAAATAAAGCATGCTTCTTTCCAAATTGAAAAATATTCACAAAAAGGAACAGCTATTCCTTAGAGCCCTGCTATGCACATTAAGACACATATGTACACTAATGTGTCCAATAACACCCCACACCCTTGCACTATTAATCCTGAGCACACAAACACATCCTCTAATGTGGTTCTCTGTCATGTGATGCAGCTGTGCCTGGCTGGTAGATGAAACGGTGAGCTCTGCAGAGGAATAAGGCAGCAGAGAGCAGGGCGTGGGTCTTTGGATAATGCACACTCGCTCTTTCTCTGTGCATTCTCTGTGATAGCGGGCCAGAAACATTCCCTAATTAAAACCTTGGCAGCGATCGACTCCAAGGGAAGGAAACAGTGCTGTTTTGATTTCAGATCCTGAAATCAAAACAGCATGTGTTTGTGTGCTCAAAAAAAAAGGCTACGCATTGTGGTACTAATTCTCTAATGAGGGATTTGATTGCAGAAAGTAACAAACACAGGGTGAAATAATTACAGACGAATGAACAGCCTCAGGTCATTGCTCAGTATGTAAGGTCACTCAGATCTAACCCTAACCCACAGAAAGTCTAACACCTGTAGAGCCAGCATGAACATGTAGGTAAACAAGGTCTGTAGAGGCAACATACAGTACGCCACAGACGCTCTTCTTACCAGCCTCACTCCCTTGGCATCACCTCTGCGTGGGCATTTGAAGTAACCAACAGTGATCCCTATGGCGGCAAGCAGACCACTGATCAGGATCCCCACGAAGACAGAGGAACCTGATGAAGACGGGGTCTCCACCTTTGTCACACCCAGCTGCAAGAAGAGTTCAAGAGATGAGGATAAGGTGTGTAAATATGAAGCCATGGAAATCATTATCATCCAGTTCATTTGAATAGAAAAAGAAAGGCCTGCGTAGAGTCGGCTCATTACTGATCCGTTAGGTTAAGGGGATCTAACGGCTCTTTCCACGTCTGTTCAAAATGAAAAAGTGTCAGAGTAACCAGACAGTATGCAGAGTCAAAAATAGCTGACAATTCAATGGACCATGTTTATATACAATGCAAAGCACAGAGGAAATGGTGGAGGTTCACACAGCAACAAAAGTGTCATTACATTTGTATCATGAACAAATCTGATTGGATACAGGTACTGACATTATTTTTTTATTATATCTCCTGCATCATCAACAACATTGACAGCTTCTTATGAGAATTCACATCATCATCATCATCATCATCATCATCATCGTCAGTCCCATCACTATCAGTAGGTGCGCAGGTGTTCATGAAAGAGGTCTGTATCTTTTTTAAGTTGTTATCCATTTTCTGTTGGTATAAAACGGTAAATGACAAACTTTTTGTGCATTACCTGCTGAAATATTACAATTCTTTCAACTGTATTTAGTAAACTCTGTGTGTAGGTGACTAATATGCACTGTAGTCAGTGGCGATTCTAGAGTCTGTTGGGGCCCTAGGCAAAAATTCATTGGGGGCCCCTCCAACCAGCGTTCATCACCATCATGTCTGCCAGTGCTTTCTCTTTTTCCTCTTTCATTTTTCCCTCCCAGACGGATAATTTCTCTTCATTTTCCTTCAGTGATTTTCAAGGGAGATGGAGCACTGTCAGATGGGGCCCCCTTAGGGAGGTATCCTACTGTTATTGCAAAATGTGCACATTTTGAGCCACTGCTGTGGTTTAAAGGTTGTCAGCCCTTGGGGGGCCGGGGCTGGTCTGGGGCCCCAAGCAGTTGCCTGCCTTGCCTATTGACAAACACCCTAAACAGCGCATAGTATGAATTTGGGACACTAAGTATGAGGTTGCAGGTCTTCCAAAAAAGGGACCACCTTCTGGTTGTCATGGGAATTACAGCAAAACGTCTCATTTAAGCTTGTAGGTGTATTGTATTTCTAGTCAAACTTATCTCATTACACCAATTTCAAGACACATTCACTTGACAAGTCCAGGTAAACATCTAACTTCAAGATATAAAAAGTTCAAAATAATGTCTGAAATGTTTGTAATAAGTAAAAAATATCTGCCAACTCAGCAAGCCAATTTGTCTCATTAAGCCTGCAGATGTAAATTAGCTCGTAGCTAACTGTGGTACAGCTAGTTGACTGTCCCTGTCAAAACAAACAAATTAAATAAAAGTGTCTTTAAATGAGATGTACTATCTGAGATGAGTTTGTGTAGCAGGTGCAGCTAAAGCTCTCTTACCTCGTTCTTCAAACCAGCACTCTGGACAGCGTCAGCCAAAGTACTCAACTTAGCTGCAGGGGGCAATGAACATTAGAAATATATCAGTGACTTCATCAGGTATAAGAGCACAAGGATGTGTTCAAACTTTACAATATGAAACAAACACCCACCATCATCACTGGCCACTTGGATTGTGTTGCCCTCCTGGGAGATTTCGAGGTTACAGTTTTCCTTGTTGCACCAGCCGGCAGGATTATCCTGAATGATGCGTTTAGTGGCTTCCTGTAGAGGATTTAATTGGTTTGTAAAAGTCAGTCTCATACTTGTATGACTTCAATACATTTCATGAAAAATCTTTTCTTGCATGTGGCAAATTCAATTTAAACTCAAAGCTTGCAAAAGCCTGAACAAGTTTCACAGGTACGGCTTTCTTCACACAAAGTTGTAGACATTTTTTCATCTCTTCTGGGTTATCAAACAAGTGCATATTCCTGAGTTTTTCCCCCTTACTGAGCATTAGTGCAAGAGGGCGTCTGTGTGTGTAATGGAGACATAATGCAAGTTGGATGGGAAACTTGCTGACCACACCTTCTTTTTTCCCACCTTAGCCCTGAACTATGAAATCACCTCATTGCACAATTTCTAAGCTTCGAGACTTTGGGAACTTTGTTTTCATTCTGTGTAATGTGATCCAGACAGCTCTCAGTGTTCCCAGAAGACCACTATGAGCAAACCCCCAAATCCTCAGTTAGCAGGGAGTGGACCCACAGCTGGACTCTGCTATAACATCCAAATATTTGATGTGGGGAGGAAGAATCTCCAGCAAATTCACCCCCACTGGAACCTACTCTCTTCTCCATCTGTTCGTGTCACAAGTGACCCATAACATGTTCATCTCAGGAATCCTGCATTGTCTCATACCGGGCTTTGCTTCACCTTACGTGGCCTTGTGTTCTTATGGTTTGAGTTTAAATAAGTTAAAGCAGGTTTGTATTTGAATAAACATGTGTCCAAACTGAGATTTCATTTGAATAATGGAATAATGTGCGCAGAATGAGACCAATGTGTGTTTTTTATTTTGTCACATTAGACAGTGTTATATAACCGTTGATGACTTGGGGATTTACAGAGATATGAACCAAATTTCCTCTTATTTTCCACTACTTCAGAGCATCTTTGCTTTATTAAACTTGTTCCACTGATGTGACTTTCATGCCATTAGCTCACTCTTTCCTGTAGAGAATAATCTTCTTATTCTTTCTCATTCTTATCCTAAATCTTATCTTTTTTACATGTATTTTTGAAGTATTGTCAGCTGGCAAAGGCTTCTGGCACTGTAGTGCATGTATAGTTTCAGGTTTAGTTAGACAGATGACTTCTGCAGATGGTGTTGGCTCTCTGGATGACACAGTAATGACCCATATAGAGGCTCAGTAAGGTATGCCGACTGGGATCTGATCCACTGCTTCCGCTCTGTGCACCTGGACTGACATACAGTACAATTTAAACATCTTTTTTCTGTAGAATAAAAACCCAGACAATAGAGCCACACCCTTACTACTCCTCCTTTTGTCTTAAGGACCCCGGGGTGAGAGAGGAAACATCAGCCCTCCTCTTCATTTGTCTCCCGCCAGAAACACAGTCTCAAGATTTACAACGTCTGCGGAATGTCTGAGAAAAGATCCGCCTTTATCAAGTCCATATTTCCAACTGGACCTCTTTACAACACAGTCATCTTTTTCCATTCGGTGGAGTGCAGGCAACTTTCTCAGGACCCACGGTGAAGGAGTATTAATTACTTTTTTTTTTCTTTATTATGCAATCAAACAGAGACGTTTCTAGAGATTTATTTTTGGACTTTATATACCTTTATTTTTAGAGATAGAGTCAGAAACCTAGAAGAGAAAGAGTGGGGCACAAAATGCGGGAAAGATTCCAACCTTGGGTTGCCCGCTCTTGAGGACTTCAGCCTCTGTACATGGGGCGCACGCACTAACCACTAGGCTACCGGTGCCCCCCAAACAGAATAGTTTTAAAAGCAAAGCTAAACAAAAGGCAGGACTATCTGTTCAAGATATAAGACATACCTCAACTGTATAGAGAACAAGACCTGAAACAAATCTTTTTGATATGCAAAAACATTTCTTAGGGGGCGCCAGTAGCCTAGTGGTTACCAAGCGGACAGCCCGGGTTCGAATCCAACCTGTGGCTCCTTTCATGCACGTCGTTCCCCACTCTCTCTCTTCCTGATTTATGACTCTATCTACTCTCCTGTCTCTAAAATAAAGGCATAAAAGCCCCCCAAAAAAGTCTTGGATTAGGAATAAAAATAGAAGACTCAAAAGATTAACTTTTGCATTTGCAGACACATTTTTTGATTAGTTTATTCTTTTAAAGATGCATTTTTGGACTTTTTATGCCTTTATTGTAGAGATAGGACAGTGGAGAGAGAGAGTGGGGAATGACATGCGGGAAAGGAGCCACACGTCGGATTTGAACCCATTTTCGGTGGCAGTCTCAATTGTTTTGCCATGCAAAGCTTTCTTTTTTTGTAGTTATGCTCTTTAATCTATAATCTATATCAAATACACAAAAGTGACCTCATACATGGAGCCACATAAAAGTCTTGGTAAAGGGAACAAGTCACTTATCAGGCTTAGCTCCTGTTTCTCTCTTCTCTTAAAGTTGCATGCTAACATCTCAGCAGTGGGAGTTTTGATACTGCACGTTGTTATCAGGAAAGTAAGCAGGGCTTTTTGGGTTTTAGCTTTGGTGAAGATGGAATGCTATCTACTTGAAAGTCATATTGTGCGAGCGTTAAGAGGTGAACTCGTACTCACACAGTCAGTTGTGACCACCGTAACCTTGATAGCACTTTCTGGTATGTCCTCTTTTCCAACACACTTCACATCAGGCTGTGGACGCAGAGAGAATCACGACATCAGTCATCCACAGTGAACACATGGACCATCAAGACTAAAGTGGTATCTTTTACAGAACCATCTGTACGAATGTTAAACAGCCTAAAAAACGACATGTTTAGTCTTTAAGTGAGTGGTATTATTTTGTTCTGATGGCCTCTGGATGTTGAAAAGTCAAAAAGTGGGAACATATAGATACCCACCACCACAGCTTTAACAACGCTGGTCACTTCTGGAGCCACAGCAGCCGAGTCTTTGTCTCCTACAGTGGCAGGAGCATTGGTCCCTGAGGTGCCCCGACTAGGGTCGAGTACAAAATTTATAATGGTTGCTGGAAACGCAAAATCTCCAGGAGCAACAGATTTTGCAGTAGCATCAGCATCAGCAGCAGGAGCAGCAGCAGCATCAGTCGGGGCAGCACCTGCATCTGGGGCAGCTGAGGCATCCGTAGGTGCACTGGCAGCTGAAGCATCTGTCACTTAGAACATAAAGAAGTAATGCTATTAGACACAGGCACACACTGTTAAGGTTCGGATTATTTATTCAACATGTTTACACATCTTTTAACTCCTTTTATTTTACCTCACCTTTTATCGTTTTCTTAGAACATTTGAATATTGTGTTTGTGTTTCTGTACTTACACGTGCATGCATGGTCACACGTATGTTTGTAACATGAATATTTATTCACGTTTTCTCAAGGCTCTTACCAGAACCAGGGTCTACGGCTGGATCAGCTGTAGGTGCGTCTGTAGGGTCCGCTGCTGCAGCATCATCATCTTGACACATCACCTCATCTGCAAGGAAGGAAAAACAATGAGGAGTTAAAAGTTATTCATCTGATGAAGCATTTGTCTTGGATGCTGATACAATTGGGGAGACAAAGTTTGAAAGGAGGGGAGCAAAAATCAAGGGGGAACAGGAAAGAAGTAGGGTATCTTAGGATAACATTTCTTGTGCACACCCAGTTGAATGTTTATGTCAATGAGGTCAAGGCTACGGGGTCATTTGAAAAACTTGGCCTGGTTACCCAAAACTTATGCCCAACCTAAAGATGCCAAACCAATTTCCCATGTGGTTTCAGGGGCTCTACCTAATAGCGGTCACATAGTGGTTAATTCTCACTGTCTGCAGCCTATGCACACAGTCAAAAGGTTATTACCTCCTGAGTCCACATCCCTCCTCTGGGAGTGATCATGTTTCTGTAATAATCTTGGGATTAGGTTGGGTGGTGCTAAAACCTTTCGGGCAAAGAAGGTTAAGAAAAGTAGGAAAACATTTTCAAAGTTCATGTGAGGTTTTTCTAAGGTGATGGATGGATCGCTTCACTTTTTATGAAGCTGAAGTCTAATTTATATTATGACAGATAAACATCTTATGAACAAGCTTATAAGATAATGTTATTAGACGGCTCTTTTATATGGTGAGCTATTAAGCCTGTGTTGTTTTATTACTCTCATCTCTTTTTAAGTATTGTCAATTCTATCACCCTGATCCCACGGCTACGACCAAAATGAAGCCACGAGTTTGTACGCCCCAATGGGAATCACACAAATCAGAGAACTGGTTTCCAATTGAAATCAGAGGCAAACAAAGACAACAGCAATGTAATCCAATTTATCCAGCAACACTTTCCTTGGCATGGAAGGAATACAAAAATGTGTGCAAACAGTTACAATTCTAACCAAAACCATGCTGGAGTCAGAGGGGAGTGTGTTTTGTGCACCACTATCATTATTTACAACATCAGCACAAAAAAACTTGTAATCCTATCAACATGTCTGACTCTAACACAGGCTGGAATAAGTTTCAAGCTCTTTTTAGGACTGTTAGCAATCCAACTAAAGGGGTGTTAGAGGCTGGCCAACCATGATAGTAGGCCTAGGTCTCAAACATGCACTGTAATATATAGTTCCCTAATGTCGGGCGATTTGTCTAAACTGTGGCGTCACCTGGCTGAAAATTGTCCAAGGTTGTTCTTATGCTGCATTTTCACTGGTCTTAAAGGACGTCAAAAAAATGTATGACAAAATGTATTCACTGCTGGTTAACTCATGAGCTGGACATGTGCCAAACTAAGGAATGAGCGATTATAAGTCATATTTCGGAGCTTAAGGCCACACAGACCAAGATGCCGTATTTGACAAGTTAGTGAGGATCTGATGGGGCAAACCTTTTTGCACCATATAAGATGATTTTACACGTTAACACTCTATCAGCTCAGACAGTTGTGTGAGAAATGTCAGTGTGTTTTCCAGCCCGGCCCCTCAGCATCAACATGACGCCTAAGGACCGCCAGACTCAACATAAACACAGAGGAACATACATAACACTCTCACTCCATAAACACAACATTGGTGCCTCTCTGGAGAGTTTGACGGGTTAAGACAGCACACGTCTGAGGCTGTAGTCGATGTAACCTCTGGGTTCACTCCTGCTCCTCTCCACTCGCTTACTGAACTACATCATGTGGATTTCCTGCCCCTTGCTGTCCTCCTTTGAGCTTTCAGTCCGAGTGTTCTTGTCTTTGACGTGGTGTGTGGTTATGTACTGTAGCTGTGCCAGATGTAAGGAACTAAATCATGGGTTAAAGAGAGGATTCAATATAGTCCGTTTAAAAGCAGCAGTTTTTTTGCATGCGGGCGGACAAACTAAGGGGCAATAAAAAGACAGGACAAAAGCCGATAATGCACCCGCAAATGACAAATGTCATTTAGTGGATGCTTTAAGTGCTTACATATTTGGCGCACGTAGCCACTAACGATTGCTTTGTTCTGTCTATGAAGGTTTACACGACCACAAGTGGTGTTGTTGACATGCTGCTGGAATTCGTTGCAGCTACTTAGCAGCTTCTCTGCTGGCTGACCTAGATGTACCTTATGTACTTTACTTTAAATATCAAGGGAATGTACTGTAAGCAGCTCCTAAATTCAGTTACACTGTAAACATATTAGATATCATGTACATAAATAAAGCAATGATAAGCCCTCGGAGGATTGTAAAGCATTCCACAACCGACAGCATTATAAATACAGAGAAACAGATTAAGAGAGGTTGTTATTGACTGATCAACCTTGACTGAACTTGATCAATTACTGCTTTAATTCCTGGATCAAACCACCGACATCAATTTCAAGGATCAGCTCTCTGTCAAGTGTTGAATCACATACTTCCACTCAGACTTAAGTGGACTCTTAGATTAAGATAAGACGGAGGGAGAGACGGTGTTTTATCATCAATAAACAAAGTGAAGACAGATTTTTACATCTAGTTCTGTTCCTTCCAGACTGACCTCCTCTCAGCCCTCCTCCTCCTCCTCACTGGGAAAAGCATTCAAACTCCCATTAACACACAAACAGACACACCCATTGACAGGGCGAGTGAATGCAGTGCTGTGAAATATCTCTTAAGAAAATGAAAACATAGCGAGTTAATTAAAAGTGTAAATCTTCAGATGATAAACCACATTTAATATTCAATATTCCAATATAATGCAATCACTTCTGTTAAGTGTCAACAGCTTTGAGGCTGAGATGTTGAAGTGATGAAGCGCCATCATTGAAGTGGATATCAGTGAAACCACAATTACTTTCAGGATAAAGTGGCTTAAAAACAAACCACCTTATGTAAAGTTAGAAACTACTTATTTACTAACATGTTATTTGATGCTTGTCACAGGATACTTGGCTAAGGTTTTCAAAAAATGTAAGATGCCTTGATACTTTTTAATACCACATCAGAATCAGAATCAGAATCAGCTTTGTTGGCTTTGCCTTAATTGGAGAGACAGGTCAGTGGATAGGGTCGGAAATTGGGAGAGAGAGAGAGAGAGAGAGACAGTGGACATGTGGGATAAGAGCCACAGGTCGGATTTGAACCCGGACCGCTAGCTTTCGATTGCTACCGCTTCTATACATTGGGCGCAGAAGACTAACCGCTAGTCTGCCTTCATCCCATGCTTCAGTAGAGCGTGCATGCTTCAGTAGAGAAATAGACCACGTCTACGTGTGTGCACTTAAGATAAAGGAGCAGTATACTGTGAATGTTCATTCCCTCATTGCGTACATGTCATCCCAGCCATCTTTCACTGCATCTCCTATTCCAGTACTCTGATTTAGGGTGGGGAACAGTGAGCAAATTGCAAGAGAAGCAAAGACGCACTGGAAGGGCGCAGTCAGAGTACAAGCAGGGGACAGCAGCTGCAGTAAGTCTCCCTAGGGAGCTCCTCCCATCCTTGCATATGTGCTGTACTGTCAGAAAGCTGTGAAGCTTCTGACATCATGCGTAAGGGGGAAACACGTCAGCTCTAACTCTTGGGATTTGCATTCGACCTCCACCCTGACTACAGAGACGACACCTTGGCTGTCATGCACTAATGAGCCACACCCTCTCCTTGGTCTTTATCCATATCGTCTGCTTCCAGATGTGCACAGAAGACCCTAAAGTCTCCCTTCAATCCTGTTTTTTTTTTTTTCTTTCCCACCAGGAGATACACCGCTGCAGTTTAAGCCAGGAGTTCCTTTAGTTCCATAGACCATGAAAAGAATTGGGCGATAAAGCAGTGCTGAAGAGAGGGAGGACTTAGTAAGGCCAACTGTAGGAGAGACAAATGAAGCTTGCACTGCAACTAAGTATTTATTTTATTAATTACCTACCCTTATTTTTTCAAATAAATTGTTAAGCCTATTCAATTTATAAAAAAAAGATCCTAACAAAGCCAGAAGAATTACCACCTAAAAGAGCTTTAAAGAGGCTGCAAATGATAAAGGAGAATTGTTGTCAATATTTATCTTCTGTTGAATAACAATCTGAAATAGAAAAGATACAACTCTTTCTAGGGCTCACGGGGGTGCAGTAGTTAGCGTTGTTGCCTCAAAGCGAGGAGGTTCCTGGTTCGGTTCTGTCAGACAGGAGTCTCTCTGTGTGGAGTTTGCATGTTCTTCCCATGCATGCGTGGGTTCTCTCCCGGGACTCTGGCTTCCTCCCACAGTCCAAAGACATGCTCGTTAGGTCAATTAGTGACTCTAAATTGCCCGTTGGTGTGAATGTGAGTGTGGCTGGTTGGGCCCGTCCAGGGTGTACCCTGACTCTCGCCCAATGACATCTGGAATTGGCTTCATCCCACCCGCGACCCCGAAACAGGAAAAGCGGTAAAGATAATGGATGGATGGATGGACAACTCTTTTTATCGGCTTGAACAAAGGCCACTAGAATTATAGAATCATTTTCAATCTTCCTGCTCCGTGGGATTAAAAATATAAAAGTCCACCTTGCTATTCCTATCCTCTTCACTGACAGTCAAAATAAAAAACAAATGCCTGAAAATCCCATGCTTGGGTACCAGAACTATTTTTGTTCCTGCGCAGTCGGGTGGCAAAAGTTGACTTTTTCCGCCCCGCCCACACCCCTGGTGTTTTTACAAAAAACACCAGAAAGTTTAGATTTTATTTTTAAAGGAATTAACAACAGGTTTGAGGAATGTTATCAATGTGTATCCTAGCACAGGATGTGGCTATCACTGCATATGGTATGTGGTTAACCTCTGGGAGCTGCAGAGGCCAAAATGCTGGGGTCTGCAGATAACACACAGACACACGCTGATGGGGTAGCATGACATCGTAGCTGTTATCATGAGGGTGCAGCACAGAGTCTATCCACTGCACTATAGTGACTCGAAGTGATTATTTTCTCCAATTTGTTACCTCAACTTTGCTTTGGCCTGATACATTGTTGGTAAAACAAAAGACTGAGAAAGAAGGTGACATAAGTGATAGCAGCTACCTACCCTTGTTTTTATTCCCCTTCTAATTTACTCATTAAAATGGTTTCAGCAGGGCAGTGAAACTTAAAACCCATGTTTCCAAAACAGCCCATCCAGTTTGTTAGTGGATTAGAATTTGGAAGCAGCAGCTGCTTTAAGAAGCCCTGTGAGCTCGCTGCTCTCCTCCTCTCTCTGTGTCAGAAGATCCAGCACTGGGCTGCAGCAGCAGATGGTCATGGACGGATTCCAGCTGCTGTTTTAACATGAAGCTGTGCGGGGAGAGGTTGTAAAAAGATATCGAAACCTATAGCCCTAAAAAAATCTGGCTCTGATATGATTGAAGCTGCCGATCCAAAGTGAGGAAGGAAGATTGAGAAACAATAACTTGATAGCCTTCCAGAGACAGCTTAACAAAAGGAAAAAAAAACTGCACAGAAACATGCTGATGTTTGTATATATTTACAGTACAAATGAATAAGGTGTCCAAACTTTGGAGCTTTAAAAAGAGCAAACAGGCACAGTCTTATGTTTTCAATTAGGACGTTTTAAATATGGCTTCCACGACAGGCCTTTTACTGAACTTTAATTACCAGGAGCAATTACTCTGGCAGTCCAAAGGCCCATTAAGTGCTTTTATCCCCCAAGGTAAACAGTATACCAGTCCACAAAGAAAGCCCTGCATGGTTAACCAGCAAAGCCGTTGGTTTTCTGCTGGTGTTTGGCCTTACATCACCGTAACCTTGGATCAATCAGCGTGCAAAGGATCACTGAGCTGTTTTCATTTTTGAGCCAGCGTGAAAAAGCACAGATGACACAATGAGCAGAGAGGGCTTCCAAGTTCTTGTTTTGGAATCCGCACAATAATCTCGGGTCCTCTCATTAGCAGAGCACGGGGGGGGGAATTTCAATCTGAGCGGCCATATCTGGAGTTTCACTGCCTCACTGCTGCTTTTGCCGCCAAATTTTCAGGGCTGAAAATTAAGGAGAAACCAGAGAAGAGGCTTTTTCTTTTCCTTTTTTTTTTTAACCTTCTTTATGCTGGTAAAAAGCAACAGCTGTAAAAGTGCAGCAGGGTGCCAGGGGAACAAGGAACAATAAGCTCACCAGAACAGCAGTAATTGGAAAAGGAAGATTTGAACGCTAACGCTGCGTCTGCTTCTCATTAAGGCTGTTCCACTTGGTAAATATTGTTGCTAGACGATCTATTTCTCCAAGTCAAATCCTTTTCTGGATGATGATCATTTAGTCAGCGGCGACAGTGGCTTTATTTTCTTACCATTAATATGTTTTCTTTGGAGAAAAGTTGGCTTACTTCAGAGAGAAAGAAGAAATCTCACTTTCCTTGTTGTGATTCTGATAAGAGTTTAGCGTAGAAGGGACTGATGTCAGGCGGAGTTTGTTGGAAAATTTCAACGATTTCAGCTGCAGCCTGACCTGGCTCGCTCACATGCAGAAATCGCTGAAGCACACTGGCAGTTTGACAGAACACAGGCTCCAGGTTTAATTACTCTGTGAGCTCACGTGGCTCCTCAGCCATAACTTAAGGCCCAAGTGGACACACACACCCTACACTGACATAAGGCCGCTATCTGCCAAAGCCTTACGTAAAGAGAGACCCACGCCCTCCAGAAGATGACGCGAATCAAACTTCAACATCACAGCTTGGGACAGAAGGAATGCTGGTCAATAGCTGAGGGCCATGAGAAAAAGAGTGGCAATATTCTGCCCATGTTTGAATTGGCAGGCTGAATGAGAAAAAACTTTTGTCCAGCGAGATATGGAAACATATTTTCGCTTCTAATCTTGAACAGAATGCATTCGTCTGAGACCTCTCATGTCTCTTTTATCCTTTTGTATTCAATCATTTCAGTTAATATCATGACTTGCATGATATCAGTGAAGGTCACTTTAGTGTGGGCAGCACAGAAGATTTCTGCAGAGAACTAATTGCTTTGCTTGTGTGCAAAAGGGACACACACATACCAAATATGGAATCTCCCAACCACAAGCAGATATCTTGTTTTGTTGTGGTTGAATTCTAACAGCAATTGTCACAGCTCATTCCGCACTGCCTGAGGCCCTGCCTTCGCAAAAGAAACAGTCAGTGTGGATGAAAAGATGAATTGATAGAAACGAGATGTTTTCCCCTTTCTTCCGAGAAGAGTTAAAACTTGGGTTTTCCCCCTGAAATCTTTAGAGAGAGAGAGAGAGAGAGAGAGAGTTTATAACATACTCAAAAAGGCGCTGAATGACATCATCTAGCATCGCAGCCCATGCCCATTGCAGCACTACATATTTGCACGCCTGCATAACTTCTGAATGACAGCCATGGGAAGTGGGAGCATAAACTAAATCTGTGTGCAAAAGAGTCAGCGTCTTTTAGTTGCTTATACATGACGAGGATGTTTGTTCTGAGAAACACATTTACTAATCAAGAGCAGCAAAGGCTCACATTCTGTCTTATCTGCATCCAACCCTTCATCCACTCATCTTACACTCTTGTGTGTCTTAATCCTTGTTTTTAAATCCTTAACTCAAACTGCATGTTATTAACTAAGTTTTGAATATGCACAACTTGAATTGAATGCTCTTTTATTGGTGTATTTTAGGTTCCTTAATGCAATAATCCTTGATAATGGAAAACCAATAATGTTCTACAGCAGCTATAAAGGTATAGTCCACATGTAGTTTTACGGTCACTGCATGAGTGTCATTGAATATTCAAGAAATGAACATTAAAGCTACTGTGAGGAGTTTATAACTGGTTATAGAACAGACTGTAATTAATACTGATGCCTCTGTATGATCTAGAAAAGCAAAAGAGACCATCATCAAGAAGACTGATTAGACCTATATGGTTGTTTTTAATGTCCGACACTGCTACTGCAGGGTATGTGTCAGATGAGGCATTTAACTGCATGCTGCAGACACTCTTTACATTTTCGAGAGCAAAGACATGTGTTAAGGGATACATTAGTCTAATAAATTACAGCAGGAAGTTATTGTTCTTTTACATAAAGGCTAAGATTAGCAAGAGGCGATGCCGAAATCGACACAAATCAAGGAGGAGCTTTAATTAAAGTTATAAAACTCAAAAAATTAATCATTTACATACATGGACCATAATCAGATTTTCTTCTTAAAGGTTTTCAACAATGTGACTTCATGTGTTTGGTGAATACAAGTTGTTAAAGCTCTGTATTGTTGATAAAAAGTGTCTTATTTGTAAGAAATTGAGCATGTCGGATGATGCATGAGAGGAGTTGTGTGGAATTCCTCCCAGTGTTCAGCTTAAGGTAAAATTTTAATGAAAATAAACTTTTCACAACTTAGCCCAGTGGTTGAATATGTTCTCTCTTTTATTTAAGCAACCTTGCTAAATATCTGACTCAGTTAATATGACGCTTCATAAATGGCATTCCAAGGTATGTCTAAAAGACTTAGCTGATTTTCTACGATTTCAAACGCCAGTTTATGAGAGGAAGACTTTATGTTCAGACTCTTCTCTGCTCAGCACGGACACTACAAAGGATAATTTTGAAGACAGGCCTAGGATCAAGTGCCTCATGACATCATTGCCACTAAATCGGATGTGGCATTGATTAAGCCGCCTGACACACAAAGATTCCTCACTGAGAACGAGACACAACGAGACTGTGCAGCAGTAAAACCCTTTTGCATTAATCAGGAATAGTTGTCATGACAAAGTCTTCTTTATGTGGATAAAGGCATCCAGAGTGGAGCATGAAACATTAAAAATGTCTTTGGCTGAATATAGAGGTCTTCCAGGCAAGACCTCTGACCCCATATACCGCTGCAGAAACATAGTAATATATTGTCATAGAGGACACAGATTTTGTCTTGTGACTTTTGTGATGACGCAAAACACATCAAAATTTAAAAACAGAAATAGCCACACAGGCATGCTTCTTTTTGACCCAGAGTGAAAGAACATTGCTCGTATTAAAGCAAGAGGTTTGCCATTTTTTACTTTTGGGGCTATATGTGAATATGCCTCTTCAAATTCACACTGAAATGCCAGTTGGACACAAGTGTCAAGCATGTAGCAGGTCGGTGTGATTGGAGGACTTGTGTTGGATGTGGTGAAGAACGAGGACGGGTCAAAAGAGTAGAGGCAGCACCCATGTGATATTCCCAAAGTAGAAATCATAAAGTATTTGTTAAAACCTAAAATAGATGCAGGAAGGTCTATAACAATAACAATGTAAGTTTTTGATCATTAAACTGCTGCTGATGTGTGTAAAATGCAAAACTAGCAAATAGCAGGACGGGCCTGGGTGTAATCATTATCAGGAATGGCTTAAAAGAAAACCCTACTTATCCATAAATGATCATTTCTGTTTTACAATCAACATCAGTATCAAACAAAAATGGCTAGTAGTTGTGACTAAATGTTGTGCTTGTATCACAGCTTTAATTTCTTGGCGGGGATCACCCAGTGTAATTAGATTTCCATGTAGATCTAATTACCATCTGTTAAGCTGCTGATGCAGACGGTATGTGGTTTCGCCTTTTTTATTGTGCAAACTACCGACATGTTCCGCCACCTCATGATCTTTTTTTCCTTTTTAAAGCAAGCTTTGGTTATTTTCTTCAGTCTGGGATACTCCTCTTGTCTTCCCAAGGTCACTCCAAACATTTACCGCTCCTGTGTCCACAGATGGGAGAATCCCAATGTGTCTGCAGAAGTCGTCACATTAGGCTGGAGTAGAAGTAGTCATGTTTTACGAGCGGCAAGACAGATACAGCCTCCAAACCACACATCACCCTGCAATAAGCATCAAACCTCAGACTGATTTGGAGTGGACTGCCCAGTAAGTCTACATACAAACCAACACACACGGTCATGTTAACATGTTTTAAGGGGACCATACATTGACTTTCATTTCTTTCCTAGGGACCTTCTCTCACAATAACCATAACTACCTTACTACTGAACCTTTAACTATTCGTTCCCAAAAGGAAGGCGGTTCCCTACAACATTAGAGTGTAAACACATTGTTGTCCCTTTAATATACACACACAGTCTTGTTTATGTCACTTCAGGGGACCATCCATTGACTTATATGAATTTTTCAGTGGACTGTTCAACCAGCTCTGTGCAAGCTCTGTCTTAAATGATGGTGTAAAGTCCACACTAAACCCTACGCTAAAACTAGTTAGTTAATAACTTAAGTTCTGTCAATTTGGTTGCACGACAGAGACATTAGGTTCATCTCAACAAGTAGAGCATAACATCAAAACCAACTTTAAGTTAACAGAGCATTATGATAAGGTGATAACTAAAGCACAAACTCTTAATCTACAGCTAGTATAAAATAACAATAGTGACATGGAGTGGCAAAATCGTCAACTTAAACATAAGGATATTCAACAGTTCTCTTATAATTTGGTGGATGAATTTATCTCTGTTCATGCACAACAAAACAGGGAGTACAAGACTAAGTCAAGACATATTTCTGAGGGATTTAATCTATCAAGGAGACTCACTGCCAACGCCTAACAGCTGGTAAAACCCTCTGCTCCCCCTCACCCTCCAAGTTATCCCACTTTTCAAAACAACGCTCCATGACAACCATATTTTAGGGACTATACGCCTACTAGGAGCAAAGTGTAAGATTTAAGTTGGAACTTCTGCCAATGGAAACTATCGTAGGGGGTGTAACTCATTCATAGTTAGTAGTGTATAAACTCTATCCTAAGTCAGAAATCATGTTCAAACTACGGTACATTTGAACTTACACATAGCTTGTGCAACCCAGTGCTGGAGACCAACTCTTGCATTACACAGAAGACTAAAAGAAGACGCGTACACTGTAACCTTCAAAATTGTTCTTCATAAAATGTGTTGACTTGTGCTATGGGGACTTGCATTTAAAGGCGTGTCCCCACAGTGTGAGTGCGTAACAGGCTTTTGTCTGCAGGACATCAGTAAAACGTGGTACACATTTACACACACAGGCTCATTTTTTTGCAGCTCAGAATGGAAACACAGAAGATGGAACTAATTTGGCTTGCTGTTGAATCCATGTGTTATGTGGTCACTTTGTAATATGTAGTGCACGTGCAAGCTCACACTTACTGATATGTTCACGAAATATCTTTTAGACTCAATGGAGAGAAAGTAACAAAAAAACTTTAAAAAATGTAATAGATAGAAACAAACTGCTCCAGTTTTCAATTTTACATCACCTGTATTTATTTTGTGGCTTCGTTGTGTGGTTTAATGCCTCTTACACATCCAAACACATAGTAGCCCCACCCAGATGCACTGCAGGATGTAAAGCATAATTATTCTCAACTGCAACTTTCCACTCCTGAGCAGACCCTTTATGTCTGCAGCCAGTATGCCACTAAGCATGCCTCTGTGTGAAACCTCATGGAAGAACACATCAAAGCAACCCCCACGAGTAGTTTGTAAAAACAACTGTTGATGTAAACATGCTGCTATAGGAAAATTTGTACGTATTGGGAGTGGAAAACAGAGGAATAGAAGACACTTAGCACCTAACATGAGACTTTATGTGGATAGAAGACTTTTTAAGTAAAGATGAGGAAAATAAACGTGCCAAAACAAATACTATAATCAATAATTAGAGAAGTACTCACTGCTAAACAACAGAGCGCAGAGCACAAGGACTCCAGCCATCCTTCCCAGGAGCCCATTCATTCTCCACATGTGCTTAGCCATCCTCTCTGGTCAGACTCAGCAAGCCGGCAGGACTGTGTATGAGAGTAAAAAAAAAAGTGTGTTTGAGGGTCGGGGGAGCCGGGAGTTTCCTGTGAGGTCTAAGTGAGCGGGACAGACGAGCAGGATAAAGCCTGGCTTGTGTTCTGTTGCTCTTTATATGGCCCCACTCCTTTAGCATTGCTCTCTCTCTCTCTCTCTCTCTCTCTCTCTCTCTCTCTGCCATTTCCACACCCCTTTTTCTAACTGCCTGTTAACCCGTTTCCCCCAGTGCAACCGTCCCTGCCTCCGCCCTGGTCCCTGTGTGTGTTTGTGTGTGTGAGAGCACATGTGCAGAAAATCACCAGAATGAAATAATGAGACGTTTGCGCGTGAAACATGACGTCCTGTTGAGCTTTATCTGTATGGCAGTTTTGTTTCCTGTTGAAAACCTCGGGAACTCACTCATAGGAGTTTGTGTTTGTGTTTGTGTTTGTAACGGTTCCTGTAAAGTAGGGGCTGTGGTCAGACTTCAGGAAGGTTTCAGCTGATGCTCGAGTAGACATTTTTACAAACACAGGCTGTTAGGGATTTCAAGAAATTGGGTGTGTTTTAATTCATTAATCTGGAAATGCAACGAGTACACAGGAAGAAATTCTCCCACCTTCTACATGTTGTGTACATACGTTGCTGAGAGGCCTGTAAAAGCAAATTGCGTCACATGCAACTGTTGGCCTCGTATTTTGTGTGTCCCCGGACAGATTACTAACAGTATAATGACTCATTCATTGAACCACAAAACACACATGCAAGCTTACAGTCCACACTTGCACTGACATCATCAACACAACACACATGCTATTTTATAATCGCACCACGTCAGCAAAAAGTAAATAACTTGTTGCATTGGTGTGTGTTTGTAGAAGTGTGTGCTGCTGGGTGTTCACCGTTCATGTTCACGCAGAGATGGGCTGTTCGAGAGATCCGGGCAGCCAGGCCACATCTGGAAGCACTGCAGTCCCACCGCTGGGGTTTTGAGGACTGCCTGGAGATTTTCTTGTCAAACAATGCAACCATATGAGGCTGAAAGAAGCCAAGAGCAAGCTGGTGTCTGAGAAGCTCCAGATGGTCACCCTGTACAGTATGTTTCAGACCCGATACTTTTTAGAGCTCGTTAAGGGACTCGTGAAAGGGCTTGAAGATAGATTTTAAGATGTTTGAACCATTTTTAATCTCTGCTTAAATGTTAATTTTCATCTGTTTGCAAAATAAAAAAAACTATGAATCCAGAGAATTTGAACAAGTTTAACTGGAATTTAATTCCTCTTTCTTAATTTATTTTTTTAAGATCTGGTGTCAGTCCAACTGCAAATTCAGTTCATTTTCTCTTATTCCTTCAACTTCATTATTATTACCCCAAAGGAGATTAGATCTGCAGCAGGCATCAAGACCCAACCAAGATGCAAACTCCGGTGTTGAAAAATGTGGAAGTGCAAAATCCTGCAGTTAGTCGAGTGTTTGAAGCTGGCTGCAGAAGCACCAGAAGTAACATACACACCTAGGCAAAAAACCTAACCCTAACCCTAGCTGATGTCTAAATCCACACACACTGTAAGGGAGTTGAATTTTTTGATAACTCATCCGTTTTGATTTTATGAAGGATAAGCGTTATTCACAATAAGGCTGACCTGATGGTGGGCGCGATATAACGTTTTTTAAAGAAGCTTAAAACCCACCTCAGCTCCAGCTCTCAGCCTGTTGTTAGGTTGACTGAAAGTTAGGGTGAGAAAGCATTACCATGGCGACCGCTATCGATGGGACTCCAAAGCCCCCCGAAGTAACAGATGGGGGATGTGAATCAGGCTTCTTCCATTTATATTTACAGTCTATGGACACAACAGATACACAAAATCAGAAATAAAGACATACAGAAAATCAACAGCTCAAGTGAAAAACAAAAGTACTTCATCCACACTGAGCCACAGGCTGAAACAGTTCAGACACACGCATTATATAAATACCTTGAAAAGTCGAGCTAAGATAGATAAGAGAATACTAAATAATCAATAAATAAGCAAGGTAAACTATCATCTTAAAATCTGTCTCACCCACATACACAAAAGAAGTACACATAAAAATCAACAAAGTTAGGCCAACAAATGAAGCTTTTTAATGGCAACAAGGATGTTTTGCTTCAAGGCATTCTGGCCAGACAGAAGGAGATCAACCTCAACAAAAAGAAGATTGTCAGGAGAGTTAAGGATTTGTTAAGCCTTACTAATGACACGCTTCCTTAAAATGTATGAAATCATTATCCCAACATTGGAACCTGCAGACTCAGAGGAGCAAATACTTTATTGTTATTTATTGTCATTTAATGTTATGTTACTATTTTCCCTTTTATCCAGACTTTGGGCACTACAATTGTTTCCAATGACTTTATAACATTGTTTTCTGTTTTACACCACTCACTTAATTTTTTTATTTTTAAAGGTTTTTATTCCTTTATTTAGACAGGACGGTGGATACAATCATAAATCAGGGAGAGAGAGAGCTGGGATTGACATGCGGCCCGCTTGGAGGACTGTAGCCTCCGTACATGGGGCATGCGCACTAACCACTAGTCTACCGGCACCCCAAACCATTCACTTTTAAATAATTATCAATGTGTTGAAGTCCCGAGGGACCTGCCTCATGAGAGACCCATTCTGTCTGTATGTAGTTCTGACATATAGAACTATTTATTGAGTTAATGTTTGGCATGGGTCCTAATTCAAAGTGTTACACATGATCAGGTGATAGGGGTTCTATCGGTGAATTTAAAGGAGACAGACACAGATGTAAACTAATAATTATCTTTTTTTTCAGATGACATTTTTACAGAAATGATCATGTTAGAGAGGAAATATGTTAGCATGTCCTTGTATACTCAATATATTGAATGAATGAGAGATATGAAGGGGTTTAACATGGTTTCATTATATCTTAAACTGTCCAAATCAAAATAAATAAACAGAATCTAACACAGTGCTTTTCAAAGTGGGGGCCAGAGAGTGCTAGGGGGGTCACGGAAACTTGGACGGAAAAGGGAGTAAAATGGAACGAAAAGAAAAATAATACTCCAGCCACTCAGAACCAAACAGCTGCTATGAGTGACACTGATGTATCAGAAAACTGAAAACTAGCTGCCTGCCTCCTTGTTCTACAGAAACATGACTATACAGACGTCTCGTCTGTATAGTCATGTTTCTGTAGAACAAGGAGGCAGTGGTCTCCACAGGGAAACCTGAGTGAACATGACTGAGCTGAAAGAGACACAACCACTGACAGCCACTCTGGCATCTAAAAGGTGTCATTACGAGCGAGCACATATAGACTTTGACTTGAATACATTAAGTAATAATTATAGTAAAGTGACCAAATGTGTTCTCGGTCTAGAGGTTGATATTTGCCATAGTGTTCAAGGAATTTAAGAAATGTTGCAAGAGGGGTGTCCCCGCCTGAGGTCAATGCTATATGAGGGTCATGGCATGGCAAAGTTTGGGAACCCCTGATCTAACAGCGAGTAAAATGTCTTCAGACCCACCTTTCAACTTGTCCTCTAGCATGAATCTGTTTGTGGGTTAACACTTTTTTGAATGTGAAGCATGTCCATCTTTGCAGCTCTGGAATCCTGATTCGCTAAGCCCGGCAGGGGAACATTTCTGGGGAATTTAACTTAGAATCAGAATCAGAATCAGAATTGTGTTTATTGCCAAGTACATTTACACATACAAGGAATTTGTCTTGGTGTATTGGTGCAAAAAACAAAGAAACAGTTAACAGGGAAAAACAGCCAAAAAAAAAAGCAAGAACTTAAATAATATAAAAAATAAGAACTTACATCCCTTTCTTTCTTCCATCCCCATCCCCCTTTAGTCACCCTCCCTAACTTATTGTGGTTGAAAATGCACAAAGAATCTCTGTGCAGTGAGAGGTGGGGCACTGCCAGGATATCACGAGGACCAGCACATGGTAGAAGAGGATCTGACCCTCGGGGACCTGTTTGGTTTTTTTTTTCCAGGAGTTTTTCATGTTTTGTGAATCTCAGATTCAGCTGGATGGAGCTATCATAGGAGCATGACTTTTATTAGACTGTACGGGGAGAAATATGAGGGTTTTTTGGTAATATAAGGAGCTCACATATTCCTGAAATGCATGCATTTGAGAATTCGCAGGAGATCCAGTGACTGTTCCCAATAATAATCCTGGCGTTAGCCTTATTTTCCCTTATCTGCCTCTGTGCCCAGGGTGTTTGTCCTCCTTCTGTACTGTGGTATGTTACAATATCACATGCTGAATTCCAAGCTTTTGAATAGCAGTAAAAGCTAAAAATAATTGAATTGAGTCTTCTTTTAACAGCTTTAGCCATTTATAGCAATTCTTCTTTTAGCTTTTTAAAAGTAATTAAAATATTTAGTATTTGTTAACGTTGTGCATTGACCATTTTCTCATGGAAGTCCGACCACTCGGGTAGAACAAATGCTGTTAACAAAAGGAGAATGGTGTACTGCTGTTCGTACAAACTAAGGATGACTGACAAATTGTGATGAGTTCAATTCAATCCAGTTCCAATTGATAAGCTAATGAAAAATAATAAATGGTAAATGGACTTGAGCTTGTATAGTTCTTTTCTAGTCTTCAGACTACTCAAAGCTCTTTTACACCGCAGGTCACACCTACACATTCACACACTGATGGTAGCTGCTATGTAAAGTGACCATCAGAAGTAACTAATCCCATTCATACACATTCACACGCCAATGACAAAGCAGATGGAGCAACTTGGGGTTCAGCGTCTTGCCCAAGGACACATCGGACATGTTGCTGCAGGAGCTGGGGATTAAACCCCCGACCTTCCGGTTGAGAGACGACCGACTCTACCAACTAAGCCTCAGATAGTGAAAATCATGAAGGATATCTGGCAGTATTTTTTGCCAATATAATTTCTAACCCTTCAGTTACCATCAGAAAAAGCTTATCTTAGCAATCTATGTGGCAGCTTGGGGAACGTTTCTCTCTACATGCTTACATTAGCTTTAATGTAATGGGTGCTAATGTATTTTTTTTCCTAGCGTACATTGCCAATTGGATAATGTTCCACAATACAAATTGAAAGACTTAAATTCTCAGCTTGCTGTTATATAAGCTTGGAATTTAAATGTTTCCAATCAGGTAGTTTGTTGGAAAGCTTTCTTGTAATAATGGCTTACCCATAGATTGCATAAAGAAAGGACAGCACAACACCTCAACTGAAGTGAAGCCAAAAGATTTAGAGCTCCCCCTGCTGTCTGTCTGTAGTATAGATAAACCCCATCCTCCTCTATGATAAGTTTTAAGTATTTCAGGATCTCTAGTTATTATTATCCTGATATGTCTTCAAGTAGTCTTTTTTCTTTAGTTTTTTGAAGCTATAAAAAGGTGTAAAATGCCATGACTGACAGCTTTGTTGACGAAGGCATCTCCTGCAGCGCTGTGTGCACTGGATTAGCAGAGGAGAGGAGGAGAAAACATAAACACTTAAACCAGGAGTTTATACTTCAAACCGACACAAGAATCTATTCCCCTGTGGACTGTGCTGCCATGAAGGATATTTGATGTTTTAAAGGTAAGCTAAATAAGTGTTCTTGTTAGCAGAAGCAGCTTGACGTCAATACCACGGCTCCTCTAGCCGATCCCATACTGCACAGACTCTGGCTCCAAATGTGCAACATGTCAGTGCCTATCAAGTAGGGTATTTTGGCCTCATCTTTGTACAACAGGAGGAGGTAGGGGCACATTGTCCATCTTATTATTAAGGGCCTACCTAGTAAGCAAGCTGAAATAACCCTACAGCTAAGGAGGGGACACCTGCAAGATAGTTCAGGCAAACAACTCTGCACTGATTTCACACTTGGCATTCATCCACACCTCCTTCCAATTGGTGGTCTATTTAAGCTGCAAAGTTTACAGTCTCTTCTTCTGGTCTGTCATTTCCAGCTCTGACCTGCACAAGCATTGCACTCTTGCTTTCAGCTCCACCACCACCCCAGAATCCACCTGTAGGCTCCGACTGGGGGGTTTAAGATATCATCCCATCGCTCCTCAAATTTCTGCATACAATAAAGCTTTGAGGAGTGACGAGGTCTGCGCCTAGACGCCAAACACAAACTATGTTCTACTGCTGCAATTAATGTTTCAAACAAATGCAAACGCAAGTTGTCTGACTGAAATGTAAATGTTATACATTCTGACATTACATTATATCACAACTTCCCACCCTAACTATGACATCAGAGGAAAATGGTATCCGTGTGAATATGGTGAATTTTCTATTGTTGCTAACTAGCAATCGTGGGAAGAAGAAGGTTACAGTGAGGTTATCTTGGGCCATGTAAAATGGCATTCGTGCCACAATAATCAAATCAATTAGTAATGAGCAACAAACATGGAAGCTGGAAGTTAAGAGGCCTTCCTGCTTATCTTTCATTCATGGGGGTTGGACTGAGTATTAGCAGAGTGAATGTCAGGTCACTCTGTTTGGAGAGACATCAGTAATGATTTGACCAACGGAGCAGAGGAAAGGATGAAAAATCCTCCCTCGTTGTGCGATGACACTACCGATGCATCTCCATACAGCCTAATGGGCTTCTCTCCTCCCTCATCATCCTGTTGACCTACCCATCCATCGCCACTCCCACATCTGAATTCCTCGTCTGTTTCCTGCCATTCTCCTTGTGCACGAGTTGTCCTAACAACCAGGCGTCCGTCCATTCTGCCCTGTGTGTCCAGAAGTGTGCAGACAGACCTAGGGATGACCCCAAACCCAGGAAAAGACAAACATGGAAATTGTATTTATACTCACCCTTGACCCTGTTACTCCTGGTATCTTGTTGTCCATCCTTCCATGACTGTTATATAAGACCGTGTGAAACTGGACTGGCCTGAGCAGATGGTTCCCGCACCATAGTGACAGGGCACCAGCGGTATTTCACCAGGGGAGCTGGGTTGAAAGAGCAACACAGTAAGACAAAGTGGTTGCAATGATATAGTATAACACAACAGCGTGACCTCTGCAAGACCATGGACTGTGTTGAACATGTTGGTTTGTGAACCTCTCTTTTGAGGCTGGACTTCAGCATTTTTCCATTGCCATTTGTGTTCTTGTTTTATTAACAACAGGTGACCATATATGAACTTTATGTATTTAAACTTTAAATTTAAAGACATATTTAATGATAGGGTTGCACGGTGGTGCAGTGGTTAGCGCTGTTGCCTCACAGCGAGGAGGTACCTGGTTTGAATCCTCATCAGACAGGGCCTTTCTGTGTGTGCATGTTCTCCCTGTGCATGCGTGGGTTCTCTCTGGGTACTCCAGCTTCCTCCTACAGTTCAAAGACATGCTCTTTAGATCAATTGGTGACTCTAAAATTGCCAGTAGGTGTGAATGTGAGTGTGGCTGGCTGCCTGTCTCTTTATGTCAGCCCTGTTATTGATTTGCGAACAGTCCAGGGTGTACCCAACCTCTCGCCCATGACAGCGGCTCCGGCCCCCCCATGACCTCGAACGGAAAAAGTGGTAAAGATAATGGATGGATTTTTGTTAATCAACTTTTCTATCTGTTAATAATCTGTTTAAATTAATCTCTGTTAAAAAGTCAGTTTTGATACAGTGTTTGAATTAAGTGTTTGAAGTGTCACAAAAAAAGAAGAAGGTGCGGCTGTGGCTCAGCGGTAGAGTCAGATGTCTCAACTGGAAGGAATTACCCTACAGAAATGAATAATTCATGCACTGCAAAAGGAACAAAGAAAATCCGTCATCTGTAGCAGTTGTAAACCTGTAAAAACTTCGACCAGTGTCTGCCACGAGGTACCAATTTGATGAACCAATCATGCCTCCCTGTCTCCCTGCTCGTTCTCTACCCCGTCTCCGATGACGGAGTTTTACTGAGTTTTTCCTTGGCAGTTGTGAATACTTAAATAGTCACTTTTTTTGTTTTTTACTTGTATTATAATAAAGTTTAGTGTATACTTACCGATGAATGAGACATCAGACAACGCAGTTACTACACAATGTAAGCGATGAGCTGAGGTCCGCTTCTGGACCAATGGCGCTTGTAAGTGAGGGGGCGTGGCTTTTGAGGGAGCACAGAGGGGAGGGGGTGGGTGTAGACGGAGCACTGAGGGAATGCTACTTTCAAAATCATGCTAGTTTTCGAAAATTACCAACCCTGCCTTTAAGCCGAAAATCCGCTGTCCGATATTTATTTTCAGGTTTCCAACACTCACTCTAATCAATTTTTTTAGCAATTATTTTTTCAGACTTACTGTATCTCAAATAATTTGGGACTGCGTATCAATGCATTCATGATTAATTTGAAAATTCTATCCATGTGTCCTTCAATAATATTGTTTGGCAGAGTTGACCAAAAATCTAAAATAGTTTGTCCATTCAAATGGATTAATAGGAGCTGCTGCGCATGTTGCAGCATTATACTCATTATAGAGTCATACATTCTTTAGCCAGTGTTACGCACAAAACAAGCCTCGGTGATGACCAACCCAACATATTTTGATCTTCTGGTGGCAAGAATGGTAGCCACAATGGCTCTGAAATTGGAGAGTTCATCAGTCCGGGGCCATATTTGAGGTTACACTCAGATCTGTGGCAGCTCAAATGTGAACAATAAGGAGAGACGAGGTGAAACGTTACAGTCCTGGTATTAGTGAGAGCATTTGATCACAGGCAATGAAGTGAAGAACTTTATTCTGTTTTACTTCATTTAGGTCTAAGTCAGTTTTTTTTTTAAAGAAGGAAGGAACACAACCTGAACCCACAAAGTCTTTCAGGCTTTCAGGATATGATGTCAACGTTATATTATCTTGACACCACTGACAAGTCCTATTGAGGAAAACAGACCGCCAGAGGAGACAGAAGCAAACAGTTGAAACAACAGAGGCCTCAAACTCTTTTGTTATTACATCATGTTCTTGGAAACCCAAAGAATGTTTCTGTGTAAACACTATTTTCCCATAAAACACAGTCGTATTCGTCTTGCAGGAAAAATACGTTGAACATTTGACTCAGGGACTGGATGATCTTATGCAGAGTTGTAGAAAAGTTCCATCTCTTTTTTATTTAGTCTTGATATGCGTGACCTGCTGGCTTTCTTGATCTAGAGGTCTGCATTATTCCAAAACACAATAATCCTGATGCCAAAAATCCTCCCTTTCCTTCTCCTCCCACCTTTAAACTCTCCTTCGTTTTCTCCACTGCCTTGATGCCATACAGATGTTCTTCTGTAGCACTTCCCTCTGGAGGGAGCCTACTCCTATTGTTCATTAAATCAGTCCCAAAGGCCCCAGCTGACCCAGCCCAATGCACAAAACACGCAGATGATGTGTGCAACGGTTTTGTGAGCAAATTATCATGCATGAAACGTCAAAACAAAACTTTTTGGAAAACCCCAGCTTACAATGAGCATGTTAATAACAAAATCCCATCCCCTCCGACACCCCCGTCTTTGTCTCACTGCAAACTTCCTTTCAAGTCTCCTCTTCGTCCCCAGCTTCCTCGTATCTTTTCCCTTGTGTTTTAGTTTGAAAACTCTACAAGTCTTTAACTAGCCCTAATTGGCTCTGATTGGCTGGCTCGGCAGACATCTTGAAGTGATTTATGCTCAAGGTTGAGAGGGGTTGAGAAGGTCAGGAGTGCCTTGGATCTTGGAGATATTTATTCAAAACCCCAGGAGCTTTAAACCCCTGATCAGGATTTTCCTCGAGTGTATCTATTATGGGTCTCTTTATGCAGATTGATGCAGAGGACATCACTTACACGGAGTGAAACTAAAGAGTTAAGCTCTTCAAAAGGGATTTCAAAACTCATTTTTCACCGTTACATATACTTTTATATTTTGATTCCAGATTTTGCAATCAAATTGAGCGAAAACTTACAACCCCATCACGTTCAACTTTTATGACTATTATGATTATTTTTGTTGGCACGGCAGCAGAAAAAAAGGACAAAAGACATTTTTCAGACATCTTTTTTTTCAATGTATACAGAACAGTTGTTTTTTTATGTCAAATTAGCATCCTGTTTTTGAAGGAGTATAATTTAAAGACAGTTATTTTATCCATCACAACAAAGTAAGACCACAGACAATGACAGGCTGCTGTTGTTCAGTGTAGTAAAGTGTTGGTATCCAGTAAGTACTCAATAAACTGCGTGTGTTCTGGCAGCACATGCCAGATAAGGTCTGTGGTATTAATTCATTAGAGTGCTGGCTGCCCACAGATGGCTCTCATTACATATCTCTCTGATTCATCTCTGCAGCACTTTCACACAGGTCAAATAGTCGAGTATAACGGAGGTCACGCTGTGTAACATTTAGTCATTCTTAACAAGTGTAACAAAGTTTTCGTATTGATGGATAATCCGATCTCTCGGGACCTTATAAAGCTCTACAAAGAGTTCAAATATGGTTTTGTTGAATCAGAGGTTTCAGTTTTATGATTTGCTCTCCTGCAATATTAGGACTAGACTGCATACTATTACTTTATCCACTTTAAATGAAAGTTACAATTACAACAGTTCAAATGCCAGTTTCCGTGAGTGTATGGAGTAGTGTTGTAGCACTTGAAACCGGTCTTGAGACTCGAGACCACTTTTTGAAGGTCTCGTCTCGGAATTGAAACTATTTTTACTCAGTCTTGTCTCAGTCTCAGACCGGGCGGACTCCAGATTTTAAATCAAGACCGGTTAAGACCGCCACTGACAGGATATTTTTTCACATCATTACTGTGATTAAAAGTATAAAGCTCCTGTCCAAAATAACGAATAACTTCAATTCATTTGTAATTAGTTATTTTCCCCTGGTTATGGCCGCAACCTTCCCAGTGTTACAGTCTCAGTGAGTGGCACGCCCGCTGCACACAAGATGAGGATTTTTCAGTGATATTTATGGTCTTGGTCTTGTCTCTGGCTCACCCTGCCTTGGTCTTGACTCACTCTCGATCCCTGCATGTCTTGGTCTTGGTCTTGACTCGGTCTTGATCCCTGCATGTCTTGGTCTCGACTCGGTCTTGATCCCTAAATGTCTTGGTCTAGTCCTGGTCCTTGGAGCACTCCTGGTCTCAGGTATGTCTTGGTCTCGGTTAGTGTGGTTGGTCTTGACGACAACACTAGTATGGGGTTGCATTAGTGCACATGGCATGGGTAACCAGCGCTTTTGCGAAGGCACCATTATACTCGGGTTTTGGAGCGACATCAGCTTCCTTCTCAAGGAAGGCCTGCTTAAATCAGCAAGACAATGCCAAACAAACCACAATCTGAACATATTGCATGGCGCTGAAGTAAAAGAGTGCAGGTGATAAACTGGCCCAACGTGTCATCAATTGAATATGTTTGAGGAGCATTACCAAAGGAAATACACCATAAACTATTGAACAGCAGAAATCCTACATTAAGCAAGAATGTTCAAACATTCAACTTTTAAAATTGGAGCGGTTTTTCTCCTCAGTTCCCCATTAAAGTGTTTTTAAGAGAAGGAGTGAAACATCAGAGTAGTATACATGACCCTGTCCCGATTCTTTCTAAAATTTGGGCATCACATCTTCCAAACACAAAGACTCAGTTTTAACATTAGACATGACATCTTTGTGCTGTTTGCAATTAAATATTGTTTTCAATGTTTTGCAAATCATCACATTGTGTTTTTTATTTACATTTTACACACAAGCCCAACTTTTAAGGAAATGGGGTTGTAAAATGTCCTACTTTTTTTTATTCAGTTAAGCCTTGTCTTCTGCATTTAAAAAAAATCCAACCATACTAGCACTCCACACAACCAACCATGAGATGGCACTACAGGACCAGCCTTTAAAACCCATCATCTCTTCTCTCAGGCATGAGAGGGATTTCTGAATGACTCAACGCTGCACTCTTGTGGTAGCAGAAAGAACTGAAGCTATTGTGTTACACTTCCCCAATTCTTCCCACAGAAAAACATATGGAATTGACTAATACTGTGCAGCAGAAACTGTCAACATGTCGTAAATTGAGGTAGAAATTAGGGCCAAAGGGAAAATATGAGAACATTAGTAATGCATGCCAAAAAAGAGAATAAGTACATCATAATATTTGGAGACCTTGAAGGAAACTAAGCCAATGTGTAAAGGAAGAGGGCAAATAAAAGAATAGCTTCAGTCGAGAAGCATCCAGGATCAGATCATTCAGCCTCCAGACTTTACGATGCACACCTTTTCATTCAATAACCTTCCATAAAACGTTGAAAGTGTTTCTTCTGGGGTATGATGAAGGGATGAGGTGTTTTGTGAGTGTGTGTGTTTTGAGGCAGGGAGCTACACACCTCCACCACAGACGTTCTCTGAAGTGTTGCTCTGGGCCCGTCTGGAGACGCTCAGGTCCTCCACATCAAATATTCATTTCACAGAAACTCCTAAGCCTTAAATAATTCTCAAAGAAGTGTGCCGAAAGCAAGCCTTTGCTAACCAAGGCACGTTTCTATCTGGACAATGGATTCAGAGGAGCACGAGGACGGATACAGACAGAGAGAAGGAGAGAGAGAGAGAGAGAGAGAGAGAGAGAGAGAGAGAGAGAGAGAGAGACAGTAAGTGGGAATTGGATCTATTGTACAGGCCCGTAACAGATGGCTTGCTCTAAGAGGGAACCAACTGGATACACAGTGTGCAACAGGCCAGAGTAGTGTAAAAAATGTAAATGTGTTGCTTTGTAACAAAGACCAGCGTTAAAGCTGCTGGAAACAGTCAAGATTAATATGCGATATCAGAGTTGAGAGTCTTATCAGGCATCCTTTGAAACCTGAGTGAAAATGATTGTCATAAAAGAACACTGATTGAAAAAACTGTTCATTTAGCCGTTTGGAGCTTTTTTCACGACTGTGGACGTGTGTCCAGGCTGATCACATTTTTATCGACATTTTGTCCCAGCACTTGACAGCTTGAGTCATCGAAGACCGAGTCAGAGGAAGCAGAAAACCTTTCCTTCTTATAATCCTTATTGAAATTGTTCAGGAATAAGTTACAACATGCTTTGCTATCAATATCATTAGCAGTTAGCATACTACGATGCCAATACTTTTCCTGAAAGCAATAAATGCAATACAAAATGATGGCTCCGAGGGCTCCCCTAACCCTAAACCTAAACCTACCCTAACCCTTATCTCCCGCAGTGGTAAGAGCCACCCCACGGTCAACACTCCTAACTAGCAGATATGCGATGCAGCCATCAATATTTGATCAACTCATGATGCTAATTGTGTGACCATCCTTTGATTGGATCCTGCAATTGGACGTTGTTTTTTTAACCTTAGGTTATTTTCTTTACTATCGATCATTAAAATAACAGAGATTGTACCTTTTTTAAACACACGGTATCGCAAAGTATCAAAAATGTTCACAACCTCAATCATTTCATTTTCACGAGAATCGTATCGAATTCCACAAATGAGATATCGTGACCACCTAGCACAGAATAATATACTACAAAATAAGAAGTCTGATGTGGATGTTGGTTTCCAGAGGCTTTAAACATCTATATAGACCACCTTTAAGACATTTGACCCACTCTAAAGAGCTTGAAGTAAACCATTTTTGAAATATATGACTGCCATGATCTATTGACGTAGTTGACCACGACTTAATTTCATGGTTTTTGAAAACCTGCTTTCATTCTAGCAGACTAGGCAGACACACTGCTGTCAGTGTGTAACAACCATCACAGGAACTCATCTGATCTGACCTTACTCTCATCCAGGCCTTCATTCCAACCACAATTACACCATACCGGGTGGATAATCTGGCACTCATTACCCCTCAGTATCTCAGACCCTGACTGAACGAATCTGTCCCCTCTGGTGAGAGTGTGGCAGGTGGTACGTCGCCTTAGCCCCATGCCCCAGTCCTCGGCCCTGGCGTGCTGATAAGAGCACAGCGTGGAGAATCAGACAGCGGCGCTCTGGCCTTTCAAGAGCGAGAAGTAGAAAATGAGCCATGAAGGAAATCGGAGGTGATTATCTTTATTATCAGCCAGGGGAGTAACGGAGGAAACGGCGACCTGTGGGAGGGGGAGAGCGGGATGCGCAAGCTGTTCCAGCAGCCTGCTGATTGGCCCATACAAGCTCCAGTGGTAATTAACATCTGCATATGCAAACGAGTGCTCCAGCTAGGGAAATTTGGCAGGCGTTTCTCACCTGCACCCTGCGCCTGGAAGCAACAGACTGGCTTAGTTTGTGTCACTGTGTGTTAGTGTGTGTGTGGGTACACGTAGTGCACAGACACACAAACACAAAATCAAATTATGTGTGTTCTGTGACTTCATATTTACATCACATCCCTGTTACTTTGTGAACTTCCGTATTTTTATGTCCCTCCGCATTTGCATAGCACAAATACACTTACGCCTGCACTTTTTGGAGGCACAGTTGGAGCAGCTGGAGCAGGGCACTGGGTTGAATGGACGCCACCCGCTCAAGTCTTTGTTTTTGCTGTGCAGTGCTAAAAGAGACGAGGCCACACTACAGGAGGCTGTCAGTGGGCCTGCTGGGAGAGCCTCATTAGCATCACAGGGAGCGGGTACAAGTCGCATCAAGAGAAAGACACCGGTCATCTGCATAGCCCTGCTGATAAGGACAGTCACAGGGCTCAATAAAAGTGGAAGAACATGTCAGAAAGTGTCATTGCAAACTTTCTATGTGACTACCATTACTGAAGCAGTTTTTAATTTGTACTTGTTTGTATTTCAGCAAAATTCGGGCTCATCGTTCCATTTATGCACGTTTTTGTCGCATTGACTGTATTAAAGAAGTGGCCTCTTGGTTTCAACAGTGAAGCCAATAAGAAACTGCGTTAAAAGCTAAATTCTTTCTAATGACTGGCAGAAGGTGACTGCTCCATAGCTACAAAAAATTCAGCGTATATGAAACCAGATTAGATTAATTGCACAGTTTCAGGTTGATTTAAAATCTAAGTAAACATGTTCTAATGACATTTATTAGGGATGTTTGTAGCATCTAATTTCCATGTCAATTAAACTAAAATTTCAATTAGCCTTAAATTAAGAACCCTCAGAAAACAGTCGTGATCAAAGCGTCTGCGGGTAAAATACATCAAATTGGTTTCCAGAGTGTAGCTAATGCTAGCAGTGCCAGCGTCGCCAGCCTTCGTTATTCCCTGTATGTTAATGTCCACATGCCTGTGCCGAATGTGGCTAGCATTGCTCTGGCTATAACACAGTTTAACCTGGCACAGCAAACACACAACTTCATCTCTGTCTGTCTTTTAACGATCAAAATAATTCCAAAAGACTCCCGACTACGGATGCCAGCCAGGTAGCAGAGCCTCATGGCAGTAGGCATTTACCAGAGCTACAGCACGGGTTTGAGGTCAGCGGCTGCGTTACAGCTTAGACGCAACATTTGCAGACATTTAATCATTTAGTCGGCTATCCACTCACATCCCTAGAATTTACAGAGTTTTGGGTTTCAATTCCTAGTTTTAAGTCAATCCAGCATGATGTTCATTTTGGTCCAAATTAAGAACAAAACAGACAACAAGACTTTCTCTTAAATGTGTGGCTACCAATGACTGACATATTGCCACCACATCGTCCTCTTAGCCCCCATTGAGATTTAGCAATGTGTTTCCAACCTGTTGTCCAATCAGGTCACTCCTGGTTCCAAATAACCTAGATGACAATAGCAAAAATATTACTCTCAGGGCTTAAAAATGTAAGTACGCACCCCGATGGGTGACATCACTCTAGCCACTCATACTGTCAATGGTTTGTCCGTCTCTTTTTTTAAACTTTATACGGTATGTGTGACTTATCGCTTGGTATGTGAGAGGCTAACACATGGTGCAGGATGTGTCTCAGACCTAGGAATTATGCAGAGCGCACACTGATGTAGTCTGTGTGTGTTGTGCTGTGGAGTGCTAATGAGAGAGAGGCGAGCGGGCGGCAGGCGAGACGGGCTGCAGAGCACACGGAGAATGACAGCTCCAACAGCAGGACGCAGGACTATAAATAGACGCTGCGCTGAGAGCTCAGGGCCCCGGATTTGAAATTTGTTCATGAATTCCCTCCGTCCAACCAACTTCCAGCAAGACCCGCACCTCTTCTTCTGTGTTGTGCTCAGCCTCTGAGCTGCTTCTTATGTCTTCACTCTGTCAAATTTGGTCTGTTTTTTGCACCTCTCTTTACTTTTACTTTCATCAGTCACCTGTCTTGGATTGTCATGCCCTGCCTTCCTCCGATATCTGATCAACTATGTCCTTTATCTCTCTTTATTCAATAATGAATAGTCATGTGAAGTATTTAACCAACACTACATCATGATTTACAATGTTTTTAATTTACTTTCACACATCCTTTATGTTGGCAGGGATGTTAAAAAAATGCATCCACTAGAGGGCGCAGTTTCGAAATGTCTCCACTTCTTCACTGCTGTCCGACTTGAATTATGTTCCCTTTTGAGCTTCATCCAGCTGTTCTGTTGTAGTTGTCCGTCCCTGTGTTGTCCGCCTTTTTACCAAGAATTCTTCTTCATTGTATTTTGCTGTTCTTGCTTGGACTGTTGGCTACACTGCTCGACATTGTCCCCACGATTTTCTGTTGAATTCAATGTTTGGTCAAAATTGTCAGTAGGCTATCCGTGAGCTCCAGAAAAGGTGCAGAAATATGGATGAAAAAATGAACACAGAGTACAGGCAGAAGGCTCTGTTTATATACGTATCGAACTTAGTTAGCCTTAAGACTCCCATAATGAAGAAGAAACTCAGATGTATTGGTTTTAATATGATAGAAGCTTTAGGGGTAGTTAGCATGTTAGATTATTATGTGTTGCACACTCAGCTCCTGTGTGCTTCTATTGTGCAGACCTAAACACATGACTCATTTTGAAAGATTTAAGTGAGAATTTAAAGTGGGGCCGTTGTGATGTCGATTTTGGTCTTATCAAGCAATTTGTACTAAAAATACAAACTGCTGCCTAATTTATACTTGCAAATAGGGCGATAACGTATTCTGAGCAGATATAACCTATAGCTTGAATGCATTAATCTAAATGATAAATGAAGTACAGAGCATAGTGTGGTGTAAGGTTCCTTAGATTGTCCCATGAATGCATCAGAAGCACCTTGGGGTGTTGGCTCAAGGACACTCCGAGCTGTCACCCATAAATCTAACCTACAGTGTGATTGCTTTTAGCTCAACCCTGGGAACAAACAATAGAAAGTAATCCAAAAACTTTTCTTCATAATCAAATACATGGCTACAGAGTAACAGATGTGAGGCACAAATCCCCTGATGCAGTGGTTTGCCTCACTTTGCCTCAAGATGAACTAAAACATTTGCAAAGGGAAAATGAAAGTCATTTAACAACAATCAAGATCACATTGAGAAGCTCTGAGGTCCAACAAGGTGTCAGGGATTGTTTCATTGTGAAATTAATAGCCCACCATTCTTCGAAACTGGAGCTGAAATCACCCCTGGCATCCTCTTTTGCCAACTCACATTAATTATTTCAGAATTTGCCTTGTAATCCAGGCTGAGAATCCTACCCAGAACGAATGGGATGTCAGCTTTATGCAACTACTTGTAAAGGCATTACAGGGCGTTAAGTCCCGCGTGGATTTGAATTGGTCTCAGCGGTACAGGATTAGAAGCAGCGGGGATTAGACCTTCCCTGGAGGAAATACAGGAGCAGGGGTGGCCAAGGGATTCAAGATATAGAATACATATTGCTCGATACTCTGTCTGCACCACAGAGTTGACACAGGAATCAACTCCACCTCAGTAAACTCAGCCAGACTGCGCTTTTTCATTAGTATACAATAAAACACGGAATGAACACCGCTGTGTCTAAAATGAGTCAAAACGGCTTTTGCAACAGGTATGATAATATTTATGTCGAGCAAAGGGGGAATATGTTGGCCAGCATACATGTTCCCATTGTAGTCAGAGTATGTCAACTTAGCATTTTGTCTTAATGTCTGATGATATAGTAACCTCATTCGTTGTATGATTTAATTCAGTAAATCTTACATATTGGATCATCAGTCTGAGTGTGGACAAAGAAGACCAACCAACACGTGGATACAACAGTCATGAGTGAGGGCTTTAAAATGAGCAATGAACGTCAAAGCCCCGTGATACACAATGACCAGAGAATGTAATCTTTACAAAGGTGTGCTTGCATGTACATATAATACGTCATAAGACATCTCCAGAAACAGACTTGATCTTTCTGTTCTGCAAAGTGAATTTGGAAGAAATGTTCAGTGGCTTATATTGTATTTGAAAACAGCATGACTTTTGTCTTGTCTTTTTCACTCTATTATAGTTTAATCATGCATCCAAAATGTGGACAGTGGAACAAATGTATGAGCTTGTGCCTCAGTGGTCATTCAGAGCCATCCTCTATGAGAAAACTGACCCCCGGGCCATTTCATTTCAGCTAAACACACTGACCCACTCCTTCATTAGCAACCTTATGTGATTGGTGGCACACACACAAGCTGAGCCCAGTCTGGCAAAACAGACATGCATGAAGACAAACGACCACAATTGAGCATGTTACAGGCAGTAGGTTATTCTGTTAGCTGCTAGCCAGGAAGTGAGTGGGAAATGCAGGATCTCTCAGGATGAACCCAGAGCTGCAGGGGGTGGGAGAGGGATGGCCTGTTTCTCCCTGGCGCCCACATACTGAGTGAGGTGGGACAGACATGAGGCAAATATAGTACAGCTAGAAGTGAAAGGGACAGGTATAGACTACAGAAATTCTTAAACAACAGAAAGTTAAGCGTAGCCTATTGTGTTTTGGCATTACAAGAGTGATAGCAGAAGCAACAAAATCATGGAGGCATTTAAAACCTTTGGTGGACTTTACTAAAGAACGGCAGTCCCTTTCAGAGGCCTTTACTCGGTTAAATCTAACCACACAGAGATAACACACTCGTTTGTTTAATTCAGGGTGACTTACCCTTTCTGGGGATATCTATGGTGGCCCCAAAGGTCAACTGTCTAAATATATCACCTGCTGCAAATATATTTCACCTGCTGCAAATATATTTCGGAAAGGGTATGCCCATACTACTTGTTTGTGATTGGACTGAAGTCACGTCAGTACAAACATGCTGCAAATATATGTCAGCTGCTGTAGATGTATTTCACCTGCTGCAAATATATTTCACCTGCTGCAAAATATATTATGGTGGCCCTGAAGGTCAACTGTCTAAATATTTAAACTGCTGCAAATATATTTCACAAACCGGAAAGGGTATGCCCATACTACTGTACTTGTTTGTGATTTGACTGAAGTCACGTCAGTACAAACATGTGACCTGTCTTCTGCTGTACTGTCTTCGGTGTGTCGTCTACGGTGCTAGTTTCTTAGACCGGTTCGGGTGTTGACTGCTGACAGGAAAGTTTTAGTGGGTGAAGACAAGAAGTCAATTTTCCATGATAGTCATGATGATGGTGGCAATAATGATGATGAGGAAGATGATATTATGGATGAACATTTGTATCACTGCTATAACAACTAAATATTCAAAAAAAAATGTTTTTAATTCTTAATATTTTTGTGTGTATTTATTTTCCACTTTCTTCCCACTCTGATTTTTTCGCGCAGCACAGACTGCTTTATTTATGTTTTTTTTATATATAAATATATATATATATATCTGTACATATAAAGTTAATAATTGTTGCTATATTAATCATTTTCTTTTCTGAACACATTGTTTTTTTCTGTTTCTTTGTTGTTGTAATAAATTGTGTATATAATTATTAATTTAACTCATGCTACATCGTTGATTACTGTTCATATTGTTTTGTATTGTGTCGATGCTTTGGCAATATTGTTTAAGTAACATTCATGCCAATAAAGCTTTCTAAATTGAAAATTGGGCTCGAGCTCTCCTTACTCTCCAGAATATTAGTATCATTGCTATACCAAGAAAATATAATTTTTTTTTTGTGATTATTTTTTTTCCTCTGTCTTCCCACTCCCATTTTTTTTCGGCGATCTCCCGCGAAACCCGATCTGACTCCCAGTCTCCACCCGGAGGAGAGCAGGCGGGGAGCGAGAGGTCGCGCGATCTCCCGCGAAACCCGATCTGACTCCCAGTCTCCACCCGGAGGAGAGCAGGCGGGGAGCGAGAGGTCGCGCGATCTCCCGCGAAACCCGATCTGACTCCCAGTCTCCACCCGGAGGAGAGCAGGCGGGGAGCGAGAGGTCGCGCGATCTCCCGCGAAACCCGATCTGACTCCCAGTCTCCACCCGGAGGAGAGCAGGCGGGGAGCGAGAGGTCGCGCGATCTCCCGCGAAACCCGATCTGACTCCCAGTCTCCACCCGGAGGAGAGCAGGCGGGGAGCGAGAGGTCGCGCGATCTCCCGCGAAACCCGATCTGACTCCCAGTCTCCACCCGGAGGAGAGCAGGCGGGGAGCGAGAGGTCGCGCGATCTCCCGCGAAACCCGATCTGACTCCCAGTCTCCACCCGGAGGAGAGCAGGCGGGGAGCGAGAGGTCGCGCGATCTCCCGCGAAACCCGATCTGACTCCCAGTCTCCACCCGGAGGAGAGCAGGCGGGGAGCGAGAGGTCGCGCGATCTCCCGCGAAACCCGATCTGACTCCCAGTCTCCACCCGGAGGAGAGCAGGCGGGGAGCGAGAGGTCGCGCGATCTCCCGCGAAACCCGATCTGACTCCCAGTCTCCACCCGGAGGAGAGCAGGCGGGGAGCGAGAGGTCGCGCGATCTCCCGCGAAACCCGATCTGACTCCCAGTCTCCACCCGGAGGAGAGCAGGCGGGGAGCGAGAGGTCGCGCGATCTCCCGCGAAACCCGATCTGACTCCCAGTCTCCACCCGGAGGAGAGCAGGCGGGGAGCGAGAGGTCGCGCGATCTCCCGCGAAACCCGATCTGACTCCCAGTCTCCACCCGGAGGAGAGCAGGCGGGGAGCGAGAGGTCGCGCGATCTCCCGCGAAACCCGATCTGACTCCCAGTCTCCACCCGGAGGAGAGCAGGCGGGGAGCGAGAGGTCGCGCGATCTCCCGCGAAACCCGATCTGACTCCCAGTCTCCACCCGGAGGAGAGCAGGCGGGGAGCGAGAGGTCGCGCGATCTCCCGCGAAACCCGATCTGACTCCCAGTCTCCACCCGGAGGAGAGCAGGCGGGGAGCGAGAGGTCGCGCGATCTCCCGCGAAACCCGATCTGACTCCCAGTCTCCACCCGGAGGAGAGCAGGCGGGGAGCGAGAGGTCGCGCGATCTCCCGCGAAACCCGATCTGACTCCCAGTCTCCACCCGGAGGAGAGCAGGCGGGGAGCGAGAGGTCGCGCGATCTCCCGCGAAACCCGATCTGACTCCCAGTCTCCACCCGGAGGAGAGCAGGCGGGGAGCGAGAGGTCGCGCGATCTCCCGCGAAACCCGATCTGACTCCCAGTCTCCACCCGGAGGAGAGCAGGCGGGGAGCGAGAGGTCGCGCGATCTCCCGCGAAACCCGATCTGACTCCCAGTCTCCACCCGGAGGAGAGCAGGCGGGGAGCGAGAGGTCGCGCGATCTCCCGCGAAACCCGATCTGACTCCCAGTCTCCACCCGGAGGAGAGCAGGCGGGGAGCGAGAGGTCGCGCGATCTCCCGCGAAACCCGATCTGACTCCCAGTCTCCACCCGGAGGAGAGCAGGCGGGGAGCGAGAGGTCGCGCGATCTCCCGCGAAACCCGATCTGACTCCCAGTCTCCACCCGGAGGAGAGCAGGCGGGGAGCGAGAGGTCGCGCGATCTCCCGCGAAACCCGATCTGACTCCCAGTCTCCACCCGGAGGAGAGCAGGCGGGGAGCGAGAGGTCGCGCGATCTCCCGCGAAACCCGATCTGACTCCCAGTCTCCACCCGGAGGAGAGCAGGCGGGGAGCGAGAGGTCGCGCGATCTCCCGCGAAACCCGATCTGACTCCCAGTCTCCACCCGGAGGAGAGCAGGCGGGGAGCGAGAGGTCGCGCGATCTCCCGCGAAACCCGATCTGACTCCCAGTCTCCACCCGGAGGAGAGCAGGCGGGGAGCGAGAGGTCGCGCGATCTCCCGCGAAACCCGATCTGACTCCCAGTCTCCACCCGGAGGAGAGCAGGCGGGGAGCGAGAGGTCGCGCGATCTCCCGCGAAACCCGATCTGACTCCCAGTCTCCACCCGGAGGAGAGCAGGCGGGGAGCGAGAGGTCGCGCGATCTCCCGCGAAACCCGATCTGACTCCCAGTCTCCACCCGGAGGAGAGCAGGCGGGGAGCGAGAGGTCGCGCGATCTCCCGCGAAACCCGATCTGACTCCCAGTCTCCACCCGGAGGAGAGCAGGCGGGGAGCGAGAGGTCGCGCGATCTCCCGCGAAACCCGATCTGACTCCCAGTCTCCACCCGGAGGAGAGCAGGCGGGGAGCGAGAGGTCGCGCGATCTCCCGCGAAACCCGATCTGACTCCCAGTCTCCACCCGGAGGAGAGCAGGCGGGGGAGCGAGAGGTCGCGCGATCTCCCGCGAAACCCGATCTGACTCCCAGTCTCCACCCGGAGGAGAGCAGGCGGGGAGCGAGAGGTCGCGCGATCTCCCGCGAAACCCGATCTGACTCCCAGTCTCCACCCGGAGGAGAGCAGGCGGGGAGCGAGAGGTCGCGCGATCTCCCGCGAAACCCGATCTGACTCCCAGTCTCCACCCGGAGGAGAGCAGGCGGGGAGCGAGAGGTCGCGCGATCTCCCGCGAAACCCGATCTGACTCCCAGTCTCCACCCGGAGGAGAGCAGGCGGGGAGCGAGAGGTCGCGCGATCTCCCGCGAAACCCGATCTGACTCCCAGTCTCCACCCGGAGGAGAGCAGGCGGGGAGCGAGAGGTCGCGCGATCTCCCGCGAAACCCGATCTGACTCCCAGTCTCCACCCGGAGGAGAGCAGGCGGGGAGCGAGAGGTCGCGCGATCTCCCGCGAAACCCGATCTGACTCCCAGTCTCCACCCGGAGGAGAGCAGGCGGGGAGCGAGAGGTCGCGCGATCTCCCGCGAAACCCGATCTGACTCCCAGTCTCCACCCGGAGGAGAGCAGGCGGGGAGCGAGAGGTCGCGCGATCTCCCGCGAAACCCGATCTGACTCCCAGTCTCCACCCGGAGGAGAGCAGGCGGGGAGCGAGAGGTCGCGCGATCTCCCGCGAAACCCGATCTGACTCCCAGTCTCCACCCGGAGGAGAGCAGGCGGGGAGCGAGAGGTCGCGCGATCTCCCGCGAAACCCGATCTGACTCCCAGTCTCCACCCGGAGGAGAGCAGGCGGGGAGCGAGAGGTCGCGCGATCTCCCGCGAAACCCGATCTGACTCCCAGTCTCCACCCGGAGGAGAGCAGGCGGGGAGCGAGAGGTCGCGCGATCTCCCGCGAAACCCGATCTGACTCCCAGTCTCCACCCGGAGGAGAGCAGGCGGGGAGCGAGAGGTCGCGCGATCTCCCGCGAAACCCGATCTGACTCCCAGTCTCCACCCGGAGGAGAGCAGGCGGGGAGCGAGAGGTCGCGCGATCTCCCGCGAAACCCGATCTGACTCCCAGTCTCCACCCGGAGGAGAGCAGGCGGGGAGCGAGAGGTCGCGCGATCTCCCGCGAAACCCGATCTGACTCCCAGTCTCCACCCGGAGGAGAGCAGGCGGGGAGCGAGAGGTCGCGCGATCTCCCGCGAAACCCGATCTGACTCCCAGTCTCCACCCGGAGGAGAGCAGGCGGGGAGCGAGAGGTCGCGCGATCTCCCGCGAAACCCGATCTGACTCCCAGTCTCCACCCGGAGGAGAGCAGGCGGGGAGCGAGAGGTCGCGCGATCTCCCGCGAAACCCGATCTGACTCCCAGTCTCCACCCGGAGGAGAGCAGGCGGGGAGCGAGAGGTCGCGCGATCTCCCGCGAAACCCGATCTGACTCCCAGTCTCCACCCGGAGGAGAGCAGGCGGGGAGCGAGAGGTCGCGCGATCTCCCGCGAAACCCGATCTGACTCCCAGTCTCCACCCGGAGGAGAGCAGGCGGGGAGCGAGAGGTCGCGCGATCTCCCGCGAAACCCGATCTGACTCCCAGTCTCCACCCGGAGGAGAGCAGGCGGGGAGCGAGAGGTCGCGCGATCTCCCGCGAAACCCGATCTGACTCCCAGTCTCCACCCGGAGGAGAGCAGGCGGGGAGCGAGAGGTCGCGCGATCTCCCGCGAAACCCGATCTGACTCCCAGTCTCCACCCGGAGGAGAGCAGGCGGGGAGCGAGAGGTCGCGCGATCTCCCGCGAAACCCGATCTGACTCCCAGTCTCCACCCGGAGGAGAGCAGGCGGGGAGCGAGAGGTCGCGCGATCTCCCGCGAAACCCGATCTGACTCCCAGTCTCCACCCGGAGGAGAGCAGGCGGGGAGCGAGAGGTCGCGCGATCTCCCGCGAAACCCGATCTGACTCCCAGTCTCCACCCGGAGGAGAGCAGGCGGGGAGCGAGAGGTCGCGCGATCTCCCGCGAAACCCGATCTGACTCCCAGTCTCCACCCGGAGGAGAGCAGGCGGGGAGCAAGAGGTCGCGCGATCTCCCGCGAAACCCGATCTGACTCCCAGTCTCCACCCGGAGGAGAGCAGGCGGGGAGCAAGAGGTCGCGCGATCTCCCGCGAAACCCGATCTGACTCCCAGTCTCCACCCGGAGGAGAGCAGGCGGGGAGCAAGAGGTCGCGCGATCTCCCGCGAAACCGATCTGACTCCCAGTCTCCACCCGGAGGAGAGCAGGCGGGGAGCAAGAGGTCGCGCGATCTCCCGCGAAACCCGATCTGACTCCCAGTCTCCACCCGGAGGAGAGCAGGCGGGGAGCAAGAGGTCGCGCGATCTCCCGCGAAACCCGATCTGACTCCCAGTCTCCACCCGGAGGAGAGCAGGCGGGGAGCAAGAGGTCGCGCGATCTCCCGCGAAACCCGATCTGACTCCCAGTCTCCACCCGGAGGAGAGCAGGCGGGGAGCAAGAGGTCGCGCGATCTCCCGCGAAACCCGATCTGACTCCCAGTCTCCACCCGGAGGAGAGCAGGCGGGGAGCAAGAGGTCGCGCGATCTCCCGCGAAACCCGATCTGACTCCCAGTCTCCACCCGGAGGAGAGCAGGCGGGGAGCAAGAGGTCGCGCGATCTCCCGCGAAACCCGATCTGACTCCCAGTCTCCACCCGGAGGAGAGCAGGCGGGGAGCAAGAGGTCGCGCGATCTCCCGCGAAACCCGATCTGACTCCCAGTCTCCACCCGGAGGAGAGCAGGCGGGGAGCAAGAGGTCGCGCGATCTCCCGCGAAACCCGATCTGACTCCCAGTCTCCACCCGGAGGAGAGCAGGCGGGGAGCAAGAGGTCGCGCGATCTCCCGCGAAACCCGATCTGACTCCCAGTCTCCACCCGGAGGAGAGCAGGCGGGGAGCAAGAGGTCGCGCGATCTCCCGCGAAACCCGATCTGACTCCCAGTCTCCACCCGGAGGAGAGCAGGCGGGGAGCAAGAGGTCGCGCGATCTCCCGCGAAACCCGATCTGACTCCCAGTCTCCACCCGGAGGAGAGCAGGCGGGGAGCAAGAGGTCGCGCGATCTCCCGCGAAACCCGATCTGACTCCCAGTCTCCACCCGGAGGAGAGCAGGCGGGGAGCAAGAGGTCGCGCGATCTCCCGCGAAACCCGATCTGACTCCCAGTCTCCACCCGGAGGAGAGCAGGCGGGGAGCAAGAGGTCGCGCGATCTCCCGCGAAACCCGATCTGACTCCCAGTCTCCACCCGGAGGAGAGCAGGCGGGGAGCAAGAGGTCGCGCGATCTCCCGCGAAACCCGATCTGACTCCCAGTCTCCACCCGGAGGAGAGCAGGCGGGGAGCAAGAGGTCGCGCGATCTCCCGCGAAACCCGATCTGACTCCCAGTCTCCACCCGGAGGAGAGCAGGCGGGGAGCAAGAGGTCGCGCGATCTCCCGCGAAACCCGATCTGACTCCCAGTCTCCACCCGGAGGAGAGCAGGCGGGGAGCAAGAGGTCGCGCGATCTCCCGCGAAACCCGATCTGACTCCCAGTCTCCACCCGGAGGAGAGCAGGCGGGGAGCAAGAGGTCGCGCGATCTCCCGCGAAACCCGATCTGACTCCCAGTCTCCACCCGGAGGAGAGCAGGCGGGGAGCAAGAGGTCGCGCGATCTCCCGCGAAACCCGATCTGACTCCCAGTCTCCACCCGGAGGAGAGCAGGCGGGGAGCAAGAGGTCGCGCGATCTCCCGCGAAACCCGATCTGACTCCCAGTCTCCACCCGGAGGAGAGCAGGCGGGGAGCAAGAGGTCGCGCGATCTCCCGCGAAACCCGATCTGACTCCCAGTCTCCACCCGGAGGAGAGCAGGCGGGGAGCAAGAGGTCGCGCGATCTCCCGCGAAACCCGATCTGACTCCCAGTCTCCACCCGGAGGAGAGCAGGCGGGGAGCAAGAGGTCGCGCGATCTCCCGCGAAACCCGATCTGACTCCCAGTCTCCACCCGGAGGAGAGCAGGCGGGGAGCAAGAGGTCGCGCGATCTCCCGCGAAACCCGATCTGACTCCCAGTCTCCACCCGGAGGAGAGCAGGCGGGGAGCAAGAGGTCGCGCGATCTCCCGCGAAACCCGATCTGACTCCCAGTCTCCACCCGGAGGAGAGCAGGCGGGGAGCAAGAGGTCGCGCGATCTCCCGCGAAACCCGATCTGACTCCCAGTCTCCACCCGGAGGAGAGCAGGCGGGGAGCAAGAGGTCGCGCGATCTCCCGCGAAACCCGATCTGACTCCCAGTCTCCACCCGGAGGAGAGCAGGCGGGGAGCAAGAGGTCGCGCGATCTCCCGCGAAACCCGATCTGACTCCCAGTCTCCACCCGGAGGAGAGCAGGCGGGGAGCAAGAGGTCGCGCGATCTCCCGCGAAACCCGATCTGACTCCCAGTCTCCACCCGGAGGAGAGCAGGCGGGGAGCAAGAGGTCGCGCGATCTCCCGCGAAACCCGATCTGACTCCCAGTCTCCACCCGGAGGAGAGCAGGCGGGGAGCAAGAGGTCGCGCGATCTCCCGCGAAACCCGATCTGACTCCCAGTCTCCACCCGGAGGAGAGCAGGCGGGGAGCAAGAGGTCGCGCGATCTCCCGCGAAACCCGATCTGACTCCCAGTCTCCACCCGGAGGAGAGCAGGCGGGGAGCAAGAGGTCGCGCGATCTCCCGCGAAACCCGATCTGACTCCCAGTCTCCACCCGGAGGAGAGCAGGCGGGGAGCAAGAGGTCGCGCGATCTCCCGCGAAACCCGATCTGACTCCCAGTCTCCACCCGGAGGAGAGCAGGCGGGGAGCAAGAGGTCGCGCGATCTCCCGCGAAACCCGATCTGACTCCCAGTCTCCACCCGGAGGAGAGCAGGCGGGGAGCAAGAGGTCGCGCGATCTCCCGCGAAACCCGATCTGACTCCCAGTCTCCACCCGGAGGAGAGCAGGCGGGGAGCAAGAGGTCGCGCGATCTCCCGCGAAACCCGATCTGACTCCCAGTCTCCACCCGGAGGAGAGCAGGCGGGGAGCAAGAGGTCGCGCGATCTCCCGCGAAACCCGATCTGACTCCCAGTCTCCACCCGGAGGAGAGCAGGCGGGGAGCAAGAGGTCGCGCGATCTCCCGCGAAACCCGATCTGACTCCCAGTCTCCACCCGGAGGAGAGCAGGCGGGGAGCAAGAGGTCGCGCGATCTCCCGCGAAACCCGATCTGACTCCCAGTCTCCACCCGGAGGAGAGCAGGCGGGGAGCAAGAGGTCGCGCGATCTCCCGCGAAACCCGATCTGACTCCCAGTCTCCACCCGGAGGAGAGCAGGCGGGGAGCAAGAGGTCGCGCGATCTCCCGCGAAACCCGATCTGACTCCCAGTCTCCACCCGGAGGAGAGCAGGCGGGGAGCAAGAGGTCGCGCGATCTCCCGCGAAACCCGATCTGACTCCCAGTCTCCACCCGGAGGAGAGCAGGCGGGGAGCAAGAGGTCGCGCGATCTCCCGCGAAACCCGATCTGACTCCCAGTCTCCACCCGGAGGAGAGCAGGCGGGGAGCAAGAGGTCGCGCGATCTCCCGCGAAACCCGATCTGACTCCCAGTCTCCACCCGGAGGAGAGCAGGCGGGGAGCAAGAGGTCGCGCGATCTCCCGCGAAACCCGATCTGACTCCCAGTCTCCACCCGGAGGAGAGCAGGCGGGGAGCAAGAGGTCGCGCGATCTCCCGCGAAACCCGATCTGACTCCCAGTCTCCACCCGGAGGAGAGCAGGCGGGGAGCAAGAGGTCGCGCGATCTCCCGCGAAACCCGATCTGACTCCCAGTCTCCACCCGGAGGAGAGCAGGCGGGGAGCAAGAGGTCGCGCGATCTCCCGCGAAACCCGATCTGACTCCCAGTCTCCACCCGGAGGAGAGCAGGCGGGGAGCAAGAGGTCGCGCGATCTCCCGCGAAACCCGATCTGACTCCCAGTCTCCACCCGGAGGAGAGCAGGCGGGGAGCAAGAGGTCGCGCGATCTCCCGCGAAACCCGATCTGACTCCCAGTCTCCACCCGGAGGAGAGCAGGCGGGGAGCAAGAGGTCGCGCGATCTCCCGCGAAACCCGATCTGACTCCCAGTCTCCACCCGGAGGAGAGCAGGCGGGGAGCAAGAGGTCGCGCGATCTCCCGCGAAACCCGATCTGACTCCCAGTCTCCACCCGGAGGAGAGCAGGCGGGGAGCAAGAGGTCGCGCGATCTCCCGCGAAACCCGATCTGACTCCCAGTCTCCACCCGGAGGAGAGCAGGCGGGGAGCAAGAGGTCGCGCGATCTCCCGCGAAACCCGATCTGACTCCCAGTCTCCACCCGGAGGAGAGCAGGCGGGGAGCAAGAGGTCGCGCGATCTCCCGCGAAACCCGATCTGACTCCCAGTCTCCACCCGGAGGAGAGCAGGCGGGGAGCAAGAGGTCGCGCGATCTCCCGCGAAACCCGATCTGACTCCCAGTCTCCACCCGGAGGAGAGCAGGCGGGGAGCAAGAGGTCGCGCGATCTCCCGCGAAACCCGATCTGACTCCCAGTCTCCACCCGGAGGAGAGCAGGCGGGGAGCAAGAGGTCGCGCGATCTCCCGCGAAACCCGATCTGACTCCCAGTCTCCACCCGGAGGAGAGCAGGCGGGGAGCAAGAGGTCGCGCGATCTCCCGCGAAACCCGATCTGACTCCCAGTCTCCACCCGGAGGAGAGCAGGCGGGGAGCAAGAGGTCGCGCGATCTCCCGCGAAACCCGATCTGACTCCCAGTCTCCACCCGGAGGAGAGCAGGCGGGGAGCAAGAGGTCGCGCGATCTCCCGCGAAACCCGATCTGACTCCCAGTCTCCACCCGGAGGAGAGCAGGCGGGGAGCAAGAGGTCGCGCGATCTCCCGCGAAACCCGATCTGACTCCCAGTCTCCACCCGGAGGAGAGCAGGCGGGGAGCAAGAGGTCGCGCGATCTCCCGCGAAACCCGATCTGACTCCCAGTCTCCACCCGGAGGAGAGCAGGCGGGGAGCAAGAGGTCGCGCGATCTCCCGCGAAACCCGATCTGACTCCCAGTCTCCACCCGGAGGAGAGCAGGCGGGGAGCAAGAGGTCGCGCGATCTCCCGCGAAACCCGATCTGACTCCCAGTCTCCACCCGGAGGAGAGCAGGCGGGGAGCAAGAGGTCGCGCGATCTCCCGCGAAACCCGATCTGACTCCCAGTCTCCACCCGGAGGAGAGCAGGCGGGGAGCAAGAGGTCGCGCGATCTCCCGCGAAACCCGATCTGACTCCCAGTCTCCACCCGGAGGAGAGCAGGCGGGGAGCAAGAGGTCGCGCGATCTCCCGCGAAACCCGATCTGACTCCCAGTCTCCACCCGGAGGAGAGCAGGCGGGGAGCAAGAGGTCGCGCGATCTCCCGCGAAACCCGATCTGACTCCCAGTCTCCACCCGGAGGAGAGCAGGCGGGGAGCAAGAGGTCGCGCGATCTCCCGCGAAACCCGATCTGACTCCCAGTCTCCACCCGGAGGAGAGCAGGCGGGGAGCAAGAGGTCGCGCGATCTCCCGCGAAACCCGATCTGACTCCCAGTCTCCACCCGGAGGAGAGCAGGCGGGGAGCAAGAGGTCGCGCGATCTCCCGCGAAACCCGATCTGACTCCCAGTCTCCACCCGGAGGAGAGCAGGCGGGGAGCAAGAGGTCGCGCGATCTCCCGCGAAACCCGATCTGACTCCCAGTCTCCACCCGGAGGAGAGCAGGCGGGGAGCAAGAGGTCGCGCGATCTCCCGCGAAACCCGATCTGACTCCCAGTCTCCACCCGGAGGAGAGCAGGCGGGGAGCAAGAGGTCGCGCGATCTCCCGCGAAACCCGATCTGACTCCCAGTCTCCACCCGGAGGAGAGCAGGCGGGGAGCAAGAGGTCGCGCGATCTCCCGCGAAACCCGATCTGACTCCCAGTCTCCACCCGGAGGAGAGCAGGCGGGGAGCAAGAGGTCGCGCGATCTCCCGCGAAACCCGATCTGACTCCCAGTCTCCACCCGGAGGAGAGCAGGCGGGGAGCAAGAGGTCGCGCGATCTCCCGCGAAACCCGATCTGACTCCCAGTCTCCACCCGGAGGAGAGCAGGCGGGGAGCAAGAGGTCGCGCGATCTCCCGCGAAACCCGATCTGACTCCCAGTCTCCACCCGGAGGAGAGCAGGCGGGGAGCAAGAGGTCGCGCGATCTCCCGCGAAACCCGATCTGACTCCCAGTCTCCACCCGGAGGAGAGCAGGCGGGGAGCAAGAGGTCGCGCGATCTCCCGCGAAACCCGATCTGACTCCCAGTCTCCACCCGGAGGAGAGCAGGCGGGGAGCAAGAGGTCGCGCGATCTCCCGCGAAACCCGATCTGACTCCCAGTCTCCACCCGGAGGAGAGCAGGCGGGGAGCAAGAGGTCGCGCGATCTCCCGCGAAACCCGATCTGACTCCCAGTCTCCACCCGGAGGAGAGCAGGCGGGGAGCAAGAGGTCGCGCGATCTCCCGCGAAACCCGATCTGACTCCCAGTCTCCACCCGGAGGAGAGCAGGCGGGGAGCAAGAGGTCGCGCGATCTCCCGCGAAACCCGATCTGACTCCCAGTCTCCACCCGGAGGAGAGCAGGCGGGGAGCAAGAGGTCGCGCGATCTCCCGCGAAACCCGATCTGACTCCCAGTCTCCACCCGGAGGAGAGCAGGCGGGGAGCAAGAGGTCGCGCGATCTCCCGCGAAACCCGATCTGACTCCCAGTCTCCACCCGGAGGAGAGCAGGCGGGGAGCAAGAGGTCGCGCGATCTCCCGCGAAACCCGATCTGACTCCCAGTCTCCACCCGGATCTTTCCCTCTTTCCCTCTTTCCCTCTTTCCCTCTTTCCCTCTTTCCCTCTTTCCCTCTTTCCCTCTTTCCCTCTTTCCCTCTTTCCCTCTTTCCCTCTTTCCCTCTTTCCCTCTTTCCCTCTTTCCCTCTTTCCCTCTTTCCCTCTTTCCCTCTTTCCCTCTTTCCCTCTTTCCCTCTTTCCCTCTTTCCCTCTTTCCCTCTTTCCCTCTTTCCCTCTTTCCCTCTTTCCCTCTTTCCCTCTTTCCCTCTTTCCCTCTTTCCCTCTTTCCCTCTTTCCCTCTTTCCCTCTTTCCCTCTTTCCCTCTTTCCCTCTTTCCCTCTTTCCCTCTTTCCCTCTTTCCCTCTTTCCGACTCCCGGTTTAAAGGGAAAAATGAAAAAAAAAAAATTGCTTTTGAAATATTTATACAAATATAAAGACATTTTAATTTACTTGTTTCTTCTTAACAGTTTAGATATTATGCCCAGTTGGAAAAGTGTGTGTTCACACACACACAAGCGAATACACTTCCAACTGGGCATAATATCTAAACTGTTAAGAAGAAACAAGTAAAATAAAATGTCCTTAAGTAGGCCTTACCTCTTGAATGGTAGTGGGAATGCAACCGTTGACAAAACACTGAAAATAATAGAAGCATTCTGTATTTTTCATTTAATCCGTTTATTGTGACATGTATGATAGCCTTGCAAAGTAAATATGTTTTTAAAAAATGGAAGAAAGAAATGCATCCAAATAAAGTTACGTACCTGTTCTCATGCAAAGTCTCTCTGAAGCATCCGACGACGACAGAAGAAATCTCCCTCATGCCTCCCGGAGAACCATAATTATCCTCCTTAAAAAGAACAAAATTAAAACATAGGTCAGGGTAGGGAATAGAATGCCAAAGTAACTGCAGTTTCATCGTTATTCCAATAAAAGGATTTGCAACAAACATCACAATAGTCAGAATTTATCACAAACAGTAAGAATTTTTGATAAGGACAAGCATTGCTTTCTCACTCAGCATGTTACATACAGACTTCTTTACAAACATATTTCTAAAGGTTGAAAAGTCTTGCCATTACATTTGAGCTGAATTCAGAGTTAAGTGTCTGGATGACTGTCCGTCTGTCTATCTCAGCCTTTTTGTACACTAATAAAATATGTAATAATGTGTGATTCTGGGAAGAGAGACATTTTAGGATTTTTATTTATTGGAACTTTATTTTGATCATTTTCTCCTGTTTTATATGGAACAAAAACAATTGAACAATGCTTTTGCATTTAGAAAGAACACAAAACAGGATATACATGTATATAGATATATAAAGCCTCTCTGAAGCATCTGACGACAACAGAAGAAATCGACTCTCCTTGACTATCTGTTAAGAAACAAAAGAAAAACAAAGACCTTACTATTTAAAAACTTTTATCACATTCTTGAGTAATTATTGGGGGGCAAGGAAGCAAAACGTAACATGACTTAATAAATCCTTCAAACGGGAGCTTCTTGGTGTGCAGATCTTGTTTTGCTTTCCTTACCTATTTTTTTTTTTTGATCCAGCACCCACTGAGGGATGTGTGTCTTTCCTGATTATCAAGCAGCACATCAAAAATAAAACATATTCTTCCTTTCTGGGTTCTCACAAATGCCGTCAACTAAGTAAATGGTATCCTGAAATCAGAAAGAGTAAAATATGTTACTTAAATGTGCAGACATGTATTTATTTAATGCATGCAAGATCAATTTAGGACTGTAATAAGTGTTGATTGTTTACCATGTTTATTTTTGTCTGGATGAGACAGAAGACTGAAGATACATCCAGAGAGTACGGTCATCGAGGGCAGGAATTGTATTTGCAGTGAGCTGATCTGAAAAAACATAAAGCTTTATGTTGCATTCAGAACAGCCTCGTGAAAATCACATATCACAGTTATTTAAAAGGATTTGTACAAATACCTGACAGACAGTTGTCTTGTTTGGTCAGTGTAATCATCTTCATGCTGCTTTGGTCTTGGCTGTGAAACAGATATTTCATCATTACTTGAGTCCCATTCCTCTGTATAAATCACAGCTGTAGTATGTTTTAAAACACTGATACATACGCCACCATGGAGGCAGAGCCGCACTCATGTGGTGAGTTCAAAGTCATGAACGACCAGATCGGGCCAACAGTGAATCATGACAAGGAAGTGAAGGTCCCAAAGACTCAGGGTATCCTGAAGCAGAAGAAAAGACAACAAAGGCTTATATACTTGTCCAGATGTGTATCACAGCTTCAAGTGAGAGCACAGAACTCACCTCACTGTCAGGAACATACAGGAGTTTTTCCACCACCATCTTCCTCACTCCTTTAAAGCAAACATAGAAAGAGAAAATATTCAACAATCGTGACACAATCTTTTCCAACAGGCCTTTTAACTTTGTGAAACTGTTTCTATTTGTTTTGTTTTACTTTCTCTTTTACCTATTAGCTTTGTTTACAGAGCACTTACCACAAACCAACACTACAAAGTTCTTTACATAATGTACTAATCCTGACAATACACAAAAATAATGTCTCAATAAAACCCTGAAACAAAAACAACAATGTCGGACTTCACCTGGAGTTTCTCCTGCCAGACCCCTAGTATTTTTTCCGCAGCAAGTCAGAGTGAGCTAATGTAAGATTGCAGCAGGATATTATCCGGAGAATTCACCTCGAATACTGTACTGTACTTGTAAATAAGAGCTGACTGGAATTAAGCCATCGCTGACAGAGTGAGCGAGACGCATCTTGGCCTGATGGGGGTCCATCATCCAGTCAGAACTTTCTTTATCACCCTGTGAAGAGAACAGTGTTACAAAAATCTACACCAAGAAATACAGGATGGTTTTCAATCTGTTCAACATTTCTAAGACAGATTTTACTTAAAAGCATACATTTAAATTAATTTATCGTAATTTAAGGAAGAATGTGTTGTTTTTTGATCCAGTAGATGTCGCCCCCTTGAGCACCAGCATTAAACCAAAACAAACTGCTGTTTGGCCACACCTCCGCTATTCTGAAGCCTCTGATCTCCTCCAGCGTCACACCTCAAACCCCTCTCCACTCGCGTTCACACAAAGGAGTAATCAGTTAGAACGCACCGTAATTAAGCACCATTTAGAGCAAGTGGCGGACAAAATTGTCCTTTGATCGAGCAGCAATTGCCCATGGTCTGCATTGTTGTGTTAGCAGGCTAATGTTCAGAGTATGTTCTTCTTCTCTCTAGTCCTCGACTAAAACAACTTTATACGCAAGGCCGTCCTGTCTATGTAAACACGACTACGACAACAGTACAGCTGGCGCTTCTCACTCATTATAGACAGTCATGACTCTGAGACATTTAAAGAGACTTGATTTCTGCTGTATTTGTGTAAAATGTTGCACTAGCTCCTTTATCAAAAAATGTTTTTTTACTTTCAGTTGGCATACACATTAATTTGGCTTACATGTGTTGATTTGAGGAATATATAAACAGTATACAATATGTTTATCAGAGACAAACATTGTAAGAAGAAGATATCCTTTATTAATCCCACAGAGGGAAATTACTTTTTCACTCCATTACTGAGACATGTTACACACATAGGCTGAAATACACACACAACATGCACTAATAACACAGTAACTCACTTTTACCCAATGTATCATAATTACAGGCGGTAAAAGACACTGACCCCGATCACCAAGTGGATTTCATGGCCCAGACTGAACATCACCGCTGTACTGCAGCCCTCGTCGTGGTAATCCTTGGCTGAGCAGAAGTCTGTCTTGATTTGAGACTGGAGCTGAGTGTGTGGAGAGGTGGAATTAAAATTCTGCTTATCAGAAAATAAAACTTAGCACTAACAAAAGAGGGTCTCAACTAAATTCTTTGAAAGACCCTACATCCATTATTTAATGTTTCATTTGTTTCATTTGGTCAACAATGAGGCTACGATAAAAATCAAAAATCTCTTACTGGTCTCGATCTTTGCCAATACAAGGTTTGAAATGTGGAAAAACGCCCTTATGAGTAGAAATGCATTGCATATCCCTGTTGACAAAAAAATAACACATATTACCATGACGTCACAGCAACAAAACCGTGCAGAGCAACAATTCAGAGAATATTCCTGAAACACAGACGGATAAGATTCTTAACTCCCCTGTGTTACATTGCACGGCTCCTTTTAAAAAAAATTGGTACAGACTTTTCTCAGAATCATATAAAAAGTTTACCTTCAGATCCCTCGTCTTTCTGTGTGAGGAGATAGCCGTACGTTTTCTCGTCGCCACTGGCCTTAATGTATGAAATCCATTGGGATTATTACAACTGTTGACATCATCGAAGCAATAGGTGAAATCAGACAAACATTTCATGGCCAGACACAGGCCTTCACTTGTAGTGTGCCTTATAAACACTCTTACCGAGATGAGAAGGATTCTCTTGCGGGGGCCCAAGCAGTAAGGGACGAGACACAGGAGTAAGCGTAAAGAAAAGGTGGGTTTTTATTTTACCCAAAAATAGAAAACCAAGTTTAAAAACCAAATTATAAGAACCAGGCCTATAAAAGATGTCAATTTAATATAACTTTAAATCAACAAGGTGAAATCAAATTGAGAAACTGAATTCAGGTACCTGAAATTAATGCAGAACCTCATGCTTCCATCCTTCTTTGGTAAGAGCACCAATGGGTTACACCACTCGCTCTTTGAAGCCTCGATAATTCCCAGGGACAGCATCAGGTCAACCTCCCTCCTCAGTGAGGCCAGCAGGCGCTCAGGGATCCTGTAACTTAATCTTCTCACCTCTCACCTTCTCTGAAAACAATGTCATGTTCAACAATATTTGTTCTCCCAGGATTCTCCTGGAAAACTCCTGAATTACAGATAGATCTCACCTGAAGCCGTCGGCCTTCTGAGATCATGGTCTACCAGGTCACTAGAGAGGTAAGTATTGCTCATCCACTTCTTCATCCAGTACACTTCTTATTAGCATCACTTCTATCACTAGGTAGGAGCACCAGCACTTTATGTCCTGGGTCGAAGGATCTCTGCCTGGCTGACTTGTTGTACCAGGACATCTGTTGCTGCTGGGCGTCCGCCATGTGCGATTGGGCCAGCTCACCCATTTTCTCCAGCCGCTCTCTCATCTGGATGACATAGGATACAACGTTAACAGATCCCACCCTCCCCTTGCCTCCCTCCAGATTTCTCTCAACAGTGCCAACAGTCCCCAAACTTCATGTCCATACAAAATGAGAGAAACAAGTGGAGGATTGGGGTACTTCTCTGTATGCAAAGAGGAGGTAGGGCAGCCATTGATTCCAGTCTGTACCAGTGTTGTTTACAAACTTCTGGAGCATCTGTTTCAGGGTCTGGTTGAAGTGCTCGTTAGCCCATCCGTTTAAGGATGATATGGTGTGGTCCTGAGTCTCCTGATACCAAGTAACACACCTGTTTCAGCAGAGTAGACATAAAGTTAGTTTCCTGATCAGTTAATATTTCACAAAGGAAGCCCACCCTTGAAAAGAACTGTACCAAACAGAAAGCAACTGCTTTTGCCTTTATGGATTTTAGTGGAAAGACTTCTGGCTACATGGTAGAATAGTGTGTTATAACCAGCATATAATGGTTTCCTGCTTTGCTTCTCTCTACAGGACCAACAATGTCCAACGCATAAATGGGGTGCCATTAATGGATAGTGGTTGAAGTGGAGCTCTTGGGGTGTTTTAGCAGATGTTATTTGGCACTGAGGGCAACTTTGATAAAAACTGAGCAACATCTCTATGCAGGCCAGTGGAAATGGTTTGTAATGCCAGCCGTGTTTTTGTGTTTGCCCAGGTGGCCAGCCCAGGGAACTGAGTGCCCCAAGGCAAGCATGGTGTTTCTAGCTGCTTGGGGAACCACTAGCTGCAACGCTGACTCTTGTTGACAATAGAGGATGCCATTGTGCAGGATATACTCATCACTTATGATGTCCAACTCAGCTTTCGGCTCCTTCTCCTTCACTTTCTGGAAAAGAGAGACTAAAGATGGATCAGTTTTCTGCATATCACTTATATTACCTGGAACTTGAAACCCTAGTGGGAGCTCTGGCTAGTTGATGGTGTCACCACTGTCTTTTGGAATTTTTCTTGCCTTCTCCATCTCCATCTCCAGGTTTTCTGAGACTTCCCAGGTGTGGTCTCCAACTCCTCATAGAAAATTGGCAGGGCTCTGAGAATTGTGGTGGGCTCATTGGATTGCTTGGCCTGCATTCTGGTTACCACAGCATTACACTTTCTGCTTTGTTCCGGCTCCAACAAATCAAAAAGAACTGGTAGGTCTCTTCCTAGAAGAGCATCAAAAGGCAGATTATCAGCAAACCCAATGTTCAAAAGGAAAGTTTGACCTTCTACCTTAATGTACATGTCAGCTGTTGGAATAGGCTTCTCGTCTCCATCAACACAACAGATAGAGATGGTTTCACTGTCAATGTTGGGTAGTACAAACTTCCTGTGTACCAGTGTCTGATCACTCCCAGAGTCGAGCAAGGCCCTAAGCGTGGTTCCATTAACTTCAATGTTTTGCATTTTAATAGAACAGTCATTTTTAATGTGAGGACGTAATACAAAGCACATTTGTGTCATCTTAGCCGAGTTTTTCAGGTACATGAGTTTAGTATGGCCTTCAAGTCCACATAGATAACAAAATAGCTTTTTGCTAGAGGGTTTTGTTGGCTTGCTAGCTGGCTGGCCCTCTCACATGAGACTTACCCGCACTGGTTGCTGCTCCCTCTTGGAACTGTTGGGCTGGTTTGTGGCTGTCCTTTGTCGTCCTCCATGCATTGTAGCTCCATGGTTGACCCTTTTTCCGTGCAGCCACAAAGACATCGGCCAGCTTGGCAGCTTCCGTTGCTGAATCTGAATCATGCTCTTTGATCCATACCTGAAGCTCAGATGACAACATTCTCAAGTATTGTTCAAGGATGATCATTTCAACTGCTTCTTGTGTAAGGTACTGTAAACGGGGTAGAATGTGGTAATTTCAAAAGAATAATGAATTGAATATTAACAGGGCTCGTTTGAATTATCGGGGTGAGAGCAGCGCTGACAGTTATCAAGCGACTTAAAACAATGATGTGCTGGAGAAAAACAGATTTATTTATGAGCTAGGTTGTCCTTAAACTGCACCAAATTAAACCCACTTAAAAAAAAAATAAAACAATAAAATTGTCCAAAAATGTCTTTGCTAAAAGTTGGCTAAAACAGGAATAAAAGTCAGGTAAAACAAGAAATACAAAGGAGAGCTAAAAGTCCACAACTTAAAACGTAAGAGGCGCCAACTGAATAAAACAGTGAGTAATGCCCCGCCATGATGCATTTGTCTTCTTTTCAGGGGTAACAGGGCAGAAAACCAAAAAAAATCAAAAGTTGAAGAGAAAAAAAAATCCTGTGTCTTTCACTGAATGATGCCACTACTGCCACCAATTGTTAGCAGTAAGGCATGAGACACAGGAGTTAGTTGAAGAAAAGGTGTGTTTTTATTTTACCTAAAATTGGAAAACCAAGTTTAGAAACCAAATGATAAGAAATAGGCCTATAAAAGAGTTCAACTTTGTAAGGATGGCCTAGTGGTTTAGGCCCAAAATGTGGTAAAATTCAAAAATGCAGTCAAAGTGAATTAATTTACAGTGAAATAAAATCAAGTGCAGCAATATGCACAGTGCAGGCCTGGAGAAAAATGAAAAATAATACTTGCAAGAAAGAATAACAAAACGCAAAAAGTGCCAAACAAAAGAAGAGACTGAGCTCTAAACAAAGCCTGTCTGGGCCCTTGCTGCTCTGTACACACTTTGATAAGTTGTTGAACTCTCCAGCACTGTGCCACTCCAACTCCAACCTCCAACTACCTAAGAGGCCCTCAAGCCTCCTCTTATATAGGAGCTGGCACCTACCAAAAGGGGTTGGAAATCAATTTACTCTCAGGTGAGTATTACCTGTTCTACAAACAACACATACTATCTGCAATAAGGCTAAAAGCATATCAAAACACATTTCAGTTAAGTAAATACTTAAACAGCCTTTTAAATAACATTTTTTAATCTCAACAACCTAAACACCCCTCCACTTCTACCAAACATGGCACCTTCCACTTGACACGCCCCCATATAAACCCAAGGCAGGGTTCAGCTCTGGTTGACACTTCCTGGTTGAGGAAGATGAGTGCAGGTAAGGCTGTGGAGCAACAGGTGACTAACAAGAGATATTTGATGTGTAACAATGAATAAAATGTTTTAATGTAAAAATAGTCTGTGTGTTTTCTTTTGGTTGAAAATACAGTGTTTGAAGTCATTTGTCATGAGTTATTCTTAAGATTTATCAGAAGTCATTCACACAAAGTACTTGTTGCTAGTCATGCTAAGCTAACATTAACACAGGCCTCTCAGTCGGCTTGATGTTACTACATGAGTGTCTGTTTTAACATTAGCACATGCATGTGTGTGTATTACTTTAGAGGGCACGGGGTTGCCCCGTGACAAACTGAATATAACTTTAAACAACAAGATGAAAACTAAGGTATGAACTCAAAAAACAGACTTAACACAATGAGACAAAAGGGGAACTTATATAGTGGTTTGGCCAAATGTCAAATTAACTGCAAACAAGGAAAACCTACGGTGGCCCTGAAGGTCAACTGTCTAAATATTTCACCTGCTGCAAATATATTTCACAAACCAGAAAGGGTACGCCCATACTACTTGTTTGTGATTGGACTGAAGTCACATCAGTACATCGCATCAACTAAGCAGTAGGGTCCTACATGTCCAGGTGCTCCAAGTCCTGGACTGGAGTAACAAACAATTCTGGCTGCACAACAAGTATCCAATTATTTGGAAAATTGACTTTAAGGCATCCTGTCTTCCCACACTAAATCTCTCCTGTCAACGGTCACCTGAAGCCGGTCAAAGAAACTAGCACTGTAGACGACACATCGGAGACAGTACAGCAGTAAGTCACATGTTTGTACTGACGTGACTTCAGTCCAATCACAAACAAGTAGTATGGGCATACCCTTTCCGGTTTGTGAAATATATTTTGCAGCAGGTGAAATATATTTGCAGCAGGTGAAATAGGCCAACCTGTCAAACACAGGTCAAACGTCTTAAGACATTTTTTTCTTCTCCAAGTGTTTATTTAAAAAATTCATAAAAGGTGCATTACCGCCACCTACTGGACTGGGGTATTGCACAGTTGTTTGGGCAGAATAATACAGTAATAATAATAATTTATACTTTATCAATCCTGCAAGGGGAAATTCGGTTTTACACTCTGTTTAATGAACATGAACACACACATCTGCCGGTTCAAGTCCTCATGCAGACCGTAATATGGAAGTTGGTCTGGTAGCTGGAGAGGTGCCAGGGCACTTCCTGAGTTCCGCTAAGCTACCCTTGAGCAAGACACTGAACCCCCAACCACTCTGGTGCACTCAGTGTGTAGCATCCCCACTCTGACATCTCTCCACTAATGCATGTCCACAGGTCCTGTACATGTGTGTGAAAAGCATGTCTCTCAATAAAACCAGAATTTCCGTCAGGTATATAAAGTATATACAATGTAAAAATAATTGTTTATTATATTCTAAACTTTTGCTTTAGGCTACCTCATGGTACGTGTTCTCTCAGATCTACCATCTGTAGATAGATAGATAGATAGATAGATAGATAGATAGATAGATAGATAGATAGATAGATAGATAGATAGATAGATAGATAGATAGATAGATAGATAGATACTTAATTGATCCCGAGGGAAATTCAAAGCATCTAGTAGCAGTTTACAAAGACATGCACAACATGGAACATTGTATGTGAATGAAATGTTTGTTTAGCCAAAATGTGAAAGAAGCCCTTCTTCTTTCTCGTCTAAGATCTTACTGAGCTGCAAAACATTGTCAACTTTGTGACTTTGCAAGGAAATGATATGAACCGTTTTAGTTCAAATTTAAGTCTGTAGGTCCGGAGTGGGGGGGGGGGGTTGTTTCCATCCTTATAATCTTCTTAAATGTAGTGGTTGCTTAATAAAAGACATGAATACAGATTTCAGTTCTATGCAATTTTTAACCAGCAAAGTTTATTTATATATAACAACAGTACAAAGTGAATCCTTGGCTTGCAAAATAGGTGTGCTTCATATTTACAATAGGTACACAATAATATATTATCATAACAAAACCAAAGCAAATAAAAAAAACAAGAGAACAACCTTTTTTAAATACTTTAAGTTTCTTACAATTTTCACAACACTTTTATAAAACAAGAAGAACAGACAGCCATTATTATTATCGTCATCATCGTCGTCATCATCATTGCCAGTAAGTACTATTTTACAGAACTCCAGTGTCTACAAAGGGTTTGTTTACAATGTGTTTTAAATGGAAGGATACTCATTTTATACTTGGTGATATTTTGACTTGAGGGTAATATATTGATGTGGATTTCAGTTCCCCTGTTTGATGTGATAAAGCAAAGAAAACAATGTCAGATTAAATGCTTTGTTTCATATAAAGGAATGACACATGCCAGTCAAAACTACAAAACCATCTCTTCGGCAACACGTTACACTGAGAGCAGAAAAAGTGCACAAAGCATCTTCAATTAGCAGTCAGCTTGAGCTGAAATGAGGTTGATATTATGAGCACATATCCATATTTCACAAAACTGGCAGTCAAATGGGATCTGAGCTGCAGGAAGAGTAAACAAACTTTCCTCTTCTCAGTTCAGACTGAATTCAAATGTTCCCATCAATGAGTGTACAGCATGGAAACAAGCTCTAACTAGTTACAAAGAATCTCTTTCACAAAATAAAAAGGTGCATTCAGCTGTGATTTAAGACGTGTACAAATGGGCTTTCGGTAAGAATTGCAGTAAGACTAATGATGGAGTGGATCAATATGAAATACCAGGCAGAACTAAAGCGTGAATTAAAACATGCAAAAATCTCACACAAGACAAAAGGAAACATCCTGATAAAATGATCTCTGAGAGGAAAAAAATCAAAGCCACTCTCTAACCGATTTGTGTGCCTCTGATTATGTTGTCACATTTCGGAGTCCAGGGGAGCTCATCTCGGAGTTGGAAAGACTCTATTAGACTATTAAACGTACAATTCATCCCTTGCAAAAGGAAAAAAGGCATTTAGGTCCTGTTAAAATGATAAAAAGCATTACTCCATACAAGCAATGTGAGGTATGAGGAGGATACAATTCTATTTGCTGAAATTGGGAAGACACCTTAATCAAAAGGAAGAAGTTTTGTGTGTGTTCTGTTTTATGTGTCCCATTGTGTACCTGTAGATTTGTATTATGGGGTTAGTGAGTAAGAAGGTGCTTTTTCGAGGGGATAAAAATCCAACTTCTCTTCCCCGCTGCTGCCCCTACTGGTCAGACACAGTAACAGCGTGTCAATCACCACCTCATCCTACATTTCTCCTTGCCTGTTAGTTTGATGTTTTTTTTCTTCTTTCCATCTCCTGATCTCACTGTGCACACAACCAACTCAGATCAAAGAGCAGCTTCAAAGGCCGAGCAGGAAACTAGAGCTAAAGGGGTTCTCTCTCTCTCTATCTCTCTTTTTCTACCTTTCCCTCTCTCCTCATTTCTCGACACTTCTCTTCAAACAGCTCAGGCGAGTCGAGCTCTGGAAGAGGAGATGTCTGCCTGAGCCCGGCCGTACCCTCTTCACCTTTCCTTTTACTTTATCTCGCTAAGACAGTTTTCAGCAGAGCGGAGTAGCCGTGGTATCAGTGAGAAACCGTTGGGGTCTAGAGCACGGAAAGGACTGTGCCCGAGTCGAGGACTAATAAGATCAAGAACACTAAGCAGGTGGGTATCTAAGGCCACAGAGAAAAGAAGCACCTTTCACTTACTACTGGTGTTTGTCATGCTCTCAAAAACACAATTGCAGTATACTGTGCAAACCTTTAATACCACCTATTTTCAAGTACTTGATGTAAACAACAAGCAATGGATCTCGGAAGAAAATTAAATCACCTATCCAGAGGACAGAATCTACAGTTTTTTGTCATCCAGCTAGAAGGATGGAAGGTTTACATCAGCCTGTAGCTTGTGATGTTTTGGTTTTAAGTCAGGTGACGCACACAACATGAAATATACACGTTTATGTTTTTATGATCTCTTTTCCCCATGCTTATGTTTCGTACCTTTCTTGAGTTTCAAAACTCGCCACTCTCCCAGTTATGGAAGCCTCAACTTGAACCAGCTCTGCACCAGAAAAAAACGAGAGCTTTTCCCCCCTTTGTAAAGCATAAACCGATATTTTGACACATTTAGTGAAAAATTTGAAACAACAGCAACTTTTGGCACTTGGTCAATATAGACCCACTCAGCTAGGCTTCTTATTGACTGTGCGAGAACTTGGGTGGTGGTCAACTGGCCAACAAGATCTGACGTTACTCATTGGCACTTGATAAAAATCAAAGATGGACCCTTGGAGCACATCTATCTTTATGATAGCATGCGCATAAGGTACACATAACGTTGTTCCCTAAGAGAAAAACAGTGGTGATAGTGTGATGTGTTTTAACCTATTCATCATACTCACATGGCGGCCATTTTCCTCGAACGTCAAACTCAGGTTGGGAGGCAACAACCGCTAATGTTAGCATTGAGCAAGTTTCAGACAACATTTAATAGGCTCAGATAAATTGAAGCTAGGCATATAATGTCTCATAACACCACTCAAGTATTAGTTTTCAGCTACTTCCTAGCTAACAGGTTTATAAGTTTAAAAAAGTAGCTAAGTGTTAGCATTCAGCCACTGCAGCAAACAGTACTATTAGCTTAAAGAAGCTAAATGTAGACATTAAGCCACTTAGTATAGCACTTTGTATTTTAAATATTTCAGCTAGAAAGTAGCTAAATAACTATTTTAGCTGTTTTCTGGTGGTAGCCTACAGAAGCCCTAGGCGGACATACATTTTATTTTACTCATTTTTTTCCTGTGACAACGGGTACTTTCCGGTTGTTTTCTCAAGATCTCGAACTTATATCAACATCTTGAGGTACAAATTTGGTTTTCTTGTAATTACAAGTTAATTTCACAAGTTCTTGAGAGAACAAGACTGAAATTAACTCGTCATCACAGGAAAACCGGCCCGAGATAACAACATAAAACAACTAAAATGTACTTGTTATCACAGTAATATAAAATGTATGTCTCCTTCGGGCTTCCGTAGGTAGCAGATATGTTACTAAGTATTTTGTTGCTGTGGCTCGAGGTCCCTCTGGATTTTTATTATTTTTGTTTTTCAGATGCTAAGCAATCAGGAAGCAGGGAATGGATACAATTTGTGAGATTTTCTACATTAACATGATTTGCAACCTTGAACAGTACACAATAACATCATCAACAGCATTTGAGCGTCTCATCCTGAGTGTGAAGTCAGAGGTAAATTGCTGCCATGAGAAAATGTTTAATTGCTGTTGTTTGTCTCTGCTAACTGCTAGCTGTACAGACTGTGCTGTATGAGCAGCAGTGCTAGCCACATTGAGGGTAAATAATGTTTGGGAAGCAGTTGGATGGTTTAGGGCCAGGACGGACAAATGGAGCTGTTCACTTGACGAGCTAATGCAAATATCTACAGAGCTCAGTTCGACTGAGCCCCTGTCTGTTTGCAAAACTCCAATAGACATACAGACAAAAAAATGTGTACATTCACATACACTGATTGGCAACTGGTACATAAATAGATGACCTAACTGCTGGACAAAGCCTTGAAAACCAGAGTGATGCTGATTTTAAGGTAATCCTTTAAATACACTTCTTCTCTATAATCCTCAGTTTAGGTGCAAGCATGCTGGCTGAACCGTGACCACCACGAGTGGAGATCTATTCACTCTTAGATGATGAGCACATAGTTTCACGTTTCCTGTACACTTCTGAATTGGATAAGAGGTTTAGTCCGTGTCATGTGAAGCATCAGTCCAACGAGGGGATGAGTGGGAGAAGACGTGGGCCTGTGGCTTGTGACACCACCCCTCATGTCGTGTTACACTCTTTATGTCTTTATACAACATGTATGGGGATCCTGTGTGGTATATTTCAACTGCAACTGATAATATTCAAATGTACAAGTACAAAAATAAAAATCTGAATGCCAACTCAGCTGTCCAGCTTGAGATCTGTCCTTCTTCTTCTTGACTTGTGTCCGTTTCACACTCAGAAGTGAGTAAAGAATAAAATCTGTTTCTCAATTTGCTGAGGAGTCTTCTTCTGCATGACACAAACACACACTCGTGCACACACACACACACACACACACACACACCCACACACAACATACAATTTCCTGTCAAACTGAGAGAAAATATCCTTTGAGAAACAAAACAAAAAACAAAAAAATAAATAAATACAAGCCATGTTGATGCCTCCTCTGCTGATGTTCCTCCTCCATGCCATTATCAGCCCCAGCTGCAGGGCCGGGTTTATTATTAGTCTGTGGGCTCTGAGCTGGTGCCAACATGGGAGGAGGTGGGAGAAATACAAAGGAAAGCAGTTGAAGTCTGTACGGCTGTGGATACAGAGAGGTCCCAGGTCTGGCTCATGGTTCAAGCTAGCTCCCAAGATGAGAGGTAAGTAATGCCGGACCTGTTTTTGGGTGGTCCTTACAGATTATGGTCCCTTCTCTCTGACTCTCAGCTCTCGTAGGACATGGCAGAGATGAGCTGATCCACCTTGTAGGCTAACTTCTGCTTCCTCGCCTGTTCGTCCTGCTCCAGAGCTGCTGTGATCTGTACAGAAGACAAAACTGTGGTCAAATACCAGCAATAAAAAATACACTACATCCTTATTTCTGTTGTACAGTTAAATCTGATAACTACAGAAAAAAACAAATGACTTAAAGAGGTAGTGTAGAGTTGCTCCAATACTTATAACAGCTATGCCTCTGATGCTGTTTATTATAGGAACCAATATCTGCAGGTGTACCAGTCAACACAATCATTTAATACAACAATTATTATAACCCTTAAGTCTAAACCAGTTTCTTCTTTTGAAGCAGAAGCCAAAACAGCCGTAAAAAATGAAGTTACTGGAAGTTGCAACTACAGTTTTTCAAGTGAAAAAGACTGAGAGTATGGTGCTCTCAGAGAGTGAAACGTAAGTCATAGTTAGCTAAATGTTTAGTAAGTCATTAAAAAACACACTTTAAGATTATTTTTTGGCCTTTTAACGTTATCGATAGGACAGCAATACTGTATATAGGAAATCTTGGGAGGAGAGAGTGGGGCAGACGTTCTTAAAGGGCCTAGGGTCGAACCTGCAGCCAATGCCAAGAGGACTCTGTATTTTGGCGCCTGCACTTATCCACTGAGCTCAATCTGTGTCACCAAAATCACACATTTTTTAGCAATATTTGTTCAAAAAATTCAAAGATAAGATCATTAAAACACAAAGCAAAGCAATTCATTTTCTTTAAAGTCACTTTTGGGCTTTTTATGCATTTATTTAGAAGCAGGACAGTGGTTAACGTCAGAAATCGGGGAAAGAGAGAGTGGGAAACGACATGTGGGAAAGGAGCCACAGATCGGATTGAACCCAGGCCGCCCACTTTCGAGGACTTTAGCCTCTGTACATGGGGCGCACGCACTAACCACTATGCTACCACATTCCTCTGACTATCTGGCTGGCACAGGATATCCGGAAAGCCTGCTAGCTGAGCTAAGCTAGTAAAGCAGCCGTTAGCATTGGCTCAGCCTCTTTTTAAATGCTCTGCTTCTTTTTGTGATGGTAATTTTCAGTGCACAGAGTGTACAGCCAGGCTATAATAGAATACACATTATTAACAATGATATATTCATACAGGGTTAATAGTAAACACAGAACAGCAAATAGAAAATGGGATCCTAACATGTCTGGAGAGGAGCCTGCTCTGCTGGTTTCTTTATGGACATCACATGAAAGAATAATAAGAGAGTTACATCACTGCCTTTGTCTGTGACAACACCGCAGAATATTTGTGTATTAGCCTTTCCCTTTTTATCTTCTGAGCCCGTGTCTTGTAAATTTGGCATTTGTCAAAGAGGTTCAAAAGGGATTCAGACAGGCTCCCTCTTCATTCTCTCATCTAGTGTCTGCCTTGTCAGGGCGAATATCAGTCAGAGTGACACCAACACACATGGCAAAGGCCTTTAATAGGAATATAAAGCAGGGGAAAATATATTACAATATGGGCCACGTCTCCATCACCTCTGATACGCATCTCTGTACACAAACACTGCAGCCTTTTTTTTTCATCAACATGATGTGTCTGGTTTGGGTACCTGTTCAGCACTGTGAACCCATTTAACATCGCACTTCTCTACCAGCCCAGAACGCAGTGAATAATTAATTGACCACTCTTATGCAATGTGTCATTAAGAATATTCTGCGGGAAGACATAAATAATAAAGGAATTTAAAGGAAGAAAGTGTCACCCAAAAACCCACATTTTAGATTATGCAAGGTCCTTTTATTCCCCTCTTAGATATCGTGTTAGGTCATTTATTCACACGCACACGCACGCACGCACGCACACACGCACACACACACACACACACACACACACACACACACACACACACAGACACACACACACGCACGTCAATCAGAAGCTGTTCTGCTTCATTTTTGGTTTTGTACTGCATCAGTTTGTTTGGATGTGCTCTATTTTGTAAGGCTTGTTACTGTAATGGTGTGTTATCTTGGTCCTGTTCTCTTTCAGTTCCTGGTTAAGGAGGGTTAAATACATACAGGAAATGAGAATAATTAAAAAAACATTATGTGTAGTAATAATTTTTGTACTTTCAATAAGGGCTGCAGGGTTGCGAGTGACAAGAAGGTCATTTCTATCAGATGTTTTAGGGGTTTCTTTTGAGTGGACTTTTTAATCTTCACTCCAGTAAAAGTTTGTCAGCAACATTCTTCTTCTCCTTTTCTGCATAGCATGGCAAACCTTTTGTTTGCTCCCTGTCCTGTTGCAGAACACACTCTCTGTCTGCCCACCTATCATCTTCCTCTCATCTGCTTAAGTGCTCTTAAAGCTTGGCAGCTACAGGCAGAGCGCTTCCTCCTCTTCATCGTGGCCCGATAGCATCTATTATTAATCTGCGGCACTGTATGCAGGTGCAGCTCCCACCGACATCTCCCAAATCCATTTAAGTAGGCTGCAGCTCTGGCCCGGTGAGCCTGACACCAACCCTTTTGTGAAGAGCTGAGTAAGAATGAGCAACAATGTTCTTTTTTTTTTTTTTTAACACACTGCACTCTGGGGGATGGCAGATACTGCAGGAGTGTACATGTGTAGAGAGCATGTGCGTAAAATAAGAGTGTTCTGCATATGTCTTAATGCATGTGTGCATCAGACGGCTGCAACTGCAGAGGCAGCAAAAGTGGGCGTGTGAGATTCATGGGGAGCAAAGGGGGAAGCTGACTGGATAATGGGGGAAAAGAGGAGGACTGTAAAGGAACGAGGGAGAGAGAGAGAGTGCGGTACAACATAAAGGTCAGGCTAATGCTTCCCAGAGGAGGAGCTGACATTAGAAGCAGAATGTCTCTATAAATGCGTCCTCCTTCCCTATCTTCCTCCCTCCTCTCTACGCTTCCTGTGATCTGACAGTGTGTGTAAATGTGTGTGTGTTGCCCATGAGAGCCCTATATAATAGATAGCCCACACTAACTCAACACTGCGAAATGACAGTGCAGCATGCTGAGAGCTTGTAGATATTCACTTTCTACTCCACGGATCAGACGCAGCGTCTTGTTAAAGCTCAGGTCTCAGCAGGCCTCCGGACTTTGGGGAAGTCTACTGAAGACTCTGAGCTGACCTCACTAACCTTTGACACTTCTGTATGGTCTGGGAACAAAGAGGCCAATATACATGCGCGTTAAAGTGTGCAGCAAATATGAGGCACGCCTTTTTATGTTCAATTTGCGCTCTCAATCTGCCCATAATTAGCGGCTGATTCAGTGAGGCAGCAGCTCATTACGGAATCAGCGCCTGGGACTGCCCTCCAGGTAGAATCTGCAAGTGGAGGAGATCAGTATGTAGTGCAGAGGACAGGGAGGAGGTTTATGTGAGATCACATAGCTCTGGAAATTAATGACGCGGCACAGAAACAGAAGCATTTAACGAGGGCAAGGTTCACCTTTACCTGAAAACACATTGGTGCCTTAACTATACTTTTTAATATACCTTGTTTGTAGGAGTTTATGCTATTATTGCAAGAGGAGACATTAAATGGAAAATGGACATGATTTTGAAAAGGTGAAAAATAGCTGCATGTTTTGACAGTTTCCACACCAAATGTAATCTTTCCACCTCTCACTAAAAAACTCTATTTGGCTTTTCCTTCACAGGAAATCACATTCTTGTTCTTCTTGATTGATTTTATGTGTGAATAGGATACAAACAAATAAATCAAATCATAGAAAAACACTCAAGGGCTTATGAGCACACAAAAACTAACAAACGTTCCCGATTTCCTTGCTTTGATTCATAACATTCACAGTATCAGCTGCAGAATCCATCAAAACAAAGTTCATCAGTAAAGCCAGTAAAGGGAAACATCACTCACCTCCTCACTGTACTTGCTGACGTACGAGTAGATCTCATTGAGAGCGCTGAGCATGTTGAACTCTGTGGAGTGCAGTCTGGCCTGCTCTGCCAAATAAGCGTTCATGTCCTGGTCGCTAATGGCTGGCAACCGGTTGATGTCGGCGTAGTACCTGAGGGGGCAGAAGAGGGGGGCAACACTCTCAGAAACTCTCTGAGTCGATGTAATAGTCCAACTGAGATCTAAATTTTTTTATAGTCTACCTTTTGAGGCACAATATCACTTTCACTTACAATGAACACCTGATAACAGTCATTCAGAGAATAAAAATGAGAAGTGCAGGCAAGAAGAAAGAGACTTATGAATCAATTCCTCCAAAGATTCCAGTAAGAGGATACAAAAAGATGTGACTGAGGGGATCAGAATGGTGTATAGTTCTTACCTCTCTACCCAGCTCTTATAATTGGGGATATCTTTAGCGTAGAGCAGCTTATTGGATGGGGAGTCTTTGCCCAGGCGGTGCTCTGAAGTGGAGCAAGAATCCATAAAAGTCTGAGCTACGACAGACAGGCAGGCGTCCGTGATGCTGCTCTTATGGATGTCAAACACAAACTGCGGGTTCTTGATCACATTCACCCAGAAACGCAGCGGAAGGCTGGAAGACGGAGACAAAGGGAATAAGTAAGAGTCTCTCATGGTTAATGAATACTCCAGCTGAGCTTTACTCGTCGTGATCCAAAAATAGAATCATCATGTCACACTGGAGCAGTTATGACATCATATGAGGACCTACTTTTTTTGTGAGATTAATCTGGTGTCTCTGAAAGAAGGTCTTACCAGTTGCTTTTCCACGTGTGGCGTACGTCCGTATCATGGATTCCGTGTTTGTCTGCCTGCTCGTCCAGGAAGTCAAACATGTATTTGATGGCGAGGGGAAGAGTGCTCCCTCTGTGAACTGTGCTGAACAACGTCTCGAACAGATCGTCGACAAATTTTTGTAGCGTACCCTGAAAGAAAAGCAGCAAACAAAGGTCAGTGACTCATGGGCGACGAGAGTCAACACTTGACCCAAAGAGGAAATGGAATATCTTCACTAAGCAGGTACTTTACAGGTTAGGATGTGTTGACTAGAAGCCCGACTGATTAATTGTCCAGCCGATAATATTTACGGTATCGGTCCGAAAAATTCCATATCAGTCGGGCCCTAGTGTTGACACACAGAAGTCTATGGCAGAATATGAATATACCTTGGTAGCCAGCAGCCTGGTCAGATAAATCTCAGAGACCATCTTGCTGCCTCGGTCTCCCTCCTTCTGGTCTCCATGTTCGTGGTTCTTCACCAGGTGCCACACCTTCACGCCACTTTCCAGATCAGGAGTGATCATGGGAGCACGTGAACGCAGGCTGTCGGGACTACCCGTGTATCGGAACGAAGAGTCTGTGTGAAAAAAAAAAAAAATAGAGAGAGACACAGAATTTAATATCAGTACGACTAAATGATTTTGAAAACAAAAGCTCCTCCAAGGTGTCGCTGAGACACAAGTTAAGCAAACATTAATAACTCCAACAGCAAGTCCACGTTCTCTCACAGGCACTTTTTTAAACTCTATTCCACCGCTCCTTAGTGTCTCTTCACAACTCTTCTTCCAGCTCTATAAAGGAAATGTGTCATTTTATGGAAGTAAACAGTAATGAAAAGGAAGCGAAGTTGTGGTCCCGCATCAATTAGAAGTGTCTCTCTTCAAACTGGAATCCTAGATGACACATAAAACGGGCGAAAAACAAGAATTTGCCACACATTTGTCTTATTAAATACAGAAAGACAGGTTTACATCAAAAGTACCTGGAACTTTTTCTCCCAAAAGCTACTTTTTAAAAGGACCAAAAGGTTCCTCAAACACATCTTTGATCTTTGTACCAAGATCCAAAGAGCCCTGAAAAGCCATGCCATCTTAATCAATATAAAGCTGACAGCCGCAATTCAGCATCAAGACCTTTTCTGATTTGACCCCATGCACTCTCCCCTCTTTAAGTAGTCAGCTAACTGGTGCATAATGGGGAAACTGGCAGCACATACTTCCTCATAGACTTGTGAATATTTAAAGATGAGTTGGAAACACATCCAGAGGGTCAGAATTCTTGCTGCTCTGCCAGTCTTTTAAATGCTACGACTACTTGACCCATCTTAGATGTTTAGTGCTAAAAGGCCCCTCCCAAAAGTCCCTGAACTTTTAGAAAGTTCAACCCCTGGAACAGAGACCTTTTTGGGTTTAAATCAAGCCCCATGGACTTTATTTCACCCCGTCTTTCTTTACTGTGGTTACCTTTGTTTAGACCCCGGTCTCTGCATTGGATTAAAAATGAAAACCTCAAAGAGACTTGCTCTCTGGGGAAAATCTTCGCAGCAGAAATGTATTGGTTTTAGGACAAAGATTCTCAATGTCCTTCTTTCTTTGATTTTTTTTTCCGCTTGCCTTTTCTTTTTTTCTTTCTGCTCTCACTTATAACATCTCCCCCCCTCCCCTCTCTATATCATCCCTGCCTCTCTAACTGACTGAGACATGCTTGCTGCTGGCTTCTCTTAAAAGCACTTGTAATTGGCTCTCCCCTGCCATATTGTACCAGCGCTATGTTGAAAACGTCCCTGTCACACTCTATCAATGCATCAAAAGATCTTTAATTTGCTAAGCACCGAAACATCCCTCCTTCATCCATACATCCTCCTCATCTCTGCTCTCGTGTTCCTGCCTCCTCCTCTCTGCGTCTGAATGATACTGGTTTCAGTTTCTCTAATTAGCCGACATCTCTTCCTGGCAGCCGGATCTCTGGAGCTTTTAGGATCTGAGGATCTCAAAGAGGATCTCTCTGACCTGGTTTCAAAGGCCGAGCTGAACAACAAAGCTTTCTGCTGCTGACGCAGCCACTTACACTTTTCAAATAAAACCAACCTGCGCCTCCACACTCACCACAAGGGTGTGAGGTTTGAACTGGGGGGAGTTGAAAATATGAACCTGAGTGCAAGAATGGACTGAGGTCACGAATCCAATCTTAATCCAGCCGCTGTTTTTTTACCACTTGGCTATTTCCTCATCCCTCCATCCAACCAGAATCCTCTGTTTGTTTACAAACCCTCTAACCAGAGACGGCAACAGAATAAAGTACAAACTCTTTGTATTTAGGTATCTGCACTTATCTTGGGCAGTCTTTATTCTGATGTAACCCTTTACTTCAACATCTTCAACGATTCTAACCTTAGAGGATGGGACAATTACATGTAAAAACAGATATTTGCTTTTCTACTAGAGTAAACAAAGTGTGCATGTTTCAATCTCTGATTACACAAAGCAGGGTTGTAGTCCGAGGCTTTTGGACACATCCAGGCAGTATGGTAGTGTGTTCTGGCTGATTTTAAGGCTTGAACAGGGCAGGGGTGGAGGGGGGGGGGGGGGGGGGGGACGCCTGGGGTGAAAATTGAGTCAAGATGCTAAGTGTTGAACGGTAAATTGGTATGAATCCATCAGCAGGTGTCGGGGTGCAGCTGCGGCTGCTGTGCCAACCCATGATTGATGAGGGACAGGAACATGCCAGCGGAGCCGCCCACTTTTTATTCCATGCACGTACAACGCCTGAACACTCGTACACCCCCCCCTCCCCCAAAAAAAGAAGAATGCTGGAAAGTGGTGCCTCTCAGCGGCTTATTGCAATTTCCTGACAGATAAAAATATCCCTCCAGACCAAAATGATTGAGAGTATTAACATGTAAAAGTCCTGAGTTGTAGCTCCAATTTTAAATTAGGCAATTATTCCTCAGTTTTGTTACATTTAAGGTTATATTTGTTCACCATAATTTGGTCCTCAATTAACTGTTGTCTTTGACAATATCTTATCAGTTATTTTGCAGATTTCGATCCACATTTTTCATGGTTAAAACACTTAGTATAAAAGTGTTTTTGACGTTAAGAATCCACAGGTACCCGCGTCTTAATAAAACTATTAATTGCTTGGAGGGAGAAGTCTGCTGTGAGCTCTCTGTCTGTGTTTTAAAGCCAGCCTTCAATTTCTCTCCCCTCTCCTGATAATTGGCCGTGCTCACTTATCTGTCTGTGTTTGTGTGAAGTATCATTCACACAGAATAATTAGTAATCACAAGTCGCCTCGTGCTGCTGCGTGTGTCTGGAAAGGAACCAAATTTGGCACCCAGCAGCACGAAACTACAAGAACATCTGAGGCATGTGTGTGCTCGCATGCATGTGTGTCTGTCCTGCACAGAATGCATCTTCATTACAATAATAGGGTGGCTGGAAAACAGTGGCTATATCTCTCGCTTTCCTCTCGCCTTCATCTCTTTCTCTCTATATTCTCGTCATTGTTGTAACATCCAACAGAGTTTGGACCTGAGCTGAAAAGCAAACTGCAGCACACACAGTTGGAGAGAGAAAAAATACACTGTCTGCAGCAAAAAGGAGAGCAGCTCCAAACCGAGCTGACCATTGCTTTGGGGAGAGCACATTTGGCTTTGTTCATATGTGAAACCGCCAACATTAAACACCTTTTGATGTCTGTAAGACACAAAGAGCATCAAGATCTGATTTGCATGGGATTCACTTTAGAGTGACTGTTGAATAAGCCTGCAAATGCATTCATAATGATGTATGGCATTTTGAAATCAATGTAATCGATGTGAAAGCTTGAAGCCACTGGTTTATGGACTCACCATATCTGCTGATGGAGGAGCGGGATATGCTGGCTGAGGAGGGGATGTTGTACGATGAGGTCTGTTTGGGCACCAAAGCCACCACGCAGCGGTCTGACACCTGTGAGAAGAGACACATGAAACATGAATCAGCTGCTGCATAGTCCAAAACCCATACATTAAGATTACTGTAACTCTTTCCCCCAACTTCTATGATAAATGTACTTTATATTGCTTACTAACAGTCTAAAATTCTGTGGTTAGACTTGCTAATCAAGCTCCTACATGATGGTTGTCTTTCTCTTTTTGTACTTCTTTGCGCTGTCTTTACTGAATTGATTTAAAAATGTCGATGCTAAGTTGGAGATCCCTACATAGCCGGTTTCAAATTGTGCTGTGGACCCTCGACAAGAGATCCTTCACCTTGACTTTTCCAAGTGAACCTAAGTCAGGTTTTAACACACCGTAATGGTGTTTCCCAGTCAGAAGCTGCCAAGCTTTAGATGGTCTCCGAATATGCCTGAAGTCTTTAGACTTCAACGTTAGCTTAAATTAATAAAGGGATATAACTGCCATCGCGTTAATGTCTTTGTTTACAGATTAACAGTTAACAAAGCCACATATTTGATCAACTGTGCCCACCTCTGATTACGTTCATAGTAAACGCTAAGACACTAGCATGCAATTTTGGCAATGAAGACCCACAATCCTTTGTGCTCTGGAAGATATGTAGCATTGAGTGAACGACTGAGAGAGCACAGACGAATCCCTTGACTAGGTGTGATGTATATGAAGTATGATTAAAGTTCAAAGTGCAATGTTTGTAAGTTGTAAGTCCTAATTGTATGCTAACTGTATGCAAAGTTCATAACTATTCTTCGTGAGTAATGTTATGTCATGTTAGTATAAAAGGGTACACCCAGTGAACAGAACCCCTGCACCACCGCTCCCGTTCTGTCATATCTCCTCTCCCTGCTGTTCTCCAGGAGCCCTGTGGCTTTTTTATCCACAGCTGAGCAGAGTGCTGCGGCTGCATGATGGCTGTACTCAACACGACTGTCATTGTCATCCCCTTCACAAACATTAGAGACATGATGTAAGCTTTGGAGCCGGGATAAGATGCTAAGAGGGAGAGAGCGAGGGAGGAATAGAGAGTGACATACAGAGAGCGAGGAAGCAGAAGACTAGAATGCTGAATGTCTCATCTCGTGTACACTTCACACCCTTTAAGAAAAAACGGGGGTACGGAGGTTTAATAATAGCATCAGAGCAGCATGGCGTCAGGGTCAAGGAGGAAAAAAGAAGAAGAGAAGACGCTGTGTGAAAGATTTTGCGTCATGAATATGAGACAGAAATTGAGGATCATCTCCCCCCCCCCCCCCCCCCCCCGTGTGGTTTATATTTACAAAGAGCTCTTGGCCCTGTTTTATGACCTCCTTTAGATTCAGATAGGCTGAGAAAAAGTGATGCAAAGACATTTAAACGGATGATTTAAAGACAGATTCCGCCTTCAGAGATCCTTTAGCAGTTTAACAATGTCATTAAATAATCATGAAACTGCAATTAAACTTGACTTAATCTTTGAAATGCTACAACTGTGAGTGCACCAAAACATCCCTTTTCAGACAAAACACAAAACCCAGCAGAACAAAACTTGTGGTTCTTTTCAGGGAGCCAACACAACAAACAGCTTGTTGGCTGGCATTTACAGCCCACCCTGAGGAGGGATTTCTGCTTCAGAAAAACTGACGAGCCTCCAGTGGAGAAATAAACAAAAGGCAAATGCCAGGCTCCAAAAGGAGTACCTCAAAGAATCTACGGAAAAGCAGAAAATTCCTCTTTTCATTTGCTTTAGCAGGACTGGGCTCTTGCAGTCTTTGTTGGAGAAAGAGCTTGTGGACGTCGGGATTGGCGTGTACATAGTTCTTCCTTGCTATTGAGCGCCAAACGCCTCTCATCCTCCCTCAGCCTCGTCCTCACCCCTTCCTCCCGCTCTCTTTCAAAGCTAATCTCGGTTGTGCTATTAGCTGAAGTTGCCATCTGGCCTCTAGTAGCCACACTGAAGAGACACTTGAAATTGGGAATGAAATCTGGAGGAATCCTCTTAAAGATGCAGCTCTGGAACCCTGGCCTCTTGGAGAAAAATGAAAAATGGTCTTCATAACCACCCCCCAACCCCCAACTGGGCATCTTTTATTCTTTTTCTCTCTTTCTTTCCTGACCTCCTTCCCATTTGTCTTCACTTTCCTGAACTTAATTTCCACGGCCCTCTCCATTCTATAGCCTCCTCTTGGCCCCGAATGCACCGAGAAACTCTAATACACCTCAGCGAGGACTTCCGTGAAGTTTCTCTCTTCCTGTGATACATTTTCTCTGAGGAGCATGAAATAGCTTCTCTGTCCCCCCTTTTCCCTTTGCGCCTCCCTCCATCTCTCCACCTTTCTCTCTGCTTTTTATGGCTGACAGAGAGGCTACAGCAGAGATGGGTCCTTGTGATAGAGTAAATGATTGAAGGCGTGCAGATTCGCCCTTCAGGGATAATCCAGTGTGGGGCTGATAGTGGGCAGGTGTGATAAGGGCTGTGGGCCCTGCCGGTGATAAGACCTTCCATTAGACGGTGCAGGGCCGACCAGACAGCAGAGTGTGGTCAGCCCCTATCTCTCTCATCCCACAGTCCTGGTCCTGGCCTGTTCCCCTTCGGTGTCTCATCTCTCTGGGACTCGTGCCCTAAGATCATGATGTTTATCGTACCTGTCGACTCTGCCCAGTGGCCTGGAAACACACAACCTGTGCATATGTGCAATGTTCAATGGGCTTCCATTGGGGAATATAACTCTTTCAACCTAGGAATCTTCTAAAGACTTGAATGCCAGTCACTCTGATTAAATTTACAAGGGTTTTACTGGATACATTTTTCTGAACCTACCAGCTAATATCTGCCAAGAATGTAGCCGTGGGTGGCAACAGCCATGATTCTTAGGCTTCTTAGGCTCATTTAAGCCAGGACTTTACTGAGCTGAAACATTAAGAGGGACAATTTAGCTCAGGCTTCAGTCCTTGTCGCACTGGTAGCAGTTTCCACAACCAATCCTGACGCTGTTTGGTGATTGTCACCCCTCTCTCTCCCTAGGGATTCTGAATTTATTTTCAGAAATCTGGTTACAGAGATTTATAAAAGACTAAATGATAGCATTTTCCCTGCATACAACCAAAACCCTCAGCGTTTAAGTAAGTTCTGGAGTGTGCGTAATATGGAGATAAGTATGAATAAAGTTTAGGGTTTAATCAGTTCAATCTGTCACAGAAGAATCTGTAAGAATGTCGAGGTCGGGCACCGGACAGTCGAGTGGTTATGTTGCGTGCGGGAGATATAGTCCATGATGCAGCGGCCATGGATTCCAGTCCACCCTTGACCCTTTGCAGCATGCCATCCCCTGATTAATGACCACATAGCATTATAGTAGCATCTGTTGGATCTGGGGCTGTTGAAAATAGCCCAAAATGCCCTGAGTGATATCTGCAAGGTGGGTAACAGGATCTAGCTGGCAGGCTCTCTCGGTCTGGTCATCAGAGTCTTTTCTCCCTGTTTCATTCACCACAGAGGAGAGGGCGGACAGAGGTCAGAGAAGCAGCAGGGGATGAAGGTTTCTACTCAGCTTTTCATTTTGATGCAGTCTCGGGCAAAGTAAAAGAGGGAGCAGTCCACCTTTGACAGTCTGCTCATTGGGGAAATGACTCCAGACACACTGCTAATGTTTCCCCACATTTGGATGTACCAAACAATAATCAATATGCCTTTAAAAAGGGGCAGTCCACTCATCTCAAATAAACACTTCATCAAACATCGTGAGTGTAATTACTCTAACAGTGCTCTGGTGAATACGTCACAGCTCTGTTAGCATTTTGAATCATCATGAATAACCTAATGCTGCCCTCTCCCAAAAGTAACTCAAGTCTGTAGGAGTTGTCTTTTTTAGCAGGTATGAAAGTCTTTGGGATCCCTGTTTAGTGCCTGGATGCTATCCAGCAGTAGCAAGGTTACACCATGCTATGTCTGAGGAAGAAAGACGGTGTGATGAAACGCTTTTACTTCAACGGGGTGCAGGATTAAACAACAAAAAGATCCAAATCAGCAATCAGCCACAAAGTCTCCAATCTCATGAATCTTTTATCTCAACTCCTGTGTTTGAAGCTGCTGTGTGTGTGTGAGTGTGAGTGAGAGTGTGTGTGTGCATATAGGCATTGGTTGCAAATATTTGGTGTGCTCCTATCTTCTTCTATCTGTATCTGTGCAAGAAAGACTGTATAAAATAAAGAAATAGAGAGCACGGGGTGGGAAGGAGGGAGTTTAATCCCCTCACTGTGAATACAAAGGTGATGAATAAAGATTACATTTAAATGTGTGCATTTATGTTTTTAATTTAGGTGCAGCAGGAAGCTGGGAAGGTGTGCATTCCATATCCAGGTTATGTAAACCATTATTTCCCATGTGGCAGGGGTAAGTAGCCAGTGGGGTTTCTTCAGCTGCTGTGAGCACCTATGAATGCTAATGCCTCTGTCTGGTCCCTGTGTCTCTGCTATGGAAGAATTAGCAAAGACTCTGGGCGACGCTTGGTCTCACTCTGCATATTTCAGACCCCCCTTTCGATATTTCTTCTTTTGACTTCGAGCTTCTCCTTCACTCTGGGGCCTAATGAGCTGTGCTCCCTTGTTGTGATCGGCAGCCAGATGTGCAGTTACAGCTGCCAATGCGATGGCAGGGTGTGTGACGCAAACACACCCTGACAGGGGCCGTTGCCAGCTCGTCAAAACAGTAACGATGCACAAGAGTCTATGTCGTTCCAAACTGCCCTTATCCTTCTTTCTCCTTCTCTTTCTCTTCTCTACGTCGCCCTGCAGCCCGCCAGCGTCTCCTCTGAAGTTGTCACCATATCAGGCTTTACGTTCTGCACAGGGACCCTAAGATCCGTGATCAATAGCGGTTCTCAGATCTGCTATTGAGCGAGAGAAAGTAAAGCGGCCACAGGCGTGTGACTGTGTGCCCTGTAGCGTCTCTCCCTTGGCTAACGATGGCAGACAGACTGCGATGCTAAGGATTGTGAAAAACAACAGAGGGGGGCATTATGTTGTAGGTGCAAACAAACTGCACCGCTTCATCAAGGATTAAAGGACTTCAGAGGACAAGAGGTACTCTAGAGCATGAGAGGGATGCAGGAGGAAATAAAGGCAAGAAAGGATGCTCATTTCTAGTCAGTGGGCGAGAAGAAAATCAATGGGTAAGAAAAATGTTAACGAGTTGGAGATCCAGAGAGAATTTGTCAAAATTTGCAGTGATGTTTCTACTGCAGCAACTTTCGCAGTTATGAAGGACTCTTGGGGGAAATATAAAGCATTTCGACAGCAAAAACCAGGGTCTGAATAAAGTCTGGGGGGCTTTACTTTACACCTCAAAAGGTCCCTGCAAAAGGTAGGGTGGGTAGTATCTTCTGGATGTGCAAGAACATGCCCATGGGACTTGCAGCACTAAACATGTCTGATTGGTTGAGTGCTTGCAGCTTTCAGAAGACTCTACCACACGTTACCAGAATAATTTTTCCTGAAAGACCGACAGTATTTTCCAAAAGAACAGTGACTTTGGGGTGGCCCTTGCAGCACTGAACATTTCTGATTGGTGCAATATGGGTGTGGTTCTTTCACAGGTCATTTGAATTATCTGAATGGGTCATTAGACCTTACTAGAAATGCAGATAAACACTGACTAGAGGAACCTTTTAAGCCTTGTTTCCAATGACGCCACCTGAACTTTCAGTCTGTTCGGCATGTAGATTAAACAAGTCTTCTGAATGCTGCAAGTACCAATCACAAACTATCAAAGCTGCAAGTCCTATAACGAAGTCCCTGTCCCTTCAGGAAGCACTAACCACTAGCAGAGAACTTTTGTGGGGTAAATAAGATGACATAAAATATGATGATAATGCACTACATGCTATGTAAATTCACTGGTCCCTGGGGAATGTTCCTATAGTTGAAACACAGCATAGTACTGTAAGAAAAAGCTCCTTGAACTAGTCACAGGAACTTTTGGTATAAACAGAGATATAGTGGAGGTCATGAAGGTGAGGGCAGAAAAGGGTGAAGACAAAGGAGAAAGAAGCTGCATGGTGCCAACTCCTGTGTGAAGGACAGCATGATGTGTCCCTTCTTCTAATGATGCCAGCAGCTGTTCAATGACTCTGCTCGCTCTGCTTGGGGCATGAGGTCAGATTGACCCCCCGCCAGCGTGGGGGCATGAACTTCACCAGTTGTATACCTCTATATGGAGCTTAGTCCCCTTGCCACAAGGTCCTGGTCTTCAAGCCCCCTACCACAGCTGCAGCCTCTGCGCTAGCCGAGAATCGAGACTCATGCAGTCTTTAAGCAGATGGTCTCCCTTGGCTGACTAATGAGAGCTGGTTGAAAACACGCTGGGAAAGATTCACGACCTGGGGAGACGGCTGCCTTCTCCTTCTTTTCCTCCTGTTTCATTAAACTTTTCTCATCTTCATCATCACTTTCTTGCTTTCTTTTACTCCTCATGTTTTTATTTACAACTTCAGCAGTTATAAATCCTCCTGAAACCTTGCAGAATTCCTCCTGTTCCCTATTTTCCTTCTCTTAAGCTTCCCTCTTACCTCTCCTTGTAGGTAGGCAGGTTGCATTTATGAGCACAAAAATTGTAGGGTGTGAATCAAGCTTCTACTTGTCAAGAGAGGCAAGAGCCGGCAAGCACAGCAGGACTAATTGTTGCCAGCGTAAAAGTCACAGGGGCATGAAGAGAGAGAGATGTTATCCTCCTGACTGGAGCAGCTTCCTCTCTCCAGGAGGGGGGAAGGAGGGAGGGAGAAGAAGTGTCGTGGGAGAAGCTGAGGGTTCAACTCTCCTGCCACCTGTACAGTAATTGTCCTCTATTCTGTCACTTGGATTAAGCCAGGCAAGGGCATGCAAATGAGGAGCTAAAAATTGGCTGCCTAAAAGTCAAGTGCAGGAAACATCAAAGTTGGGCAAGGTATGTGGTACAATTTCCATAATAAATGCCGTGTCAGAAAGTCAACCGAAATGAACCCTTTCTTGATAAAAAAAAAAAGTGAAGTTAGAGAGTTAATTAAGGAAAATATTCAGCTAAAGCCTGTGTGTATGTTTACCTGGTAGTGCATGAGAGTGTTGAGTCTCTTCCAGTCATTTTCTATCTTGGTGGTGATGTCTTCATCCTGTAACACCACACGAGCCATCCGCCCCTGGCGCCACTCTGAGGAAACAAACGTACTGAGTTATACAAAACTGCGTATGCAAGCTATACATCATGGTTAGCCTAAAAAAAAAGTCATTTGTCTTGGTTTCAGTTCGGTGTCACGTCTAATGGATACATATGAAAACATCCATGTGGTAGAGACACACATCTGCTTTGAGTTAGCATGTGGGTACAGTGGAGTACAGTGGTGTGTGCTTTACGCCTTTGTAGCGTTTTGACAGGGAGGAGTTTATTACATGAAATTAAAATGGCAACTTAAAGCTACTGTGAGGGGATTTTATGCCGTTTTTAAACAGAGTGGAATTAATACTAATATCTCTTTATGATACGTTTTTTAATAATTATTTCCAATGTCTGAAACTTCTGCAGCGGGGTAGGTGTCAAACTCAATGGATTATCTGCACGCTATGACAACCTCTGGTCGTAACAAAAAGGTAAGGTGCAAGTCCCTTGTTAACTGTTTTTGCACCAATACACCAAGACAAATTCCTTGTATGTTGATTAAATTGTAGCCAGGTACTTCAAAATCTAGATTTGTTGACAAAATCAAAGTTGCACTTGTTTATATCCCAGATGGGACTTTGTGTTGAAGAGGGGTCTCAGATGTACTCAAGGAACTAGATTGTAAGCCGACTTTTGAAAATGTTTGGGTGTAGTTTTTTTGTGTATCGTAAAATCCGGTGTATCAGACACACTTTGAACACCTATTTTTTAATCTAAAAAGTTGGCTTCGTCTTATACACCGTACTGGTACCTTATACACCGCACCAATATACCAGTATAAAATTCAGACACGCTCCGTCATTACTGCTGTACACAAACTGCACATTGCAGACTTCACTGAACACAACATAACTCATCACGCAGGAAGACAGTTTAAACCTCTTCTCTTTCTGGGAAACCCCCCAAAAAAGACTGCGACTTATATTCCGTATTTTTACGGTAATTCTGAATCTGAAACTGTAAATACTTCCTGTATCAGTCGTCAATTTGTGATCTGTTTTTAATCTTTGTTTTTAGTTAAAATATGCTCTGAGAAGCTGGTGCAAGCTTTATTTAGAAGCTACATGAGAAATCCTTGCATGTGTCTGACTGTTGGACCTTGCATACAAAACCAAAGCTGAGGATCCTTACACTCAGTTATTTGCGCTTTCTACAATCTTATTCTTAAGTATTTTTGTTAGCCGGTTTAGTTAACCAATCTAGATTCTCTTGGGCTGCCTTTTCCCAGAATTCAACTTTTTCCAGAGTGTGTTCTTTCTAGCTTATGTTACATGCAGGGTAGTTGTGAGCTTTGCTAATGTAACTTCCTTATGACACTAAAGCATCTCTTTTCAAAGCTCATTTGCCTTTCACTCAGTGAAACATCCACCTTTATGACTCCCAGAGAGAGCTCTCTTCACACATTAACAAATCAGCAGATATCAGAAAACGGGGCTCTTGTACAGCTCTTTACGAGTGTGTGTGCGAGCTCCTCTCACAGACTTGGATTGACACGGATCTTAATTAAACATTACACACGAACATTTTCAAGATGTATATGCAGGCAGGCTCCACGCTTTAATTGGTACTTGTGTCGCAGAAATGGCGTGACATTAGCATACGCAGCAGTTAGCCCGTCAGGGTCAGAAAGACGAGAGGAGTAGAGCAGACAAGGAGGGATGAGAAAATCACCTTATTTAAAAGAAAGAAAATAGAAAAATGGGGGGGGCGCGTGGTGGATGCTTTGAGGAGTGCGGGTGGAGAAGAGGAGCTGACGGCTCGTTGTGGGGTAATGAAATGATAATAAGGGTGTTGACGGGGAAGTGGACAGCCATTGAGGCTCTCATACTGGGAGTGATCATTGATTTTCTCCTCTGTTGACTGGGTTTTATTACTGTGTGCCTCTGCCAGGTGACCACATGATATTGCTGCCTGGCAACCGTCTAACATTTCAACAAAAAAAAAAAAGAGAGACAAAAACACACATACAGACATGTGCAGCGAACTCAATTATTTTCAAGGCATCAGATAAAGGGTGAGAAACTGGAATGCAACTTGTGATTATTTTAATCTCTGATTAATCTGTTGATTATTTTCACAATTGTTTGTCGAATCTTTTAGTCTACAAAAAGTCGTAAATTGGGAAAAAGCTGAAAACTTCCCAAAATCGAAACTGACGTCTTCAATTAGCTTCCTTTGTCAAACCAACGAGTCTAAAACCCCAAACTCCATACATGACAAAAAAAAGCAGAACATTGTTAGAATTAGGACGCAGGAACCAGTAAATGTTTAACATGTTTTCTAGAAAATTGACTGGAACACCTAATCCAATATCCTAACAACCCGAGATTAATTTTCTTCCAACCGATGAATCGATTCAGTGATTCATCGTCGCAGCTCTAAATGAGAAATGAACAGAAGAGAACAAATACAGAACAGTAGAGGGAAAGAAGGAAATATTGTGGAGAATGGACAAAGTGGGTGATTTCCAGCAGCCATGGGCAGGGCATTTTGTTTTCTCCACCCATGCAGAATTGGGGAAATTGAGAGGAACAGGGGGAAAAATTAAAAGGCAAGGTACGGACGGGAGAGAATGAAAGTGGCAGACTGCGTGGGAGTGGAGCCCGGCGTGAGGCAGCCGAGCCCGTCTGTCAGCTCTTACCTGGGTCAGCCAGACAGCAACGTCACAGACACACAAACACACACACACACACAAAGACATGCATACTCCTCTGTCTCAATCTACTGCATCTTATTGGCACCGGCGGGCAGCTGAAGTAGCCAGACGGAGGGATGCAGCACGCACACTGTCAGTCAGTCTGATAGAAGGCCTGGCAGCAGCACACTGACGCTGGCTGTGCTGCTAGAACACAGCTTTTATCACACTAATGCACTGATAATCTGTACACATGGCTAGCTTTTCTCTCACTGATACATTAATCTGCAGGTGGGAAAGACTTTACACCTGCTTACTGCATCTGTGGCTGTCTCTGTTTGACAGTGTGTGGGTAAAAGTGTGTGTTGGTGCCATACCGAGGTCCATGTCGACAGCTCGCGGCCGCTGAGAGTAGGGCATGTTCTTGTAAACAGCGTCCAGGATCTTCTCCTTCACTTGAGTGATGGTGTCGCAGTTCAGCACCTTCACAGGAATCTCTGGACTGTTTTCGTTGTCGGGGTTCACACAGTTTAGAATCTGGATTGTGCAGATTGGGGAGAGAGAAAAAGAAAAAACACAGAAGGAAATAAAGAGCGAGAAACACAGGGCTAGAGGGGTCCTGATACTGGTTGGACTCGGGTCCAAATAGAGGCTTCGCTCTCATTAAAGTCTCCTCGGAGCATGGCAGGAGCTCTGAGAAAACCATTTCCGCTCTCGCTGGCAACCCAAAATCTAATTTCACACCTTCGGCGGGACACCAATTTCCAGCTCTGCCGGGGTATTAGCACGTAATGAGCCAAACTCCCAGTCGGAGCAATCAGAGCATTGTCATGTCACATGCTGGCTGTGCGAGTTTTACTGTGTGTGCATGTGTGTGTGTGTGTGTGTTCTGATCTCATCACAGCCACCTAGCCTGTTGTTGGACCAACACTGGAGCCTCTTGGTTCATTAGTAATGTATTTCTATGTAGGAAAAAAAGACTAACACAGGCGAGACAGCTAAATAATGGTATTTCAAACACGCAGCAAAAAATCAATCGTTTGACACCCCTAATTTAAAGTCTTCTGCCGCTTCAATCCGTGATTGACATGCTGTGGACGTTGGAGGGCTTTTGGAGCGTTAAGCAGAAAGGCATGCCTGACAGGTGGCAAAAATATTTCTTCAGAGGGGGTACATGCTTAAAGTCCACATTTTGGAAGGGTTATCCGTTAGAACAAATGACCTTTAGCATATCAAAACAAAATTCAAAAACGTGTGTTTGTACCTCAGCCTGGCAGAATTTTGAATAAAGCTTGCATTTTGTGAGTTCATATCTGCCTGTCCTGTGCAGCATGATGTGTGTTCTGGTTCTGCCTGAGTCTGTGAGGCTGTGAACAGGCTTCTTGAGTGTCTCATGCGGTGTGTCGTACCAGAGTCTTGTACTCGATCTGCTGGCGGATGAGCTTGTCTTCACTTAGGGAGTAGCGGGCCTCTCCAGTGATGGCGTCGATGGGCCCCTTTTCCATCTGCTGCTTGATGGCGCAGTACAGCATGAACAGAGGCTCCCCGGCACACTCCTGTGAACACACACGAACACAGACACACACACACACACAGATTAACGCATGAGAGAACGTCGCAGCAGAAACACTAAAATTACCAGACTGTAAACATCTTAAAGTCCTAATTCTGTACAGATCTGCTAATTTGTAATCCTGCCTTTTATATAGAAATTGAATAAGACACACAGAAGATATTTATATATGCATTTGTAAAGGCATACACACACTAACTGCATGTTTTGCATGGTGTACTAACCTTGAGGAATTTGTGAAGTAGGAAGGCAAACCAGTTTGTAAGCATCTTCTCTGCAACAGATTCAGTCCTGAAATTTGCATAAACAAACAGGAAAACAAATTTTAACTCTTATTTCGTCCCTTGATATTTTCAAACTTTCAGATAATACAACACTTTAATAATTCATGAAGTTATGTGCGAGACTTCAGGAAGGTTATCTTGGTATCCTGGGCGGGTGCATCCTGCTCGTGTACTGTCTGAAACGCTGTGGTCACAGTGAGTGAGCAGAACAGAGCGGAGCAGACAGAGGGCATATGTGTGTTTGCATGGTTCATGTGCGTGCAAAAAAAAAGTGTGTATGCATGGGATGTGAGTATGAGCGAATGTGTGTGTGTGTGTGTGTGTTCACGTGTGGTTGCACACAGTGGGACATCAGCAGCTGTGACAAGCCTCAGCTGCTGAGAGAGATGAGCGCTGTCACAGCCAGGTAACGCCTGATCACAGCCAAAACCATCTCCTCTCCTCTCATTTCCTCCTTTCCTCCCCTCCCTCACCTCCTGTGCCCCCCCTCCAGTCAATCACACATGGAGGTGCAGCCTGCTGCCGGGCTTGATTGGGCATGAAAACACACAAGTGTGCGATGACCTCTTGACTATTTCTACCAGAGAGCACACGAGAGGGGCTGTGTACACCTCCTTTATGACTCTCTCTCACATCTTTCTCTGGATGCTGGACAAACACTGCCCCTCTGCCTCATTAGCAGCATCATGGGAGAGGAGAGAAACAGAATTTAAAAAAAGACAGAGATTGCAAACAGCCAGGTGGGAACGGTTAACAAGCATGAAGCTTAGATGAAAGGGTTAGTCTGTGCAGCTCGTGTGGACGAGCACCTGAGGTGAATGGAAACAACTCACTCACACCTCATCGTATCAAAAAAAAGACTTCTGTCCTGCTCATCTAACTCGTCTGTTTGACTACTTAGCAGGACTGCATGCAGAGAGGATTAACCCCTTCATGCATGAACACTGAGATTTTCTCTAAAATACTCTAAGTGGAACTTAAAAGTATTTTCCCAATGTATTGTGTTTTTTTCACGGCGTTACATTCACTCTAAAGGACACTTTCAAGAACAGAACTGGTCACCTCAGAGAATATGTTGCTATAATGTAACCACGGAAACAAAAAATTAAATGTAAGGACTTTTTGATATTGCTTTGTAAAAACCAAAAAGTATTTATAAAGCACATTTAAGTGCTCTACAATCAAACTATTACTATTTGACCGCTGAATAAATCTAGTAATATTGGTGAATATCTTCGATAAAATTAGCCAATAATGATATTCACTGGATATGCTAATATCGGCAGATATTATCGGCTGGACGATTAATCGGTCGAGCTCTAAAAAAAATGGAAATCTCATCTGGTTTGTCCTGCATCTCCTTTCCCCTCTGCCCTCAGTATACCATGATCTGCAGCACCTGGTCCTTTGGACACCGGGCTACAACTGACATCGATTTTTCAAGAGTGAATTTTGGGTCCACACAATAATCGCTGTCAGCTACAGTAGCTCTTTCATAGCTGCCTCATGCAGCGATCATAATTTAAGAATACAAGATTAGCTGCCCTACAATTGTGTTAACCTTGTGATTTTCACATGGTGGTAACCGATCCCTCGCAATCACTTTGTACTCAGTTGTTGCAAATATAAATGGCAATGCATTGAACAAAAGACTAAATGTTAATGTCGCAGAAAATGACTGTGATTACTCTGGTGTATATATGATGGAGAGGCCTCACTGTGCTGAACCGAGGATTAGGAGGAATCGAAGCAGCCAGGTATTAAAGACAAGCGAGAAGGCTTCCGTCTCCTTACAGCTAAATAGTGCCAGAGATGATTATACCTATTCAGGCTCTGAATGGACCTAAAGGGAGATTATGACTATTATGGAGATAATTACGTAAAGTCGTGTTTGAGGGCTATAAGCAAGAGTCTGGGACCGGAGAAGTAGTCCCAGAAGGATTGTCTGAGCCAGAGGAGGTTAAGACAGCTAACATTTTATTCACTGAGACAAGACAAAGTGTCAGTCATTCTCTCCGTCTCATTAAATTGAGATTGAGGGAGATTTCTCCTTTCTTAAAAGCAAACACAGAACTTTTCTGCAGTTGTTAGACAGTGGAGCAGAGGTTATGTTTTGTTTGGGGAGTTGAGCTGTGTAGTTGTGATGCTGGGGGGAACCCCTTTGAGAACAAAACTGTGTATCGGCCAGACTATTGGCAGCTTGCTGACAGAATTGAGAACTGGATGACAGTCTATTTAAAGTGTGATGTGCAAGGAGGGGGGAGAGATGTAGATTATTTCCTTGTTTCAACTACAGAAAGAGATTGTTAACACTTCTGAAAAGCCGACACAGACTTTATAAAAGAACAGGCTGAACCCCCATGATGTCACCTGTTTCTGAACTCTCGTTTTGAAGCCTTAAGTTTGGCATTTCAGCTGTCACCATCTTGATCTGATCTTGTGACCATATTGATACTCATCGCTACGTCCCTACTCTTGTTGAAACCATCTTAGCAACTTATAAAGCACAGGTTGCCATGTCCTACATTAACCCTGCTTTATAGCCTATTTATTTATGCTTATAACAATCTCACTTCCGTTTGCAACTAATGGAGTCTCTCCCTAGTGGCCAGTGAAAGGTCAGGTTTAGAAATTACATCGGCTTCACTTTTAACATCTGAGGCCCAATTTTGACAGTGTAGGTTTTTTCTTTTGCTGATCGCGGATAAAAGCGGACGTAAGGAGTTTCCTCCGAAGGGTGGCTGTGATCAGCCTTAGAGATAGGGTGAGGAGCTCAGACATTCGAGGGGAGTTCGAAATAGAGTCGCTACTCCTTTGCATCAAAAGGAGCAAGTTGATTTGGTTCCAGCATCTGATAAAGGGGCCTCCTGGACGCCTCCCTTTGGAGGTCTTCTGGGCACGCCCAACTGGGAGGAGACCCCGTTGGTAGACCCAGACTTTGCTTGAGGGATTATATATCCTGTCTGATCTGGGAACACCCCAGAAGGCGCTGCAAAGCATCGCTGGGGAGACGGAAGTTTAGGTTGACCTACTTCACCTGCTGCCGACGCGACCCGACCTCTGATAAGTGGAAGAAAATGGATGGATGATCACAGGAAGCCATGCCCTCAAACTAACCTTGCTTTATCATTGATTTTACTTTAAATGGGATTATAATATACTCATTTTAATTCATGCTGTAATTAAGAACACAGTAAACACGCGATTGAGACCAAAAAGTCATTAGTATAATGTTAAATTGGGTAATATATCATCTAAGATGTACGATTATTTCTCATCTGGTTTTATACAGTCATACCTAATTTTGCAAAGTTACTGAAGTCTCCGCCTAGTGGCCATTAGAAAGAGTGCAGGTTTAAGTCACATTGACTTCACTTTTATAATCGGAGGAAGTGTCCATTTTTATTCATCTAACTCAACGTCTTTTTTTGTCCCTCTGAACTAAACAAACACACAGTGAAAGGTATACATACAAAAAGAAAAAGAAAGGAAGACAAACAGTACGCAGAAGCTCAACCTTGCAAAGCTGCAAAACAAAAAAAGTCATAAACATAATAAGGAGCCACTGTGAGAGCCTGAGGCTGCGTTTTCACGCCGAATAAACCTAAACATAGAGTGGATTTTTTTGGACAATACCCAAAATCCCCCTGTAATTGCCCTCCTTCCTCTAAGAGAATCCATGTTCACCTCTCCCCCCCCACAACCTCCCCACAATTGCTTACCATGTTCTCCTCCCAGCTTGTATTAAACTTGAGTGTGTTAGAAGTTAATGGAACCTATTAAGCTTTTTAATAAGCTCAGCAAGTCCCAAAGAAGGAAGTCAAATAAAGGTTTTTTTTCAAGGGGGCTGTGCAGACTCCCCCTTAATATATCTCCCTTTGAATGTACGGGGGGAGACGTACTTTGTTCTCCTCCTTCTCCCTTTCTTCTTGTCCTCCTCCTCCTCAGCTGCCTCCACTTCCTACTTTCTATTAATTGAGTTTCATTAATGAACATCAGGATTTCATTATCCCACATGGTGTTTAAGAGGGGGCTTCTTACACCCACCGCCCCCCAATCTCCGCTCTACTAATGGCAGAGTTGGGGGGTGGGGGTGGTTTATTAGCAGGCAGCGGAATGTCTTTCAATGAGACTAATGCCAAACACAATACTCGCTCTCTTAATAACTCTGTAGTCCATTGCTCTGCATGGGCGGAAATCTCATTAGAAAAATGCTGAGGAGAAAAATAATACAAGATTGAAAAGTCTCAAGGTGATGGAAGCAATGTTCTGTGATTCCATTAAAAGAACATTACAAAGAAAAGAAAGGGAAATGGGTTAAAAAAAAAAGAGCAGCTTTGGTAAAACTTAAGAAGAAGATGGAGAGAACAGATAATAGTGGAAAAGAAGCAATGAGCTATTCCAGAAGGTTCTGGTTGGGATCATCAAACACACGAGGAGTTTCTGTAATAATGGACGAGGGAAAAGAGAGAGCAGCGCTGTGTAATGGCATAAACTCTCTATTAGGGAGGCTAGGGTGAGCGCTGAAGATGTTTATTACACAGAGAAAGTGGACATATTTCACAAATGTAGCAAAATACAATCCAAACAGCATGAGGAGAAGCATCATTTCCACTGAGCGCATGCAGAGTGAGGGAATCCAACACGTCGTCAAAGCTCAGATATTGCTTTCAGAGAGCTTTTAGCAGAATGTAAGTGTCTGCTGTGAGCTCAAATCTTTCCCTATCAAGACAAAGAACAGCAGAAGGCATCGCAAATCTTTAAATACCAATGAGAGCAGAGTTTCTTTGAAAAACGAGCCTCACAGGAGCACAAGTGCACCCTTCAGACGTGATTCCAGGATCTTTACAGAAAGGGTAAATTATATCTCTGATACAAAAAGGCTTTAAGACCCTGACACACCAAGGAGATCGTCGGCCGTCGGTCCTAGTTGGACCGTCGGTAAACGGTCGTCGCCCCAGTTTTGCAGTGTGTCCAGCTCCGTCACTACCTGTCGGCCACCGTCTGCCTTTTTTTAGCCGGTTCGACATGTTGAATCGGTGTTGGCGGTCGGTGAGAAGAATCTCTGCGATTGGCTGTTTGGAGGTTTCATTTATCTCCAGCTCTCGGCATAGGTTGCCCCTTGAGCCTGCCGCTGTAGTATCCTCTACACGACCCCAAACCGCCAAGAGGTAAAATATAATGGACGGATGGATGATGCAGTTTTGTCGACACAAGATGCAGAAGTGGCCCTTAGGTGAGTGATGCTTAAGTTAGCTTAGCATGTTTCAAAGTGCTCCACGTGATTTAAGGTAATGAGTCCTTCAATGTATACTATTACTTGCAGGGTTCTCAAGTTCAGGTATGGGAATCAGTGCTGGAAGAAAAAAAAGTAAGAAAATGTACATGCTGTTGTTTCTTTTCAGTAGACTCATGTTATAGATGAATTGGATCTTAGCTTAGCATTAGAGGGCTAATAGTATAAGCCACAGAGCAGCTACAACAAAACATACACAAGCTGCCCTCAGGCACTCGAATACATTCAGCCCTACACATAGTGTCTGCTGCATTTCTTCTATCTCAGTATCTGTTATAACATTGACCAATTCCTCAATAAATCACGATGATTTGTTTTCAATTCTGCCTCATCCGCCAACAGGCTTTTCACAGATTCATTTTGTATTCTATCATAAACCACTTCAGCTCATTCAGCTTCTTTTAGGAATTCAAATGAATGGAAATGTCATTAAATATTCCTGTGAAATGCATATTTATGACCTACTGTAAGCATATTAGTGCTGCGAACGTCAGACCTGCTGCCAGCAAAGAGCCAAAATGCGTTTCAGGCAGACACTTAACAGCAGTGAAGAGGACGGATGTTGTTTTAACCTCCTTTTTATTCTGTCTACCTTTTAGCCCTGCACACCAGGTGAGAGAGACACACTTTTTTTTTTTAATCAAATAACTGAAAATATTATTGCTATGGCCATATCTATGTTAGGACTCCACCATTAAGCTTAAGAGTGTAGCGGTGGAGACGGATACAAGTTAATCTAATATTATCATTCCCAATAAAGTATAGATAGTACATCAGCAATTAAATACTCAAATACAGGGAAAAAATACCATCAGGAGATAATCTGCCCAGGTGAGGTAGAGAGTGTGTGTGAGAGGAATACAGAAAGATGGACGTTGATAGAGAGGCAGAAAGAGACGCAGTGTTGATAAGAGAAAAGAGTTTCAACAGAGCTTCTTTAATATGCTGTATATTTCTCTGTGGAAAGCATGAAGGGCCTTATTTTAATTTGCTAAATTAATAATATTAAACGTACATCTCACTCCTCTTCCACATTCCTCATGACTCCCATCTCGTTTTTCCTCTTAAGCCTTCCCTTTTCCTGTCTTTTCCCCCTGTGCTAAGCTGTGGCTAGCAATGGCAGGGTACTCCATCTTCTTACTTGGGCTCACCACAGAGAACAGGGCTCAATAATTAAGTATAACTTCTTTACTTAAGCAACCACATTGTACCATCGTACTGCTGCTGCTCCCTGTTTTCCCCCCGAAATATGTGCACATGCTGTTCCTCCACTCACTGATGTGCATTGGAACATACTGTGGAAAATAATGACAGTAAAGCTTAAAGGGGAGGATGTAGAATTTTTTGAGAGTAAACACACATGGTTAAAAGTTCCTTGTGTAAAAAAACCTGTCAATCAGTGAGAGAATTTTCCATCTTGTTTCTTTAAAGGACAAATCTGCTTATTAGAGATGAACCGATGCAACAATATTGACCCTGTTCACAGACATCAGTACATTGGCAAATAACGTGGTATGCAAAGATGTCAGCAGTAGATGTTTACTGTTGTTTATCTGTCCAATCATTTGAATCTTGGCAGGCTAGTATACCTCACTGCTAGTTCAGAGAAGAGGTTTTCATGGGGCAGGAGACGTCACCTGTTGGACAAACTCTGATTTGTTTCCATGGTCAGACATGAAAGCAAACGTCGGCAGAATCAGGAGTCTTAACACCCTCTCTGGGGAAGATCAGCAACATGCAGTTTTTAAGACATGTTCCAGGGACATTTCAAGAGGAGGGACTACTGACAACAATTTAAAAACTTCAAATCTCAAAGCTCTTTTGAAAAACAGACGCAAAAAAAAAGCCAAAAAAGTTATGAAAACATCCAAATTAGTAACTTGCAATCGGCCAAATTGTTACATAAAACGTTGATTTCAGACCTTTGTTTCACGACCACGCATCTCTTCTCCCATAAGATAAAAAAAAAGGCCTGCATCCTTGGTTTGTTTACCTCTACAAACAAACATTGCCAGTGTGGCCACAGAATGATGTAGCTTATTTTCTCTGAGCCAAAGAAATCCATTGTTGACCTAAAACTATTAAACCAGGGTATGAGGCACATGGGTGAAATGTTCTTTCGCTATATGATAAACATGGGCACACTATTTATTACACTCAACCCCCACATTGATAATCCTGTTTCTGTAAATACGCACAGGAGCAACAAATCTGCAGCTGAAAGTAGTCCCCAACAGATTATTTAGTTCTGTATGCGGAAAAACTAAAGCATGTATGTGTGTGTAGGAAGTTATTTAGTATTCTTTTTAAATGTTTAAATAAATAATAGGAAAGTTTGTGACCTCCTTGAAGTGTTTTTACATTTTCACACAGGCAGGAAAAGTCAGAAAACACTGACGGACGAAATATTGTTCTGTCAGTTTCGGTCTATTCGTGGCTTTTGTCAACAATAACAAACAAAGCATATCGGCAGCGTTATCCTTTGATAAATAACCATTGGATCTGTTGTACACATTAAACTTTGATCAGTCCTGCAGGTCACTGAGAGAACATGAAGAGAGCATGCTAAAACGTCATGACAGATGGAACTATTTTTGCATCTTTGCTGCGGTGCCTGTGTGATTACGGATGTCTCTTAAAAGGTCGTGCATGCCAGCTTGTGGACATATTCCCCTTTGGAGGGAGAATTCGATGACAGCTGAGAGAAGCACCGCTCCACGCTTCGACTCGAACATGTCTTGGGATGCACTTTTAACCCACTGTAATATAAATGAGGGACAGGAAGTGGGATGGGGGGGGGCCTGGAGGTTCTTCCTGTGTATGTTGGCTCTCTCCTTTAGCAATATGGACTGTAAGCTCATTAATAGTTTATTCGGAACAACATCCACAGTGATCCCAACTTCTACTCTACTCTACTTCTATTCCAATAAGCTCTTTCATTGCACCAGTACACTGGGATTTTGAATTTTAACTCATCAAACAGATTGATTTTGATGCACAAGGATCTGTTTAAAGCATTCTGTTAATTCATTGATCTCAGAAGACAAAGGGGGACATAACAGCAAGCTCACAATCCTATTATATATGACAATCCTATTACACATGATATGATAATTATATATATTTAGCGTGGAGGAGAGCTGACAGAAATGACAAATAAAAGCAAAAAATGGCAACCAAGCGTAGCCTAGCCGCCTCACTCTCAGCCTGGCACAAACACAATTACTGCTAAGAGACGTGTTCAATTTGACTAGCATCCTAGACGTATGTGTGTGTGTGTGTGTGTGTGTGTGTGTGTGTGAGTGAGTGTGTGTGAGTCAGCTGTCTGGCACGGCTGTCTGCTCTTCTCTTAATAGGCGATGAGGAAGACAACAAACAGCCAAAGACCCATGTCAAATCGATAATCCCCTAAATTCTTCCAAAAAAACGAGGAGTGAAATGTAAAAAAAAAAAAACTATGGGACATTTAGCCCTCCAGGCTGGGATGGCCCAACCCGAGGATTACACACCACTGTGCTCATAATAAGAGGGGATAATGAAAACTTAGAGGTGACGTGGAGGCCCTGCTGTCCTGTGAAATGACTGCTAAATCAAGGTCCATTTGATGCTTTGTCTGTTTTTCAAGCTCTTTATGTGTTTGCTTCTGTGCTCAGCCTTTTCTTTCTGGCTGATATTTACTCTGAATAATAGTATTGGTATAAGCCAAATAGAGACATAGAGAGAGGGAGTCTGCATGTCCTCTCGCTTGCCAGCGTAGGTTTTATATACCACACATCCAAAGACAAGAGGGCTATAGGGTAATTAACGATTTGAGATTGCACAGCGGTGTGAATGTGAAGTTTTATATCTGGCAATCAAGGTTTGGCTAATAGACTAAATGGATACCATGTGACAAAAGTAGAAATTCTTCAAACTACACCTGGGTAGAGTTTTCCGGTAGTTGTACTTAGCTTGAGTATTTACTTTTCTGAAAACTTTTCACCTATACACCCTACATTTTAACACAAATGTACTTTCAAGTCAAGTCACAGAACAGTAAAGGGCCCAGGATGGATCCCTGTGGTATCCCACAGGTCAGACCAGATTGGAAGGATGTGGCGTTGGTTAAGTTTACAGAGAAAGTTCTGTTCTTCAGATATGAAGTGTTTAAACAGTATATTGTTTTTTTTACTTCTTGTTTCTTGAGTTTCAATGATTGTAGTTTAATAGTATCTTAAATATGACATGAGGTGCATGTCTGATGGAAACATTTTACTGCTTGACAATCAAAATGATTCACAAAGCAGTCAGTCTTTTAAAGCCTGTGTCCTGTACATTCTGTACTTCTAAGAGGTATTTTTTTCCATCCTTTCACCTGTTTCTTTACCTACAGAGCCACCAAGCCAGCCGAGGACAACTGGGGAAGGACGTAGTAGGTGTTTAAAGTTTTAGCACATCACCCCAACCCCCCCGGAAAACAATGTACACTGGAGACACAGTGAGAGAAAAAAATAGATAAGTTGAACCGCTTCTGAATGTTTCATAAGGAGCTCGAGCCTGGAGGATAAGTGAGACTGACATTGGCATTGAGAGAGCGGAGAGGGGGGAAAAGACGGAGCGCGGGAGAGAATTATGCATACAGCTCAGAGGTTTCTCATGATGCGAGTGCACGGCGTTTACGGCAGCATACTGTAGACGTACTGTAGCACTCATTACAAGCCTCATTCTGCGAAGCATCTAGGCGGGAACACGAGGGAAAATCTGAATGCATCCACCCACAACTAGAAGAGGGAAGAGTATAGAGCTCTAAATCAATCCCCATCCATCTGTCTACAGTATATGTATCTACAGCCTATGCCCTCCCTGAGCTTCTTTACGTGTTTTTAAATGAGGACTATGTTTAGGTATGCATTTCTATCCTTTGTGTACAGAATCACAAATGATGGATACACATATAGCATCTTTACATATCATCTGTATGATTATATTAAGAATGATTGGAAACATCAATTTTCTTTCTTCTTTGAATGATATCCAAGCAAAGAAGAAATGATAACATCATCTCAATGTTAGAAAAATTACATTTTTCTTAACTGTTTCATCAATACATGAAACAAAGCACTCATAAATGTAGTACCACCTAAGCAAAACAACCCCCTCATATTACCTCAGCATATTAAGCCATAACTTTCTGAAAAGTGTGTGCTTTGTTACCTGCGCAGAAGCAGTTTGGGGTGATTCTTGCTCTCCAGGTTGCGGTCGATGAGGTCCGACAGCAGGTGTTTGAGGACATCGGTGGCGTACTCCAGGCGCCCTTGCAGCGCCGTCATGATAAGTGAGGCCACGTTGCCACGGTCCCTCATGGAGAAAGAGCGCTGCATTTCCAGCGTTCGGATGAAGGTGAGCAGGAACACTTTGTTGTTGATGAGCTGGCCAAACAGCTTTAGGGCCTTCTCCACGTTCTGCTGGCCGTTCCCTGACACCTGCACAGAAAACAATGCATGTTAGTGCTGCTAATACATTTCCAGTGCTTGTTTTAATAATATACGTCCACTCATAAACAAGAAGCTGGATGAGTTTTCTTCTGCTTTCCTCTTGACCTTGTCGCGCACAAAATAAAGATTTTTTTTTGCCAAGTGCACCAAAAAGCCTTGCTCATGTTTCACTGCAGGCAGACAGAAGTTCCCACTCACAGTAAGTAACTGAGAAGATCTTAATCAATTATTGACTGGGGTCTGTTAAGAAGCACCCTGAGTAATCTGCCTTTTCACTTCCAAGTCAAACGTCAGAAAACTTTCCTGGCAAAGACAATGAAACAGCCACAAAACTTACTTCTGTGTTTTTTCTTGTTTGACTACACTATTTTGCATTGAAAAGTAGTAAAAATCAAACAACTAGTCAAGCTATGCAGTTACTGATAATCTCTGTACTAGAAGGAAAGCAGAAATTGCATTTGACCATACACTTTTTGTTAAGCTAAACTCCTTTTAAATATCCAAATAAGAGCTGTTACAAGGCTTACAAGGCTCTAGAGCACAGGAGTTAACAGCCTACCCCGGCTTTGGTCATTTAATTTTTTTGGGGGTTATTGTGTGACTTAGGAGTTTGAACTGGTAATTTCAGATCGACACAGTATTTTTATTGCAATAACACTGAATGGTGGATGGTACAGTAGAGGTAACCAGCTCCAGTCAAAGTTTCTGTTTTGGTAAATAGGGACAGGTGGTTTTAAAGAGAGCTAAGTAAATGCTTTGTCTCCTGCTCATCAACAACAAGTTTAGTCTGATCTGAAATACCACCTCTCTATTATCATTACACTGCTTCTAGATTGAACAGCAACTGAATAGTCTATTCATTGTTATAATCCAGAGGGACATCAAGTCATAGGCTTTTCAAAAGTAATACAATATCCTATTTGCTACAGTAAGATAACAGCTAATGCGTTAAACTACTTTCTTGCTAACATTAAGTTAGCTTGGAATTCAACTTGTTTGTATTCTCTACTGTAATGCTACTAAAGGCTGTATTAGCTTTCCAAGAGCTAAGCTAAGTGAGTGTTTGACAGTAACTAACTTGTTATCAATGTCAGCATTAGACTCCTCTCTAAGTTTTCATTTTGCTAGCTAGGAATTTACCTCGATCCTATTGTGTCACAACCATAATAGCCTAAAAGCTTCAATCACTTCCCAGTATCATTATGTGACTGAATAATAATGTTTGTTGTTGTTTAACAGTGGGTCATTAGTTATCAGTGCTAGCATTAATCTCTAAGTTAACAATGAATTTGCTAAGAATTTACCTCCACCGTAGCAGAACCAAAAATATAAGCTTCCTAGCTGATGTAGCAAAGTAAGTTGTTAAATGCTAACATTAGCTGTTGTTTCACAGCCACAAATTGGTTATCAATGTAAGCATTAATTAATATCTAAGTTAACAATTAATTTGCTAAAACTTTACCTTTATCCTACTGTATCTATGGACTTTCAAAAATATAAGCTTCAGTCATTTCCTAGAGCGTAGCAAGAAAGTTGCTGAATGCTAATGGTAGCTGCTGTCTAATAGGTTATCAACTCTGTTCTAACAAGAAATATGGTGCTTTCCTCCGGATTTTAACTATATATTGTGTTTTCACAACATTATAAATGAATTTGAGTACCCAAACCTGACCATGACATCAGAAGAGACAGGCCACCATTTGGATGTGGTCCTGGTGAATCGTTTTTCCTGATACTTTAATTTTCTGAACTTCCCCCTGTGTGTTCCACACAAAATAAACTCATTGCAAAGCACCACTCTGGTCCCACAAAACACAGAGCAAAAAGTGTTTACCAGCCAGTTTTTCCCCCCAATGGAGGAACCCACAGTCCTGCCTTAGGATTGGGAATTACTCAGTTCATTACCTCTCATACTGCAGCCACTGGTGGATGAAATAGCCATGTGCTGGGACCCAGTTTTCCATGAGGGAGTTTGCATGTGCGGCTACATACTTGTATGCATGCTGCTCAGCATGATTGGCTATATATGTGTGTGTGTAAGACCAGAGGGTAGAGAGGATAAGTGGCACATGCTCCTTTCCCCCTCTAGCACTTTGCTGCTTATGGAGGTTACCCTGCAGGGAGAGTGGTGAGGGCAGACAGTCTACCACTCTCTCCCTAGCTCTCTTTTTCACCTCAGTTTGACTTTTTCTTGCCCTCTCTTAATGCATTTGCTGCCTATATGTCTCAGACATCTCTCACTGCCTGTCGTTCTCTTGTTACCTCCAGCTCTCTGAGGACAGGATGATCCTCTATGCCGGGGAAAAGGACCCTCATGGCGTACGTCCTGTAGTCCAGATGGGGGATACCGGCTCTGTCCAGGTCGCTGGTAAGCTCATTGATGTCTGTCTGCAGCTCGGCAAAAGCTGTGAAAGAAGAAAGAGAGACAAGTTAAAGCAAATACTTGAGACATGCAGCATCAGAATAACACCTACATGCCCTAGGGACCAAATACGTGAATCCTTCTCATCTTCGTGGTGTTTACTAGCGCTAAGATGAAGCTGACAGTTAAAGCCCGAGATAGTCTTCATGTCAGGAAAAACTCAATATTTCCCATACCTTTCTTTTAAAAAATCTCTCTCTCACACACACACACACACACACACACACACACACACACACACACACACACACACACACACACACACACACACATCTCACTCATTTTATCTACCAGCCAGTAAATTGGCTGTATGTGGCCCCAAAGAGCGCATGTCATCTCAGTGTGAGGCTGCAGGTGAGCACTAGTTAATTGGCTCCATCCTGACTGACTCCTGTTCGGGGCCAACGGCTCAGTTGCTCTCCTTGCTGCCCTCAGGGGAGGCTCCCCCCCCGTCTGCCGCCTATCACAGGAGCAGCAGCAGTCCCACAACACCCTCCTTAAAACTCCACCAGTCTTAGCCCCTCACATCCTGGCCCTCCTTTGCGACTCATGGGTTTTATACACCAACACGCGGGGCTCACAGGCACACATGAAGTGGATTTTCTTATAAGGAGAAACTCGGGTACCCATCCTAATCCACCCTTCAGGGCAGGACACTCCTGGCCACTGCTAATGGTTAAAACATTAATCTCCCCCTATCCCAAGGCTGTCTGTGTATGACTGACTCCCCCTGTTTACCTGCTATATGTCTGTCTGTTAGTCATTTTCCCTTTCTGAAAGTTTCTTTTCACTGCTGAGAAAGACAATCAGGACAATCTTCCGAACGCTGTCAAGCATATACCATCTCAGTGATTGTCTGTAATGACATCAGGGGCCAGCCAGCAGTCTTTATTTAAAAGTATTTATGTAAAATGCAGTGTTGCGACAGAGAGTCACTATTTGTGAACCGTTGTTTGGAGCGGTAGCAAGAGGTCAGCCAGAGGTTATCTGCGGCCGTCCCAATGGGGAGAAGGTCAGAGATCAGATGAACTACAGCGCCCTCACTTAACCCTGAGCCATGAGGGAGGAGTGTGTTTCAAAGCAGATGGGGGTTTGCTTCTGTTGCAGGGACACCAACAACTTAGACAAAGCATTTATTGTTCACTTTTTTGGTGTCAAAACACACAAGCACACAAACACACAGCCAGAGATGTGATGACGAGAAATAAATTCTTCTTAGATATTGAGTAGTGCTCAGCCTAATGCAATGCTAACAGTAAGAAAAAAGGTAATGATTTACACTGGAGACTCTTACCTGTGAAAATAAAGGTCACATATACTCATTTTCAACCCACAATCCTGTATTTGATCATGCCTATAAACCCGTCTATTTCAGCCCTGCTCAGAACAGGCTGCTTCTCTGTCTATAGCCTGAAATGTAAGTGCACTGTCTCTGACCACACCCCTCTCTGGAAGGGCTTGGGTTTCTTGCACCATGCCCTAGTGTTTTTGGTAAGAAGGCAGACTCAGAGGGCAGAACAAACATCTAAGCTGTGGGAGTGTCTCCCTCCTGGGGGAGGGGTTACTGCACTTTGTGATGTCATGAAGGGAAACTTTCAAAACGGCCTCTTTGAGCACACATTTTCTCAAAAGTGGCGCAGGCAGAAGACGGAGATGATGGACTTTTCTCAAAATTGGGAGGTTTGTAGACAGACTAGAGACACATATTAATGTTTGAAAAACATGGTCAAGTGCATTTTGCATACTATATTTTGCTTCATGTTAGAAGGGTGTTGCAATACAGAGGTTTTAATACCATTCTAAATCTGTTGAATAAAAATATCTATATATCATTAATTGGAATCTGGAAGGTTAGTTTATAGAGCTGGAGTCAGTAGTGGGAATGAAAAAAAATGCATCGCAACATCTCTACACACACCAGACAAACGTTGCATAAAAAGACAAACGTAGCAGTTACCCCTTCAGTTAAGACCAGAATAAATTGTAATCAGCATAATGTGCCTCTTGCTGCGAGGAGGTTGGGGTTACTCTAATGAGAAACTCTGTATTCATGTAGCTGTTTGTGTGCAGAATGCAAACTAGAAAGAAGCGAGAAATGGAAGGACGAACGAGACGGGTCAAATGCAGGGTTAACTGACTTAATCTATGTGCTGCGATGTACAACCAGGATGACTCACTGACCCAGATTTAGAGACATTTTCTCTGCATTATTTAACACACAGACCACCAGGAAGTTCCTTACTACACTATATATGCTCAAATAAACATTTATGCTTGTTATGTGATTATAGTCTGCACAAGTGAAATGCATTCAGCTACATAAGTAGTAGAGCAGCCTCTAAAATGACTGTCTCTAAATACATATATCAAAAAGCAGAGCCATAATCATGCTCACTCTACAACCTGACGCCTGAGTGTTTAGGCTGCTACAAAGAGCTGCTCTCTGTCTGTCTGCTGACTACCCCAATCTCACCTTCTTTGCACTCCAGGGCGACACGTGACTCCAGGTTGTCCATTTGCATCTGCAAGCGCTTCAAGGTGAGGTCATTTTCACGCGACTTTCGCTTGTAGGCGATGAGGACGAGGATGACGATGATGAGGAGGAGGCCACCACCGGCGGCGATGCTGACGATGGCCGGCAGGGTGAGCAGGCTGTCGGACATGATGTGGACCGCACCTGGAGAGACGTGGAGACCGCCTACCTGGACCTGTGCAGAGACACACACACACACATGTAATCAAGATACATCTTAAATAAGTGTATTTTAGAAAACCCTTTCAGAGAATTGCCATTATTTTGTAAACAATGGCCCTTTTATTCATATGCTATATAGGCTGTAACTAAATCCCTAATCCGATGTGCTCGTTCAAATTTCATTCACTGAAATTGCTTGTATTTAAGCACCGAGTGGCTGTAATTGTTTTATGAAGTGTCTGACATTATTACAAAAAGTGTCCAACAGAATGACTATCTTGTTAAGGTGGATGCTTTTTTCTAAAGCAGAAACAGCTGTTAGTTAGCTCTCTTCATATCCACCCAAAAAAAGCTAATTTTACCTCGCAAACATAGGAGTTAATTGTCTACAGCTGCCTTGATTGGCATGCTTGTTTGTGCTGTTGTATGACTTATGTGTTTAAATGGTTGGATTCTGATCCAACACTATGTTAAGTTAACACACAATAACACTAAAAAATGGACTCGTATTTAGCTCGTAGTGTTAAGTACTGTTTTTTTGTGAATTGAGTCTTGTGGCTTTGAATAGAGCGATGACGACTGTTTCAGGTTTAAAAGTGAAGTCATTCTCGAGAACAAAGAAGTTTATCTCATCAGGGGATATTGTTGGATGCTTTGAAAAACAATCTGAGCTTTTCAGTCTCAGGGAGACAGCTCCTAATGTTTCAACAAAATCCAATCCCTGGTCTTGGGCCACATATCACACGGTAATTGATGCACAGCATTGCATGAGCCAAACCAAAACATAGGTAAATATTGTCCAATGAAATTGGTTCTGAGAGCAAACACATGCAGCCACCTGCACACTGACATTAAGAGAGAAAGAGTCCGGGTCTTGCACTCAATAAGCGAGCGAGCAACTAAAAATAATTGCTTCAGATTCTGGCAGGACCTTTTGACAGCTAGAGCACATTCACGCTGTTCTCCCTTTCACCTTTTTTCTTCAACAGAATGAACCATGATGAGAGACGAATAATGGAGTGTATGGGCAGACTATTTTGAAGAAGAAATCACAGATAAAGGGATAGACAGGGAGACAAAGTTAGGGAAGATGGATGCAAAACACACATACTGACCATGACTTTGTATTGTCCGGTGAGGTTGGGGGGCTCACACAGCAGCTGGCTCTCGGACACAGTGACAGAGCAGGGGGTCTCTCCAATCAGCACCGTGTAGTTAAGCTTCACCCCTCCTGACGCTGGGGGAACCAGGTTTCTGCCCTGTGGGCACATGGAGACGCACAGAGGGGGTGCAAAATTAGGAGGAAGAACTCGGACACACCGACACATGGCTCAATGAGGATCAGACATTTTTTACAAAACCCGTGGAGCCAATATGTCCCCTCGATACACTGTAAATTAGATCCGCAGGTTTGGACACAGCTGCGGCTGAATGCGGCGACATACTGAGATCAAACAAGGTGATGTACTTCACAGAGAGAGAGAGAGAGAGAGAGAGAGAGAGAGAGAGAGAGAGAGAGAGAGAGAGAGAGAGAGAGAGAGAGAGTGGGAACAGCTGGCAAGCAGGATGAAGAGATGAAATATATTCCTAGATAAAGGCTTAGAAGACTTCAAAAATGTGTGAAAGAAAATCCCATAAATTGTCTTTACAGCTCAGAACATTCAAAGGAACACATTCAAACTTGGTCTATTATAAAAAGTGTAAACTCTTGAAGTAAATGAAATTATTTATGGAGGTATTGCTGGATTCTCTTCTTCTATCTCACATAATGCACTTTGTTATTTTGCACATACAATTTAGTGAATAAAATGTTTAAATCTTATCAGTTCTGTTTCATGTTTTTGTGTTTATTTAGCTCATTTGGATTTCTTAAGAAAGTAGCAATGGTTGTCAGCTAGTTTGGTTCCTGCACATTTTTTGTTTCAGAACTTTTCCAGAATCAATAACTAAACTTTAAGGAACATTTTTCAGACCACACTTGACATCCGAGTCCAAACATGTAGATGTAGATTAAGTGTGATGCAATGTAAATTCAAGATTTTGGAATCCAACTGCTTAAATGCGCCATTATGGGGCCCAGGTGGCCTTGAGAGGGTGGTGGGTGACTTGGGTTCAAGGCTGGCCTGTAGCTCCTTTCCTTCAAGTCATTCCCAACTCTCTGTCCCCGATGTCCTACTCTATCCACTGTCCTCTGAAATAAAGGCATGCATCCATTGTCTTTGTATTTATTTATTTTTACTTTGTCACTGATAAAGATATTGCTGAACCTGTTTGAGTAATGAGCTTTGTGAAAGTCTTAACAACTGAGCTCTCTTAGTCAGTGATTCTCATTTTGCTGAACCTGGCAGTCCGTTCCAAATACAATGAAAAAACTCACATTGTTCAAGATATTCTGCTTTTTTACTTTTAGAAACCAGAGCAGTAACAGATTTCTACATAAAACCTGTAAATGACTAGAATCATTTTCCATACTTTTGCTTATTCTTAATGCTGAATAGGAAGCCTGGAAGAGGAGTCTGTGTCTTGTTGAAGGACACATTAATAAATCTTCTGTGAAGGTATGCATCATTTAATGTTGTGCAGATTTAAATGTATGCTAATCTGTATGTTCTTTACCTTGAGAATGATGGGCGAGCCCGGTTTCTGCTCGAGGACGCCGGAGGTGCTGAGAGGCTCGAAGAAAGGGTTTGGGTAGTAGAGGAGGTTGGTGTTGTTATAGACCAGCAGCGCCTGCACGTTGTTGAAGATGAACCCGAACTCGTCTGCGTGTTTCACCGTGTCCAAAGCGGGGTGATACTCTGTCATGAGGGAGGGGGCCAAGCAGCTCATAGTGGTGGTGTTCAACACTTTGCACACCTGAGGAGAGAATAAAGACAAACGTTATAGAGAAATCCTACTTTTTAAGATGTTATTTGAGACAAATTGTTTTGATTTCAGAGCATCCTGGAATAAGACAAGATTTGTAGAAGTAGGAGAAGTTTATTTCGGCCTGCATTAACACTGTCTCCCATCCAACAAGAATGTAGAAGTTATATAAAATATAAATATGTTAAGGAATTAAATGAATTGAAAAACGGCTCCTGGGCTGAACTTTCAGTATGTGTCGATTTTGGTGCCCGTTGTAGATCCTGCTTTCTTTCAATCAAACAAAACACTCACTGTGAATCTTTTCTGTAGGAAATATAAAAAAGTCTGTTTCTGCAGCAAGCTGTGAATCACTTAGACTGACACCTACCCTGCGGCAGTGCTTTCCGACATTAATAAAAACCATATAGAAGTAATCAATCTTGTTGCCGATGTTCATGTTCGCTTTTGCAGCTCATAAAGAAACATCAGTATTAGTTTCAGTCTGTTTCATAACAGGCTAAAATCTCCTCACAAGAGCTTTAAGTCATCCAGGAAAAACTCAGCACACTAAGGTTTCTTTTTCTCCGGCTCTAAAAATAAAACACACACCACATAAGTTTCAAGCTGATCACTTTAAAAGCCTTCTGTTTGTTGTTACCTTAAGTGTGATCTTTACTGAAACACATCGGTATCAACATGAACCCTGCGGGGAGATCAGCAGCTTAACAACTGGCATATAAAATCATCCTTTTCTGAGAAAAAAGCATTTATATCATCTCATTAAATCCATCTTTATTGGAGAGGAGAGGAAGCCTCTATAAAAAGCAAAAATAAACTTCTGCTACAGCTTTACTGAGAAACCCCCAGAGGACAACAACAAAGGATGGAGGCATTGCTCCTCTGTCTCCTTAGGTGGAGGTTGAGCTATGACTCTTTTATTACTTCTCGCTCCACTTTTTCCCCCATATGAGAGACCTGTCTTCCATCCATCCTCACCGGCTCAGTTCTAAAGGGACGGAGAGCGAGGATTGATTGCTGCACAGCGCTCCGCTCACAGAAGGGTTTTATCTTCTTTCTCTCCCTCTCAGCTCTCTCTCTCTCTCTCTCTCTCTCTCTCTGGGGAGGAAACCTAATTAGAGGTAAATATCATCAAAGCTGGTGAACGCTCGCCACTACCACACCTCCTACCTGTTGCCTGCTGCTCAGGAGCGAGATGGGGAGATCGATGCAAACTCATTGTGTGCAGGCTAAAGCATAGTGCAATGTGAGATGCAGGAGTGTGACTACAGAGGTGGAAAGAGAGACTGGTCTCCTTATACACAAGAGAGTGTTTGTTTGTGTTTCAACTTTGTGGAACATCGGATCAAAATGTGGAGGAAAAAAAACAACTTAAAAACAACTCTGCTTTATTGTGTGTAATGTGTGTGTGACTTTAGGCTACAAGTAAGGATTAATTTAATCAAGCATTAATCTGTTAATCATTACTGTTATTCAGTGTCGGGGAAGCTGCTTAGCAAGCTGCCAATTACTTCACACTGGAAGAAAGTGAACTACAGCAAAGCCACCAGAGGGAGATGTGTTATCTAAAGCTGCAAAAAAAGTTTACACTACTTTGAAAAAATCGAAATTATAAGAAGATGTGATCAAAAAAAGGTAAAGAAAATGTACGGAAATACAAAAGTCACATGCCATTTTTTTTGATAAATGGACCTGAGCTTCTATAATGCTTTTCTAGCCTTCTGACTACTCAAAGCACTTTTACACCGCAGGTCACACCTACACATTCACACACTGATGGCAGAGGTTGCTATGTAGTGAGACCATCAGAAGTAACTAATCCCATTAATACACATTCAAACGCAGCTGACGAAGCAGCGGGAGGTATTCTGGGTTAAGTGTCTTGCCCAAGGACACATTGGATATGTTGCTGCAGGAGCTTCCGGTTGAGAGACGGTCAACTCTACCAACTGAGCCACAGCCGCCCACTAAATGTGCCAAAGGTCATTCATGTAAACCTATAAAATACCACACTGTTTGTATTGATGACGATAGTGATGATGATAGTGATGATGATAATGACAATGGTTTTGTTTGATAATCACGATTTTAGGATGATTTTGACGCTGATTAGAACTCTCAAGAACGGCTGTCGATGTTGTGCTTTTGTCAGCACCTGTGTGTCCGATCGGACTTAAAGCTGTTTGTTTGCACTCACTGACGCTGTTTCCTCCTCTCCTTGCTCGTATTGTTCTTACTCTCTGATGTTTCTCACTTTGGATACAAGCGTCTGCTAAATGAACTGCAGAACTGTAGAATGATGATGATGGTGATAATTAGGATGGTTATGTTGCTGATTAGAACTCTCAAGAACAGCTGTCGTAGTTATTGATGAGGATATATTGAAATTATTATATATATATATTTTAAAGTTCTCTGCCTCTGTGCATTGGCTGTCAGCACCTGTGTCCCGACTTTACAGACTTACTGACGTTGTGTCCTCCTCTCTAGATCCTAGCTTGTGTTGTACTTACTCTCTGATGTTTGTAATTGTAATTGTAAATGAGAAAGTGACCCCATGTTGTTTCGTCCAATTAACAGATCAAAAGCTTCAAATATTCTGTGTAAGTCATACAGAACAAAGAAAAGCTGCAAACTCTCAGATTTGCTTAAACCCAACCAAGAGAAAGTTTTTATACTTTGCTTGAAAGAATGACTTTGGGTTCTTTGACATTTGATCAAATAGGAAACTGCTGATTATCTGCTGTTTAAGGCTCAGTATGACTTATTAGCTGCCTTCAAGTCAACACTCTTCTCAATACTGGGTTCATGTGTGAAAGAGACAAAGACAGAAAAAACAACAACGCAGCACACACGTACTACACACTCGGCCTGAGTGCTCTGTAGCAGCTTGCTCTGCTCTTGTGTGACATTTTTTCTTTACAATTCCCACTTAACAAGATACAGAAGCAGCACATAACAAGAGAGCGAGAAGATAAGCCTTTTTAAAAATAGATAGCGCTACCAGAAAGGCCTCCCGACGTACTTTCAACAAGTTTAGGTTGTGTGAATGCATGGGAGGCACTTCACTGTATAAGCCAGGAGCACTGAATACAACTTAAAATGCATTGTTCTGTCAAATTCAACACACTGTTATAAAGCCATACATTCAAAAAAACAATGTGTGATAACATTGTTGTTCACGGTATAACTCTGTCTCAGTGCTTAATGGTTAATGAATGAGTGAATGTTTCCCATGCTGCATATACACGGACATATAGGAAGAGAAGTTGTTGTGGCTTTGCTAATGTGCATCTAAATAAATAAACAGTATGTTTTCCTCAATGCTGTGTGCAAATGGAAAGGCTTAATGTAGAAAAGAGTTCAAGCTAAGTTTGATACAGTCTGCTTTCTCACTGTTGGCAGAGCGACATGTCATATAGACAGGCCCAGATGCTCCTGTAGCGTCCTCGTGACTGTCACGTTGGAACATTTGCAAGTCAACGACGGCTCTGACTACCATCTGCTCTGCTAGAGATGGATACTGAGGTTTTTATTACACTGTCCTCACTTTATCTCCTCTTACTCACTCTTTTTTTTTATCCTTAAATAAATCCTTTCCTTCGCTGAGTCCTGTCAGGATAGAAAACTGCTGCGTTCATTTTAGGATGTTTTTTTTTTAGGGCTGAGTGTGACGTGTGTAAATCTGGAGCGATGAGTGAGTAAATAGTGACGGGGAAATGGGGCATTGTGAGATTTGAAAAAGAAATATGTGAGTATTTGGGTGAGGCAATAGATTACTAAAACACCTTTTCATGACTTCTCCTTTTCAATTGAAACTTTAATTTTATGTTTAAACAACTAAAAGACTCATAGGCATTTTCATTTCTTCAGATGATTTTCTACCTTGACAGTATGCTGTTGAAAGCCGAGCCAATGTTGCACCGCCTAGATTCCAAAAACCAAGTTTTCTCGCTTGATATCTTTGATAATATTGCACATTATAAGAAATACAAAATTCTATACAGCATACTTTCAATAAGTGAGAGTATACAACAGTACATCCATTCCTGGAGGCCATGTGAGGAAACGTAGCTCCACATTGTTCAGCATTGATCAAGTGAATCGAGGTCAACAGATAGAGAAAATAATTGGAATCTTGGCCTCATCTGTCTTCTTTCTCTTGTGTTGGACCGAGCCGCCGTGTTTTAAGGCACTAACGCTCCAACCCCTCTGGCTGAATACATTACCATGATCTACTGTGGTGCTACAGCCCACTCAGCCGTCCAAAGGTCTCTGGCCGGAGATGTGGTGAGAGACACGGACTGAGAGAGGAATAAGCGAGCATGTGGACTGGCTGCAGTGAGCTGCGTAGGAGAAATGCGAAAGGGGTCACGGTGTCAAAGATCACGCGGAGGCTATGATTCCACAGCCCGTCACTGGCAGTTCCTCTGCTCCTGCACTTTGTTACTCCTACACGGGGTCTGTTTTCCTGCCCGCCTGCTTTTCCAACTAGCTGCTAAAACTGCCGTTGATTCAAACTTTTACTCTCATTTGTCAAAAGTATCTTAGGGGTGTTTAACTAGTGCAAATACAGAGTTTGTAGTTAATAAGATATGTCTTGCTAGATGTATGCTGGAGGAGAGTGAGAATAATAACTTTGAGCATCTTTGGTAAGCTCTTCTTTAGGGGGTTAAGAATAAGGTATGAATATTAGAAGCATTTCTTGTCAGATTTGTCAGATGTTTTCCCCATTTCTGACAGCAATCCAAACATTACATTCAAAAACAAATAATCGGAAAATATCCGGTTTGTGTTGCTGCTTTAGGCCCCTAATAAGCCTGTTGAATCATTTTATTTGTACCGTACGAAACGATGGGATGACTTACCGGTCCATCCACATGCACTCACTCTGCCTGTGAAATGTGCGCATTGTGAAGATATTTTCCGTCATTGGCCCCATGGGGGTCAGGTAATTTGACACAGTACATTTAGTCCAATTGCAAAACTTAAGGGGGGGAGCTCACGGCCTATCTGTGTCACACTCTCTATCTCCCGAGGGTTTGACGGTTTGGATTCAAATGCTGTCCTGTAAATACCGGACTTGCTTTATCTCAAAGTCAATCAAACTCCTTCATACATATCATTGAAGTATCCAAAAGAATCTTCACATACTTTTAGTTGTGTAAGAATCATAAAGAGTAGAAAACATGGATGTAGTCTCAGTGACGTCACCCATTGGTTTCTGAAGACGCATTATGAAGCCCAACGAGGGCGGTCGCCATATTTGAAATGCTTTCTGCACCTAACTTTCACTCACTCTAGTAACAGGCGAAGAGTTGAAGTGAAGCTGGACCTTTAGGTTTATAGCAAACAGCTGAAACGCACTCTTTTTTTTTGCAATACTACATTGGCTTCATTTTTCAAGACTGGATGTTGCCACTTGGTATGAAAGCCCTTTTTCTAGGACTTGTGGATTATTAAGGCATATCGTAGAGACAAATATTCCTTCCCAGTGCGGAAACATTCAGAACTGTGAACATTTGTGTTATTCATATGAATTCTCTTCTTAGCTTTAGTAAAGCTTAAATAAATGCATATGCATATGATCTGTATCCCCTAAAAGTCATTCATTTATAATTCTTGGTTTTCATCATACCCATGGGCAAGTAGTCCACAAAATTCTTAAAATTGCAAGCAGGTTGCACAAGAACGGCACAGAGAGGTGTTTGGATACAGTTATCAAAGACAGTGAGAAATGTGCAATCCTCTCCTGAACGCTCTCCAACTGCCCTGCCATGAATCATTCGTCACGCAGTGAACACTCTATGCGTTTTTTCATCAAGGAGTTATAAAATCGAACCCATTTTGCTTTTATTCAGGATAAATGTCAGTGACACTGACACGTCAATAAGAGAGCAACACAACAGACGTTAAAGAGGAAAAGTGACAGCCCTCTAGACGCCAGACACCCAAGAAGCCACAGTGATGCATGTAAATTGTATGTTCAGAGTGTCCACTAACATTGATTGTAGTAATGATCTGTGCCTCTATCACTCAGTGTAGCAGACAATCAGCCTGATTGGCCCTGACATGATAGAGGCCTGGCTGGCACTCCAATGTTGAACACTTTCTATGATCAGCAGCAGCTTATGTGCAGAGCCTCAAACACTGACACTCAGTCCAGGCCGTCTTAAATGCGGCAGATATGGCCGAGGAAATCTTTCTGGGACAGGGAAATGTTCTGGGGAAGAAAAAGAAAAAGCCTTTTGAGCTTTAATCAAGATTATGATAAATGTTTCAGCTGTGAATCTGGTGACAGATACAGAGCATTTCACAAAGAAAATTGTCTTTTTTCCCACTGCCGGATCCTTTGTGAACGTGTGCAGGTGACACAAGGGAGCCAGAGAAGAGAAGCAATTTAGCGGGAGACAGGTGATCATTTGAAGGCTGCCTGACAGACAGCAGCTCTTATTGCTATAGGCTGCTCTGCTATTTGACTTCTTCCACTGACAAAAGGGGGGAAAAAGGGGGAGAGTAGGGGGAGATGTGATGGAGGATGGGTAATTGTAACCTTAGCATTTAATAGAAATTCATTCTGTGTGGCTTTGGGGCCAATCAAGACAGTGACACAGGCCTCTATTGTGAGGTGGGGGAGCTGGAAGAGACGAAGTAAGGCAGAGATGAACAAGTCTTTTTCAAAGCCTCGGCAAAATGACAAATCAGACAGCTCAGCACCCACACGCATGACTCAAATCCCATCCCTGCAGGTCTCCAGGAGTCTCTCGCTCATCAAGTGTTTTCTTCTCTTAACACAAAACAGCACAGATTTGTCTTTTACTTGTAATTACCCGGCTTTCGAAACTCACAAAGGTCTTTTAAGGGAGCTTCGTCCTTACAGGAGGAAACACTGCCGCACCAAAAAAAGCCCAGGGCAGAGTTAGGAGTTTTTAGTAAAGGAACATTCGCTAAGCAAGTCAGACACTTAAGGCCAATTTTAGCCTGCTAATGTGAGGGATGAAGAGTTGGAATTTGCAGAGGAGGAGGAGGAGGAGGCATGTGGGGACGAATCTGCTTAAAAATATACAAGTGAGAGCTGGCGTTAGGAAATGTTTTTGTGTGCGTGCATCTGTACCTGTAGTCCTATTCTATAAAAAAGGAAGGAGATCAAGATCTTAGCTACAGTGAACAGGTGCAAGCCTCATGTGAATGAATGTGTATATTTCAAGTTAACTGATGCATCTGTAAAATAAAGCCCTTACACCACATTACAGCTGCAGGTCACAGTTAGAGCTTAGGACCCCGATATTGGGTCATTGGACAAATTTAAGCGGCATTGATAAACTTAAATAGAGTCAAGATTTAAAAAATAAATAAAACAACACATAGACACACACAGGGCAGAATTAAGTAAAGTATTCATGTGTTTATTAATGAAGCCTTATTTGTAAGAAAGTCCTGTTAAAAAAGTGGTCTTCATATGCGTAATGGTGTGCACAATAAACTGGATGGGCTCAGGTTATTTTAGCTTATTGGCAGGGGTGGATCCAGGTTGTGGCCAGGGTGGCCTGGGCCCGACTTGAATCCTGATTAAGCCACCTCATAATCCCACTCAGACAAATCCTATCAACTATTTGCCTGTCAGCTCATGTTGTCTGATTAAACTTAAAGCTGTTTGTTTGCACTTCCTGACATTGTTTCCTCCCCTCTAGATCCTTGCTTGTGTTGTTCTTACTCTCTGGTGTACGTCCCTTTGGATAAAAGCGTCTGCTAAGTGAATTGTAGAACTATTTGAGCTGTGTTGTCACAGGCTGCTAGTAGCTTTCTTTGAATGTCAGAATGGAAACATTTCAGTATTTAAAATGTCTAAAAATGGTGATGAATTGTGTTTATCACAGCCTCAACTGTGTTTAATCACAATCATTTTTCTATTAATTTCCAGCACTTATATGTAAGATCAGAGCACTTTATGTCGGGTTGTGTTCGTACATTGTATTCACAGAGCTCCATTCTTTTACATATTCTGCTCTCCTTCCCCTCTTCTATCCCATTGTTCCCCCTTTAGTCCATTCATCTGCCCTCCCAACCTTCCCCCAGACCACTGAGAGGAAAATCTCATCCTCTTAATTAAACAAGGAGCCCCGGGACAGGGGCTCAAATGCAATTTGTAACGATTTCCCGCAGCCAGAACTTTGATTATACAAGGGCTCTTTATGCTGACCAAAGACTTCTGACCACAGTTAATCTTCCATTGAAAGCCATTAGGAGCCTCCTTGCCCCCAATCATGCACACCTCAGACTCTCCCCCCATCGACCCACACACACACACTTTCTACACTGTCTTTGCTCTCCTTTAACTCACTCCATTACTGAAGAAAGTACCTTTATGAAGCTTGAAAACCTTCTTTTTTAAAGTTAGAATTGTTGTTATGGGTGACTAGTGAGAGGGTAAAAGGAGAAGTCAGGGCCATGGGTTGATGAGCTGAGATTTCTCCAGAAGAAAATTGAGAGTAAACTCTTAATTAAATACTGCATGCAGACCACTCTCACTGCCAGTTGCATTATTCAGATGCTCGTCGGAGTGCTTGAGACGGCTGGGTTCAAGCGGAAGTTAGGGGAGCGTAGAAAGCTGGAGGGGCTGTTAGGAGAGATAGTCCTTTTTTCTTTTTATACCCAAGCTAAACATCACTTAGCTTGCTTGTATAGCAGTATTTGGCGACTCAAGCGGGACCTAGTTAGCATACATTCCCCAGCATTAAGTTCAGGGACTGCATGCTGAACTAGCTCTAAGACAATAATAGAGGTTCTTACGTTGACGGACTCTCGGCCGGCGTATTTGACTCGGATCCTTGGCTCCTGGACAACATCCAGATTGGTTCCCGTCACAATCAGGGGGGTGTGGCCACTGTGGAAAACACAACATGACATGAGTTATTCTGGTTCATTTTTAAATAATCATGTTTGTCTAATGCCTCTTCTTATCTTTTCTTATTGATAAATCAGAGGAAAGAATAAAGAAAAATAGAAAAAAGGAGGGGGGATAAAGGAAGAAACAAAGCAGATCAAAGGCACTTCTAGAGTCAACTTTCTAACCCTTATGTACCAAAAATAAGTGCATCAAACCGGCTTTTATCCTCAGTTTCTTTGGTGAGATAATAGCCATTGGAGTGGAGGATGATTAGAGAAGCTTTTAAACCGACTTCAACGTCCTGCATTCAACTGGTGCACATTTGGGCTTAAAAATACTGAGGTAGCTGGAGAATATAAGAATGCAGCGGTGGTCCCAGGCTTCATAAGACAGCAGCTCAAACAAACAAAGCACGCAAACAAAGCAGGAGGGAAACTGCTGGATGTGAGGCTCTCCCTGCAGCTGTTTGGCTTGTTGTCGATGTCTGTTGTCTTTGTTGTGGCGCCCGTCAGAGTGGCGTGCTGAATAAAGATGGCAGGCGGGAGATGTTCCAATTATAAATGTGGGATGGATCTGTGCTATTAGACTAACAATGTGGATAGTCAGTTACCATGGACGGGCTTTGTGCTGTCTATAGGCCTGTTAAATAATCTACCCAAACATTTATTGTCTATCCATCCATCCATCATCCATCCAGCTATCCATCCAACCATCCATCCATCCACCCATCTATCCATCCATCATCCATCCATCCATCCATCCATCCATCTAACCATCCATCCATCCACCCATCTATCCATCCATCATCCATCCATCCATCCATCCATCCATCCATCCATCATCCATCCATCCATCCATCCATCCATCCATCCATCCATCTATCCATCCAACCATCCATCCATCCACCCATCTATCCATCCATCCATCCATCCATCCATCCATCCATCTATCTATCCATCCATCCATCCATCCACCCATCCATCCATCCATCAATCATCCATCTATCCATCTATCTATCCATCCATCCATCCATCCATCCATCCAACCATCCATCCATCCACCCATCCATCCATCCATCATCCATCCATCTATCCATCCATCCAACCAACCATCCATCCATCCATCCATCCTACCTCTCTACCACTTTATCAGTCCATCTATCTTTAAAAGGGACACATCTCTCCATGCAGCCATCAAAACAGCTCTCTTTGAACGATCTCCATCCATCCATTTATCCAACCATCCATTCAGATAAAATAAAGGTGTGTCATCACACTTTTGCTGCAGTGTCCCTCACACTCGTCTCTGAGCTACAGCCGTCTACTGTGGACTCACACCTCTGATTGCACATTGTTCTAAAAATCCTCTGCTTCATCTTCATCCTCTCTTTCTTTAACTAGTGTGTGGGTTACTATCTGCCAAAGACACTCAACAGATGGATCAACATCGACTCCAATGGGAGAATCTCAGTCTTAACAGCACCCAATCTGTGAGCTGTGGCACATCTATCAGATCCAGACTAATTGGAGAAGAACCCCACCGTAATTGAAATTGCAATATTGACTTGTGTCTGCTTACTTTCACTGGCTTGGTCTGGCTTGCTGCAAAGCTCTGGGTTAGGAGGGGGGTTCTTATAGTGGATGTCAGAAACTCAGGGTTGATTGGTCCCTGTCACATGTTCAGTGTTCTGACCAAAGATTGTAAAAAGAAATTAGCTGTAGCCACTGCGACATGGATCATTTGTTTTTTGACTTCACCTATTGAAACTTTGATCATTTTGGCTGTCAGCATCTTCTTTGATGAATCAGAAGTCACAATATTTGGACGATAGAGAGAGACTTGTCTTTCACATATTGCAACATCTAAAAGCATACCATGTTCTATTATTGAACTTGTTGTTAATGGGACCAATTAACTAAAAACATCTTGTTGAGGAAAATGTTTACTGAGTTAATAAATCATCTGAAAAGAATGAAATCTCTATCCTGGTTGACAGGCCACCATGACAGTCCCCCACTACTGGCCTTTAGAACAAACACAGTACACTGGCTTCACCTCTGAACCAACAGTCAATGGTTACGACTTTACCTTGCAATGCTCCATTCAGGTTCAATCCGCTGGACGGTGGGATCTTCGATGTACTCAAAGGTGAGGCTCTCCTTGATTTGGGCGCGGTCCACACTCACACTGATCTGCACTGGGGCGACTCCAGACAGGGAGGGGGCGGAGTAGCACACAATCTCCGACATGGTCCGCCTAGAAGCAAAGCATGAAAGGAATGTAAAGATGTAATAAGCATCCATAAATGTGTGCAGAAAGTATCTCCACGTTCAGAAAAGTCCAATTAAAAATCCCCTTCATGTATAATTTATGTATCTACGGCATTTTTATGAACATATAGCTTTAGCTGATATGAGCCAAAAAACGTACCTACAACAAATTAATGTTTGTACTGCAAGCCCTGTTCTGTAATGTTCCAAATAAAAACACAGGAAAGAGCAGCTAATCCTGTCATAATAAGAGCCCTAATTAGTGCATGCAAGATATTTGTAACGCAAACAAATAAACATGGGGGAAAAAATCAGTTTGTGGGATCTCTCGGATTCATCTTTAAACACACACAGGTGCAAATGACCCAATACACATACAAGCCTATACACACAAACAGTCATTTCAGCACTGTCAGATGTGTTTCTGTCTTTCCCCCTCCCTCTCCATGGCTCTATGCTGTACCTGCCCACCCTCTGAATTTGTCCCAATTTATCAGCACAGAAGAGCTTGTAGTAGAACGGCCCCCTGTCCTCCTCCCCCTCCTCATCCCAGAAATACAGCAGAGAAACACAAACCAGTAATTAGCCCCATATCTCATTAAAGCTGGCTTGACTCCTCAACCTTTACAACATTACAGTCGAACCGCTGCAGCAGGGCTTAGATGCCTACAGGAGGGGGAAGTAGAAGGAGGACGTGTGGGAGAAACTAACAAGTGAAGGAGATGGAGGGAAACTGTGAGAGACAAGAGGAAAAGGGAGAGGGATGAGCAATGAACAAATAGATAGAAAGATAGCAATAGAAGGAGGGTGGTTGAAGAAGATTAAAGATCCATAGGTGCAGAATTCTTTCTGAAAGCGTTCCTTTCAGGGTTTGATGCAGTAGGTCATCAAAACCGTATTAAGATTTACATAAGTTTCTGACAGCGAGAGAAAGAGAGTTTTCCCCTGAGGGATTTTTTAGTAATATCAAGCGAGAAAAAAACACAAGAAAGCCTTGAAATATAGCGGCTTGTTTAATGGGAATAATATGCATCATCTTGGGAATAGAAGCTCTTGTTTTTTTTTCCATTCCCTCACAGCGTGCCTCATATCTAACGTTTCGTGACAGTGATGTATGTAGCAGCTCAGAAAAGTTAAAGAAACATGGAGTCAAACAGCGTTGATGCTATCTGTACTGTATATAATAAAAGCATCGATTTTTGGCTTCTTTCAAAAGGAAAATTTAAAAAGTTATCTAAAACATAAAAAAAAAAATGGCTTGAAAAAAAAGTTAATCTGCCAAAAAAAGGGTCCTGGATGAAAACGTTTGGGAACCACTGAGTTACATGTTAATGTTTCCTTAGCATGGCTTCTTTTTCTCAATCTTTTTCCACAATTATCATTACAGATGGAGGAGGGGATGCATCTTTTTACCTCTTTTCCACTGCTTGGCTTTCTCTGACTTGCTGGTGCTCGTTTGTACTTTCGCTCTTTTAAACGGATCCTTAACTTAGCAGCTTTGTCATCATACACGTTACAGACAGAAGACTCCTGCAGGTCTTTTTTAATCCACAGATTATGTTAACACACCCAGGATCTGTGGTAATAGAATAGGACCCGATCCCGACTAAACATGGGTCACTACAGGTCATTATAAAACATGGACTTGAACCCAATTGGAATCTGGACAGCTGTCAGGTCCAAGGGTTTTGGCAACCTGTGAAGACCTCTAATCCACATCATACTCTAGTTTAACCTGTGGACTGTAAAATCCAGAACTGTGCCTCTCATTTACCTCTCACCCTTTCCCACTAATCGTAATGTGCAAGCACAATAAAAATCCTTTCCACATGAATAGCCTGTGTTAAACAAAAGCCCGATCATGCGGGCTGTTTGAGCAAATTAAACTTTATAGCCTGCTAATAGCGCTTTTACGGTATAATTGGGTGCAAGAGGAAGAGTCTCACCCAAAGAACTCGCAGGTCTGGTTTCCAAACTGAACGTTGACGCTGCTGCCGGCGCCGAGGTTGTCTCCTATGATGGTGACTTTGGTGCCTCCAGACTCTGGACCTCTGCTGGGGGACAGACCTGTGACTGTGGGAGTCTGCAAAACAGAGAAATAGAATTTAAAAATGACTATGAAAGAAGAGAAAGGAGCAGAAATCAAGAAGGCAGACAAAAGATGGTTATATCTTAGGGTAAAAAGCATCTCTGTGGCACTTCTCCAAACCTTCATGTATTAACACCCCCCCCCCCCCCCCCCCCCACACACACACACACACACACACCACCCCAGAAAATTACAGTTATTCATATTGCCACACTGATGGTAGTGGAGCTCAGTGCTGTTGGGAGAAAGGAGGATAAAACCAGGAGCTCTTAGAGTCCCCGAGAGATCCTCCTCCTGCACGTCGTGCTTTGCTCGGGTTGTGTCTGAGTGAAGCTTTTTAAAGACAGTCTGAAAATAACTAGTGTTTACAGCTGCAGGCAGCGAGGCCGCTGTGTCACACAAACACACACACACACACACACACACACACACACACACACACACACACACACACACACACACACACACACACACAGACAGATGGAGTAAATATCCAAGCAGGCAGTCATCATGCAGAGAAAAAACACATACGCACAAATATAAAACAACAATTAAAAAAAGTATGAATGCATACTACACAATATGTCCCTTTGCAAAGTATCAAGTATTAGTCAGTGGCTGGAAAAGACAGTCACACAGGGAGTATGTCTTGCAGGGAAAACTGAAGAACACTTGTGTTGAATCGTTAGTTTCACCAATTCTAGTTGCTGTGAAGTATTCTTAGAGGATTTCCACGGTTTCCCAAAGAAGCAGCTGTGTGACGATGGTGAGAAAAAGGTAGCTGAGCTGGGAGCATCACGCTGACAGCACTCAAAACTGTCAGCTAATTGTGACTTCCAGGACGCGGGCGAAAGCAGGTACTCATAAAAAAACAAAACAACTGCAGTAATTAGCGGCTGCTGTTAATTGATAAGAGAGTGCTAATTGTGAAGGTGTGAGAGAGCGAGAATGGGAAAAGTAGATTATCTGTTAGCTGCAGGCTGGGCAGGCGGCAAATAACAGAGACGGGGGGAAATATATGTGTGAGCCTGCTAACAGGAGGGTGGGTAGATAATGTTTACCTGCAGTGTGTAGCGCTGATTTTTCATTCGAGCTATTTGTTTGTTCTTTAATTCATTCATTGACTCTGTCTCACTCTGCATGTCTTTACGAGCCTCCCTAAACATCCAAACCATCAATTTTTACTTATTTTATCTAAGAGAGCTTTCAGTTATTCTTAAACAGAAATCTCCAAGAAATCTCAGATTAGTTTCTTAAAATTTTAGGGACATTTCTGGTTATTTTTATCATATCTCTATAAATCTGAGATCTTCTTTTAAGAGGGAATATACCTGTTAATACTAATGTTTCTTGTGAATCTGGGCTGCCACTGATACATTTGTAGTTCTTCCAGCACCAGTGCGGCCCCAGAAACACTACAAACTATTTCAGCTGTATATACAGGCTCTGTCTAAGCTTAAAACTTTGCTACCAGTAGCTAAAGTTGCATCCTAATTAGTGCAGAGGATGTTATGGACAAGAATACACTATACAGTGTTTTGGTCGACTTGGATATAGAGTTGCACTAATTGGAGTCAGTGCATACAGCTGAAGACATAAAGCCCAGCGAGGTTTAGGGAACTGCCACTTGCAAACAATGCATCCTGGTACATGTCAGCACTGAGAGCACGCGGCTCCAAAATCAGGAGGACTCACTTTTCTCTTAATATGTATCTATTCGCTATTTCAGCAGTTCAAACTGATCGGTAATCAACACCAAACATGGCATAAAATACTTTGAATGCAGCTCAGCTAGCGAGTAGTAAAGACTTTGTTGATTTGCAAAGCTTGTTGTCCATTGTGGTTTGATTAATTTGACTTTATGATCCTGTCTCAATAAAGGTAAACAGAATCTGTAATCAGAGAGCTGCAGGGATCATGAACGAAGACCAGTTGAAAACACTTTGCTGCTAATGGAAGAATGTTTTTTCTAAAATAACAAGTAAACATTCACAGAGCAGCTTCATTAAACTGTCAGTTGGCATGGCAACTTTCTTCTTTTTTTTGCCTTTGGCGCATGAACATCTTCTCTTCAATACAGGAACAAATCAACTCACTTTCTAGAGTTGTATTGCTTAAATGCTTGTCCTGAAGCAAACCTGACCTGTGAGCATTATGTTAAGTGAGCATACATGTGATATTCAATGTGATGTTACTGCAGACATACCACAAAGGAGTAGAGGAGTGAGGAGCGAGCTCTGAGTTCTGGTCTGCATTCTCCGACACACAGCTGGACCGGCCCGGGTCTAGTGTCGGAAAGAGCCGGATCCATCTCACATACGATCCTACAGGAAACACAAACATACATCTCAAGATCACAGGACAGAAACACAGATTTATAAGAATACCCCGCAGCTTTGTTGACAATTTAAGGTGGAATGAGGAGGAATCCACCTTGATGCAACTGATAATGAACAAGTGAGGTCATCAATTAACACCTGTTGCTGTCAGAAACCCAGAGTCTGTTAACTTCAGAATAGCTGCAGTGTGACCTTTCAAATGATTGGATAATGAAATTGAGTATGTGAGAAATATCAAACTTAAAGCTACAGTAGGCAACATGGCCGCGGGAAGTGGGGGTGCTGGGGGTGCTGCAGCACCCCCTAGTGGCGAGAGGGAGATTTAAAAAAAATGTATTAAAAATATTTTACACAATTTTTAAATCCTTTATGAATATTTTGGGAAATGATTTTGACACACGTGGGCTATTACGTGTATTTTGTATTTTAATTTAATTATTTTAAGGCCTAATCAACACAGGTTCACGGAAGTTACGTTGTCAACGTCAGGCAGGCTAGTTGTCGCCGAATTAAGAGGTTTCCCGCGGCCGCTCGTTCCATGCAGCATACATCCATGGCAGCAGTAGGCTAGTAAATTTACATAGTCTAAGATGAAGCATCATGTTTGACCAGTCACAAACAAGAGCCATGTTTTCAGAGACAGAAAACTGATCGAGTTATGTCTGTGCCTACCCATCTCCGTGGCCTCATCCGAGCGCACTTTCTCAGCCTTGCGTCTTTTGAAGACATGGGTACGCAGCACCATGACCCAGAAAAGACTCACACACCTTTCGCTGATGCATGCCCACACAGACACTGAACTCCCTGGACATTCGTCCCCTCATGAGAGACTTTATCCCCACGACCCCAGAGCGCACCTCGACATTTGGACACCTGTAACCAGGGCACCCTGCCTGCTGCTCAAAGTAAGAGCATGGTGCCGCCGCGCACTTTCATATCTATTCATGCAGTTTAACGTCACACTATAGCATTTATGCAAGGTGGTGGGGATGGAGAGTGTTATTTTGATTGTGTGTTCTCTGCGTAATGGATGTGGAGAACTGTTAAATAACGTTTAAATAGTCGGAGATTATTTCCTTGTGGTTTGCGTAAAAAGGTTGGAGATGGAGACAGAAAGTGTTATATTGTGCGTGTGTTCTGTGCGTAATGGATGTGGAGAGCTGTTCAATAACGTGCTTAAATGGTCAGAGATTATTTCCTTGTGGTGTGCGTAAAAGGATTTTTGAGCTAATAGAGTCGCGTGTGACATAAACGTAGATGGGGCAGTGACTCAGGTTCATGCCAGCTGACCAAATCTATTGCATTGTTATTGTGAAGTTTAATTAATAGCGCGCATATATTCCTCTGAGAACTGATGATGTCTGTGTGTTACAGACGCTGTGTGCACTGAAGTGTATATGACAATAACGTAGTGAATCTCAATCTATTTTTTTAATGTATTTTAAATAGGCCTATAGGCTCATAGGTTTTTTGTCCAAACAAACAAACAAAAATTTTTTTCACAGCACCCCCTGTGTAAAATTACTTCCAGCGGCCCTGGTAGGCAACATTATTTCTTTAGAATCATTTTGATCACTGCATGTCACAATATTAGATTGAAATGTTCCTTTAAATCAATATGCATCTGCTCCGTGTCGTTAGTCCCCTCTTTGTATTAGGTTAAAAAAAACTAACCAGTCAAACAACCAATGAGGGTGAAGCTACACGAAATAGCCAATCACAATGACCCATTTCAAATCATTGAATTTCTACACAACTTGTACTGGCAGCTCTCTCTCTTTCTCTCACTTTCTCTCTCCTCGCCTCATGCATACAGCTGTGCAGCACCAACTAGTTACTACTTCTTTTTTTTTAACTTTATTCGTATGAATATTGATCAGCTGTGAGTCTTTTGTCCTCGAAGTCTAAGTCTGACGTAACACACTAACAGCTTGCAGGGATAACAGTTGGTGTGTGTGTGTTTGGCGCATCATTTGGTGGGAGGGGCTTGAGCGGAGTGAGACGAGGAAGCAGAGGGAGAGGTGGAGGGTTCTTTCCATTGACATGTTCATGTTGGGGCGCTGGTGTCGCTCACTCAGTAGAGACCCCATGTTCAGAGGCCACTATCCTCCTCACACTGGTTGTAGGTTTGAATTCATAAAAAAAAAAAAAAAAAATTCATGTTGCGTACTGCCACTTTAAAAAAACAATATTTAAAGTTTGAATCACTTTTTAATACTTACTACTTTGTTCATAACACCCAATATGACGCTGTTAGAAGGCTGTGCTGGATCTGGGTTTCCAGTGGCTTTTTTAAATTAACTTTCGGCTCAGAAGTTTGTCTGTATGTTTGAATGCTGGAGCGAAGTTGGGTGAAAGTAATCAAAACACTTCTCTGCTCGATATCGATTTATGCTCCACTCTAAATGCAATCCTCTTCTGTTGTCTCACTCATTTCATTACGTGAAACATCCAGACATCGACCACCGACCGCCCCCACCCTCAACCCCCCTCCATGACTCACTTTCTTTTAAGTGAGACCAGAGCTCTTCTTGAATTCAACCAACCCGAACCCCAGTGACGTAAATTTCTCTACAACAACCGTGCCCTGCTGTGCCAGCGTGGTACGACAAATGTAAATCACATCAGAGGGATCAATACAGCTTTATCATACCACGCGATCGGGTGTCACCGTGCCAGGTGACTAGATCAAATGACATAATAAAACGCAGACGTCTATTGATCGGCGGTGCCAGGGAGTAATAAAGTACAAGAGGCAATCGCAGCGTGGAAAGAGAGATGGAATATATGTGGTGAGGCAGATGGCAGGGGCAGGCGGGAGCAGAGCAGACATATTATTTCTCCAGCACTGATCGTCCAAATTACAACAAATGACTGTGGGAGTTTGTAGGATGAACTATGTGGAAGAGAGAGAGGCTGAAGGAGGATTTACTCGCTGACTGAGCTGGTGTTTTATTCTCAGTAGGTCAAAAAGAAACCCACTTATATTCATACCTGAAGGCCTTCTCTTCCATGTCCTTTGTGAAGCTGCATACTTTCATGGAACTACTTTTTAAAACTGAACGTTCAATTGAAGGTTCTCGCTCTCCGTCAGTAGTCCCGCTTTTCCTAAAAACCTCAGACACTGGATTCTCACTAATGAGGACTCAATTTGGGCCACTTTAAAAATACTGCAGAATAGTAAAAGCAGTAAAAAAATGTACTTTCAAACTGCTGAGAAACACAAAACTTGAGACTTTTTCTTCAAAGCAGGAGTGGCTTTCAAACACTCCTCAGAAGTAGTAACATAAAAGATAAATAAATATGTATGTGTTCTCCATTTCTGTGTCCGATGTAGTCCAGTTCATCTAGAGACGACTGAAGTAAGACTCGAAACAAACGGCTAAAGTCATGCATATAATGACCCCCAGAAGTCTGAAAATAAGTCCAGCTCAGAAGCTCCTCATGAAGCCTCCTACTCCTTCAAAGTAAGAGTCCCACTGGTGAAAGGTGAGTTTTTAAATTCTGCCCAGTCCATTCCTAACATTCAGTATGAATAAATTCCCTAGCTTGTCCTCTATTTGGATTAAAGTGGTGTCAGATCAGTGCGCTGCTGACAAATTGTCCCCTACAGCCAAGTGGCACATAGTGAGTTTTAATTACAACTGGCCATTAAAGAGCAAAGAACACAGTGATGCTGTACTCGACATCGTCTCCACTGCTCAAGAACAACCCCAGGAAGAGAGAAACACCCTGACTTAATTGTACTTGTATGCAAAAGGACGTAGCACATGTATGTTTGAGGTTACATGTGTGATACATGAACCGTATCAGCACCATAAGAGTGGAAGTACGTGTGTTACAGTGATGCTGCAGTGCTGAGCTGTTCTCTTTCCGAGGGCAGAAGTAGGCCAAGGAAAGAATTAGGGTTAAAGGCTCCTCTGAGAGCCATGACTGTGATAGCCTGTGTGTGTGTGCGAGCGTGCATGTGTCCGTGTTAGTGTGTGTGTGTCAGCTGTGCCTCAGTGCACAGCTATACATTTAAAAAACTACTGCCTGAAAGACTCCATTTCAGTGGAGAGAGGAGAATTTCACACAAACTAAAAGATTATTTCAAAGCATTTGCCACCCCTGAAAACCTCTGAAGATATGACTGTATGTTTCCATAGGAAGATGTGAGTCTGTGAAACTGTGCATTACATTTACAGTCACTGTATTGTATAGGATTTTTATACATATTTCCCGTATAACTTATTGGTCTCCATGGCGAATCATTCGACTTATAGTGGCTCCATGATGGCGGTTTTCATTCCTGCTGTATCGTATAAGGAGGTTGAACTCTTTCGTACAGAAATGCTTCTCCTTGAAAAACAAAGTTCAAAACAATACATCCTAATCCTTATCCAAACATTTTATTCAGATGAAAGACTTTTACATTCCTGCTGCTTTACCTAGAGAGGTTAAACAGCTATAAAACACAGGGTTTCTCCCTCCACACACATCTACATGTCTATAGCCGAGGGGGAGATGGGCGAGCTGTGAGGCACCGGGAACGTTTCATTAGTTCAGGGTGAACGGGACAGGCTTTAACGTGATGTATGCACAGCATGGGACAATTAGGGAGGTAAACACAAGTAAACACACACAGCTGGTATGGGATTGTTGCAGACTGGATGAGCTATAGAGAGAGACCTGGGTGAGTGTGCTGCAGGGGGAGAAGAGGAGTGTCAGGGCCAGACTGTCTGGACCCGTTCCAGTCTTCATTAAGGAAGAGATGGAGGAGAAGGCTGCTTTTTGTCACAATACACATTTATCGATCAGTCTGTTAGCTGTTCTATCAGTCTAGATACAGAGCTGTAAGAGTGTTAGTAACTGATTTATTGCATGGTCATATTCCCATATAACTTAGTACTGCATTTCTTATCAGGATATTTAGCAAATGTTGTTGTTTGCAAATTAAGAGAAGTAACAGAAACTCCAAAATGTTTCATGCTTCTGTTTAAAAAATCACACAAAAGACTTTCCCAGAGTCTTTTAGTCAACTTAAAGGAAGAATAAAGTCTTAAAATAAGCAAAATTACATCTCAAAATCAGCACTGATTAATATGTATGGACTTACTGTTCAGCGATGATGTAGCCGTCCTCCACAGGGGAACACCTCACTCCAGCGACCTCCACATTTCCCACCATGTCGGAGAAGGCCAGACCCAGATTTGTACCATGGATGGTCACCCGGGTTCCTCCCTCTGGAGGTCCAGCCACTGGGGTCACCTACGGGGCAAAAAAAATTAAATATATCTCTCGTGAGGAGTGATATTTAGGATTCTGACTTCTGACATGAGATGTTTGAGGCTGATATCTACATGTATTTTTAGAGAGAGAAATTTAATCTGTGGTTGATAAGGCTGCTAACATTGTGATATATGATTTTTTTTTATAGGTATAATAATAGTCCGTTTTTATATCTCCTGCTCCAATCTTGCACGAATATGAACATGCAAATGTATTCCAAGGCTGCGAAAGACTTTACAAAAGAATGTGTCATAAGAGGTTACCTATCAGTTCTACTGCAAACAATGGTCTCTCCAGCTATGAAGCTCTGCTACATGTGCTGCAGAGAGTGCTGAGAGTAATGCAAACTATGAAGTCGGAGCAACCCGAGCTTTGATTTCTGCATGAGAAAATATGATTTGTAACTTAAGTTTTGGTATCAGCACCTATCAGAAAAAAATATGCAGATATATCTCTCAGAGGCCAATGACTGACCTAAAATATCGTCTTGAGGATAAATCGGTCGGGCTGCAATAAAACTGTTTACTCTTCATTTCTACACCTGTTTTGTAATGACATGAGTACAGGTTTTCATGGATGCTCAAGGGTACATCTGCTCTAACGGTCCAGGTGGCTGTAAAAGCAATTAAAAGCTCTCCCACGTCTGGGAATGTCAGAACTTGATATGAGTCATGTGTGCTGAGAGCATCACTCTCTAAGCACAACTGCAGCTCAACTTTGGCTGTTCCAACCAATCACAGACGACGAAAACACCTTTTAACTTCTTTAATATCCTTCATTTGCTTCTTCATAAAAACTATAAAATACTCAAATAAAGGTAACATGATGATCAGAAAAATGGGAGGGATTATTAACATTCTGGATCGGCGTCTGCTCATCATAAACTGCCTTTGCCATGCACGATAAACCTAACAAGGGGTTATATTAATGCGTAGTGCAGACCCCCTACTCGTAAAGTACAATATGGCTGCCCAGCATGACCTTGGCACAGGGTGGCACGCTGCCTTCTGTGCCTCAGAGCCCCGTTGAGGCTTCGACCTGGCCTTCATCCAGCCCTTTAAACACAAGGGGAGAAGAGGAGGGAGGGAGGGAGGGAGGGAGGAAGAGTGAGGGCACAGAGGATGGAGAAGAAGAAAGACAGATGGAGTAGACAATACTGTTTTCGTCAGACAGGGAAGTAAAAGGAGACAGAGGAGGCTAAGAAAGAGGAGGGCGGTGGGGAGGAGGTGACTGTCACTTTGCTGTGTGGAGCTGCTAGAGTTGGGTAAACAATCAATATGCCATTACCGGCCATGCAAGCAGACGGGGAACAAACAAGTTGTGCCCGCTTACTGAGCTGCAAAGTTCCACGTGACGACGACCCTACCCCTCCCTGTGCACCTTCCCTTTCCCCCCCTCTACCCCTCGACTCCCACCAGGGCATTGCGGCTTCCCTGTGGGACACCGGCATTGTAATCTAGATTCAGTGGACATTAATTGCTCTGGATGTAAAGTAAGTGTGTCACTGCGCCGCCTGAGGGGTCTGAATACATGAATCTTTTAGCACTGCTTGGGCATGCAGGGTATAGAGGGGGGAAAAACATAATGGCTAAATATATCCATGTCAGGCGATGGAAGCAGCTATTCGAGTAGACTTAGTGATGGTTACGTAAGCAATGTACGAGTCAGAGAGAGAGGAGGGAGGAGAGGGAATCAGAGACGAAAAGATAGAGAAAGAAGTGAAGAAACAGAGAGGACAGAGGAAGGAGAAAGGGACTTAAAGGACAGGATAAGAAGCAGAGGGAACACTGATGCTACTCTGTGCAGTCCAATCAGCCATGATGGATGACAGGTGAGGAAGGGACGGTGACAGGACCGGGGATGGTATATCACAGATTGGGGATGCTAAAAGCTTGGGAGACCTCCTCCTTCCAACCCTCGAGGCTGAAATGGAGCCCTTCCCACGGTGGACCGAGCACAGGCAGACAGTCTAATCCATGCATGAAACCCATTTGACTGAACTCCCCCATTGGCAGATAGAGCCTTGATTCATCAGTGGATCATAGAAAAAGCAGCACTTCAAAGGCTCACGCCACCGACGTCTCCGGGCTGAGAGGCGTGAGAGAAGTGCTGCTCTTTGTCTCTATTTCTTACACAAACAGAGGAACTTTAAATGACCCTCCTTTACATGAGACTGTGGTGTGATCTCCGTTTTACCAGACACTCGTGTCTTTTGATGATCTGAGGGAACCCACCGCATTCACTGTCTTCTTTCCCCTTTATAGCTTTGTTTAGCTTTGATAAGTCTACTTCTTTAACAATATATTCCAAAACCCATAAAGACAATACCAAAGCAGTGTGGTTGTGGCATTTAAAAAACAACAACACACACACACACACACACACACACACACACACACACACACACACACACACACACACACAAGACATGTAAATGGTAACAGACACAACATAAAATCACTAGTGCATTCTGGATGAAAGCCCACTTGTGAAAAGTGAATATTTCTTACCAAAGAACCTAAAAGGGAGCAAACTAGAGTAATTTCCTGATACATGGGAGTTCAAAAAAATTAAAGCCCCTCTGAGGAACTTTCAGTTTGTGACGATTATGGCGCCCCCGTTGGACACAGTGATACCTCTTATTTCTCTACTGATTTGTTCTGAATGTGTAAGAAGTGTTTCCTGATTAAAAATCTCACCTTTGTTTTCTTTTAACTGTCAAATATATAACTCACTGTGAATATGTAAAGCAGGAAACTGTCAGTAAAGGCTGTTTCTGCAGGGGTGCTTTAACTCACTTTGTCCTGACACCTACCCTGCGGCAGTGACTACAAGTGTTAAAAATGACTATGTAGAAATAATCAATCTTAACGCTGATGGTCTTGTTTGCTTTTGGAGGTCACAAAGAGGCATGAGCATTCATTTCAGTCTATTTAAGAACCAAATTAAAAGTCCTCTCAGTAGCTTTAAATGTTTTTGAAGGACAGGAAAACGATAGGTGCTACAGCTTTGCAAAAAGTTGCTAATTAACTGTCTTTGTAGCGGTAACATTTTGTATGGAGAAGTACTCAACCCTGCTGTATTACAGTCCAACGTATCTGTGTGTGGGTGTATGTACAGTATGTTCATGTCTTTTATCATCTTGTCTCCTTCAGGCAAGGTGACACATCCTCCTCCTGTACACACCAGCTAGCTTGTTTGTCTTATAACATGCAGACTTTGAGTGGGAAGAGGAAGACAGAGCCTCATTGGGCATGAAGGCACACTTTGCTGCCCTTCCTCCCCTCCTCCCCCCGTTTTCACCCTGTGCTGCCACGCCGTGCTCCCTGTGTAATCCTTTTAAGGTCCTTCTTGGCATTGTCACACTGTAAATAGAGGGTTATTTCCCACAAAACAGCCAGTCAGCTTGCACATCGCACTTCATACTACCACTCTTACGCTTCCAGTAGCATCATCTATCTTCCAGCTCAAGGGATCAGAGCACTGGCCACAATTTTCTTGGCAACAGCCAAAGAAAGAGCAAAGAGGGAGCCGGACTAAATTCAGAACGCTAGAAATAAAGTTACAGAAAAAGGAAGGGACTCTTAAAGGGAAGATGACCTGCTAGTTTGAGCGAAAAAACAAAACAAAAAAACGATGTTGTCAGAGAGAAATGGCCGTTGATGTGAAAAGCCTAGAGGATGTCTGTCAAAGTGGTGTTGACTTATTCAGCTGAAGTAATGGCGGGGAAAGTTGTGCTGATGCAGCCGAGGCTAAACTCAATACATACAGCAGAGAGCAGTACACCAGCCTGCTGCCTGCAGGCCATGCAAGCCTAGCATGTCGCTGTAACTGCAGCAGCTGACCGAGCTGAACAACTTTCTGCAAGACAATTCGCAGCTACAAATATTTAATCACTACTGTTGAAATATACAATGTCAGCATTTTACTGTATATGCTTTATTATTAACCTTTAGAACAGACATTTATTGCAACAGGATTTTTTTTTATCTCTTGAAGCTCTTGAAGATTTAGATTTCCACGACATGACAGGAGATGGATTTTCCACTCTTTCTGGATATTTTGCTTTCTCAATGAAATAGCCTTTATTACAATTTAGGAGCTAGCAGCTAATCTCTTTGTCTTTAGAGTCTGCCTGCGCTAATTCGAGCACGTCACATTTAATTGTGAGCAGCATTTAATGGGCTTGATAAAATCCCCCACTGATCACTTGTTCCCAGAACAAAGTACATCCTAAATACTTTATGGGGCTCTTTAATGTCGTGTATTCAGCCAAAGAGATACAGCTAAGTGATGGAGAGTTGTTTTAGTGTGTAAAGAGGAGAAAACAAGAGGAAAAATAATGAGATATGGGCTTCCTTCGTGGATGAAGGAGCTGTTCTGTGTGAGTAAACTGATGCCAGACCAGTCTTAACCATCAGCCTCATATCTAACATACACTGTAAGAAACAACCATCATAGCTACATGTTTACTTCTTCATTGGAAATGTTTTTATATGTAATTGAATTCTTGAAAAATATGGGATTACTATTTATATTTGAGTGGGGCGCAGGTGGCCTTGTGGTTAGGTCGCGCCCCATGTACGGAGGCTATAGTCCTACAAACCAGCGGCCCGGATTCAGGTCTGACCTGTTGCTCCTTTCCCCGCATGTCAATCCCCACTCTCTCTCAATGTCCTACTCTATCCACTGTCCTGTCAAATAAAGCTTTGGAGCCATTTATCTCTATAAAAAAAATAAACTATTTGTATTTGAGTTCAATTTCTCACAGATTGACCACGATTTAAATCTTAGTTCATTAACTTGATGCTAACACACAATTGCAATTGCCATTAACAGGCTAACAGATAAAACATCCCAATCACAGTAAATTTAACTCAAATGGGTCTTTTCTGGAGTTAAGAGGTGATTAAAGTGTCTTTGCATCTCTACAGTCTCTACAGTTGTGTCATTGGTCACACGGTTAGCTAAAGGGCAGGAGTGACCGTTGGGCATCTGTAGTTATATTAACAGCAGTGTGTTAATAAAGTTTATTGGAAAAAACGTGAACGTGACAAGATGGTGTCAGTCGTCCAATCACATTAGAGGAAAAAAACATTACCACATGACTAATTTGCTGCCAATGAAAGAGGGAGTGTGTGGAGCTGAGAGCGTTGTCCCCTGGGAAAGTTGAGCCAAACCAATAAGAGAGAAGCCTCAGTGAACAAAAGTTCAAGGACTTGCTTTGACTTTTATTTGGCTGCCGCACCTCAGCCAAGAAGTATATGTATTCACACAGACACTAACCAGTATGATTCGGAAGCCATTTTGAATGCATGCTGAAAAGAGACTACCAGGTGCATTGTACACTTCATTTAATCAATTTAAGTTGAACAAGTTTAAGTAGACTTTCTTTTTTCCATGTTTGGAGGGGGCGGTCCCCCAGCGTCCCTTATGAACAAACCGTTACAGATCTGATCATTAGTTAATGTACAATCTGATGATCCATAAGAACCAAAGCCTCTGCTTGGACTGCACAAAGAAGGAAACCTCTAGCTGTGGTCTGTGGTTCCCCTAGTCAGTAGAAACCGGGTCAATGTATTGCGAGGTGTGTGAGCTATGTGGGCACTCACTGTGCTCTGCTTTGTTCCCTCAGCTGGTGTAATGAAGGGAAGCACTCAGTACAGTGAAGCAGCTCTCTCAGGGTGACAGCAGTGAGCAGTTGTACTGTGATACTGACTGACAGGCCCATCATCCCTTTGGTGCTCAAAATATCAACAATAAGCCTGCAAACGCTGAGCGAGCGAGAGAGAGAGAGAAAGAAAATAATCCTACATTTTTTTTCTGTCCTTAGGCAACAGCTGGATGTTTATATTCTATGTCACTGGGAGGCAGGGAAGCCTCTCTGCTGTTCTCTAAACTAATACAGAAGCCATGGCCAAAGCCTATTGAGGAGACGCCTTTCATATGCCCGTCCAACTCCCAGCCTCATTTGATGCCGTTCCCTGTGCTGTTAGCAGGGGCTTACATCTCTTCAATATTAATAGCCCGTGGTGGGAGGCACCGTGGCACTTAATAGAAACATTAATTATTCAAAAGGCCTATCTGGTGGTAGGCACATCTACTAATGTGCTAGTATGTATACAAATCAGCTCATGATGGGGGCTTTGGTGCATACAATCACAACCAAATTTATTAATAAATTCAGCCCACCAGGGGGATGTCTGCTCCTTAAAGAAACTGTAATCACGGAGAGACAGAGGCGGGGGGGCAGGCAGGGCGCGGCATGAGCCAACAGACGCCGACTACACCGCCAACCACTGAGGGAGACATGAGTGCGTCTGAAGTAAATGTGAAATCATTTAAATTAAAGCAGAGCTGATTTTTCTCCCCTCCTACACCTGTAAACAGACGTGATTTCAGACAGCCCACAGGGGCTCCGTTTCCCTCTCCTCTTTCCCCCTCCGTCTTCCCTTCTTCCCACCCTTTCACGGTTCACTTCCTCTGCGCTGTCCTTTGTTCTCTCCGTTTCCTCACTTCACCCCACTCAAACCCTCCATACGCTCCTCGCTCTCATTCACAATTTAAAGGAAAGATTCACCTTGCAACACCTTCACTGGAACATGAAAAAAAACCTCCTTGGAAACTACCTGGAATAATTTACTACATTTGTGTGAGAGTAACTTTGTTTCCACACTTGACAGCTTCCCGGCAACTTCAAACTTGATAAATTGATGTTTGTACGTGAAAAAAAAACATTTGCAGTATATTTTTCCACTCTATCTGACATTTCTCACTCAAAATGTGAGACCCTGCAGCTGCTGCAGATGGACAAACTGAAATATCTCTGCCTTAAACAAAAAAAATGGATTTCTGTCTCATGTTGAACCATGAGCAAGTCTGCAAGCGCTGACTCTGATTCTGACCAACTGACACATAAATCTGATGTTCTCTGCAGATATTTGGGATGGTTGAAATGTTGTTGTAGCTCTTTTGGAAGTATCTCGAGGTGATGTGAAGTGAACAAAAGCCAGGGGTTGTAATCAATACACCTTCAGACGATGGATGGATCCATGATTCAAGGAGTTCTGCACCTAAAACTGCTCCTTGTACAAGTTCACTTTTCTTTGCATTGCTTTGTTAGAGTTTTTCTCACCAAATGTTATCTCGACACACTTCACTAAAGAGCAGGTAAAAGACCTTATATTGTCTACAAAGACCCAACATTAATCCACCATGAGCACTGAGCAACATTTAGCTTAAGTTACAGTGGCACAAAAGACTTCCTTTAAGAGGCAGAAACCTCGAGCAGAACCAGACTCATGTTGAGCAGCCGTCTGCTGAGACTGTGTTGGGCTTGTAAAGTGGGATAGAGGGAGAAGCAGGAAGAAGGATAGAGACAAACAGAGCAGCAACAATGAGTAAGCTAGAGTCGTAGCTACAATGTCAGTAATAAAGGTAAAAGTATGTGAAGTATCAGCAGTAACAGCTAAGTACTATGATACTGTAATACTAATCAGTCTAATGGAAAACATGGTGAAATATTGAAATTGTTACTTAAAATGCTGTGTCATTAAAAGGGCACAAAACATTTGATGATTATCCATGGCATCATTTTAAAAGTGTCTGTTTTAGTAAACGATAAACATATTTTTGGTGTACATATTTATGGAAAAGCTGGATCTTTCTGGGGCACTGGTGGCCTAGTGGTTAGAGCACGTGCCCCATGTGTGGAGGCTGTGGTCCTCGAAGCGGGCGGCCTGGGTTTGAATCTGACCTGTGGCTTCTCTCCATGTCATTCACCTCTCTCTCTCTCTTTCCCTGATCTCTAACTTGGTCCACTGTCCTGTCTCGACAATAAAGGCGTAAACATTTTGGGTGTGCTGATTTACACTATATGAAAGAATTCAAACACTTTTTAGAGGAGTAAACTTCTCCACTGAAATATGCACTCTGATTGCAAATAGATAGCGTTCAATGATGGTTCAAATCATACACAATTTTCAGTTTATGTTTCCAAAAACAACTGCAGATGCTACAAAGTAATGAGAAATGCTCTTACTGTTGTGCACAGGTTACAAAATGTGGTGTCATTGGAGAATAGTGTCAAAGCAGCTCTCTAACACTCAAGAAATGTTTGGACCACAGAACCTGCCTCACAAATGAACAATCAGCGTTTTGCTCATTATCTGAGTTATTAAATTTGTGCATTTCCCCCCCCACAAGATCACCACCTGCATATACAATCCTTATAGAGTTTATGTTGCCTAGGTAACCGCATACTGGGCTCACTTGATGAAAACTCAGAGGGGGGGGGGGCGAGGTACTTCCTACTAAATGCCATTGAGCATGTGCCGTAAAATGACAAACTGAGAGCATAATGGAGTTACACAAGAGTATAACTTAATTCTCTGAGATGAGTCAGAGATAGTATGCCTGGGAAGAGAGAGACAAACACACACACACACACACACACACACACACACACACACACACACACACACACACACACACACACACACACACACTGAGTGAAGATGACAGACAGACAGAAACAGCAATGGACGCAGAATAATAAAAAAGACAGAAGTATTACTGGAGCTCTCCCCTCCTCTCTCCCGCTCTGTTTCTGTCTTATCTGCATCCAGTAGAGCAAATCAATTAACCAAGTCGTTAACTTCACTTTTTAATTGGCTGGAGTTACATGCGAGCGCGTGTTTGAGGAATAAGAAGGCAAATTAATCGATGCCGAGGTAGAAGGGGGTTTTCGCTGGGTTAACCACAATGCACTGGTGCGTTACCGAGCCTAATTAAATAGTACCTCCTCCGAGCTTGTCTCCCCTGTGACAGCAGACCTACAGGAGGGGGTTTGAGAAGTGGCCTGAGCAAGCAAAGGCCCACTTATGGGAAAACAAATAAGCACTTCCAGGTCGTGACCCTGGTGGAGCTGAGGTGGAGGACATCCAACCACTGGGGCCAGGATGCTGAGAAAGACTCAGAGAGTGGATGGAAAACAAACGAGGACCACACACGAGCCCTACTTTTCTATATAAACGGCAAATATATCGAAAGTGTCAATAGTCCTGTTCAGACTGCTTATTCAGGGACGCGGTATTTACATCTCTGTGACGTTCACATTCAATCTGAATGTCGCCGAGGTGTAATAGGGGGACAAAGCGATCCTCGCTCTGAACCGTCTTTGGAGGTAGTAACAGAGGCGTTACAGGGGCGAGACGGGATCAGCTGAGCCAGCGCTGGGGGGGGAGGCAGCGCTGTGTGTGCGTGCGTGCATGTCTGACTGTGTATGTGGAGCTCCAGCTGTGCCGTGCTTCTGCAACGCCGAAACACAAAGTGAATTCACAGACTGAGGACAATGAATCACAGTCTGAAGAGTGCGAACATAACTGTTAACTAAGAAAAAGCTGCTTACGTATTCAGAGGCTGATTTTCAGTGTTTTTAAATGTGTGGGTGACAAAGTTACTTCAAAGAGATGGAATAACCTTGTGAGGTGACAAATGACATTTAAATCTAAGAGCAGTCATGTATGCAGACTGCACAAAGAGAAGGCAGACGTCAAAGAGACACACAACTTTTAAACTTTTACATCTCTAGCCTGAGAGTGAGATAGAGAGAAATATGTGAGAGACGGGGAGTGTATGTCCGGGCCTTTACCCTTAGAAAACCCTGAAGGGAAGAAGAACTAACATACGAGCGTATAACTTCCGTACACAATCACACATGAACACAGGGAGTCGTTCGCTCTTTTACTTTTATGCAAACAACAACAGTCTCTAAATGAAAGAAAGCCTCCAAAAAAAAGCAAAAAAAATAGGAGCCAGGAAGACATCAAACAGCTACAAATCTGCAGGCATTAGGTGGGCTCAGCACCCTAGGGAGCCTCTCTGAGCCTCATTCTAATTCTCCTTGGGTCCAGAGGAAGACAGAGCAGAGTAGAATCGCTGCTTCTCATGCTATAGCTCTCAATGACATCTCATTGTCAAGAATCCTGCATGTCTCTAAAGTACTCTGCTGTTATCAGAAGTATTGCATAACTGTTTTCATTCCGTGATCATGTTATCCGGGTTGATGAGGTGCTGTAGAGAATACAAAGCACGTCTCTCATTATGTAAGAGTATCTACGGTGTCACCAATGACAATGTGTTATCTTAGTGTTGTCAACAGTATCCGCACTTTGAAACTTACTTAATACCATGTGTAGCAAACAATGAATTCATTAAAGCTCCTATGAGGAACTCTCAGTTTGAGTCGGTTTTAGCGACCCTTTGCCTCTAATCTCTTTGTAGATGTTGTCCTTTACATAAGAGATGTTTTTTTTTATTGTGAAAAATCTCATCCTGCTTTCTTTCAAGTGTCAAATGGATCACTCACTGTGAATCTTTGCAGTGGAAAATGTAAAATAAACGGCTTTTATTCCCCTCGCCAGACACCTACCCGACAGCAGCGAGTTATAGGCTTTAAAAAATAAAACATATCGTCGATATTTATGCTGTTGGTTTCTTCGCTTCTGCAGATCATAAAGAAGCATCAATATTAATTTCAGTCGGCCTCATAACGAAGCTGGAAAACTCCTCACAGGAGCTTTAGACATCTTTTTTTTTAACAGTAGAATTAAAATGAACCGAGCTTTTAACCATGCAGAACTAACCATCAAGTTTAAGCACAAAGCTGCCATTAGCTAAAGAGAGAGAGAGAGAGAAGCTGTGGTCGAACGCCCTTTAGATGGAGAGGAGAGAGTGAGCGATGTTATCACGAACAAAGGGCTGAGTTAGAGAAATAAAAAGGGATTTTTTTGGTTGTTTCTCAGCACACAGACTCTCTGCAATATTTCAAGTTCTTAGGTTTAAGTTGTATTTAAGTTCTTGCATCATGACAACCCTTTCCTTGTGAACTTTAGAATTTTACCTCAAGTCAAAAACAGTATCACCTCAGCGCTTTATGCTCCTCTACACAGGATGAGAACTAGCTGCAGCAACCTGCACCTGAACCTGAGTATAGCTCATTGATCGGCGCTCAATGTGTGTGGGCAGGCCGGACGGACTGACTGACAGAGGATTATGGGTACTCACCTCGGTGATGCGTGGGTTGGTGCACTTGACGTTCTTGGTGGACAGGTTGAGCCAGCGGGTGGTGTAAGGGTTGATGGGGGGGCAGTGGTGCCGCAGGGTGCACCTCCCCTCTCCGCTGCACCACCCGCACTGGAACTTCCTCTCTGCCTTCAGACACATGCCGCAGCTGTCCCGCTGGGCTGCACACTTGTACAGGTGCACTGTGGGACACGGGGAGTCGTGGGAATATACAGTTAAACGCGACAGCTGAAAAATCCACACGTAAAAGTCTTTGGAGTACGTTTTGTTTAAGGTAAAACAAAAAAAGGTCTGCTGGGAAAGAAATATCTCCACCAGCTGTACTGTAGGTCTGTTTTTTACATCTCCCATATTTGAGGATAAACCTGTGATTAATATATCGTAAAAATATAAACACAGTCAGTGTCTTTTCTTGTTCCTACCTTGGATATTTTCTGGGTTATCAATAATGAAGTTGCCGTTCCACACCACCGAGAAATCCACAGGAAGCTCGCTGATTTTCATCCCCTCGTACAGATACTGGAGGCCACGGAAGGCAAGGAAGCACGGGAAAGAGACACAAAACAGAGAACTTCAATGGGATGTTTGGGAATTTGAATTCCCAGGATTCCTTGTAGAGGCAGATCTATGTCCTTCCAGTGTTGCCCCGATGTTACATCATCTCATCATCAGAGAGCTGAGAAAGTGAGAAATGGGACGGCTGAGCAGGAGCAGGAGCTGGAGCTTCCCCTTTGGCCTGTAGGGAAGCAGTCCTTAGCTGGCTCCTATGCCCTTAAATTCCAGCCTGAGTTTCAGAGTGGAAGTGTGTGCTTGTGTATTTAAAGAGAGTAAGAGGAGAGGAAAATGTGTATATCTGGTGATCCTTTGGGAATAAACTGCATAAGTTAGTGTGTGTCTGACTGGAGGGCAGAGCAATGCTGCAGCCTCTTCAAGTGTAATAACCTCTGCTGCTGTAATGTCTCCACACGCAGATGTACACAAAAACACAAAAACACACACACACACACACACACACACACACACACACACACACACACACATACACACACACACACACACACACACACACACACACACACACACACACACACACACACACACACACACACACACACACACACACACACACACAAATAATGCATCACCCATTCAACCTAATTTGGCAAGTTCTGGGCAAGTATCACCCGACCCACCGAGCTGTTCTGGCACTGCACGCTGGAGCTGTTGAAGCGCAGGGCGGTGACTCTGTGGCTGACCCCCTGGATGTGGAGGACGCACTCGTAGCCTCGCTGGCCGGACTGGGGCTGAGGAAGGTTCCTGGCCTTCAGAGTGATGGGCTTCACTTCCCCCGCCGGGATCAGGATCTCCTCAGAGCGCACCAGCTGGGGGCAGTCCTGGAGGAAACGCACACGAGGGCAGGGAGCACAAGTCAGTTGCAAGAAAACAAATGTTGCTCTTTTTGGTGTTAAGGTCACCATGGAGAACAACATTTAAGAGGATTAAATTAGCCTTTCTGCAGCTGGAAAAGAAAAATCAACAGTTCTATTTTAAGAGCTTCTCCTATGAGCTTATGTATGGGCATTAAACAGCTGCTTTTGAAACTCTTCATTGCAGGGCAACACTGAGTGCTCCTACACTACAGGCCTTGTGCTCTCCTTTGTGATGACTAGAATTACAGCGTTTCATTTGCATCTGTTTTCTGGATGTGTGTGTTTGAATTTGCATGGTTTAGTGTATTTGCTGCTAGTGCAGTTTTTTCAGCTTTTTGCACCCAACTTTTGCATTTGCAGTGCATTTCTGTAGTTGCATTTCATTTGGACTTTTGCATGGATTTTTGAATTTGCATAGTTTCTGAATTTTCTGCTCACTTCTCTTAATGGACATTGTTGGTGGTGTTGCAGGGTGTTGTCGGCCCCTGTACTTTACTCAAGTTATTAAGATGTGTGTAGGAATGAGACGGTATGTTAATTTTCATGCCACACTTTTCCTGGCTACATTTATCGTATCCAGGATATTACTGCCATAATGATCAAAGTAGGTGAACATCCATTCGAGTGAAAAACAAACACACAATCTTAGCTAAAGTGGATGCAAACGATAGGCCCACCTGCATTAGTAAAAATCACTTATGTGAGGATATTCAAAGTTGTACCTCAATATTGTAAGTTCACTAAGATCTATATATACATCATTGCTTTTAAATGAGATGCCTGTGCATTCGAAAGATTGCTCTCTGTGATGTTGCTAATAGATCTCTATGTACTACCAATTTAACAGCTAAAGGAGCTGTTTGTTAAACTTCTACAAAAGTACAGAAGATAAGAAGAGAAAAAGAGAAAACACACAAAAGGCTATTTGACTTTTCAAAAAGTCAGCTAATCATAGAAACCCACTTAAGCTATATGCCATTTGTACCTCCTGCATGTGATTGACTGGGTCAGAGTGATCCTGTGTCATTGTTAAGACACGCTAAGCTCAATAACTCCACAGATAACAGAGTGTTAATTGCCGCTGCAGAGAACAAGAGACGTGAGTGAGAAACGCCAATGTGGAAATAGAAGAGCTTAGATGGCTGTCTTTCTGAAGACATGCCCCGAGGCTGACTCTGAGCTGGAAGACTGAGCAGGATGCAGCATGCAGGAGGAGAGGGAGAGAGAGAGAGAGAGAGAGAGAGAGAGAGAGAGAGAGAGAGAGAGAGAGAGAGAGAGAGAGAGAGAGAGAGAGGAGAAAAGATGGAAGAGAAAGAGCAAGAGGTGCTAGCTAGCTTGATCATATGCATGTGTAAGTTTTTGTGCATTTGTGTGTGTTATTTTGCATTAGTGTGTTTTTTTGTGTGCGGTTTTTTTTTTCAGTGCACGCGTGTGTGTTCTTGTTCCACCCACCTCGGAGGCGTTGACTCGTCCCTCCTGGAAGGAACAGCTGGAGGGGTCATGGGTACACAAGTTGCGGTACTTGCACCAGTGGCAGCGGAAGGCACTGTTCACACATGACAGACACCTGCATGGACACACACACACACACACAGAGTCAGGAAAAAAGCAGCAGAGTCAAGGAGAAGCAGCGAGTTTGCCAAAGTGGGGGGAAGTGCCACGGAGGAAATGAGTTAAGATCCCAAGTGGGCACCTGCTGTTGTTGTGCCCTTGTGGTTGGCACGGTACCTAAACGCTGCCGGGGTCAAATCCTCCCTGCATATATTTTCTTCAGCCGTACATTAATACTGCGTGTCATGCGCGTGGGTCGGGCTGAATATTAGCCCTTGTAACCAGAATCAGATGGAGGAAGAGAGACAGGGAGCGAGAGAGCGGAGGAACGTTGAGTAATGAGGACAAATAAGACATTGGCGCAGCTTGATCCTGCAATTACCATTAGCCCTGCATTGTTGGAGGGTGGTTGTAATTACCAGCTGTTAGGTGTGTGTCTGTGTGTGACAAATGTTTTTAGCATGTACAATATGTTCGTGTGTGTGTTTGTGTCACTACAGGGGGGTATACGATATTTGATGTTAGTATATTAAGAAGTCTTTAGATCAAAGATAAGATTTAAGAAGGAACAGAAAATGTGCTACTGTACATAAGAAGAGTTTTAAGGTACTTTACTTAGGTATTTATTTTTCTGACAACTTTATACTTTTACTCCCAAGATGTTAACACAAATGTCTCTTCCTTGTACTTTTAGAAGAGGCTTTATTAAGTAAGCTTTGAGGCGTTGATGGGGAATGATCTATTATCTTATTATGCAGCGTGGAGCGCCAGCCTTCTACGACCACAAGTGATTTCAACCTGATGGGGTGGAACAAAAACACATAGAAAAGAGGATTCCTTTGCATATCCATCAGTACATATCTTTTAAAATAGACATAAAGTTTGCAAAAAAAGATGCACAAGACTTTTAAACTTAAGCAAGGAGCGCAGGTGTCATGTGAATGTGATGTCTGCGTCACACAGGGAGAACATGTGGACCAGCAAACATTTCTTTAATCATGAAAGAGATTCAAGGCTGGAAGATAGTCCTCATCCAACTCGCTGAAAAGCATTTCTGTGAGTATATTGTTTTACTTTAAAGTTAGAATGATTTAAGTTCCATAGTTTCCCAAAGTATGGCGTGAGGTTCAGCCAAGTTTGCACACATAGAAATGTCCTTAATGAGGGCTGATTTACTTTAACACTGTGAGCACTTTCACAGTCTGTACTTTTTCACGTGTACTTAAAGAAGAAGTTGTAATAGTACTAATATATTACCAGTCTTTTTATACACATGCATCTACTCTTCTGTTCAATAAAGATAATGGGTACTTTTGACAAATCTGCTTTAAATCCTAACTTAAAGTCTCCCCGCTACGCTGCAAGAATTCAAGTAAAAGTCTTGCATTCATATTGATTTACCGAGTTATTTCAGACAATGTCCTCAGAATTCGACTTCCGTACAATTAAATACTGTCAAACTATGTGATATAGATGGATGAGTGGACAAGAAAACAAGAAAGTGACAGCCTGAGGCTATAAGTCACAACACTTATTGTATGCTTCTCTCACAAACACGGCATATACTTTAAATTAATTGTGATGGCATTGACAACGCGATGTATTCATTAAGAGTTGTTCAAGAGTGGTTTATTGTAGTCTAGCTTGGCTAAACCTCCCTATTCTCTCTCTCTCTGAAATACATTTTGGGTTACACGCACTTGCTTACTGTGAAATATTAATCAGTGCAAAAGCTTGGGAGGGAGCTCTGGCGAGCGCACTAATTCAGAAGAATGGGGCTGATTCACCTTCTGGCAATCGGAGAGTACACTATGTGTGTAAGACTTATAGAGAGAGAGAGAGAGAGAGAGAGAGAGAGAGAGAGGTAGCTGGCAGCAGAGCATGCAAGGGAGAGTTTATGCCCTTTTCAAGTGTATGCATCTTTCTTTGTGTGTCTGAGTGTGTGTGGCTGTGTGCACGAGTGTGTTTGTCGCTGGCGATTAACTAGGCTGATGCGAGAGCTGGTAATTGCTTTCTTTGCTTTCAAACAGCAGACAGCCATATGAAGCTATAAGGCAGAGTGCGAGTGTGTCTGTGTGTGTATATGAGAGAGGCAGAATAACATTGCCAGCTTTTATCTGGCAAAGGAGACAGTGGCTACAACATTTGGTTTTACAGCCGAGGGGATAGTGCAAGGCTAATATGACGTGCTAAGATATCTGCCCTCCCCCCGCTGCTAGCGTCACTGCTGTGATGTCCTTAGTCTCCTTCCTGTGATACTCCCGAGTCATCAAGGCCTTTTGGATGTAGCTCAAACAGAATCTGCCACAGTGGAGAGGAGCAAGCAATTGCAAAGGCAGCGCCGACACCGAGATCTCTAATTCAGGGATCCAATCCAGCATCACTCTATCAGTGACAGACACAGCATGAAAACAGGCATGAAATCCCCACTGAAGACCTGTTAGGCAGACATGCTGCATGTTTTGTACAGCAGCGTGTCTGAGAGGAAGGCTTCATTAGCCAAAACAGCACAGAAACTTCCTGTTATGGTGCTCAGGGAGCATTCAGCGATCAGATTACATTAGTCTTTACAGAGGATATTTTAAGGGCCAGCTTAGGTTAAGGACAAATTGTAACTAATTCCCAAAGCATTGATCCAGTGGGTTTTGGGCAGCAGGGCTGGGGCTTTGTTTTTGTAGATTAAAAAAAGAATGAATGGGAGCAAGAGAGAGCGAGAGAGAGAGAGACAGAGAGAGAGAGATACTCACAGTTGGTGAACACTGCAGTTGTAGAACTTGACCTCTGTGCTGATGAGCATCTGACCCGTCTCCTTCGAGTTGAGTCTCAGCTCAACGCCCGACCAATCTGTAAAAAGAGATGGACATTTTTCAGCATGCTCATTCGTAATTAAAGTTGCAGTGACTTACTTTTTACATCTTTTCGCATTATTTTGAATGCACCATTTCTTTTTCTTCATCAAGCTTATATGACATAATCTTTCAGTGCTGTGTTTGGCTAAGAAACCTATAATTAAAATTCAGAAGTTTTATAAAGAAGATCATCCTTATTAATCTAACGAGGTGCATGGTTGTACAGAGTTGTTATAATGGTCAAAGTTAGGTTAGCTAAAGCTCCTGTGAGCGACTTTTGGTTAGTGTTGATTTTGGCGCCCCCTGTGGACAAAGCTGTACCTCTTATGACTTTGCTGAATTTGTCCTGTAAATGTGTAAGAAGTGGTTATCAAAATATCTAATCCTGCATTCTTTAATAGCTGAATCTATCATCCAGAACTTTATGAAGGAATAAAACAAAAAACAGACAGTTTCTGCAGCGTGCTATTAATCACTTTGTCTTGACACCTACCCTGCAGTAGCACCTTCAGGCACCTACAAAAACTATAAGGAAATAAACCAATCTATAAACTGACGGTCTGGTTTGCATTTGAAGCTCATAAAGAGGCATTCATATGAATTTCAGTCTGTTTCAGTACCAGCACAAAACTCCTCACAGGAGCTTTAAGGCACCGATGCTGTGGGAGTAGAAACAATGGATACACTATAGTATCAGGAAATGATGTTCTTTAATACTGTAGCTATTGTCTATTTCCCTCAACCAATAAAAAGCAGTTTTATTATCTGTCTTCTGCCATTTGATTCCTAAAAACAACAAACACTGAGACAGGAAGATGTCTGGATATATTTTGCTAGCCTTAACACAAAGAAAACAGGACTGTAGTTTGTTCACAAGCAATTATTCAACATGGACTTTTACACAGAACACTGACAGCAGCCTCTTGTACTGATGGGTGAAAGAGCTTACAGTTAGAAAGCCCTAAAGGCAAACGTTCATGTAATGGATACCAGCCAATCACAGCACAGCAGTATAACCCAGTAACAGCTAATAAGTGCAGGATTACAGGAATGTCTGGGATAAGTTGTGAAGCATTGAGAACAGAAAACATCACTAAATCTTATATTTTATTGGTTAGATTTTATGAGCTGAATGATTTGGCATACAAGTTTGTGTATTAAATAACTAAAAACGTATATTCTCTTGCATGTGTTGTATGTACACAAGCCAAATCTAGAGACACAAGGCTTATGTATATGTTAGCTAAAGTTTTAATTTTTCAATCACATAAGATCCATTTATTCTGATCAAATTTAACTTTCCTGCATCTTGCTGAACAGAGTTTTGGCTGTGCATCTGTTCTTTTTAAAAATCTGCCTTTTATCTCTTCCTACGGGGATACAGACTCCATAAATGTGTGTGTGTGTGTGTGTGTGTGTGTGTGTGTGTGTGTGTGTGTGTGTGTGTGTGTGTGTGTGTGTGTGTGTGTGTCAGTGTGTATGTGCAGAACAGCCTGAATTTCAGATGACATTCAGTGTGTAGGAGGCTTGAATGACCCTCCGTGCCCCGTTCTCTCCGCAGCACCTGTTGGGAATCAGGCTCTGTTTCACACAAATCTGTTTAGCAAGGCAAGCTAGGCTCATCGCTGACTTCTACTGTTACACATTAGTCTCACAGGATCCGGCAAACAGAGTCGTGCTGAGTTCCTGTCCACGCAAAACCTCATGTAGGATTCTGGTCTTACTTTGCAGGGATGAGTGCCAAATATTTCGTTTAATTTCAAGCTCAACATCATCAACATCCTCCCGCTCATTTCATTCCTCCTTTACTTTGTCCTTTTCTGCACTTTTAATCTCATTTCCTGCACTCATTTCCTCCACTCCTTTCCTTCAGGACATTGCCACTGCACGATCGATGTTGATGTGCAACAGATAGAAATGCTTGCTTAGGGACAGGAGATGGAGGAGGATAGCGGGGAGGTCAGGAGGAAGTGGCCTCAGGGGGGTGAATGTAGAGTAAAAATGGAGGTAAAAACAGCCAGGAGAAGGGGACAAAAGAGGAAGGGAAGGTGGTCAAAGGGGAAGAAGGGAAGGGGGATTGAGGGAATGGAGTGGCAGGATGGATGGATGGATAGCTAGATGGATGGGTGGGGATTGGCTGACATTTACCTAGGGGAGAACAGTCATATTAGCGCCTGATGCAGCAGTCCCCCATGGGAGCTCTGGGCAAACAGGCCTGTCATTTACTCACAGGGAGGAGGATTACCAAACCCCCAAAACACACACTGATTTCCACACACGGCACATTATATATTATTCAGGGTGTTTGGCTTCGACACCCTGCGGCCATCTTGGCTTGCAAACAACAGGTATTTACTGTCAGACAACAGGTGTTAGTATTCATAATGATATATGTGTTTGCAAATAAATAAATGCCAGATCTGCGGTGGTTTATTTACTGAAACATGCTGGAGGAATGCTCCAAAGGTCAGCAGATTTCTATGAATAGTAAATTAGAGGTGATTAGCATATGTTTATCTTTGGACTTCAAAGTTTTCTTTAGCTGGTTATAGATACTTTACACCAACCATTAATATGTTCTACCCCAGACATGTTCTTTTTAGATGAGGATAAAAGAGCTGATTGGATCTTTTGACCTCTGCTGAAATACATCACACTTGAGGGGATTTAAAGGGGCTGTAAAATTGTACAAACGTGCACACATTTGAAAACTGGTGAATGTGGGGGTTGCGTATGACCAAAAAGCTTCACTGCTAACCCAAGAAAACTTCAACCAAGTAGCCTTGGCACTACGTTTCACTGACATGTACAAAATTTGGTAGACAAATGTATCATGTCAAGACCAACAAAAAACCCTCTTGGAGCTATTCCGAAAACTCAACAAGAGGTCGGCCATTTTGGATTTATTCTATGTTTATTTAAAGGGTCCTACTTGAACAAACTCCTCCAAGGAGACTTCACCAATCCAGCTCAAAAAAATGGTCAACTGATAGATAAGTTAATTATGATGAAAAGCTGTTCAAGATTTGTTATGCAGTCATACATCATTGTCATGGCAGCATGCCTTATTAGGATGTGTCACTATGTAAAAACGTTATTGTACCTCAATCATTTATTGTCCGATCTGACCCAATCTTTACAAGACCCTGTGTGGTTTTCTTATGTTGTTTGGGTTCTTTTGTTGTATTGCTTCTTTTGCTTTTACCGAGAGCAGCCCAGAATATTTCAACAAAGAAGGTGCCGCACATTGTTTCACCTTCATTTTCAAAATCTGGTCGCCATATGTATTAATACAAGGCCATTATAAAGGCCTCTTGCAGCTACACCAAAAACCCAATCAGAAGTTGTCCAATTTTTTTTTTACATTTATTCCAAAGTTTATTCAAAGTCAAAGCAACACCTTCTGGTGAGAGGCATTGTGGCTTGTGTGGGAAACAGCATTCATATTGACATTTACACTGCGTTATCCACACTTTGTTTCCATAGCAACATCATGTATACCAACAACATGTTTTTGTGTATGCAACACAGCGGACGCATAAAGGGACATTTATCTCCTCCAGGCAGTGTCAAAACCACATGGAAGTTGTGTGTGTGTGATAACCCTTTCAGTTCTGCTTACAGTTTTAATTAAATGTTGTTTTTTATGTGTTGTTATCAGGTATCACTCAGAAGCAAACAACAGACTTTAACTCGACTTTGATAAGACTCTAATCCTCCACATCAGCTTCCCCATCGTCCCTCAGCTGATTGAACTGCATGACAGGCTAGTGCCTATTAGTCCTATCTGAGGGCAGTAATGTGGTGATCTGCAGCTCAGCCACAGGCCAGGGGACCTCAATCTGATCCCCCATCAGCTCTAATGGGGCCTGGCCTTGTATGTAGCACACTTCACAGTCAGTCGACTGATCCTGGATCAGCAGGAGCTTGTTATTGGGACCGATGCCTGCTTAAACTTGGGAATGTTGAATCAATAAAGAGGGTTCAGAGTGTGTGCAGATGATCAGCCCAATGCAACATGAATAACAGACAAATTGGGATCTTTCAAAGACTGTGTTCTCATCTTTGGGCCAAGATAAGATCAGAGCAGAGTTAGAAAATTCTCTTTTCTGGAAGCACGCTATTCATCAGATTTCCATGGATTTGGGTGTTTGTGTGTGACTGTTGTGGGTACCTTGGTCTGTGGGGATGAGGGGCACGTCCTTGGCAGCAGGAGACACACAAAGTATCTGGTTGCCGTTGACCTGACCCTCTACCTCCGTCAGGTTGCCAAAGGAACAGGTGATGCCCGCAGAAAGATCGGGAACATGGCTCACTCTCACCAGTAACTGTACAAAAAGACGAGACATGAAACAACAACGTTTAAAAGATTTGACAAAGTTTGAGGCCTCAGATTTGTTACAATATTGCAGTGAAACTGGGGAAATATTTACTACTGCACATTCCCTAATAGCAGGAGAACTTGCACATTCAGTATAGATGATATGATAGGGAAGATGTTAGAAAAATAGCAGCTTGAAGACAGCAATGAAATAAGCTCTGAACAGAATGTAAAAAGAACACTCTGCCGCTGGCAAAGCTGTCCGTCCAGTTTGCCAAGAAGCGCTGCTGCTTCTTAAAAATGTTATCAGCACCATAATAAGAGAAATAAGGCTGCGATTAGATCTTAATCTTCTGTTTTTACTGAGAATTTCTTTTCAGGGGTAGGAACAGATCATTTTTGATTCAGTCAGTGGTCAAAACTAAGAAGAAGCCTAAAAGGGGAAAAGAAGGAAAGAAATGACATCTTTGCTAATTCTATTTTTGTGTGCTCTTACTTTGTCTCTACCAAGGACACGTAGTTGCATGAGACACAAGCAACAACAAAAAAACACCACACCGCACAATCACACACGATGTAATGTAGCACACACATGCGGATGCTCACAGAGGCGTTTGAAGTCGTTCTCTGGAGAGCAGTGACACCGGGGCTGCGCTCAGCTGCTCTGCCTATAAATAAATGTATTCTGCACGCACTGGCTCTGTGTGTGTGTGTGTGTGTGTGTGAGATCCGGCTCTCTAGCCAAGAGAGGCAGCCTGGATAATTATCACCATGGCATTTCACATTCTTGTTCCATTAGCTGTTATTTTTGGGCCATACCGTTTGAAGTTTCTCTTTGTTTTATCTGCCTCTCACTAAACACCGCAGGGCTACTGGGACAGGCGAGGCAGCTGAGCAGCTTAACTGTACGACTTTTCAGGAGATGCTGACTGTCTCTGCAGCTGACTACACGGCCTCCCTCGTTAGCTGGCGTACTCCTGAACCCATTCAGAGGATATATGATGTATTTTCTTTTTTTTTTTTTGCAGCAGAGGACCTCTCGTCTTCCCCTGTTTTGCTCTCACCGTGTGTTCTGTTGCTCCACTCGGAGGTGAGATCCTTAATTACAGCGATCACACCAATCAATGTCTTTTGTCCAATGAAGAATTCCCTAAGTTGCCTCTCACATTAATTAGCTCTTATCGCTCTGTCAAGACACACATATACAGATAAACACTCAAATGTTGCTGCTGCAGAAAGTAAGCGCATCACAGAGCGTGACACCTTTGCTCTTTTTTTCTTCTGTCGATGGTGTCAGAGGATGTTTTGGAGTCTAATAGGTGGCAGAATCAAAATAAAGGTGATTTGGTTGTTGTTTTTTTAGGCTGCCCGTGCCCACATAAAGAACAGGCGAGTGTTGTCATGGAGATCGCTGTCGGCCCCTGTGGGATTCTGGATTTGTGAGATGACCCTGTTGCTGGAGTGGCTGACATGGAAATAAAAACACAACTGCTGACACGCTGTCTGATAAACTGTTGTTTGTAAACTGGACAACAGGGCGAGGCTCTCTGAGGGCGGGTGTGAGGAGGAGATATCATGCGACTGATGTGCAGGATGAAGAAGTTTGGAGAAACCTGCTGTCTATCATCATCCCATTATTATCAAATGGGCTTGTTTCCTTGGACCAAGCTGCCAAATGATCACATCCTGGACTCTGATGCCTGGAAGAATATTCTATGAAAGTATGCCAAACATCTCTGTAAACAGACTGAAGTGCGCCAGTACTTACAGATTACACACTTGTTCTGTAGATGTAAAAGAGAGCTCGCCAAGCCCCCTGAAACAAATCTCAGCTCAGAACAAAACGAACACTAAGGAAAAACCTCCTCTTCTAATGCTACATGTGTATGTCTTATCATACAGACATGCTTTCCATTCTATTTCGATGTATTCTATGTTAACTGAAGTAACAGGGATTTTATAATGCACTGTTTTGATTGTTTGTATTTTCTTATGCTTAGTAGTGGCCCTCAGCGTCTCAAACAGATGCACAAGGTAGCTCTCAGCATCTGCATGAGGCGATTGGACGTTCAACTTGTGACTGAACCCATCACATTTCAATAATAAGAAAGACAAAGCTCTTCAAGTTGAAGGAAGTCAGAGAAAGTTGACATCAGACAGAGGTGGTTGGAGGGCGAGTTTTGCACCAATAACAGAATAAAACATCTCCAGAGAAGTTGGGCTCAAATCAAACCCCATGACGCTCTCCTTAACCTTTAACATGTTGATATTTATTTTGCCACTTTAGACAAGAAGTAAAAGGAGGCTACCAGTTGAATATAACATGCAACAAGAATGACCTTGCAGGTCTTAATGGGACACCAGAGGTTGTCTGAAACGTAAAGTCACACTAGTTGATGACCTGTGATGAGAACGCCGTGGTGAAGCACTTTGAATTGCAATTTCAATAAATAAAGCTCCCTTGAATTGCTTTAGTTACAGAACACTTTGTATTGGGATAAAAAGAGAAATTTGTCAATCTGGTGTGCTCAAGCTGAATCATACCCCTCTTGATTGACCAATTATTTTATAAATAAACGGATAAATGGACCCTTCAGCAGTGCTGGTATATGAAGTTATTTTTTAGGCCCTTTTCCTTTATTAGATAGGACAGCTGAAGAGAGACAGGAAACGGTGGGAGGAGAAAGTGGGGGATGACATGCAGCAAAGGGCCAAGGTTGGATTCAAAACCCACGACCGCTGCCATGAGAGCTATAGCCTCGGTGCATGGGGCATGTGATATAACGGCTAGGCTATCCAGCACCCGAGCAGCGCTGGTATTTAAGACACCTAAAGTGTGTGTCCACGTGTGTTCATGTACAGCATTCCCCTAAACTCGGAAATGTTGAATCTTTCACCATGGATGTTCTAGCGGTCTTTTTTTTTGCTCGGTCCGTGTGGAGATTCTGAGCTGCACTCGGACAACTTTTACACCCACACACACACACCCACACAAACATGTCTTGGCACACATATTGACTGCTCTGTACCAAGTGAGCATATGCACGTTGAAACGCCCACGCAGAGCTCTTATGAACCTTCCCATCTAATGTTTATGCATCAAGCACAATCAAGACGAGGCAAACTGCGATGTGGGATCATTTAAAATCTTCTGCCTCTGTACGTGGGAAGGGAATATGTAAATGGGAGCTAATTTTTCATTGTAATGTGTGCAAGTAGTGGATGAGAGTGCTGGTGTTTTAGCACTTTGTGTGAGTGTAAGTAGAAATGTACTTGGGGATATGTGTGTGTGTGTGTGTGTGTGTGTGTGTGTGTGTGTGTGTGTGTGTGTGTGTGTGTGTGTGTGTGTGTGTGTGTGGACTTACAGGTACGCTGGGCTCTGACACCGCTATGCTGTCTGGGTACACAGTGGCCTTCACACACTGGTTGAGAGAGGCGGCGAAGCGGTACGGCTCATCTGCACGCTCACAGCGGTTCTTCTGAGAACAGCTGAACAGAGAGGGACAAGAGAAAGACAGAGGTTACTGATATGTGGAATACAGAGAAAGTGATAGCCCTTAAAAGATTGTTTTTATTCTTATTGGGAAAAAATAGATTTAAGTACTCCCAAGAATGAATAAGTTAGAGGAAAAGATGTGCTGCCAAAGCAACAACAGGAGAGAAAATAATTAAATTGAGTAAGAAAAAAGTATGCAAAGAAGCACAACAATGGGGATTTAAATGAATACTCGTGTTACAATAAAACCCTGCAATGAAAACACTGGGTGACAACTCAAGTTGGGTGTAAGAAAGACAAATTGCCTGCAGCGTGACAGAGATTAAAACCTTATCCTACTACAGAAGGAAGGGGAGGGAAAGATGAGGATTGAAGACGTCACAAACACTCACGTTGAAATAACTCAAATAGGAATCTAAAGGAACGTTGAAAAAGGTGTTAGGTATATATACAGCAGCATGTGAGGAGAAAACAATAAGGCTGTGTCTCTGATGATGTTATCTACATTTAGTTCTACATTTGTGGACTTTTGAACTGATCACTAGCTACTTCTAGAATGAAATGAGATGGTCTTCCCTTCTCTACTAATAGGGACGGCTATGGCTCAGTTGATAGCATCGGCTTCGGGGTGTGATCCCCAGCTCCTGGAGCAACATGTCCAATGTGTCCTTGGGCAAGACACTTAATCCCAAATTGCTCCCGCTGCTTAGTCGGCGGTGTATGAATGAATGTGAATGGGATTAGTTACTTCTGATGGTCACTGTACAAAGCAACCTCTGCCATCAGTGTGTGAATGGGTAGGAGTGACATGCGGTGTAAAACTAGAAAAGCGCTATACAAGCTCAAGTCCATTTACTTTTGTGCATGGCTATGACTGTTGCTCAGGAAAAAAATAGGGGTTCTGCACTCATTAGAAGATTTGGGGTCAAGCTATGGCAACTCTAGTTTTAATTTCAAGACACCAAACCTTAACTTTCATGCCAAGGCTGTGCGCTCAGTATGAGAGTGTGTGTGATGAAAATTAGAATAGAACCCTAAAATGTCCAAATTCAGTTTATGTAAGTGGTTAAAAATCACACTGAATGGTCAAAAGACTGGCAGGAGAGTTTGTTCAGTGCAGTTGACTGTCTATATAAGTCATGTTGATTGTTTGTGTTGAGTAAAGCTGTGCCTGTGATAAATTCTAGAGTCTGTTTTAATTAAGTTTTAACCAGACGGTTTTCTTGTCTTGCCTCGTATAACATACGGCATGTTGAAGCAATTATATCTTTGTTTGTTACATTTACTTAAAAATGTTCACTCTTGTAATGATGTGCATTTAATGGCACTCCGTCCATCAATAACAGCTGGTCTTAAGGATATGGAGCTCTAAAACTTTGGCTGTATAGAACATTGCCCCTAAGAAGCTGTGTATTCCCAATAAAACCACTAAAACAGAGTGATGGAAGCAGCCGCAGAAGCACTTCCTCCAGTGGGTGATCTTAAACACCAACTATGAAGCTTCGGCATTGAGCACTACACGCCCACATTATATTCTTCAATCACTGCTTAACGTTGGAGACGTAACTAGTGCAAATTACACAGCGTTCACACATAAGAGATCTTAATGGTCAGACAGGGTATCTGGGACCACATGACACCCCCACAATCCACCACATCCCTCATTAAAACCCATCCGCCCACGCCTTCTTATTAAAAGTGTGTGTTCCCTGCAGCCCATTACACCAAAGGCTCTCTATCCTCATCCAACCCGGCAGGCTAAGTGTCTGCCTAACTGCCTGTCTGGTCACAGCAGCTCTAATTGGACTCGGATGGGTCAGACGCTGTCCATGGTGCTGATGTGCCACTACAAGGCCTGTCCATTCTCCCCTGTCTGCTCGCTCTGTGTGTGTGTGTGTGTGTGTGTGTCAGAGCCCATATCATGCTTCTTAACCACACACTCACACACAGGCCGACTCGAAGCTACATCTTCATCCACAGCCGCTGCGTGTGTGCGTAATTATGTTGTCAGAAGTTCAAGCTGTTTCCAGCAGACTCACATGAAGAAGCACAAGCACACCGAGCTGCACACACACACACATAAAAACACTCGTATGCACAGTACTCCCCGGGGATTAAAGAGAGCAGGAAAGTGTAGAATTAGTATAGTTGTGTGAATTTCCAGCTGGGAAAGGGCGGGCAGGAGCAGCAGGGTTTTTTCCCTTTTTAAAAATGATTACCTGGTTTCCCCTCTTTCACCACTTTGTTAACTGTATTTCTACTTTTAAAATGTGACGTTTTTTGAATCCAACTCCTGGAGAAAATTCTCTTACTTTGCTTTTTGCACATTTGACTCCATCACTACTGCATTCCCACATTTCCTCTCCCCTTTCCCTCTTCTCTCTGTCCCTATCTCTCCTATTTGTCTTTTACATAATGAATTTAGTACACCTTTCTTAAGCTGAGGTGTTACTCATTCTGCAATTGAATACTAATTTTACATGGCAATGGCACTGCTAAAAATGACAGGTGCAATGTTTTATGCATGCCTCCAAGCTGTTCGGGTGCAGATGCAAAAAAAAATCTGGCTGGTCATTAACCGACAAAAAGCCCCGCATTGATTTTCTTCACGGTAAAAAAAAAAAAATCATTTCAGTTGGGGTAAAGTAAGATGAGCATGCAGCATGAGGGTGAGGAAGGGGTGGTGGGGGGGGGGGGGGGTAGTAGCAGGATGGCTGGCTGCTGTTGCCATGGTTTCAGGAGATGGCCATTATCTCTGTGTAGTTAGAAGCTGACCCCTTGCCTCTCTCATTAGCTGAAGTGCATGCTACTGAGTGTTGACTGGAATTCTGCCTCCCTCGTACTCCCCCTCCTGACCCCCCTTCCCAGTGGACACCCTCCTTATCCCCCTGTCTGGCGCTGTCCTGTCACTCAAAAGCTTCATCAACGCTTTGTATTCCATCACTCATTCCTGAAATGGGGCTTTAAAGAGGAAATAAGGTGTTATAAAAGGTGATGCACATGTTGAATTTCAAGTATAAACACACACATACCCATAAACATGAACACAAACCTACATTCCTCCATGTTTATTCACAGATCGACAGTACAAATGCACACATTTCCTCCAGACTGCCTCCTGTAATAAGCAGCTCATAGATATTTTCCCTCCGGGGCCCTCTGGAGGCAGTCAGCCCGGGTATTATGCTCTCTAAGCCCTGTCCATGGTGCTGAAGTAGCTGCTTGCACTTCCATCATTACTCCTCTCTGGCGTCAACAACTCCCCTGCAGGGTATGACTGCAGTTATGAGTGGCAGCCACATTTTATGCAGTCATGTAAGGTGAGTGGGCATACAAAACTCCTCACACATAAAAAAAAGGGAAGGAGAGCATGTTGTTTTCTCCTTTGGCAGTTTGTGTGGGCTGCAGCGCTGGAGTTGGAGCTCTGAAGTGCAAAAAAAGCCCTGACACAATATATGTATCCTAATATAGCACATAACCTACATCTTCTATATCTACTGTACAGAGGAATACAGGGCGCCCACACAAAAATCAGCATTTAGAATGATCAGACAGAAGACCAATGTTAACCCACATTTTGTAACTCTTCTGGTCGTGTGTTTATATAGCTGTGTGAATGTATACAGGCATTGTGTTCTTTGAAAAGTGAGTCTAAAAATGTACCTCTCATGTTCAATGTAAACAAGTCTGGTCTTCATTTACCACAGAGGTCTTCTTCTACAAAACAACAGACGCAGTGAAAACTCGTAGGAGGGTCTGAGAGCTGAGCTGCTGCTGGCATGTTTGCATTTCTTAGGGTTCTTTAAGAAAAAAGATGATCTCAGTGTTCGTTGTTTGAAGTCTTTTCCATTTCTAAAAAGAACCTCTAATTTAAAACAGGTAAAAACGTTTTGGAATGTTTTTCATGCTCTTCCTTATGGACACAGAAGGACAGGAGGGACTAGGAGCTAAGCTGCTGCTAGCTTCTTTGAAGGTAATGTGCTTGTTTTGGGGTTAGGGTTATCCTTGAGTATTTTTTATATAAGAAAATCATTTAAGACATTTTAACTGGGAGCTGAATTAGCGGAAGAGGTCTCTTTCTCACTTTACATTCAACAGACCCAGTGGTAAAATCAGTAAAAAGACTGAGAGTAAGTTTAACTGTTTAACATTCGGTGTCACTCTTTAGCACAGTTTCAGGGGCTGGAAGTAGTGAGTGTGTACTGATTTATTTAATTTAGTTTAAAATTATCTGTGAGGAAAATCAATGCAGGGAAATGGTAAATGGACTAGAGCTTGTATAGCGCTTTTCAGGTCTTCTGACTACTCAAAGCGCTTTTCTACACATTCACTCACTGGTGGCAGAGGTTGCTATGTAAAGTGACCATCAGAAGTAACTAATCTCATTCATACACATTTGTACACCACCGACGAAGTAGCGGGAGAAACTTGGTCTTGCCAAAGGACACTACGGACATGTAGTTTCAGGAGCTGGGAATCGAACCCTCGACCTTCCGGTTAGGAGACAACCTCTACTCTACCAACTGAGCCACAGCCGCAGGGCTTTTTGTTGGTAAGTGACCAGCCAGGTTTTTGAATCTGCACCCGTACAGCTCGGAGACGTCCATAAAACATTGCACCGTCACCCGCACCTTTAGGGCATAAAGTGTAATAATCTAGAATTGCCATTGTGGATGTAAAAGAAGCGCCAACTTACTGATGGAATAACCCCCCTCCTTCAGACAGCGGGAGTAATTTCATGTTGTTAAATGTTAAAGTTGGAAAGTAGTAAGCTTGTTATGTTTAAATCTTTGGCTTACAACCAGTGCTAACAGACAAATTAGATAAGCATGCCTCATACATTTTAAATAAAACAAATCAATCTTACAGGTAGACACTTATGTAGGCTTAATAAGGAGTTTGGTGTGGTGCTAAATGAACAGTCGAAATCAAATAACACAGACAAATTCAAGTGAAGCTGTAGTGAAGTTATAGTGTCGTGTGGCTGCAGAAATGACCCTTCACACAGCAGTCTAAGAGGGGAGCAGACCTGAGGGTTCTTTCCAGCAATACCTGTTTCTTATTCTGTTGCCCTAGACAGGCAATTACACCGTCGTCTCTGCTGTGCCGAGCTTTGATAGACACCCAGACATATTAACACACACACACCCATTCACATGTACACACTAACACACACAGACATATAACCCCCGTAAGGGACCGAAGAGGTGATGTATACACTCAAACATGCACAGACACATACATATGCATAATAACATACAGTTCCCTTGCAATAAATCCTTCACACATTCACGCACACCTTTACACACACACACACACACACACACACACACACACACACACACAGTGGCCTTGACAGCAGAGCAGGAGCGGCAGGCGACAGGGAAAGATTTCTGTTCCTCTGTGCCCCCCCCCCTCCTACTCGTCTTCCCTTTCCTTCTCTTACCACATCTAAGGACTTCAGTGAGAGTGTGAAGGCCTGTCTGATTGCAGCTCTAGCTGTGAGCACCATGTTTAAAAACAGGAGGAGAGAACAGAGGGGGAGCCATTTTAAAAATCACCTCCCTTCCTCTCACACTAGAGCCAGAGCACGGAAAACGCCACATAGAAATTAAAAGGAGAGGATTGAGGAGAGGAGAGGAGAGGAGAGGAGAGGAGAATGCTATAGTGGCAGGGTGGGGGGTGAGCAGGAGCAGGGTGGGAAGATGTAGGTAGAGGGAGGATAAACTAGATGTATATTGAATATTTGATGTTGCCTAACAAAGCTTTAGTAGTCTTAAGTGGGGAGCCGTTATGTTTGAAAATCAGAGGCAGGATTTGATTTGGTTGAATGGGATCTTTGTCTGGGGACATTCCTACAGAAACGCATGTTAATGTAAACATGCATTAAGACTGACTGCTGTGGGACTGTGGCTCCCCAACATGAGAAGAGGAATCATTAGTTAAGCAGTGATGTGCAGGGCTGTGCTGCCTACACACTCACACACACACACAGCCTCCTCCCTTCTGTGTTTCATTCTCGTAGGGACTGATTCAGGGCATTTGTTTCTTACTGCTGCATCCCTAAAGTGTGAGAATATCCATTTTAATGCAGTCCACATGAGGCATGAATAAAAAGGATGAGTAAAAAAAGGACATAAAGAAAGCCAGGGTTTTCAATTTCAAACAGCCACAGAGATGCTACATTTCAGCGGCTCAAGTTGCTGTGTGGGCTTGGTCTGACATGTGAAGGCGCAGTTTGAAACCCAGAGTTCATGTCAGGGGTCAAACCAACCGCTGCAAGTCGTAGACCGTCCCCTGTGGCGACTGATAATGTCACCGCAGGCGAGCGCACACAGGGACACGGAGCACAGTGCGGCCACGACCAGTTCGCTTCATCTTCTCATAGATCCAGAAGCTACTGTTGTGCAAACACAAATAGGGTGAGCACACACATCCAGCATGTAGCTCATGCAAAGCAAAGTGTGTCAGGCTCTATTTGAGATACTAGGTGAGGGGGTAAGGAAAAGAGATAAAGACAGACAAAAGATTGACAAAGAGACCATTTTTTTCAGTGCTCTGCATCAAGGTAAAGCTTTGCTTGAGTGGGCTGAGAAAGAAAAAAAATGGAACAAAAGCAGGAAGCAGTGCAGGGATGGAAGAAGCTCAAAAAAAGACAGAGATACAGACACACTGGGTTTTTACGGATCATTTACTGTATTTTATGGAGCCTGCTAGCTCAAACATACTATACATTGGCTACTGTATGCAGTATTTCATGTAGCTAACCTGTACTAGCGCTATGTGCTAGCAAGAATCTATGGAAATATTGATAGAGCTGCATGTTCCTGATCGATATCTCATTAGGCACAATTGGGAAGATGGATGCAGCTTCCCTCTGACTGCTTACCGGCTGCAGCTGATGAGTCGGCCATTAGACACACAGTTTGACATTCACAATGGGCTGAAGCAGCCATTTTCATTGCGAAGCTAATTGTTGTTGCCACTGGTAAATTAGAGGAAATTTTATGGTCAGTGTTGGAAGCCATTTGTAGCCCGGTGATGAACAGGCCACATAAACAAACACACAAAAAAGTTACAATTTCCTGTCTTAAACTGCTAAATACTCTCACATTTCTGAATAACCACTCTCTGTAAGAACAGTCTTTGTCTATTCCTGTTGACAAACTGTACCCATATAATGTGCTCCAACCAGGACAGCACAACAAATCATTTGACAGCATTTACTCAGCTTGTAACACAGATTTGTGAGAAGTGGACAGCTGTGCCATTCAGGCTGCTGTGTGGGCTGTTACTGAAACAGATCTGAGCGGTTCAGCCACATGCAGAATGACAGAACAATACAATACAGTAAGTGTAGAGAAGTGATATGTGACTCTTCTCAGAGCTGCTCTCAAATGCTGACTCACTTTCTGCCTACTACAGTAAATAGGCACATATTGCATGATGACTAACTCGCATGAAGCAACATGTCAGTCAAAATGTATTTGTTACAATAAAAAGCATAACTTAGAGCACAACGTCCATTCCTTGATAGACACAAACTATTGAATCAGTTTGAAAGTTGATTTTGGTTTGCAAAAAAAAGAAGTAAGCTAGTTAATTGATGGCTGACATCATTAGCTAAAAGCAACAAGTAAGATTAGCTTGCAGACTAACTGTAGATGAACAGTGGAAATATAGCAACATGGTTTTACTGTCATTGAGAGACATGCTCCACACACACATAGGACTAATATACATACATGCACAATCAGGACCTATGGACCTATTGACATGCATTAATGGAGAGATGTCAGGTTGGGCTGCTAAACAGGGCACGCGCCAGACTGTTGGGGGATCCAGCCCCTCTCCAGCAACTTGACCAACTTCCAAACTTTGTTCCGTACTGGGACTTTAACCATCGACACTCCAGTTCCCAACCCAAGTCCCTACAGACTGAGCTACTACTGCCGCACCAAGAATAATTAGCTGAAAGTAACAAATTAAGCATGAATGTAGCTAACCTTTCTACCATTTATCCATTAATTTAAGCTAGCAGGAGACAAACATTAAGCTAAGGCTAATGGATATATCTGGGAATACAGAACTGTTTAAACGGTCGTAAAAGATAGCTAGCTAAGAAATGTGCTAATATTCGAAACAGAAAACTAATTCTAGGCTGTATCATTTTTCAATTACGGAATGAATAATTATTGTACCAGATACTAGCTTAAGAAATCCCTAAATGTCACATTAGCCAAAGGAACTGATAGAATTAACACTTGAAATATTTAGCTAGGTGACTAAAAAGTCTGCTTAAAAACATTGATAGAGACTGAAAGAAAAAGCTAACAGGGATAACAGTGGAATCAGCTAACATTAGTTTATGTATGTTTGAAAGACACTCAGCTTCTAAGCTATAACTAAAAATCACCAAACCGAGGAAAACCATAACATATCAACTGAACAAAGAAAACATTGTGACTGTACTTTGGATAAAAGCATAAATGAGCTCTTCTAATATGGGGAACTTTAAACATAATGAATGGGAATCACTGACATGGAGAAACTTGCTATACTGGTTAACTGATGACCTTGGCACTGGATCCCTCTTCTGATCTCAGCTCTTGGACAGAAGTCAGACTTGCGGCTAATCCTGACAAATCTCAACAAAAACCTCTCGTCTTCTCCTGGAATTTCGGAGTGAGCTGAGAGGATGGAGGGAGAGCAGAGTGATATGGGACATCTCAAGATGGAAAAGCCTCTTTTGGGCATGATTAGAGAGCTAATCTAACAGGGACGAGACGCAGGCGAAGGGAGAGAGAGAGAGAGAGAGAGACAGAGACAGAGACAGAGACAGACAGACAGACAGACAGACAGACAGACAGACAGACAGACAGACAGACAGACAGACAGACAGACAGACAGACAGACAGACAGACAGACAGACAGACAGACAGACAGACAGACAGACAGACAGACAGACAGGGAGAAAGCATCATCACAGCTCTGGTGTTTTTGGATCGTGGTCAGACAGAGGCAGAGCTCTCCATTCACAGGACTGCGACTGAAGAGCGCTCGAGATGATGAGCTCCCTTTGAGCCGCAATCAAAATGCTGCTCAGTTTTGTAGGCCGATGAGTGTGCAACATCAAACACTCTCTTTCCCTCTCTCTCATTCTCTTCCCCTCATTCTTATCCCCTCTCTCTCTCTCTCTCTCTCTCTCTCATTCTTCATGCATTCAGTGGATGCCTAGCAGCTGCTGGTAATTAAAGGACTTTAGAGTCTCACACCACACTGAATCACAAGAAGAAGAAAGAGAGCGGGGAAGACTGAGACGCCACTCCTGGACAGCCTCTTTTCTGAATCCATCACATTCTCTCCTTCAAACTCGTCACTGCAAAATAAAGCTAATGTCCATCTATGTTCCTAATTAGCCACCTTAGAAAGCTGCACTTCAATAAGTACACACGCACAAACATAAAGAAAAAAAAGGAGTGACACAGAAGAAAAGGGGGATGTATATCGTGTATGGCAGCTGAAACGGGAGGAAGGGGGGGGTGATCAAAGCAAAGGGTGTTTATGCGTGGCAACCATCCCTCTCTGGAGTGTGGAGGAGCTTATTCCAGAGGGGAATAGTGTCTAAATGGGAGACAGCACAGTGTTGAGACGTGCTGAGCTGAGAGGAGATGAGCGGTGTAGCTCACATGCTAGCTTTGCTTTGAGCGGAATGAGAGGGGTACATGGAAAAGTGTTGGGGGGAGATATGATTTCATAAAATCAACAATGACTAAGGAATGGTTGGAGAAGAAGAGGAGGAACAGAATGGGAAAAAGGGGGCAGAAGGAAGCGGGAGTGATTACAGCTGTGGATGGCACCACGGCTGGCGAGAAATTTAATTTTGGATGTGTGGGATGGGGGGGGGGGGGGGCTCTTCAGCAGAAGGGTGCAGCTGCACAGTAAGATCTTCATGCAAGCTTAACTATGCAGCAAATACCTCCAGGTTCACAGCTATGATCTCAATTTATTTTGCTATGTCATAAGCTGGAAAATTAACAAGTTTGCTCTGGGTAAACAAGATAAGACAAGATCAGATCAAATGTATTAATCCCAGACAGGAGAAAATGTACTTTGTAAAGCAGCATTGATGCCTGTTTCCTTGAAATATATTTTAAATACAAGAAGTTTTTTATTTATGTGTAGCTGCTATAGTAAAAACAAGGGAGATGTTGTTGTGGAAACTACAGCACAAGTATAGATTTGAACCAAACACACTAATTAATGTACACTTTTTTGGAGAAATGTCCACAAGTGGAGAGATGTGTTTTCTGAGAGGCAGCAGGAAGTGCATGCTTTTTCAATGGTAGAAAATACATTCAAAGTGAAAGTGCATAAAAGAAGGTTTTTGTCACTTTTACAATATAGTCAACATGACTTAAAGCAAGAACAGTAAACTATTCTTCTCTGAACTTTTTTTTCCTCTGTGCAGTAACTCATCTGGTGCTGACAGGGGTCCTGCCATGCTCATTGCAGGGTCAGGGCAGAGAAAGGGGGTATTAGGAGCAGAGACAGGTGGCACGAGGGTCTGCTGCGTGGAGAGAACAGATGGCTGATCTGACGTGAATCGGGGTGCTGACCTTTTCTCCCAACGGTACAGTACCAGCGCTCCACACAAGTGTTTGTGCATGTACACAAAAATCAAAAACCCATGTGCACGCACACACTCAGACCGAAGCCCTTACAGACACACTCAAGAACTCACCAACCAGCTGTTTCTCTCTCACAGCTGCTCTCACCATAGCAGCCCTAGAACCCATTCACCTTTTAGCATCATCATCTCTTACACACTGTGGATGTCGAATTCCCACTCATCTTTTTTATTCCCGTCCTTACCACACCTACACAAACGCATATGATTAACAGCCTAGCACGGAGGCTAATGTTGTGGTAAATGATCCCTGTGTGAAGGCACGCACACTGCTGAGAATACCGAGCTTTAGTCAGCCCCTCCCGCACCTCCACACTGGCACATGCTGAATTACCTTGTCGCTAGGCAATTATTTGTCCTGTCCCGGCTTTGGAGTGATGTAAATTACTTTAAGTGCACTTTGCAGGGGCCGCCATCACGATAATGATGATTGCGGCGGGGCTCTGACACACACAAATATTCAGCTATACCTTTAGAGAGAGGGGCTGCATTTAGGAAGGGACCTGAGAGGGGGATTCAGGACTTGTCAGCTAAGAAGAAGAAGAATCTCAGACTGATGAGAGGATGTGTGTGCTTAAGAAACAAAAAGGGAGGGACGGAGACAGAAATGAATGTGTTTCTGATTCCTCATCTTTTATCTGCAATATATCCTCTGGAGTGTTTCATCGGAATTCAGTCATAACCACAATAAGTGACTCACACTCCATGTACAATAAATATACAAGTTTTTCCAAGCTCTTTTGATGTGTCACCACCTTTTTCCTTCTCCTGTCTGGCTTTCTAGAAGTTCACTTTGTTGTAGTTCCTCTAAGCTCCAGCAGGTGTCACTCACAAGGCTTCTATGCTTATTCCAATGGCTGCAGTTACAGTGGGGGTACATTTACCAAAACTTGTTTGTTAAACACACAACAGACTTGATGGTAAAATTTCAAGTATAATGGAATACAAAGTTTTAGACCTCTGAGGCATAACTGCCTGTTTCAAAACTGATGCTAAGTATTGTCTTTAAATAATTTCAATTGATGAGATTTTCTAGCTCTGAACGTGGGACTTTTTGGCCGTTTTGGGAAATGTTCAACAAATTCTGTGAGTAAAGTGTCTGTAAACTGACTGGATGATGACTGAGAGTACTTACATGTTATGCAGGACACACCAGCCGCAGTGTGGGTCTCCAGAGCTCAGACACTCCCCACAGGTCCCGTACTGCTCGCATGACTCGATGGGAACTTGGGTGACCTGAAAGCACATGAAAGGGTCAGAGTTATAGTGCAGCACGATAGACATCACAAGATGCGCAAAAAAAACTTCAGCCTTAGGGTTTGAGTGCACTGAAAAAAAGAAGCTCATTCAGTCATACAACAGTGGATGATTGATGAAGTATGTATCAAACAATAAGTATGATTGTTCTGTGTTATGAAATGCTATGCATGATTTTCACTGCTCCAGTATCGCAACAATTTCAATCTTGTGTGTTGACCTGATGCTCGAGATGATGTGCCTCATATGTTTGGGTCAACTCTGCCCCTTTATGTCAACATGTGAGATGTCAACTGCACGGGCAACTGTTGCCTTTATGTGAGGCCAATGAAACAGAAGTGAGCAGGTGGGATCAGTTGGCCAGAGAAAGCTGTTTCTCTGGCATCAATGGGCTCTTGTGTGCAGCAGGGCATCTGTCCATGTAGGTACAGCCTGAACAAACACACCTACACATGGAGGAGGAGGGACAGACACTTGTCTCCAAAGTATGTGTCCAAGTTGATTACAAAAATGTAAAATGTGGGGGGGGAGTGAATGTTAAAGACTTTTAAACTTTCAAAGAGATGTACAACTGCAGTACAGTTATAGAAAACATCAGAGTTGTTTACTATTATGTATACTTTTCCCCCCAAGCACATGTAAAAATCATTACTTTAAAACAAACAGATGACAGCAACATAATTGTGCAACTGAAAAGCAATTATTAAGGTTGTACTGTAAGTTTGTGCTTAAAAGAAATGACTGGAGATCAAAACTGGTATTTCAAAGCAAAACATGTTGAAAGTGTCAACAGCCGAGGATTTGAATAAGCACTTTGAGCACAAAGCAAACACACACACTCCACACCACAAATCCACACAGGCCTGTTTGGACTACAGTCATTTGAATAGAGAACAAACATCCTTGTTTGTGTTTTACATTGAACTTACACAAATGCAGACTTCACAATTTACATATTTGGACTGAAAACAGTAGAGAAGCATGAGTATCAAACATGCATCTCCTCTGCTGGGACTGTTTTCAGCTGCTACAAAACATGCACTCATCCTTCTGCCAGTTATATATGCGTTTGTTTGGGTGTGTGTGTGCGTGTGTGTGTGTGTGTGTGTGTGTGTGTGTGTGTGTGTGTGTGTGTGTGTGTGTGTGTGTGTGTGAATCTAGCTGTGCCTCTGTCTGCGTCTGTTTGTCTGCCAGACAAGGTTCTGCTCAGCCACATGGCCCTCAGTCTGTTTGTGCAGCACAGAGTGTGATATGGAGGTCAGTGTGTGTGTGTGTCTTTGAGTGTCAAATGGGGCTGTCCAGCTCGCACCTACATCCACTGTCAGCAGGAGTAAACGTCCGCACTCTGCCACACACTCTGCCACACAAACACCAGCGGAAGAACCAAATCACAAGGGGAGTGAAGGCTTTAAAAAGAAGTGAATTTCAGAGTCTAACACAGGTTAATTTACTGCCATGTCTGTCTTTCAGTTTCCTGGCAATTGCCTGGTTGGATAATGACAGCAGACTGTGACAGTGTGTGCCCTGTTCAGCTCGGATCAATGCCTAATAAGTGGCTCCTCTGCAAAATGTGGGGGAGGGAATGAAAGGTGCAAAAAACACCATTTAAGTGTTGTTGTGAATGTGAACCCCAGTGCAAAATCGCCCACAACTGGGTGATATTAATTGCTGTTAGCACAAATGGCTCAAATTAACTGTCAGCTGCTAAGAGATAACAGCTGGGTGTCAATCAACGGCTTCTTTCCATTATAATGTATTAAATTAACTTAAAAAAATGCAGCTTGTGTGCCTGCTATTTGTCATATTTACAGAGTGGCCATATTCTTCTCTCAAGATGAAAAACTCAAGTTAAATTAAATTTTATTTGACGAGCTGTTATCATTCATGTGCTTTTTCACTGATAACTGAAAAGTCAGTTAATTGTAAAATCCAGGCGGACATAATGTTATGAAGATAAAACAATACCGTCAGCTAAGCTACAAAAGCTAACAACATTCAATTAAAATCTATAGCTACCATTACTTTTAGCTAGCTAAGAATACAGTAAATTTACAGTTAGCTAACATTACGGCCAGCTAGTGTTTCTTACAGCTGGCTAACATAACCATGAGACAGGATTTGAGACCTCTCCTCCTGTATAACACAGTTAAAATGTGTCACGAGCGAGGAAGTGGTTGATTATGGTAGCTGTGTTTTAGCTAGGCTTATATACCAAATATTTGAGCTTGAAATAGGAACGGCACTGTGTTGATTATCTTTCAGTTGTTGGTCATTAAAAAGTTATGAAATTAGAGTAATTTGTTTTATGTTTTGCAGAGCTGGAACACAGCAGTCTTACAGTATAAAAGCATCTTGTACTCTGAGCTTAGTATCAATAGCCAGTGCGTGAATATGGTGAATGGTGCTGCCTATGAAGTCTGCACAAACTGTCTGTGATATCTCTGAGCCATATGTGCTCCAGCATATATATGTTTTCTTTGTTTTGGCTTTGCTCTTCAAAAGCTCCACAACCCTCCACCTGTCTGCTGGTCCAAAACCCTGCGGCAACAGAAAGACGAGCCCAGGGGGACAAAGAAGGCCATTCACTCGGTGGGACGTTGACAGTGTCTGTGCTGTGTGGCAGACTCGATCCAGCATGGACACCCCTGTTAGATTAACCCCCCGTCACCTCGACAAACTCTGTGTGTGTTTGTGTGTGCGCGTGTGTCTCTTCTTGCTTCAGGACAAACAGGTGGCACGCTGTAATGAGCTGCAGACGAGGTCACATCAGCAGTAGAAGCCGCGACTGATGACAAACAAGCCCACCAGGAGCGAGACTGGGCTGCAGGAAACAGTCAACTCAGTCTGTAGGCCTATGTGTGTATCTCCAAAGTGTCTGAATCCCCTCTTCACCTCCCCCAAAAAAGGACTTCAGATCCTTCCAGAACCATGTGCGTGGCTTTTGAGACTTTATAGTATAACTTTCACAGAGGGCCCAGCGACTTGAAAGGGTTACAGTGTGGAGACAGCTGTCAGCGGGGGGGAAAGTCGGGGGAGTTGGGGAGGAGGGGGTGCCCCTTATGGAGCTGTGTTTAAAAAGACAGACAGATGCAGCCCCGCTGTCAGCTGATGCAGACTGAAACGCAGAAAAAAGGTAACATGGAGGAAGAGTAGTGAGGTAAACTGGCAAACAAAGATCCATAAACTGAAAGAGCACAGAATAAGGGAGATGAATGAGTATTCGTCTCTGTGCCGTGTATACTGTATGAGTGTGTGTGTGTGTGTGTGTATTTGTATTGATGTTAAGGCCAGCATGGGCCAGTAGTGGAGGTGAGGGGGTTGGGGGGGGGGGATCACAGCAGCTGTTGCCCAGCACACGCTACAGTCACTCAGCACAGCAGGGCTGCACAATGAAGCCCCTTCTCCCACTGTGCATGCATGTGTGTGTATGTGTGTTTGTACACACACATGCACAGCGCCAACGGATGTGCAGATTGTTGATCCTGTGTTTTCAAGGAAGACAAAGAAGCTCTGCATGTGATCTGATATTGCCTCCAACTTTCTCTGCTCTCTGTCTCTGTTTAAAAAAAACCCACATTCATACAGTTGCCACAGCTGACCCGAGGTAGACGGAGCATTGTCAAGGAGCAGCATCGCTGAGCTCTGGTAAATGAATGCTAATAAAATTCCCGCTTCAGATGACCCAAGCAGGGGGTTATTCAACCAAAGAGGCTACAGTGGAGTCGCACACTGGAAAAACCTAGGGGACTGACTGACAGCCGCGGGTTAAAACAACAGCTTCCTCTCTTTCAAAGGCTCATGTTGAATAGGCTCCAGCTTCCATTCATAATGTCAAGCCTTCACTAATGCAGGGCAGTCGTCTCTACCTTTGAAACCTACACCCAGCTAGGGATTTGTGCACTATTAATAATTCCTAGCATTAACGTTTCTGTCTGGAGACATTTTTTTATGCCAAAATGCAAAAATCTAATGATGTTCAATTTTAAAATTGAAAAAAAAACAAAAACATTTTTCTGGAAAGGCAATCCTTTTTGTGTATTTCAGCTAACGTATTTTTTGTGTGAAATTAAGTCTTCTAAATTCAACTTGGCATTATTCTCTGCCATTGGGGGCCACCAACAAGAGAACTTTCCCTGTGCATCTTTTATAAATAATGTATGTAGCTTATTTTTGTTGCAGTTGTCTCTTGAGAACAACAACTTCAACAACAACAAAAAACCAGGGAGGTGACAGTGTTGTCACAGAGAGCTGGAGGTTTGGGCATTGCATAATAAACCTGCTGCTGCCTTTGTAGCATGAGAAAGAATTCCCACTGTACATGTTTTTTCCCCCCCCGATTTTTTTCAGCCACCTGTGAATTGTGACTTCAGTTCAGCTCCTCTGACCTGCTGCCCTGAGACCAGCCATGCTCACTGCACCTCTGTGATGGATGGGGACTTGGGCAGGATAGAAGAGGAAAACTGAAAAATATATAAAGGAGGACAGAGCAGAGAGGAAAGTGGTCAGCTGCTTTGTTTTCTGAAGAGGCCGAGTCTCTGCGGTGCCAGATGTCTTACAACGCCGAGCCGAAGAGAAAGAGAAAAATCCCATCGTCACCAGTAATGCAGAGGAAGCGATTTTGCAAGCAGTTGCCAAGGCAACAGGCCTGGTTCTGACCTCGGGAACACCCCCTCATCCAACAGCACCCCCAAAACCTTGAGCAGTGTATGATAAACAGCTGGCACCTCTGGGACTTCCTGCCACCTACACCTCCTTTTAAACATGTATAGACACACACACAGGCACACAAATACACACAGTGGCGGCTCCCCTATCCATTTTTAATGAGAGTTAGCCAGGCTACCACGTCACTGGAATGAGGCACATCGATCATGAACACAATACCAATTCCAGCAGAGAGAGAGAGAAAGAGAGGAATCATGGGAGGGAGGTATCTGGGATTGTGTTGAGCTGCCTAATCAGGAAAGGCACAAAAGCAGAGCAAACTCTTGCTGCAGAATGAATGAAAACCAGTGAAATCTACATGCCTGAGTCCCACAGTGACCCTCCAGTCCAGGCTAACTACACACAGACGTCTAAACTATTTCCCTGACTAGCCAGCCTTTAATCTACTCTCATAATCCAACAGAGGCTTTTCCAGAAGACCACAGCCATGTCTCCATTGTCTCCTTCTAACTCTCTCTACCTCTTTTTGGTCTTCTTTTCCTTAGCTTATAAAATCCTTTATCTGTACTCTCAAACAAAACCTCTTTGAGGTGCAGTGGCAGAGCTATCTCATCCGGCTGGTTGACATCCACCCACGAGCAATGGCATCCCTCAAGCAGATGTCACGTTAACCGAATGTGTTCTGTCGTCGTTGCAATTTTTTAAAACAAAACATGAAAATCTGAAGGCTGTCCCTCAATTTGACATATAAGCAAACTGAGGTCAATCCACCATAGCATTCTTTCTGTAACTTATAACGCTGATAATTCCTGCACAAAATTACAATAATGAATACAGTGCCATCAAATGACACACAACAACAATGCAACAACATTTTATTCCTACATAAAAGGCAGACTAGCACAAAGAAGCCGCCTGTGCAAAACAACAGCAAGAAAACACACCTTTTCTAAGCGAGGGCTAAATGTGTGCCCAACACAGATGTGTTGTTTTTTAATCTACGTTGGATCGAACACTGCTATCTATCTCAAACGTTTCTGTCTCAGCTGCTTGAGACAATGCTCATGTGAGCTGAAGCTAACGAACTCCCGTAATGAACAATGCTTCGCAAGCTAACGCTTAGCTTGCGCGCAACACAGTAAACAAGTAGTTTGATTAGCATGAATGCTAATGAAGAATGCTTTGGGTTTTTGTCAGGCGGTCCCTTCATGACAACACAGACATGGGGTGAACAAGCAATGTGATGTCATTGTTTAATGAAATACTGATCCAGTAATAGGCACATTAGAAAAATCTAAATTAAAATGACAGCTAATAGCAAGTGATGAGGTGATGATGTTTTATACTCAGTAATCATTCTCAGACAGGTGGATGCCCGTAACAAAGTTGCTTCATAAGCTTTTCTACTCCCCAGTACGTTGTATAAATGTCTCATTGATAAGGCAAAACTCTATTGCTGCATCTACCATCTTGGATATGTTGTAAACACTACACTGTGGCTTCACCTCATGTCATGCCTGAAATGTTCTCGTTTTTTAGGAGTGCATGTGCAAAAAGAATTCACAGAAGCAAAAACACTGAAAACATACCAAGCGCTATGATTTACCTGAATCTGTGAAAAATGAGATTACGTTACTTTTTCTAGGGTTTTCGTGGAGCATGAGACTGAGGTCAAACAGTGGTTCAGCCCAATCATCAATACCCAACCTTAGCATGGCTGGCTCACAGACGAGAGGTGAGGGGTTCCGTTGAAGTGCTATGGCTAGTCCAAGGATAATCAAATCTCGAGACTTCCACTGATTGCACCCAGCTTGATTAGGGACAGAACAGGGGCATCACGTGTGTGTGTGGTTGTTGGGGGTGCACTGGTGTGGTGTTGATCCCTTGGGGGCCTTGAGTTGACTCTGCTAAGACACCCCAACAGCTGAGACCTTTGATGATGGCTTAAAACCCACATTCCTAGAGCAAATGTGTAAAAGTAATTAATTTAAACCAGATGTGCACATAGAAGGGCTGCACATAAAACCCCTCCTCATCATGTACATAAAAAACTACAACCTTTATCCCCCTGGAGACATACTGCTGCTATCTGCGGCTGTGTTCGCACTAAAAGGAATCGCTTTCAGAATCCTTGTTTTTGTTGTTGTGCTTGTTCCAGATGTCAGAAGGCTGCCTGACAAGTCGTTTGAGAGAAACAAGTTTAGTGTAGGACTACACAATATTGATTTTCTTCCACTGTATTGCATTTATTAAAGCACCGTCTCCAGCAACAGCGCAGGATATGTTCTGGATAAAAGGATGTTAACAGAATTCAATGGGATATACAGTACCGTTGTATATTTGTGGTTTTTCTGAAGGTCAGATTCTTTTCTACTGGGTGGTTTTCAGAATAACTGATTTGAAAGTAGAGCAGCATTCACAGTAGATATTATTCATTGATTCTAAAAGGCTAAACCTTGGAGGGAGAGAAAGCTGAGGCAAAATGAAATGATACAGCACGGTTCATCTACAAACACTCATCTCCTATACGGTACTACAAACATGATTTGGTGTAGAAATGGGAGCTTTTGACCTTTGTTGTCACAGCCTTTATTTCTCTTTGTCTATTCACCCACTCAAAGGCAAAACACAATGAGACACGCACACACAGTTATTTAGTTTATTGGATTTGGCCTGAGCTCCTAGATTTGGGTCAATTGAAAACATCAAGATACTGTAAAAACACAAAGCTAGGTTTAAATACAGAATGAAAAGGAGGGTTTAGTTAAAAGGAGATATTGCAATATACTAGCTCTCTGAATTATCACTAAATAGTGGATGCTGTCAAACTACTGATGAAGCAGAAATGCTGTTTCCAAATCCCAATGCCCAAACAAACACATCCCCTCTTTATTAGGACTTTAACCCCCCTCCCCCCCTGTACCCCCTTCAGTCCTGGCCAGGACTGGTCCCTGGCAGCCCATCAGAAGTCGCAGACTGGTTTGAGATGAACTGCCAGGCAGGAAAAAAAGGGGAGGACCAGGTCAGGCGTGTGTCTTCTGACCGTGGTTTGAACTCTGAGGCTGAGTGGCCATTATGTGTCAAGGTTGACCCAGGGACGATAACTATGTGTTTAAAGTGGTAATAATACAGTCCAGCGTTTTCTCATGACATTTCTTATGATGAACAGCCATTGTTGTGGTTTCTCTTGTGGAATTCATGAGTCGTAGCCCTTGTGTATTTTCAGCAGATATGAGTTTCTGTAGTCAGTTAAAATGTGTTGTTTGGTGTCGTCCTTATGGCTGATTTTTTTTCTCTTCTTCTTCTATATGTTTTGAGTTTCTGAGTTTCATGTTACTGCTGGTACCAGACATGAAAAATCATATACCACAGGATTTGTTTTATGTTCCAGAAGCTTTAAGTCTATAAAACACATCATGGTTGAATCATTAATGTAAAAGTTATCATCGTCGGCGTATTGGCTAAATCATTCCTGTGTGACAGTAGAGAAGTAAAAGTCTAGTTCATGTGGAATTTGAGGTGCATTGTTAAATTTCTAACCATTTTCCAGAGGGAATTTTGTGTAACCCTATACCCCCACATCTCTTTTATTCAATTGACCCAAAACATCTGTCAGTAAAGAGTCAAATATTCATCCTTGTACAGATTCACCTATCCAGCATAGAATTTACGACACTAGTGTATGCTTTTACACTAGTGTCCAATAACTTATTACCGTCAGTTCAAAAATAATAATTCATAAGTCCTCTCAGAATTCTGTATGTTAAGTATCCGATATCCTCCTGTGCCAAAAATGCAGATAAAGTCTCTACTCTCATGGACATGCATATAGTATGGACACACACACACACACACACACACACACACACACACACACACACACACACTATGTACACAAACATGGCATTACATTTCAACATGTGTCCCCTTGACTGACTGCCGACTGTATGGATTAAATACAAACTGGGGCAGTGTGCAATAAGGCAGGTGGAGGAGGAAGATGGGACACTCATAATCTTTGTGTGTGTGTGTGTGTGTGTGTGTGTGTGTGTGTGTGTGTGTGTGTGTGTGTGGTATTACCGGCAAGAGAACTAGAAGGAGGAGTCACTGGGGGGGGGGGGGACGTGTGGGGGCAGTGGAGGGAGCGCGAGCATAGAAATAATGGAGTGAGGGAATCGACCAGCAGGGGGGATGAAAAATCCAACCAGTCGATACAGCTAGGAGTGTATCAATTATGTATGGCTTCAATCTTCTTTTTTGGGCAAGGAGAGGAGGGGGAGAGGTATAGGGTATATGTGTGTGTGCTTCAGCTGTGTTTTTGTACATATTGAAGACAGATACAGCTCTTGTTGCTGAAAGCTTTAAATGCTCCCAAAGCTGTTGAATAACTAAACTGATGTGGATTAAAAACAAAGTCAGTGTTTTACCCTCATAACTAACTTAAGTGGAATTCTTTGTCAACTAAAAAAACCCTTGAAAAACACCTACAAGGAAGAAACCCATTTATAAACTCACGCATGAATTATCAGTTTCATTTAAAAGCAATATCAAGCACAGCTAATGATACCTGCACTGCCTTAACTCACTAACAGATCTCATATGCACCCTCTTATTCAAGGTAAGGGTGTTAATATTGATACTGGTGATTTTCTCTCCAAGCCCATGGCCCTTACTCGCCTTTCTTTTCACTTATCTCCACATATCTTCCCCCTTTTCTGAACCCTCTCTTCTGCACTCCCGTGTTCACTCTCCTTGGCTGCTCCCAGTCAAAGTGGCCTCTTTGCTTAGTAATAATAATAATAATAATAATAACTTTATTTATATAGCACCTTTAAAAACACAGGTTTACAAAGTGCTTCACAACCAGCAAACAAGAACACAGCAAACACAGAAGAACATTAACAGCAGCAAGAACATTAAAAACCGACCATTACAAGAACTTATCATAAGAACCCAGGCAAAACAAGAACCCAACAACATGAGCTGAGACCAAGAGGACAGAAGATTTAAAGGATGTAAGAAACTAAAGGAGCTAAAAGCAAATAAAAAGATAACAGCAATAAGAAGATAAGAGCAGTAAGAGAAATAGAACCAAGTGAATACATTTTCAAAAAGACAATAATATGACCAAGTTAAAACAGATAAGAGCATAGAAAAAAGGACAGTAAGAAGTAAAAGAGGAATAATAAAACCAGTAAGATAAGACATTAAGAAGACGACATCACATAAAAGCAAGTCTGTAAAAGTGTGTTTTAAGAAGGGATTTAAAAGCATTGAGGGAATCTGCGAGTCTTAACTCCTCAGGAAGGTCGTTCCAAAGTCGAGGGGCCCTGACTGAAAAAGCCCGGTCACCTTTAGTTTTAAGTCTCGACTTTGGAACGACCAGGAGTCCCCCACCTGAGGATCTAAGACTGCGGGCTGGCTCATATGGTGTCAGTAGCTCCGTTATATAACTTGGAGCCAGCCCCGTCTGTGCTTTAAAAGTAATGAGTAAAATCTTAAAATTGATTCTAAAACTTACAGGAAGCCAATGTAATGAAGCTAAAATTGGAGTGATGTGATGTCGTCTGTTACAACCAGTAAGAAGCCTAGCTGCTGCATTTTGGACTAGCTGGAGGCGAGACAGTGACCTGCTTGTGATTCCGGAAAAGAGGGAGTTACAGTAGTCCAGTCGGGAGAAAATGAGGGCATGGATGATCTTTTCAAGGTCTGGTTGGGATAGTATTGTTTTAATTTTGGAGATGGTGCGTAGATGGAAGAAGCATGATCGGACAACTGTTTTAATATGGTGTTCAAAGGTGAGATTGCAATCAAATGTTATTCCTAGATTTCTGGCGGTGGGTTGGACATTGGCAAATAAGGGACCGAGGCTGCTCTTTGAAATATGAGTGGAGTTTGGCGGGTTGAATACTATGATTTCAGATTTAGAATTGTTCAGTTGGAGAAAGTTTTGTGCCATCCAGCAGTTAATATCATTTAGACAGTTTCTGACAGCAGCTAGGCTCTTAGCGTCCTCAGGTCTCAAAGGGAGGTATATCTGTGTGTCATCTGCGTAGCAGTGAAAGGAGACTTTGTGGCGTTCAATTATTTGGCCGAGGGGCAGCATATAAATAGAGAATAAAATGGGACCTAAAACCGAACCTTGCGGTACACCACAGGTAATGTTGGAGATGGAGGAGGAGTAGTTACCGATGGTGACCGCAAAGGTTCTTTCTAAAAGATAGGAGTAAAACCATCTAAGTGCAGTATCCTTTAAACCAACCCACTTTTCGAGACGATCAATTAAAATTGTGTGATCAACAGTATCAAAAGCTGCGCTAAGATCTAAAAGAATTAAAATTGTGCCCTCCCCTCTATCTGCTGCTAAAAGAAGGTCATTAGTTACCTTGAGGAGGGCCGTCTCTGTGCTGTGACAAGCTCTAAAACCAGATTGGAATTTCTCAAAGAGGTTATTTTCAGTCATAAAAGATAAAAGTTGTGTTGAAACCACCTTTTCTAAAACTTTTGATAAAAATGAAAGTTTTGAGATTGGTCTAAAATTGTTAAAATCGGTGGGATCAAGGTTGGGTTTCTTTAAAAGTGGTTGGACCACAGCATGTTTAAACGCAGAGGGGACTACACCTTCTGTTAAGGAACTATTAATAATGGATAAAATACTGGGTCCAACTGTGTTAAAAACCTCTTTGAGAAACGTTGTGGGAATAAAATCAAGGCTGCACGTAGCTGATTTCATGTGGGTTAAAATTTCAGATAAAAAGGTCAAGGACACCGGCTCAAAACTGCTAAAATAACTGTGAAGTTCCCTGCTGGTGTTTAAAATACGGTCTGGGGGGATGATTTGTTGCCTAATGTCCTTGACTTTATTGGTAAAAAAAGATAAAAACTTCTCACACAGATCCTGAGAAGGATCAGTAAAAGAAGAAGGGGTGGGGGTGGTGATGGATTCTAAAACCTTAAATAAAATTCTGGGGTTAGAATGATTGGCTAAAATCAGATTAGAATAAAATGCTGCTCTTGCGTCTTTAACTGCCTTTTGGTATTGATGCATTGTGTCTCTCCATATTTCGTAAAATACATGCAAGCCCGTTTTTTTCCATTTTCGTTCGTTCCTTCTGCAGTCTCTTTTTAAATCATGGGTCAGCTCGTTTAGCCATGGCTGTGGAGCTCTGTTAGTTTTTTTCTCTTTGTGGGGAGCAACAGAGTCCAGCACAGTTTGACAGGTGAGATTAAAAGAGGAGACCAGCTCCTCTGTGTTAAAATTTTGGTAAAAGGCAGTTGAAGAGACAGAAATAAAAAGCTCCTTAAACTTGCTAGCAGAAGTAGAGTTAAAAACCCTGCTGCGGGCAGGTGCCTTGCTAATAAAAGGCGGCTGAGATAAAACCATTCTGAATAAAACCAGTTTGTGGTCTGACACACAGATATCCTTTGTCTCAAAGTTGTTAGGGCTGAGACCACTGTATAAAACAAGATCAAGTGTGTGGCCCTTAGAGTGAGTGGGTTCTTGTATTGCCTGAGTGAGGTTAAAAGATTCCAGAATATCCATAAAATCACCTGTAAGGGACTGAGAGGGGCAACACACATGTATGTTAAAATCACCTAAAACAAGGATTTTATCATACTTAGAAACAAAATGTGATAAAAACTCTGAGAACTCTGTGATAAAAACATTGTTAGGTCTGGGTGGTCTGTAGATGATTAAAATTAACACAGGGTCTTTTAAGTTAATAGTAAAACCAAGGTGCTCAAATGATAAAAAATGAGTATGTAAAATTGGAGTGCATTTAAAATCTTTCCTGTGAATAACAGCAACCCCCCCTCCCCGGCCTGACAACCGGGGCTGATGAAGGTGAGTGAAATCAGGGGGGGTTGCTTCAATCAGAGGACTGCAATCTCCTGTGGTCAACCAGGTCTCAGTTATGATAAAAAAGTCCAGATTATTGTGATTTATAAAGTCAAGGCAGATAAAAGATTTATTATTAAGGGATCTGATATTTAAAAGACCAAAGTTAGCTGAAATGCAGTTAAAAGTTGGTTGTGGGGGAGGTTGGAGGCGTACTTGTGTGAGATTGGAGTGGTTGCAGTAATTGACAGGAGACAGATGTTGACGAGACAGTCTACAGGTGATGTGTACAGGGATAGTGAATTCTGTGTCGTGGTCTGTGACAGTGGAGAGTGTGTGACAGCTATTGGACGACAAATAAGAAGGAGAAAAAGAGTGACAGTAGGTGTGAGGAGCAGGGGAGGGGCTTGCTGTGAGTAGATTGATCTGAGGTGAAACAGGTGAGAGGGAATTGGATGTGGGTGTGTGCTCAAGTGAATGTCATACAGGTGAAGAGGACTGGACAGCGTGCTGGATATTAGCGGACAACATTTGACTGCCCAACAGATTTGGGTGAATCCCGTCTCTTTTAAAAAGTGGAGCACGGTTCCAGAACAGGTTAAAATTGTCAATAAAATCGAGGTTGTGTGATTTGCAAGCGTGCTGTAGCCAGGTGTGCAAGGAGAGGATACGGCTAAAACGCTCAGGACCACGATTAAAGGTTGGAATGGGTCCAGAAATAAAAACTGATTTTCCACAGTTCCCTAAAACGTTTAAAAGGAGATTAAAATCCTTTTTGGTGCACTCAGATTGCCGCCGAGATGAGTCGTTTGTGCCCACGTGCACAACAACTCTTTTAATTGAGTCTGGGAGTGAAGGCAGAAGACTGAGGAGTTTGTCCAGGACTACGGGGACAGTGGCGCCGGGAAGACAGTGTGTGGTGGCATTAAAAAAGCGGACATTTCTGGTGATTGAGTCTCCAATGATAAGAGTTGTCGGGGGAAAAAGAGGGCAAGGAGGTGCTGAGTGTGTGCTACCTGGATCGGCCTGCGGGCGTTCGGCCGTTACCACCTGCGGTAAAACGGGCGGGTCATGCTCAGGTGACTGCAGTGAAGCGGACCGCAGCCGCGGCTCAGCCGGAGGAAGACCCCCAGAGCGTCTGATGACGGCCTCCTGTAGCATTTTTCGGCGGTTCTTCCCAGTGGTCGAGTGGCGGGCCTCCCGACCAGAAGAACGCGCTGCAGGAGGAGGTGAGGTGGCAAGCCCATGTGGAGCCGTGGCGGAGTGGAGAGAAATTCCGTTTGCGATCAGTGCAGGAGTAAGTGCAGCGGCAGCAGAAGCCTCCTCCAGGCCCAGGCCGTCCAGAGCCTCGTCCCTTAGCAGCGTGAAGCGGTTGTGGAGGGCCATCCGGGGTTGCGGAGGGGCCAGATGGTCCGTCTTCCGCCTGCGGCGCACCACGTTGGTCCAGGACTGCTTGGGCGGCTTCGGAGTGGAGCTGTTTACTGGGGCCAACAGCCTCTTTGTCGGCGCGCCCTCGGAGTTACCTGACTGTACAGGTGTTGTGGCGTCCTGGTCCAGCGCAGCGAGGGCGCTGCCCAGAGCCTCTGTCCTAGCACCGTCGGTGCCCGAGGCTGCACTGAGCTCTCCCACAGAGCAGTGCCCGGTTGTTTCGACTACCGGTCCTTCTGGGTAGACCCGCGCGGTGCCGAGGTTGGTGGAGGTCAGCCAGGGAAGAGTGGCGGCGGAGGCAGACACCAGCTTTGATGCCGGCGAGGATGGTGCAGATGGCGATCGGACCGCCAGGCTCGAGGACTGCATATAAGATATGTGCTTTGACTGTGCAGCAGCCACGGAAACAAAGCCTTCAATCAGATGGTCCTTGTCACGAAGTTCGGACTTAAGGCGTTGGATATCATCCTTTAACTGTGAGTAATGCTCGCAATTCGTACACACAGACATGGCAGGCTCCAGATGTTTACAGTTTAGTAGTCTTCCAGTGGCAGGCTTCAGTGATCGCCACAAAAATAAATGTCAAAGACCCCAAAAGATGTTAAAAACGTTTATCTATGTTGACTAAATACTTAAAACCAGTCAGAATTCACAAAAGTATAGCTGAGGAAGTAGTTTAAAACTTGATAATAGGTAAAAAGTTTTGGCAGCGCTTCCCTCCAGTGAGCGAAGACGCCGACGCATGCGCACTCAAACACTTCCTTGTGCTTTAGGAAAACCGACAAAACCGATAGTAATTCAGTCAGGGGGCTAAAAGGAGGAAATTACATCCATGCTGCCTGACCACTTTGAACTCTCAAACCCCCTCTGCCCCGCTTGCTCACTGGCAACTGGTTTAAAGGCCCACACTGACATTTAAGAGATGGACACAGGGAGCTGTGAAAGTGCCAGGAAGGGTTTGTAAATGTGTGTGTGTGTGTGTGCAGTCATGTGCAAAGACAGCAATAAAACGTGACACACACTGGTTTAGTGTGCTTTAAGTTTAGTGAACCACTCAACAGACAATAGTTTGTTTAACATTGTAAAAATCTCCTTTGTGTTACATGAAGATAGGGCGACACATGTCAATGACCATGTGTCTTAAAAATAGTCAAAAACGTGTTGTTACACTGAAAAAACTACTGATGACATCATTGGTGTTACAAACTACACCCGGCAGATTACAAGCACTACAGAGGTTCAACAGATAATAGATCCAAAGCCAGCGATTAGGGAGCGAAGAGCTTTAGATACAAATATGGACAATTTAAATCGATTCTGAATGAAATATATCACAATCCTTTTTTTCCCTCTTGTTTTCTAAGTTACTATAGAAACTCAAAATGAACAAGAGTAACTCATAAAGAAAAACAAGATAAAGGATTTTTAGTATTTTTATCAAATTGAAATAAAAGCATCATTTTCATTCATATATTGACTTCTCATGTGTGTGTGTTTTTTTAAAGATATCTTTGGACAATTTTTGCCATCATTAGACAGGACAGCCGAAGAGAGACAGGAAATGCCTGGAGGAGAGAGATTTGGGGGTGACACGCAGCAAAGGGTTGAGGTTAGAATCGAACCCACGGCTGCTGCGGTGACGACCACAGCCTCCGCACATGTGGCGCCCGACACAACCACTAGGCTACCAGCGAGGGGGGGAAATCTTTGTAGAGTGCAGAATTATTCTTTTTTTATTTGATAATTGTATCACACTAGTCATATTCCTGAAGGTACATTTTGTCCCACCTTCTTGTCTTGTTTCATGTTGTGTAGTATACTCTTTATTTGCACTACTCTCTTAGTACCTGGTCTGTGAGCGACATAATTTCATTCAGCTGTTTGTCTTGTACGCTGATGAATCATGATAAATGTGACTTGACTTGAGGTTGGACCAGGAATGTAATCACTGTCTTCCTGCTCACAATGTTGCACATGTAACAACGACTACATCCTAATGGAGCCTGTGAATGTGGCCCACGTCTTTCTAACTAATCACCTTTTTTCTTCTTTTCAGTCAAGATGAATTCATACCTGGCGACCTTCCTCCACTCAGCCACCATCAGACATCGTCACGTACCGGGCAGTAAAGCTAATTGTAAAGTGTGTCTACTTCATATCATTATAGACTGAGGACACTTTAACATTAGTTGCAGCAGGAACATCTTCAGTCACTTCTGATGAAAACGGTTGAAGTGGTGAAAGACTGGAGTTCAAGTGTGCTTAATCATGGCTCGATGGGAACAAATGTATGTATAGCTGAATTGACATAAGTGAGTTGGTTTCTATGAGTGATACTTACAGCACAGACTCTCTGCATTAACAACCTGTTACTGTTAACTAACTGTACACTTGACAACTGCGTTTTCTTCCACTGCTTTTTCTCCGTATCTCTTGGTCTATACACAAACCTGTCTCACTTACAATCATTTTATTCAAATCTTGTTTTTTTTTCTGGGTTCATTCAATTGAGCCGTTCTGGTAGATTCACCAGAATCCACCTGCCATTGTTTGCCCACACTGGCTTGTGTACCTTAACACAACACTGTTGTTGTGTGTCACTTCACTGTGCCTCTTTGTCTTTCTTTGCAGATCCGGCCTGTCTGTCTCAGTCCAACATGTCTGTATGTGTCTCTCCGCGGGATCCCAGACTGTCAATGCAGCCAGTAATGAGGTGTATGCTTCAGTCAGCATGTGAGGAGTTAATAAGGAAGCAGCAGAGGCCATCACACATCAACAGGCATGAGTGTCTGTGTGCGTGTGTGTGTGTGTGTGTGTGTGTGTCTGTGTGTGTGTCTGTGTTTGAGGAGGGTGTGAAGGCTAGGCAGCCTCCCTGGCACACTTACGGCTGTCTGTCGACCATCGGGGTATTGATTTAGAGGGGAAAGGCAGACAGAAATGAATTCTGATCCACAGAGGGACTCCACAGCACACGTCTGTGTGTAATTTTTTTCAGTGCGTGTGTGTTACAGTATGTGTGTGTGTGAGCATGTTTGTTCTCTTTGTCTCAGCGCTTCTCTCAGTCTACATGATGTACATACAAATGAAGGGTTTGGTTACACCCCACTGCTCTGAGGGTTTGTGCACAAATGTAAGCATGTGTGTGTGTGTGTGTGTGTGTGTGTGTGTGTGTGTGTGTGTGTGTGTGTGTGTGCATTTGTGTTTGTGTGTGTGTGTGTTTGTGCTTAGACTAATGTTAGTCTGTGTACATGACCAAGAGAGACAGATAGGGGGGAGGGGCATCGATAACTAGGCTCAGGTGGTGAGGGACACTTCATCTAATCACAGACTAAGTGCACATGCATATACACACATTTGTTTGTGTGTGTGTGTGTGTGTGTGTGTGTGTGTGTGTGTGTGTGTGTGTGTTATTTTTGCAAGAATGCATGCCTGCAAAATATATCTTGTTTGCATGCACATCACGCACAATATCCTCCTTACCTGGACTTCATTCACGTAACATTAATGAGAGTCTACAAGTATTACTGAGGCTGAGAGACCCCTTCAGAGCCTATAATAGCATGTGTGATTTAATCCAGTTTGATTCCATAAGAAGTATACAGAGACAGGGGCTATAGGCAAACACGCCCCTGCAGTAGAGTGAAAATTATTAGATTTGCCTTTAAGAAACTGAGGGGTGAGGAGGAGAAAGAAAGCACTGACTGATCTCCAGTGGTGTGTCTAAAAAGTGCCTGGGTGCTTCTGTTTGGCAGGAGAGGAAAAATCAACATAATGAGCCCAAACTGCCTTTGTGTCTCACTCTCTTCGTCTCTCTTCTCTCTCCACCCTCTGCCTCTTTCTCCCTCTCTCTCTCATCCCACGACTCTCAGACAGCTGCTTCTGTGCAGCCAAATTAACTGCTCCCCAGTTGCCTTTGGAAAATGTGAAATAAATAAGCGTTTATTTTTTCTTTTTTTTTACCTCTGAGGGATACAGCACTCTTGGTTGAAACGCTTAACAGCTGTGAACGCCGGCTCCATCCAGGGTGTAGGTAACAGTGTTTGTCCACCGCAAGTTTGTCGTGTCATTTTCCATCCCAAATCCCACAACGCACCCGCACAGCTCCATCCGTCACTCTGTGGCCCATATCTCTTACCACCATGTGATCCTTCTGGCTCCAAATATCCGATTTACAAGTCAGCAAGAAGGGTAATATTTCAACAGGCTGTCTGCAGACGCACTGTTTAAATCACTGGCCTTATCTGGCCTCTGCTCTTTCTAATATTTTTCCTCAAATATTGCATTAGAGATAGGTTATCCATCCCTGCACATTCATCTTCTCCCGTTAGCATATGTACGAGCAGACATAGATAAATGTTGGTCTGATTCTGAGTGCGTGTGTGTTTCAGCACAACTGAGCTCTACTCATCGTCTTTAATAAAGATGGCAAACATGTTCACTTATATTCCATACGTATTTTTAAATATGGGTGCAACTTGATTATTTTAACGATTGATGGGTTAATGGTTTGATCTACCAAATGTCAAAGTTGTCGGAATAAATCAAGACTTTCATTTACAAAAGAACAAAAAGCAGCTGAAACCAGCATATATTAGATATTTAAACTTCAGCTTTAAAATATTACAGATACAGTTAATCAACTCATCAATAAAGGAATAGATCGTTAAATATGCAGGATCAGTCCAGGATTAAGAAAAATCTTAGTCCGTGCCCTCTCTAAAAGAGGCACAGTTGTAAACACAGGATCTGGTGCACAAACACACACATCCATCAATGATGTACTGTAAGGCATAAATGTGAATATTCTGCCCACCAGGAGCCCAAAACACCATCAAAAACACATTCATGTCTGCAGTAACATAAAAAACACACATATAGTCAGAAGCAGACACACAAACGTGCACCGCTCACCACCACATCCATCACTGGGGTTCAGGCTGACAGCTTTGTCAAAGTGAGCCGCGGGGGAGAGGAGAATGGCAGTGTGGGATTGAGTCCTCCCATCGGACTCTGCACTGACAGGAGGGAAGAAAAGGGAAAAGGAGAGGAGAGAAAGGGGGGAAAGAAGTGGGGAAAATTGGGGGAAAATGCAGCAACAGCAGAGAGAGAGAGAGAGAGACGGAGAGACAGAGAGAGACAGAAAGAGACAGAGAGAGGGAGGAGAGAAGGTTGAATCGCCGTGGATCACCCATCAAAACCAGCAGCTCTCCTGCTGGAGCCTGTTTACGACAACTGGCCTTGTGAAGGACAGACAAAGAGCAATACTGCAGACCTGGCAGCATGACTGCATCACACAGTAAAACACACACACACACACACACACACACACACACACACACACACACACACAGACACAAAAGACCTCCTGAGGGCCCTGCCAAACTGCAGCAAATGAACCAAGGACCCAGTAAGAACACACATAACAAATGCACTCAGTGACAAATGCACAGAAAATGCACACAAACACACTTTAAAAGGCAGCTGGTGGTGTAGTGAAGTGAGCTGTCAGCCTCCTATCAAACAGGAAAGATCAGTCTACAGAGTGAGGTGAGCGTGAGACCTCTAAATAAACACCTTAACCACAGCGTCGGGGACCAAGCCTGCTTCTCTCTCCTGATGTGCGGGCTCTGCTTCAAAAAGCTGCTTTTCGCTTGGTGGTTGTAGCCCCCGTCTAAGGAGAAGGCAATCGACAGACGCAAAAAAGAGACAGCTAAAGGGAGAGGGAAAAGCGAGACTCGCAGAAAAGGCCTCCCCCAATTATAGACCAAACACTGCCACTCTATTCACGTTCCTTTTTCTTTTTTTGCACCGGCTCCTGACAAACCCTGTCGTGATTCCTTCAACCAGCACTCGTGTCTCTCCCTGACACTCTCTGGGCTCTAATTAGCCTTGTAAATAATTATTGCAATTAAAGCCTACAATTAGGAGAAGTGAAGCACTGCCATTAGTTTCACAATAAATGTCATGAGCATTCTGCATAGGCACTGGGAGGAAACAGACAAATGCAGTTGCCATTATAGAGGTAGACAGACAGTAAGAGAGAAAGAGACAGAAAGAGAGAGGGGAGGGGAGGGTGGGCTGGGGGTGAATGAAGGCAGTTGACATACTCACAGCTCTTAATTATAGAGCTGATTATTCTGGCAGGATGGCTCCTGGACAGTTCTTTTGGCTCACACTCACTGAGTGACAAAGTGCACAGGCACACATGCACAAAGATATACTACACCCAAATGTGAAAGGCATACACACATAACTACTGTAGTGTTGTGCAAGTACAAACTTAAAAAAAGTGAGTTCAGACAAATTAAAATGAACTACTTCACGTTCATTCGGATAAGGATAGCACGATATTCAAAGGATTCTTCTTGATTCAACGGGGGCGTTTAAAAAAGTAATTTTTTTTCTTCTTCCAGAGGCCACATTTATGTGAGCAATAGTCACTCGGCAAATGGCAAACTGTGGGAGACTGCAGACAGACAGAGACGAAGATGTCAGAGAGTCTAAGGATCAGGTATCCCTTTTCCTCATTATCTCATATTATGTCAGAGGGCCAGTGAGAGACTCCTGCGGGGGAGTCTGGGTGGGAGACAGCCGTGGGTTTTTTTAGCTGGTATTGAGGGATGTGCAGACGCAAACATGATCATAAAGCCAGACGCAAACAAACTTGCCACAGGGTTTTGAAATCCATTCATGCTGGAGATGACACTGTTGAGTCTATTTGGAGGCCATTTCACCTGAAGCTGATGTCAGGATACGCAGTGGTGTTAGTTTACCGACTGCTGCAAAGTCTGCTAACACAGTCTGCTGGCCAAGTCCCTGAATTCACAAGAATGTACAGAGCGTCATTATGCATTGACCTCAGCTATGCATGATAACAGTTTATCAAGGTAAGAATGACATAGGTGTACCAATATGCATTTATCTGAAAACTTGCACCACAATGCAGAATAAGATGTTTTGTCCTTCAAAGCACGCACGCAACAAAACTCAAAAACCTGATTTTAGTTTCACATTTGAAATGCATGTTCCTAAAGTGTTCAGAGAGCGATGGAGTATTAACCATCCAACTTTGACAAGCTTGTCTTAGACTCCACCTCTCGTAAATACAGGTTGAACACTTCTTAAATCTCCTGTGAGGAACTTGAGGATTTAGTAGATTTTGGCACCTTGTGGACAAAGCGGTAAGTCTTATCTCTTTGCTGATGTTGCACATGTGTAAGTAATACGATGTTATTTGTTATCTTATTCGTATTGAAAATGGGAAGCAGATTATTATTATTTAACAGGATTGGCTTAAAGACGTTAATATCATGCATCCCTGATTGAACTTAGCTGACTTGGGTGTGAAGGTGAGAGAGGAGGAAGGGGGGGTGGATGGGGAAACAGGAGGTAAGAGGGGGTTCAGTCCGAGACCTGGGTGCACAGGCTTCTATTAATTAACAGCTTGATGGAGGCTGACAGGACGTGTGCTGCTATCAAATAATGAGGTTAGGATTGGCCAATGGTTCCAGGGCACAAACCCTGATTAACACTAATCCTGGCTTGAGTCAATTAACAATGCCTGCTCAGGGACTCATGCAAATGAGGTGCCTTTGTCAGGTGGGCTACCACAGGGGGAGCAAATAAAGCTCGCCATTCAGACATGTAGAACACAGCTAGAACATAAATGAAAGGGGGGAAGGATACTCGTATCGGTCATCATGAAAAAGAAATCGCTGAATGGCAGTGGTCAAGCAGATGGATGCTATAAAAACATGATTCAGAGAAGGGGCGTCTTTAACTGACCTGCTGAGTGAACCCATCTGTTTGATGAACAGACGCAGTCAACCCTTGAACTTCCCATAACACCCTGACCTCACTATGCTGAGAGAAGCCACATAAACAGATACATGCATTAAGGCAAACACACGGATCATGTGTGTCAACATACAACCACATAAAGCTTCCAACATGTCTGTTAGAGGGGGGAAACGGAGCTCATAAAACATGGACTAGTGGAAAAATCACCATGTTGACATATGAAATAGGATTGGTTGCGCAATTTCTTTGAAAAGCCATACAACTGTCCCAATGAACAGCTGCAATGTCATTTGACACTAGATGACATGACAGAGAAACAAAGCACCGATCGGCGGACATAGAAATAATTGCAGTGGGAGAGTGGGCTGGGAGAGAGTCAATAAAAGAGCATTTCATTGTCAGCGTCAAAATCTGACATTAAAATAATAAACAAGTCAACAGGAGGAGATTGTCTACTAATCAAGTGCAGATGTTGTTGTTCTCTTAAAAGGATTAAAAAGTGATATAAATCCTGTTTAATTAAATTCCCTTCAGGTTAAAGATATTTGGCACATGACAATGGAAACGACTGGAAGTTAATTGTTTATTTATAAGGATCCCCATTAGCTGTACCCGAGAGCTCAGCTATACTTCCTGGGGTCCAGGTCAGTGTGACCTTGACCTTTGATGCCCAAAATCTAAATGAATGTATCCTTAAATCCAAGTGGACGTGTGTGCCATATTTGAAGCCATTTTCTTCTTGCGTTCCAATCCCACTCAGAAAAATGGAATTGGGATAATGGGCAATAAAGTGTGTTATATTGAGGATGACCATTTCATCTTTGGATAAAAATGGTAACAGATTCATACTTGTATCCTTTTAGACATAGGCCACTTGAATTCTTAACTTATGTTCAAAACCATTCTCATAAGAGATCCCAATGTTTTTTGTACAACAACATCTAATCAGTTCTTATTCCCTCCAAGCATTCCAGATATATCACCTTCACAATAACAGGACGGCTTGACAGGCATGCAGACACACAACTGAAAACCATTATGCCTCCTGCCAGAGCTGTCACAGGCACAAAGGCATAAATACAAAAATGTATATAAATGACCAAAAAGCAAAAGCGAAATGAAGTCAGATTAGATAAGTTGACTGCAAACTACTCAAAAATGCTCAAAGAAGACACTGGGCAACATTGGGCACATACCCCAAATACGTACAGACATAAAGCTCCAGATGAAGGGAGCTTGACAAGTGGGTCAGGGATGAAAGTGCTTGCTTGAGAATGAAAAGCTAAATGGCATCATCAATAACATTGGATGTGTGTATTGACAGGGGAATTTATTCTAATTTGTCCAGGTGTCAATATCAAGTGAAGCTGTCAGTGAAGCAAGAGAAGGATCTAGGCCCCACCACCAAGTGCGCAGCATCTTGGTAAGAAAGCGGCCGTGCGATTGATTTGCTGGCCCTCACCCCTTTAGCGGCCAAACTAACCCCCCTCTGCCGTGCTTACGTCCAAGATAAAACATGATGGCCAATCTGTCAAGGCCAGTGTCTGCTGTCTGACTGATAGCAGGCTTTTCTGGACTTTGTCTATTGTTCAGTTCTGCCAAAAAAACAGAAACAAGCTGGTTAGCTGTGGCCACAGTTACCCTCTCATGATAGGCTTGGATGAGGCTAGAATAGAATATGATGTGCTGCCCATATGGTGGCACATGGCATAAACATGTTCTCATGCATGACTTAGGATCCTTAGCTTGGTTAAACTTTCCCCTGGGACTGTGGACTTTAGGAGGTACTTGGGCTTTTCCACTGCAGGGGCCAGGGTCTAAATAGAGTTCCATAGACCCAGCCCCCCAAAAGGACCCTCTTTTTGTAGTGCTTTCTGAAACTGCAGGAACTTTGGGAGGAATTTGCAGCAATGAACATTTCTGATTTGTTAGGTACTCGCAGCATTCAGAAAAATCTTACACACATCTAATTTGGTAGTCTTCAGGGTATCATGACTACTCATTGGACTTGCAGACAACAAAGGTTTGGATGACTATTGTATTCCCTCAAAAAAGTTGTTCCTTGGATCAAAAATCATGGGTACTGTTGGCTTTATAATTAATCACAGCTCCAAAATGTACATTGGTCTAGACTTTGTGGTTGCCTGGCAAATATGGCACCTCCTAAATGATCAGATGTTCCATACAATAAAACCCCCCACTTTATTTCACTTCAATTTAAGGCCTAAGTTAGATACAATACTTACTGCACTTTATTTCTTAAATCACAGTGAAATGGCCCAAAATTCAACCATTGATTCAACAGGGGAATTAGGGAACATTTAAGAATGAGAGAAAGATATCTCTAATACCCTGAGGGATGTAGAAAAGCATTTCACATTCAGAGGTAAAAGAAGGGAATAGTCAGCATTATGATTTCTGAACCCTCAGCTGAGTGAAAAAATTGTGGGAAAGACTTCAGAAGGAGTGAGAAGACTTTGGAACTTAACAGAGCCGCTAACTGAATTCAGTACACTCGAGGGATTTCTCTTTTATACTGCCCTCTTGGTTTCCCCCTGTGCTGTATCAGCGGGCAGTTGGAACTCTTTGTTCGAGTGTCACTGATGGACAGATTGGTGGGAAGCACAGAGATAAGGGTCGATGGTCAAAACCCTGGTCTTGTTAACTGTCTGGCAGCTGCAAGCTCACCAGACCGCCTTTAGGCCAGCCAAGGGTCAAGGGGCAGCAAGGCAGTGCTTATTGAGGTAGTGTCGCCGAAAACCCAATCATTTCTAGTAGAGATGAGCTCGAATCGGAATAGGAATTTGGAATTCACGGATAGTGAGATCGATCCATACGGATATCTCCCTCTGCATTCATTCAATGAGACTGTCATTTCAGTCTAACCTCCATGATGCACATCAAAATAAAGCTAAGAAACTGTCCTTTTCATGGGATGTGTTAATATCCTCTATTTTAAAAAGCCACAGTTGCTGTACATACCTAATTACTAGGCTCTGACACAACAGATAGTGGAAAGGAAGGAGGAGCTTGAAGGAAGTGCCCACAAAGATGATTTGTCCTTCAGTTGTGTCCTATAGCTTTTAGCTTGAACCTTTGCCAGACTTCTTCCCTACCCACCAGATTGTTGTTTCTCTGAAAAAGTGGGTTAAAATCCTCAAAAAAAAAAAAGCATGCAAAAACATGCTCACATACTTAAATCTTTAAATGAGTGGGCTGGACAGAAGCCAGTCCAATCTGCTTGTGGAGGGTGTACACAGTCAAACAAGGGAAACAAAAGGCTCTCCAGCTATTCTACTGCTGTCTGCAAAAGCTGTAACACCTACAGTGCACAGTGTAAAGCCTGGCCACAAGCCATCATGTGTTCCATGGCCATTAGCACATGAAATCAGCGTGTCATACACACCAAAGTCCTGCATACTGATGAGCCAGTAGCATGTCAGCTAATCTAAGCCTGGACAAGGTGTGAATGAATCCTATTTCCTCCTGTCTTGATAACCACTCAACCCATTTCCTCCCAATCTAACCACACCAGCCACACAAAGGTTCTGTGGGGATAGGGAGGAAGAGGGAGGGGAGCCTGAAAACTCTAGGGGAAAGAAGGGTGGGGGTGCTAGGAGGGAGAACAGGCTGAGAAGGGGCCTTGTACAAAAAAAGGTTTGTTTTTTTTTAAAAAGAGAAAGAATCCATGCATGGATTTCAAATTTCACAGCTGAGCACCTGAAAGAAATTGCCAAGCTTGAAAAAAGAGGTGTTCTTTTCTTTTCTGATAATCTGTGAGCTGTAATGTTGCCGTTCCATACATGGAGCTGGGGTTTGGGAGGAAGGATGGCGTACGGGGATCGGAGGCTGAGGGGGTTTAATGTTTACTAAAGAGCTATGGGTGTGTTGGAGAGTGACAGTAGCACATGGCTGAACGCCTCTATAGGGGGAGGACTGCGTGTCTGACCATGAAAGACGAGTCTGTTTTACAAGCCAGCTCAGTATCCCTCAGTTGGTCATGCTAGCGAGAATTACAAACTTATCCGTATAAAGAGTTGGCAATTAGAGGGCCACTATTTCACTGGGCACGCCATTAATTCTGTTAGTGTCTGTTATACTCTGTGAACTAAAGCTATAAAACATTACAAAAACCATTGAGCTCCCATTACAAAGTCAACACCTGCCTCTTTCTTGGGATTTAATTAAGACATGATAAAAACGTTACCACTTCTATTATTTGTGCGAGGTTCTTTTTCTTTATGTCGGGTGTTTTCAAAAACCTTTTGAGGCAGAACTAAGGCCACACCACAGGTATCACTTCAAAACCCTTTCAGATGTTAAATCTTGATTGTTCCCCATGAATAATACATTATAGCCCGGGCTAGGCGTACTGGCCGCTGACCAAAGCTACCGACATAATGCAGTCACTGATTCTCAACCGTGTGTGATGAGTGCTCGCTTGACTGCTGGGTGCCAGCGGCCGTAACAGCACAATACGCCACAAAGGGGAATGAAAAAGAGCCTCGTGAAAATGTTGATAATCCAGGCCCCAAAAGACCCTATTCGATTCTTGAGTAGTTGTCGCCATTTATCCCAGTGCGCTGCATTGTGTTGATAAACCGACAACAAAGGGAATGAACGGCGCTCATGGCCTCATGTTGGGGCACAGTGTCAGGCATCCTTGTTTAGCCATCGGTTGGTTTGAACTACAAAACTGCAGCACAGCACACACAAACATACACAGATACAGGACTGCTGAAGGTGTCAAAGAAACACAGGAGGCCAATTGGCGTTCGCCGGCTAACGTATTCAGAAAAAAAATATAAAAACATAGAAAGAGAAAGAGGGGGAAAAAGGAGTGGTGTGTTATGAATGAGAGACAGACACAGAGAAAAAGACACAGACGCCAGTTGGTGGGGACGAGGCCAGAACAAACACTTCCACAGATCCAGTGCTCTGAATTTGCATGAGCTGGCAAAAGCACCAGTGGTTTAGCTCTGCTCCAGCTGCCATTCACACATGAATACTCTTTCTACCTGTTTGATTAGAGCCTCTCCTGGACTTGTAATGGTGTTGGAGTATTACTGTAGGCACAGTGTTCTGGCTGTATGCAAAGTAGGGTTTAAAAGATAAAGGTTAAAGCCCCCCACAGCTTGGCATGTTAAACCTAGGCAGATGTTATGTAGTACATATCCAAGCCTGCTTTGTTACAGCAGTGGAAGATTGAAAGATATGGTATTCAGTTTGAAATCTACAGCTTTTGATGCAATATTAAATGCGGGGAGGTGTTGCAAGACATTTCAGGGGGGCATTTCATATGACATATGAGAAAAAGAAAAAGAAAAAAAAGGCGAGGGAAAGAGTCGAGGACGTGTCTAGAAGGTGGCTCAGCTGAATCTCAAGAAACAGCAATGACCTTTTTTCTCTTCATCGCTGAGCTTGCCGCCGGGCACTGCTACCCAGCAAGTACCAAAATCGCAGGATGGTTGTTCTAAATATAGAAGCAGTCCCATACACTCACACATACTCAACACAACATGACTCAAACATGTGATCTGGCAGAAATCCATACGATGGATCTTCAGAATCACGGGATGTAACATGGACAGTTGGAAGGCGCGAAGCTCAAAGCGTGAGTCCTGTGAAAACCCGGAGATGATGCAATGAATGTGTTTTTAAAGATTTTCCAATAGAAGCACCGCAGTGGATATAAACAAACATCTAAAGAGAAAGCTTGAGATGAAAACCTGCTGTTATGTATTTCTGGACTGTCAGTAATGATACAGCACCCTACAGGAAGGCACACACACACACACACACATATATGCGACACGCTCACACTGCTCCTGGAGAAGAGAAAGTCAGTGAGCCAGGTCTTTTCATCAGTTCCACTGCGCTGCCTCGCACTGGGTCAATCTCAGCACATCATTAATAGTGTGGATGCTATTGTCATTACATCTACCAAACAAAAGCACAGTTTAACATGGCAGCAGAACGGATCGAATATGAAACAAGGAGCTATTAAAATATGTTTGGGGGGTGAGCGAACAACGGTGTCTGGTGTGGGAGTGTGAGGAAGAAATAAAAACGAGAGGGAGCTGAAAGTTCTTTCACACTGTAAGAGTCTGACACTGAAGAATATCTATACATATGCAGTAGGTGTGATCTGTATATGTGCGGGTGAGAGAAAAAAGCGGCATGAAAAGCCTCAGAAAGCCTTATGGAGACTCCATTTGAATACTGAATGTAAGGCTGGTGCTCGCATGTGTGTGTAATTATAGTTTTTTCTCATGTGATTGCAAGAGCCAGTGCATTATGTCGGTACCTATGCAAATGAACACTGGAGGGAGTATGTGTGTGCGCGCGAGTGGGTCTGTGTGTGTCCCTGTGGGTGCTTGTATGCATGTTTGTGTTTACAATGGCCCTCACACATCCCACGACTCTCAGCTTCGCCACAACACACGCAGGCAGGTGTGAGGACGAGAGAGAGAGACCGACAGCCCAGATTGTGGAGCACGGCCTCGCTGAGCAAATACTACTCACACTCCCTCTCCCAATTTCTCTCTCTTTCTCGCTCCTCATTCACAGTCTGGCTCTCTCTCCCCTGGTCTATCTGTATTCTCTCTTTCCCACTGTGCCAAACACACAGGGCCTCTTTGTTATTCAGAGTAGGAAATGCAACTGGAGCCAAATCTGCCCTGCATTCTGTTTGATATCATCCCTCCTTTGTTCTTACCGTCTCCCATCACCATGTGCTTGGCCTCGAACGGCATCAGACAGACACATGGGAACAAGCGGAGCTCAGACAACATGGATCTCATGATGTCCTGGATGTCTGACTTCACATGTAGCTCGAGGTGACATTTAGGCTTACGATAAGATAAAGGTCAAATAGCTCTTCCTCGCTGCACGCCATAGTGTGAAACGGCGAGTTTGAAATCCCACCCTGTGTACTGTACAGTGTATAGAGCTTGTACTTATTCAACATGGTGCCATAGACTATTATAACAAGTGGATGTATCCACTGGATTTAAAAAAAAAGAAAAAGGAAATGGTGTCTGTTGTAGGTGTCTATGAGGAAATACCCTACTTTCCACTTTCCAAAAGTAAAACTGTTGTTTGTTTCCTAAGTGATGGCCCAATGTAGATAAAAATGGACGATAAAGCAGAGTATGCTTAACGTCTAAACGACAACCATGGCAATCTTAAAATCAACATAGAGACATGGCCAGGACCACCACTGAAATGTGATTGGACAACCCAGGGGCCGCCCCACAATTCTGAACTATACAGTACTTGGCTATTTGCCTTATGGAGGCAGGATTTATGTGTAAATCAACTATTTGGGCTGTGCTGCAACAGGCTGCTGGTAGCTTTCTTTGCGTTTCAATGTGGGGCAGCTGTGGCTCTGTTGGTGGAGTCGTCGTCTCTCAACCAGAAGGTCGAGGGTTCGATCCCCCAGCTCCTGCAGCAACATGTCCGATGTGTCCTTGGGCAAGACTCTTAACCCTGAATTGCTCCCGCTGCTTCGTCGGCGGCATATGTATGGAATTAGTTACTTCTGATCATCTAACTACATAACAACCGCCATCATTGTGTGAATGGGTGTGAATGGGTAAGTGTGACATGTGGTGTATAAGCGCTTTGAGTAGTCAGAAGGCTAGAAAAGCGTTACATATGTTAGGAGTTGCTATGAATACTGGAGACAAGATAAATAATTGCCATTAATTGGTGTGTTTGCACGCACATACTTCACACCACCCCTGCATAGGTCAGCAACCAAGTTTGGTCACCCAAGGTGAAAGAGTCTGACTCCCCCCTCCCCCCCGGAGACATAGCAATGCGTATCCATGTCCAATTATGGTGACTTGGGGCTGGAAAAAAATCAAGATGGCAGCCGCTACAATGTCACAATCAAAGCAGATCACGTGCACTTCCAACCAGATTAAAGTGAATAACAAAAAAATGACTGACATTTAAAAAATGAGGACTTCACAGGTACTCTGAGAGTGAGCTCCTCATAAAGAAAATTAAAAATTGTTTCAGTGTCCATACAAAAAACCTGTACTTTTTGTCAAAATTGCCATGTTATGAAAGAATAAGTATGCAGCCATGCTAAATCCCAATCCAGTTACTCAGCCAGGTGTGACTATCAAATCGTATCCTTAAACATGCAGGGCAACATCCCTAAAGGAGCCGATTTATTTCAGTATGTGTGAGCGTATGTGTGTGAATGTATGTGTCTGTCTGCTTCGATCCCCCCCAACCCCTGGAGAGCAAAACAGAAGAGTCTACATGCTGAATACTAATAATATTCACCAGCATCACTGCTCATTCTGAGGACGAGCAGTTATGTGCTCCCACATCAAAAGCTTGTTTCATCTGCAGCATAAGTGGAAATAAAGGATTCAGTAAATATAGAAGGCAGACTTAGTGCAAACCCCCTCTTTACTTGTGGAATCTGTGTCGTGCAATGCTACAGACTCATCACCCCATGTTAGATACATGTTTGAATACAAAGAGCATGTGTGTGATCGTAGCTAATCCTGATGATATCCATAGACATATATGAGATTTTAGGGCTATCCCCTAATAGTCTGCTTAACTGATAAAAGTAGTTGAAGTCGGCCAAGTTTTTATTGGATGGATTGTTGCTGAAAGCTAGTTTGCTAGTTAGCCATGCTATGCCATGCTAAAGCTAACCAAACCAGTTTGTCCCAACTTCCAAATGATGTCCCAACTATAGTTCGAAGGACTAAAAAACAAAGAGGAACAAAGTCGACTGTGTTTAAATAGTGTTCAGTCCCCTTGCTGTTAGCATAGTCTGTAGCAGTCAGCTAGCAGAACTGAAGATATTTTCTGATCAAAATATTGGTTTAATAGACGTATAAAGAAAGGCCAACGCAACACCTCGCTTTAGTGAGGCTAAAAGATCTACAGTTCCCCCTACTGACTGGCTGCAGTTTAGGTCATAAGCCCCGCCTCCTCCGTGTAAATAGATGGGTCAAAGCATAACTATATTAGTATTCAAATCACCTTTTTTTCTGACAAATTTTCTTTATAGTTATGTGACACCATAAAAAGGTTAAAGAGTGTCCTGATCGACAGCTCAGTTGCACTGCTGCGGCGCTGTGTGCACTGGATAAGCAGAGTAGAGAAGGAACGGCAAGAGGAAAATATGGCAAACACTAACACGAGAGTCATTGAATTTCCATGTCTGTGAGTTTTATCTTTAAAAAAAAACAAAAGAATCTGTTCTGCTTTGGACTTAAATTTCCCTTTTTAGTCAGCAGAAGCAGCGTGATGCTAAAACCTCGACTCTTCCAGCCGGTCCCTAGCGCTCAGCGCCCACCACAGGGGTATTTTGGCTTCATCTTTGTACACCAGGGGGACATCGAGGCGCCCTGTCCATTTCATTAATACAGTCTATGGTTTAGGCGCACAACTTTTGGTAAAGTAAAACATTCTTTAGTTGGAAGGTCCTCTAGTCCCAAGCTATTGTTAGCTGTAACATATTATTCATGATAAAAGAGCGAGCTGGGATTTGGCCTAATATCTGTTCAAATACTATTTCTGTAATTGTATCATTAAAAGTCTCAGCAGAAATGTTGCTTGAAGAGTGGAGCTAATAAAGGGGGATTTGAATCCATTTGACATTGTTATATTTTTATTCTCACAGCAGGCAACTGTCAGAGAAACTTTTTAGTACTTCTTTTCAGAGTGGAATCAAATAAATCATCATATCACAGCTGTGTGTTAGTCACAGGAGCTGAGTGAAGAAAGCAGCTGCAGATTACAGTACATTTGTTTCCCTCCTCTCAGAAACGGACACTAGGGTTTGAATAACTCCTTCACACCACATCCGCCCACCGTGGCTTCTAACCTGTGAGCTCCGTCCAGCCGATGTTGAGTGTGTTAAAAGCAGAGATAAGCAGAGAGGACGGCAATCTATCACCTCACTCTGACAGCCTGGCACGTCGTCTGTCTCTGGGGCCGCTGCGCTGCCACGCTCCCCTGCAGCTGCTCCTCCTCTCCTCTCGTCACTTTTTTCATCTCTTTTTCTGTCCTATCATGTTTCCCCTCTCCTCTCCATCTCCTCACCTCCACTCTCTCCGTGTGTCCTCCTCTACCCTTGCCGTCCTCGCCTCTTCTTCCCACTTAGTATGTCAGCTGCATTGATGGCTATCGGCTGCTTCCTACCCGCTCTGCAATGCTGTGTCACTTCATTAGAAGTGTGAAAGGATGACCTTGCACTCTGTCTCTCTTCTTCTCTCGGTGTCTCTCTCTTTACTCCGTCTAAGTCACACGCTTCTCCAGCTGCCCCTCTTTCCTTCATCACTCTTCCTCTCATCCTCTGCCTCAGCCAGCCAGCAAATGCCCTTCATCTATCTCTCTCTCGCTTTCATTCTACCTTGTCTTTTCCTTGTGTCTCCATTTCTTTCCTCCTCCCTGGCCTCATTGTTCTCCTTCATTATCAAACGCTGTCACAACGTCCCCCGCTGTGCCACCCAGGTTATTTATAGCTAACAGAGGGTGGTGGTGCTGCTGATGTTCAGAGGTGGGCCAACTTGGGCCCTGCTGGAGCTCACACACACATTCACACTTTTCCTGACATTTAAACATGTACACACACACCAACACCCTTAACCAATACATTCTCAGACTTAAAGGCACTTGTATCGCTAGCAACCAAGCGCATGGGTCTTACCTGTCTGTCCGACATGACGTAGAGGTAGTTACGGTCGAGGGAGAAGGCCATATCTCGCAGGACGGGGCTGCCGTCCTTGATGACTGATAATGTCTCATACTGGACGCCGCCATGAGGAGGCCCGTCAACACGGATCTGAGAAACACAGACACACAAACAGGTCAATGATTGCTATTTATACCAGTGTGACAGCAGGAAGGGGGAAACAGAAGAAGAGTGATTGACAGGTAAGACAGACGTGGGTCAAACAATATTTGCAAGACAATCTATCATTGTCAGATAAGCTGCCGGGAGATTCAGGCAGGTGGAGATACTCCATTTCAACCGCTTGGATATAGTTTAAGTTCCTGTGATTTAATATCATCATAATATATGTCCTGGGCTAAGTGTCACTCCAGTGTGTGGCCGATTAGTGAAAAAACAACGATTGTATTCTTAATGATATTTTTTTAGAGTTCTTTCCTTCCTTTTCATTTCCTGAAAAACAAAGACAATGTTGATGACTCATCCTGCTTTCAAGGAGGATTTGGCATCCAATGAACTGCTGTCTCATATTTCTATGTCCCGCCCTCATGATGAAAAGGAGCTACAAGCTAGCTAGCGGTCATATGTTATGACCAAGCTTCAGGAAACTCTTCAATATGTCCCACATGTTTCAGGGTGAGCTGCATGTGTGAACACAACCTTCCTAATTTGTAAACTGAACTTTAACCAGAATTTTTCTTGCAAGCCCCAAAGGAAAAGAAATCCATGTGAAGTCAAGGTGAGCTGATGTGAGAATGGGGATTTTGTTGATACCGTGAGTATGTCGGATTACACGCAGCAATTATATAACAGCAAAAACTGTCATCATAGTGGAGGACTCTGTTGTGTCGTTCACCATTTCTGCGTCGTTCTTTTAATGCATGTCCTTCCTCTTGAGACCCCCCACCCCCCTACCCATCTCACCGGTGAAGTCTCCTGCTGTGATGTAAATGTTTTGAACAACCAACTCAATTAAAGCCTGGAGTTTTCTAGAAATGTTCAGGACTTTGTAGAAACACTGGCATTCAGCTTGCTGTTTTATGATAGCTTAGGAACAACATTTTAAAAAGCTTAAGTGGAATAAATCACTTTTCTATGTTCTATTTGTAAATGTGAAAAATGCAGAAATCATTGGATGATAACATGTTATGAGATAAATCATCCTCTACTGATTATATGTAGGATAGCGTTACAACAACTGTTAAGAATTATTGGCTGATATTATTAGACCTTTGTGAAACCTTAGCTGTGTTTTCCTTTCCTCTTTCTCCTGATGAATGATGTATTCCTTCAGTAAAGCTTTGAACTTGAGGCCAGGACCACCTCACTACAAAAACAGAGGAAAAGCACAGTAATGACTTATATAAGAGAAATGACCCTCACTGACCCAAATGGGCCAAAGCTCGCCCCATTCCTCCTTTATTCATCAGATCCTGTTGGACAAATCCATAACCAGGCAACGGTAAATCGTTTGGGGTTTATGTGGGGTTCCTAAAGGTGGGCGTGAGAGACGTCTCTGTGATGTCACATGTCAACAGGCCCTCCTCCACCCATGAAAGCTGATGTCTCTATCATCTGTCCATCCCCGCCTGCTTTCCTCCACCCAAACATCCATCTATCTTTTGAGATAGTGACAGCAGCAGAGAGCAGCGCCACTCTATAAAACATCACAGAGGGGAAAGTCAAGGTCATATGTCTGTCAAAAGAAGATCAACTGCGAGGGGAGGGAGGGGTATGTGAGCGAATGTGCACACACACGCACGCACACACGCATGCAAGCCTTTGTGTATGGGTATGAATGTGTGTCAAACTGCAGGATGGGGGAGTAAAAGAAACATGATGTAAGTTAAGCAAAGGCCCCCGGAGCTTTGCCTTCAAAGCTTGAGGGTTAGCCGAGTACACGACAGCAGGCGGCACAGTTGAGGGGCAGAGCTCAAAGTGGTTGAGGCCTTCCGCGGCTGCCCTACGTCTGACCTTGGCAGGCTAATCCAAACAACGAAAAAAAGAAGACATATGTGAAAACCATATGTAGGCGGAGAAAGGCAGGATGTGGGGGCCGTGCCAGTCTTCATCTGGTTACTGACACTGCGGTGTGGAGAGGGAGACCTCCGCAAATACGCTCATCCATAAAGCATGTCGGCGAGCGGCCAGACCAGCGCTGTTCTGTTCACTACTGTCAGAGTGTGTGTGTGTGTGTGCACCCGTAGGAGCAGTCTGTCACGCTGTGATATGTGTCCTAGCAGGCCGCCACTTGGGATCACAAGATAGCCCGACCTTCTCCCCCCCCTGCACGCCTGCAGTTCATCTGAATGAGATCGCTATCACACACAGGCTCTCACCGCTGTCCAGGGGCCTCCACATTCACATTTGGCTCTGAAACACACACTCCAAACACACCGCCGTCTTAAAGCGTGTCCAGAACACAAAACCTCCACTCTCCAGACAGGAGTTCAGTTTCAGACTAAAGAAAAGCAAGGACACAGCAGGCCAAGGAATTAAGACTGGAATATGAATTTGAAGACATGGTGGTGATGGGATCATTTTTCTTCACATGGTCATCTTTAATTCAATACCTGCAATCACACCATCATAGCTTGAGCTTTCATTCCTCCTTCCTTCTTTTGCTTCATCATGTGGTGTATATACATTGATAGCACATGCAGTGTAAAGTGTGCGGGGGAATGCAAGCTGCAGGAAGCTCCAAATTGTAGCTATCTGATATCGATGTTTGCATAATCCTGCTTTGATTTAATTTAATGAAACTATGCTTGCTACAGTAAAACTTACACAACTTACATAATCTCTAAGTTGTGCCGATTCTGCATAAGGTGCTTTTAAGGATACTGTACAGAGAGACGTTACAACCTGCAATGCAAATTTAACTTACACAACCCCTTCACTCTGCACAAAAAAGATGAGCATCTAACAAACTAAAATATGCACAAAGTAAGTTCAAATAAGTCCTGGATTGTCAAGTAATACTTGTGTAATATGTGTGGGTATCTTTGTGGAATATTTGATGATATCTCAATATGTCCATTCATTATAAGGCTTGATTCACTTATATAACATTTGAGCTTCGACTGTACAGAGAGGTGTGGAGCATTTCAAGATTTTCCAGGAAATGACATCCTCATAAGGAAATATTATCAGCGTAAGCACAGGGTTTTTATTGCTGACTTTCAATAGTTAACCGCCCCTGTTAAGAAAACGTTCAATCAGTGTTGCAGACGTTTACAGAATTAGATAAACAATAAATGACCTTTCATTTTTCCAGTCACCAAAAACATCTGTGTCTTCGCCTCTTTCTTTGTGTATACTTATTTCCCCTAACAGCTCAGTTTTATGGCTCACACTGAGAACACTCTCATCTTCCCGTTGCTGTGTACACACACTCACATCCAGTTGCTTTTCACATTATGAAGCTGCTTTTCTGTACTAGCTGTAAATCTTACAAAGTGTGTTACATTCACACTTCTGCACACGGATCACATCACACACACTTCCACACACAACTTTGTAACATTGTGAGGTAAGTGAAGAAAAGTGCACGTGTGTGTGAGGCGGGGTTGGTTGAATGTGAAGGAGTTTGCAGGGCACGCTCACCTCTGGGTGGGCGGAAAAAAAAGACACAAAAAAAACCTGAGCAAGTAAATGGAGAAACCAGTGGACCAAAAATAATTCAGTCAAAAACTCCATCTGTTTACCGCACTCCCTCACTCACTCCCACGCTACAATCCGACCAGCCTGCAGTCTCCACCACCTGAGTAAGCGACTCCGCGGCTCAAAACATTCATTTCCTCAGCATCACTTTCCTTCAGCGCTGCCCTCTCAGGTACTTAAAACTATCCCCTCTCTGCCCCATTTGACCTTGCATTATTTATCAGGCTGGGCGAGAAGGCTGCTAACAGGTTGGAATCATACCCTCCAGCCCGTCTGCCCTTCTATTTCAGGAGGACCCATCCGCTGAAACGAGCCTGTGGTGCCCCAGAGAGCTGCCCTCGCTGTGCCCTGATCTAACATGGTCCCCCGTTTCAACACCACAGCCATTAGCTAGTCTCTCTCTATCACCGGCGTCAGGGAGCTGCAACTGAGTAAAGTGAGGCAGGAGGGGAAAAAGGTGAAGATGTATGAGAGTGTTGAGAAACATTCTCCATGTACCCCCCGGGGATCCAGGGCCTGCGTAGTTAGAAAAGTGGAAAGTAAACATCAGTGCAGTCTAAAATGTAAAAAAAAAGAAAAAGAAATGATGATCAGAAACTTCTCATGATATTCACACAAAGTTGTAGCCATTAAATACAGCAGCCTAAACAAACATACATAGGACTAAGAACAGGAGGCGTGACTCAGTGGGAGGGACTTAATCAGTAAGCTATAAATCATGGAGAACATGCAGCGTCTGCAAAGTTACATTCCAAATATCTGAACTACTTTTAAGATCTCTAAATAACACTGGACTCAATTTTATGAACTGTGTTGTTGTAATTTATGAATCTACATTTTACAGACGCCTGTGATGAATTGGGAGAAACCGTTTTTTTTACCATGTTGTTAAGCAAGAGTTCAATCTTTTTCTCAAAACCATTGAAAACACACGCTTCAGGGTTACTTCTGGGGGGTTTCGTGTTGGTATTTTAGGGGGTGGGGGTGGTTAATGGGTAAGACATACTGTGTGATCAACTATCTGTTGTCTCTTGATTGTAACTCAAATGTATTATTTAGTATGATCTAGTTTAACTTATAACATGTTACATTTCACTGACACAAAATTCCATCATTTTCCTGTGACTTCCCTGACAGCAGAAACGTCTGCATGAACACGTTTTCAATGATAATATTGTTCTACTGCCAAAGGGTGAGTTGCCAGGCTTGTAACATCCTTTCAAAAAAAAAAGGACTTAAAGTGGAAGTTTTGTTTTTATGTACTAACTTTTATGTCACAGCACCTATCCGGGCATAAGCAGCAGGGAGGCGGGGTGTTTGGCCAGCAGGGAAGCCATGGCAGCGGCATCAGAAGCCTCCCCTTGTGGCTACAAGGGCCCGTGCCAGCAGGGTGCTTTTGATCCGACCATGTAAGCACCCTGGAAAAACGTTTGAAGAATGACCAAACTCCAAGTCAAATTGCCCTTCTCCCTCTTTCTCTCTCTCTCTTTCCCTTGGTCTCACTGGTTTTGAACACACTGCCAGACTCTGAATCCCTGACTGTGTGAGTCTGTGTGAAGCAATTTGCTGAGTAAAAGAGTGCTGAATAAATCCAGGGTAAAACATGCATCAGATGTGTGTTTTGCAGGGCATTGTGGATGCTGCTGCGATGAGACAGAATGGAAATAGAGAGGTAAAGAACTGCACAGAGATTGTCATGCAACATATGCAAGGAACTGGACAATCCTGCACTGTAAGAGAACAAACACGTCATAGAAAACTGAGTTCAAATTGAGTTTTAAAGTGGAAAAAACATCTAACATAAACACATTTGAAAAGAAAAACACAGTGAGCGATGATTTTCTGATTTACGGATTTGGCCTCTGCTTTACAGCACGTCTCCAAGTGTTTGTTCAACATTAGCCACTCAATTTGAAAAGAATGTCTCTCCTTTAATGGCTGCAGCTGCTAACTATTACCTGAGAGCTGCTTTCTTTTTCACATTTGGAAAGAAGCTATTTTCTGACCCTAGCCTTGAGGGAGGTTAGGGTTTCTGAAACAGGACGCTCACGAGTGCAGGTGGCTGCCAGCACCAGTACAGATCCATGTGAGGGTGAGTATTATTTCACCACCGTATTTCATCTGGCAGAGCAGAGCGTAACCCACGCATGGGAACCTTTTACCAAACCACGGTGGTGAAAGCAGGCTCTGCGCTAACACCTTGTAGCAGGATGGGATTAAGGCAAATTGTAGGCCCACCACCTACACTGTGTACAGAAATAGAATAATGGGAGATGATTTTAGGGAGATTGTGCTTTTATGGCGGAAATTTGGAAGCATATTGTGCTCAAAGTGAGAGAAAAAAGAAGAGGAAGAGAGAGTGGAGGATGAAAGTTGAACTTCTGAAGTAACCTTTCTGGCAGCTATCTGCTGCATCTACACTAATCCAGATCAACAGTCTTGGATGTTAAAGTTTATCTGGCTGATCCAATGCACTGGATTAGACTTGAAGCACAGAACCACCTCTCACATTCCTATTCTGTCTCAATGCAGCGACCCCTTACTGAGACACCAGCGAGGAGGCTCTGCCGAGGAAAGACGAAGCTGGGCAGTCAAGAGGCGTCTTGTGTTTTGAAAAATAGACAGGTCAGATGGATCTGACAATGACCGTGATAAACCTGATCCAATCACATCCACTATTTCCTGATGGGACCAATCTCAGCCTTGGCAAATGGCCTTGAATTTGATGTAAAGATTGGTTGGTACCTTGGTCCAGATGACAGGTGGCAGATAGCTGACAGCATTTTAAGAACCAGTGAAGCTTGTCAGGAGGCGTCCATGATTTTGAAAGGCTTTTGTGACAGCCAGCACGGCTATTACCACAATGATTTTGCTTTGCGGGAACAAATTTGAGGTAGAAAAAGTCATTTTCCCAGGATGCTTTTAAATGTATCCTTTGCTTTTAACAAGTGCTATCAAACAATTATATTATTTAATCGCGATTTAACATTGAAATTCAATTGTTAATTGTGATTTATTGCATTTTAATCACAAATCTTTGAAATTCCATTATTTAGCATTTTAACAAAGTTTTTTCTGCTTTTATTTTGTATTTTTGTACTGTCTTAAGCCAAGGGTACGTTACTTCCTGTTCCGATACAAACCTGCTTTTATTTTTGAAGAAAAAAAGCAACTTGTGTGATTCTACGAAATCTTTTGTTATTGTAATATTGATTGAAAGCCCCCGGCAGAATCTACATATTGTATCTTTAACCATGGAAAAAAGGGACTTGTTACGGATCAAAATTGAAATGAAAACAGCTGAAGAGGATGGTTAAATAAGTGAAACATTTCTGATGTCACAAGGTGGGTATCACCTTTGACTTTTCAGGCTGTCGGGGAAGTGAAATGAGCCATTCAGAGGGGCAGAGGTGTTGTTCTTTCTACACAGAGCCTACAGGGAGACGCTGCTGTCTGTGCGGTGGCTTAGCTATGGTGCGCCTAAAGGGACGAAATAGCCAGCGATCAATGCAATTTAAAAAATGAATGAATTCCCCTCATCCATTTCATCCACAGTGACTGCAACTGCTTGTGAAAAAGTTACAGTGTAAATGTCCTAATCCGAGAAAACAATGTAGGGAAGACAGGAGGTAGTGTTGATTGTCCTTGTCTGGTCAAAGCTTCGTCGTATAATCATTTTGAAAAAGCTCATAAACAGATACAACTGCTCTCTCTCTTATCAAAAGTCAATGTTGTTTGTTCATCAACAATAGCTGTCTCTCCCTCCCTGCTGTCAACATAGACAGATAGTAATCTTAACTTTAATCTATTCAGTGTTTTTACGCTTTTTTTCAGCACTTCTGTGATACAAACAAAACTAGCACTCTAAAACAAGCTAGCAGCTGCCACTTGTGAACGCTTATGACGTCCTCTGGCAGACAAGAAGAGCTTTGGACAAACCCCAGGTCTTTTAGTTTTTGGCGAGGATGAGATAATAAAAGGTAAAATCGACACTTGGATTTTTGGAGTTTTCAGCCTGCCATGCTGTTCCCTCTCTTTCACCGTGTGAACTAAGTCGTAGCTCAAAAAAACAAAAAATGCAAGTATTAACCTGAAAAAATGAGCATGTCTCTGGGTCTCCTCTACTGATAATTTGGATTGTCAACTTTAAGGTGGCAGACAAAGCCCCGAAATTTCTTCCAAATGAATCCATGAACACCAGAGGGATATGCAGTACTGTATGGATGCACAGGCCTAACCTGGATTCAAACCCAACGCCTTGTTGCTGCGAGCCTCGAGCTATCTGGTATAGTGTTAGTGTCCATGTGTCTGAGTTTCAGTACTGGCAGTGTGAAGTATGGTGGCATTGGGCTATGAGTAGTACTGACAGATCCACTGTCCATCCCCCTGGAGATGGATGTGTAATATCCTGCCTCGGATGGAGTCAGTCCCTTTGGGCATGAGTTTGGGCTGCATCAGGGTGAGTGGACTGGTAGTATGAGTCACCCTGGAGATGGGAGGGATTCATCATCAACACAACACACCAGAAACTCACAAGACTTACACAAACACACACAGGAACACACACATGAACACAGATACAAATCAACTGGCTGTATTCCACAATCGGAAGAACACTGTGTACCAACCAGGCTCCCTCCTGCATCTCTATCTATGTGCATGTCTGTCCTGGAAACCCAGCTTGAAATGTAGCAGACTGCTATTGTATTTCTTCTCTTCAGGTGGCATGGGTTTATAGTATTCAGCTGCTTGTGTGTGTGTGTCTCTCTCCCTTTTTCCCTCACTTTCTTTTTCTGCGCACTGGGAGAAAACATGGAGCCTCTCTCCGCCTCGATAACGCATCTAATCCATCACTGGTGTCAGGCTGAAGAATTCTGGTGTCAGTATGCGAGCGATGTGTAGAAATGCTCTGTGTGCATATGTGTGTGTGTGTGTGTGTGTGTGTGTGCGATGGCTCCCACCAGCCCAGCACGTCGCCTCTTTTGTTCCTCTTCTTGTTGTACAATATAAGCTCCCATAAGGCGCATGTTAGCCTGCTTGCCTGTATGCGCTACGTGTCAATTCCCATCTGGGAAACTGAGGCCGGAGAGGCATCTCTCTTGGGGTGATGGAGGAGAGGAACCCGAGGAGGAGAAGAAGAAGGGGAAGGAAAGGTAAGTGGATAGAAGTCGAGGTTGATGGAAAGGAATATGGACATATTTAGAGATTGAAGGAAATGAAAGAAAGACGAGAAGAAGCAGGAAAGAAGGGGCAGATGACAGAAACAGACACACTTATTTAGGAGGATTCCAATCGTGTAATTCTACCCATAATGCTTCATATGGGGGAAAAATATCTGCTAAAATGACCTGAGCCCTTAGTCAATGCAACCGGCAATCAAGGTCTACAAATATTTTAGTACTTCGATACTCTTTGATCACATGTTTTAAACTGATGCAACCTGCAATATTTTAGTGATTCAGCTTTGAAACGTACCAAATCTTCAAAGAAACTACGGATCTTCAGTCAGCTGTCAGGAGTAAAAGAGAGAGAGCGTTGTTTAAATTGCACAAATATATTGGCAATGTATTTGTGCAATTTAGACAGAATGCAGGAATTTTCCTGCATTTTCTGGTTGATAAAAACAAGATATCAACCAAATGTGGGTGCCTTTAATTTCTATTTTTGTTGCCATGGTAACAAACCAGGTATCAATATTGTTTGATTTTTACTAGAATGGTAGAATGGAGTTTAAAAATCTGGTATAGTGTGTCTGGTAACTAGTGGCACACAGTTCGTTCGTCTGCCTAGGGGAAACAAAGTGTATTCATTTGCCTCTCAGCTCAATAGAAAGCATATATCACTACCATATAACGTATGTTCTCATTTGATTGGACAGAAATGCAAGAGCCTGTGCCTTACAAATCATAAGAACCAACCATTCATTTGACCCATTTTTTGTAGCATCATTGATTTCAGTGAATATCAAAAGCAAACATCCAGTTAAACTGATTCCCAGCCGGTCTCAACAACCAATCTTACAGCGGCCGCCTCTGTAATAGCTCCATCTACGACTCATTCAATTCCATTTCAGCTCTGTAATATTGCCATCACATAACTCACTACCCTAAACATGATTATATCAGCACTTTCTCCTGCTTGCCCTCGAGTCCAAATAGAAACCAGAGACTGCATTGCACTGGGCTCTGTGGTGGGATGAGATCAGGCTTCAACTCTAATCAGCCCAAACACACATATTAAGCACCCCAGCACAATGTGAGGCCTATATTTAGCTCCGCATTAAAACACTGCGCAGGGGCCAAAGTGCTGGCGATGGAGGCGGGCCAAGGAGGTTCAGAGAGAGCACAAAACGGAGGGATGTGGTGGGAGGGATTTTCTGCTTAGCCTTCAAAAATGGAGGTACGCCAGTGCGGAGAAGCCAGTGTTTCTACTCAACTGGCACTCGGAAAGTGGGAGAAAAATGGTTTGTATAGTAAAACTAAAAAGCTGATTCCCCAAAAAGAGTCCCTCTATTGGCTGACCCAACTGCAGAAAGTCCATAACAGCAAGAGAAATAATTCAGAGAGTGCGAATGGAAATTGGCAGAAAAGTAAAGGGGAGGTGAGAAAAAGACTCAGTATTGTTGCTACTCCAAGCAGAGACACAGCAGCGCTCACACTTCCACCCTATTGATGACAAAGACTCTGAAAACGTGTCTCATTAAGGCTCCACTTAAATCTGAGCAAACTTTCAGAACTTAAACTTCCATAAACATATGATAAAACACATGATGTAATGATTATACACTCTCTCTGAGTTATATTTAACAAATCCCGTCTATCACAAGAGAATTTATCCAAAAATTCCTCTTAACAAAAATCCAACTTCTATTAATGGAGCCTTCTCTCCAGGGAGGAGAGTGTTTCAAAGGTGGAGCTCGCACTTCTAAGAAGCAAGTGTTCAAGGAAAGAAAAAAAAAAAGCTCTACTTATTTTACGAGAGTAAATATGCGAGGGACAAAGCAATCGCACAACTACTACAAGCACAACACAGCGCCAACGCTTTGACGGTAAGACAAAAGTTATTACAGGGATGTCAAACAGTCTGAACCACAAGGATATATCACACCTCCTGTTTTCTCCCTCGGCACACTTCAAAGTAGATCACAAAGACGCGAGAATCAAAAAGTAGCTCACAAAAGGTTCAGGTGAGGGGCAATTTAGCTGGAATTGTTTCAATTTCTCCCACTGGATTTGTGTGATTTAAATGGCGGACAAGATTGGCAGGTGGAAGTGAGGTTTCTAGGAAATTATAGCCAGCGGGATCCGCACAGCAAATGAGAATATAGAAGCACTTCAATCAAGGCCACCCTTTTACACCTGTAGTGTTTAGCTTTAATAACCTCCCGATAGGTTTCACGCTGGGGCAAATATTACTGAGATGTATTTGCCAGTAGTAAGTGAGCATGCTATTGATGAATGTATAACGATTCTATCAAGCTTTGACACTCAATGAAGTCTTCATCAAGGCCACATTAATGGGGGCCCTCTTTGACATGTACTGGACCCATTAGAGATGAGCACGTAGCATGTAATGAGACATGAGCGTGGAGGTGGGCCTGGGGTGAATCAGGGGACATAAAGAAGGAGAAACTGCTGAGGTCGACCAAGGAGGATACTCAGTTGCAAGCATATAGAGAGATGGATACAGATAGAGAAGACACAAGAAATATTGTAGCACGGAGAGGGATAACAAATAATATGCAAGATCTATATTTCTGTTTATTTTTGGCAGCATCCTCCATCAGTCAATAAGTTATTTCTGTCTGTATCTGTATTGTGTATGCATGCAGCCCACAGTGACTTATTTTCCCATGGTTTCTGTTCTATTTTTCAATGTTATTAACCATTATAGCTTGTCTTCTTTTCTACCTACAAATCAATTTCAAATGATTCACATTTCTGACTCGCAGGACGTACACCAAGCGCATAAGACATGACTGAATATAAGAAGTAGACGATGCCTCTTGATTTCACAAGTGAAGCAGGGGCAAAAGTACTTTCAACTACAAAACCAGGAAGGAAAATAATCCTTCCTTGGTTTCTTACCTCAGTGAACAGTAGGGGGTTTGTTTTCCCCTCCTGCCTCCTTCAAGTCTCTTAAGATATATCAGGCAATGCTTTGGGCTGTTGCTACCTGTGATTGACAAGCTGACAGCATGTCTGTCAACCAGGATAGAAATGTAATAGTGTATCCAACCTGTCATCCAAGTATGGTCACTTCAAGTTCCAAGAATCAACAACTGTAGATGTAAGTCAAAATGCATAACTCAAGGCTTCAACAGGGTGGTTCACTAACCAATGGGGAAGCCACAGTGGCTACGTTCTTTTGTATAATATACAAGCCTACCATTGATTGCCAATTTCACCTGTGGCTTTTATATAAACATTTGGACAATTTGGAACATCCAAGGAGGACATATATGTCTTTGAATGTATTATATGGCAATTCAGCCATTTTGCTTACCCAAGTGCAACTGTTTCATCAAATCACTGTTTTCTGACACTTGTGTGCAAGGGCACCAACGGCACATCCTGGGACCCAAATTGGTTGTGGTTGGTTAAATAAAATACAACCAAACCAGTGTTATTTTTGGCTCTAAATGGACAATCATGATTGGTTTAGTTATATATTTCCTTAGGTTTGGTACAGGACAATGTGGAGATGACATCGAGGAGAGTGAGGCTGGATACTGAGGTAAAGAGCCGGTGCAGAGAGGCCTAAAGGGTCATGAGAGAAGACCAATCCCTTCTTTAAATTACATCAAACCAATACTAGACGACCAACCCATACCACATAAAGCTCCATAGATACCAATGTCACAACCTTTCACCTCATATTATATCTAACCCAGAGTTCCCAGCAGCCATTGGATGATAACAGCTCCTCTTGTTGGTGTTCCACAAAGAGACGAGGGTAAGACGGACACCACACTGCGACCCTTTAACCTCTGCTGGCCAACAGACACGTAAAGTACGAGGGTGGGGGAGGGGATTAGAAATGGGGATGAACTGTGAGGGGACAAGGGTTATCCAATCAGTTCTCGGCGGGGAGACAGGGATGCTACTGATGATTCGTGGAGGGGGCCAGTCTTGGATCGTCTGACCCCATTCAACTTGCTCACAAGAAAAGCAGGCCAAAACCCCTGTGCTGGACAAGGGTTGCCATGGTAACCCCTCTCCCCTTGGGTACAAGAACAGCAGGGAATCAACTGAAAGTGTGTATCTGTGGGAACACGTGTACATATGTGTGTGTTTGGACATGTTTGGAGTTTGAAATCTGTTATGTCATCAGTATTGTTTCGGCCCAAACTGGTTAAGAAAGTATGCTGATCTTTTTTTTCTTACCCTTCCTTAAGGTTGTTTCAGGGTTGGTTTCCCCAAGTGCTGGTCCTCAGTAGACCAGGATACCCAGACATTCCTGCACTTACACTCTTTCAAGAGACAAACAGGATATGTCGGGTCATGACTCTACTTAAACCTGATTTATCTCTACAGGTTTATAGCTTTTTGCTGCAGCTACAACACCACCATTGTGACTCTGGTGTCAGCCAACACATTTGTTTTGTTTCTATACTGAAACAAAGGGCTCCATTCACATTTCCTGTTTCGGAATTTTAGTATTCAATTTGAAGGCATTTAGGAATGGAAATAAATCATCATTGGTTTAAGCTGTTAAAAGTAACTTTGAGCTAGAACATTTGAATAGATTTGTGAAATGTGCAAAATATTTCTTCTTTTTTCTGATATTTTTTGAGCTTTTTATGCTTTTATTGAGTAGACAGGACAGTGGATAGAGCTGGAAACAGGAATAAGAGATTGAGGGATGACATGCGGTAAATGGCCGAAGGTGGAAATTGAACCTGGGACTGCCACTTTTATATATTTTATATATGCTTATATATTTCTGTTGTCTCTCTGAGCAATAACTGTTATGTTAAAGATTACCAGCTAAATACAGTGCTCTGATCCACCACGAACCATCTTGGACAGGGGCAAGATTTCATCTTGGATGATTCTTCTGTGCATATTTTATGCCCATTGTTGAATTGCCGGCATCCTGAATGAACCAACTCTACCCAACAGAAACATCTACCCTCATGACAGACAAACACAATCTATAGCCCAGTAGTATTTTCAACATTATCTCAACCCACCAAGTGCAACACAACAGAAACATGATTTATATAATCTGAATGTTAAATTTGAAAACAAAGTGTTGTCTTGCCAGCCTCAATGCTCAACAATAAGTAGCATTAGCCTATCGCTAGTAAGTCCTCCCTTTCCAGACCCTCAAATAGAGGATGCCTTTGAGCACAAACCCTTCTTCAGATCTTATTCTTACTCAGCACGCTCACATATACATAAACCACTTTCTTTGATCCTCATCCAGGTTTAGCTCAGTGCCATCACAGCCAAGCTTTTCTACCTAGAGGTTAACAACTGGGAACAAAATCTTTGTATGGATGCACTCTAGATTGTTAATGACCGGGCTTGATATGCCAAGTGACTGCATATAAATGGAAATAAGCTGTCAAGGGTCATTGTAGGCATATTCCATATCCCTAATTATATTCCTTTAATTAATGAAATCAGATACCTACTTTAATGTGAGGAAATTGCACCCTAAATACCTGCAGCCTGTGTAACTCTATATCTTTATTGTTCATAATTCAATAATCAGACGAGTAAGCCTTTATTTGATTTATTTTATTACCTCAGCTCTGTTTGTTTGTGTGTGCCTGTTTGTGCGGCCTGATTATCAAACCGATGAGATCAATGCTCTCAGCATTAAATATGTTCTGAGAACAATGCACATGGAAAAGAAATCACTAATTGAATTAAAAAAAGGATTTACTGTACATAAATAATTCTGCTAATCCTGCATGGTGCATAGCTGACATTTATCCCTTCACTCTGCAAAGTATGTCCAAGCGAGCATGTGTAATGCTGTCTGCACATAAAACAAGCTAATGACTTTCAGGCATATCGGTTCCATGTGAGAGCAGCCAACAAGGCTTTGATTCATTAACCTGCTAATTAGCAAACACAGTAAAGAATGACTTGTGGTCTCAATACATCTATGCACGTTTATGACATCTATGCAAGGAAGAAAAACACGTAATCATACCGACTCATACTTGTGCACACAAAGACTCCACACACTGCAGCTGTGAATCCCCGCCGGCACATTATACATGCAAAACAGCAACAGGCCTGCGTCTTCCTGTAGACCGGGGGATCAGACGTACTCATCAGTAGAGACATGTGTTGGTGACAGAGTATCTTCCTTTATCCCACGTACACACTCCCTCATCCTCTTTCATCCCCTCATAACTCACACACAGGCTCTGAAGCGGCGGCGGGGGAAAATGCTGTGTATGCAGAAAAGAAGAGCAGCGTGCACTCGGGTCAGTGCGAGTTGAAAAAGAAGGAGAGAGAGAGACGGAGACAGAGAAGGATGAGAGGACCGTGTGTGTACGTGTGTGTGTGTTTGTGTGCACATTTTGTAGTCTATGAATCTTCACTAAAGCTCTTTAAAATGGCCCACCAATCTTGCGTCAGGATTTAATGCCCGCTTCTCTCCAGAAGGAATAGACCAGCCAGTTAAAGTATGCTAATTCAGTGGCACTAAATACACTGCTTTAAATGTCAACCTTCCATTATTACACACACTCGGCCTGCCTCCGGACTGGTACAGAATCATAAACACACACGCACAGACACACAAACACCAATCAGCCCCCTGCAAGGACACAAGGAATATAAAGACTTATAGATCACAGCCACTTTAAAAAATCAATACTTGTATGAACAAAGGACATTTGCCACAAAGGTGCATTATTAAAGCCAATTTTATCTATTTGAATTCAGATTGATGGGGCAATAGAGGGATACAGAATGATGGGAACAAGACTGAAAGAGATGAAAAGATAACAATAAGAGTCTGAGACTGAAAGATGTAGTTCAAATCAGAGCAAGAGTTTAGCTACAGCAAGCAGTGTGGTCAGCTTGTACACACAGCCAGCCAGAAGCCTGGCACTCCTCCCCAAACAAGGGTGACAGCGCCATTAATTCTATTAACCCCATTAGTATTCCATCCTCATCGCCTGGCTTGGTCAATATACACCTCCATCACACTGCAAAGCTTCTGCTTCTGTCCTTCGTATTCAGAGGGAGAGGAGGGAGGTATTCAGGGATGGCTGCATTATAGGAGCCCAGTCAGTAGACACTTCCCCTACACAGAGTGACCAAGCAGCTCTGTCAGACTGTCTCTGTCTCTGACCTGACAGACACACAGTGACATGTGACACTCAAGAAGAGACGGAGGAAGTGCAGAGATGGTTACAAGCCTGCAACTTGTTTAAAGGTCATATTTTGGAAAGTTTATAGAGGGTTTTCTTGGGGTTTTGCACACCAGCACCTTTTGAAAGCCATGCTAATAAAAATGCTAATCATTGCAAAACTTCCCTTGAAAATGGAAAATGACATATTTATTGTCATATAAATTTGACTTAAATAAGCAAAGACGCTCCTTTCCTCCTGTTTGTCCCAGTCGCTTATAATAAGGTTAATGGTGCAGTTCTTTTCAAGTCCGGGTAAACTATGACAGTAACAGTAAGCTAGCATGTGCAATACCAGGACATAAACATATAAAAAAATATATTTTCTGTGAAGAACTACTTGCTAGCTGCTGTTAGCTTACTTAGCTACACATTTCTGTGTAATGTTTTGCTTAAATAGGCTAACTTCAGCCATATATCGCATAATCGCTTTAGCTAGTAAGCTAACTTAATGAATCTCTTTTGCTTCAGCAATGTCAGAGGGGGGAAACGATTTGAATGCCTTTGCATGCTGTGTCAGAAACCACATACGGCAGAGTTAACCGCTGGAGAGAGATTTGGAACTTGTGTATATTGTTAACTTCTATATGGGCTATGGATCGAGCTAGCCTGGTGCTAGCGCCTTCAAAGTAGCTCGAACCGGAAACAGGTAATTAATGTAAGTTGACAAGGTGAGAACTTGCTTTAGTATGTTGCTAATGTCATACTAACCACAAGGTCAGTATGCAGTAAAGCTACTGTTTGAGTATGTAGTAGGCAGTGCGTTAGTAAGTAGTTTTGGACACAGCCTGTACCTAGCTAAAAGTTGTTTGCTAGTAGAAGTAGCGTCAAAAAACCAACACATCATTCACTGACAGAGCCAGATTTATACTCATAGGAGGTAACTGAAAGATTGAAAGGAAAGAAAAAGTTCACTAACTGTAAGAAATGGGTAACAAAATCCCCCGTCTTTGAGCTTTGGCAGTCTGAGAACTTCATCCAGGTTGTCACATAAAGGTTAATTACTTGTGTCCTGCCCTGGTAACAAACCAATGTGTTGCTACCGGGAGGCATGTCTCAGCCAAAGCTCATTGTGGGGAAACAAAATGAGGGATTTCGCCCTTCAGAGACATTAACTTTAAAAACATAGTCTGTTTAAGGCCAAATGAGACTGCTGAGGCCTCACATAAACTTCATCTGAACTCGGAGCCAATTTGCACATAACAAGGACTGTGAATTTTGTTCTCTATTTCTTAAAAAGTTTAGTTGCTCTTTAAAGGTTTCAAGGCCACTACAGAGAGGAAGGATGATAACAGTGACTCATAACTCCTTCAACAAACGGAATATCACATGCTAGTGTATTATAAAAGGAACTGAAATGAAAGCAATTCAAACCTGTCCTTGAATTCAACAGACTCGGGGAAATTCTTGTGAAACGTGGGGACATTAAATGTGCCATTATCCTGTTATTGTGTGGAAACTGTTCACAGCAAGTACAAATTCTGATTAAGTGAAGCAGAGTGTGAAGTAACACTGGGGGACAACAGGCGATTAAATGAAGTGAAACGTACTTGTTGTTTCTAAATATAACAACGGTCTTGCAGCTCCACAAAACCTGTCATGGCTTAGCTGTGGGTGTGAACAACTATAAAGACTCCATTTTAACGCATATATAATTCTAAAGCACATTTATTTAGTTAGAAATAAAGATGTTTTAAAGATAATTAGAACAAGAAATATGAAATTATTTAAGAAACTCCTTTTCTCCAAACACTTTGGTCTCGCCTTTATGCTTCCATGTTCGCAAACATCAGTAGAAGCATTTCAAAATGACTTCAGGTATGTGACAGCCTAAAGACAGCCCTCTCCTCCCATCTTGATCCCCTCTTCCTCCCCATCCGCCTCCAGCTCAGGGTGGGTGAGCGAGGTTGCCGACAGACACTATAGCGTACCAAGTATGTAGGACAGCGCCATTAGGGCATTAGTGCCGGTCAGCAGCCAGCCCGTCTGTGTGTGTGTGATTGTGCGTAGTGAAGAAATTGGGGATGTGCAATAACATCCCGGGGGGAGAATGGGAGACACAATCTGATGCTGGGTTTTGATTGGTGCATATTCTAAGGATCCTGGAATTAGACAGGAAGCAGCAAGGTGCCCCCCAACTTATCAGTCGCTGCACCTTGGGGTGTGTTAGCGTGCATCCTTGCAAGACTTTAATGTGGGTGTGAGTTTGCCGCAGCATGTATAGAGCCGTGTGTGTGTAAATGTGTGTCTATACTTTATTCGGGAAGGCGTATAACCGCAAGGAATTAAACTAACAACCCCCACCCCTTTTTCTCTCCTTCACTGCTACCACACTCACACACACACTGTGCTCTAGCCTGGAGCTGCAGAAAGAGTGAAAGTATAAAGACTTGTGACAGCTCTTCCTCTCCCTCTCCCCAACATATATACAGTGCAGCTAGCACTGAGGGGCTATCTCTGCTGTGTCTGGAGCCCCTGAGAGCCAGCGAGCGAGCATGATCTTTCCTGCTGTCTGGCCTGACTGAATCATGCCCATATTACCTGAGGGATTAGCTATTTCCTCTGTATAAATCCACTTTTGTGAGGTAATGTCTAGCATTAGCAGCGGGGGCCGTGGAGGGTTTTTGTTACACTCAAAATCTTCTGCCAAAAAAGCATACAAGACTAGCGTGAAAATCCAAAAAGGAAGCATGTTAGAGTATACTGTCATTTTTTCTCTTGCTCTCGCTCTGGCCAGATTTAGAATGAGATCATTCTGCAAAGAGGAAACGTTCATCTACTTTCACACATTTACACTTTGAAATTCAAATTTCAAGGCTGAAGGTAATTGATACCTTGATTTGAATTTCCACGCAACATGAGCTTAGCCGGGAGATCAGGTACGTGTCCTTTTTTTGTCTTTCATTCGTGAAGAAATAAGCTGCAAGGCCCACATCAAACAATAACCGCTTTCCCCATTTCCTATTTTTCATGAGCTGACCACAGACTCCGGCCAGACGGCTCTGTGTTTTGCTACCTCGGTCCATATCCGCAAGTACACTCTTTGACTTTCGGTTATCCCACAACTGGCCTCTCTGTCTCTTTCTGGAAAAATACACCTCTTTATTCTCTTCTTTCTCTCCCCTCCTTGTTCTTCTTACTGTAAAAACCACATTCATGTTTGGGTCAACACAAACCCCGCCGCTTGTTTTTATGTCTTTGAAGGGTGGGCGGTTGGGGGGTGGAATAGTGGAGGCCTTGTGGGAAGGAGTCATAGCACATTGATATAATGTGTCTACAATTCTCCCCCCCTCTGACCGCTGCTTACACTCTCTTTGTTCCCCAACAACAAGAGGCCAAATAACTGCGTCCATATGTTGGGAGTAACCAAGAGGAGAATGAAGAGGAGGACAGAGGAGGAGGGAGGAGGAGAAATGGGGTGTTTGGTTTGTTAACGGTTTTTGGCAGACCCAGGGAGGTATTTTCTTAGAGGGGGCAAACAGTGGATACCCCCCTGAGACACACACACACACACACACACACACACACACACACACACACCCTCCCTGAAGGGACTGTTTAAAGAAAAGGTCATAGTGCATTCAAAATGAACCACGGGGACCACAGATCTGCACTTGATTCACTGTCCCAACCCCGTGTGAAGTGTTAGAGAAGAGAGAGAGACGAAAACTGCAGATGGTGAGAGGAAATAGCATCACACACTGTCAACATGTTCACACTCCCAACTCGTCAAATATGGCAGCTTTGTCTGTGGCCCTAAGCTTCAAAATATGACAATCTAGATGGAGTCAGTTTGGAACGTGCAGGGCTACATGGGGAAGATTGCAAAAATGTATGTTACTTCCTGTACGAGGCATTGTCATTCCCCACTCTTTCTCTCCCCTATTGTCATATCTCTTAAATCAAGGCATAAAAAGCCCCAAAATTTACATTTAAAAAAAACTTGAGGGACATGGATGACGGTTAGGGTAAAAAGTAGAAACATATGCATGCTAGTCATGCTATAACAAAACTAATGCACCAAATATGATGTGATTTTTGTATTAGGTTTGTTGCGATACCAGAATTTTAAACCTAGATATGATACTAGTAATGTCAAATGATATCGATCGCTCTTTTGAAGTCCGAGGTACCCATTGTTGGGTAATTTCTTGTTTTGAAACAACCAAAAATTGCAGGCTTACTCCTGCACACCGTCTACATCGCACAAACACATTGAGTGAATTTGTGCAATTTAGACCCTACTCTTGTACTCTTGTACTCATGGCATACGAGTAAAGTCCTATGATGTTGTATTTTTTGGGCGATTTTGCCTTTATTTGATAGGACAATCGAGAGAGACATGAAGTGCTGGGAGGAGAGACTGGGGGATGACATGCAGCAAAGGGCAGAGGTCAGATTCGAACCCACGGCTACTGCAAAGAGGACTGTAGCCTCTGTACATGGTATGCGCGTTATAACCGCTTGGCTATCCGTCGCCCCAGCTTTATACTTTGTTGATACTATCGACCATTGAAATAACAGATTGTATCATTAAAAGACATGTATTCAAAGTATTGAACATTTTGTCAACCTAATTTGCTATTTATTTCATGGGGGAGTCAAACCTTCATCTCCTTGATGAGTGTCCTTGTATAGTCCTTTTTTACATTGACATTCTGCAGGGCCGTAATGAAGCTCAGCCGTCACTACGCTGTGAGAGTGTTGTTCAGCTTCAACATTGACAGTGACACAGAATCAGCTCAGTTTCTACCTTTGATGCTGGCTCAGTGGTAGGGTGACTTAGCCCCACCAGGGTTTTTTTTTATGTTTGACCATACCATCTCCCCCAACTGCCTACCCAAGCAGACTCACTTACTCTTTATACTATGTCACCTAACTTCCACTCCTCAAAAAAAAAAAAAAACCAGAGAAAAGGGTCAAGCAATGACACCAATGGGCGTACCCCTTAAGCCTCATAAGTAGCATTTGGCCACTGACCAAGCTGCTGTTTTTGACGACTTGGGAGTGAGAACATGCTGTTACTGTTGTGGTACAAAATATGAGCCACAGAAAACAATGTCAGGATCAGTTTCAGCTGGGAACAGAATATCCCACCATAGCAGAGAGGAAAACAATCTGGCGTCTGTGCTGAGTTTCTGAACAGCTGGAAGTTTTAGCACCAAGTACATAAACTCCATTAAGGTTTAGACTTCACTATGTAAACAGTGAAGTAGCGGTCAGTTAAGTTTGCTTATTTTACCAAGCAAAGAGAGAAAAAGGTTTTGTTAATGATATAAATCGTATGGTGTCCCAGGAGGATCAATTGTATGTTTATGTATGGGGAGTCCCGGGTGTTAATGCAGAGCGGCAGATGTCGTATGTTTTTTCATGTAGGTGTAAAGCCACAAAGGGTAGAGTGGCGGAGGCGCGGGGGGTTGCTTGAGGTCAAAGATCACTTAATCCGTTCATAAACCAACTCACATGAAAAGGAAACGGAGTGTGTTGGACGGTCAAGAGGAAATATTAAGACCGTGGCCATGGTATCATGAACTATTTCCTGGTGGATATCAAGTTAATCCCTCAGATTTAGCCAACAGTGTGTCTTAAACCAGATTACCTCATGATAATCCGCTAAAAACCACCGTCAAGATTTCAGTTTGGTGTCTAGCCATAATAGTTTCATGACATTGACCAATCCTGTGAATTCCATATTAATACCAGAGTCTGATCTTCAGAATATACGTGAGTTCTAGACATCAACAAAGCCAGGATCACCTACTGTAATCCTCTGGGTGCAGCACAATGGGGAATCATAATCTCAGTTCCTTACAAAGGCATGGAGCTAGTGGTAAGCAGATGATGAGTGTGTGTGTGCTTGCACGTGCATATGTGCGTGAGTGTGTGTGTGTGTGTGTGTGTGTGTGTGTGTGTGTGTGTGTGTGTGTGTGTGTGTGTGTGCATGGGGGCATTTTTGTGTGCAAACGTTCATACATGCATAAATGGTTTTCAGTCTCTTGGGTGTCTCTCGGTCTGTGCCCCTCCACTGAACACATGTGTGGGGCCAGACAGCGTTATGGGGGGGTTTAGGGGATGAGAGTGAGGAATGCGGGGTCCTGAGGGCAATGACGGTGGATCGACCGAGGTGAACAGACAGGCAGCGATATGGAAAGACAGGAAACCCCCCCCCCCCACCCAGAGCTCGCCCCATATGACCCTCTTCATACACCTTATCCGTCTGCCTCACACTTTCCATTTATTTATCCTGACTGTTCTCGTGATGCTTGGGTTATGCCAGCCGAAAGGTAAGTGACTATAAATGGTGCATTCCTTTGCCATCTGTGTGTGTGTGTGTGTGTGTGTGTGTGTGTGTGTGTGTGTGTGTGTGTGTGTGTGTGTGTGTGTGTATAAGAGCATGTCTACCTGCAATAGGGCTTTACAATAAATTACAACATTCCTGGCATATGAACACATTAAAAAAAACTGCCTGAATATTAACACTTCAAAAAAAGAAATATGGCACAGATTTCTCTGCCATTTTGACTCATGCATCACTACTACATGACTCCTCATGGTGTCAAAGTGAAAGTATGTTGCCAAAGACGTGGTTGACAGCGAGATAACAGAAGAAGGCAGCAGACTATTGTCGGAGAGCGGTGAAAAGACGTTAAAGGATCAAGCATGATATGAGGTTAAATTGACCCCAATTGTGAGTTTCCCTGTTTTCACCACCATCCCACCAGATCAACTGAAGTCCGAGTCAGCCACCAGCTAGTCTCAGATAAATTGATGTCAATTTGTTGCTGAAAAGCAAAAGGACCTAAGAAATTGAAACGTTACACTTAATATTGCCATCAAGTATTAACCGCTATTGTCTCACCTCATAGGTACAGGGCTGGATCCAATTCTAACTGTACTTATCTGAGGCTTTCATGCTGCAGCAAAATTGGAGGATGGAGAAGAAAGGGGGTGAGGAGGGTTGGAAGGAGGGTCACACATGAGGAGTTGTGTAAAGGCCTGCCGTCCCTACTTCCTGCCAGAAGTCGCTCTGAAGGGAGCCCCTCCATAATTCAATAACAATAATCCCCAATGAAGGCCCAATAAAGCAGACTGCTGTGGGGTGGAACTAACTGGCCGTGCGCCTCCTCCTCCTCCTCTGAACCATCCGTCCATCACTGATTGGGAGGAGAGGCCCGGATGGCAAAATGTGGGTTGCAGAGTGGGGGTTACAGGGGAACAGGCACAGCTGACGTGCAGCCTGCAGCCAGCAGACAGACAGATACAGGGATCCCCGTCTTTCCCCTCCTTCCCTCCTGTCGATCCCTGAGCCCACCTCACTCGAGTCCCGCCCCCCCTCCCCAACCAGCAGGAGACGGATCCTAGCAGTGCAGCTGCCTCCCATGGTTCCCCGGATGACTGAGTGGCCATGACCGCAAGCCTGGCCTCCAACCCACAACACAGACACACAAAATCAGTCATACACACACTTGCACAGACAATTGACACCTAAACAGAGCGTGGTATTAGAGTAGCCGTGTCTCAGCAGAGGTCAGCTATCGATCATGTTTTGGTCAAATCAATCACCTGGCCTTTAATGTGGCGTGACATCAGATTGACCTCTGGAATCCATAACATTATTATTTATAACATTCCTGTTCCACCATTCAAGGACCCTCCCCCTTATAGGCCTTTACGGTCCACCAAATGTGACGAACACAAAGTGGTTAAAAAGAGAGGCCTTTTATAGAATTATGTTAGAATAATTTTAAAGCGGCGTGTACCACGTCTAACGGCATGTGTTTATTTGTGTGTTCACTCTTTCCATGATTCTGCATGCTGATGACTTCATTTATCCTGGTTTATTGTTGCATGAAGTTGATCAGAGCTGCTGCTGCCTGCTGCATGTGATTCACTGTATTGTTTCGCTCTCCATTTGGTTGCTCGGTCAACCAGCGTCTGGGAAAACCGCCGCAGTTACTCAACTACGACGACACAAACAATACAGTAAGTGGCTTAGATGAGACCAAATTATCTGTAATGCCTTCATAAGGCCCGGAGATGCAACAGAGCAGACAACAAACAGTAACTAAGGTTTAAGAATGTTCTAATTAAAGTTAATGAAAGCACAGGACTGTCTCATCTGGGTTGTCTTTGATCTTGCAGAGGCGGCTAATTTGTTCTTTCAGGCACTATTTTCATTCACGTGGTTGTGTGTGTGTGTAGTAAGACGTACAGTACACTCGGAAATGTGTTACTTATTTAGCTCAAACTACTTCTTGCTTTAGAGATGTCGTTTTTACGACTAAATTTACTGAGAGCCCAGTCGCAGAGTTCCTGTAAATTGAATGTAAAAGGCCTGAAGGAACTGTATGCGTCTCTTGGATTTGGTTCTGTTCAGTTTATTGGATGACATCACATATTAGGATAAAGCATATTAAGTTGGTTATTTAAAAATCCAACTTTGTCACAAGTTATTTGTTCCAATCATCTTACATCCTTGGACATCTGTCTTTCATAAATTAAGCAAGTGCGTTGGTATTTGCCTCTGACAGCCTGTGGTTTTCCTTTTAGAAAGAAGGCCTCATTTTTAATGTCCAACATATTTCAAAATTCATGTGATGAAATATAAACTTCAGTCCCTTAGGCCACAAAACTGATGTAGACTACATATATGGGACTTTAGATCTTTTCTGTGTTTTGGTGCATGAGTGCATGTATAGTATCTTTGTATTTACAGCAATACATTTGCATGTATGTGTTTGTACATGCATGCCTTTGTTCTAGTCTGTGCCTGTTGACAGTTGAGAGCTGTGCTGTGAGGGGTCTCCGAGAGGCCTGACAGATCTGTGACAGAGTGTGCCTGAGGAGAGAGGCCTCCATGTTAATCCACTCTCATACAAGTTAACTACACTTAAATAGTCCCACGCTGAGCAACCATAAAACATCCTGGTACGCTTCGACACGGCCCCCAAAACCCTCACGAGAGCCCCAAAAATGAGCCTGCCACAGCCAAAATCGACCTCTTCATCACATAATGCCACAAGAATTTGCAAACACAGGCATGCCTGCTAGCTAGCAAACACACATTCACCCACAATCACTTACACACAGCGAAAGTCAAAGCAAGGCTGTCATTAAGCCGGCAGACGGGGAGGCTGAAAATACAAGCAGACACAGAGCTAACAAAGCAGTATGGGAGAGAAAAAGACGGCTTACTTAAGCTGTCTGAAATAAGCCGTTGTTCTAATAATGGGGAAGCCATGAGCTAAGACTGTGTGAAAAATAGACACAGCGTGCAGTGATTGTGTTTTTGTTTTGCCTTGAAAGCTTAGAAACATTACCCTTCCCTTTTCAGAAAAGCGTTTATCCAGAGATCCGGTCCAGTTAAAGCGGTTTCCGTAGGTGCAGAAAGCTAAATCAGGGGGATCTCTGTGATTGGTCACAGCTGGCAAATGCATGGCCAGGACATCTCCTTTCCAGTGGATTTTATAGCGAAAGGATAAAAGTGTAAGGTGCTGGCCAAATGGGCACCACATTTGGCACCCAAATCCGCTCTGCTTAAACATATTCCCTTGCCAAAAGTAAAATAGAAGCCGAAACATCTTCATTCAGCTCCCTAAGCAGGGTTTTAGTGCCGCTTCATTACTTTCTTAGGGTAAATATTAAGAACTGGAGAGCCAACACTGATTCATTTCTTTTAACCGCACAGCAGGGTCAAAAGAAGGTAACTGACTGAAATACTTCTTAAACAAAACTGACAGCTCCTGAGATTTTTAGTCACAGCCATCCTGTGTGTTTCATATTCCCATGATCCTCCACAAAGTCTGAGCCAGAGCGCACCGGACTGATGTTGACACAGAGAGAAGGGGAAGGCCGTGTTTACATTGAGGAGCTGAGTATGCGCTGTCTAATCTGCTTCTTGTGGGAACCTGTAATGCCGTCTGATACCTGTTAAAAGTGCAGACACGCAGAGGCTTCTGCGCTATGCCCCGCGGTCATAACTCCGAATGGCTCCTCCAGCAGCAGTACAATAACTCATTATGAGTCACAGACAGTCTAACGTCTAACCCGCTACATTAGTGCTGTAAACACAGGATATGATGGTTGTGGTGGAGTAGCACACACATATAAACAGTCATAAGCACGTACTTACTCGTGCACAGTCAATTAGAGAGAGGAAGACAAAGGGGGATCAGACTGTAAGAACAGGCCTTGGGCAGTGTTTAGCCAGGCAGGGATCGTGCTGACCGAGACTGCAGCCACTAAATGACTGACAAAGCAGACTCAAGACCATGCACTGGAGGGAAAGATGACAAATAATCCTTGGGCCTGACGTGACTCAGATTTTTTCAGTTGAATCAATTCTGGCTGTTATTATTTGCTCCTTTTAATTTAATTTTATCAACGAACCCTGCAGCACACTAAAATTAGTGATATCTCAAGTTGACCACTTTCAAGTGTTTCAAATGAGAGACTTGAGAGTAATGGATTTTTTACAAAAAAAAATCAAATGGTTAAAAGAATTAAGCTAGCTTGTGAGCTACTTGCAGTCCCGCATCAGAACTAGTCACTTACAAACTAGCTAGCAGCTCAGCTTGTAGCTCTTCCTTTAGCTGTGTCGAAGAGTGTGAGAAACTCCAATTTCTACTTTACTTTACAGTGCTTTGTGACTTCCAGTTTAATTAAGGAATAAACACCAAAGGGAATCTAGCCTCAAAACAAGCTAGTCACCATACAAACAAGCTAACAGCTAGCTAGATCGGATAAGCCCCTTCTGATGACCTGTGTCTGTTGAAGAGACTGTAAGAATCTCCTATTTTTAACTATTCTGTTTCCTTTATCAGTTTTATCAATTGATAAACACTGAAGAACCGCCTAAAAACAAGCTAGGCATCTACAAACAAGCTAGCAGCAGCTCAGCTCACAGGTCCTCCTTACACATTGTTTCTATTGAAGAATGTGAGAAACTCAAATTTGTAACTTTTTAAAGGGTAATTTTGAGACCAAGTCTGTCAAATCTAGGCCTTCCATGCTAATGCACCTGTGTTGTAACGTGCACACGTGACGTAGCTTACGAAACAAGCTGTGAATGGCCTATTCAACTGGCGAAATGCAAGCACAACACAGTGTCTTTTTTACTTTCTTTTAGGGGCGGCACTTAACAATACTGTCCACACATGTTAATGAAAGAGGCTTTCTATGTAGTTTTACTGCAGTGTGCTGTATTTAAAGTCCTCATCCCTCAACACTTCCTTTTTGTCTCTAAGCTCCTTTCAGGCCTTATCAATAAGAAAACATGGCTAGAACAAAGGCTATGGGATGTGCCTGGGCCTGGGGCCTTACACTAGCCTGACTGGACAAACTGTGCTCACACGCCCACTAAACAAACACATTTCAATCTCGCTGGTGTTCATGTCAGTCAGCAGCAGCAGCAGCAGCAACAGAGAGCTGAATGCAGCCACCACACTAAGTAGGCCTCAATTGCTGATGTTTTAATTACATCTCTGCTATTTGCATTTCATTTTGCTGCTGATACTTCTGCGCCTCCCTTCTTCAATCCCTCCGTCCCCTAATGAAGAAGAGAGTCAGACAGCCAGAGAGGAGACAAAGTATTACGTTGAGTCTGTCCCACATCAACATCACACAACAACCCTCCAATCAACCAAAGAAGTGGCATAATGAAGATGTGAGTTTATGCAACACAGTGCACAGGTGTGTGTACGCAGGTGTGTGTGTTCACTAATGTGTGTTTGTCTATTTAGACGGCATGGAAGGCACATTTCAACAGCCTGTACACTGAACAATAGGGCCAATCAGTCTCCTGGATCAGGCCTGATTAAAAGATGAGCTCACTCTAGGTGAACATGTAGCGGTGATATCTCACCAAGAGTGCAATGAATCGCAGCCAAGAAGAGGAAGAAGAAGCCATTTTCCAAAACAGTCTAAGTGTTCCGTCTTGATAGCCTTGAAAGGGATGAGCGGAATAAAAAACAGTGTAAAATGGTGCTATTGTCGTTACCCTCTGTGGAGTGAATAGAGAGAAAGATTGTGAAGCCGGCTAATGAGCTAGTTACGGTGGCAATAAATGTCATTCCTCCTCTGGCAGGTCTCAGACTGCAGTACCGCTACAGGCCATTACCTGGACAGGGAGGCAGAAAGCCTGTGTCAGCACTTATTGTACTGCCTGGTATTCACTCACACACAGGAAAAAGACAGAGAGTTGCATATATACTGTAACACCACAACCCCTCTATATAACATGCATTACATTAAAAGCTTAAGTGGATCATGTTGAGGAAAAAAGCCCAAGCAGAGGAGACACAGTCTTTAGTCGTTTTTAATCTTCTTTCCATTGACAGAAAGTGTAATGAGTAGAGAGCTTTTCTGGCTGCTTTCCACTCAGGTGTTGACCGTGCTGCACTGCCTTGTTAGCTGCTTCGTCGGTTCGTTTGACCTTTAGTAATTTATTCTCAAGTCCATCTGGAAGGATTGGATTTTCAAATTGGATCACTGTGAGTTTCCTGAAGAGTGGACAAGGACAAATTCTGAAGGTGTTGGAAGTACTGTCACAAAGGGGCGACAGAAAATTGTTTCTGAAGCGCCTTTGTGTCACTATTATGCAATCAAACAGGATGGTTTTAAAAGACAAACTTCTGCAATTAAAAATACATTCGAGTTCAAATCTATTCACACAGCAATTAATTATGTTTTGTTTTCAAGTTGAATACATTTGGTATTGAAAATGTTTTCATGCAGAAAAAAACTTTCTTTTCAATTTAAAACATGTTGATTAAAAAATCCAAAACTTTTTCTTTTGAATAAAAAAGTGTTTTTTGTTTTTTTTGCTTTTGAGCTAAATCCTCATGGGTTGGAAGATGTGACACACATCTGTCTTGGTCTGTCCGATCAAAATAACACAGTGACAACATCAATGGCAAGAAGTGCAACGTGTTGGATTCAAAAGACTCGGAAACCAAACTTTGAGATTTAAAAGCAAAATGAAGATTTGCAATCAGAATTTTAATATGTGTTATGAAAAAATAGAATATGGAAACCGTTTTGGATAACACTGTTTTAAGTCAATTCAGTCATTTATAAACTCATTTTGGATTGCATATAAAGACACAAAGGTTACCTTATAACAGCAGGGCAAAGTATGTTTGTATTTGCTGAATCAACCCGGGTAACTGACTTTAAGTTAGTGTCTTTTAAAGTCAGATAGACTGCCACAAACACAAACTCTGCACTGGAAGATGTTTATTTTAAACCTAGAAAGTGATTTTCGACCAGATGTCACAGACAATCACGGCTTATTTCAAGGAGAAAGCAAAAAACTGAAGGCACGGTGACAGTGTATAAATATCTGAATGTTATCCAAAGAGACAGCAGCTCCTAAACCTACAACACAGACAGTACCTTCTTTTTCCAAGCTGACCCCAGTGCTTGAAAATAAACACAATATGCAACAGTGACTCTTGTGGGTGTGAATATGCCAACACTGTCAGAGTGTCAGGAGCCATGTTTACTTGAATCTGCTGATGTTTCAGTCAAAACCCTCACGTTACATGGAGGAGACAGTTGGGCTCGTCGGTGGTCTCTTCAGTGGATTCTCTCACTCTGCCTGCCAGATGTGTGTGCTACGTTCACCTTGGCTGGGAGTGTAAGTCAGAAAAGCCATAAGAAGATTTAAAATCAAATGCACGCACATTCCGCACACTTTCACACCTTGAACCCAAGAGGACCATTTATTCCGCTTTTTTTTAAGGAAGGGGGAGCCCTCCTGCACCCCCTTTAATCTCTGAGGGACTCAAACAAATAAACTTTCTTTGGTTTTTATATAAAGCCTGGAGCTCCTCTCGATTTAAATACACTCTGGCTGTGCTTCCCTACTGGTTTCAATAGACCTCTGGGTCCAGTGTATGGAGCCGGGCTGCTGCCCATATGGTCCCCACTGGATTAGGCTAAGAGGGCCCGGCCACATAATGGTGAGGCCTGGGGAACCATTAGAAACCTATTAATTGTAAAGTTTGAAGACCCCTACGGCAATGATATGCTAATATTTCTTAGCACTGGAGATGGACTGTGGACTGAAAGGCAGCCAGACGTAAGAGGAGGAACACACTGAGTGAGGAAGAAAAATGAGAAAATGGTGAAAAGAGAATCTCCAGACTGCTCCGGGTCGCTGTAACTCCCCTAACATCCGTGTGTCTGCCAGACACACTCGCATAACTCTGGGTGAGAGGGAGTAGTGGAGAATAAAGAAAAAGAGGGGAGAGCAGAGGATAGAGAAACTGCAGGCGGTGGAAGACAAAGAGGTCAGTGTAGTGGAAAACATGGAGTCTGACATTAAAGTGATGCAGTTCAACTTACTCGCTTTAGCACCAGAAATGCATGGTTGAAAGATCTACACGCACAGGGAGAGTAGGACAGGTGGAGAGAGAGGAAAGTGAGAAAAACAAAAGAGCAACTGGAAGGCAAAAGGAAGTGAATAAAGATTTGCCATCTCACAATATCGCAAAAACATTTGATGACATTTTGCATTCTGGCTAAATCAAAGTATATTTATACTTGTTTTAATAACACAGGGACAAAAATGCACGTAAGAAGCACCAGATATTGGGTGATTTCTTGTTTTTAAAGTCTATGTAAAGCAACAAACATATGTAGTTTACATTGGCATACAACAGAAGACTGTGTAATTAAAAAAATAGCTAAGTATATGTTGACAACCTTACTCTGCTTTATTGGATGTTGGAAGACTTATTTCGTAGTTGGACATAAGGAAACTTTGCATTCATTTTGTTTGCTGAGTGTTGCTAACATTAGCAGGGCTAGCACTGCCGCTCTCGATTCTCATTGCATCTTATCATCCACATGCTTGGGCTGGATGTGTGGTTCCGCATTGCTCCGGCCAAAAATGCCAGTCCAACCTGACACAACCTACAAACATTTTTAACTCAATTGTCTAGATTAAAGTAGGGCCAGATGCACTTCTTCCACGAGATACCCTCAGTCACTGTGCTTGTTTACATCCAGGTAGTAGAAAATGGAGAGTAGGCCACTTAACTGGAGCAACAGCCGGTCTATGGCTATAGCTCCGGTTAGCGGCGGCTGGTTGTGTTGCAGTTTGAGCATAACATTTATTTGGCATTGGGTGTCAACATAAGAATATGTTAATACTTCATTCACAAGATGAGGGATTCTGATGACGTTTAACTGTTTGGTCGACTAAATGAGCACATCCCAGAGAGTGGATGAGAGAAAACATTAGACAGGCGAAGTCCCAACCAAGCAGATTAACAAGGGCCGGCCAGGGGACCAGAACACAGATTTGGGATGCATCACCCAACAAGTTTTAGCCTTTTCATTAGCAATTACTCACAGTATACATTTCAATGCATAACCCCTTCAATGGAGCTGACGCTGCCCTGGCTCTGAAAAGGGCTAATCTGAGAGTTGCCACTGTACCAGCAGCTTATACGAAGTCTTTCCAGCCGAGCAGAGTCGCTGTGTGTGAGGGAGCTGTTTACATCCAGCTCTCAAGCGCGAAGCCGGGCTACTTGTTATTCATTGAAAGCCACTAAGATATAATTTGGATGTCATTATTTCAACAGTACATGTCACATTGCAGCAGGAGAAATCAACACATCAGCATCAATAACCAGCGGAGCCACAATAAAGGAAGTCGTGAAGGAGCAGCAACAAAGGCCAGGCAGTGTTGCATGTGCAGATATTAAGTGTAATGAGTCCTTCCTCTATGTGCATACAGGATGCTGATGAAGGGAAAGGAGACTGGACTTGTCATTTCCCTGTCGGGCCCTCGGGAGCCAGGTGTCCCTCTTTAATGGAGGCATGTGGAGTCTAACGTAGGTTAATGAGCTATACAGGCCCCAGAGGAGACGAGCATTATAGGCTATATGAGATCCCCTCTCATCCCTTCATCCCTCCATTTGTGTCAGACCCTGGGAGAGAAAAAGGAGGAACAAAGGGAGAGTGTGGTGGAATGGAAGAGAGAACAGAGAGCGAAGGATCGAAAGACAAACCAAAGCCAATGAGAAGCGCAGGTCTGCCAGCTTTTTAAAACAATTAAGGCCTGGATGAGATTCACTACCAAAGGTTCCACTGCCAAGCAAGGCCCAAATGTGGGAGCGTAGGGGAAGCTCAGTGAGAGCGAGCTTAATCTGAAACAGATTCTCTAGGACAACAAACCAAACCACACACGCACACACACACACACACACACTCACACACAGGAAAGTCGACACTTTACATATTAAAGCTCGGCAGGGAAGGAAAAAAGCCTTTGGAAACATCAAATTGTAATGAGGAACAGGCTCTCTCAGTGCGTAAGGCAAAGAAAAGACGGAAGAGACTAAGAGACGGAAAGATGTAATGATGACGACGGAAAGAGAGCTTTAGATATAACTTAAGCCCAAACTGCAGATGTCCTTTGAGCCGGTTTTTTTTTTAGAGTGTTTGTTGTGGAGTTGTACTGTATGGCTTTACTGTGTTCCTCTTTTTTGTCTCGCTCTAAGATGTGGCTTAGTCTTTTGTTTGGCTGTCTGCGGCTGCGTCGCTGTATAAGCTATGAACTGAGCATGAGCAACCATCTGAGGATACTGTGTCCCCAAACGTGAATGCGTTCTATGCAATGCAAGAGAAATTTGGTTAGAAATAGGGAGAGATGGATGCAGCCGAGAAGGGATGGGAGGGAGGAAGGAAATCGAAGGGAAAGAGGAAGGATAAAGGGGCAAGACGAGAGGATGAGTTGGTGAGGGGAAATAGAGGTGAGAGGAGATAAAGCTGCAAGAAGGGCAGCAGCAGAGAGAAGGAAGTTTCCCAGGTTTGAGCCCGGGAGCAGAGAGCGTAATAAAGGTTTGCGTCACAGCACAGCCGCTGAAGAGGCAGCATCACATTCCAGTCCTGATCCTCTAAAAACCCTGTCCGTTACTGCAGATCTGATATGGAAATAAGAGGCCAGATTGGGGCTTCCACCAGCCTTATAAGGGATTGCAGCCTGGCCTGGATGGATCACGGGTGAGGTGCCACCGAGAATGAGAAAGAGAGAGAGGGAGAGAGAGGGGACAGCAACAAGGGGAATGGACATATGAGGAAAAACAACAAGGGCAAAGATGCTGAAGAGTGGATATGCAAGTAGAGAGAGGAAGAGATAAAGAGAATAGTCTTAGACAGCAGAGTGTGAGCAAAGAGCGAACAAGAAAAGAAATGGAGATCCAAACCAAAGTGCTGCCTTTCTGATGATATTCTTGTTTTTCTCTCTGTGTGATGTTGTTTCAGTGATCTCTGCTCTTTGAGGGGTGGATTCATCAGGGCCCCGAGAACAGAAACAATTTCCTTCTCGTCACACAATAGAAAACTTAACAATAGAACCCAGCACAGCTCGATTTGTACAATTCATCCTGCTACCATTGTATCAGACTGAGTCCCATAGGTACGTTTTTATTGTCGGATTTCTCTCTATACTGCCAGAAAGACTAACATCGCCCTTGAGAAAGAGTGCAGGCGCAGAAAGGCAAAACTCCTGAACAAAAGGACAGATGTTTACAGTGCTAAAAGCCCCCCGCTGCATAGATCACAATGAATTCAGTAAAATCCGTCTACTATGATCGTCTCATTCCCAACTAAAGCCAGACAACAACTGTGTTTGGTATGTGTGTATCCCTTTGCTCTACACTGTGTTTAACACTAACAGCGTTTCCTAGTCAAGATGTTCAGACAGTGGGAGCCGACAACCTGCTGAGAAACCTGATCAGCCACACTAATCTGATCAGCAGCACTGTGTTCAAGTGTGTCTTATTTAAAGAAGACAGCACTCCCAGCATGGTGTAACCCAAACACGGTCCTATCCCCTTTCAGCCAAGGATCCTGGGGAGCCGACACAGTCATCTGATCCCACACACCTTCCGATCCTTCCGATCCAGCCAAACCCACCCCCCTCCTGCTCACCCTCTAATCCAGCTCCCAGCCCAAACACAGCACACATACCTGCACCGAAATGTTCCCCCCCAAGCCGCAACAATCTGGGCTTATTAGCGTGAAAACCCATGACACAAGTGTTTCTCGTTTCCTAATCAGTTGGAAGCCAAAAGTGCCCCTCCTCGCCTCCCCAGTGTATGTGCGTGTGTGTGCATGCATTTGTGTGTGATGAAACACTCTTGAAATAGAGTGAAACACGTACTGTCTTTTGAATGTATGATCAAGGGAGTTTTCAAACACCTCCTTCATACAAATAAGTGAGAAAAATGTTGATACGCAGCACAACAAAGACAAATTCAGCCTATGTGTACATTTTGTTAAACCAACCAGTTCTCACTCCCAAGTATCAAAAGAGAAGACAGTTTGGTCAGCGGCCCAACTCGTTGAAAAATGATGCTATAGGTAACACAGTATTACGTCATTTGGGATGGCGAATAATTTGTCAAACAAACATGGGACATTCAGCAAAAAGACATGGGTTAAATTTAAATAGTCCAAGTTGATTTCTCATAAGAAGTAGTGCAACCAAGTTAGGAGATGGGCGTACGTTAGTTACTTAACATTGTTAAGCCAGCAAGGTCTAACTCCCAACAAGTCTTTAAAAAGGCAGTTTGGTCTGCCGACAATACGCCAAAAACTGAAACTGTAGGTAGCTCTACAGTGTCATTTGTAGATGGTGTAATGAAGCACATTGTTTTGATGTTGCTTTGAAATCAGACGACGCAGTAAATGGATGGGTCAAACAAACAGAATTCAGCCAAGGGACGGGTTCCATTCAAATTGTCAATGTTGACATCTTTGAAGATGTACATTTCTGTATGTCATTAACATAACTTGTACTTTGGTACTTCTTAAAACAAACCAAAAAATATCTTTGTAAAGCTAACCAAGTAGCTTCAGCGCCCAAAGTTAACAAGACTGCGACTGTTGAGCGACTTTAGTACCTCAAGAAAGTCATCAAATGTCAAACGATCGTCATCAGGCGTAAATGTAAGATTCTAACTTGATAATGCCTTTCACATTCATTGGCTTGAGTGCTATATCTCAAAGGTTTCAGTAACCAGATGTTGCATATTTATTATTGATAGCTTAACCGTGCAGCCTAAAGTGTCATGTTGTCATATTTTGAAGCTTAGGGCCACAGACCCATCTGCTGATGAGCTGGGAGTTAAAAAGTGTCTGGTGAAAGAGACAACACACAACATGTGTGTACATGCAACACAATTAAAGACATTCATCATGAACTAAGACCTTAGACTTCAGGGAAGCAACATGCTAATTGTTGAAAAGATCTTTGCCTTCTAACCACCATATTTAACCAGTAGTAGACAAACCTACAACTGGTTTCTTTGTTTTTCTGCTAATTCATCAACAGAGTCAGCTAATGTAGGCCAAACACATGCACACAAACACAAGAACCGCCTCCCCTATCACCGCACCCTGCTGAGCCGACAGCTGCTTCCAGTGGCACCAAACTGTGGCTGCCAAATACACCAAAACACTTAACTATGACTGACGGTAACACGTTATTCCCCACAGAAATCTCAAACTTCCCCCTTAAAGCGGAGTTAAAAAAGGAGGAATGTTTATGGTTTGCTGCTGTGCTGCGATTCCATCAAATCATCACCTCCTCGCCTGGACTGCTAATCCAATCTGACACAGTGCGCCCATGTCACCGAGCACAGGGATGCCTCACACTTTCCTCTAGCCCTGACCCTTACCTTTACACAACTTACCAGGGGCCCAGATAATGTTTTCCCAACCGCTAACCATTAGTGTTTAATGAATAACAGCGGTGTCTAAGCTGACCTGCGGCTGAAAGAGGCCCCGGGCCCCCCTTCTTTTCTTTGATATCATGACCTGGTTAATGCCCTCTCGGTTGCCTGGCATGGGCTTTTCAGTGCTGCAGGTGCTTTTCACAATAACAAGTTATTTTCCTTCTTCTACTTTTTTTTACTTGCAACTTGGCATTTCTCCCCTTTCCTATTCCACAGAATCTGTCAAGCAATCTATCCACCCACACACTCTGACTTATCACATATTCTACATGCACTATATTTTTTCTCTTTATTCAAATGATACCTGTGACCTCTTAAACTCTACCTTCCTCTGTGTGTCTCTTTTTCAATCTCAGCTGTAAGCGTGTGGTGTGTAATGGCATTACACGGCCGTGACATTGTACTCTATATCAATGCTCAAGGGGTCAGACAGCGGAAGGTCTCTGGAAGGAACATATTGAAAGTGAGCTCCCTTACATGCATTTAAATTCAGGGAGTCTAAAGTACAAATGTTCCATTACACTTTATTCACTCCAGATACTGATTCTGATGCCTCGATTTAAGCACTGGCTGATGGTCCCTCTCCAATACCAGTGCACACATCTGGTGCGTTACTCTACAGGAGCTTTGAATAGAAAAGGAAAGCCTTCAAATGTGTGACTAGAAAACACTGATTGCTATCAGTTAGCTAGCTTTGAATAACATTACACGCCTGCTAGAAGTGCATATATAGAATGGCTTTGTTGACTACTGACTAAGTTGGGAGCAGTGCTGTGGTTAGTAGGGTAATAAATGATGGTATGGGATTGATGCATCTTGCGTCCTGACTTGCGTCCTTGCTGATACAAAAATTTAGGCTGTATCTTATTCATCTCTAATGCTGCTGTATCTGTATCAGACAACTCTGATACAAAAAGAATGATGCATAAACCGGACCATGAGATTTTAGTAAATGCTCCGTCCTGTTAAAAAAAAAAAACACACTGTATACACTGTGTTACAAGCTATGCAGAAGGAGCTGTCCAATCCCATTAAGGCTGCAGACATCTTCACTGGGCGGCTGGACTATTAAGAGCGAGTCTCGGCTGACAGCTCTGTTTCAAAACAGCGTGAGGCCAAGACCTGACATGCAGCTGTCAAGAGAAAGAGATGCGGCATTTGTGTGTGTGTGCGCGTGTGTGTGTGTACGTATGTGTTTGTGTGTAGGAGGCGCAGAAATGACGAGCAGGTAAAGCCTGAGTGATCGGAGATTACCAGTGGCTTGAAATATTATCACATGCTATTAGGACTGTATCACTGTTCATTAGGCTGATGGCTAGCTGGAGTTACTCAACAGCCCTGAAGGAAAGAGGGAGATAGGGTGTGTTCGGAACAAACGTAGAAAAGAAATCGGAGCGGGAGGAATATCAGGGAGCGCGATAAAAACCTTCTTGCCTCCATTCTTCACTGTCATTGAGATTCAACATGCAGCTTTTGTAGGTTAACAGGAGTATCTCGAGGGAAATGGCGTATTTAATGTCTCAACAAGGAGGAACATGGCGTACTACTACGATTCCTAATTCTTATTGTCATAACATTCATAATAAATGATAACCAGACGATTGTAGGATGTCAAAATGCATATATCAAAGAACCAGTGCCATAAAAACTTCCCGTAAACACTGTGTGATCGTATAAATACATTAAACAACGCTGTCACCCAGGCAAGCTTAACTCGAAAGGGCCTGATAACTGCTGCTGTCTCGTATGAAGTAGGAGACAGAGGAGCAGTAAAGCTGTCTCACTATCAGACGGGAACATTAGTTGCCGTCACACTCAGTTTGCCTTTGCACAGACAACAGTTTAGTATATCATCAAAGCAGAAACAATTCTCATTTCCGAGATCTAATGGCGGAGCGCTACTTGAAGAAAGCTCTTGAAATGGAGGCACACATTTGCAAAGAAGATGAGAGAAATGCTGTTTTGGCTCCTTGAGTAATCTAGAATCATTATGCATGCTATCAAACACATAAACAATGCGTGTTTTCATTCTGTAACTGCTTCTAATGAGGACGATCATTACCATGCATGTAAAGTAGGGAAATTCATCAAGAACTTCAAAAAGAGTCGCTCTGTAGCAGGCCTGCCTCGAGTTTTCTGTACAAGTTTACAAAGTAATAGCTTGCTCTCTCTCATCCCCTCTCTGTCCTTCCTATTCCCCCTTTTATTTAATTTTGGAGCACTCCACGAGCCAGCAGTAATGAATTGGCTAATCACAGTTATCTGGCCCATTCAAGTGCTTTGTAAAGCAAATCAATAAAGCCTGGCACAAAGCCAGCCATCCACTTTGACAGACGTTGCTCGCTAATCTATTTCTGGGCTTTTTTTTTTCTGTCCTAGAGATGTTTACTCGCTTTCTGTCTGTCCCGTCTCTCTCTCTGTGTTCTTCAGCAAGGTCAGCGGGGAAATTGAAGAAGAGAAAAAACTCATATTGCATGCCAGCTGGCAACTCAGAGGACAAAAGTCAAGCGCTGCGTACTTAAAGTTTATTTGACACAGAGAGGAATTTTCTTTATGATTGGTGGAGCTGTTGGAAGTCATTGGAGCAGTGAGTCTTTTACCTCAGGCAAGAAAAAATAACAAGGCCTAAATGTGAACTCTTTTGTTTCCACAGTAACAGATCAATAACAGCGACGTTACTACTGATAAGAATTTCTATGAATTTCAAATGTTCCCCCCCGTGGTGCTTACACTGGCTGCAAACTACACAGGAATATTGATAAGCCGGGAGGCCCGACCTCCTCCATCACAGCTCCTTCGCATAATGCTTCAAACATATATTTCTTATTGCATGCTAAACATTCAAGATGCCTGGGTGAGAAATATTCATAAGATTTAGAAAGGGGACGTCTTACCAAGAGAAACATGGGAACATGCAGCCTTATTTTCACTCAAGATGATCCGTCAGCCTAACCAGGAAGACATGGATCTGGGTAGTCAGCGACGCTTGATGTGGCTTCCCAATCCTAATGACACAACTGCTCCAAACGGTGGTAAAAAACCACACAACCCACTACCACAGGCATAGAATGACTCCCAGGCTCTGCATGTAAGCAGCAGTGTAAAGGCAGAGCCAGAATCTATGTTTTATTTTCCCTTGAAGGCCCCAAGTACTTAGACGTGAGGAAACATGGGGGAAATGGTCATGGGCAATAGAAATCATTCTGCCACCAATTTAATTTGTGGCCCGATTAAAGAGAGAAAGCGATCAAAGAATTAATACAGCAATGTTCGTTCTACATGTATCATCTCTGCAGAGAAGTGCCTCTAATCAACAATGGGTTAATTAATCTCGCTTATAAATGCCAATTATGGGACACACTCGACAGGGTAATTTATTTTCTACAAAAAGAGAAGGCACAGTCAACAACAAATCTAATGATTAAAATCAAGTCGTCTGCATAGAAAAAATCGGCTATTTTGGAAAAGAAGTTAACGAGGACCCTTGCACAACACATTCATGAACATATGTAGTTCCCTTTAGTGCGTCTTTAGGGATTGGGCTACATTGGCATGGCTGCATACCATTGCATATCTTGAGGCTATATTAAGTCTACATGTATATAAACCATCTGTAGTAAAGAAAGTATGCACTGTGTGAGCATTTGTCTCTTGTTGTTAGATAATGAAAAACGCTTCCTTCGAGACACTGGCAGAGAAAAGAGCAAGCAATTAGAGTGAGAGAATGGAGAGGGAGATGGAGAGAAAGCCGAGAAAGCAACAGAGAGCTGTTTGAATGTGATTAATGAGATCACTGCAGGGTAGGCTGTGTCACTGTAATAGTCTGAGCAGGGGAGAGGAGGAGGAAAAGACTGCGAGTGAGAGTGGGGACTGGGACAGAGAAAAGGGACGCGAAGAAAGAGGAAAAAAGAGAGGGGACAGCCGGTTGACTGACCAGGCTACGTTTAACTCACCGCTATGAGAAGAAAGAGGGGATAACAGACAGAGACATAGAGATAGAGAGAGAGAGAGAGAGAGAGAGAGTGAATCAGAGAGACTCAGAAAGAAAAAGCAGATATAAGGCTCGGATGAATTGAACAGCAGGGGCTCTCAGTCTTTCCTCTGCCTTCTAAAAGTGGAGTCTTTAGAGAAGCCTGGTCCGGCAGATAGAGAGGCTTGTACTCCAAAGACAGCCATGAAAGACACGGCCTACTGCTGTAGCCCGAGGCTGCAGCCAGCCGCTTCTTTATCCGGCTCAGGGTTAAAGACTGAGCAGGAAGGAGGTCAAGTGGAGGCCAGATTCTGGAAGGTCACACAGACATCCCACCAGTCTCCAATGAACAAGCTACTCATTAGCTAGACTATAGATGGGTAGGGTAATTAAAAACCAATGGCAACCAATTCCAAACTCAAACTCCCCACACAGCCCATAATCACACTTACACAGTCAGTTAAAATCAAAGTCATTCTTATGGACCAACCAAAGACGTACTAATGTCTTTGCGTCAATAACATCTTTTGCGTCAATGAAATACAATCAAATATTTATCAGAACTTCTACAGCTGTGTTAAAATAGTTCTGACAGAAGATTTCTATGGAGTTCGTCATCAATGTTCAGCAGAGACCCGACTCTTTTTAGAGCACATTGCAGAGAGAAATGGAAATATTGAAAGGTCTTCATGTCTTGCTGCAGAGGTTTGAGATGATAAACAACCATCTGTGAGGTAGCTTCTTAGACTGTATCTAAGTACTGGGTGTACCTTCTAGAGTTGTCACGATCCAAGATTTTTAAACTCTGATACAATTCTAGTATATAATACCCATAATACCTATACTAGTTTTGATACAACGGCAATAAAAATACAAGTCGTAGGCAACTACAAGTGGCTATTATTGTTTTTAATTACCACAACATTCAGGTAAACTCTTGCACAAACTATACTATGGATCATTTAAATACTTTTGATAATAAAATAAGAGATAATGTATTGTTTTTAAACATGTACGGTATGTTTAAGTATTGACGTATAAAAAAAGTGACGCCTTCCTTCCTTTTGGTACTGTCCTGTTCTGAAATGGAGACCGTTGGAGACATGCCATGAGCTGCATCTTTCTATTCATCAGCAGTGATTTCACAACTTCACTGATTTGACAAAGACATTTGATTATATTGAAGTCTCTGACAAAAAAACCCATCCTACTCCTCCTTACCTCAATGAATAACAACTTTCAAAGTAAGTTTTTGGTATCAAATGCGAGTTTCAAATCTTTCCAACGAAATATGAGGTTCATTTAGTAGATGATGCTTCCAATTTGAGTAGAACGGCCAAAAGCAAGGAAGCTAAGCCCTATATTTTAGGATGTGGCTACAACGGCAACCTCTAAATCAGGACACAGGGTGTCGCTACTTGGTTCAACCATCTTGTCCAAAAATGGCCACTTCTGGCTCCAAAAAACAAGATAGCAAAAACAAAAACGCCCAAGTCAAGGTTACAACCCTGTAGTAAAAGAAAGCAGTGAGTGATGCCATCCTTTCTACATCACTTGTTTTTGACTATGGCTGGTATGTACTGATGCCACGAGGTCCACATAATGACAGAACAATCTTTTACTCGTATTTACATTTCTCCAAAAAGTGCTGGTTTTACTGTAGGACATTTAAATCAGCGTCTTAGAGAAAGTGCTGCAGGTTGTGTTGAGAGGGAAAATGTTGTTTACTGGCAGAAGTGCTTTCTGCAGGCTTCACTTGGCTCCCAGCCGTTGCCCGTAGCAAAAAAAAAACTGAGGCTGCATCGCTTAGTTAAACATGATTTAAAAGATTGCAGGCAATCTAGAAAGGGAGAGCTTTGAAGATGGAAGTAATGGACACATATTGGCAGCTGTCATCTCAGCTAAAAGGCTCCTTATGTATCCATGCAGCTTGGCAATTTGTCATTTTGTGAAGTTTGAAATGTTAGTTGTCTGCTTTATAAACAGGTGTATTGAATTCTGTGGGTTTTCATTAAACCTTAAACAAACAACAAAGACGATAGTTTAACAAAAGCTCGCAATGATTTATTCTGTGTGGGAATAATTGGACCACACCATTCAATTTGAAACAAAGTGATTCAATGGCCATCATTGAAGGCATTCAGGGGGAAAAAATAACAATTTATAGTATGATGATTGGAAATAAACTTCACCTGGTAGCAATTGTGACAACACTTTTAACTTGTAATTGTGTTTCTTTTCATGTCAGCTCAAGGTTAATGCGAGTCATGCAGTGACAATGGATGTCAAATAAAGGTATTAAAATGATTAATTCTTCGTGCTTCTGGATTGTTTATTCGCGATCCCATAAAGTCGCCACTAATGACCAACTAATAACAACAAAAAAGTTTCAAAATTAAATGAAGACAACTTGGTGGCTGTTTGTATCAAACTTGTTTGGACTGCGATTGGACTCCACTTAGAGCTTCTCTATGATACTGATCATTCTCATAGAGAAGCTAAAATTTCAGGACAGCTCCACAGAATGATGCAGGACATGACGTAAAAAAAAGGTGATGCGGAAATGGCGGACAAAGCAACAGCATGTGAAGCTATAATGACAGTTTCTGTCTATAGAGCAAAGCTACATGTAATTGAACATATACACAGTATCAACGAATAAGTGGAAAAGAAAAAACTTGCAAAGATAAAAGAGTAAGAGGCAGCTTTACTGCGTACACAACAATCACGCCGGTCGCATCCATTGCAAATAAGTGGCGTTATAGAAGTGTCTTCATCCCTGTGGTGAATTTTCCTGAGTATTTACTGCTGGTTTCTCACATGGCTCGCCCTATTTTCAGTGAGACATTTTACTGGAGTAAGGTGGAGAAACGATCTGGTTAAAAACGCAGATGAAAAATTTGACTTGTTGCATTCACACATGCAGGAGTTTTTTTTTACGAATGAAAACACTATTTTGGAAGCAACTTTGAGTTCAGCGACTATCTATCTTTGGATGACTGGATGACCTTCTCTACTTCCAGCAAACACAGAGCCTAAGGGTTAGAGAACTGAGTGACAACAGATCTTTTTTGGCCAACTCTTTATTCCTCATAGAAATCCAGGTCAGACCAGTCCAGGCTGCACAGATCAAGCAGGTGAGCAGCCTCTGGGTTGACAGGCAACCGACTGGCAAAGCTTTCAGATCACATTCTCTTTGAAGGCGACAAATCCAAAGGACGCATTGAGGGAGAACTCGGCATAACGAGGATGTGGGTGCGGGGCTTTGACCACTTGTCCAGCAGGGTCCTATAGGAGCAGCTGCCTGCATTTACAAGCTTTTCAAGTCTGTGACACCCTGGGCCCTGCAATCAGCTGCTACCCTCAGTGACACTCTGCATTACACGTCATGGTGCAATTTAGGCCAGACTGGGAGCCAGGTGAGTCAGCCACCCACCCTCGGCTGTGCTAACCAGTTCAACAAGACTTGTCCAGTTAAACACCTGAACCATCGTTTCATGTTGTCGCCCTCATTTGCCAGGGGCATCATCCAAACCAATTCCTGATTATTCATCAGTGCATGCTGAGAAGAATTAATTAGGCCGAAAGCAGCACATCATCAAGAGCCGGAAGATTTTTTTTCATCCATGGTTTACTGCCGATACAAGCCACCACTAATCAAGATCTGATTTCCATTCACCGCTCATATTCACCACCATGATTTGTGGTTGAATAAAATAAGCGAAGCATGGAATGCAGGTCAAAATATGGCCATACTGAAACAACAAACATGGCTTCATGACTCAAATACACATCCTGTGATTTACTCAAGAAAACCTTTACAGGCCTCAGTAATGTGGTTGAATGTAGAACACAGGAGAGGACGCCACATGGGAATGCATCTCTTTGGTCTTCGGTTCAACAGCTCTTAACCCCATGCTGCTCTGTATGAGAGAACCATGATGGAGGAGGCTCATTCTCACTGTCTGCAAATTGACTCTGATTAACAAGGGAATCCTCAATGTGCCTCTGCTGAGCTTGCTTTAACCTTTGCATTCAACTACTGTTGAAATGCCTTTCAACATCCAATTTTACATGTGCAGCCGTGCCCTTCATCTCCATCTGTATCAAAGGAAGTGCTCCTTGCAACTCCCCTCTTCCTTAATTCCGTCGTTACTTCCCACCAACCCCAGTCCCCATGTGTGTGAAGTCCATGCTCAAGCACAAAGTGAACCCCGCACAGCATATTCCAATTTAGATGATGCAATTCTTGGGTAATGTGTATCCTGAATACATCGTATAACAGATTGCCTATCTCTATAAATTGACCCCGCAGAGCCCTGTAGCGGTCTATTGGTCTCCGGGTATATGGGAGTGATAATGCGAATGATGGAGCATGGTGAGTGTAATATACAGCCTTGAGAGTATCAATGTAAATCTAGGCCTGGAATTTAAATAGGACATTAACTTATGGGCAGGGCTCTAGTACAAGCTAACTGAAACAACTTCTGATGTTAGCTTAGAGTGTGCTAAAGATTTGGTTATGGTCCTGATTGGAACTAGTTTACTGTAGCAGAAAAAAAAGAAGAAGAATATTGATTGCCATCTAGAAGCTTTCTGCTGAGGTGAACATCTGCTGGCCTCCACAATCAATCACTGCCTCCATGGGTGCCACCCAGAAGTCCACAACCCATGCAACACATTAACTACATCGCTCTTGTATGATAGTACTAGCTTTCACTCCTAGTAGAGGGAGTGAGGACACTTTGCAAAATATAGATTGGTTTGTTTGATTCACCCAGTGAAATCCTAGCACTTCACACCCTATACACACAATCACAACGTGTGAGTGCTTATATGCTCACAATTGTAGAGCTATTGTTTCCAGTGTATATGCATTCTCTTCACCCTCTTAACCCATCTTCCTCCATCAATCCGCTGCAAAAGCCGGCCACAGGCAGAAGTATCCGCCAACACTATCCCTCCTGCTTTGCAATGTTCCAGCAAAGCCCAGGAAACAGCAGCATACAGCAGCCTGGTCTGCAGGGAGAGCAAGAGGGTGGCGGGGGGAGGGGATGTGGATCAGGATTGAATGGGGAAGCGGGAGATGGAGGGCAGGAGAAGGGGGAATTCTTTGGGAAGGGAGCCAATCCAATTACAGGCAGCGGAGCAGCCCTGGTTTCTTTGGCGGCACTAAATTCACATTTCAACGGTCTCTTCCTCCCTCTCCCAGAACCTCCCTCATTTTCCTTCTATCTCTACTTCTTCTTGCTACTTTTTTCTTATTTTTTTCTCATCATGACTCCCACCCTTTAACCGTGAATCCCCAGCCACAACACCCCTCCCTTTCCCCGTCTGTTTGTCTGTCTCCCTTGGTTGCATGGAAGACGTAAAGGTATAGAAGCGTATCATCAGCGAAGCATCTTGTCAGCCTATAGCCATGTCATGCTCAGATCTGAAGGAAGTCTGCAGCATCCCCATCTACGTCTTTCACCAAATTCTGTAGGAGCTTATCAGCCTTCTGCAGGGGAGCTGCAGCCGGAGCTCATTAGGTCACCCTATCCCCCTGCCCTACCTGTGACACCCAAGGGAGTGAAAGGATAACACTCTCAAGGTAAACACATGCATATTTCAGACGAACTCAAGCACATGTACACCTTAACACTGACTGTGGTGAAAGCTGCTTTCTTCACACCGCGTCTGTCATGCAGCGTTATTGATTATTAATAATCTATTAAAAAAGTGATGCTGTCTTCTTTCCACACTGGTGCAGACTGCTACTATGCTGCGCTATTTGTGGTCATTTCTCCCTTTCATGCAAATTAGGTGGAGAGTCCTTGCCTGCATGATCATGTGCTTGCATGCAAATCAAGACTGGTCCTTGTCCAAAAATGTACCTGAATGCAAATGTCTGCACAGGGGTGGAAGCTTTTTGCATTACCACGTGATTTCAAATGAATTGGGTTCAGACAAAGTCCAGCAAACACCTGTTTTAGAAGCTCTGTTGCACAAAATCACTGACCTACAGAGAGGAAATTCTGTGTTTGTAGCAGACAGAAATAAACAAGGATTTCTCATCACACTGATTGCTTCTCTCGAATCTCAAAATATACAAAATTTGAGACATATTGATAAATCATTTAAGAGTACTTTTACAATAAAATAAACGAGTTGTGCTTCTTGATAGAAAAAAAGGATGATAACCAAATACTAAATCAAAAGGAAAGTCACTAAAGGGAAGCGTTCTAATGTGTTCTGTTACTGCAAGTGGTCTGAGATTTTTTACTATTGTGATGAGGATCAGTTTCTGTGGCTGAGCGCTCTACAAGGTTTTCCTGCTCTGGCCACTGGACCATGGCACCCGATCTGTAGGTGCCCATATCCTGGTGCCTTCCTCCTCCCCCACGTTAGCGTTACTGTGGTTACAGTCATGCCCCTCTGAGGAGTGAGCCTAAGTACACAGCAGCATGCAAGGCTACTTTGCATGGGTAGAAGTAAGGCGGCAGCTCCAGACACGAGTGTGGAAGGAAGCAGTGAGATAAAAACAATATACAAGCAACAGCAGCACAGAGAGGAAAAAACACTCTCTTCTGTCTCATCTCATTTAACCAAGTAAGGAAAGATGCTAAAATATTAAACAGCTCAAACAGGGGATTACATGGGATGAATATTCTCTCTACCACAGCCTGATTGGTGTATTGATTTAATTATGAATAGAGAGAGACCAAAATAACCCAGGCAGACGCCATTTGTGTTGCAGTGCCAGCCTTGGAATAACACAGAGCTTGCCAAAAGAGGTATCAGATTGGTTTTAGCAACTCTCTTTCCTTTTTCAATATCTTCCACTGAGCCTCGTGCAGCTGTTAGTAGGGGGAGGGATGACTATGTGAGCCAGTTATGGCTCTGTGACACACTCCTGCTGCCACTCCAACAGGCAGCCCCGTGCAAGGAGGAGCCAAGTGATACTGACAAATCCTTCAACCAGCTGTCCAAATGTAGTCTAGAATGCATCGTCAGTATGTTAGACAAACTATTGTGACACAAATGCACCCACTAGGGCTGCAACAAACCATCGCTTTTGTAACCCTATATTACAATGCAGTTAATTCTAGAAATGGCAGAAAGTTGTGCAAAATGCTCATCAACATTTCCCAGGGTCAAAGGTGACATATTCATATTGGTATGTAGGTCAAACAAACGGTTTAAAACCCAAAACTTTCATTCACAAATGACAAAATGTAACAGGAAGCAGGAAACAGGGAACGTTTTACATATTTGCTAAACAAAAAAATAAACACTAAAACGATTCAGCGATAATTCAAATCTCTCTTTTGTTTGGTTTATCCTTTCCGCATTAGCATCAACTCAACAAAACATGCCACATTCAAACACTTCATTCACATTTTACCTGTTGCCATATACTCACAGCCCTCTTCGGGGTGATTTCAGAGCCAAAACAGTGCAACAACTGTTCTAAATTTATCCGCGAAAAAAACAACAACTTTTGATTGACAATCTCCTCGTATCACCCGAACCCTAAGGATATCACCCGCTGTCCTCACTATTCCATCCTGTCAGCGAGAAACCTCATCTTCTACCTTTTCCCTATGGATGGGGTTTCAAAATCTATCATTATTAACTGGCCAGCAGCCCATAACCCCTCTGAGGTGTCTGCATTCTGCAACCAAGGCTAGGGGTTTTAGCACTGTGGCCTGCTATCTCTCTTGCCTCTCAGTGGGCCACAGGCAGAAAGGTGCCTATTAAAATTAATGGGCCTGTGCAGGTTATTCAACACTGCAACACTGGGGCTCGCTTAACTAGGAACTGGTAATGACCACTACAGTGAGTCGGCCATCGCACATTAGCCCTCTTAGACGCTTTGACAGCAGGCATTAAATATTAAAGAGATAAGTTCCCTGTGACTATGATCCATCTGCATGGAAATAGGGCCACTTCACAATGTCTGTGCCCCTTGGACCAACGGATAGCCTGAGTGCTTGAGTCTCACGACGAGGAAGAGTGCGGAAATCGCTTGAAACAGGACTTTAAATGCTGAGTGGTAGGAGGATATGAGTTGGTACTCACCTTCTTTAGACGACCACTCTTTGTGCCTACAAAGGCAACACAGTAGCCATTGTAGACATAGGAGGTGACAGATGTCATGCGGTCCCGAGTCTCGGTGTAGAGAGTGTGACCGGTCACCAGCTGAGACCCGCCGAGTGGCTGGTTGATGTCCAGACCGCAGAAAGAGTCGTCAATTGGCACCGGCTACAGACAGAGAGGAAAACAGAGGTTAGAGATGGAAATAATGTCAAGAGAAAACTGAAACTGTAACACAGAAAATAATTCAAATCAAAGAAAAGGTGATCATGACTTTGAGACAAATGTGTCACATTATACATAGAAACCCTTGACATGAAATGTACCGCACGAGGAGGGAGCGACAAAAATAGAACCAACTTTGGGAATAAGACATTAAGAGAGTGGAGAGGCTGCGGCGCCGAGCGTTATAGAAGAAGACAGCTCAGTAAGGAGGAAAGATGAAGGTGACAGACTGAGACAGAGAGCGATGGTCAAAGTTGTGGAAATAGCAGCGGTGTCAGAGAGTGTCTGAAGGGGGGTGAGAGAGGTGAAGCTGAGAGAGACAGATAGACAGAGAGAGAGAGGGAGGGAGGTCAGAGCGAGGTGGAGGTGCGCGGACGAGTCTCTCGGCCAGACAAACGTTTGCCTTTCTGTTCCACTTGGCAGACATGTTTCAGCTCTGCCTGACTGAGCTCCACCTTGCTCTCACCGTGGCTCATTACCCCAGCCTATCATCACACCTCTGCAGGAAGACACAAACCGCATGATAACTATGAGCGCGCTGGGAAAAAAACTGCCTGATAAGAACCTAAAAAATGCATGTGAGTAAAGAGATGCAATGAGCTGTAGTCACCCATTCATCAGAACACATTTGCATGAAGCCTTATTAAGTACGTAAGTATTTGTTGTGTATTTATCTGGTTATGTAATCGACAGAAATAATCATGACGCATCTATATGACCTAAAAAAGCAAATAAGCCCATCAGGCTTGATCACTAAACTTAATTTTCTGCCTGCGACCGCTGTTGGTGACTGACAAAGCAGTTTAAGAAGTGAAGGTTCACAGAAAATGTCATGATGACCATAAAAAAAGTTTAAGGATGAGAATTTTTTTCTGCAAACAAATCATTTTAGGGGCGGGATAAAACATCCATACGACAAATCGTCACCCTGACTCATGTGATACAATTATCCAATCACTGGTGCAAAAATAATGATAGCTCATTGAAAAAAAGGCAATCCAAACAGATTTCCCTGCCAATTTGACAAAACGTGTCGCTACTTAAAGACCGCATGGTGCATGAATGAAAGTGGGCAGAAGTATAACTGGTACACAAATTATCTTTTTTACAGCAGGACAAAAAAAAGACGAAGATGACATCGGGGTGTAGTTGGATAATGGTGAAAAGATGTTAAAGGGTGAAGCAGGATTGGAGGTGAACCTGACACCAGAATGTACTGCATTGTTATTGTTACCTTAATCCTGTACTCGAGCTTTTTAAGGCCATTTTATATTCTTCGATTAATCCGATATAATGACGTTTTATTATATGAGGGTCTTGCAGTATATAAATTATTGAGCCACATTCGCGTAGCGTATCGCCAGTTAGCCTGCAAATTCCACCACTACTTCAAATGCACACACAGGAAAAGATCAGCATGATATTGACGTACTGCGTTCTGCTTTGAAGTGAAGACTTAACTCTACTCTGTCTCAAATCAGATTGGATGAGGTGTGATGCAAGACAGTGGTCTAGTGTTGAATCAGGCCAGCTGACACAGAGTGAGTGGCAGTGGCCTCAAAGTGCCATGTGCATTAAAGCAAGATGGGCAGGCAGGCTTCATCCTACAGTAGAACTACTTCCATGTATATATGCTATAGTTTTCTACTCTGTATTTTGTTCTCCCCTGGAAATATTCATCTCCCTCTCCTTAACCTAAACTCATTAATTCTCTTTCTGTCACTCCTCATCTGTCTCCTCTCTGTCTTACTCTCATCCCTGTCAGGATGCTGTGTTGAGAGACATTTCCCACTCTGAAGGCCTTTCAGCTTCTTGCTGCACACAACGCACCGTGGCTGTAAAACCTTTCAGTGCTACTGTACGCAGATTTTCATGAGCAGAGTAAAAAGCAATAATGCTGACAGGGAATAATCGCTTTGGCTCTAACAGTCACGCCCCCCACTTTATGGCATTTCCTTTACTTTCCTTTGACCAAAATAGCTCAGAATGCTAAGGGGTACTCCACTGCTGTATCTAAACTAGGAAAAGAGCTTACATTGTTATTTTCGCTCATGGTTACAGAATGAAATGTACCATATATAACGGCTTAATGCCTTTAAACATATGCCCATTAGACATGGACACACACAATGGATCAGAAGGGAGAGCCTTGAGAAACAGCCTTGAGTTCCAGACATTGGCTTATCAATAGCTACTCCCTTAAATGCACGCAGCTATTTCCACATCTGGTCTGTTTGGCCCCAAAGCATTTGGTTCTGATTACATCTAGATTGTTTAGATGATGTGCACTAAGCAGACTTGGCAGCCGAATCAAATCCCCCTGGTCTCCATGTATTTGAGTTTTTCTTCTTCACCTAGTTGCAGATTAGTTTCGGGATTTTACAGTTTTTTTTGCCCTGCCTTATCACAAATCTCCCAAGAAGTGAAGAAATGAAGATTTGCCATGTCTCTGTCTGTTTCATGTGATGTAAATTACATTGGTTATCTTTAGCAGAGCTTTGGTGGGACAAAAATAGACTGTAACCCTGCGTGATTAAGCCTTACCGAACAGCTCACAATACAGTATGACGTTAAATCTATTATGTTAAATCTATGGTGAAGAAGCTGTTTCAAATGCAGACTATAATCTTGTTAAACAATTGCTTCAATTTTTCCATTTGGGTTTGAATTTGAATAAGGGATGAATTGGATGTGACAGGATATCAGCTCTCAGAGGTCCCCTCTCAGGGTCTATCAGTGTTATCAATACCAGTTCCCCTTTGGTCTCCTGACTGGTTAATTAGTTGTTGGAGCATGAGCAAAAAGCGAGACAGGATGATAGTGTTAGTCAGAGAGAGACAGCCTGAAAGAATCCCGTCACGGCTCTCTCTCCTTCTCAGGAGCCACTACAGACATGGTGTGAATCTCCAGATGGCAGAAGGCTGGACGGCTGGGTGATAAATCTTTGATTGGCTGCTGTGTCTGAATCCCCTGGCTCAGCCTCGGATCCGTTCCCAGCCTTAGCCTTGGCCTGCATGTAAGCATACAGTTAAATTTCTGCAAGAAGGGAATGGGAACTGAGGCTATAATTAAGGTTTCTTTCTTTCAGTTCATTGGCTACCTGCTGTTAGCAAAAGAATGGCGGTAAAAGCACTGGGAACGCATGTGTAATTTACTCAGAAAACCAAACAAGGTTTGGTTCAGCTAAGAAACATCGCTCTGGCTGGTCTAACCTGATTCATTTCATATTCTGATGGATCTCAGACATTGTGGCGCACACAGAGATTTGAGAACATTTTTATTTAAGTAAAACGTACATACCATGCCTTAGCGCCTGAGTAGGGGATTTAACAGCAAGCAGACAACATAAGCATGCTTGACCTATCCGCTTGTTTAATGTAATTTGTACGGGCTTGAGAGTTCTTCATCCATTGTCATCTATCTGCATAATCCATATTATACCATGGATTTATTGGCTGTTCAATGAGTGTGAAGACATGCTCTTAAGGGCTGTGTTTTACATCTTCTTATGTTTGTGGCTACACTTAAAAAGCAAGTATATCCTTGGTGTATCATGTAAAAGTAGAGCAAAATGCTTTAGAGACTGACTGCCTAAAACATGGAGCGGAAAATGAAGCTTTGGACATTTTCCTCTGATAGCACACTAAAGGAGAGAAGCTAAATTGCATTTTCATGTAATACTATAGTGTTCAAGGTTGTAAGACAGAATCTGACCATTAATACCATTATTTACCAGTTCCTCATTAATGACTAACTGAAAGACGATGGATGGTAATAAAAACTCTGGCTATATCTCAAATGCATGGAGAACAAAAAAGGCGTATTTGAAAAGCCATTAGCTAGCATAAGACAATCCGCTAAGGCTAGCAATAACCCACTTCCTAGCTAACGTTTTGATTCTTCCTAGCTAACATTCGATAGCTAATAAAACATTTGTCAGCTTGGAAGAAATTCCTACCTAATGTGACGTCTGCTAATAATGTATGACTTATTTGTGTCACTCTCCTAGCCACTTCTCAGCTAACAGTAATAAGTAATGTGACCTAGTGACAGCTGCATGCTAACATTAGCTGTTGATGACTTTCCCTAACAGGTTATCATGTACATTATCTTGAATAAAAACATTGTCAGGATTGTATCTGTATTTTGAGTGTTCATTGTGTTTTCAGCTGCTGAAGCAGTGAAATGACGAGAATTTGTCAAAGTCCCCCATCCACAGGACTAGCAGCCTTAAACACAGTAACACAACAGCAATTGACCCTCCAGCCCTGAAGGTAATGTCAAAGGAAATTGTCCGCCAGTTTAAAGTGTCAATGCCTGGCATCTTTCAGAGTATACTGGGAATTTTTCTGAGGACAGTGGAAAAGGGTCTGACTATAAGGCTCCCGTGGACCAAGAAATAACCCAATCTAAAGACAGTCATCACCATGTACCACCATTTTTCCTAAAACCATTTTCTACATTCCTTCTCCCATCTTCTCAGTAGAGCTAATAAAACCCAACAGTGTTAGTACGGGATAATGTCTCCCTCCTCTTGACAATCACCTCTGACATTGTGCTAATGAGGAATTTACTGATTTTAATAAGCGTGGTCAATTTAGAGACCGGGGGGGATTAGCAACAAAGGAAGCTGATCAGTGGCTCTCATCATCATGAGGGTAGGGATATCATTAAACCACTAAAAATACATTAAGACCAACACCACAGCACTCTGTATTCACATGCCTCTCCTTCATACATGCAGACACACACACACACTGTAACTGACTAGTCATACTTAGCTAGTCATTAATTCTTAATATTCTTAAATTCCTATTAGCAATTACAGAATGAAAGCACAGAGGACTGTAGCCTCCTGGGAATGAGGGAATATCAAGAAACTTAATTCTACTTGACAACATGTAACAGATACATGGCCCTGTATTATAGGATAATTGGGGATTTCAGAGGGAAAAGACTGCTGTGTGTGAGATCTACGCATGAATCAGAAGCAGAGTAAACCCCCCCTGACGGCTTTTTCTCTTCATTCTAGAAGGGGCGAGTTTGTTTGTTTGTATTGTGCTCAAGGAAAATCTTATCACTTTGATGATTGCCAAGAAAAATAAATCATCCCCACTTTGTGAACGTCTCGCATTGAAATACACTTGAAAGGGGGTGTTGTCTGATATCAAAACCGCAAAGCAAATTTGACATAATTACATGTAGTGTGAGAATCATTTGATAAGAGATGGCATGCTATGCAAAGCAATCAAAAGCATTTCCTTATGGCTGCTGTTGTTTATTTAACGTTACAGTGTCCGCCCTCCAAACTTTAATGGCTTCAGTTTCCAGGCTCATTTAGAGGCTTTGGTTGTTCCCTTACTGTGTAATACCTTAAACTACGGAACGAAACAAGATGTTGATATTGTTGGATCATTGTAGAATTCAGAATAAGTGTAGACATGATTCTTGCATCACTTTGTTGATTTAGGGCTGCATATAACTCAGAGAGAATATAAATGCTTGAAAGCAAAACAGTAGATCCTGCTTTTTGTCTCTACAGATTTGGAAGACCAGACAAAATGAAAATACTAATTCAAATTTACAAACAAGAGCAATACCCCATTCTGCAGTACATCTTTATGTTTGTGTGTCTGTGTCTGTCACTGTAACTCACTGCTTTGGTGCACTGCACGTCCTTCCCAAGCAGCCAGTTGAGCTCTAGGTTTCCCTCTCCCTGGTAGCAGGACTGCAGGCGCTCCTTGATTCTTGCATTAATGTCTCGGATGGTGAAGACGCACAGCGCTGAGTCATCCGGTGGGCGATGGAACTGCTTCTGGCCCTTGGAGAAGATGGTGAAGAGCACATCATCTTGGGCGCTGATGTTGAGCGAGGCTGCAAGAACGCGTCCCGGTTTGCCGAGGTAGGCGGCCTGCAGAAGACGGTACTCAACTCCGTTCTTCACACAGCCGACAGGGAGAGAGACGTAGGAGTGAAACTTGCGATCGTCTTTGCAGAGGCGGACAATGCGAGAAGTATAAAAGAGGTCACTGGTGGATCCGCTGGATGACATGCTGTTCTCTGGTGTCTCTGGCTGCACGGTCAGGAAGTAAACAAAGCTACCACTGGCAAAGCCGTATACATAGAAGATGTCAAAGTGGGAGACAAGAGCCAGTGTGTCTGATGGTATCTTGATGAGCGAGGACACAAAGTCAGTGTGCAACTCATAGTCAAGCATAGCAGAAGATTCTGGGTCACGTGGTAGCTTTCGACTGGAGATGGTAGGGAAGTAGTCCTGTTTTCCATCTACTGCTGTGCCGATAAACAAGGTGCCATCCTGGCCTTGTGAAGGCACAATGACTCCATACATGGTCCCAGTCTGGTTGACACTGGAGAGGTAGTGCTCTTTCTTGTGGGAGGGCTCCACTAAGATAAAGAGGTCGTCCAATCTGAGCAGTTTGCACACACCCTGGTAGAGGCTGCCACAGGCCAGTAACCGATTTTGGGAGTAATCGATGAGCAGAAGCTTGTTAACATTGTTGGTAGACACAAGGGGCTCAGTGCAGGGCTGGACAATCAGAGGGGGGTAGCATGCCTTGTTGTCGTCCTCTGGGCCTGTGTCGTGGGAAACAAGGAGGGTCAAATTGCCTGATAGCTTGTACACACGGTTGACTGCTCCAATATACAATGCCCCTGTGGTTTGGTGAACTGTCAGGTGGTTGAAGACCCAATCCCGACGTTCAGGGTGGAAGCTAGTAAATGTCTGCCCACTGCACAAGGCAGGGATCACTAAGAGCCAGAAAGCCAGCAGAGTAGCTGTAGCTCCTACTTTAGATTCAGGTGATAAAGTTATGCGTGTAGCCCGCCGGCCCTCCATGTTTAACGGGCCTGCGAGAAAACTGCAGAGCAAGCAGAAAGAATCGATGAGGGGAAGATGGGAGGACACCTTCTCCTTTTACTTGTTGAAGGCTAACTTGCAGGTCAAAACTTCACAGGGGTCTTCACATTTTTCTGGAAAAGAAAGAGAGAAAAGAAAAAGGTGTTAGATATCACATCATGACTCACATATCCGACAAAGGAAACACATTTGACCAAATGGAAAGACTCTTCATTAGAGATTCCACTGCTTGTAAAGGTCAGTTCAAAGTTCAACCTCAGTAAGGCGATGAGCTGTGGAGAAGAGTGGTGGAGGTTTAAAGAGACAATGAGCGGAAACCGTTATGGTGCACATTCCAAAGGTGGTGCTGGACACAGCGGGACAATGCAGGAAAGAGAAGCAGGTTACAGCAACGGAAATTAGCCTGACCTGACTCATACTAGCGCTCCGGCTGTCACACACTGAGCAAGGGGTTTCTAAGAAGAGAATAACACAGACTTGGCTCACCGACTCACAAAGCTTTAGACACTTGACAATGACTCACCAGAGTCGATGGAAAATTAGTTTTAACACATTAAAACCCAAATTCTTAAAAAAAACACTCTTTGGGCCTCCATTTAGCTTTAAATTTAAAATGACTCACAATAAAAAGCATCACAAAGTTATATGAGATACTATGGTTGCCATGCCAACAGAATTCCAAGGCACCACATATTGGGAACCCTTTTAGGTATTTTAGCCAACTCCTGCACACTGTCGCTGCATCTTTCTAATCAAAAAGTAGTATTGTCGTTTTTTTTTAAGCTTTGGCAATTTTAACACTATGTCATGTCATTCATTCAAAATAACAGGGATCGTATTGTTTGAAACACAAGTGGTAAAGAAAAGTATGGAAGTATCGGAAACGTTGACCACCTTATGAGATACAAAAGAATTCCTGTGCTCTTCTCCTTTAAAAGATCAGCCTCCTCACCCATCCCCCACATTTTTCACTCTGACTACAACCAATCAACCAACACCCTTTTTCCATATCTATCTCTAAAAATATACATCAAGCAAGATCTGCAATTTATGCAACCATGCTCCGCCTGGACTGTGGAGATCTCTCTCTGTGTGCCATAAACCATGAGACGAAGCTCAGTGCAGTCTGTCCCCAGGAGTTAATTATCTCGTCCATTGGAAAGGAAGGCCTGGATCTTATTACTGGAACAAAGTGAGAACAAATTGGGAGCCACTACTACACACCCCTCCCCTTGCTCTCTGCTCTTCAAGGGGGCCCAGCTTTACGGAAACTGAATCTATTAATTCTTTTTTCTAAACATCGCTGTTGTTTTACTATCCTTTTATCCTATTCATCTCCTGCTGATATGATCAGATCGTAGAGGGATTAATCACGGGCGGCACAACAATCATCTTTAAATAAATCAGCTACCGTATTAGATCTGTACACAGCTCTCCATAAAAACACCCGACAACAAAATATACACTATCTCTGTGTGTGTGCCTCATTCCCTCAGTATTATCGGTGTACTCAATCAGAACCAAGCAGTGTGAGGGGCTAACAAGTGTAGACAATGGCAGTGCATCCCAAAATCAAGTATGATTAGGCGTAGCAATCCAACAAGGGTAATTACTGCGGAGCTGGAGGAGGTAAGCTGGGGAAAGACATGGGGACGCCAGGGGGCTCGAACGTGTCAGAGACGTCCCTACATCGTTTGTCACGCTCCAGATTTGCATTTCCAGCAGTAAGGGCGCAGAGAATCAAGGGTGAAAGATGTGGCTGGGATTAACAAGCTCTTGCAACTGATGACCGGGTAGTTGCGTTGTATGTAGAGATATTGCACATGGTATGTTACTGCAACGACTGTGTTCAAGGCAAGTTGGATTTTCAGCGCCGATTTGGGATTACCCCTGAACCGTGTCTGCCCTTTCATAGACCTTGTTCCAAATCTGGAATCTGGAAATGGCCATCTTGGGGTCCTTCCCCCTCTGTGATCAACGGGTACGCTACTCAGCTCAGACTTAAATATAGACCCTTAGGGAGTGTATTGATCCATGTGTCCATAAACACAGCTCCTAAGGCCCAGTCAAGCTGTTCCTGGCGTGTGCGAAGGCAGAGGTGTGGGAGGTGCTCCGTCCCAGAAGCACTTTATTAGCATGGTCATAAAAGTGCCAGAGCCTCTAAAAAAGCAGCGAGGGCCAGACCCCCACCCTCACTTTCAGCTGCCTGTGAGCTGCGGTGCTCTTTTGTGTGAGTTTGTACATGCTAGATGTGCAAAGTGGATCCCCTTTGGTGGGTATAATCAACCTCCTGCTGAGCCAGCTTTTCACTCAAGCCCCGCAGCCTTTTGCCCTCTGGAGCTTTTGCTACACCCCCGCCCCTTAATCTTATATGTGTATACAACATTGACTCCCATCCATCTTTTCTTCTTCACCTTTTATACTTCTTTCCCAGTCATTGGGAAAAAAGTATGCCTTACCCCGTCATGTTGTGGCAACAGCTGCAAAGGCAGAAAGAGAGTGACTGCATGGTGTAAATTAAAGGCACCACAGAGGTTATCCATTCATATCGTTTTCGGTAACAGATGTAAAGAATGCTTTGTTTAAGTTGATTGCGCGACCACCTCTTTGTTGCACTTGACAGAGACTTCTTTATGCTGTGCAGCTGAGGAGTGGACTTGAGAAGAAGAATAAGAACACCACCAGATCACCCTGTGTGCTGTTTAGTTCAAAGCCATGTCTTTCCTTTTGTTTATGAGGAGTCAGAATTACCGTAAAGGTCATTAGCATATAAATGCAACCAGGAATGATTCATACTTAAACACAGCTCCCTTCTGACCTACAATAAAGAGGGATGACTCTCTAAGAGAACATAATTGCAGTGAGGTCGCTTAAGTCAGCAGATTTGGAAACGCTGCTTTAGTTATGAAATAACCGTTTTCACCATCAGAGCTGCTGCTCCGACAACAACTGGCTATTTGCAATATCAGCAATTTTTTCACGCAGTGTGTATGAACAGTTGTCTATCTCTCTCTCTGACAACACCAAACACAACAAGTCCTGTTCAGTTTGTTGACGCATCACAATTGTGGTCGTTGTACTGAAGAAGACAGATGGACTGGCGTGATGACAAACTGTCAACACTTCCACTGTGTTACATCACAAGAGAATATGGAATTCCAAAAAAAACTCAAAGTAGCATAGTCATTGTCAGTAGATTTCCATTTTGACACTCATCTAAGCATCTTTTTGGCAGACATGGGAGGCAACGAAAAGAAGAGCAGCAAGTCAAAAGAGACACTCCACACTCACAGCACACATGCAAGCTGTGATGCTGGCTCGGAGAAAATCCTTGGGTTTTTTTTGTGCAAAACTTTCATAATGAATAGTCAGGAGCAGAAAACACTATGTTGGCACACTTAGTGAGGCTGCTACTGAGGCCTTGTTAAACAAACTTGTCCCACTGGCCGCCTGTGCTATGCCACTGTGCCCCGTTTGTGGCTCCCAAAGATGAAATGCTGGTTATTTCCCCAGCCACCGTGCAAGAAGGAGCAACTGTGCCAACTGTGGTCAAAGGGAACTGCATGCATTATGGCCGATTATCTCATGCAAAGATGCTCAAAAGCAGCAGAATAAATAGGCAGGGCCAGATATGAGGAAATGTGAAATGATAAGCGATGCAAACCATAACTGACGGATGGGGACACAATTGCCAGAGGGCGGTTCAGCAGCCAGAAAACTGAATCAGGATAGAACAGACTGGAGGAAGGGGCCTCTGGAGAAGGAGCTTCTCTAAACCTTTATCACCCTGGAATAGGCATCAGGTCTTCTGCCTTTGTGCCTTTGGATTTTTTTCCCCCCTTTCCATCCCAACATACTAAGCTTCTTAACAATGCAGCCAAATATGCCTGATCTCCTAAATTCATATTTACAGCAATTGTATTGCAAAAGATAAAGAACATAAACCAAAATCCGTTTACGGTGCTAAATCCACTGTTGTGGGACAGGAAAAAGGAAATGGGAGATTGTGATTTCATGCCTGGGATTAATGTGTTATTCCCTGGATGATTAATGTAAACCGTGAAATCTTAATGCTCAAGTAAATGTGATATGCTCAAAATTAAAGAGGCAACTTGGAACACAATTTAACAAACCAGCCAGTCAAGGAAATAGAAGGTGTAAAAAAAATTGTAAAACACGTTCTCATTGCAGGGTAGGAGAAGCAGTCGCACAGTAAAAATAGAAACTTTAATCTCCCCTAAAGGAAGATCTTCTTCTATAGGAGCCTATAAAAAAGCGATTAGCAGCAGAGGTTAGTCCATTAGTCTTCTCTCTTTGCTGCTATCAAGAGCAGAGATAATGAGAGGACTCGCTGGCATCTTGAGTTGTTGAGCTGGAGTGATATTTATACATTCTTTTTGTCTCAATAGGGGAATAGATTGCTCTGCTCAGGTGCCAGCTCTATCTCTTGGCATTCAAGAAAATTGAACACATCTTGTCTTGATCTGTCCATACTTCCAGCCACCAGAAGGAAATGACACAGTATAAAAACAGGGGAAGAAAACCAAAAGCCTTCACGTTACTGCTATCATTTCTCTGCATAGTTTCCTGTGCTGTGGTGAGGGAGTCAATTAAGCCTAACATTTATTTTTGTGACAGAAATCACGTTTCTGGCACGTTGATAGAGATTTAATCCAGCTGCTCTAACAAGTCTCTAAAGACTCTCCAGCTGGACGAAATGATTTCTTGTGCACTCACAAAAACGAGGAAAAAAGATAATAACTCTCCCATATTACATGTTCCACCATTGCTCACTGTAAAATCTAGTGAAGAACTTAAAATCCTTCTTCTCATCTACAAATCTCTGCACAGTCAGGCACCAACAATTGATTAAGAGCTTATAGTGCCCTGTTACCCTATTAGAAGATTGCTCTCCTGAAGCGGGGCCTGCTTGCGGTACCTACCATTGTGTCTCCAAAAGTAATATGGGAGGCAGAGTCTTCTTCTATCATGCGGAGCCTCTCCTTTTGTAATCATCTACCAGTTTGGGTCCATGAGGCAGGACTCTGTACTTCTAAGAGAAGGCCTAAACTTTTCTTTTTTGATTAATCGTACAGTTAGGGCTAGTCTCAGCATAATCTCTCTCTTTCTATCACACTTTCCAGACCAAGCCACAAAAGACAGATCACAACTTCTGATAGTTCTGTTCGAGGTTTCTGCCTGTTTGAGTTTTTTCTTGTCACTGTCGGCATGTCCTTGCTCATGTCATGGTGGATTCATTCCTTGAAAATGATACAGCAAAGATTGCTGTCAAAAACTGCTCTTGGTGTAAACCCTGACCCTAACCCCATGAGAACATTGACATCAAACAAGTGCTAACACTTCTGTTGCTCATCAAACGGATCACAAAATTGAACACGGACTTTCTTAAAGGGATCTGATGTTGTTAATATTTAGACAACATGTGCTATAGGCTGTGAGCGGCAGCGAAAAGAGCTTTAATTTAGTGGTACTTAGTAAATTAATGTGCACTTGCCCACAATTAAGCGTGTGCTCTAAGGGCACTCTAGCTGAGCACTCTGCATCCACTCTTTAATAGCACTATCTTTGTTAGTGACCCATATCAGCGCACTTGCTCATGACCAGCCGAGTTTAGAAGCCCTGCAGCAAGGCCGGCAATTGCCTTTCAGTGAAATGTGCCCATTGAAAGCAGTGCGTCATTCAGTTTCAGCCCCTCAGAACTTTGGCTTTAATGAATGCATAAAAAGGAATATTAAGAACACCCTCCACACACACGTACACACCCTTTGAGCTGATTCACAAAAAAAGTCTGTCATCATTACTTTGAAATAATAGCCTCTCAGCATAGAGGTTTATCCCTGAATGCAAACAAGGGCACGTGTATCTAATCTTTCCTTTAACCCCGTCTCTGCCAAGCTCCCTCTTCTGCTGCACACTTCAAACTCTGTTAGAGTAAACACACGCTGGCATAACACATTAAACCTGTGACATGCACCAGGAGAGATTACAAAGTCATTGTTATTCTAATGTTTCCCCTCCTACAGCCGCCACCTCCTCTAAACACAGGCGTGCACACAGTCACTCTTGTGCTCTTATACAAGCTTGGATATGCACACATCCACCCCCACAATCAAAGGCATGTGTACATAGACAAGTGTACACAGACACATATCCGCCATAGACATACATAAATTATCACACTTATTTTCTCAATCCTTGCTGCTGCTGACACAACTAACAGCCCCCATGTTCTCCTCCTATTAAATCTGAGGTGGAATCCCGAGGACTGATCTTCTCAAAGCAGCTCCACTACCAGAAGCTACGAGGTGTACGCCTCATCATCTCTGCCTGTCATCGTTTGGAAGCTGCTTTCCATTAGGAGGCATTTCCATAAATCTAAATTGTAAAGGGGCCCAGCGAGAGAGAAGGGAATCCTCAGTGGGCGAGGAAAACAAACAGAGCGGGGGGTCTATGGAGGCCACAAGATCAGATATTTACCTCAGCTCACGCGCAGATTGCAAGTGAAAGGGGCTCTTTGATTGACGCCATGTACATCTTATCAACCAAAGGGCCTTTGCTATTCCATGACGCATGTTGACCCCATGCAGTACTATTCTGTCAGTCTTACTGTCAATATGCTGGTATTATGAAAGCCGTATGTGAAGGGATGCAAATATGAACGGTAAAAAAACTGTGAGTTTCATGTTTTATGGATTAATAAAGGCAAGCACGATACCACATGAAACGATACATTATGACAGGACATGATACCATACAGAATGATACCAAACGTTACGATAAGACACGATATGATACAGCACAATCTGGGCAGTTCAGTAAAGACACTGATTTTGATTATAAAGTTCCAATCTACACTTGGATGAGACATTATATTTCAAAAATCTTAAGCCACTTCTCACTGGCCAAATCTTACAGCACATTTAAGAGTCGTCGAAGCAGACAAGTGGACTTGGCGAACAGAGAAACTTGGCTGGTGCACCAGGTAGCAGGTGCAAAGGACAGCCAGAGGGGCATTGGTCTGAATGAGCAGGCAATTGTGCGTCCTGTGTGGAGTAGACTGGAATGAAATGAGTAAATGGCTCAGTTTGTCTGGCCTTGCTGCAATCAGATTACATAAACGCTAGGTCATTAGTGTGCTGCAGAGTTGTAGAGAGAGGACTAGCAAAGCCAAGCAGATAGAGATGAAATTAACCCAAACAAGGGCAGGCCGCAGCTCGACCTGTGTGTGCATGTGTGTGTGCATGCAAGCAGTCGGATCTCTGGTGTGTGTTCATGTGCCCCAGTTAGAATAAAAGTATTTGTTTTCTTTAGCAACAGACTCTCCCTTGCAGAGGTGTTATCTGCCTGCAGCTGCACTTGGCTAAACAAAGCCTGGACTCTGACCTTTGGTGAGCAGTGTCCCAACCAGTATGAGGCACCGATGGACTGAGCCTGCTGTCAAATAATCATGCCAAATCCGCAGTTAAGCACCACCAAACTGCTTTGCAAGTGAGCTGAAATGTGTGAGATAAAGCACGCCATGGAGTGTGTGTGTGTGTGTGAAACATTGCAGTTTTACCGAGGCAGACTAATGAAGAAGATCACATGAAAAAAAAAAAAAATGGCTTCCATTTCAGTAGCCACACATATATCCACACACGTTCTCTCACTCCTTCCACCCCCCTTACTAACTTCATCATTTGTCTCATCGGGATCAGAGTCATGCTTGAGCATGGCTCAGTGGCCACAGCCACTACTGCATGAGGGATTGAGAGGAAGGGGGGAAGGATGGAGGAGGAAAAATGAAAAGGGGAGCAATGAAATACAGCAGGAGAGGGATTGAGATAAGGGGACAGAACGAGTGAATGATGGCTTGTGAAAGTGGGTGAGAAGGACAAAAACAAAACAGTGGCAGGCTCAGTTGAGTGTGTAAAAGAGATAGAGATATGAAAGAAAGAAAGAGCTGTCAGACAGGGAAAAGAGAAAGGAAAGAAGGAAGGAGGGGAGGAAAGAGAGGGAGCCTGTGTGGCCACTACTCCAGCTGGGTAACAAGCCGTTACAGCCACAGCGGCCAGCCACAACTCCAAAGTTGGCACGAGTACGTCCACTATTATCTGGAGCAAATTTACACAGCCTGGGCTGGCACATGAGGAGTAGGAAGAGGGAGGGGGAGGGGGGTGCTGGTAAAAGAGGGAGGTGAATGAGGAGAGACATGTGGAGAAAGGAGGTGCACAAAAGGCTTGATAGTATTATTTTGGTCTATGCTATATGTACTCATTAGACAATGAGGAGCTGTTATTTCACAGCCAGCCAAAATCCGGAGTGATTTGTAAGAGTTTCTGGGGGGAGAAAAAACAAAATTATGGGAATCCTGTCAGTCAAAGTAATCCCTCCAATTTCTCCAGCTACTGCTTCATCTAAGAGCCGTATGATACAGCCCGGCCTAGCTCTGTAATCACATGCTGGCTGAGAGGATGAGGCTGCTCTGGGTTGGCTAACACCCAGGGACTGGAAGCACAGCAGGAAACACTCTCTTCCACTCAGCTGCACCATCAAAAAACACAGTAAAAGATCAGTGTGAATTGCTACATGGCTCAAAGGGGATAGGCTAGAAAGGGGGGCTTAAGGTGCTGTTTTGTTATGAGTATGATGACATAAAATATCCTCAGACCAGGGATGTGATCTGAACTCTGACCAAGGCAATCATGATGTAATGCAGGAATATAACCGGAAACGCTTGCTGGGCAAGCTGTGGCTCTATCTGAAATCAATTAACTGTCAATTCAATTAACATGACTGTGGAGTTTGTGTGATCTTTATTCCCCCACGGCTCTGAATCCTGGAACAGTTAGCTGGCAGCCTGCATGGCACTGGCATGGAAAGACAAAACTACACACCACGCAAAGACACACACAAAAAAACACCCACTGCTCTTTCATGATCTGAAAGCTAAAAGCCCAGTTTTTAATCTATTGATAAAGAAGGAGACAGTCATCTAGGCTGTGAGGCGATTGTGTGATTATGTCTACAGCTTCAGTCAGCGTGTGTGTACAGAAGATGCTGTCTCTTTCCGATGCCATTCCTCATGCTAATCCAGGACGGCACACAGCCTTCTCTGGGACTCTCTCCGCTGGGTTAATGATGTTTACAACTAGCCATGCTCCCATCATGGCATTTTGACAAACACAACCAGATTGAACATGCAAACACTTGGCAACCAACCATAAAAGTTATTCATCCGTTACACATGACCTTTAGGGATAGATGGAGTTCTTCCGAAACCAATAGATGTAAAGAGAAGTATCCTAGACTGCCTAAAATGTTGTATCGGGTATTAGCAGGTAGGCTAGTCAATACCCCGACGTAAAACAAGTTACATCTTCTCCAGAACAACCGCTCACAGAGAAATAATTTACTGTAGCTAACTACTGTAAATGAGCAACAAATAGGAAGTGTTTTTCATTCAAGGTTCACGAAAACCAATAGCAAATAAACAAACAGAGCAAAGCTAGCTTACAGTTTGTCACTTGGAAAATGATCTGTAATAAGCTTTTTCTAGTAACTCATTTTCAAGACAGCATTTTTTTGTTTAAATTGATTTAATATTAAAATGGTTAAAGGAAACTCCAAAAGAAAGCAGTTGTCATGCTGAAAATCAGAGTTTCGTGGAAGCTCATCCTCTCGCGTGGAAGTAAGATGGATGCCTAACTGAGTTGCTGCTAAAATTAGTCTAGCTTGCATGTAGGTGTGGAAGTCTCCATGAAATGAAAAAATACATGTTCCTGGTTCTTATCCCAGCATTAAATTGTTCATTTATCTGCCAAATATTTTTCTTTAAAGTATTACCTGAGTATTTTTACATCAAAGTAACCGTTATTTTTCTCTTCCTGTTAAATTTTTCAAATGTCTGATGACCCATCCTGCACTCAGTAGCCTTTACTACATTTTTAGTTTCAGTTTGATAATGACACAGCAGTTACAGTAGATCTTTAACGCCATTCCAATAAGACATTAAGCTAGTTTTAAGGTAAGGACATCAAATCAAATATATATATGGTTTTATTTGCTTACAGCTGTGAGACAAAAAAAAATTATATGAATGCTTTTTTATGGCAGTATGTTTGGGGTACTATCGGCCCATCCCTGGAGTCTTCCTAGTTATTCCAATTAGGTATCAGGGTGGAAACATTGCATTGGAACGTCTCTTAAAAGGGTTCTATAACTTAAGTCAACGCTGGAGTTTGCACAGCTTTCTACATCACTTTTCTCTGGGTCAGCCGTAGCTCAGACACACACACACCTTGTCGACCTTATCTCCTATCAATGACCTTATTGCAATGGAAGCTCTTGTGAGGAGTTCAGCCCGCCTCACCACAACACCCAACCCACCGGATTGAGTGCAGAAGTATAAACACGAGGTCTCCGTCCTCAGATTGTCTGTTTCTCTGTCTTCTCCACTAAACTTGATTATGAGTCAAAAGCGTTGGAGGTCATTAGAGTTTGACTGAAGCCAGACACCGTCTGTGGAGTAATAGTGCTGAATAAGGCTTCATGTGAGGAAAGAGCTGTTTGTGATGGTTGTGCATGCTCACAGTAGCAATGGCAACAATATCTGAGGCCCTGAGAATTGTATAATGGTGTGAAAAACATTTCACTCATATCAACTAGTGAATAATCTTGACATTTATACCAGTACAGTAGCACAGTAAAATCTCACTTAATGTATTGGTAGTATTGTTTGTAACGGAAACCATCATCCATTGTTATCAAGGCCTTCCAGTGAGCCCGAGCATAATGGTTCCTGCCTCTCAGACACACTGTCTGAGCACCATTAATGCCTACTTCCAGACCCTTTTCTGCTCCTGCAGTCAACCACGATGCATTATCACACAGTTGCAAAGGTTTCAGCCTCTCTCTTGCTCTCTCAGTCGGTTTTTTATCTCCACCTCAGCCCCCTCTAATTTCATCAGAGGTGATAAAACACCACAAAATCAAGTCCCGCGGCTAGTTACTTAGCCAATCTCCCCCTGGGATGAGAGGCAATAACAGCATGATGGGTGAGGAAATAGGGGTGCTTACTCCACAGAAGGATACTACCCTAGCAAGCAGAATGCCCTGTTTTCTGTGAAGACTCTGGTGCACAAGCCACCACAGAACAGAACAATGGTGCTCATTACTCTCTGTGTGTGCAGCAGTTATTTTAGCAGGCAGCAAGGGGTCCGAAAAAGAGTCCATATGTTCCACAGCTGAAGTACGATGGCAAGCAGCGTATAATTTAATAATTAACTTGAAAATCTTGACCTAAAAAAATTATTAAAGAATTAGGGGGGGATTACCGACCAAAATACAATGTACTAAATGTTTGTCTAAAACAAAGTCTGGAGTAGTAGAGAAACATTGGGTGAAACTGTCCTTAACTTCTTATCATGGACAGACTTGTAATGCTTTACTGAAGCATTTTAAAAAGAGAGTGAGCCTAGCTCAGACATGAGACAAGCTCACTCTACATTTGTATGCAAGTCCAACTAAGTCTTGCAATGAATATGAATAATAAAACAGTAGCGAGTGCTGCAGTAACCATTAGCTCAGCCTTGCACATGCTGGGTGTTTAAAAATCCACCTGATTGTCCCCGTGGAGCGCAGCAGCCGCTGCTAGGCCATGCCAGGACAGAGGACAGAATAGGATGAGACGCAGCTCAGAGAGACGGCTGGCTTGCTGGATGACTGACTGACTGACTAACTGAGAGTCTGCTGGATCAGTGCTGGAGCGCACATGCATGCCTTCCGGCTTGTTCCGTGTGAACCTCGTACAGGATGCAGTGCTGGCTGGGATACGGTGGAAAATCAGCAGTGGCTGGTTTCCTTTGAGCCAGTGTCCCGACTCTTGAGAGTGGAGCAGGCATACTGCCACAACAAGCACTTTTTTGTCAACACAAGGGTGAGAAGGTAAGGAAGGCAGATTTGCAAACATTATTAAAACTTTATTTTCTACTGAAATACAGAAATACACAAGTACTAATATTCTGACAAGACTTGAGATGTTTCATACACAAATGTACTTCCAGTTACCAAATATGACAACTCGACTTGACTATTAGCCAATACCCTCCAAAAAGCTAGTTGCTAAATCAAGCTAGCTAACATTAGCTTTAGCTGTGCACAAAGCTACTGATGTTCTAATATCTGCCAACACACATGAAACACGCATTTTATTCTTACAAGAAACTGCTGTATTTTGTGTGTTTGTTTCCAGTTATAAGTTTTAATTCAAAGATGATGGCATTTGGCTAGCTTTGACTTACTTTATACTCCCCGCTAGCAACACAGTGTTGTTGTTTGTCCTGAATTCAGAAGATTTGTTGATGGGCTAAAACATTCATATTTGACTCCTGCATTTACTTGCCCACTCATCTACACCTGATTCCACATTTTAGTATGTATGGGCAGCACAAACCAGTATCAGAACATCTCCAACAAGGACACTTTCAAACGGTCAAGATTTTTTTTCTCTTTATATAAAAATAGAGGTAACATTTTAGTCGACTCAGCAAAAAAAACACATTCACAGCAGTGACATATAGCATGTGCGAAATACCATGCAGCCCATTTATTACACATGTGGCACCATTGCTCCCCACCTGCTTACAAGCAGGACGGGTGAGCCTTGGGGAGGTGGGATGTGGAAGGAAAGAAGGAAGGAAGGAAAGTCATGGCGACCTAGAAGGTCTATGATGAAAAATAGCATGTTGGCAGAGTAATAGCAATACATGGCATTATTCACGGTAGCTGTGAAGGTTGAGTATTGTTCTGTATAATGCACACAATATGGAGGCAGCATTTGTATGAGCATTATCTAACAGCGGTGTGATGAAGCACAGAGAACGGCAAAGGATCAGAAGGGGACGAGGTCCAGTACTCATTATGTTCAAAGTCACAGGGACAGGAGGGAAAAGAGAAATGCCCCAAGGACTTCTTGGGATTATGTTTTGTGGCCTTAAAAAAGCCAGGCAATATAGAAAACCTTGGACACCACTGAATATTACTTGCCTCATCGACATTTTTCTAAGCCTAGTCTCCCTTAGCCCTTGAACTCTGCAAAAGAAAGTGTAACCATGGTTACGTTGGCCCATTCCTGAATATCTGTAAAGGCTTTATATCAGTAGAATGTGTACGACCTCAATTAAAAAGTTACGTCAACAAACTATTATTAAAATGGTTCACAATAAAGTATTGTACTAGTATTAACGATACAAAATGATATGATACTATACGATACTAGGGCTGGATATTTCCCACAACGTCACGATACGATACGTATCACGATACAGAAGCCACGATACGATATATATTTTGGAAAATCACCATGTCCTCCACAGAATTCACCAAAACAGCTGTTCTTTATTGTTAAGAATAACAGCTGAGGTACGAGGATCCTACACCTTAAAACACTTTAATTCAGGTCCTCAGAGATCCTAGAAATACATTAAACTATTTTAATCCCAGAGCTGTAGCTGTGGCTGTGGCGTTATTGTGAACTGCAGCCATATCGATTCTGTAACGTCTGCATCCATACATGTATGCAAGGAGCACATGACGATATATTGCCATATCGGATTTTTAAGCACAGCCCTATTCGAAACCACACACTTCACTGTCACTCTGGAAAATGTGTCTTAGACTGAAGTGTTGCACATTTTTCCACAAGGATTTACTAAATGAACACAGAAAATATATCAAGTGTTTAATTGAAATGTAGAAACATTAACAAAATATTTAACACAACAGAAGCCAATTTAACTTTTGTTTTTGCAATATTCTCCATTTTGATTGTTTCGTCTGCAAGTGAAATAAAGTTTCTACTTTGTCTTTGCTTTCTTCGACGTCATTTCTTTAACTATCTCCAAATGCTTCATATCCTCAAATTAGCAAAAAATCCATAGTAACAGAAGTTTTGTAAGTCATGCTCCAGTTTTTATGGTTTTAATTTTAGATCGTTTCCAACAGGATTATTCGAAAAATGATTTCATTCAGCAGGACTATGATTGCCACATAGGCGCCACCTCCTCCTGATATACACTTCATGTAACGTGACATCACATCATTAGAAAGTTTAACATGTTGATGCAAAAGTCAGAAGCCTTAGCTCTCCATCGCAAAGAGGATGAGGTTCTAGCTATTATAGATTTTAGTTTAGATCAATTTAAACAGTAAAGTGTAAAGAATGAAATGCTCTCCTGCAGCTTCCTGCAGAAATGTCCCTTTTCTTTCTTTCAGTCGTCACACCTGCAGACACTCGGTGCTTCAGCTCTGCCCTTTTAGATGAACCAAGAAAATTCAAGCAGCCTAGACTGAGATAGAGGTGACTGAGGCTGCCCTCGAAAAGCACACATGTACAATACTTACACTGTACAAGACTCCTGGCTGTCAGAGCCGCTCCGAGTCTGTCAGCGCTGTATGAAGAGATACTACAGCCCGTCCACTACATCAGTGAACCTGGGAATAAGTGCTTCACACTCATTTTCACAGGCCAGAGGCTCCTGAATCTGTCGCCTGCTCTGCTGTAGATATAACAAAGAGATAGTCAGGCCATCCATATTCGTCAGACAGACACTGGAGAGCATCTTTTATATGTGGCCACTCAGGCTCGTACGACTGTCCGTCAGTATTCTTCTTACGCTACATCTTGATACAGGCACCCAGTGGAGAGTGTTGGATCTGTGAAAATCATGTCATTGATGTAATCACACACACTCGCATGCGCATAAGTAGGTCTTGAGGGGGGAGAAAACATTGACATTCATAGCAGGAATAGTCTGGATCCAGCTGTAGTATGAAATGGACTGTAAATCTCGGACAAGAGAAATGCATGCATAAAGGGCTTAAGTGTAAAAGCTCTCAAGTGGAGTATTTTACATTAACTTACAGCCACCAGATGAAATTTTTTTTTACAAGCACAGCCTCTCTCTGTATGCAGCAGTTGCTTTCTGAGCATTAAGTTTGATCAAAGACTAATCTCTGCTTGTAAGATGATTAAAATTAGCATCTGTTTTATTGTTAAGGAAGCAGGGCAGGCTGGTACCACATCCCCACAGTGCAAACGAGAGCGACACAAAAAGACAGACAGTCCCGGAAAAAAAAGAGAGCGAGGAAAGAGGCGAGAAAAGAGCAATAAAGAAGGGAGAAAGAGAGCGAGCGGAATAAGAGAAGAAAGGGAGCAGTAAAGAACACAGACAGAGCAATAATAACTCAAAGTAAATCAAAGAAAATGGAGCATTCCCTTGTGTGGTCAGTGTGTCCAATGCCAAACCCAGGCGATTGGAATTCCTCAATGGCTGCTTTTGCCTCGTATTAACTTTTTCCTCAGACCGCACACATAGATGATGGAGCTGGGGGAAGGACGTCGTGGCTTTAAAAGCGATCATGCTGGGCCACGGGTTTAGTGAAGCGGGAAGAGGAGGCTTCGCCGGGCAAGCTAGCCTCACTCCATCCAACTGAGATATGTAACTGAATCCTCTCATTGATAATGTGTGCTGTGGTAATGATGCCTATGTTACGAGTCACCAGTGGGCAGTCTGTCATTGTTCAGTCTGGAGGAGATAGGGGCAAAATATATTGGTAAAGGGAACTAGGAAGTTGCCCATCCCAGCCAAACAAAACAGCCCCGCTGGCTGCTCCTGCTTCTTCCCATAAACTGCATCAGCAGCAGGCAAAACATATAATCATACTCCAGCGAAAAACTGCAATAACAGGAAAGAGAAAGAACGATAAAATCAACTATTTGCTACCCCGGAGAAAATGTAACAACGGGGAAAAAAAGCCCCATTCAGCATTTCATCAGGAACATAAATAGGAGCAGCTGGGGCAGACTAACATGCTGAAGTGGGCTAATTAGGACGCTTGGTGGTTGGTTTACTGCCGCTTCAGTCTGGCTGGGAAAGAATAGGAGTCAATCGGAGAGTTTTTCACACATTACACTTCTATGTATTCCATCTATCCTTAACTATCGTGTTGCTCAGCTATTCCGTTTGCTTTCTTTCCCCGACTCCTGTTTAAATGGTGTCACTCCGTTTTCTCCCTCCTCCTGACACACAACGCTCTTGACCTCCACGAAAACAGTCCTGTCATCCTGTTCCGTCCCTCCCTTCCAGCTTCCGCTCTGCTTCCTGCCTGACTCAATGTCACGAGTGAAAACACCCACACACCTCCCTGTTTCTTCCCCTGCTTTGTATAGCGAAGGCAGAGCATGATGGATGGATGACAAAGCATTCTTCCAAAGCCAGCCCCTTAAAGTGTTTCTAAGAGTGACCCCTGACCTTGATTATATCATAAGGTCAACATAATACCACTGATTCTGGCTCCTTACTTGTCAAATAGGGCGGCTTGGTCAATGAACCTATGCTTCAAATCAGACGATTTAGATTCCCCTCTTGGGTCAGTTTGGTATCTGCAGGTTTCCAAGATCCAGCCAGCAGTATTAAATATGCACTGTTTAGTTAGACCGTTAAAAATACTGTGTTCAATTCAGCAGTAAAAAACAAGAAAGGTTCATTTAGACCTTCAGAATAAAACTTGCTGAAGAAATATTTCAACGATTTGAGAGTATTTGTGGTTATTATTGTGACACGTCCAAGGTATTACTGTAGGGATGAGACCGAAAATAGATACGCCAATTAACCATGGTTCTGATTCGTGTGATACAATTATCATGTGTGACATGTAAATACCTGCACCTTGTGAAAGGAAGTTAATCGGCCAAGGCCACAGAAGTGCAACCAATAAATACATGAATCCTGCACTTTGCCTTTTAAGGCATTTTGTATTCCTCAATTAGTCAAATATTGGATGTTTCACCATGTGATCGTCATGCAATATTTCAATTATCTCATTTTAGGATATGGTTATACAGTGACATCGTTATCATGGGCCACATTGGGTACATCATGTACATCGTACATGTGAGTTATCCTGAGAGTCCCCCCCATTAAAGGTATGGTACTGTAACAGCCAGCAAAAACACTTGGATCATTTTAGGCCCCAGAACTACTTATTAAAAAAACGCTCATGGGATCATATTTGAGTAACAAAGCTGAATAGAAATGAACATTTTGCAGTTTTTTTCACATTGAACCTTGGTCACTAGGATGAAGTCCAACGCTTGTTTGGCCCATCCATTGACCCCAAGTGCGACCCCTAACAGCCTTACAGGGTATCCATACGACAGCAACACTTGTAGTATGAAGACCAACTTTATTGACTTTAGTAGAACGACGCGTTTCGGCTTGCGGCCTTCATCACGGTCATCCTAAAGTTGATCTTCATACAACAAGTGTTGCTGGAGCTTTTTCACCTCTTCAAGCCTTTTCACTCTTCACGCACTTTGGTAGTTGGTGAAGTTGTGTCGGAAAACCCTACTCTGCTTCTTCATGGTATCCATGCTACATCAGCTGACTTCAACGGAACGTCCCAGTCAACTATAGGACAGCGACCAGAAATGACAAGAGGGGTAACCTTCTCATCATATTTTGACAAGTAGTGCCACTGCCTGAGCCGCTTTACTTGATGAGTTTGGAGTCAGTGTCTGCAGAAGCAAAGTTCCTGTAAATCTTTTCACTGTGGCCTTCTTTTGAAAGGTTGATCATATTCCACCCAATATCACATCTCAGATACACAGTCTTACATCTACACATTTCATCTAACTGAAATGAATAATCAATGGTTAAATCTTCCTTAAACCCAGTGAAAGCTTTCGATAGACACCTCTGAGCCTTGCTCTGGGTTTCAGTGAAATTAAGTCAGACATCCACTAATGCATTTTAGATAGAGCCTTTATTCGGCAGCTAATTCCTCTCCATTTGCTTTCATTTAAAGACTTTCCTCGTAAAAAACCTTTTATTGCCAAATGTTACAAGCAGCTCGGAAATCGCATTAAGTCAGAAACAGTCTCCTTTTGTAGCTCTGGTGGTGTTATAAAGGATCTGCTCTAAAATAGTGGAACAATGACTCTGCTGGTTAAATCAGCCTGCCTGTCCTTCTGTTAACAGTACATTTCTGTTTTCTTTGCTCCTCTTTCTGTGATTGGTTGTGTCAAAGAGAAGTGTACAAAGAGAGGTGGGGTTGTTTGCCTTGACACAGAAATACTGTACATGTTGAACGCCTCAGGGAGGTGGGCGGGCAGGCAGGCAGGCAGGCAGGCAGACACAACATTTCAGCTTTGCAATCCTTAAGCCATTGAAGCTTCTGATGCTTTGTAAGACACAACCCACCAACACTGTAGCCTTGGCAAAACAAACAAAGGCAAGGTGTCCTTTATCAGGCTCGTCAATGTGTGCACACGAGGAATCTATGAAGGATTACATTGTGGTAAGAAGACGTGTGTGTGCTAGTGTGCGTTCTAACAAGTAAGAATGTGCTGGAGCAGTTCAACAGCGACCATGCAGCCCCTCCGTGTTTTTAAACTTGATTTTTTTTTTTTTAGGATGCACAGCAGAAAGTGGGCTCAGGTCCCAAAACGCAGGTAAATTTGAAAATGTGCTGACACTTCCCAGCATCTAAGCCACCTGCCAGTCCCCTCTGGCATCCCTCCAGCCTGCTCACTCTCTCTCTCTCTCTCTTTCCGTCTTTCACTCTTCCTACCTCTAAAATAAACAGGAGTGCATGTAAAAGAGTGACACAGAAGAAGAGGAAAGAGGCTGGCAGTATACTGTTAATCACCGTCTTTGAATAAACAGAATAAACCCCTTTAATGCACCCCTAAAAAAATGGAAGAAACCGAATGCTTAATTGCGCTGATCAAGCGCTCCCTCTTCAGCGAAATGTGAAATTTGTTTGTGAATAAAAACATTCATTAAGGAGGTTGCAGAAAGCAAATTGTTTATATTCAACATTATGTTCCAGGGAGAAAAAGAATGCCTGAAACACTGCATGCTTTGTAATAAAATGCAAATTCGCTTCACCTCTTCACCCCTGTCAGCTTGAACATGTTCTCTGTGAAATGTGGGGGAGGGCTTGCGGCAGCGGAGGCGATGAGGCTTGTGCAAAGTACTTAACAGTAAACATTGTACCTACAAGCTCAGAGATGCCTTCTGCAATGACAAAAGTCTGTCTTAATTCTCCCTTTGTGAGATAAACGAGGAAATAAAGGCGTGCCTGGTAACAAAAAGAAAAAAAAAGAGGCTACAGCATGTCAAATATCGTTTGAATGCAGCGTCTGTGTGGATCAGCTGGTTAGCGGCATTAGCTGCCGTAGTGTAAATCCCTAACTGTTGCAGATTAAGACAAGAAAGGATGCTCAGTCATTGCTTTCAAGAACCAACCTGCACAGTCCCCTTTCTTTTTTTCACTCTCTCTCTCTCTCTCTCTCTCTCTCTCACTCTCTACTTGCTTCACTTCCCTCTGGCTCCCTGAGGCAGCCAAATGTTTCATAGCAGTCATATTTAATCAACATCTTCACGGACAACACAAGGATTTCAGGTCCTCTGCTGTAAAAAAGGCTGGGCTGTCACACTCTGAATAAATGTCTTAGATATTTTCTTCTCCTTAAACGCCGCACAAAAGACTATTCTTCTGACCTACATTGCGGCTGATGTAGTGATTTTTTGATAATGTGTTTTGCACGGCGTGATATCTCATCATGTCACTTACTCTCTGTTAATGATTTCGCTGCCTTCTCTGATGCACGTTGCATGAAGACTCTGCTGTCATGTTTTTACTTTTTATGAGTTACGACATGAGGAAGAATAATGCGTCTGTCTGGACGAGCTCCTGCTGCTTTCCCACCGGGTGCACGCAGTGTTTCCCTTTGATAGCCGAGGCCACTCGGAAGTAAAAGTAGTGAAACAACAACATAACTTCCTGTCTGGTAGATTCATCTTGATAGTGTTTGGCTGGCAGGAACAAGTACCAGTCAATCGCCAAGTGCGCTGCTACTGGAGTTTGATTTAGTTTGTACAGCGTGATTCACAACGAACATTTTATGGATAATATTTGATAAGACCTGCTACACGAAAACAGGATTTATTGTTCCCAAACATTCCACAAAACCCCTATGCTTCGAGCGCACAAGGCTGTAATCTTTAAGGTCAGGTCGAGGTCAAAACCAACAACAAAATTCTTGCAGAGTACAACGAAAGATCTTAAACATGTCTAGAACACACTGACACTGAGTTCGCAATGATTGCATGAACAGGATCTCAGGGAAGTATGTTAAAGTAGGAAGACTGAAAATGCAAAATGTGGTCATTATTTATACATTCAAAAAATGGGCATGGACATCCTTTTGGGTTTTGACAATGGGCACTGCGGCATTTTATGTAAGTCCTGACATGGTTAATATGCAGAAAAAATGTCATGCATGTCAGGGAAAAACCCTCTGGGGGGGGGCTTCTGAAAGACTTTCATGGGAGTGCACGAGACATCAAAGTTTGACAGCACGCCATGGCCACGCCCTTTGACGAAATAACGTACAGAGCACAACGGGAGATCTTCAACATGTGTAGAACACACTGACACTGAGTTTGCGTCAATCGGATGAACGCTTACGTAGGAGTTCGTTCAAATAGGTGACCTGTGAAACGCCAATTTGAGCCATTTTGAGCCATTTCTTGTAAATTCAAAAAAATATGGCCGACTTCCTGTAATGTTTTGACTATGGGTGTAAGAGGATTTTATGTAGGTCCTGACATGGTTAATGTGCATAAAAATTGTCATGCATGTAGGACAAAAAAACATCTATGGGGAGGCCTTTTGGAAAGGTTAAAAGTGGCGTGACGAGACATCAAAGTTTGACCGCACGCCACGGCCACGCCCTTTGACGAAATAACGTACAGAGCACAACAGAAGATCTTCAACATGTGTAGAAGACAGTGACACTGAGTTTGCATCAATGGGATAAACGCTTTCGAAAGGAGTTCGTTCAAATAGGTAACCTGTGAAATGCGAATTTCAACTATTTTTGTTGCATTCAAAAAAATATGGCGCACTTCCTTTAATGTTTTGACTATGGGTGTAACAGGATTTTATGTAGGTCCTGACATGGTTAATGTGCGTAAAAATTGTTACGCATGTAGGAGAAAAAAATGTCTATGGGGGGGCCTTTTAGAAAGGTTAAAAGTGGCGTGACAAGACATCAAAGTTTGACCGCACGCCACGGCCACGCCCTTTGACAAAATAAAGTGCAGAGCACAACGGGAGATCTTCAACATGTGTAGAACACAGTGACACTGAGTTTGCATCAATGGGATGAACGCTTTCGAAGGAGTTCGTTCAAATAGGTAACCTGTGAAATGCAAATTTCAGCCATTTTTGTTGCATTCAAAAAAATATGGCGGACTTCCTGTAATGTTTTGACTATGGGTGTAAGAGGATTTTATGTAGGTCCTGACATGGTTAATATGCATAAAAATTTTCATGCATGTAGGACAAAAAAACATCTATGGGGAGGCCTTTTTGAAAATTTCAAGGGGGCGCCACTGAACCATTTAGCCACGCCCACTTACTATACCCACATGACAAGTTTTACTTTCCTACTGAGATCATGTGTATGACGTTTGGTGACTCTACGACTATATTAAGCCCCTCAACAAACTACTTCCTGTTTGTGGTGAACGACGCGCCTGTATGGTGAGAGCGTTTGACGCAGACATTTGAGCTCGAAAAGGTAGTATGGCCAAGGTCTCAGGACGGTCCACAACCCTTTTGAAGGGGATATGATCAACTGTGTAGCAATGGCTAGTGCTAATTCAGAAGCAGTAACTTCCTCTTGTCAACAGGTGGCGCTGTGAGTAATACAAAAATTTCAAGCATGGATGTGTTCAGGGCAGGACCTTTATCATGCATGACACATTTGGTGATGATTGACCTCTGCATGGCAGACATATAGGCATTTTGTGGTTAAAAAATAGATTAAAAAAAAACATGCAAATTTGACCGCACGCCAGGGCCACGCCCTTTGACGAAATAACGTGCAGAGCACAACGGGAGATCTTCAACATGTGTAGAACACACTGACACTGAGTTTGCGTCAATCGGATAAACGCTTACGTAGGAGTTCGTTCAAATAGGTGACCTGTGAAACGCCAATTTGAGCCATTTTGAGCCATTTTTTTTAAATTCAAAAAAATATAACCGACTTCCTGTAATGTTTTGACTATGGGTGTAAGAGGATTTTATGTAGTTCCTGACATGGTTAATGTGCATAAAAATTGTCATGCATGTAGGACAAAAAAACCTCTATGGGGAGGCCTTTTTGAAAATTTCAACTGAAAATGCAAAATTTGGTCATTATTTCTACATTCAAAAAATGATGGTGGACTTCCTTTTGGGTTTTGACAATGGGCACTGCAACATTTTATGTAAGTCCTGACGTGGTTAATATGCAGAAAAAATGTCATGCATGTCAGGGGAAAAAACCTCTGGGGGGGGGCCTTTTGAAAGAATTTCATGGGAGTGCACGAGACATCAAAGTTTGACAGTACACCATGGCCACGCCCTTTTATGTAGAATCTTGGTTTCACATAACTTTGGATCTTTACCATGTCTAGAACACACTGACACTAATTTCGTAATGATCGGATAAATGGTGGCTCGGGGAAATACGTTCAAATAGGTAGCCTGTGAAATGCAAAATTAAGGCATTTTTTTTACACACAAAAAAAATTATGGCGGACTTCCTGTAATGTTTTGACTATGGGTGCCAGAGGATTTTATGTAGGTCCTGACATGGTTAATGTGCATAAAAATTGTTACGCATGTAGGAGAAAAAAATTTCTATGGGGGGGGCCTTTTGGGAAGGTTAAAAGTGGCGTGACGAGACATCAAAGTTTGACCACACGCCACGGCCACGCCCTTTGACGAAATAACGTACAGAGCACAACGGGAGATCTTCAACATGTGTAGAACACAGTGACACTGAGTTTGCATCAATGGGATGAACGCTTTCGAAGGAGTTCGTTCAAATAGGTAACCTGTGAAATGCGAATTTCAGCCATTTTTGTTGCATTCAAAAAATTATTGCGGACTTCCTGTAATGTTTTGACTATGGGTGTAAGAGGATTTTATGTAGGTCCTGACATGGTTAATCGGCATAAAAATGTTCATGCATGTAGATCAAAAAAACATCAATGGGGAGGCCTTTTTGAAAATTTCAAGGGGGCGCCACTGAGCCATTTAGCCACGCCCACTTACTATACCCACATGACAAGTTTTACTTTCCTACTGAGATCATGTGTATGACGTTTGGTGACTCTACATCTTTATTAAGCCCCTCAACAAACTACTTCCTGTTTGTGGCGAACGACGCGTCTGTATGGTGAGAGCGTTTGACGCAGACATTTGACCTTGAAAAGGTAGTATGGCCAAGGTCTTAGGACGGTCCACAACCCTTTTGAAGGGGATATGATCAACTGTGTAGCAATGGCTAGTGCTAATTTACAAGCAGTAACTTCCTGTTGTCAACAGGTGGCGCTGTAAGTAATACAAACATTTTAAGCATGGATGTGTTCAGGGCAGGACCTTTATCATGCATGACACATTTGGTGATGATTGACCTCTGCATGGCAGACATATAGGCATTTTGTGGTTAAAAAATGGATTAAAAAAAAACATGCAAATTTGACCGCACGCCAGGGCCACGCCCTTTGACGAAATAACGTGCAGAGCACAACGGGAGATCTTCAACATGTGTAGAACACAGTGACCCTGAGTTTGCATCAATCGGATGAACGCTTTCGGAGGAGTTCGTTCAAATAGGTAACCTGTGAAACGCGAATTTGAGCCATTTTGAGCCATTTCTTTAAAATTCAAAAAAATATGGCCGACTTCCTGTAATGTTTTGACTATGGGTGTAAGAGGATTTTATGTAGTTCCTGACATGGTTAATGTGCATAAAAATTGTCATGCATGTAGGACAAAAAAACATCTATGGGGAGGCCTTTTTGAAAATTTCAAGGGGGCCCCCTTGAGCCATTTCACGAACTTTTTTTACGAAATTGCCAAAATATCAAATTTTTCGCCAGACCTGATGACCTTGCACATTTTGGTGAGTTTTCGTTCACGTTCAGGCCCTCAAAAGTGGCTTCAAAGAGGAGGAAGAATAATAATTAAAACCGCAAGCGGTGATGAAGGGCCCGAAGCACTTCGTGCATGTCGGGGTGTGTTGCGACCGCGGCAGTGCAACGGCAAGACGCGACCAAGCAGCAGGCCTTACAGTTTGATTTGTGTAAAACTGAAAGTTTGACAGTACACCGAGGCCACGCCCTTTTATGTAAAATCATGCGGCGTACAACGAAAGATCTTAAACATGTCTAGAACACACTGACACTGAGTTGGCAATGATTGCATGAACAGGGTCTCAGGGAAGTATGTTAAAATAGGAAGACTGAAAATGCAAAATTTGGTCATTATTTATACATTCAAAAAATGATGGTGGACTTCCTTTTGGGTTTTGACAATGGGCACTGCGGCATTTTATGTAAGTCCTGACATGGTTAATATGCAGAAAAAATGTCATGCATGTCAGGGAAAAAACCTCTGGGGGGGGGCCTTTTGAAAGAGTTTCATGGGAGTGCACGAGACATCAAAGTTTGACAGTACACCATGGCCACGCCCTTTTATGTAGAATCTTGGTTTCACATAACTTTGGATCTTTAACATGTCTAGAACACACTGACACTAATTTCGTAATGATCGGATAAATGGTGGCTCTGGGAAATACGTTCAAATAGGTAGCCTGTGAAATGCAAAATTAAGGCATTTTTTTACACACAAAAAAAATGATGGCGGACTACCTGTTAGTTTTTGAATATGGGTGCCAGAGGATTTTATGTAGGTCCTGACATGGTTAATGTGCTTGAAAATTGGTATGCATGTACGAGAAAAAAATGTCTATGGGGGGGCCTTTTGGAAAGGTTAAAAGTGGCGTGACGAGACATAAAAGTTTGACTGCACGCCACGGCCACGCCCTTTGACAAAATAACGTACAGAGCACAACGGGAGATCTTCAACATGTGTAGAACACAGTGACACTGAGTTTGCATCAATGGGATGAACGCTTTCGAAGGAGTTTGTTCAAATAGGTAACCTGTGAAATGCGAATTTCAGCCATTTTTGTTGCATTCAAAAAAATATGGCGGACTTCCTGTAATGTTTTGACTATGGGTGTAAGAGGATTTTATGTAGGTCCTGACATGGTTAATGAGCATAAAAATTTTCATGCATGTAGGACAAAAAAACATCTATGGGGAGGCCTTTTTGAAAATTTCAAGGGGGCGCCACTGAGCCATTTAGCCACGCCCACTTACTATACCCACATGACAAGTTTAACTTTCCTACTGAGATCATGTGTATGACGTTTGGTGACTCTACGACTATATTAAGCCCCTCAACAAACTACTTCCTGTTTGTGGCAAATGACGCGTCTGTATGGTGAGAGCGTTTCACGCAGACATTTGAGCTTGAAAAGGTAGTATGGCCAAGGTCTTAGGACGGTCCACAACCCTTTTGAAGAGGATATGATCAACTGTGTAGCAATGGCTAGTGCTAATTTACAAGCAGTAACTTCCTGTTGTCAACAGGTGGCGCTGTAAGTAATACAAACATTTTAAGCATGGATGTGTTCAGGGCAGGACCTTTATCATGCATGACACATTTGGTGATGATTGACCTCTGCATGGCAGACATATAGGCATTTTGTGGTTAAACAATGGATAAAAAAAACATGCAAATTTGACCGCATGCCAGGGCCACGCCCTTTTATGTAGAATCTTGGTTTCACATAACTTTGGATCTTTAACATGTCTAGAACACACTGACACTAATTTCGTAATGATCTGATAAATGATGGCTCGAGGAAATACGTTCAAATAGGTAGCCTGTGAAATGCAGAATTGAGGCATTTTTTACACACAAAAAAAAAGATTGCGGACTACCTGTTAGTTTTTGAATATGGGTGCCAGAGGATTTTATGTAGGTCCTGACATGGTTAATGTGCTTGAAAATTGTTATGCATGTACGTGAAAAAATTTCTATGGAGAGGCCTTTTGGAAAGGTTAAAAGTGGCGCGACGAGACATCAAAGTTTGACCGCACGCCACGGCCACGCCCTTTAAGTTTTGGAAGAGTTGAGCACAATTTAATATGTTGAACATATCTAGAGCACAGTAACACTGAGTTTTCATCAATCGGATGAGCGCTTTCGAACAAGTTACTTCAAATAGGTGTCCTGTAAACGATCGAAAATCGCGTTTTTTTTGACTTTCAAAGAATCCTACTGGACTTCCTGTTGGATTTCGAGCATGGGTGCAAGAGGGTTTTTTGTTGGTCTTGGCAAGATGGATATGCATAGAAAAATTCAGAATTGTAGGTTCAACGTGCCGCTGGGGCTGAGTGTTTGAAATATTATAGGGGGCGCCACTGAGCCATTAAGCCACGCCCACTCATTTTAATAATACAAAAAGTTTGACTTCACCACCAGGATTATATGTATGACGTTTCGGGAGTGTAGGACAATGTTAAGCCTGTGAAAAAACTACTTCCTGTTTGATGGCGAACGATACGTCCGTAGAATGACAGCGTTGGACGTAGGCGTTTGAGCTTGAAAGTCTTGTATGGCCAAGGTGTTAGCGTGGTCCACAACAATTTTGAGGGGGAATTGAGCTACTGTGCAGCAATGGCTAGTGGTAATTGAAAAGTAGTGACTTCCTGTTGTCAACAGGTGGCGCTGTGACTTATCAAAAAATTTCAATCATGGATATGTTCAGGGCAGGCTATATATCATGCATGAATTTTTTGGTGATGATTGATGACTCCCCATTAGAGTTATAAGCATTTAATTTTTTGGCAATGTGCCAAAACGCACGTTAAACTTTGAACGCACGCCACGGCCACGCCCTTTGAGTTTTGGAAGAGTTGAGCACAATTTAATATGTTGAACATGTCTAGAACACAGTAACACTGAGTTTTCGTCGATCGGATGAACGCTTTCGAACAAGTTAATTCAAATAGGTGACCTGTGAAACGCCAATTTGAGCCATTTTGAGCCATTTTTTTTAAAATTCAAAAAAATATGGCCGACTTCCTGTAATGTTTTGACTATGGGTGTAAGAGGATTTTATGTAGGTCCTGACATGGTTAATGTGCATAAAAATTGTCATGCATGTACGACAAAAAAACATCTATGGGGAGGCCTTTTTGAAAATTTCAAGGGGGCGCCACTGAGCCATTTTGCAAACTTTTTTTACGAAAATGCGAAAATATCAAATTTTTCGCCAGACCTGATGACCTTGCACATTTTGGTGAGTTTTCATTCACGTTCAGGCCCTCAAAAGTGGCTTCAAAGAGGAGGAACAAAAAAAAAAGAAAAATAATCACAAGGGATCCAATAGGGTCCTACGCACTTGTCAGTGCTTCGGGCCCTAATAATAATAATAATAATGAAAAAAAAATAAAAATAATCCTAAGGGTTTCAATAGGGTCCTACGCACTTGTCAGTGCTTCGGGCCCTAATAATGAAAAAAAATAAAAATTAAAACCGCAAGCGGTGATGAAGGGCCCGAAGCACTTCGTGCATGTCGGGGTGTGTCGCGACCGCGGGAGTGCAACGGCGAGACGTGACCAAGCAGCAGGCCTTACAGTTTGATTTGTGTAAAAGTGAAAGTTTGACAGTACATCGAGGCCACGCCCTTTTATGTAAAATCATGCGGAGTACAACGAAAGATCTTAAACATGTCTAGAACACACTGACACTGAGTTCGCAATGATTGCATGAACAGGGTCTCAGGGAAGTACGTTAAAATAGGAAGACTGAAAATGCAAAATTTGGTCATTATTTATACATTCAAAAAATGATGGTGGACTTCCTTTTGGGTTTTGACAATGGGCACTGCGGCATTTTATGTAAGTCCTGACATGGTTTACATGCAGAAAAAATGTAATGCATGTCAGGGAAAAAACCTCTGGGGGGGGGCCTTTTGAAAGAATTTCATGGGAGTGCACGAGACATCAAAGTTTGACAGTACACCATGGCCACGCCCTTTTATGTAGAATCTTGGTTACACATAACTTTGGATATTTAACATGTCTAGAACACACTGACACTAATTTCGTAATGATCAGATAAATGGTGGCTCGGGAAATACGTTCAAATAGGTAGCCTGTGAAATGCAAAATTTAGGCATTTTTTTACACACAAAAAAATGATGGCAGACTACCTGTTAGTTTTTGAATATGGGTGCCAGAGGATTTTATGTAGGTCCTGACATTGTTAATGTGCATAAAAATTGTTATGCATGTAGGAGAAAAAAATGTCTATGGGGGGGCCTTTTGGAAAGGTTAAAAGTGGCGTGACGAGACATCAAAGTTTGACCGCACGCCAGGGCCACGCCCTTTGACGAAATAACGTGCAGAGCACAACGGGAGATCTTCAACATGTGTAGAACCCAGTGACACTGAGTTTGCATCAATGGGATGAGCGCTTTCGAAGGAGTTCGTTCAAATAGGTAACCTGTGAAATGCGAATTTCAGCCATTTTAATTGCATTCAAAAAAATATGGCGGACTTCCTGTAATGTTTTGACTATGGGTGTAAGAGGATTTTATGTAGGTCCTGACATGGTTAATGTGCATAAAAATTGTTACGCATGTAGGAGAAAAAAATGTCTATGGGGGGGCCTTTTGGAAAGGTTAAAAGTGGCGTGACGAGACATCAAAGTTTGACCGCACGCCACGGCCACGCCCTTTGACGAAATAACGTACAGAGCACAACGGGAGATCTTCAACATGTGTAGAATACAGTGACACTGAGTTTGCATCAATGGGATGAGCGCTTTCGAAGGAGTTCGTTCAAATAGGTAACCTGTGAAATGCGAATTTCAGCCATTTTTATTGCATTCAAAAAAATATGGCGGACTTCCTGTAATGTTTTGACTATGGGTGTAACAGGATTTTATGTAGGTCCTGACATGGTTAATGGGCATAAAAATGTTCATGCATGTAGGACAAAAAAACATCAATGGGGAGGCCTTTTTGAAAATTTCAAGGGGGCGCCACTGAGCCATTTAGCCACGCCCACTTACTATACCCACATGACAACTTTTACTTTCCTACTGAGATCATGTGTATGACGTTTGGTGAGTCTACGACTATATTAAGCCCCTCAACAAACTACTTCCTGTTTGTGGCGAACGACGCGTCTGTATGGTGAGAGCGTTTGACGCAGACATTTGAGCTCGAAAAGGTAGTATGGCCAAGGTCTTAGGACGGTCCACAACCCTTTTGAAGAGGAAATGATCAACTGTGTAGCAATGGCTAGTGCTAATTTACAAGCAGTAACTTCCTCTTGTCAACAGGTGGCGCTGTGAGTAATACAAAAAATTCAAGCATGGATGTGTTCAGGGCAAGACCTTTATCATGCATGACACATTTGGTGATGATTGACCTCTGCATGGCAGACATATAGGCATTTTGTGGTTAAAAAATGGATTAAAAAAAACATGCAAATTTGACCGCACGCCAGGGCCACGCCCTTTGACGAAATAACGTGCAGAGCACAACGGGAGATCTTCAACATGTGTAGAACACACTGACACTGAGTTTGCGTCAATCGGATGAACGCTTACGTAGGAGTTCGTTCAAATAGGTGACCTGTGAAACGCCAATTTGAGCCATTTTGAGCCATTTTTTGTAAATTCAAAAAAATATGGCCGACTTCCTGTAATGTTTTGACTATGGGTGTAAGAGGATTTTATGTAGGTCCTGACATGGTTAATGTGCATAAAAATTGTCATGCATGTAGGACAAAAAAACATCTATGGGGAGGCCTTTTTGAAAATTTCAAGGGGGCGCCCTTGAGCCATTTCACGAACTTTTTTTACGAAATTGCCAAAATATCAAATTTTTCGCCAGACCTGATGACCTTGCACATTTTGGTGAGTTTTCGTTCACGTTCAGGCCCTCAAAAGTGGCTTCAAAGAGGAGGAAGAATAATAATAATAATAATAATGAAAAAAAAATAAAAATAATCCTAAGGGTTTCAATAGGGTCCTACGCACTTGTCAGTGCTTCGGGCCCTAATTACATTCATAAAGTGTTATTAACGGGGTTTTTTCCCCTCTGGGCATTCAAAGCAAGTGACTGCACATCCTCGCAGACTTTGTGTGGGCTCCATGACAAGCTGTCTCCCTTTTTAACTACCTTTCATCCCTCTTTTTCTCCCACACACTCTAGTGTGTATGTGTATCACAGTCATGTATTCATGCATAAACATAACTGCTATCCCAGGGGATAATTTACTTCCTCTGGACGGGACACTATAAATCACCTTGGGCCAAAGTAAAGAGTCTGGAGTTGAAGGACTGGCGGCAGTAGCTTTTAGAGCAAACTTTGTTTTCATCATACAGTCAAGATCTTTTCCTTCCTTGTGCCGTCAGAGCCTGAATAAGCATTTGACTTCCATGTTTTGAAGGCACATGCGCTGTTTTGCAAGCAGCAGCTGACTCATTCGGTTGAACTATTTGCCTTTGTGTCTCCATATTACAACCTGTTGTGTGTGGGCCACATCTTATGTTTAGAAGAAGTCTTTCATCTCCAATGCAGCACACTTACTTTACAAGTTGGAAAAGTTTATCAAGAGGAACAGCATCTTAAAAAAGGAGATAATAGAGGAGAGGGGGAGGACTTTTCCAGACAGCGTTCTCCGTTTGCTATCTCGCTCAGGAATGAAGTCGGAAGGCCGTGTGTTTCTGTATTTCTTTTCTTCTCTCTAGTAAAGGGCTGAAGATGAGCAAAGGCCTCTTCACTGAGTCGAGTTTTCCGCCCAGATAAGGCCATGCCTCGCTGCAAATTAGTAACAATGAAGACAGTTAAGGTGCAGGTATTTACATGTCACTGTGCCCTGGAGCGCAAGAGGGGGAATTTCAGTGTTGCATGTGAAACCCACAGGGAGAAAATGTAAGCATAAAGAGAGTTAAGTTCATGTTAATACAGTAAGTGACCTGCTTGGTGTTTTACACTTTTGTACAGATACTAGCATGAGTAAATCGTGTTAGAAAATTACACGCTGCTTTGAAAAGGCTGAGGGAGCTAATGGCTGTAATAGGTCCCTTTGAGTTGAGAGCGGTCCTGGTTGTAATTGGACCACAGTGTATGTAGTAGAGGGACAAAGCTGCCGTTTGGCCGGCGTCCCCCTATGGCACATGAGTGGACTAGACAAGCAATGTCTGCACCCTTTTTTATTCCCCCTTTTTTGGTAACCATGGCGACAGTGGCGGGCAGGCAAGGGGGCATCGTCATCACCAGGGGGCAGTGTGGGCAGCACAGCAGGGGGTTGCCCTAACTGCAAAACCTGTTGCCTCCACACAAACGCACACAAAAGACACATGTGCAGTGAAGTCAAACAAAAATAAATTAAAATGGGCACAAACACACGCAGCCAAGCACACAAATTAAACACACACACACACACACCACACACACAGTCATCTGCTCCTGACAGCTGCCCCTTGGCGTCTAAAACAAGCCCCCACCCACTCCCACTTTCTCTCTCTCCATCTCTCTTTTTTTGTTGCTCACTTATTGTCAAGTTTCCACCAAACAAAAACGCACATCCTCCCACGACACCAGCTAATTGATTATTGATGGTGCCGGCCTAAACTGACTTATATTCAAACGGATGAGAAATGAGAAAACGGTTGGGACAATGCATTCAATGCCTTTCATGAAAATGAAGTAAGTCAAGGCATTTGTATGTAAAGCTTGAGGTCTTTCTTCCCCCTTTTTTTTTCCTTTTTGGTGTTTTCACTTTCATGAGCTGCATAAAACAGCCTCGGGAGCACTTTGAGGGCTGAAGCGACCGAGTGGAAGAAATGTAGAAAGTGTCCTGGAAACAAGCAGGAAAACTTTAAGTGTTTGGGAGGGGGAAAAAAACATAACAGACCTCATGGCTTGCTTGGGTGACAGCCTGACTTCCAGCCGGTGTGAAGATCAGCAACAAACAAACAGCCAAGACTTGTTATTCTGCGGGTCCCTGCGCCAGCATTGCTGGCCTTATCGCCGGCATCGCGTAATTTTGTTACACACGGTAAAATATAGGATGGCTTGTGACAGCAGAGATCTGATAAAGAGTGAGAGAGAGCGGCGGGGCTGGAGGGGGAACGTGGAGATGGGGCTGAATGCCTAAGCAGGCTGTTGTGTGAGGAAGGAGAGACGGATGATTGTTGCAGGCAGATTGAGGCACTAAAGAATGGCGGCGGCAAGGGATCCTGTCCCGTGGAAATGTGTCATGAAGGCAGTTCCATTAACATCTTAATAAAGGCTTCCCAGGCCCTGGAGAGCCCTCGTGAGCTGACTGCCTGCTCCACTCACTTGGGGGCCCAAAGCCGCTCTTGCAGTGTGTCAACGGGAGAACATTTAAGTTGTGCCAGTATTGCATTGTGAGGGTGTTAGGCCTCCCAAAGGAGTCGCCTAAATGCCTAACCGCAAACATGCTCCGCTAAATTCCTTTATTCCCCTTTGCCTCCACTTTCATTTACTGTCCATTTCTCCATCTGTTGGATTCATCGGCCCTACAAAAGGCTTTGTTTCAGCAAGCTGGCAGGCCTTTGGGACAGCAGAGTGCACACTGGGGTTCATTGCTAACTTGCTGCCATCAATAGAGAGAGCAGGGTCTGGACTGGCCACGGTTTTAGCCTGGCAGAGGGACGACTGTTAGCCGTTCCCCGACGGTCCTCTGATGAGACTGGCTGGGGCCTTTTTCTGTGAGTTGCAGACACACACACAAACACATGCACACACGCACGCACGCGCTCACACACACACACACACACACACACACACACACACACACACACACACACACACACACACACACACACGCACACACACACAGCCTTCCTCTTGCATCCTGACAGATATGGGAAAACAAACTCTCTCAGCAAGCTTATCAGAGGAAAGAAATCCAAGCACAGAAAACACGACAGCCTATAAAGGTTGCCTTTTTCTTTCAAGCAAAGTACAGTCTCGCTGCGTACGGTAAAAAAAAATGAAATGCAAAGGAGTGGCATTGATTTTTGCACTCTGTGCTATGTGTTGCTCATACTGGGCAAGCTGCTACTTAGCGATGTTGAGGCCTGTAGTCATCAATTTAAAATGGTTTCAACGATTCAATAAGCCACCGAAGGCAACACGCACAACTACTCAAGATGATGAAAACTGTTACAGAGGCATGACCACACCATTAAATGTGGTCCTGTGGTGTGTTTTTTTTCTTTCTTACAGCTGTTATTGAATGGGATTATCAAAGTGTAATGTTGTATCATAAGATCTACGATACTGAAATGTTTTGAGAGAAAATCTTTACACGAGGATACTCAACACTAAATTATTCTTTGGTTGTAGACAGAGTCAAAAAAAGAGTGTTGGGTTTCAAACACAACTTTTTTAACAACATGTGTTTTCAGACATGAAAGTGATCTAAATTCTATCCATGTAATAGAGAGGGACTGAAAATCCCTGTGCTTCGCTGTGATTCTGTTGATATCATGTTGTAAGAATATGGAAGCTCGCCAACATCAGCTCCAAGTTTTAGACTGTAAGCTGGTGTGAGAATCACTGCTGGAATCAGTGGAGCAAAGTTTAGCGACATCTTATACAGGACCATAATATATGAAAGAAGTGGACACAGCGACCTTGATATGACCCAATGGTGAATGAAGTTTGGCTGTCGCCTTTTTTTTTTTTTCCGGTTTTTTGGGGGGACTTTTTATGTCTTTATTGAGAGAAATGAGGGTGGATAGAGTCAGAAATATGGGCGAGAGAGAGAGAGAGAGAGAGAGAGAGAGAGAGAGAGAGAGTGGGGATTGACATGCAGGAAAGGAGCCGCAGGTCGGATTCGAACCCGGGCCGCCCGCTTTGAGGACTACAGACTCTGTACATTGGCGGGGGTGCACTAACCACTAGGCTTTCAGCTTCCTGGTACATCTCCATCCTGGTTGACAGCCTTCCCTGGAAGCCTTCCCACACCTACCCGATGGCTTTCCACAGAAAATTGATACCAGGTGGTTTTGTTTGCTCTTGTAAGTCAAATAGAGTCATCAGTCAAGGCAATCGCCAAAACGGCCTTTATTTTCATTCTCCACAGAGTAGCATCTCATGGAATGGTACGTTTGCCTACTAAAAGACAGTAGGATTGAGATTGGTAAGAAATCACACCTTCAATCAGTCGAGTCGCCCCCTGCTGGCCATTAGAAATAATGCAGGTTTAAGGTACTTCTAAGAGGCTGCGTCCCTTACTTTTAGACTTTAGCAGAGTTTGCCCTTTACAACCAACAGCAGCTCATAGTGAATGTTTGTTAGGATAAACATCACCTTGAGAGACTCTCTCTTCACTTCTGAATCGCGTGTTGAAGCCTCAGAAACAGGTAGAAAAACTTGAGTTCTCAACAATTATCCACAGGGAGATTCAATGAAGACAGTTGTGATCTTCTGCCAGACCAAAATCTCTCACACTACAATGTTCCCCCTGGCAGCGCTCCACTTGATCAATGTCACCACAGATCCAGATCTCCCTTACGCCAATCCTCACGCGTACTCGCTCGCCATTAAAACTCCAGATCCCAGACACAAACATGCACATAACAGGGCTGAGTGAGCGGAGCGTGTTCGGGTCAAGGAGATTGAGATCTCTGTTGTGACAGCTGGACAGTTGAGAGGTTCAGATAAACAGCCCACAGTGAACGAAGACGAGGGCAAGAAGGAGGGGAGGGGGGGGGGGCAATTTCATTAAAACAAACACTCACTCGCTATTTGTACACTCCAGCAGATAGGAAAAGGGAGGAGAGGACCTACGTCTGTGGGAGAATGAGTCCATTATCTGCATGTGTTTGCGTGTTTGCATGTGTGTGTGCAAGAAAAAGACAGTTGGGATGGGAGGGAAGGGTTGCTGTTGGAGGAAAGGGGGGGGGGGGGGGTTGTTCATTCAGAATACACAGCCGCTGAGCGCATTTGCAGCATTCACTCATTAAGAAATAGGTCAAGGATTCTGCCTGCATGCGTAGCGACTTGTCAAAATCTCTCAAGCTAAAGTGTGGTGAGTCTGGCTGCCTTAAGGGGGGAATCTGAAGACGAGAGCTGCTGTGTGAGGGCTGCTGGTGACACAGCACACAGAAGAAGAGCACTAACAACTCATTCAGAGGCAAATAAGGCGGTGAAGAAATTAGTTAGTTGTGCCATCATAGTTATTTCAGTGGTAATGGAATGGCAAGAAGTGTCTTCTTGCATTGTGGCTCGATAATTAACTCAAGCGGTCAGGCTCATCAACAGAGGACGCTCGCGAGCCGTGTGCGACAACCATCAGAGTTCGTCGCTGATACTGATAGAGGCTGATGGAGACAGTGGTAGCAGTGGAAGTCTTCCACTGAGGACTTGAGACAACTATCGGAAGGGTCCACAGGGCATTTTAGAGGTCAGGTTCCTCTTAGAAAACATAACATTTCAAAGTCAGATGTCTTTATCGTTGCACGAAAAATAGAGCCAAATTCAGAGTGAAACGTTGCCATTGAAGATAAAATCCTGCATAAGTAAATTTACTAACAAAAAACACTACTAAAGAGCAAAACACCTGAATATTTTCCCTGGGGAAATGAGGCAAACCTAAACAGACTTATGTAAATCAAGTCAACATCAAAAACAGTAAATACAGAGCACCTTTCTGACCACAGCTGACCCCATAAATCCAATCAAAAATACTGCAGCCCCCCCCCCCCCAACAGAGAGGTGAAGCAGAGAGGCGGTCGGCAAAAAAAAAAAACATCAACCGCCGCTCCACAGAGCTCCATCCAACTTTGTCCAGCCGAAGCAATTTCTCTCCAGCTTGGTGAGGTTAACCTTATTGATTGGACGAATGTGTGATGTCGGGGCTTTCTTGCAAGGCTCTCTCGGACGGCGCTGCCTTCAAAGGCAACACTTGAAAGTGATTCATCGAGCTGAATTCTTAACAACTTTTTGCTCATATCCTCCATTATTTAAAAAGAGAACAGACTGGCATTGCTCTCAGAATAGATTATGACTATTGACATCAGCTTTGGAAATGTTTTTTGAACAGTGATTTGCTGGTGTGATCTTTCCTTCAAAGGGTGCAGTAAAACACTTCAATGTCATAAACTATAAGATAAGTAATGATGAGGATGAACTTGAGCCAAAGCAGATCTGATAGAAGTCTATAAAATTGTTGTGTAGCAGCTGCTGGTCGGAGGCAGAACCACATTATCACTGAATGTGCTTTTTTCCCATTAGATCGGAGTTAATTGGCTGAATATAATCAGCATGTGATAATCAAAGCAACGCTGAGTGCCGGTTTGTTCTTCCAAAGGCGGCTCTTTGGGGTCGAACTGCTGTTTCACTTTGAGATGGATATAAAAATAACGACATGAGGGGGGTCACGCAGAAGAAAAAAACATGATTTCACCAAGAAAGAGCGGGTTTTGATTGCACTGGCAGAGGGATTAATATGCTACCCATCAGCCGTGGCAGATGTAAGTCATTTTCATGCAAATGTGAGGCAATTTTCTACTTAAGACAACATTTATTTTCTTTAGAGTCATTGTCATGGGTGCTTGGCGGAGCGCTGGCAGTCTGACACAGAATGAAGATTTGTAGGTGCATCTGCTGAACAGGACAGATGAGGTCTGGAGTGTCGATTTGGAAACCTAAAGTGATACCATTTGGTAGCAATAAATAACAGACTGTTGTTTTGTTTTGCTTTGTTTGGTTTGTTTCTTTGTTGGAATCCGGTTTTTGTTTTACACTGAAGACCAAGAGGACAAGCCCAGCAAAGAATTTAAGGATAAGATAATGGGAAGAAGACCGATTTTGAAAATGATTCAAAGTGAATTTATCTATTATGAATGTATAAAGTCAAACGTAACAGTCTGATAATCACCCTCAGCTTCAGACTCATGGTTCACTTGTTGCAGTGACACACACATCCAGGTCTGCAGACTGCCACCACTTGGCTTATTACAAAAGGCTTGTGTTAATATTCCAGTGTGCTACATTTGCTTAAGGAGGTATTTCACTACGAGACCAAACACATCACAATCATTCTGTGATGGTCGCCAGCATCAGGACAAAAAGACTAAAAAAAACAACAACTGCCGGCTAAAGAAACTTCATTGAATACTGCAGAACAAGAACACAAAGCAGAATCAGCTCGGCAGCAAGAAGTATCAGGATGTAACTCAATGGCACTGGTGTACTATGAGGCATCTTAGTTCTCATAAATCAGAACACAAGATAAATGGTGATAATGTAAAAGCTCCAGAGCAACACCTGGGTGTCAAAGCCTTCTAAAGGTGTTGAACAGATCTAATAAAATCATAGTCAATGCACCAACAGCTGCAGTAAACCTACTACCCTGTGTTTTATGGTGGCACATCATTCATTTGTGAGAATTGTTATAGCTGTGACAAAGCTACAATGAAATATTCAAACAGGCAGCTACCTCCTCAGAGCCTGCAGCCCAAAATGAAAAATGTCTCTCTTCACTTGTCTCTCCGCAGTGTCGAAAATTAGCCTTCAACACAAGAACATGAGCGGTGTTGATGTTCCTGTGTGTGTGCTGCGTATTTGTGGGGATTTAAGCAAATATTTGCTCACTGTAAAGCAGATTAAGCGTAAACGGGCGTCACTCACCTCTTCATTTAAAGTGGATCCCGGTGATCCTGATCCCTCCAGCGCGCGCGGGCTGCTGTCTTCTGGGCTTTAACTGATGCGCGAGACTCACATCCACCCACAGTCACACATTCAAAAAAGATGTTTCCAAACGCTTTACGTGGACAAAGATACGCGTTTTCACAGATGGTTCAATAATTTTTTTTACATTCACCAGTTCTTCAAATTCCTTGAATTCAGCTGCCTGTGGAACCTGTTAAGCAGCGGCGGCGTCATTCATTCAAGTAAAAAAAAAAAACCCGGCATTACGGCGAGTAATTTCAAATTCAGTGCGTAAACTTCGCACCATTCGAGCTGACCTCCTAATGTTACTTCACTGGACCGAGTCAATGAAACGGCACATTCCTTCAGTTCGGGTTTCAGCGTCCTCCAGGCTGCTCTACAGTAAGCTAGTAACAGCACATGCAGGTTATGTACGAGCCGTCATCGTCCGGCGGAGTAATTTCGCAGCGTCAGTTCAGCCCCGCAGCAGCAGCAGCAGCAGCAGCAGCGGCGTGGTTTTCTCACAGGGCTCTGCCGGACTGACAGAGATTAGCGGCTCCATCAATGTACAGTAGTGTGTGTACGCTGCCACTGGCTCTCTCACTCACACACACACACACACACACACACTCTGCGCGTCTAAACCCAGCCCCCTCACACCCCTTCTCACAGTGGAGTTAACTGTTTCCGCCCAAAGATAAACATTAATAATGAAAACATGCAAGAAACACTTGTTTGTAAGGCAGGAATTCAGTGTTAGAACAACATGTTAGCTAGCATACTCATTAGACATATTTAAAGTGACACTATACGCATTTGTTTTAAACATAAATAGATATGGCACTTCTCACTATACTATCCCCCTACATGCCAAACATCTCACTGGAAATACGTTTGAAAGAGTACAAATGAAACTTTGGATAACTACATAAAAACAATAGGCAACATATTAAATCCCCTTGTTCTCCTAATAAAACCTTATAACCAACTGAAATTATTATAGAGTAAAAATTCGTAATTAGATTTACAATTGGATATTGAATCACTTTTCTAAAAATAACATGTTCTTATCTATAACAGTTTTGTCTCACTGAATCCTCAGTGAACATAGTGGGTGACACTCTTCCATCCAACTCTGTTTCTGTTAAAATACTGCCATCTATGGGCCAAAGTGTGAACCTGTTCCTGCTTAGACACACACACACCTCTCCCTCTCTCTCCCTCTCTCTCTCTCTCTCTCTCTCTCTCTCTCTCTCTCTCTCTGTCTCTCTCTCTCTCTCTATCTATCTCTCTCTCTCTCTATCTCTCTCTCTCTCTCTCTCTCTCTCTCTCTCTCTCTCTCTCTCTCTCTCTCCCTCTCTGTCTTTGAATCTCAATTTGTTTGAAATCTTCTTATCCATAATTTCTCAATTTCTTCATCTTTGCTTCTTTCTTTCATATACAGTAGTTAAGTATACCTTCTGATTTGCTCCCTCACTGTCTCCTGCTCTCAGTTGTATTCATCTCAGCCTCTTCACTGTAGCCGAGCAGCTCAGGATTGTACCAACTGTGGAGATATTAATAAAAAAATACTACATTTTAAATCCCTTAAAGTATTTCCTGTAATCTTGCCATAACAACAGCAGCTATAGAGCCCTGAGGCTCAGGTACAGGAAGCTGAATAAGGACACAAATATATAGTATCTTCAAACTGTCCATATTTAGATGAAGCATGCATGAATAAAGTGGTGCATGAAGATCTTGTTATTGTGCATCTTCTCCTTCTCTGCTGTAGTTTTTGAAATCATAGGATTTACTTTAGTTTGGCCGCAGACATCGTTAAACTGTGTTTCATTTGAATGGGATGCCATCCAACATGTTTTCAGCTGGCATTCCTTTTATTTTTACTCATAAATGGTAAATCTTTGATCAGTGATCTCAATAGCTGCGAAGTGTTTCGTTTTTAGCTTTCTCTGCATTACAAAGACCGTCAACTCAATCAGGATGTGCAAAAACACGTAAATATGTTGACATATTCTTATTACAAAAATGGATTGACATTGAAGTAGTTATACAACGCACTGACACCAAACTCTCGTCTCCCTGCATCTGTGCCCTTAGTGGGTTATGACAAAAAAGTAGGCTATCCGCACTCTCTGATGCATCAATAATGCAGAGTGGAGAAAAGGGAGCCAGTGTCTGCCATCAAAAGTATTGCAAAACTGCCAGAAGGAAGAAGATGTGGAACAAGCAGTGTAAGTACACTAAAAGCACAGCGCCCACTTAAAGACAGGGTCAATAGCTGGAGGGCGTCCATATTGGAATTCCAGCGCACTACCTCTCAAATGGATCTCAGTCAACCCTGGGCGGAAGGGGTAATCAAATATAGACTTTCTCAATTCATTACTCACGGCCCTGTTTGGAGCGGCCATGTTTGGAGCGGCCATGTTTGGAACAGGCCGTGATTTGTTTGATTGGAACATAACTCAATTCATATCGAAGGGACGGGTTGAGCAGAACTGTCTGGAACAGGTTGCGCCTGTTTAGTGGAGAGAGAAATGATAGATTAACCTATTTGGCAAGGTGAGGTTGGGTTATTACAAACTGTACAATATTTTCAGTCATGTTTCACTTTAGGACACATATTGACTGACTGAGGCTGGCAGCAGAAAATGTGAAGACAGTGAGAAAGAATAGAGAAGTATACTGTTTGAAATATGAACAATATGTAGCTCTTAAAGTACAGTGTTCAAGATTGGAGGTTCTAAAGGCACATGTATTGGTAGAAATTACATCTAGAAATGCAATGTTTCTAAAAAAACTGAAATGTTATCACTTTATAAACAACTGAAAATAAGAATGGTTGTGATATTTGGCAGCCTTTCTCCTTTGATGTCACATTTAAGGTGGGAAACTTCAATATTGGAACACAATCAAATGGCAATGCAAGCTAGGAAATGGTCGAGTGCTTACGTTAGCTGCTAACGGTAGCTAATGTGTTGTGAAATATGTTGGTTGGACTAACATTAGCATTCAACCAATAACTAACTAACATTGCCTTTTGATAATCACTTTTGATAGTTTGTTATGGATCAGTGATAATGGGAAAGAGGTTGAAAGCATTGGCTGTTGTTTTTTTAGTTGGCTAAAGAGTCCTCACATTTGTTATTTTACCATCAAATATGGCTCCACATATCTCCAGATTTTGACTACACATTGTTTTTTTTTTCTAATAATAACAGACAATGAGGTTAAGCTGAGGTGGGACTTTAGTCTCCTGGCAAACAGCTGCAATGAATCGACCGGTCAGGCAGAACAACCCCGCCCCCTGATTATGCAAATGTATGCAAAAAATCTTCAGTTTAATACAATTAAAACAAATATAAAAAAAGATTCACCTCATGTACAGTTTTTAACAGTAGAGACATGAGCTATTGACACCAACATGGATTTTTTTGTACCAGGCTGTAAACATGTTTATTTCTATTGTATAAATGGGGCTCAATGGGGATTTCTTAGGTTTTGGAGCCAGCCTCATGTGGACACTCAAGGAACTGCAGTTATATGCACTTACGCATTGGCTCCGTTTCTCAACACTGAAGGTTACCATTAGAGCAATATCCATATTTGCATGCCTGTGAATCATACTCCAATGTGTTTCTTTACTCCTTTAAGTGTTTTAATTCATGCAAAGATACGTCCCCTTCTTATTGATTTTCTCATAACTTACAGCTGCAGCTCCTGTGACAGACCCTCATTAAATCCTTGTCTTTTACTTGGCAGATCTGTAGATGGTCTAAGTTTTCAGCTGTAAAACACAGCCACTTAAAGTCCTGGCACCTTTTCGACCACCCAGGATCTGAAATCAAAACACACATCAGTGGTCATTAGGGTGATGTCAGACAGGCTGTTGGTCACCATATATGTTTAGATTAATGATCCAGCCCTATAGACAGAGACTGTTACTGATGGAAGACGTGACTCAAGAAACTCACAGGATTCAAAGCCAACAGCGGCAAGGAGGTTAACTGTTGAAATTATGCTTGTGTGATGTGCAGTACCTACTGTTTATCTCTGGATGTATGGGGCAGCCATGTGCATGCGAAGAGGAGAGAGAGGCTGCAGGGCATGTGTGACGGGAGATAGAGAGCGGTAATTCGTGGCAAAGCACAAAGCTTATTTGTTGGAAGATCAGTTCAGTGAGCACATCAAACAGTGGTCAGGTGGAGGGGTGTGCACAGGGCCGGGGATGAGGCTCCCAGTGGTAATGCAGTGAGAAGGCCGGCTGCAGTGCTGCCGCTTGACCGTTTGCTGATCAAAGAGCTTGCACGCAGCGATTTCATACTAAGTTGGAAGGTTTCAAAGAGGCCTCTTGTGATGCCTCTAATTCTCTCTCCCTGCAGCCATATTTGAAGATATCACGAGGGAATGTGGCGACCTGTCGACTCCACTGAAGCTCCATTCCCTCTTTTCTCTGACCCATGTAAGCATTCAAGCCAGGCTGGAGAGGACAACAAATTCCAGGAAACAGTTTGAAAAACTGAACTGTCAGTCTAATGGATATGATGACAATTATTTACTGTATGTCACATGGTTAATTAGTGTCAATCACTTTGGGGACATTCATGTGCACCAAATAATGTTTTAAAATGTCTGATTATCCATTTTCAAATGGATCAAATTTCATCCGTACATAATTTAAGGGTTCATATTCATGACTAGAAGGCGTAACAAATAGCTCAAAATCATAGACTGTAAATAACAGTAGCTGGAGCCTGAGTGAGGTCACCCATTGGTTTCTAAAGGGCTGTTTTGAAAGCCTGTCCATGGGGTTGCTGTATTGAAAACACTGACTTTCAAACTTTGGGTCAACCTAACGACGGACAAAGAGATGGGTCTATTGCCCCCCCCCCCCCTCCCCGAACAATTTGTACCAAAAAAGACCAAATTTGTTTTCTGTGCCAGAACATGTTTATTTCTACTGTCAAACTGGACATTTTGAATTTGGGGTGTGTAGGGTAAGCGGCCAAAAGTTGCAGTCCCTCTAATGGCCACTTGAGGGTGGTTCCAAAAACGAGACAGTGACCATAGACACTTTAAACTCCATAGTTCATTTCCCAATAATAAAAACAAACTGTGCTGGTGACAAAATGTTATCAAAACCACCAGTTAACTTGTATCAGGGCATTAAGATGCTTCATTAATAAGTTTGGAAGCTTGTTTTCCATGCTATTTTGAGAAACTGAATGTGACTTTGGCCAGGTTTTGGAGGCTTTATGATGATTGACAAATAATATGACTTATTGTCAGTAAATTAACCGATCACCCAAAAAGTCTGTGCTCTTTTTTTCTGTGAGGGAAAACTTGTATAATCTTGTTTGTATGTTGGCACAAAGTAGTTGCCATCCTTGTGCGCTTGGCTCGCCATCCCCATCTAGTTAGATCATCAGTGTTTCTAATTCTTTGCATTATATTTGTGGACAGTGCATGGAAGTCGACCGTAGTGATGACAGAACGTTTAAGTAACCTGTATCTTTTGTTCAAACTGCCCTTTGCTCTCACATTAGTAAACCACAAGCGATCTGCGTTCCATGGCATCCGTTGGCTTTCTTAATCTAACAGATAAACAACTCTGGTCAGCCACAATTACAATCTCATTCTGTGGGAAAACACTGTGGTTAATTATCCAGCCATTGTATTAGCCATTGGCAAATACAGTATTACTCAAATGCTATGATAATATAGCATTTCAGCTTCACCATCGTCACTTCTTGCTCTAGAAAACTAAGGTGTTTTCAGCCATAATGCAATTTGATGCAATCCACAAAACAATGGTTTGGTCCTCTTTTTACTTCCAGTGTCGCCTAACATGCATTAACACAGGAACAAATACATTCCCACTTTCTAAATGACTGCAGGTGATGAGCAGAGTGGATATATGTTTACTTGTCATTGCAGAGCTGTAAGTTGAAGAGTTCAGAGTGTTCAGGATGTGCCTTGGGACTTGGATGTGTGTGGCATTTGAACCAGGTCCATTATGGAAGCCCAACCCCCGCAGCTTACATCACACCTGTCAGAGGGGGTACCGGATACAACCTCAAGAGGCTCTAGGGACTACTGTCATCTACACATTAATTCCACACATACGCACTCTTGCTAACAGAAACCACATTCATACAGGTGGCCCATTATATCAAGTCATGCCCTCCTGATGGAGCCTCAGCAGCCCAATAACATGCTGATGATCGGACAGCGGAGAAGAGATATTTCACACAGGAAGTTCAGAGAAGAGAGAGGGAATAAAATCAAATCATCACACCCAGTTTAGGTTTTAATCAACAAATTGTACATTTTTGAAAAACAGTGGCAGTCATATCAGGCTGTTGATCTCTGTGAGAGCTTTCTGAAACCATTTCAGGGCTGTGATTTTGTTTTTCCGTCGCCTCGTCAGGGAAAACCACCCTGCCTGAAGTACAATCGAACATAATGCTGCTGATCTGTGGCCCAAACGTACAGCTCTCTTCTGAGGCTTCCCTTAAGCTTGTCAGGATTCGTCAATGGAAAAACTAAATTAAAATAGCGATTAATTTCCACAGAGATGCAATCACAGGAGACATGGTAATTGCAAGCTGCTCCGTTGTGTTTGCTGACTGAGGCATTGTATTAAATTGTTGTTTTTATTAATTCATTATTTTGTCCTTGCTTGGAGGCATTCCACGGGCTGCGTGCCTCTTGCTGTAATCTCACACATCAGACTTGTGGCAACAAATCATGGACTCAGATGCCATCAGTATGGAAACATGGCATCTCAAAAACAGCAACACTGAAAGAGAGAGAGAGAGAGCGATAGAGAGATGGAGATGGAGGAGGTGACAAAAGTACAGATGGTCCATCTTTCAACACATCAGCGCCACAATTGAGCTGTCAGAGAAGATGAATTATGATGATATAAAAAAACAATTAAGTACTTTGTGCCCACAGCGCTGAGTAATTTACACTCTGCTTAACTGCAAGGTGAGCAAAATCTAAAACACCTGACAAATTAGGTACACTCCCACTTTGTAGTGGGCATTGACTCTGTACAAGGGGACAAAGCGCATCCATTGGTTTGAGACCCTCTAGCCAATAGTTTTTTTGGAAACAGAGGTGACCAAATTTGGATGACAGGTGGGAATGCATTATACGGTCCAATGGCTCAGGATGTAGGGTATCGTATTAGCAACTTGTCAATCACAGGTAGCGACGCCCTTAAGCATCGTAAGCTTTACTCACAGTTTAACTCTAAATGGGAACGTTGATTTCTGCTGTCAAAATGGGCATTTTATTATGGATGTGAAAATGATGCAAGCAGCCTCACGTGGAAACTCGGGGAACTGCAGTTTATTGCCCTTCCTGCATCGGGCTCATTACTCAACACCAGAGGTTGCAGCTTGGAGTTCACACAAAGTGACATCTTTTGTAACTAGTGGAGCCCCCACCCCCCTTATTGTAATTAAAACAACATCATTTTAAGGTGTTTCCACTCTGGCTTTAGTTCTAAACTAGAATTTGAATCCACCTCTTACAACTCTAAATGTGTGCTGTATATCATTCACTTATATAACTGCCCACAGACATTGATGCCTAAAACAACAACAACAACGCACGCACGCACGCACGCACGCACGCACGCACGCACGCACGCACGCACGCACGCACGCACGCACGCACGCACGCACGCACGCACGCACGCACGCACACACACACACACACACACACACACACACACACACACACACACACACACACACACACACACACACACACACACACACACACACACACACACACACACACACACACACACACACACACACACACACTAGATGGTGGCTTGGTAGTAGAAAAAAAGCAAAACAGACCGAAAAATGAGCAAAAGTCTTCCTACGATGCAGAGCTCTTCCATTAGTTGGCTGGCTGTTTTAATAAGATGCTTATCAGAATGTGAATCTCGGGAAATTGCTGGCTATTTATTTTACTGGAGCTGCTCACTTCTGCCTCGGCTCTTGATAAGGCATTTTGTTTTAATTAGACACATTTCCACACTCCTCCAGGGATGACCTCTTATTATGGTGAAGTGGGCCTGCTTAGCCGAGCAGGCAGCCAGTGAACACGCTCCTCCGCTCATCTCAATCATTCCTCATCCGCGCTCATCTCAGGGGCCCGCGACCGAATCAAAGGAGTCACTATTAAGCAGAACCAAATTGTTTAACACAGTAATCTCTCGCATATTTTTCATTCCTTCCACATTTGTAATCGAAAATGAGAAATGGTGAAAAAGTATGAAGCATTGTTTTGCATACTAACAAGGGACCTTGGATATCCTTATCCTTCACGGATGAGGAGGATGTTTCCGCTGCAATAAGAAACACATTTTCTGACTCATGAGTGAAAATCACTTTATCTGAAGTATCTCAAAAGGAAAGGGCGGAAAATCCTAACAACTGTGTTGTGATTACAGTTCTACCTTTGATTACTTTTTGATACTGACTATATACAGTCTCAGAGAGCAAGCTCGCAGAACTAAAACACGATTTAAGGGCTAACAAGCTCTGTTTAACAGAGAGGGAACAACATATTCAGTCAGCACGCAGCATCTGCTACTTCCTGCATTGCATCATTATAAAAACAGTTGACTTGCACAGAGTCACCAGATGCATGTGGGTGAGGGAAAAAAACAACTGCCAGATACAGCAACAAAATATTGTCGGATTGCAGCCAATCTGACATTTGCTTCTGGACATGAGACAGAAATCACAGGGCTCTTTGACAGAGCGAGCTCACACTAGTCTCATCATGTGTCACCTCATTTCATTTGGTTACCTCCAAGTCAGGGAGGAAAAAGATAGATAGAGGACAAAGCAATTATGTCCACTATTACATGTCATGGCGCCTGATCTCCGAAGCATGAGAGAGGGAGGACTGCGAGGCACAGGGTGGGTCTGATGAGAGCTTACCAGCAGCCTGAGACCTGCTTGGCTCCAGACGGGGATTTAGGTCTTCAGCCTGCCTGCCTGTCGGTCCATACGGTGGCGTACAATCACAGTGATACCTTAATCCAGCCTGGCCTTTCACAGGGGGCCCCAGCTAAAGGCATGTCCACATATCAAATGTAAATGGGAGATTGAAGATGTCAACAGGGAAATGCCAGCATCACAATCTGACAGAGTCATTAACTTCTAAATTGTTCTTCTTAGTGCCACAGATGGGAAATGTGATGTGTCAGTAGGAAAGGAGTCATCTCTAATAGCTGGCTTCTTTAAGTGAACAAGCGGAGCGTATTCTTGTGCCTGATGGCAATTTCTTTTCCTCTTTTGAATATTTTCTTTGATAAATCATGAGAGGCATGTTTAGTTTCAAACAAGATCCAGAAACATCTCAGTTTGGGATTAAATATCATTTTCAAGGGAAGAGAGAGGGAAGAGAAAGTCGGAAATCTGTTCCTACAACTCCTTCTAACATTTCTGATCAGAGCATATAAATGTAGAATTTGTTGTCGTCTGTAAATAGCTGAGAAATTATTTCCCAATCAATGAGTTTTGTGTTTGGGTGCTGTTGGCCGAGTGGTTAGGGTGCGTGCCCCATGTACAGAGGCTGCAGTCCTCGAAGCGGGCAGCCCAGGTTTGAATCCAACCTGTGGCTCCTCTCCTGCATGTCATTCCCAACTCGCTCTCTCTGTCCCTGGTTTCCAATTCTATCCACTGTCCTGTCTCTCCAATAAAAGCGCATAAAGCCCAAAACTCGGGTGATTATTCTTGGCATATCACACCTTCGATCCTCCATTAGTGGATATTTTGATATGTAAAATGTATTTTCACACACAAAATCCTTGACATTTTGGGATCCAAATGGCAAATGTTTTTACCCAGTAAAATGTCCCTGTGAAATTGGGGTGAGGTGTAAACGCAGCAGGAAATATTCAGGAAAATTCAGCAGCAAGCAGGCTGGAGTGGTGACGTCTTCGTCATGCAACTGCAACAGGTGAGCAGCTTCCCTACGCGCAATAGTGATGCACGTAGCTCACAAGTGTGCTTACAACTCACCACTTATACATTGTTACTGTGCCACAACAATACGTCATAGACATAAATCCAGTACTGACTATCAATAAATAGAAAAGATAATCAGGAACACATAAACATGCTCATATGTGTTCATACAACATACACAGTGACATACAGATGCTCAGATTAAACAAATCTGGATATGCTAATCATTCTCTTCACATGGTCCATATGGCTCATGTTCATCCGTAATTACTGTACGTGGGAGATCTGCATGAACAATCATTCTCGTCTTAACAGCTGATGTTCTCCAGGATTTGCAGTCTAATGTCAGCATTCTTGCTGGGCTGTTTTGAGCTTTGACTTCCTGCCAGCAGAACAGAGAAGCCAGATAGAAGCATCAAATATAACATCTGGATACTTCTACTAGATCCTTCAATCATTCCTCACTTTGCAAGAAGGATTAAAATTCAAACCCGATTAATCTGCAGTTTCATTTCTTAATCATGAATTATTCACTGATGAAATAGATCTGAAGCGGCACCCAATGTATCCTGTCGGAGGTCTGGCTATCAGGATCTATAAAAATGATATTAAAAATGTACGTTTTGCCTGAGGACTGACTTTAAAATTCCTCATCTGTTCTCTGCAAGCTGTTTCTAAGACATATCGTGTTTTCAACTACTTTCACTGAATGCATGCAAAGCAGGTGTAAATGTCACTCCAACTTCATGAAGTGTGCATCAATTTCAGACATGCCATGAATAAAAATAGACTGATGGCTTGAGAATAAATGGATACTCAGTTCAAATTCTGTTGTCAAACTGCTTCAAGTGATGCTTTCATTACACAATAAACAAGAATTAAAATTACTTTCTAGATGGACGACACTCTGGCGCTGTAAAGAAAAAAATCAGAATTTCAGCACTTAAACTCACTGAGCCCCTGAGGGAATAAGAGGATACACTGCAGATTTATTTTTTTGGGTGACCAGTGTTTTTCTGTTTGTACATCTTTTTTCTGACAGATCCCTCACATATTCATCAGGTGCCACACTAACACCTGGCTGGGGCTAAGGGGTACAGTGGGTTGTCTCTCAACCGGAAGGTCGGGGGTTTGATTCCCTGCTTCTTCATCAGTTTCTTCATAGTCTGCTCTAAGGTTTTCAAAGTTAGATCTGCACTTATTAACTAAAATCATGATAACACACATGCTGTATAGGTTACACAGAGGTCTTTTGGTAAGAACAAGAGCATAGGCTTATTCTGTTGGGTTTTATCAATGAAAACAATTCAAATAGATTTGAGTTTTTCACAGCAATGTATCACATTTCTTTCCGTGTGAGCACTGGGGTTGAAAGAAATTTTTGGAATCATAACCACTTCTTACAATGGTCACCAGCTCTCTTTACATGTATGTATTCTTATACAAGGTGATTGACCCTGTGTTTATGCCTTTATTTTAGAGATAGGGCAGTAAATAGAGTCAGAAATCAGGGACACAGAGAGTGGGGAATGACATGAAGGAAAGGAGCCACGGGTTGGATTCGAACCTGGGCTGCCTTCTGCGAGGACTAAGGCCTCGAGGTGGTCAAACTAACCACTAATCCACCGGCGCACAGACGCAACTTGTTTTTCAATCAATCTAATGTAAACAGCTCTCACAATTTCCAGAAAGAAAGATCGAAAAGAACAGCTAAAAACAAGAACAAAAAGCTGTTCTGCTGGTCATCCGTACTTTCATCAGGTACAGCAATAACACTCAGAAAAACAACAAACATGCTTCAGCTGTTGACTTTTCTGTCCCTCAGCACGACTCGTGTGCTGCTTCTCTCTCCATCCAACGGCCATTCTGTGCTCTGCCAGGGCACAGAAAACTCATCTTACACCACATCTACTCTGTCTTTATCTCTTTCCTCCTTCATGACATGGCCTTTGGTTTCTCCTTATGTATCCTTGTGTGCGTGTGTGTGTGTGTGTATGTGTGTGTGTGTGTGTGTGTGTGTGTGTGTGTGTGTGTGTGTGTGTGTGTGTGTGTGTGTGTGTGTGTGTGTGTGTGTGTATGCGTGTAGGTGTCTGACAACCAGTGTGAGAGCACATCACCGTTTCCTCCCCAGGGAGCCATGACCAGCCAAACCCCCTTAAGATCCTTAGTAATGCTGCTATTTTTGCTCAGCCTGCCCTGGCATGTGCCCCGCGCTGTACACCAAACGTCGCTGACGGCGGAAAGTCTGCAGCATGATTTCTGAAGACAACCCCAGAGCACAAATCCTCGCTCTTCTTTGTAGACATTCTAGTTATATTTCCTTTTTCCAATAAGGCAAACATGTTGTTGCAAGATTTCTGTGGTCACAGGAAATGTCGAAGAGAAAACTGAAATATTTAGCTGCTGCGACCACTTTCTGGAGGATGGGGGAGAAATAAACAACAAGGCATCCTTCTGTGGTGAAAAATGGAACCAAATGTATTTCTGCTAAATGACAGTGTAGGAAGTGTCTGGATTACTTGACACTGGGTCTGTTCATTTAAGGGTGCATCATTTAGTCCACATTTTGTTATTTTGTCCTTCGTGGGTTTTTTCACACATAGAAAAACAACAATTTTCAACTGACATCAATGTTTGATGATGACTTCCTAATGTCTCTCTTATCTTTACGGCGGTAGTAAAACTAAAGCAAACAATATGAGGATTCTTTTTTAAAAGTACAGTTTCCCCTCACTGTTAGTCAAGATGCACTCAAACACCTTCTTGTTCTTCCCACAGAGTGACAGTGCTACTGTGACCCAGGCAGCCCAATGGGATATATTTCAGTATATTTAAAGTATTTGAAATAATACGATACAATACGGAAGAGACGAGACCATGCCATATGGATACAATACAATACAGTACAGTATGATACGACCATACCATACAATACAAGAGGATACGAAACGATAAGATTTACTTTGTTGTCCCCTTAGAGATGTTTGTCTTGGACTCCAAGTGCAGGGTCCACAGTATATCATTACCCATGTAACCAAAACATTGGGTACAGGTACACAATGAAAAGAAAGGGCTTGTAACAAAATCAGCAACTGAAGGGGCTTAACATCTGAGCTTTATCTCTCTGTTTGTTTCTCTGCAGATCAAGTGATCCTCAGTAGACCGTTCTGTTGACAGAATCAGGTTTTAGGCCTTTGCACAGAGTCTGTTTTTTTTTACGTCTGAAATTGCCACACGTTTAAAAAGAAATCGTTTCGAGGGTATGCAGGGATGTGCGAAATGATGGCAAGCAAAAAACCTGTAAAACAAACATGAGGGCGAGGGGAGGAGCAAAAGGAGGTTGTCCTCTGTTTGACTGGCGAGAACCTTATCCCTTAACCTTTAACTAGTTAGGTAAAAACTAAAGGAAAACATCATAATTTTATCCTATTATACATTTGTGTGGAGTTGCACCTCTTACTAAGGGTATAAGTTATGACCACAACTCTTATTTGATAGATCCCAGTAACCAGTGACATTCGACCAGTACATTCTTATCAGTTCATCTTTGAGTCTAAGCGGATGTTTTGTTTTGCCAAACTCAAAGATATTCCTTTCTGGGTTTCCTGAGATTTTCCATCCTCAAGAGATGGAAGGATTAATTGGAGTCCAGGCTGAAAGACCGACAACCACAAAACTTGCCACAGCTGTAATCTGAGCGAAGGAATAAAACAGTTCATGCGTTTAAAATAAGTTACTCTGAAGCATCACTGTGGCTGTTTCCTGGGCCTCTGCAGCAGTGCTTATTTCCTGCATTACCTTAATATGACATGCAGCAACCCATGTATACAGATATGATGAATCTCCCACATTAAGGGGCAATGAGAGCTACAGTATAGAGCACCATCACTCCTCAACCCCCCCCTCTCTTAGCCATGCGATACTATGAATGATTGCTGAACCCAGCAATGTAAAATAACCCCATGATTCTGCTTCTGCATTCATGCACCTCTGAGCTCATACGGCTAATGAAGTTTGAATGAGTTCTGCAGCAAAAATGAAATATGATTCATACTTGTTTGAATGATGTGTTACCCTGCAGAGCTCAGGAGGATGGGGCACAACACCCCCAAAGATGCATGCCAGTCTAAATGAAAAACATAATAGTCTGTCTCTGTGGATGCACTATTGCTTTTGTGTCTCTTTCGTTGATACTTGTGGCTAATTACTAACTGAATCTCGGTGGTAAATTACAGTGTCAGTAATCTGAATATAAAAACGGGATGTTAGGGACACCCAGTGTGTCTCTGTCTGACTTTTAATGGCTCTGTAAAAATGGCAGTTAAATGTTTATGAAGCACGTCAACACAGGGGTTGGATCTGTAGCAGCATGTTTGACACAGCCAAGTTAGCAGGATAGCAGCACAGTCTCAACAGCACCCACACACACATTGTTTGGCACTATTACCATGTAAAAGAGAGAACGGGTGTTTAATTGGCCTTTTAATTGCCAAGTAAACCCAAAGGGTGAGGCTGAACACCAAAGCCTGATTTCCCACTGAACCACGGTCCATCACAGGCGACTTTTAGAGTGAATTTCTTTGTCAGGAGTGGACAGAAAAGCCCATTGGAATGAATTCCACACTTCAATTACCTTCTTTTCACAAAAATGACAATATTGAGGTCTAACTGTGTCTGTTTCAAATCATAGCACCAGTCTGGAAAGGCAGAAACTCATCATCTGCTCACCACTGAGGTTACACTTTCGCCTCCATCAATGAGGCACGATATCATTTTTCTTTCGGCCCATGTCTTTTCAACCATAAAAACAGCTCATCACATTTCAGAACCTAAAAATATATATGATAACAGAAAGAGAAACATGGTGAGATCGAGCCTTTTTGCCATAGAAATGTGGGAGTTTTGGTGGGCGGGGGGGTTTAGGTAAAGGAAAGTCATCAAAAGGTTTTCATGAATGCACTCCTGAAAATGTATAGAAGCACGTGCACGTGATCTTTCCTGAAGTATCAGGGTCTTAAGCCTGGTTTATACTTCTGCGTCTATTCTACGCTGTAGCTAGACGTCCAAGTAGTTGAATGTACGGCATTGGAATGGAATGGAAAGATTTATCTTCTCATAATACTTTAACAAGGTATCTCAAAGTTTTCCATGTGGTGCACGCCAGGGGACAAAAAGTGTTGACCAATCACAGGGCTTGTGGTCTTATTCAGGCTACCTACATAGGCTTCTGCGTAAGTTGCGTAGGGCTACGCAAACCTACAGCGTACGCTACAGCGGAGATTTGATGAAGAAATATATATCAGGCTTCAGGAGGCAGGTCATGACACAAAAATAATACTGCTGTCGTATTGTTTACAGGATTGCAAGAGCAAAGTCTGATGGTGTAATAACAGTCCATGACTTTACATCAATATTCACAGAATTAACTTAAGAAGGGAGAAGGACCTGACGAGCCTCCATCACTCATTGGTCACGTGATATTAAGCTTCACCCCCCTCATGCTTAATCAGGGTTAATGTTCCTTACTTTTATCTGCGTTAGCACATCAACTCATCCTGGCTTCATGTCGGGGCTGGAAGGAAAAAGTCCAGGGAAAGTCAGGGTGAAAAATTCAGCCATTTGCTTTCACACATAAAACTCACCCTGAACATTTCTGGACATTTTCAGGTGAAAACACCAAAAGTCTCTTCAGCCCAGTTTGCTCTGAGGCAGCGTTCGATTTCTCCTCAATTCTCCGCTGACAGACAGAATAAGCTGCCAGTCAGCTGGCCACTCCTGTCCACCTGCAGAAGTGTTGATTTGCCTGTAAGCCGCCCAAGGCTGATTGATTCCTGAGTGAAAGCTTCAGGCACATGATTGACACCACATGATTACCGTTCACACATGACTGCTGTTTGCCTCATCACATTATGACCACAGATAGGAGGGCAGCAAACATTAAGATAGTGCTCACCAGACACATTTTCTCAACACTTTTCTGCAGCTCGTGTGTTCTTTTCAAATGTCTGAGTGCAGTTTGTTATTAGCGTCACAGAAAAGTCATTTAATGGGAAATCCATAAGGCTATATTGCTAATGTAGCATGACGCTAGCTTCCCTCTGAGAGTTATAGAGTTAATGGAGCCACGATCCAATGAGACATCACCGAAGGAAAAAGGGAAAGATGGAAATATACATTTTCTTCTGAGACCTAACAGCTTCACATGTTTGTTTGGGTATTCTGCAGTGTGTTAATGGGAGCAGAGCAGCATGTGTGTTTTGTTGAGGATGAAAGAAGAAGAAGAAGTGTACATCTCTTGACAGTGGAGTAAATTATCCATTTCTAATGTCCCCTTGCACCTCCTGCCCCCTGTGGAGTAGATAGAATTGGATCATAATTGAATCACTCGCAGCAATTATGATGGCCTGCCCTTGGCTATGCGGTAGGACAGTGTCATGGTGACACACACGCACACGCACACGCACACACACACACACACACACACACACACACACACACACACACACACACAAGGAAAATCTCTTTACTGACATAGTCTAAGCTTTGAACCAACAGCAGAACGATTTAAAGATTACAGCTCTTTGCATGAGCCTTAAATGACAAACACATGTTTAAAGAATGTCTGATTTTAGCATTCAAGTCAAATCATTGATATGCAGCCCAACACCACCAGTATGTTTACAAAGGCTTTACAGCTTACAAACAAGCAGCAACCTCTGGGGCTGAAACATTAGGCACACAAAACTGCAGTTCTTCGAGTGTCCACTTGAGGGTTGCTCAGAAAGTGACTCATTCCCCATCAGGCCCCGTATTAAAATTCCCAACAATAAACAAAGTCAACATATTTACTGTACAGCCTGGTATGATGAACAGTTTTTCCAAAGCTCATATCTCTCTTCCTGAAAAATTCATTGACATACATATCCAATCAAATTATAATAAAGAAAAAAAGCAGCTTGATGAGATGATATGTTGCTGTAAGAGCCAGGCGGGTTCTAAAGCTGCCTGTTTGGTTTCTCCTGAGCTGGTAGCAACAATGAGCAGTCTGTGCTGACCACATACCTACCTTATTAGCTCCGTCATTGATTTGATACATGTATCAATTTTTTTTGCAGGACGGTTGTTGAGAAGACAGCAGTTTAATGACGGGAAGTAAACGACGTCACTTTGGGTCAAATGAACAGCTTGATAGAGTTCTTAAGTCATCAAACAACATTTACAGTAATGGTGTTTACAGTCTCCTGAAATGTTCCTAACATTTTCAGGATGGGCTGCATGTGTGATTGCAAACAGTCCTTTTTACCCGGACTTTACCCGTATTTCTTTCCTGACAAGGTCCCTAGTAAAATTCCGTGTGAAGTAGGAGTGAGTTGAAGTGTGAACGCAGCAGATAATATTCAGGACATTTCAATGCAAGCGAGCAGGCGGAATTGATGACGGCGTTCGCCATGGTGCATGTAATGAAGCTGCTTCATACTCTACTCTGAATGTTGGGAATGTGTGTAAAAAGGCCTTAACCGCCAACATAAATACAATCTGTGAGAAGTAAGATAGCAAATCTGTAGCCAGCTAATTAATTAGCCATGGGCAACAATTATACAGCTTTAAAAAACTTGGTGTTTGCCAACCCCTCAGTCCTCTCCATCTCCACCTCCTCAACCAATTTGCTCACTCATTGCTCCTACAACACCCAGTCAAAAGTGAACCTCTATATCTGGTCTCTAAAATCTGCTATGACTCCCCCCACACCCCAAAAAACAAAACAAAAAACAGGCCACATTATGACAGCACTGAAAGTCGGCGTAGCAGTAAGAAAAGAAGAGGCTGGTTAGATTGAAAGCAGCCCTTTTAGCTCCAACCAACCACCTCACAGTTTAACCCTACCCATCCTCCAAGCAGCTAGACATCCCCCATCACCCAGAGTTTTAAGGTTGCCAAGCAACAACCGCTCCTGAGTGCTGTACACAGGCTGTATACGGCTGTGTCTGTTCTGCTTGTTCACACAGATGTGACCAGCTGGGAGGAGCAGAGGCCAGAGGCAAATACATTTCTATGAGGAAGGGAGCGCTGTGTGTGGCCTGGACTCACTGTACTCTGAAGTTTCAGTGACTTTTTAAAAAACCAGACAGAGAAAACCCATCATATCTGCAGTCATTTAGAATATGTTTGCATCTAAAAACTACACAAAGGACAAAGACTGTTCTTCTTTTGTTATCTGAAAACATTTCCAGGAAACAAATAAAACAGCACGTGACAACAATTGAAGGACACAACATTTCTGTGAGAGGAGCCTTCCCTTTAAATGAGAATTTTGGTTAAGAATAAGCCAACACTGCATTAAGTACAGAGCCTCTAAATTAACATAATTGTGCGAGCAATTACGCTAAAAGTGTGGAATTGGTCTTTTTTCCGGAGTAAGCATGATCTTGTTTTAAGAGATTGAATTTGCTAATTCGGTTACAGCCTGCTATCTTCAGCAGTGGCATTGACCCTGTGTTATGCTTAGCCACTCTCCAGAGGGAAAGGGGAGGGAGGGGGTGTCATGTAATTAGAACTGGAGGGAAAACAACCATTCGTCGTACACATTCCCCGACATTCAAGGTTGTTTAGATTCGGACATATGCCACCGGCTTTGTTAAGTTTTAGCTTAAAGAATATTCAATGTTTGAAATACATAAATATAATAATGCTGCAATTTGTGTGCACAGCAGTATTTCATGATTACCTTCACAGCCCCAATAGAAGCAGCTAAGTTAAGAACAAATCTGTTGAATTGAGGTTGTTTCATTAAAAAAGTTGGTTTTTAGTAACATAGCAGGTTTTTAAATTGCTCTAAGAAAAACCTCTGAATCAACAGAATAGGAGGCCCTGTGTCCACGTAGCGTCTTTTTTCAATCGTTTTCAATGAGGAGAGAGCGTTCGCAGCAGAAAGCGGCCGCCTGGTGAAAAAGCGCAGCGCCCCGTGTCGTTTCTTCCGAGCGCTCATCCTTTTTTTGTGCGGCTGCTGCGAGTGTTGAAAGTTGAAAATCTTCATATTTTTCAGAAAGGCGCTGTTGACATCACCGGCGCTCTTTACCAGATGTATGAAATTCCCTGTAGTTTTGCCGCCAACAGATCATGCCTTGTACCCACATCCTCTTTGCTCTGTGTCTGATCGGGTAAAGAATGATCTCAAATATAAACCATGCAGTAAAAAGTAACGGAGCAGTGTCTGTACGGACAGGGAGACGGGGAGGCATTTGATTGGTGCTTTCCGTCGGGACCTCACAGCAGTGATAGGTCAGAGTTTTTTAAGGGGTTACAGCAGCTGGAGATGACAGCTCTTTTTGCGCTGCTTTTTAAGAGCACACTGATTGCCGTCAGGGTGCAAAGACCTCTGTAACGAATACAACAAATGATGTATCCTGGTTTAAATTACAAACTCTACATTTAAGGAAAGATTATTAAACATTTTGTTTAACAATATGTATTTTCAGCCTCCACAGCAAATGTTGTGTTTCTACCTCCAACAGAAAAAAAAACTCTATAGCACTTTTTCTTAACATACAAAATGTAGCTGATAATTAATGGGTTAAAAACGTGAACAATTTGTTGGTTACTTAAAAACATACTGCAATAAAGGAATTGAATATCAAGTTATATTGCTGTTTCATTGACACATAGGTCAATCAAGTAAAATCCAATGCTAATAAATGATGCGTTTAAGCCCCGTGGGAGTTTATATAACTGTGGGTTAAAGTGTTCCTGGCTGAAAACACAGTAAGGTGTGAGATGACTCCCGGTGTGTTTAGGTTTCTTTGAGTGTGCAGTGAGTGTGAATGTGAGCGAGTCCACGGGTGAGGGAGTCAGCTGACAGGTTTATTTGTTTGTCTTGGCCCCTGGCTGTGACCTTGGCTCCCTCTTTGGTTTGTTCAGCGTGAAACCAAATCCCTTAATCAATCGCTTAAACTGCCCTCACCTCTTCCACCATTAAAGCAATTACACCTGGGGCCATCGGGTTCTCAAACATGATGATAACAACGAGTGTTGTGTACTTTAAATGAGCGTTTAAGGGCAGATTTTATGCTTTTATTAAAAGGCAATATTCATTTGATTTACAGAGAATGGTTTGCCTCAATCTGAGTGTAGTAGGTGTTTGTTTTCTTATCTTCTGTTACAGGGGCAGGCTACCTGTTTCTTCTTCCCCTGCAGTAAAATCCACAAGAGGAGCTGCTATTAGTCACAACTGAGGCTGCTGTTGATATAGGAGACTGTTGCCGCAATGCTGAAAGTCCCCCGCTTGGTAGCAGAACACATCACAGACTCGCAGGGGAAATAGAAGAGTTGTTTTGGAAATGTTGCCGTTTAATGCACATTTTTACTTGTGAAATAGAATTAACAGAAGTTTGCATTTGAAGTTGAAAAACACAAAGGAACCTCAGAGACGTTCAGCTGCATAAATTACAACATCAATCACTCTTATGTCCCTCAGATCACAACGTACAAAAAAACAACGCATGCTCGATCACCTCTTGTAAAATGACTTCACTGTGGAAACAGATTGGGGCCTTTTAAAAGATGGCAGGTATCACAGAGTGGTGTTACAAGTTATAAGAACATCTTTCATCATCTATTAAAACTGAGAAAAAAAAGTATTTATTTATTTATGGTCTGCAATGATCAGTCTGATCAATCTGTGATTGAAGAGTGGTTTTTTTTCAATGTTTAATGAATGAATTATTGTTTCATTTAAACTGCAATAGAGTAAATCTGTGATCTGCACACAGGTCTTAATCTGACAGCCTGAGATCGATTGCTCCTGTCTCCGGTTATTAGCTTTGAGAAATCATGGGGGTTTGACTTTCTACAGTTTTCAGTTATGTTGTTGTTTTCAACAAAGTAACCAGGTTGTTATAAGAAGCTAACATGTCAAACGTGTTTAGAGGGTATTTTGAGTGAGTTAAAGTTAAGTTAAGAATTGGTTAATTAAGCACATGTGTGTGGGTGGAGCCCTTTCTTTGCCACAAAGGAAACCCCGTAGCTCAGCTAAGTGCAGCCACATTTTGTATTGAGTTTGAATTCACTTATTCTCTCTTGTGTGATATGATACGAAACACTACGATTCAATACGATACAATACCAAGCAGCAACCTCTCATTAAAAAAATAAGAAAAGATACTTGGAGTGATTTGATACAATTTGTGGTGTTTCTTGAGTCTATGCTCTTTTGTGGTCAGCACTCATGTGAGTGGAAATACTTCAGTACATTTTTATATGTTTGTGCAAAGGACTATCTTATCTTATCCCTCTCATTTTTCAGGGAAATATCAATCGCAGAAATCCTTTCTCATTGAGCGTGTTGCTAAATGTTCCACTGCTACGTTGCCTCTGAACGAGTATCTGACCTCCTCTGACCTCTGCCCTTCACGGTTCATGTGTCTTATATCGACTCTGAGGATGACTGCCCCCCGCTAACCACACATCACTGTGTCCGCTCACACAAACGCTGGCCCGTCTGTTATCAAAAGTCAGATCTGGCTCCAACGACAATCCATTTCCCTCCTCGCTCCGGCTCTCCTTCGCCACCTCATGACAGCAGCTTTTCCAGCTCATTTCACTCGAGATCGCCACGTCACGCAGGAGACGGGGACATCTCTGCGGTGACCCTGCCTCAATCAGCAACGCTTTATTTGATTGAGTTCTGTAGCTCTGCAAACAAGGAAGAGGAGATGACATTGTATCCTTGTAAACAGAAGAAGAGGAGACACCGCTCTGAGTCACTGAGGTCTAAAGGGCACACCAAGGATAAGTGTTTTGCTTGATGAGCTTTTAAAAGTCAGCCTGGGTCCAAATCTCTTAAAAGGCTCATTGAACCCTCATCCTCCTCCAGAAATGGCAATTTGATTTGTCCAGTGGTTAATGTACTAGAGGATCCTTAATGTCATTTGATGAAAGGTTTGGGGGTGATGGGTGGAGGGGAAAAGACAGAAATGTTTTCAAGTAAAACTCCACCAAAGACTTGAGTTGAGTGCCTTACAATTGACTCCAAGCTGGCCAAAGGAGAATTGAGGGCATCTCAGGCTGATCAGAGCAGCATCTGATGGTAGCAACAAAGGGCGGCAGTCTTTGGCTTTATCTCACCGTGCAGGAGAACATTGTTAGACCCTCCATAATAAAGTGAATGCAGGCAGCCACCGGGCTCTGATTGAATTTGCTGTACTGGTTACTCAGCTGCTCATCTGCCACAACAGCACTGTTACCCAACATATTGCACCTTATTTAACTTCGATACAGATGCCCCAATCTGCCCTTTAAACCCATTGAAGCCCACACTATTGTAGTAAAGGGGGTTGGAACTGGAGACCGGAGATAACAGGTTACCGCCACCAAGAGTCAGATAGATGGACAGATATACATTATTGATCCCAAAGTGGGAAAAGGAGCGGAACAGGCAGCAACCTCTGGTGTTAAAAAATTAAGCTAATGTGGAAATTCAGAAAACTGCAGTTCCTCGAATGTCCACCTGAGGTTGGCTGAAAAACACCCAGAAGCATCATTAACACCCGTGTTAAAATGACTGACAACATCATTAAAAATGTTAACAGCCTTGTACAGAACACAGTTCTGAATAGCTCATGTCTTTATTGGTAAAGAATATTACAGTAGGGATTTTATTTATAACTCATCCATTTGGATTTGTACATAATTCAAGGCGTGGCTGATCTGACTGACAGGTGGGTGCTGTTTGCTAGGGGGCCTGCTCAGCTCCACTATTTGCCTGTTACAATGGTTGATGGAAACGACAGCTTTTCCAAAATGGCGACAGCCATGGTTGGGCTTCTGTGTTCCCCTTGCTTGCTAATGTCAGGCACTATTTCATGTATTTTGTTCTGAGGTGTAGGAGGTGTTGACCTAAAGCTAACGTATTAGAGGATGTAACTTGTTTGCTGTGTGCAGTCATCATGTCTCATTTTTGATATCTACACATGCTAAATTCTGACGATGTCTTCTGGCTAGTGAAACAAAGGTCATGTCACATAATCAGTGCTTTTGTTCTGTAAAGAAGACTGAAAGACAGAAGGCTAACAAACTCCTGCTCTCTTAGTTTTAAAACTCTTTTAAATTGTGCTTGACCTTCAGGTGTCTGAGGTTACATCCTGGGCACAGCTGGTGAGAGACGCTGACAGTTTACTCACTGAATTAATGATACAAGACAAGGCCAGGTGATAACTATTTATGCACCCCACATGCAGTTAGAGGGGCGGGGGGGGGGACATGCTGCAAATTTCTTTACTCCCGGTGACGTTATTATGCACCGGCTCCTGAGTCGCATTTCAGTTTTCTTTTCCCTCGCGGGTTTCAAGTGCAGAAGCAGGATCCAGTTGCTCGTATACTTGTATATGTGTAATGACAATAAAGTTGAATCTCATCTCTCATCTCATCTCAAAAGCTACATTCTGCTTTCAGTGTAACGCTGTGCAAACTTTGCTTTCAGTCTGCAGCGTGGAGCCCAGCAGAGTGTGAGCAGATCGGTCACAGAGGCAGAGCAACATCCCGAAAACATGTAATCAGTATCTGGCTGCTGTTAATTGAAGATGTTAGTGCAGTGGAGTGGGTAATGACACAGGAACCTTCTTGTTCTGCCACAGATGGACTCCAGACCAACACACTCACACTCACACTCACACTCACACACACACACACACACACACACACACACACACACACACACACACACACACACACACACACACACCAAAACCATACCACATCCATTCTGATCAGCTTTTTACCAACAAGGCTACGTCAGTCTGAAAACCCTTTGTAGCAAAACAGACAAAAAGATGGAGTGCAACAATTAGATGCCTGATTTACATCATCATTAAAAGGTTAAGTAACATGTGTTTCTATTTAAAATTCTAATTCAAACCTAAAGCAAAATCAAATTTGTACAAAAATGTTAAAATAGCAAGTATTCTTGACTGTTCTCTGGATCTTTTGATGATTGTCTGCCATCTCTGAACACTCAGATTCCCACACTGCCCCCTGGAGGTCAGTACTAGTACAGAGAACATGTGAGGGGAGAACACAGAGGCTGCACTGCAAAGACATGGGTGAGAGAGTGATTCTAAAAACCTTATCAATCTATTTTAAAGAAACATTTCTAGTATCAATTAGTGCACATTTAGATTTGCATGATATTTTCTCTGATAGGGACGTTTCACTTTAACATATCTCAAATACAGAGCATGAAAATAGTGTTTTTATCATTTGCTACTTTAACTCTTGATCCTCGTTTTGCATTCACATGTACAGTCTTAATAAATAAAAAGTGTTCATGACCATAAAGCAGGTACTAGTCAGGCCCACCTTAAGGGAGCTATGATTAGTAGATGCCGGTAGATTTGAGAGGAAAGCTTGTTATAGTTTATTTTATAGAACTTGACAGTGCCCTGGGAGGACTAAGTGGACTCAGAAAAAGCTTGGATAGAAAGATATGGCGGTAGAAGCTGAACAGCGAGGATGGATAGTTAGGGTTTGTACTGTATAAATGGGACGTCCAGGGTTCATAGCATGAATCTGTTTGGACAGAGTTAGCAAAAGACAGTGAAGGAGATGTCAGACGAAGCAGTTGATCAAGTCAGTGGATATGGATGAGGGGAAATAACGCCAACTGGAGGCGAAAAAAATAACGTTTATAGTATTCACTGTTCTTCTTCGCTGCTCTTTCTTCATGTGTAATGCTGGCAAAGAAGTTCTGCATGTGGATATCATTTGCGGTTAGTTCTAGGATGCCGGAGCTAACGTCCTGAGCTGTTATGGGCCTAACTTGTTGAAACACAGATAAAGGGGAGATGCCAACTTGATAACTCTGTGTTTGTCCTGACTCTTGCTGTCCTTGTAGTGTCACATTTGGGTTGTGTTGGTCATTAAAGGCCATGTGGTAGGGTAGATAGTATCTGTATTGCCAGTACCTGGGTCTGTTGATGGTGGTGATGATGTCTGGGTTACGCTTGACACTAAGGGCCAATCAGTCGGGCAAAAGTATTAGAGTGAGAGCTGAAAATGACATACACAGGAGTAATTTGCAGTACAATAAGCTAAAGATGTGCACAGGTCTGGTTTGATTTTATCCAACACTTCACCTTCTCTGTGATAGGACATGAGATCAAAATTGAGTGATTTTCCTGTGACTAAATCTCACTTCTTTCTCACACAGATGTCATATCCTTGTAACTTATCCTTCTTGACAGATTCTCAAGAAGAAAATGTATCTCTGTGCATTCACTCTGAAGGTGCAAGGCTCCATCACTGATGTGTCAGTGTTCAATTTCACTGCAGAGCGCCTCGCTAGCCTCCGCTCAGACCCGATGACTCGTCATAGACTCTTCTGCTCGGTGAAGAGGTTCATCCTGATTACTGAAGGGGAGAATACGAAGCCGCTGTGACTCATGCAGTAACTCTAAAAGAAAAATCACTTGATGAAAGCTGTAATTAAATCAGCCACTATGTGTCTTCATCTGTGTCGCCCCTAAAGCAGCAGCAACAGCGCCCTGCATGGTGCGGCATGACTGGCGTTTGTTGTATGGCACGGAGATGGTGCATAGGATTCCAGAGAACAAACCGGCCTGATCCTCATCTGAATAGGGCCTGATTATCTCCACATGCAGCCTCAGCTTGTTGTCAATACACGGCCTGTGTGAGTCAACCATCGCCATTAAGCTTTAAAGAAAAACAGACATCACAACTATCCCACTGCTACACCAAAAATCACCATGAGCTGTAATTAGAAGCATCCAGGCTCTTTCTCTCTCCTCCTCCCTCCCTGTAGGACTCTCTTGCTTGATTTGCTTGGTTCTCTTACAGGCAGGTGACTTTTGTATCCACTGATAGCACCTCTGGGGGGTCTTGAGAGCACCGAAATAGCTCCATCCACAAAAGACAGGAAAACATGCATGTTTTTGCAGCATGACCACCGCCACCCCTGCTGTGCTGCACTGGGTGTCCTGTCACGCTGCAAGAGGGGGGATAGGGAGACACTAATGCACAGCCGTCAGTGGTGATGACAGCCCGTCTTTAGGCTGTAATGAAGCGAGGAGGAGTGTAATGAACTCTGCAACACGGGGCCAAATGTAGAAGAGAAGCAGAGCAGGATGCTCACACACACAAAAGGTAGTGAGTTGGAGATAGGATGAGGAGGGGGAGGTGATAGATAACAAGGCTGAGGTGTGACAAAAAGAGAGTGTTAAGCGTGAGGCTGATGGCTGAGACCTTATCCGAGGGGTGACAGAGGAACACTTCCACCCCCCCACACCCCCTGTTGATTCTCTCTTCACAAAAGCCTCTTCTCCATTTCAGGCCATTTTTCTTCCGAGATGTGGCGTCATATCCTCTGAGAGCAAACCTGACTGATGCCAGCTTTCAAAGGGAACGTTGGGCGGATAAATAGCAGCTATAGAGGCATCTCATTTTTAATGTCAATGCACGCAGATGCAGAGGTGTCGGAAAGTAGTGCAAGGAAGTTTTGGCTTCCTGGTCTGGCTGGAGGAGGGTGAGGAGGAGGATGAGGAGGCTTGGCTTCAGCAGACATTTAATGCTCTCTGTGTACTCAGGCAGGCGTATCCATGTGGCATGAGAGAAATTAGTCTATCACACGACTTTTTTCTCCCTCCAGCGGATTTTCGTTCTTAATCAAAAAGCTCATTACAGCACAGGCAGGTTGACTTGTACTTTATACCCTGCAGAATCGTGATACCACCTCAACAAGTCGATGCAATTATTGACAAGAAAGGCGGAAAAAAACGTGACTTCAAAAACGTTTCCAACTCTTGTGTAACCTTAAACATTTCCCCCCCCTGCTTTTGGTGGCTCTCCCTGCAATTCCATTTGATTTCTCATTACTTCCCGAGTAACAGAATGAAAACCGCAAGACCATAATGAAGCCTCTTTGTTCTGGCCCGCAGCTCCGATGGGCATTTTGTGCAGGTTCCTAAAGAAAGCAATTCCACGTTGGGTTCCATTCAGTGAAATAGCCCATCATCCTGATGCAATATATAACCCTTGCCCTAAATTTCTATTTTGCAGTCCTCTAGAAGCCTGGATGCTATGTTTTGTGATCAAACAGCCCCTGGAGGCAGTGATAATGCGCTCATATGTATAGCATTGTACAGCCGAATCTGGGTGGAAAGCAAAAGCCTAGAAAGCTGAACAATGACGATTGAAGAAAATTACTTTCTAATTGAGGCATATTCCGTGGACATGACAGATAAATTAGCAACTGTCACGGATTTCAGCTGTGGTGTCTCACTTGTGTGCTATTTGTCTGAGCGTTGTTTGTTGATGTGTCTGTTTTTTTAGGGGTGTGTTTATCCTGCGTCCAATTTCCAAGTCCGAGACTCTGATCCATGCACTCAAAATTTCTATTTTTGTGCCTTAGAAACACGACCCTTATCACTGAAAAGTCATTTACCCCAAAGATTTATCTAGTGCAATAAACATCTTGCATCACTCTATGGTCAGGCGGTACACACTGAACTGGAAGATCAACGTCAAAATGAACAAAAGCCACTAACGCTGGAGAGACAGTGTGACAAATACAGTAACAATGACATAGTATTCTAAACCTTAAAAAGGTTTGCACAAAGCTAAACAAAAAACTGTGGTACTTTTTGGTTATCTCAATACTTTTCAATACCACATGTTTTAAAACGACACAATCTGCACTATTTTAATGATCAATGGTTTACCAGCTTTAAAAAAACTTCAGATCTTCAGTCATGTTTGTAACCAAATGTAGCTGCGAGCGAAAGAGAGAGAGCACTGTCTACAATGCACAAACACGCTGGCCACGTTACAGTACCAGAAGTTGCCAATGTAAAAGTGCAATTGAAGACAATTGAAGTGTGCAGGAGGTTGCCTGCTAGTTTTATTCATCAGCAACAAGAAATGACCCAACATTGGGTGCCTTGGACCTTCTAACTCTGTTGCCATGGTATTGGAACAGGTATTGATATCGATAGACTGTTTACTTGAATCATATCTAAGTTTAAAGTTCTGGTACTGTGACTACACTATCGTACATATTCTGCTTTATTAGAATCGTATTGTCGTGTATCCAGCGTCACAGGGCGGCTGTGGCTCAGTGGTAGAGGTTCGATCCACAGCTCCTGCAGCAACATGTCTGATGTGTCCTTGGGCAAGACACTTAACCCCGAATTGCTCCCGCTGCTTCGTCGGCGGCGTATGAATGGGATTAGTTACATCTGATGGTCTCCCTACATAGCAGCCTCTGCCATCAGCGTGTGAATGGGTGTGAATGGGTAGGTGTTACATGAGGTGTAAAAGCGCTTTGAGTAGTCAGAAGACTAGAAAAGCGCTATATAAGCTCAAGACCATTTACCATTTGTCTCTCAGGCTAACTCTGGTACTTTTGTTTAATCTCAACTGAAGTGATGTCATGTTAAACAATCGTTCATATCACCAGTTCCAAACCAATGTCATATCATGACACCCAAATGGATCAAGACCAGACTATTTGACAATATCTACAGACATGAAACTACAAGGACCTGACTGTAGGTGGATGACCATCTGCATCCACCAGTTGGGATAAAGAAAGAAGATAGAAAAAGAACGATAGAGTCAGACGCACAGAGAGAAATGCAGAGCAATAAGAACAATATCATTTTAACTACAATAAAAATGAAATATGACTTAACGGTAACCAAAACAATAATAACAGTGAGAGTACAGTAAGCCCCAGGGGGTCCGCATCAACAACAATCTACAGAACCTTGCAAGATGAAAAATCACCAAAACTGTGGGAAAGATACTAAGTTATTGAGATGTATTGATGGAACTAGATTGTGTACAGATTGAGGACGGGGGGGGGGGACTCTGATTTGACAACAAAATGGACAAACACACTTGGACTGTTAAATTGCATTAGTAGACTACCTCTAAATATGAGTGTTTGAGTTTCTTCTCATTGATTCAGAAAAGTATAAACCTTCAGGGTAAAGCCAAGCAGTGAAACATGATTGAATCCTTACAGAGAGTTCCTTTGGTACAATCCTTAAAAAGAAAAAAATACTACTACTACTCAGATATTCATGTGGACAGCTGCAGTGTGTAAATCTGTAATCCATTCTCCGGAACAACTGGAAACCAAAATGACTGACAGTCTGATGATGTGCACAGTATTTTTTTTTTTTGTGGTGAAGCACATGTGCATACCACCAACAAAGCAGGAAGACAGCAAACTTGTGCGTGTGGGTGTGTCATGTTTTCTTTCTCTAAACAGATGGCAACGCAGCCTATTGTGCCACCAGTCTACCCAACTAACTTCTAAACAACTGGGCTGGATTTACACAGTTAGCACGCACTGCCTTTGGTGGAAGTTGCAGAGCAAACAAAAAGTGAGCACGACAGAAGCTTTGAGAAACGGAGCCAAACTTGTGTAGTGATGCAGCTGTCGGGGTGGAACCACAGCGGGCTCTCAGGGCCTCGTTTGGAAGAGGTGAGCGGCATTACAGATGCTAGAGCTGCTCTATTGTTGGGCAGTTTTTTGGGTGTTTTGTTCAATAAACACAAACGTCTGGCTTTAGTCTTGTAAAGCAAAAACCTGGCTGATTTTCCTTGAACTATCATTGGAGGCATTAATATGTAAAAAGGCTCAGAGGGAGATACGGCTTGTTTAACACAACATAATGAGACAGATGTTGTTGAAAAGAGAGAGTTTCATTATTAAAGCCTCCAGAAATCAGGCTAGAAATAGTAAAAATGTATGTTTGATATCATAGCTTAGAGTCTCAAGCAAGGGAGAGAAATACTATTTCATAACTATTAGAAAACCAGCTCACATAACACGTCCTTTAGTGTTCATAACATTTCCTAGGACTGGAGCCGTGGCAGATCTCACTCTGATTGACGTCTCCTGGCTATTGCACACAGCAGTGACGCATGTAAACATAAATGATTGAAGCTTCAGATGTTTGAGTGATCTGAGTCATAATCGGAAGAGGAAGCAGAAGCCATCTGAAAATGAATGCTGACTTGTGAGCTACAAAATGCGTTGAGATCATTATCATAGAACATGTGCATTGACATATAGTGTAATCTTGAATAATCTCATTTGTTCTCAAAGCTACAGATGCAAGGATGCTGTAAACGATGCCAGTGCCAAAAAATTAAATAACCAAACTCCTTCCACTTATGAATACTGGGGGTGTAAAAAAAATCTCTCACTCTCTCTGCTGATGTGATTCTGCACTCTTGGTTTTGCTGTGTCTTATCTCTCCGCAGGAGTCGTGCATCTGCTCTCTCTCTCTCTCTCTCTCTCTCTCTCTCTCTCTCTCGTGCACGTAGCAATTTCATGAATAAATGATCAATTAAATAAAAACAGGTCGGAAATATACTTGGGCGGCCAGAAATATATTTGGGCGGCCCGCCCAGGTATCGTCTATGTGTGGGAAACACTGATAGGTTTGTTTTTGTAATCAGGATTAAGGATTTTCTTTACCAGTGTACGCACGTCTCACCGCTGACATGTATTAGTCATCTCTACTTGTTATAGTCTGTTTTTTATTTTTGTTTGAGATATTTTAATGGGAATATTCCTTGATTAGATAGAAGGCTAGTGTAGATTTGGATTACTTCTGGCTTTAATATATTAAAGGTCAGAGGGAGCCATTGCTTATTGAACGCAACATACTAAGAGAGTAGTGTAGAAAGGAGCTGAAACGTTGAGAAAGAGTCACATTAACAGTTTCATTGATAAATAAATACTGAGGAAAACGCAACACCCTGAGCCTCCTCATGTAGGCCCTGCTAGCGGAGCCTTTTGTTGATCCCCAGCCCCTGAGTGGGAGCTGTCGAGACCCAGTCAGAGCTGCTAGGCATGTGTCTCTAAATGGAAGTAAGTGTAATTACAGGATGACGAAAGGCAGGTAGCAGCCAGCCAGGCAATCATTTCCCCTGATTGAGACAGAAAGTTAAGGTCTGAAAGGCCACCGGAGTGTGAGCACACAGCAGGTGCAATCTGACGCCTCAATAAACCGCGCTGAAATTAGAAACTTCTTGTTCACTTCTGCACGGCTCCTGGAAGTGGGACTGACTCTCTCGTTGATGGGTACAGTCTGAATCTGTATGATGATATCTTCTTTAATGTCAATAAGGCTCTCCTGTGTCTCAGTTACCGCTCCCCTACTGCAGCATTCATCACTCTGAAACGGGCAAAGCCGGGTTGCAAGAGAGCCAAGTTATTCGATGCATATAGGACGTAATTGAATTTATTTATTTATCCAAAGCAATAACGGGATGTATTTCCCGGGCGAGATGTGAGTTTTGCATTTGACTGAACAGAGCAGATTTACTGTGCATGAGTACAATTACAAGCATACCGACAGAATTTATACGTCACAGCGGAGAGATATTCGGAATGTAATGAATTTTTTTCCACACCCTCTGAGTCACTGCAATAATTCCATGTTTTGTAACTAATTAATCATGACTTGTCATTGTCGCACAAGAATAAGAACACCTGAGGCAATATAAATCATTCTGTCGGAGATTGACACTGATCGTGCTAATCCCTTTATTTATGTATTCCGCATCTAATCCAGGCACAAGCAACAGCACGCTGCACAGACATGGTGCAGTAGAGGCATATTAAAATGACTAAAACTGACAGAATATATTAAAAAAGAGAAGGTTAAATGTAATGCTGTGCACTGTAAAATCTTCGGCACAAAAGGAACCATGTCACACTGGGGGGTGAGAGCATCTTAGCGCCCAGGAAGCATTAACACAGAGACTGAACAATACTCAGACACGTCAGTAAAAGGTCAGTTCACACATCAGGGAAAAAAAACGTTTACACTCTTTGTATTTGGTTAGGATCTAGAAATGTGTGCAGATGCTTGGTTTTATTTCTGCAAGGTTTAGCATCTCTCTCTCTCTCTCTTAACATTTGTATTTACAAATCAATACGATGGAGGTCAATGGGAATTTATTTGTGTTGCTCTTCTTGTAATGGATTTGTGGTAGTTTGCAGTCAAGTTTTAGGAGTACCAAGCGTACTGGATATTGGGTCTGAAGCCGGTCATAGCAGGGACGCATACGCAGTGAAAGCCAAAAAAAGAAGAAAAAAATACTCCCCTCCATCCATTTTGTGATGCTAGAAAAGTTACACCCAGACTTTGTGTGCAAGTAAAATAAAAAATGATGGTTGTGTCCTAAATCACACACTCGTTCCCTACTCCCTCGCTACTTCCTACATCGGGGGTCTTTTTCAAATTAGCCACAACACCCTCTCCCGACCCACTACCACTCCGTTTGTGCATCCACCTTATTAATATAAGTATTGAAGGTACAACTGAGGTATTGAATAATAAATTAATACAGACTAGGTTCTTGTCCCTGTCATCACCATGAGGGAAATCTAACATTGCTCTGTTGAAACCCTTTCAAAAATGCCCAAAAATATTTCCTGGTTGTGTTTGTGTGTTCTGTTTGCACGCTGGTGTCCAGCAGTCAAAAGTCAAAATATGACAGGAGGATTGGTGTTCTACAGAAGTGGGGAGAACTTGGTTGGAAACATGATTTATGTTTTATGTTTGTTTTTATCACAGCCCACATAAAAAGTGAGAAATAAAAGCAGTGCTGGAGGCAGAGGGGCACATGGACGCCATCCTTTCTAAATCTTTCAGACGTTTCCAAAAGTTCAAAGATTTTAGAGGAATATGTTTAACTACACCCTGGAACAAAACTGTCACTGAATGTACATATACGCAAATATATATTATTTTTATTTTTATTGAATTACCATCTACACGTACTCTTTCATGTAAATACTGTAAAAAATAACTACCTCATGTTCACATCAGCATCTTTTTTGCACTACTCACCACTGCACTATTATCCTATTTAGCCTTGTACATATTAGTCTTTAATTCTGTTTATTTTTAAGTTTATTGTTGATATTTAATGTTTTTTACCTTTGTACAAAGAGAGCACAGTCTACCGAAGTTAAATTCCTTGTGTGTTAAACATACCTGGCCAATAAAGCTGATTCTGATTCTGATTCTGATTCTGATACAAAACAGATTTTTGGTAAATAAAACCAAAGATGAGCATGACGTCATATTTGACGTTCAGTAAGAGACATTATGATTAAAGGCCTGGAATATTTGTAAAATAACGATTACTGCCCATGAAAAGGGGCTCAAGGTAAGGTTAATTTTTGTGCTTTTATGCCTCTATTCAGAGACAGGACGGTCGATAGTGTCAGAAATCGGGGAGAGATAGCGGGGAATGACACGCATAGGAGCCACAGGTCAGATTCGAACCTGGGCCGCCCGCTTGGAGGACTTAAACCTCCATACATGGGGCGCACGTACTGACCACTAGGCTACCGGCACCCCGGATATACAACTTTAAAGAAATATTTATTATGAAAAGGATGACTTTTTTCCTGAGATGTCATGTGAAAAATGGACCACTGGGGGAAACCACAGTGTTATGTTAAACGCAAAAAAAAAAAGTTTTAAAAGTAATGGAGATTAACAAAATATTTGTCATCCCCCCTATGTGTCCTCTCTTCGTTACTGTTCCTGCTGTTTTCCTTTGTTTCTTGTTCATACTCAATGCAAATGTTCACATTCATAAAACAAATGTGAGCTAATAATGCCAAAAACCTGGGCCGGCCTTTCAACACTGTGATGCCTTCATTAGAATGTGAATGGAAAAATTAGTGCAAATATAATTCTTCGATCCTGTCAGTGGGAATCGGGAAAAAAAAACGCTAAGAGCCCGACACTGTAAGTCATTCCACTTTAGCAGGTTATAATTAATTTTTCATGGAAATATGCCCGGTGTGTTTAGCAAAGTTCTGTAAGCAGATTTAGAGGTGCACTTAGCTGTTCATGGGTGGCAGGAGTGTGAATGTGGGTGTCACAGTGGGATGTGAGGGGTGTGGAGAACTCACTGGCATCGGGCACAAGCCTCCCCGGGCGACGTATCCTCTCTCACATTAACCCCATGCTGTGAGACGCTCGGCTGATGCTGAGCCTGTAATTAATGAAGGGCAGAGAGAGAAAGAGAGAGAGGAAGAGAGAGAGAGAGAAAGAGAGAGAGGAAGAGAGAGAGGAAGAGAGAAAGAGAGAAAGAGAGAAAGAGAGGGAGGAAGAGAGCGAGAGAGAGTTAGACTGAGAAAGCTGGAAGCCATCACTGTAAAGGCTGAGGGTGAGTCAGGAGTGTCCAAATCAGGATTGTTTTGCATTTGTCATAAGCAGATACCATGTTATATACTTTGAATTTAAAGCTCCTGTGGGCTGTAGTGGTTATGAAACAGACTGAAATTTAAACTGATGCCTCTTTATAGCCTGTGAAAGCAAAGGAGAATATTAGAAGTAAGATTGACCATTTCTATATTCTTATTTTTAATGCCTGAGGCCGCTGCTGTGGGTCGGTGTCAGACCAGGTCATTAACAGCACTTCATTACATTATTCACAGCAGACGTTTTTTGATGAGCGATATACCTGACTGTTCAAAGAAAGCAGGATGAGATTTTTTGTCTACACTATGCTGCTCAAACACGTAGGGGACAAAGAAAGCAAAGAGGTAACACTTTGTCCACAGGGGGCGCCAAAATCGACAAAAACCAAAAGTGTCTCAAAGGAGCTTAAATTGTTTTTGGACATCTTTGTAAATGCATTTAAAAGCTGTTATATCCAGGACCTCTAAAGAAAAATGATACCAACCCAATACAGAAAAGCAGAAATAACACAATAAGACAAGTACAATTATATGCTCAGTCTATAACATGGGATTTGTAGATATGGTAAATGGACTTGAACTTGTGTAGCGCTTTTCTAGTCTTCTGACAACTCGAAGTGTTTTTACACCGCATGTCACACCTACAGTACACATCCACACACTAATGGTAGAGGCTGCTGACCATCAGAAGTAACTAATCCCATTCATGCACATTTATATGCCTCTGACGAAGCAGCGGGAGCAACTTGGGTGTCTTGCACAAGGACATGTTGGACATGTGGCTGCCCTGGGGCTGGGGATTGAACCCCCAACCTTCCTGTTGAGAGACGACCGACTCTACCGACTGAGCCACAGCCGCCTCGACCGATATATGCCGACGATAGGTAAAAGTGAAAAGTGAAGAGGCACAACTTAAGTATTACACTTACACTGATTAGTATATTTCCAAAGTTCCCCCCCATGAGTAATTTTATTCCAACTAATTGATTTTTTTTTATACAAACCAGAATTTAAAATAACTTATTTAGGTTTTTTAATGGCTTTTATACTCTCCAGAGACATTCATAGTTGGATTATTTTCAATAATTTCAGTACACTCAACTTGTTGAATCTAAATTTATTATTATTATTCTTTTTTAAAGGTTTATTTTTGGGCTTTTTATGCCTTTATTTATAGAGATAGGGCAGTGGATAGAGACCATAAACGGGGAGAAAGAGTGGGGAGTGACATGCAGGAAAGGAGCCACAGGTCGGATTTGAACCCAGGCCGCCCGCTCAGTGGACTAAAGCCCCAGCATATGGGGCGCACTCAGTAACCGCTAGGGTCCCTGCGCCCCTAGTTTTCATTTGATTTTTTAAGATCTATTAATCTACTGATTTATTAAAATATATTAATTTCATTAAATTAATCTCAGGGCGTTTGGGGATGCAGATTTTTATCAGCTTGTATTTTTTCACAGATTGAAGGTTATTAGCTAGCGGCAAACGTAGCCCTGTGTTTTACCATTTCAAAAATGGATGGGATGACTTAAAAATGAGTAATAAGACAAGAGTAAATCTTTTTGTCATAAACACTTGAATGGGTTCGAGAGGAATATAAGAGTTATTGAACATAGACGAAATGGCAATGAGGCAAGTGTTGGCAACATTTCTATTCTGAAGGGCAGAGAGGGCTCATGAGGCTCCTCATAACGAGCTAGACGACACTGAAGTTTCAAAGTGCCAACTGGGCTTAGAAGAGCCCTGCTTTCATTAAATCAATACAGGACGGGAGAGGAAATGGGTGCCAAGCATCGTAATGTCTTGATTGCTGTCTGGAGAGGAGAACGCTCTGATGATCGATACTGATTTATAGAAGAAGAAAAAAGTCACAGTGCATTTCATGCTTTTTCTGGGTGAAAACCTAACTGACACATGTAAAGACTTCATCAATTAACAGGAGACATTTTACCTCTGAGCAGCAGAAATAACAACCAACTCATCTTTACTGAACTGTCAACAATCTAACACGGTCAAGCAGTTTCAAATTGTGCTACAGTGTCGGATTCTGCAGATGTATGAGTGTGTTTTTCCACATGATCACCTGTCGTTGCATCGCTCAGTGTGACACCGACAGGCTTTACCTTCCTCAGACCTTCTAACTCCGCAGGAACATTTTGTTGATGGTGTCCCAGGAGGCAGCAGGTGTGGGAAAAGCAACATGTTAAATACTGGTCGAGATGTGTATTTGAGGCCAAGGTCAAGAAGACTAAAAAAACATCATTTTTCACAGCTTAAGTTGCACGGGCATGCCATCAGAGAGCAATGAGTTGAGTGCAGCCATGTGAAAAGCTACGACTTGATGGTTTTTCATCTTTTACCTCCCCATTTTCCAGCGCCAATGAGGAATTCATGCCCCGTGAGCAACTGAACACATCTGAACAAATGTGAAGAGACAGATTTGCAATGCACTACCAGCAAGGTTATGTAAAAAAACAAAAAAAAACAGAGGGTGGGCAATGCAGACACGATTTGTCACAGATGTGCCACATTTCCAAGAAAACCACTTTTGAAAGTCAAGATAATGAAGAAGCCCCCCCCCCCCCCCCCCCCAACACACACATCCACACTTTGTCGTATACAGTACATCAACTCTCCTCGAGCTGTCATGTAAGTAGACAGCCAGGCAGCCACATCTATTCACAATCAATTCAAAACGCTCCCTGCCAATTTTATTGAATTTCACATCAACAGAAGGGACAATTAAGATGATGAGTTTTGGTGGGCGGACAGTTGAAGGAAACCATGCCCACCAGGAAAACTGGCCCTCCAGAGTGTGCAATGCCTGATGGGAAGGGACTGCGTGGGATTGAACATGTAGGTGGCATTACACTGTACAGAAGAGATCATGTTACTGTTTCACACTGGAACAGTTTGTAGGATCGGGTGTTGGGTCAAAGTGTGCAGCGATCTGTGAGGGATATTCCCTTGATATCCAAGTCATTTTCAATATCATGTGTTGCCAAAACCATTATCTCTTTGCTTTTATCAAAACTAAACTCATTCAAATCTATGTCTTATGTATTAAATGGCAGTGGGAGAGGGAGAGGGGGGCGTGCTGGGCTCTTAATCTACGCTGTAACTACACAGTAAAGTGGCCTACGCCGTGGTGAGCACTACATACTTGTGTGTGGGTGTGTCTGCGTAGCTCTGCAATACTCTGCCTACAAATGCCAGTTGGCAGTTCAATTTTTATGTTAGTTAATTTGCCAGTTTCTGGATCCAGCACATTCTCTGCTTGTTTGTGTAAAGGACACGGGTCTCTGCCTGGATACAGGGCTACACAAACCAGAAATATAAATCAGGCTTAAAACTGTAAAATCAGTATTATTAACTTTAATAAAAAAAAAGCTACTGCCATCATACTATATGTGCCTCTGTGTAATGTTAGCTTAAACAAGCAACTGCTAGTTAGCATTGTTTCTTGTTGCTGTATGAATAGAATTTAAGATTGAGAAATGATTGAGTTTTAACTCATATATCCATCAGACCGCAGTTATATAACAAACTGTAATGTGGAGTTTTGATGTGTTTATGTTGGATCTTGTCAAGAAAAACAGCAGTTTATTTGAAACTAATTATAACCAATCAGGGACAAGGACTACTTTAGAGTTGGGGGAAAAAATCGATACAGCATAGTATCGCAATATTTTGTGTGCCGATATTATATCGTCTCATGGCCACCAAGTATCAATCTTTTTATTATATTAATAGAAAATATGCTTTTTACATTTTTAATTGCTGAAGGGGTTGCACAACTAAATTTAAACATGTTGCATTTTTAAAAATTCCTGCAATTGTTCAGTCGCCCAAACATGTTTGTGTTCAGTTAAGTTGGATTAGACCGTAATACCAACAGTTCAGATTGTGAGGTGCATGCAACCTTTTGTCAGTCTGTGGGCTTGACTCCCCTTTCTAGTCTAGAGGTGGGGCCTCTGGGGTTTCCCAACCCTAGACTGGGCCTTTCAGATAGGACGCGATATTAAAGTGAAAGCAACGGCGCCTGTTGCTAGGTGACCGAAATAATAGTTGGGGAAATAGCTACTTTTTGGACGCGCAGTATTTGTTTGCCGGTTGGTCTGTAAACTAGAGCTCAGGAAAGTGGGACACCGTTTGTTGTGATCTGATCTTCCCTCCTATTGGACGTGCGGAGGTGACGTCAAAAAAATTCAACTTCCGCGCAAGAACAGTAGGCGGGACCCTGCGCTACACTCAACTCAAACACGATAGACAATGAATGGGCTTGACAGCGGCGCGGCGCCCACTGCGTCGTTAAGTCTTAGCTACATAAAGAATGTGGTATGGACAGATTCAGAGGATAACTGTTAAAATTGTAAAGATGCTGATAAATATGTAGGCGTGTTAATATGTAGACATATTTAAATCATTAGCAGAAATGTGTTAACATAAAACCAGGAAGTATTTTCAGTTCTCTTCTAATCCTAAAAAAATACAAAGAGCTGTTTGTAGCTGCAAAAGAAGAAAACTGAAATTGTTATACAGGGAGAGTTGAATACAATTTTGTAGAAAGACGTCATTTTCCTTTTCATCATTTCACAAACTTGAGTAGTTTCTACACAATTTGCACAAACAAAGGAAAATTCAACCTCTGATTTCCTACCAGTCTGTCTTTTGGTGCAATTGTCTTCATACTGAAATGTTCTGTGAATGGAAACCCATCAGAGGGAAAGACACCGAGCAAGCATTTGCATAATATTGCACATGCATTGTCTGCTCCAACTATAAACGAGCATCTAAAACAAAGTAAACAGGAGTACCCATTAGAGCTGGCAGTGCAGAAGGGAGACAGCTATCAATAAAAACAAAGTCATCTTTGATTATCGAGGACGTAAAATTGACACAAATGCTCTTTTCTTCACAGGAATCACACCAGTTAAAGCTGCACAAACCTTTCAGTAAAGCAAAAATCCTTCAAGATTTATTAAAACCTCATCTATTCCTGAAAGATGCATTTATGACCTCCATGGAAGGGCACTTTAGTACCAGCACTGCAGTACTATCGTGTTTCAACTGGTTGTTATGTGACCGATAGAGAGGGAGTCCATTGAGAAAGTCAGCCACCAAAAGCAGTGACACAAACATAAAATGCTAGTCCTGCTTTAATGGTACGGCCATGAATAGCCGGAGAAAATGACAACCTAAGAGGCAGTTAAGTGACTACTCACTCTGTGAGCCCAGGGCAGAAACACAGGGACAGAACAGTGAGGAACAAAGAAAGTCCTAAAATGTGGATGTTTGTATCCAGAGGACGACTCCTGGCCTCGGGGCCTTCATTTCACTCCATTAGGTGAAGTGACCTGGATGAGATCGGGGCAAAGAGGCTGAAAGGATGTACTGGGAAAGACAGTGGTAGAGGAAAAAGCGTGTTTTGTTTTTTTTCAGTTTGTGCAGAGTACACCAGTCCGTTCAAAAAAGGCTGCTGTCTGATGGACTGTTCCAAAGGGGAAACTTCAGTATGTGTGTATTTGTGCTTGTGTGTGTGATTCATTCTTATGTGTGTGTGTGCGGTTGAGATATCAGTCTCCAGAGGCTTGTTGTCAGATTTGTGTTGCAGAGCTTGAAATGGACACGAAAAGCAAAGGCCATGTTGGACATGACAAACATGGATCAAACTCTAACAGGATCACACTCAATACAACAGAGATCTTGTCTTTTTGGTGCTATGGCTGTGATATTGGCTGTTCTTCCACATATAATACATGTTTATGTGTGTAAATATATTCTAATTATTGCTGCACCCTCATTCGGCACTCTGTGGTTGAGTGGTCGAGTGTGACAAACACAGCTGTGAGGGTGTCATTGGGTGTCTTTGATTGTTGCAAGGCAGGAGAACAGGCAGTTAATGCTGGGCTCAGAAATCCTCACCAAGTTAAGGTTGGTTGTGGAACAAACATACTGTAAGGTACATTTTCACTGTATTTTTCAGTTTAATCTGAAATTTGCACACATTTAAAGATATGAAAATAACAGTGCATACATCACTGCCGAATTATATTAACAACAAGACACAAAAAAACGGAGATTGACAAAAAAAACACCAGTTTTAATCCTTTTCAGTGAGCAAAATCCAAAGCTACCAAGTCCTGATGAGACACTGTTTGGGTAGACCCTAGCCGCAGGGGTCGTACATTTTTCGGCAAGAAATGCAGGTGTGATTGTACCTGTTGGTTTCCTGTCATCAGAAGTATGCTAGCTAACGTTAGCCTGAGGGGCTAGAATGTTTCCTGTGCTTAGAAACACAAAAAGCTACAATTCGCCCTTCTCAGTTTCCAGTTCTTCTTTGCTTGTTGCTGTTGTCAGGAGGTACAGACATCGTCAAGATTTTATCTTTTAAATACCAAACATGTAAAACACTTTTTGGGACAATCTGCAAGCTATTCAGGAAGAATTGATCTGGAAACCGCTCATATTTGCAATCTGTGCCAACCTTTGGTACCAAACAAGGTCCAAAAACACAGTATCCCTGAATGGTTGCCGCAAAGGCCAATCCGGTAAAACTCGTTCCGAAGCTCCTGTATTTCAAGTGATTCTGTGTGAAACTCAGCACCCGCCTGATATCTCCCTCTCTCTGTCCCTTTATGTTGCTCTCTCTTCTCTTTCCATCTCTTGCTTTCTCAGCCTCTAGCCTTTTCACCCCGCTCTGATTAATGAGACTCGTCAGGTACCGTCCGTCGCCACTCGCACCAATTAAAACATTAGGCCTTTCCACATGACTTCCTGCTCTTAAACAAACAGCAGGACCGCGGGGTCCATCCTCTCCCTCTCTCGCCCTCGGCAAGCGCTGAGTCTCTTGCCTAATCAGCACCCCGCTGACCCAGCGGGAGCTTGTGCTTGTCCTCATTGGGGAGGACAGACTGAGAGACGGTCTTGAACTGCGCCTGTTAGCCTCCTACAGCGGAACCCCAGCGCTGAAAAATGGAGCAATCAAAGCTGAGTGTCAAACAATCCCTGTGTGACAGACGGCCCTCCACAGAGAACTCCTCCTGCTCGGTATGTGTCTGCCTGCAGGATACCGTGCAGGACAACGAAGAGTCTGATCCTAAGTCTTAATTGGATCGACCGCTAACTGGCTTTAGCTGCACAACAACAGGGAAAAGAAAATGATTAGCTGGACTTGATTGGAAGCTTTTGTGGCCAGACCCTTGAAAGTTAATTGTCTCTGACCCTGTGTTGCCCATGTCAAGAAACTCTCCAAACCTTGATTGAAAACATTATCTTCCCTTAGAAGTGGACAATAAAACATCCTCCTGCATGGTCGAGTGTCTTGTGTTTGTGTAATCAACGGTAATACTCAGCCAGCGCAGCTTCAACGGCGACCTGTCCCCTGCTCTGTGACATAACCTAATGAGATTAGCCATGGATATCAGTGAGTCACATTATTTAGAAGGAGAGAGGCGGAGGAGAGATGAGCTCTAAATGTGTGCTGATTCGTTCTGTGTGTCTGACCGTGTTTCTGTTTGTCGGGGACGTGGGGCCGCTCGCCCGCGGTCTTCATGTTTCTGCGCCTGTGGTGTTTGTCGCCATCACCTCACGTTAGAATGCCAGTCAATCAAGTGGCGGGGGCCTGTCTCTCATCAAGGTGCTACGCATGATTGCAAATGCTTGGATGCGTAGAAATTTGCACCTCCACCCTGGAGAGAGAGAGTACCCCGCAGAGAGGGAGGGACTCATCTGTCACAAAGAGCAGCGGTGCAATCCACAATGACAGATGTGCAGAGTGACTCAGAGGGATGACAGCACAGCACAGGAGGCTAAACAGTAAATACATGAAGGGACACTGACATACAGCTGGCACAAAGTGTACGTCGACATGTATGATCATGATGTATTATGGTGATGTATTATCAGGGTTCATCAAGTGGAACGCTGAGGTACAATGATGATTATTTTCTATATAGGCTTCCTGGTTAAGACAGTAGAGTAGCCTTTGTTTCAATATCATATAAACACAAGGAGTAATCACATTTTATTCATGCCAGTCAAGGACTAACAGGACACAATAAAGTCATTCTGCAAAGTTCTGCAGCAGACGATAACCTTTCACAACCTGACACATCAACGTCTCAAATTTCTACGGTCATTTCTCAAAGTTAAAATGACAACCTGGGATTACAGGGAGCTGGGAAGATACACGCACTGTGTTTCAGTAAAAAAGAAGAGAATGACTGTCTACTGAGGAGGGCTGATGACTGCACTTTAAAAAGAAGGGCATTGCATTCGTAAAGACTGAAACAAAATTGACAACACTTATAAAAAAAAAAAGGGTAGTTTCAGGATAAAAGGATGTATAGTTTCAGGGGGAATTTTGAATGTTGATGTAAGGAGAACAATAACGAGAATACAAACGTAAACAAGTTAAAGAATTAGGCGGTAAAGGCACAAAACTTTGACCTGTAGAATACAGGGGTCTTGCAAGTTAAGCAGGCTCTGGATAAAAAAGAATGAAAGTTTTATCGTTTAAACATCGCAAATTGTGAGTGTGCATGTGCAATAGTCACATCGCAGGGTATGAGATGTCAGTCATGTGACCAGAAGCACGTCATGCTCCCACTTCTGATGCAATCCAAAACCACCAGAAAGTTTTCAAGACCGATGCAGAGCTGGTTAAACACTGGAAGCTTCAGTGTCCGCAACATGGCAACCTGCGTGTACTGGGCTGGGGGAAGATTGCTCTCTCCAGTGTTTTGAATTTAGACTGCAGTACACATTTAAGACTCTAGGGGTCAGAGTTATGTAGTGCCCCTTTAAATTTGATTTATTCAACCTTCATTTTACCAGGACAATATTCTTGGAGAAAAAAAAAATCTCTTTTTCAAGAGAGTCCTGGGATAATCAGCAGCATGAAAGTGTCACACGAGAAACAAAAGACAGACAATAAGCATTAAGAAGAAGATATACGCTACACACACACAGGCTGAAAAAAACAGACATGAACAAAAAAGGATCCTATACAATACAAACACTTTATTGTCCTCCAGGGGGAAATTTGCTGTCACAGCTTTGCACAGTTGGTACACAGGTATACAAATATGATAACATGGCACATGAAGAAAGCATATAAACAGAAAGAAACACAAAGGCAATGAAAAATAGGCCAGTCAGCGTGGAAGCTTATATAGAGCTTCAATAGCCGAGGGAGCAAAGCTCTTTCTAAAGCGTGCCCTCTTCCAGGTCAGAGTCCCGTGTCTCCGACCTGATGGCAGACAAGAAAGGAGTGGATTGAGCGGGTGAGAGGGGTCCTGGGCTGTGGTGAGTGCTCTGTGAGTCAGTGCTTTGTAGTTGAGGTGTGAGAAGTTTTGGGTAGGTAGGCTAATGATTTTTGAAGCGATATTTGTGACGGTTTATTTTTGTTCGCAACAGTTAGCATGTTGAAGAAACAGGGTGAGCAGTAGAGGACATGCACTAATGTAGGGATGACACAGTGAGGGGGCTGCACACAGCAAACGCTCCTGAGATGGTGGGGGGGCTGTGGTGCCTTGCTCAAGGGCACCTGGGCAGCGCTCAGGAAGTGAACTGGCATCTCTCCAGCTCCCAGACCAATTTCCAGACTTTGTCCGAACTGGGACTTGAACCGGGGGCCCAGCAGTTGCCAACCCAAGACCCGACAGACTTAGCTACTGCCGCCCCAGGCAGAGAAATATGTGTATACAGTGGTCAAATGATCCTTTGTCCTGGTTTTAACATTTTCAAAACAAGCGTAATGCTCTAGTTTACGGTGAATCTGCAGCTGCTACTATAATCAGAGATGCTAGGAGTTGTATGTGAACTTTTTTAAGGAACATCATTCCTTTGTTTTGGAAACATTTGCTGTAATCTAGCTATACCCTTAGTGTTGGTTTTTGATGTTTTGTCTGTGCTCCATACAATCACGGTCTTGAGACAGTCATTTACAAAAAATTCAATTAAATAGATCTTCAAAAGCAAGAATTAAAAATGGGCTTAGCATCTTTATTCCCTGACTCCCTTTAACTCTCTCTACTCTTTTGTGTTAATGTTTATGACTCGTGCACAACAGTGACACCTCTGAGAATGAGATTTTCAGCAACTGTATTTGGTTCTGTATATGTTCTCTGTCTGTAATAATTTCCCTTTGTTGAACCCAGTCACATGTTCATCCATTTCGCTCCCCGGTGTAGTGCCACCAGGCTTTTTGGAACTCTGTCAAGTCTTTTGACCTGTAACAGAATGAAAAAGGCAGAAGGCAGATACTGCAGCACTCAGGAGCAGTGAAATTAGCAGAGAGAGGAAGAGAGGGAGGGAGCGAGGGAGGAAGGGAGGGAGGATGGAGAGATGGAGGGAAAGGAGAGGGCCCACAGAACAGAACTGCAGTGTGTCTGTGAGGAGGGGGGGGATGTTTTCTATGTCACTGCAGTCCCATATTGTCCCCAGAAAATGTCACTCTGCCCTTGGGAGGCAGCGCTCCGAGGCGAGACTCATCTGTCTGACCGCATTTAGCTAGATGTTCCGTGGCCAGATCCAGAGGAGCCCGGGAGGCGTCCCACTGCACTTTGTCTGCCCACCAACACCCCGCACAATGATTGTTTCCCACAAAAACCTACAATAGGCTTGATCTTTCAGCCACACAATAGTATTTATCTCAGAAAGTTATAAAGCCTTTAAAAACTTTTCTGATTTCTATGCATAGAGGCAGAAAACCCTGAAAGTGCACTTAATGGAAAAGTCAAAAATGCATTGTAGTTCTACAGAGACACAAGTATTCAACAAGTGACAGAAAGATTGATCATAGAGTTAAAAAAAGAAGATAGGACCTCTGTGAAAGTATAAATTACATGCAATGTATTGTTCAGTGATTCATACAAAAACAGTATCTTTCACAGCATTCTCAACACCGGTCTTTTCAATCTGCAAATATATGCTGGTATGAATTTCTAAAAAGTCATCTCTACTGTGCATCATAAACTTTCACCGTCATAAAATGTTTGGACTGAGTTTGACTGTTTGACTGCCAATCAAACAAGCAAGAAGAAGCCGTTCTCCATTCTTATCAAATATTGTTAACGGCAGGTTAAAGGCAAGTTTTGTAATAGCATTTTATGTTACATGTGTTGAAATTCAATGAGTCAATCAAATGCTCTGTAAATCTCTACACATTTACATGCCTGCCTACCAAGACTTCCGCAAGCTAAAGCTAGCAGTAAGTTGCACAAGAATGGCAACACTCTGTCATGGACTTGTCCTGCACATTTACTGTAAGAGATGGACGTAGCCTGTTGCTTTTGAGGAATGAGCTAATGTGGATGAGCACTTAACCAGGATTCTTTCTAATGGCCAGCAGGGGGAGCCTTTACTGGTTGCAAATACAAGTTAGATCGTACAACACCCGATAGGAAAATAAGCATACTTCTTAGTTGATTTGTTAGCTCAGTTTATGATCCCAATTGCTAGTTTCAAGTCTCCCTAAACACAGCATGACTTTCCTTTTGTTAATCAAAGTCCCAAATTACAATTAAGAATAAAGTTGGAATTAAATTGACAATACAGTAGGGCACGCTTTAGGGTGTGGTTACCTCGTGATTCATAAGTAGCTACTAAGGCAACCTGTAAACCAGGTTAGAGGCATCACCCTCATGTCCAACCATTGTCACCTCTGGCTCCAAAAAACTAAGTTGGCACATCCGAAAATGCTAAATTCAAGGCTTGGAAATAGTTAAACCTAACCCCTAACCCTTGTAGACTCTACTCTACACTACTCATAAATGGCTCAAGTCAAGCTGTCTACCTCAACTTCTTTGAAATTGTAGAGTCCTCAATCATAAGTGAAGCACAGCACAGCATGGCCATGTCTTGAGGAAGGAGCTTTGGCCTTTTGGTCCAATACTTTTTAAATCTTCTTTATTATTTTTACAGATTATTTTTGGCTTAATGGGCGTTTATTGAAAGTACACATAAAAAGAGACAGAAAAGGTGGGGAGAGAGAGTGAGGGATGACATGCACCAAACAGTGTCAGGATCTGGAGTCAATCCTGCGACCACAGAGACGAGGACTGCTGCCTCTGTACATGGGACGCCCTACTTCACCAATTTAGCTAATCCAGATCTTGCTAACCTTTGTTCAAAAGTTACCTAACCTAGCTTTCAAAAAACTCACAGAAGTAATGTCATCATTTTTATGTTATTATGAGATGGGTAAATGCTCTTTTGTCTGTCAATAAACGTTGCTTACTGTAATTGCAGGACAATGACAGAGAACCTAAATGACTCTTCAAGTAAACAGGATTGTTTTAGCGTTTAAGAAGTACATTAAACATGAATAAATGTAAACATGCAGCTGCTTATATTCACAAAGGGATAAATCACACATATTAGTGATGGCAGTCTGTGCAACACTAGCTTTTGATATGAACATTAACACAGACTACACTCTCATTCTCTTGCATGGCATCCCTTGAATGTCTTGTGTTCATAAATTAGTACATGAATACATAAATGCGGGTAATCCTCTAATCTAGTACATTTTTTTGTCATGCTGAAAGGCAAGCTGCGTTCACTGGCGAGGATTAAAGGAGCTCATTAAAGAGAGGCATCCATGATTGAAATAGGCCAAGAGCTCTTTTTTTTCTTCTCTGAACCGAACAGAAGACAAAGGAGCTCGAGGAAATGAATGAATGGTTTATCAGGTCTGGGCAGAAGCCCTCGTCTTGTCTACCATAAGCCCCGGACACGACATCGGCTGCATCGACTCGGCTGAGCACCGAGATTAAATGGCTTATTGACTGCGACAGGACGGAGGCATCAAAAACGGAGACTTGTAGCTGGAGTCACCTTCAGATGTCATCCAACCAACAAAGACTTTCAAACAAACGAAAGGATGCGTCGTTTTGTTTCCAAATCAAACAGAGCTGCCACAAGTGCACAAAGCACTTTGATTTGTCTTCTTCAATATTTACCTCCAGGCCAATCTGGTTTCCAAAAAGCAAAAAGGGATCATATTTAAAGTGTCAGTCTATGGCATAGCATATATAACCTGAGTTACACCTGAGGGCTGACACTTTAATAAATGTTGAAATACCATCTCTTTTCTTCTTCCCACCTTGTGAAAGATTCATAAAGGCCAGTTAGTGACTGTTTCACCTCTGAGAGCCAGCGGACTTCGCTGGAAATGTGATGTGGGAATTGTAGCTTGTCTTTGCAGAGACTGATCAGCTGACATTAACTCCTCAACTCTAAGATTCTCCCTATAGTTTACCAGGGGGGTGGTTTTAATAATTTATAAGGACTCAGGGGCATCCATGGTAGCAAGATTGAATTTTCAAAAGCAGTTTATCTGGCACTAGCAGCTGGGGGCCTCTTGGAGGTGTATTCTGCAGCTTGTCAATATGCTTTGCCGGTATAGGCTGTGACATTAAATTAAATAGGTTATTGACTGGCAGGTAAGTTGGCAATGAGGCTGCTAGAATGCACACTCACTGGCTCGCTGACCCAACCGGCCATGGATCACTGGTCCATAAATCTGAGCCTAATAGATCCAGATCTTTGCCTTGTGTTTCCAGCCCGCATCCTTTATTTGTTTTTAATTTGTACTGATGGTGATCCCATGGCTGCGCTCAGATATACAGAAGCAATAACAGAGGAAATGCCACCAAGTCTCCCAGGGTGCTTGTCATCTTCTTACTCTGTGTGTGTGTGTGTGTGTGTGTGTGTGTGTGTGTGTGTGTGTGTGTGTGTGTGTGTGTGTGTGTGTGTGTGTGTGTGTGTGTGTGTGTGTGTGCGTGTGTGTGTGTTTCACAGTAAGTGTAGAGTGGGCATGTTAGTGGACAACAGCTAAGCTAGTAATGCATTTGTTGATTGCTTCTTGATACCCCTGGGTTACAAGATAGTTTGTAGAACACACACAGACACAGACACAGACACACACAGACACAGACACACACAGACACAGACACACACACGAACACTCACACATACATGGTAGACTGCCACATAGGACCAGAAATAAGATTGAAATATACTAAACTGTCCCATGGTTCCCAAAAGGCCAACAGACTGGTCATACAGTGCAAGTTATATCTGTTGCACCAATCATGTCTTTGAGCTAGAAACGTGATGCACTACAAAGTTGAGTTATAGAGATTGATTTTAAGTATTGACTAATAAATAATGGTTAGGGTTAGGAAACTAAAGCACAACACTTAGGTTGTTTAAATTATTATTATAGAGTCAAACAATGATTGCAGGGTTTTGACAAGAGGCAATCTCTTCAGTTCCCTGCACAAGAGTTGGACGATCAACAAGCCACTCCACCATCCTAATCTCCACCCACTTCAGTTTCCTTTCACACACATGCACTGCAACCCTAGATGTATGCAGACGTAACCCGAGGGAGCTGTGGCAATTCAAATGTTTGTATCAGCTGAGATGGACGTTAAACAACCTTACCCTGCAGACTTCCTACTTTAAAGGAAGAATGTGTGACTTTTTGAGCCAGTAGATGTCGCCTTTGAGCACTAGGATTAAACCAAAACAAACTGCTCTTTGGCGACACCTCGGCTTTTCTGAAGCCTCCGCTCTCCTCCAACCCCGCTCCACTCGCGTTCGCACGAAGGAGTTATCAATTAGAACGCACCTTAATTAATCAACATATAAGTGTACCAGAGTCAACTTCCTTGTCTGTGTCAACAAACCTGGACAGTAAAGCTGATTCTGATTCTCAGAGACAAACTTCATCCTAAGGCCTATTTGTGTTTAGTTTGATGCTGTAGGTAATAGCCCCAAAACACACATCTGTTTTCTCCATGCACAGATTATGTAGTGTTCCCTCTGTTTGTGCAGATAAAACACTTTTGAATTCTCTGGCTCAGTGTTTACTGCTGTCGCTTCACATTTACACCTGGAGCAGCCATAACAAAAGCATAGTGGTTGAAAAAAAAAAAAAAAACATTTTCATTTTTAGAATACTTCTGCACCCCTGTGGATAAGTGCAACATCTTAAGCCATTCCTATGGAAATGTGGGATTGTTAGAGGAAAAAATGCAGGAAGAGAAACACAATTACCATGAGCGGCCAATTTCCTCATTCCAGCGACCAATCCTGGGAGCGCTGCGTTTGATCAATGCAAGGCCACCTGCCACGCCGAGAGGTGTGCTTAGATACTGGAACATGTTACCAGCCAGATGTCATTTGCTTAATGTTGTGTAGATATTGCTGCTATAACGACAGGATATCAGTTGTGCAGGTTTCCTCTAATGCGGCGGGGGGGAAAAAGATGCCAGAGGAGTAAAGTGAAATGGTGAATAGTGGAATGTCCAGTTGGGAAAATAGGAAAATAAATCACAAGTGGAAGCTATAGCAACGGGCTCGTTGCACAAAGGCAACAATAAAGGCTGCGTGTGTAAAAGCACACACACAGTTTCTCCAGTACATTGACCATGCAGCTGGGACCCCGCGAAACCAGTCCAGATGAGGAATGACATCATGGCTTACTGGTGACACCAGCTGTGTAATGGTGATGTTCGTCTGAGAAATATGGATGAAACCCATTAAATTAACTTCTCTTAAAGTGTAGTAAGAGTTGCCCCCATAAGTTGACCAATAACTTAAAATAGTCGTAGTCAACCGAATTTTCGATGGCGCGAAAAAAAACAAGCTCAGGTTGAAGTGTGCTGGTTGTGTAAAAGGCTGTTATTAACTCCTCAGCACTTTCTAAAACAACAACAAAAAACAGGTGTAATGCAAAAGGTCAACGTAAGACATCTCTGTAGGTAGCTTGTTAGCTAGTAAGCAGCTACACGCCAGTCTACAGCTAACTGAATCCACCTGCAGAAACCAGCCATCTTTACAGTTCAGAGGACCAAAGAAAGACATGGATGATGTTTAACTGGATAAAAATAAGTGTTCAAATTCCCTGATGGATTTTCCTATAAATCTGTAGTACTTTCACTGCTTGCAATGTCGCTAACAGGAGGCTAACTGTATGTGTGTTTGTGTGTGTGCTTGTAAAATGTAAATTTTGAAGATTCTTTGTTTCTCTGTACCTGTTTTAAGCAGCTCTACCACAGTAACTTACATGTATCTGAATATGTGTCAAATGTTCTTTGTTAGCAGCTACATGCCAGGCTAAAGCTAACTGAATTAGCCTCCAGAAACAATAGGTCTCCCAACTACCATTCATTTTTTCATTATGTTGTTGGGAATATTGGTTGTCCCTGCTGGTTGCTCAAAATATACCAGAATTAGTTGCATTACTGCTTCTGTCGTTAGCATTGTTGCTACTGAAAACTTGCCTTGTTCATGCTGGTACAATGTACATTTTAAAAGCTCATTATCATGCTTTTGTATTCTTCTGTATATGTGTTTTATGCAGTTTTATCACAATGACTTATCTGTCAACCAAATGTTGCAGCTTCACCACCATGTCATATAGCAATTATTTCCTATTCAGTTTACAAGCTAGAAAGTAAATCTATGAGCGAAGCTGAAGCTACCTGAATGGACCTCAAGAAACCTGCATTCTCTGGACTACTGTTCGAATGACTGGGGAGCTGCAGGTTTGATTTTGTCATGCTCAGAATCCTGCTGTCCAACATCTGAGTAATTAACTTTATCAATTTAACCGTTAGCATTGTCGCTAACGGGAGGCTTGCTTCATGTGTGTCCATGTAAATGTCAATGACTTATTTAAAATGGCTTTTTATTTTACTATAGAATGAAGCATATTAAAAATATTTCTTCAATACTATTACGGCTATGGAACTCAAACATTTTCAGAGAGCTTCGTAAAATAGAAATAATGTTTTAAAATTAACATTATACACATGCAGCTGCTATTTCACTTTCGGCTCAAACTAACAAAACCAAACGAACCACTCAACTAGGAAAATCGATGTTCAAGGGCAGCTCTAATATCTGACAAGATATCGAGGAAAGTTCCGAGCTTTTCAACTTGAATTCTGTCCTTGTCCCTTTCTGAACAAACAAAGCACTTTGAGAAAAGAAGCCAGAGCAAATGGATTTCCAAACATGGAAATGCAACTCCTCTTCTTCACTGCCTTCTTTTTTTTGTATTTGCTTTTAATTTGTATTGATCTTTCGCCTGCACCTCAATTTTGCTGATGTCAGAAAGGTGAGGGAGCATTACAATATACAATACTCTTTCTCCACTTCTTATCGTGGAGGAAATGAAAAGCAAATGGCACCTTTGTCCAGGACGTGCGATCGTCCAGGCGGAAGGGCTTTTTGAAGCGCGGGGTGAAATTGAAAAGGTTGCAGGTTCACATCCCCGGACAATGACAGCCCCTCTGACTCCACTCCTGCCGCTCACAGGAGATTAGAGGAGCAAGACAGATAAGGAGCAGCATTGGCTAAATGTTTTTTTTTTTTCTGGGATGGACGGATCGAAAAAGCTGAAGTGCTCCAGTTAGCCAGAAGACAGACAAATAGACAGAGACAGACTGGCAGAGCGGGGACACAAAGTGAATCATTCAGAACTGACCTTGGCGTGATTGTTGTGCGTAAACTGGTCTGCTGGTTCCCAGATAAAAAGGCTGGGTACACAAGATCAATAATAAATCACAGTATCAAAGAGTGGATTTAAAAATCATATATTATATGAAGAGAGGCACCAGGGAAGAAATGTCTTAGGTAAGTACCATCACTCTTAAAGTCAATATTTTAAGATTTAACTGTACTTGCAATTCATTTGTCATGCAAAATGTACAATCAAATGGAGCTTAACACACACACACACACATGCGCACACACATGCGCACACACATGCACACACACACACACACACACACACACACACACACACACACACACACACACACACACACACACACACACACACACAGACATACAAATTCTTGTGAGCAGTGCAACTTCTTTGCGCTTTTCATGACCCACATAAAATATGATAATGCATGCAGTCAGCCTGCAAAATAGGTGAGGCTTTAGGGAAATGATGAAGGACCACAGTGCAGGGAAGGCCACCGCGCACACGGCTACTTAGCAGACGTCCTGCTGCTCCCCTGAGATACACGCTGTCCTCTCTGCTCACTCTGCGGGCCACTCAGCCTCCAAATTAAAAACTAAATGAGCCGCTATCATTGTTGCATCTGTAATGTGGTGTGTATTTATAGTACCTCCTCAAGGTTTAGCTTTTTTATTCATCTTAACTCATCCAAATGGCTTAGATATATTGTTTAGTTTTTTTTCGGATGGAAGTATTTTCAGAACAAGATTTCTTGATGAGGAACGGTAGTTTCTACTTCAGCATAGTTATTAAAAATGAAGATGCTTCCTGCAAACACATAATCCACAAATGTTGGTTGATGTAAAAAGTTTTTATTTGCCACATTTTGAATTGTCGGGAAGTCTTGGGACAAAAACCTTAAACCCGGAGTACTTGTGTCTGGTCTGCTTCCTGTTTGTCTGTATGATCTATCCGTTGTGTTTAAGGCCGAGCCTTAAAGGTGCAGTATGTAGAAACCACCACCAGGGGGCTCTCAATCAATCGAACAATAACAAAAGATGGCGTTGAGGCTGGCAACTATGGGAGTTCACTCTCCCACGAATTCATGGAAGCTGTGATGTCGACATTTCTGTCATTAGGGGTACAGAAATGTACATCGATGTGCCATAAAACATGAAACATGCTCACCATTGGTGTTGTTAAGTTCCCTTAGTCAGCAGAAAGTGTCGAGATAGTTCAGGTTAAGTACAGAGGTTGTAGAACGGCCAGTGTAAAGCAGAGGCAGATGTAAATAAATAAAAGAAGCAGCTGTTCTGTGCAACATGACCACAACGCCTAGCAAACGCTCTTTACTCCTATGTTAGTTAGCTAGTTCACAGTCTTCAAAAAACTGTTTGGAGGAGCACAGCTGGATGGGATGATGTCAAACTTAGTTTAATCAATTATCAGTCTCTACACGTTGAGAATGATCGACATAACCTCTTTAACAGCAGCATTGTGTGGGTGCACTTGTTCAACATATTTTGATCTTTTTAATAAAAAAGTATTAACAATGTAACTTAGTGCATTCTTTTCAAACCCTTGAAGCAAACCAAACCCATCCAAAACAGCTCCACCATGAGCTAATGAAAAGTCAACAGGGAACATCTAATCAGTGACGACGATGCTGCTGCAAACATACTGTAATCTTTTCAAGGTTACAATCATGGTGGCAAACTATTACCATATTTCAACACATATGCAATCATTCTACCATGAAGACTTGTACTTCATCCTACAGCAGGATGAAAGATGTATGCTCAGATATTTCATCTAGCAGGCAGTCCATAAATATCACCAGGAGCTCAGACAGACAGCTACAACCTGCAAACCGGGAAAGCAGGTAGAATCTAGCCTAAACATGACTGTATTTTATATGTACCTTTAAAGAGAATTATTAAAGTGTAGCTTTTGGCGAGAGTGTTGTCTGTCCATCGGTCTGTGTTCTCTTTGCTGCTGCATCTCCTGCGGGTTTCGGACCCACCTGATGTTTGAATTAGCTGGTTTAAATGACAGGGCCGCCTCAGAGAGACGCCCACGGGCCCCGCTCTCCCAGGGTTTCAAAGGCCCAGCGACCCGGTTGCTGTCGGCTGTCAGGGAGGAGATGGGAACGTGTGGCGGCGAGATAACCTGTACAGGACAGAGCCCAGAGTCGTGCGCCTCTTTGACAGGCTTATTAACGGGAAACCGCCAAGGAAAAAGCCCCTATCGGCAGAGGGATCAGGAGAGAAGAAACCTTCCCTTATCACCAGGACACCAGGGATTAAAGCCTGGCCTGCTCTGATAAATTAATTATTCCCTCTTATCTGTCATGTTTAAAGACTGTCAGACAAACCCACCTAGAGCCACAGAGGTGGACAACCTGAGCTACTGTGAGACAGAAAGGAACATGAAGCAATCAGACTTTACTTTATGTCCACTGTGAGTTTTCTTTTGATGCTCCTTTGTCCAGTCTGCTATTTCTTTTTAAACAAACCAACGAAGAAAAGGAGGTTATAAAGGGACAATATATGAATATTCTATGGTCCATTTGGTCTTTTTTGAGTAAGATTTTCTCTCTTTGAAGATTGCAATGGCAATCAGAAGCACAGCATGGGAACCTTTGGTGGCCTGTCCAATGTTCAAATGTAAAAAAGGATCAAGCAAAAAGAACACAGGACAGCCACAGTCATCAGAAACATTGAAAGTCAGCCCCCCCCCCCCCCCCCCCCACAGGCTGCTTTTTGACATGAAAAAGAAAAAAGTGAAGCTGAAAGTTAGGGCATTAAACAGAGAAAAAACCCTGAAGGAAAGTGCTGTTAAACAGTTCTATCATTATAGCAGGTAGCAGTCATTATATCACTACTACCCTTACTGAGCTGACACTGTGTTTAAAGAACCAAATGAATGGCATTAACACTTCATCATGCTTTGTAGAAAAGCAGTAGATTTGGAATTAAAGAAACAGACAATAAAAAATCATTGAAGGATTTCAGGGCTTCTGGACAATTACCAGCGATGTTGTAAGAAAACAGATAAAACGACAGGTAGAATTTGAATATTGGGTCCTTTTCAAGGTGTTGCTGCTAACAAATACGGCAAGATTTAAATAGAAAGAAAATAGAAAGGACAAACTGTCTTTGTATTTGTTAACCACTATCTAATAGGAAAGTTCTATCTTATTTTATCTATTTAAAGCTCCTGTGAGGTGTTTTTTATCTGGTTATGAAACAGACTGAATTGAACACTGGTGCCTCTTTATGACCTGCAAAAGCAAACAAGACCATAAGCATGAACATGGATCATTTCTATACTGTTATTTTTTATGTCTGAAACTGTTGCCAGGGGTAGGTGTCAGACGACGTAGTTAACTGCATGCTGCCAAAACAGACTTTTTTTACATTTTCCACAGCCAAGATTCTTGATAAGTTATACATCTAACAGTTAAAAGAAAGCAGGACAAAATTTCTTTAAAAAAAAAATAAAAGCACTTGTTTTAAGCGTAAAAGACAAAATAAGCGCTGAGATAGGAGGTATCACTTTGTCCACAGGGGGCGCCAAAACCGGAATTTCCTCACAAGAGCTTTAAGTTGTTGAGAGGGGTTGATGTAATTCTATCAATAAACCTTTCCAACGGAAAAATTACAATGTTATTTTTTTTTATCCTGTGTCTTTATTACGTAGATTTTGTTAAAGCAATTGTTTTATGGATTTGATTTTTTGTGCAAAAAAAACAAAATGCAGAAAGTTGAAACAAAAATATTATATTTTACTATAATAAACAAAGAAGTAAACGATATTTCTTAAGATGGCACTGTTAGAAAACATATGTCTTTGTTTCATCCTGTAACATTTACTTTAATTCAGTGTCATCGAAGTCATTCTACCTCGTATGCTTTCACAGTATAGGTGTACCTATTTCAAACAAAACATGAAAAAAATGTCGCTGTATGGTGTGCAGCCTTTTGTGTACTATTTGAATTTTTCACAACCTTAGGACAGTGTGGCATTACACTGTTTTTTATATGACAGAACAGTTGTTGGCAATGCCGATCTACTACAAAAAGAACTAAAAAGTCAAAGCACATAAACAGAAATCATCAAAAACAAAAGCAATTCTGCTCCCTCTGAACACTGTGTACATTAAAGCGAGTTGGTCCCAAATACAGACACATGCACTGCCCGTGTCACATCCCGCCCTTTTAATGCCCTTGAGGGAGCAGCTTGAAGTCTGTCAGCAGCGCTCACCTCCAGCCTGAGAGGGGCAGAGAGGCAGCAGCACACCTGGAGGGTGATTGACAGGGCTGGGCGAGTCTGGGGCTTTCACCAGCACCACTGCAATAATAGCAAAATGTGAATGCTGGGAATATTAATGTCCTTCATATTTTATTAATTCTGAATCTGAGGCACATCAGCTTGGTGCTTTATGAAAAGAAAACATCAATCCTGCAGAGGTAATGAGTGCAGGAAGAATTTGGGGGTGAGGGAGGTAGACGCGGGAGGGGGAGGGAGTGTGAACCCCTCTGGTTATGTACTGAGGGAGAAGGAGAAAACTAATATTTGGCCGTCTGCTGTTTGGTATCGTCTGTTAAATGAATGTGCTGCAGGGAAGGAACATGACACACTGGCTATTGCTGCAGCAGCTAATCTGCCTTAATGTGTCAATTTTTGTCTGACACCCCCGCCCCTTTTTTATTTTAATATATGCTGTGAGTGTTACACACATGAGAAACAGGGCAGAGATAATCACGAGAGAGATATGATGATGTTTCCTCAGCACAAATTAAGTCTAGTACAATAAGTTAAAGAGTTGAAAGAACACATCGTATTTTAGTTACAACAATACAAACATAGTGTATCTGTAGCATAAATCCCCTTTTCTTCAACATTACTATTAAGTTTATACTTTGGATTAATTACTTACTCTGAAGTTAATGAATCTTACTTTAGAGATAGCAGTGCAAAATGTATGCTAACTTGTGTTTTGATGGATCACTGTCAATAGAAAATTGGGCTCTATGCTCAGCTACAGGGTTTCCACTTCAACCATGCAGGGACTGCAAAGTTATTTTGTGTTACAATTGACAACCTGACGAATCGGGAAGATTAATGATAGGGTAATATTTCTTAAGCAACAATAACTTTTCAAAATAAAAATAATTGACATATTAAAACAAGTATAAGAAGGTAGAGAGCACAATGTTCTGTCCCCATTTGTGTTACAATCGAGTAGACAGAATTTACGGATATATAATCTCACATTAGCGTTGGCTAGAAGCTTAGCTAAATTTAATTTACAGTGCTGAACTCCACTCAGCTACAGGGTTTCCTCTGTGACCGAGCAAGGGCAGCAGATATCGAAACAAATACGTAACTGCTCTCCGCTTAACTGAACTCTGACTTGCTCAAAATGTTACCTGAAAACTCTTTGGATGTTCTTGGCATGTTAGCTAGTTATACCATCCAAGTTACTTTGCTAAAATCAAAAATGTAGCGAAGAAAATGGGCCTTTCAATCACAGAGCGACAGTGAGATGTTTTTGAATCAACATCTGTAGTTGAATGAGGAGAAACGACCGTTTCCCCAGCACATGGGTTGAGACAAAAGCAATCGATGCCAGACTTAACAGATCAGAGATAAATACTATTGCAGTTCTAAGTGTACAATAAATAAAGAATGAAACACCATTAAAGCATTTCAACCATTCTAAAGCATGCTACGGATTCATACTATGAGTCCTATCCTTTTTTTTCCCATCTGTGCTTGATTGCGAGACTGTGCGCACGTCTGTATGTGAGGATTTGTGCTTGTGTGTGCATGTCTGCCTTTTGTCCCTGTGTGTATGTGTGTGAGTGTTTTATTTCCTTGATTGAAGTGTGGGGGCTTTGTTGTTTCTCAAAGCTTGTCACATATTTTAAAGCATCAAATTGACATGACAGCGAACCAACTGCATTAAGAGTGACACGTGGCTTCATGAAAGCATGCATATGGAACAGCAGGGAAAATGTCGTCAAGGTCAAGACAAATAAAACAGGGGATGCAGCCCCACGGAGGGATCACAGAGTCACGATATGTGCCGAGGCATTTCAGACCATCTGTGCTCAAAGATCCCGTAAGTCAAAGCGCAGGTTTGATGAAATACAAAGGCCTTGTCATTATTCATTTGCATCTTTGTGGAATATCACTTAAAAGTGGATCAGTGGTGGGATGGCTTTGCCCTGTGGAATCAAACAAGACAATGGGATGTCTGTCGTCATGGCACAAATTGTAAAACTTCCACTCTGCCGCTCCATCAGCAGATGCCTACAGCGTTGGCGTGAGCAGGTGGTTGTCTGTGTGTTATTGTTAGAGGTCCGGGCATGTGATGTGATTATGTGATGTGAACAGATGGATGTAAGAAAAATGGAGGCTACCATTTACCGCGACCCCATTCACTGTCATTTTCTTACATTTAGGTTTGAGAAAGACTTGATTTTACATATGGTGCGCAGGCCCCCTAATTACATGATGGATGTTTAGTATTCTCCGGGGCAGTACATTGTTCTCAAATGGGTACAAAAAGACAGTTTAATAGTGTCTGGCTACAGCCACAGTTGCCATTTCAAGCAGGCCATTATGTCTAATCATAAAACATCTGGAACATATCAGAATCTGCTGCTCTGATGCTGCCATTAGGGCTCAACTCGCTCCGACTTCCTCCTCTGTGTTTATTTGGATGGCTCTAGGCTGAATAGCAAAGCGAATACTTGAGACTAATAAAAGTGATAAATGATTGCTCGGTGATCCAATGAAAGTTTCGGTGCTTTTCCCCCTGCAACAATAAATCATATTCTGAGATTATGCCATAGCCCATTCACAGGCCACATCAGTCAGCCGCTGTCCCTCACCCGGGACACTTCATCCTCTTTCATCCTAATAAAACACCTCGCTCTTCATTGGCTGTTTTATGCTAAGATATCCAACACCAAATCCCACATGTGAAACATCTGAAGACATTCAACAAAGCTATGCAGGGCAGAAGTGACCCATTCCAGCTTTGACTTAAATGACTTACATTTCTTTACACTCGGACACTGAACCTTTAGGGTAGCAGCAGCTCAGACACAGCACTAAAGCCGGAGAGTAGTGCTGCAGTGATGACGGTGCTCCTCAAAAGGTCACTGTGATGCTAGGACTTAAGGCCTTGTCATGTAACAGGAGGGTTTGACAATGCTTTGTGCAAAAGGTGCAATCTGCCCTGTAGCACTGTCATTGTGTGATTTAAAAAGTTTTGTGCAGCAAAGCAAGCTAAAAGGATTCCAACAATGCAGTATGGTGGTTATACAGTATGCTTAGTTTGGAGAACACTGTAGTTTTAAAAGAGGGTGAGGTAAAGGCAGAACTAAAAATGTGTCTGACATTTGAGTCAAATAGTGTGGACACATTTAAAATCACTAGAATATTATAAACTCCAGTGTGTTTTACAGCTTACAGTGTAAGATGTTAAAACTGTGTTCATGCCAAGGTAGTCCAGCACATTAAATAAACCTTCAGAAAAAAATCTTAGTCTAAATAGCTAAAGAGCGCTACCATTAGCCTAACACAACAATGCAGCTCGCTTAGCGCTTAATTAATGTGTGTTCCAATTTGATAACTCCTTTGTGCTAACGCTGTAGGAGAGCGGAGGATTCAGTGCGGTGGAGGTGTCGCCAAACAGCGGTTTGTTTTGGTTTCATGCTGGTGCTAAAGGGCGACATCTACTGGATAAAAAGTTTTGATAATCAGTTATCACGTTAATATTAAGGTAAAAAAAGAAAAGTCCTTACAACTAAATCAGCCCTTTACTAAAATCCTACACCTTCACCGCAGAAATCTCTTTGGACTTGAGCCAGACCCTTATCCCTCCCATCATATATTTATATGGGAGAAGTCATTTGGAGTCAGGGAATAGTTCAAATGGGCTCAACGGCATGGTGAATAATTGAAGATTCTATTAACATTTAAATTTGACATTGATTTGACACAGTCAGGCCTCTGCTAAGTTACAAGAAAAAGCAATATTGTGGAGGAAAAGAAGCCGTGCCATCGTTACTGTCCAGATGGCTTTAAATGTAATTATTTATTTTCCTCACATCTGTTTCGTGGTTGTAACGAGGCATTTCTTTTATGAGGATATCCGTGCACCTTCGGCATCCCCGTAGCCAGATTTTCATGCTTTTTCCTCGTCTTCAGGCCTCATGAGCTGGACTGATAAAACCTCTAAGAAGACCAAAGGAACAGTGAAACAAAGCAGGTGTGTGTGTGTGTGTGTGTGTGTGTGTGTGTGTGTGTGTGTGTGTGTGTGTGTGTGTTCATAAGAGATCACAAATCAATAGCTCGGGGTCATCTTCTCCAGACAATCGCAACTTTGCAGATAAAGCAGCACAGGCCACGCAACCTCATCGCCTTTTAAAGATCTGTTTACACAGAGACAAAGACAGGGAGGGGAGACCTTTTAATAGGACAGACCTGCCACTCGCATTCAGGTCATTGAATTTAGAAACCTGCATTTAGTGGACACATGCCTCTTTAGTTCAGGAACGTTCACTTTGTGTACCGAGACGAGTACCAGCTCTGTTATTTATGGATGTTATAATGTAAATGTAAAATAATGCTTCTGCCACTTGAGATGGCTCACTCAAGTCATGATTACAACAGAAGCTGTCGTCATTACCATTCAGACAGTCACACTGACATTTACCTTGTAGAATACGAAAGTCATTTGTTCAGGAAACACACAAACCCACGTTGGGTAAAAGCACAAACTATTCATACGCATATAATCAAATTCAATAAGGATGAACAAAGACAAAAACAAAAACAACAAGGACCACCGGAGTATTGGAAAAGTCTCCACTCAAACCGTTTGCACATATATACTCCTGAAAATATCTAGACAATTCAGGAGGACTGCTCCGGATATTCTCCTGACCTGGCTGTTCATATATGCATCTAACAGCAGAAGACTATCCGTGTCTGACAGGAGGGGGGGCGGGGGGTCTCCTGAGGTAAGACGTGACGTACAAAAACGATGCAGAAGTGGCAGACGAAGCAACAAAGTCCGCTATACGATGCTATAATGAGAATATTTGGCTTTATATCAATGCTACGTGTAGTCCAACGGAATGACAACATCAACAAAAGAGCGGAGAACAACATACTGACGAACAGAAAACGTAATGCAGCTTTTTAATTACGTGCACTGAGATCGTAGCCGTTGCATGCATACAGTGACTCCAGTCACCCTCTCATACTGGCTTGTGGTGAATTCTCTGGATAATATCCTGCTGCGTTCTCACAACCGCTCACTTGGACTTGCTGCGGAAAAAATACTGACGGGAGAAACTCTGAGTAAAGTCAGAGTGATTTCTGCTAGTGTGAAAGCCATATTACTGTTCTGTGTCCCATAGGGAAATCTAATACTGTTGGGAAAAAAGGCAGTTTTTGGCTTCATATTGCTCATACTGGGTGTTTCATCCTTCTGCTATATTGCTTTAGGTCAAACGGTCAGTTTCATTATTGTATCTGTGCAGTAACTTCTGCAGAGCAATCACTGTCGAGAGGAAGTTTCATCAGAAGCAGATAAAATGACTTTTCTCCACGGTTATGAACAATCAACAAGTGTCAAACCTCACCAATGAAATTGCTTTTTTGGAAAAGTAAAGAAAAAGGAAAACGGAGCTGAAAAATATAAATCAATAAAAACAAACTTAGGTAAATCTAAATGTTCAGAGAGAGATTAGTGATTTAAGTGAGATTACCGTGATGTAATCTCTCTCGTCTCTACTTCAAAACACTTGTAGCTGCAGAGGAGAAGATGTATTATGCAAATCATACATCACAGTTTTTTAAGTGAGCTGTAAAGGCTCAGCTACACCGGCAGAGAGACTATGTTTGAATATGGCAAAGAAGGAATCCAGAAATTCAGAATTTCAGTGAAAGACGGTAAAAGATCCTTTTTTTTAACAAGATTGTGATATTATATGAAAGTATTTTAATTCTGGAAACTCAGCCAAGTAAAAAAAGATGTTGGGGATTTGTAACATCGGAGCCAGATGGGCAGTTCAGTGCTGTGTTTGTGAATGTCTGAGTGTGTGTGTATGTGAAGCTCCCACTTTTTGTTTACACACTCCGTAATCCGTAATCTCAGAACCCATCGGCAATCATCGTCTGATGGATCATATATACTTCTGGGAATGGATGCAAACTCCGGTGACACCAGCGGTTAGCATTAAACGACTTCTAGGCAAGACTTCCTTTGACGTGTGGCGTTCACGACTGCAACGTGAAAGCAGTCATTTCTTTGTGCCCGTTCATCTGCTGAGTTTAAGATCAACAGTACAGGTTATACAGCAGAAATGACAACATCATGATGCAGATTTGTAAAAAGTAAAAGGTCAAGCTTGTCAGGTGTGTTCTCCAGACCAGAAGAAAACAACTTTTAAAATGTTTGTTGAATGGTGGTTAAAAGACCCAACCTTAATCCATCATGAGCACTTTGCAACATTTAGCAAAGTTACAGTGGCAAGAAAAAACTTCCTTTAAGAGGCAGAAAGCTTGGACTCCAAACTTACAACAAACAAAAAACCAGAACACTTTCCATGCTAACAATCCAGACCCCTCTGTCTGGATTAATCAACATTTTTAAGTAGAATTAACTCCCAACTACAATCAAGTTTATTCATTTTCTGTCATGCTGTGTCTAGCTAACGTAACAAATGCCTTCCTTTACTACATTCATCAATGTATTTGCTCCTCTTCTGTGCAAGAAGAATCTTTGAATAAATGACTATTTTTCTGGGTGTTTGAACGATGTTGGACACACTGAGAATAATGAAAGTACAAAACTCAATATATATGAAACATACGTCTACTTAAATCATTCATGATGAAGTCCTGGCTAAATTTCAAGCTGCGTGTATCTGTGTGATAGTTTGTTGGAGGGAGCATATTGAAAGTTATGCTGAGGAGAGATAGGTTATACTGCTGTCAGGTATTGCTCGGCCCATGCTGAAGATGATTGCCTCTTGTGCAAAATCTGTAAAGATTTAAAGAGATAAGAAAAACAAATCTGGTTTGTCTATTAAAAAGTTGTTTGTCACCTTTCTCTACTCATCTCTTTGTTAATTATACTTAATTTGCTCCTCTAACATGTTGTAAGAAGTCCACTAAAAGTCATTTGAAAAGGACCATTACCTCGAGTCGTTCAGTACCGATGGAAAAGTTGAGAGCAGTGAAATGCCATCCAGTGTCTTGTGTCACACAGTCCACTTTTGCACATCCCCAAACTTGTAATGACTATCAGAGTAATCGACACTGAAAATAGTCATTAGCTGCAGCCTTATTACAACCACGGTGCCCTGCTGCAGATGGTGCTGACATGTTCCTGTAATTATATTTGATTCTGCAGTAATATCTTGTCAGGGTGGTGTGCAGAGCTAACAGGAAATCTCCTATCTCTCTGAGGAACTGAGTGGCCAGGAAAAAGCTCATTACAGGGACTGAAGTGAGCGCGTGCAGAAATACCTTTATCCTGCTAAGGTGGGTCCCTGGTGGGACGCTGCAGCTGTCATTTGCCATCAGCTCCAGCTGTGTTAATTCCATATAAAGCTACGAGCGCGGCGGACCGCAGTGTCTCCAGAGGACCCGGGGTGTGACAATCATCAGTCAGGCCTTCAAATTGAGTACATTACGGATAGGGTTAATCTACCATAGCCTGAGGAAGTGTCAAGGCCCATGCTGTCATCCTGCAGGTCTGGGAAGCACATGGTCTCCACTTACTGAACTGTATTTTACAAACAGACCAATAACCTTGTCTGTTGAAGCAACCCAATCAGTGTATTATATAGCAGAAAGAAGCTATTTTAAAGCTTCTAGAAATTTGGTCTGAAACAGTCTAAATTCATAGATGATATTAGATTTGAGATCCTGAGGGTCTATTATTGTTGCAAGACCATTTTACAATGTGTAAATAGATCCATGAATGCAAACACATATCTACAAACCTCATCACACACATTTGTGGATCTTGAACGGCAGAAGAGTTGCCAAAGTCTCAAGGAAACAGCCAGCCACTTGGAAGGCACAACTCGGTTGTTAACAGATGACTTTTGTTTTTTTCTGTTCTTAAACCACAACACTTCGACTTTTCCGTTATTAATAACGTATGCATTTACAAATTGCTCTATTTGCAGACAAGTGTACATATTGGTGGATCTGTGTACAGTTGTGCCTAGGCATTCATGGCTCTTTGAACACAACAATAATGGCACCATAAGAGCCCCATTAAGCGTCCACAACAATCTGAGAGAAAGAAAAGTTCATAACTGTTACTAAAACCAGATCCAACACATTTCTTTTTCTCTTTGGACTGATTCTCAAGACTGTAAGAATGTGATAACAATTTGATTGGCAGTTGCCTGGCCCCTTCCCATAACAATAGTGAGTGTGACAGTCACTGTAGTACAGCCCACAACACTTCATTTCACTTGGCTGCTGAAATGTGTCGTCCAATCTGTTTTTGCTAACCATACCACAGTTGGTATCCAGATAAAATGCTCCTTTTTTTTACCAAAGATATGAATGCAATTCAAAAAGATGATGCATTAGCAAGATCTGTATTACAGAACTACATTTCCCAGATGCAAAAAGCCTCCCACCTAAAATAGATCATTAAAGGGGCCTAGTGCAGTTGTTCTCCACTGGTGGGTCGGGACCCAAAAGTGGGTTGCCGAGTTGGTTTCAGTGGGTTGTGAAGGTGTGCATATTTTTTGTACAGTCTGAGGTCCAAACCGCACCATTTTAATAAAACTAATCTTACTGGTTGAAAAATATCCGAAATCTGTGTCGCGATGTCTTATTAAGGAGTTGGTGGTGGGTCCTGAGGCTACAACAGTTGAGAACCACTGGCCTAGTGGTTAGTTTACGCTCCACACGTGCGAGAATTGGGTTAGAATCTGACCAGTGGTTTCTTTGCAGTGGGTCATTCCCCACTCACTCTCTCTCCCTGATTTCCGACTCTGTACAGGGTCTCTCAAATCAAGGCATAAAAAGCCCCCAAAAAATCTTAAACAAATAAGGTCATTAAGAGCCTGCATGGAACAAAGGCAAGCATGGTGGACATGCACACTGTTGTTAATACTTTGCCTACATCTAATGTTCATGATGGGTGTAAATAGCCAAACAATCTAAACTTAGAGTTTGTTTTGAAACTCATTTCTAAGACTACCTAGGTGCTCACTAGTATGCACACAAAGAACCTGTATTACAGAGTTAGAAGGCTGTTTTAGATTTTGGTTTCCAGTAAATCTAAATTCAGGTCAAGGAACAGTTTAGCTACTGCAAAAATTAGATTCTCTTCCCTCTCCGTGAGATGCAGTGCTGTTAAAAGATAAAGTGACAGTTCACAGAATGGCCTGTAACTTTCTTGCTTATCTCAAAGTCTCTTACAACAGAACACATTACAATGAGAGAGAGAGAGAGAGAGAGAGAGAGAGGCGTGCAAGCCAAAGAAGAGCTTCATGCAATGACCTCCGCTGCACTGGAGTGATAAAACGTCATGCCTTTTGTGCATTTAATCCATCAAACAACCCCCATATCCTTAAAAAGAGACTCAGCCATGATGCGCCCAGTGTGGCTTCTCATAATGTGCCTTCAAATGAAGTTTACAGGAATGTGCAAAGCTAGCTGCACATATCCATCAGAACAGAGATGAGAAAATAGCTCTTATTTTTTAAGCATGGCAACTTAATATAGCCAACATATGTAAACAAGAAAATATGGGCAACACTGTGAAGCTCAACGATGAATACATCATGAGGTGACGGCCAAATAAAACCACACTTTGCCCCCTGTCACTTTTATGAGGTTGCCATTTGTAAATATATGCAGTCATCCAGCAGATGGAAGTCGTTTTATGCATTCATGTCCAGAAATGTCCGTCTGTAGGTTTCTAAAAATACTTGTTCAACATGTTCAGAGAGGGTGATGGTGTTATGGGCGTCAGGAGCATGGGAGGCATATAAAACTGTAAATGTCAGTGAACCGTGGTTGTGAGATAAAAAAATAAACACTGTCTCTGGTGAATTAGATCTGTCAGTTCACGAATCACAATCACTTAGTGAGAGTGAGGAAGCAGGTAAGCAAATCGAGGAAGCAAGCCAGACTGAAAAAAAAAGGATGGTTTGAAGCGTAGCATGGGTAGGTTGGTAGTTCTATATTGTAAAGATACTAAAGGCAACATTTGACATTTGTGCATGAATGAAAGTTTCATTACATGCTTTCAATGTAACAACAACAATTATTGAAAAATGTTTTTTTTCCAAATTTAAAGTCACAGGACACCCAAACCCACAAAAGCCTCCTAACTATGTAATTAAATGGTCTTATGAACATCATAGTGAGCATCATAGGAGGCAGAGGCAGAGACAGACAAACTGGGCCACTGACTCCTGCAGGGGTGGACGGATGTGTTAAGTATACCCACACACGCACGCACACACACAAATCAATAGCATGTATTTACCCTTGCTACCTCCACTAATCATATCTACTTACAGTATCAAATAGATGTTGTATAACTTTTGAAAAGTAACACAACAGAGTGGCAACATTTAAACCTTCTTAGCTTCATTTTTTAAGACCCAAAAAGCTGATGTATGTCCAAACCATAGACTGTAAATATTAATGGACCAAGCCTGAGTGACGTCAGCCATCTGTTATAGCAGGGGGTTCTGGAGGCTCATCGGCAGCAGCCGCCATGCTGGAAATCCTGTCTCAACCTAACTCTCAGTCAACCTAACGACAGGCTGAGAGCTGGAGCTGAGGCAAGTTTTAAGCCTCTTGACGAACCGTTACATCGCGTCCACCTGTGTGCCAGTGATGACAATAACTAATCACACCTATTTTGTTGTACCAGGCGGTAAACATGTTTATTTCTGCTGTAAAAACTGCTTTTTTGCCTGTTTTGTTTATGTGACTTCCGGTGTTCCTGGAGCCAGCCTCAAGCGGAAATTCGAAGAACTGCAGGATTTTACACTTCCGCTTTGGCTTCATTTTTCAAGACCGGAGGTTGCCGCTCGGTCCAAAGTCACAATTTAAAAAAAACAGTCAAAATGAAATCTACTGTGCTGTTATGTTCTATTATTTTTTACATAATTCATGACTACAAACCAGTTTGAGGAAAGCTCATTCAGCAGACATTGGGCTGTTTACACTCAGTGTTAGCTACATCCTTAATGTGGATTATTATCAGTGGTAGCAGGTGTTGAATGGCTGTTTATGATCTTTTTTTGACTGCAGGTATTGAGTATCAGTGCTTAGAATTTAGCTTAGTAATTTAGCACTTGCTTACGCTAGAAGCTATCACATAGCATCTGCTAAGTATGACAGCTTTAGCTTTAGCCACATCCTAACAGCATGTTATTGTCGAAGGCTGTGTCGATGATCTTTTCTGACAGCGAGTGTTGAGCTGCAGCGGCGGGGTTGGGGGTGGGTATTTAGCTACATACAAATGAAGCAACACTGCTAACACTGTAGAGTCATCATTTATCATTGCATTAATGGAAACAGGAGTAATGTAGCTAATGCTGCATGTGTAGGCTAAGTGATAACTATGATATGAAGAGCAAAGCATTTTGAAGCAACATTCTGTGACAGGTTGAAAAAAATATTTTCACGTCGGGGTTTCTGCTTTGTCTTCTGATTCAAAATCAGACAACCGAAACAGACTTTCTAGTGCTGCAATACACAATTGTTATATGCACCATTGCTCTGCACCATTGACTTTACATAAATCCCTTCTTATACACACATAGGCCTATAAAATAACATGCATCCCCTTATTCCATTCTCTGTTGTATGCAGTGGATATTCCTCTACTGGCTGAAACCGGGGGATGAATGACAGGGTCTTGTGAGGCTTTTGGGCTGGGCATATTGTTTATGCATGACGTAATAAAATAAAATCAATCATTTAAAATGGGCAGCACATCTCAAACTCCTACCGTTGTTAGAACAAACGATAATGACAGAAGCTATGTTTCAGAAAATGTATTTGATGTGTATTTGAATTTTTTAGTTTGACCCCTGTCCCATCTGTAAACACAAAGGAGGCGGAGCTTATGACCTCTACTGCAGCCAGTCAGTAGTGGGAGCTCCAAATGCTTTGATTTGATTTCAGTGTTTGGGAAGCGTCATGTTGTCAGTCTTTGTATATAGTCTATGTTATGCACATGCACAAGGTAGGTGTCAATCAAAAACTGATCAGCCTACCTCCACACTCTCAAGAAATGTTTCAACAGTTTTTTTAATAGCTAGGGTTTATTTTTATTTATAGTGGACACTCAATGAGACTCTGAACTTTGATAACATATATGTATTTTACCATTACAAACATTTTTTTTTACATCACTGTATTTCTACAGACATGTGGCTGAAAGCCTGAGACTGTGTGCGCGCGTGTTACAGAATTCATTGCTGCAGATTGGACCCGGCCTCACCTACCAAAGTTACTTAGATGGGTGACAGGATGTCTGTAATCACTACCTCAGCAAAGTTCAGACAGACTATTACCTGCGCACACACACACACACACACACACATACACACACACACACACACACACACACACACACACACACACGCACACACACACACACACACACACACACACACACACACACACACACACACACACACACACACACACACACACACACACACACACACACACACACACACACACACACCTTCTATAATTAGTTTGGCTGGCCACACTTCCCTCATCATTACCTCAGGAGACAGGAGATAGAAAAATCCAACCAATACCATATCTCCCCGCTCTGCTGGATGTCTAACGGTAAAAGTATGGTGAGATTTTTTTCCTCATTTTGCACAAGCTTGGGAACCTACAATGTACTCCATCACTGTTAGTAACCCCCACCTACCCAACTATCTGCCCCGAGGATGAATAATTTTGCATATTAGGTGGTGGAAAATGATCACTAAATGAATCATTGTGAAGTGAATGTCATTTGTCACTGTACAGATACCGGACCAGCACGGGTGATGGATGAAACTCCGGGTCAAATCTGGTGGCAGAAAATAAAGCGTGAGCAGGATGGAAGGGCACAGACGAATAGGGGGGGTGGGGTGAGTGTTAATGATATGGTCATATGTACACAGTGGAGCTCAGATGTGATTAAAGCAATGATATGATGGGTGGTGTCAGTGCCCGGCTTAATGACTAATGCAATGAGATGGAATTGGAGGAGACACTGGTGTCAGGCTGAAGTGGAATAATGCCTGGAGCCCCTGCAGCAGCAGACACATGGAGCTGCCACAATGAGCTGCCTCATAAGCACAAATGGTTACGCTAGCTGGAGACTTAGACATGCATAATTAGCCTCTCTGCAGAACAATACCAAACTGAAACTCAGTGCTTTTGACATTCTGTCAGGCAAATGATAAATAACCAGAAAAAATAATGATGATGATTATTTCACCAGTTTGTCACTTAACAGTATCCAGAGCTCTTAATGGATGAAAAAATTAAAATATATATCTATATGTATATTTATTAAGGGGAAAAATAGACATTCTTCAAGAATAGGACAAGGACTAATGAGGACCTTGAACTAAAATGTTCAAAAGCATTCATACCTCCAGTAGACCTGGTGGTTAAAATGGAGTGTCATGCAGATTCTTATTCCACAGAGATACATCTCCGAGAATTAAGTGTGCATCCTTAAAGGTCCAACATGTAAGACATCTGCTAAATTAAATCATTAAAAGACCTTACTATATCATCAGACATTAAGGAAACATGCTATGTTAAAGTGCTGGATTCTCTGACAACAACGCAGCAGCCAGTATGTCCTCCTTCTAAGTTTTGAGTCAGGTCCAGAATGGTTTGTTTTTGTTTTGACCAGAGAAGGTAGGCGGTTTTAAAGCACCCCCACGCAGCTGTTTTGGATGCCTCTCTCAAACCAACCAGGTGTTGCAGCGATGGACACGTGCAAGCAAACTGGTTCAAATATAACTTATTCTACCCAACCTATCTGAAGATGGAAGAACAGTGATCCGCAGCTGGAATGGAAAGTCTGCTGTGGGTGTCACTCAGAGAAATCATCGGCTGACAGAGCTAACAGGTCATCAAACTGGGAGCCAGTCAACCTTAAGTAGCTGGAAGCTGCAGCAAACCGGTTCCTGACACAGCTGCTGCAGACAAAGATGAACTTTATGTAGCTGTGTGCAATCCTGGAAGATGTAATGAACCCAGACACAACAGGGTTTGTTGATATGGTAGGTGTAAATACGGAGTTGTGTTTATCCAACCCGAATGCACATGTAGTAGTACAAGTAATAAAAGGTGAACGTTTGCTTGAATTTTTTTTGTCAGAATACAACATAAAGCTACTTTTATGAACTACCATTTTTGGATGATTTTTGCCATCCTTGTTGATAAAGCCTATTATCTCTCTGCTGATCCCGTCCTGTGCATGCCTAAGTAATATTCTGTATAAAAAAATCCTGCTGCTGCTTTTTCCAGTCAAACATATCACTCACTATGAATCTTTTCATGTTCAAAGTGAACACAAAGACACTTTTAGCAGTGTGATGCTGCCTCGTCTGACACTTTCCCAGCAGCCCCACCTCCAGACTTAAAAAAAAAACTGTATAGAAACAGTCAACCTTCTCACTGATGGCTTGTTTACTTTTGTAGGTCAAATAGAGGCATCACTATTAATTTTATATCCAGTTATAATTCCTTGGAGGAGCTTTAAGAACTGAACAAGATTCACATCACAGTCCAAAAAGGAGGGTGACTTTAGAAAAAGCCCAAAACCCAACTCCATCAGGATGACCAGGGACTTGGCCTCATTCCACTTTAGTCCTGCTCGGCCTTTCAGGAAACAGAAGTGCTTGCCAGTGCACATCTCCAATAATATCTCTCTGCATACATAAAACAGAGGATGGGGAGGCTCACAGGAAAGCCCGGATTGTTTATGGTCGCAATATAGATTTTATACAGCTCCTAGGAAAAGGGAATTACGTCTTAAATTACAAAGATGTCTCTGTGAGTTGTCAGCAGTTGGGAGTTATGCTGGCCCGGCGGCTAGTGTGGCTGTTTGGCTGCGGGGGACATGCACTGGGGAGATGAGGGCTCCAGAACGGGGCTCAGCAGATACAGCTGACCTACAGAACGCAGAGTCAGCTCAAAATAACAAAGTTATACTCAAACCCCCTGATGAAACAATGGCCCAGATGAGGCCAGCGTGTGAAGTACAACAAAAGAAGAGGAAGGTAGGAAAACACAGCAGACACACACTCTCAGTATGCACAAACTCATACTCACACTGCTTTGTTCCAGTGTAGCACGTATAGTAAGCCAAGCGCAAATCCACATCTGTGTTTGATCCTTTAAAGGTCTTTTTAAACTGCCCCGGAGCAAAACATGTTGCTGTTTTACATAACAACGTGGTTTGAGTAGGAATGTGTTATGGATATCTATTTCTACACTGTGTTCTTTGTGTTGCTTTGTGTGTTTTCTGTCTACCTACAAGTTTTTTTTTTATTAGAAATTGCAACCAGTACAGCCTTAAGAAGAGATGTTTTTTTTCCCAGCTATAGCTAAACAAAGGATAGATTAAAAAAGAAAATGTTGCTCCGCTGCTCACACTTCAGTCGGCACCGCATCAGAAAAATGATTAAAAAGTAAACAGATATTTGAACTGGATGACAAACAATAATAAGAATAGAGAAAGTATTAGGATTACTCTTTACGGTTTTTATTGTATGCTCAATTTATTTTCTATTCAATTGTAGGCGACAAATACATTTCTTTTTTCACAATTGTTCCCATCAATACATCAAACATAATGAAAGATGTTTACAAGAAAAGCACCTATGAGGCTAATAGAGTACTTCTATGAGGATACAAGAGGTGATGATGAAAGCTGAAAAAACAAAGACAATTTTAATGCCACAAAAACAAACCAATTTAGAAAATTAGATTTTGAATTAGAGCTGAAAATTGAAGGTGTGTAAATCTGAGAAATCATTATATATAGAATCCCCCTTTTAAAGGAATTACAAACAAATTAAATATCTGTGAGCCAGCCATTCTGGAAATGTATGAGTAATTTCTCTTAAATTAAAAATTCATAGCCTTAAATTAGTTAATTTGTTCTCTGCAGTACAAAAAAATTGTCCCCAAATTACTTCAATTATTTATTCATTTCATTTAATGAGGCTTATATTGTTGAATTAATAAAGCAGAAAGAAGTGAAGTTGCCAGTTGTGGTAGCAGCGAGCAGTTACTGAATTAATTCCATTTATCCTTTTGACCTCCACACTCCCTTTGTCACAGCTTCCTCCATCTAATACGTCATCACCAAAAACAAAGCTCGTACAAGTCGAGACGAATACAAGAAGAAACACACAACCCTGCTAGAATACTCAAGATGAATTTGTTTAAGTGAGACTAAAAAATAAGTTTGAAAAATGAACAATCGTAGTAGCTGTTATATTTATTTTTCTTTGGAGACAATGGAGAAGATACTGTAGTTATCAGTCTCATATCTGTTTGTCAAATATAAAGCTCAAAGCAAACAGCTGCTTAATATAGGCCTAGTTTCAGTTAGGAAGCAGCCAGTTAGCTTAGCATTAGTACCTCTCTCATATGTGTTTGTTAAATGTGAAGCCATAGCCAGAAAAGAAGCCTTTCCTTAGCGTAGCCTCAGTACCACTACTCATATGTTTGTTAAAAATAAAGCTGAAGCAACCTTTTGACTTTATTGTCCCTGAGGGGAAGCAGCAAGTAAGCTATTCTTGGCGAGCAGCCAGTTAGTTTAGCTTAGCATCAAAACTCTTATATCTGTTCATCAAATATGAAGCTTAAGCCAGCAGCTGCTTAGTTTAGCTAAGCCAGCGGCCGGTTACTTTAGCATTATAACCACTCTCCTATGTGTTTGTTAAATATGAAGCTAAAGCCAGCAAGCAAGCCTTCCCCAGCAGCCACCTAGCTTAGCCTCATTACCACTACTCTTAACTATTTGTTAGATATGAAGCCAAATCCGGAAGCTAGTTAGCTAAACTTAACATGATATCCATTCTCAGATCAGTTTGTATCAACGTCCAACAGCCATTTAGCTAAGCCTAGCATAAAAAACATGTAGCTAAAACCAGCAGACAATTAGCTTAGCTGAGCATTAGTGTATGCTAGCTATGCTTTGCAAAAAACTTTATGTGAGGGGACACAACAAGCTTGGTTCGGTCTTGTACAAAAAACAGTACAAAAATCCAAGAGCATCTGGTGGCATCAAATAGGCCACTACACTGGAAAATCTTTAAACAGGAAAATAATTTGTCAGATAATAGGCTGGCCTCTCCAACATTAACATCCTTATTCACAGAACTAGACCCACATATACAAACTGCCACAAGTATTAATGCATTAACATTGGAGAGAACTTTTTTAGAGACTCACCTCCACCAGGGAAAGTATGATTTGAAAGTTTTTTCCTCTGCTACTGTAGGTGTTCCAGTTCCTTTGACTAGCCTTATCCCGTAGCATTTCAGTGCCTGGGGTCCTGATCCTAAGACAGGAGAACATTTATCACAGAGGTGGCCCATTTATAAAATGACAATCCTAACTGGCCTGCTTCCAGCCAGGAGAAACAAACTCTGGCTTCACTGAACACTCCAGGTAACAGGATCTAAGCCGGAAAGGCAAAAGGTGTGTCAAGAGGTGAAACACATACTTCCACATCCTCCAGATCCTGGCTTAAAGGTTACAGATAACAATGTTTCCAACGTACAGCTCCCTGGAACAGGAGGGAAAGTTCACCATGAGTATCGGTCAACTAAAAATCCAATTACCTCAAATTCTCTGTACAAAGTAATCTCTCTTTGCTGATGGCTTTATACACATTCTCATCAAATAAGTCATTCAAATGCAGACAGAGTGTGACATTTACATTGTCATTTACTGAGATAGTAGAATATTCATTATTAATTTAAAGGCTGATGAATTATTTAGCATAGCGGATGTTATCTGAGATTAGAGCTCTGAAAAGTCTCAACATCTACGGTTGAGTCAACAAATACATCATATTTTGTTCCCCTGCTGGAGGGTAAATGGGGATAGTGAAAGTGAATAAAGGAGGGTAGAATATGTACATAACGGTTCTTGTTCTCTTTCAGTAGATTTGGACGTAAGCCACAAGGAAAACAGATTTGCACAAAGAACAGTAGCCAAGCCTCTGAATGTAAGTACTAATTATATCTACAGACTCATTACATGAATTTGCTCTGGATTTAGTTCAAGTATGTTCCATCCAAGAAAGCTGTACGAGAGTTATTTGTGTGATTAGAGACAAAAAGCCTTTCAGAAGATGATAAAAAATGTATACATCTGCTCAAGGACTTCTCTAAGACCTCCAGACGGATCAGACAGGACGACCCTCGTCATCTCTCTACTAAGGTTAATAATTCAAAGGGCAATTAGGGTGCGTGATCTGGTTTTGAGGAGGGGGATTCAGGACCAATGAAAAGATGAGAGACCCTCCTCCCCCCCCATTCTATCCCCTGTGCCCCCCCCTTCATGCCCTTGATTTCAAGGCCAAAGATCAACAACGTGACAGTGACATTAACATGCCTCCGCCGAGGGGGCCGACGTAGCAGTCCTAACAGCCTCTCATTAGCCTTATTACAGGACATATGTTTTAAATCACGGCTTCTCAGGAATGTAACATCCACATGCTCATAATAACAAAGCCAACAAGCTGGTGTGCATGTAATGTGTACCATGTTTAGCATGTTAGCTTAACTACTTCTGTTTCCTAACAGGCACCACAACACAAAGAGCAGCTGAGGTTGATGTGAATGTTAGTGGTTTAAGGACAATGTGGAGCCAAAAAAAGGCTTTCTGAATAACCGCTTATTGAGCCTCAAACCCTAACCACTTTTTATGTTATGGGGCCTTGAACCCTTATATTTATGGCGCCTTTTACCCCTTACGGCCTTGTACGCCTTAAGCCTTGAACGCTACTCCTCACAAGGCAATACCTTGGAGGTCAAATGTTCAGGCAACAAGTATAACTCCTAAATGAGACGACTGAACTAGCAATGAATTTTTTTTTTCTTAGACTCTTTTCTTTAAATATTTAGCCATTTTTGGGGCAGCCCTAGTATTTAGTCAACTTTCTAGTCCACTCCAGCCATTTGAATCTGTTTTCTGCACTGCTGGGGATGTATCAGCAGATGTACTGACAGGCAGAAAGAGAGAAAACAGAGCTAAAGTATGTTTTGCAGACAGACTTCTGTGTCATACGAACAGTCAGAAAAAGGGTCAACAGATGCAACAAAGTTCTCGTCCCCGTCTGCTTCATGCAACACAGAATACAAAGACCTTTGGCCTCGTTAGTGCTCTAATTTGTGCATTTGAGACAAAGCCATTTACACAAATGGGATGACTCAGGGAGGTAACAGAAGAGATTGTACAGCTGTGGAGTCTTGAGAAGCTGAGTCATCACTTCAACTCTTCCAAGCTAAATTACCACATTTCCTAGATGCTGATCCAGGCCTGAGTGTTGCTGAGATTTCAGGATGCGAGGATGGAGCTGCATGATGGCGGACAGCTCACCTGAGTCTTCACCTCATACAGCACTGCTCCATACTTTGAAAAATGTCTGAAATACAATCCAACTTTACTCTCATGGGTTTTAATCTATTTTCACATTAACCTTTTTGCTCTGATACTTGACCTGCAAGGTTTCCAACATCACACCACGGTGTCAACGCACAGATTCATGTGTCAGCTGGCATCAGTGAGGCGAAGCAGGGCAATATTGTGCTGTTTGTGGATGTGATGTAACCTGAGGAGATGGGTCCGGCCAGGCCACAGAGCCCATAGCTGGGTAATAAATCACTGGGATGACAGGAGTAGTGGACTTCACATTATAACCCCCTCAAGTAACAAGTACATGTGTGTTACACCACAGAAAAATGGGGGGAAATAATCATGAGAGTTATAAGACGATGTTTCTTCCTTGACAACATTCGTCAAAAGAATTGTACAAACAACTAACAAGCTACGGTACATATACAGAAAGGTAGACAATACCAAGTAGGCCTACGCACCTTATTTATGTCTCAATAAGATTCACTGTGTACAACAGAAATGTGAGATTCACACATCAATTTAGATGAAAAGTAGATTGAACCGACTCAAATATTCTAAGAACTTGTTAAAACCCTTCAGAGAACATGAAACATGTCACATGACAGATAGCAGCCATACAGGGCGGCTGTGGCTCAGTTGGTACGCTCCTGCAGCTGCATGTTCGATGTGTCTTTAGGCAAGGCATTTCACCCCAAGTTGCTCCCGCTGCTTCGGCGGCGTACATGTGTGTGTGAATGGGATTCCTTCTGATGGTCACTTTGCATAGCAACCTCTGCAATCAGTGTGTGAATGTGTAGGTGTGACCTGCCATGTAAAAACGCTTTGTTAGTCAGAAGACTAGAACAGCGATATACAACCTCAAGTCCATTTACCATCCATTTAACCATTTCCCATACAAAGAACGAAGAATGTATACATTTGAATTCAGTCGATACAAAATGTGCCTACACTTGACATAGCTATGGGGTTTACTCTTTGACCATGCAGGGGCTCAGCTCACACTTACAAACGCTTTGCCAGTCTTTGCTAATCTTAACTTTACTGTATCTTACTCTTCACACCTCAAATGATAGCAGCTTATTACAGCCAAGTTTGTCTTTTTTTAAATCGACAACTTACCTAAAAATTTGAGAAAATATTGGTGCCTGTAGCCTAGTGGTTAGTGCGCGACCCATGTATGGAGCTACAGCATACTCCTCCGAGTAGCTGGCCCAGGTTCGAATAAGACTTGAATTTACTCAGCTTTATAACTGGTAACAGTCTATAGCTGTTTTCACATATGCACCCCGGATAATATCTAGATAATTACGGGAGGACTGCTCCGGAGATTCTCCCGACCTAGCCATTCACATATGCTCCTCACAGCTGGAGACTATCCCTGTCAGACGGGAGGCGGGCCGGGGGTAAAGACGTGACGTAAAAAAACAACGCGGAAGTAGCGGACGAAGAGTCCGCTACACGATGCTATAATGACAATATTCGGCTTTATATCAATGCTATGTGTACTCCAACAGAATGACAACATCAACAAAAGAGCGGAGAACAACAAACTGGCAAACAGAAAACGTAATGCAGCCGTTTATTAAGTGCACAGAGATGGTAGTGGTCGCGTGCAGACACTCTATGCACCGTGCAGCAGTCACTATATAGAAACGTCACTCTCCCTCCTATTGGCTCGAGGTGAATTCTCCGGTGAATATGCTGCTGCGTTCTCACATCAGCCCCTCCGGACTTTCTGCAGAAAAAATACTAGGGGTCTGGCAGGAGAAACTCCGGGTAAAATCCGAGTGAAAAATTCGGCTGTTGTGTTCACACATACAGCCCCTCCGGATAATCTCTGGAGTTTTTTCAGGAGATTTCCGTATGTGTGAAAAGGGTTTATGATGTGCAGGTAACTCAACAATTAGTCTAAACTGCACAAACAACAGCTCTTATTTTATACTAACATCTGATGAAGTTAGAATAAAATGCAAGAACAAAAAAGAATTATTCAATGATATCATCCCCAGCACCATTTATCATCTCTTTTTTTTATTGTTTATAATATGGTTTCATCTGTTCTGTCAATTAAAAGACAGCAGCCTTGCACCTCATAAGAATTTCATCAGCCAGACATCACTAATGTAGCAATATGCGGTATGTGTCATGATTGATATCGCACACAAAACAAATCAATAAGCCTAATCATCGCATTCCCTAAGATACCCCATCTAATCAAAACTATCAATCCTGCATGTCTCTCCTGGTCTGTAGTCATTACCATCCTGCCGAGCCCGAGGCTATTAGCGCTGGAGCTACCTCGCGAGCTGAGCAGAGTACCTGGAACATTAGCGTGGTCACACAGCCTAAGCGCAGCAGGATGGATGAATGGCAGGGTTGTGGAGCCAGCAAAGCATGATCATACTAATGGGCCACGGTAAATGGACCAGCTTTGGGTAGTATGGGCTGGCTTGCCCTGCTTTGTGATCCAGAGCCGTGCCCATTTCACGGTGTCTGCCTGAGACCTGGCCGCACTCACTCATCGAGATGGAGAGCTCCATGAAGGAGGCCAGGTTTCAGGAAGGGTTTGTCTGAGGAGGTGCCGGGACAATCATCGGAGACAAAAAGGGAGCTGTCTGCCCGTGTTAAATTATGAGACGACAGATACAGCTTTGTATGAGGACATCTGTCTTCTCTGAGCCTTGAACACTTTTGCCCAGCTCACTGCCTTCAGCCCACTTACAGACAGCCAGGGCTATAGATAGCCACCATCCATTTTACCTGGGATTTGAAACATTTGACGAAAAGAGATGTATTCCTATTTATCAAACATATTCATTTTTACACAACCACTTTAATTCATATATTTATTTATGTAATGTTTTTCTAGGGTTTGAGGGTTTTATAAAGTTGGCCCAGTAGCATGAGCTAAATCTTATTGGAATTCCCACAATACTGTACTTACCCTGTAGAAGGATAAATCTATTGTTAGTTTTAGTCTTTATTTTTTTTGCAATTTGTGGCCTCGTCCTTAATCTACTTGTCATTTAAAGTTATAATGTGTGACTTTTAGAGTAGATGTCCAGTAGAAGTTTCACACCAGTCTACCAAACCAGAACTAAGCTGTCCCTCAGCGCAGTGCTTCCTTTTAGTGGTCCAACTGGGTGCAGACATTTCTGACTAATCACCATTCATATATGCAGCCCAAAGTTTATTTGGTTCTTTTTTCTTTGAACATTTTATACCAAACAGTTTTTTCTTCAGTTTGGAAAGTTTTCCTCTTTGAGTTGTACTCCGTCAACAAAAGTCCACCATTGTGCCTCTGCTAACTGAGTCCCTGAGTGGGTGGGGTGGTCTCTCTTCCCTCATTGGGTGGCAGGCCTAAGGGTTGGACAGGGATGGGGTACGCGCTAATGAAACATGTTTGAGCCTCTGAGTGAAACATAGACAAACCGAAGAAAGCGCCATCCCGTCAGTATGAACACAGAGCCGAGAACAACAACCATTGTGTAGGGGCTGAGGAGACCAGTAATATACAAGGGTGTCAAACCATTTAGGACTTTAAAAACAAACAATGCAACCTTAAAATCAACCTTAAAACTACCCCATACTAATATTATCAAAAGAAATGTTTTCAAAGAGCTTTCAAAATAAGCAAAATGCAAGGCTGTGATCAGCAATTGTTATATCACGTAAATCTTCATTCGATTGACATTTTAATCCACTAGTTCATACACTTTCTCACTTGCCTTTTTAACATTAGTTTCTAATCAGATGTAGTTACTCTCCCAGGTTTTTATTTGTGTCGAAAATGATCAAATTGGTTGAAATTGCGTGTCCATCAGGGAAGATTTGCTTCACAGATTGATATTTCGTGCAGCAAGAGTTGTTTTTCCCCTCCATCATATTCTGCAGGAAAATACAAGAGAATAATGGGTGTAAATCAAGCAGTGTCTCATTGTCGCCTGAGGCTGTGCCCCCGATGCAAACAACCTTGTGACACTAACAACAGCTGACGAGTGCAGAAAGCTGAGCAAGCCTTATTCGGTTGTTAATGGCCAACAGGAAGATTCAGCTGAAGGAGGGAGAGGTCACATGCCAGTGGGGCTTCAAGTTGATCATGTTTTGTAGGACTCCTCACATAAGAAAACAATGTTCTAAATGTATTCTCTAACCCAGGATTCCCCTTTTGGGATGTGTTTTTCTTCAAATAATGAGTAATAAGATGGCCTCCTCGGTTTAGTGTTTCATCCTTAAAAACAAGTTTAGTCATAGTTCATGTAATGACACAGAACGGAGAGAGAATCCTTGAGTGATTTCTGGATTATGTTAATGTTGCTCTGACATGTTATGAACTGTAACTTCTGTTCCATAGACAGAGAGATCTTAAAGTAAATTACTAACCAAAAGCTTTGCTGATTGCTCTTCTTAGTTTGTTACGCCGCATCTTTTAATGATCAAGCCAGCTTTCAGACCGTATGAGTCAAGTCAATAGAGCCCGACCGAATGATCGGCCAGCCGATATCAGCATATCCAGTGACTATCTGTATCAACTAATTCTATCGCAGATATGCAACGATATTACTAGATTTATTCACCAGTCAAATAGCATTTTGTTTAAGTTTCATTGTTTATCACTAGCAGTTCTCTTTCACCATCGAATTACTATATGGATTACATCAAGCATGATCACTCTCCAGAGTGTGAAGCGGTGACGCACGTACATCCGCAGTTACTTACCAGTTGAGGGATCAACGCAATAAATGTGTATATCTATCTATCTCTACAGATCGAACATAGATCTTAAAAAGATATCGGCTGATACATAAGTATCTGATTTTTGTCACTCTCCAATAACGATATCGATCAGGCCCTACAAGTCAAGTCACGTGTATTTCTATAGCACATTTCAGCAACAAGGCAACTGAAAGAGCTTCACACAAGACATCAAAAGCATCAAGACAAAGAGAAAAACGACATGTGCTTTAACATCTACTTGTTTTAAATTCATAGTAAACTACATTAAAACATTAAAAATAACCCGAGTAGCTACAAAGTCCAAACACACAACATGGGTGATGAGATATCTACATATTTAGAGAGGTCCTTCAGTATAACTTCTATAAAATAAATGACTACCTTCACCATTATACTCAACAGCATAGAATGGAGGGCAAGGTCTGAGAACTGTCAAGACAAAGAGTATTTGTACTGACACGTTAAAACGCAGCCGCATTAAAGATCAGTCTCATTAAAAACCTTTCCAGTGGATAGTGTGGTACCTGTAGAGATGACACCAGACTACTCCTCCTACCTCCCAGTGACAAAGCCTGCGAGACTGTGAGCCAATCAACTCAGGATGATAACAATTCATGTAGGAGGGGAAAGGCCAAACTCTAAAGCCTGTAAATGACAAATATCAGTGTAGGGAAAATGAATGTCTGAGGAAAAACTAAGTTATTGTACCATGAAGTCCATAAATCCATCAGAAAGGTCAGAGGGGCTTTTAGCTGGCATTAATCACACTGAGAGGCAGATAAAAATAAGAGGAAGAGGATGACAGTGGAAAAAGATTCCTCTTCTCCCTATCAGTGGCTTCTGACTGAAGCTCTGAAATTGCACACATCTGTTCCTGTTACTCCAAAAAAAAAACTTTTAGAGGGATGTCTTTCACAGAGGGAGTAGCTGTTTCTCACACGGTAAATCAAGGTGTTATTTTTCCATTTTCTGTGTGCGGGCTTTGATTACTTTTCCCCCGCTGGCTGTACGTGCCTCTTGGTTGTGGCCAATTTTTGTTGTTTGCTTCTGAGACATGTGGCACATTTCACTTTGTTTTGTTTGTCCTCCCTCTTACAAACTTATCATCTAGTTTCTTACATAATTGGATTTCATATGTTGTTGTTTTTTTTTTGCAAGACTATTGGGTGTAAAGATTATGGAAATATTGAAGACACTTCTGGCAAAAATACAATATTTTCTAAAGTTTTAAATTAAAAAAGTAGGCCTAGATTTCCCAATTTCCCCAGACTGTAAACACAGACATTTTACTGTAAAAATATACAGAGACATGAGGCTCTGATTCAGAGAAAAACATAACAACCCATAAAGCCGTTCATACAATGTGCGATTTCAGGCTGATTCTGGGAGGATTGTTGTGACGCACAATTGATTTTAAAGTCGGGCCAAATTAAGCCTTACCGCTGGTCGTCATGACTGCTGGTCACAGCGTGGTTGGTTGTTTTTCCGGCATGTTTGAAATTCTTGTCGTATGACTGCATACTCTCACACAGTGAGAGCAGAGCTATGAGCTGAATTCCAAACTCCAGGGATTTTTTATTTGTGATTGCGCCTGCGCAAACTGGCAGACTGCTTTTGAAAGCCCTTAAGCTGCTGATCTAGAAGTGGTAAATGGATATTGACCTGTCGTATTCCCTATGTCTGTACGATATTAAAACATAAACAGCAGTGTCATAATATAACTTAACATCACATATTTTATCTAATTATTACTCCAACAAAATCTCTCATACAAGCTAGTTGGAAGACTGGGTTTGTGAATTGATATTGTACGAAGCCTTGTGTGTGGCTGTGAGTGCTCCCTGCTTAGAATGGCTCTTAAGGAGGTGTAAAAGCCAAGCCAATTACAGCAGCACAAGTGTTGCGAGATGAGAAGGGAGAGGGGACACCGAGAGAAGCCAAGATTGGTCTGAGAATTGGGAGGGGCAAAAAAAGTAGAGCGCATAACAACATAGAAAATTTGGCTTCATGCAAACACGACAGACCGCTAATTATCTTTTTCTGGACGCTGATATAGACTAGACTAAACAGAATTAGTTCTGGCTTTTTGTTTTCAAACCTTGGTGTACTTATTATTTATTAGTATTGTGAGTATGCTGGAGAAGGATAATGGCAGTATAAGGTCTGTGGAAGCGTCACGCTCAGGTAAAGGCCATGGTCTCCTATCAGAAATGCTATCCATAATTTATCAACTAAACAAATGATGCACCTTGGCTCTCCCATTGTTCTTGTGCCCTTATCTTTCCCTGGAGTGTGAGGAGCTGGAACAAGAGAGCTTGAACACAAAACCAGCAGAGACAGAGGGACTGTGCAGACTATGATAATGATCCAGCTAGTCTAAAAAAAAACATATCCCGCCACATTATCTCTCCTTAATACTGACATCTTGTTTATCCATCACAAAAAGCCCATTTAAAAGCATCTTAAACTAAACATTTGATTATGTAAGGTATAATATGCAACTTAATGTCCAGTAATTGTGGCACTTGAGCACCAGTCTCTCAGACTAAAACAAAACTCCCCCAGCGCACCGCCTCCCATCCTCTCCCACACCTTCCTCAGTGTTCTGACCGAGTGCTGCCGTTTGTATGACCGAAGTATTTTCATTCAAACCTGCAATAGTACTCTTACAATGACACACCGCCATTGTGCCTCTATAAAAAGCATCCCTGAGTGGGCGGAGCTAACTCTCCTCCCCTGTGGGCTAGCAGGGCTAACAGTTCGACAGGGGGGGTGGGCTCAAATGAATGAAACATGTTTGAGCCTCTGAACAAAACAAACTGAAGGAAGCGCCTGCCCTTCAGCGTGAACACATATCTAAGAACTACAAACCCAGAGGGGAGTTTGACTTCACTGGTTTTTTACTTAAAGATATCTTTACAACGGGCATATTTGATATCTGCAGCTAAAAGTGCCACCGAAGCTGCAGGGTTCCGTCATGTGGTGCCCTCTGTGCTTTCTCATGTTTTTGACATAGAAAATGTATTCATCAAAAGGCCATGATCCATCTTGTGTTCCATTTGGCTTGGAGCAGATCTATATCCCAGCATGCATTTCCCTATACTTCCATACAGGGCAGTATCATTTTTTTTCCCAGTTACAAAGCCTGGCCTGTAAATATAAAGCCTGTGTGACATGTGTGCTCTTTATCACTGCTTTTTTTTAAATAGTCTAATCAAGTTAGTTACAGTATGTGGCTAGAACACCTGCTCTGCTGTCACATCTCTACATTTTTAAGACATGAATACTTTCCTGAATTATTTTAAAAAACGGAGTCTTCCTCCATGACAGCTAGATTGTGGTTAGCGCTGTGTTTAAGGACATCCACACAGCCAATGCAAAGCAAACTAAATCTGATATATACTGATGTGACCTTTAAGAAATGTTGTCTTTATTATTCATGCACCTTCCTCACAATCCAGCTCAGCAGAAGAGCAGACGGGGAAGACTACAACAAGAATCCTACAACTCTGTGTCCAACACTTGTTTGCAATAGCTCGGCTAAATAAGATAAATAATTTAGCATGCTTGTGTTGGGCAGTGTAATAAAAGTGATGTCTTTATACAGCGGGGATCTGGCTGGCCGGGCAGTTTCTAAGTGAGATGGATGAGGCAGAGCCTAAACTGCTGAGGGGTGAAGTGAATTAGGCTCACATTATAGAGCTTACATTTAACCATTACAATCAAAATGGAGGAAGAGTGGGAACACCTTATCCCTCTGCAGGAAAAGTCCACACCATAAAACACAGACTGAGCTTAATGAACAGGATAAGAAACTCTGAATTAAACTAAGAGCAATTAAAAATCTAGATAAGTACGTCCTGGTTTATCTCAGATATATGTTACCTGAAACGTGTGTGCGTGCTTGTATGCATCTGTCTTATACACTCAGAAGTAATCCAGTGTGAGACTTTAGAAATGACTAATCAGGATATGTAATGTGCTTACTGCACACATTTGACCATTCTGTTATCAACATAAAAGTCAATTAAACACCCTGTGAACATGGGAATTCATTTTGCTAGCTTGCTGAAAATGTATTCTGTTAAAGAGGATATAATTATCTTTAAAACAGCACACGCTCCATGTGGGTCCATATCTATTAAATCTGCAAACAGTTATGGAAATGTAAAAAAATATGTGCTTAGAGTGTCACAGTACAAACAGAAGCTGATTCAACATCTTTCATTCTTCTTTCTTTGTCTGCTCTTCCTGAGTACCGTTGTTGTAGACACCCTGCTGCTGTGGACCGGCATGACTCCAACTTCACAATGAAATGCTTATTGAGTCATTTCTAGAGTTATTATTGTTAATATACGTCTGTCTGTCTGTCTGTCTGTCTGTCTGTCTGTCTGTCTGTCTGCCTGCCTGCCTGCCTGTCTGTCTGTGTGCCTGCCTGCCTGCCTGCCTGCCTGCCTGCCTGCCTGCCTGCCTGCCTGTCTGTGTGCCTGCCTGCCTGCCTGCCTGCCTGCCTGCCTGCCTGCCTGCCTGCCTGCCTGCCTGCCTGCCTGTCTGTCTGCCTGTTTGATTGTTTGCTTTCCTGTGTGTCTCGCTATCTGTTTTTCTCTCTCTCTGTCTGACACTTTTTATGTCCTCCTGTCTGTCTGCCTGTTGTTTTCTGTCTGTCTTGCTGTCAGGGATGCATAAATACATCAGTCGAACCTCGGTATCGGCCGATATCAGCCCTGTTGAAAGACGTCGACCCATCAGCAAATAATGAGGCATGAACTGATGTCAGTAGCCGATGTTTGTCTGTTGTTTCGTTGATGCCTGCGAGCTTCTGTACCTGACTGCTGAATCAGAGAAGAGGTGATTTTAATGGGCAGAAGAAGTCACCTGTTGGAAAAACTCTGACCTGTTTTCATGTCAAAACATGAGAAAAACGTTGTCAGTGTGGAAGTCTAACACAAAAAAATGTAATAAAAAAACATAGGTATTGAAATTGGCAATCGGCTACATTTTTATTTCTTCACATCGTTATCAGTATCAGCCCTGATTTTCACAATCTGTGCATTTTTACCTGCTGTCTGCCAGTGTCATGTGTTTAGCTTGTCTGTCTCGGCTCATCCAGTCCCGGCAGATGGCTGATCACAGATGAGTCCTGATATATTCCAGGTTTCCGCCCGTCATAATGGGAGTTTTTCCTTGCCACAGTTTCCAAGTGCTTGCTTATGTTAGATCAATTCTGGAGTTCGATACATGGCCATACTATTTGATAAAATAGCTAATAAAAAAACCCCACCACCTCACTGTTCACTTGCAGAGTCATTAGAAATGATCAAACACCAAGGATTACACTCTAAGAGACAAAGTACAGAGAGTCTTGTGACTCTTTGGTTCTCAAATGTCAGAGTGTCAGGGCTCTCTACTCAGCACTACTCACAGATGCCTCATTTGGTACCCAATAAATGTATGACAACATTTCATCGGGCAGTCAGGCAGAGACCTGGGTCGCATTTCAAAAACATCTCCTGACCTTTCCACAGTGGCGGTAATTGCTAATGCCAGACTAGGAGAGAATGTAAGTCTCTTATGAGCCAAGAAAATGGATTGGGTGACGTCTATGATCGGAGCGAGCTCAGGGAAGGAAAGAGACAGAAAGGAAGATTTCAAAGGAAAGGATGTAGCAGCAGACTCCAGCAGGGTTTGAGTGTAGATACCTAAGCTGATAAGGGCAATAAACTCTGCATCATATCCTTTAAAAAAGACACAATACTTTAAGTCTCAGAGGGATCTAGGTTTCATTTTCTTTACGTTACTCTCAAGTGTCGGGCTGAAAGTTGATGGTGATGTGACAACAAATCACTTCCTTCTGTTTCATTCCTCTGTCGCTTCTGCTCCGCTGCCAGAGCAGAGACAGATCAGAGATGAAATTAGAGAGACATAAAGATGACTCAAGGAGTCAAATAGAAAAAGAAAAAAAAATCCACTTGAACAGAAGACACAGCTTCACTCCAGAGCAGAGACCAGAAACTTCCTCTGCCAGGGAGCGTGTCAAGAGGGATTCATCACTGGGAATAAAAATAAAGCTGCTTTCATAGCAAGTTATTAAGTCTCAGTCTTCCTGCAGCAGTTACCCTTAGTGATAAAATGCACTATCTACTTCATATAATGTATAAATAAGTGAAAGTCTAGAGCTCTTTCTTATACAAATCGGTTTTTGTTTTCTTGATGGAAAGTTCTCAGGGTGTCTTTACAGCGTCTCATACAGTCACAAAGTAAAGCCTGTGGAAAAGTGTCTTCAAACAGCACTGATGATATCAAAGTTTAGAGTCTCTTTAAGCATACAAACCAATCAGATGGTTAATAAATCTTTATAGAATTATCATCAAACCTGGATTTTAAAAGCTAATTGCCTTTTAAACTATTTCTCAAAAATGTGGCGGCGGAGCCGATCACATGTGGATTGACATCAGCCTGCGATGCACACAGCAACAGCACACGTGTCAATCAGTGTTGTGCAAAATGAACAGACAGAAAAGCGCTGTGTGTCAAACTGTGTATGGGAAGCTATGGAGGTGTGTGTAAGCGGTAGGGCCTCGTGCGTTTCCACAACGCCATAATACGAAGCGAAACCGCACACTTGGACGCCAATATTATGCAGTTGTAGCTGCAATAATTAAGTACCAAGGCAAAATGATGGCGGAACATCATTATTGTGCGGTTGCGGATCACAATCTAAGAGGGGCTATAGTTAGAAGGCTATTGTGGATTTTGGTTTCCTGTCGCTGAAACCAATAATGATTGGTTAGTTGTCCAGCTGTAATTAAACTCTATAACTTTCCCCAGCTGTGGTCAGTGAGAGCTAACGTCTTTGTGAAAAGTGACAGATGTATATTTAACAAGTATCATTATGTGTTTGTGTTTGCATAATGGTGCCTGCCACCAGTAGTGGGTTATCCACAGCCCCTCTGGCCAGGCTTTCACAGGCTTTAATCTCATCACCTGGGTCCATTGTTGATCACACTAATCACAACCGGAGGAGACATGGGATAGATGGAAATATATGTGTTTATGGGGCCTGGAACAGGACTTAGGCAGGTGTTTGGTTTCTGTGCCATCGCCGGGCGCCAGTGCTCGCTCACTGCCCATTCGTATTACAGCCTTCAGCCAAAGAGACAGCTTGCGAGGCGCCGGCCCCTGATCCCAGCACATTAGTTTAATGCCTAGATCTGTGGAACCCTTCCTGACTGTGTCTCCAGCCTGGCACAGCTGCCTGCCAGACAGACAGATATACAGACAGACAGACATTCAGACAGACAAAACACACAAACACACACAGCCTGGCCTCTTCAAACTGCAGCTCAGAAATGCAGAGGAGCATCTTTAGAAAGCTTATACTTTCTGTATCTTCTAACTGGCACCCACAATGAACAGCTGTGTCACGTGGCAAAGACGTAAGAATTCTAGTTGCAAAAATACATCGCTAAAATATGGCCAAAGGATTTCTCATGTGTTTGGATGTAGAAGATGAGCAGGGTTCACTTCAACAACTACGAAGGTGCATGGAGAGTAAAAGGCTTGAAGGGGTCCAAAACGTCTTGTACTGTAGTATGAAGATTACATTTATTAACTTTATTAGACCGACGCATTTCGGTGTGTGACCTTCATCAGGGTCATCAAGAAACACATTGCAAGCATCATTTATATAGGGAAGCGAAGAAACTGATTTTTTTTATTTGAAAAGGTAAAAAAAAAAAAAAAAAGCAATAATACATCTACATCTATATCAGCCAATGAGGCATCTGGGCTGGTAGATTAGTTGGTTGGACCAATAACAATTGACAAGGAGGTGTATCTGGTCTTTTTAGAATAGAAAGACCAGATACACATATAATAAATTGCAAAAGAGCTATTGTCACAAAACAATTAAGAAAACTAATTTAAAACATTAAAAAAGGGTTTCATTTTTATTACTCCACCGAGTGCAGCTCCTCACCAGTAGGATTTATTTATTTGGCTCTTGCAATCGACACAGCATGTGCTCGTGATTAGAAGTTATTTACCGGGAGAAAACAAGATCCATGCAAGTGGATCACTGAGTAAATACACAGCAGGTTGTCAGATGACCAATTGTACCTTCAAAATAAGCCCATCCATCCTCACAGACGCCATCAGAAGGAGACCAAGGGGGCAACTAGCAACCCATCTGTCTCTGTGTCAGCACCTATGTGTCAGCGCTAAGGAGACGCAATCTGTTCAAGATAACCTGCCAGAGGAAGAGAGCAGGCAAACATCTGCATGTGTATTAATACAGTAGATCCAAAGCCTCCACCCTGATGAGTGTTAGGCACACTGGTTGGAGGATCTGGATTTGACTCTGAGCCAGCATTAAAGCGCATCATCTGCTGAGAGGTTCTCGTCTGGATATTTCTCAGTTTCACCTGGACGCCAAGACATGCTGACAGCTTCAGAAATCCCCCCGAGTGCAGATCTGGGAGCAAACATATGGGGCTGTCAGTGAAAAGGAAGAGACAAACTTATGTCAGAGATTTTTCATTTTGCCTGGCAGTTGGTAATTTTTTATTTGCCTCAGAAGGTTGCCTGAAAGCGCTGTCTTTAACAAAATCGATGTTTATGTTAAAAAATTCATGCAAGCAGATTCATCATGTTGCAACTAGTGCAATGAAAAGACGTAAATCTGGCACATCCTTCCACCCCAGGAGTAAATACATTTAGCATTTACTCAGTAAGATTGTGAGAACTCTAATTGAACTGCTGTAGATTTTTTAATTAAGAACAACGAACTGCGCAGCCATAATGTAATCAGCATCGAGCAAACTCACACAGAAAGTGAAGCGAACATACTCCACACGTCAGATAGAAACTGTTTATATTATCTCATCATAAAAAGCTGTTGTTTGTGGGGCGCAGATGGCCTAGCGGTTAGGTCGCCACAGTCCTCCAAGTGGGCGGCTCAGGTTCTAGTCTGGCCTGTGGCTCCTTTCATGCATCATTCCCCACTCTCTCTCCCTGGTTTCCTACTCTGTCCACTGTCCTATCCAAAAAAGACGGAGGTTCCACTTGTGGCATTCGTTCCAGGTTCGAGTCAGACACTCGACACTTGCTGCATGTCACCCACCCTCTCTTCGCCCAGCATTTCCTGCCTCTCTTTACTATCCTATCCAAATAACAGAAAAATTGCAGAATAAAATCTTTGAAAAAATGTCGTCTCTGTCAATCTTCCACCAAAAATGTGCTCTGATGACACTGTTTTGAACAAGATTGACTTCTCTAGTGCACCCACACACTCGCACTCAAACACACACCTGTCACCACAAAGCCTTATCAACACTGGCCTTCATCACAGCTCCTCCCTGTGACGGCTGATGTGACCATCAGCATGTTTGAACGACCAATAAATTAGGAGCGGCAAATGTTTGCACAGTTTAACCTTGTGTAGGAGAGGGCTGATTGAGGAATACAGAAACAAAGACGTCAGTGTGTGTGTGTGTGTGTGTGTGTGTGTGTGAGAGTGTGTGTCTAAATGTGTGTGTGTAAAGACAGACCTAAATGCCCCTTTAGCCTTATTACAGGCTCCAGTTTTCCTCCGCACCAATTTCTCTTCAGTAGTTTTAGCTCCCTAAAGACAATTCAGCCCTTATGATCCCTCGCCTTTAGACTCCCTTTATCTCTCAGTCTTATGTCTCTTCAAAAAACTGCACCATTTTCAAAAGGTGAGTGAACAGTTCTTGCTCACTATATTTTAAAAATGCAGAAGAAACTGAAGAGAATAAACTCAACATGAGCCAGAGGATTTCAGCGCTAACCCTGTTGATATAAATGGTTTGTCTGTGGTTTTGTAGCAGCAGAAAATGTCTGAAATCACAGCAATATAACATCGATCAGAGTTCAAATCGTGTAGGTATATTGTCTTCATATATATGTAGTTTCTTTGTTTTCTTTCAAGCCAACACCTCCTCCCATGATCCATTGCAGCAGTCCTGTTTATGGTTGACAAGAACTCTAAAGGGTCTGTGGGCTTTTCAGTTTAGTTTGTTGAAGTTGCCTTTAGGGTCGTGACAAGGACAGCCGGCTTCACGCACCACCTGCCAATAATGTTAACAAGGACCTGCAGCCTCACGCTGATGTGTCCTGCTCCAACACTGGAGGGATTGCTGCAAGTTACGGTCATATCTTTCCCGCATGGTGTCCAGCTCTCAGGAATCTTCCCTGCAGCTCGCAGTGCAACACGGCCTCCGCACAGCTACAGGGAACAACACACATGTTGCAAACTGCACAGTAGCAGAAGTGAAGTACCAAAGAGCGACACATAGAATCACGTCTCATAGAAACTAATGCTTCAGGTTTTTCTATTCATTTTTAAGATCATCTTATCATGAAGCAAACAGTTGCCTTCACATTTACATTTGCAGAATAAAGGTATTATTATACTGCAGTCAAAATGTAATCAGTGTAATGAATGCAAAAATATGAGGGATCAGTATTAGAGCAGCACAACCTTCCTGCCTGATTATGCGCATTCAGAGATGCGAGAAGGAGAAACAAACCGTGCAACATGCTTGAACAGAACATTTCTGAACCTGAACAACCGGCTCCTTGTGTATCAGCGTTATCATTTCACGGTGCTCAGGCGATTTAAACAGTCACTTCTCACACTGTTGTGGCGTGCATAATAAAGAGGTGCTGAAACCATTTGTCAGGCTCTGATGGAGGTTGTTTAGTACCCAGGAGACATTTTTATTTTTATTTTTCCACATGCTACGATGAGGCAAAGGCTTTGTTTGTTCATTTCACTCAAAAGGCCCCAAACGTTTTAAACTTTGACGGAAATTATCGTCGAAGCATTTTGTGGACACAGGTTTTCCCCCACACTTGAGAGCTAATCAGTTTTAATGGATATGATGGCTGTAATCATGGTGCCAAACAAGTCCCGAGTCCCAAGGCTCAGGGCCTATTACACTCTGTAAAATATTAATGATTCTCCAGTAAACATCTATAAAGCAACTCCCAGAAGACATGAGAGTTCAAATATCTTCCCCCCCTGCTGAGCACACTTAGACAGCTAAGTCCAATTCACATTAAGCTAAGGGTGGGAAGCTCAAAAATTATTATTATAGCTTCTGTTTTAAGACAGGGGGACATTCTTAGCTCATGGGAATGTAAGGCTAACAGTTATGTTAGCAAGGGATTGCTAAATGCTACAGTTAGTTTTTGTGACCTAGCTCTCAAATGGGTTATTAAAATATCATCCTAGGTCATCGTAACCTAGGGTGACCATCCGTTCTGTTTTAAGCTCTGTGTCCAGGGTCACCACAAATATCTATAAAACACTAATATGTCCCTGTTTTGGACAGTCCCTGTCCCGGTTTGAACCAACTGAAACACCCAAACAATATGATTGCAACACTGATTTGTCTTTATGTCAACCAATGTTGTTGCCAAGGCTGAAAAAGAAAAACATCACTAATGCACCACTCATCAAATGTCATTATTGATTTGTCTGTACATGTGTCAGTCAGGTGTTGCTTAGCTAGCCTAGTTTATCATACAAACAGGGCCTGCTGTGTAACGACAGGTAGGCTAGCTGTCATACCAAAAAGTAAGTTGACTTTTTCCAAAGAGCTCCAGGAGAGTTAGAGCTTCCTTTAAAAAGTACCAGGCGATGAATATGCTGCGTTTTGCACACACTGCACGAGTTCATTTCAGTCGCCCACGATGGAAATGCCAACATACAAAGCCATATTAAAACGAGCAATCAGAAACAGTGGGTACAGGCTGGAAGACGTACTGTTGAGATCTATTTCAGTGAGGTAAACGTCAGTGAGATAGATACTCTCAAAGTTCCGTTTAATGACACAAAAAGAATCAAAATTATAATTTATAAGAGTCTCTACATTTGTAAGATTAGCAAAACCAAGAATACAACACAGTTATTTTCTTACAGCATGTAAGCTTCTCAGCTGAGCATGACGTCAGAGGAACATGTGTGAATTAATGTGCCTCCTTTCCTTAGCTTTAAATGCTAGCCTTGGTAATCTTCAGTCATTAATGTTAAAAATACATCGAGAAAATAAAAGCCAAGACAATGTGACAAAACTACTGAGAAGATAAGCCAAAGGAAGGTTGAAAACTGTCATTTCATGAGGTAACTTAATGTTACACTAGTAAATGTTAGCTTTAGTTGGTGGTTCTAAACTGCACCATTTGGGAATGAATTAGCTCCCTCATTGTTTTCTGCTTTGGGTATTTTAGCGTGATGTGAGCAGCTGAGAGAAACAGCTATTTGGTGCTATGCTGGATGGTTGGGGCTGCAGTACAGACACCACATCAAGGTACTCCTTAAAGGGAAATGAGTGAGATATGTTTGCACGAGTGCCCATCATACATCATCACCATACAGCGGGCAATCCATTAGCACTTTCAACAGCTTTGTCCTCCGCCTTATGAAAAACAGCAAGACGACTGAACAAATGACATGAAAATGATAATATGTTGAGGACTGTTGAATGTGTGAGTCTGAGGGAGATGAGCTGTGAAAAGGTCCTTTTGCAATAAAAAAAAAACATCTGCAAGAATCAGGAAACATCCTGTCATGATGATCAGAAAGTTTTTTTGTCGTTTTTGACATTGGTGTAAAATGTGTTGACAATGTGTACACTTATTAAGCATGTATTTAACTGAACAGGAGAACAAACAAGCAGATGATGCTTGTGAAGGCAGATGGTGAGTGACGCCTCAGATTCAGCACCTGGACTCCTCTAAGATCATAAAACAGTTTTAGTCTCCTTTCATCATTTAGAACCCCGGAGGCCTCGACAGTAACTGTTCAGACAAATGTGTCTGCACTGTTATGTGCCATAAACACATCATGGGGGCACAATCTTCAATATGGCAGTGGTAATAGCCCATAACATATGAGTAGAAGTAAGGGAAGACCTGGTAATGGGACTATTATCTAAGAAAGCATCCTTCTGCGATTTTCCAGCACAATGCATGGAGAGTTTGAGGAGTATCTTCACTCACAGGTTTCACGCATGGATGACATGCAGAGAACGAGGCCAAATTCTGTGTACCGTCATTCAAGTTTGGACCTGTGAGGCCCTTTAAACCATCGTGTAATTACGAATTATTTTTTCTAATTAATTTCGGGCTCCGTGTTCCATTAGCTTGCGGTTATGCGGGTTACAGCTAATTGAAAACGTTATGAAGCTAATAATGTTGACTTTGCCTTGTGTGGTCTGAACCCCGGTGCTGCTAAAGTGCATCTCCTCCCTCTTTCTCCTTTTCATTCCCAGGAGCTGTTTGCTTATTGTAATTGAAGATGGTAGAGGGTCTTCCCTCCCCTCCCCCACCACCACCCTCCAGGTCTACTTCAGCCCCATAATCCATATTGACATGGTGTCTGCAGGAGATGGGTTGAATGTTAACCTGCAGTGCTGCTGTGTTCCCTCATTATAGAGTGGCAGGGACCTATAGACGCAGGCTGGACGTCTGACTGCCTCCTACTGCCTCAAACAAACATGTGACTGCTCTTCTTTGCCTCATATCAGTCTGAGCAAACCAGTTTAACCATGTGTGAAAATCACAATGAGTGCACACATGCATGCAGTGCCTGAAGTTACATTATGACACGTTTGGAGGCGACGAGAGTTTGTGCAGGGCGTCACTTGTTCTGATATAAGGCAGTTATAAAAGTCAATACAACACCTTTCAGTATATCTGCAGTCTTCATGACACTGTTATGCATTCAAAGTTCTTTAAGTATCACCTTTGATCATTGAGTACATATAGCACATATGCCGTCTATGCTAACCTTTGATATCCAGTGTTTTTCTCTGTGTAGCCATAAACATTATCCCTCCGTCTAATTTGATCAGTTTCCACCTACATGCCAATAATGAAGGATGACGAAATAATAAGAATCAGCAAAAAACAGTAACAGTTCACAAACAAAGATAATTCATGGTGTAGTACTGGAGTTATCAAATTAGACAAGAGCTCATGCAATTCAACTTAAAATAGTGAAGTACTGAAAGAAACAATAAGAATCCTCGCAGACTGTAAACTTCTCCTTTGAGCCTTAAATTATTTGTTTTACTGCTCTCTGCTTAGAAAAATAGATTTTATAGGTAACAATATAAATGTACTCATAGTCAGCATATTTTATGTGTATTTTAGAAGAAACATTCTGGCTCTTTGAGTCAGTTTAGGCACTTTTTAATGCTTCATTGTTAATTACAATAGTCCAACAACTACATGACTTAAAGGAGAAAAATGTAACTCTGACACCTAGAGTTTAAAATGGGTACTGCTCTCCAAATTCAAAACATTGAAGAGTGCCGTCTCCCCCCCGCTCCCTCCTCCCCAGAGTCAATGTGCCATGTCACTGAAGCTTCAGTGTTTAGCCAGCTCAGCATCGGTCTTGAAACCTTTTCTTCGTTCTAACCTCTTTCCATTTTTCAACAACATCTCCAATATGTTTCCTAGTTTTACCACGTCGTTGTTGTCATTGAAGCTAGCATTCAACATAGCTTTGTTCACCTAGTGGTTGTAGAGTAGTAAATGTACAGTTGTCATACAGAATAAGGCGTTAAGAAGTGCTCGTAAAAAGCGCCAACATGCTTCTAGTAAGCATGCTGACAAGCAACAGTCTACCCTAATGTTGAGTGTGACCCTTTTTATATAGTGTTGTCAACATACATAAAACATATTACATATAGTGCTAGCATATGCCCAATGATATTGTGAACTATGTGAATAAACTGCAGCACATGAATCCTAGCGAGTTCCCAATTCTCCTCATTATGAAACTGAAAGACAGCAAAACTCTTGAGCCATGTCAATTTAATTGGTACGTCTTATAGCTTCAACTGAAAAGCATGAAATGACAACTATGAAGTGACAAAACACAAGAAAAACAGAATACAGACTGACTCATATCTGCTAATGTTAGAAACATAGATACAATTGATGTCACCGCCTTTGTTAAAATGATTATTTTCTCCATTTCTCTTTCAGTCAAGACAACAGAGCGGGAATATTGTGAGCAGTGATGTGTTCATGGTTTGCTTCACTTTCCCCCCTGGGTAATGATTTAGTCTCTGACTTTTGCCTACACTAGAACTGTTTCAAGATTTACCAAACTATTGCCATATATTTCACATTTCAGACATCCACATGTTTCGCGTTTTCCAGGGGCTCACCGGTTGACTGAGACAAACCTTTGCTTTAAAATCCTTTGCTCAGGCTACTTAACCTCTCGGTGGAGCTCACCTTGTTCCTGCCTTTTCAACAGCCTCACCATGGACTGAAGGGAGCCAATTTCCCACCAGTCTGTTAAAGCTAGATTTGCATTAATGAGGCCTGCAGTGTTAAGCCTGAGGGCTGGCTTCTGGTCGAATCACCAGCTGCTGCAAAATAAGCCACAAACTTTTACTGACACAAGCATTTAGCCTGACGAAGCAGATGAGGATCTGAGGTAGAGGACGATTGAAGGAGAGAGTGTCTTGATGACTGTCTTGTCGTATTTGAAATGATCTAGACTCTATTTTTAAAAGGAAATATGTGGAGCACCTTTTGAAGTGATTTCCCTCATTGAATGAGATAATGTCACATTTACTTTCCATTCTTTGAATCAGTCAAAATCTGAATTTTTGAAAGTTTCACTTTATTGAAAGGCTGCAAAACACTGAGTCCTGCACTGACAGCCATAGAGCTCTAATATTGAAATTCATTGCAAAAGGTAGTGCTCTTTAATGTCACCTGAAATGGGCATTACGAAAATGACATCTTTATTCTTAAGTCAATCTAGCTAGTGGTATCCTTCTGTAGAACACTCGTCAATCCACCACTTTGGTCAATTCCGTGTTATCTCAAAGATTATTGGACGCATTGCCATGAAAATTGGTACAAACATATATTTACGCCTTAGAATTGATTGTAGCAAGTTTGATGATTCTCTCACTATAAAAAATACCTGCAAAACCAATGACATCTCCATTATCATCCATACTTAGTTGAGTGCTAAGTGGAACATTTTAGGATGCTAACAAGATAAACTAAGAAGGTAAACATGGCTAACGTTGGGAGTGTGATAATGTTAGCATGCTGATGTTAACATTTAGCTCTAGGTTAGCCTAGCTAAGTACAGCTTGGCCACAGATTCAAAGAAATGATGTTTTTCAAACTTTGTTGACTATTCTCAAGTTACACTCTTAATATTTTGTAGACAATTTCTGACTTTGAAACCTGCTTGATTCTTTTGAGGAGACATTGCAGCTCTAAAGCCAATCATTGGTCACAGTTTTGCATTTCTTAGAATAACTTTAGCATGTCTATGACTTCACTGAAGCCTCATTATCAACCAAATAGTATGTAAACTAGGTTTGCTAATATTGTAAGTAACACTCTTGTAAATTCCAGCTTACCATGGAGACTGGTGAGGAAAGTCCGAAGAGATATGCATTATTTTTGGGTTAAATAATTAACTGTACCTGGGTCATTGTTGCAAGAATCCAACCTTAAAAAAACTGCTGTGTTGATCTTTGTTATCATAGAAATAAGCAATCATTTAAAAACTGTGTTATCACTTATTTGGTTTCCATCAAATTCAGGTCTTTGTCCACCTACCCAGACATCTCGTTGCAGGGAGGCGGACATTGACAGATTTCCTTAGCCGTCTTTAATTTACAGCAGATTGTTCGGACGCCGTGTGTGCTGTATTGGCCACAGGGAGCTCAGACTTTACGTTGAAGGCCCAGATAGCTCTCAGCAGTAGTTCTCAGCTCAAACAAAAATAAATGATGCTCTCCCTGGTGCTTCATATGCACAGTACGAGTAAGCCAGGAGAAAAAGCTTTATGGCTGCTGTCAAGCTGCTTCACGTTGATGGAAAAACATAATTGATTTGGAACAATTTCCAATTGGTTTGGAACCCTGAATTTGTATAAAATCCTTTAGTTTAGGGCTGTCCTCACAGATATGTGCGGGGCATCATTATTCCTCTCCACATGCATTTCCCCTCAGAGCCTCCCAGTGATCAATCTGCAATCATGTTATTATTATGGAGCCATTTCCAACAATGAAAGTGAGATTGAAGCTCCGGTGACTTGTTGAATGAAACCCTAATGGATAGCTGTGGGAAACTGCCACAGAGACTGATTAATTAGACCTTCACCATGAGCTCTAAAGCCTTTCCTTTCCATCTCATTAGAACAAAAGCTCCCACATCTCAGCTACAATACTTATTATCCTTTCAGAGAGCTGGAAAGTGATATTCTCTGCATGCACAATCACCTCATGGTCAGATTTACATGTACTATGTAGCTGCCATTGATGGTGATGACATATTGTTTTCCTTCACACATCCTATAACCGTGTTTTTCTCTCATATTCAGTCCTGACTGATAACTGGTGATCTGATATTTCACCAGTGAGAACAGACGTGGAGGCTGAGCAGGTGTGACAGGCCGGTGGGTCTCAACAGCAGGAGGTGATAATCATTACGGTCACTCCACACAAATGGAAATGCCCACACAGACAAAGATCCAACCACTTACAATGATGGACCAACTGTACTGTGAAATATCTCACACGATCACAATTATTTTTGGCCTTTGAAATAATCCAAATGTATATGGACATTGGTAAACAAATTCACCGGAGTTTGTCTTTGATACAGATTTCAGCATCATTAGAGCCATCACGTGCTGACTCTGAACTCATCAAATATCACAGCTTCAGAAGATGAAAGGCCAAGTACCACTCCAGCATCAGTTTGGCTTATGCAAGACTCCACAGTCCAGTAAGCAATAGTTAACAAGAAGAATCCTGTTAGATTATTAAACATGTCAAACAATGCAAACATTTCTCATTTTTTGATTTTTGTACTGAAACCCTCGTTAATGATGAAAACAGTGCCATGTTCTGGTAGCACACAAAATGTGTGATTTAGGAAAACAATCACCTTGAGCTCCTATCTTTCTCTCTCTCCCTCGCTCTCTCTGTGCATTCACATCATATTATTGCATGTCGCTATCTGTAAATCTTAGTTACTAACCACATATTTTCCTGGGAGCTCCTGAGCTCTCATGTCTTGTTGGTTCCTCGGGATTGTTGGTGGGGACGGCCTGCTGCTATGGACCCCCCAAAAAGGTAAAGGGTACAGAAAACAACACACGCTAGCTACATCACTGACCAACATTAAACTATACCAACGCATGTAACTACAGACCATACAGTATATGACGTTAGCAATATAACTATGTGACTTAAAAGATGTCAACCTTCCTCACAGAGAATTAAACTTAATTTGACCCTACCCCACCAAACAACACATCAAAACAACGGGACAGCTTCCAGAAGTTATGTTAAATAGTATACAGCTTAATTTTTTAAAGTGCAGTTGGCCACAGACTCGGATAGTTTTTTGAGACTACTTGGGATTATGATCAGGCTGGTATCACATATATAAATACCAACTTAGAAATTTTGGTCTGTGATCCTGGAACATTGAGACTGATCAGGGTCAAAACCACGTCTTCCTGTTAAATTGGCATTCTAGTTAAAAATCCAAGACAAAGCAATATTTAGTTGGCGTGTTCATAACTCCCTAACATGCTCCCTCCATGCATTCTCTTAGGGGTCAAATATACATCGACTGCCTCCACTCCGTGTCAATGCAAAGTTAATGGCATGCAGTCAGACGGTCCGTGGCAGTAAAAAAAAAAAAAAAAAGTTTGCAGGCAAGCTGGCATGATGCCAGACTGGACTGGAAACATCTGTTCACATTATTAATGAATCAATTATATGTCACACATGTGCCAGGCCTGCAGGGGAAGAGGGGAGACGTGGTGTGGGGGAGGTAAGGGGAGAGAGTCTGAGGGTTTTGGGCTCCCCACAGGGACATGGCCTTCAGACACCCCATGCTGCTGTGGTGTTCACAGATGAGTCAAATACAACCTGTCAGCACTACGTGTCAGTCAGTTAGTGGATGAAATGTAAAAATAACAAGTGGAATTTTTTCTGGAAAATAACGGGGAATGTTGTGTTTGCAGCTGCATTGCAACTGGTGTTTCTGAAGGGTAAAACAAATCATTGTGTCTGCACTAAAAGTCGCCCAAAAATCCTGCTAACACTTTAATGTTGTTACTTTCTATTCGCTGTCGTAGGCATAAATACAGGCTGTTACCACATTGTGTGTACCCGGCCGCAGGCGCTCACATACATGTAATTGTACGTCAATAGTGAGACAGGTAATACTTACTGTTTACCTGCTCTGTGTGATTCATCTTGCTAACTGTGTGCGGGGAAGCTGTCAGCGCACATTTACATCATTAGAGACGAGCTGAGGCCACATTCTCCATGCTAAACATGTTGGCCATTGACTCCTAATGGGCTGCAGCATGTTTCATACCCCCCCCAGAGGAAGCTGCTTGCCAGAGCAAACTAACTGTACATCCCGGGGGGGGGAAGGGGGTTCTTCTTTGAGTCAGACATGACAAAACAGCAGAACATGTGTCCCCAATTGTGGAAAAAATGCTCATAATAAGAAAAATGCTTAGAGTTTGAATAGTGGAAAGAGACTCAACAGTATGAGCAAAATGTTTTAAAGCTCTAATAAGCGTCACTTTTTTTATCATCTGTAGAAGAATGGGGGCTAGTAATGACACTCAGGATGCTGTCATTTTAATAAAAGAGAAAAATTGACATATAAGTCGAATGTTGAAATTAATTTAGTTATTGTTTATTTCTTGTTGGAATGTAAATACTATTTTCCTGACTATATATCACATATTACTGAGGTTTTGTTTGTCTGCTCAGAGCAGATGTGCTTCTGCAGCAGCTGTTCAAAACCGTCAGAAGTGCTGAAATAAATCAGCAGGGAATAAGCTCACATCAACATGTGCAAGATGTGCATTTTTGCACTCTCAGATTTACATTAACACCGGCGTAGATTAATCCTAAAAGAAAACACCAATTATGATGAAAGATATAATATCGTGGTAATAAAGTAAATAATGAAGAGCATGGAGAAGACTGCAATGTCATCTAAAAGCTTAGAAGACAACAGCTCCGTTTCCCTCAATGGGTTTGAACTTTGTTCAATTTTAAATGCTGCTTCTTAATAACTGTCAGAAGGTTATGCAGACACAAGTGGACATCTTATTTCTTTCCGCTCCTAACCTCACTAGATCACTCCTGCAACCATTAATCCCAATACCTGCTTACAAAAACAGCTAAGGTCAGAGGTTATTCTTTCATACACATGTACACTAAAAAATCTGGAATGAGGTCCCACATGAGGAGATCAACCTCAGTGATGCATTTCAAGCAGGCATATAAACACCACCAGATGAGCGGACACACTTGTAATCATTGATTAAAGTTATTGATAGGGCTGGATAAAAGAATCGATTCATTCAGTGCATTGCAATCATTTTTCTCCCACTTCAATATCGATTCAGGGAAATCCTGAGATTGATTATTACCGTTGTAATGACGCCCCACTCCAGTGGGGCACTGTGGGCGCTGCCGCACTTCCACATACTGTACTTTAATGTTTTCTTTGTTAATTAAAGAATAATGCGACGATCAAATTCATTTTTGAGTCAGTTTGTTCTAAACCAATACAAATAATTTACACATAATTACTGAACAAATATCAAAAGGTACTGTGATGACTTACAGTATCTGGGTGTTTCTGTCATCTATGCTTATAATTAAATCAACATTGAAGCTTATTGATCAATATCAAATCAAATCGATATCGAGTCGTGACCCCATAGAATTGAAATGGAATTGAATTGAGAGGTTGTGGACAATACCCAGCTCTTTATGTTCATTTCAGTTCACCCCGACAGTGTTAGGGTTAGTGTTAGTGTGTTGCTGTTTAAGTCTGATCAATCTTTTCCTGTATAATAAATGAAATGACACCTCAAGTCTATAAGAAAGATGTTTTAATATTAAAGCTATTCTTAATGCTTTATCAGTTGCAGTGGTTGGGAACAACAGATATTTCAAAATAAAAGTTTGTGTATCCATTTTTACAAAATCAAGAGAAAATGTGTTCCCTTAATGTTGATCTGTAAACAGACAAGTATTCAACATGTAACTGTAGCATTTAAAGCCTAAGCTGGTATTGATTGGATGTATTTAATGTGGCTCTTCCAATAAGCACAGATGTTGAGTTTATTGGTGAGAAGTTTTCCCTCTTCATTAATATTGTAAAGCATTAATATTTAATTAAATGGAATTCCAATAGTTGAATCTCTAATACTCGAATAGTGGATAAAATTCAAATATTTTCCTGGAAAGCAGAAAACATCCAGAAATACCTGCTTTACCAACTTCCCTCTGTCACTGCAGAACCCATAAAAAAAAGAATAAAAGTCAGATTATTCAGACCGCCTGTCCCTCTCCTGGGATTTTTTTTGGATCGCTCAGCGCTTTTTCACAAAAGAACTGTCCTTTTCCATTAAAATGAGTGACCCTCCTCTGTCATACAAAGCTCTACACAGACCTATATTTTTTTGTTGATGCGGTTAGCGCTGCTTGAGGCAAAAATGACAACTTGCTTTCTGACCAGGGCTGATGGCTTTTTTTCCCCGTTTTTGTCGAGACACAAGGGGAAAAACATTACTTCCATTTCAGTGCCCATTTGTTGCCCTTCCAGTGATGTGTGACCCTGTTTTATTTGATTTCATTTGTTCACTTTCATCACTGTTATTCATTTTGATTTACAGAAATGGCTGTGCAGAGAAGTTAGACGTGGATTTGAAATGGCACTGAGAAACCCCTGTCATCATCTCGAAGAGTACTTCTTTTTTTAAACTCTCCGTAGGAAGATAAAAAATCGGGGACATTTTTCTGTTTAAATGGAGAATGGATTATATTTGATAAATGGTGGTTGACAGTGACCCTGATGATGCTTTTATCTCTTTGTGAAATTTATGTTGCAGTATTTATGTTCTGCAGATAAATCCCTCTTCTTCTGTGATTAATAAAAGTGTCATTAAATCGGATATTCGTCTGTAATTTCCTTTCAATGTGAAAATGTGAAGTCGAGTGCTGCCAAGTAATCAGTCTGTGTGACATTGTGATTAACAGCCGAGGCAGTTTGGGGGGCAGAGGGCAGGACAGCTGGCACGCTCCACTGACCCTGCCGCTAACAAGCACACGGCCATAATTAGTCATTTAAGTCACCTTATAGTTCCTGTCCGTCTGTGCCCTTCACACCAGGATCCCTCTGAAAACAAGGTGGAAGTGAAGCTCATGTTCAATCAGGCAATTACTGACCGGCTCATCACCAAACGGGAGAGGATTAGACACGCAGGTAAAGCAAACCAAGAAAGAGAAGGTCAAATAGGGAGAAAAAAAATGAATATCAGTGTCTGATTTCAGCCCTAAAGATGTGCAGCTCTCATTGTGACTCACTTTTCATCCCTCAAATTAATCCTCAGAGAGCCGTCTCTTAATAATTACAAATCCCAGCGATAATTATGATAGCCACACTAATCCAGTTAGTTAAAAGGAAATAGATAGCTGCTGCAACTATGAGGAAATGTCAAACAAGTTCTGGAGCTGTCACTGCGGCTCCAACTAACCTGCTGGTTTATTTTCATGATTAATATGTTTTTAAGTCTATCAAATGTCTTTACCGTTACATCCCATTATGTCTTGTAACGCCTTCTTTTGTCTGACAAATCGTGAGAAACTATCTGAGATGTTTGAGATCAATTGACTTCACTCACCCATTACACTGATTTTAAATATAATATAATAAACAACAGCTTATGACAATAAACTAAATAAAAGTTGTTAGCTGGTCTTACAGCAGAGAAAAAGCGAATCACCACACGCTGGAAGCCTCCACACTCTTTCTAGGTTTTTTATATAACCTGACATTGTGACTTAGAACCAAACGAATGAAAAATGTTATCACAAAAATAAAATAAAAATCTTGGGTACTGGTACAGTACAGTATGTACAATACGACGATATACGTTAGTAACAGTATGCAGGACACTATCAAATCTGATACGATTCGTTACATTACAGTATGTAGGATAAAGATATGATACAATGAACTTTATTGTGATTCACTTTATTGTCCTCTTGGGGAAATTGTTTTAACCAAACTGTCAATATAATACAATACGTTACGATACGATACAACAAAGTATGAGAAATGTATGTCACATATGTACGATACGATACGTTACGTTACGATACGTTATGGTACAATACAGTATGAACAATAAATGATGTCACATATGTACGATACGATACGTTACGTTACGTTACGTTACGATACGTTATGGTACAATACAGTATGAACAATAAATGATGTCACATATGTACGATACGATACGTTACGTTACGTTACGTTACGATACGTTATGGTACAATACAGTATGAACAATAAATGATGTCACATATGTACGATACGATACGTTACGTTACGATACGTTACGTTACGATACGTTATGGTACGGTACAGTATGAACAATAAATGATGTCACATATGTACGATACGATACGTTACGATACGTTACGTTACGGTACGCTACAGTATGAACAATAAATTTATGTCACATATGTACAATACGATACGTTATGTTACGATACGTTACGATACGTTATGGTACGCTACAGTATGAACAATAAATTTATGTCACATATGTACAATACGATACGTTACATTACGATACGTTACGGTACAGTATGAACAATAAATGATGTCACATATGTACGATACGATACGTTATGTTACAATACGTTACGTTACGATACGTTACGTTACGTTATGGAACGGTACAGTATGAACAATAAATGATGTCACATATGTACGATACGATACGATACACTTTGTGATTCACTTTATTGACCCTTAAGGGGGACATTTTTGCACGATGACATGACATGAGATGAGATGCACTTTATTGTGATTCACTTAATTGACCCCTTGGGGGAAACCTTCCTCATTGGATTACTTGATTGATTATTGCAGCTCAACTGTTAACCTGCACAGAACCAGAAGAGACTCCAAAGGATGATGAACCTCAACATACATCAATGCTAAAGAAGATCTGTTAAAGTCCAAAGCAAAGTGCAGAACTGAATGGCTCTGCCTCCAGGAGTAATCAAACTTGAACCCACTGAGGATCACAATATCAAAAGGAGGGGAAATGAAAGCTATGATCACAATCTAACTGAGTAATGACACATTTGGACTTGAAGGTAATCCTAACTTTGTATTTAGTGTGTTCAGGGGGTCATGATATATGCAACATTATCAACATTATCTGCAGAGTGTGTTTCTGTTATATTTCAATATATCAGTATAATAACTAACAAATACTGACATTCATTTTCCTCTTTGCTCTCTCATCTCGAGTGCTTTGTAAGAGTTTTTCTTTATGGTTTAATTATTGTGCTTTTCAAGAAAACAAACACGTCCCATCCATTAACTCAGAAAGTGGGCGGCAGAATCTTCCTCCCAGAATGCATCGCCTGCAGATGAGTATGTCTGTGTGGGTGTAAATAAAGCTTGTAAGACCAAAGGCAGCACATTCAGAAGGACGAGCAGCTGATGTCAAATGACCACCACAACCTCAGCTAGTAACGGTTATCAGAAATATTGGATAGAGACGCTGGTTTAACAAACAAACAGCGTCTGTGATTTACTGAGTGGTCTCATAACCATGATCTGTTAACCTTAAGTCAACGGAAATATTTGTTTTTCTGCTTATTTTATAAGAACATTGACACTATGCAGTAAAAAAATATATACAGTCCTAACCTTTAAGAGTTTGTTTTCTGTAGACTGTCAAAGACTTAAAAGGAGTTCTGTAGCTACAAAAAATACCTGAAGTTAGAAAAGTTCCTTTTATGTGACAACCTAAAATCAGTGTTATTGGCTGGAGCTCTAACCCTGACTTACTGACGAGGTAATAAGTAGTGTTATCAAGGCCTAATAGTCTCATTGAAGCAGCTCAGGAAGTGCTCTGATTTATGGGGGAAAGAAAGTGTTTTAATTGGCAGCCCTGAGTTTGAGACTTTTTATTTTGTTGTTGACTGCAAAGAGCGGTTGAAACTAAGGTTTTGTGGTGCCAGGATAACTATAGTAGTTCTACTAAATAGATATAGTTTGTATGTTTTTGTACAAGTAAACATCAGCATTCCAGCAAACCTCTGGTGCTCTAACCCAGCTAACTCAAAGTGAAGCTTATATTGATATCAATGGTTTATTTGCTCTTCTGAACCAGCTTAGAAAATGATGCTAGAAAAACAAGGTATAATATTATGCAGCCCTGACCTTTTAGAGGTTTTTTTCTGATGTCAAGGGAGTTAAATACAAGAAGTCATGCAGCAGCAGCACAATACATACAGTAAAAACAATTACCATCTTTAAGGACGGCTCAAGATAAGTACTACCACCTTAGCTCTGGTAAACTAGTTTAACTGCTGTGTAGGTTTGGTTATGAAAAACTGGTTCCAACCTAATGGTGTTCAATTTGTGAGATACCTGAATCGATAAGGCATCTGTAATTAGGTAGGGTAGGGTAGGGTGGGTGGGTGGGTGGGTAGGTAGGTAGGTAGGTAAAGGGTTTCTTATCTTTCTACAAAATGGTACAAGTACACATCAACATTACCAGCAAACCTCTTTTAAAGTGCAGAAGGATAACTAGTATAGTTGGCAGATCAACTACAGATTGTTGATCAGCGTACAGATCAACAACGGCGTTTCAGCATGGATGAAGGCCATGTGCTGAAAAGCGTGCGTTGTTGATCTTTACGCTGCTGCTCTACTAACACACTTGAAAGGACATTTAGTGTGCTGACTTTTCTGTTTTCTTTATAGCCTTTTTGCTGCCGTGCACCTGAAATGTTATCACGGTTTGAGTGTGTTCCTTTCTTGCTGTTTTCTATTAGTATAGTAATCAATGGTTTATCACCCTCTGATCCAGCTTATGAAATGCTCTGTTATGCTATTTGAAAAGGAGGTGCATTAATATTCAGCCCTAACCTATAACAGTTTTTTTCTCATGTTTACAGTGAATGAAAGGTAAAAAACATAACTAATATTTTTGACGACTGAGATATCTATTGTTAAAAAAAGCAAACAAGTACAGTATACAGGTACATATTAGCATTCTTAGCTAGCCTCTGGGGCTCTAGTTCTATGAAAGAGAGTTTATCTCCTTAATTAACCAACTTAGGCATGCTCTGTTTCGTTACAGCAAGCTGTGTTAATATGCAGCCCTCACCTGTTCTAATGTTAAAGACTAAAAACAAGGATTTCTGCACATCATGATACTAATGCTCATAAAATAAATAATCAATTTAAAGACTTCCTTTCCAGCCACACTCCGACCAGTGGGGCTGGAAGGCTAATGAGTGTTTCCAATCTGATCCAGCTGAGCAAATGCATTGTTTTATGAAAACATAAATACCAAAAGAAGAAAAAAACATGACTATCAAGCAGAGAAAATCACCTCTCCCTGGTGGATAATGTGTCATCCCTGGCAGAGCAGTCTTGTCACTGATGCAGAGGGACACATGACCCCCCACGCTCCCATCTCAGACCCCGCTGATCCGACTGTACCAGATGGGAGTGACTTTACCCCTCCCGCCCATCTCTGCAGGCCCTGTCACCAACAGCTGCAGGGACTGAGCAGCAGGCAGAGGGGATGGGGAGGGGTTAGGCTGGTCAACCCACAGGACACATGATGCGGGGAGATGAGCCACCAGAGAGGGTAGTAACACTGTGACCCCCCGCCTGACTGTTTATCTCTATCACCCGTCTCTTTCCTGCTCCTTTCTCTGGAAATGATGTGAATGTTGAGGTGCTGCAAACTTGCTCAGGGGGGTGTCGGAGTGTCTGCCCTTCCTCGGGGTCGCCTCGGTGGCCTCCAACCCCCTTTCCAAGGTTGTGGGAGTCACGCTCGCACCCTCGGGGGAGTTTTCGTTCTATTTCACACTCTCCCTTATGCTCTAATTTTTCTCTTTAAAGCCCCTTTCACACATGCACAGCCTATCTGAAAATGTCACTGTTCACCCAGACTTTTGCCTGCCAGCCCCCCAAGTAAAAAAAGTCTAAAGGAAGTCTGGGTGAGCTGATGTGTGAAGGCAGCAGGTAATAGTCTGGAACATTCCCTCCGAGCTAGTAGGCGGGAGGATGATGTCATTCACTTTTCCTGCTTGCCTCATTTGTCTATATTATGTTTTCTACTGTTCTGTTGGTATTGCAGAAATGCCTGTATACAAGTTGGAGAAATATTGACCCAGAACCATCCATCATTAATGTCTCCTTCTCCTCCTCCAGTATGCCTATACCTTAATGCTCCTCCTCACCTAAATCAGAGTATGTCGAGTTGTGAGAGTGCGTCCTACACAGAAAATCTCTAGAAGTTACTGCAAGTACAAGTAGAGGCACTTCTGAAGATTTCAGGACCTGAATGTCCCGTCTGAAAATTGTCAAGGAGATGTCAAGGCCCGTGCTGCATTCATGTGCTCCTCTCAAGGTCCCAGTTTCCGTAGTTTCCGAGCTGGGAAGTCGCTCTTCCGACTTCAGTGCATTCACGTGCAAACAGTGTGGATGCTACGAAGAAGAGTGGAATGCCACAGTTACACAGTAACTCAGCCTCAGCGCAACTAATGAGCTCACCTGTTGCAGGCTGGCAATCGAGGCCTCTAGCATAAAGAGCAGGAGAGAGGAAAGAGCCGGTGGGCCATTCTTATGTGTCAGATGTAAACCTTTCTTCTTCAGTGGAAACAGTGGAAGTGTTTACTTTGATGCAGCTGCATTTCTATGTTGTTTTAACTTTAGTTAAGGGTTTAGATTTACTGAAAAACTAGTAAGTAGTTTACTAGGAAAAGGCGGGTTTCCAAATCTGTATTATTTTGTCCATATTCAACTTTTGGTATAACCGGCCCCAAGGGGTCATCTTTGTGAGGGGGCTTAAGCCTCACAGATGAAGATGTACTCAACCAGGAAATGGAACTCCTTCTTTGTACCCGAGCAGGGAAGTTCATTCGTGGACTTGAGAGTTCCTGCGCCCTGAAAAGGCAGCAGAAGTCATTTCTGCTCTCAGCCTAATAACATTCAGCTGCTCAAAGCCATTTTTCACAAGCCCCCATTCTGATAAATATTAACAAATGAATCAGACTCAGTGCTTTGAATTAAGTGTCTGTGACCAGTCATCATTAATAAGTTCTATGGGGCTCCCTCTCTTGCAAGCTCATTACAGTATTGTTCATAATTTATGACTGTTGACTCCCTAATGGCTTCTTAAAGGACTATTACAGAGAGACTGTGCTATTCTTTCTCTATAATAGCCACGAGCCAATCTACTAAAGAGGCTGCAGTGTCAAATATTAAATATTTTTAGAAGTCCATTTAGGACTCAGCTCCTGTAAGGGGGAAGATAAAATACCAGTGCAGTCACAAAAGCTGCGCTAGACACAGTGAGCACCCCGTATAACCAACACACTCTCACACACACGTCGGGCATACAGAAAAGAAAGGGAGAAGTGAAAGCTGTTAATGTGGGTATCTTTGGCAATTTTAATGGGTTTTCAAGATGTCCCCTGTATTGTTCCCTCTATGTTTAAGTGCAGCAGAAGTTAATTGTATTGCACGTACATTAACACCATCACAAGGTCCGTAAATGATAGATAACACGGCCTTCTCTGAAACAATTTAAAACTTTCTCATCCAAATCATGTCTGGACTGAGTCCAAAGAGCAGAAAAGATCTGAAAACAATCTATCAAGAAGTGAAATTTGGGGTGAATGTGAAACCAAGGAGCTACTTAAATCAGAATATTTCGTATAAATTTAAAAAAAATGGGACCTGCAGTTCTGTTCTCAAAGAAGAGTCCAATTCATCATCCTGGATGTTTCAAAGTGGGATTACAAAGAAATGCTGCACAGAAAAGCCAGCCTGTCCTGCTTCAGCAGTCTCTGCCAACCTAAGAGAAACAGTAGATCAAGCAGAGAAGTGAAGGTGAACGTTTGTCCTTGCCTTCCCCGTCAGCGAGAGAGGATGCCTGAGATAATGAGAGGGGATAAATGGCTTAGTGGAGCCAACCCAAAACTGAACAAATGACTGTTGAGTTTATTTGCAGAGAGCTTTTAACATAATAAAGTACAGAGAGATATGAGCTCCATTTGGGGATAAGAAAGTAGCTGAGTTATATTACCCATATTTATGATATCAATTCAAAACATCCACAATCCTTAGTTTTTTCTTTTAGCCAATTAGATGCAAACTGAGGTCTAACTTTTCATTTTTTATGGCTTTCACATTGGATGATGGCGCCCTTTAATGCAGGCACAGACTGAGTCCACATCCAAGCTAATATATCTGTTAAACCTTTACGTATAGATGCTCTCAGCTAACATGGTAAAGACAGCAATTCCTGCCAGAGTTGCCCGGTTGCACTTTGAGGCACTGAACACTGAGCACCAGCATGTGAGCACTTATCTCCCTTAGAGCCAGTTTAAGCTACACAGTGTGTAACATTCATAGAACATTTTTGGTTAAGTTCAGTAACAGTATTAAATGTTACTTTGGGGATGCGCCCTGCTTTGTATTTATGTTTTTTTTCTTTAAACAACCAATCAGGGAAGGCTTTCATGTAACTAGCCAATCACAGTGACTCTGGGAGGAGGATGTTTGGGTTGCAGACATTTTCACATCGGTTCGCTGAAATGTTCCTGTTGCATACTGCCACTTTAAATGTTGTGGTGTGCACCTGCTCCTCCTGCTACAAAATTTTCTTTCAGCATTGTTGCCTCAGACACTTCTGGACTGTCTTGTTTTGCATTCTTAGGTGTTAGAGATAAAGCTAGAGTATGATCGCGTGACTTTTGTTTTAACTTTTGAATCTAGTCAATTGATAGCTAGCAGAGCTATAAGCTAGTGGCTTGCAGTTTGAATGAATTATGCAAGTTATGCTCTGTTGCAGCTTTACTAACGTTTTCATCTTTCAATAAATGTCAAGGAAAGGTGTCTTGCTTTGAGTACCAGCAACTCTTTGCAAGGACAAGAAAAAGATAAATATCAGAATTAGACACAAACTTCAACAAACCCCACCAGGACAGAAGTCCCCTAAGTGAGAAGAAGTCATCCTCTAGGCAAAATGAATGTTTGTAAGAGAATTACAGCAAATTCATCAAATAGTAGTAATCGTTGTAATATTTCAGTCCGGATCAAGTATACTAGACTGACAAACCAGTAGTCGAGGCTGCCAGCGTGTCAAAAAAGCCTTTTTAACACCTTTGATTAGGTCGAAAATCAATCTCTAAAGAAAGGCCATTTTACAACTGGTATGTTTCCAATCAATGTATCAATCAAATGCTTGTAAGCACCTTCATCCACGGTGAGATATTGCAGCTTTGGTGTGGCATGTCTTGGACTGATAAGTGTACAGCTTTCCATCTATTCAGATAGCCGACACACGGCACAATCAATCAATTGGATGCATCTGTACATCCGTTGCCCAGAGGCAGGAAAAATGTCTAGGGTAGAGGGGGGATAAAATTGCAGCATTCAGCAGAACCCTACACCCCCAAACATATTAGGTTAAAATACACAATGAAGCAGAAGAAAAGTATAGATTACAGTTAGGAAGCACAGGTTTCATTTTTCACACAGCTATTTGTCAAAGAACTCCCGCTGTGAGGCCACAAACTGTTGTTTGGCTCTCATGAATCAGAACCCGGACATATCAATACTTTATCTGGAGATGCCCCCAGGCTGTTGTTATTTATAATTAACCAGTTTTGCCCACACCCCTCTATGAGGTGGACTACCTGAGAGGTGAACAATGATGTGAGTGGGGGCAGCAGTGTTTCTGGAGTGCAATAGATCTGATACAGACACAGCTAGCCTCAGAGTCTGACAACATAACTGATGAGCAGAGAGCTTGTGCACACAGACCAGTTTGTCATGAGTGACATCTTCATTTTACCGTCAATTCCTTCAAGAATAACAGCCCTGTCCTTAAATGAGACGTTTGAAGCTCTGCTCAGGCATGCTAGCACAAAGCAGATTCCGCTGTTACTCTATCACGTTAGCTTCAGGCCTGAATTAGAAAATGACTCCACGAAGGCGCCTCGGGGGAGGGGCAGATACACAGGTCTGTCTTTGTTTAGAGACTTCCCATCCACGTAATGACTTTACATTATTATTTTCATCTTTCTCAGAGCCAAGGAAGGGACTGTGATTGAATCCAAATCAATCTGTCAGATGGCTACACGAGAAAAGCCAATTGCATTTTAGCAACACACAGAGGAGCGCTGCATTCATTCACCACACAAATCAGCAATTGAGACGGCAGCTAGATTTCCATTCTATTCCGGTTTAATTAGATCTCCAGCCTCTAATTGACTTTCTAATTTTTCAATTAACAATCAACATTAGATTATTTCTGAGACCACATCACATTCAGACTTGCTAATCTGCTGGAATAAGAGCGGAGACAGCAGTAACTGTGATGAGGGAAAGAGGAAAACGTTGGAGAACGCTTTAGAAATGTTTCATTGGGAAATCTTTGGGGTAGTTATCAGTCGCTGCAACAAGACGACATGATTTTTTTTTTTTTATGTACTTCTCGGAAAGCGACGGCCCACGCAGCACTAGCCAGCCACACATCAGTCATGAACTCTCCTCCGCAGCCTGAATGCATCGCTTATTGTGCTGTAAACACTGACTCTCAATTAGCATCTCAGAAGTCATTAACACATGTTAATTAACTCATGATTATGGAACAGAAAGATTTCAATCAACATCAGCTTTACGAGTGGGGCAATAAATACGGGCAATTCTAAAGCATCTGTTTGAAGTCGTTTGAATTAAAATGCACGGAGACCAATGATTCCAGCAGGAGCCTGTTGCACTTTGCAATGTCTAAATAAACAGAAATGCTGCCAGTCCCCCAGTTCTTTCTAAAAAAAATCTAATCAAATCAGATGTGTTCATTGCGAATGCTCATATCACGATAATAATGACATTGGGAGTAATCGTGCAGCACGAAACACAGTATGGGATTATAACAGTGCTTAAAGACTGATTTATGGAGAAGAAAATGTCAAAAGATTTTGACAGTGATAGCAAGAAAACCTCAATCAGTCGCTGCAGGGATTTATTTGGTCCCCTTCACTGTTGGCCTATTTAGAGTGCAGATAAAGGCGTGATATTAACGCCCCTGTCGTGACGTTTGCCTTTACTATGAATGTCATGGAGGTGTAATGGGGGGGGGGGGGGGGGGGGGGGTGGGTGAAGTGATCCCACCTCTTTGACAGCTTTGGAGGTAGTAACAGAAGCGTTACTGGGGCGAGGCGGGATCGGTGAGACGGAATCGGCAGAGCCGGCGGTGGAGAGCAGCACTGTGTGTGTGTGTGTGTGTGTGTGCATGTCTGACTGTGTGTGTGTTGCAGAATCAATATGAATGTGCGAAGGCGTGGTGACGCCTGAGCTTTGTTACGAGGCTGTTGAGGAATTGCTGCACTCTGAAACTGGCAAGTGTCTCATTTTACCATCAATAGAAATAGTTTACAGTTTACACGACTATGGATTAAAAAAAACCTTGGAATGAGGATTTCTTTAGTAAGTCTCTGGGTTCTGCATCAGCCCATTTGGAAAGGTTTAATGTCAGAGTGACAGCAGAACTTCAAAATGAGGCTGATAGAATGTCAATTTAAAATGAGAAAGAGCCAACACTGTCTGTAAATGATCATTTTTTAATGGCATCACAGTTAATTCAATGCTCGTTTGAAGCTTGGAAAATATCCTATAATGAGTGTTGTCCCATTTTCCCAAGTAAAGATTTCCATCCCCGACCATGTGTCGAGGGCAATCCAAAACTAGAGGTATGGCCAGGGGTTTGGATTTGAAAGATGAGGCAAAGTCAGACCTCAGCTGTGTAAAAGGGCCTCCACCTGGGCCAGAAGAGCATCCTCCAGTCAGACCAGCTGGAGCAGGGCACCTCCTATGGGACTGGAGGGCCAATTACACCACATAATAATTCATAGCCGGTAATGAAGTCCCAATCCTCATCAGCTTCAATTAGAAAGAATGTATCTCTAAAAAGAGGGAATAAAATAAAGAGGAAGAGAGGAAATGGGAGCGGATAAATAGTGCAAAGATATTTAGGATGATTGTGGAGAGAGTTCTGCGTCCCCTCTCAGGATGCTCATGTGGGTTTTTCATTATAGATCATAATTGATGTTTGCCTGAAAAATTAACTTGGAGTGCAGTTTTGACAGCAGTGATATTTTAGAATGGTGATGAAAAGGCACCATGTAAATGAGAGGAAGAACATGTCACCACCAGCGGTACACTTATTTACGCCAAACCAAAAATATTTCTCTTAATAGCTGAGGGAACATTTCTGGTCCAGAGGGTAATGAAGGAACAGGATAATATTTCTTCTGACGAGGTCTTGCTGTCTCTTTGTGGCACGCCACCCACGGTGAGTAATACTTTCCGAACAACCCCCCACATCGCTGATCTGGTGGTGCTGCTGCTGCGGGAAGGACTCTCATTTGAATCAGGCGGAGGAATAAATTTAATTGGATTACTGAACACTGGGATGATTTCAGAGCTGTTGACGGAAAATTAAAGACTTTGCTGTTTCCTTGTGCTACATTCAAGGGCGTACAAACGGATTACGATCTCAGTGTGGACAAAAACTATGCTAATACATGGCAGAAGTGGAGCCGGGATGTGTGAGTCTAAAGGGAAGGGAAGTAGATAAATCCCTCATTAGTGTGTTTGCATTTGGCCGTCCTGTGTTTGGAGAAGGCTTGGGTCCCACAGGGGATTGGGGTGTGAGGAGGAGACACAGGTGGTGTGATTTCCTCAGGGAGTAGCAAGTTCTAAAGTAACACAATTTAAATATTTTGGCTGGAATAGTAATGCCCATAATTATTCTGGAGTCACCATTAGGCCAGACAAGCCAGTCCTTGGGGACAATATCCCCACGCTTACAGTTACCTTATAAGTTCATTCAGTTACCTCTTTAGGGGTCTCCATTTTCAAAGACTTTCACATCATATTGTGATGACAATACTACCTATCTTCAGGCACTAACCATGGGGACAGAATAAGTGCTGTGTAATGGTGGAAAGACCATTCAATGCAATCAGTTTTGCTAACAATTTTTCTTATTTTGCTTCAGCAAGAGCTGTTTACAAAAATAACTGCTGCATACTAGTAAGCCTGTATGGGTGTGATACTGTGTGATTGGTATTCATTTTCTAATACTTGGTTCAGAGAATGAATGACAGAGATCTGATTTTGTGGTTTGACAATCAGTCATAATTGAGAAAAAACATATTGAGCTAAACCAGTGCCCTGTGTGAAGGATTTAAGAGTTTAAAAACATTCTTAAGCGACTCAAAAAGGAGACATGTCTTAAATCACAATTTAAATGACTACAAAAAAAGAAATGTGCTGCTTTTAAATGCCATAAAAGCTACCAGCAGCCTGTAGTAATACAGGCCTTCTAGTTGGTTAGTACACAAGACCCGCCTCTGACCTGGGCAAACAGCCAGACATAGTGAAGGACTTCGTGGGGGCAATAATCGAGCATCCGATTTTCTAGGAGGAAAGAGGGTATACCAATGGACGCCCACCTGTACACACCCTTCTCACATTAAACTGTATTTAAATCTGGGCTTTTACCAGTTGTTTAATATCAGGACACTAAAAGATTCCTTACTTAAAAACCAGCAGAGAACTTAGAATTAAGATAAGCTAAAGTTAGCGGCAGCTAGGCTAACTACCCCTTCAACCTGCGCCGTCTACCAACATGTCAGAGAACACAGATTTTTAATGGAAATAGCATATTAAGTGTAGCTCTAACTATTTATAAGTCTCTGCTTTCACTGTAATGTTGTTGTTTGCTAATGTTCTGTGACTAAAGATGTGAAATCATTTCATTATAGCAGCTCTGAAACTGCAGTTAGTATAGGCGGCCATAATACCTCTGTGGTGGTTGGACAGTGCAGGGTCCTTAGTGGGCTTTTTAAGCAGTATCAGAGGCATTTCTGATTACATTATTGGAACGACTCTAGGATGTCTGGCCCTTGTCTAGGCAAACTTTTAAAAACTCTTTTATTTTCTTCCAGCTTCAGTCAGACCATCACTGCATCTCATTCCTCTCATTTCATTTGTCCTTTATGTTTCTTCCTCCTCTTGACCTAAAATATCGATTCAGTCTATCTTCGTTGCGGACATTTCAATTCTCTTAATGATGTTCAGAGAATCAAATAAGAGATGCATGAAAGGGTACAGAGGAGACAAATAAGAGAAATGAAACCTTGCTATCACAGAGAGTACCGGGTGAATGTGACTCGAATGAAGAAACAGAGATTAAAAAACACTCCTCTGAAGTTATATTAAAGGATTAGGCATCAAGGCATTGATTTATCTCATCTGATTCAGGCAGTTCATAGTGTTTACAGTCAATCACACTCACAACATTATCCTGTGGACTGGGATGAATTGTTGTCAAGGAGAATAAACACACAGAAAATGAATTTCAAAGTGGAGATGATATAAAACTTCGACCACTTCATCAAATACTTTCCCATTTTGAAGGACTTAGATTTCCTTCCGGGGCCAATTTTAGGCCTGCTTCATTTAGAGAGAGATATTGCGTGGAGTTATTCATATACAGTAATTATATTGGAGCGCCTTAACATGACAGTAATACGGGGAGGAGTGATGGTGATGTGTCCCAGTCATATCATTCTGTACACACATATTCCCAGTCGGTCTAGTTAGATGCGGGGAAATTGGCTTGAAATTGTTACCTCATTGCAAATAACAGTAATAAGGTGGTGGAGATGAATAACTGTAGTGGCATTAAGGGTTTAAAGTGTAAACAAAGCCATATATTAGAGTAATGTTGCTGTGTGGGATTGCCACACAAGTACTAGGAACGCCCAAACTGAGGTTATTAAAGGGTGAAATCTGTTACTCTGACTCTGCTACGTGGTCATTAGTGGGGAGCAATTAATGCAGCATGTGGTCTAAGTGTTGTGTGTTACATGTTGTTGTGTGTTTTGTAATTGGCTATGTTTCTTTTTTTTAAGGGAATAAATGATGTTTAACCTTTGTGTTCTTGAAGAGTCTGGTGCAACACAAAAAACAGCTTTTTCTGTGAAAGGAGCAAAATCCTGGAAGTCGCCACCTGATCATTTGAAACTTACTGCTAACTTCACTACTTTTAAGAGAGCCACCACATCCTGATTAGTTCAGCAACAGACTGGTACTCATGTTTAATTGTTTGTAGCTATATCACAGCTAAATGTTTGTCTTACTGCATCTTGCTGTCTCCAGTTTACTCTCTTTTTGCTTGTTAACTGTTTTCATCTTTTATTCACACTAAAGCCCTTCTAGGGACGGATGTTGTAAATTACCATCTGCTATAAACGCTATGATACATGCATTGGACTGCCGTTTTCAGTTTGTCTATGTATTGTTGGATTTTTGGGGCGGCAGTAGCTCAGTCCGTAGGGACTTGGGTTGGGAACCGGAGGGTCTCCGGTTCAAGTCACGATGCGGACCAAAATATGGAAGTTGGTCTGGCAGCTGGAGAGGTGCAGACCAAACTGAAAGAACTAACTTAGTAAAAATCTAGAGGGACATGTGGCCATTTTCAAAGTTAATGAACACATCTGATAACCTATTAGCTTACTGTTAGCTAACACGAGCATAGAACCTGCTTAACAAGCCTGTTTGCTAGTGTTAAACTGTACAATAGGAAAGGTATAAACAGCTAGCCAATGATGTTAGCTAGAGAATGAAGGAAAGCAATTTAGCTGTCCTAATGAGATAACAAATATGTTGTTTGAAAATTCTTTAGCTACTGACTGCTTAGTCATAACCATAGAAATTATATTAAAATGGTCTATGGTTATGAAAATGAAAATAACTCTATTTTAAAAAAGGAGGAAATGACAGACATTCGTGTTTGGGAAAGGAAACAAGAACGTTTGAGAATGGGATTTGTTCTGTAATAAGGACATTTACTGGAATATTCCTTCAATATTACAGAATAGTAGAGAGATCATTGAATTATAGATGACAGGGATCAAAGCAAAATCCACACTCCTGCCTTGCAGAAGACTGATTCATCTCTTAAGCTGAAAAGAAGAGGTTTTGAGGAGAAGGCAGCAGTAGAGGATTTGGAGGAAACACAAAAGTTCATTTCAAAGCTGGTGCAAAGAATACAGTACGTAGGAAAGAATTTCCTGCCAATGACTATTCAAGGTAATACGACACAATAGTCGGGCCAGTTGTAAACCTCAGAGCAGGAGGTCGCAGATTTTTCATCTAAAAGAGATACAGCAGGTCACCGTTACAGGATGGGTGCAGTTATCTACAGCCGTTGTGATCACACTGGACTGGCTTAGTTTCCAAGAAATTCAAGGTCTTACATTCAAACTATTAAATATACACCTACCTTCTTCACTACTAGAACTGTCCCCTGGCAGATATGTGCTTGTTTTACCTGAAGGCATGCAACAAGACTTGGGATAACTTAGATACAGTATGATACTAGATGATACAATACAGTACCATACTGTACCACACTACACCAAAACCACACCACACCCTACTTAACCACACCATACCCTACCAAACCATACCACACCCTACTTAACCATACCATACCATAACAGACCACACCCTACTAAACCACACCATACCACACCCTACTAAACCATACCATAACCTACCAAACCACACCACATCACTTCATACCATCACATACAATACCATACAACAACATACCACACCAAACCATACCATACATTACTACACCACACCATTCCACACCCTTCTAAACCAAACCATACCCTACCAAACCATACCACTCATTACCAAACCACACCTTAAAACACCAAACCATACCACACCCTACTAAACCATACCATGCCACACCAGACCATACCATACCGTACCATACATTACCACACTTTATACTACCCTACCATACCACACCATACTAAGCCATACCAAACCACACCCTACAGTACCATACCAAACCACACCACACCACACCATACCATATGATTAACCTTATTGTCTCCGTAGGGAAAAAAGCAGCAGCACACGTCTGGGTTGCAAGCAGGGCAGTAACACCTAAATATTAAACGTAGCATATACAGAGGTATACATAGCTTCTTGTTTAGCTAAAGAATAAACACACAGCTCTAAATCTTAAGGAATTAATAAATAACGCTTGAAAGAATGAATGGATGGATTTAAAACATTCTTCACAAGGCACAAACCTTCAGAATAAGATTTACCAATGATTTTGTGTCGTTAATCCTAATTCTCCTTTATTGGCTTCACTTAATACTTCTGGATAAGATATCTGATTCTCCTTAAACGTGTTCCATCACAGCTCAAGATTCCCATCACGATTCGTGCTGCCTTTTCCTTTGCTGCTTGTGTCAAACTACATGAACATTTTTACATTTTTTCAGTAACCCAAATTTAAAAAGAAAACGAGGGGCATGAATCAGCTTCAGCTTGTTTGATCAAGTCATCAGCTAAACCTTTCTCACTGTGTTCTCCAAACAGAGGTGTTGAATAGAACATGACTTTCTCATCAGCAGGACTCTAAGATCATATTTAGATTCGAGGTGACTAATTTATATTGATCCAACACTAGGATGAAAAATGAGGAAGAAAACTGTTTTCCATAGTTGTTACTGAGCTGGGGGTTTTTTTATCGTGATTGAAAAGATCGTGTAACCATGTTTTACAGTCTCCCCCCACTTGACGTCTACAACTCTCCCACAGCCTGTGACAACCGCAGGTCACAACAAACACAGCACAGACCAGAGCGGCGAAAGGTTACAGAGGGACGCTGCAGCTCCTGTCCTCATCTGTGAATAGATCACACCTCGCTCTCAGCCATCTGACCTTTAAATACTCTGGGAAGTTTCCGGCGTGAGACAGAGGTGCCCAAATCTACTTTGTTGTCGACAGAAATATTTCACTTTTTCCCAGCGAGCGTGTTGTTGCTTCTCTCGTGTGTGTGTGCGCGTCATTTGAAAGCAGAACAGGAAACATCTGCCCGGAGTCAGGAAGATTCATCTATTTGTCATTTTCTTTCCCGCACATTCAGTCTTCCTCCACCTCCTTACAAAGTGGGCGGGAGGTTGGAGAGGAAAAATTAAAAAACAACAAATATTAATGAGTTGTTGCTCAGAGAAATAACGATGTGTGCGCTCCCTGATAGCATCTGTACTTCCTTAATGGCATAAGCAATTATGTGGGCTTCCATTAATATCAAGGCTGCGGCTGTCAGCGCTAAGGGCTTCACTTCAATCACTGCTGTGCCTCGTCTGCATGCCTCTATACGTACACAGAGAGGAGATTTAATGTGAACTATAGCTACAGTGCCGGGCTATTAGGCTGCATAAATAGCTGCTGGAGGGGCCATAGCAGACAGTGGGCCCAACATATATTTGTAATGGGAAATATAAAAATGATTTAAATGTACAGCAATGTTCAGTATCATCTTGAGGGACTTCTTGTGTTGGGCTTGGTATATTTTGGCAAGGGAAAAAAAGCAGTAATGAGGACCTATGGGAGTGTGCAGCTTTAGGTTTCAAGGATCACTAAGTGGCATCAATTTCAAGTTATAAAAGTCATAAAAACTCGATCTCAGAGCAGCGTGACGGTAATCATCATCTCAGCGGATGGAGGATGTAAACATTGTTTCTTGATGTATGTTAATTCAAACAAGACATTTGAGATAATCTCTAAATCCATCAGGAAGTGTTGTTTCCCTGAACCAAAAAGGCTGTTTGATGCAGTTAGAATCAAAGTAATGATATGCATTGATGTCTGTCACGTTATTTTTCCCAGATAATGGTGTCAGCCCAGACAGCATTAACACGGCTATACAAGGTGTTGAGATGGTTCATAATTTAACCTCATGTAGGGGATTTCTGTTTGCATGTCAGCAATTATACAGCTCCTTCATTTAGATTAATATTTTGGTTCATAAGCTGCTCGTAAGTAGTCCATGAGGCATGAAAAAAAAGTTGTTTCTTAATATCTCAAATTGAAGATTTATCCTTCTGAAAAAACTTTTTTTTTGTTCAAGTTTAAATTGAACTCAAATTAAAACTCAAATATCAGGAGTCTAAATCATGTGTTCAACAGAAAACTAATGCTCCAGTTTTAAGCATCATAGAGTTGTATTTTTTTTTACAATGATGTCATAAGTTAAGATACAAGTGATAGTAAAAAGTGGCTGATGTTAAGGAATGGCCACTATCTTACCACAGGAGAATGTTGTGATCCTGACTCAGTGATCTAATAATTAAAGGTCCAATATGTAAGATATCTACTGAATTAAGACATGAAATGACCTTACTGCACCATCCGAAATTAAAGAAACACCTACACGCCGTTTTCCCCCCTCCCCCCCTCGGGTTGCCAGGCAAACAGCAAACCAACAGGTGTTGCAGCGATGGAAGCGAACTGGTTCTGATCTAACTGCTTCTACACGACTAGGATAAATACTGGAGCAGCTTTTGAAAAAATGGAGAGGTCAGAACGAAGAAAGGCACTTATTGGTAAACTTCCACCCTACATAACAGACCTGTTGAAGTGGAATTTCGGGCACCTACATGACTCGTTCTTCTGATTGGCTCGTTCTTAAAGTCCCTCGAGCTTTAACTTAACTCGGTAAATCTGCATTTTCTTTTGATGCCCCAAACTCGTGGAACGCCCTCCAGCAAACTCTAAGGATCCGAGTTCTTCCCTCTCTTCCAGAGTTTAGGAATTCGATTTCGAGCCAGTATGTCACCAATTGTAACTGTTTTTAATGGATCACAGTGGTTTTTCACTGATTGAGTGTTTGTTGTGTTTTTTGCTTGTTTTACTGTGCTTGTAATCTGGACGGCATTGGAAATGAGGGAAACCTCAGTGTCCTTTCGAGAATAAATAAAGGTTTGAAGTGAAATGAAATGATATTATGGTTTATTGACTAACTAAACTCTTTACTGTAATCTGTAAAGAGATACATTAGGTATTTGAAGATTCTCAAAGAAATGACATCACAATCTGTAAACAAAACCAACATGGCTGACAAATTGTTACCTCAGAGTTTGAAGTTTCAGCATCTCTTCGTCACCTTTGTCAGCACTTTGTCTGCGTTAATCAATATTCATTGCAGTGCACTTGGCTTTAAAACAGCGTGTCCCAATGCTAGAAAGGAACAAACTTGACCCTTAATTGCTGAGTAGTGAAGTACAGTATTTGGCAGTGGGATCAGGATAAGCTGAGTGAGTGAGTGAGTGTGCTGCAGGGTGTGATAATGCTGGTGACATATCGAGGTGTCAGCTCCCCGGAGTCACTGTTTCACTATTCGGCAGGTTTCAGTCTTTTACTCTCTCTCTCTGTGCTGCTGAAAGGGACAGAGCTGTTCTTTAGAGGGACATTTAGATTAGGAGAACACACTGCTGGCTTGAAATGTTCAGTCTATCTACAATGAATGATGCATGCTTTATTTTTTTACTTTCTTCAATGCAGCAACATCTTTTCAAATACCGATGTAAGAGAGGGCTTATTATGGTGAACATGATGATGCCTTTTTGGCTGTCAAATATACTGTCAATAACATTGCATGGAAATTGTACTGCATGGTTGACAGCATGATTTCTTTGGCTTTCAGATGTTTCTTGTTGCTGCATTCAAGTGCTTGTGGAAACCTCTGACATTTGACACTTTGCTCGAGGTGTTGATTTCACAGCCTGTCATAAAAATAAAAAAACACCGGCACACAAACATGGAAGACAAACAAGAAGAAAATGTGAAGAAAATGCAGCTTGAGTTTGGTTATTTTAAAGATTTTAAAGGATGTTGAAAAGTCAGCAAATGCTTGGAAATGAAAAGATAAAATGTATTTGTTCATGTGAAAGCTTTTGCTGAGGAAACTGTCTACAGTAATGTAATATGTGTTCAATCAGTTAACAGGTTAAATCCTTTTTTAAATAATAGCACGGTTTAAATAATAAAATGTGTCAAAAGGGACTTTATGTTCAGAAAAAGCAAATAATAATACATCTCCTTATACAGACGCTCAGAGCTCTCATACATATATTACTAATACACATATTACAGGGGCGGCTGTGGCTCAGTGTTAGTCGGTCGTCTCCTAACCAGGAGGGTGGGGGTTCGATCCCCAGCTCCTGCAGCTACATGTCCTTTGTCTCCTTTGGCAAGACACTTGCAAATGAATCGCCAAAATCTCTAGAGCATCAGCAGCTGTAGAGCAGAGGCGGTTGGCTGCTGCAGAGCAAGATTTTGAAATTGAGGACACAACACCGTCTTTTAAATCGGAGGTGTGGAAGCATTTTAGCTTCCCCAAGACAGAAAATGAAAGAGGAAACTGTGTGCAAATATTGCAAGCAGACAGGGAACTACACAAATAGCACAACCAACATGATGCAGCATTTAAGAGAAGCTCCAATCACCTCCCCTTGATGCGAAAAAAAAAACATTAAAAGGCCAAACCACACTGACAAGCGGGTTTGCAGCCTTTAAAGGAATCTTTTTCAGTCATCATTTGTCTACAGTCTCATTTTGTCAAATAAATCGTGAGAGAATCGTATCGTGAATCGTATCGTGTCGTGATTTTAGTGAATCGGTACATCCCTCGTCACTTTACAGTCTCTGCCATCAGGGTGTGAATGTGTCGGTGTGACATGCGGTGTAAAAGTTCTTTGAATCATCAGAAGACTAGAAAAGCGCTAAACAAGCTCAAGTCCATTTCATACCTTGTCCTAAACAACACGTTGTCTGTTCTACACACATTTATTCTCACAGTGAGAGTGACAATGATAAGAAAATCATTTAATAGTGTTTGAAATGAAGTCATTTTATTGGCTCAAACAGTGAAAGTCTTCTTATCAAGCTGAATAAATATTACTACAGAAATGACCTTTAATATAAGCAAACAGAACGACTCCAATTCACCGAGGTATTTCTCTTTAATTACCTCCAGACGTTTGAGTTTTATCCTTTAAAACTTCCATTTAGCAAAGGCGTAATGTTTAAACAGTAAAATCATCAAATACACTCGGTGAGGGAGGAAGAGTTCTTTGAAAAATCCAGTATGTCAAAATTTCCAGGAGATATTTTTCACTTAGAACTCATCTGAGGTGATGAGTGGTAAGAGAAAAACACTTATCTATCAAAGTTGTAGATGAATCTTCATAAAGGGCGGCGTTCCTCTGATTGAAAAAAAAAAGTGTCTTATGCATACTGCTGTGTGTCCAAGGACTGCTCCTCCACTGGAGCAAAATCTCTTTATGAGGACTCAGACAGAAGCTCATCCTCCCCATGATCTTAATTAACTTCTCCTCTCCTGTGAGGACAGCAGCTGAATAAATCTCAAGGACAACAGACGGGATTAATTCATTTATTTACCAAGCAAGTGCAGCTCATCAACTGCTGATACGGCCACGTCTCCTTCATGCAAACGGCTCCTGACTGAGACGCTACACCTCGTTCCATCACGTGATCCCTCTTCGGCCTCGTGTTTGTTTAAAGGGACTTAATAACCTGAGATAATATGAAGGGATTCATCTTTGTTTCAGGGCTGACCTCCCAAAGCTACATTAGATATTAATGACCAATATTTTCATTGTCAATCAATCTGAGGTTCATTTTCTGGATAAATCATTAAACTTAAAGAATTTTACGACAATGTTTACATAAAAATATCTAAATTGATTAAAAATGGACTAAATCTATGTTATATATGTTTTTTGTTGAGTACTGACATGACCTCAAATATTTCTAACAGTTATCAAAGCCAGAGAAATCTGTAATTTTATCGGTGTAACAGGACCTGTCTTCTAGTGGCAGACGCGACATGTTTATCGTTGCCAGGGAAACACCGGATGTCACATCTAAGACCGCTGCTTAAGGAAGTGTGAGCTGCTACTGAAAGCTGCCGTTCTTTTGCTGTGTGTGTTGCTGTGATAAAAACGTCATGTTAATTAAACCCGGATACATCGTCGGTAAACATATTCTCTTCCTCAGGTCGGTTTCGCCCGTTTGTCTTCACTACGTTCAACTTGGAGTTATATTTCATGGGGGGGTGCAGAGAGAACTCACATGATTCCCCGCCTGCCTAAAAGTTGTCTTTTGTTATTGTATTGATTGAGAGCCCCCTGGTGGTGGAATCTACAAACTGTGCCTTTAATTTATAAAAAAAAAGTGTCACATACAGTATGCTCATCACAGAACCCAAACTGAGATATTCAAACTACTCTTGAACATGAAATAGAAAAAAGGACAGCAATTCTGTAATATACGGCGCCCCCCGCTGGGACTGCATTTAAGATAAAGCTGCAACAGTCAGTCTATATACGGATCAAAAATTATTTTCTTTCCAATTATTGACATAATGGAATAATCATTTTGTCATTAAAATGAAAATGTCTATTAAAAGTTCCTGATTTGAATTGGCTCATCGTAGATAATCCTTTTTTAAGTCTTTGGTTTGGACCTGCTGGTTTAGTCTTCCTTTGGTTTTCAATTATCAAGATTAATTTTGGGCTTTTTCTTCCTTTATTTGAAAGACAGGACCGTGGATAGAGCAGGAAATCAGGAGGAGAGAGTGGGTCGGACAAGCTGAGGGTCGGAGCTGAACCTTGGCCGGGCCAAACAGCGCCAAATTTAAATCATTTTTAACGAAACGATTAATTGATTAATCATAAAAATAACTGTCCTATTAATCAAATACAAAAATATTGAATGGTTGCAGTCCTTATTTCATATCTAAATATGATTTTTTCCTCTTTTTCAAGGCCAGAATCTGCAGCCATCCAGTGGAAGAGGTTTAAAGTGAAAACATCCTGCATCTCTTTCCTCCATATTGTTGCTTTCCCCCTGTGTACAGAAGCATATATACCACTGTTGTAATCAAACAACAAGTTAAAATGCTTATCAAGGACAACCACAAGTTTTATGTAAGCAAATAACTCAGGATATATGAATATGCTAATAAGCCAATCCAAGGATTTGCTGTGGCTGTGATTACATACCCGGGGGGTGTAAACCAAATAAAGAGTTGAAAAAAAATGTCAGCCTCCTTGGTAATTTAATACTCCCCCAATCTGTTCTCCCCTCCCTGTAAGCTTCAGCAGAAGTAGAAGCATTGCTGCTCTGTGTGCAGCAACATCAGAGAAATGTCTTATTTTCTCCTACACGGGAAATAGACATGGGCATGATGGAAATTGCCTCCTTCACAGACCCCTGTGAAGAGCATTTTCATATTTTCATGCCTTCATCGTTCCCTTTGAAAAGCGTGCAGAGAGGGGTATGGATTCTGCATGGCACGCAGCGTTTGATGCCTTCACCACTGTGTGTTCAAATGGATCGATGGAAGGGGACAAGAAAGCTGCTGGCAGAGCCGAGCTGTACCCCAGAGTGAGATGACAGCTGGGTGGGCCAATGGGACAGGAGGTGGGTGGGGGTTAACAGCGAGAAAGAATCGGTGGTAGTCCCCCTTTATCTCCTCGCGCTCTTCTTCTTCCCCCTCTTTGATTTCTGTTGACCAAAATGGACTTTGGTTGGTTGATGGATCTTTATATTTCTACGCTGCTCTAAAGTAAGATATGACGAGTCGCCTCACAGCCATGGATTAGCTTTGATTATGTGACAGAAGTTATCAGTGAAACAGTGCAGTGTCTGGAGGCCAAACTATAAGCTCTAGACTTTGTATAAGAGAACTGGACTGCATGGAATACTAATGTTATCATCACTGTTTATACGAGAGCATAACAGTTCTTCTTTTAGGATGAACTAGCATCTGCCCAGTTTGTATTTGTTAAAGAGGCTCTTTGAACCCCCCTAGTGGTTGTAGCCAACGATGCAATTACTACTTTAATGTTATCTATCATTTTTCCAATGTTGATGATGAGAAATACAGCTATGTTACAGTAATGTTACTGGGTGACAGAGGTTACTTTTGTAAGTTATTGGTACTGGACTTTTTTGTGTCATGGTATCCTGCATGGACAAACTCACTGATGACTAGAAGAAGGATGCTGTCACTTATAGTCAATTGTATCTTAATTCTACAGTGAAAACCCTTTTTATTATGCAATGCATAAATAATATCTAAGTAAAAATCAAACTGTGCTAAGTTTGAACTTCCACACAGTGTGTGCAACAGGCTGCAGATGCCAGCACGTATGTGTAACAGGGAGGTACAGTAAGTATTCCGCCTTCAAATGGAGGTCTATAAGCAGCAGACGTTTCGGGCTCCAGAAACCAATTAACTGTTGTGTTGTCACAAAGCTGCTTGACCCAGACTCTGGAGCTATCTAATGTGTTTTGATATTTTTATTTATATGTTTGGTTTGTATGGTTCTTTCCAATATTACACCAGAAGAGCAGGGTGTTTTGCAAAACAACAGTCATTACTGGTATTCCCATTTAAAGCACAGTAATCCATTGGAGGCCTTATTTCATTTTTTATATTTCAATATGTATTTGGCTTCCTTTAAAGCCCATGTTGAGTGGTTTGTGCCAGTTTACCAGCTTTTTGATGGTTCATGCTAAATGTGGTTATTGTGCTACTTTTTTTTTCCAATATGACGTCACTTATTGAAACTGCTTATCCTGTTTGGGGTTGAAAGGGGCTGGAGTCAAACCCAGCTGTCATTGGGCGAGGGGCGGGGTACACCCTGGACTGGTCAGCAATCAATCACAGAGCTGACCTACAGAGACAATCAACCAGTTACTCACATCCACACCTGGGCAATTTAGAGTCACCAGTTAATCTAACGAGATTGTCTCTGGACTGTGGGAGATAGCCGGAGTTCCTGGAAGGAACCCGTGCATACACGGGAGAACATGCAAACTCCACAAAGAAGAGCTCCCGTCTTACTGGGTTTCAAACCAGGAACCTTCTTACTGTGAGGCGATCGTTAACCACTGCATCACCATGCAGACAAGCATGTGAAAATGCACCACCTGTATTGATTAATAATTGTTGGGTAAATAAAAAACTCTGTTGGTCACTTCACATTTCCTCACCCACCCTTAAAGTTCAAACTACATCAATGTTAAATAGAGAGATGGGGCTGGGTGAATACAAATAAGTCTGTTAAACAACACTTACTGCCATAGAACAAAATGATCATCAAAGTAGGGGACATAGTGTAATCTTCAAGGGAAATAAAAACACTTGTTACCCAAAAAAAGATCCATCTGACCATATTGTCTGCGTCCTCAGTCCGAGGGAGGGAGGGACAGACGGGGACAGAGCGCAGAGAAACTCTCGGAGGGTGTGAATGTGATTTAGAGATGGTGTGCACTGTTTACACGGCCTGCCTGGAGGGATGCGCTTCTGTTGGCAGGAGAACATTGTTAGCATGGGAGGCACGTCGCTCCGACCCCTCTTTCCCCCCCTCTGTGTCTCACTCTCCCTCTTTCCCCAGCTGCTCAGGGGCATGCGATGGTCTGGGAAAGATTAATGCATCTTCAACGGCATGCCGTGAAATCAAATTAGTGTACTCTGATCCAGAGACGTGGAGGGCTTAGGCCAGGGCTGCAGCGGGGACAATTCCTCAATAACCTGCAGCTTTTCAGCACCACACGAGAGCTGCAGTCGGTTGATTATTCAAATAGGAGACGTGAAATTAATTATGATACAAAACCATTTTAATCCTATCAGATTCTGATATCTAGATTTGAGTGTTGGCTAATACCAACTTCCTGTGTAATGCTAGTGCAATACAATATGTATCCACGTTGATTTTAAATCTGTGAGCTATGCTAACACTTTATGGAGGTGATATAACTGGTATCATTGTTATGTGGCCTGGCTCAGTGCAGTGAATGAATACTAGCCTAAAAAAAAAACACCTAGCAGGAACCAGCTGAGCTAACGCTAACGGCAGCTCTGCTAGCAGCACTGCAGACCTTGGGTATTTACCAAAAAGTGAAAGACACTCTAAAAAATTATTGATTTATTTTTAAGATTTATTTTTGGGTTTTTTGTGCCTTTATTGAAGAGACAGCATAGTGGATAGAGTCGGAAATCAGGGAGAGGGAGAGAGTGGGGACTGACATGCGGGAAAGGAGCCACAGGTCGGATTCAAACCTGGGCTGCCAGCTTGGAGGACTAAAGCCTCCGTACATGGGGCGCACGCACTATCCACTGTGCCACTAGCACCACCAGCGCCCCAAAAACTCAAAAATTAATTTTGTGTTTTTAACAGTTTCATTTATCTTCACTTTGAATTTAAAACCACATACAGCTTAGCATGAGTTAGAAGAAAACACCGATTGCTGACATTTTGCCAGCTTGGATTTCACACCCTCTGCTAACAGTGCGCTTCTCTTTGTGTTCTGAAATGGACACTGCCAGTGGAAGCAGTAATATATATATTATTGCTGTGTGGCCTACTGTTCTATAGAAGAAGAGAGACTTCTACTATAGCATGGATTGATGCATTGACTGGCATGTTGTTTGGTAGGCAGTAAGAGTAAGACCTCCTTTATTGATCCCAGAGGAAAAATTCAGTCTTTCACTCTGTTATTAGACATGCTACTTACACATGGGCCAGAAATGCACACACATGCATAAAACACGATCCTATGGGCATGCAGTAATGGAGAGATGTCAAAGTGAGGGGGCTGCACACAGAAGAGCACCTGAGTAGTTGGGGGTTCATGCCTTACTCAATGGCACCTCGGTAGTACTCGGGAAGTGAACAAACGGGAGTCCCATTTCTATAGTTAGATCCGTAATGGGACTTGAACCTGCGACCCTCCGGTTCCCAATCCAAGTCCTATCCGACTCAGCTTCTTCCGTCCTTTCCTTCATCTTAGGCATTTCTAAAACTGGTGTCTGTATTGAAACATCTCTGCATGCAGTTGTTCAGAATGCTTTTTTTTCTTCTTTTTTTGGGGTCTTTGCCTTTTTTTTAGATAGAACAGTGCATAAAGTAGGAAATCAGGGAGAGAGAGTGGGGGATTGGAAGGGAGCCGCAGGTCAGACTTGAACCCGAGCCGCCCGCTTGGAAAACTACAGCCTCCGTACATGGGGCGAGGACCTAACCGCTAGGCCAACTGGCGCCCCTGACTTTGTGTTTTTTATCGTGAGATGTGTCTCACTGATTTAAAGATGTACGCATATAATTGCCACAACTTGTTAGATTCTTCATCTTAAACACATCCATTTCTCACTCTGTAATGGGTAATTAAATTACATCAGCAAAGAATTGTGGGAAACAAAGACACTCATAGCAATGTCACTTTGCATTATCTTGGTCATGCTCACATGTTATTGCAGGCTTCCATCAAATTCAGTCAAGGATGAACACCTATCCAGACACAATATGCTGTTCAAATTGGATTTGCTGGGGGGAAATAAGAGGATTATTACTATTTCAGTGTTCTGTTTCCGTACACTCCTTTTTGTCACTCCTGTATTTGATCATGTAATCAGGCAAGGAAAGATGGAGTCATTCAGAGAGCTTACAGAGTAATAACCTGGAGATGTTTCCTGAAGAATGCTCTGTGTGTGTGTGTGTGTGTGTGTGTGTGTGTGTGTGTGTGTGTGTGTGTGTGTGTGTGTGTGTGTGTGTGTGTGTGTGTGTGTGTGTGTGTGGATCAGTCCGCCCTTGGATATGTAAATTTCAAAAGATCCCCACGTGAGCACGGTCAAGTTGTCCACCTTTAACCTGCACGCTCTGCTTTGAATATTTTCTGTTGCTCCACTCGCACTGGCTCATCTGTATTGATCATTGCCATTCTGTGAAGCTCCTGCTTACAACTGTATCTAACATTATTAGCCTGGTGATTAGCATAGCATGACCTGTACTCTCCCACTGTGAAGCAGGTGAAGTGATGCCATTATTTAGCACAGTAAATTTGTTCGTGCTGTGCTCAGAAGATCGGATAACCTCTGCTGCTGTTATGAAGACAAACATGTATGAGAGGAATGTATTCGACGAGTGTCGACAGTGTACACTGAATCATCACACAGAATGAACTTTTGACCCGCACAATGGGATTGGATTATGCCCTAATTGATTTTACAGCTCAGAGGATAATCAAGACAAGATAAGCAATAATGAGTATTGGCATCCTGATCAAGTTAACAATCGGTCAATATAGAGGTGCTTTATGTTTAAACAATGAGGGGCAGCTGCGTATGATACATTAGGATGCAATTTTCATGTCAATGAACAGATTTATGGTTGTATGACTAGTTTAAGTATGTGTTATCAAAAGTATGGTAGACAAGCTGTTTAAAAAATACCTTTCAAACTAGAATATGGAGATGTACTTCATCAAAATAAGAGTCAATGAAAGTTTGCAAGTTTTAAAACCAAAATAGCAGATTTTTCGGGCCAGGGATCTGCAGACACAAGCTGTGTGCTAATACTCACACATCCAGACCTATAATGCTGTTATCCCTTTGTCCATCTGATGAATATGTTCCCAAAGCCATCATTCATATCTTTGTTCGTGGTCTCCACCAAGCACAATCTGGCCATTAAACTTCGAAATGCTCCACTACTTTCGCCTGCGCACACAATAGGGAGAGAGAGAGACAGAGAGAGAGAGAGACAGATAGAGAGAGAGAGAGAGAGAGAGAGAGAGAGAGAGAGAGAGAGAGAGAGAGAGAGAGAGAGAGAGAGAGTGCTGATACACTGAACGGAAATTGACAACGTCCAGACCTCACTGTGCACACGGATTTCCAATGCAAATCCATGCCCACAGTCTGCAAATCCAGGCGCATAGTTTAGGTAAGGGTCAACAAAGACTGGAGATCTGTGCCCACTAATTTACAAACCGGAGTTTTGAGGATCTTTTGTGTACTGCCGGTGTTTGTGCATGTTGGCATGTGTGGATAGGAAAATCGAGGGAGAACAGAAGTAAGATGGCTTGATTGAAGTTGTCTGGTACAAAAACTAATATAAAAACACTCTAAGCCAAAATAAATAAATAAAACATTTTGACCAAAATGCTTGAACAACGTGTAGTGGCATTGAAACAAGTCACCACTTCTTAACATATTTAAAAGTTCTTACAAGTTGTTGAGATTATTTCACTTTTAAACTATTGTTTTTAACTTAGCAATTATTCTACATGTACTTATATCTGCAAAACTGATGTGTACTCACAGCTAAACACCCTATTTAGACATTCAAGCCGCGGTATTTATGCCCCTGTGACGTTTCGCCTTCAATCTGAATGTCGCTGAGGTGCAATGGGGGAAGAAGTGATCCCCCCTCTGAACCTTCTGTAGAGGTAGTAACAGAGGTGTTACAAAGGCAAGACGGTATCAGCAGAGCCAGCGGGGGAGCGCAGCAGCGTGTGAGCGTGCTTGTCTGAATGTACCTGAAGCTCCTGCTGTGCAGTGCATCCGCAACGCTGAAACGCAATGTGAATTCACAGACTGGGACCCCAATATTATGGAATCAATATGAAGGTACAAAGATGAGATGACGGCTGAGCTTAGTTACGGCACTTTTGGGAAAAAAGCAGTCTGAAAAAAGCTACTGTATGTGACATCACGGTAAGAAGTGAGTCAAACAGATAATGACGTCTGGATATCATTGAGCTTCTTGAGTTTCAGTTTTCCTCTACTCTGCGTTCTGGTTCACATTCACACTGGGTGGTTGTGTAGTTGAGTATTAATGTTATTGTTAACACTTGTGCGTTTCCTACCATGACAATACAAAATATCCGCTGTTAAAAAGACGGTGTAGAAGTGAAATAAAGTCACACGAATGTAAAATAGTCCAATGAAGCCTGAGTACTAATGTAGAGTTCCTAATTAAATGCACTTTATTACTCACCCACCTGTGTTTATATGACGTACCACCAGTAAACATCTTAAATCTGCTTTATTGTCTCAGTCTCAGTGTATTCCGTGAAGGTGGGGGTCGTCACTATACCCCAGAGACAGAGTTAAAGTGCCACTTGTGACAATTACAAAGTGCATGTGAATTGTTATATTAGCTGCAGCTGCACAGGCGGGTGGAGATGGTGGTGATCAGTCTTATTCGAGGCAGGTGTGATGCGCCACGCAGCAGGCCTAACAAAGACAGATTGGGACCTGCAGGGCAGATCGCTATAACCAGCAGATCCTCTAACACACTGCAGCTTACAGCTCTGATATGCGAGTGTGCATGGATCACCGAGGACAGGATGGAGATACTACACGTATAAAACAGAAGGAGACAAACGCAAGGCAGTAGACTTTTTCAGAAGTTCAGAAGGGTTACAAAGCAAGGAGTTACAGGGTGGAAGGTTGAAAACAGGAAGTGAATTATTCACAGTGGATTTTTTTTTTCTTCTGTCACAATGGGCTGGTTGGTCATTCTCAATATTCAAAATTCAAGGAGATTAAGTTGTAGAAAATGTAGTAATAAATCAAAGCAGGTCTAATTTATAAAACATATGTCGATCCCTCCTCCAATACCCTTCACTCGAGGTGAGCCCCAGTTTAAGATTCGGAGCATGTGCGCTTGAACCAGCCTTTGGACAAGTGCACACATCCCTCGCATGAGCTTCCCTTTACCCTATTGACCGAGGATGAGCCTGTCACTGGATCCGGATTAAAGTCTTAAGACTTATCTATAAAAAGGGGGTTGGGCAATGAGGGGGGACTTGTCAAAGATTTGTTTGCTGTCAGGGGCTTGTTAGTGCCAGGAGAAGGTATATGGCTGCAGAATAGCAAAAAGCCTTGATTTCTCCTCCTCCTTCCAAAGTCACCTCAAGATCAAACCCCTCTCCTGCCACAGTCATAATGAAAATGAGGCTCTTAATTAATCATTAGCATCCTGTCATTTTATTAACAAGTCAGGAAACCTGGTGCCACCAGAGGGATCTGTATCAAATCTATAAAACCCATGAGTTCTCATTTAGCCGTCCCCCAGATGCTCTCCTCCCTGCTCTGTGTGCCGGTCCTTGCTTAGGCATTGCACTAATATTACACTGAGACGAGAGAACATTTCAAAACAATAACCAGGGTCTTACAGTACAGACTTAGTGTGTATATAAACCCAATGATAGGACAGACTCAGTTTGCCCTATGGGGATCTCTAGAGTCCTGACAACACAATATTATCACAATGCTTTAGCCACGAGGATACTTAAGTCATGATACAAAATTCTTCAGCCAAGATACAACAAAATCACAATACTTAAAGCTACAATATAGAGGAATTAAGATTGGTGCACTTTGGCGCCCACCGAAGGTCTCTGAGTGCAACTGCACTGTCGTAAATCAAATGTAGTGCTGTAAACGCTTCCTCCTCATGGACAAGGTGCATTTGTTGACAGGCAGAGGGGTGCGAAGCCGGGAAAAGACGTTGAGAAAAGCTGAAGAAACATGTACAATGGTAAGGTACAGTAGTATTATTTTGCACAAACAAGACTCGACTGGCATCGACAGCCCATTGTTTGCAAACTTTTTGCATGTTGCGTAAGTATTTGTGTGTTCAACTGTTGCCATGGTGACCACGGCTAAATGGCTACATTGGTGAGAGTCATTTAAGACATGCTAGTTGAGATTTTTATCATTTATCATTTTATCAGTCGTAAAAACCTGCCGTTAATCTTGCATGCAACTTCCAAACTGCACAACTGTCTACATGGTACTACTCAGCTGAAAGGACAGAAGCAATATACATACAACAGGTTTTCTGACTCAAACTTGTGCAGTTGTCGTGTTCTGAGTTGTATGTGTTGTAAATGTTAAACAAAGTTTAGTTAAAAACCAAGGATGCTCAGAAGTCAAAGAATCTATTTGCCAGTCGTTCCTCTATTTACATAAGGTTTAATCTCCTTAAAAAGGCAATTAGAAAATTACATCTCTTCTGTTTGCCTGGACAAGAGATCAGACTTTACCTGCATCTCTGTGCAAACAAAATGATAATGGCAGGCCACCCAAACGTTGCACACTGGGCGAGTCGACTCTGGAACCCACATGCAGATTACCTGCCCATCGACCTGTTCCTAATTATTATTCATGTTTACAAACTTTCGTCTCTTGGGACGGGACGCGGAAGCGGCTGCATACGAGATGAGCAAACAGAGGCTGCAGCGGCACACAGCAGTGGACATGAATTTATTCATGGTGCCCGGCCGCGCAAAAATGGCCCCCACGTCTCCCCCTCTGCCTCCCCAGAGAGCAGACATTTATGAAGACATTCCCTCAAAATCATTATAATAGCATTACCATTCCGAGCTGCCACTACCTGCGTCATGATTGCTTTCATTGCTCTGCCAGCCCTCCACCCAACTAACCAACAAACCCACCCACCACCAAACACACACTTCTTCCCCCTTCTTCCTATATTATACCGATGTAACCCAGCTTGGGTGAGGGAGAGCTCAGTGTCTGCTTTCTCTTGGGGATGTGTGTCGAGTGGCCCTCAGCAGCAGTACGTTTCACACGTGTTCTATACATTCAGAGTGCCTCCATCCACCACCTACTATGTGTGCGAGGGCGAAAACCTGATGACTTGCAGCTATAGCACAGCAATCTGTAGGTGGAAAAGACTGAATAGCTGAAAAGAGAGGCAGAAAACCCACAATACCAGTGGACAAATCTAACTTTCTCTTACACAAACACACCTCTGGGGTGCACAGAGATGTAATGCATGGACACACATCCACTCAGACTATAGAAATCTCTGCAAGGACCGTAATGGATGAGAATGTAAAAAAAGAAAAGAAGTGAACATTGACACTTGCGTCATCAATTAGTTTGCGAACCCACTGTCTAGAGTTGGGTATTGTGACAGTCAAACCTGTTCTTTGACCAGAAGTGAACATATTTGGACAACATGATGGAAACTCTACCCTGGTTAAAGAGTACCCAAACGTCTTGTCAATTTGTCCACAGCAATCACAGTAACACACAAATTCTAAAATTTGCTGATGACATTGTCAGCCTTCTTGAGGGGGGAGAGCAGGGTCATGGGGCCAGTTGTGGATGATTTTGTGGCTTGGTGTGATGAATCTTTTCTCCAACTTAATGTGTCAAAAACAAAAGACATGATCATTGATTTTAGGAAGTCTTCAGCTAGCCAAATACCAACTGTTATTAAAATCAGCTGATATTGAGATTGTGGAAAGCATACATATCTGGGTGTTGTTCAAATCTGAATCTGAAATCATTGGTATATACCATTGACTGTATCAAAAACATGGATGTAGTTTCAGTGACGTCACCCATTGGTTTCTGAAGCGGACTTTTGAAGCCTGACCGTGGCGTTCGTTCGGTGACCATATTGAAAATGTTAGCAGCTACAACATCCCCACCTGTCAGTCAACTCAACCATGCCTCTTATTAGGCATAGCTCTTACTCTTCATTAAATCAAAATGGTGGCGTTATAAAAAGGAAAAAAATTACCCTGTGGAGAGTATGCTGGTAAAGATAAACTATTCAGACCCTCATTATTGTCTGTATCAGGCTGTAGACATGTTTATTACTGCTGTCAAAATGAGCATTTTAACATGCATGTGTATGCATCTTCCAGATTTAGTGGAGCCAGCCTCAAGTGGACACTGGAGGAAATGCACGTTTTGCACTTCCACATTGGCTTCAGTTTTCAACACCGGAGGTTACCGCTTGGTTTACACTCAAACATCAAGTTTAAATGAGAGCATCTTTTACAACATTAGCATCATGTTGTACTGAAGAAGACTTTAAACTGTAGATTCAGACCCCAGCCTCATTAGGGAAAATGTTCGCCGAGATAAAAATTCACTTGCTCATTTGGTTGCACACAATCTGACTTCAGAGCAACCAGCGGAGCCTCCCCCTGCTGGCCATTAGAAAGAATACACTTTCAAGGCCCTTTTGCAAAAGCTTTACTTTGAAAACTAGAGGCTAAATCCACTTCTTATGTACAGTACAGTATATCCATGGACCTGAACTTTGAAAGGTGTCCTAATTGTCAACTTATCTACATCAGAGAAAATTATAATCTGCTTGTTGTGCTGGTTGCTTTGGGCTTCTTTACCCTTTTTTTTTATGACAACCACGCTTAAAGACGCCTCTTTTCCTCAACTTTTGTGTAAAACACATCAGGTGCTTTTGAATCAGCTCATCCAAAAAAAAAACATGAAGACAATGACGGTGTCATTATAACTGATGGCAGCTGCATGTGTGCTGTCAGCTTTGTGTCAGTCAGCTCTATCAAAACAAGACGCTCCTCCCTCAATTACAGCTGGCTGTCACTGTTTGAAGAGGCATTAAGACAACAGAACAAGTTGTCAGATTGAAGCTCCTGCTGCTCAGATATTGTCTACATGACATGAAACACACAACGCCTGCCTTTCATTCCCCTGTTAAGAACAATACAGGCCACACGTCTTGGTAAAAAAAAAGATAATAAAAGAGACAATTTGTGTGTCAAATGTATCTCAAACATTGCGCTCTAAAAAGAAGCTTTTGCTTATCAGTGGTTCAAAAAGTTGTGAGGTGTTCTCATAATGAAAACAGATTAGAAAAACCTTACACAACAAAAGGCAAATGATTTCTGTTTGTAGCAGCTATTACAACAGAGAGGGCAATTCCCATTAGCTAAATGGGTGATTAATGCACTAATGAATCATTAGACGAGATCATTGCGGGTTGGAGAACGCCATTTCAAGAAGTAATTGAGCTTAATTAAGCCAATCTCTGCAGGGCTCGCCTTGTTCTGACCACCGCCTGTCTGACCTCCAGCTGGAGTTGTCGGGTTGGGGCAGAGCACCAGTGGCAGGATGAGAAACACAAACAAGATTCAAGAGAGAGAGAGAGAGAGACGGGGTAATATGAAGGAAAAAAGGGGGTGTGGTCATCTCCAAAATAATCCTACCCTTCGAAAACAAATTGGCCCTCGTCTCCAGTGCTCTGAGGATGTACCGCAGGAGGAGAAGAGAATCAATTCTACTTGACCTTCCAACTTAATCACCGCTCAGCGCTCACTCCACCACCCCTCTGTGGAGACCTGCAGCACTGTGAGAGGAAGCAGAGGGTGAGGCCTGCAGTGGGCCACCAAGCCACCACAGACAGCAGCTACAGTTAGCATTTAGATTCTTTCAAGAGCAACGTCCAAGTCAATCAGTCCCTCAAACAGATTCCCAGCTTCAAATGAATAAACTAGATTAAATGCATATTTGTTAATGCACCTTCTTGAATAATGTGCATACAGACTTATACTAAAACTGAGCTTTTATGTCTGTAGACTGACCTCTGTTTTCCAACTGTACGTAAATGGACTTGAGCTTATATAGCGCTTCTCTAGTCTTCTGACTACTCAAAGCGCTTTTACACAGCATGTCACACCTACACATCCACACCCATTCACACACTGATGGCAGTGGTTGCTTTGTAGTGAGACCATCAGAAGTAACTCATTCCATTCATACGCCGCCGCCGAAGAAGCAGGAGCAATTTGGGGTTAAGTGTCTTGCCCAAGGACACATCGGGCATGTAGCTGCAGCAACTGGGGATTGAACCCTCGACTTTCCGGTTGAGAGACGACGACTCTACCAACTGAGCCACAGCCGCCCCATAAGTATAAAATAAATATTTGAGCTCCAGTGTTAAAGTGGAATTTGCACGTGTTTCCTTTATAAAAAAATGACAACAGTTCAAAAAGTCATACAGTAAGCTTGCACATTGTGATAAAAAAAGTACTTTAACCTGTTTTGCTTTAAGAACTCTTAAACTAGCTCATAATTACCTTCTTAGGAGCGCCAATAGCCTAGCGGTTATGATACTTCATGTATGGAGGCTATAGTCCTCATCACAGCGGCCGTGGATTTGAATCCGACCTCTGCCCTTAGCTGCAGGTCCCTCCCCACTCTCTCCCCCCAACACTTCCTGTCTCTCTCTCTCAGCTGTCATATCCAATACAGACAAAAATCTGTAAAATAATAAACTTTTTTTTTTGCTTTTGTAGATGTTAAGATAGTTGATCTTTTTTTCCTGCTTAGGGATAAACCAATCATTCATTCATTTCTATCCTCACATTAAAAATTCACCATCACTCCCCCACAGTGTTTAAGTCTCTCTTATTCACAAATTCAACGTGTCGCTAACTCAGCAAACACATTCTCTTGTCCTCTTTGAACCATTTTAACCAGTTGTTGGATGCTGCTCTTAAAATGATGAGTCATCGTCCACCTCCCCCCTTCACTGCCTGCTTAATGTCCAGACAGATTCAAGACGCAGAGCATCAGAAAGTCAAATACCAGGAATATATTTCATGGTTTTTGTCAACAAACACAGGTGAGAGCGGTCAGTACATTCATACAGTTTATTGATTTATTTCATGTGTATTTGTACAAGTGTGGAGCAAGTAAGCCGTGTCATGGTATCACTTTGATTTCTGCAGTATTATTTTGTTTTGATTCAAAGTCCTGCATCCGTTTAAAGTTGAACTGAATCCTAATATATCTTGAACATGATATCAAAAGCTCCTGAAGTGGTAGTTACCTTAAGTTTAAACAGGCAGAAGAAGAGGGGGACCCATTAGTTGTATTATCATTTCTAAACTTCTAAACCATTTACAGTTTTTAATGGGAAACAACTCATTAAGGCACTAAGTCTAATGGGAATGAATCAAAAGGTAATTTGAATGACATTAAATGATATCATAATGTTTTATAGATCATTAAAGAAGCAGAGTGGGTGTTTCATTTCTCTGCAGGAAAACTTTCATGCCTTCGATGGCTTGTGTGTTCAAACCTACGGGATGTAGGTACTTTTATCCTGACGAGGCCTGAATGATATGAGACAAACATGGGATTACATTGTTCAATATGGTGATAACAATATGTAGTGGGAATCATTACCATGAGTGCTTTGGAGCTATAACTCACAGTTATTATATCTATCTGCTCTTCTACATGTTTTACACAACAACTGTGATTGCAACACAAAACCACAGCCGCCCCGCACACGCTCAGTTGGTAGAGTCGATCACTCCTAACCAGAAGGTCGAGGGTTCAATCCCCAGCTCCTGCAGCTACATGTCCGATGTGTGCTTGGGCAAGACACTTAATCCTAAAGTTGCTCCCGCTGCTTCGGCGGCGGCGTATGAATGTGCATGAGTTACTCTGATGGTCACTTTACACTGCAGCCTCTGCATCAGTGTGTGAATGTGTAGGTGTGACCTGCTGTGTAAAAGCAGGTTGTAAAGCAAGTTGTCAGAAGACTAGAAAAGCGATATACAAGCTCAAGTCCACTTACCAACACGTTTCTCCTGAATCCAAAAAGCTTCTTTTTTATTTTTCAAAGTACCGCTAAATTAGCACCAGTATGGTAGCTGAAAGCGTGCTTAAGCATCTTCTGACTTCATTTAAATGGTATGAAGGCATGTCATTATACTCAGGCCTCCACTCCATCCAGTGAACAAGATGTACACATGCTGAGTGAGAAGTCGTTGTGTGTTTACATCAACAGTTTTGTTCTTATTTATTGCACTAAGTTTAGTATTTTTGGATGTGATTATTTTAAATGTACAGAGCCCCCAAAGGGACACGGTAGGAGAAATGTTTGAAGGTTGATCCTGAAAGACTTTCGCAATATCAGAAGAACATTTTGTGAGATCCTGAGAAACTTTTTTAAGTTATTGCAAAAATCCGGTTGCAGCTCGAAGTCTAAAGGTGGACTTTATTTGGGAAGAATTTTAGTTTTTGTTGAAACAATGTTCCTCTGACTGAGATATTGACCCGCTAGGTTGAATTTCTGAACTTTATTTCTCTGCCTGTGACCTATAAAAACACCTGAAAGTAAAACTTTTGTGAAATCTTGCAAAAGTTTTTTCAGAATTATACAAAAATTTCTCAGGACCAACTTTGCCCCTTCAGGGTCTCTGTGGGAATGCTCATATGGTGAGAATGATGATACTGTGATGTATTGTCCAACCCTAACCCAGACAATGTGTTCTTAAAGGTATAATATGCAACTTTCAGAGAAGAGGTCCAGTAGATGTCGTACTTTAGCACCAGACTCTCACAACAAAACAAAGGTGTCCCTCAGGGCACCTCTTCCCCTCCTTCCTTCCCTCCCCCCTCCCCTAGTGTTTCGTTCCTACACTAAGGTGTGCAGCCATTTCTACGACTGATCTCCATTCACATGTGCATCCCAAAGATGATTCAGTGCTTGTTTCTTTTAAGGATTTTATACCCCAGAAAAAGTCTCTCTTGCATCAAAACTCTGCCCTTGTTTCTCTACTCACAGCGTCCCTGAGTGGGCGGGGCTGTCTCTCTCTTCCCCCCGTGTGGTGCCAGGGCTAACGGTCGGACAGGGAGGGGTTCACGTGAATAAAAAATGTTTGAACCTCTGAGCGAAATATAAAAAACAAACTGAAGGAAGTGCCATCCCAAACCGAAAAAACACAGAGCCAAGAACAACAAACCCAGAGGGAGTTTGACTTCACTCTTTTTTAGAAAGTCATAACTCAACGATATAGGATATATTTGACGTCTGCTATATCAGTGTTCATACTCCTTTATATTATACCTTTAATGTAAGTCGTATAAGTAACAGAGTTGAAGCATGTATTGTAAGAACTGTAGATGATAACCACAGCTGCTGTTTACTGGATCTGTACAGTCAGTGTCAGCTGAGGTAACACAGAGGTCAGGGCAGGGTGAGAACTAGCAGGGGACATGTTTGACGCTGTCACTGTACTTCGCTGATGTACGCAGACTCCTGTCTGTATCGTAACAGCTCAGGAGAACACCCTGCCTCCAAGAATAAGACAGAACTGGCACTTTAACAAGCTTTCCAACTCTCATTTCAGCTCATAATGAAAGCAAAGACATCTGAAACATGCCCTGGCTTTGAGTCAATGGTGAGTTTGTTGATTACAACATTTTGTTGTGGCATATGGAAATTATAAGGTATGGAAAAATAAATATATTTTGGGGGGGGTCTTCACCATTTTGCATGTTCATTTACAACTCCTTTCTGCAGCCTGGTACCCACATGTGCTTCTTAGTGAGCCGTACCTGTGCTGCAGCCTCTCCAGGTGCCCTTCATTGAAGGATGTTGGGGGGAGGGGAAGCTCCTCTCTTTCACTCGCTGATAAGCACACCCGGGCGCAGGCGGGCCTCCAGAGACCAGGCTGCTCTCCTCCACACCACACGAGCGCTACTGTGCCCTGCAGAAGGTCATTGAAAGTATAATCTGCCTCCGCCTGCCTGGGGACCGACCTGGATGTGGAGAAGACTCGATGGCCTGACCCCTCAGACCACTGGGTCCTGCAAGTTAAAGAATAGATTATGTAAGATCTGATTTGCAGACAGCAAATTCATTCTTGTTTGACTTCTTACACTCGAGAACATGAGCTGGATAATGAAAGGAGTGTGGACTTGTTAAGACAAACATATGGCAGAAGAAATGGAAGAAATGCTGCAGATTGCCTGAGGAGCTTGCAGGCACGATGGCATCCCACTACATTTTCACAGGTCAATATTTGCTGGATGTATTGGCTTCAGTAAACACAGCAGAGTGTGGGAATAGAGTTCTCAAGCAGCTGTACAGTATGAAATGTGTTGTGCTCCAGTAATGACACAACACAAAGCCAGGCAGGTGGTAATAAAGATCCTCTCTGTGCACAGATAGCTCACACCCTCATTCTCCCTCAGCCCTAATTTATTCCCAGAGGAGCCATGAGTGATTTTGTCTTCTCTTTCCCTTATATTAAACATCGCACACTATTAGCTCTCAATAATCATTTGCTGCAGCCCAGGACACAATGATTTCCCATGACACATAAAACTGCAATAACGTCAGCTCGCTTTTCAGAAATAATATTGCAGACATTTCTTTTTTTTTTTCCCTTCTTCCTTCATTCGGCTCCCTCGGCTGGAGAAAATACCTCCGCATGACTCGCCCACTCTCGCACGGAGGAGAGAAATTGCACGAAAACCATTTGTAAGTTTGAAAAGTTACCAAAATCTAGTTTCTGCACTTTTTACTGGAAAAAATCCATAACAGAGAAAGAAAGATTTAAGGAGTGAGAGAAATGTACAAGCAGAGGAAGAGAGAGAAAGTGGAAAAATCAGATACTTTTCAGAGTTCCTTAAATAATTACACTTCCATGCATTTTCTTTTTTCATGAAGGAACTCTTTTTTTACTATTCTACTGCAATGTGCTCCACGTATATCAAAGTTTACCAGATAAAATACACTATATTCATTTATAGAGCCCGACCGATTAATCGGCCAGCCGATAATATCGGTCGGTATTAGAATATCGGTATCAGCCAATGTTATCGCAGATATGCGCCGATATTACCAGATTTATTCACCAGTCAAACAGCATTTTATTTGAGTTTCTTTAAATTAAACTATCAGTTCTCTGTCACCAGCACTATATGGATTCATCGAGCTTTATCACTCTCCAGAGTGTCAATCGATGATGCACGTACATGCACAGTTACTTTCCAGTTAATTGACCATCTTGTCTTCATTATTTATCTTTTCCACAAGTGTTTGATAAATTCATTCGAGGGATCAACCCAAATAAAAATGTATATCTATATAGAGGTGGGAAAAAAATTGATTTATGTAAAAATCCAAATTCTTGTGAGATTTTAAATAGATTCATAACTTTTGCGCTAATCAGTCACTCCCTGCTAAGTGCTAAGGCTAGCTCTTTAACTCAGTAAATGCCAAATGGAGCAGCAAGAAATTCAGCCAGTCTCACAGATGACTGGAGTAGATCCTGAAGAATGTACTAATTCAAAAATAGACTTTGAATCATGAATCCTGAATCGTTTGAATCGAACATAGATTCTCAATCGAATCGTTACCCCAGGAATCCAAATCGAATCATGAGACACCCAAAGATTCTCAACCCTAAATCTATATCTATCTATCTCTACTGTACAGATCAAACATAGATGTTTTCTCTGAATGAGCAGAGCGACTGCGTTATTCTCTCCTGTTGGATGAAAACAAAGAGAGCCCTCTGTCAGGGTTTGCTGTGGAATCACTGGACTGTGATAGGACGGTGTGCAGAGAGAGTGTATTAGGGTGAGTTAAAGAGCAAAATTAAATTAGATGTCAAAAAAAAGGAAGAAATACATGCAGATCCTATTAAACAAGGGCAGGGTAGGCTGCTCATCTCACAACTCTGCAAGCACTCAGTGAGGAAACACTGGGAGTTTCTGCAGTCCTGAAAAGTTCAGAGTGAGGCCTCAGACAGTCGGGGTTAAGAAATGTCCAAGAGAGTTTCTGACATTTAGAAAGTAGACAAAGTCCAGAGAATATCGTGTTAAATAAGTTGTTCAATATCTCACATCCAGTGATAGAAAGTACCATTTACAGAAGTACTTCACTACAGCTTTAAGGTGCATGGACTTCCCTTGAGTTTGTACATCTTCTGGTTTCTTTGCACATCAACTTCACTTCTTTAGAGAGAATTGACTTTTGACTCTACGGCATTTGTTTCACAGATTTCAGTCAACACACCCTTTTAAAGGCAGGGTTGGTCATCGATTCAATGGAAATGTTCAAGTTCGTCAAGAGGACGAACCTGATATTAAAGTGAACTCAAAAATAAATATAAACTTCAGATGACATTTTCTGAAGTGGACTTTTTTAAGTTCAAACAACTAGTTTCTTTTTTTTGTGCTTCAGACACTGAACCCCAAATTGCTCCTGATGGCAGTTTGTGGTGTGTCAACGTGTCTAAATGGGATACAGACACTCTACATCATGTCCTCTGCCATCAGTGTGTGAATGGTTGAAGAGTAAAACTGCTTTGAGTTATCAAACACTGTTAAAGCTTGTACAGGAAGTACAGTCTATCTACCATTTCTATGTGTTTGTATTTTCTGTGTTGTTTTACACGTTAAGTTTGGAGTACTATTCAGTTTTTAAAGTGTTTGAAGTCTGAATTCTCTGTTTTATTTTGACCTAAGATGTAGGTAGAGTTCTGTCCTTTTGAGATACAAAGATTATTATTTTATTTTTTTGTAATCATCTACCAACACCTTAGATTTGTTCTTGTGACCCTTCAGGTTTTGAGCCACTTTGTAAGATTAACGAACCTTCACTTGATCGGCTTCAGAAATAAAATGGTGCTTAAAGAACAAATAGGACTTTTATGTCAGACATCATAATAAAGAAGTCAGTCACATGTTCTTCTTGTAAATTACAGGAATTCTTATGTTTCATAGGTGTAAGGATTCTGTTTATTGCCCCTTTAGGTATAAAGTCTTTATCACTTCTCTCTCTGTTTCAGTAGATGGCGCACAAGTTCATTTTTAGTCTCTAACTTGGCTGGGGAAAAACAAACCACAAATCTCCCTGCAGGTCATCAGTGGAGCTCTGCAGCTTAGATTGTTTTTGTCCTTTTGCACCTCATTTTTTTTCATTTTCCAGTGGAATAAATCGGGTGAATCCAGGGGAAATCTTCCCCGAGTATTTTCCTTATTAAAGGACACTGCGGTCGTGTTTGTCTAATTCAAACATCTCTGCTAATCCTTATCAGCATCCAGGCCGATAATGGTCTAGCGGTGCTGGTGTTAAAGCTTAACTGTGCTGCTAAAATGAGCTTTCAAATAGTCCACCGTTATCAGGGTCTCAGATCCCATTACCTCCATGGAGATGTGCGGCTCTGATGCGTTTTGACGGTCCTCCCACATAATGGAGAGAGTCAAGAAGCGGCTAACGGTTATCTACGCTGGAGGCAGGTACACTGTATTACCTTTCTGTTTCAAAGAGAATCTCAGGACTGGATCAGGTTTCACAGACTTAACCAGAAGTGATCAGAGAGGAGCAGAAGCTGCACAAAGCTGCGGCTCAGGTTGCCCCATGTGTCAGCATCATTTCAGGAGAAAATAAAAAGGCATCCTCCACTGTTGGTGAATTCCTGAGGTGACCTCAGGAGGAAACTTCAGCTAGAGAGGAATGAAGGTGGAGGAGGAGGAGGAGGAGGAGGAGGAGGAGGAGGAGGAGGCTAAACATCTGAGTCAGCCTGAAGCTTTCACTACAATCTTTGTGAAAACCTCAGTCTATGACTTTTTTTGTTTCCTAAGATTTAACATGTCATCTTAGTGGCATAGACGTATCATGTCACTTATCCTCAGCTATATATCTGAGACATGAGGTGACCAATCAGAGCATGCGGCCTCATATTTTGAAGTTGCAGCAGAAGACATTCTCATTACTTACTGCAAGCTTTTCTCTGATATTTTGCCCGCCCGTTCTCACTTTCAAATCTTTAACACAGCAGCATGGTCAGAGGCCAAACTCTTCCTCAGGCACCCCTCTTGCATTTCTGGATTTCTGGATATTGTCCTCGAAGCAAAGTGTTTTAAAGTCAGGATGGGTATTATAAAGACCCCTCAGTCATCCAACAAATACAGGACTTTAGTGAGAAGACATAGCTGAGTCTCTTGTGGAAAAAAACTCAGTTATCATCTTAATGATCATGTGTTTATTGTTGTGGTACATCCCAACGACATAAAATGTGAGATGATTGTGGGCAAACAACTTTGCTGCTTTACTTTAGCCCTGCATGAGACAGTTCGCTCAAAAGAGGTACCGAAATGTTCATATTTTTAAGAGTAGAGATACAGGCCAAGTGGTTTTATCCAACAAGTATAGAGTGAGAACATGTTGATTCATGCACATCAGCCCTGCCTAAATCCTTAACATCAAATGTCTCAATTACCTTTCACTGTCAATGGTCATAACACACCAAGAACAGGCCTGAGAATGAGAAAGTGAACCACCACGACAGGAATCCCTGAGCTAACACTGTTTAAACTAACAAACAACGTCTTCGCTCGGTTGAACGTGAACTTTATCAAAGTTGTATCTTTATGTCTGAGCAAGTTTGCACAGAGCGTCGGGGACATACTGTGTGTGAAAATTCTGCAAATAGTGCGAGAAGAGGAGACGTGCTCCATCCTGTCGGCATTCCACAGTTTCTGCAGAAACCCTTTCTGGAAAATTCCAACCTGAGAGAGATGCAGAAAAGCGGCAGGGGGAGGAGGATATAGGGGAGTGTAAGAGAGACTAAATGTATCTTTGATATGTTTGATTAACTGTTAAATATGTTTCCAAATGTTGAATAGTTCTTCAAAACCAACGTGAGCTTTATGTTCCAAAGAAACGATCTGTGTAGTTTTGAGTGACTGCAGGTCACACAATGATTCAAAGCCTCTCTAAGAAGGCATCCACACGTCAAAATGTCATGAATGTACGGAGCATTGTGGAGCTGACCAGATAAACTCCCATTAAATCTTCGCTCCACAAGAATTGAATAAAAAAGGCCACGGGATGAATATTTATCACAGCTTAGATAGCAGCGCTTTCAATCAAACCTGAACACTCTGCTTATCCACATGTAAAGCAGGACGGGTTCACTCTGGCTCTGCGCACTCCGGCAGGATAAATAGGCTCTTGCTGAGCTATACATCTGCCTCTCGTGTTGCCCTCTCCTCATTTAGAGAGCGTGGCCTATGAAGAGGAATCAGCATTAGATGTTGATACATAATTTAGTTTCCCAGCTGCGTTTTCCAACCTTTGCTACCGAATAAATATGTAAAACCGACAGCCGGGGCTCTTATTTCCAAAAGTCAGAAACTCATTCTGCTCCTCATGTTCTATTCAGATAAGCCGTCCTGAAAATAACCGACGACAGATTACAAACTCTCAATTTAGTGCCAATGACTTGTGGAAATGCAGAGATGTAGGAGAAGTCTCTGGGCTCCATATTGACCTGAGTTTGTCATTCAGGACAGTGTTGATGATGCAAACAAAAAATGTTTTATGTTCGGAGTTATTGAATATGTTGGCAGGAGTTAGAAATGTGACTTTGTGATACGTTTCCAACTTTCCTCCTGTGTTCCTTTTAAAGCTGGACAACATCCAAATCCAAAAGAAAAGTCAGAGCTTTTAAAATAATTTGGCAATTATTGAAGGTTGTACATGATGCATACATTTTGAACACAGCAGAAATAATATGGATGCACTCGTATATTGACAGAGGATGAGCATCTGCCAATACATGATTCGTGACACATATCGAACTATCAGCACAACATTTTGGATTATGTGCTGAAAAAGTCTGTAAGTGCAGCATGCTTTTGACCTTTGTCTGACGTCTAATACACAGCAGCAGTTTCAGTCATGTTGATGATGGCTTTGTTTCAGTCCGTTTCATAACCAGCTCAAGAACAAGCTTGTTGCTGTTCTGACTGAATTTGTAACAAAAAAGTAGCTGGAGAGGCTTTAGAAGCAGACTTTTTTTTTTTTCAAAGAATCTTTAAAGGTTTTGGGGGTGGCAAGGTCAGTCTGTAGGGACTTGGGTTGGGTTCAAGTCCCGGTACGAACCAAAATATGGAAGTTTGTCTGGTTGCTGGAGAGGTGCCAGGTCACTTCCTGAGAAACTGCCGAGATCAGCTCTGGCGGGCTCCATGTGAAGCAGCCCCACTCTGACATCTCTCCATTAATGCATGTCCACAGGTCCTGTATGTTCATGTGTGTAACTCAGGCCTGTGTGTGTGTGTGTGTGTGTGTGTGTGTGTGAGAAGTACGTCTCTAAATTACAGAGTGTAAAACCAGAATTTCCCTGTGGGGATTAATAGAGTATGTCAAAAATAAAATGTTCTGTAAATTTGAATTTTTTTCCTGACTATGAGAAAGGTGGCCTGAATGACATTAACAATGTTCACTCATGTTTTCATAATGTTGATTACATTTGGTCCTCGGCCGAGACAGGAAATTTACTGACAAAATAAAATGAGCAATTCATTAAAGTAAACATCTGTACCAGAACTGGCTAAACTGCTCTTTTTTACATCAGATTCAGTTTCACTGATTTTCTCAGTTGATGCATTCCTTAAATACAAGCTTGTAAGACAAGTCAAAAACATGAAACATAAGAACACATGTCTGCACTGTGTCCCGGTCATGCACACATCTCCCCGGCTCCTCCACTTTTACCCTCTGACAGGTAGAAACTAAATATTCCCAGTATCATATCCAGAAAGAAATCTTCCCGTCACACCTTCACAATAATTCACACACATCTCCACATGAGAAGCAAACATCACACCCGTTAGTCATGGGCACAAACACGTTATTATCACCCGATAAGTCATCGTAGCTCAGATCTATAAATAAGGCTTTTAGTGCCACGATGTCATCCATGGTCGACTGAAAATGAGCCAGTGACAGAGCGGTGTTTCACAATTATGTTCAAGTTGAACATGTGAAACAAAACATTAGATTAGAAAACTTGAACTTCTCTGCTGCTCGAAGAGAAAATAAAAAATGGCGGACTCTGTTGCTTCATCCGCCCCCCTCCTGTCTGACAGGGAGACTCTCTCACTGTGAGGAGCATAATATGTGAACAGCCAGGTCAGGAGAATATCCAGAGCAGTCCTACTGTATGTGAAAACGACTTTAGAAATATTTTAAAGACAGAAATGTTCCCACTTTTCTGATGTAGTGAGGGGACACAACAATCCACAACCACGGAGTAAAAAATGTTTTTCTCTGATGTAGAATCGTCTGCTCTTTCCTGGCTCCTCGCTAAAAATGTGTTGTCACCTCTAATGTGCTCTTTCTGGCTTAGCTTGGATAATCCTGTAACTCCACATAAACCTGAAATGTGGAGACTTTGAGGAAAACAGCTTCATAAGGGCTGGTTTCAGTCTCCACATCCTAAAAGCTGCACAGGTCCAGCATCAATCCTTTTAGGGATTATGAGCTTCAGAGTGACAGCACGGATGTATTTTTGTTACAAGTTTATAGCTTCAGATGACCTTTGCCAAAACATCTTTCTCGGGCCGTCAGCAGCCAAAGTTATCAGTTTTTCTGTTTGTTACTTTTACTGTAATTGATCATTCACTAAACCCTGTAGCTGAGCAGCAGTTATCCAATCATTGGGCTCGAAGAGAACATGCAGAGGTTAGAGTGGAGTCGAGCTGGATGTCTTGCGATACTGTGTACAGTAAAATAATTATTGTATTTTCACACCTTGGTCTATATAATCAGCCAACAACTACACTTTCACTTCAGCTACTTCCTGCTGCTTTATAAGGAAGCTTCATTCCTCCATGTGAGAGCTTACTGCTCTATTGACTGTCTCTTTGTATTACGCTGCTGAATTGTTGGTTTTGTGTGGCGTCACAATCACACCTCCTACACATTTCACTGTACGTGTTTATTTAATTAGGAAGCTAATAGGTACCACTGCATCTACAGTACAGTGTAAACCTTTTAGAATTCATTCTCCTCCACAGGAGCATTCTGCAAATAAAAACCTGACAACATGAAGAAAGGGGTTAAAATGTTGTCACCATATAGTACAAAGAGGACAATTCATTTAACACTGTTTATTAACTGTCAAAAGCCATTATTGTTTATGTATGTAATTTGGAGTTAGCACTTTGTTGTCTGACCTGTTTTTATCCTCTTGAGATACACCTTTGTGCATGCATTATTCAGCTAGAGAAGAGCCCTAAGATTCTCTGCTGGCTACCCACTAAATCTGACCATCCCACCTTTACAAAAGAGACAAAGTGGCGCAGCCTGCACCCAGTCACACCTTGTGCACTTTTCCTGCAGCTTGTTTTGTTTCTGGATTAACTTTTGACTTCTATCTAAATCTAAATTGCCTCCCAGTGACCCCTTTCAGTCCCCTTAGACAATGTATTGACTTTCTGCATCCATGTAGTCAAACCCTGTGCTCTTAAGGTTAGAAGGGAAAAAGAAAAAGAATTGATCCAGCTGTGAATCCGTGTTTTTAAAAGCAACAATTCAGGAAACACACTCTCAAAACCTCAGCCTTTTTTTTATGTGCTGGGAATTCAGAGTGAAGCTGCACATGAATGTAAGATGTGAATCATTTCCATGTTCGAACACGTTCTTACTCCCGACATGTCATATTCAGCAGCTTAATCAGTAGCCCAAAGCTTTCGAAATGGGACTTTCTGTTAGGATTTATAAATGTGCAATGTCCTCAGAGAGTTCAAATAAAGCTGTCAAAAAAGAACTGAAAAAGTAAGAAACGTCCAGTAAGACTTTTTCATTCAAGTTTGAAGGGGGAATGTTTTACATTTTGTGACCTTTGGTCATGCTTCAATTGGTTAAAGTTGTGACACATCCCTGATTAATTTGTTTTATTTCATTTTTATTTACCCTGAACTTAACTAGAAAACAGGATATCGAATCTCTTTTCCAGGAGTATCCTGGCCAAGCCGGGCGGCAAAGAGACAAAGAGAGCCTCCAGTCTGCAGTGCAGTTTGTAAATGTCACTGATAATCCACAGAACAATAGAAGGAAGTTAGGCTTCATGATTCTACAGTTCTACATTTAATTTAGCAGACGCTTTGATCCAAAGCGACCAACATCAGAGAGTAAGTACAACACAAGCGAGGATCTAGAGAAGGAGAAACAGCTTTATGTCAGATCGGACACACAGGTACTGACAGGCAGTGCACATGGGCGGAGCACAACATCGACAGCTGTTCTTCAGAGTTCTAATCAGCATCAAAACCATCCTCAATATCGTCATTAACAACAAAAAAAACATCATCATCAATATCATTAAGATAAAAAAATCGTTATGATCGAACAAAGTGTCATTTCACGTCGTCACTAAGCTCCTCTGTAAGATGAGTTTATTCTGCTGAGTCAGCATCACGGTTTGTTATACTCACTGAATGTGTTTTTAAAGGATAATAAAGGTGACTGAGGCTCAGTGTTAGTTTGCATATGTCCAGGACTTTTGTAAAGTGAAGTGAGCGATTCAAAGGCGCAGTGGTGTTGTTCTTCTCAATCACCGTGGCTACAGAGAGACGCTACGGTCAGTGTGCTGGTGTAGCTAGCTACGGTGCCCCTGTTAGGACCAAAGAACATGCAGTTAATTAGAAAACTAACGCGTTAATTTCAGACCTTAAAGTGCTTACGCTGACAGCTTATTGTCACAGAATATCAAAACAACACGCTCAAAGCATCCAGATGTTCCAACAGGGGTACGTGGTATTCATATTTTGACATGTGAGGGCACCAAATAAGCATCTTATTTTCTGGATTGAGAACAGGCTGCATATTCAGATAGACAACAAAGTTCAGTCTGAGATATAGAACATTATCAAGTGGATGAAAACTAGGCACACACACATACACACAACAAACTCTGGCGGTGTGATATTTGACCCCGGTGCTCCATGTCTACTCTGCTGTGTGTCTGGGTTAACTAATGGACAAGTTAATCAGAGGGTGTTGCTCACGTCTGTCTCACCTTTGTCAATAGACGAGTGTTGACCTCTCAGCTACGCCTGCCCTTAGTTCCCTCCCACAACACAGAAGCCCCCGTACACTCCCATTAAAAACAAACCAGCAGTAATAAGCACCCCCAGCCAGCTGGAATGTCCCCAGTTTAGTGAAAAAACAGACAGGTATTCTGAGCAGAAACAAGCCCAGACTCATTCAGTGATGAGGCTGCAGTGTGCCATTATCAAAAAGGGAGTGTTCTGGGAGCTGTTTTGTTTGTAATCTTACTCAGAGAACACACTTGGCAGGGGAAATGTTGCACATTCTGCTAAATGTGAAAACTAATGCAGCCAAGCATAATGAAACAACGCCTCTTATTGCACCTTAATGCGTTTAATCCCCATGGCAACAGGAGCGATGTGTTTTCTTGATGGTTTGGACTCGAGAAAAGCGCCGATCCCGCGTCTGTGGTGGCACCGACTAGCCATTCACGCTCCACTAATATTCAGATAAGGCACAATGTTGCAGCAAAAACGAGCGTTTCCAATGATTCCCACTGCGATGCCGTCCCTCCACTGTTATTACTGCACGTTCCATTACCCCATGTCAGCGAGAGGAGTGCATAAACACAGGGTACTGACAGACCCCCTGTCTCTCACATGAATGGGAGAATTATCCAGTCCCGTCCTGCACTAACACATTCATTTTGGGATGCAGCTTTTGACATGATGCACACAATGAATCATTAAGGAGCTATTTTGAATCATTTTAAAGCATTTGCATTGTGCAGGCGTAAAGGTGGTCACCAGAAGGCCACAGGGAGCTCTTGGCATTCATGCTTTCACAAGTTATTTTTATTCTACAGCAGTTGAAATGAAAAGTAAAACATCCTTCTTCAGTTGGAGGTGTGTCGCTGGAAGAGAGCCGAGGCTTCAGTATGGCGGAGGTGTCGCCAAGCACCACCTTTTGGTTTCGTGCTGGTGCTCAAGGGTGACATCCACTGGATCAAAAAGTCGCACATTCTTCCTTTAACATACATTAGCGTGGATTGTGGTAGATGTAGTTTGCAAAATGTTATCTGCTACAGTTAAAGTTACTGAGTGATATGTGTGATCAAGTCAGAAATCAAGAGTTACCAATGGAGGTAAATGTTTGAGTTTTAGGCACTTTCAAACTGATCAAATTCAAGAGTAAAAAGTAGAATATTTAAAAGTGTTTTTTTTATAAAGTGTTGGACATTTGGGTATAATTGGATCTCCGGGCTGCTGGCAATACTTTCAATTGTGTTAGTAGATTATAACTCAGACTCTATTATTTGTTATTATTTGTTTTTTTACAGTGACAGTGATTCTCAATAAAACCTAATCACATTTCACCATATTTGTCGAGAGCGCTCACAAATCATATTCACACAGGGCCTGCTTTTTATTCCAGGAGAGAGAGAGAGAGAGAGAGAGAGAGAGAGAGAGAGAGAGAGACAGAGAGAGAGAGAGAGAGAGAGAGATACAGAGAGAGAGAGACAGAGAGAGAGAGAGAGAGAGAGACAGAGAGAGAGATACAGAGAGGGACAGCCCATTTGTATTCTGGGTGTGACGCCTCGAATCTGCATCCAAATGAGGAATGAAATATTTATGCTGCAAAAACGATGGCACTCTTCATTGTCAAATTGCTTCGACATAAAAGTGCATTAGTAGGTAGCTGAATTCCTGCCCAGGCAAGTCAGAACACAATCAGCCAATCCGGGGCATCAGAGAGAGACAGAGAGAGAGAGAGAGAGGGGGGGGGGGGGGAAAGGGAAGAGGGGGTATCAAGGTGGAGACACAACCTCTGGGCGGCCTCAGGCTACAGGGCCTGCAGACGCCGGGCCGACCGACACCCGGGATCCTCGCACACAAACATTCACACAGCAATAAATGTCAACAAAGAAGAAAAAGCCTCTGAAGTGGAGAGCATCATTTAAACATGAAACCCGTCTTTGTTTTATTCTTCAAAGATGAGGTCATTATGTACATTTGTTCTGAGATATGTATCAAAGCGTGGGGGTGGAAGAGGACACATGCAATAATGCAACATGTTCTATGCTATATACATGAACACACAATAAGCATGTATAGCAGCTGTGAGATGTTGATGTTACATTGAGCGTGTCAGTGCTCACTATTCTGAATCAGTGTTATAATCTGACAAACTGTCATTTGCTTTTGAATGCAGATTTCTCCTACACATTTGTGCCACTTATCTTAGCGATTACATGTTGATGACATTTTATTCTTCATGAGTAAAAGTTTCATTTTTAGTCATTCGGCTGAATGGAGTGCAAAATAGAAAAACTACCAGGGTCAGAATCTAAAACTGTAATCCTAACACCTCATGTTTTTTGTTGCTCGTTTATATCTACAAATGTGTTCAGGATAGAGATGTGATTCCAATGTCTTCGGCAGATTCAGGTTTTTGTTTCTTTTAAGGTCTGACCTGCTGATTCAGATTTTTTTTTTTTTTACATACTTTATTAATCCCGAGGGGAATTTCTAGTTTTGTTATTGAGAGACATGCTTCTCACACACATAGGCCCAACATACTCGCATGCTCAAACAGGACCTGTAGACATGCATTAATGCAGAGATGTCAGAGTGGGGCTGCTACACTCTGCTGCACAGGGAGCGCACCAGAGCGGTTTAGGGTTTGGGCACCTCTGCAGTATTCGGGGGCACCTCTCCAGCTACCAGACCAACTTCCATATTTTGTTCCGTACTGGGAGTTGAACCGGCGACCCTCTGATTCCCAACACAAGTCCCTACAGAATGAGCTACTACCGCCCCAAATCTAAAACTGTAATCTTAACAACTCTTTTCTTTGAAGCTCTTTTAAACCTAAAATTTATTTGGGATAGAGATGCACTTTAAAATTCCTTTGGCAGATTCTAACTTCAGTTTTTCTGGCCTGCTGATTCTGGTTTCCCTTCGGAAATTAAATTTTATGTTGAAAATAAAACGCTGACTGTTAATTATGCTGTTTATTTTAAAAAATCTTCAAACCTGCACCAGGTTACATGCCATCTCTGATTCTCATGTAAAGAAAAATCTGCTTCACTCTCTTCAGCTGCATTCTCCTCGACTGACTGAAGGAATGATGAACAAATAGCTACAATTAGTGATCATTTCATTCTGCTTTTGCTTGCAGTCTCTTAACTGTCTGCCTTTGTCTTTTTTTACTGCCGCCATGAACAATATTTGTGGCTCCAAAGAGTTATTGTCATGTTTTCAATATTCATTTAATCTATAACATTTCCTGCAAAGTGGTACGTCTCCCGGCAGGTCAAACCATTTTATCTGACGCTCACAAGCTATAACCGGAAATATGCGTAAGTAATGATTTAACATTTTGTGCTCCTCCAGCCCTGGGGATGACTTTTGGTCAACTGCTGGAGATAGTGCAGGGAAACAGTCTTTGTTTATCCTCCAGTAGATCAATGCTTTTAAGCCTCTGCTGATGGGCACCTCACGTCCACAATGCCAGCATGATGGCTTTTGTGTGTGTGTGCGTGTGCGTGTGTGTATGAGTGTGTCTATGTGGCTGTCCCATTGGTGTTTGTGTTGCTGTGCAGATGACTGAACAGTGTGTGTGTAAACCTGAGATGGGCACAGAATCAGGAATACTTGAGAGGACCGGCCGGTAACCAATCAGGATGAAAAACCAGCAGGTGGACCGGTGCGACTAGTTTAGGATCTTATTTTCTGCACATATATATTTTGAATGATTATCTTTTAAGCTCTCAATAATTTATCTTTTTTAAAAAGCCGTGTCACATCAGGTGCTATCTCATGTGCTGACACTGTCATGCTTAACATCTATTACTCACAGGGGAAATAAGGTTATAATTGAAATCTATAACAACAATATTATCACGATCAGGCCTCTGTGAAGGACCACAATAATGAAGCTTTTCACACTCAGACATGCATGTGCTACACTGAGGCTCTCTGCTGATGTGAAGTGGTGTGTTGAAGCTCACATTCCTCACCGTGACGTGTTTGAACGGAGCCTTCTCTCTGTGTGCTGCCTTCAGGGAGTGTCACGCTGAAATACGGCACCTCGTCACTCGTCAAACATGTATGTGTGAGGGTCAACGCTCACCCCAAAACGTGGTGATTTTCAAACAGTCACCTGGCTTGTTTTTTTTTTAGGAGGATGCAGGTTTTTATGTTGCCAAAACATGTACCATTAAGATGAGTCTCAGAACGGCACTTTTGAATTCTGAATAAGAGAACCCTGGAGGCTTACTTGGCTTTGAAACATTAAGCAAGCAGAGAGACATTAAAGAGTCTATTACCCAGAAACCCTCATGGACGTTAAGTGTACGAAACGTATAAAACTGAAATCATGTCCAGACAAATCTGGTGTGAACACAGTCATAATCCAGCAGCATCAAAACTACACAGCAGAGCTTGTAAAACAGACGATCACACTTTGTGGAGTCGTTGTCAATCAGGGTCTGATGTTTACATAGTTGCAAAATTGTATTGCCAATTTCAATGTAAAAAATGTTTTGTAAAAAAAAATGTTGTGTGAAGAAGAGGCCCTTTTAAATACAAGAGGGCTTTCTATCTCATGTGGAGCAGCTTGCCAGAGAAACACTCGCACACGTTAGTCAGAGACTTCAAACAAAGCACTCTGATAGTTTCTGTCTGTGATATAAAGTCCAGTATGAAAAAGAAGAAAGAGGGTTTATTATGATTTCATTCGATTGTTTAAGTCGTTTTTTGAAAGATATTTTTGGATCCTTTTTGCCTTTACTAGACAGGACAGCTGAAGAGACAGGAAACGCCGGGAGTAGAGCGCGGGGGACGACATGCAGCAAAAGGCCGAGGCCGGACCCGAACCCACAGCCGCTGCACCGTTGACCACTGCCCCTGTACACGGGACGCGCGCCACAACAGTCAGGCCATCGGCGCCCCGTTAAAGTCATTTTAAAAACAGAAATGTTCCAGCTTCTCAAATGTGAATAATTTCTGCATTTCTTTTTTACTTGAAACAGGAAGTATGTAGACTATCTTTATACCTTTAAAATGATTAGGAATTTAAAAAATGTATGGTTACATCAGGTTTGGGAAAAATCCCCCCCCCCCTTACTCCGTTCTGGAAAATGTCAGCACAGCTGCCCCTGACATTTACCAGAGTTCCAGTCTCGCACGTCCCTCTCAGCGTAGATTTGATTTTCCCTGTCAGATCTGAGGGTGGGGTCTTGGGGAGCAGAACAGGATATTAAAAGGATGATGTGGAAGTCACTGTGTAATGTTTACAACATATTCAAGATGAGAAAGCAACAGAGGCCGACGCTGTGATGTCAGTTTTTGCCTTAATATCAATGTTACATGAAACTGGACGTTCACTGTAAACTAGAGAATGGTAATAACATTCGGTCACCACAATCTTTGTTTTTGTTGAATGAAAGAAGCAGTTTAAAGACGTCATGTAGGAATTGGGATGACCTTTTGTCTCGATTATGATAAGGCAGTGGTGAAGCGACTTTTTTGACTTGGGTGTCCCGACTGGGGCTCCGACTTCTGCATGTGTGGCCTCAAATTTGAAGTACCCACACACCAATGAATAGCATAAATGTTCCCTTTCTATCTCCACTAAGAGTCTTCTCCAACTAACGTGTAAGTATCATACACACATGCAACATTTCTTGGTAGCTTGATTCTTTAAGGACTCAAAACAAGATGTCTGCACCAAAGGGAAATGTGCTTCATTAAAACACAAAGAAGCAGCCTGTTGAAACACAGCACATCAACTGATTTTAACACAAGTCCCGCCTCTGACATGGCACATTGCTAATCATAGGATTTTGGGTTCGCCACTGGGCCGACCAAGCAGATTTCTAGAGTGGCCTTGCCCTGGCTCTGCCCCTGGCTAAAGGATTTAATCAGTTAATCTTGATAACCATTCCTTTATTGATTGATAATAAATATAATCATTGTTAGTTGCAGCCCACGTGTTGCTTTCACAGCTTGAGGCATCATGGTGGAGCTATAAAACCCTCCTGTAAAGTCTCTCTCTGTGTGGTTAGTAAGCCAGGCACACGGCTGCCTCGAGCGGAGTGTTTTCAGAGGCTCGTTTTTCACCTGTCACCTTCCAGAGGTCCAAAAGATTACCTCCAACAAGTGGCACTGTCCGCAGCTATCTGGCCTCACACTGAAACTAAGAGGTAAAGCTCCGTCTGTCTCTGGAGAACAACAGCTCATAACTCAAAGATATTGGTGTCCATGTCAATAAAACCACATATAAAGAAGATTGGGCTCAAATGAATGTGCTCTCCTGAGAAATATCTCGTCAGGTGAGGGCTGGTGCAGCTTCTCTACCTCAGGAATGTGTCGGGGCTGTTTCTCCTCACCCACCCCCACCCATCCCACCAACTCCCCCCCCCTCCAGAATCCTGCCATTGTGAGGGGAAGGAATGCTTTTCAAAAAGTCCGTCCTTTCACAGTGAGGGATGTCGGGTGTCGCCCCATTTTTCATCCAAGTCTTTAAGGAGGATAAATAAACTTGCAGCAAGGGGACAGAGCTGCAAAGTTTCTTGTTAATAAAATGTTTTTCATGGATGTGTTTTGAGTTTAATTCAGCACCGAAAAGTACAGTAATTATTGTGCAGATGGTTGTTCTCTTAATTGCGTTGTTAGAATAGATTAAAACATGGATCTGAGAACCTAATGGTGCTCAGAAGGAAGAATGTTTGCTATTAAACTGTCTGTAAAGGCATGTGTTTCTTGTTGCAGCTGCAGAATGATCAAATATTTTCATGTAAATGGGTGTGAAGGGTTTCTGAAATGCTTCGGAGAGGCTCTGGCCTAATGAAGAATGTGGTTTACTCTGGAGAGCGAGACAAAAATGAGCAAATTACAGCAGAGACTCATCAAATAATGAACGAGAGGCCCTTATTAGAGGAATATTAGATTCCATTTCATTTGTGAGATCGTGCCTTCCTTTGAGTCGTCTCTCAAACCTTTGAAGTGGAGACAATGTTTTTAACAGGTTTGAAGGATGGTGGTTTTATAAATGTATGTTCACAGCAGGTTTGGGAATACTGCCTTCACTTTATGTATTCATTGTCTTACTATCTTTTTTGTTTATTCCAGGCAGTCAACCCTCGCCACATGGCAGGGTGTGGCGTCATTTCAAGTCTGAGAGATGGGTGGTCCTACTCAGGTGCTTGAATCTTATTGGTCGATGCAGTTCTCTAAAAAACACCAATACCTGAATCAGGTAGAGAAAAAAGTCAGAGAGAAGACAGATAGCACCTTGTGAGTTGTTCATTCAGTCCCTTGTGAAGACTGCTTTGAATGTTTATTTGCAGTTTGATTTGTTTTCGCATTCACAGAATCACCGGGGAGCTTAAGGAGCGAATAAGGTGAGTAATGCATTTTAAGCGAGGTAAGACATTCATCTATGCACAGAGGAAACTAGGAATCTAAAGTTGCAAATACTTTGGAAGATTTTTTTTAGAGCTGCAACTGCAACCAATAATCTGTCACAGAAGTAGTTGTTGGGGATTTATTAAGACGATAAGATCGGGAGCTGCTTTTCTTTAAAGATTCAGCACTACCAACAGAGATTCTAGGGCGGAGGAGGGCAGCAGTTGAGTGAAAAAGTGAGGAAGTAAGTGCATAAAAGAAAGAAAGAGTACAGCTATCAGAGAGCTTCAGGTGTGCAGAGTGAGTGATGTGTTTGGTTAGTGTTGGGTTTCCCTACCAGCAGGACTCTGAGGCAGACAGATAGCAGGCAGGCAGGCCGTGTGGTGTCTGGTGGCAGCCGGTGTGCGATCGAGGAGGGGGTTATTGTAGGGGGGGTTGCATCACCGATGACTAAACTCTCATTCAGCTCAGGCCTGTGAAAACGTGCCAAAGCTGAGGATTTCAACAGAAGAAGCCTGAAAGCCTGCAGCCACAGAGAGCAGGGCAGGCCTGGTCTCGCTCAGTCTCAGGCTCAAACTTCAGCCCAGAGAAAAGGGAGAGGCCAAGATCCCATCCCTGCTGCACCCACCGCCTCCCCCTCAACCTCGGAGGCGTCCTCGTAAATCAAACAGTCCCAATCGCCCGCTCTGCACCAGGTGCCGGCGCTGGCATCCATCCTGAAAGTTAATTCAGAAAATAAGGCTTAAAACTTTACTGAAATAAACACTGTGACGGTGGTGCATTGCTTTGGAAATACTGTGGTGAATCAGAGCAACAAAAGAAATCTCAGAATGGGAATACATCCGGCTGTATTGTGTATCTTTGTGTCTTTTAATTCAGGCATTTTCTGCAAGATTATTCCATGTGTTCTATCCTTCATTCCACCGGAGTCTGTATCTGTATGTAACCAGATTTCAGTGGTGTGAAGTGTAAGAGACATGGAGATACGGCAACACAAGCTAACAATCAAGATACTAGAGGGCATTTGAGTCAAAAGCCTAAGAAGTAACTACATTTTTCCCATTTTAAAAGCTGGAAACTGTATAAAGTTGGCTTTTTTTTCAAGATTATGTAGTTTCTGTGAAATGTTGTTTGTATTTTTCCTTCAACAAAAAAAAAAAAAGATGTGTTATGCATGTGTTTTGTCAATAAGATACTGTGCAGAGAATCTCACAAATATGAATAAAACTCCCGACCTTGTGCCCAGTGTTTCCTTTTTTTCCTACAAGTGCAACTTCTCAAATCATCACAGAGCCATTATACCACCCACGCCCAACTTCCTGTGCTTCTCAGCCCCAGAGCAGGATTTCTTTTTCTTTCTTTTTTTCATCAGCCAACACAGAGAGTCTGAGAGTCAACCCACACAAACAACCTTTACTGTTTGGCAAATGAAGCTTATTAACAATTTAAAACATGCCCTAACTGTAGCCCACACAATCATGTCATTAAACATGTTTGTCCTTGCTACAGAGAGATGCATCTCAACTACTCCCAGAACGTTTTTCTCAAGAAGTGCACATCATAGGCGAAGACACAAACATAAGAGTCTTCTCTGTTTGACTTTTTTCATACCTACAGTATTCCAATTTCTTGTCTCCACGACAACATAATAAAAACTCAACATTAAGAGAAGACAAGAGAAGCTCCGAAGAGTCTCCAACGATGTGTGTCACTGCATGAACTCAGCTGTCACACACACACACACACACACACACACACACACACACACACACACACACACACACACACACACACACACACACACACACACACACACACACACACACACACACACACACACACAGAAAAATACATATTAGCTGATAGCCTAATCCCATATCTGTAAATTCTTCTAAATAAATCACATAATATGATCAATCTGGCCTAATTAGTAATCATCACCTGCTCCAGTATGAGCAGGCTAATGTTAGCTCATGTTAGCCTACTCTATAGTGAGCGGGCTAATGTTAGCCAATGTTAGCCTACACTAGTAGGAGCAGGCAACTTTATACAGCTTGGTTATTAGCAGGCTAGCGTTAGCTAAAGTTGACCTAATCCAGTGGACAGGCCTGCTCTAGAATGAACGATGAGGGATGAGAGTAACAACCATTTGTGAAGTGAGAGGTGACGAAAACTTGTGACTTTTTGTACTTTTACTTTAAATGTTATAATATTGCAAATATTTCTGTTTTTGTGCATTTCTTAAATATGATGTGCTGCTTTAAGCAGAGTAAATTCTTCATTGAATTATTGAACTTAGGGACATTTTATCATTTACTTTGAAAACAGTTTAATTATGAGTAAGAAAAGAAATCAGCATTCATAAACATGTTTTTATTGGCGTTGTTTGCATGGTGACTGGCTGTAACAAAACGCAACAATGCTGCACGTTTTCCAACTCAACTGATTCTAGATCATTTGTACGTTTTGAAAGTAAACTTTAGAGACAGCTAGCATGTATTTAGCCTGTTCCTCTTTAGCTGACATGAAGGTCTTGATTTTATTTCCCTTCTCCATTTTTCTGTTTCTGAGTTCAACACACGGAGAGGACACAGGTGAGAGACAATATTCCTACAGCAGGTGCAGCTTCATCAACAGCCAGCGTGTTAAAAAGAATTCAAACTGTAGAAAAAAACTCACAGTGAGACTAAATTTGCTGAATGCTCTGTTCTCTGTTGTGCAATGTTGATTATTCAGTTTCTATTTTCTGCAGCTGAGGAGGGGAATATGACATCTTCACGTGGCACAGGCCGCTCTTGCTAATTGCACAAGCATGATGCAGAAATGTTGTGTGTAGTGTCAGCATCACGCTCCATTAACCAGTATAAACAGTGTGCTGTAGTCATGCCTTAACATGATGGCTGAGTGCAACCTACAGTTCTTTTGCCTAATTGCTAAACAGCTCTTTTCTCCAGGATAACTTAGAAGTGTGTTCTTGCTTTTTAAGTGTCAGAAGACATCGGCGTTCATCAGCTGGAGCGTTTAGTGGAACTGCTGACGTCAAGAGAGTGTGAGGACCTGCTGTTCGCTCTCTCTCACCCGGAGGAGAATATTTTCGAGCACCTAGAAAACCTCTCACCAGAAAAAAACAAGCTAGATGTCAAACCTCGAGCCAAGAGAGACATCTCCTCTGCTGAGGGTTAGTAATCATCACCTGAAACCAACTAATATTAGACCTTTGGACTTTTGAATAAAGATATCATGATTGTTTAATGTATGCATTAAAATCTTTTTACCTACAGTATATTACCTTTAAATACACTAAAAAAGGTTATTGGTCTCTGTAATAATGTCCTTTTTGGCGATGTTAATGTAAGTGATGAGGGACTATATCAGCATTCCTTCTTCTTCTTTTTACTGTTAAAGATCACATATTATCCTCCTTTCAACAAGTTTAAATAAGTCTCAGAGCTCCCCATAAAATGTCTGTGAAGTTTCTTGTTCTAAATCCACTCTGATCCTGTATTTGATCATGCCTATAAACCCCTCTATTTCAGCTCTGCTCAGAACAGGCTGTTTATGTGTCTGTAGCTTTAAATGTAAATGAGCTGTGTCTGACCACGCCCCTCTCTGGAAGGGCTTGGTTAGTTTTGGCTTTCTAGCACCATGCCCAACTGTTTACGTTGAGAAGGCAGACTCAGAGGGCAGAACAAACACCTAGCTGCAGGAGTGTCACCCACCTGGGGGAGGGGTTACTGCCCTTTGTGATGTCATGAAGGGACAATCTCCAAATGGCCTGTTTGAGCACACATTTTCTGAAAAGTGGAGAAGGCAAAAGATGGAGAGGATGGACTTTTCTCATGATTGGGGGGTTCGTCAACAGGCTAGGGACATGAATTAGTGTTAAAAAAGTGTATTTTGCACAATATGTGATCTTTAAGCGCAAAACATTAGATATCATCATCATCAAACTTTATTTAAGCCTTCAAAATCATTAAGGTTTCCCTCATTTACAATGATGTCAAGATGCAAAACACACAATTTGAACAATTGCAACAATTAAAAACCTAAAAAACACAATATCAATAGAATACGATCACACACTGAGGGGAAATGATAAGAGATTGACACTGATATCAAAATGACAACTCAACCAAAACAAAGTTATCCCTCAGAGCGCTGTTCCCCACCTAGCCTACTACGACTGATCGCCATTCAGATATCCAGCCCGAAGTTGATTCAGTTCTTATTTCTTCATATTTGACACCAAAAAGTATTTTCCTTGTTTTGGATAGTCTGTTGGTTCTCCTTGAAGTGCCTAACAGCGTCCCTGAGCGGGCGAGGCCGTCACTCTTTCCCCAACACGGTGGCATGGCTAACTGTTGGACATGATTGAGCCCCGTCCCGTATGAACACAGAGCTTAGAACAACAAAGCTAGAGGGAGTTTGACTTCACTCTTTTTTAGAACGTCATCACTCACATTAGTCATCTCTGATATATTTAGTTAGGATATCTGATACCTGCTATAGTAATGTTTCAAATGTTGCATATTACCTTTAAAAGAAACTGACTTGATTTGCCTAACAGCGTCCTACGTGAGTCACAGCTGACGTCCTGCGTGCACACTCAAATCGAGACTGACATCTCCTCTAAGCTCCTCTGAGAAACTCATTTGAAGTGTGAGGCTTGTTTTATGGTAAACTTGAAGAAATGTTGCTATAAACTGTTGTAAGACAGAACTTAAGTCTACACTGAGAGCTGTCAGTTTCTCACATGTCCAGCTCCGCTCAGGGAGTTTCTGGCAGCATGCTGACTGTCAGAGACCTGTCTGTGTGACGGCCATATGTTTTGTGTTTACTAGATAGCGAGGCTCAGTGCCGGACGGCCCTGACAGACTGGCTGCTAAGGTATGGAGAGAAGACCTACTACGACAGGCTTTCTCGCGCCTTGCAGCACATCGGCAGAACAGACATCGCAATCGGTGAGAGACAAATTGAGACAGACAGAACGCATGTGCCTCCTGTAGCACAGAACAACTTTGTACTAATCTAATAGGCCTAAAAGTTCACTTTTTATGTGCAGCACAGTGCTGTTGAGACATCTCAGCAGGTCCCTTGACAAAAAGAAATTGGAACAAAGCTTCATTTGGGTGCATGGCTGTGTTTTTTCAAAAATTGGTTTATTTCGGTCAACAAGGCCTCCTCAAGACTTTAACAACAGCGCGTAATTGCTTCATTACTTTCAGATTCTTTTTAATTGGAACTTCACAAGTGGCATATTTTCGCACGCTGCCAGTCTCTGGCATGTGTTGCCGTCCAGTGTGTGCACAACTCCACAGCCGAGTGGCGTTGGATAGAAGGAGGTGTAAATGATCTGACAGAGGACTCAGTGGAGCTGACACAAGCCACAGAACAAACCATCTGTTCCTTTCATCAGCAGCTTTTGGAGGAAAAAAAGACAAGGAGGGGATTGGAAGAGATGAGTTATAAGACATAAAGGGGGGAGGGCAGTGGCGGCTTTGATAGAGAAAGACTGTGGATGCAGAATGCTGCAATTATCCTGCACTTGTTTGCAGTTCTGACAAGATGTACTCATACGTACAAACTTGCATCTTTTCTTCCGTACTGAGGACAACCGCAGCTCTCCTGCCAGAACTAATTATGTTCAGGGCAAGAAAACAACAATTACATTCTAAATTACAACCTTTATAGGATGGTTTACAGACATTCTTTGCACAAGAAGTGACATGGAAATGCTCACAGATTGTCACTGTGCTCATGTTTTCACAGAAGTGGGGAAGAACATCAACCAGGACAAAGTTTTGAGCATTAAACGCTATGTTGAAGACTATCACAAATACGTCAGCTCTTTAAACGTCCCACCTGTCCAATCAGACACAAAGGATGGAAGGCATGAAGGCCAGAGGGTCAAAAAGAGAAAGGGTAAGGTTTTTCATTCTCAAACTTGAAATTAGAGATTTTATGATTCAATTTTTCGATACCTAGACTTGAGTATTCTTCCGTACAGATTCACCTCTCATATAATAAATGTTTATTATTACTAGCATTGCTGCTACAATAAGTTTGTATTACTTGTGGTTGTATTGGTTGCTTGATTGACATAACAGAAGCTTTAAAAAATAAAATTCAGTCATATCTTAAGTCATATTTCAACCCAAAGCTGCAACAAGTGAAAGAGAAAGAAACAGTGATCTACTCATTTTCACAGCAAATACAGACAAGTCCTTTTGGCTCTAAAGTAACGTCAATGTCTCTTAAAACAGACACAGATTTTTTTTTTTTTTTCGTAATTAATAAGAAATGACTCAATATTTGTTGCCTTGGACTGTGCTCAAAAAATGTGCTCGTTATGGCAATTAATATTCATAAGCTCTTTACAGATACGTGCATCACAGCGGATGTTACAGAATCGATGTGGCTGCAAATGCTGTGATGTCAGTTTTGAAAACATGTCGCCTGTGGTGAAGTTCACAAAACAGACAACAGGCGGCAGTAAAAAGCCAGACTCCATGACGCAGTGCACGTTTCAAATCAAGACAATGTGTATCGTAGCGTGGCCTCCGTATCGTGATATGTATCATATCGGATGGTTGTGGGAAATACCCAGCCCTGAAAGGAAGATTTTTCTGACCGCTATTAACAAAGTTCTTGTTCATGATGGAGTCGTGTTTGGTCTCTTAATAATATCACAAATTGTAGATATAAAGGAGTTGTGGACATAAAGAGTCCTCAGATAACTTTGACATGTTAAAGATCAAAACAGATTGAGTGATTGAAACCTGTAGATTTGGGGCTGTGGGCAGAAATGTAATGGTATTATGATCAGTGAATTGACTGGTGTTCTTAACAAAGACTACATTTTAGGCAGAATCTGGGCCAAAAGAAAAATCAAAAGTAACGTGAGTTTTGAGCTAACGATGGAATAAAATACTGATACGTAAATATGTTGTTGACTCGTGTGATGCAATTATCAATCCCCTGGTGCAAAATATTGATCATTGTATTGAATAAAATGGCCCTCTAAACAGATTCAGATCCTGCGAAATTTGACTCACAGCATCACAACTTCACGTCTCCTCAGGATGGCACTTATATTATGAATTAACGGAAGTTTATTGGCAAAAGAAAAAGTTGATGGCGAGATAAAAGAAGCGGAAGAAGACAATTGGATAATGTCAGACAGCGGTGAAAACATATTAGGGGTGAAACTGACATCCAATTAGAGAGAACAAATACATGAATCCTGCACGTTACATATTTCAGGGGCATTTCATATTCTTTAGTGATCAGATGATGGGATGTATCATTTTATGATTGTATTGCAATACATCAATTTTTGCACATTCGCCGTTTCATGATATTATTGTTATCTTGGGCCACATATTGAGTTCAAATTGATTTCGTTTTAGGCACGTTTTGCAGATACATAGACCTCAAACATCCCTGGCTATTGGTGTCAAGAGGAGGTTTTTGGGCTCTCCCTCTGGAGACTGTCTGAATGACAAATGATATGTTTCACTGAGCCCTGAATCTATTAACTGTTTAGATGAGATGCCGGAATAGATTTGGTGGCCGTGGGCATGCTTCCAACTCATTACTTCTCAACATCAACACTCTTACTGTATGAGGAGTATTTCCCAGGATGCCTTGAAATTCAAAAATGTAATTATCACCTGTCCAGTTTGTTTCCTACTCTCTCGGGTGTTTCATTCAAGCTAAAACTTGACGAAAAAAGCTCCAACAGTCCTTGGAGATGGTTATAGTTTCTTTCCAGTTTGGTGCTATGATGTGTGTGTGTGCGTGTGTGTGCGTTTCAGCGAGGGATCTGTCATGGCCTGACCTGGATCTGATTGTGGAGCGGGCTCCTGTGCCGCTGTACCAGAGAGGACCTCTGGATGTAGCTCTGCCGCTCTTGTATGGCCTCCTGCTGGGCTTCGGAGGTACCTTGCTCACCGGCGTCGCTATACTTTTTATGATTATCCAAATCTCCAGGAGAAACCAAAGCAGCTGTGACCACAGGGTCACCAGCAGCTCCAGCAGTGAGCTCTTGGTTGGGGATATAATGTTGGATGATGGGAGCTTCTTGGAGGACACAAGGGGCAGTTTCAGGGTTTGAATTGTCTAAAAACCTACAAGAATCCATAAATTAAAGTCTTTTTGTTGTCAGATAAATCAGTTTCATTCTTTGGGCTAAAAACTATAAGAGCTAGAGCCTCCATTGATTTTCAACAGGTACTCTTGTTGAAGATGTCGTTAGGTCATGTTGGTGTAAAATGTGGTGTAAAATGAGGCGTTGTATGGAAACCCCAGAGCTGCTGAGGAATGTTGTTAAATTGTCTTATAAAGTAATATAGCCATGATAGCTGTAGCATAACGCAGATTAACTTTAGGCTTTAAATGTTAGCAATATGAAGCATTTTTAATAAACGGAAAGAAATGTCAACAAAAAGTGTGTTGTTGTTTTTTTATGATTTGTATTATTACTGTTATGGTTATATATGAAGCACTTTGTTATCTCTCTCTGTGAACAAATGAAATAGTATGTAAACTTATCTTACTTATTGTACAATTTGAGACAATAGATAGCCAAGCGGTTATGTCACGTGCCCCATGTACGGAGGCTGCAGTCCTAGTTCCAGCGGCCGGTGGGTTCAGATCCCAACTCGGCCCTTCGCTGCTTGTCATCCCCCTCTCTCTCCTCCCAACAGTTCCTCTTTCCTGAGCTGTCAAACACGGTGAAGGCAAAAATATCTCATAAAAAAATAAATTAAAAACCCCTTTACAATGTCCTTATTAAACTGCTTATAAATCTAGAAAATAGACGTATTGATCATGTGTCAACATGTAGAATTGCTGTAATGAAATGTCTCTTTGGCTTTATTGGATTAAAAAGAAGTGTATTCATTTGTTTTTAAAAGTCAATTTATTTTTTTATTATGACACAGGTTGCCAGCTAGTTTCTATTGCAAAGTTCACAAGGTTGATAAAGTTTCAAAATGCCGGGGCGCCGGTAGCCTAGTGGTTAGTTTGTGCGTCCCAAGCAGGCAGCCTGGGTTCGAATCCGACCTGTGGCTCCTTTCCCACATATCTTACCGCACTCTCTCTCTGATTTCTGACTCCATTCGCTGTCCTGACTCTAAAATAAAAGCATAAAATGCCCAAAAACAAACCTTAATTTTTTTTTTCAAAATGCCAAATTCTTCAAATCTTAGTTTGCCCACACTGATTCGTGGGACTGATGCAGAAACTCGGTATTAACTCCAGAAAACCACAACTAATTATGACAAACATGACAAGAATAATTCTGTTTCAGATAAACTAATTATCCACGCTGTGTGTCTCGAGACGGGTAAGCGTTATTGTCGTGCCAGTGGGTAGATAAACTAGTTGTACGACAGATGCATTGGACCCAAGCCCTCACACCAAAGGTTGTTCCGGTGTTACTGTGATAGTGATTCCACTTTCCATTTCCCCCTCCAAGTGACGGCAACGTGCCCGTCTGGCATTGAAGAACGACTAATTATCCAGCCTGGCGCCTGCTTCCCCGGAGCCTGCCGATACCTCCACAGGCAATCCAAAAAGACTAATAACAATGACAATGCTAGCAGACAATGGAGCACTCATGGTGATGATGGCAGCTTCTGGTGGCTGACAGAAGCCAGATTTGAAACACAGAGATATATTTTTTTGTAAGTGTGAAGGCAGCTACTTAAACCTGGAAACTGCCATCGGAGACCAAACTGTATGAATCTGCAATACAAGAGCTTCAAGTTAGCTCTGTTGACTTCTGAAAGCTATTTCTAAAAGAGAATGATTTGCTTTTTCATATAGTCTGCTGAGTTTTGAATAGCAACACAAAACACCCTTCACGGCACGGGACTACTTTCTAGACTCTTGTTCCCAGTTTTTATGCGACCCCTACTTTCTTTTTCATAATTGAACTAATTAGTTCATTACACAAATCTGGCTTAATGTGCTTCAGGAGGCAGACAGCTTGGATTAATTGTGGCACTAAGCAGCAATTACAGACAATTAGTTCATAAATCAACATTTAAACAAATTAAAGTGCCAAGCAGAACTATATGAGACTTCAACACTAGAAGAGGCCAGAAGGGCATTATCCTGAGTTTTGATTTATAAATACCAATCAAATCTGATACTTTGAGTTTTTCTTCTATATTATGCTTAAATCTTTTTAGATTCGAATAGTCTGAATCGAATGATCTAACAAAGGTGATCTCAGACTATTTCATACAAAGGACCCCTGAAGTGACAACTTTGTAGACCTGAACCCACTTTGAAAAACACTGGGCTACTTTATAATCCAATGCACTCGTCTAGATTTGAATTTTAATGACTTTTAATAACATTTTTCTCTTTAATTATGGCTGTTAGTTGTTCCTGTGCAGTTTGTCCCTTCAATCTATCAACCAATCTTTATTTGTATATTGCAAATTCATAACAAATTTTATCTCAAGACTCTCAAGACTAGGGCCCGACCGATATGGTATTTTTACCGATACCGATATTAAGGGGGGACAATACGATACCAATATATCGGCCGATATCTTTCTTAGATCTACGTTTAATCTGTAGAGATAGATATAGATGTACACATGTATTGCGTTAATCCCTCAAATGTAGTCAGCAAAGATTTATGGAAAGTAACTGCGCATGAACGTGCATCACCGCTAAACAATTATCACATATCGAAGATAAAATTAGCTGATACCGATAGTCACTGGATATGCTAATATCTGCCGATATTATCAGCTGGCCGATTAATCAGTCGGGCTCCACTCAAGACACTGTGCAAAAAAGCAGGTAAAAGACCTCATGGGACCCAACATCAATCCATCATGGACACGACAGTAAGCAACATTTAGCAAAGTTACAGTGGCAAAGGAAAAACTTCCTTTAAGAGGCAGAAACCTTAAGCAGGACCAGACTCATGTTGAACAGCCATCTGCCGAAACTGTGGGTGCGTTCAGATTGTCCCTTCTATCTCCTTTCACTATCCTTTTTACCTTAACCCCGGAAGAATTTAAGTGGCGGCCATGATAAGAGCCGTTCGAATTCTCTAAAAGCTAAAGAAAGGTGGGTCAATGCTTCCTTTATAACCTCCTTTAGCATAGGAACCAATGGACCATCCTTTACGAAAGGAGATGAGATGATGCCGCCCCACAATTCCTTGCGGCCGCAACATTTAAAGCGACTCGCGCATCCGACCGTTCACGAAAACTAACGATCTGTTGGAGGAGAAATGTGGAGACAATCTGCATTTGGTTTATATATTGATTTGACTTATAATTTGTTACTGCCTTTGTATTCCTTTTATTTCTTTATTTATATTATGTGTGTGTGAAGAAGGTGAATAATGTTTAGTGGAGATGCTTTGCTGTTAATGTTGATTCACACGAGAAATTGTTATATAAAACATTGTTAATAAAAAAGAAAAGAAAAAGGGAAAGGGACTCAGATCATGTAAGTTACCAAGCTGCAATAATATGCCTTGAACAACTTTGAAACATCTTAAACCCAGAGGTGAACTATGAACGTGATGCTGATGTTGTAAAACCATCAAAGTGAAGTATCCTCGTAGATTATATTACTTTATTTTAATTCACACCTCGTGGTTATTAGGATTATTTCACCGGTAAGAAGGCACAGGGGAAAGATTTTTAGATGAGCTTTTAGTAGTCCATTTTCATAAGATTGTAGTTTCACCACGGCAGACCCACGTCACTAACCTCCGCCGCCGTCGCATTATTACGTCGCCTAGTGGAAATGTGGTCGGATTGTCAAAACAACGCGATCGCCTTTCCCTAATTCCTTTATGAATTCTCCTAACACCTTTCCTTAACCCCATGACGTTTTCACGGGGTTAAGGTAAAGTGGATAGTGAAAGTAGATAGGAGGGACAATCCGAACGCACCCTGTGTTGGGCTTGAAAAGTGGGATAGAGGGAGATGCAGGAGGAAGACATGTCGTTTCCTGCTCTGCCCAGGTGAAGCCACTGATTGCCCAATGAGGTGCACCATTTCTCATTCTTTAAAGGCCCAGTGCTGACTTCTGAGGGCATTAGGAGTGGTGACTGCTGCCTTTCCAACAGAGATTTTGTGTTGTTGCATTGTTACCTTAGATTTGAATTAGATGTGATTTTGTTCTTTGAGTGTCCTCTAACAAATCCCTTGGTTTTGAGCCTGAAAGTAGTAAGCCTCAAGGATCTCAAAATCACCCTTCAGTGTTCATTGTGCCCACCAATTGATGGTTAATATCAGGAACTGAACTTTCTGTTGAGTTATCCGCTTTTTTTTAAACAAGCTGACCCAGACACTGTTGGTAATTGTTTCTCCAACACCCATCACGAGGCTTGGGAGCTGCTAGCTGAGTTGTCTTACTTTAGCTAAATAGCTGACTAAAGTCCTCCGTGCAGTAAAATTGAATAGTTAAAGATGGTGGTGATGTGACTTGTAACACTAAGAGAGTAGTCGAAAAAATGCCTGTCCACTGGCTGGTGTTTTGGAAAACTGAAAAATGTGTCTTTCAGGTGAAACATGACACTAATGTAAGCTGATGTAGGATTTTGGTGTGGCGCTGAACAGGAAAAACAAACGAACAATCAAAGCTTTGGATTGAACAGCCAAATTCAATCCGACTGACTACAATCTGAGTCCAGTACAGCCCTTGTACTGACATTGTGTAACAGTTTGTCAGTCCCTCTGTGTGTCTTTAGGACTACACTGTGTTTCACCTTCATCACGTCCCAGGTGGCTCGGCACAACTCTTCCCAACTAAACTTCCTCTGTCCTTCAGTTTTCCCCTGCTGGCTGTTGGGATCCTGCAGGTGCTGACTGTGACAGGTTCACCTGCTGTGGGCTCACCTGTGTTTCTGTAACCAGTGGAGGGGAAAGCCAGAGTACTACATGCCTGAGTGACTCACAGAAACAGCATGCCACACGGGGCCTGCATCATGGTTGTGCCACTGCTTAGCATAGCCAAGGTCCCACCCGAAGCTGGATAAAGAAAACTATAAACACTCTGAGCATGAAGTGCAGAACTCTAAAACTACACAGCAGCAAGCTTGCCACAAACCCCAAATACGTATGTGTGCTCTCTCTTTGGCTCACAACAGTTTTTGGTTAAAAATATGGCTGAAGATCTGTAGTTTGGTACTTTTCAATACTATTGATCATTACGATTAGATATTGCATCTTCATAAAACACGTGGTTTCGAAAAGTACCAAAGTATTGAACATTTGGACAACCTTACAGCACAGCACCACAGAGGACAAATTCATTTTCTATAAAGCACGACTTGATCATGGTTTTGTCAGCAAACCACGGGCCTTTAGGATGCACTCATTGTCAATGAGCACCAGAATAGGTCCAATGTTCATTTCAAGCCTTTCTCATGCAAAAGGATGAAGCAATCACAGGCGTCATGCTTGAATAGAGAAAGGATCTGACATGAAATTGACATTTACAGCAAAGGCGAAGCCAACGTGCGAGGATACGGTTTCCAGGCATACCCATTCTCATGTAAAATTGGTCCTTTCAGGTTTTTATTCTGCTGCTTTCTTCCGGTTATTTAGTAGTTTGTTGAGCAGCAGCTTATCAAAGTGGATTCTCTGAGGAGGGCACATCTGTCTCTTGTCATTGGCCCGGCATGGCATAAGGAGTCGAGTGTTTGTCTGGATGAGAATGTAGATGGACGGGATGTGACGCGTGCCAGGGGGACGCTCAGACAGAGGGGCTGAGTCCTTGATGTGCAGAGGCTGAGCGTTCTGGTGCTCGGGCCTCTGGGGTGCGCTTAGTGTCACTAAAGGCTTTAACTTCCCCCTCCCGCCATTTGCATCTTCATTCATCTGCAGGTCCACTGAGGTGCAGCAAGTCCCCGCTCAGCCATCAGTCTGCCTTTGCTCAATATATATGGATCACAGGGAAACGAGATCACAACTCCAGCTCTTTTTACACTCAGACTTTCTGTTTAATCGCCTTGGCTCTAGCTCTTACAACTTTGTCTTTCATGGTTTCCTTCAGGGAATCTGAGACTTCTTCAAAGTTTTTTTTTCTGCTGATCAGACAAGAGCTGCTCAGCGGGGATTACAGATAAAGCCACAGTGCCATCCTGTGGCCAGGACAGGTCATTACAGCAGATGTTTGACATAGTTATTAAAAGAAAACTAAGGATGAAAATTGAAGTTACTTTTGAGCAGTTTTAAGTGTCTGCAATGCATCTGGTGTGTGTTGCAACAGCTGACAATACTGAGATTTGTGAGTGTGGTTTCATTTTAATGACACACAGAAAGAGAGAGTGGTTCATGCCATTCACAGATCCTCAGGTACAATTAAAAAAAAGACAGCAGAAAAAGGAGCACACTCAAACAGTGATACATTTTCAGGTGCACAACCGCAAAAAGACTACATGAAAACAGAAAAGTCAGCACCCTCAAAATTATCTGGATAGATCAGCAGCGTACAGATCAACAATAGATGCATTTCAGCGCAGAGCCTTCATCAGCGCTGATGAACGCGTCCGTTGTTGATCTGTACGCTGCTGCTCTACCCGGATAATACAAACTTTAAACGACATTGAGTGTGTTGACAATTTGAAAAAAACGATGATCATTTCAGCTACGATTACCCGCAAGTACTGAGATAGTTTTATTAGTTACATTTTGCTTTTAGACAAATTTGGAAACCAACATTCATTCTTTTTGTATTGCTTTACATTGGCTGCAAGGAAGAAGTTACATGAAGATTTGCTGCTTTTCAAAATAATAGAGCAGTGAGAGGGAAGTCATAATGCTGTGCAGGGAGACAGCTGTTCTGTCTGTTCTGTTTCTATGGTCAAAGATAACCAAGAAAATTCTTCACAAGCCTAATATGGTGTACTGCCAAACTTTTGAGTGTGAAGTCTCAACCACTTGCATGTATCTAGCTGTGCAAAATTATAAAGATGTGAAAGAGGTGGGGCGACCGGCAGCCTAGCGGTTAGTGTGGTGCCCTATGTACCGAGGCAAAGACCTCCAAGCTGGCGGCCCAGGTTTCGAACCTGACCTGTGGCTACTCTCCGGCATTTCATTCCCCAACCCCTTTCCCCGATTTCCAACTCTATCCACTGTCCTATCTCTAAAATAAAGGCATAAAAAAAAAAAAGGTGAAAGAGGAAACATGTTTGGATTTTCTTCCTGCATTGAATAAAGCAAATGATTTTGAAATGCCATGCATCTAAAACTACCTTCTGTTAAGCTTCATGTTAGCCTTCATGCCTCCAATGGATGAAATTTATCCAGCTCAGAATAAAAGAGTTCATATATCAGCACAACAGATGAATCCCCGATGTCAGGGGATTCATGATGGAGAGGTAAACAAAAGCAGTGCAGGCCAATGGAGAACGGCTTCATAGCCTGGAGATTTCTCCCTTTAGAGTTTCAGACAGGTGTATTTCTTCTGCACCCATGGGACACATGACATCAAGAGAGAAAACCAAACTGAACTGCTGAAAACCCTTTAAACTCAACCCCATTCCTTTGAAAACTTTCCATGGTTTTCCATTTTATGTGCGATTTCTATTTTTAAGCTTTGTTTTTTAAGGTTAATGAGTATTACATGAAAAACTGTTCGGAGTGCTTTCATGTAGAGCTCACTAGAAAGCTAATTTGCAAATGTTTGTGTTAATGATTCTGATGCATTACGCAGTTGAAGCAGGGGGCAATTTCACTAATGTGTGTGTGGTTAATGGCCTCAGCGTGCTCTGTCACACAGACGTCCATAGACACTCAGACACAGCCGCTCCGTGTCTCTAAAGTCAAGCTGAACCACACTCGTGACAGGTCGATTCTTCAAGCCTGACATTAATAAAGTTTGTCAAGCTGTTAAGATGCAACTGAAGTGTGACTGATGGGTCTTTTGGCAGTCCACCATCACTCGAACATCACTTCAGACGAAAGCGTCTGCTGCAGAAACATGTTTACATGCAGGGTGACTGGGGTTTACACCACATATTCTTGTGTTTATAGGCATCTTGTCTGGGTAGATGGAGAATATGTATGATGTATGAAGACTTCAGAGAACACAAGACCTCACAAAGCACTACATTTCACGAAACAAAAAAACATTCACACAAAATACAGAACAATATAACACTTTTCAGAAAACATTTCAAATACATTTCAGAAAAGAACACATTTCCAAAAACAACCCTACTCAGGAACAATGGGTAGAGACCATGGACTGTAAATATTAATGGACGAAGCCTGAGTGGCGTCAGCCATCTGTTACAGCAGGGGGCTCGGGAGGCTCACAGGCAGCAGCCGCCATGCTGGAAATGCTGTCTCAACCTCACTTTCATTCAACCTAACGACAGGCTGAGAGCTGGAGCTGAGGCGGGCCCACCTGTCAATCATGTCACACGCCTAACTATGCATAACACATCTCATTCATAAAATCAAAACAGACAGAAATCCCCTCCCGTACAGTGTGTGCCCATGAAGACAATAACTTATCAGATCTTATGCAAGCTTTTTAACGTGGTGTGTGTGTGACTTCCAGGGCTCCTGGAGCCGGCCTCAAGCGGACCCTCAACGAACTTGCAGGATTATGAACTTCCGCATTGGCTTCATTTTTCAACACCGGAGTTTGTCGTTTGGTAGAGACACTAGAGGAAATCTACATCATGGATACACTGACACATCATATGAGACTGCAAGGAGCACAGATGGAGGACAAGTGGGAAAAATGAACCTTATTCATGGAACAAAGCAGCGACAAGAAACTACAGAACTACAGAAAAGACAATTGATTCAGCTACCGATACTGAGAACTACTGGAATTACTGCTCCCAAGCAACAGCTTTATCTTTATTTTTGATATTAGTTCTTGGACCTAAGTCTTGTTTGTTTGTCTACATGTTCATCTATGGGCTTTATATGTGAACAAAAAGTGACCAAAAAAAGATTACAGAAAAGGTGCGACCACTCTTCATGTTTTTTAGGTTTGTAGTTATAAGACTGCATTTCTAGGACTCTCTTTTTTTGCAACAGTGCCACCTAGTGGTTCATGACTGCAAAAGACCAATAAGGCCACCCAGATTCTACCTTCTGTCCAGTAAACTGAAGAATTCAGAGGTTTATTCTTCCAAAATACTACTTTCTGTGAAACTAATGAGGCAGAAGGCCACATTGAAGCAGAATTTAACCAACATGAAATCACAATCCCCTCCTGAGATGATAATTGGATACACAAATATACAACTCAACCATTCAACTGAAATCATGAGCTCTGACTCACTCACATTTTTCTCATTTGTGTCCTTTTCTGCCTCTAGGTTTAGTATGCAAGCTTCTCAAAATTAATGAAGTAATTGTGCACCAGCTATCAAATTATGATTGTGTAATAACACTCACAACACCCCTGATGACATGTTGCAGAGCGTCATGCGGCTTCCGCCCGTGCTGTACTGTTCTAATGAGTTCCCTCAGCGTTGCACCACACTGCGTTGTTTTGCATTGTCTTGTCTAATTTCCCCGCTGGTACTGAACGGCTCAGTGTGGAGCTGCTATCTGCAGTCATCACGCTGCCGTTTTCATCTAATAAGAAGACAGGAGAGCAAACAGTACCTGCCGTTCTGTTTAATGAGTTGATGGGGGGGATGAAAGAAAAAAAAAAAACACTGATGGCGCTCATTTGCATTTCTGTCCAAAACAAAAGCTGCAAATCAATCTTTGTTTTATGACATGTATACTCAGAGGGAAGGTCAAATGTGTCATCTTTTCTAAGTGTTGTCTTTCTTTGCAAGCTTTGGTTTACCATCGTGTCTATGAAACCTGAATAAAATCCTTCCTTCCATTCACACAAGTATAATCCAAAACATTACTAGAATTGACACCTTGCTCTTGTATGCCTTTGCAGAGCCGTGAAGTTGCAGTTTCCAGTTTTTAAATGAATAAATAAAATGTATCCTCTCAGAACGATTAGGACATTTAAAGTTGACCTATAATGCTGATCCACATTTTAAAACTCACAGTCATGTTTCAGAAAAAAGTGGGCACATGGGGAGGAGCCTTTAAGGGCACACTCACACTAGGTCCAGCTGTTCGTGTTAGCGTGATTGTCCCCCCTCCCCATTCCCCCGCTGGCCTGCACTCACACTGCTCCAGGACTAACCGGGCCTGAGCAGTGAGCACGGTTACCTGTTGTATGTGACGACACAATAAAACACATATGTGACTTTATGTAATTATGAAGCGTGCTTAGTTTACAAGACAGGCAGACTCAAACATTTTAAAAACTTAAAAAGGGACGCGCGGTCGAGTCTGCGTCCGCACATCGGAGAACAACACAGAGAACATGGCTGCTATACTTTACTGACTTTGTGGCTTATTTTGAGTCATTTTAGTCAGATACAGCCAGAACACTCTGGGATTTCTAGATAATGGAATGCTGTCCACTCTGCTCGTGCATGAACTGTACCATGCAGAAGCACACCTCTTCCAAGCGTGCCAGGGCCAAGGAAGTGTACCGGCCTTGAGCGTGGATCAGAGCACTCACACTTGTCCAACGAACTGGACTTTGAGGGGGAAGCCTGCTTAGACACATTGCGTAGTGTGAGTGAGCCCTACGAGACAGCAGCTTAAACATACCGTCTCAGGCAAGAGGGTGGAACTAGGACTTCTACTGACGCCAGTTTAAGATAAATAAGGAGTTTTTTTTGCTGTAAATCATGCAAAGCTACTCTAAAGGTTTGACAGACTGACAACATGAAAAGTGAAATGAGTATAAAGATGTCTTTAAGAGACCGGACCGCCCTTACCCTTTGTCCAACAAAAACGTATCATCTCATGTACGAGTTGACGTCTCATTGAGAGATTCAGTAGATTGGATGGACAGACTTACAGACATGTAATGTTTGTGACCGCTGTGCCAAGGCCAGAAAATAAAGAAACCTCTTAGCTTTTCAACAGCCTCGAATTCTGAGTCTGTTCATAGTTCTTATCATCCCACAAAGGTCGAAATCTTTTGATAAAATTAACAAACTGATTAATTTGAATGAAGCAATGGTACCGTGAAATGAAAGCACTTATTACATCTATAAGCTGTTAAAGAGAACTCACAACACAGTAAGCAGGGTGAGCAGTATTTTCCATCAGACACGGGGTTGTGACTTAATTTAACTATAAATAATTAACCAACCTCCAGTCAGACACGCAGACTCAATAATTGTATGCCTTAATTAATTACCAGAGACTGTTCCATTGTTGGTGCATTTAATTGCTGGTGGACTACTGGAATGAGACAATATGACACATTAGTTAATACCAGCCATCGGTGGTCAGATTTGCCCTGTGCAACTTTGTAAACAAACCCTGTCCAAAGACAATTTGCTGACATGGCACAATCAAGATTTATGATTCCCAGGCTGCAAAGTGGTTTGTTAATGAAGCACAATAGACCCCCAAATGTAGGGCTATAAAATTCATATGCTAAACGCCAACTGTTATCGCTTGATCAATGTCAAACAGCAGCTATTTAAATTTCCAGGAGTGGTTTTGGTTCCTCTGTCAACCTCATTCCCTTAGATTGCTCCTGCGAGCCCACAGCCCATTGGTGCAAAAGACTTTCATTACCTTCCTGCTTCATTATCATTTGAACACCCCAAGTTTACATCTCTGTTCATAAAGGTTACAGCTGAATATTCTCTCAGGGACAGCTCCTCATAAAAGCAGGCGAGTGTTAAATGACAAGGCCTCGTGACTCAATGAGAAGATAACCCTCTGACATCACCCAATTTGTCTCAATAGAGTGAAACCACCGGGCGTGTAAACAAATTTAATACATAAATCTTTCCTATCTCAAACTCCTAAAAGGGACCTTGTTAATTAAACCAGCATGGTCAATGAATGTGCAAGAGGTGTAAAATTAATTTCTATGGGAACTTGCAATTACAGGGATTGAGAAGGTAGTCCATTCAAACAGTATCTTAATAGAAAAAGGATTAATTTGAAGCATTTGATAGTTCAGTGTTTTCATCATTTGACCTTCAGAAAGAATAGTGCTTTTTTCCAGAATTAAAGCTTAATATTTTATGAGCGTTAATTATTTGTAACAACATCAAGAAGGTCACATTAAACGGCAAAATAGGAGACTGATTACAGAAACAGCACCACACCTTGAAATGTGATGAGGTAAGACTGAGCAGTAACAAAGGATTACTTTGAATCCTTAAGGGTGTGAAAGGTGTTTAACGAATCTGCCCCTGAGCAAGGCAATGAAAATATTTGTGACCTTAATCCCTCAAATATAAATGAAGATGTGACCTACTTCCAAGACATATGGCCTATATATATATATCATAATTATCTGGGTATATGTTTACAGCTGATAGGAGAATATCAACATTCCTTACTAGTTTGTACTAACAGTAAACTACAGTGTATGTGCCAGAGTGAAATGCTTCAAAGGATATATCTGTTTTGAAGATTTTCACATATTGGGTGAAGTCTGCTAAAATGGGCCATCATGTAAAATAGGCGAGATGAGGTTGGAGCATCATAGGTCTTTAAAATGTCCCGGCGAATCACAATGACTGATCTTGGGAAATAGTTAAAGTGATATCTTGCGCATTGCTTATTTAATGATCAAACAGACCGTTTAACCAACATCTGACCCGTTTTAGTTTAATGTCGATAAATTCAACACACACAGGCACCAAAAGAAATCTATATCCACGTGGGTTACACTCTCGTGCACAACATCAGCAACAGGAAGTGATGTAATGTCCAACACAACAAGCAATACCACTTCTAGTCTGAAAACAGAGCCTGTTAACACACTTTATTTAAACCAATACAAACGCATTAACTTGATTAAGTGTAACTCCACTTGAACAACCAGCATACATGACTAAACTCAGGCTGACCAACAGGAAGCTGAGGAAAAGTTTTACACCGCGGGGGATGCAGCAGGCAATATCAAGCAACAAGAAAAAGCAAGCAAACACACATTCAAGAGAGCCACAATTATCATTTTAAACTTACCTGGGTGCTGAAGCCATCTGGAGAATCCGACATTTTTTTTTAGCATTTAGCTTCCTAGCTTAGAATCTTCGTGCACCTGCTGGCCCCGCATCATCTGGGTGTGTTTGATTAGGGGTCACTTACAGAGCAAGGCAGGCAGTGCATTATATCAGGGATAAAAGGAAATGCATTATCTTGACTTTGCAATGTACCCTTTCGTTTAAATGATGAGGTGTAGATAAGGAAAGGTACTTAATACGTAAAAGTAGCCTAAAATTACCGTTTTCGAACTAAAAGGAGTTTGCTACCTCATCGAGGTTACAGGTCATAGGTCAATGACCTCAAATGTCATCTTCCTCTGACGTCATGCTCAGTGTGTGACGCTCAAACGCTCGTATGTTGTTGTAGCTACTGCTGTATCCCAGATCTGCAAATCTGTGAAGGTTATCTGTAAATACATGTTTTCAGCATTTCTGAATAAATATGCGGCTGACGAGACTAACACTTTTTAAATTATAAAGTAGCCTTAAACAACGTAGCTTGATAACTTCCATGCTTCCTGAATATGGCTTACAGTTTAGCCTTTATAAACCATGTCAGGATGCTTTTCTAATGTAAGCACACTTTATTATTTATAAGCTGGTCAAAATTAGTATGTAGCATTCAATTTGCTCGGCATACTTACAACAAGAGAAAAAGACAGCTGAGTCCTCTTTCCATATAATTTGTTTTATTACAACCTTATATATTATTGACAATGCAAAATAAAAAAAATGTGAATAGCTTAGAGCTCTTTTTTTTGTCCCTGGGCAGAGGTCACGTGGGTAATGGAGAGATAAAAAGAGAAAGTAATTCCTGTGGAGAAAAAAACAGCATCAATGCGAACAGTAAGAACAACCATCTTCAAAAAGGAAACACAAAAAACGTGTGAAATTCCTTATGGTGGCACAAAAACAACAGTCCCAACATCATTTAAAACAGTTTAAGACAAAACGCAAAAGAATTCAGGACCTCTGATGGCCTACATTTTTATTTTAACTTTTATAGACAAGAGAGGTATGACAAGATAGTCAGGGCTCTTAACCATGTGACGATGCTCCTTTTTTTATTTCAACCTTCAGATTTCTAATTAATTGAATCCAGCTCAAGCAAAGCAAGGGACTTTTACAGACACTCTGAAAAACAATGGAGGGGAAAAGAAACAGAGGGGTGAGCTGCAGGTGATGAAATTAAGCACACCCATACACATTAAGTAATGAGAGACTTTCCCTGTGCTCCAAATGAAACCTGATGGCCATAGAAACCTTGTAATCACTGGTGGTGCCAATTTGCTGCGGAGAGGAAGAAGGAAGAGCAGAGGAGCAGATGTGTGCCAGAATACCTTAGGATGATTTCTTAATAGCTTAATGAATCCATTCATGCATCACATGCATACCAACACATTGTCTGCATGCCACGCCAGACACCACAGGCCTTTGGCATCTGTTAAACAAAGACTGTTTGTTGTTTGGCTTACATATTTCTCTTTGTTGAAGTCACTCTTCTGGTGCAGCTGGCAACACTTACAACCATTGTTTTAGTTGTTGTAGCTTTTTTTCTTCCTTATGAAGAAATAATTGGAAACCTAACAGAGTTTATAAAAAGACAAACTCGTGAAACTGCTGATGGTGTCCTGCTTTTCTTAGGGTCTTGCGGGACTAAACAAGTCTGCTCAGCTGGCTTTACCTCACAGCTGTGGCCATGCACACTTTCCGGTAATTACAAGGCCACTTCTTCTGTATGACTGCCCCGTCAGCAGGTTGACTCCATGGTAACTGTGAGGGGTGGACAAACTGAGCCCCAGAAATTCCTCTTATTATCTACTTTTCTCAATCTTTTGAGGGGTCTCCTGTGCTGGTTTGTAACACTACTGCCTGTAAAGTCAAGTGATACTGATTTCTTCTTAATGCCCAACCATAAAGTAAAAAAGATATACAGTATATATATGATGATTCCTTCATTGCATCTTCATTGAAACATTCAAAACATTTCCTGTAAAAGAAGAAAAATCCATCATTTCCATTGGCTCCATGGTGAGAGAAAAAAGAGGTAGGTGAAATTGTCTTTTTGTGTCCAAACCAGTACATACCTGCTCTAGATCCAGCTCCCCATTCATGTAGAGGGACAGCTCATTTGTTTCTTTCTCTGCCTGCAGACAATAAAGAGAATTTAAAGTCAAACAGTGAAGAACACAAAAAAATAAGCTGTCTATAAAAAGGGAATGTAGCCGCCATGACACCATAAAATGGTTTTTGGTAAACTATTATGAAGGTCATGTTTTGGGTTTTGGCCATCACCATCTTAATTCTTTACGAGTGACCACATTTGGATGAGATTAAACTCTTTTTAATCATGACTGACAAGTTGCCTTGTTAGCGACTTTTCAATCACTGGTTAATCACTCCCTAAAGCATAACCTGCTGATGTGTGTGCTTTACTTTAAATATGACTACAATTAAAATAAAGTAGAATCATGTTGCATTGAAGAAGGTCTGAAAGTCGCATTATAAGCCATTAAATCCTTAGGAAAATGTTCACTGAGATTCTGAATCAAGGACTTCACTTTTATAACCTGGATACTACTTCTACTTCTTCTTGAACTCTTTGAAGAATAGCATACCTTTCTCCCTATGCAATAATGACTGCAGGAGTAGAATATATATATAAAGATCATAGAGGCATTCTGAGTAAGAACCAGGTTTTTAATTTGCTACTGAGAGTGGCAACAGCTCCAAAACATCCCTTAATGTAGTGGTTCTCAACTGAGCCAAAAGACCCATCAACACCTCCTAAATGACAAATCACGACATAAATGTCTGAACATCTTCAACCACTTAAATGTATTCAATGAAACATCTTGGAGAGAAGTAATAAAACATTACAATGTCAACATCAGAAAACACAACAGTACAACAGGTTTGTCTTTATAAGCAGATAGTCTCGTTGCTAATGCTGATTCATGTTCAATGACATCGTGCCAGCACTTCACTGCACACAACACAACTGAGGTTTTTGTTGTTCCTTAGTCCTTGAAAACCCATGTTTTCAAGATCATATTTGCCTTTCATCCTGCCAACTGGCATCGAATGGAGCATTCCATTTAATCTCGGAAGTTGGAAATTGTGAGTTGCCAGTATGTCAGCAGGAACGCACCGCTGAAGTCTCTGGGAACTAGGAGAACCTTCAGTAGCCTGAGTTAAAATCCATGGCTGCTACGTGCATCAACAATAGCATTTTAGCTGTAACTATTGTGTTCATTAGCAACTAGTCCTCTTTTGTGTAATTCAATCGATCACACCGAAAGTATTGTGCAAGTTCTATCTGTGGACATGTTGTCATGTTACTTTCACGCGCAAACTATCACATAGTGTGTTGTTATCGCCAGGTATTGGCTAACGAAACTAAAGTACTCCTGGAGGCATTCACGTTGCTTGTTTGACTTGTTACCAACTCGTATCTGAAACGCCATTAACTACGTCACTCCCAACTCAAGAGAAATGGAACGCACCAGTAAATACAACCATTATACTTCGTCGTCTTCTTCTCTTGTCGTTTAATTGCAGATGACCGGCCTTAAAGTGCATAACCACGACCTACTGTCCCCTACTGACCCTTCTACACACGTTCTTTAAATAGACCATATATAAATATATAATAAATAAAAGTGCAGCATAGACTTTTTGCCATAACTATTTTCTTCCCTGACACACATCCTCGACCCACTAAAAGCCCGATGTGACCCAATTTTGGGTCCCGACCCACCTGTTGAGAACCATAGCTTTAATGAATAGAAAGTAGAACAGAATCATAAGGAGAATGTATTATGTGTTATGCAGCATGACCTTGATTTAGCTTTATTTGTTGAAGCATTTTATGTGTCACATCATCCGTAATCCCTTGTGACCTTTCTGGTTACCCTTGTTGAACCAGATAAGATGACAAAAGCTTTGCCAAGAGAGGAATGTAGAAGTAAGAAAGCTATTTTGCTTTTGTAAGGTTGTATAATCCCGTCCTATATCCCTGACATAAAAACCTTTAAGCAGTCTGTGTGTGTATGTGATGTTATGAAAAGGAGCTGGAGCTACCTTTGCGGAGTCTCGCTGCTCTTCAGAAGTTTCTTGTGCAAACAGAATGGCATCATGGACAGAAAGGAAGAGATTACTGCTTGCAATGTTCCCGTCATCAAAGGCTCCTCCAGCCTTCAGTTCCTCATACACCTGGGCTGCAGGCAGCAAGACAACAAATATCACACAGGGGAGCGAAACAAGGGATTTTAACTTGACTCTCATTTGGTGTGTAAAGAGAACTGAATGGTAAGAGTTCTGTGCTTTGCAGGAGAAGACGACTGGTTTCATGCTGCAGGGTAATCAATCCCCCCCAAAAAAACTACAATTACTGTGGATCAACCCTTAACATCACTAGGAAATAAAAGCAATGTGCAAACTAAAGCAATTTTTGAAAAAGTATATGTCCCCATGCAAATGTACTCTCTTTACTCACAGTATATAGCAGTGTCCTTAACAGATCTTAAGGACTTAATTTGAGTAAATGTCTTGGTCTTTGTTGCCATGACAACTGTTCTGTAGCGCTAACAAGTGTGAAAAGTCATGTAAGATTTTACCTTGAATATTTGCCAGGTATAGTTTCATTCCCAGCATCGAGTAGCTTGAATTAATCTGCGTTGGAGTAAAAGGGAAAAAAAGAGTCAGTTCAGAGACACGGAGGAATCAAGATGATTTTATACACCCAAAGGCTACTCCTAAAAAATCACTCTTAAAAAAAGGTTCAGTAATGAAGGCTGGGGTTTGAATACGGTTTTCTGTTAGATTTTGTACAGAGGAGCAAGAGGAAGTACATGACGAAGTAGTACTGTAATTAAGCTTCTAACCTTAATCAAGACTTTGATGCCCATCAGGTCGATGAAGCAGACACCTGCCAAGTCGAGTATGAGAGTGTGGAAGGGCAACTCAGGCTCAGGCATCTCCTTAGCCAGCTCAATGTCACTAAATCCAGGGTTGACAAAGCTGATGGAAGGTGTGTCGTCTTTCAAGTCAAAGTCCTTTTGCAGTTCAAGCTGAGATATGGTCTACATTTGGAGGATGTAGATAAAAACAAGTGTACAGAAAAGGACCCGAGTTGTATGTAATAATTGTAGTATTTTACTGGAAATATTGATGATAGATGTGTGATAGGGATTTGTGTCTTCTTATGAGCTATGAGGTTAAGCATGAGTGGCATATCTACATGATTCTACCTGGATCTTCATGTCAACCATAGAGCTGAGATTCCTCTTTCTTGTCTCCTCGTCCTTCTTCTCCTGTTTCGCTCTCTCCTTCTGTTCTTTCTCCAACAACTTCCGTCTGGCCAGGATATGTTTTCCAGGGTCGAGACCAGTCTAAATATGAACATTAACACATTGAAAAAAAGCTGGCGAACCTTCGAGCATTTATGACTAACTTGGATTTCCTTACAATTTTGGCAGCCCTTTCGACAAAGTATTTGTGTCATGTTTTTGCGGATCCTTTCATTTACATGTATGTAGCCCTTTATTGGGCAAGTGACTATTTTTGGTAATTTCCGCACACATTACTGTGGTTCTACATGACACTGAAACATTTTGAAAAATGTTTCAACAGAAATCAAGTTTTGTTATGTCCCCCAATAACACTCTAAGGTTGAATTTTTGAATTTAAAAGTATTTCAATGAGTGCCCTATAAAGGGTTAAAGAATTTTTTAAGTCTCCTGCAACTTCCTTTTTTAATGGAAAGTGTGAAACTGTGTCAGGGAATATGTGGAACAAAGGCTCATTTTACTGTGTGCTGTTTCATTCAATGTTTGAATAACATTGTAAAAAAAGTCATCTTCAAGCTCCTAGGCTTATTTTACTACCTTTAAATATTCCTCATATTAGGTTTAACTGAAAGAAACTCACTGTACCTTTTTGATGACCCTCTGGCGAAATATTTCGGCATTTGCAAAATAAAGGGGTGAGCAGTAGTTCAAAATTTTCACACCCTTTACGGACATGCCCTGTGGACATACAAGGAAAAAATAAGACGCAATTCCCTTTTTGTTATGTGAAACAAAAACTCAAGGTGATTAGTTTCATACCTTGCTGTACACCTTTGGGTTTTTGTAGATATCTGTAGCCTCAATCTGAACCAATGCTGAACCATTACGACTGTGAGGAAAGCATTACGAAAATGAGTGACAAAGTCTATTTTACACTCTGTTTCGTTTTCTTTGACAATGCTGTTTACTCACAATTGTGTCCTGAATATCACCACCAGGATGGAAAAGCCCACTCCGACAGCAACTCCATAAGGCAAGCCAAGTAAGAATGTGGACAAGAACGTCACCACCCACACACACTGGAAATAAAAGAACAATAGGCTTAGATAAAATATGTTGAGAAACAACATTGCATTGTGCTGCAATATTGCTTCCAAGGCTTGACCTACACAGTCCAACTTGCTCTTCTTCCATAAGTAGTACGGATCGGAGAGCTGTAGGAGTGGGGTCTTCAGGTTGACTACAATCAAGGCTCCAAGCACTGACTGGGAAAACACAGATTCCATTGGTCCCTAATCATGCATAGATTTTGCACTAATCTCTACTTCAATTCATAACCTATTTTTCTAATATAATTCTACTTTTTCCACCTACTTTTGGAAGTGGTCTCAGGTAGACTCCCAATGCAAGCAGTGTAACCATTACGACCATCATCACACTAAAACTGGCGAACTATGAGAGGGCAACAACACAGTTTGAGATATTTTTCTCTTTTAGTCCATAGCATTTATTGTATGTAATTGCACTTTATAGAAAAAGAAAATATTTGAATATGATTACAGGTAGCAAACCACTTACCTGTGATTTTCCACCTGCGCTATCAGCGGCCATGGTCACAGACAGGCCACAGCAGATCACGTGGATTTTAAAGAAGGATCCAAAGAAATTGCTGCAGCCAAGAGCCAACATTTCCTGTACAAGAACATACTTGTTGTATTTACAATATTTTAATAGAATGCACGTTTTGAACATTTAAAAGATAAGCCGTTTTTCTACCTGGCTAGCATCCACATCGTAGCCATGCTTGGTTGCCAGTGTGCGTGCAATAGCCAAGTTGATGATGTAACCTACAATTGCCAGAGAGAAAGCTGTGCTCAGCAATTCCCCCCACTGACTCACTGTTGGTAGGATTGGTGCTGGGAATCTGGTGAGTACACACAAAATATACATCTCAATTGAATAGCAGAACATTTGTTTTAAAAGTATGCAAATGTATTTCTGGTCATTTTACCTTGATTCAGGCTTAGGGTGGCAATATCAAATGTTTTAATCCTTAACTTTTTTGTTTCAGGGTTTTAAATCGTATAAATATTTATACAACTTATTTTATATTCCCTTAAGAATTCACTTTTGTTTAGTTTTGCTAACCTGGACCACAGCAAAACAAAATTTGAAGTATAGCATTTGAACTCCAGAAACGGAGCATAACCATAGAGGAAAATGGCCACCATATGATTATGATGAATCCTTTACCCCAAAGGAATAAGTCCCACTATATCCATGTGGTAGGTCTCAGGAAGATGCAAAGGGCCTGAAATGGCTGTTGCCACCACCACCTGTGCAGAACAGGAAGAAAAAAAAAAAAAACACTGCTGTAGCCCAATATAGTCATCACCAATCTACAAAAGAAATCTGAACAACTGCTACACAAAAATTACAAAAAATGACTTACAACGAATATCTCCACAGGTATGGGAAAGGGCAACTTGTGGCGGTAGCGGGCATTTAGCTCCTTCACCACAATCAGAACTATAATGCTGACCAGAGCGAATACTAGAGATGCTACGTTGGTATCAGGAAGACTGCGACAGATATCTATGAGCCTCTGTGACAAAAATAGATTTCAAAGGTTTATGTCATTTACAAATTAATAGGCCGAAGACTTTTGCTGTACTTTGATCACAGTATGAAAGAGTCACTTACATATATAATGGCCAGTGGACCACTATGAGGTGAAACATTGATGTCAAAGATGTATTTGAGCACTGAGATGAGAACTTGCAGCGCTGCAGCCGTCATGAAGCCTCTGATGAATGATTCTGACAGATAGATGGCTACAAAGCCAAACTGCATGAAGCCAAGGCTAATCTAAACAGACAGAAGAAGTTCTCAATGTGTCTCCTTTTTTGTTGTTGCATTATTCAAATTGAACTTTCAAAGACCTACATTTTAGAGCTATGAGTACCTGTATGATTGCAGTGAGACAGGCCAGAGTTCCAGATATTCCCAGTCGAACCTCATCCATCCTGTCTCTGTCCACTATTGTAGCATTTAGAGTGGCATTAAAATGACTGAAGTCCGACTCTGGGGCCAGACTCAGACATGCCATTCCCACCATAATGCTGAGGACAGCAAACGTACCTACACAGAAAAATAGTGTGTCACATCTATTTTCTTTACAACTAACTGGGCAGAGTCAGGCAGCTGATCTGTGCTGTGCAGCTCTGGCAACTTATCACTGTCATCATATGAAATCTCTGCTGATAAATCACTCTGATTTACCCGGGATCAACTGGGGAGTGGTGCCCATGAAGAAATAAGGGATGAGGGGGAAGAAAGACGAATAGAGACCATTGACAGGAGGGAGGTTTGCCAACAGGGCAAATGCCATGCCTGCAAAAAAGATACACCTTTATTTAAATGTCACATAAATCATTGCTGCGTATAGAGAAATACAAATACTGGAGCCAATGCTGCAGCAACAAGCATCAGTCAGAGGAAAATATACAGAGGCATCAAAAGAGAAGGTTGGACTGACCTTGGGGAACCTGAATAGTGCCAGCACTGACCCCGCTGATGACATCATTCAGCAGGTTTTCTTTCACTTTGTACTTGGGGAGCCAGCTCAGAACAGGCAGATGTCTGAATAATAATCCCTTCAGTCTCTTCGCAGAGCATCTGCCAAACACAAACAGGAGAATCTCCTGAGGAGCTCGGTTTTTCTAGTTGTTAGTCAATAACACGTCTGAACGTCGTATGGAGTCATAGCTACAAGGCTCTTCTCTATTTGATCACTACAAAAAGCTGTCGGAGGAGGAGTGTGTGTGTGATAGGAAGACATGTAGTTCACGTCGACTGTGCAGAGAGATTGTGATTAGGTACCTGAAGGGTTTCTTCAGTCTCTCTCCGATAGGGAGTTGTCGACTCTTCTTGTCAAACTCTCCGTCAAAGTCCGCGAGGTTATAAGCGGGCCTGTCAATCACATAGCGTGGCCGGTTCTCTGTCATGGCTATGACAGATTGAAGCATATTAAGAAGACAGATAAGTCAGAGTTGTGCTATGACCTCAAGGACAAGAGCGGAGAATCACATTGTAATGAGCTTAATATCTTTTTAATGGTCATAAAATTACAAATGAATCATGTCAAGATAGCATCAATATCATTGGACTACAAATGTTAAATATTGAACTAATTCCCAACTGTTTTGATTGAAGTGGTTGTACAGCTGTTGAAACAGGGGAGTTTAAATTCTATGTTGTAAATTGAAGATGTATATTTAAAGTGCAAGGCCTTGATTTGACCTTAAATAATGGAGGATCAGCCGATAGGCTGGTGGACTAAAATCTGCTCAACAACAGCAGAGGTAAAACTGTACAAGGTTTGACAAGTCGACCTCATTCCAAGTGTTATGAGAAAAAATACACTGATTAGCCTGAACATCATGACCACCTATGTAATCTCATATAATCCAATACTATACTGTACATTCATTATTAAAGTCGTAGTGAGTGGAGAGGATCTATCGGAGACCATTATAAGGAAAGGTTGTTGTTGTTTTTTGTAACATAAAGATATATTAAACATAGAATATATTTCTATTAATAGAAAATATTCAGTGCAGGAAGAGGCAGAAAACTGAAAGAGCTTATTGGAAGCTTCCACCTAAATAATGTTAAAATATCACCAAATTAAAATAACAAAAAAACGGTGTGTGTTCTTTAAATTTTCCCCGCATTACAGAGTGGGCAAAATATCAGGAGCACCTTTCAATATAAAACACTAGTTCACAATCACCACCCACTACCACTTTAATATCACCTTTCTGACCATGTCAACAAAAACTGAAAACACAGACACTTTGTAAAATGTTCACCTGTTGTTTGGTACTGGATTCTATTAGATTGCATAGCTGGTCTAAATGTGTTGGCTGATTGGTGTGTATAATATCTGCCAGTAAAAACTTGGGGATATTCCTTTTTAGAATCAACAGTCAAACCAGTTTTGAGAATTAATTTTAGCGGCGTGGTTAGTTTGTTAGATGTACAGTCTTGAAAGTGGGCAACCCAGGTTCAAATTCCGACCTGAGGCTCCTTTGCCGCATGTCATTCTCCACTCTCTCTGTCCCTGATTTCTGACTCTATCCATTGTCCTGTCTCTCTAATAAAGGCTAAAAGTTAATCTTGAAAAAAAGAAGTAATTTTGACAAATAAAAAGCACAATTTAATTAAGGCAAAAAGTTCAACTTGTACAACATGCGGAAGGGAAGATTAAGCCCAAAATAAACTTGATATGAAGATGGAGTTGCATGATCATTCTTCACTATTAATTAAGAGTATAAATGACTTTCAGAGATTCACAGTAAAAAAAAAAATCATTTTCTAATAAATCTAAAAATGTCTTTTTTGAAAGATTTTGAGCTGTAAACGCACTTTTCCTAAAAAAATAATCAAAATATGGAGAATCAAGTAAAAGAGAATCAAACTGTTAAAGACTTTCAGTTGTAGTGTCATATCAAGAAGCTCTGATCTTTGTTAATGTAGATGTCTCATTACAGCACTGACCTTATCGATGAAGCACGTCTGCCAGCCTTTGGCTCAGATTTGTGAATTAGACTATTGTTTGATTCCTTTATAAAGACCTAAGCTGTTGTCACATATGCACTCCTGAAAATATCTAGATACTTGCAGGTGGACTGCTCCGGATATTCTCCTGACCTGGCTGTTCACATATGCTCCTCACAGCGGGAGACTATCCCTGTCGGGGGGGGGGGGGGGGGCAAGACCGCAGCGGAACTAGCGGACGAAAGAAAAAAAAATTAAGCAACGGAGTCCGGATAAAAATCCTGCGGCGTTCTTTCAGCGTGAAAAATACTAGGGGGGCTGGCAGGAGAAACTCCGGATATTCGACTGTTTTGACTGTGTTCACTAGAGCTCCTCCTGGAGATATCAGAAGTTTTGAGGAGTTTTCTTCAAGTGAAAGCCCTAATATGTACTCTCCTCTGCACCTTCTGGGTGGAGCCCGTGAGCTTTATGGAAGAATTTCAACCCATCCTTCCTATCATGAATGTCTGAATCACTTTCATTGTTCATTCATAAGGGTGCCATCAATCAAGCAAGGCAACACGGTGTAATTAACAACCAATTCAACTTTAATGGGATCAGTTTTTATATACATGTAGAATCCAAACATTCATTCTCTCATCATGGACAAAAATCAATTGAACATGTTTCATGGTAAGCCTACTCTATCTCGACTCACATAAACAATACTAACAGTAAAATCAATGTTACACATAAATAGTGCATTACATCATTAAAAAGGGTAAGAAAAAGATGACAAGAAGTGAAAGGACATGATCCCCCCCCCCCCCCTTTGTAACAGGATTTGTGTGCAAAACAAGGGTGTCATTATCAAAGACTAAAGTGCATTTATTCATCAAATCCATTTCTTTCTTCTTTTTTTTTTTGCTTTGGAGGACTGCTCAAACTTTTAAATGGACTGTTTCTTGACAGAACAAAGCAGGACTCCCCCTAGTGGAACAAAACAGAAACAGCACAACTTCTACAGGACAGCCTTTTCTTCAGTTTGTCTGAGGAGTAAAGCATGAGTAGAGTAGGAAAGGTGAAATAACAAATAATGACTTCAAAAAAAGAAAAGTTTTCTCAAAGTGCATCAAGACATTAAAAGGAGCTTAGAGACTGATTTAACGGACAGTACGACAGTGAGTGTTTAGAGATGAGACTATTCTGGGATTGAAAACTGCAACCATGAAAAAGCTCATTTGGGTAAAAACATTCAAGCACCTCAATAAACTTGGTCTACCTAGCATAATCTAAATAAAGCTTCAGGAAGGAAGGTTTTGATTTCAGCTTTCACTTTGACAACCTATCATTAGATTAAAAGCCTGTTAGAGTGAAGTCCTTGTAAGCGTTAGTTGTTACAGAAATAAAAAACAAAACAAGATAAAACCTGTTTGAAACAACATCTCTCTGTGTCTCTCCATGAATCATTTTGATTGTTTCCTCAAAAGCAGCAGAGGTTTTTGACTTCTCACCACTTACAGAAACACAATGTTGGTCATTGAAAGTAGTTGAACACGTAACAATACAAATACAGAGCTTGTTAAACAAGTGCAACTCCATGTGGTAAAAATCTGCTGACTTTTAAATCTAGCCATATCTGCTTTTCCTCCTCTTTGTTACCAAAGCTTGTTTAACAGCTCCAACCAGCAGCTTAAAACCCTCAAAGTCCATTCCATGTGGAAAATCAGCACTGACTAAAAATCACTGAGGATGCTGATGTCTGCAAACTCCTGACGATATCTGTGGGAGTATAGAGCCAAGAGGAAGGACCACTTCAGAGTCAGGAAGCTCCACACACAGGCCAGGTAGAGGCTCTTTGGGTCCGTGGGAGCTGTGGGGCAGAGAAACAGAAGAACGATGAGTTAATGTTCTCCATGCTAGTTCTCTATTATACTGAAACGACTCATCTTAAACTTGCAACATCGGTTAGAAGATTACATTGCTCATGTATGATGGCTAGAGTTAGGAAGGTGAATATGGCGGCCACTGCCACAACTGAGAAGAGGATGCCAACAGCGATGAAAAACTTGAGGCCTTTGAGCCAGGTGCGCCAGAAGTCCTGCAGGTACATGATGTGTGTGACAAGAGCCCAGAGCGCCAAAACTCCTGTGGAAAGACAAACACACAAGCACACTTTTACTGGCAAACATAGCAATGACAATTTTTACTTCATATTTTACGAAAATCAACTTGCGCTCCGTGGGGCTTCAACTGACTCAACTTTAATTCAAGTTAATGGGTGCATTATTTAAAGTAGAAAAGTAAACAATCCAAATCACAATTTCCTTCAAGCCAGGATGAAAAAGAGAATAGATTCTGGTTACCGTCCTCTCTACCGCCCAGTGGCGATTCTAGAGTCTATTGGAGCCCCAGGCAAGACATAATGGGGGACCCCTACAACCTGCATTTATCACCATTATGTCTGCGAGTGTCCCAACGCTTACTCCTCGTCCTCTTTTTCCCTGTTTCTGTTTTCTCTCCTATAGATGGATAATTCCTTTTCATTTTTTTGGTAGACTTTCATTGACAAACTTTGGTTTTCACACCAATAATGCATGCAAGGAGAGTGAGTGCTGTCAGATGGGGCCCCTACTGTCATTGCAAAATGTGCACATTTTGGGCTGCTGCTGTGGTTGAATGTTTGTCAGCCCTTAGGGGCCCCCTACTGGTCTGGGGCCCCAAGCAGTTGCCTGTCTATTTTAAGTAAGTTACATATTGATCATGTTTTAAAATACTGTATGTACTGTGCTATAAGTATCCTACGATGAAATGGTCATATATTGTCTCCATTAAATACTTTGTAAAAATGAAAGCCCTGACAAGTGGGTTTCTCCAAATCTCTCGCTCTGTTTGTATCTTTCCCCAACAAAAACAGGTAATAAAGTCATGTAATGCATGATGCATCTATACTGATTGCTGATTTATAATTTGCATTTCTTTAAATCGCCAGTACTCTGCATTGTCAATGTCAGAATAGGCCCAAGAATAAAATATGGGTCAGCAGCTTATTAAACACAAGGAAGTTCACATGATACAAATTAATCACATTCACTGAACATTTAATTCTCGACGGCATGCATTCATTCAAGTCATTAGAATTCATGCTGTGGGAGGGGATAAGCCCCCAAATCTGGTCATATGCAAAAATGTGACTAATATTAAACTATTAATCCAGCGGACACAGAACAATAAACAATTGGAGCAAATACCAACAGAAAACATGTTGAAGAGATTTCAATGGAAAGAGTGAGAATGAAAACAAGTCACAGGAAACATCTTTTTACGATATGATGCCTGTGCAGGAGGCCATGTAGAAAGGATTAAGTGTCCTAAATGAAATCATCCAGTATCACGTGAAGCATTGCAAGAATACAAATCTGCATGTCACAACAACACCTAATAGCAAAAGTATTTCTAAAGGTGTGTTAACATACCTGACAGGCCTCCCATTGCAGCTGTCCATGGCTGTTTGTATGCAATATTCCAGATGAAGAAAGCCGAAAATCCGACCAGGGTGCCAAAGGTAGCGTACCCTATGCTAATGTAAACTCTACTGAATGCCATTTTTTAATATTACCTCCTCCAATGTAAATATCTGTAACAGGCGTACGAGAACAAACCTTGCTTTTAAAAATGAAAACAGACTGGTCTTCAGCTAACAGCTTACCGATGCCACCACATTATGTAACTAATATCCTAAATGACAGGAACAAGACTAAATGAAAGTAACCTCTGCTGAACGACGCATGCCCCTGTTAGCAAAACTAGCTTGAGAAATAGCTTGGTGACAGGGAATTTGTGTGTCCAGTACAGTCAAAAAAAACCCACAGACACAGATTTGGATTTTTTTTTTTGCTAGCAAACAAGTGTTTATCTTTTGTACACCGCAAAGATGTCACGTCGTGATCGAGAAAACACAACACCGTCGCTCTCTGTCTTCAGCCGATGCTGTTTCATAGTAGTTGGGACTCATTTCGTACATTTTTCGGTCTGTTCATATTTGTGTTCAATCTACTAACATACTCAAGTTTCAAGAAATGAAATTGCTGCGTATAAAAGCATCCTCTAGAGTAATTTTTTTTTAAATAAATGGCCTCCGAAGTTATCTATCACTTGTACATTAAATATCTTTGCACAGAGGAAAGCCCCTACTCTGAAACACAGCGCACTCTAGGGGAGAAATTAGTAACTGCAGTTTTACACTTGAAATGCCAGAACTACTGGGTTAATTTAGTAGTTATAAATTATATTATGATTATTGAAAAATACAAATGACATAATATTGTCACCTGAAAGCCATTGACAGCTCACATTGAAGAGGTGTGTTTCTTAATTTAGTTTGGATCATAAGAAATCCATTGGTCCATGAGGTAATGAAGTCAGGCAACAAAACGTTTTTACAAACTGCAAGCTAACACAAGACCATTAGAACTAACTGTTTGAACTCAAATGAGTTTTAGAGGAAATTTAAAGTGGCTCTAGTAATTAAAGTAGTAGTGAAATGCAGGAAATAAAGGTGTTTTTCAAAATAAGATGACCCTGGCTAGATGAGGGAACACATGGAGTTACTTTCTTACAGAAAACACAATATTGGTATTTGTTATTGGTCATATTTTATGATTTGTCTGTAAACCTAGCAGAAATATCTTCTCTGCATCTTTCCTGTGCAGAGAAGCAGTCAAGGATGTGATGAAAACCACATCTATCTTTGAATTGAAAGCAAACTAAACCAACAGTTTCCTATACTCGAACCTCATCCTCACAAACCCTCACACAAACACACTGTGCTGTGTCTCAGTGCTGTACACAGCCCATGTCCCGGGGCACTCACTTCATGACCAATCAGAAAGATACAGGAAGCTGTGTCTAGCAACACTCCCCACATCTCACATAAACTGAAATGACTGAGAAATCATCCTCGGACTCATGAAAGAAATAGAGGAGGAGGGAACACAGAGGACCAGAAAAGAGTAAAAGATAACGGGCTGAAGAATCTTACAGGAGCAAAAGGTAACTTACTGATTTCATGTCAGAATAATTTAAATGATTTCTAAATTAATGATGATATTTGCAGTATTGTAGTGAAGTTATTTATCGTATCTTGAGTCTTTTATGATATTTTCATGTAAATGAAGGATCGTCTGCCCAGTTACTATACATGTATCTAAGAAGATTGTAAGGGCAGTTTTTGTGTCATATACAAATAATTATACATATACAATTGTTTGAAATGTTGTACTGCAGCAAGTTATTTATTTATCATCATCTGAATGACACTTTGCATGTGAGTCTTCTAAAAGTAAATTCCTTTGCAAAGCATGACCATGTGACAGCACAACATGCGATAAGACATGTTAAGACGATGCTGACAAACTGGAGGTGTTATCGGCCTCAGAATAATTCTCTCCATCTGTTTTGATGAGCTTTTCTCGAGTTGTCTGCTTGTTGTTCTGCTTCAGTCCTCATCTGACCGTGGGGTCAAACATAAATATATGTCTGTCACTGCTTACTAACCAGGGGACAGGAAGGAAAAGGTGTGTGTGTGCATGTGTTTATGAGTGTCTGTGTGTGTGTGTGTGTGTGTGTGTGTGTGTGTGTGTGTGTGTGTGTGTGTGTGTGTGTGTGTGTGTGTGTGTGTGAGCTCAATTAGACAGGCACAACAAAGACAGTTTGCAGAACACGTTTCCCTGGGCGTAGATGTGTTGCAGGAAATCCCACTCCCATTCCCGGAGGACCTAAATAGCAACAGACACACAAAAATAAATATTGAAAGAGAGAGAGGGAGAGAGAGAGAGAGAGAGAGAGATAAGAGAGAGATCTACTTGAGGAAAACATAAGGGCATTAGCTACATTTATAAGTGTAGATTTTAGCATTGGATGTTTATGCACGTATATTTTCCTTTTTACTAATATAATATCAGATTTTTGTTTTCCTAATTTTTTTAATGGAAAACAGTGATATATATATACAGTATATTAACAGTGGTAGATACTTCCATTCAGTGTTTCATGCACACAAATCAATATGTACCGAGATCATTTCCTAAACCTCTCAGTCTATATATTAAAAAAAAAAGGATTTGAAAGGCTTATTTTTCTGATTTGATGCAGGGTGCGGGGCATCTTCGGTCTCAGCAGAGGGCAGCACTTCTTTTCAAAATGCCAGACAGGCATGTCAGCTGAGGCCTCATGCTGTGCAAACAAAGAGTGACCTGAGACCCATTTCACCCAAGAGTTCAAGGTGTTCGTAACCTGGATTTATTGCCCCCTGTCAATTGTTGCCCTTTGCACTTTGGGCTATGATCTTTGAAGAAGGTCATCAAACTATTCAGCAGTGTTAATGAGCTTTTGTTTCAATCCCCTGGGCCACAAAGCAATTACCATCTGTGAATGTTTTTTGGGCTTTACTTTCTCAGAATCCTGAGATTATCCCCATCCAGTATAGATTGGCCTCAGGGGAAGTTGTTTTTGCTCTCAGAGTTGCTGAAGTCTTGTAGATTTGATACAAAGCTACCATAAATCCATCAAAGGAGCCACCCTGTTTCTTCACGATGCAAACACAGTCAGGATAGTCACTTTGTCAGATGCTATCATGCCGAAGGAAACAATGTGCCCTTCCTTATCAGACAAACCATTGAGTTTACATTCCCTCAGGAGGTCATGAGAAGTAAAACTGGATTCCTTCATTGTAAACATTCTTAATTCATCATCTCTGAGTCCCTGTGAGGCATTTCGTAGAGACAGAGGCGCAAAGAGCAAAGAAAACTAACCGGCAGCACTTGAAACAGGATTTTCTGTATGTTCTGCTTTGATACTGGTTTTCTATGGACAGCAGTGAGTGGAGCGTCCCCATGACTTCACAGAGGTCTAGACTTGGTAAGAAGTTACTGTTTTTTTCTGAGAGATTCTATTAGATACGCCACATAGTAGCTTCAAAGTACAGGACGGATAATGTACCAGCTGTCATGGAGTTTGATAAAGGCAGTGTTGTAAATCACAAGACGATCTGCGGGCTTCCATCATTCACTCACCACAGGCACTAATGGAGTAGGACTTTATGAAAGAGGCAGTGATGTCTGAAACAGAGGAAACGTACTGGAGCAACAGGTGTAGGGACTTTTATTATGATGCATAGAAAGAGCCATTCTTCACATGGCATGTCTTCTTGCTGAATGAACACGCAAACATAAACCATGGGAAGAAGGACAGAATAGATGTTCTTATGTGTGTGGAAAGCCGAGTCGATCTGACTCAAGCGTTTAGTTCAGAACAGGAAGGGCAGCCCAGCTCAGGAACAATAGTTGGGCTTTAAACAAGCCTTACATAACGTGTCCAGCCTGCAGGACACAGTTGACCATGATCCAGTTTTAACTGGAGGTGAACAGGAAGTAAACTAATGGGTCTCTTGTCCTTGTTTGACAGTCTGCAGATTTAAGGCTCCTTGCTTTAACTGAAGGAAAGGCATGAAAATGAAAATAACCCCGGCTCTTGAATAAAGTTATCATATCATGTTTGTCCATGTCTCACACAGATACTGTTCAAAACGCCCTCAGTATGGAAACTATGGTGAAATCCATATTCTCTCCACGAAGACGCTGCACACCAGAGATTTGGGAAGTAAGTCAACTTATTCTACTCTACAACCCAAGCAAAATCAATAAAAACAACATTTAACCACAAACTAGGCTGGTTCTGTTACCGAAAAGAGTATCTCAAATGCCAAACATGTTGTAATGGTATTGGAATCAGTATCTTTATTGGTAGCGGTAACAATACTGTAGAACAAAAACAAAGTCAATAGAATAACATTCAAACAAAAACTAGGTTCTAATAATGATAGAGTATCTCAATGCCAAACATGCAGTATCGGTGTTGGTTTTAGTTTTGGTTTCAATGTCAGCGTTAGTGTCAGTATCAGCATTGGTGTTTAATTGGTACGATAACTCTACAGTGCAGACAAAGTCATTAAATAACATTTACCCACAAATTAGGGTGGTTACGATAAGGATTAGGGTATTTCAAATGTCTAAGCATTATTGGTATTAGTTTTGGTATCAATATAAATATCAGTATCAGTAACAACACACACAAAGTTAATAGAACAACATTTAACCAGAAGCTAGGTTGGTTCTGATACCTATGGAGTATCTCAAATTGCAAACATGCAGCATTGGTATTGGTTTAGGTTTTGATATCAGTGTCAGTATCAGTATCCAAACTGGTACGATTACTCTACAATGCCAACTAAGTCAATACAATAGTATTTACTCACTAACTAGGATGGTTCAGGTACTGATAACAGCATTTCAAATGGCAAACGTGCAGTATTGGCTTTGGTTTCATTGTCAGTGTTACTATTGGTATCAGTATCAGAATGGCATTCTATGCATTGATCCGATGCCCTGGTTTATTAAACTTGCAAAAACAAAAAACTCAACATAAGTCAGTGGTGCTTCAAAACAATATAGCCTAGACAGTAACGTGCACTGTGCTGCTCCATGGATGGAGCTGGATGGCTGGCTGTAAATAGAGAATATGTTTTAGAACAGTTTAGAAGCGCTGATTTCAGGTAATCAATCAAGCTGATGCCAGCAAACAATAAAAGTGTGTTGTTAGATATTGTTATGTAAGGTAGAGTTGGCAAAATGGCAGCAATTTGGCAATATTTTCACTGAAAAACAAGAAAACAAAAAAGCATTATGCAAGGCTTAACTTTCAAGGAATAATGCCACACAGGTAGGTTAGGCCTACATTTGGAAATGTTCCTTTAAAAAAAAATTGCACTCGAATTGGATCAGTTTTTATTATGGACATATACAGTATATGAATTGAAGTATCATAATCTGTATGTGGAAGGAAGAATGGTAGTATAACGTCTCCAACACGCACCCTAGAAACACACAGAAGTATGAGGCAAAGCTCATTCTCATATTCACGAGCTGAGCCTCACACCTGCGTGTGTAATATACAGCAGTGTGAGTTTTATGAATCTATAAACCTGTAATGGGTCTGTAACAGTTTAACACCTGTCCAAAGGCCAAACACCTGCAACCAAAGTGAGAAATGACAAAACTACTGATGAGAGACATCAAGTGCTGTTCTGTCAACTTTAACTGCTTTCTAACCTAGAGGCAGTTTATCTGAGCGCCCACAAAGCGGGCAGAGTCAGACATCTGGACAGCTTGATAAGTGTGTGTGTGTGTGTGTGTGTGTGTGTGTGTGTGTGTGAGTGTGTGTGTGTGTGTGTGTGTGTCCAGAGTTCTGCAGCTCAGTAGTGGGAGCCGCTCTGTCGGGAAATAAAACAACAACAGACCATACAGTGCCTGCATGGAATATCGGGCCTCCTTAACTAACCTTGACCCAGTATGTGAACATACACATAGTCAGGTGATCAACTCTACAGGTAGTTTACAATCTTCTGAGCCTGTTGAGTGTTTGAGTGGTTTATTGGGGTTAGGGATGTAAATTAATGATGTTTTTTTAAGAAATTATGGGGAAGAGGAAAACTGAACTTATACTGTATCTATAGAAAATTGAGAAATATGTATTATATGCGGAAAATATCATGTCAATATTTCAAGGGATTACAAATGCTGTCCTCAATAGATCCATGTCACCTGGTCGCTTTTATGCGTTTGGTTTTACACCAAAAATAATACTTTTGTATCATAGTGGTCATTGCAGTAATAATGCTGTGAGGTATTGTTAGAATTGCAATAAACTACGAATGTTATATTTATAATTATTCACGTTATTATTAGTAGCAGTAGCTGTTGTTGTTTATTGGAAGTAGTATTTTTTTAGTAGGCTACAGTGCAAAGTTAAGAGTCGTTGTTTGCAACAAAACGATATATCAGGCCCAAAAAATATGGTGGCACACTGACGTCACTTTTCCGTTTGGGCAGGTTGCTGTCCACCAATGAGTGTGGTTGAACTCGAGGTGATTGCTTGTTTGAAAACACTTTTACCAGTCATATAAGTTGACTGATTGGTACACTGAGCATTGGCATTTCAAGTAAAATATCTCTGTTTCTGTGTAGTATTTGTTGTTTTTTTTGTCAATTTTCAAGACACTAGTCCAGGTTTTGTCAACTCTAAACAGTCTAGTGAAACAGACACGTTACATTTACTGAACTTAAAACGAACAAAATGTTCACCATGTACCTGTCCGTACACACATGCAGTTCAATGATGTCACTAAACCCATAAAACGCCGATAATTGGGCGGTGAAAGCTCCCTGTGAGGCCGTCAGTCTGGTGACTCCGGGTAGTTCCTGCCAAAAGCCAAAGAAAAGCGCACACACGCAACTCAGCAGTGCGCCTGTGCTGCAGGATGGCTGAAGAGTATTACGCACTCCTCAGTGAGAGGACACGTCTGGAGAGGTGCAGGGTCTGAGTTTAGATGCAGGGGCGAAGAACAGGAACCTGACTGGATTTTTTTTTAGCGGACAAAATGTGGAGTCCTGAGCTGCTGACACTGTCGTCGTTGTACAGTAACAGGAGGTGTTTGTGGGTCGATCCTCTCGCGCTGTGAATAATGTCTGCAGGTAGATCTTGTGACCGGGAAAGTTGTTCGTCGGTTGTTTTGATCTGAGGCAAGATGCATCTGTTTCGGAGTCATTGTTACCGAGTGTTCCCGGACCGATTCTCGGTGGAAACACCGAGCATCCGAGGCATCAGCTGGGTATGTTTTTTCTGGTATTTTCTTTAGAGAAGTATTCATGAAGAACACAAACGTATTTGTGTTCTAGTTAACTAAAGGCACACAAAGATGCTTAGGAGAGGTGATTAGAAATACTTCTTTTATTTGATCAGTGGTAGAAGTAACCAGATATTTCAAACAGAAAATACTAGGCTACATTGTAAAAGTAGGCTACACGTCCTTTTATTAAAATCTTAATTGCAGAAGTAGATTAGGTGTATTTTCAGAATGAACTACAATATCATAAGTAGGCTAAATAAAGACCTACTTACTATGCTGAGTTGCCCATTTTGGAATACGACGTTTTGTTGTTGGATTATAGGGAGGCATAAATAAGTAATCTCTGTTTAATGGTCCAAATCTGCAAAGCAATTTACCAATGTTGTAAAGTAGCCTAAGTTTTATTGAGTGATAAGTAGAACTCAATATCCCAAATGATTGAAGCATTGAATAGCATGACATGAACATTTACAAGTTTTAAAAAAGTAACTCAATATTGTACTTAAGTAGAGTACCACTGTACCCCTACTGATAGCCTACTCTGTTACATACCTCCAACAACTTTAATCGCCACCTTCAGCATATTTTACTCCATTACCACCACTCACTTGTATCGTGTGGGATCTTTATACAGCATTGTTCATATAAGGATGAAAATCACAAAATAACAACTCAGAGATGACATTTGCTTTCTGTGAATTCCATTAATGAGTCTAACACCACTGCATGAGGACACTGATGAATCTTCTGAAAACCCATAACCATAATCTGTTGAGCAAATTGGCTGATACTGAGTGTCTGGTGCGTGGAGGTTTAATAGCCCTAAAAGCTTTTTTGTGAGTGTAAACACCATCCATTGTACAAGCCAATTAAATAGCTGCATTTTGTCCTGAAAATGAAATGTGTGAAAGCAACAGATGCAGCTTTGTTACACTCGCTTCTTCTCACCTCCACTATGACACTGTTAAATCCCCCCAAAAGCATGCTTGCAGATATTCCAAGAATGCTTGAAGTGGACTGAGGCAGATTTCGCTATTGTTTTAGCAGCTTGGGTGTGGGGACACAAGGAGGTAAGAAGGCCCAAAGGTTTTTTTTCAATCAAACTCAGGTTATTAATAGTGTATTGTTTACCTTCACCACACACCCCCACTCAGTTTACAGAAGACTCTGTAGAAGAATGAACAAGGGGCAGGTTTCCAAGTCGCAGGAAGACACAGAGTAGCGGTGAGGACTCTAAGGTTCTAAATTTACTTGACTTTTAAGTATCAATAGGTCAAAGACCACTGTAAATCTCGACAGGCCGCCTTCTGAACTTCCTGCTGTTGAAAGCCAAATATCAACGCCATATTTTATACGAAGCTGCTCAAAAGGTTAGACTACAATAAACTGTAAATATAACTGACAATTATGTTTTGGCTGTGGCATCTTGAGGCCTGAAAGCCTTAGAGCGACACTCGTTTAATGTAGCATGTTCAACATATTCTCAAATGTCACGAGTAGTTAAACTTGTCGTCTCTGCCAGGTGAGTTTTTATTTATTCAGGTTATCTCACACATTATAAATCACACAAGAGCTCTTCCAAAAATACTTCCTTGTTATTGGTCAATCACAAGATCTACACAAAAGTGTAATTTTCAAGCTGACAGCACCTCCTCATAAAATCAACAGATGCATTAACCTGGCATTGTTTGCATATTTGGGTGCATTATTTGTTATATATTGATGGAAAAGTAGTGCCTCAATTCTCCATTTTGTACAGTGGCCATATATTTCTCTGATATCCTTCTCCGGGAGGGAAGCTCAGATGCTGTAATGACGTCAAACTAATGTTTCCCAAGCTAACAAATCATGAACTGGAGGAAATCTGACAAACAGTTATTATTTTACAGCATCTGGATTACTGCAACTTTTTACTGAAAGTAGTTATGTTTCTCTAAAGGAAAAGATGTTAAACCCTTGCTAAGAAACAATCATTTTAGGTAGCTAGTGTTTCTCTGCTTTGGTCGAACAGTAATTACGGTAATTATGCAGATGTATGCATATAGCTGTTAGCATTAAAATAACCCAAATAGATGAGTTTAAAAAAAATCAAAACATTTTTTATCAATAAAGAAATGAGCTATTCAGATCAAAACCATATTTTTAGACCAGGCTGTAAAAATAGAGATTTTATCATTGGAGCTAATGGGGATCCCTTGGAGCAGGCCTCAAGGGGACACTGCAGTTTTTGCACTTCCACATTGGCTTTAATGCTCAACACTGAGGTTGCAGCTTGTCTGTTACAGAACCCATTACAGCTAGCATTAGCATTCAACCACATAGCTGACATTATATTTAAGTGTTGCACAACAGGACAGGAAAGGATAGGAAAAACAAATAAACCTAGCAAACTGAAGACTTGCTAAATGATCCCTTTCACGTAGCTAGCAGTAATGTTAGCTTTGGATTGGTGAATTCCTACATTAGCTGTTTTTTTGTAAAGCCATGAGGTATAGTGATGCAACATCTATAATAGCTTTGAACAACTTCCTAGTAACATTTCTATTAGATAGTGTACACAGTACAGAAGATATGACAGTTGTAAATTCCTTGCTAATGGAAAGCTAGCTTACTAACATTTCTTTATAAGTTAACTGTAGTGTTAGCAGGAAGAGGTCGAATTATAATGTTAGTTGGTTATAAACCCATTCCATACATTTTGACAACAGCTAACATCAGCTATTAGGTATTTTAGCTATCATAATTTAAGCTAAAGTGATATTGGATAGAAGCTGGTTTGATTCTAAAGGTAGCCTAGTTGTACGTTAGCACATTAAAAAACTGATAGACATCCTTAAACCAATTCCTAGCTACCAGTTTCCTCTGATAGTTTTACAGTAAAGGCGTAATTTCCAGTGTAATAGAATTTTGGCTGACTAATTTTAATTAATCCTTAAATTGAGCAAGGAATCCTAACTTGAGCTATGATTTTGTAAAGCTTAGGGCACTACAAAATCTAGCTAAACCACTTCCAAGATATTGTATACATTATTGTTTGGTAGTGTTTTGTTGACAGCAAACCAGGAATATAAACTTTTAAAACCTCATCTGAGCTTTCCAGCCTGAGCGTGATGTCAGAAGAAAATGGCTGCCATGTGAAAATCTTGAACAACAAGGTTCATTTCATAGCTGTGTTTACATCTTTGCTTTGATATCCACCAAAGCTGATATTTTTCCCTGAATTAGATCCAGTATCTGTGTTCACTGAGGTGCGATATCCACAATGAGAACGATTACACTGGAACTGAGGCATTTGCTAATTCCTTCTCTGAGGGCACACATGCAGATACCTCTATCAGGGACAAAACTGAGCTCATTTTTGCTGACATCATTAGGATATGTCAGGGCTTCATTTCCCTGGCCATGTTTTCTGAAACGTGGAGACAAAGCAGACTGAAATAATTTGTATTAAAAAGATTCAGAAATTAGCCTGTGCGTGTCCACAAAGCAACTTTGAAGGCATTCAACATTTTTGGTTTACACATGGGGAACATATCATTTTGGTTGGGTCATAGCTGTAATAAACTGTTTTATATCTGGATTTATGGAGTCATATTCAGATGAAAATACTTTAATATGAACCAAAATTACAGTGTGTTAAACTGTATCTTGTTTGTCTTTCTCTTAAGCCACCGTAACAGACTTGCAGTAGAAACCAATAATTTTTTTTACGAGTGAGTGAAAACAATTGGCAATGTGCCATTCAGGCTGCAGAGCAGACAAAACATGCCACGACATCTTTCTGCTAAAGGCCTAGAGACTCTTGACAGATGTTTATCAGTGATGTGATGAGTTGATCGCAGCTTCTGGATCAATGCAGACATCTACTGTATGTTTGAGTGTCGGCTATGCCATGTGATAACTTGGCATACTTTTTTACCCCCAAGTTAACCGTTTTGGAAATATTTGAACTTATTAATTGCCTTCAGAAAGGCCTTCATTCATCTCTGATCTCTTTAATTCCACTGAAAGCACTTGTCTTGGGAATACAGGCAGACAACACTAGCTGAGAGTGAGGGATCATAAAGACATAAAAACATAATCCAGAAAGAGGAAATGCAGCCTAGGCTGAAGTACAGACATGGGAATTTTGAATACTTGTACATGCGGCGCCAGGTTTAAGTTAAACACAGCTGATCTGAATCTCTAAGAAGTTTTATATTACACTTGTTTGTGGAGATTTGGCCTTCAAAAGATTCAGATTTGCTAAAGTACTTTAATAAGAGAGGATAGAGGTGGTTAGAAGCACCTTTCCACTTAAAAAAAATGTGTGGTAACAGACTGTGTTCTTTCCTTCGCTGAGGTCTGTGTACTCTTTCCTCCCACTCCATTACACACACTTCACACCCACCCACATCCCACTGGAGACAATGGTAACACGGCACAGGTTGAGATAATGTATTTGTGTTGACCTCCATCCCAATGAAGGAAAAGAAGAGATCTTTCTACGTGGACAGCCCAGCTTGGTTCTATGTGTTTGTTTGGTTGGAGATTATCATCACATCCGGTCCAGCTTGTTCCAGAGGAATGTTGCTTTAAAGAAAGTTATCTGTTTTTATTTCAGAGGCTAAAGATATGCAGAAATGGTTCAGTGGTGGTAACGTCTCTCTCTTTTCTGTTTCCCTTCTAGACGCCGCTGCCAGAAGCCCTCGGTCCAAAGGACACAATGAAGCAGGTGTGTATGCCAGAGATGTGAGCTATGCTTTGGTACGTCACCTCCCCACAGCCACAGGAGTACTTCAGTGTTCCCAGTGGTGTTTTTAAACTCCTGCTGAAGATATTAAGAGAGACATTGTCAGAGGAGGAACAGGATATCAGCAGGTTTTAACACTTAAAGTTCCTATGAAAAACATTTTAATCACATCCTTCTCTGGCTGATTGTCGTTTAAACCCCAGTATCCAAACTAACACTGACAACAACTTTTTTCAATTATCTGATATTTCCTAAAAGAAAACTAAAACATGATGACTAATCCTGCACTTGGTGTGTATGCTAATTTTCAATTGAATTCATTCTTTGATGTTTTACACGCCCCCATGACTGTGTATTGTGCCATCACCAGCTGGTGTACAGTAGCTACAGTTAGTAAGTAGCAGTTCTGGGTCTTTGTGTTTAAAGCAAATGGAAAACCCATATCCACAACAGCATTCTTACTATACAATTTGTGTCAATGTATTTAAAAGTAAGAAAATAAAAAGTATTGGAACTAAGTCAAGTCCTTGTACCAGACCATTGCACTACATAATATTGATTGAAATAAGGCAGAGTTATTGCATATCTTTTACGAAAATGTATCAAACCTTTCATAAGAATGAATTTAAGGCATCTATTCTACTATTTACACCGAGTGTGAGTGCCGAGGATATTGATTGTCCACCAAGTTTGTCCATGATAGGCTGGAGGGATCAGCACGGCCTGGATATGATCTCTTTCTGTCAGCAGGTTTGAGATGTCATTCAATGCCTTAACAATAAATGTAGGCCTCTCAGCTAACATTAAATGTTTGGTTTTTTTAAAGATTTATTTTTGGGCTTTTTGTGCCTTTATTGGAGAGATAGGACAGTGGATAGAAACGGAAATCAGGGAGAGAAAGTGGGGATTGACATGTGGGAAAGGAGCCACAGGTTAGATACGAACCTGAGCCGCCCGCGTTGAGGACTATAGCCTCCTTATATGCGACGCGCGCACTAACCACTGCACCACCAGCGCCCCAGCTAACATTAAATATTTATGCTAACTGCTAACTATGACATTGAAAGCTAAGAATTTTGTGCCACAAACAACAATAAGTATCAGTTACACATGCCGTCCTAGTATCCCTGGACTTCTGCACCGGGTTACAACGTTTACAGTATGCATAAGCTGTAGCCTTGTTTGAACAAAAGTTCTAATTTACGACAGACTTTAAGATATACTAACATTTAGGATCGTGCACAAACTGAGATAGTTCCGATGTAGGCTTCTGTTATAACTTAAATCTTACACCTACTGTTGCTCCTAGTAGGTGTAAAGTTCTCCGTAAAATATGGTTGTCATAGTGTATACTTTGAAAGGTGGGAAAACTTGTAGGATGAGGAGAAGCAGACGGTTTTACTGGCTGTTTGGTGTCAGCAGTGTCTTCTCCAACATAGACTAGTTTCAATGTAGGGTGTAGTGTGGACTTCACACCATAACTTAAGACAGAACTGTTGCAACAGGCCACTGTAACATCTGAATAAATATGCAGAGTCAAATATAAATCTGCTCGCATTTACATGGGAACTATAAGCAAGTATCGATTGAGACCTTCACCATTGTCAACAAATATTTTTGGTAAATTTAGATTATAGAAAGTATTTTTCTATGAGCTTTGGTCATTGTGTGAAGCCGTGTGATATCTATTGTCATTTTTTTTTAAATGTAGGACTTCTATAACAATTACATATAGTGCAAATCTGTGTCTCTGCTCATAATTAGATAACTTGAAACTGGTTGGCAAAGACTTTTTATGTTGAGTCTTTAAACAGTCACCAGCCTCGTGGTTTTCAGCTGCTCTGACTTCTGCTATCATCCATAGTTGCAGTGTTTGCATCCTCTCAAACTGCTGATCTTGGTCTTTTGTTGTTATTATATCCTGCATTACTACTCAAGCGAGTCTTAAAAAAACCAAAAACACATTCCTAGCGAGACAAGCAGTCACAAGGAGTCTAAAGGCCACTTCAGGGTTCTCGGTTAATTGACCCTCTCCACCCTCCTTAGCCTTACCTTACCCAACCCAGGCCCCTCACACTGCTTTATCTCAGCTTCTCCAACTGTGTGTCAAGGGGAGAATATTAAAAACACTGATAACAGGGTTTGACATGGAAAATGAATTCTGACTGGGTTCAGGGAGAGAGCATCTCTCAGCGCTAAAAAAAACTAGGCAGAGAAGATAGAGAGTAATGGTGTCTGCAGGAGGCAGGTGTTGTTAACCTCTTGGAGCTTTGTTTGGTTGCTTAGCAAGTGTTGGCTCCAGGTTCTTAAAGACACTAAGTAGCATCATACATTCTGATCTCTCTATACAAGATTGATTGTTTTTAATAACCTGTGTTATGGGAAACATGCAGTTTTTTTCTTGAGACAAATGCACCCTGATTAGAATTTTCCAAATGTAATCACAAGCTTTATATCTGCTGATCCTTGGGCACATTTCAAGATTCATTTGTCATTGCTGTAACAAAAGTTTGACATGTTAATGACCTAATCTAAACGGCTGGAAAAACATATTACGCTTATCAGTCATGGGTTTCAGGATGGGAAAGTTGCCTTCAGAACCGGCTCTTGTATTTTTCTCACGCAGAGAAAGGGGAGAAGTCAGGTATCTGTATTCCACAGAGCTGCACTGAGCTCCTCGTCAAACTCGCACACAGTGTTCATCTGAAGCTGCTTCTCACACAGCTCAGCCCACCGAGGTCAGCGAGAGAGCAATAAACAGAGAAATGTCTCGCCTACAAAGGAGACAGAGTGGATCACTCACTGGACTTATTATCATTCCACCCCACAATGACAAATGCATCATAACAAACCACAAACTACACACTTCACACCCATTTGGAAACATCCCCAATAACTTTACAACTATGTTAAGTATCTAAGAGAGTTAGAAATTAGTGGCAATAAGTGTATTAGTAAACAGCAACTACTCCTTTATTAGCACCAGATAGATTCTGACAAAGGACGACTCAAATGGCTGGAGCCGATCCCAGCTGTCATTGGGCGAGAGGCGGGGTACACCATGGACTGATCGCCAGTCAATCACAGGGCTGACATATAGAGACAGTCAACCAGTCTCACTCACATTCACACCTACGGGCAATGTGGAGTTACCAATTAAGCTAATGAGCATGTCTTTGGACTGTGGGAGGAAGCCGGAGTACCCGGAGAGATCCCATGCATGCATGCAAACTCCACACAGACAAACTCCTGTCTGACGGGGATTTGAATCAGGGAAGAAAACAATATAAAGAATAGAATTTGATTGTGCTAGAAACATAAAGATGGAGTACACCATTGATCCCCCAGAGGACATTGGATTGTAATAGTAGCCTATGACATTCGGAAGAACGGAAGAAGAAGAGAAAAATGTGACAAAAATACAAAACTGCAAATAGCGATGAAGGCCATTACATCCTTCTTCAAACCAAACAGCCTTTATGTTGGTGTAAGCATATGCTTTACTTCTGTAGCTTGCCTTATATAATGTTTGCAGTCATTTTTGATCAGTGAAAGCTAAAACCAGTATAATTTATTATACATCAGCAGTCTTAAAGCACTTTTTGTCTACAGACTGTGACATGTAAAACGGCTCAAAAGCACAATATATTCCAATCATAAAATGTGTTATGACTGTCTGTTCAAACGTCACAGATGGCCCATACTTCAGTGTCGAGAATTGAACTGTAGCTGTGTGTGTATTGTACTTGGGGAAAGGTGTTTGCAGTGTAATTTGACTCACTGGGAACAATTGCCTTCTGAGATAGCATGATTAGCTGGCCTACATGCAGACAATAAACAAGTAGAACAAGCACAGTATACTGAAGAGATCAAAAAGTGAAGGAAAGGAAAATAGTTCAGTTTTCTTCATGTTTACATTCAAGGACCTCAGTAAAAAATTATAACTTTTGACATCATTTTATAAGGACTGGGTTAGTTAATGGGAAAATTGCCTTATCAAAAAAATAAGTTTTGTTGACATGCCTGAGAATGTGCCTATGGGAGTCACAAGGGAAAATTGGGCCCCTGAGAATACTGGTGACCTCCTGAGAACATAACTCAAGTGGGGCACAGCGGACGCTTTGGGCACATTTGCTCTGCTGATGTCAGGTCTGGGAACAAGCTGATAGAGGAGATGATAGGTCGACATTTGTGCAGTACACTGGTACCCACAGTAATTAGTTAAGGCAGTTTTATATATTACAATTTGCAGCCGTCTGTGAACTTGGATGTAACAAGCATTTGTCGTGGCCCCAAGTCAAGGTGAAAGGGTAGATGTTGTGTTTGCGTCATCAAGGCACAGGTCTGTGAAAGGTCAGAAGGCGTTTTAGTCTCCTGAATGAGATGGAGACAACTAGGCGAAGGCTCACAAGGGTGAAGGTTATAATTAAACACTATCTCCCTCTTAAGCCTGCAAGGTAGAAAGAAAAGTGATAATATGTCACTCAATAAATAAATTTGAATAGCAGAAGGGCTGTTCTTCACCAACCCAGTCTTCTTGCTCTGCTTTTCTTCCTTAGCTATCATGCTTGCTAACTTCCCATTTGCCACCTAAGACGTACACTTATCTGAAGGTTATCTCCATTAACAGACTTAACCTTTGAATGCAGAATCTAAGGCCAAGAGACATGACTTATGGGCGAAAGGTTTCCATTTGTAGTCCAAGTGTAATTGTCCACTAGCATTTTAGCTTGCAGGAACATAGTCTATGTTGGAAACGAAAAAGAGGCGATGCACAATCTGCTTTAATGTGAGCCCTGCACACATCGGATCATCTGCTGACAATGATGCCTTTAATTAATTTCTACAAACAAGCATGTGCATGTAAGTGCACATTACATTCCTAGCGTAGATGTTGTCTCTCAAACCCAACTTCACCCCTGCTTTTCAAATTGCTAGTCCAACTGAAAACAATGCAGAGCACATAAAAATAAGTCTTGAAAGGATTTTCTTTATTGCCAGCTGCTGGTTACTCCAGAAGCCCCCAATAGTTGGCTGTTAGTCTCTTTGGCCACATTGTCTCCTAACGATAGTTTATGGGTTCAGAGATTGATCAGAGAGTAGCTTACATCTCATGTATGTTTGCATGCTGAGTTTGCATACATACCACATTACTATATTGTGATATTCTGGCAGTATTTGTGTGAATGGGTTTATTGTTCACCTGTTCAATTTGGGATGACAATGAAATTGTGATTTATTGTGCAGCCCCATTTCCTTTACATCTGCTGTCTTCTTAAAGAGAAAACTTCATCAGTAACTGGTCTTTGTATAGTTCTGTGTGCATGTCAAGACCACCACCTTAGGCAAACAGCAGAGCCGCGAGGAAAACACAAAGAACAAACAGGCAACTGTCTGAGTCACTCGTGCAATCACAAGACTACATGCAGGAGATATGAGGGAGGGAGTCAGGAAGGAGCAGAATAAAACTTGTGTTAATCATTTAAAGAATAAATGTAATGTTGTTTTGGGGGTTTGATTTGTTTTTGAAGCAGTAGCATAGCATGCTGCATGAATAGTACAGCCGCATTACAGGCACAAACAAAGCACATTAGTGTTACATAAGCCAATTGTTTCTGCATGGGTGGCTTACAGGTTTTGCACCCCTGCAGTCAGTTTTTGTGAGTTGTGTGAATGCGTGTCTAGAGGTTGAAGTTAGGGGGGTGTAAAGGGGGAAAAGAGAGCTTCAAAGGAAATAAACGACTACACTAAGGGTGGTCGGAAAGTGAAAGTGTGGTATCGCTGCCTTTCCGACTGAAGAATAAGTTGTAGAGGCTGAGAACTCAGCGAAGTGTGGGAGAGTTTAACACAGCCATTTTTACACTTTCCCACCTCTCTGCAAACCCCCCACACACACATACACTTTACACTCCAACGCCCACAGAAATCTCCACTCACGCTGTTGACGTACTTGCATGGCACATTATCTCAACACTGTAGAAAAATAGTCCTGTCACCCTCAATCACACTTGTTTTTTTTTCTTTGATAACTCTTGTTGGATGCCAACACACGAGTTGGCCGTTTCAGTAAACACGACAGCCTGTGTTACTAACCTCCTTTCTTTATGCATGCAACCTGTTCTTCATCTCCTTAAAGGGAACTCAACTCACATTAATCTTTGGGAAGTTTAAATACTTAATCTTCTGTCTTTTATGTTTCTGAAGTTTCTTTCAGATCGTGTTGTAAAGGCAGCGAGATCAGTGTGCAGCGTCATGATCGAGAGGAACCCCGGTCTGATCCGAGACAGAAAATATCACCTAAAATCATACAGGTGCTCATACTGGTGGCAGGATTTCTTCAGTGTCAAAATCGCTACAATGTCTACAGAAGCATGCAAATTCACATGTTAAATTTCCTTCACAGACAGTGTTGCTCGGGTAAGGAGCTGGTCGACTGGCTGATGAAGCAAAATGATGGCCTGCAATCAAGAAGCCAGGCTGTGGGAATGTGGCAGGTCCTGGTGGATGAAGGAATCCTTGTACATGGTAAGAACTAAAGAGCTAGGGTAAACTGGCGGTTGGTGAGCCAGCCCCATGTACAGAGGCCTAGCACTTGAGAGCGAGCGGCCCGGGTTCTAATCCAGCCTGTGGATCCTTTACCGCATGTTGTTCCCCAGTATCTGACGTATGAGGAACAATTCTTCAATAAATCCAGTCATATTCTTTTATTTTTTTAATATATTCTGATAGTGATGTCTTGAGAGTTTCCTTGAAGCCCTTAAGAAGCTTGAAATTTGGTGTCTGGGCCCGCCAGAGCAGATGTTTTACAATGTGTCCTCATTCAGTCAAGTGGTCACTAACTCACAGCTTCTGCTGTCTCGATTGGACACAGTCTACCCGTAAGAGACCACTCCAATCAGGATATAAAAGCTCCATCATCACATGAAGGGGATCACTCACAATACAGTTGCACTTGTTTCCATGTATCTGTATTTTGTAAAGGAAAATTTGAGACAGTTGAATTCCACTGAAGAACAAAATGCATTCAATTATTCCCCATTTTTAAAGGTAATCACAGCATTTTAGATTCATTTTCATGCAATCACTCTAGTATCTCGAAGGGTCAATCCTCTCTGGGTGTAATTCATTTGGTTTCTCTGGGTTTTTTTGCCTCACTCAAGTGAAAAACGAGGTGAACTTTCATGACAAGGACACCCAGTTCTACCGCTTCCAGGACTCTGAGTGCGGCCTGAACCACATAAAAGATGAGAAGGACTCAGAAGAGGAGCTGCAGGAGAGTCTGTCGCTGCTGTCTCAGCTCGGTCCTGACGCTCTGCTCACCATGATTCTACGCAAAAAGTCAGTATGTCAGACCTCTTTAAAACTATGATGCATGAAAATATATCACATGTAGTCTTACCAAATGTTGTCCTCTCTGTGTGTGCAGTCCCAGTCAGAGGAGCGCTGAGGACCTGGAGGTTATCTATGAGGAGCTTCTCCATGTCAAGGCTGCAGCTCATCTCTCCACATCTGTAAGTCTCTATTACAGGCTGCTCTTAACATCTGTTCCCTAATGATTCAAGTCACCAATAGTAGAGTTTTTATGCATTTGTTGTATTCTTTAAATTATTTAAAATGTGGAGGCCTTTGGGTGTAGAAAGAGAGACAAACACTTTGATTTAATTTGATACAAGAGCTACATTTTAATGTTTTTTATAGGCCAGTTTTCTTTGTAGTAGCTGTGTATTTCCAGAAAATGTTTCCTCTGATTCTTAGACTACTATTACTATGCAGCTCAGTATAAATGTTGCCTTGTTGTGCTGTAGGTGCGTAAGGAGCTGGCGGCGGTGCTGGTCTTTGAATCACATGCCAAGGCCGGAACAGTCCGTGAGTGTGACAGCTCTGCTGACGCTTTAGCTCTGGTGGTGGAGAACCTTGCTTACACACACAGATTTATGGTGTAGTAAAAACACTCTGCGGTATACTGCTGCTCTGATGTGCACAAACATCCTGTCAGTGTCTTCTTTGCACAACAAGCCTCCATGATTATAATAGTTACCAAAGCATGCACCACATGAGGAATATTCAAGCTTGCTCGTGTCATGATCTATTCATTCTCACAGTGGAGGTGATCATGTGTCCTTATTTTCTCCTCTCATCTCTCACTCGGCCCATCTGGTCTTGAATATGAAATTACTACATACATAATAAAGCCAGTGTGCAGTAAACGTGATCTCCATCCAATTATGATTGTTTACACAGAGTCGCGTGTGAATGACAGATGTTGGTGTTGACTTTTTTTTTTTTTACGCTGTAGTGTTCAGTCAGGGGGACAAAGGGACGTCTTGGTACATCATCTGGAAAGGATCTGTAAATGTGATCACACACGGGAAGGTAAATTTACTAGCTGCAATAATAATCATATTAATGCGTTGTTTTCCAGTATAATGATGAAAGCTCTGTTCATGCAGGGTCTGGTGACTACGCTGCATGAAGGCGAGGAATTTGGGCAGCTCGCTTTGCTGAACGATGCACCTCGCTCTGCAACGATCATCTTGAGAGAAGACAACTGCCACTTCCTGCGCGTTGATAAACAGGACTTCATACGCATCCTCAAGGTGTGTTTGTGTAGCTAATTACTATACGTGCAATGTTAACCTGCATTAAGGCCACGTGTGACTGTATAAACACTGCAGGTATGTTTGTCTTTATGAACCGCAAACTCAGGTCTACAAATATGTATCATACTCAGGTTGTCATGCTTATGTGTGCGTGTTGTTCTTTAGGATGTGGAAGCAAATACAGTGCGACTAGAAGAGCATGGGAAAACCGTACTGGTGTTGGAGATGAGCACAGTCCGGGCCGAGCAGGGAGGAGCCGGAAACAACTGCAAGTGAGGACTTATATGACGCACTTGTCTCAGAGATGTTACAACCGTTCCCTCACATGAAAGTTCACAATCATTAAGATGCTTATCCTGGGTGGGGTAGATCATTTATCACGCAAATAAGTCAAACACTGGTGTTGTTCATCTTAGCATATTGATAGACAAGTGTGCAGATACTTTTGTTAAACGTGGTTAAGTTCTCAATACTTAGACTGTTATCAGAGAGGGGGTAGCACTTAATGAACCTAACATGTTTAAGAAGAAGATACCTCTCAAAATGTGTTTACTCTTACTGTTACCAGGACCTCTAGTTTTTATTTCCTTCTTATTAGCTAATGTTAGCATGCTAACAGACTAAGCTAGGATGGGTTAGCAGATAGCTACCATAGCACAGCAACATGAGGAAGGGAAAGACAAAGCAGAACTAAAAAGACTAAAATCTTTACCTAGGAATATGAACTGACAAAATCTTCAAGCTATTAGAAAAACAGACCATAATTTAGTCTGAACAAGTCATTAAATTTAACCAACTGAGCACAACAACCAGAATAAAATAAAAACTTAAAAGCTTTTTCAAACATCCCTTACTTTACACAGCATGTTAATTCACTTCACAGAGAATTGATGGGCTGTCTACTTTTATCAGAGGGAGAAGTGGACCTCACATTATATCATAAATTCCATACAACCCTTCAGTAATGTCGGGGATACATAGACATATGAATATATGTCAGACAAAGAGGGTAACGTGCTAATGGCACGTTACCCTCAATAAAGAGTCATTGTTGTAAGCATGCAGAGAAATTAAAATGAAAGCAAAATCAAACTACATTACCAGGCACTGCAGTGTTTGCATGAACTCACATCTCCACCCTGTCATGCTGTGTGCAGGTACACAGTTATGTCAGGAACACCTGAGAAAATCCTAGAACACCTGCTGGAAACAATGAAACTGGACTCCAATGGAAATGACGCTATAGGTAGGATCCTTTTTCTTACTTTTACTTAGTGATTCAAGATGATCAGACGTGGTTAGCTTGTATGTTATCCTCCTTATTTTAATGTTTCTCTTCCCGCAGATCCCTGTGTGAGCGACTTCCTGCTCACCCACAAAGTCTTCATGCCCTCCAGCCAGCTGTGTCCCACACTACAACACCAATATCCTGTGATGAACAACAATCATACACAATAATGAGAATGACGCTGATGATGATTCTTAGTTTGTACACATGTATATGTTATTGTCCTTAACCGCCATTGCACCTACCAAGCAGAGCTCTCTGAGGGTTCAGATCTGGAGAAATCTTCTTACATACTCAACACTAAGCAGAAGGTAGTGAGGCTGATATGCCAGCTGGTGGCGCTTTATGGCCTTCTGCTGAAAGAAGACCCTTTTGCTTTTGATTTTCTGGAGGTGAGGCTGCAGGCTTGATTTGATTGCATTCAATTGATTTCAGTGTTTTCTGTGTTTATTGGAATATTCTCATTTTTTTAAGAGGAAAGAATGCATTTATATTTATTTATAAGGGTTCATTAATTACATTTCCACATTTTAATATCCATGTGCCCGGAACAGAGTTTGAAGAAGGAGGTAGCGGCTGATTTCCGTCTGTCCAACATGCTGAAAGAACAATTTAGGGACAGGAGGAGAACAAAAGTGTAAGTTGGCTTTATTATCTTAGAACATCTGCAATTCCTCCAACATTTCTCAGTCCATCATGCAATATAACTTTTATAATCTTGTAATCTTTTCATACATTTTTACAGATTAGAGAATGGATATCAGTCCCTTACCAAGGTGAGCAGAATATATTTAAATGAGAAAACAGTTTAAATGTCATGTTGTTGTCATTTTTTTAATGTCACTGACTTGCTGAGTCACTCTGATGCTATCAACAGATCCAGAAATTTGATTGGTTTTCACACTGTGAGGAGCCAGTGGGGAGGTTACAACCAATCAGAGGGCAAGACAAATGTGAGTGACTTCCAATCAATTGAATCAGAAAAAAACTGTATTTACATCTTTGAAATGTAATCAGCTTGTTCTGATCCATATCACTTCATAGTTACCTCACATTAACTCGTGTATCTGTGGGTGTTGTTTATGAGTAATTCATATTGCCACACATCATTTTGCACGTCATCAATCATCGCATCAGCACATCTTGACATTTCAGCATCTGTGTCCTGTCTGTACAGTTCTGTATGAGATCTTCAGACCAGACAAAAAACTTCTCACCCTGATGCTCCCAGTCAACTCGTCTGTGCAGGAGGTGATGTCAGCGGTAATGAAACCTGGAGGGGATCACATTCTGGTCAAAATGAACTCGACAGGAGGTGGGACTATGAAATTGATGACACTTACTTATTTTTTAAAATATAAGTAGTATTGAAACCCTAAGAGGCGGGGGTTACTCTGATGTTTATCACTTTAGAACATTAAAAAAAAGATTTGACAGCAAAATGACTTGAAATTCAATCCTTTTTACAACATCAGACCTTTTTAAAAATGTGACCGAATGTCTTTTTTTCCCTTCCCAAACTTTCTATTGCACTTGTTTTCACAGTCCAAAAAAGGAAGAAAAATAATCATAGCAACATTGAAGCAACTGAAGTTTTATACAGATAAAAGAAGCTGAACATTTGAACATATCCTCACAGAAACATTTAATTCCCCCAGTTTTTAAGTCATAAATACAGGAGATCTTTCCTCTTAGGGCCCCCGTTGAATACATTGTTTTTCATTTAAAACGGATGGCACTCGTCACAGTGTTGTAATAAAGAGTTCAGAGCCGCTAATTAATTTTGGTTTCCAATCTAGCCTGACTCATGTTCATTCATATTTCACCGTTATTTGTCAGTTCATTGCACCTAAAATGAGTTTTTGTTCTGTTTAATGCACACAGATAGAGCTCAGTTAAAGCTGGATGCGACTGCGGTCTACACCGCTCTGGGACTCAACGAGAGACTCTTCATCTGCACAAGCAGCCAAGTGGAACATCTGGTGAGGCATCGCTGCATCTAATACCTTTTCATTTTGTAAATTCAAATCGGAAATGTCATCACGTCAGACTTATTTTGTATTAGTTCATTATCAGTTATGCAGAGCTTAATGTAGTGGTTTCATTTAAAGCACTAGAGAAAGTTCCCTATAGGAACAACCTAACACAACTTTGCCTCTCTCTCAATCTAATAGATTCCCCTGGAGGAGCAGCAGGGACCAGAGCAGGGGACAACCGACATCCTGGAACAGATGGGCTCTAAAGACATCGCCAATGAGCTCACCAATCATGACTGGGAACTTTTTAATGCTGTGCACGAGGTAACAAAGCAGAAATAACATCAGTCCGTGGCATCCAACTTTGTATTACTGTGTTCTGTCCCCGGTCTAGGGGAACCTAGACATAACATGTTGAGTGACCCCCACCCTTCCCACGCCCCAAAAAAGCCAGCATCAGTCAAATTTAGATTTAAAGCAGCAGTTTAATTTTCTTCGGAGTTAATGGCCAAAATAACAAACGAAACGTATCTTATCTTCCCGAACAGAAAACTAAACTTTAAACAAATGAGTTTTCTGACCTGACCTCCTAATCACAAACAGGAGAAAACAACTGAACAAACAAAAAGGGCTAGTCATGGCTCAATATTAACACTGTCTTACAATAAATGTGTTTACAAAATGATTTACATGCTAACTGTCACTAAGTCTATCAGAAACTAACACAGTCTGAAATATCAGAGCTACACAACTTACACACTAATGCTGGTTTTGTTGGGAGTGAGAGGTGAAGGGGCCGAGCAGACTGCAGCAGCTGAGATTTAAAAGCTGTGATGTCAGGCTTGATCCAATCAGGAAAAAGCAATTCCAGTTGCACTGATCAATCAGAGGGAGCACCTGTATCTGTACCTGATTGACAGACACACTCGCAGAAACACACACACACACACACACACTGCAGGGGAGGAGACAGAGCTGCACATATAAATCCAAAAAAGCAAAAAGGGAAATTCCTTTTTTATACTTTATCAGAGCTTAGCTAAGGTAGTCTGTCAGGTGAGTGAAGTCAAAGCTTAACCTGACGTTCAGAGTTGACTGTTTTTATCTGACAGCCATCAGATCATCTGGCCGTCCTGTACAGCACTTCCTGCATGCTCCACATGTTTCTGAAACGTTCATTAAGTCACCTGTCCTCTCTCTCTTTGATTTACAGTTTCTCTTTCAAAGAGTGTGTACTTACTGTGAGCGTTGTGACTCAATGTCCCCGTCTCTCCAGGTGGAGCTGATCTATTACGTATTCGGGCGCCACAAATTCCCGGGTGCCATCACAGCTAACCTGGAGCGGTTTGTGCGTCGCTTCAATGAGGTGCAGTACTGGGTTGTGACCGAGCTGTGCCTCTGTGAAGACCTGGTGAAACGAGCTGTTCTGCTCAAGAAGTTCATAAAGATGGCAGCAGTGTAAGAGATAGTTGATACAGTTACAGCAATGTTTTCATGTAATATAGGTCAGGTGGTCTACCTGGACTGACATATCTCTACATATGTTGGCTTGTCATCATTTTGTTCATAAAAGGTCCGTAAGGGACGCTGGTTTTGGTGATCTCCTCGCTCTGATGATTCCTCTAGAGCACCATGGGGTTGATATTTGGGAATTTAAGTGCCATGTCTGAAAACTAATGGATGGATGACCATGAAATGATACAAACAATCATGATCCAAACATGTTGTCACTTTAGAGATCTTTTGACTCTTCATGTGGCTTTGTGTAGCTCATTTTTCCAACATTAACCCATAACCAAATACCTTAAAAATGTACTTATACCATTCCTATCAGGCTATGTTGTACTTAGCGCTTCACGCTAACTAGCAACATTAGCATGCTAGCACATTTACCCTGGCTTCATGCGATGTCTTAATAGTTTTTCATGCAGACACTAGTTTATGACCAAATACCGTCAAACTAACAAACATTTCAGACTAAGTTCTACTTTGTTTTTCATTTTTGTCAGTAATTAGCAAATGTTAGCATGCTAACAAGCTTACCCTTCATAATAACCAGAATATAAGTTTCGAACACTGCAAAAATGTATGGGAGTCTTCCTCAAGTCCAAACAAAATTTGAGAACAATTCTATACAATGTTTGCTAAGTTGACAGACTTGACGTTGAAGCGTTTAGCATAAATATACCAGGAAAAAAGAAAATGCTGGTGCCATATACAATTTCTAAGTCCTTGTATTGAATATCAATCTTTTTAGCTAACATTTAATTTGTGATGTATGTTTTAATCATAGTTTCTGTCCATGTAAAATTACCCAGATTAGCTCTGAGTAACATAATATAAATGTCTTAATATTGCCATTGATTCTAGGTATTATGACTTAAAGCTTATGGACATACTATGTCAGAAAAACCAACTCAGGAAATGGCATGTGGATGCAGAGTTAATCTGTTTGTTGTCACTTTGACCATGTTAGCATGCTGACGTTAGAATGTAGCTCAAAGTACAGCGTCACAGAGCCGCTAACTTTGCTACATGTGCCTTAAATCTCTTCATGAACAGCACTGTCAGCCTTAAACTTCAAGTAGATAACCATGTGTCCTCTCCGTTACAGATTAAAGGAGCAGAAGAATCTGAACTCGTTCTTTGCTGTGATGTTCGCTTTGAGCAACAGTGCAGTGCAGAGGCTCTACAAGACCTGGGAGGTGAGGACGCCCTGAATGCAACAGTCAAGATTATATTAAATGTCATCTCAACGTTTACTGAACAATAATTCTGGTAATGGCTCATGCAACAATCTTCTTGTTATTGTCTGTCACAGAGAATACCCAGCAAGACAAAAAGGATTTACTGTGCATATGAGAGGCTGATGGTGAGATATATTGTGTGCTTTCATTTCAGCAGACGAGTAGATGTATCTACTGAAAAAAAGACAGAATTTTGTTAAGTTATGTGGCCAGAGGATTAACTAGCCACATAACTGAACAACAGGGTGGATACATGACAATATGTCCTCATAAATATACAAATATAGTGTTACAATGCTTCTCTCGTTACTGTTAGGACCCCTCACGGAACCACAGGGCCTACAGACTTGCTGTGGCTAAACTCAGTCCTCCTTACATCCCCTTCATGCCTCTGCTGCTCAAAGGTAAAACATATCAGCATTTTAGCGTCTTCAGTATACATAAAACAGTGATTCACTGATAACCAACAAGTTTCCTTTTCCTGTCTATTCTCAGATATGACATTCATCAACGAGGGAAATCCAAACTATGTCGACAAACTGGTCAATTTTGAGAAAATGGTGAGACAGAAAAGAGTGTTGGTATCATTGTTCAGCTCAATTATTCATCTCAGTATCAGATTGACTTTAAATATTGTTTGTCCTCCTTTTAGCGGATGATTGCCAAGTCAGTGAAGAGTGTACAAGTATGCAGAAGCCAGCCTTATGGTAAGGGATTCAGTTTATTGTGACACACTGGCAGTGTTATATGGTTGCATGGTTTTGGTTGATGCATGCAGGATATATACGGTACATAAACTTCTGTTTCTCTTCTGCAGTGGCATCATCTCCACAGAGGGGCCTGGCAGATCGGATGTTTCTGGAAGTGCCTGCAGCTCGATTATCTACATGTAAGCAACATCTACGATATCATTAAATGTTATACCCAATTGTAATAGTGTTTTTTCACATTTCAAAGTCTTTTTCAAGTTAAACATGTCTTGAATGATTTCTTCTTCTCATCCAGACTCGGACATCACCCTCCCTCTGCGTAGTCCGAGCAACATCAGACACTACATCTCCAACCTAAAGGTGATCGACAACCAGCGCAAGCTAACGCAGCTGTCAAGAACATTAGAATGAAAGGACGTCTCACCTGCTGATGTGCAGAGGCTGTAAAACTGTAGCACAAACCTGAACCACAGAACTGATTGTAGTGGGATGAACAAAAACTTCAACACTGGATGGACCCCAGCTTGGACACAGACGGATGAACTTTCAGCAGGAAACCGTTTAGAGAGTGAAAATGTGCAGTGTGCACAGTAATGACCTCTGAGGGTGAAGCAGAGAATCCAGTGTTTTATTCATGGGATACTTACCCCAGTGATGGTCATTTTGACAACCTGTACAGCTGAACAAAGTGTCAATATTGTGTCAAAACTCCTTTATGTAACATTTTTATACAGCTATCTGGAAAAAGAAGGACTCTGGTGGTTCTGCATAAAAGGGCCATAGGAACACATATCAGATATATTTGCCATAACAAACCACTTAAGGTCATTTTTTTGTGCACTAGTGTTTACACAGTAAAACTAATATATTGTATGAGACCTTTAATTGGCAGCAATGCCATGAACTGACATGCATATATTTCATACGATGTTGTTTTATAAATAAATTATTTTCTCAGTTATGTTTTTTTAACCCTTTCATGCATGATGCATTAAAAAGCATTTATTTTTCACTTCTAAGGAGATGTTTTTTCAATATTCATCATTCTGAGCAAGTTACTCTTCGGTGGTCCAGAAAATCCATTTGAGTACTTGAATTTGAGTTTCGAAGTTTGACTCTCTTTTTACGGGGAAAAAAGATACGATTGAGTTGATCAAACTACCTCAACAACTTTTGCCTGGAGGCTGCGAGAACATCACAACAGCAGACACAGGAGAGCATGAATTTGATTTGAGACTTGAGCTCTACCAGAAGAAACACTCTGACATGATAACTAACAATAACATGATACAATGCAGTGGACTCCTTCTCTCAGGCAGGATCCAAAGAAAGTTTGTTAAAACGTTTGTCCTTTGCACCTAAATCTATTTGCCTTAAGTGATTTGTGTGCTCCAGTACTTTCTTTAGATCCTGTCTGAGAGAAGGAGTCCACTGAATTATATTTTGAACGTCTCAGGTCCTTCTCTGAGAGCATTGACCTCCATTTTTGGAGTGGCTGAAGTAGAGTGTCCTTCTACCTATCAACATAAATCAATTAATTTATAGAAAAAAAATTGAACTCCAGATTAAGTATTCTCAAGAGCAGCCAAGTAGAAACATTATCATGGATTGTAATTGAAATATAGCCAACAATGCATGACACCAAATTAAAAAAACAAAGATAAATCCTTATTTTCTCCACTCATAAAATCAATACTCTGAAATGTTCACAGGTTCATTGCCCCTTAGTTTGTACATGATGTTACAAAAAAAATGATCACCTGCACCTTGTGAGATATTCCTGAGCAGCATGGTATTAGGCCATCCATTTTGAGAAGTTTCTGGTACACTTACGACATGTGGCCAGTGTGTGGAGCGACTAACTAAGTCCACTTAAGTGGTTGATGTGCAACATTACCATCAAAACCAGTTTAAGTAGAAGAGGCTTTTAAATAGCTGTCCACTGTAGTGACCTCTATGTGTGCGGGTAAATGAAAGCAGACAAGTTTGAAAAAAGGCAAATATTTTATTTAAAGTACAAACAATTACAGGTAAAAAAAAACAACAACAACCTCCCCCATTGACAAAATGTCCCCCCCCCCAATATGGGGTGAGAAAAATTCACAACAAATCAGTTTTTCCTTTGAATTCAAAAAATACTCTCCTTGTCATAAATATGTACAACTTCTTTGCTGGAAGTCTCCGGAGAGTGAAAATGTGTTTAAACATGTGAAATTAAATATAAAAACCAGTGCCTTCTCCTGATGTAACATGGAGGAAGAAGAAAAAAATGGATCCCCTGTCGTTATAAATAATGGGCTGACGTGTTCAGTTGAAAGAAAAACGTAACAAATGCAATGTTAAAGGTTTTAAATGAAAAACCAAATGGGGATTTTGTGGATCGTTTGACGAATAGTAAATCACTGTCTTATAGGGAAGGGAAAAGAGTGTGATGAGGGAAACAAATGTTGAACATATGGTTAGTATCACGTTGGTGTTTGGACAGGTGCAGCTGCAGAGCGCATACAAAAAATATCCGATGATTTCAACATACCAGTGCTCAACTCAGATATTGGACTCTGCTGTTTTTTGGTTTCTGCGTCAGCCTGTGGTATGGACAAGCTCAGTACAATCAGAAAAGTGGTCCAGCCGTGAAGTGGTGAGTAAGGTTGTCAAAAAATGTTTAAACTTTTCGATACCACGCTTTTTAAAACGATACAATCTGCATGACTTTAATGAATGAAAAGCACCGAAGCTTTAAAAACCATCCATTTCATAAGACACGTGTTGGACAGATGTGAATCCATTAAAAATTGCATGCAAACTTCTGCACAGTCTAAATTGCACAACTATATTGGCACCAATATAGTGCAATGTGTGCAGGAGTTTGGTGTCTAGGACTTCTATTTTATGTTGCTGTGGTATTGAAACAGGTGTCAATATAGTTGTTAGTTTAAATAGTATCATATCAAAGTTTAAAATTCTACTTTTATGACGTTGACAACCGTAGTGGTGAGTACATTTGAGTGGAGAGAAAGCAAATCACACTTGGTGAGAAAGCATGTGACAGTGAAAAGCCAGAACCTCACACATGATTTTGATTGTGCTTATGACAGACAATGACACAAAATGTTCTGGTTTTTTTTCACACAATAAAACATAAAACAAAAGAAAGCACTGTTAAAAAAGAAAAAGAAAAGAGTGAATATAAATATTGCACTTCCAAACAACATTGAGTTCCCAGTGCCGAGTTGTTATCCCTTTGTTCGAGGTACACAACATCCTTTTGGACGCTAACATCTGGACGGCAGCTTTTTTTTATTATTTCCACTGAGGTTCTTGTTAATATATTTGCTACCTGAATCTTGAATATTGACCGTCTTTATGTGACCAATAGACACACAGAATGGCTTAACCTCAATCATCTGAAGCTACAGAGGTGACGGGGACAAACGAGACTAAGCAGTGGGACGGATAATAACCAAGTCATACAGAAAACAAACATTCATAAATATACCATTCACACAAATGCATGTAGTCACGCTTATATACATGCAAACTCACGCATCCTTTACCTCTAACCCACAGACATGAAGTATTAACATTTAAGGCACATCAAATCTATGTACATAAAAACAAAAAGCATTTCAATGTTCAGTCCCTGTAGCCTTTTGGAAGTGGGAATTCAGCCATTTCTTTGCTAAAAATGGGTCTTCTATTACTCAGAATAAATCGAGAGTACAGTGTCTCACAGTAGCACACACTGTGAGCTCAAAATGGATCCTTCACACTCGAAAAGGAAGCATTGATCCTGCCTGCTCTTACACTAAAACTTTCTGTAAAGGCTACAGAATAGCTGATTGTCCCCTCTTTGGATCAAGACTTCAAAACAGTATGGCTTATAAATGTGTGGTTTTCTCTTAAAGGTCATTTGCTTGCACATGGTTTCCAAATCAAGCAGGAGTCAAAACAGCAAAATACTCTTTAAAAGAGCACCACTCTTTTGCAGAAGCACCACATTGCTCCGAGGCCTGATGTGAGGTTCCACAGGTCTGTGGTGGTTCCAGTCCCAACCCAGTTGACTACGCTAACACTGGTAACTCTGAACATGAGCAAAACAGGACAGAAATATTCCAACAAATTCATTCATCAGTAGGAGTCAAAATAAGAACTCAAAGGAAGGTCAGTCAGTCAGTCTCAGGTGTCTTTGGATTTAAATCAGTAGATTTCCTTTGAGTGCAAAAACAACCCAGCGCTGTCCACCAACCTGAGTGAGAGAGATCAGTATCATGAACAGTTCAGAGACATCCATCCGTGCGTTTTCTATGCCGCTTTATCCTGCTCATGGGTCGCAGGGTGCTGGGTTAGCCTTTCCCAGCATGCATCAGGCAAGAGTCGAAGCAGATAAGGGATTGAATTATGTAATACTTAAATATTAAACAAGATGTGAGTTATCACTGTTTTTGTCCTCAAACTCTAGGCAGGTAATAATCCCCCGCTTTTTTGGCTGGGTTTGCATTTTTAACTGAAACCCGTTTACTGATCTTCTGTCAATAAAACCACGTGTTCAGGAGACACCACACAGATACTTTCAACCCTCAGCGGGCAGCATAAATCACAGCTCCTGGCTGCCACATGCTACATGTGAAAGCATCAGATCACTAGCACCAAAACAAGGCTAACACAGAACTCTTCATCACAAGAAACCACATAATGACACTTGATTGTAGCCTGCGCCTCTACTGTAGTCACTTCCTACATGTTCAGTCTCATGTTAGCCTTGAGGCATTGAGAGAAAGTTCTATTTGGTAACAATCCCAACCTGCCCTCAAAAACATAAATAAAAAACAAAAGAAACATTCATTTGGCTTGGAGATCTTTGGATTTTTGTCTCTTCTAGTGCAGCACAGTGGAGTTCCAGTGGTCTCTCTTTTCGCTCAACTGCCTCCTGATCCACTCTACATCCAACGAGTTTCTCCATTGCAATCATATGGCCAGGTACTGTGGTTCCGTTAGCTCGCCTAGGCCTCGGAGGCAGCCTGTGGTTTGAGCTGAGCTTTCTCCATGGCCGTGCCGTACGGTAGAGACCTTTTGAAGAAGCCGAACTGCAAGAAATAATTTTTAGACAAGCAGAAATTAGGAATAGGAACACGTCTAATCAGTTAAATTTAAAGGTTATTAATTATACCGTATTAAATAATTCCATGCATAAGCACTGACCTTGTATAGGACGTATATTAGCAGAGCCAGGAGCAGTAAACCAGCCAAAATGGCCAATATGATGATCCACAGAGGAACTGAGTTCTCGATATCAGGCTTGTTCCACACAACTGGGGTCACCACCTGAGGGCAAAAAGACAAGTTTATCAGATTAACTCAACAGTTAAAATCCACAAAATACCTCTGATTGAAGTAGGGCCACTGGGAGGATTAACCAATGAATGAAAACAAAAGAAAAAAAGATCAAAAGTACCTTTTTGTGTCCACTTGGAGAATGTTTGGGCAAGATGGCATATGGCATTTTCTTCACGCTGTATCTGGCCAGACACTCCATCACATACTGCTTGTAGGACCTCTGAAGGAGCCAACAACACAAGATTTGAAGAAAAAGACACACAAATGTATGCAGTACACCAGTTCAACACTAGGTGGCGACAAAGACTGCGTGTGCTCTTTAGAGGAAATTCACTTCAGCATTCCTATCTCGAGAGCAGCAGTGAAACTAGACCATGAATTTACAGTGCATTCACAAATATGCCATGTGTTACAGCATGCAGGGTGTGTAAACAGTCTGTAGCTAAAACATGGCACATATGACACAATCAAAAATTGTAAACTCGCAGAATCTGCAGTCAGCTTCACTCAGCAACTGTTGTCACATTTGTTGAGACAGCTATGTGAGACTGTCCAAACTGGCAGCTTAAAGAACTGAGCCAGAATCAATGCTGGGGCCCAGTCAACATCAACAAATATGTGAGACTGACTACTGCAGCTCTGTATCTGTGCCAGAACCACATTTAAGGCTTTAACTCCCTGTGTTTTCTTCTTTGAGGCTAAATGAAAAATAGCTACTTTGTTTCCTGCCAAGGTCTGACCTGAGAAAATACACAGTGACATTAGGGGTGAAGACTCATTTATATTGACAGCCTCTAACTCAGCCTTTTCTTTGTCGACTAGTGGTAACACATGTTAATGCAGAATGTATGTGTAGTGAGTGTGACAAGGCGAGAGTCCTCTCTGACAAACCTCAATGAAAGTCTCGGCCCAGACGCGGGATCGCACTTTGAGGATAGCTGTTGTCCCCTTCTCCAGCAGACCAACTTTGCACTGCAGCGTCCAGCACTCAGCGTTAGAACATGACTACAGGAAGAGAGAGAAAAGAGCTTATTTATTGCAAGATAAGATCAATCCCAGTCATTTGGTTGCATACATGTAGACATTATACACACAAAACTTAACCTGCAGCGTAAAATGACAAACATTCAGGTGAAGTCAAACAGAAGAAAGTGAAAACTGGTACAAAAGATGTTTGAAGGGCAAATAACAGCCGTGTTAATGCTGCATGTTGAATGAATAAAACAAAGAGGCCAATGTTATGATCTGTATTCCACGCCTGCTTCAAATTAGATTGAAGGAATGTCATGAGACTGTAAAAATGCAGCATGCGCCACTCTCCACATTATTGCCCAACCACTGAAACCAACCCATTTTCCTGACTGTAGAATACTCAGTCTTGATTAGATCCCCATAATGCCGCTTGATACTTTTTACATTGTAAAACATGCAAAGACTGTGCTTCAGAGCTGGTGCTGCAGCTAGACCACCAACCAGACACAGAGGTTTCATTGGGTTTCCTGCGGGATCGCATTAGTTTACTTATTACAGCGAGAAGGGCAAACACAGGAGGAGAGGAGAGACCCTGCCTCGTTCCTTCAGGCTCAGTCTTAGACTTAATGAGGGTATTCAGACAGATTGAGAGCGTATCAGTCCACTTCCTCGTGGTGGACCTCCTTGATGCCCGCGGGCACCGGGTCTCTGGAAATGACTCGAACATGGACCAGTGCCAAAGATGCCTCAGACCCACATTTCCTCCCTGGTGGGATTATGTGGTCAAGATCTGGAGCTTCAGGGAGCACAGAGGCTGTTCCCATAGGTTGATCAAATTAAATGTTGGCCTTGCTATGCAGCATCTGTACACGCAGGACATGCAAAGGTTGACACTTTATAAAGGTGCTCAAAAGATGATTCTTTGAATCACTTCGTTTAAAGGATGAATCAACAAATCAGCACGACATTATTGGACAGAATATTCATGGCATTCTTTTTTTTCTAATGGAGTCCAAGTCAATAGAGAGGATGATGATGTCTACGTGAGGCTGGCTCCAAAAATCAAACAATCCTTATTAGAGTTTGGTTTGAGAACCAGTTTTAGGCTCTGTAGCTCATATTTTGTTTGGCAAAAATAGCACAGAGAGTTTTGTTTATAACTCATCTGTTTTGATTTTATTGAAGCTAACTGTCAGGCATACATTTGCCTAAATTCTGATGTGACTGACAGGTGGACGTGTTAGCTGTTTGCCAGGAGGCTTGAGGCCCACCTCAGCTGCCTGTGACCAGATTGATCTAAAGTTAGGTTGAGGTAGCATTTCCAATATGGCCACCTTCTTCATTCGGCATCATGACGCCTCTTCAGAAACCAATGGGTGACGTCAATGAAACTACGTGCATGTTTTATACATTCAGTGGTTTTGATCCATAATCTCTGCAGGTTTTTCTGAACTGATCTATCCTCTGAAAATACTTTTCTGTTTCAGTATGAGCTGCTTAACAACCTGGAAAACCCCAAGTAGTTTCTTTATGTGGCTTTCAAATGATCTATTCTCCAATTATTGATCATTGCAGAGCTATTGGTCTAAACATATCAATATGACATTCTCCATACTAACAAAAATCAAGTATAACAAACCTGAGAGTCTTGGAAAATCGTTTTTAAAAAGTTTCCTTATTATTAAGAAATGACTTTTGATGATTACTGCTATTAAAGCTAGTCCTTTGTTCTTAATGCAAACTGAGCTCTTCAAAGACAGCAGGTCATTTTAAAGTCTCTCACTGTGACCTCATTTGACAGCTTCAACCAAGCATCGCTAAACTCTAACACACTTTGATCAAGAGACACTTTGAACAGAGATTTCTGTCCTCTCTGGCGTAGAAAACAAAAAGTGCAGACTTGGGGAAAACAGCAGAATGGGGTCCTTCATGCTAACGTGCCGTTGGACATGGGTGATGAACGAGCACAGTTAGAAGCGACAGGCACAAGGACAAAGAGCTCTTTGGTTGACGCAGGTATCCACAGACGGAGGCAGAGCGAGGAGCTACCTGCAGCTGGGTGGATCAATAGGGCCAGTGTGTGTGTGGGGGGGACGCTCAGGGGCCTCACAACACCCAGAGCTGAAAATTACAGAGCGGTCTGTGAAGTAACCATTGCTTCACTGTTAAGAATCCTCCTCTGCCCCCTGTCCTCTCAGCCTCCTTACCCTCCACCACTACTAAAGACGCTTTAATGTTAATCACCACAAGGGGACCAAGCCTGTGCCCTATGACCCCTCCCTTTTAACGACATCATAACCTAATTAGCCAATCCCAGGAGCCTCATATAAGATCAGGGCCAGTTTGACCAAAATAGATCCAGACCTCTTCACTTCAATTAAAGTTATGGAGCAACATTTACTGTTTAAACCGTCTGTTTTCATGCTCAGCACAAAGTCCTGACCTGCTCTGGAAGTGACACATAAAGAGTTTGAACTACATAAACACATTAACTCTAAACTGTTAACTCAAGCTCCTCATTCCCTCACTTTAAAGTCAACTATTACATTAGACTTTACCTCTTGGCCTGGTGGTGTTCATTCACACATACAATAGGGCTATACCCTGTTTGGAGCTGGCTGTTCAAGGCAGATCTTTGACTAACAGTTTTTTTTTCTATGTAATCATTTCTGACTGAAGGACTTAATTTAAAAACTGGGGTGCCATTGGCCCAGTGGTTATTTTGCACGCCCCATGTGCAGAGGCCTTGAGGCAGACGGCCCGGGTTCAGATCCGACCTGTGGCTCCTTTCTCATTCCCTACTGTCCCTGATTTCCGACTCTATCCACTGTCCTATCTCTTAAATAAAGGCACAAGTTAAAACTTCTTTATTTAGTGATTCCATTTCTAATCTTGGGATCTGTTAGGTTTTTTGAAAGGAGGAGGTTTGTGTGGATAGTTTGGCTCCCAGTAAAAACCTGAGTAACAATAAACTCTAGAAAAGTCATCATGTGACAGTTCAATTTGTGGCCTTCTGATCTGTTGCTTCTGCACTGATTTGTGTACAATGACGCAGGTAAAGAAACAAGAGTGCAGTAATTCAAATGACAAAATATGTGACAACTTTTGGACTTCCTGGTTGATTATTGAATCATTGACTTGTAATGGGCAGCCCTTGTATTTGAACATTGAATTGCCTTGTTTAGCGACTTACCAAGTTTGTCAATTGAGCGAGTTGATTTCTGTTGACATCTCTCCTCTCAACTCGATGCTCGTGAGCCTTTAGTGCGAGGATCGGTGCTTCTGTGGATGTGCGCTGGAGCTAAGTGAGGAGAGAACACACACACACACGCACAACCTATTAGGATAACAGAGAAAGTGACCTCAGCAGGCAGAAGAGCACACCACCCTTTCTGTCAATATGAGAGCTTATGTTAGCATGACCTTGAGGCTTTTTGTCATTAATCAGAAGCATGTGAGCTCTACTCCACATGGATTCCCTTGGAAACAAACAGTACTTAGCAATTCACCAGGGGAAAAAAAACATTAGATTACTGCTAAGATGGATGACCACCAACAGCCCTGCAAAACATATGTCAAGTAAACAAATGCACCAAATGCATGAAATCCCAAAGCTACAACTTGATATAAGTGTGTGTGTTGCTGTCTGACGTGGTTCATCACGCTGTGCTGAGCAAAGGGAAGTGCTGCAACTTCAAAGGTATGGTGGGGCAAGTGTCCTGGGTGGGGCTGAGAAGCTGGGAGGAAGAAGGTGGGTGTGGACCAACCAGCAGAGAGCCAACTGTTAATCATACATCTAACTGGGAATCAGTGGGGGATGTTTGCCGTCTAGATTTTGCCTCACATGAACCCTAGAAGTATGTGTTTTCATACGAGACAACTTACTTTGAGGTGTAGGTAGTTCATGTGTTTGTCGGCGGTGCAGTTGATGGGGCCTTCTGTGGAGAACTCCAGAGGGTAAAGGAGAGTCTGGCCCTGCACGCTGAGGGGGCAGCGGAATTCAAGGTGGGTGTGGCTGATCCGACTGGGCCCGTTGTTCACAAGCTGGAAAAAGGAAATTAAATTTAAGGCTGTGAATTATAAGAGCAGCTTGATTGCACTCATATTTTACTTGTAGCTTGGAGGTGGTAACATATCTTTCCCATGCTGAAACAAAAATATTTCACATATTTTCTTTAATCTACAAATATGTCACTTTAATACTACTGTAAGGAACTTTGATTTTGTTTTATGGCAGCAAGGTTGCAAAAAGCATTACGTCTTGTCTCAGACTTTGTTCACAAACTTTTCTGCCAGGCTCCTCTTTTTTCAGACGCGTCCTTTGCGAACAAACCACCAAACCTTTAGAATTTATTTGACACATTGTCAACAAAAAAATGAAGAATTGCAACTGTCGGAAGCTCATACTTTGAGGCACTCAACACAATGTTATTGCTCTTCAGTATCCACTGTTGAACTGGTTCAGCATGTTTAAGTTTGTTGTCAAAATGATGTTTATCTGGCATTCCTTTCACAAAGTTTGCTATGCTTTACTAGCAGCGCAGAACTGAATTTCACGGGGGATTATTACTAGTATAATTATTTATGTCTGTTTTATAACCAGTTAAAAACTTCTCACAGTCCGTTTTAGTAAAACACTGTTCATTCTCACACACACAAAAGTGAATTTTCAAGAAAGAAAATAAATCCCACTGCCTTATCTGAAGTGTTTTTTCTTAAGTTTTTCTTTTCTGCGGCCTTAGGAACTCGACTTGCTTTATTCTTTCTATTCAAGTCCTTTCAGCCACACTGAGTCTGCCCAGCTAAGATATACAGCTGATTACCTCATAGATGTGTTCCACTGCAGGCCCGACATCCTGCTCCACCTCTTGGTTTTTGGTCACTTTCCAGTTGGCCGGCGGGAAGAAGACCTTATCTGGTCGAGACACGCTTTAAAGAGAGAAGAGAGGCTGTGAGAACTCGAGGCTTAATGAAATTCCAAAAGATCAAATGAGGGAGTCTTAACACTCAACTCACCCTTGAAGAATGACATCAGCCTGAACAACCACCTCCAGCTTGTAGGGGACAACCTCGCTGTGGGAATTATTCTCATTTTTGCTGTGGAAACAAAGAGAAGAAGAAAAAGATTTGATTAGCTGACACTGGAATCACTCCAGACATCAAAGTCTGTGCATCTGAAGCAGAATCAAAAGATACTCTATCCCTTTAGACTCTCTGTTCTATGTTCACATCAAGTTGTACCTGCGAATCTGCAGCTCAAACTGGACAGTTTTGTGAGAGTCCTTCAGCCGCGGCACCGTGAAACGCAGACCAGCCCACAGCTGCAAAGAGATCCAGCACATTAATCATCATCATCTTTAAATAAGGGCGGGTAGATCACAAAATATAACATTTTCCATTTACCTCATTCTGGATAGCCAGATTTATCTCCATAAGGAAAAGTCTGGCTAAAATGATTCAAGATTTGGGTTCTGGGTGCTCTGCATTTCTTTAAAACAATTATAATTGTCTCAGGCAGATTCAAGCTTAAGTTGTATCCAAGTTGCATATTCAAAATAGTGTTGGGAAACTTGTTTTAGAAGACCATTTGTAAGTGCAGAAGCAACCTCTGGCAATAGACTGTCCAAATCTCAAGAAAGGGAATGTTTCATAAAACATTAACATGTTTATCAAACTTAATGATAGCACACATAAGGGATCAAAACCATCTTGAAACCAATAAGCAGCTGTCTGGCAACGATATAGCCTGTGGAAGCTAACTTTTCAGGGCTTTTGGTGTGACCAGCAGTTGCCATAATTAACATTCTGACTAGCAACGTGAGAAGTGAGGGAGTGATTGGTTTTGAGGAATACAATCTTAGAGCAGAGTTTTAGCTGCTGTTTGCACACAGATATCTGTTTTTAGACATTCATTAGATGGAACTGCAATTGTTTTGGTCAAAATTTGCCATTTTCAGCATTTGGGGTGTTTGCTCTGAGGTCGTTGTTGTTTTTCCAGTTAGCAACTGGAATTTAAAAAAATGTTAGTGGAAGGTGAGAACAGTTTAGTCCACTTTATAAACACTGTATAAACCCTGTACATCAAACAAATTCGGAATAAACAAGAAATATAAAGGAAAGAATAATTTGATATATCTAAACTAAAACTATAGAAGGTCTCTATGAGGTTTATATACTTTGTCCTGTAAAATACTCTCAGGCTTTCCTCATAATCTCATCATTTAAAAGGCATGTGATGTTGTTGGGTGTGTCAGTCTGGGAACTCTTTGCCAGCAGACACGAGCTTCCTGTCATTACCTTTACATTAATAATGCTACAATCAGATAGTCTTACACAAGAACACAGGAGCAGATTCTTCACGAACACAAAGTTTGAACTTTGAATAGTCTATTCATCTCTTCCAGTTAACACATACTTGACGGTTTTCCTCCACAGACCTATTAAAAGCGTGCCAGCTTGTGACTCCATCATTAAAAAGGGGAACTCTACCCAGCAGGGAGCTGAGGGCACAGATGGAGTCTGTGCTTCCTGTCACAACATTTCCTGACACATTCTGACTTTTCCTGTGCTGTTCACACTCAACCTGTGGATAACATGCAATTTTTTCCTTTAAAGAGCAGGAAATGATGATGGTGTGTCAACTTTTTACCGCTTTCAGTACGCTTTGGTTTCTCAACCATTAGTCATCAAACTTCAGGGGGAAAAAATGATTAGAAGCTGTGTTATCCTTACATCGGTACCAGGCTTCATGGGGTTGCCCAAATCACAGCTGAGGTATCGGGTCTGGTTTTCCGTCTCGTAACTGCAGGTCAGCTGGGTCAGGCTCTGAGAAAAATGAGGACAGCTTGGTCAAACCACAGCAAAGAAAACCCAATGATAATGGTAAATAAGTTGTTGGGAGTTTGCATTTCTCACCTCATTATTTCGGGCGATACCGCTGTAGTCAGCTTCAGGAGGGAGCACCACATACAGCTCTGCCTCGTACGCCCCTCCCTCACCCTCATTCCTGTAGTTGAAAGTCAAGGTCAGCGAGTTGTCATCACCCAGGTAGACTTCCTTCCTGTTCCTAAGGGGCAGAAAAAAAAACAAAAAAAATGTTTTACTATTAAGGTCAATGGGGGGGTTAAATGGTGTCAGGACTCCTTAAACAAATAAAGATGGCTGAAGTTGTGTTATGATGTTTGATAAACAATGACAGACTTTGTTTGTTTTTGCTGACAGAGGAGTGGGCATTAAATCCTTGTTGCTTGAATGAAACCAACATTTCATGCTTCTATTTTCTTAAGTGCCCAACTACAGAAAAAAACATCACAAAGATTTATCTCACTAAGCCCCCCTCCCATTAAACAAAAACTTTACCGATGTGGTAATAAAGCCTTACATGCTGTAAAACAGAGTGTAGGAGTGTTAAACGCCTCCCCCTTTCTTGCCTTCTCTCCCTCTTTAACTCCCTCTTACTCTCTCTGCAGCTAAGAACAATGAGAAATTCCATATGGAGGGCCACACAGACGCTTTTAATTACAGCCCCCTCTTATAAAGTAGAGGGGGGGGGGGGGGCGCGAGAGGGAAGATTTCTGAAGCCGAGCATGTGCGTAAATAATCGTCTGATTCAAACTGGCATAGCGCTTCTCAAACCAAACAAAGGCTCAAAACTGAAAACGCCACAAAACCTTTAAGCTCCACTGAGGGATATTTTTGTCGTGTAGTTTATTTGCTTTGGAAGTGCAAAAAAAGAAGCAACATTAACTATATTTACACCACAGCCGCCTCATACTGATGTCATGCTCAGGTTGGGAAGCTCAAACACTGTTGTTTTGTTGTAGGCTACTGTTACTGTGCTCCAGGTTAAGCGTTGTAAATGTATGACGAAAGATTATTTAACCGTTTCCCAAATGGGTGAAAGTCAACTGAGTGACACTTGATAATGAAAACCTAGAGAGACATTGGTCCTTATTACAATAAAAAAACAACATTTTTGATAACCCAGCCACGTGGTCAGACAACACAAAAGTTTCTGACAGCAGTCACCAATTTTCTAGTTAACATAACTGTTTCATCGTGTTACACAATAGTAGGAGCATTACTGCTAGCTACTGCAGGGCTATTGTGTTAGCTTGAGAACTGGTTGGCAATTTTAACAAAAAAGCAAGATGAAGGGAAAGTGTATATCCTAGATAACATTAGCTACTATTAGCTAGAATTGGCCGCTAACAATATTTTTTTGTGTAACACTATAAATGTGAAATGAACGCAAGGACGTGGTTGGGTGCTTAAGTTAGCTGCTGTCATCAATTCTATACTGTAGCTAACACTACCATTTGATTGTGTTGAACAAAAGGATATGTACATAACCATTAGCTACTGCAGGGCTAGTGTGTTAGCTTGTTAACTGGGTGGGTTTGATAACAATTATCAAAAAGCTAGACGTTAAAGTCTTGGAGTGAACGTTTTTATTATCGTTTTGTGTCAAAATTTAAATGTAAACATGGTCAATGGCCGAATTGATTAATGCTTTTTTTCCCCCACTGAATCATGACCATTCAATAAATACCTTTAACTTCTATGAGGCACTAGAGAAAGAGCAAAAACACCAAGCAATTATTCTGATTTCAGTAGTGACAGCTTCTATCGCACGATTTCTTGAGTTGCAGTAGCACATTGCTAACACACACAGCCTGAGCCAGTTGTACCATATGCTATGGATCAGCTATACATTGAAAAAAGATGGAGGCAGATGGTAGATAAATATAGGAATGTGAGATCAAAATGACAGAGGAGAGAAGGGAGTATCAGGGAGGCTGTTATTTTTGAGAAAAATGCTAGCAGATTTCTCGAATCAAAGTGTGGCGAGCTCCTGACGGCTGCAGACGTAGGCGAGGTTGGGACTCTTTCCAAGCTGATCCCTTTCATCTCGCCTGTCTTTTACCCTTAACTTGTTTGTTGTAGCACCTGTAGAGCAGAGAGGCTTCCTGTTTTCAGAGGATGGTGTATCCCTGCTCCACTGTAACACTGAAGCTATTAACAGCCCCCCTCTGGTATGCTAAGCTAAACAAAGCAGTGGAACAACAAAAACAGCTGTATTTACAATTTAGTACTTAAATCCAAGGCCCCACTCCTATTGTAAAGGTGAAGAGTTCAGTGTCTATGACCCTGCTCACTGTTCACATTCTGATATATTTCCTGAATTTGACATGCTTCAGGGTTTTTAGAGAAATATAAGGAAATGAACAGACTCACCCGTGCACTGCCAGCTTCAAGTCAGGAACACAGATGTTGTCTTCTCCGCAGTCCAGCAGAATCTGAGTCTGAAAGATGCACATAGGGGATGATAAAAACTTTAATAGAGGCTGCAGAGAATAATGATCCAGCAGTAAAACACACTACTTTACATGTGAAGGGAATCAGGCACAGGAAATAAATCACATGTATTTTTTAAAGGAGACAACAGGATGAGTGTAGCAAGATGCAACATGTGGTATGAGTAATACATTCCAACTCTTCCTCTCGACCACCACCAAACACACACACAAACACCTGCACTGCAATCCTTTTTAACGACAAGACATCATCGCTGCCCATCAGACAGTTAAAAACAATGTTGTGCCTCAGAGGGACGATGACTGACTCAGTGAGGTCATAACAGGCACACACACACTCCCCTAAACCAGCTGTCCCCGGAAAACACACACACATGCTTTCTGTTTGTGGCGTAAGGGGTAGGAAATGATGAACGGTGGAAGAGTCCAGCGCAAGAGAGTGTGCCGGAGGAGATACTCCTGTGGAGCTGAGCACAAAGCTGCACGCTCCACTGCTCTCACCAGAGTTCCACATCACAGCTCTATGTGGCGAACCGCACTTTCACCACACTCTGCGCCACCCTGCCAACCACAGCAGTATATGATCATATGGAGAGGGAGGGGCCTGTAGCCTAAAGGAACATACTGAGACATAGGATCTGTATGTTGACCTGAAAGGCAGAAACGAGGGTTTAAAGATTACAGTGGAGGGAAAGACAACAAAGGAGCAGAAACACGGCTGGATAAGTGGATAACCGCTGAGCGTGTGGCAGGGAAAGCCCTGCGGCTCGCTAAATTGCATCCCGCTGCGACTCTGACAGTGCGATGATGCTCCTGACGATGAGGATAATAAATAGAAATGGAAGAGGAGATTAGAGAGAGCCAAGTGCCCACCCTTGTCATTACACCATGCATGAGGCTTTAATTGTGGACACTATGGTAAGCAACATGCTAAGTTGGATCTGTACATCTGCGCATGGTAACAACAACAACAACATCCACCTCTTCATGTGACATAATGAGGGCGAGCAGTGAAATCAAAACGCTAACTTGGAAAGATGAGCTGAGGTCATTAATCAATTTGACGCTCATGTATTCAGATGTTTTTTATTTTGAGAACAATGAGGGCATTGATGCACAACTTCATCAATTTCCAGGCTCCCTTAAGGTGACAACAGTTGCTTTAGCACAAACAGACGCCGATCTGAGAGTTATGACAATTAATAGATCCATCATTGTGCCATAACTCCTTATAGAAACATGTGGAATATGTTAAAGAGGAGAAAAGAGTCCAACTTCCCTGAGCAAATCAACCCTCTTTAACTCTCACGTTTAAAGAGAGTAAGAGTTTGGCAGAGACGATGAAATGTTACGAGGCCTGCCACACATTCTCCAAGCATATGTGGAAATCAATAGGGCATCATGTGTCTGATCAAGGCCATGGCTGTGGTATTAAAGTCACCCTGCACTGTGTTTACGCACTGTTTCATTCACACAGTCCAAAGAAAGATTAATGAAATATGTTGGCAGGCCCTCACTCCCCTTTTACTCACACATAAACACAGATCACACTTGGCGAAAAAGGGCTTTTTTCAGGTTTAACGTCAATATTTTAGCCCAGGCTTGTCTCAAGGTCTCAGCTCAGCAAAGGACCACATCTGTTGGAGGCCTGGCTGCTCTGATTTCGAGAAAAAGCATCAATAACAGGGTTTATTCTGATCCAACAGTGAAAAAGATAGAACACACACCAGGACAGAGGGGGGGGGGGGGTTACGATTACGATGATTGCTGATTCTTCAAATACTCCTGATGCTGCACTCACATATGGTGCGTGCTGTGCCACAGCTGAGAGGATGCCACATGTCGAGCAAAATCAACTCACCGCCTGAAGGAAAGCGGCGAAATGCCGAGAGATTTCAAACAGATGGGCTGTGCCCCGCCTTGAAAAATCTACCAACTTTCTGTGTCTGAATCTCTTGGAAAAAAAGCTCACCTGTGTGCTGTTATGCACGCAAACAGACTGAGAGCAATGCCTGCTGGGAAAGGGTTTTACTCCACTGTGCATATGCCTCACATTTTCTTTTAGACAACAGCTTTCCAGACATCCTGGCCCTTCTCCCAGCAGAGTAGTTAAGAAGTTACATTAAAAAGGAACAGATTCAGTCTTTCATCGAGGACAAGAGGAAAACAGGGAGAAGTTGGCGGGTGATACAGGGAATGATGCCGATTTTCTTATCATCAGTCCAGAGAGAATGAGTCTGAACCATCTTAGCACCATATGTGCAGTTTCAGGGAGCACTCTTCCTTTATATTGATGTTGGATGCACTGAAGATCACTCCAGGCTTAGTTAACTCTGGTGAAAAGAATATTTTGGCGAAGAAGAGTGAGCATCAAAGTACCTTCTGTTCGATCACATTGGTGGTCTGATAGTTGAGGATAGGCCGCAGGCCTTGGGAGTCCGCTGCTGCTGACGGATCCAAGCTGAAGTTCAAGGCCACATAAATGGAGGAGAGTTTATCCCTGAACTCTTTCTCTTCCTGCAGTTAGGAGAACAAATACCAAAGTTTGTTTTGGTGTTTAAAAAGTGAGAGTGCAAGAATGACCTAGAATTGATCAATATTGACAAAATACAACATGTACTGGTTTGGATTTTTTAATGTCTTGGAAGATTTTGACTGCTCCATGACTTCAATAACCAGGAAAATCATCTTCACCATCATCTTTTACTAGTACAAAATATTGCTTACCCTTAGGTAGATCTTGGTGTGGTTGCAAACACGCTCGCCACGCCTCACCGTCACAGTTTTCTGCTGTAACGGCTGCTGTGAATCCAAAAACAAAGCCCTCTTCACTGCCCCTTTCTGCTTGTGCTTGTGGCTATCGAGCTGCACCTCCACCTGGAAATCTGCAATGCGTACCAAACACACGCACAAATGAGTATTCACAGCATGATTAATGTTCTTGAGTCACCTAATGACAGGTTTAAATACGACTGCCATAAATACCCAGACGCTCACACAATGTAGTCCATGCAACGTAAAGTTAATGGCACGAGGAACGCTTGTATATAAAGGATGAAGTGATTAAAGATAATAAGCATGGGTTGATACAGACGGGGACTGAGAGCTGAAGAGGTTTGAGGCTGATAAATGAAGATGTTTGGCATACTGTGCTCGTTTTTCTGTGACAACACAGTCCGAAAAGCTTCATCACCTGCCAAAACACTTTAACCTAGAGACTATTATGGATTTAAAACATTACCATTGGTGGCTTTTTGACAGTTTCCGCTCTTGTAATAAAGTGCAGATGAGAAAAGTTGGCTCACCCAGGATGTCTGGAAGGTGCTTCCCATCTGCAGTTATGCAGAAACTCAGGTTGACACTGTTTTGAACAAAAAGGACAAGGAGATAATGAGGGACACATGTTCATTCATGGCATTGAATCTGTGCAAATATTAAGTTCACACAAGACACCTTAAATGCCCTCGCTTGTTCTCCAATTTTCTCTCACAGCCCACTTTGCTTGTGTCCCTACATGGTCCAGATGTTCACAGGGCACCAGACGTAATGGGAAAACATTGAATAATATGAATGAAATGCCATGTTTTTGGAGGCATCCTGGCATCTGACTGCTTTCCGGGCCGATAAATCGCTGCGTCTCCGTTTCCCACCCTCAGCCGCCCCACACACAAAGGCATAGCAGAGTTAAGAAGGATGAAATTGGGCCAAGGACTCGGGTTTCAGTGCTGACCAGTCAATGGCTGTCTATATAAGCCTCGAGCTCTCTCCCATGACATCAGCTGCACAACACGCTGCTGCTGTCCAATAGTCTGCAACCCCAAAAACCCCCAATCCTTTACAAGTAAACCCACACAAGGGAAACCGAGGGGATAGTCAAGGAAGTGAGGAGAGAAAAAAGGAAGGAAAAGGAAAGAAGGGCTGAAAAATGAGACAGAAAGACGCACAGGCTACAAGGACTTCTTTTGGAGTAGCAATAACTTTATATGTTCGCTCTTGTGCCTTTCTGTGCACGCTCGCAGGAGTCTACGTGTCCTGATGTTTCCCAGCTGTGCTCCACCACTAAACAATATCTCATTCAAAGCAACAGCAGAAAAACTTTCAGCCCCTCCCCTCCCTCCCATTATCCCTTGTGCTCTCCTTTTCACCCCCACCAAAAAACTCCTCATCGCCAGGCAACATAGTATAATCAAGACACATGTGTATACAAGAGTTTCCTTTATGGATCAGGATCTGGAAAGGGGGGGGAAGCAGACACATGAGTGCAGTGTCAACCATGTCGAGCAGCGAGCAACCGTCTGTTTCCTCTCCCCTTTTCTGGAACTGAACACTGCACATTTGGAGGAGGCCATAAGGGGCTAACAATGCTGCTATTCAGCATGTTATTTCAATGCTGCGCTACAGAAACTGTGTGATATGGAGACATTTTGAAAATAGGTCAGATAAGAGCAGCCCACAGTACGTTATTAATACCGTGACTGCTGATGGAGAGGATATTTCTTATCAGAACTTCCTGCAGGATTGGATTGTTTATGCATGTGAGGGGAAATTGGGAAGCCCATCTTTCTGGAGATAGGTCAAACAAATACCAACAGAGCAGAAATGAAGCCTTAGTCACAGGATGCCGAGTGTTGCTACTGGACAAGCTGAACACTCACCAGGAAACAGGAATGCTGTTGTTTCCATTAGAGATCATGCAGTTCTTCTCCTCAGGGTTGATCATAGTGGGGTAAACTGTCAGAGAGGCACTGGTGTTTACAATTGGGCGCGATCTGTGGGTCACAAAGAGGATATAGAAGAAAGACACTGAGTTAGTCATGTCAGTAACCGCTAACTGCAAGTTTTAGTTTCATATTTAGTGAAAACTCAAGTAGGCCTTTATAGAAGCATATAGTATTTTCTACATCGACTCTAGATTTAAACAAACAGACGACAGGATAACATGAAGTGTATGATTCAAAACAACATACCTGTAGAGAACTGCCTTATTAACGCCAAACGCACCAACGATGAGATCTGGGGGACAAAGATAGGGATTAATAACACATTCAAAAAGATTCTTTTTAAAGTTACTTCCGGTAAGTGTCTTTGCACACTTCAAACCTCGCCCACCTGGGTATCCATTCATGTCCAGGTCCTTATCACCTCTGAGGGCAAATCCAAAGCTGGCAGGGAAAGTCCCAGCGGCCCACTGGCCGGCGATCACCTGAGACGGATTTTCCCTGAGACCTCCTGAGTATCCGTTATAGATGTAGACCAGTCCCTGCCGATCCTCACCTCCAAACGGAGCGCTGATTGCCACGTCTGCCAAAAGATAGAAGTCAGAAAAAGTTTTAGAGTCTCATTATATAAGCCCTCAAAAATGTGAACACACCAGCATTCACATTCAAACATCTTCTAAATAACAAGAGTCAACAGCCAGCAAAGGCACAGCGGGGATTCAAGCTAAATTCTAATGTTTGCTAATAAGCAGTAAATACAGAGTACATCTGAGGCTAATCATGTCATTACTTCAGCTAGTAGGGGTCATAAACCAAATGAATAAAGGGCTGGAGGAAATAAAAAAAATAAAAAATCAGTTTCACGTTTACTAAGGAAGACTGTAAGCATTTACAAACCTGATTATCTTCATACTTATCAATCATACTTATCAACTTATCAATAGCTATCAAAAGTAGCTTAGAAATGTACTTATTATTTAGATGAACTTTATTTGTTTTGACCAGATTTCCTTCTCGTCTTTGTTGGCCAATTTGTTTAAAATGTATTTTGAAAATGACTCCAGTCCTACTATTCCCTCATTCTTACCATTGAAACCATCCTGGTTCAGATCTCCCAATGGTGCAATGGTGCTGCCAAATCTCCCAAAGACCTGCGTGCCTGTCAGGTGAGGTAGGAGGAGTGTCAAGTTCAGGAGGCCTTGCTGAAGGTAAACATAGACCCGGCCCATCTCTTCCAGACGCCCATCAGAGCCTCGGACCATGAACATCGGTGCTCCCACCAGCAGATCAGCCATCCTGCAGACAAGTAAAGTTAAATCACACAAAGTCATTTAAGCTCAGACAAAACGACGCCTTTAATGAGTTGTTGGTAGTATCCAATCTGGGTTCTGCCAACTTATTATCTGGCTACAAAAGAGAAAATGAGAGAGAGGGTGGGAAAATCCAACAAGAAAAAGGCTTCTACTCACCCATCACTGTTGATGTCCGTTGTTGCCACTGCATAGCCAAAATATGATCCCATCTGTAAACAGAAGTGTTTCCATGATTGTCAGAATCCATAAAAACCATCATGAGTGCGCTTGTTCTCAAATTAAACAAGAAAAACATGGGACTCCAAACTTCAAACTCGCTTTTAAAGAAAAACGAGAGTATTGAAGGAAACATGAAGGCTTGATGGGTTTTACAGGTTCAGCCCAGTTTGTTACTGGTTCTGTTCCAGGTCGGTTCAATTTTCTGAATATTCTGCCATGAACTTTAATCTAAAAAGCACAAACTTTGCAGAAACGGTCTGTATTGCAGAGCATAAGCAAAATTCACTTGTGATTTTATTTATTCAGCTGAATCCATCATCACTGTTTAAACGAGCTCGGTGCTTTTCTATTCCCAGAACCATTTGCACAAATTGCGACTGCTCTTTCCCCTCAATAATTGAGCTTTACAGCAAACCACCAAGGAGACCAAAATCTAGTTAAGAAACTGCTGCAAAGGAAATTATTGTTGCTTACACTGACTCAACAAATTGATGAAAAAGGCAAAGAAAAAACAGAGGAAGTGGAGCGTGAAGGGGCTTTTCTTTGAGGGTTTGAGATAAGAGCTCTCAGACTTACCTGCTCGCCAGTGTAGTCAATCATGGTCTTCAGATCTGTACCGTTCAGGATAGACACCTGCAACACAGCAGCCACATATGGTGAACCTCTTTTTTTATATGGTCTCATATAAGCACAGACTCTGGTATGGAATTTGCTGCAAAAATAAATCCCACTGTGACAATAACACTCAGACTATTTTCTTTTTTTCCTGTATCAGCCCCAAATCTTAACCCCCGATCGTTTTATTCTAAAAGCACCAAAATGAGAGCCAGAAGGAGAGCGATGATTAAGCTTTCTTACCGAACCATAAAGTTTGAGTCCTTTTGGAACGCCAGCCACAAAATCTGCGAGGGGCACAGAGAAACGAAGCAAAGATTTAGGAGGGAAATATCCCGATCAAACCCAGCAGGAGGATAAGAGAATTCCATTAGTGACGACTTTCCAGCTCAATAATCAGGTAAAATGTTGTAGCTGACATCGATTAATGTTCACTTCAGCTGTAATATTTCTTTGTTCTCCCTCACTAAACATTGGCCATGACGGTACATACTTGACTTTATTGACTTACCCTCCACCTGATCGCCACTAAATTCCCCAACAGCGACTGAGTAGCCTGTAGGCGAGAGTACAAATACAGTCTTAGCTTGCATGGCAGAAAATGAAAAAAACACATAAATCTTCAGTTTTCATAGAAGTGCCAAGCCGACGTTTGCTTCTTTACCTTGGTAGCTGTCGTCATGTTTAGCCTGGACCTGTTTGGTTTGGATCTGGTTCTCCACAGACTGCATGAAATAGCCTGGGTAGTATGCTTTGATGATGTCCTCCTTAGCTGCAGAGATAACCTGACCTAAAGTAGAACCAAAGAGGAATTAAACTTAAAAGGGCTTTTTTGGGGTGGATTTGAATGCAGTGGATTGGTTTGTCCACCATACCTTGCCAGTAGTAGCTGCCTGGTCCTCCTAATACCACTTTGCCATCCTGAAAGATAAAAACATTGGCATTACTACAATGAGAAAGAAAAAAGATTGTCATGACATAAACAGTCCTTTATCAGAGAGTGGAATGTTCTTGGAAACAACCTGCTCAAACTTTTTATCAACACTTACAGGGCAGACTCTTGGTTAAAATGAATCTCTACTAAAATAAGACACTTCAAATACTGAGCACATTCTCATTAAAGCTTCAAAAAAACAAGTGTAAGGAATTCTGGGAGAAATGGAGATCATGTATTTCCCCACAATGCTCTTCTGTCACTTAAATCTGTTAATGTAATTAAATTATATGTACCAACATGTGTCTACTTTTTCTTTCTGTTTGAATGAAAAAAGGCCAATTTACTATTTCGCTACGTTTTTGATTACTATAGCGTAAAATGTTAAAAAGTTGGATCACTCTCGAAGTTAAATATGACCAATTATGACTCTGTAGACTTTTGTTATCCATTTCAATCTAAATAAAGTTTTTTTTTAAGGAAATTATTATAACAGAAACTTATGGTGGTTCCCCAAAAGGAACAAAGATTTACCGTTGTGAAGTCAGCACTGAATCCTCCCTGACAGTAGCCCTGTCCCATCGCATCACTGATCTCTGAAAACAGGAGTTGAGCATCATGAATTATTCAAAGTGATAACTATCCAGATCATCTTGTTTCAAGGCATACAATCACATCAAGAAATAATATTCATTTCCTATCCCAACTCCATTACAGAGGAGTAGTGTCATTTCAACACAAGCTATGTTTACGATAATTGGTCAAAGCTAACATCACTGAAAGATTACAATACAGAGGTTTCAAGTACCTGTTCGACAGGGAGCATACTCCACAAACTTGGTGAAATTATGCGCTGAGAGGTAGCATGTTCCGGTAGCGTCAGAGCGGGGGACATCCTTTTCCGTTCTCCAGGAGTAAAGAGGGGCGCAGGCCTGGGGTAGATGGGAGGTGTAGAGAGAGAGAGAGATGGGGAGGGGAGGAGATGCGTTGATGCATGGGGTGAGCTTTTAGGTGGGAGATGTTTTTCCAGTTGCAACAACACCCCGGTGAACTCAGGAGGAGACCTGGGCTGAGGTCACTGGTACATCTGGAGCGGGGTATCCATGTAACTCAACCCAGGTCACAACCCCAACTATCAGACCAAACAAGAGGCGGCTAAACTTTGATGTCCCAGAGGGGGGCAGAAATATTTCTTTACAGTGAGTCCAGACAGGAGGTGAAAATTGTACCTGAATCACAACAGCTTAATGGACAGTAATGTGAAAGACAAATTTCTGACAAAGAAAATACCCGTTCCCCCTGATGTCAGAGTAACACTTCACTGAAAGTAGCACGTTTTTAACCCTTAGTGGCTAAGAGCAGGCTTCTCTAAGAGCCTGAGTCATACCAGAAGAGAGCACCAGTGGTGTGGTGCAAAGTGGAAACTCTAACGCTCTTTGTCATCTTCCCAAATCGTCCCTGAGCGTGTTTCCTTACCAGAATTGTGTCACCGTGAGATCGCACAGTGGCGCCGAACCATTGGTGGGACTTGAAATCGATCTGATGTTCTGTTTCATTAATCAAGACGGTGCGATCCCCTAGAAAAAAAACACAGAAAAATGACACTGAGCTACAGCAGTTTGACAAAAAAAATGCATTCCATCAGTTGGACATTGAATATCTGAAATCTTTCCTGTGAACATCTGGACAATTGTCTAATAGCAGGCTCTAAGACTCTAGTTTCACCCTTTTTCATGGAAAGACAATCATATTAAGAAAATGAAAAATGGTGTTTGCTGCCAGGCCAGTGGTCAGGACTAGACTTGTCCAGATACCAATACTGGAATCAATATCTGACTTCAACTCTGCATTAAATGCGGTATTTGGTAATGGTGAGTATGCCAGACAATGCAGTGATTCAATATAATAACTTATCAGCTTCCAAAAAGTGAGCTGGTTTGAGGTAAATTGTGTGTTTAGTACAGAGTGTAATGTTACTCAAAGCGTATCTTCGTTTTAATCACAATAATATCAGAAGGGTAGTTGGTAGGTCTATCTCTATCCAAGACATAAGAGAGCTCTTAGTTCTTCTGGGTTTGGACTGGGCTAACTTAGCTTAACCTCACTGACCCCTTCACTCTGTTTGACCACCTGGTCACTAACGCTGCTGATCTCCCACTTCAACGCTTTGACAGCAGCAGGTGACATGACAGATGGTCCGGGGAGTCAGGTTTTAAACACAACTTTATTGGAAGACAGATGTAACATCTGTGCTGCAGGGAAGATTGAAGCGCAAACAAATTGATTTGGCAAGGAAGTCACATCACTACGATTGACTATCTCAGACACTGTGAGAGGACGTGAAATCAGTATGAGATTACATCTACAAGGAAAGTGCAAATGTGAGACAACCAATCTGCTTGAATCTTCACAGTCCTTAAACCCTTTCCCCCTTCCTCTGGCATGTGTAGAGCATTATTTTTACTGAGAACTGATGGATACTGCCAAGATTACAACCTCCTATGTGGATTTGAAGAAAGCAGGCTGTGCGTCAGGCCTCTCCGTCCACTCCTGTCCGCCCCTGGGCTTTCCTCCCCAGCCAACACGGCAGCCTGGAGCTGCTCTGTTTCTTTGTGGAAACAGCGAAGGGGCAGGGGTCCAACGAAAACATACACACTCTGGCCCAGTTTCCTCATAGCAACCTCACAGTCATCTCTGTTTAGGCACACACTTCTGTCTCCCTATTCTATGTTTTGATTTTCAATATTATCTCCATCTTGCCATTCATTTCTCTTTTACAAGGCTTTTATGTCTTTAGAGATTTTGCTCTCCAGCTTCACTTCACCCAAGACAGTAAGCAGAGAGATTATAGTTTTTAATAACCTGACTGTATTTCTGCTTAATCTCCATCACTGGGCTTTCCTGCTTAAGTTATTTATTGTGGGCTGACAGCAGTAAGACCTTCCCCCTCGGTGTGGTCAGAAGTCTATGTGTGAAAAGAAGTGCTTTAGCCATACAGGCAATAACATGGCCGCCACTTCAAACAGATCTTTATGGGCTTGTTACTTTAACTAATCTGCCCTAGCTGCATGGTGCTTTTCCTTTAAGCGTACGCCTTCTAAGTATTTTCATAACTGGGGGGGTCTTTGTTTAGATAAGGCCAATGTAAAGCCACCACAGAGGTAAGAGCTGAGCAGTGACTGTGTTAATTTGAGTCGTGTTACCACTGCAAGCGCAAGTAGCAGCAGAAAAGTCCTCTTGTAATCCATGTAGCATTACTATGATCCTCTCTCTCTACATCTGTATGCATTCATGAACGTTAAATGCATTTTAAGACCCTTGCATATATGCACTCCTGAAAATTTCTAGAAACATTTCTGCACAGTTTTCCCCGGACATTTTCCAGAGTTGCCCTTTAAACACATCCCTAACAGTGGGAGATTTACCCTTTTGGATGGGTCGGGCATGTATATCAATGCTGCGTGTACTTGGACATGTTAACAGTATCAACAAAAGAGTGGAAAAGAGCAAAACGGCAAGCAGAATAGAGCATGAAGCAGCTTCATTATATGTAAGAAGATCGATCCAGTCTGGCACTGCTCGCATGATGTTAATTTCATCACCCCTGCCTACTTGCTCACTGTGAATTTTTCTAAATACTACCTGATGCATTCACATATCTGCTCACACCAACTACTGCCACATTTAGGGGGCTGGCAGGAAAAATTCTGGATAAGTAGGGGTAAAAAATGTGGCTGTTTGAGTTCACACATGCAGCCCAACAAGAAAATTCAGGACATTTTCAAGAGTGCAGCGCATGTGTGAAAGGGGCTCTTCTCAAATGTTTTTCTTCCTTAGAGTTCACTCCTCTTTTATCACACAAATGATCCTGTGGAAAAAATCTCGGACTGCTTGCTGCTGTTGGCCTGCTTGACCCCAATAGCTCAAATGTGTATTTAGTCGTTCTCCTATTATCATGTCTGCAGTTTTCATCTCTTGTAACAACCTGACTTTTTTTTTTAATCTTCTTATTTCTGCTTCTAATTCACTTTTTCAATCACCAATGAGTTCTGTTCTGCCTGAGGTTTTGGCCTGTTGAAAGGAAGATTTCCCCTGCCACTACTGCGAAGGGCTTGCTGTTGGTTAATGTTGGTTATCTACCAAAGACTACCATCCAGACCTGCTCTACAGGTGACCTGAGATATTTTTGTTGGTATCTGGGGTTATAGAAATAATAAAACTGATTGATTCACTGTATTTTTTGTAAGTCAGAGGAAACACATCAGCCTAACCGCCCAAAGAGGCTAAGCAAAGTTCTCACATGTTAGCATTAGTTCTAGCATTAGTTATGTTCTGTGTCACTTTAATGGGCGATGAAAAGTTCTGTTTGTTGTCTGGGAGTTGAGTGAAACCGGCCAGCTGGAGTCACGTGAAATGCTTTCAATGAAAAAAGGGAGATTCAGAGGGGAGATAGCCGGGGAACCCAGAGACGGACCACAAAAAAAAAGCATGTCATCCGACTGAAACCTCCTGGGACAGTTAGCCCTGATGTGACACGGTGCCCGGCTTGGTCTCTCCCGGGACCTGCAGAAGAGTGCAGGGAGCTTGAGTGCATTCATAGACTTGGTCTGCCTTTGAACTGTGTGTGAGAGGATGGCCATTAGTGAGGTTAGAGCCTCTCCTTGTGTGTGTATGTGTATGTGTGTGTGTGTGTATTTGTGTGTCACTGTGGAAGACAAATGGCCAAATTCACTCATCACATCAGCCACTCCTGTGGGAGTACCGACAGCAGGAGAGCAGAGGGGGACAGAGCGGAGGAACGGGGCTCTGGTTTCTCCCTCTGTCCTCCCTCCCCTTACTCACCCCTGGCTTTCTCACCCTGCCTCTCTTCCTCCCATTCTGTATGTGCCCCTCTGACACCCTCCCTACTGCCCTCGCTCACATCTCAGATCCATAGAAAGGCTCTTATCTCAATGGAAGAGGAAGTGGATGGGAGGGGGCCTCAAGCCACTTTGACCCAATTAGTTAGGCTAATTAAGAGGGTCTGTGGCCTGTGGGTCAGAGCTCAAACACACCGAGAGACTGAGAGACCTATGACACCACTTTGTTATAGAAATATACCGGTAAGCAATAATCTAGAATAAGATAAATTACAATTTAGCAGCACTTTTTTTTTCTCTAAGGGAAGACTGTGTCCTGTCTATTTGACCCTATAAATTATGATAATCTGGGAACCACTCTAGCAACAGTGATAATTAATTAAGAAACATCTAGGAAGATGTTCAAAATATAGCTTGATAACTAAGAAAGAAATACGATTGTATGAATTTACAATGTACAAAAATTATTAGCATGTGGTAAATGTTGCAAAAGAAGACCAAGTCTTTGTGTCAACTCAATTAAAAAACTGTATTTATCCCAGTGGAGGCAACTGGTTTGGTGTTAAACATATGGAAAAAGATCTAAAATCTATTAAGTAAAATGTTAAACTATCACTGTGACTTTATACTTGGTTAGCTATAGGAGAGAGATCATAGTTTGGGTTTATAAAACACAACAAAACATTCACGACAACGTGCTTTATGTAACTAACCTTTACATGCTTAAAGTTTAATTGTGTAACTTTACACAGTAAATGTCGACTATTTTTCCCACATTGAAATTGAACTCTAATCATCTGGATGAAAGCCAGGTTCATTGGTCCTCTCTCTACCGCCACATCCAAATTATGAGCAAGAGGAGTCTAGAAATGAAGGTAGAGCGGTACCTTTCGACATATTTTGAAGCTTTGGACCAATGACAGGGCTGCAGTATTTGACGTCTTGGGAGTCAGAACGTGCTGAACAGCCAGTATCATCATTGCATGTACTTTTTATTGCTCTGGTATTTACTATCGGGATTGGAAAGAAAAAGAGCTACAGCTACAGTAAATGAATCACAGCAGTAAATGTCATCCATGCAACAGCTGTTTGGCATGGCCACATTTGCATGCAGATGTCCATGTTCCCCTCCACAACAAGGAGATCCTGCCATGATCCAGATGTCAGAGCCACCTCTGGCACTCAAATCAGCTCCTTCAAAGCCCCTTTAAAATATATGAAGGACATTCTCTGACAACCCAGGGGTCTAACCTTCACTGTAAGGCCTCGCTGCTTGCACATGACATCACTCACTGTGGCCTCCAGCCAGCACCCCTGGATGTGCAACACATTTTATGTTGCAAGAAAAACAGCACAAAAATAGGGTACCAAGCAGCGGTGTCCAATAAAAGAATGTTGTTAAAGCAGGCTTGTGAAACACTCAGTGGAATATTTTTCCCTATTGTGCACTATGGACTGTAAATTTAAGTTGGCGCATAATGCTAAGCTTTGATTTCTAAGGAAACAAGCCAAGAGTGCAGCAGGAACTGTCTCCCTTATATGTGTAATACATACTGTTAGTGTGTGTTTTTAGTGGATGTTCAATCTTAAAACTATTCACAACACAGTCTTTCTGCTTTCATTGTCCCTCTCCTTACTTCTCCATGGCTCCATTATGCCAAACAGGCTGAGAGCTACTCTGTCAACACACCGAAACATGAATCCATCATTAGACAATCTTACGCACTTCCTTTTGTTCTCACAAACCACTTTGCCCAATACTCAACTGGAGTCTTTTTGTCACAACCGGTGATGTCTACTTCACCTGTCATATAAACAGCACATTTCTTTGTCTGATCTATTTGTTTATTGGTTGCTTATCTCCCTAAAGTTCCCGGGGCAAGGCATCACAAACACGACCTAAAGGAAGGAAGGAGAATACTTTAAAAATCCTTCTTCAACACCCCATTATCCTTTTTGGCCCCTAAAGAGAAGATACAAACAGGAAGAAAGGATCATGCGTCCAGGAAGTTCAGTGGAGTGGAACGATGACGCCTGATCCAGACCTGCTGCTGACAAAAGGAGCAGAGAGGAAATGCTCTAGTGGCTTCAAAAGTGTACCGAGATCAGCAAACATCAGGCATTTTAAAATGGTTTAAACTGGATCTCCACTTCATCATCCATAACCAGGTCATTGAATAGTCAGTAGCTTTTTAATGCAAAACTCCTGACATTTTCATGAAATGTTGGAGTAAACTGCATGTGAAATTGCAAACTGACATTTTTTTCACCCCGACTTTACCTGGAAACTTTACTGCCAGCCCCATATTGAAATGTTGTCAAGAAGTCGGGGTGAGCCAATATGTGAATGCAGCAGGTGATATAAAACACTGCTGTCCGCTTGGAATTGATTCCATCCATGATTCTGCAACATCCATTTTAATGTCACCTTATCTCCAGAGACTTACCCCTTTCTTTACATGTACCAACTCGGAAAATCTCCGGCTGTGAGGGACATTTGTGAAAGTTCAAAACGGGGAAGATTTCAGAGGCAGGCTGTCCTGAAATGTTCTACAAATTTTTGGGAGTACATGTGTGGAAAAACTCTAGATATTTGCCTCTGGTAGTTTGGCAGTTGAATGGATAACACAAAAGTCAGAATAACCAACAGATCTCGTAAAAGTCTTACCTTCAGGATCAAATGGGATGGTATGGCAATCTGACTGGTTGAGACTCCATGGACAGTAGAAGACAGATCCGCCCTCCGTAACATTTACCTGCCATGTGTTGGCCTTAGGCGCTCCTATTACTACACTTGCACTGCAAAAAAGAGGCAGATAGAGAGGAAAGTTACTCTAAATCTGATGTTACTAGTTTACCAAACCACAGGATCCACAAACCTGTAAATTGCAAAGGTTTGAAGCTTTTAACCTGGCCTTGATTAAAAATTGCATTCCACAGACACATTTAGACACATTGCAGTGTGCACATTTTACTGCTTACCTAGCTATATTCTTACTCAGAAGCAAAACATTTTAACAGGTTGCAGCACTGTTTTACATAATCCCATACAGCCAAGGGAAACTGATGCTTTGACATGTGCACATGTGATGCTTGAAAAACACATTCACGCCACTTGTACATTCAGACACACAAGGAGAAACACTCACACAGTCACACATGCATCCCTGAGGGGCAGATTGAATAGGAAAACAAGAAAGCAGACAGGCTAAGTGGAGTCACACTCTTGTTTCTACAGCTGTGACACCAAACTTCCCTGTCCTTGGAGCTACAGTGTACAACTACAAGAAAGGGAACAGACTTTTTCAACTGACATAGAAAAGAAAACCAGTGGTTATGATTATTCCAGGACCAATAAAACACAGGACAGAATTTATAGATGAAAGAGAAGAAGAAGGGGCAGTGAGAGATGATATGCCAATGTAGAAACCTCAACACCAGCATGAGGAAGTTCAAAAAAATATTCCCCAGTAGACTGAGCTGCTAAAGTGTACAGATTAGCCATTACCTCATTCTGGACCGACTTGACCCAACAAGCACCACAGAAATATTGCCGGCATTGATGTGGGTAAAAGAGGCATGGGACCATAGAGACCAGATGGTGTCTAGGGGGCTACTAAACAGGAAGCGACCACCCTTTCCGGCCCCTGATCTTCCAATAGTGCATGAAGGTTTACAATTTAGCTAAACTTAGCATCCTGCCCTTGGGGTATTACTCATAAGGGTGCAGAGGGAGACAGGGAGCTTGCATGAGTCAAAATGTAGTTAAACGGAGTAATTTACCATATTTAGATGACGTCATGCTCGGGGTCGGAGCTCCAATGCTGTTTTAATGTGGTACTGCTGTGTGACCATTTTTTTAATAACAGAGAGCATCAGATATATCATTCAGGTTTATCTGTCCTCGACTTTTTGAGCAATTAAACTGACAGTGAACATCTAGAGAGATATATATTTTGAATAGAACATGTTATTTAACCCAAGAGATACCTACTATTTTTAGCGTTCAGCGAATTCCTTTTCAACTTTTTTGTCAACAAGTGGGTAAAACATGCAATAGAAAAAAAACTTGGCTCATGGTGATGTTATGATAGCTAACAGGTGGTCAAATGTAACCTTGCCTGTTATGAAGCATAATGCTAATGAGTTTAACTATGAAATGTGTTTTGGCTTCAAATAGCCTACGGCATCCTTCGCCCCACAGTACCTCACAACAGGGTCCGAAGGCTCATTGGTTACTATTACCTCGGTAACATAACCATAAGGTTTACATTTTGGTCAAGTCAAGCCAAGTTTATTTATATAGCATGTTTTTTTTACAAAACATTGCATCATGCCCACATAAGTACAGCTCAATAGGGTTCGGAGGCAAAACTTGCTAGTTTACTTTACAATTAGCTAACTAAGTTTTACATTTTAGCAAAAATACATCCAAATGTACAAGTCAACAGGATCCAGGGGCTATAGTTCACTTTACTATTAGCTAGCTAACATAACTGTGTACTTACATTTTATCAAAACATTGCATTGTGCCGCAAAAAGTAAAACTCTTCAGGGTCCAGAGGCTAAAGTTTACTTCACTGTTAGCTAGCTTACATTAACTTAAGGTTTGTATTTTAGAAACAAATATCATCATTCCCCCAAGAGTAAAACTCAATAGGGTCCAGAGGCTAAACAAGCTATTAAACTTGACAATTGGCTAACTAAGGTTCACAGTGTGGCAGAACATTGCATCCTGCACCCAAAAGTAAGCCTAATACACCACAGGGTACAAACGCTTTAAGTTGCTTAATTGTTAGCTAGCTTTCATTACCATAAAATAGTTAACATTACCTTTAGCAAGCTCACATTAATGTTATAATGTTAGCTAGGAATGTGCACATTTCCTATTGTTGTTACAAACTTACGTTAGTTGAGAGATGGCTGAATGCTCAATAATTGCTAATAATATATTAAATATATCATTGTTACTGGAAATTTTTGCCCAACATCTCTAAACTTTTAATAGGCCTACTCGTTTTGCTTTTGGTTATTTACAGGAAAAGCACTAGCATGCAAATTTATCTACTTTCCTACTTGATTGACAAAGCAGATACAGCTCTACAACACTGCAACATGATAACCATCTGATTATGGTTAATAGTCTCAGGCTTTGTTATGGGAAAAATCCATTCCTCAGAAGCGATTGATAACCTCAGAGGACAAAACACAAAAAGCACAGGCTAGCTTGTGGAAAAATGTAACAGAAGTGGGCCAGGGTTTGTTGGTGGTCAGTACAAAGCTTTCAAATCATGTCAGAATCCAAGGTTTTGAAAACACACAACTGATGCAGAACAAAGGGATGGTCTACAAGCAAAAGTTATGAGTTTAGGATCCAACCATTATATGTGGTCTAGATATCTCAGAAGATGTACAATGCCAATTTTAAATGTAGACCAGTAAATCCTGGTTTGGGTTGGAAGAGGGAAAAAGAAACAATCAGTCCAACTTTGAGAGCAAGAAACAGTTTCTGACCTCATATGCAGACAAAGGAATACCCAGAGCAGCTGAGCTCCACCTGCAGAGGAGGCTTCGTGTTCAGGGATCCTCACACTGAGACAGCTAGGGATCTCCTTTTTGCTGCCTCAAAACTTTGACACAAATACACATTCTGTTAAATATCTAACATTGGCAGTTATGCTCTGTCAAGCTGTTCTTTTTTAAAGTTTTTTTGGGGGCTTATTATGCCTTAATCTAGAGATAGAAACAATGGATAGAGTTAGGGAGAGAGAGCATTGGGAATGACATGCAGGAATGGAGCCACAAGTTGGGTTCGAACTCAGGACCCCCGCTTGGAGGAGTATAGCATCTGTACATGGGCCGTGCACACTTACCACTAGGCTACCGGCACCCTTGTAAATCTGTTCTTAACCGTACCCAGCACACTCAACCCCTGCTAATCATAGATATCTGCTGAATAAAAAAGGTCCAAAGATTAACTAAAGTGATAATCTGTGCTAAACAGGAATTCAGATGCAAGAAAAGAATAGAGATTAACTGATTTTTCTTGGGCAAAAAAAATGTAAGAAATAATCTGAGTGTAAACTCCTTTATGCAGTGCATGACACCACTGGAGGAAAATGTACACACTCAGGAGGCCAAGGACACTGGAAGCTACAGATCTGAACCGGGTCCAGACATAATTGACCATGGCAGCTTTTCAAAGGGAAATAATAAAGGAAATTACAAAACGAGCAGATCATGCTTTCAGCAAGTTGGCAGCTGGAGCGTATTTTCCCTACCTTCCACAGAAAGACACAGATGTGAGGACACACATTCAAAGATGGCTATCTAAAAAGTATTGCAAATTAGGAGAAATTAGCATTTAATGGGTCCTTATCAGACAAGGATCTGTCTAAACTAGTGTTCCCCGCCCAACACTTTATCTGCTAGCTGTGTGCTCTAATGGTAAAGCTTTTGTATCATTAGCATTTAATGAAGCTGTAAGTGCAGTCGACTGAGCGCTGCATTACAAATTCCTTTGTAAGAAAAGGTGGAGTGAATTGCCGGCTCTTGGGATGGGTATGCAAATATATGTAACTGGTAGGGGGCAGCTATACTGCTTGAGGACAGACTCATCAGGTTAGGTTGAGCAAAAGTCGCTAAAGTGAGTCCAGACCAAAGGCTGTTCACAGAGACATTGATAGGGAGGGATCACAGCAGGCAAAGCTGAAAAGCCATAACCAAACTTTAGTCAAATGTTTTGGCTACTGGAGAATTAAAGCGATCCTCACTTGTTCATTTCTAAGTGCCATGTTGCTATGGAGAAAAAGCAAACCAATTTCACAAGAGACGTCTGCAATGCCTTAGTGGGGGACTCAGTTGAAGAGAAGCATTAGCATCACATGTCTTGCAAAGTCAGCCCCACCAGCTGCCACACAGCAGCCACTAATGACCTCCACCACTCAGCTGACAATTAAGCATTAATTAAAACTACTGTAAATGTTTCGAGCTGCAAGTTTGGAATGTGTAAACAACAGCTCCACTATTAGCAAAGAGTGAGTTTGTCTCATTTGAAGCTAAAATGCTACCAAAAATCTCCCACCACACCATAATTGCCAGATTGTAAACCGCTATTTTATGTGGGGTTGAGAAATAAGGGGTGCTGGAACTTGCTGATGTGACACTGTCATGCGTGCGTAGCCATTGCTAATATGGTTTATGATGAGGTTACAGAATGGGGTTAAAAGAGGGCAAATTCCTCTGTTGCCCCCGCTCCTTGAGCCCAGACCCCCCCCCCCCCCCCCCCATTCCACATTTAATTGTCTTCCACCCAGCTGCAAAGCTGATGTCACTCGAACACTATTATAAAAGCTTTAATCTAGAAAGTAAGGGGGAAAATCGCATTCGTTAAGCCTGCCAAAGTCACCATCTGCAGTCATAAACATGGCTCAACGAACCCTATAACACAAATAGAGTGGGGGGAGTAGTGGCCTTCAAACCTCAGCAACACCTTCGTAAAAACATGTACAGTGACCCATGGAGTGTACACTGAGTTATCAACACATGCTTGAACACTGAAGTGGTTCTATATCTTTTAAATACAGTGACCTGATCTGAGCCAGAGGCAGCACTTGACCTTCACGGCTCTCGCTCAGACAGAGAATAAATGAAGCATGACCAAATACAACAAACATCTCCAACCAGGCCATTCTGAAGAATTGCTTCATCAACAAACTTAAACATCACTAAGACCAATGGGAGTTCAATTACTGAGCTGGGTAGTTAGTTCCCATATTCAATATATTAATTGATAGTTGTATGATGTCACCATCTGTAATATTGACTATTAGATAAATGCATGTGCATGACAGAATGACAGAAATGAGTGTGAGTTGACTTATTCTAGACCACATAGAGCCATACGAGCAGTCTTGCATCTTCTCAAAGCCAAGGCCAGACAGAAGCTGTTTGAGTCTGTACGTCTGCCATATGGACGATCTGGACGCTCTATATCCACACACACGTGTTTTCAGTGCTGCTGTCCAGGAGTCTGGGGATGATGAGAGTAGCAGTGCCTGTTGGGATGGCGTGTGCTGTCTACAGAGAGTTTACTGTGCTGTACAAAAGCCACATTTTTTTACGAACGGTCAGATGGTACTGCAAGACGCAGAAAGAGATAAGGGAGTTGTTTGTTGCTCTTAAAGCCTGGAGCAAGTCAGGACTTCTTTAACAATTTATAAACTTTTCCACATGCCTGAATAAAGTTGAAAGAGAGCAGCTGAGATCTGAACCCGAACCAACCAGATCTGATCAGATAAACAGTCCAGGATCTGATTCCACCATCCCCACAAAACTGCTTCCTTGGTATCCTCAAAAGGATAGTTGGGTTGAGCAACAGGTGGTCTGCAAATTACAAGTGCTGCTAGTGGAGGAAATCCAACAACGTTGTTTATTGTCACACAGGAAAACGTTCAGACATCCAAAACCAATATTAAATAGGTTTAGACTAGATGATTTTACACTTTTTCTGCAGATGGGAAGGCATTGCTAGCTTTGTTACTCAATCAACAAGCTGATTTAGCAGTTGTTGTTTTTTCCTTCCGTCCTTTCAGCAAGCATTGCCATCACTCTGTGTTTGTACCCTCCATATATGGATGCTTTTACTGTTAATGTGTCTAAACCAGCAGCTGTTTTGTAAAAAACACCAACTATGCAGTCAGCATTTCACAAGTGGCAAGCGAGAAATTTCAAGCATCCTGCAACATCAAGATGACTTGTGTTCAAGCCTATGCATTTTCTCATACCAAACTGTGCCAACCCCACCCCCAAATACCACCCCTCCCTCGCCTTTCACAGTCAAACTGCCCTAAAATCTTCCCGCGGGGAGTTTAACTGCTGGTGGTTCACACCTCTCCACAATGCCCACGTCAGGGGGTCCAGTCCTCTCACCTCAGGATAGAGGGGCTGTTGTATTAAATTTGGTGATTGGGGCGGAGGGGGGAGGGGGGCAGCTGTTGAAACACTTCGTCTGCAATCCCCCCCCCCAACTCTGACTTAACCCACACATGCATACATACAAACCAGAGACAGTAATGGCCAGGGTAACCTATTACCATCTTTAATATGAATTCTGATGAAAATTTGAAATTCATACAGGAGGATTTCATAGTACGATGGCGTCATTGGCCTGTTTCTTTATAAAGGATAGCCTTTATCAAGTTACCATACATGTGAGTCATTTCATGACCTGGGGTTAAAACAAACCAGGCCTCCTGGCAGTAAGAGATTAAAATCTAGCTCAGTGTGAGTAAGGACGACCCTGACCAATGGCTGACTCCATTCAAAGGTAGACATGACGTCCTCTGGGCATTCCCAAACCCAACGCTGCAGACGTGACGGGAGCAGGCTCCATGGGTCCTTTAAACACATTGTCACAACCAACACAGACGTCATTTTTCAGTCAAACACACACAGGCTCATTTTCTAAAGCTCCCTTTACCAACAGACCAGTAAAAGTTAGACAGGCACTTTTGAGAGTGGCAGTGTAGCCATGCTAAGTATATCCTCACTGACCTTTACAACAACAGACACTTATATGCCTAGCCTACCGGCCTGATCATCATAGGTGCATATAAAGTTTGACAACGGAGAATTAAAGAAGCTTTTTTTAAATTAAGTAAGAAATAAGTCATAGTTAAAACTCCTAAAATGGAAAACAAGTAAACATGTTCAGTTGTGAGGACAAAGGGCTCTATTGTCTGCAGGCAATGACGAGAACCTGGATGAAGAAAAACTTGGCAGCCCAAATATATAAACTGGGCTCCTGCAGCTCAAACACTTAACTGGTTTGATTTAGAAATAAGTCCATAGAAAGAGGACACTGGTGAAAACAATAACAGAAAAGAGAGTGATCTTAAATGGAGAGGGACCTCAGTGTAGTCAGAGAAAACATTGCTGCTTTAGTGGTCAAAAGAGAGACCAGGCCAATGTCAATATTAGTTTAACTCGAACCCTTTTTGGAGAGGGTAAACTCCAGGAGAGTGACCTACATGGACTGGTTGACCTCTGCATGTGATCGTCATGGTCAAACCCTCCGTGAGTCAACGCACATCATCGGCACATCCCTGAAACATATGTGTGGACTGGAACAGATTACTAACTCCATCAGAGGGTTCTCTGTCATTGCATAGAGCTTAGTGATGGCAATATCGTCCCAAGGGCTGCTTCAGACTAAAGGTTTGCCTCGTCAGTAAGCAGTCGTCAGTTTCAGATATTCGTCGACTATTATATTGATTTAGTTATCCATACATTTCGGTCATAAGACAATATTTTGAGCTCCAGGGCTGAAAAATAATTTTGCATGAAACCTTGTTAACACTGTAACAGAAACATTGTTAGCGGACTGTAATGTAAACACTCTTGCATGCACATTTTTTCCCATCCCCTGATTTGGTTATTGACACCTGAGTTGGTAGATCAATGGTTTATTTAGTGTGATTTTATTAGCTCCAGTCTAGCTATATACTGCTAAAAGGCTAACTTGCTCAATGTTGAATGTTGTCAAGAATTGTTGTGATAATGTTGCATAACTGTGCAACATTAAGCAACCGTAAGGCAACTGTGAGTAACAGTTGCTTTATTCACTCAGTGTAGCAAACACAGAAAAGGACCCTTTACTACTGCGACTTCAGAACATGTGCTTAACTGCATCTAATGTCAAATCTCCCTTTTCTTGAACAGTAGAGACTTGCTTCTCGTGAAAAAATGTCATTACTTTTAATGAATGTGTCTGTTATCCTTTAAAACAAACAAACATGGACATATTTCTTATGCTTATATATTAATCTACATATTTGTATTCTATATTTAACATGGGACAATCCAAGATTCAACACAGACTCAGAAAATGTAAAAGTGTCCTTAAAACCATCAGCAGTCATCAGATTTGAATTGGAAACTGTTTCATCAACAGGAGCATGCTGAGAATTTAGAAGTTTGCCCAGACAACAGAAAAGTTTTCAGTCCTTTCATTGATATTTTTCTGCAACTAAACAAACAATCAAACTTTGAAGTATCTCACTTAGTGCAAAAAATGGTTTTAAAATGTATGATCCCTCAAAAGTTCTGCATTTTTTTGGTGGACAGGCCCCAGAAGCTGTCTCATCCTCTCATTCACTCCAGGACAGGTCTGTTATTATTTACACCCCCTGATCTCTGACCCCTTCTATCTCAGAATGATCCACTCCCTTATCACTGCCTGGCACCGGTGAAAACCAAATAGGAGTCTGTTACCGGTGTTTGATTATTTAGTGTTTAGGGAGAGTGTCAGCCCTTAGAAGTCTTTCAGAATAAAGAGGAGGGTGTGTGTATCAGAGGAGTTCATCTTCACAGAACATGAAATAACATACAAACACAACAGGGGACCATATATCCTCCTGCCCTTCTTGTATGTTTCTGACAGGAGCCGTCACACACAGTTAACAGACTCTGTCCTCAGGCGTTCTTCCATGGTGGGCTGTCTACCAGCATCCAAACTTAATTTTATTAGTCGAGGCCGGAGGGCACGACAGATATATAAACTTGATGTCAATGACTAGCGCCAAAGTGGGAGAAAGTAAGCCTTTGTGTTTGGAGGGCTGACAGGGGCGTTTATGGATGTGAGAACTATCAAGCTCCCTTGTCTCCACATCTACAGCAGCCATTGGTCATTCATTCGGAGATAAATAAAGTTTTTCAAAAGCAGCAACTATTTTGTTCATAAAGGTCAGAGCCAGGCTTACAGCAGCTCCACTACAACTCCCTGTTCAACCCTCAACTGACCTCACCCGGGGATTCCAGCTACTCCCCCTCTCCCTGTCTCCCCAAAGTGTGGGAGATGATGATGTGACGGCAGTAACAAGAGATAACAGAAACTCATTTCCAGACTCTGCTGATATTTTTTCATGTGTCGACTTCTAAGAAACCGGGGATGAAAAGTGGCAGATATATGTGGTTTCCAGATTAAGCTGATTCATGCTCTTAAATCTGCTCTCACTTTGTTTTGTTTGACATTTGACTTCTGAACACACATCATCCAAAGGAAAATTACAGGTTTTCAGGAAGCTACATTTACATTATTTTTCTCTGCTTGTATAAACCATTGTCTCATCTCCTCCTCCATGGCTTCTCGACTCAAGAAAACTTCAGATTAAGTCATCAGTATGATGACGTCTCCTGTGTCTCACACATAATGAGACGAAGGGGGGGATGATGGGGGAGGCTAGACAGTGGGTTGGGTGGGTGGAGGGGGGTTCTAGGTGGTGGATGAATTAAAAAGCCCTGCAGGATGACATCAGCATAGGAGGAAAATAAGGAGGGGGATGTCGAGGAGAGAAGAGGTTCTATGCATTCAAGCTTCACGTCCTAAATCATACCACTCTCCTGAAGCTTCCCAGGCTGGGACACGAAGAGCAATAGCAGCAGGCTTTTAAAAAGACAGCAAAGGCAGGGGGAAGAGGGGAGGAGGAAGGGGAGACATTTCCCCATGTCTGAGTGTCTGCCGTCCAGGGAAGCAGGGAGGAGAAACAGGGGAAACTAGAGCTGCTGCTGAAGGCTGAAGGCCCACTCGGCACAAAGCCCTTTCTCAAATCCCAGCATGCTGGCTGGTCGAACAGTGGGCCGAGACACAGGCTGAGCCAGGAAGTCTGATTACGTCCGAGTGAAAACCTTGACTCTGGCCACAGAACCTTTTGCTAATCATTATTACGATTACAGGGTTGGGTCCAAAGCTTGACAGAATGTACAAAACCCAAAGGCAAAACGGTCAGCATCTTATAAACCCTGGTTTGTTTGTTTTTTTCCTGTATTTTGTTGTTAATGCTCCTAGGACAGTCAGGATGTCACACTAGTATTTTCTCCTCATACTGCTGGGGAATAAGAGCTGACCACAGGCATGTATGAATGACTTTAAGACCCTCAAAATGACTGATGCCAAAATCTCTTTAGAAAGAATGCTGAGACAATCCCAGCATGCTGGGTGTCATAGAGATCACATCCCAACATTGCCTGGAAGCATCTCAATCCTCAGCAGCGTCACAAACCAATACGATGTGATTACTTAAGGTTGTAGTTAATAGGCTTTATCAAGCACGATCAGATTAAAAGGTCAGAATTAAATGTCATTATGTGGGGGAATGAGATTAGGATTTGAGGGGGATTCCAAAGGTTTTTTGATCCTCGTTGGGGTTGATTCTTTTTTATGATGAAAAAGCCACTCTTTTAGATTAGCATTAGAGGGACTTTAATGTTGGAGTCACTTAGGACACAAATGTAATTTCCTAAATATATTCAATTACAGTGACTTGCGTGTACAGGGAGGGCGTGCGCACTGTGCGTAAAGCATACATGTGTCCTGAGATCACAGTATGTACACAAAGCCCTGATTCAATGTCAGAGGCAAAACATCCAACATCCAAAAAAGTTGGCTGAATCCTGTATTTCCCTTTTGGAAGTTTGCCCTGTAACCTTAACAGAGGGGTCGGAAATGTCCTGAAGTTCTCCAGTAAAACTGAGGCAATGGAAAGTTTGAAGGCAAAATGTTCAAAAAGTGATGACTTCAATCAGAAACAAATGTGTCAGGCTTTGGTCTGGTGTTGGTTTGCTCGAAAAAAAGCCCCCTCTTGTAAAGATAACAATTAAACATTTACTCTTATTCTGGGTTTTAGAAACTCACCTGGCAGAATCAGCCAAATAAAAGTCAACAGAGTATCCGAAGTAGCTCCCTTCAGGTCCGCTGTAAACAGCTGGGCTCTCCACGTCCAAGTTGAACGCCTCACAGACAGGCTGAGAAAAAGTGAGTAATAGTCCGATCATACAAAGGACTGATCGGGCGAGGAGGTCTGCTATCCCCGGCGTCTTCACGTGAAATCGTTCCAAGCCCATTACTGAGAATAAATTAATCCACTAAAGCCTCTGTCAAATGGCGAAATTGTTCCCAGTTTTCGGCGCGCTCAAGTCCGCAGATTCAAGCTTGAAACAGTGGTGGATTATGGCTAAAACTGCATCCCTGTAACTCTAACCGGCCAGTATGTCATTAATGCTCCGTCAGCTCCCCTGTGCGTCCTCGCTCCTCTCTCTGCTTCTCTCTCTCCAGACACACGCCTCCTCTGCTCACCTACTCATGATACATGAGGCTGGGAGTTCCCACAGCCGTGACAAAGTTTGGAGGAGTAGGAGGAGCCTGTGATTCCCCTCTAAAAAAACATTGAAGATGGCCTTCTCATCCACTAGCCTATCTGATAACCAGTGTGGTAAAATGTGGTCACCTTCTATACTTTTGAGATCAGAGACTTTGTTATCAGTGACACAGAGATCATTAACAAAAAGAAGAATCCTCCTTTTGAGTTTATCTCTCAATTATCTTGAACTTTTTAACACTGTCAACAAACTTCACATTTTAAACCAACATATTTGGATGTTTAGATGCTTCTGCTGTCCATTACAAGAACATCTTGTGGTTTTTATCTCTTAGGGTTTTCACAGATAAGTCAGGAATTCAAACTGCTATGAAGCACTGCTTTGTTCTCTGTTGCCAGCATTTCAAGCCCTCATTTAAAGCAGTAATCTCCGATGCCAAAAAACTAAAGACAACTTTTATTTACCTAATGCAATCCTTCATTTGGCCCTTTTGGACTGGCTCCAAAAGGGAATCTACCCAAAGGGGGTACCTCCGGTGTAGAAAAATGAACCCAACCCTGCTGGGTGCTGCTAGCTAATGTAGTGGGTTGCGAAACCAGAGGGTCGCCGGTTCAAGACCCACTGAGGATCATAATATGGAAGTTGCGCTGGTAGCTGCAGAGGTGCCAGGGCACTTCTTGAGTATACTGCAGAGGTGCCCTTTAGCAAGGCACTGAATCCCTATTGACTCAACGTTCATATTGTCGTGATGCATCCAGCCACGTTGTTCTGACTTTGTTGACAACTGATATTTTGGGGGTTGTTTGTTAACCAAAGCCCTTGTTTGTTTCTAAGGTGCCAGATCAGGTACCAGTGATGTCACAGTGGCTACAATCATACACTTTATTAGTCTTTGATGAATTCCAACTATGTTTTTAACAAGGTGTGCTGTATTTGACATTTCTTCCTTTCGTCTTTGCTGCGTTCAGAAATAGGATTGCTTCTGCTCCACATTTAGAGTAAACATCTCAAAGTTACATCTCTCATGATGATGCAGGGACTTATATTAACATCTCCTCACTAATTACTTTTTTCACACACCCTTGAAACTCAATGTGTGATCCATATGTATTTCTATCTAATTACAGTGTTTCTAACTCGGGCACATGATGTCCTCTGATGCTCTTGGAGAGGGTGTGGGAAGATTATGTATTCCTGCCTGTGAGTCACACGAGACCGAGGAAAGTGGTTAGGCTGCGTAAAGCAACTACTCACTGAAATGAGACCTTTAATAAACCTATCCAGGGCCGGCTGGAATTAGTGCCTGTTGGTTTAGCTGATTCACTTGAAGCCTAAGGGATTGAACACAGGGGTTAAATTTGGCTGTGTGGCAGTAGCAATATGAACTCTCAGTCAAGTGCTGCTCGTATTTATAACCGGTCTGGAAGTCTGCTCGTAGACAGATGAGGAGTAATCCAGAGTGTCTGTTTGGGGGGCCACTTCACAGCTGTTGGGGGCACTTGATGGTTCAAAGCCCTAATCCTGGAGGGATCTCATTCTCTCACTCTGTTTTTAGTTCCTCAGGACGGGATTGTAGATGAAGGAGAGCTCAGAGTTGAAGATGTGGTTGACAGAAAGCCAGTTTATTTGAAGTCCAAACTTTCCCTCTGAAGTCAAGGTTTGGTTTTCAAAAACTCCATGAGAGAGATTTACTTGAGAAAATGTTTGCCACAAAGGCACTAATGAATTAAAATGAATTACATGCGAACTCATACCACTTGAATTCGTGTTTCTGTATATTTTAAAGCCACTGGAAGTCGTCATAGTCCTCTACAAAGTCCCATGACCTCATCTTTGAGGTTAGTCAGAGGTGGGATAGCACATACTTTGGGAATAGATAAAACTGATATAAGCTGAGTCATTGTCTCTTTAGAGTCTAAAAGATTCAGAGGTGGGACAACCAAAGTACAAATAGTTTGTTTCTGTAGTGAAGTAGAGGTTTTAAGTATCTGCACTTTACATGAATACCTATTTTCCTGATAGCTGTTTGTTTAACCTTATTTTGTAACACAAATATCTGCACTTTCTGCCCCTACAATTTGAAAACAGGCATTTTTTAAACTTTAGTTTTAATGTATTTGAGGGGATTTTCTTTCTTTTAGATTATGCTCACTAATTTTGGACCAAACCTGCCAGTATGCTTCTTGTCAGCCTGTTTGGGTGGATATATAAATCCTAACCTGAACTATGATTGGCTATTTGCCTTGTCAGAGGCGGGACTTTTGTCCAAATCAAGTATTTTGGCTGTGTTTCAACAGGTTGCTTATAATTACGTTTTCTTTGCATTTCAGTGTTGCCCATTTCATTTTGTTAACAGTGACTTTGGACATAGGGAGCTGTTTTGGTGGTGAGTGCTGAGGCTAGACCAATCGAGAATCCCTGATCTAAATGTTGGTCTAAATGTTGGTCTCTTCCTTTTCCCACACTTCTGAATTAGTGTCATCCAGTAGCAACTTAACCAACAAATCAGTGTACACAACTGTGTTCCATATTTTCTGTGTGAGGCCAGAGTCTGTTCTGCTTTTTGATGATGTGTAATTGGGTTTGGCTAACTGAGCAATATTTTCCATTTCCCTCCAACTGTGATTTCTGTTGCAAGGGGGTGTGGTTTTATTCCAATGCCTGTGCTTTGACATCATCACTTGGCCGCTATGGCAACAGATCTGAAGTGCAGCAAAACACTTAAAGAGCATTTCACCGGACTGTACACTGCTGGCCGACTTTTTAAATATAGACCTGACATATTTGCACTCCTGCAAGGCCAGGCATATATGTACATGCCGATACACACACACACACACACACACACACACACACACACACACACTGACTCTCTCCTACTCTGGTAACTGGCCATATGTTTTCCGATATAGTGGGACAGAATATTTATAGCTCTACCAGAACGCCACTTTGTGGTCACATGGTTTTATCGGATAAGAAAGTGTGAACTCTGTTCTCATGCCACTGCTTCTCCTTTGTTTTGCACCTTAAACATATTTTTGAGGCAGTTCAACAATTTTAAAACACATGCAGCAAACTGTCACCTGTAACCATAAAAAGCTTTAAAGGAATACTTCACCCTTTTCCAAAATGTCCTTAATTGCTGAGAGTCGGAGGAATGTTAGATCATACCAAGCTTATACCTGCATGTTAAAGCAAGGCCAGGCAATTCATTGGTGCAGAACTTCTTGTTATATGTTCAACTTCTTTTTTTTTACATTTGAATTAATAAATCAATTACTCCTCAATCAAAACAAGAAAATTTGTATTTTTAGAAGTCCCAGGCCTGAAACGGGTGGCGCTTATTCATGAACTCTTTGTTCATCTGCCTAGCACAGGCTAAAGCTAGCAAACCAGTTGCAAAGAAATGGCAAAGAAAAAAAATTATGCCAATGATGCAAGACGTGAGGCAGTGCATGTCTGTGTCTATAAGGAGAAGTGTCTTCTGCTATTTTTGGTTGGATTCTTTCCAAATCTAGCTTTCTCTTGCTGGTTTCTCTATAATTGCCAGCCCAGCTTTAACTTTGAATCCTAAGCCAGAAGGCATGAATAGAGAACAAAAGTGATGACGTATTTTTGTAGGCCAACCCGGAAGTAGCATCGCCATGGGTTCTAACGAGAATTCGCCTATGGGATTTTTGCATTGGATTTTTGGATCATTGCAGAAAATAAGCTCTGTGGCAAACACACGTTTCTGATGCGTAGGCGTTTTGTTCAGCAGGATAATCTTTACAAATGAACACCACTTTTATGAAGTTTGAAGCGTTAATGCAGCGGAGAGAAGTAAAAAGCTAACGTTATGCTACAAGCGAACTACACCACGGTCGGTTGATTTTGACGTCACTACCGTTATGCTTCATCGATCTAATCAGCGGTTTTGACAAGCTAGCGAAATCGTAGCTTAATAAGTTGTTTATTAACCTAATATTTGCAAGAGCACTGAAATACAAGACTAGATGCTGTAAAGCGGACTAGTGAGAGAGTTCCCGGCGTGATGACATTAAATGTCCCCGACAACCACTGTAGTCTCATTTAGCCACTTGTTAGCAACCGTCATTTTTAGTACGCGTAAAAACTTTCAAATTCACAAGTTGGGTTCCTATCCAACGTAGTTTATCTCATCTAACAAAACGCCAACACCTTAAGCTTGTGTTAACCACAGACCTTATTTCAGGCGTCTAACCACAAACCCATTCAAAATCCCCATTGACTTTTAGAGGATAGAACCCATGGCGCTAAAATGCTAACTCACTTCCGGGTTTTAGGACTCATTCCTGTGGCACTCTATTTATTTTAGCATACATAACTAGCATTGCTAGGTCCAAACGCAACATAATGTGTCCACCAGAACTTCTGATGCAAATGAAATGGTTTTATCCATACCAAAATAAAATACATGTGCAAAAAAATGTAGACTACTTTCATTTAAACATTTCTTAATTAGTGATTTTTAAAGGTTCTGGTTGTTACTTTTTTTTACATTGCAGAGCCAGGCTTGCTGTTTCCCTCTGCTTTGAGTCTTTTGTCAAGCTAACCAACAAATAAACGCCTCCTGTGCAGACTAGCAAATAAGCCTCTTTCCTAAATGTTAATCTGTTTCTTTAACTTCAAATTTAATTGTATGTAGTTCTAAATTCAGAAATGATCGCTTCTTCTATCACTTTCCAATGATTTATATGCTCCAGAGGCACCTAGCCTAGCCTACCTGATATAATTTCTCTTTTCAGCACAAATATTAAGCTGACACTGATGGGCTCAAATGGGGCAGGGAGGGGGGACACAAGGATGGCTGCCATTAGGGAACTGTAAGTGTTTTAAGTCACAGAGTAAACACCCTTTTACCACTCGAGAATAGACAGCAAATAAAGGCTACAACAGGCAACTTGATAGTTTGTACACACACACAGTGACAACACTCAAAAGAATTTCACTTCTGTTTGTTCCTTTTAGCCAGTGGTTACCAACCTTTTGAGCCTGAGCAGCTAGAACATCCCTGCCACTTTTTAACGAGGATATATGAATGTAGTTTGGTCAGTGAAGCTTATTGTTCCAACTGTTTATCCATTAGGCTACTTCAGCTAATAATCTCAAACATTTTTGTTCAAAGTTTTAGCTAGCTATTTAAATCACAAGTACATTTCTTTAAGCTAACTACTTCAACCATTTCACCATTACGTTAGCTACATTTTTTAACTGTAAATATGTTATTGTGAACTTTTTAAAGAGTTGTCACTTAGTTTAAGCAAACTATTTCAACTTGAAACTTTTTAATTTTAACAATTGCCTTTGGCTAACAATTACAATTTGTGTTTACGTTTTAGCTAGCTTGACTATTTTAGCTATTTCTTAATATGTTTTGCCCACCATTTAAACTGTTTCCTTAAGTTTAAGCTAGCTATTTCAACCGTTTATCGATAACTTTAGCTAACCTATTCAACTGCATCCATTATCATATTTTTTCACATTAGTTAAACACTTTCAGCCTTTTTAGCTTAATAATTGACTGTTTTATCCATAACTGGGCTCTCTATTCTAACATTACTTCACTTTCAGCTAATTTTTTGATTAACATATCTATTACCCCATGGATATTTGTTATTTGACTGATCAAAAATGTATCCTTTAAATGGATTAACATTTACTTTCACCTTGTGAGGTGGATGCATGTGCTTGCTTTTGACTAGTTTTTAATCAATGTCACATGGTTGAATATAAACTGTTTTAGGGTCACAGCTTTCTTAATTTATGGATACATGAAATTCACAATTTTAATATTTTCTGCTTAGCCTAACTTAGATACGTTATTTCTGTGTAGCCCCTCAGAAAGAGCTTAAGAAGTATCCCTAGGGGTACAAGTATTATTCAAAAACAGCTTGAAGAAAATTGGCAGTTCCTTTAGGATGTATTGGATTTTTAATTTATTTAGCAGTGGATGAAATGTCTTGTTCAAAAAGGAAATGGAAGGCAATGATGGAAAATGTGGTGTGTGAATGGTTATACTCTTGAAAATAGTGTTTCAGAAGAATGGGCTACTGTGGCTTAGATTAAAACCTGCATGTGATCTAGACGTTATGCCTGAAACCTGTCTGCCAATGTCTTTTAAACACAGGGTGAACTTTTCTCCCTCCTCCCTCTTCCCCTTTCCCCTCCGTCTCTCCTAAACTGTAGAAACAGTGATACACATCTTACAGACAGGAAATTCCTCCAATGTAAAAGCCAGCCTGGGCTTCCTGTTTCAACTACCTCCTACTCCTTATATCTCCGTTACACTTACACACAAACACACACTTTCAGCTCTGTAACATTCCCCATATACAAGGAGGAAGGGCGTTGAGGTGTTACTGATTACTCCAGCCGGTCTCTGAGAGGTTGCATACTGGATGACAGATTTGTCATTTGGGTGGAAGTCCTGAGCTGGCCGGTGTTGTTGAGTGGACTGTCCATTGTTTTCAACACAAGCTCTTAGCAACGCAGCAGCTGTGTGAATCATATGATTGTTTTAGAAACAGAATTCATCCCTGAGGCTCCTTACAAAGCAGATTCGCCCACCATTTCTACATTATTGTTTTCTCTTCTGAGCTTTTACTGTCAATCCGGACAAATTGAGACATCGTGTGTGGGGAGCAAGATTATCCAAACAGTGTCCATTGTTTAGTTGCCTTGTTAAAACAGCCACAAAACGCCTGAAAATGAGCAGTTTTGTTTTTATGTACATCTGCTAATCAGTGTAAGGCAGCAGAGCTGTAAAGCAGCTGCATGCAAGCTGCTGGGGGGAAACGACCCCTCATCTTGCAGCCTCTTTCTACACTCCATAACACACAACAAGTGTCCCCCGGCAGAAGCTCTGACCCCCCTGTATTTACAGCCAGCCCGGTGCTTCATGAAGTGTTTAGTCTCTGTCCCACATCACTGAACTTGTGTGCTTAAAAACACAACTTTAAAGAGGCAGGTTAAAATGCTTGACATCATTTAATGGGAGGTCACTGGGGTAGAGTGGTCAAGTAGACAAAACAAGATGATGCAATCCCATAGCTATAAAAAATGGTAAAAGGTAGGCTGTATTTGAGCCCCCCTCTCCCCCCTCCTTAGCTTGCAAGCTAGCTACAAAACGTACTACAAACAGCTAAAAAAAAACCAACTAAAATATGGATAAAAGGGATGATAATGGCAACGAAATTTTGCCAACTCAAAAATGTTACTCTATTTATTCCAGCAGTAGGCCTACATAGTTGTGGCTGCAGATTTTGCAGCCGCTTATGAGCAACGCATCCTGGTACATGAAGGTCATGGCACAACCAGTGGGAATTTTGCTTTTTAGCTTCAAATAGCCCACACAGGGGAATTAAGTGTTTTCAACTACTTTTTCTATCATCACGTATCAGGGGTTTATATAAGTCTGCTGAAAATTCCCTTTAAATACCGGAGTGAAATATAAAACCCTCAACACTCTGAGCTGGATCACAGCCGGCCATATTTGCAAGTCATCATAACAGAGGAACAACAAATAAACCACAGAGGGTATGATTCCGAAACCAGGTCACTTTTCTTCATTGTGAAAACTTGTGAACAGGAATGTTTGACTTGAAAGATGAAGACGTGTGCCCAGCTAGTCGCCCAGTTTGGCATTCAGGTCCAGTGTTCATGGTGTCATGTTTTATTTGGATGGCCTATTTGTCTCTCAGAGTAATGGTGTGCCCCCTGACCCTCTCCTGTGTTTTGCTATCGGGGCGGGCGTGCTGCTTGGCCTCAGAGTGAAGGAATGTGGCTGTAAAATGTGTGTGTGAATCTGGGGGTACAGCGGGAGAGGGCAGTGAAACAGTGTGATCACTGGAGAGCCTCGGGGTATTGTTTCACACGCAAATATACACACACACCCAACACACTTGTTTAACCATCCACACATTCCCTCCAATTTGCCGCTGTTGCTTTCCCACACCCACTCCCTTAGCTAAACATGGTTGACACAATGCATATGGAAACAGGGCACCCGGCTTCCCATGACCAAAACAAACTGCACTTAAAGTAGGAATAGATAAGTAAAGATAACCCTACTGTTTCTTCTTTTAATCATAGACATAAACATTTTCTTTTTTCTTCTTTTTACAACCTCCTGTTATTGTTTCCAAAACAACATGACAGAGAATAGAGACGGCAACTTTAAGCCAATCCAAATTTGTATTAGATGTATAATTGTAGAGGACACATTATCCCTGAAAAAAACGAGTAGACACAATAACACTTTAGTGGCTTTCAATACTTTATCAGCTGAATGATGACATGTGTTTCCTCAACTGACTGACTGAGATGGATTGATGGAACAATGAGTCTCCAGAAACAAAGGCTACCCATAATATCTCCTCTTAATGTTATACAATAGAACAATATTTTTTTTCAGAGGGCACTCCTTACAATTGCTTTCACCGTGTAACATTCAACACCAATTTATGAGCACAACATTTGAATATAGTTTCCTGAATGTTTCTGGTTTATCTCTTCAAATTCCCTCTTCCTTTCTGTGGCGGGAGTTGTCCCATTTGTCACAGTTTTTATTTTGTTTTACAGCTATGCAGTACAGGATCATTTAGCACAGCCTACATGTTTATATACATGAACTGTTTTCCTTTTGATTCATATGACAAGGCTAAAAGTCTGCAGCCATTAGCTGCTCTGTAAGGCACAGCCGTAAATTAGCTTAATGTTTCCATGCTTAAAATGTATAATGCTTACATGTTTAAGTATGCCACGCATAATGTTTAACCTATTCATCATAGTTTAGTATGGTGGCCCTGAAGGTCAACTGTCTAAATATTTCACCTGCTACAAATATATTTCACCTTCTGCAAATATATTTCACCTGCTGCGAAATATATTTCACAAACCGTAAAGGGCATGCCCATACTACTTGTTTATGATTGAACTGAAGTCACGTCAGTACAAACATGTGACTCTGTTCTGCTGTACTGTCTCCGATGTGTTGTCTACGGTGCTAGTTTCTTAGACCGGCTTCGGGTGTTTGCTGTTGACAGGAGAGTTTTAGTGTAGGAAGACAGGATGCCTTAAAGTACATTTTCCAAATAATTGGATACTTGTTGTGCAGCCAGAATTTTGTAGTACTCCAGTCCAGGACTTGGAGTACTTGGAGCATTTAGGATCATATTGCTTAGTTGTTGATAGTTTTGAGTAAAAGGCCAAAATTGTGTTCACCTGCATGCGCATTTACGCACCGTCTTGTTCAGAAACCATTCACATGTTGAGATGATGCGTGGAATGCCGTTGTTATGGGCAAACGGCGAGCGAGTAGCACTTATTCTTTTATTAGACACCTGCAGCGGTCTCAACTGATCAGACACGATTATGCCATGGTTAATCGTAGTATCAGTGCTCCATTAATGTTGGCTTTTTTATTGTCCTGGTGCATGCGCTGAACACCGAGTGAACCTACTTAGAGTTGATTTAACAAACTCAACTCAGCTGTTCTGGAACCAAAAACTCAGAGTTTCCCACCTAAAATCAATTCAGTGCTCAGGCTTAGACTGAGAGTTTGTTGAACCTTCTTTCTGAAAAGGGCCCCTGGTCACCTAACAGCACAGACTGCTTTATTTAAGTTTTTTTTATATATACATATATATATCTGTACATATAAAGTTAATAAATGTTGTTAATCATTTTCTTATCTGAACACACTGTTTTTTTTCTGTTTCTTTGTTGTTGTAATAAATTGTTAAATAATTTTTAATTTTACTCATGCTACATCGTTGATTACTGTTCATATTGTTTTGTATTGTGTCGATGCTTTGGCAATATTGTTTAAGTAACATTCATGCCAATAAAGCTTTCTAAATTGAAAATTTGGCTCGAGCTCTCGAGAAAATCCAGCCGGTCGAGGGTTCAGTCCCTGGCTCCTAAAGCCACGCGTCTGTGTGGTAGGTAGGCAGGTAGGGAGGTTTTGTGGCACATCCCCTGTTTCCATTGATATCATAAAACCATTAATTGTTACTAATGGTAGTAATGATGATGGTGGCAATAATGATGATGAGGATATTGTGGCTGAATATTAGTATCATTGCTATACCAAGTTAATATAATTTTTTTTTTTATTAATTTTTTTTTTGTGATTATTTCTGTTCTTCTTTCTTCCCACGCTGATTTTTTTTCGGCGATCTCCCGCGAACCCGATCTGACTCCCAGTCTCCACCCGGAGGAGAGCAGGCGGGGAGCGAGGGGTCGCGCGATCTCCCGCGAACCCGATCTGACTCCCAGTCTCCACCCGGAGGAGAGCAGGCGGGGAGCGAGGGGTCGCGCGATCTCCCGCGAACCCGATCTGACTCCCAGTCTCCACCCGGAGGAGAGCAGGCGGGGAGCGAGGGGTCGCGCGATCTCCCGCGAACCCGATCTGACTCCCAGTCTCCACCCGGAGGAGAGCAGGCGGGGAGCGAGGGGTCGCGCGATCTCCCGCGAACCCGATCTGACTCCCAGTCTCCACCCGGAGGAGAGCAGGCGGGGAGCGAGGGGTCGCGCGATCTCCCGCGAACCCGATCTGACTCCCAGTCTCCACCCGGAGGAGAGCAGGCGGGGAGCGAGGGGTCGCGCGATCTCCCGCGAACCCGATCTGACTCCCAGTCTCCACCCGGAGGAGAGCAGGCGGGGAGCGAGGGGTCGCGCGATCTCCCGCGAACCCGATCTGACTCCCAGTCTCCACCCGGAGGAGAGCAGGCGGGGAGCGAGGGGTCGCGCGATCTCCCGCGAACCCGATCTGACTCCCAGTCTCCACCCGGAGGAGAGCAGGCGGGGAGCGAGGGGTCGCGCGATCTCCCGCGAACCCGATCTGACTCCCAGTCTCCACCCGGAGGAGAGCAGGCGGGGAGCGAGGGGTCGCGCGATCTCCCGCGAACCCGATCTGACTCCCAGTCTCCACCCGGAGGAGAGCAGGCGGGGAGCGAGGGGTCGCGCGATCTCCCGCGAACCCGATCTGACTCCCAGTCTCCACCCGGAGGAGAGCAGGCGGGGAGCGAGGGGTCGCGCGATCTCCCGCGAACCCGATCTGACTCCCAGTCTCCACCCGGAGGAGAGCAGGCGGGGAGCGAGGGGTCGCGCGATCTCCCGCGAACCCGATCTGACTCCCAGTCTCCACCCGGAGGAGAGCAGGCGGGGAGCGAGGGGTCGCGCGATCTCCCGCGAACCCGATCTGACTCCCAGTCTCCACCCGGAGGAGAGCAGGCGGGGAGCGAGGGGTCGCGCGATCTCCCGCGAACCCGATCTGACTCCCAGTCTCCACCCGGAGGAGAGCAGGCGGGGAGCGAGGGGTCGCGCGATCTCCCGCGAACCCGATCTGACTCCCAGTCTCCACCCGGAGGAGAGCAGGCGGGGAGCGAGGGGTCGCGCGATCTCCCGCGAACCCGATCTGACTCCCAGTCTCCACCCGGAGGAGAGCAGGCGGGGAGCGAGGGGTCGCGCGATCTCCCGCGAACCCGATCTGACTCCCAGTCTCCACCCGGAGGAGAGCAGGCGGGGAGCGAGGGGTCGCGCGATCTCCCGCGAACCCGATCTGACTCCCAGTCTCCACCCGGAGGAGAGCAGGCGGGGAGCGAGGGGTCGCGCGATCTCCCGCGAACCCGATCTGACTCCCAGTCTCCACCCGGAGGAGAGCAGGCGGGGAGCGAGGGGTCGCGCGATCTCCCGCGAACCCGATCTGACTCCCAGTCTCCACCCGGAGGAGAGCAGGCGGGGAGCGAGGGGTCGCGCGATCTCCCGCGAACCCGATCTGACTCCCAGTCTCCACCCGGAGGAGAGCAGGCGGGGAGCGAGGGGTCGCGCGATCTCCCGCGAACCCGATCTGACTCCCAGTCTCCACCCGGAGGAGAGCAGGCGGGGAGCGAGGGGTCGCGCGATCTCCCGCGAACCCGATCTGACTCCCAGTCTCCACCCGGAGGAGAGCAGGCGGGGAGCGAGGGGTCGCGCGATCTCCCGCGAACCCGATCTGACTCCCAGTCTCCACCCGGAGGAGAGCAGGCGGGGAGCGAGGGGTCGCGCGATCTCCCGCGAACCCGATCTGACTCCCAGTCTCCACCCGGAGGAGAGCAGGCGGGGAGCGAGGGGTCGCGCGATCTCCCGCGAACCCGATCTGACTCCCAGTCTCCACCCGGAGGAGAGCAGGCGGGGAGCGAGGGGTCGCGCGATCTCCCGCGAACCCGATCTGACTCCCAGTCTCCACCCGGAGGAGAGCAGGCGGGGAGCGAGGGGTCGCGCGATCTCCCGCGAACCCGATCTGACTCCCAGTCTCCACCCGGAGGAGAGCAGGCGGGGAGCGAGGGGTCGCGCGATCTCCCGCGAACCCGATCTGACTCCCAGTCTCCACCCGGAGGAGAGCAGGCGGGGAGCGAGGGGTCGCGCGATCTCCCGCGAACCCGATCTGACTCCCAGTCTCCACCCGGAGGAGAGCAGGCGGGGAGCGAGGGGTCGCGCGATCTCCCGCGAACCCGATCTGACTCCCAGTCTCCACCCGGAGGAGAGCAGGCGGGGAGCGAGGGGTCGCGCGATCTCCCGCGAACCCGATCTGACTCCCAGTCTCCACCCGGAGGAGAGCAGGCGGGGAGCGAGGGGTCGCGCGATCTCCCGCGAACCCGATCTGACTCCCAGTCTCCACCCGGAGGAGAGCAGGCGGGGAGCGAGGGGTCGCGCGATCTCCCGCGAACCCGATCTGACTCCCAGTCTCCACCCGGATCTTTCCCTCTTTCCCTCTTTCCCTCTTTCCCTCTTTCCCTCTTTCCCTCTTTCCCTCTTTCCCTCTTTCCCTCTTTCCCTCTTTCCCTCTTTCCCTCTTTCCCTCTTTCCCTCTTTCCCTCTTTCCCTCTTTCCCTCTTTCCCTCTTTCCCTCTTTCCCTCTTTCCCTCTTTCCCTCTTTCCCTCTTTCCCTCTTTCCCTCTTTCCCTCTTTCCCTCTTTCCCTCTTTCCCTCTTTCCCTCTTTCCCTCTTTCCCTCTTTCCCTCTTTCCCTCTTTCCCTCTTTCCCTCTTTCCCTCTTTCCCTCTTTCCCTCTTTCCCTCTTTCCCTCTTTCCCTCTTTCCCTCTTTCCCTCTTTCCCTCTTTCCCTCTTTCCGACTACCGGTTTAAAGGAGAAAAATGGGGAAAAAAAATTGCTTTTAAAATATTTATACAAACATATTTTATTTTACTTGTTTCTTCTTAACAGTTTAGATAATATGCCCAGTTGGAAGTGTGTGTTCACAAGCACAAGTGAATACACTTCCAACTGGGCATAATATCTAAACTGTTGAAAACAAACAAGTAAAATAAAATGTCCTAAAGTAGGCCTACCTTTTGAATGGTAGTGGGAATCCAACCGTTGGCGAAACACTGAAAATAATAGAACCATCCAAATAAAGTTAAGTACCTGTTCTCATGCAAAGTCTCTCTGAAGCATCTGACGACGACAGAAGAAATCTCCCTCATGCCTCCCGGAGAACCATAATTATCCTCCTGAAAAAGAACAAAATTAAAACATAGGTCAGGGCAGGGAAAAGAACGCCAAAGTAACTGTGGTTTCATCGTTATTCCAATAAAAGGATTTGCAACAAAGATCGCAAAAGTCAGAATTTATCACAAACACTAACAATTTTTGATAAGGACAAGCATTGCTTTCTCACTCAGTATGTTTACATACAGACAGTGCAGACCTCTTTACAAACACATTTCAAGAGGCTGAAAAATCTTGCCATTACATTTGAGCTGAATTTAGAGTTAAGTGTCTGGATGACTGTCCACCTATCTATCTCAGCCTTTTTGTACACTAATAAAATATGTATTAATGTGTGATTCTGGGAAGAGAGACATTTTAGGATTTTTATTTTGATCATTTTCTCCTGTTTTATATAGAAAAAAAACAATTGAACAATGCTTTTGCATTTAGAAAGAACACAAAACAGGAAATACATGTATATAGATATATAAAGCCTCTCTGAAGCATCTGACGACAACAGCAGAAATCGACTCTCCTTGACTTTCTGTTGAGAAACAAAAGAAAAACAAAGACCTTACTATTTTAAAACTTTTATCATTTTCTTGAGTAATTATTGGGGGGGGCAAGGAAGCAAAACATAACATAACTTAATAAATCCTTCAAACGTGAGCTTCTTGGTGTGCAGATCTTGTTTTGCTTTCCTTACCTATTTTTTTTTTGGATCCAGCACCCACTGAGGGGTGTGTCTTTCCTGATTTTTCATCGTTATCAAGCAGCACATCAAAAATAAAACATATCCTTCCTTTCTGGGTTCTCACAAATTCCATCATCTAAATAAATGGTATCCTGAAATCAGAAACAGTAAAATATGTTATTTAAATGTGCAGACATGTATTTATTTTATGCATGCAAGATCAATTTAGCATAAGTGTTGATTGTTTACCATGTTTATTTTTGTCTGGACGAGACAGGAGACTGAAGATACATCCAGAGAGTACGGCCAACGAGGGCAGGAGTTGTATTTGCTGTGAGCTGATCTGAAAAATCATAAAGCTTTATGTTGCATTCAGAACAGCCTCGTGATAATCACATATCACAGTTCTTTAAAAGGATTTGTACAAATACCTGACAGTTGTCTTGTTTGGTCAGTGTAATCATCTTCATGCTGCTTTTGTCTTGGCTGTGAAACAGATATTTCATCATTACTTGAGTCCCATTCCTCTGTATAAATCACAGCTGTAGTATGTTTTAAAACACTGATACATACCCCGCACTCATGTGGTGAGTTCAAAGTCATCAACTACCAGATCAGGCCAACAGTGAATCATGACCAGGAAGAAAGGGGTGAAAATGGGGTGCCAATAATGGATAGTGGTTGAAGTGGAGCTCTTGGGGTGTTTTAGCAGATGTTATTTGGCACTGAGGGCAACTTTTACAAAACTGAGCAACATCTCTACGCAGGCCAGTGGAAATGGTTTTTAATGCGAGCTGTGCTTTTGTGTTTACCCAGGTGGCCAGCCCAGAGAACCGAGTGCCCCAAGGCAAGCATGGTGTTTCTAGCTGCTTGGGGAACCACTAGCTGCAATGCTGACTCTTGTTGACGATAGAGGATGCCATCTTGCAGCATATACTCATCACTTATGATGTCCAACTCAGCTTTCGGCTCCTTCTCCTTTGCTTTCTGGAAAAGAGAGACTAAAGATGGATCAGTTTTTTTGCATATCACTTATATTACCTGGAACTTGAAACCCTAGTGGTAACTCTGGCTCAGTGCTGGTTGATGGTGTCACCACTGTCTTTTTTAATTTTTCCTGCGTTCTCCGTCTGCAGGTTTTCCGAGACTTCCCAGATGTGGTCTCCGACTCCTCATCGAAAAAGGGCAGGGCACTGAGAATTGCGGAGGGCTCATTGGTTTGCTTGGCCTGCATTCTGGTTACCACAGTGTTACACTTACTGCTTTGTTCCGGCTCCAACAAATCAAAAAGAACTGGTAGGTCTCTTCCTAGAACAGCATCAAAAGGCATATTATCAGCAACCCTAATGTTCAAAAGGAAAGTTTGACCTTCTACCTTATGTGTCAGCTGTTGGATAAGGCTTCTCGTCTCCATCAACACAACAGAGGGATGGTTTCACTTTTAATGTGGGGTGGTACAAACTTCCTGTGTACCAGTGCCTGATCACTCCCAGAGTAGGGCCTTGCTCGACTCTGACACAATAAGGCAATTCAAAGTGCTTCACATGACATCAAAAGCATCATGACAGAGAGAAAAAGAACAAGATAAAAAAGAAATATTAAAATAGAAAATTTAAAAATCACTAAAACAAACAATTCACAATCACAGAGAAGAACCATTTGGACATTCCTTGGCATTTTTACTACCTCCTTCAGATCCCAGATTTGAAGGACTCATGTGAGATTTTCCTGAATCCTGAAAACATCTTGACAGGATGCATATTTTTAAGTTTGTACGCAAAACCTCCAACAGTTGTAATCTTAGCCGAGTTTTTCGGGTACATGGGTTTAGTATGGTCTTAAAGTCCACATAGATAACCAATTAGCTTTTTGCTAGAGGGTTTTGTTGGCCTGCTAGCTGGCTGGCCCTCCCACATGAGAGACTTACCCGCACTGGTTGCTGCTCCCTGTTGGAACTGTTGGGCTGGTTTGTGGCTGTCCTTTGTCGTCCTCCATGCATTGTAGCTCCATGGTTGACCCTTTTTCCTTGCTGCCACAAAGAAATTGGCCAGCTTTGCAGCCTCTGTTGCTGAATCTGGTTCATGCTCTTTGATCCATACCTGAAGCTCAGATGACAACATTCTCAAGTATTGTTCAAGGATGATCATTTCAATCACTTCTTGTGTAAGGCACTGTAAACGGGGTGGAATGTGATAATTTCAAAAGAATAATGAATTGAACATAAATAGGGTTTGTTTGAATTATCTGGGTGAGAGCAGCGCTGACAGTTATCAAGAGACTTAAAATAATGATGTGCTGGTGCAAAACAGATTTATTTATGAGCTAGGTTGTCCTTAAACTGCACCAAATAAAAACCCACTTAAAAGAAATAAAACAGGAGTTGGCTAAAACAGGAATAAAAGTCAGGTAAAACAAGGGATGCAAAGGAGAGCTAAAAGTCCACAACTTAAAACGTAAGAGGCTACAAAGCCACTCAGCTCCAACAAAATAAAACAGTGAGTAATTTGTCATGATCTTCTGTGACTGACCACGCCTGCTGCTTCCTTCGCAGGGTCTCCTCAAGTCGCTCAGCACATACACAGGCTGCAAGACGGGCACTGCAGAAACAAGAAAATATTGCCAGAATTGCGCCTACACACAAATATTTCCTACTACTCAATACTTTCCTGGGTATTCACTGGGCCGGTAGTCCCTCCTTTGTTCCTTCAACTTTTCCCGCCACAATGTATTTGACTTCTTTTCAGGAGGAACAGGGTAGAAAACCAAAAAAATCCAAAAGTTGAAGAGAAAAAAAATAATCCTGTGTCTTTCACTGAATGATCCCACCACTGCCATCAATTGTTAGCAGTAATGCACGAAACAGTTTTTATTTTACCCAAAAATAGAAAACCAAGTTTACAAACCAAATGATAAGAAATAGGCCTATAAAAGAGTTCAACTTTGTAAGACTGGCCTAGTGGCTTAGGCCCAAAGATGAGGGGAAATTCAAAAATGCAGTGAATTAATTTACAGGGAAATAGTGCAGAAAAATGTGGAGAAAATGTAGAAATGAAAAATAATACTTGCAAGAAAAAATAGGAATAATGCAAAAAGTGACAAACAAAAGAAGAGACTGAGCTCTAAACAAAGCCAGTCTGGGCCCTTTCAGCTCTATTAACTCTTTGATAAGTTGTTGAACCTTTTCAGCACTGTGCCACTCCAACTCCAACCTCCAACTACCTAAGAGGCCCTCAAGCCTCCTCTTATATAGGAGCTGGCACCTACCAAAAGGGGTTGGAAATCAATTTACTCTCATGTGAGTATTACCTGTTCTACAAACAACACATACTATCTGCAATAAGGCTAAAAGCATATCAAAACACATTTCAGTTAAGTAAATACTTAAACAGCCTTTTAAATAACATTTTTAATCTCAACAACCTAAACACCCCTCCACTTCTACCAAACATGGCACCTTCCACTTGACACACCCCCATATAAACCCAAGGCAGGCTTCAGCTCTGGTTGACACTTCCTGGTTGAGAAAGAGGAGTGCGGGCAAGGCTGAGGAGCACCGTAGTTTAGCCTGTTGGCATGCTAGTATTTCCAAATAACCAATATTGATCAAACAAATTACAGCTCAAACTGAGAGGAATATGTGTGTACGTTTACTGCTTAGCTACACTGCAAGATAATCGTTGGTGTTTGGCACCTGCCTGTCCATCAGACTAACTCAGTGTCCACAGGTGAAAGCCAACAGGTTCACCCTCGTGTTTTAACAAGCTTTATCCTTGTGGCGTTTCGCCTTACTGTGATTATATTTTCTTCTTTGTCCCTATACGTCCATGTCTGTCATATTCACTGGTTTGAATTGCATCCAATCGCTGAATTGTATCCACTTGTAAACTCTCCTACGGACTGTCATTAGTTGAGGGAAATACACCAGCTCGCCGCACAGAAGAAAAAAAAACATCAACACAAGCAGAGGCCGGGGTCTCTGCAGACACAGTCACCACCACACATGTATGGAGGCCCATAAGTGATGACTGAGTGACATAACTTCGTCAACTAAGTCATTTTTTTATTTTTTCAAGTAAACGCTACTGACTCTGCCTTTTAATAAAAATGCTAGAAGCTGCTGGTAGAGACTTTTAAAGCTATTAGGATTGATCATCTGGGGCACCATGAATATCATCAGGATTCATCTTCTAGGAACTATGAATATCTGCAAAATGTAATGGATATCCATCTGATAGATGTTGAAATATTTCAGTAAAATTTAAATGAGGCTGACAGCAGAAGGGAAGAAACTGTTTTCCATCTCTATCCACTGTCCTATCTTTCCAATAAAGGCACAAAAAGCCCAAAAATAAATCTTTAAAAAAAAGGAAAACAAAACTTTTAACAAGTTGTTTTCTGGTGACTCACCTTTTAAAAATCACTGTTTTTCCCACTTTTTCAACAACTTCCTGGTGTATTGTGTTTCATGTCCGGTCCAGACTGTGCTTAGCCGAGGCTGATTAATATCATTATGGCTCTTGAATGTGGAAGTCCCAAAAGAATGTACCATACTTCAGCCATGTCACTTTCTGTAAACATTAACAACAATGTTTGGAACGGTGACTCACAATGACCGTTAAAATGTTACACCTACTCCTCCTGACTCCCTTTAATCTGCCCCCCACTCCTCCTTATAAGTCAATGTTGATGTTAATACTGTCCAGACCACCGAGGTGTCATGCACAGTTGCACAACCTTATATAGAAGCCAGGGGTTTATGATGAGTGCATTAGTCGTATCAGCCAGTGTGAACCAACATGCAAAAGGGTATTCTGTCATCTTGCTAATGTACAAGTCACAGAGAGGTCACATCCGATGGTGGTCTGGTAAAGCATCTCATACCCTTCCCTTATATGCATGTGGGTCCCTCCAGGCACAAAGATGAGTGGTAATGGGAGATGATTGGCGTGGAAATGTCTGTGTATGGAGGGGGTTAAGATTGATGAAGGCATTAGAGACAACTTGGCATGAAGCCTGGATGGAGTTACATCCCAAACAAACTGAAGCATGCACACAAGCAAACAGCGCAGAGGGTCAGAGAAGTGTCCTCTCTAATGAAAGGGTGCAAGGTCAGAAGTATTTAGATTCAACCGCAGGTTTTTTCCTCTATTTGAAATCTGACACAACACATGTTCATGTGTTAAACATCCACCAAATCTCCACCTGTTCCCTGAATTTATTTGTTCAATGATATACGAGCCTTTAAATATACAAGCAGATGTTTTAACCAGCACATAGTCGTACGACCTGAACATGTAGTTTAAAAATCGTCTTTTAATTCAAACAATAACCAATAGAGGGAAAAATCCAGGCAGGTATTTTTATTGCAGCTGCATCCAGCACTGGGCCTTCTCCATGGAAAATCTTTTTAGTGGGCTTTTTGCTTCTGGGACAGTCGTTAAAACTGAATCTGCAACAGCTTGTACAACTACTCTCCTGTCTGCAAGGAATCCATAATTCAAACAAATGTCTCTGGACTAAAAATAGCTTTTCCATCTTGCTTTTTATTTTGCTTAGTAAAAGTTAAAACCAAACCCCAAACACATTAGCAGGGCGCTTTTATACTGTACCTCTGCATAACCGAAATGTGTGGATATTGCTAATTGGCTCCCTTGGCATGCCTTACTGCTGCATTATGGAGAGAGTGCCATGTTGCGACAGCAAAGTACTGAGGTCAAACAATCCCCATCTTCCTGTGTTTGTGTTGAGGAATGTTGTGTTTTGGTGCTGCTGATGAATCACATGTTGTTCAGCTGGATGTGTTAAAGTCTCCATGTGATTGTTCTTTCTGAGGCCCTCACACAAAAAACATTATTTTCTTTATTGGAAGATCATGACAAGCACTTCCACTTTACTTCAATCTGGCTTTTACAGAATACTTTTGTAATTATATTTAATGTACTCACAAAATGCTTTATCCTGACCACACATAGCAGACATAACCCGTAATGTAATATAACACAGCTCAGGGCTTAGCAAAGGACCACCTATGTACTGGAGCAGCCGTGGTGTCTTTCCTACAGGAAAATGTCAAAATATTCATTTTTAACAACAAGAGGTTTGCCTCTTATTTCAATGAAAAAATGTTTTTAAAAGAGGAACACGTGTAGGAAGACATTATCTTGCCTTTAGCCATTTTCCTATAAAACTACTTTAGGAGATGCAAGGTTTGTAACATATAAACCAAAATAATGCAGGCTGTGTTGAGCCTAAGAGGCATCACGCAGGTTTATTTAACCATTTTTATACAAGTAAGGCTAGGAAATTATTGATCTGGAATGGAAGACTCATGAGAACAGTCCTGCGCGGGAAGTTGAAGCCCCGTTTCTTTTTTCCTTACTGTGACATGGGTAGACATGGACGAGGGACAAGTAATGGAGGTCGTCAAGGTGTGGGAGTGTCCAACAGGAAACTTTACTTCCATATCCATATCCATGATTAAAATGTTGTGCTATGACTTGTGTTATCACGGGGGCAAAACTTTGTTTGGCTTACCAGCGTCAAACACAACAGAACACTTCTGTTCCACCATCTACAAAATAAAAGAGATAATGTCATACTGTTTTTAAGGGGAAACTGAAATTCACAGAGCAGAGAAGTAAATATTTAACAGATACAGAGTGGACTACAAGCATCCTATGGTTTGCGATGCAACACAATTTAGGAAATGCTGCAAGACCTCTATTAACTCTATTTTTTTGCTCTGTGTTTAGTCTCCACCATCTCCCGAATGATACATATTGAGCCCTGTTAAAATATTTCACACTTGCAACAAGCGCTGGAATGAAGTTATGCCATCATACACCCTTTTACTTTGCATCCCTTTGCATAGCGTTGTGGGGAAAAAAGAGAGACACAGCATGTAAGTCAAGGATCTTGACTGGTTGTTCCTCGGGGAATACTGTATTCAGTGCCTCTTGCATTTTGCATTTTCGCCGTGTTGGCTACGTACTTTTGTCCTTTGTCTTTCTACTGTCTTGATTGCTGTCCTGCACTGTCTGCTGTCCTTGTACTGACTTGCCGCAAAACAAATCGCCCTCCGGGGACAAATAAAGTTAAAGTTGAAGTTGAGTTGAACACACAGCGAGAGATTCACATGCAAACACACAAAGCTCTGTTTCACCATGCCGGCTCCAATGTTACACATTGCCACTATCTTCCCCCATTACATGTCCGTCTGTTACTACCTGCAATGGCAGATCAGGGGTGGAACAGACAAAAATGAATTCAATCAGACAATAATTGTATTCATTACTATGAGTTAACTCTCTCAAATTTGATATGTATGAAGCACTTTGAACTGTCTTGTTGTTGAAATGTGCTATATAAATAAACTTGCCTTGCCTATAAAAAAAAACATTGATAATTGCTGCTTTATATTTAATTAAGTGAAGCTTCTCCTGTTTCTATAATCCTTGAGGATTTTAATATAACTGTAATTGTTTGCATCAAATGTTAAAATATTTGGCTGTTGGCATATATTTACTTTAGGGTCATAGTTTCTTTTTGAAGGAACATCTTCTATCTAAAGGAAACAAATTTGAAGTAAAAAAGAAAAGTTGGTTATTGACCTTGGTTTTCTGATCCATGCTGAATTTAAAGGGCTTGAGAAAAGTTGACTTCTGGTGTATTTAACAAGTATGATTTTCACAATAAAACATCAATGATGACTGATCCATTTCCTGATCTCTGTTTTAAGAACTGGTCCAAATGAACATAAAACAACATTTAACCAGTTTGTTTTAAGTTTCAAAGACTCCTTGAGGAAGTGACGGCACCTTTCCTAAAGCTGATTCATCACCACCTGGAGACTAAATATCTCATCCCGAGGAGAATTGACCATTCATGGTAATACCTTACCTCTACAAAGACTGCTGAACACTAACTCTAGCACATAGTGTTAAAATACTGATTCATTCCCTGTAATAAATTCCCTTGGGAGAGACTGTGCTGCTGATGCCTCGTGACTCAAAGCCTCTTTAAACTTGAATTCTAAATAAGGCAGCGAGCTCCTCGGCAGCGTTTTATCAGCACGTAACCAAATAACTGGTACTCACTGTCCCAGCTTATGACCTGACGAACATTACAAGCACGCAGGAAAAGTCTGAAGTGAAGCCTCTGTTCTTACCCCCAGGACGATTAACACAAACGAACACAGAGCAAGAAGAAAATGTGATGGGAAGTTTTATTTAAAAATGAGAGGAGAAGAGACGTGATGGGAGGCAGCTGTAAGGAGGTTAAGGGTTTCAAGTTCTTGAGAAAATATCTGATTCTTAAAATGATGATGACTCATCTGATGTCCCAATGTCCCAAATTACACAAGAATTCCAATTGTTCCCCCTCTATCCCCATTTCAGGCAGAGTTTGTTTAACGGGGAAAAAAAGCTATTACACCATCCTCAACTTCTCACATTTTCTCTGTCAGTGTTTATCTTCTGACACTCTGCTGGCTTCATTTCAGTGTGCTGTCAGTGAGTTCAGAGTTGAAGCTGGGTGGTTATCTGTGTGTGCATGTGGTTGTAGTTAGGTGCTCTCCCCCATTAAAGTCAAATCACAAATATGTCAAGCAGTGGAGTATTTTCTCACATGTACAGGAGGATCAGATTTTAAGAATTATCTCGGTTAAGTGCTATGTGGGCTTCACCCTTATCAGTCAGTGTTGCTCATCTTGCGGGTTGATGGAGAAATTTCCGATACAAAAAGGGAGTGAACGCTTACATCTCAGGCAGGCTCAGAGGCTAAAAGTTTGTTATCTGCACCGTTCTGAACTTGCTTTTGCTTACTCTAATCCTTCTCCCAGTCCATGATTTACTAGACTGCATCTGTTTCTCTCCTAATGGAGCAAAGCTAATCTCAACTTGTTTTAATACCTAAAAAGCTGAATAAGTTCTTCATCAGTGGCTCCAAAAAAATGTACACACAAAACATGGAGGTAACGATTTGAAACACTGCAAGATGAGGTCATTTGATAAGAACTTGGGTTGGTATATTTTGTTATCTTCATGGCAGTTTCCTCAGGATGTGTCCCCGCTGCGGCTCGAGTGCTGATAGCGCCCTCTATGGTCAATGCTGGTGATTAATCAGCATGCATGTGCGGTCCTTCTCTGGATCGTAGAGTGGACCGCGCCCACTCTGCTCTGCTGTAAATGCGTGGCAAGTCTATTTCCAATGGAGCCCACTGCAAGCACAAGAAAGGAAGTCAGACAAAAAACGCATATCCCGATCGTATTCCGTCACTTTATCAACATTAAATCAAACTGGCACCAAATAAACAGCAAATCTACCTCCTAAAGGCAAAGTAACGAGTTATTTGCATGTTGTTCTTTTTATTCCCGTGTGATCTTGTAATTCTTCTGTGATCTTGTGTACATGCAAGTACAGTGGCTTATGGCTGCGCTCTGATGCGTTTACGCTTAAGAAAGGGACTCAGTAGGGCAGGACACACAACGTCGGATGGAGTAAAACCCTGGTGGAGAAGGAACGCTGCGCACTCGGATCCTGTGGGACCGTCAGTTACTTATGTTTACACCTTAAATAAATACACAATGATTGTTGGTTAATCTAAACACACTACCCAAACCCTGCTTATGAGACAAAGTTTTGCATTTCTTTGACCCTTCAATCAACCCCAAACTTCTCCCTACACAGACTTTTGATTGTCCACAACTCCCCGCCGTCACCCCTGGTGCTTGGTGTCCCTCTCCTTTTGTCCATACTTCAGTTATTTTCGAAAGAAAACTATATTACAAATTGTATTAGATGGTTATTAACCCACTTCTTTTCTTTCTTTCTTTCCTTTTTTTGCCTTCTTGGTTTTCCCTCCTCTCTTCCTCTCCTCCTCCATCACGTCACTCCCTCAGTGGTTCCCTCTGGAGCTGTGCAGAGAAAGCCTCGCTCCTTTTTCGCAATGTGTCTGGTTTCTATTAGTGCTTTGGAACAAGCCATGCGTGCGTTCTGCAAAAGGTACAGGAGCTGTTGGGGCAGAAATGTCCCCCTTTAACAACACAGCCGCCAGTTTGAATCTGTCTCTCTCATTGAATCACAGACATATTCACATACAAGAAAAAAAAAAAAATCGCGATTAGCCCACCCATTGTCCTAGCTCTGCAACCAGGGGACAGTGACAACCGGAAATATTGAGTAAACTTGAGTTTCCATGAGTAACAAGGAAGTTTGGACTCCCTGAGGAGCTTGCTGTCATGCGGGCGAGTCCAGTTTTTTTGGACGGACCCACCTCAGCTCATCAGGATCTGGCTGAACCACAGTCACTGAGGAATTGGATTACTCTTGGAATAAAAAACATGTTGTGTTGTAATACCCCATGTGATGTGAACAATAATGACCTCTGTCTGATTGAAAAGCAAGGGGAAAACCTAAAACAAAGCTCTGGTAAAACGGAAGAATCGCGGAAAATGTTTGATAAGCTTGTATTTAAGGACCTCCTTACGGTGCTTTTTGCACTGACAACATCCACACCCTCAATTTCAGAACCCTACTTATCGGCGCTTACTGTTGCTAGGAGAAGAAAGTTGTAGCACCTCCGCTTTCCTTGCTAGTCTGTTTCAAGTCCCTCTGTGGGCTTAAAGGGAGCTTTTTTTCCAAGGGAATTTTACAAAGAAAGCCTGGAATGAATAGAGTCCTGGCATTAGCACCAAATCTGTCCTAGAAATTGTACAACCTAAAAATTGAGTTGGGATGAGAGAAACTGAAAGTTGTTGACAACGTTTAAATTGGAAGTCCTGTCCCGTCTTGATTTTGATTGGTTGCTGAGGTAGGAGTGACATTGATGAGCGCAGCCCTATTCCAAACGTTGAACTACTTTCAACTGAGTCTCAAGAGACCTGTGAGCACAGAGACACGCTGAGCGCCGGTAACACTAAACTGCATTAGTCTTTTTTAGAATATACAGTAGGCACTGCCAGTGCAAAACTTTGGCCAATTAGCTCCCATTTATTAGCAGCACCATAAGGATTCATGAAGTAGTGACATGGTGTGTCAAATTTCCAGGGATATTTGTTAAGAGTGCAAAACTTTTCTTAATTAAAAATCAATATTTGTATCCCACGAGTCAGGACAACAATATTTGTCTGTACTGACATCATACAACTGTGTTCACAAAACAGCTGGTTATAGTCTGGATCCCTTTTAACCAATTTTAACCAACACCCATCTTCCAGACATCCTGCTGAAAAGACGATCTGTCTTCTTGCATGCTAACACACACACACACACACACACACACACACACACACACACACACACACACACACTCAGAGCTTTGATTTCCTTAGCTTGCTGAGATTTGACTTCACCCTGCATGTTCCCGGTCCTGCTGCTATAATTGCTGCCATGTCTCTTAGTTGTGGTGCAGGCCTTGCTGATGATGTTAGTTAGGGAGAGGTGGGGAGAGAGAGAGAGAGAGAGAAGAGAGATTTTTTTGGGACAGCAGGGACCAGCTGGGTGGGGTCATTTAGAGGAACCATTCTCTCAGCTGAGAGTCCTGATGACACAGCTCTGGAGGCCTCTCTGCGTGCGCTGTATGAGTAAGGCTTTCCTTTAGCTCATAACGTGCTATTTCCATTGCAGTCATGTAAGCCATCCTTAGGTCTTAAACCACAACCCCCTACAGCCAATTAACCACCACCACATGCTTAGAAGAAAAGGAATTAGGTTGATTTGGTGCATGTTAACCTATCTTTGATATGTTAAAGACCCCAAGGCTGGACATATTCTGCACAATTTTCATTCTATGAATTAATCTTTCACCAAAGTATGAATTATGTGCTCTCAGCTTCCCACTGTACGGACAAAATGTCAAGCATGACCTGAGTGCACACACTGTACAGGTTAAATTAGGATGGTGTGTTGACAATTGTGAAAGTTCCCTTTGAAAACTCCCACAGACGTAAGTTGAGGTCAGAGAAAAAGGGAGTTGAATGTGTTGTTTTGCTAGTGAGTGGAAAGGTGCTTGCTACAATAATACGTCAGGCATGCCTGCTGTCAACACAGCTCGACTAACATGGCTTCCTTATTTTCTGTCCATACTTTTTTTTTTTTTTTTTTTTTTTTTCATATCACGGTGTGTACCCATGGTGCTTTCAGAAACTGTTTGCCATTTTTTGCAGGCGCAATCGGGAAATTGCCTGAAGTTGGGGAATTGGCTTGGTGCAATGGGCCAAACTAAATCTCCCTGTAGACTGCAGGAAAACGATCCATGATGGAGCTGAAATTTGGCCGGACTTCAAAATTAGTCCTGCTGCACTCTGTTCAGATACAGCCTAAAGCCCCACAGTGAATGCTCTGCTTGATCTATGAATTGCAGATACATTTATTCGACACGTATTGAAAGGTTTATAATTCTTTCAGTTTAAGCAAACTTTTTGATCTGTGACTCTGCTGAAAACCTGCAGAAGCTTCCAAGATGTGATTTTTTTCTCTCTTGTCAACACGTCAGTCTGATAAACTCACAGATAGTCAGTCAAAGTCTGACTCTTTTAGGCAAACCGAATGAACTCAGTGTCCAGACTATAACCAGGTGTTTGGACGCTTCAGCAGGTGAGCTGTCTGAAATCCACAGGTGTCATCTGGTTCCTCTGACTTCAATCTGCCAGGTGTCCTCGTCTCGATGAAGACTTTTCTTTTTGAGTGCAGATTTGAGGTGATACAAGGACACACATGTGTGACTTACTTGAGGACTCCCACTGACAGCTGAAATGATTAACTGATACCAACCTCCCTTTCACCCCACATCACAAAGAAACTCAATCGAGGCAAGCTGGATCTGTATCTATGAGAGAACAACGACTGATTGTTCCCAATTCCAGGGATCTGAAGTGTCTTTATTTAGAACATTATCACTCATCTAAAGGGTGGCCTGCTTCTTCTTTGGTGTTATTAACCACATGATAAGTTTCACTCTCAGATCATCTGGTGATACAAACAATGGAACGCATTGTTTAATAGGATTTGGACATAAAGACGACCTTACAGATGATGAAATGATTCAGTCTGCCTTTCGTCTGTGACTTCACTCCTACTCACTCCCTGTGAGTTCAGTGACGTGTGTTCACTGGGGAGACTTTGAGCTGAGTCGCACACATGAGTGATGCAACACAAACAAGTTGTGGTTTCACAGGAAGTCACGTGTTGTAACGGTAGCTTGATACCATTAGGCACGAAGACTTCCTGCAGTCGTCATCAGTGTGAGGCTGCTGACTCCTGTGCTTAACTTTTTAAGATACTGAGGTTTAAAGTGCACTTGTTTGATCTGTCTATATGTTGAAACAGCTACATTTAAAAAAAGTCAGACCTTTCACTTGCAATCTGTGTCTGTACTGTTTGCACCATGTTTTTAAGTTTGTGTCGTAAGCATATATTTATACTTGAGAGAGGAAATAACTGATAAGCTTCTTTTTCTCCTTTGCGAGCACAAAGAAAATTGAACCGCTACTGAAACCTGTTGAATTATATATTCCTCAGAAGAAACTGAGGAGCTCTGACTCTGATCATTCCTAAATGGTAAATATCAAACTAAACACCATCAGTTTTTACCTTTAAAACAATGCTTCATGTAGTTGGACATACTGGCAAAAGGAAAACAAGCACAAAGATCGCACCTGTTGCGTACCGGTCACATGGCGTAAACGTCTTAACCACCGAACGCTTGCTCTTATTGAATTCCCTGAATATTTCCTGCTGCATTCACAAACGGCCTCAACTTCTTGCAGGCTTTAACCGAGAAGGCTGACAGGAAAAATTCTGGATAAAGTTCTAATAAAAAATGTAGCTGTTTGTGTTCACACAAGCTGCTCACCCTGAAAATTTCAGGAACATTTTAAGAGCTTTGTGCATGTGTGAAAAGGCCTTTAGTGAAATTCTAACCTCTGCCTAACCTCTGCTGGTAACTTTACATGTGTGACAAGCCTAGTATTTCCCTTAATATTTCTGTAGAGAATAGACTTTATAATTCTCATGAGCGCTCCTTGATGACTTAACTATCCATGTGAAATAATCTCACATTTCATCACTTTCCTCATATCCAGCTCATATTTCCTCTTGCTGAGTTTCTAAACTTGTGGAATTTTTTTCTCAGTTCTTCTGGTGAAAAAAAACAATGTTCTACCCAGATCCCGTCGACTTCCCTTCTCTGCAGCTCAGTTTTCCCGCAAACATTCTCAGCCTGAAGGAGCACCCATGCTGGGTCAAGGCACCGGGCACCCTTATTACCACAGCATGGGGCTCTAACTTCCCTCCAGCTTCAGGGACACACCTTCCACCCACAGTGATTTAAAGCAAAGTATTTCAAACTTTCCTCTCTGAAAAATGGCCTGTCAAAATCCTGCACTCATCAATCTTGTTCTCTGGATTCCCAACTTCTCCATTCCTCTTCCTTAATCCCTCTCTTATACGTGATTTTATCCATTAGTTATCAATTTTTCCAACTTTCCATGCATAAATTGTTGAAGCATAAATTTAGGATTTCACAGACGCAACGTAGACATGATCACAAATACCAGACTGTGTCTTACAAGAGTCCTCCATGATGATAAATAAAGAAAGAAGACATTGAAGTGATGAATGAGGAGCAGCTGTTAGTTCAAACAAACAAAAGGTACTTCTCTGACTCACTGCCTTTCCCCCCTGTAATCAGCAACAACACAAAAAAAAAATTCAAGGGGAGAAAACAGACCTTCAGGTGATTCGACAAAGAGTGCGTTGATTCACCTGCCAGCTGCGGGTGAGGGGGTCTGGCTGCTAAGGGGGGGGAGGTTGTGATTAGTTAAAGGCTGGGAGATGACCTCTCCTCCCTGGGTGAGTGGCCACACTCTGCAGGGGCCTAATGAAGAGGCCCAAAAGCACAATGATGCCTGCAGGGTCACAGTCTAATGTGAGCGAGAAACTACAAAACCCTTTAATCTAGAGACACCCAACGCAGAGCGCAGAGAGCCAATACACGTGTGTGTTTGAGTGTATGTGTGACTACAAATTAACTCTTTAAAGGGATGGTTCACTGAAAAAAACTGCATTTTCTCACTTGAGACATTTCCCACATCCACTCATGAATATTTCTGGGGAATTTCAAGACAGGCTGCCCCTAAAATCTTTTTGACCTGCCTGTTCAGGTATGCACCTCACAGCAGGAGACTTTCCTTGTTGGACAGGTGGGACGGTGTCTCAGGAGGCAGTAAAAGGATGGCTCGGAAATGGTTTAGTCCAGTGCTCTAATGACGTTCAATTGTATGTGTTTACAGTCTCATACCTGCACAAGTTAAAACCAAATCTCAGCAACAAAGGTGCATGAGAAAACATAGTTTTTTTTATAATTTGGGGAGACTAACTGTTAAAGGGCACTTTGGCTGAATTACGAGTCAAACCAACCCTTAAAAGAGAAAGGGAGCTTGAAAAGTGGCGCAGTTACAGGAAAATATGTTTCAGCCAAGGATATGAAATATGGGGATTACCCTGCACTCTCTGGGACGTAAGCCATGGCTTCTGCTCGGAAAAGACACTCCACTCACATATCCAAAACATCCCAGAAAAGTCTGTACCAACCTAAGAGAGAAACATTTCCCAAAACATCCAACACCAGACAATTATCTTTTTTGAAAGTTTTATCATGCAAGGAAGAGAAGACTAATTGCATCACATATAAGCATTCCTGCTCCACACAAAACAATGACTTTCAGTGCAACAACCTCATGGAAAAAGAGGTTGGCCTGTGGGAAACAGCACCATAGGGTGAAATGAGGCGGATCAGGACATTTTCTAATCATTAACCGTCGCTCCAGTTCACGTTACTCCGCCAAGAATTTATGGCAGTTTGAACCCCTCGTCTTCTCTCTCTCTCTCTCTCTCTCCTTGGGAGCTTAATCTCTAGGTTTTGGGTTGCTATTGAAATATTTTATCAGGATGCTGTCTGACACAGAAGTGAAGTAAATCTGTTGGAGGATCACAATGGAGTCCCCTGATGTTTAAAGAAACTCAGTTAACCCTTAAAACCCAGACAAAAGACGATCCTGATGACCAGAGTCTGATTCCCTTTGAGGAGCTTGAGGGGGGAAAGCCATCGATGTGTTGAACCATAACATCTTCTGCATGAGCAGCTTGGAGTGTGTGGTCATTAAAGGAAGGAGACTGAGATCAAATTGACGTAAGAGAGTGTTTTGACCTTCTTAGTGTGCCCTCTTAATGCTGTATAATCTCCGCTCTTTAGGTTTAAACAGCTCAGGGGACTCTGCAGTATTGATAGCCTATGAAAACTGAACTGCAAACATTTCTAAACTGAGTAAAAGGTAAAAAAGACAAATGTCTCTTTCTGGTTTGTTGTATTTATTGTGCATCTGTTTTGCTTTTTGGTGATTTAAATGAAATATAAACTTTTAAGAAAGTGGACAGAACAGAGTAAACAGAAACCAACTCGACATTCCAGAGCATCAGCGAGCTTAACCTATTCTTCATTTGGCTGAACAGATCTGTTGTCTGTTACTGATTGCCAACACTTAAAACTTGACATCCCCTCACAGATGCAGAGCAGAGCTTTAAAAAGCCAAAGCCTCGGAATGACCTCACATTACTTTGTGTAGTCCACAAGTCAAACGGGATGATACTCAGAGTCCAGACGAGCAGATTATTCTTGGAGATACTTCCAATCTTTCCGAGGGGATCCCCTTTCAGCTGAAATCCCAGAGAGAGGCTATAAATAACCTCCTGAAGTCATCCCGATGTGTAATTAATTTTCAGCAGCGGTCCTCTTGTGATGGAGCGCTGCAGTGTTATGACAAGCCGCTCCATCAAGCGCATCACCTGTTGGACTCTCGCTGCGCCTGTTTTCCCAGCAGTAACCCGAGATCAGGCCCTGAATCCCAGCACACACTGGCACCAATGAGACAGCAGGTAAAAAAATAGTTTGGGTAGGATATACGGTGTACACTTGAACTGAAATGTTGTCTTACATTTAAGGTTTTTTCTTAGTGGCTTAAGTACGTGTTTCCCCTGAGCTCATCTGTAGTGGTACATGGCTTTTGTGTAACTCTGACCAGGCTCTCCAAACAGGGACTGTACTAACTGTTATCTACTGTACATAGATTACAGTACACCTGAAACTATCCCTTTGAGAAAAATTTAACTTTTTCCCTCAAAAAACAGATCTCTCCAAAGCCAGCACCACATGGTAACACACTATAAAATCCTGTGGTCCTCTCGGTCGACGTAAAATGTTAACAACACATCAGTAATACAAGTTTATGTATTTTATCTCAACGCTGTTATATCTACTACAAGGTATTAAAAAACATTTAACTAAAGTACAAGTTCTCTTATTAGCTTCTTGGTTTCAACACTGCACCTGTTAGCTTAAACAGCAAGTTTCCTGTGTACACCCTACCCATTCAGATTATTCCACAAATGGAAAGTGACCACCACCCTTTAACATGCCTTCCTTACACATACCCCCAGACACACACACACACACACACACACACACACACACACACACACACACACACACACACACACACACACACACACACACACACACACACACACACACATTTCCATGGCACAAATGTCAGCCCGGCACACACAGTATGGAAACTCTAATCGCCAGAGAAGACAGGGCAATGCATTGTTTTCACAGGTAGACCAGTGAACCCCTTTGTTACAGGAAATGAGGTCATCTGCATAAAACAATCAAAATACAAAACCGCTACTGTAAAACTGAACTTCTATAAATGTCAGCACAGCCTAGCTCCTGCTGGGAGAATGCCAGTTTTATGCATGGGAGAGAAAAGCACAAAAAAGTACTGTAGGAATATGGTATTAATTAAGGTCGAGGAGTGACTTCCCTGCCGTGATGGGGGTTAGTGAGACATTTACCACAAGCAGGGACTTTTACATGATTCACTTAATTGTCCATCAGGGGATAGGGCACACGGACAGGAAGTGATTCTACATCCTTTCCAAGATTTGCAAAAAAACGCATTCCTCTTATTCCCACCACCTCTACAACACAAAGTCTGACCCTGACAAACATGCTATTGATCATGTGAGCCTGAGGCGACAGCAGCAGGATCAGAAAACAACATTTGCAACTCTTTTTTAAATTTTCAATGTGAAGAATAGAAACTGTTTAAAAAAGACACAAAAATAAACCAACACCTGCAGCCACTTTTAGGTTGAACTCAGACACACAGCTTTGTTTTAAGCGAAATGTTGGTGGTAGCATGCTAACATGTTCACTGGCACAATGCTAGCTTGCCGATTAAGGAGGAAACGTTTGCTATGTTCACCTATTAGTTTAGCATGTTAGCATGCTAACATTTGCAATAAATAATCTTAATAAAATATATATATAATAGTTTTTTTAAACAAAATCCATTGAGAATAATAACCTCTTGAAGAAAGGTAGCTAATAGTGAGATAGTTATAATTCAAGAAACTTTAGTGACTAGCTAGAGAACATAATTTAGCATTTAGCAGCTAAATAGTCTGGTTGAGACAGCGCTAAACGAGAGTAGAGTTGGACTTACGTTCTCCAGGTGGCCACATGGTTCCTTAAAGCTGACTGTGCAAATATGACTGTGCTAACAAGTTTTGAAATACTTGAAGTGAGCTGTGTCCACTTGTTACTGCTGCCCTCTTGTGGTCAAAATTATATTGGTTAGATTAAACGACTTAAATCTGAGGTTAATGTTTTTCCATTATTATAAATTTGCTCATAATCCATACTATGTTTATATTTTATAAAATAAATGTGTTATATGTTTTAAATATCTGGTCATGAACTAAGGTATAATAAGTGGGCCTTCACAAATGCAGACAAACACAAGAAGACAGGCAGGAAAATGTCTGGAACAGGCTTACACACTAGGAGCAGGACGATAGTCCAAACAGTCATACAAATCGAGGCAGGAAGACTCACATGTGAGCAGGTTATGAATCAGAGGAAGTACCAAAAAGGTAGAAACAGGTAGCCTACTGGTTGCTGAAGGCACAGAAAACTTGGAGATCTCACCACTGATTGGGGAAAAGAGGCAGGTATATATGTGAGGCAGTGTATGTAGGGTAGGTAGATAGAAAGTCAGGTAGAAGTATGACAAATGGCAATGGATGGGACTTGGAAGTGGAATGTTTATGAATACAGAAACAGAGATACAAACAAATATCTGTACCAAATGTAATGCCAATTCATTAAGAGACATTTCAATTAAAACCACAAGTGTCTTGTGGATCAGCTACCAGTGAATGTGTTTAACAGATTTTGTGGCAATCCATTTTGAAGATGGTTCATACATTCTTGTGTAAAACTGAAAACATATTTAACAATATGAAAATCCAACTAAAAGTTAAAGGCTATATTTCCCCACAGGGTAAATGTGCGTGGGGGGACTGAAATGTATTATCATATTATGGTAAAACCAAATACTCTAGTGGCCCAATATTACAAAGCCAAGGGGGGTGACTTTACCCCCTTGCTAATGTCTTCCCTTTAATATATCTATTATGTTTTTTAGGTTGGAATCTTTATGTTTATAAAATAGAGAAAAAAGTAAATATTTCCCCATTCAACCATCAATTCCCCAATTCTGTTTAACTTATAGTCCACCGCTGCCAGTTAAGACCTTTTTAAGAAATTCACCAAATTACAACAGCCAGTTTGAAAAGATTAATTTGGTTACGCTGATGCAATGTATCCTCAAAGCATCAAGAGTCAAACCGGAGATGCAGACTCCTCTTCCTCCAGATACCTCTGATATGAAGTCACTTTTTTTCTCTCTACGGGGTAAGACAGAAAACATTCACATGAGGTTTCCCACTGGTTATTGTTGAGAGACTATGTAAGCTTATAGATATTTAAACTTCCACCTCGAGGAAAGCCGGGCACGCAGCCAGCTTCTTAGCTAATGGGATGGGTTTTATTACAGTACTGAGAGGAAACAAAACATGTAACATACAAAACCACAAGGAGACATGCACATGAACAGAAACATGCTGGGTTTTTTTCAGTGACTTCCATAGTTTTGTTGTTGGGGAACTTGGATGCAGCAATGACGGATGCGTCCTTGGGGAGCAGCAGGCAGAGCGAGACACATCATATTTCACACAGCTGTGGACACACAGCTGTTTTTCTGGTTCTAGTGGGAGTCACACAGCTCTGCTGCCATGCTTTGCTTTTATTCGGTTTGCCTTTCTGCTTGTTCTAGCAGTGCCATCTTAAAGCCACATCATGGTGACATAATAGAAAGCTTCTACTTTTGGCTTCACCGTTTTCTTGCCACTCAAACTTATCTAAACCTACACAGCGGAGTGAACCGACATTTATGAATCGTGCAATTTGTGTACTGTTTTACATAAGCAAAAAAAGTATTGAAATATGATTTTCATTTCTTTACTTGAGTATTTGATTTTCTAACATTTGTTTCCCTTTACTCATCAAATTTTAAAACAAATATTTGTACTTGTTGCGTTTTCAAAAAAGGCCTGTAACTTTGGCTTTAATGCATAAGGGTTTTTTGAGCAGATTCACATCATACACAAATGTCCCGTCTCCAGCGGATTTCAACAAATAAGTTCATGTTCATATGTCCTAAGTATTGCTTTTTTACTTTTTTACTTTTTTTTAATCAAAAGCACAATTTTATTTAGTTAAACAGTCTTTAAAAAACATGCAATGAGGTCTAGATATCAATGTGAAAAAACAGTTGGTAGAGATGTAATTTCGGAGAGCCGCTTTTTACCTTTAATAGATTTCAGCGGCTGCACAGTTCCACTTTTAGTTCAGAGAAGATGCTGTCTCATTACTTTTCCTATTACCAAAGTCCACTCTTTGCAGAAGTGTCTGTCTACTTGGGAACAAACTATGTTCTTATGCCTGCTCTGATTATTTGGCTTTTTTAATACTGGATATTCTGTGGTTATATTTCATTGGTATCAGTTTTTTGAAACTACTTTTCTATTGAGAGGAAGTGCCTGTGATAAAGAGGAAAAGAGGTGTTGTGAAAATGGTTAAAAACATATATTACTTCATATTAAATTAGACACTTAAAAATCAAAAGTCTACAATATGGCAGCATAAATGTAGACAACACAGAGGAGATACTGTGTATTTATCATTGTAAGAAAAAAACTGAGCAGCCAAAGCTTTGTTTTGACCTATACTGCCCTCCCTGTTTCCTTCTTCCTGCCTTCAGGAGGACATTTGGATCCTCTCCTCTGAGCACACAGGGTGAACTTTCTACCTTTTGGTCTGGATTTCCCTTCTTGGTCCAGCCTGCACGTGAAGAGCAGTGCAGACTAGTAGAAAAAACACGAGCCGTTTTTATGAATAGTGCCATTTAAAAGGGATTGGTTTCGGTGAAGGCCCTAATGATGCCATAGCGCTGGCGTCACAGGGAGAAAGGGAAAGAAGGAGCATTCTTTCCAGGCGCTGGAGCAGCACTTTCAGACGGGTAGACTGGGGCGAGGTGGTGTGGATACTTTCCATCTCACATACGTCACTCTTCTAATGCCCAGTTGCTCTCACTGGTCCTGTCCAGTCACAACATTAACCTGAAACCCAGATAAAGCTGGTGATTTTGCATGTCTGTCATCACACTCTGAAATGACTGTGGGAGTCATTCTCTCCTCTGATTATGATGTTATGTTGATGTCCTTTCCAAATATTTCCAAAGGCTTGTGATGGACTCCATCATCAGCTCTGAACCTTTCAGACCTCACTGACTTCTTCCGGCGATTGGAGAGAAAGAACAATAGAAAACAAGAGGCCGGAAAAGGTCGAACAAATGATGCACAGTTCTCGGAGCTGTAGACTGCTGCCACAATTGTTCCAGAGGTTCCAGAGGTAATTTGTTTCTGCATGTTTGTGGTGTTTGTTTGCATGCGTGTGGGCCTGCTCTCAGGCTTCTGGCTCAGTGAGTAATGGCAAACATACAAACACAAACACATGGAGATTGGCACAGAGGAGAAGTGAAATTGAAGGTAATCCAAGTGAAGAGACACACTTAAGGAGGTACACCAGTATTTTAGTTTTGCACTTGCATAATGTAGTCAGAATGTGGAAGCAGAAGAGGCCAAGATATCCTGACTTTTGGAGCTCCAAAAACACACTTCCCATAATGCAGCTCACCAGCCTCTTTCATGAAGAACCCCCAAACTGATATAAAATAATAAACGTATTTGGATTTCAAATAAATACATAAAATAAAATACACAGGATGGAGTGATTCCTGGTCTTAAAAACTGTTAGTTTGAGGTGCTTTTTTCATTCGGTTACATGCTGCCTGAAAACAGAAGAACACATCCAAAGCACTTTTAACAATTAGAATGCCTTTATTGTCATTTCATGGCGATGTTTCCCTTTCTGTAGGAAAAAAAATGCCTATAAGTTTTTATGTTATATTATTTGGATTTATTGGCCCAAAGGTGCCCTCCCTGAGGCCTAGAAAATATTCTCGATTAGCAGCTCTGACATGTTGCCACTTAAAGTGACATGCAGCAACGTGTAAAAAAAAGCATGTGTACTTTTATTTCTTAAAAGATACATTAAAGTCTCTTGTTGTAAATTATAAACAGTATTATGTCCCAGAAAAAAAATGTCAGCCAACTAGCCTCTGTGCTGAAAGGTCTTCCTGTCCTTGTGTGGTGTTCTACCTGTTAGCTCACTGTAACCATAGACAGTATATTCAGATGGACAGCGCATCAGCTGTCTGAGAGTGAGGCCCTCCCTGCTGACTATAGCTGCAGTATGGGTCATAAACCCCGCTTCCTCTATGTTAACAGATGGGACATGAGTCCAACTATAAAGTCAAAATGCACATCAGATACATTTTTCTCAAACCCGGTTTCATCATGACAGTTATTATCAGGCAATTTTATGTTGGAGTCATCTGTTTTTGGAGAAGTTCCTTTTTAATTAGTCATTTGATGCTGTAAAAAGCTATAAAAATGCCATGACTGACAGCTCTGTTGATGAATGCATTGTTCTTGCGACGCTGTGTGCAGGAGATGAGCAAAGTAGAGCAAAAATGATGAGAGAAACCATGACAGACACCAATACAAGAGTCATTGAATTTCCAAAACCCTGAATGTCTGCTTCAAACCAACACAAAGATCTGTTCTGCTAAGGGAATTTTGCTGTTTTATTAGTAAGTTAAATGTGTTTTTTTCCTAAGAGGAAGCAGCTTAAAGTCAATACTGCGGCTCTTCCAGCCAATCTCTTCTGCACAGACTCTATCTGGTAATTTCATCTGAAGCAGGCTGTCCATTTGTATATACAATCTATGCCTGTAACAAGCTAACTGCATGATTATTATTTTGTATTTGTTATTTATTTTATCAATAAGCAGCTTTAAAAAGTTTCTATTAATGAGAAACATGCCAGGGTTTGCTACGCATGAGCTGCATGCAACAAGCTAACTGTATGACTAACATATTCTGTTCCTGTTCAGAAAGTAATCAAGATGGTGAACTGAACTTCACGTGTAACAAGTGGAACGTCTTTGATATGGCCCTATGATCATTCTCTTTAACATTTTAGCAATGTGAAAGAAACGGTCAAGTAAGAGTCAGAAAAGTAAGGCTGCATCCTGCATGCCATTGCACAAGACCTAAAGCCTGGCACAAGAGGCAGTTTACAAGCTGCCACTCCTGGTGCTGGCCATTGGGGAATAGAGGGGAGCCATTGTGTCACTTTATCCAGCGAGCAACTTCCTGCCATTGAAGAGAAGAAAGAGCAAACATGTTGGCTTCCATAATCAGTTGTTGCACCCTGTGAAGGCCAGAGCACCCCTATAAGCCAGAGGCAATTCTGATAATGATGTTTTTTTTCTGCCACTGATTATTCTGAGAAAGCAAAGCCAGGTCAGGAAAAGTGTTAAACTCGGCTGTACTGTCTAAGAGGCTAATTTTTCTAAGTTTGTATCGGCTAGTTGGAAAAACCCACTCTAAAGATAACATGTTGTTCTTCTGTTTCCATGTCTCCAAGCTTTACATTTCAGACCGATAACTTCTGTAAATAAATCCTGTATGAGAGACAAAGAATCTACAGTTTGCTTCAAAAGAATATACTACTGCCATCTAGTGGTCAGAGAGTATACTGCACCCTCCAGGCAGTCATTGACATGACCTCCAGAGTCTGGATGAGGACAAAGGATTCACAATGTCTGGCTTCAGAGTGACTACGTATAAATCTCCAGATGTCAAACATCGATTGACAAAACAAACAGATAAACGCCTAATAAATCTACTTAAATGTAATATTCATGTAATTGGAAATAACTAGATATCTGAATCCATTTTATTTTGATTACCATCTTTTCTATCTTTAAATTTAAACTGTAAAAAACAAATATGATGATCATGGGAGTTACATAATGACTAATACATAAGACATACTAAATCTAGAGAGCTGAGGAATGTAAGAGTATTCATTTATAAATCAAGGTCATGGAAAAAGGTCTTTAATTGCACAATCTAAAATCCTTTGATCAGATATAATAAAGTGTTGCTCGCCCCGCTAAGATGAACACAACAAACATAACTCTTAACCATTTTAAATGAGTGTTTTATTGTTTTTAATTTTGTATAAAAACCTTTTTTTGTCCACTTTAGGCAACAGTTAGCATGAGAGTTGTTCTCACAGCTTTTAGATGAAGTCTAAACATATCCCGCTTTTTCACACACAGCACCCGTTCACACTGACAAACACACAATCACGTAGTGTAGAAGGTGTCCATTCGATGCAGTGGTCCAAAAACCTAAAGTCTTTGAGTGGAAAGCCAAGGACAAAAGCTCAACAATAGGCAGCTTGTAATCTTCATCACTTCAATGAATGGCTCTATAGCAAGGCAAGTTAACATGAGCACAATAAATCGACAGCCTCACAATAACTACAGGAGACTGCTTTGTTCACATCTGATTGATGAAAGCATCATTTAATTAGGTTTGAAACCACTGCTTTGGTGCAATTCTTAAGCAGATTTATATTAAGATGATAAAAAAAAAGGCATAGAAACACGTCAGACGTCTCATACACACTCGCAGCACATCCTGTGTTACAAAAAGCAACTAATGAAGTTATAGGCCACAAAACAAAGGACTGAATTAGTGTTAAAAGAGTTGGCGCACATACACAGATCAGCTTCAGTCAGTCGAACTTAAAAAAAAAGACATTTAAAGACTAAAAAATGTCATACGATTGCATTTCAATGACATAAAAACGTGTTCAAGAATCTCCACATTAGTGATTAGCAGTGCAGTAGCTATTGCGTACCTACAAGACGCCCTCTAACACTTTTCATTCAGTCATCGAGAAACATCTCCGTGAAATCCCGTTTCTCATGATGGCAGGGAGGGAAATCAGTGAACTGTAAATCTGTGACATCAGCACCTTTCAGGGATTAAATATGTATCCTCACTACAACACACCCTTTTTTCATTGTACAGTACGTATACACACACAGCGTCCTCTCTCACAAATGATGCACGGATGTAAAGTAGACTCAAACTCACACATGCACACTTTACACATTGAACATAAAATATACAAATTCAGGTTGTCTTCAATCTGCTTCATAAATTAGTTACATCACGTCGTTTTGTATAACTACTCTCTCTGACTCTTTAAATGCTATTTTCTTCATATGAGATTCCACGTCACTCAAAAACACCTCCTCCTTTCATTGAAGGAGATGTTTTATCCTAACAGGAGAAGAATCACATTTCCTTTCACTCAATATATAAAAAAACAGACTGCCAGGACTTCAAACCAACAGCATCTAATCCACAAAAGACACAAAGAAATATAAGTAATATCATAGGAATTGTAACTACAAGTAAACTAGGTTTTTGTTGACGAATGGGGCGCATTTGCAGGAGCAGCCTAAGGAGAGCGAGAGCAACAACTAAGGCCAGAGCTAGCCCTCTGGTTAATGTTGGTTGTAACTTTATGACAGCAGAGTGGCAGCACTCACTGCCCTCGGATCTTAGTTGTTTGATGCTTAGTTCGTAATGTGCATACAGCTCAAAAAAGCAGCAACTTCGGCTCTCTCTCTTCCACAAATGCATATACAGTACACATAAACAAGTATTTCCAGGATTATAAGGTCTATCTTCAGCGGAGGATTCTTTCAGGAGGCCTTCATTTGGCTTTCCTGCAGCACACGTCGGCTGTAATGGAGCCGGTCAAGTTTCTAAACATATCAGCTTCCTGTGCACTGCAGAACCATTTTTTGATTAGTGTCGATAGCTTCATAACTCACCAAACAAAAAAAAGAAGAAGCTGATGTCAGCATTCACAAACTGTGTTTTCAGTTTGCTGCATTGGAAATTAACAGAGCAATACTTGCTGTGCTCCCTCATCGACAAACTACACACAAACGTTCTGAGGGTTTTCCATTAAGGCCGCATCCATCACCCCCAACAACACAACTACGCACAATGTTGCCTTGTTACTGCATCCTTATTACTACAGGGGAGTGATCTGTATGTGCTTTCAGCTTCCTCCCTTTCTCGTGTATATTAATACTCAATCTCCTACTAAAGATTGCAACCTGTAATCATTCTCCTCATGATAGCAGTAATTAATGTGAAATATGTAATTTTTTTTCATCTTAGATGAAGCAGTTGTGCAAAATATCTGCAGCGAAGCGAGATCTAAACTTCAGGAGGAGGTGGAGCTACTCCTCCCTCCATGCAGGAGCCCCGTTGGCACTGGTCTTCAGGGAGGTTCTGCAGGGGACTCGAGGGTCTCTCCTGACTAATCTCCACATGTTGCTCTGAGCACAGAATCTCATTAGTCAAAGTTTTCCCCAAGCCCTCCCTGCAGATGATCTCTTCAGGGTTATCAACCTTCTCCTCCTCTGCATCTTCTTGTTTCCTCTCGTCACACTCCCCTCCTCCTGACTGTGCTCCTCTCACAAAGCATCCCTCCTGCTTGGCGTTCTCCGCTCTGTGCAGGGTCTCAAATGCTCCGGGCTCAATGGGACCTAGCTGATAGTAGAGCAGAGAGGAGGAGTCTTTGAGCAGGTCCGAGGGACTCTCCTCCTGGTTGTCAGTTATGCAAAGCACCGTGGCCCCTGTAGGAAACGGCCCCTGCAGGAGGACCTGCTCTACACCGGGCACTTCCACTTGCTCTCCTCCCATTGCAGCAGGCAGGAGGCAGAGAGGCTGCTCTGCAAGCCCTCCATCAAGCTCCTGCACTGCCTCCCCCTCTGCCTCCTCCCGCTCCCTCCTCTCTTGCTCCTCTGCACTCTGCAGGTGTAACACAGCCGTCTCATTCTCTCGCTCCAGGATGTCCTGCTCTGCCAGGAGGTCTTGAACTTCCACCACAGTCTGCACCTCGCTCTCCTCCAGCTCAGAGTCCAGGCCGGTGACAGGGGAGAGGTCTGGGGAGTTGGGGCAGGTGGAGGAGGGGGAGGACAGCAGGTCAGAATCAGCGTACTGCTCCCCGTTCCCTTGTATGAGCATCCTCCTCTTTTCTAGGTCCAGCTTCATGATGGTGTGCAGGTAGTGAGTTCTGACACGGAGAGGGTTGAACTCGATGCGGCCTGCTGCATTACCACAGCCATCCCGAGAGCAGCCGCACGGGAAAGCCATTCGATCCACCTGAAACAGAAAGGAAACAAAGATGCAGTCTTATTTTATTCTTATAGGAAAGGTTAAAGTAGGCGTTTGGTGCTTACTGCATTCCTAACATGGGTTTTTTATAAGTGTTAGGGTTAAGGTTACATTTTGATAAACCTGTTGTTTTTAACAAAAATACATGTTATTATAGTTCTGATTCTTACTACTTTGTATCATATCTGGAGAAAAAGTAGTATGTGAAAATTGGAGCGATTTAAAACTGTGATCCTTGTCACACAGACATGCTGATGACAATATGCACAAGATATAAAAGCATCTTCATATTCTGTTTCCAGGGGTGTGTCCAGGGGGTGACATGTATCCCCTTAAAAACCTGATTGGTCACCCCAGGTGCCACCTCAAAAATCTTTCACTGTGATTGGCTAGTTGTCCAGCCAGAGGCGGGATCTATGTTAAAACCAACTATTAGGTATTTTTTTGCAGAAGGCTGCTAGTATTTTTCTTTACATATCAATGTCTATTTCATAACACAGGTGCATGGGAAAGTAATGCACACAGTCTTACTTTTAATGTGACGGGAACAAAACATTGCTAGTTGGACTTTGCAAAAGTGTGCATAGCTAATGTTGCCATTATCTTGTGTTCTAAAGTAGATATTATTGGTGAAGTTAGAAAGGGTGAATAATTGATATGAATTTGTGTGTATTGTGTGCTTTTGATTTTGTATTTCATTGACGGGACATTGATAGAATGACTGGGATAATTCAAAGTTTTTATTTCATCAATTCACAGAGACCTTAAATTGACTTTTAAATCCTTTACAGTCCTTAAAATGAAATGAAGAATCCTTTTCACAGCAGACATGTTGACTAATAATGTCATAATGATGATGACATCCTTCTATTCAACTGTCACACTTAGCCGTGACAATGAGAAAGCATTCACAAGACTAAGAACCCTGAAACTGATCCAGCTTAGTGGAATTCAGCCATCATTAATTTTATGAGGAGGAAGATTTTTCCCAGAATAAGGCCTGTGGGAAAATAAAGCACTCATATGACTTCAAATTAATATGGCAGACATTTAAATTCAGCAGTGAAGTCTGATTTCTGTTAGATGCTCAGCAGCTCTCTTCTTTCTGCACAGGCACATGGACCATTTAACATTCTTACCTGGCACTTAATACCAGCCTGGCTGCAGCCACAGTGGCGAGGGTCGCAGTACAAGCGGCAGTCGCAGCCACACTCCTCCCTCGACACCCTGATGGCTCTCAGCTCGGCTTTCTCCCGAGCGTCTATGCGGGCGATACCAGACGCTCGCAGGAGGGCTCGACGACGCTTCGTGGGCAGCGGCTGGAGGAAGAAACAGTCATCCACCTCCACGCCGTCCACGTCCAGATCCTCGTCTGAAACGTCCTCCAGAGTCAGCAGGTCAGCCTGAGCGCACTCCACTGTGCCGTTTCTCGTCAGCTGTGGACGACAGAGAGTGTCGATCTGTGTGAGCTGTACACAATAAGACACTGATACCCTCATTAGAAAGACTGATGCTTCGAAAAAGATCCATCTGTAGCTTTATCATGTCATACTTAGACTTTTAAAAGGAGAGTTATTTTAAGAAGTAATTAGAATCCTCTGGAAATTAAAAGCAGGAATGCTGCAAAATAAAATGAATTGATTACAAATTAAGTCCCACAAACAAATCTTAATGTAGTGAAAATAAAGAGGTACTTTTTACAAAATAATTCCATCTGCTTATAATTGGCTGCAGTACTTGTACAAATATATACAATGATGCATCAAGGACCCTTATTTTGAAAAACCCTGCTGTGGGTTGAGCACACCACAACATACTGTTGATTAGGAGATGATGAAGGGGGTTAAAAAATCAGTCTTAACTAATCAGACTGTTTAATAATGAATGTTGAGTATGACCTCTTTAGGTCTGAAACAGCTATTCTGTTTCTTTTTCAATTCAAATAAATCTAACAGCTTTATTTTAGAAAATCTGTCTCTGTTGGAGCTGATAACACGCTCATAGACTTGTGAAATGTGAGACGCACTATCACAAGTCCAAAATAGTTGGATTGTGTAAAAGTGAAAAGCTGAGTACAATAAACAGCCTTCAGAAGGTTAGCTGAGTAAGATAATAAAAATGTCCTTCAAGATTGCATTTTAGAGCTGTACTATATGTTGTGCTTTATTAATATTACTGTTCACCACAGCTTTCAAAGTAAGAAGGATTAAAATCATTCAATAATGGGTGCATAAACTTTGTGCAAATATGATTTATACTACACATAAAGCATGACACCTTGGACCAGATAATCACTCACATCAACTCATCATTTCGATCGTCTCATCTGTCCCACTCTCTCAGTTACTATCTGAACTCTACCTTCATCTTGCGGGCGTTGAGCTTCTCTTGGCGCAGGTGTTGGCGTAAAGTGTGTCGGTGGCTCGTCTCCTGCTCACGAGCGAACTCTCCCAGCGTGTAGTGTCTGATGGAGGAGTGGTGACGAGCCATGCCCAGGGAGCTGCCCCCCTGGCTGGGCACGCTGGTGAACCCCTGCCGCCGGGGGAAGTAGTACACCGTCACCACATCGAAACGTACCCGCTTTCCCCCCGGTGACGGCTTGTGCTGCCTAAGGATGGAGGTGGCTGAGGGGAAAAGGGGATAGTTGGGAGGAGATGTTACACATGATTAATTATATATTACAGCTAATTATCCATTGAATGGGTCTTAAAGTGTATTGCCTTGTGCCTTCTGTTCTTCCTTACGGGTGAATGCAGTGCTGGAAGGGGGGTTGAGGCTGTCGCAGCTGTCGGCGCTGTCACTGCTGGAGATGTCATCGTCAGAGTCTTTAGGTGTAGAGAATGGAGAGCCGTTGTCCACCTCTTCATATCTGCGTTTGAGGCTGAGGGGCGAAGCTGCCTCCATGGAAACTCGCTCTCTGAGGGCACAGAGGAACACACGTCGAGCCATATGCAACACAAAGGATTTGAAAATGTAGATTCATGGTGAGAATCCCTCCCCCCCCCCAAAAAAAAAGTCCATGAATATGTTTGGGACTGACAACATGCTCCTGTTGTCACACATTTGATTCAAACTGTTCCTGTGAGGTCACTCCTGAACACAGAAACCAAAAGATGACATCAGCTGTTTGCTCCTGTCTCTTTTCATCTGTATTCCAGCTCCAACATTTCTTCCCTCTGCCCCAACCTAACCCAACCCCCCCTCTCCCCCCACATTTCTCATGAAATCCTACATTGAAATCATCAGGTCTGCAAACATCACCATGGCAACTAGCACAGTTTATCAAAACAGCCATACAGCAGATGATCTCTATTGCTCCTCACACTTTTCATCTGCTGCATTAATCTGTGCAAAGGGGGATGGATATTTGTCAAGTTAGAGCTGACCGATCCGAGAACAGGGGGGGTGGACCAAGGTGAATAAAAGTGACTCATTATAGCTCTTGTGTAGGGATATGTCTCACCCAATAGGTTTGTGTTTTAACTGCATCACACAAAGTTTGATACTTGCAAGAGCAATCAAATTAAATGACTCCACTCTACATGTGTAAAATGCTTTTATTCTTCACCTCGGCCTAGGATGACACATCAAATACCACTGACAGCAATATGCTGTAGCTTTATTTCTAAATGGGACAGCTCAAAATGAGGCATTTTCTTGACCCCAATTTGGAGTTCTAAAAAGGAAACTCCAGCCTTTATAATCAGAATAGGTAACATTTGATTGAGAAGATTACATGTAGTTTGTTCTCAAGCTAAACAGAGAGATGATGTAGCAGTGATGATATATAGAGGCTGATCCTGGAGCTGATTTATGGAGAGTGTATCATAAATGTAATGGAGCAGACATAGTAATGGTTCAGTGCAGTATGATTTTGAACAACTCTGTTGAAAGATCATAATTGAGGGAATGCTTCGGGAGTTTCTGTAGTTTGTGTCATTATTTTGTCAAATCAGTGGATGTGCACGTTGCATTAATGTTCTTTGTGAAATAATGTGTCAGACTTGTGGATTAATGTTGGGTCATTGTAGATAATTTAACAATGAGTGAGGTCTTTTCCCTGCTCTTTTGTAAAATGTCTTGAGGAAATGTTCTTATCAATTGGCGCTATACACATAAAGATTAATTGATTGATTGATTGATTGATGAGTCATGCAGGGCTGTGTAGGTTTTTCAACATAATCAAAACTGCTCAATTTGTGTCTTGAAGCCTATGAGCTATGTTGTTGTCACTGTGCAAACATTTGTGACACAGCAGATAAATGCTGTTACATGTGAATATTGCATTGATCGTCCTGTTTGGAATGGGCTTTCAGTGCAAAGAGAAAGGACAACATTCACTGAAGATGCTAGTGGGGTTATAGCATCAATGTGAACCACCTGGGACTCCAGTATAAATAGGGCGACTGGAGCAGAGGCTGAATTTTGAAAGTAGGCTCATTTCCCTTGAGAAAACCACAGTCATTGTCCTGTTTCTTTAAAATATGTAGTTAGACAGTGACAGCCTCCAGTGTTCTTTCTGTTGTTACTTCCTTGTGTACATTTACATTCAGGGAAATGCAGTGTTGGTGGTGTATTTATTTTAATTATGTACATGCAGCAACTGACCAGACTGTGTGTTTGGGGGGAGGTTGGGATTATCAGTGTGTGACCGGCCTCTCTATTCTCCCATTTCTTCCACACACACACACGCGCACACACACACACACACACACACACACGCGCACACAAACACACACACATACACTCCCACACATAATGGCAAACCGCCCGGTTAATGAAATACTAAACCCTCTTACCTGGGGCAGAAACAGGGACCCTAATCCAAGCAGCTCGTTGGTTGTTTTCTCTTTCCAATGTGTACTGCACATCAATCTTTCAACGCCCTTTGAGATGACTTGTGCCAAAAAACCATAGAACCCTGAATTAAAGATCCAGACTGCAATCGTGGAGACCTGGCTGAATTCTTGCGTGGCTGTCAATTTGCACTCACACTTTCATCTGACTATAATAAGGCTACTTAGGCTCCATGCTCATTGTTCTACACACTGCCTGTTAGACCTGCGGCTCGTATTTAGTAAATGTAGCATGCCTCTGTATTTAAAGAGAAAGGAAAGGGGCGTCATATGATTAGCTGCCACTTATTTCCACACATTTTCGGTGCAGCTTGAATTATTTAAACAGCCGAATGAATTGTCTTATCTTGGAAAGCTTGCGATGGAGAAATCCGCTGACATCTGTGTTGGTTTATCTTTTTTTCCTCACCGGGGCGGCTCCAGTCGGCGGTGCTTACTTCGTTGTCTTCTCGCGTTAAAGCGGGCAGGCTTTAGTTTTTGGAGTTATTGTCGAAATGTTGCAAATGTCCAAACGAGAAGACGTCTTTTCTCCCCGTTTCGCCCCGGCCCCGTTTGTTACAATGTAACAATGGAGGAAGAAATTCTTCCCTGTAGCCGTATATATACTTATTGTGACATCATAGGCATGCCCTGCGCCGGAGCATGCTGGGAAATGAAGTTGTCCTACCTAATTCAGGCTCCTTTGTTCATAGTGTGCAGAAAGAAAATGTGCAAAAGTGAACATTATCACGACACAGATGTCTTACAAAACACATGCACCTTTAGTCAATATTCATTCATAGTTTATGACATCATCATTTCTCTCGTCAAAGCTTGTTTCCATGGCAACTAAATGACTGTGCATGCTTGTAGTATGCCTCAACATCTGTCCAGCAAAAGTAAAAAGCTATCAAATGAAATAATCTTTTTTTTGGGAGTTTAACAAGCATTGGGGTTAATGTTGAAAAACACTTTTCTATGTGCAAAACAATACAAAGGAAAACAGACAGCGGACAGTACATTGAGTACAATTTTAATAATGCTGATCAGATAGGTTTAAGATGGATACTTAACATGTCAAGCAATAGATTTCATGTAGGCAGTACAAAGGACTCCATGTTTAAGGTAAACTCCTGCCCACCTTGCAAACAAAAACTTATTGGCAACGTTTCGGTACTAGACCTTCATCAGGCAAACGTTGCTGGGTTTTGTTGAACATTGGCACATCCTAAAGTCTGACAGTGAACTCTCCTCCCTTTTTAAGTACCCTCTGTTTGTAAATAAAAGAGGAAGAAACATTAAGGATCACTTGGTCCGAGCCAATTTTCATCACAAAAAGGGATTTCAGTCGAAACACAGTCACCTACAAAAAGGTTTGCCTGGTGAAGGTCTAGTACCGAAATGTTTCCAATAAATGTTTGTTTGCAAGTTAGACAGTGTGCGGGAGTTGACCTTTACGTTTTTGATGGACACACTCTCCTTTGCACCTGCCTTATGAAATGGATGTGCAAAGGTTTTTTCTATTTTGAAGTACAAAGGACTCAACACAGACTACCCACATATGTTCACATGCAGCTCTGGTGCGCCCAACAGCACAATACATGTATCTGTAATTGGAAGTGGTTACATCCAGAAATAATGAGAAGAACACAAGAATGTAAAAGATGAATTTAAAACTGCAAAAGTAACACATGGTTCCATGGGAAAGTAATAAAGTATGTTAAAAATAATTATCTATTTACACATAATGCTGGAAAATTGCAAAGCAAAGCCAAATGAAAAACTAAATTAACTGATAGGGACAGAAAGCTCAGGGACCAGGGAAAGTGTGCCAATGTTGCAACAATGATCATAACATAGACTGTGTTTTCATCATCATTCATGATTCTTAAGCAACAACCACGAGGGCCAGTACAAGCACTGACTACACAAAGACTTTGTAAAAGAAGTGGACATAGCTTTCAAAAAAGAAGCCAATGCAGAGCATGAAACCTGCATTCTTTCTAAAGACCAACAGGGGGCAACTACCCTTTCTGCAAAGAGAAGACCAGAGGCGATTTCACACATGCACCCCTGACAATTTGTGAATTATTTCAGGCAGGCTGCTGCTGAAATCTCCCTTAGTTGCTTGTTCACACAAACACCTCACAGCAGAACACTATCCCTGTCAGACAGGACAAAAACGAAAACGACGTAGAAAAAAAAAAAAGATGTGGAAATGTCGGACGTAGTCCAACGCTTTGATGACAATTTTTTACTTTAGGTCAATGCTTCATGTAGTTCGCTCTATCAACAAAAGAGCGGTGAAAACAATATTGCCAAATAGAGAACAAAATGAAATAGACCTATTACGTGCACAGACATTGCCTCAGTGAATTTACCTGAATATTTCCTGATGTGTTCTCATATCGGCTCACCCTGACTTATTTAAGGGGGCTGGCAGGGAAAATTACTTGAAAAATGTGGCTGTTTACATCTCCACATGCAGCTCACCCTGAACATTTCAGGAAGTTTACAGGAGTTTTTTCCCTGCGTGAAATCACCACAGGTGTATAAAACCAGGTTTAAAAAAACTAAAGCCTTAAGCAACTGTGATAACGAGTAATTACCGTTTGAGATCTGGACTTATTGAGCTCGTATCTCCAGAGTTGTAATTGTACATAACAAATATAGAAAAAGGCTTAACTTCACTCATTGCTGTGGGTAATGGCAGCATGGCGTGTCAGAGTATGACCTAACACAGTAACCAGCCTTTTGTTTTGTTTTCAAGATCTCCAGAAAATGATCCACTTGTGATATATTGATCAATTTTTAACGGGAAAACAACAGTAACTATCTCGCTATCTCAAGGAAAACCAGCGTTGCTATCTCAAAATAACAAGATTAACAAGAAGGGATCTTAAGAAAACAACTGGACATTGCTGGTCCGATGATGTTCAAAATGCCAAACTCAAAGCTTTAAAACTGTAGGGCATGGATCAGTGGGTGGTGTAACAGATGCTAAATCCACTTCTTCTATACAGTCTGTGGCTCTACACTAACTAAAACGACCAAACAGTGTTTGGGAGTCAAGTAAAAAACAAAGAAAAAAGTTTCCTTTTAAAGTAACAGCTCAAACCAGCCAAATCCCCCCAATGTTAGCTTTAACAAGGAATCACACAATTTAAGGAGCACTGCCTGATTCCAACATTTTCCCTTGAAGTCCGACTTGATGCTGCTTTTCTTTCCTCTCGTGGTTCTTTTGTGCGACTGTGTGATTGCGTCTGGCTATACCATGTTTCCAGCAGACTGAGTAGGTCCTAGCATGAAGACCAGACATCATGCTGCATTGCTCACTGAGAGTCAAGTTGCATCACAGCCTGTTTTTGTCGGTTCATTTTTTGGCTGTTGGTTGTTAAAAAGACAACAAACTGTTTCGGAGGCACAGAGTCCTGGCACACCACATGCTCAGCTAACAAATAAAGAGACAAAGCAGCTGCGGGGCCACTAACCTCTTTCAGGAGACATAAGCAACAGAGAAGAATGCAACCATTAAAGGGAGACAGAGGCAGGCCAAGAAGGAGAACGTTACTTCACGAGGGTAACGGTCACTCCCTAAAAAGTTAGACAGTACGATTTACTGAGGAGGGGGCTGTGTGCTTCAGTTGCCTTTTCCTCCTCGAAGCATCAGGAGGATTGTTGAGGACATCTCCACATCTTCAAGGAACAGCGAGGAGCATGACGCTCTAGAGGGGCTTGCTGGATCGGGTTCTAGAGAAGAGAGCAACGCTTTACTTCTGCACAGCGTTCATTTCAAGATGATGTGGTAGCCGTCATTTGTGTTATCTGGAAGAAAGGAAAAAAAGGAAAACATGGCAGGTGGGGAGGGTGTTATAAATAAACCGATGAAGCTCATCAAAGCTTGTTAAATATAGAAACAGTTAATCATCATCACAATCAAATACCTTTCATTGTGTCCAAAACGAAACACACTTCATCCTGGAAGTTCTGAATCATCTGTTAGAAAGACAGTTCAAGTATTAACTGAGGAGGGAAACAAGCTGGGGCTGTTTACTAGCATGCGCACTAACAACAAGTCACGGCCATTATAAAAAAAACGATCTTACCTCATCACTAACCAGTACATGGATTCCTGTGGGTCCCTGTTTAAAGATCTGATTTATCTGTAGTGGTGAGATGTTAAAAAGCTGAGCGATCTTCTCCGTCAGCTCAGTAGATGTGAGCTCCTCAAGGTAAATGGCATGATATACTGTAGGATAAAAAAACAGGTTTTAATCACAAATATTACCTTTGTCACAAGTCAATTTGTACCTAATGTCTGAGCGTGTCTTAGGATTTTACGTGTTCTGTATAGAACAGTTTTTATGCTTCTTGTGTGCAGCAGTTGGAGCATTATACGGGAAAAGCTTTCCCTAACTTATAACAGTAGAAGAAAGGAAACAGTGCCTAGTGTGACGGCTTTTGGTTGGAGTGTGTGAGTGTGATTATTTATACACTATTGTACACGTCTCTCCTTTGAGGTGCCGAGAAGTTGACGTTACATCCTGCTAGATCTCGAGCCCCTTTGCCCATTGCTCCTCCCAGGATATTAAAGCTAGCTTCCTGTGCCACTCTCTCTCTCTCTTTCAACCAGACCAACACCTGCAGCATTTGTTTGATTTAGTTCTTTATGTTGAGCGCACTCTTCAACACGTCACACCACACTATGGTAACAAACAAACATGTACACCACTGCTGATATTGACTAAACACACATCATAACTATTGTTATTGTATGTACTTTCTTCTTTATCTTAAAGGTCACATATTATGCTAAATACATTTTACCATGTTTTCCTAAGACTGTCTCTCTAGAAAACCCCTCAGAGAAAATTCCATCCTCTCCGTCTTTTGTCTGCTCAACTGTTCAGAAAATGTGTGCTCAAACATGCTGTTTGAAGATTTTCCCTCTGTGACATCACAAAGGGCAGTAACCCCTCCCCCAGGTGGCTGACACTCCCACAGCTAGGTGTTTATTCTGGCCTCTGGGTCTGCCTTCTCACAATACGGCATGCAGTGAGAAAGCTGAAGCAACTCAAGCTCTTCCAGAGAGGGGCGTGGTCAGATACAGCTCATTTGCATTTAAAGCTACAGACACAGAAACCTTGTTTGTTTAATTATTGAAAAACACAATGTGTAAAAAATATCAAGTGGTGGTTTTATTTAGGCTGAAAAACGGAATAACCTGCCACTGTTCACCTGTATGACTAGAGGAGTTACTGTATGATTACAATTTAAATATATCACACAGAACTGAGACTGGCATCAAGCGTCTCATCTTTATCGCTTTGTAATTGGTTTAGCAATGGCTCCTTGCAGCTCTACCCTCACTCCTCCTGTCCTGAATTCAACACACCATTAACAAGCACTCACCAAAGAAAGTGTTGGCGGCAGCATCTCCGTTTTCGTGTTTGGTTTGCTGTTCTCGAGTCTGCTGAGACTCCTGGCAGACGTAGATGGTCAGCCTCGGGCGTACCACCCTGTAGACGGCATACACAGAGAGAGACTTACAAATACTTCCTGAAATATGCAAAGGGTTTCTTGTTCAATCTGAAAGACAGCACATTTTTATAAGATGGGATTCATTAAAAGAAGACTCACCGTCCCTTCAGTGCATTGAAAAGTCGAATACCATCAGCTGGACCACAGATCTGAATGACATCCTCTCTGGTCAGTTTCAAAAGATCAGCCCCTGGTACACAAAATAACAAGAGCTTGTTTTAGAGTGTAAAAACCTTCAAATCCAACAAATCTCAACAGCACGAGGAGAGACGGCCGTTCTGATCATCAATGCAGCTCACTCCTTTGTAGTGTGATCTTCATTATTTTATTTATTTATACAGTTTAAAGCTACTCGGACAATGCACATTCATTACATTTCTGTAAGGTGCCAGTTTAGCGTTTGTGGCTAATTTTCAACAGCAGTCCCTGGGCAGGTGAGTCTGTGCTGACTCATCTTACATGAGAAGAACATCGTCTGAAACTAAACTCTGACTCAGTGTTTCATGGTCTGTTACAAGACCTTTTCTACAATTACAATTAGGTGATTCAACTTTTACAGCGTTCTTTAAAATGGTGTTTCATTCCTGAATGCTTTTTTTGGATAGACAGTAAATATTAATGGATGAGTGACGTCAGCCATCTGTTTCTGCAGGGGGCTCATCGACAGCAGCCCCCATACAGTGTGTGCCCATGGTGACAATAACTAATCAGAGCTATTTTGCTTTTTGTACCAGGCTGTAAAAACGACTTTTTGAACGTGGTGTGTATGTGACTGGAGCCAGCCTCAAGCGAACCCTCGACGAACTGCAGGATTATGCACTTCTGCATTGGCTTCATTTTTTAACACTGGAGGTTGCCACTTGGTTTTTTGCCTCATGCTGCTTTGGCCTATTCTTTTTTTTTTTTTCTTCACAGCACTGAATTACTTCTTGTGCCACGTTGGTAGTGATCCAGAAACATTGCTTGTTCCAAAGCTGTGACTTTTATCTCAAGGTGACTCCAGTGTTTCCTAAGCATGTTAAAATCTCCAGCAGATTTATGTGCAGAGCTGCCTGTCTGAAAGGGGCTGATCTCAACTCCCATCTACCTTTTCGCTTTTCTAAAATAATACAAAGGATCAGGCAGACGAGGGGTTTTATTTAGGCTTAGGCCTCGTGTCCACCTAGCGTTTTTTCCTGAGCGCTGGCGTCTTTATTCAATTGTTTTCAATGAGGAGAGAGTGTTCGCAGCAGAAACAAAAACATGCAGTAAAAAGTAACAGAGCCGTGTTGGTCATACAGCGGCCGTTGTCAACAGACTGTAATATAGACAGAACGGATGTACAGCGCTTTTCTTCTCAGCGCTCCCGAGCGCACAGCCAACGCTTTTCTGCCCGGAAAAAAACACTAGGTGGACACAGTGCCTTACACAACTGATGAGCTGTATTCAAGAGCCAGTTTACCTGAAAAGTTGGTAAAGAGTCGACAGAAGGGTGAGAAGCGGTTTCTTAGGAGCCACTGTTGTGCATCCTGTGGATTCGCTGTGGGCAACAAATTCTTGGGAGAAGAAGGAAACAAAAAAGAGCAAAGAATAAAACAGCTAACTGAAACAATCCTGAACGATATCACATAGTTAGCTTGTCGAAGTCTAAACAAAGTTTAGTAGTAGTGTAGTTTAACAAATATGCTCTGATAAAAATCAATGTGCCTGGATGTTTTTAAGCAACACAGAGCTCATTTTTTAATTTCTGTAAAAATAATGCAAGGACTTCATGGTGCAGAGGTTTAGTACTCTCACTGTTACTTTGGTTAAACCTACTTCTAATATTTGTCCGTGTTTTTAAGTCAATAAACATAACAGAAAATCATTAGACCAAATAAACAGGGTGTACGGCATGAAATAATCCAATGTGTCATGTTTCAAGGTTACATTAAAGAGCTGTTGAATCTTTAGCCGCTTCTCTAGCCTCCATAGAAAGTTTTCTAATGTCTTGTTTTTGTGAGTTGACCCTGTATTTCTGCTTTGCCATTGTTAAATGCTTTAACTTGTATTATGAGCAAGGTTAAGCTCACTCTGCGGCTTACTGGGACTCATACTGTACATTAAACACACTATGTGCTACAGAGAGAAGAGGTCAGACTGTGCCATGTCTCATGCTCTCTAATATTTGCATTTCCAGTACTCTGTGTGTGTGTGTGTGTGTGTGTGTGTGTGTGTGTGTGTTTGCAAAGTGCCTTAAATAATCTCTTGGGAGGCGGAGGTTTAGCACCCAGATGTCAGCGTTGCATTTGTGAATATTAACATGCAGTGGTTCAGTGATGCAGGTAGTCTAAAGTAAGAGAGTGATTTACACTTACCGATTGATACACACTTACATCTGCGACCTGAACGACAGGCTCAGGCTGGTGGTTTGGCGAGCCATTTCTAAAAGGGAGGGGAAAATGATCATGTTATACCCAGTGAGAATACTGAAATCTACACAAGTTAACATATATACATGTTCTTCATGCCGACAGCCATGAAGGGGATTTTATGGTAAATTCAATTCAAGCAGAAGAAAACAGTATTACTCATTAAGTATTAGCAAGAAATCATCAAAGACTCATACCCTTCTGCAACTGGAAAACTGTTGTGTGTGCTGTTGAAGCCCGGAGACGGAGAGTTTGTGACGTATGTGACCTCAGGCCAGGGGCAGCACTGCAAAACACCAACACAGTTGTTGTTTTTGAGGCATCTACACAACATTAGAACTTGAGGAGGCAGTCGAGTTAATGAATCCATAAAGGGATTAAAAATCAGTGGAAAACATTCATCGTTTCTTGTTTCTTTTAGCATTCTATTACAGATCGTGTGCGTGAGGATTTGTTGCTTTTCATTTTATCAAATGAACTTCTTTTGTTTGAGGCGGTTGCTCAGTCAAAACAGGGAATTTGTAGATTCGTATGTCGCTGGGCTTTGTGAAATTTGTGATGAGATTGAATTCACTATGTTTCATCATTTTACAGAGTAAACAGAATATCTGAAAATGAACTTATACATTTGATTGGAATAAGTGTTAGTTGCAGCTCTAACTGGAATGGATGTAAACACTTTGCTGTTGCACCACAGACCATCACACTTTAGATTTTTTTTCCCCAAGCCATTTTAGACATTAAAAGTATATTCTTCTCCTAAGTGACATTTTTACATAACAACATGATATGCTTCATTCCTTTAATATCAAAGTCATATACTAACCTCTGTCAGTATTGTGGTTTCATAGGAGGGCTGGTACTTTTCTTTTTCTTGTGGCGCCCTCTTCTCCATCTTCTCCCTGTCCGTCTTCTGTTTTCTGTCCGCACCTTTGGGCTGAAACAGGTTATGCAAGAATCATTTACATGGGTGATCGCACACGTTTGCATTGCAGCACATCAACGCTTCTTCTCGTCCCTCTCACCTTGAACACTTTGACCTGGCAGGAGGCAGAGTGGAGGTGTTCTGTGTATTCTTCACTCTCGTTCTCTTTAAACGTGTCGATCTGGATGCGGAACGGCACGCCCTTTTCTCCACCGTGCTTACGCATGGTGAATTCTGTGCTGATGCAGTGTACCTAAAAAGGAAAGAATATAAAACTGAAATCTACGTAAGAGTGATGACATTACATTCAACCAAAGAGCATTTGTGTAAGTAATTAATGAATATGGGATGACTAAGTTTGCCAAGTTTCCAAACAGGATTGATGAGTACACTAGATGTTAACAAGCTATCTCCATGATGCTCAAAAGCCCAAACGGCTAAAGATAACTGCTGTTGCTTTTAATCAATGAAAAATAAAGGGAAACAATAGTGTCGTCCATCATGCTACCTGGATAAAAACTGAGGTTCTTTTTGACGGGTCCCAAAGGAACTCCACAGTGTTAAGCTGAGTAGGGTTAGCCCTGGGGTCGATTATGCCGACGGACATGGGGATATCTGCAATGGATCAATGTGAAACAGGCTGTTACCACACGAGTTCTCAGTGCACACCTTTTCTTTTAAACATCACCACTATCATCTCAATCTTGTAATTATTTGTCAGGTTTAAAAAAAAAAAACTTACTGAACGGTTAATAAACATACAAGGCTGCACAGCAACAGTCTGCCCACACACAAGATCAACACAATACCAAAGTAGACCAGCGAATGTTTTAGTCAGTGCTCACCCAGGTCGAGGATGCGATCCCCAGGCCGGTTCCAGCGCCAGCCTTCCAGCTGCTGGTGCTCTGTATACTGAAGCCGTCGGTCGTGAAACACCACACGTATGATGCTCTGAAATTCAATGAAATATGTTTTTCACAAAAAAAATCCAAGGCAGGTAGATTCATTCTCTTAAGAAATGAAACAGTTTTACTGGTTTGTGATGACAAACCTGTGCAACTTTATTGTAAAATGTGTGAACTGGAATGTCAGTCTTACCTTCACCATTTTACCAGTGATTTCTGGAAGTTCCCCAATTTTCCGATTGTCAAGCATTCTTATTTCATAAGACTGTCCTGCAATGACAAGTACACGTAGTGAATAAAAATACAGTTACAGACACCGAACGTTTACAGGAACTATCCAACCTTTGCAGTTTGTTTGTTTCTTAGAGTCACAAAACAACAGTATAATTATACAGTATGTTCCAAATGGTCAAGAAGACACTGGCTATAAAGTTGAACTGTTGTTTGATCTAACCAATATGAGAAAAAAAGGCAAACATTTGTGTCTTTAGATCAACACTCATTCGGGTAATAAAACACCTTTAATAACTAAATTAAAGGCCTCTTTGCTTTCGATGTCAGAGCACACGTAGTCTGGGATCCCGATGCAAACCTTGGTTGAGGTAGGTGAGTGTTTCATCATGCAGTTTAACAGCTGGCGAGGTAGCTGCACACAGAACATACTGGAAGGGAAGGATCTTGTTGTCAGAGTCTGGAGGCAGGTTGGACTCCTCCTGCTTGAAGATGGGGAGGGCGAGCACATCGCTGGGTAACAGAGATAAGAACAAGAAAAGGATGAGTGCACTGATCATCTCACTGCGAGGCACATTCATCATTTCATTTTCATAAAACAAGTCGACAGGAAATAAACACCTCATATTTAATTATTCATACTGATTACTTTGAACCTCATGAAAAAAATCATCAAAGTTCAAACTGAGAGTTAAATATTCCCAGCCATCATTACACATCACTTAAGGCTGGATGGTGGGATACTGCGTTAGTCAGCTTTGCACCCAGAGCAACCTTTCTAAATACCATGGTATCCAGCCAGGATCTCGTTGCTTCTCTAAACAGAGGAATGTTAGGAACAAGTGGGTGCTTTGCAGCCTGGGCAGTATCATTTACACAGCACTTAAGCATGCAGAAAATGGCACAAAAGAGAGTCATCTTTCTCCTACAAGGCAACGTGGCTGAGTCATCAATACCTAAATGGATTTCACATAATACCCATCATACAAAAACTGAGTTCAGATGTCCTAGATATCAATATGTTTTACTATAAAATCTTTAATAAGAAAGGTAAAGCACTGAACTGCGTGAACATATATTAACACTTGTGCATTAGGGCTTATCTGTATAGTGATATCCCCAAAGCTCAAATCAAAATTCATCAAAGCGTTTACTTAATCTGATAGTCACCAGGCCGTGCACAGCTTTGCATTTCATCTGCATGTGCTGATTAATTTGCCCTTCTGCTATTTCTGAGTGCAGAGGCAAACATATTCATGCACAAGTTTGTGCAGTGTGAAGAGATTTTTTTTGCACAAGCTGCATGCTTACAGGGACACAAAGGCCTATATGGGAGGAAATGTGAAAAACTGCACATTTACAGAATAGATTTGGTTACTTCACTTTATAAGACACCATGTTTTTATAAAGAATATCTAATGTTGTTGAGATGAGAGTGCGTACACTCAAAAAACTGTGTACTGTTAATTACATTTTGCACTGTCTACATGAGAAACAAACTATAAAGCAAGTTAATCAGCCATACAAATACATTGTTATGCTCTTATTTCAGGTACATTAAACTACTACTATTTATGATTAAGCAGGTTGTGCGTTTTCTCTCACTTTTAAAAGTGTTGACTGAAAGAGGCTATACTTTAGGGTGCCACTTTTACTTATATAATAAAAACCCATAACACCAAAAGAAATTCATAACCTTTATGAAAAACGTTTGGACTATTAAGAAGTTACAGGCAATGTGGCATATTTTTGTAAATGTGTATCACCAGCAGCACTCAAGTCAAGACTATATGTGAAGCAGAGGATTCAATCAGTCAAAAACTCTTGCTGTACCCATAGACTGTAAATATTAAGGCTGTACCTCATGCTGTATGCCCCCGCACCAAGCTCCTGTCCAATCCCTGACAAACTGGCATCAAAGTCCTGGACCAGTCCGGACTCGATCACTTCATCAGTGAGAGGCAACTTCAGAGCCCACGCCATGGTGACGATAGGGAGAGATATTTCTGAGTGCAGTTTCGGTCAAAACTTAGTTTTACCTAATTCCCACAATCTTTAAGGGAGACAGAGAGAAAATGTGTTGAACATCAATGAATGTAACTTTACATCTTCAAAATAAAGCAACATGTAGCTTGTTAAATGTGCTACGTTCCGACCAAATCCAGACAGATGATACAATTAGCAGCTTGGGTCAAACTCAGTAATAGGTTATCATTCTAGCCAACATACAGTAGAGCTTCTCACGTTTTACGCAACCGTGGACTGATGTACTGTTAAGATGTAACTAACACATGCTCCGCCATTCTACTTTCAATACTAAGAAAATTTACAAAATAAATTAAAGAAAATTAACTACATCTAAGCAACATACCTGTAGATAGAAATGCAGTTTCTCGCTAGCCCTGCGCCAGTTTCATGCCATAGTGTCGCGCTCCCTCACCCCCGTACCAGGATAAACATGTCGAGCTAACCACTGTTAGCTACATAGCATGTCAGCTTAGCAAGTAGGATGCTAGTCCTTCTTCGTTTGAGCTTTGGAGGATTCACTTTGACTTATTAACCACCGTAGTCACATATAAAGAAAGACGCACGTAAAATTGGCGTGGACTATTCAATAAATATAATATAATGTATCGCTTTTGTTTGTTTATCTATCTTCGCCAGGAAAGGGAGCAAACGTCATTTCCGGTTTTTCTTCTTCTTCGCGTTGTCCATTGTAGTAGCGAAGAACGTTGGAGCTCATTGCTGCCACGAACTGCTTGTGGCCGTGATAACATAGTTTAGGGGGGAATTAACTGGTTTTAAAGGATTTTTTTTTTCGAAATTAAGGAAAATACCTGATCTCGATTTGATATGAAAGTGAGTTGTCACTTAATATGGACATATGGAATATGAACACACAACAATAAGGAGTGATTAGAATAGACAAGGTTTATTTTCTTTATCTGACAAAAAAAAAAGACCAAGAGCACCAAACTTAAATTTGTCCCTTCTGTGGCAAATACCAGACCTTATCATGTGCTTTGCTGACAAAGGATATCTTATCTTGCTATCATAATTTAGCTCTTATTTTTTCTATGCATTACGTATTATATTAAAAAATATGATATATTGTCATCCCACAACTTAAAGCAAGAGTTTGCAAAATTACTTATTTCTAAGGTTAGGTTTACTGCATGTCCACTGCAACATAGATCTACTGTTATTAAAAGGCATGTATTAAGTGGACCATAATATGCCCCTTTAAAATGACAGACTCAAATAATGTGATCAATGTAAATAAGAGTTAATATCTAATTTGTAGTAATATACTTCTCATCTTCTGCATAAACGCGACTTTGTTATTAAAGGTGGGAGTTGCTTTTCAAGTTGATTGCAAAAGTATTGCATTTTTGCCATTACTGCTTCCATTTGCAAAGCAAAGCTGCTTGTTATTTAAAGTCTTTATAGTACAGAAATTAAAATTACTCACATAAACAAAAAAAAAGCCATCGACCGAACATGGACGACTTGTTTCCCTTTTCTGCCTCTGCTCACTAAAGTGCAAAGAACCACTGGAAGCATTTGCAAAGACAAAGTAAACCGTTGTAATATTGTTCTTCTTACAGAAATGACCTTTATACTGCACATGCAAGCACTCTTTTAACTCATTCAGATTGAAACTCCTTACATATAACTCATAACACATCAATACAAATCATCGACCACAGAACCCCTCCAATGGCTGCACAGTTAATCTCTTTGACAAATTCAGTGAATGAATTTGATACTGAGTAAAAGTATATAAAGAGTGTAGGGATTATAGGCAGCAAGAGACAGTATTACCACCAGTAGCATTGTCAGGCCATTAAGGGAGCAGTCACAACACTTAAAAAAACCAACACATTAAAAATACTCTCAGAGTATAATAAGCACATTAATATCTGTCATTCCCACACACAGTACATGTATCTGCAAGATCAGTATCTCACAAATAAAACTAACGTTATAAAAACACTAAAAAATAAGTTTACAGTTGTGGCATTGTAGACATTAGCACATGAATTATAAGAGCATCAAAACCAAACAAGCTCGTCTTTGTGATTACGATAAAGAAAAATCAAAACGGTGATTGTCCCAAAATATGTTAAAGTCAGTCAAAAGAATATAATTCTTAGGTTAAAGGCTTTTTTTTAGTCTACAGATTGTTATGCCTGACAGAATCTTGAATGTGTTTGCAAAGCTGCTCTGGCAGTACAAAACTACAAGAATACAAAATAAATGAGGAGCTAAAAACACCAATGTTGGCAAAAGCACATTATTCAAACCTCAGCATAACGTCAGCCATTGTTCCAAAATGCCAATTTTGTGACGAAGATCAATGTGACTCAAAGAAATGCCACTCAGTCGAGAGAAATATCCTAGAAAACCACTTGTATAAAAGTCAAATGTTTTTAGGTATCACATGTTATCACTGTATTTGATTAGAGGACCATGCAGTTGGACTCAGTACCCACCACACACAACTTTTGTACACATATACATCCTTAAAATACAACTTTTTTAGTTCTCTTTCACAACACATAATTATTCTTATTCACCTTCATTTTCTTATAAAGTTAATATCTTTGTGGTTAGGCTTTTATTTACAACACATTCTGAATTTGTGCTGTTGTGTCAAATGTTCAACCTCCCTAAACAACAGAAATGATCAGTGGCCAAACCTCCCAGGGTGCGATCCCTACTGAACCTGGAAGACATTGATCTTGCTTGTGTTTTTCAGTGTCTGTCGCCGGTTGCAAAACCAAACTCGCACAACCTCCCGGTCATAGTTCAGCTCTCTTGCAATTTCTGTAATCTCTTGGCCTGTTGGCAACGCGTTCTTCTCAAAGTACGAGTTTAGGACTTCTATTGCCTGCGGGGTGAAACTAGTGCGCCGCTTTCGTTTTTTGGATGGTTCGCCGCCAACAAACTCCATCAGATTCTGCTGGCCTTTCTGGTTCCAGTGCTCCGCCTCAGCCAGCCACTTTTCCAACACCGGCTTCAGCTTCTGAGCACTCTTTGGAGTGATATCCAGCTTTTCAAACCTGCAGCACAGAAGAAAGTTTAGTTTGAACCATATAATGAGAGCACACACTGTGTGAGCTGTTGATCAATGTCCTCCATATGAATAAATATAGACCCGTTTGTTATGGACTGTAACTTTGAGTATGTGTACTTCAGGTACGAATCCTTTCAAGCTTGATCCAACCTATTGATAATGTTTCAGGGTTTTCATATACTTAACTATCTCCATAAAAAAATTAATCCAGTACTGTTCATATTTAAACCCCACTTTGAGATCATGAACCATTTCAACACTTCCTACTTACAGACATTTTTTCTCAAACATATCCCATGTCTGTTAATTCAATCAAATAATAAGATGTGATATGGCAGCCAATAACCAGTTAGCTAACCACAGGTTAGCAAAAAGACAGGAAACAAGTACTCTGAATAGAAACATGAACTCGGGAGTGAATTACCTGCAAATGGCAGACTGGCTGTAGGCCGGACCCTCAGTTGCTGTCAGAGCCTGCCCCACTTGTGTCTGCGTAAGCCCCAAGGACAGCCGACGAATCTTGAAATTCTTGGCAAACTCTCGAATTTCCTCCAGATTAATTCCTTCCTCACTGCTCACTTGCTGGGGTTCTACAAAAGGAGAGAATCTGGTTAAAAATATCTACCTACTTAAAGCTGTATCTATGTTTGGATGGAAGATGCAGGTGTACATACTGCTGACAAGCTGGCCCACTTTTGCTAGGTCTCCACAGGTGATGGGCACTGCGGAGGAGAGCGTGGTGGATGTCTTCAGTACAGACGGCTGTGGAGCGATAACAACCGGTGACTGAGTGACAGTTGTTGCAGACACCTGGTAACAAACAAATAAATATTCTCAGATGTAACTGCAATGATACAAATGGTAAAACTATTCAATAATTAACAGCAATGTTAAGAAAATATTTATCTTTCTGTCTATATAAACAATTTTGTGTCCTTTCTGGCTTTAATAATGAACAAATATTAGGCCTATTTTGTCGTCTACCTGTGTGCTCATCTTCGAAAGTGTAGGAGGAGCAGCAGCTTTGGGCAGTACTGCAGCAGAAGTTACCACTGCTGCAGGTCCGTTCCCCACTGTGGCGATGATCTGGCCCTGGGTGTTGAGAAGCAGCTGTGGGGTGAGAGTCTGGACCTGGAGACCCTGAAGTCCCTGAAGTCCCTGAAGTCCTTGGAGTCCCTGGAGTCCCTGGAGTCCCTGAAGTCCCTGAAGTCCCTGGAGTCCCTGGAGTCCATGGAGGGGCAGGGTAGATGTTGCAGCCCCTCCAGCTAGAGATGCTGGGTTCACGAGAAGAGGGAGGGTTCCTATGATCTGGAAGTGTTGTTGGAAGTTTAATGAAATGGATTAGACACTTACAGAACATTCAGTTACCAGTCTTTGTTATAGTGTTTCTGCTTCTGAGTAAGACGTTCATAAGTGCTTTCATTTGCAGACTAACTCTAATGAGCTGCAATAATCATAAGATTGAGTAATGATACTATTTGAGAGGATATATCAGTTTTTCACACGCTCCACTGACTTGAAACAGCACTGCTGAGTGATGTTAACTGGAGGCTGGGGCTTTTATTCCCAGCACAGAAACACAACACAATAACATTGTGATTGTGCTTTGGGTAAAAGTGATTCTACTTCTAAACATTTCTCATTTAGTTGTTAAACTGGCTTTGTATTCTTTGCAATCAAATGACTTCTATTGGGAAATGACACACTACCAAAAAAGGCATTGTGTTATTATTTTTCCTTCCAAAATCTCATGTTTACAACATTGTAAAATCCAAACTCAAAAATATATCATAGTGTAGGACAATATAGTACAAAGCAATGAAATAAAATTCAATCTGATAAACTCAGCAGTGGTATTTTCTGGAACCTACCTGTCCCTGTGCATTCGTGATGATCTGGCTGGTGATGCCGGCCATGTTGGACATGGCACTGGTCAGGATGGGAGTGGAGGTGAGGGAGCTGAGGAACTGGGGCTGAGCTCCAAGGGAAGCAGCGTTGATCTGAGAAGAAAAACACAGCAGGTAAAAACAGCAAAGCATATAAAATCATATGAAAAAGCATAAATCTCTGCGGCAGCATTCTTACAATGGCAGGGTTGATGGAGAGTCCTGCAGTCTGGAGTGCTGCGACTGATATGTTGGACTGAGAAACAGTAGTGGAGGCTGAGGTCTGCTGGGCAGCTGCTACCTGAGCAGCAGTGACCTGTGCATTGGTCACCTGTGTTGGCTGAGTTGTCACCTGCTGCACAGCGGCCTGAAACGGCTGAATGGATGCTGCTTGATGCTGGAACATTGTCTGTGCGTTTGTGTGCAGCTGGGGCTGGACAGAGTTCAGGACTGTTGCAGCTGTGTAAAGAGTAAAGGGTAGGCGAATAGTTCATATTGTGTGATTCATCATGAGAAAACAGAATAAATACATTAAACATGACACAGACTCTAGATTCTGTGGGGATGTACCCTGCCATAGTGGTGTTTTGAGCAAAATGCTTATGTCATCATGCTGACATGTGCATGATGCCAATGTTAGGGTGGTATATAATGTTAACCACGATCACCATATTTGTTTAGCAATATAGCATGTTGACAGAAACAAAAGTGTTCCACATATCAAAATATAGGTTGTTGATGACTAGCTCCAAAGTGTATACAATGAAACCTGAGGACGTGAGTTACTGTATCGAAGTGTATTACTTTCATCCAATAGTAAGGGTGCACTCACACTTTGCCTAGTTGTCCTGTACAGTGCATGATTGAAGGTGAAGCGTGCTGAGGCACAGTACGGATGGCCTAGAGTAAGTGCGCCCTACGTGAGACATTTTACATCAGGTTCTTAAGGGAACGTCTAGGGATCATGTAGGTTAGATCATCTGAAGAAGTTTCATTGCAATCCAGCCAATAGCTGTAGAGATATTATATTTAGATATATGGCGATTAAACTTGATGAAAATATCAACCAACAGGCTTTGTCATTCTGTACAATCACACTCCAAGCCTCGCTAATTCAATGTTGTCATTTTCGTCATACATGGTAAGTTTCAGTAGCAACCTTAAAGTCAGGTGTCAGCTGTGATGTAGCCAACACCTGCATATGAGAAGCTCAATAAGTAGCACATACCTGTATACAGAAAAAAAAAGTTTGTGTTTTACCTTGGAGGCCAGCAAAGGGCAGTTTGAGGAGGTTTCCAGCTGAGTTAGCTGCAGTGAGTCCAGGCAGAGTGGCTACGTTAGTTGTTGGCAAAGTGAGAACAGCAAGACCACCCTGGCCACCGATGGAGCCCGCCATACTGAAGGGGATGAGCAGGGGCTGCCCCAGAGATCCAGTCTGAGCCATCATTCCAGTCATCAGAGAGGCCAGACTTTCCTGGGTCAGCACCTTAAGTGGTAAAACCAAAGATATGAATGGAATTACCATTTAAGACTGGCATGAGGAGAGTCAAGTTTTCCCAGATATTTACTTCAAATGTATTTATTTGACTGGTATTCTGCTGGTTTTACATGGGCAACGTAACTGAACTGAATTGTATAATTTATTGTATTCATACTCCATTTTTCCGCTCTCCACTTTTACATGTCTTTAATAAGAGGACTGTTTTTTTGTTGTTGCAGTGGTATAGCCTGCAGTTTCTTTTTACAAATGTCGTTTCTTCCTCCTTCACATTGTTGTTCTTTGTATGGGCCTAAGTGAAAATAAATGATGCCTCCACTAAGTAGGCCTACTGCTTCAACAGAATGAAATGAAACAAATGAAGTGAAATTATGTATGTGCTTACAATTTCTACAGCCTCAGGCTCTGTATTCAGATGTCAAATCAGTGCCATTATTCACATTCACAGCACATCAGAGACAATCGCCTCAGTTAGTGACTTCAGTAAATCACACACTGGAGCTTGTTGGTGATAAAAGTAACATGAATCCATCTAATAGATTAATATTGTAAAAGAAATAATGTGAGCAGGATAAAAAGAAAACAAGGTCCTCCCATTTTTCAGAAAATGTTCTTGCATCCCCAGAAAATGTTAAAATTATAAAATGTCATTAAGGCCAATGCACCTCAAGCTTTTGTTGATTTCTGTCCATGGTTAGGAAAACACAAATGAGACAACCGATACATGTATTACTGCTTTCTTTGTCTAAAGATTTAAGGTGAATATGTACAGTGTGCTCAGTGAGTGCATCCTTTCGTACTTGTGGACATCCTTGTACAGTGATGGGCACGGTAGCATGTGGCTGCGCCAGGGAAACACTGACGGGGACAGCAGAAGTCAGCGTTTGGACAGCAGGGGATGGAGCCTCTACAGACACCGCCTGATGCTCACCCAGCACTGCAGGAGCACATCCAGGGTTAGTTCTTACTGACATTTAAAGTGTTTTTTTTAACAGCTGCTATTAACATTTCATAGCTAAGGTGTCATGCGAATGAAGAATAGGTCCTCTACTATCTGTCATTTGTCTTGAATGATTTACCTCCTCCCACAGTGCTCTGGGGCACAGCAGAGCTGTTCTGTCTGCTGCCAACTTCAGGTTGCTCTGCAAGTTGAGCCACTCCCTCCTCAGCTTTGCTTTCACTCTTTCCATCAGGTAGTAATGGTGGCTGAGACGCATCAACTTCAACCTCTAGCACACGAATAGTCTCATGGCCGGACATCACAATGACCTGTACGGCAAATAACAGTAAAGCTTTGGTGATTGAAGTCCAAAACGAGCTGCCTACTCTAATCTACTTTCATTCATGGCTCAGTGGTACATCGTATGATAAGTTTGTGAAACAATTGTGTATGTAAATAAATCACTACATTTGAAGTCTTACTGAATCTCGCACCAGTCCAGAAAATAACTAACTTATAAAGTCTTTTATCACTTTATCAATTCCCATTTAATGCATGTAGTACATCTCATTTCACCCTAATTTATGATTTATGGTATGCATAATGAAGACCTATAGGAGAGGCAGGGAGACAACCTGGGCAGGAGCAAGAGGTGCAGAGAGACAACTAGAGCCCAACCGATATATTTGGTCAAATACAGATACACCAGTATCGTCCTGTATATTTCCCAATATGCCTAGATATGAAAACTTTTTTATGATAGACCAAGAATAGATAAATAAACGTACGGTTGGCTCATATATCCGAGCATCACAGCTGAGCAGCAAGGGGTCAGCACTAGAATGAATTGACAATGTAAGACTAAATTAACTAGAATGAATTGACTTTAAAAATGACTAATGGTTACTAATACGTGTTTAACAAAGCAGCCTTCTGGTACTCTGCATACAAATATGTATGCAGAGTTTTTGAAAATACTTGTAGGAAAGATACTACTACAACAGTGATCAGTGAATCTTTTCTCTCTGAACTCCTCATTGGTATCAGTCAAAACGAAACGATATCGGTCGGGCTCAGGAGACAATGCAGGAAGAGAGAGGAGGATGCATACCTGGTTGTCTTTGGCAGGGAATTTCAAAGTGCAGGATTTAAATGGCTGTAAAAAGACTTCTGCAGTCAGACAGTGAATGGCTAAGGAGAACAGAGAAGCCAAGCACATGTTAGGACACAATGACCAAAAAAAAAAAACACCAAAAAGAAAAGAGACACAAATGAAATGAAAAAAAAGCATGACTAAACCCAAACAATGATAAGAGCATCAGCCAACAAGCAGCTCAAGCAATGCTTTCTTAACGCTCCTTTCATTACATCCATCAAGAGCATTGCTTTTGTTTGCCGACTACTGTATGTCTACACAGAGTGTTACTGGAGAGAGAGAAAAACACAATTCATTGTTAAGAAAAGAGTTTAAAAGTCGGTAAACTTCACAAGCATAGGGCAGCAGGTATTACTGTATGATCAAACAACAAAAAGTGGCTCCTGATCTCACAAAAACATCGATGTGGAAGCTAATCAATCCATTATGGTATGTTTGCATATGGAGAGTGATAGAAGCAAAAAAAGCTTGAAGACATCAGAAGGTATTGTAGGGTTTAGTTAAGCACAGTGTGGTTTTAGAGGGAAGAGGAAGACCTTCGCTTTCCTTTGACAGACAGGTGAGTGTTACCTGCTCGTTGACAGTAAGTGGGGCATCTTTGGCAGGGAGATGCTGGGAGTTCATGGCGTGATGCACCACCGCAGTCAGCGTTCTCCAGGCATTCTTAGTAAACAAACGTTCATCAAAAAACAACTCAAAACAAGCAATAGGTTCAAGCTCTGCAAAGTTAATATTTTCCTAAAAATTAAAGGATGTGCCTTAAAGTTGAACACATAACAGACATAGAGAAACTGTCTTGTGTACTCGGAGAAAAGTCAAAAACTGAGATTACAGCAGCCAAATTTACCTCCTTGATTCACGACCTCATGACAGCAGAAATCACACACATACACACAAGAAGGAAAAACATCAAGAACGCACAAACACACAATGATACAAATATACAAAAATCATACCATACAAATGAGCAAACACAGATGCCCCCCCCCCCCCAAAAAAAAAAGAAAAGATAATAAATACTTTAAACACAGACAGTAAAACCTTTAACAGTCTGTCAGACACATACACTCCAACATACAGACACACATGCACACTCATAATCACTCACCAGTCTGTCATAAACACATACACAGAACAATGAAATATAACTTTTTTCTTTGTGTTGGTATTTGTTTGCTTTGTTGTATGTTTTTTCGTTTTAATATCTTTATCACTTGATGACAGTATGTTGTTTCTATTACATCCACTTAAGTATTTTTAATCTAATTCATTGATTTCGTGTCTGACTCTCGCTCTTTTATTTTGAAGCCATTTCAGATATCAAAACATGTGTTAAGTTTTGCTGGTGACCCCAGTTAGCCTGCGGTATCTGCACTTAAGGGGCTTAACACTGGTTACGACAGACCCACATGCAGAGGAATGTTTTTTTTATTCATAGCTATTTCTGTCATTGCAGGACCAGACTATTTGGAGGGGCCTATATAAACAGGCCATACTGTGTTGCACTTTGGCTGCAGAAAAACGTGGTGAAACACGCTGATCGTGGACATGGAGTGGTTGAAAATCCACAACAGATCGAGCAAAGATCGCAGCTGATGCATTACTGCTACAATGCCCCGTTAGAAATGAGGATCTGTCAAAACTTCAGCGGGTGTTGGTGGGCTCCCCACCCCCATCCTGCCCAATAAAAGTCTCGTCGCGTCGGCCACTTTTGGAGACAAGCGCTACCCACCAACTCCAGGCGACAGAAATCATCTCGACCCGTGCCAAGAGACCGAATATTATGTATTTCCCTCTCTTTATCATAAATATATAAATTATGCTAATTACGAACATTGCATATTAACCAAAACTCATTTCCTCTCGCCATTTCGCTGCTCTGCGCGAAGAGCAGGCACGAACAGACTCCGGTTATTGTATGCAACTTACCGCGTAAATGCAGCTTATTTTCTGTGATCCCTCGCTCTTTAAAGGTCCTTGTCACAGTTTGTTTCGGTCACACATAATTAAAAATTCATCTCAGCTCCCAGACAGGCGCTGTGACTGCACACAAAAGAGGTATTTGCATTGATAAGGAGGGTTGCAATGTTAGGATCTCCTCTCTCTTAATATTTAATGACGATGCCCTTTCTGCAACAGTTCAGGTAATCAAAAATCCTTGACGTGACTCACAAAATCCTGTTTGAGCTGTAAAGTCGGACAAATTTGCCACAAAATTGGCCTTTGGCACTACGTCATGAACATAATTTATGCAAGAAAAAATCTTGCATTGAAAAATGTCTGCCTCGACTTGAGAGGTGCCATGGCTCTCTTAAAGGGGACGTACCTCACATAAAGGCAGAGTAGGGAAAAAAACACTGACACGGTGAAATAGCAGGCAAATCACTCTGCTGGGCTGCAGCATGAACAGTGGACTGAAACAGCACTTGCTCACTTAAAAAAAATCAGAGTAACAATAAATCTGTTTACCTCTACACATTTGTGAATTTTGGAAGTAACCTGAAGGGATTGTCCAAAACGCAATATGTTTGAAAAACTATGATTTGAATAAAAAAACAAGAGCATCATTTGCTTTTTATATGGGCCTATTTTTTATTGTGTTGTAAGCTCCAAAAAATAGCTCCCTAGGCCTAAACCTCTTAAAGTTAAATTTACCATTTAACTTTGTAGTAGAGGGTCAACCCTGCTGAGTTTCTTATTTGTTAAGTGGGAATGCAATTATTTCTGACTTGACATAATAATACCTACCCAGATTTTCATCCAAAGATATAATGAAAACTGATAGTTGTGTTACTTTATGTGCCAGATTGCACTTGCAATGTTAGATGTCTTTTTAAGCAAAAAAATCTCCAATTATTTAATTTAAGAAACAGATTGCAAAGACTTAGTTTTGTTCAAATTTGTAAACTGAAAAAGTATGTTAAAAAAATCCTTTGTTTTATTTGAATCTTGTCACAGGCCTATAATGAATAATTCTAGCAACAGGAGGAACCAGCTATGTATTTTTAATTAAACATGTTTACATAAGTGTAGTGTATATTACAAAGGAAATGATCATTGTCAACTTTTCAGCCAATGATGAAGACTTATTTCTGGCAGAGACATGTCGAGGACATCTGGGCCCAGTCACCGTTTGTATTTTATTTTCTACGACCACAATTAAGTAGCCTAACAAGTGAGAGCAAACAGAAATGGAAATGGATGAAGGGGTGTATCAAACTAATACAAGTCATGAATTAATTTAAATAGACATTTGTCATTGTGACTAAAGCACAGGTGCTACCATGGCTGCGGTTCAGCTCATACAGCACCAGGATCCTGACGCCTAAGCAGCAGTTTTGAACTCATTATGCACCATTTAAACCTGTGCTTTTCTAAGAGAGGCTAAAATGTCCACATGAAAAGGCCTGGACATTTTTTTATTGTTTTAATTAACAAAAAACGTCAATAAACTACGCTGCCTCATGTCTCAAATGCTGCTTTTACTTTTTCTTTATATGTAAGCCTAAATGTTGTTTTTCGAACACTTCAATACAACAAAGCATAGTATCTGTAATTGGTCACACCTGTGTGTCTACATGTCTACTGTGTCAAAATGTCTGCTTTAATAAAGGCCTGAGAAACAGGTAGGCAGGGTCATGGGCAGAACTGGGAGACTGCACATTAATTTCCATATTATCATTCTTGTAATGTCTTGCTAATTCATATGGGTGGGGTATTAATAAAACATTTGACAGTAGCCTATATGATGTAGTTTTTATAGTTGTTGTTCATTTTCTAATTAAGTAGTTTTCAATCATCCTGTTTGTTTTTATTTTCATTTGGGCACTTTCATTTGTGTTGTTTGTTTCAATATTCGTTTGTTACTTCGCTTGCAATTTTCCCTCAGTCGGCTAATATTTATAATAGGCTAATCTAACGCAATATTGTTATTTATCCACCTGTCTGCAAATCTGTTGATTAAGCTAGCTAGCTCACTCACTAGCGAGCCATGTATGAATTTCAGCAGGTATGCTTATACTAACTGCTTCTTCCTCTTGCTCCTTGGATATCTAACAGTTATTTCGTATAAATTAGGATTATCTTCATGCTAGATAAAAGATTTTGTCTTTAAAAGAGGTCGACCGTTCACCTTCATTCACTCTTGAAATCCCTGCCGCTTCTCCCTGTAGGGGGCGCACGCGTGCATCGAACGACAGATAGACAACGACTGACGTCACCACTTCCACAACAACAAGAAGCTGAAAAACAAGGAAGTGAATGATCGTGAAGCCGTAACCAGTTACAAGGCCGTGACAAGAAAACGCAGAGCTCCGTTTATTCTCAAATCCTTCTGTCTCCAGATCATCCAGAACAATGAACAACAAAGGTATTTCTCCAGAACCCTTTTTGGTTATTAGTCAGCTGTTCGCCACACGACGCTGACGATATGCGAAGAAATGAAGGGCTGTCGTTGTGGCCATCTATAACGGACTTTAGCTACGTACCTGACAATAAGCGGACTTTGTCTAAATAGCATACACGTTGAGCTTTGGCATGTATGTTAATAATAAATACTGTATTTGTTAATTCTGAACGCCTGAATTTGCTGTCACCTTATATCACCGACCATCAGTGACCAGCTCACATATCTATTGTTAGCTAGCTTTCAAAGGCAAAGCTAACATGGTTTTCTGTTTAGGTCTCCAATCGTCGGGATCTAAATCTGTCAATCATTCTAGCAATACTCAAATTTTAATGTCACCTTCCGCATGAGATTGAAATAAATGCAGGTTAATGTGTAATTGTGTAATTTTTACTCTGTCATATGCTCCTAATTTTTATTATTCTCACATCTTGTGTTGATGCAGTCTTAAACATTAGACGGAAACCTTACACAAATAATGATTTATATTATCGTTTAATTTTTTTCTAGTTGTGGATTTATGAAGCAAATGCTAACATATGTTCATCACACACGTCCCCATAGCCCGAGGCCATGCCTTTAAGTGTTGCTTTGTCCGACAAGAATACAAAGAACAAGGGAAAGTATTTACACACGGGAGGGAGGAACTACACCAGTTCTGTGTTTTCCTGACATTTTGTCAAAAACTGTAGTTCTAAAAAATTATATTTTCATATATATTTCTTAGTACTTGAAAGTCCAGCTTAAACTTTGTTGTACAGTTTCATAATGTCAGAACAGGGTTAATGGGTGCCCTAGAAGGACATTTTTTATGGCCTTATCTTAATGGATCACATAAGTGTAACTTAAAGGCCCCACCTATCAAGGTGCCCAGGAAAATATTATCCACCTTTCACCCCAGAGGCAAAGGTGTATGTGCTATACATATAGTGAAAAATCCACTTTGACAGGGTTTTTGAACATATATTTGGGTAACCTGAGTGTCTACCGACCCACAAAATGTGAAATAAACCCATCCAGTCCTTTGTTTGTGGTCTGCATAAGTCTTACAACACAGAGAAAAATGCTCCGTTTCAAATTTGCTCAACTTGTGACATCACAAGTGGGATTCTGGTTAAAAAAAATACCCTCCCCTCCCCTGGTATCTCCAACCATGGACTCCACCTCCAGCCTAGAGCAAAACTTGTGATCAGATCCGCCATTTTTATTCTCGCTAAAGAGGACTGATGTCTACTGGGAAAACTCAGGGGGGGCTCATTGCATTTAAAGAGACACACACCAAAACATAATGTCTGAGAGAGCTGGTTTATACAGGGTCACAAACCTCCTCTGGTGCTTGATTCATGTTATATTTTGACCACAGCACAGATGTTTTATTTAGACCTCAGGGGACTGTTTGAAAAGGTGGAAAAGGGCTATAATATGTCCTCTTTAAATTATTTCTTATGACTTCAAATCTCAGTCTTAAACACATTATCTTTGTTCTGTCCTTTGTCACACTTTGTTGTTGTTTCTGTGAAATGTTTGACCTCTTACATTCTTGTTGTAATCTGATAACACAAACAGTGTGCCACTTAAACACAGTGATTCACTCAACCAGGGCTTTCTGTGTCAGTTAATGATCAGACTAAAAAGGTAAAATGTTGTTTTACAGGTTCATATCCACAGCAGGCTGTGTACCCTCAGCAGAGCACTGCACCTGTATACCCTCCTGCTATGCAAATGTCTCCTCAGGCACCTCCCTACACAGACACACCACCTGCATATTCTGAGGTAATTGTATCATTTTTCTCACAATAACACAAGTGATCCTCACTGTTATAAACCTTTTAAAAACCTGTCTCTTGTCTTCTCTGTGTCTGCAGATATACCAGCCCAGATATGTGCTTCCACCTCAGGTGCCTGGTCAGTTGCCTCAGATGTCCTCTCACTACCCTGGTGCTCAGATGTTCATGCCCATGCAGCCACATATGCCTGTTGGGCACGTGGGCCAGAATGTCCCCATGGCTTACTATACCATGGGAGCCATGTACCCGCCTGGTTCAACAGTGATGATGGAGGGCGGCTTTGATGCTGGTGCTCGCTTCACAGCAGGCACCAGTGTTTCCATCCCAGTGAGTATTCACCTACTTCAATGACTGAAGTTCCCCTGCAAAAGGGAACTTTAAAGTCATTTGTTTTTAGGTGATTGTTTCATGTCTTTATTTCAAACAGGTAAATAAAAGTCGTTTAAAGTAACTAACAATGAGATCATGAAAAATAAATGTATACAACAAGCTCAATAGCAACATTCTCCTGGGCAACACAGAGTGAACAATACATGCTTAAAAAAGACTTGGATACAGTATACCCTTATTAACTTTCCCCCGTTGTCTACTACTCAACAACAAATCCATATCCAGGTTTTTGGTCTTACATCATTCTGTTTCTGACTAAAATCATCTCCAAGTGTCAAAACAAAAGACAATGTAGACGGCCAACACAACCTTTACACACCTCTTCTCTTATTTAGCATATCTTTATGTAGAGTTTCATAAATTGACTAACGTATAGGCGTAGTATGAGATCCAGATAGCCACCAATAAACCGGTATAATAATATATATAACTACTTATTCATTTTTGTTATTTCCTAGAAAACGTTTATTGAAGACTCGTCCTGCACTGAAGGCTTTTACCAATCTTACTTTCAATGTTTGTTTTTTTTAGATTATATGTCCCTCCCTCATGACGTTCAGCTTCTACAAGCTAGCTAGCAGTTATGGGTTTAACGTTGTTTGTTTTTGAATTATCTTACATTCTACTGTAAACACCATCATATCTGTGACAAGAGTCCGAGACAAGACAAGCTTCTTGTCTTTTTAAGCAAACACATGAATACCTAGAAAAACAGTAGCACTCTGCTTGTTATTGTTTAGTTACTTTAAAGCAACTTGATCCCTGTCAGACCTTTGTTGTCATTTTGTCCAATCCAAAGGTGATCAGTGTTTGTGCTTTTTTTTTTCTTTCTCCCATTCTCTAGCCCCCACCTCCTGGACACCCCCCTAATGCAGCTCAGCTGGCTGCCATGCAGAATGCCAATGTTCTAATGACACAGCGCAAGAACAACTACTTTCTGGGTGGATCCAGTGGAGGTTATACAATCTGGTAACAGCAAGTCTTCGACTCCTCTCTCATGCCTCAACCGTGTCCCTGTCCCAAACTATGCCCCAGTTCCTCCCCCCTCCCTCTCCCATACGCCTCCCTCTTCAGGCTGCTTGGCCATGCCACAATACTGATTTCACCTAACGGAATGTAATATTTTAGCGCCCTTGTGAAAGGTACAGTACTCCACTTCCTACCTAGAGATCAAATGATGAATGAAACTGCCGGGAGAGGACACGTGAAATTTTTTTAAACGTTGTAGAATTCATTCCAAAACTTTTCATTGGGTCTAAAGTCTTTGGTCAATCCAAATTGAACCTCTTCCAGGCATCAGATATTCTTTTTCTCCAGAGACCAGGTCTCCTTTTATCAGATGTATCCCAAATGACATTAAGATGTCCTTGTATTCCTGTAAAGCTACGTAAATGAAATGTTGAAATATCCGACCTGCATTCTGTAGTTTAGCTGCTTTATAGTGTAAGTGAAATGCAGTTACAAAGTTGCAGTTAAAGCGCAGAAAAAAAAAATCTTCACTTGTCTTTCTTTGGAAACTTTTAGTGTAGTTAAATTAATAGATGTGTAATAGTTCCGTGTAAATACAAGTATGAGAATGGAAATCTCAACTATCCAACAAAAAAAGAAAAGAAGAAGCATCCTGGATGCGTTTAGCTAGAACTGTCTTGTCCTTTGCACAGAATCCAAAAGACCACTGGAAATATTCTTGCACGGTGACGTTACTTATCCGACAGATCATTACATTAAAATCACTTGTAAATTTAATCAGTTCAAACAAACAACTAAAGAAAAGATTTCATGCAATATCTAAAGTGGTTTACTGTACCTTGTTGGGCAACTTGTAGATGAACATAGTCAAGTGCCAAAGAGCACTGGGGGTAGCCCTAATTTAAAGCAAATTAACTTCAGTAAACTTAAAGGAAAGAATTTAAAAGTAAATCCAAAAAGTACGATGAACGGGAAGGGGTGGTTGGTGTAACATTTGAGCTTTTATTTTGTTTTACTGTTTTTCTTTCACAGTCGGATACCCAGAGTTTATACACTAAATGTTTTATTGTACACGTTTCATGAACTACCTTCCTTTGTTTCACTTTGTCTTTCCACACAGGTTCTTTTCATCCAACCCACCCAACTTTAAAAGTATTTATTCGCTGTAGAGAAATAAAAGGTCATCTTTGTGATAGCATTAGTATGAAGTCAACATCTTCAGAGATTGAGGATACTTTTCTGAAATATTTTCCATTTTTTCTTTCATAACGTCATTCCTGTTCCACGTTGAAGTGATCTTGAGTAGTTAGGCTTTGTATAACCAATGAGCTGGTTGTACCAAAGATTTGGTCTCTGATGCACTTGAGTTTGGTTGTAACATGAAATAAATAAAAAAAATGTTACAATGGAAAAGCAAACATATCATCGAATACGCAGTCATGAGTGTTGGTGACAAACCTTCAGTTTGTGTGGCGTGACTGCGATTCTTAGTACATGTGTTGTTTTCACTTAATGTGGGTTATTTGCATCTTTGAAGTAGTTGTATACTTTTGCACCTTTTTGCTTTGTACACATTTGATTCAATCCTTTTTTTTTATCTGAGATGCACTGCTAAGCAAATGTGAGCTGTTGCACACAACGGGCTACTTCTTTATTTTATTTTTTATTTTTTTGTAGCTCTGTTTTCATGACTCTTTAAAGTAAGCTGTGAGATTTTTTTTAAACACTTTGAGATTCCTAAAATTCATCAAGTCTAGTCCACTTGAAAGCCAAGACGTGTCGTGTTCCATAGCCTGAAATTGTGTGCAATGAGGTGAATATTACTGTCGGACCAATAGTTGATTTGTAAGGCAAAAAAAAAACTTAATCTGTACGTTATCTTGCAAAACCTTCAAGATGGTATCTGAACCTCGGTAAGTCAGAGTAGATACCAGTAACGTATTTGTAGATGTTCTTCATTTCGGTGTCTGGTAGCGTTGATGTTTCACTGGGTATCCGACACACCATATATCAAGTTTTAACAGCTGTGGCCACCTGAGAGCGAACGGTGCTGCAGCCGACCCACATTGAGCGATTTCAGTGTTATTGAAAAAGAACGGCTGTGTGGAAACGCGCTCGTTTCAGTTGGTTAACCTCAAACACAGAAACATGACTGACTCACGCTCAGGGGGGGGGGGGTTTCATTTACAAACTCTGGTGAAGAGGGGCCACAGCTATCAAAGCTTCTCAAATATGATTCAAACATGTTTGTTTTTTTCCATCTCTGCTCTGATTGTAAAGCAGCATAATGGTGGCTTTGTCCCAGCAATATGAAGTACTGTAAAAAAAAAAAAAAAAAAACTACAGCTGACCAGTAAATGCTATGCCAACCACAGCCAGCAAATGGATCGCCCTTTGTTGAAGGATAATGGACGTTTATAGTTCAGGGATTCTCTTTACAATATTTTGTAAAAAAAAAACACAAAAAAATAGATGTATGTACTAAAGTGATGTGACTGACTTTGGTACACGTTCTATCTTTTAAGATTACTAAAGGAGATGAGTGTCAAAGATGGAATACTTTGAAAAAAAGAACTTAGGTGCACTTAACTTTTTTATACTAAACTTAAAATTTAAAATGTAAGTTTAGAATAAAGGTTATTTTGGAAATTTGAAACTTTGCATGTTTGTTTACTTGTAACCACATACACTTAGGACTTGTATTTCTTTGGTTATTGTGATGTTGTGATTTAAGCTTTCATGTTGTCTTTTCCTGGCCAACCTGCAACAAAAAGGTAGCTGACTTTTTACTGGATTGTTTAAGAGGATGCTTCTACCTGCTTGGCCATCAAACCAACATCACAAATGATTTCGTTTTGTCGGAAATCATCCCCCACCTTAGTTTAGTATATGTATACTGTATAAAAACCAATAGCTACTTTGATATAAACGTTATTGAGTCACTTGTGGATCTGTATTTTTGTCAAGAATCACCCACATTACACAGGGTTGTCTAAATATTGTGTTAACACATCTGCATTTCAACCTAAAAGCCCCCCAATGAAATCACTCCTGTCTTAATGAAGCTTTGAAAATTCAGTTTGTGTTGTCCCAGGGTCGGGACATTTTTGTTTAGTGTCTATGGTTGCCATCAGAGGGTGTGTTTGTCATTTATTTCAATGAATCAATGTCACGACCCGGCTCTTAAGGCCTGACAAAATTACGAGTTTATTACCAGATATCACAACACAAAACAACAACATGGTGCTACTTCAATAGATGTGGTCATGGTGTGACGCCGAGGATGGATGAGAGAGAGTGAGAGGTTGACATCCAGATCTTAAATAGCCTACACCTGGGAGACTGGACATGTCTGCCCAGGTGCGGTGGAACACCGCCCACCAGCAACCTGCTGGGACACAAACACACAGACAGAGGGGCAAACACAACAGCAGGCCCTGCTGGCTGGAGGGCCATCAGAGAGTGAATTATATTCTATCAGCTAATAAAGCTCTCGCTTCAGTTGTGATTTAAGTAATTCACTAATAAGTTTAAAATCTAATCCTTGAGCTGCTCTTTTAAAACTAGAGTTCTTATTTCAGCGTCTTCATGTTGAATATTTTGTTTTCTTTGACAGTGAATGTATGTGAATTTCTTATTCAGCCATCATACATGATACAATAACTTTGAACAGTTTAGGCGGTTCAAACAAGGTCAACATGTATTAAGTAGTGATTGGAAAGGCAAACTGCTTATAACGCCTATCCTGCTGATAACTGACAAACGTTTAGCTGATGTTTGTGGATGACTTCAGGGCTCCCCGACGGTTTTTACAATTTTTCCCATCAAAAAAGTAATTATTAAAAAAACTGGTATAAAGTGAAATAAATACTGCAGCCCAACCTTGGAGGAGTGTCTGTTCAGCTCAGTGGTTAAGCTGCATGTAGGACTCTAAACATGGTTCTATTCTCAAAGAAGGAATGACAAAAATCCCCAAATCATAATTTAAGAAATGTATTGTAACTTTAGTTTGAGATATTTGATGAAACTATAGGGGTAACTAACGTACTCAGACCAATGTGAAGAATCCATCCATCCATTATCTATACCGCTCCTTCCTGTTCTGGGTCGTGGGGGGCTGGAGCCGATCCCAGCTGTCATTGGGCGAGAGGTGGGGTGCACCCTGGACTGTTCACCAGTCAGGGCTATATGTCAGTGCTGACATATAGAGACAAGCAGCCACACTCACTTTCACACCTACAGGCAATTTTATTCACTAATTGGTCTAAGCCTGAGTACCCGGAGAGAACCCACGCATGCACGGGAAGAACATGCAAACTCCACACAGAGAGGCTCCTGTCTGACAAGGAGTCGAAACCAGGAACCTCCTCGTGGTGAGATGACAGCGCTCACCACTGCACCACCGTTCAGCCCAATGTGTGGTATACTCTCTCAAATAAATGTTACTCATTGAACAAATTCAGACTCAGATTATAGGTTGTGAGTAAATCTTCAAAGCACCATAACTATGGGCTGCCAATTTAAAGATTGATTTCATGTAATTTAGGAAGTCATTTACATGAGCGAACATGACAAAGATCACACGTCTGAGGAGCTGAAACCTGCAAGTCTTTGGATCTTTTTAGGGTGAAAATGACACACTATGATTTGAATCGGTTTATTTTCTTTAGCTCCAACACTACTAGCATATAGCAACATTAAACACAGACACATTGTTTCATGACACTGGTCCAAAAACATGTTTATTACCTTCCTTATTTCTCTCAAACAGGGAAGTCATCAGTAACAGTGTCTGGAGAGGAGGAATACAAAACCAGTAACAACAAAACTTCATAACAAATCATATTTAGCCACCCTCCGTTGAAAAAGAATGACGTTGTTGTTTGAAAAGCTTATAAAAGAACTGCATAGAAAAACTTTCATTTAAAAGCATATCAATAAAAAAGTGACCATTTCCCCAAAACACACTTTGACACGTTGTGTTTGGAGTCAAATACAGTAAATCTGAAAGAAAAACAAATGAACCAGGACTGATAAATAATGTAGCAAATGAGCTAGTCTTATATTTTGATGGATACTGATCGTGTCACAGTGACATTTAAAAACCCCACCAACTGTTTCTCGCCTCGCTCCGCTAATATGAACACACCTGTTTCGCCTGCCACCTGTTCCTCATCCATCATATATTCCCTCCATCTAGAACAATCTTTGGTATAGCTTCTTGTGCGCCTCAGCGTCTGTCAGAACAAAACTCCTCAACAAGGTTTCTCTCTGTGCAGCAAGTATCAGCCTTCATAAAAACAAACACACATACAGGAAAAAAACAAAACACTTCTAGTTCTTCTCAGTCCTCCACGGACTTTGGCTTTTGGAAATCTTCACCGGGTTTATATGAAATATTCCTTCTTTTCGCTCACAGCCTGGTTGCTGTGATCCTCGTCAGGGTCCTCTCCTGGAGCCAGCTCCCCCGTCGTCCTGTAGTCTCCTTTGTTATGGCAGAGATACCGGTAAAGCAGGAAGACCAAAGCTGCTACCGTCAGCAGGATGAGGACTATAACTACTGGGGGAAGTTAGGAAAATATGTAATTATTTATAGCCATTTGGAGAGATTTTCACTTCACATAGGTGCATGATTTATTTATTTTGTAGGATAAGGTGCAAAGAGTTACCTGTTATAACTGCAGAGTCTGGACCTGTCGGGGCTGCTGTTGTCATCACTGAGGGGCAAAAATGTAAACAAGTAAGATTAGTTTGCACAATACTCAGGCCCGGTTCTAGAACAAAAGACTTAGGGTGCTTCTGAGATTAAGCAACAGCAGTGAAAAATAGCGGAGGTTTTATTGAGGGTGCAGAAATGTATAATAGGGGTGCAATGCAACCGTTTGCACCCTCCAAGAACTTGGACTGACAGCACTATCGACAGAGATGTACAGGATTAACGTAAAGGAGAACTTCTCACAACTGTGTGGGTCCAGGAGGAGACAGATTTTTGTGTATAGAAAACATGAAATCAAAAAAGGTGTAGGAGTTACCCTGAGTCATGGTCGTCTCTGCTAGAGTGGGACGTGATGTTAAAAGCTCCGTACCTGGTGCTGACCAACAAAAAAAAAAAAAAAAAGCACAATGTGTATCGATAAAACAGCACAATCTTTAAAAGGTTAAGATATCAGAGCACTTGTTGGCTGCAACACAACTCTCAAACCTTCAGAACACATCTTAAAAAAAAAAGAAAAGAGTGTACTCACCTTCTGTCACAGTCGAGTTTCGGGACAGGGTTGTTAGAGACATGCTGTCTGATGCTGGAAGATAGAAAAAGGATGTTCAAGATGTCTCAGCGTCAGCTCTATCACAGACTGCTGCTGGAAGTGATTTGTGTAACTGCAGACTGAATAATAACTGTTGTGACACAGTAATCTGATTATTAAGAGCTCGCAGAGAAACAAACCCGCCTTCTCTTTTATTCATTACTGAATCCTCTGAGGTAACGACCTAACAGTGCCTAGAGGAAGCACTCCAATCTTTCACTTCAGTCAAAAGTAGGAATCCCTAACTATTAAAAGCACTGCATCATAACAGATAGCCGTGCTTTAAAAACTGTACCAAACAATGAGCAACAGAGTAGGAAGTTTAACTCATTCATTATGCAATCAGGAATTTTACAAAATAGAGTCATTATAAGGCAAAATGCCAAACATTCTCTGGTTTAAGGAGAACAAATTCCACCGTTTCCGGCTTTTCTTGGTCATGTAAAACTGAAAATAAGTACTTTTGACAGTTTATTTCTTTGTACAAGACATCTGTGGATATGACCTAAACCTAAAGGATTGAAGAAGGCGGTTTCACATCCTTAAGAGGTTTAGTTCAGTAACATCTAAGACTTGATAAGAAGCTGTTTCTATCACGAGAAGCAACCAGATGTTTGTGAGTTTTGCTTGAACAATGAAATAAATGTCTGCTCATTAAACAATCCATGATTCTAAATATTTCTGAAGCTGTTACGTTCAGATGAGTGTAAAGCCGCATCTAAATGAACTTCATAGAGTATAAATGGCGTCCTTCTGATTTCACAATAAATAAGGACAGCAGCTAACGCTCATTTTCATTATGGATAGATCTGTCCATTATTTTCCTGATAAAGCGATCAGGTGTTTGGTCTACAAATAAGGGTGAGAACAAAAGAGGGGGAAGAGAGAAGAGACACTACAGCCTGGCTGATAGGAGACTTTTGAGATCATATTAAAGGGGAAGAACTCATCTTCATGTCATTTATTTAGAACATATTTGAAAGTAAAAATCAAAATATAAATGAAAAACAAAGGGTGTAAGGATGAAGTGGGAAAAAAAAGTATCCAGTCCTACCCCTTTTTTCTTTTTAGCTTTATAAGTTTATTTAACAACCATCTGGGGAAATGCTCGTTTTTTAAGTAAGCTTGTTGAAAGTCTTCATAAAGTCACTGCCATAATAACCTAGAATGAAAACAGATGCCTTTAGTTGGATTGTGCCCAGAGTTTGCACCGATTTGACTGTTCACGGGTACACAGGATGCTGCCTGTTTTTTCTTAAATAACTTTACACAAAAGAAGTAAATGACTTCACATTGTACAGCCATTCTAGCAAGGACCACTGAGCTGTGATGCTCTACTATAAATACTTCAGACAGAGATCAGATTATTGTAAACAGTGCAGTTAGGACATAACATGCAGGACAAACATGAACACCCACAAAAATAACTTGACGAACCTACAGGAAACTATCACATTTAAAGGTGCAGGATTCAGAAATTCTGGGGGGGGTTTTCTGTAATAAAACACGTGCCCAATTGAACTAGTGAATCAAGGCCTATACAGAAATTATTTGGCGATTAATTTTATAGTTGATAAAGAATGAAATCAATCACTCTACTCTGGAAGTAACACAAAAAAAGTAAATTACAAAGCATCTCATCAAAGAGTCCAACATCTGCAAATAAATCTTGCAAAATAAGCATTTCATCAAAACAGATTTAAGGTAGACTTACTATTCATGGTTTTTGTTGGTTAGCCTCCTTGTTTCCTGTTAGAAAAACACACCAATAAACAACCTCATCTCTCAGTGACACTGACATTTCCGCAATTACGTTTCTAAACAGGCGGGCCCTCGAGTGTGACATGATTAAATGACTCAAATGAACATGTCTGCACCTTCTCCACCATTGTTACTTCATTACCCGGTGGAGTTTCTTTGTCCTGTCACTAAACCGGACAGTCTAACCTTTTAAGGAAAACATTCAGAGAGCTAGCTTGATTCAAAGTCACCCAAAGGACATTTTTAACAAGTAAGCTAATTTTCCACTTTAAGAGCACCCCCATGAGTTTCTCAATCAAGACATTGTTCATCACAGCTGCTCCCGTGAGCTTACCTGGGCGCAGCAGAGTCACAAAAACGTCCCGGGCTCAATAAACTTTTCCTCTCTCAGGCTAACTTTGAAAGGTGGAGAAAACTAACGCACGCTGCTTACTTCAGTCTGAAATGTAATCCGTGTGAGAGAGAGGCTGTTAAACGTGTCTGTGAAATACAGTAAGCAGATATACTTTTTCTCACAGCACTCGTGAGTCATGCAGCACACACACGCTCTCGATTTCCGCCCCTCCCTTTCCTCCCCCCTTTTCTGTCTCTGCGCGTCAAAGATCTTCATTTCCGTGTGATGTATCACTCCTTAGTAGAGAGGTGGGGGGGAGTCGATCTGTTGATTAAAAACCTTTTTGAGGCAGATTTGTAATGAAGTCAGCAGATTATTCTGTTCTGAGCAAGCAGCAACCTCTGGCATAGAAAAATGACAATGAAGAAGTGCAAAAAACTGTAGTTCCTAGAGTGTCCACTTGAGGCTATAGCCCCTAAAGCCTCAATAAGTCACACGAACCCTTTTCACACATACGGAAATCTGCTGAAAAACTCCAGAGATTATCCGAAGGGGCTGTATGTGTGAACACAACAGCTGAATTTTTCACTCGGATTTTACCCGGAGTTTCTCCTGCAAGACCCCTAGTAATTTTTCCACAGAAAGTCCGGAGGGGCTGATGTGACGCTGCAGCATCACAGAGAAGATCAGAGAATTCACCTCGAGCCAATAGGAGCGGAGTGACGTTTAGTCCCTGTGATCGCTGCATGGTGCATAGAGTGTCTGTTGTTCTCCGCTCTTTTGTGGATGTTGTCATTCTGTTGGACTACACATAGCATTGGTATAAAGGCAAATATTGTCATTATAGCGTCGTGTAGCGGACTCTGTTTTTTCGTCCCCTACTTCTGCATTGTTTTTTTACGTCACGCCTTACCCAAGGAAATCCCCCGCCCGTCTGACAGGGATAGTCTCCAGCTGTGAGGTGCATATGTGAACGGCTAGGAATCTCCGGAGCAGTCCTCCCGTAATTATCCGGATATTATCCGGAGTCCATATGTGAAAACGGCTATACACAACGCGTGCTAGAATGCCCATTTTGACAGCAGACATAACATGTTTAAAGCCTGGCTTAAAAACATTTTTGTCTGAATAGGTAATGTCTTTATCTGTACACACTGAGGAGTGTATTTTTTTTATAACTGTAGTGGTTTGTCAGGAGGCTTAAGGCCTGCCTCAGCTCCAGCTCCTTGTCTGTCGTTAGGTCGATCGTAAGTTTGACAGAGTCAGTATTTCCAATATGGCATCCGCAGTGGATAGGCTTTTAAAACAGCCCTTTATAAACCAATGGGTGCCGTCACTCAGGCTTTGTCCATGTGTTTTTAAAGTCTATGCTCAATCCCTGTTAGACCCCATATTAATGCAGCTGCACCTCTTTGCCTGTTACTAGACAAAGTTAGGTTGAGACAGCCTTTTCACTATGGCACCCTCCATAGTTTGGCTTCAAAATTCTCCTGCAGTAACCAATGGGCGATGTCACTGAAACTTAAACCATGTTTTATACAGTCTGTGGTGCTGAGTGAGAGCTCTTGGATTTTGTTCCTATCTTGTCTCACCTCCACTGGCAGAACAAACACAGCTGTGCACACATTATTTTTAAATAACTGCATTTTAATAATGTATTGTCAGAGAGCTGTAGCCTACCCTTGAGTGTTTGCATAGTCATCAATATTCATCAAATCATTCAAACTAATCATATCAGTATAAACATGATACAAAGATTTTTGTTCAGAATCACACAATGATTGTACATTTCATTTACAGATTTCCAGGTTAAAAAGAGCCCATAATCTTACATCCAATTCAAACTAATGTTGAAAATGAAGCTTAAAAATGTGTAAAAGCTGAAATCCTGTGAACAAAAATGATTAAAAGAAATTCAAAACAAGGAAAAAAAACTTAAATTGCCTTTAAGTAGTAGTCTTTTGTCTGCGGAAAGTTTGACACTAACATCACAGCACAGTAGATCTGCGAACAGGCGACGATGTGTCGTCAGCAAGAAAGCTTACTAACGATGTAAACCTATCTGCATGTATGTTAGCGAACAATCCACATTCATGACTAAATCAACCTGTTCTTATAACTTTACGTATATCTACTTTAAAAGATAATTAAGCCAAACTTTGCTGTAAAAAAATATGGCAGAATAAGTTTTACCCAGACTGTGAGCAACAGTATACATACAAGTGATTTCAATAAATGTTCAATAGAAAAACTGACTCCAACAAGTCAATGCACAGCACATATTTCATTACAACACATTTGGGAGTTTCACTGCGGCTGTCTCCACATTTTTTTCTTCTGTGCAGCTGTTAACTTCACTCTCTTCTCAGCCTCTCTGTTTAAAACAAACACAGAGTTATTCAGAGCTCAAGAATGAGTTGAACAGTTAAGGTAATAATAAATGGCAGATTATGTTTATTTAAAACAAACTAACCCCAGTGTTGTGCTCTAAACCACTGTATTTTTGATGTTTGGAGAAGCTGGGTTTTCTGCAGGAGCATCCTAGAAAAGAGAAAAGTAATGTCACACAAGAGATCCATGACAGATGACAATGCATGTAGGAGAAGCAGCTGCGTATATATCAAGTAACGAACCTTGTGTGGATTGCTCAGATCCTTGGTGTCAGAATCACACCCAGACAATTCCCCGTTCCCCAGTCCGTTTGCTTTAAGACTCTCCAGGTGCACCGGGCTGTCCTCTCTCTCCTCAATGTGCAGTGGGCCGATGTCGGCTGCAGACAGCTGCATGTCCAGACTCTCCGAATCACAGGAGTTGTTCAGTTCAGAGCTGCTATCACTTGGTGGAGCTTTGGCACCATCTCCCTGATTATCAGACTCTTCTTCCTTCACATCCTTCTCCTCCTCCACCTGACTGCTCTCTTCTCCTGACTTAAGCTTGCTCCCAGCTGCCCCCTCTGCAGAATCCTCTTGTGATGGAGAACTGGGGATCTCACTGTGGCTCGACTGGGAATCAAGATCACTGGACTCAGAGGGGGCACTCTCCAGGATGGGTGACTGCGGTGTGACTGTGAGGGTGCTGCTCTCTCTGGACAGAGTGCTATGTCTAGGTTTGTCTGGAGACCTGAAGCTGAACCTCTGTCCGGGTTTAGGACTGTAGCTCTTGTGGAACTCAGAGAAGCTGGCTTTCCAGGCCTTAGGAGACATCACAGTTCGTCTCTTCAGGGAGCCATACCTGAAATATTTGTAGATGTTACATCAGACACAAAGCCAGGCAGGGATTGACAGCGACAGTTGTAGCCTAAGCTTTATTATTATTATATCCAGGTGAGTACCGTTTAGATCAGAGCTCTCTTTTTCATGGGGGGGCCATCTGTTGCTATAAGTGGTAACACGCCAAAGGCCATTTGAGGATCTTTGTTGCAAACCTGGTATTTCGGAGATTTAGAGGTTGGACGTGTTTACTGATAACACTTTGGATTAAAAGGTTCTACATTTTGGGTCAAACACAAACTACAATTAAGTTAAGTACTGTATTAAAGCTTATAAATATCATTTAAGGTCACATTTCCAGTATTTAGCTAATGTCTAACTGCAAAGTATCTTAAAGCTCCTGCGTTGATCTTTCAGATTATGTTAGTTTTGGCACCACCTGTGGACAAAGTGTACGTTTTAGCTCGTAGCAGATCTCTTCCTTGCATTTGGAAGTTGTGTTTTCTGACAGAAGAAACGTCGTCCTTCATATCTTGATAGTCAAATATGATCTGATAATGAATCTTTGGCATGTTAAAACATTAAAAAGAATGTATCAGCAACGTTCTCTTTATTGCCTCGTCTGACACCGACCCTGCGGCAGGAGTGACAGGCAAATAAAAGTAATAAAGTATAAAGAAATAATCAGTGTTGTCGCTGATTGTCTCATTCGCTTTTGTAGGTCATGAAGAGGCATTATTATTTATTTCAGTTTGTTTCATTACCAGCAAGATACTCCTCTAAAGAGCATTAATTACTAAAAGTTGCAGCCATGTTTTTATTTACAACAACCAAACGCTGATGACATGTAGCCAGTCTGACAAACATTTTCAAAAGTTAGCATTAAGCCTTAAACTGGTTTGCATGTTTTTCTTTTATGCGCATGTGGAGACATCGTCTTTTCATCATTATTCAAATGTCTAATAAATTTTTTTTATTTATAATTATTGCAGGATGCACAACATCCAAAGAATTATCAGGAAAGACGTTACAACAGTGTTTGTGATCTGAAAGGTTTAAAAAAGCTTCAACTGTCATGGTGACATTATTTTTAGGACAAACTATTACTGGCAAAACTTTCAAAAGTCAAAGATCAAAATCTGAGCTTACCGTTGCATTCCCCTAACAGCAAACACTTTGTCTGGATGTTGAGCCTGCAGCTCCTTGATCACGCTGTCAAGATCCTGGTTGATCTAAAAATAATAATAAAAAATGAGAAGGACATGTGAAAAAAACTTCCTTTAAAACTGAAAATTCCTTGCCAACTTAAGCTGATGCAGAGCGAAACGTACCTTGCTCATTTCTTTATGGAAGACATCTCGTAAATTTGATAAAGATGAGAATACTGAAACGTAGCATCCAATACGACTACAAAGGTAAAAGTATGAAAATGTCATGTAACAAATGTTCACACCTTTATTCATGTTTCTATAACAGTAAATATTCTGCCAGACCTTTCAAAGAGCAAAGGCAGCTCGTCCTTTAAGTCATTGTTGATGCCTTCATAGACACTTTTAGCAGCATGCATGTCTTCTTCTGCCTGCAGAGTGAAACCTGGAATTAGTTTTTGAACACTTGTGGGTTAAAATACACAATAAAAGATGCATGTGTTTTAGGACCTTGCTTATTTTGACATCATCTCTTTTCTTTGCCGTCTGCAGCGCCTCCAGGTGGTGCAGGGAGGAGTCGTAGTCCACCAGTTTTCTCCCTCTCTTGGCCACTTTCTCCTACAGATGGAACAAGACAGACATAATGTGTGTGCATGTGTTTATGTGGATATGAAAGCTGTGTGCGTGTCTGTGTTGGTTTTCTCTCAGGATTTTTGTCTGTCTGTGTGTATTCACTTCTGTTAGCTTGCGTAAACTCGCTTCCTCTCTCCTTACCTTCACATCAGGGAATTGGCTCACATAGGACTCCATGGTGCGGATGGCCTGGTCCATTAATTTCACCTCGTAGTCATTCCACAGGAGATCCTCTCCCTGATTAAGAGGCGCAGCATAAATATCACATTAATTATGTATAAAGAGAGGGGGAAAGAATAGGGGGTATTTTGTCCCCATGGCGATGTGAGAATCTTGCAGAACTTGTATAACAGAAGAGTGCGAAAATATCTATACCGTCCCTGGGATTTATGTAATCACAGATGATCATACAGACCTCTACAATGGCTCCCAAGTCTTCCCCTGCAGCCCAGTCATGTTCATAAGCATCAAACAGAGATTGGGAAAGTCGTCTTGAAGCTTCACGCATGTCTGTAAAAAGCATGATTGTTCACAAGGGACATGTAGGGGACAATAATCTACCACACTACAGCGTGTTAAGCAAACATTTTACCTCTAACTGAATTGATGTAGTGCCTCAGGTCCTTGTATATGCGGTTCCCATCAGTCTGCAGATACAGGAGGTTTGCATGCTTGTCAGGCTTTAAATGTATTACTGTTATGCTTGATTCCCTCAGTGCAGGTAATAAATCATCCAACATGTTAAATCAACAGGGATGGTGTTTGTTTTGGATTGAAACATCTAAGTGTATGGAAAAAGCAACTCTTCAAGTCTACTGTTAGGTCTCCTCCTCCTCTTTAAGCGGGTGAAGGATTTACCTGCTGGTCCATAAAATGTTGGAGGGACTGTTCAAAGTGGTCGTCTCTGGTTTCTACTGTTTTTCCTAGCCTCTGCAGCACCTGCAGGAAAAAAACAACACATATCTCAGAGCTACAGCAGGTTAATGGAAATAAGAATGTTCCCCTTGATGTTTGGAAAACAAAGAAAACTTTGCACACTGTTACCTTTTCTTTGCCTCTGCTCAGCCGCCTTTGGACTTTCTTCACTATAGTGGAATCACCGGAGCTGCCTTTTTGACTCGTGTTTTCAGCCATATTTGGTCTTGATTGTGTTTATTCCTGATGATGAAGGATAAGCAGGAGAAACAGTACATAACAACATTGCCTGGTAACAAAAGGTCTATTTCTGGGTTTCTTGTGCCTTTATTTTTAGAGATAGGACAGTATAGAGTCAAAAACTGGGGAGAGTGAGAGTAGGGGATGACGTGCAGGACAGGAGCCACAGTTGGGATTTGAACCACCCCTCTGGAGGACTAAAGCCTTTGTACAAGGGGTGTGCGCACTAACTGCTAGGCCACGGTTACACGATGAAGCAGTTCTGTAAAGATCTTTACACGTACATTTTTGTATGAAAGTAAGAAATCAAAAAGTACAACAGAAAACCATGTATCTGTGGTTTATCTGAATTACTTTTAAGTTAAATGTGTTATTTGTTATTTGATAATTTTGGGTAAAATAAAGTCTACAAAATTAAAAGAAAAAAGAAAAATGTGGATACATTTTAAACATTTTTACACAAAAACACAACTCCCCTTTATCATGAATTATCCCCAACAGAAGCAGGAAATGGTGGGAACATATCTAACGCCACATTAGATACCATTACACTTCTCATAGCCCCATATGATAATATTATATCGTACTTTTTTAATGTATGCCACGTCCTGTTATTCAGTTCTACTCAAATTACAAATATTTCATAGAATTATAACCAATTATTGTAGTGTATTTTCACTATTTTAATGCAGCACCAAATACTCCGATTAATGTCATTTTTTTATACTGGGAATTATATTGAGAAAACGAACTTGATCATAAAGGCTCCCTGCACCTCTGGAAAAGTGTTTAAAGCTCTGATCCTCTCATAACTACAATACCCAGAGTTCCCCGCGATGAAGCCACGCCCCGCAGTAGAATGGCAGCGGCGGTGAACTTTAACCAAAGGGTTTGTACTGCTGCTGGTGTCGGAGGAGTGGCTCTATATGACAAACTATCACATCCCGGCGCTGCTCGCCCAGCTGCAGGACATGATCATGGGGAGCACACTGGTCAAATGTGCCGCCACAGACCTGGGCATCCAGTGGGCCGGCTGGGCTCTGGCTGCTGCCTTCAAAACCGAGAAGTTTTATGATCTGGCAGGTAATGTGGACTAAACTGGCGAACATAGGCTAACATGGGTCTCCCTTGTTGTTCATTTGAGGCCATGTGCAGACTGTTTTTTTTTGCAGCCTGAAGTTTTTTCAACAATGTTAATTGGTAAAAACTAGACTTTAGTAGAAAGCGATTCACACCTGTACAGTTCATGACTCAGCTGTTAGTCATTGAAGTTTAAAATGCACTTTTTAGCTGAATTCAGATGTTGGACTGTAACCTTGTCGTTATAAAACCTGTTATCTAAAACAGATTTGTTGTGAAACAGCCAAGAAAGCTCCTCCTTCATCTTAAGATGAGGATCCAATCAGCTTAACTTTAATGACCCGGAGTCAGCAGGGGCGTACAGAGGATTGCCGAGACCCTTTTATAATACCAGAGATGGGGGCTTTTTGAGCCTTCATATTGGATTTGTTTTGTAAGTTTTTACTTTTGCAGTAAAAAACATTGAACTGACAAATAAACATTGTTAAACATTTAGAGCAGCAGAGAAACAGTCCTATTAAACATTTAAAATACCTGTAACGTATTTTCTGTAGCTGAAATGCTAGACCAACAAAAATGAATCTGTAACTATTTTACAAATTAGAAAAAGGATATTTCAAGTAGGAAACCACATTTTCAGGTTTTATTTGTGATTTTTTTGCTTCTTTTTTCGCCTTCTGTGGCTGCTAAAATGAATTTATTTTGCTTTCGGACTGTTTGGAGCTCAGAATGAGCGATTGGGAGGCGTCACCCTGGCCTTCATATGCTTAGAAGGCCAGAGTGACCACTTACTTAGCGAATTGGCAGGTAATGATACATAGCATATTATCATTAATGTAAACTTAAACCAGAAGACTTTAAGCTTTGATTTTGACCCGTTTCGACTGTAAGTTTTCGTAAGGTGAGTTACACCTGTGAGAGGTTCTGTGCATACAAAGTGAAGTGGTCAACCAGGTATAAAGCAAGACGTTTGCAAAGTCATTCAAGGTGCTTTTCGGCCTTAATACAGATGTTTGTCAAATTAATTGTTGCGTGTAGAACAGTGCAACTTACCTGTCAACACCAGTGACCGATTTCTTTATAATTTCCCCAATGAATCACCTTGACACCTCTCCTGCACTCGTCCTCTTCTTCTTTTCTGCCCTGCGCGCTCTGCTCCTGGATATTTTACCCTTGAACTTTGGAACCATTTGTCTGCAGTATCCTGGGTAAAAGATTTATTGAACACGCCTTACGCACTCCGCAGGGCTGTTTGACATACCCATGTACCAACCACTCCTGAGTCTGCAACTTCTCACTCACTCTCTCTATTTTATTAACAGGATCTGGCACATTTATACTGCTTGCCCACCTGAGTCGTATCTGGGGAGGAGCCAGTCATGTCCGTCAGAAGGTGCAGACTGGGTGTGTGACAGCATGGGGGCTCAGGTAAATAAGACAGCAGTGATAAACACCAAGTGAATCCCCTGCACAGATCAATAAAACCCCTACAGGAATGCAGATTGTATCTTCTTGAATGAAGCCTCGTGTACGTTAAGCTATGGAGGGTCCTTGGAGAGTTCAGAGGAGGAACTAATGAATGTAAAACCTTAACGTCAGGTTAATGAATAATGCCTTAGTTAATGTGAACAGACGTTAACCGTGTTCTCTGTGCAGGCTGGGAACATTCCTCTTCATGCGGATCTTGAAGGACGGTCATGATCGCAGGTTCAACAAAGTCAGAGACAGCCCAGGGACTTTCTTTGTGTACTGGACCATTCAAGGTACTTGGAGGCGAAGTAAAAGCCTTCCTCTAGTTACCTCAGAAGTCCTTGACCAACTCGGCAGAGTTACCTTGAATAAATCACTCTCATTTAAATGTATTTTTTCAAGGTAGGAGGTGTTGGTTGGATCATTTTAGTCTGTGAAAGTATTAAAGCAAACATGGTGGCAGAAGATGAATTATAATTTACTGTTTCTCACAGCATTGTGGGTATTTATGACCCTCCTGCCCACCCTCATGCTGAACAGCGAGAAGCGAGACGTGCCTCTGGGAACGAGGGACTACGTCGGCTGGACGATTTGGGGCCTCGGCTTTGCAACCGAAGCGATTGCCGATCAGCAGAAGTGGTTTTTCAAGCGTGACCCAGATAACGCTGTAAGTCATATTGTTGCAGCAGAACAGCACTTTTAGTAGTATCTGTTCTTTATATTTGTCCATATCACCCCCCCCCCCCCCCCCTTCTTCAAAGGAGCTTTAAGTCAAAGTCATCTATATTGTCAATTTTGCCATACGTACTAGACATACAGAAACATCGAAAAATAGTTTCTCTCTTCATTAAGTTCAGACAAATTCTCTGTAAGTTTGAGGACATTAGGTTGTGTGCTTAACAGTCAGCAGCTTTATTATCAACTAGATAACAGAACTTTAGAGTGTGTCTAATTAATAAATAATGTGTCCCTAAACTACATTAATGCATAATTCCCTGACTGTAATAACCAATTTACTCTTGCTCCTCCAGGGGAAGTTTATCCAAAGTGGACTCTGGGGCTACAGCAGACACCCAAATTATTTTGGGGAGATCCTGCAGTGGTCGGGTCTCTGGCTCTCAGCCTCCTCGGTGATGCAGGGTTCTCAGTACCTGAGCGCGGCGTCGCCTCTCTTCGTCTGGTTCCTGCTGCGATACGTCAGCGGCATTCCCATCCTGGAGAAGCAGGCGATGAAGAAGTGGGGATCTGACCCGGCCTTCCAGGACTACATTAGGAACACTCCTCTGCTCTGGCCATGGCCCAAATGTTGATGTTTTCTACTTGTTATAATGATTGAATATTTAATCAACTGTTGAACCAATAAATGCTTCACAAATGATGTTTGTTATTCTGTAAGTTTAAGTTTCCGATTTATCACAGCTCGTCTTTATATGATAGCTTTCTGTAAAAGATCTCTCTGTGGAAAGTCTTCATTTTAGTTTAATATACAGGTCCAATGTCCTTTATCAGAGACTTTCTAACATTCCCAGAAACAAAACAATCTGAAGTTTACACCCACTTTACTCAGGGATAGGAACGCTGTGAGAGGGTTTGAGACTATTTTCTTTATTTCGTTTAGTTTAAACCAGTAGTTCTCAACTGGTGGTTAGGGACCCAAAAATGGGTTGCAGAGCCATTTTCCTTGGGCCACCAATGTGTGCTGAAATTCTGTTTTTTTTTGTTGTTGCTTAAAGTCTATAATGCGCTTTTGCTCCATCTGAAGTCCAAACTGCACAATCTTTCATTAAATAAACCAAAGTGGTTGAACATTTTCAGAAATGTGGGTCACCATTTCTCGTTAAAGGAGTGGTGGTGGGCCCTGAGGCTAGACCAGTTGGGAACCACTGGTTTAAACCATTCCTGACAAATGATGGGTTAAAACACGAGTTCAGTGTTGACCTTCTGGAGACCCCCAGACTGCCTCATATACATAATGTTGATTCTCCTTCTCTCTGTAGGGCTACATTTTTGGTTACACTCAATCGATTCATTCATAAAATGTCAAACTGTGCCCCAAATGATATCTCCAAATTACTTCTTCTGCCAACCTACAATATAAACAATAAAAATCCTGATTTACCATCATAAATGAAAACAATGGGGCCACAGTTTCGAGCCAAGTCCTCAATCTGTGTCGGCATGTCATCCTCACTCTTTTTACACACTGTCCTATCCAATAAAGGCAAATGCCAAAAACAGTCTCTAACAAATGGAGTACTGAAACAGACCAGAATCAGCAAACGTTTGACAATGTTTGAGTTTTTCGTACACATCATTGTGTCTTGTATCAGAGAGTAGGTTTGTCTTCCTTGTACATCCGAATGATGGAGCATTTGTCTCTATAAGGCCATACTACATGAACTGCCTTCTTATTCATGTTCTCTGCAGATTACTAAAGCTGTCAGCAGCTGTAGCCTTTGATCCCAAGGACTCATGTATTTAATGCCACAAACTCGCCCCTTGAGCTGCAGAATCACCTTAAACTAGAGCATTTAGTTGTCTTAGAGATTTTAAAACCATGATAAAAGATAATTTGACGAATGCATGCACGTTTCTCTGCTTAACACTTCCGATTTGTTGATTGATGACATATTTGGTTATTGTCTGTCTTTGTTCTACATGTGAAACTTTTTTGCTGCCATCTTGGCCAGGACTCTCTCCAGAGGTGCTGCTTGTCAACAGCCAAGGCAGGCAACTGCTTGGGGCCCCAAAGCAGCGGTCAAAAATGTGCAAACTTCGCAATGACGGTAGGAAACCTCCCAAAGGGGGCCCCATCTGACAGCACTCACTATCTTGCCCTGCTGGTTGGAGGGCTCCCCAATTGATTTTTCCCTAGGGCCCCAACAGAATCTAGAATCGCCACTGACTCTCGAGAAAAAGAGATCTTGTATCTCAACAAAAAAAAAATGTTCCTGGTAAAATAAAAAAATCTGTTACAAATAATTAACAAAACAATTTCTCTTTATGTTGACTGATTAATGACTGCAGCTCTATTTCAAGCATCTTTTCACCCCTTCTCTGAATGTGAACTAATAAAACACTTCTTGACATTGCACTGCTGCAAAAAGTGGCACAATCAGACAGTAAGTTAAAAGTGTAACTGTCCATCACACAGCTGCTATGACAACCTTCCTCCTCTACACTGGTGACCAAAATGTGACCTCATCTGCTCTTAAGATGAGAATTAACCTGTGTTAATGAGAGATGAAGCCTTTTAAGGTGAGTGAAAACTCTTCCAAAATCTAAACCCGTTTATCTACGATAGTCAGATTATATGTGACAAATAGATGCAGTAGAAGAACAGCAATACAATATGATGACTTGGATCACAAACTCTAAACAAAAGCAATCACACTAAGCATGAGCAGAAACCACATCAAACACTTAGTAGAGGTTGGAACTGTCTTTTATAATTTACAAGAATTTTAAAGTGTGTATTTGTGTACAAAACGTATAAACGTATAAATGTATGCTAAATGCCATCAAATCATGCCGCAGTAACTGAACTGGCCAAATCTTACAGTTTAATTGCCATTACTCACAAGGAGCTTCCCAAAGTACAAACAATACAGAGCAATAAACATCGTGAGATCACTGTGCTCCTCCAGAGATAACAGCACGACACATAAAGCAGTGAATAATTCTCCTAATGATCACTGGCAGAGCAGAGCAGAGCGGGCTCCACTGGAAACATAAGGGCCGTAAAGATTTGCAAATTTTGGTCCCCTTCTCAACTTTTTTTTTCTTTTTTGCAAAAATACCAAAAGCATTCATCTCAGTCAGTCTTGCAAATGATTGAGAAGATCTTGCTCATAAACATTTTTGCCTAACGGTGTTGTTACTACGGTAACAACCCCAAATCAGTACAAGAGACATTTCGCTGAGAATAGGGGCCTGAGCAATTTTAAATATTTACATCACAATTCACAGGGGGGTAAAGACGATCAAAACTCAATGGAAGTGAAAAACAAACATCAAAAGTAGAATGATTATGTTACGCACAGTCACACATTCAGTTACATCCTTATAATGAAATGCCTAAGAATCAATTCTTCAACTTCTGAGTGACACATGAGTTGAAAAACTGCAAAAGGAAATGATTAAATGTAAAAGCTGGTCACAATAAAACTGTACATATTTCAACCTATATGCACACATAAAAAAAAGACTACAATGAAGTACATTCTCATTCGTTTTGAGGCGAACTGAGAATGTCTCGTTAAACAATAAGAAAAAGCAATCAGCTCTACAGACACACAGATGTGCATAGATATAGGAAAACTACAATATGGTTAAAAAAAATCCTTCCACAAACACATAAAATCAGCAAAACGCAACCCATGGAATGTGAAATATTACGATATTAAGTAAGAAAACTAATATGGAGGGTTTTATAGCCATTATCAAAGCAGTACCATGTTATGCATTAATGGTTAAATGGTGGTTATTGCAGTGTATGAATGGAGGGTTAGAGTTCAGCTGCTTTGGAGTTATTTCAGGAGTGGAGACGCAAAGAATTTTCCCTGGCGAGCAAATCCGACTGCCGATTTGCTCTTGCTCCCGAATCTGCAACAACAGAGAGCAGACATAATGACATTTAATTATTAGGAGTCAATAAAACAGAGTCCAATGAGAGATAATGAGATACTGTACAGAAGATTAACTCCAGAGGAAGATGTTCTAAGGAGTCAGCTTTTCTCCAAATGTATATATATATAAAAAACATACATTATTTAGCTTTTGAATCAGCAGTACAAAAGTTCAAGAGGCGATTAATCATAACATCATCAGCTGTGAAATCAGTTTTAAAGCGGGGCCGGTTTGGTCGGAGCTTGTGTGTTTACCTTGGGGTCAGAGTTGACTTCATGCGCTGAGACAAGGAGCTGGAGGAGGGGGTTTTATTGAACTGGTGCTCTGGAGTGGTCAGAGGTCCCAGCATGCTCACTGAAACAGAACACACATTACAATGAAGTATAGGCCAGCAAACAGCCCTGCAAAGACCCACACAAACACTGAAGAACAACAACAGCGAGATCGTACTTCTCTCAGGGGTGGCGTAGCAGTTGGCGTTCTCAATAATCAGGTGATCCAAGTTGGGCTGCTCGTTCTCCGCCATCACAAACTGACCCCAGTAATTCGCCGGCAGAGACAACAGACGCTCCACGACCTGAACAGAAAAAATGATGGGATTCATAAAAATCAAAAGATCAGTCCTGTTTCAACGTGTTGCCTCATCCTCTCCCAAAGGTGCAGAGCTGTGTATGCAGATGCCTGAGGTGAGACAGAGGGGATTAATGAGACTACAGTACTGAGAGGATGCTCTGAAGATAAGTAGAAATCATTCTGGGGGACTTTATTTGCTATGGTAGGTCAGTCTAACAAACTAGCTGCACCGTTAGGAGACGAAAGGTTCACTAGTAGAGCGCAACATCAAAACTAACCTAAGCACAGGAATAAAATAAGACAACTAAATATGAAATATAAACAACTGTTTTAAAACTTTATCTAGACTTTGTCAGTGTCTTAGTTTGAACTTCTGACTCAATGCTTCAGATTTTCAATCTAATCACACGTGTGGGGTGTGTTACAGTTTGGTAACAGTAGCCTTTCAATGTACATGCTAAAGAAACTTTTCTACCTTCAATTTTTCCCCATTTTTAGCGGGGAGAGTCGGCCGTTCCTACGCCACATCAAACTGACTCCTTATATCCGAGAAGTTCAGAGAAAAATATGCATGCATGCCTGTGCTACAGAATTTCAGTTTTCCATTTCAAATTAGAGGATTTTTTTATTCAGGAGAAATTTCTCCTGAGAATTTAAGAGTCAACACATTTGAGGTGGCATCAAAACTTGCACAAGCAAACTAAAATTAACAAGCATAGATCTACTAACACGAGGAAACACACATCACTGATAGAAACACGATGTCCTACTCACACCTACACTCTGCTGTCAACCGTATGTGGGGGCTTTTATTGTGAAGCAGTCACAGGAAACAATATATTCACACAAAATGATGACTACAAGCTAACAAGACAGTGTCACTCTCTGCCTGTCATGATGGGACTCAGAAGTTATGACATGGTGAAGAAGCCAGAGAGAGTCCTTTGATGAAGAGCTGCTTCTCTTCAGACCTCTCAGAAACTGTGACTAACTCTTTTCAGCGTGCTCAGGGTCACATCAGATGACAGTTGCTCAAGGCAAAATGTAATCCTGACCAGCTTCTTTCTCCAAAGAAAGTGATTTGATGTGGTTAAACTGTGACGAGTTCTGTTGCATCTCTGACAATAAAGCTTTTCAAGTGTTGGCTGCACCCATAATCTGTTGCACTGTTTTATTTAGTGATCTATACGAATAACCACAGACAAAAAAAGGCTTTGCACTCATGGATGTGGGGCTTGTTCAGCCTTACCTTAGGTTGTCTTTTGGTATCCTGCAGGATTGTCATGGGGTCTGGGTTGGGAACTGCATGACCCACGATGGTTGGACCAAACACTCGAGCCAAGTTACTGATGTCCATCCTCGTGTCCAAACTGTCAGCAACTCTGAAAGATTAAAAGACGTGTTTTGAATGTTCTTGAGGGTTCTAAGGAAATGTCTAACAATTAAGTTTTGTGGTATTTTGTTCATTTTCTCATTTATCCTAAAAAAACAACTACCAACTTTTTAATTAATAGTAAGAATTTCCCCCCACTGTAATGAACCTCTGAATTTCATCTGCAGATTGTACGAGGAGTGGCACCATGATGTTGGATGGTACACAGATAATCAATACTATAATGGGATCCCACTGTAGAGAGAGACATCTTAAGGTGTTGATCCCTCAGGGAAGTAAACCACGGAGGGGGATTAGTGTCCAAGACAAATGTCCTCAAGGGGACAATAAAGTGTATCGTATCTAAGCTTTGTTGAGCCTCGATTCAGAGCTGGTTCAGACCAAAGGTGATTGGTCTGAACCAGTTTATGTTCAGAGTTACGGCTTTTAATCGGCTGTAATGTGACGTCGGTTTCATTCATTCCTACCTGGAAATCTTCCCCCGCGCCGCATGCATTAAAAGATCCCCAGCTTATGAAATATGTTAGTGGAAACTTTTGGAATCGTTGAGTTACTTTTGTAATGCAACAGAATGAAGCTGTGCAGTTAGAGTAACACATATTGTATACATCAAGGAGCCTATACATTTACTTTATAATGTATAGAATCAGTCTCTCCTCTCATCTTTCAAATCATTTCTAATAAGCTGCACTGAGATATTCAGAGCTCATAGATGTTTATATGAGTAATATATGTGAGGAGAGTAGCTGCTCACCTCTGCAGGTGAAGCACCAAGAAAGCCAGCGTGTCTCTGTTGGCCAGCGGCAGGTCACCGATGGTTTGGTACATCAGAGCGATGCTGTTGTCGTCGTCGGAAACCTCTGAGAGGGAACAAAGAAAAGCAATTTCATCAGCACAGACCGAGAACACCAAGGTTGTTTGGATTTAATGAACAACTTGAAAGAAAATGTATCTGACTCCGGTGACAAATAAATTCTGAAAGGGCCAACTAACTGAACTCTTTCTTTGTTCCACTGACTGACTATAACTCGAAACACTTCTCAGAACAAATAACAAAAACAAAAGTGGAGGAAACACTCCTAAAACTTGCATGTAACGGCTCTGTCGGGTACATTTCGGCTGTCTATAAACAAGTTATGGTAAGACCCAGTTGTGTAAACATTAGGTGCTGTGTTACTTATACTTGTATCTTTAACACACCACACACACAAACAAACCTGCTGCGTCCATGAAAGGATGGTTGAGGCGGAATGTGAGAAGAGGCTCCTTCAAGTTCCTCAGGAAGTCTTTCAGCAGGCCGGTGATGGCGTGGATATCGTCCACTTTGCTGAGCAAAGGAACGGTTTTGCTGCGAAGGAACTTTTCCTTCAGCTCCTTCACTGTGCGATCAGCCCCAGAGAGACGGTACAGTCCAGCCTGAGAGGGAAGGAATACAAGAAAGAACTGAACCTTTTTTTGTTTTTTTTAAGGCTAATATTGTGTCTCAAATAGAAAGATTCCAAAATACAGCAGATAGATAACACATTGAAACACGTGCAGTTACATTGTCAGGCCCATAAAGATAGAAGACAATATTCAGAATATTAAAGTAGGAGCAGAAAAGGTCTTTAAGATCAACAAAAAAGCCAACCCTTTATAACTTTTTTTAATGAAGCCACCCGAGGAAAATGAGACAAGATCAAAAAATAAAACAACAGAAGGAGGAGACAGCAGCACAGTCAGGCAGACATCTGCTGATTTTCAGCCTGTCCAAAAACAAACGTAATCCTCCAGAAATAGATGATAACATGTTAGTGAAACCACTAACTTCTGCCTTTTAACATTTCTGCATTTTATTCAAAGAGAAGAAGAAGACCACTCACCTCATGCAGTCCCCTCTGCTCGATCTCGCTGATACAGTGGACTACAAGAGGAGGGATCATGGGGGACATCTCAGGGACGTAGTCCGCAAGCACACCCTGGAAACAAATGAGAGATGGGGTCAACGGTCATCACTGTGACAATACGTCAGGGAGAAAATTAACTTTTGAAAATCAAGAGATTGCAGGTATGAATAATATTCTCACACACCTCCCCAATTTTGACTGGAGTTGCACCCAGGTTAGGGATGCACGGCAGGGGGCAACGGTCACGACATTCGGGGTGTGAGACCACCCTGCAGTCTCTGCACTTCAGGGAAAGCTTCCCAAACTTGATCCTCTTTCCACAGGGTACGCACGACTCAGGCTTTATGACCTTTAAAACACATTCAAATCATGTGGGAGGCTGGTAAGAATTGTGTGTTAACCAGTTTACAGTCACAATAAAGTCATTTAAAAGCTCTGCATCAGTACAAACGCACAAATGGAGAGGCCATTAGACATCTTTTCATTCTGGTGGCAATTAGCTCAGATTCAGATGCCAAAATAAGTACATAACTATAAAACACGTCATGATTTTATTCTCACAGGCTAGACGATAAGAATTAAATCCATCTCATTGTAAAGACACAAATGCAAAGATAAAAGGGAGAAACTTCTCATTTGAAGATTCTTACAGTTTTGGAGACAAACTCGTGATGACGGACGCTCCCGTGGCTCTGTGGCGTGCTGGGCTGTGCTTTCATCTCTCCTTCAGGGTTGACAGGCTGCTTGAACACGTCCGCAGACTGGACAGATTCAGAGTCCCACTCCATGACAGCTGAAGATTAAAGATTAATAACAGAGAGTTACATACCCCATGACCACCCTGCAGTTTGGGGAAAATATAGCATCAAATCCCTGTTGCTGCATATGCCAGCTCAAAACATCCACACAAATAATGAAGACACACTAACAAGTTACAGTAGACTACAGTGGTGCATGAGGATTTGACGTGAACCTAGTCCAGCTAGTTCCTCTAAGATGGCTTTAGTATTTGAAAGGTATACCGAGTATTTCATATAAAAACAGCCAAATGTGAACCCACAGGATCTTTTTACAAAGCCACCAATATGTTAGCCAGAGAGCCTATACAAAGAACAGGCAAGTTTTACCATTAATACACAATACAGAAACTCTTACCAGTCTTTCTCCTGCTCCGGGTCCAGTAAGGAACAGTCTCGATGGTAGAAATGGCCTCAACAGGTCCTCCATTCGGAGGGACAGTCACTGTGGTTTTTGTCACCAGGGCCTCATTTCCCTGTAACAAATAAATACAAGAAATTCAGAATAACACTTACAACCAAACTCAGTCAAGCTATAAGAGCTGGATAAAGACTTGTATCAAATTGGAGCTGCCACATTTTATGTACCATAAATCCTCTTATTGTAAAAGGTAGTGAATTAGGGGCGGGACCTCTGGATACGGTGGTCGGGGGCTAGACTTCACTAATGAAAAAAGGGCCACTTCCCCTTAACAAGCCAGGGCTGCCATCAAGGTGCAACAATTTTAAAAAGCATTACTGTACTTACAGCAGGTAGATATACATAAAGAATACTTGGAGTGGGCTCGATCACTAACACAGGCCGTTACACTCACGGAGCACAAATAAAACAAAGTTGACTGATAAACAACAGAAAGGCAAACTGCAGGGAAGTACTCATAAAATCACATTAGACTAAATGAGGAAACATAAACTGAACAGTCTTTTGGTAAACTCAAAAACAGTTTTAAAATCAGTCTGCTGGTTTGCCCAAAGGCATGCTGAGATTTCTCCACCCAACTCAAACCAACAATATTCCCTTAAACAAAACACGTGTTGAGAACTAGCATGTTTGCTAAAACACTGAAACAATGCATCTGGTTCGTCCAATGTATCTGTGATGTCCATGCCAAATAAAGTCTACAACATGGGCGTGCACGTTAGTGTAAAGGGTTTTACAATTGTACCGCATAATTTCAAAGGTATATTTTGGGGCTTTTTATATCTTATTTAGAGATAGCACAGTGGATAGAGTCAGAAATCAAACAAAGAGAGAGTTTGGGGATTGACAAGCGAGAAGGGAGCCACAGGTCAGATTCCAAACCGGGACGCGAACTCGGAGGACTTTATTCTCCGTACATGGGGAACGCTCATCTATCACTAGGCTATCGACGCCCCTGTACCGCTTTAACATAACAAATTCTATCTTCATCAAGCTTTTCATCAGACTTTCCTGATTGAAATTACTCGTTATACTTCTCAGACGGAGAGAATTTGAAAAAATCAAAAAATCCTGTCTCTAATACAAGCCTGTGTCATATAAAGGCCCGTTACCTTCTGCAGTATAAATAAATAAAGTTATTATTTAAAGATTTTCTGTAACCGTTTATATTTCCAGTTACAGGTCTTTAATCAAGCAAACAGCTTGGAGCTCAGTGGCCCTCTAAAAGAACCTTTTACGGATATTTAAACATAATGAATTAAAAAAATGTCTAATTGGTTCAAAGACATTACATATTTCAGTTATTTAAATATCAGACACCTTACCCTCTCTGAGGTTCTGCCTGTTGATCGAGAGCGTTTGGACATCATTGGAGGGCCTTCAACATGGTTTCTTGAGGAGCGCTGAAATCAAAACAGCAAACATGTCATCTACACTTCAATGGGATTATGAGACCATTCTTTCCAAAACGAAACATTTAAGGAGAAGAGCTGCACATGGACTGAACATACCCTTTTTTCTCTTTTCTTGAGTCGGACTGTCCTCACATTGGAGGAGTCCCAATCCTGTCACACACACACAAAGCACATCAGAATCAGATTTCAAAATTTAGAGAAGAGTATTTTACAACATGTTCATGTAAATGTACACAATTATGAACAAAGAGATTCTTACGAGAGAGTCGTCGGTTTTGTCGTAGCTGATGTCTGACAAAATGGAAGCGGACTCATCTATCCTCGTCAGTCTGTCAGGAGCAACAAAACATTCACACGTTAAGTTGATCAGCGGTAGTTTTACTTACATGCTACACTTTCCTCCAACCAAAACATCTTCACAAATTGTTTGTTTCTACATGCTAATGAAACTTCATACACGAGGTAAACAACCAGGAACACTGTTCTCTGTGCAACACTACACAGCTCTAACAGCTAACATATCAGATGCAACTATGATAAGGCAAGTTTAAAATAAAAAGTGCATGGCCATTGACAGGAAGTACAAAACATACTTAAAATAAATAATGCTGTTAACGAGATTGTCTTACCTTCTGCTGGTGTTCAGGTTGGCAGCTGGCTGGCAGTTTGTGTTCAGGAAGGCCAAAGCGGAGCGCTGCTCTGCACTGAGCTGGATGCTGTTACTGGATCCTTCACTGGTCAGGAGGTCCCGGATCAACTGAATCTGACGGTCCTGTATGAGGAAAAATGTCAGTAGATTTACTTAAACCTCCTGTGATTAACTTTCTGTTTGTGTAAAAAGCAGCGACCCCTTTATCACTTATCATGACATTTTTGCTGTGGAGAGGCTGTTTGGCAGGGTGCATTCAGTCTATTGATCTGACAACAAACCCCCTTTGGGTGCTTTCAGACATTACAAGTAATTATACAGAAATGGTTCATCTTTATTCTGATGATCCTGTTCCGATCCTGATCCTAGGTCATAAAGATGCATCCAAATTAATCTCACTCTGTTAATTAACTAGTTAAAAAACTCCTCACGGGATATTTAACATCTATGAACAGGTGTTAGAAATCGCTCCTACATACCAACTTCTCGCAGTCAGCCTCTGCCTTTTGTCTCCGTCTGATCTCCACATCCACTTGGTTGCGGGCATGTTTCAATTTGACCTCCAGGGCTCCCCTCTCTGTCTCCGCTTTGGTGAGCACCTCTTTGCAGGAGCCCAGCTCATGCTCTGTCCTCAGCCATCTGCGACGGCAGTCATCAAAGTTTTGTGCCATCTGGATGAAGTCTGGCAAAGAGGAAGGAAAACATTTTAAAATGGGGCAGGCGTCTGTGCAGGCAACTTAAGTGTTGATCATAAAAGATGAGGAGTAACAGATGAAACCAAGAACCATTAACTACTCACTGGGTTCAATGTTCTCATTGAGAAGGTCAACTTGAGTCCTCAGCTTATCATATAAGCTCTGGAGACTCAGCACAGCCGTGTCCATGATGGTCTTTATCTGAAGCCCCTTAAAGAATACAAATAAACAGCCATTCTTTTATATTATGACAAGAGTAATGGCACTGTATTGTGCTGGTCTATTACTGCTTGTCAGGCTTGCTAATCAAAGACATCCGACAAAGGTGAATTAGGAAATCCTCACATCCTCATACTTATTGGCAACAGAAAAATGCTTCAAACCCGTTCCTACCGACAGCGTGTATAGATACTTCTCAATCCCCAACGCAGTTCATTTACGTATTTTGTTTATGTTCTAGCTTTTTACATCTCAGTGGAAACATGTTACACACAAACACACACACGTAACTGTATGCTTGAAAAATAACATGGCGGTTATGATACGCCTGACTTCTGCTATCACTTCTCTTTTTTTTCGACCATGTTAGCTAAAATTGCATGAGCTACTTACAGTTTCAGTAAAGAACAATTTCCGGAAAGCAAAACTCCTTTCAGAACATAGATTCTTCTTTTTTCTTTTTTAGAGACCAGTTTATCGTACCTTCCTCCACACAACAGTGAGCAACCACGGCTCTTTCTATTTCAAATTTCGCCGCTGGCCAATGAGCGAAGAGCAGCGTGCCCGTGTCATGACATAATGACGTCAGAGTACGTATTTTCAAAATAAAACCACTGCGGCGGTCGCGCCGTTCAAATCAACGCAAACTCAACGGCTGAAACTCACAGAGGCGATGGGTTGAGGGAAAACTTATTAACAAATATTTTACAAGCTTTAATTGTTTAAGACTCTTACATGCCCTCCTTACAAGAGCATTAAGACGAGAAGAACAACACATTTTTAACAAAAGAAATGGTAGAAATTGGCTTAAGAAACGAGGAAACAGACAACAAGTAGCTGAGAAACTCAGACTTCCGGTCAGGACCAACTGTCAAAATATAATCCCTGCTAATGCTGCATTCAGGTGCTGCTCGGGTGGTCCAAGTTTCCGAGTTGGGAAGTCGTTCTTTCGACTTCATTGTGTTCACTTGATTTCAGTTCGGAAATTTTGTAAAAACAGCAAAAACAGCGTTGATGCTACGGATAAGATCTGTGGGATGTAACTGGTAAAAGTTATATTTGAGCAATACATGAATTAATAAGAAGTATGTTAACATTGACAAAACATATTTTGCCCCTCGTGATGACGATTCTGACGTCAAGTCGGTAAACCGGGCACCTAATTCTTTTCCGAGTTGTTGTTCCCACTTGAGCAGGTGTTCATGTACATTTTACAACTTGGAAATCGTTTTTCCGATGTCTCCGACACCACATGAATGCAGCATATGAACATGACACATGTAAGTGGAAAAATAACGAATATGCAGGGCCTCTGGGTTTGTACCATGCATAAAACATTATGCAGAGTCTTTGGTTTGTACACCAAGGTTTACTGCCAATTTCGGTTAACTCTGTGACTGGGAGGATACCTGTAGCATGGAAATGAAGCATCACAAACGTGTGTCTAATAACCTATTATATGACTGTGTGAAGGAATTTGACTTTAATTTTTAGAAGCTCTCTAGGCTTTAGGTTATGTATTTTTCTTGGGGGGTATATATGCCTATATGTAAAGAAAGCGACTTTAAAGGTGCACTATGGAGTTTTGGTAGAGAAATGTAAAAGTTAAAGAAATGTACAGATTCTGTGGTATATGTTCATAACTCTATACACAAACTGTCCTCAGAGAAAAATGTGGTCCCTGGAAAACTGTTCGGAGATTAAATGCAACATGAGAAGTTATGGTGGGGGGCCAGTATGCCAGGGACCCATTTTTAACTTTGAATAAAGTTTGTGTATTCAGTTCAGAAAATATAGCATTGTCACTTCTCCAACTTTCAAATTTCATACCAAATATAGTGCACCTTTAACCAGACAAAAAATGTAGGCCTATGTACAATTTAAAATGTCTAAAAGTTGAAATCAGGGCCTAGATATTAAATAATGGTTTATGTGACATTCACCCCATTATTTAATAATTTGATCACCGATGTGATAATTTGTTTGATTGATTGATTGTTATTATCTTTTAGAAATTTTAGTAAAATAAAAACAATCATAAAGTGAACCTACAACCATATTAGCTAGACACTTCTATTTTACCTAAAGCAAACAACACCATCAGTTACAAGTTTGAAACTGTCTTTATGGTGACTTTTAATGAGCCTAATACAAAATTAGCATTCTACAGAAAGAGCCTCTGTTTACAATTTCCACAACAAATTCACTGTAAATGATACGATTGATTGGATGGTTGTCTTTGTTTGTTTTGTAAAAAAAAAAAAAAACCCATTACTGTAATATTATTAGCCTATTATATCTTTTCTGATATTATTACAGGTGGATTTTAAAGATAAGACTCAAGCAATCAATCATAGTACATTATTATTCTGTCTGAATTTAGTGGTTCATTTGTTAGTAATTGTTCTGTTTATTTATAATTGATCCACTTTGATTGTCTGAGAATGTTTAAACAGCTAAAGTCGCCTTGTATAGCAACAAACCCAACCTTCTGTCATGCTCAATCTCTGAGCCAATCAATAATCCACCAGCAGATTGAAAATAGAAGGATTAGTGAACGAGTCATCCATGTGTGTGCGTGCGTGTGTGTGTGTGTGTGTGTGTGTGTGTGTGTGTGTGTGTGTGTGTGTGTGTGAGAGAGAGAGAGAGAGAGAGAGAGAGAGAGAGAGAGAGAGAGAGAGAGAGAGAGAGAGAGAGAGAGAGACCACCAGCACGGTGGGGAGCACAAACTTGCGAGAAGCAGAGCATGCAGAAAAAAGCTCCGCAAGAAGACAGTGCAGCTGCTCGGCGGGGTTTGAGGCTACAAAAGAGGCAGCAGCTTCTCGAGGATTACAATGATTGCCACAACTCAACAAAACATGACCACGGAGCTGGTATGTGTGTTGTTTTTTTCGTGTTTAATCCCTACTTAGTGCTTTAAGTGTGTGTTAAAGTGTGCATGCAGTTTCTGAGGGGAGATTCACTGGGTCCTCTGATGTGCAGTGGGGGGATTCCTCATGCATCTCCACAATGCGAGCACTATCGATTTGATTTTTTTTAACCATTTCGCCCATTCAGACTTTTTTGTCCCCAGTCAATATTATTCCCTTGCTGGACTCTGTGCACTGCGGTGCAGGGCAGCTGGTGTGGTAACTCGACGTCCAGTGCTTCTCTCCCACTCTAGTTGTTTTTCTGTCCCATGCAGAATTTCGTTGCATTATATCTGCAAACACACATATATGTGAAATGTATCATCATTCTATGTCACAGGTGCACAGACCTACAACCTGCACTGAGTGATTGATTATCCTTCTGGCTGCTGTGTATGTTAACAGTGAACAAAGACTATGACACCATATCCCTTTTATTTTGCTCACACCATTAACACACTGATCATTGGATATGTTGCATTTGATGAAATATCATTAATGCTTTGTCAAGTAATGTTTATGCACAATTCCCCTTCCAATTTTAAATGCCCATCTGACTTTTTTTGTAGTTAATTGAAGACAGTTCATTTGTGTTGAAAAAAAAGCAGATTACATGTATTAGTCTGTATATGTGTATTTCACAGACGCTTCTTTACATTTCAGTGCATTTAACTGATTAAAGTGTACACTTATGGTAGCAATCAATTGATTCATGTAATATAAACGATGGAGATAAATGCTTGCAGATTAATAATCATACTGTTTTCACGCTGCCATTTCATGCAATCAACAGAACTCATAGCTTCTTCTTTTGGATAAAACTTTCTCACACTGCATCACTTGTCCAGTAATCTAAATCAGCTGCTTCTGTTTCTCTACAGTGCAGAGCAACAATTTCATCCCTTGCCAAGTCCAGTAATTAACAGTCTTATCAAGCTGTCGCTGTTCTTGTGAAAGCACTTCAATCATGAGATCATTAGTACACAGCTGTCCCCTGGTGGAGAAAGTGTTTGAAAGACTACAGGAGCACTCAGATTATTTGTTAGATTGTGTCTAATTTGGTACATTGTGATGTTTAACACAAAGTGACTCACAAACCTGTATTTTCTTTACTCTCATGTTCAAGTGATTGAATTTCAATGAACCCTGACTGAATGTCTTGTGTGATAATCCTGCAGCATTATTGTCTCCTTGAGAGGGCCACACAAGGCTGCGGGGCTTACAGACGATCCATTACCTGCAAATGTCGCAACATTTCATGCCAGGGTCTCCAATCAATATCTTTTACACTGTAATGCTATTTACGAGGCAGAGCTGTGTTATATATTTTCATATGTGTCTCCGTTGCTGAAAATGGATTGTTTGGGGGGGATCATTTGCATTTCACACAGGTCATATGTTTGGGTGACACATCATTTGGTGTATTAGAGCAAACATTAATGACTTTGAAAACTGCTCTTTGTATAAGAAAGCAATTTCATGCCAGGAAAACATAATGCTTTGGTTCTGGTTCAGTTAATCCCTCGCATTAGGGAAGGAAATAGCAGTGATTTAATTAGTTTTCTTCAAAGGCATTATTGTTTTAACATGCATTTTCAACACTGATTAAGTGACAATATGATAGAGTATATTCTTGTTTGCCATGAGCGTATTGTGAGCTGCTGAGGGAGTATTCCTTGAGTCTCAGGCTTGTGAAAAATGGCATGCTGTATTGCATATTTTACTGTATACTGTATATACCATGCCACCTGCAGCTCTCCCACATATGTTTTACTTACGCTGCTCTTTTCCTCAGGCAGGAACTCTGTCACTTTTCTGAGTGCACTGACTTGCCGAGATACAGGACCTTTTTTTTAATTTACAGTTATTTCGTTTTGCACAACAGGGGTATGAAAAGAATAAGACAGTGGGGCAACCTCGCAGCAGTGGAGGCTAAAGCAGCAGGACTTTCATTTCACAAATGCTTGTGTGTCTGCATTGTCTGGCAAAAACCTTGAGGGCAAAAATTCTGCCCAGTTAGTCCCACATGGTGTCCATACCACCTACTGCTTTTTTTAAGATAAGACACTCAAAGAGAGGAATGGTGGCGCAGTGAGTGGGAGCAAAGAAATTCCCCTGAATGTGAGAAATGAAATCCTCGATATGAATCAATATCAACCTGTAGTATCTCATTACTACAGCATGTGAGTAACCATTTATTTCAACCACTCTTAAGTTACATTCTGCCTTAATGATGGCCTTCATTTAAAATGAGGCAGTGAGAGATATTGACAAGGTAATACGCACGTGGGTTACTTGCTAATCTACAGCTTTCCCTTGGGAGCAATTACAGTGAATCATTAAGATCAGGAGCATATAGGCCATATGGAATATGTGTCTGCCAATAGATCCACCTCTTTTAATGCTGGTGCTTATATTATTGATGCCTCTGCCAATGTCATCTGCGTTATAAACATCATAGCATGGTGTTAGAGGAGGAGTTTTAGGGGGTATGCAAATTAGAGAATCCCCAAACTGCCTGCACTGGTTCCCTTATTCCTCTGCATGTAATTTATTGTCAGATTCTTCATGCCTCAAAGACACAGAAGATGGAGCTAAGGAGGTCTCCTGAGTCTAATTTATGAATTCTTAGCACCGCCTGGATTCTGCGCAGCCCAGTTGTGTTGCATGCTGTGCAGATTGAGTAATTGTGTTTGGTGTGGCTCGCTTTCTTAGCGGGCAAACTCAATCAATATAGTTCGAGCTGGTTGATTTTGTGTGTGCGTAGTGCTTTGAGAAAATGCACAAAAAAGTCAGATTTTAAGGAGATAGGTCAGGATATAGGTGTCAATATTCCACATGGAGGTGTCATACTTTGCATAAAAAAAGGACTCTATCTAAATGTCTCCTTTAGGGCTGTGTTACCTCTATTAATTGTTTCCCCCTGGACTTTGAACAACTGTACAACCTTATTGATTCTTTCATTTGGTTGAGTGAAAATCCCCAAGCTCGGCTGGCAAACTAAAACAGCTCTCTCTACTCTAATGCAGTTCTGCTCAACCAAAAAAAGTCCTCTCATGGGGATTCCTTCAAGAGAGCTTTCCATAAACATAAAGACCTTTTGATTTGCATTCTCGCCCCCTTTGGTGTTTGACTGACACCTCATAGGCTTCCACTCCAACTCCTGTGGGATTACGCGGGCTGAATAAAATAGATGACCCACATATCAGCTCTATGTGTGATTCATTTTTGATCTGGCTCAGCAGAAAATACTGCCTCTGAGATGTATTTGCTTGTCCATCAGCTTTTGGACTGAAACGAGCCTGGTCCGTCATACAGCGGTGGTTGTCATCTGTTCACCTGTGCCAGCAGTTTGTGCTGCATTATATTCCCTCATGCATTGTGTCCAGCAGCCAGTTGGCGCTCTCAGCATCGCCAATGATCTCTCTGGGGATTCAGCTCAGTGCATCTGTGCCTCATTTGCAAGTATGACAAAACTCCTTATCTGCCGGAATGTGGGATTCTCCCAGTTTGTCTTAACAATGACCTTAATTGGAAATGTGGTCTTATGGTTGGGCTCAGGGGAATGGCAGGAGCTGTGCACTCCATTTGGATGATGCTTCAGCTCACATCACACAGTAATGAATACAGTGATGGAATTAGTCAAGTGGAAGAATTTAATTTCATACCTTTCTTGTATGAGATCTTGGAATCAAGATGCAATTCTTTATAATTTGTTGAAGGATATGTATTTATTATAATTCATGGATTGCAATTTTATTCAACATCTACCCTGTTTGTTATGTGAAGGAGACTCAGTTCTCAGTGTTTCATATTCAAACAGTCAAGGCAAACAGAAAGTGCTGAATATGCAGTATGATTCAGTATCGACTAAAGCCTTCATAGACTGCTGTAGCTTCCTTATTTGACAGAGGGATAATGGTGATTCACTGAGATATTGTGTGCCAAAAGGGCAGAAGAATGAGATAAAACGGAGAGTGAGAGCGGCCGGTAAAATCTTGGACATCAATCCCCCCAGCTCTGGCCTGCACTGAGAGTTCAAACATCACTTAAAAGTCGTCCCTGCAGGTGCAACTGGTAGTGGGTTTAATTTGAACATGTTGTGATGCTACAGCCAAGGAGATCTATTAAAGATGAGACCTTGGCAGGAGTTGAGTGCTGGCAACCAACCGAGGTAGCAGACTTTGTGTTTTTCATTCATCTGGGGTAAAAAGAAAACCTTGCAATAAGAGGTGAAAACATCTGAAATGGATTCTCTAATATGTACCAAGGTGTTTTTATCCATAAGGAGAAGCCCTGCAGCTTCTGGTTAAACCGAATTGACCTTTACTCTTAAGTTCCTGCAGAATTCACTTAACTGAAATAGGTTTTCAAGACATTTTGACTCCAGTTATGTAAGTACATTGTCTTTTATCAGCACTCTCATATACCATTTGCAAGGAAAAAGAAGGGAAAAGGGTAGATGTGTGGAGAAGAATTGCTAGGTAAGCATATTGAAGGCTAGTGTAGCCAATTGCAGACTCAGGGGCAGCTGGTGTCACCGAGGGAGTGCGGAAGAGCGACAATCTGTTGATGTCCTCCTTCTGCTGCCTGGGTTCCAACAACCTGGATTAATGTGATGAGGGCAGGTGAGGCTGTAAAGGTTTAGGCCGATTGTTTGGGCAGTCATAATGAAGGCTCAGTTTTTATAGCTGCTCTGTGATTGAACTCTCACACTCCAGCGGCCATGTGGCTCCAGAAGTTCCAGACGCTCATTATGAGGGAGTGGAGAGCGGCCCGGGAACAGCATGCGATTGTGTTTATTTGTGACTGATACTGATGCCAGGCTCATTCCATCAGTTCCCCCTGACGGCATAGAGAGGAAATATACCAACACAAGCCTAAACTTTTTGTTTTGTTTTGGCTTTTTTTTCAACTGAAGTTTCGATTCACTGTAGTAGGGGTGGGACAAAATAAAAATACAGCAATATATTGTCGTCCTGACTCGTGTGTTCAATTATCAAATCTCGTGGTGTACACGAACATACAACGCTCTAAACAGATTTCTATGGCAATTTTAGTCAATGCGTCCCTATGACTCCTCATGGTGGCCCTTATTACATGAATAAGAGTAACATGAATGGAGGTTAATTAATTAGCCTGAGAACAAGTTGACAGCAGCATAAAAGAATAAGAAGACAGCCAGATACTGTGGCGAAAAGTAGTGAAGGATATTGTCGACGAGAGGTGAATCTGAATTGCAGTAAATATTCCCTCACCTGGCATTTTTAGGGCTAGTTTGTACCTTTCCTTATGTTCAGGTATCCTGATGTATCACTGTATTCTTTTTTTTCATTATATAGATAATTGCAAAATTGCTGTATTGTGATATTATTGTCATTCTGTGCCACGTATTGTATAGTATTGCAAGTTACCCTGAATTTCCACCCCTATTGTGTAGATAAACAGCTCCATCCACTTCTCCTTAGTTTGATTGCCATGTTAACAACTTAATCAAGAGCTGTTGAATAAATACTCATCGTCCAAAGCAGACATAGAAGGCAGCTTTTTCTATGGCGGCCACTTTGTACAGGCACAGGCAACTTCCTCCTTCCCGCTCGGTTTTTGCAAACACCTCGGCTCATCAGACATGTCGCAGGTGAAATGAAGCAAAACACAAGAAAATTTATGTTGTGGCCAAAAATTGCTGCTTCAATTAAAGTCTCATATGCAACAATTTTATGCAGTTCTCATATGGAAAATGTGTGTGTAATTCAGCGAGGTGTCTGCGATGCTTAAGACTGGTTTCATATCCCCCGAGGTTTACTGTACTAATATGCCTGTCGGGGAAAAAACTCTGGAAATGATGCAGCACTAATGTCTTCTTCCTCCTCCTCAGCTGTGCTCGCATTCATCATTGTGTTTGTGTGTGTGTGTTCTTGTCACAACAGGACCTGGGAAGTTCAGATGGTCCCCCGAGGAACTGGAAGGGCATAGGAATCGCCATGGTGGTGATCGTAGCTGTTATGTCCCTCGTCATACTCTCCGTTGTCCTCCTCACACCTGGTGAGAAGAGCTGTCACAAAAAGTAAAATCATCCAAGTAGACAGAGGTTACACTCTACCATAGGCCTACTCACACAGCAGCCATTTTCCTCTGACATCACACTCAAGGTGGGAAGCTCAAATACAGGGAAAATGTTGTACTGCTGTGTTTTAGATTTTAAGGCATATAAACATGGATTCTGATTAATCATTTTAATTTCACCATTTCCAAATGTGTTATCAACTGAAGAGACACGTGACAGTTTTGAGAAACATCTGCTTTTTAGTCTAAAAACAAACAAACATATTTTATAGACCTAATTGTTAAGCTACCATTAGCTTACCCATACGTCCTTGCTTAGCGCACTGTTAGCAGGGAAATGACTAAATGCTAACAAAAGAGTTTGTTAGTTTACACCCTACAATGGTAAAGAAGCTAATTCCTATTTTAAGCTATGTAAGCTAAAAAAGCTAACATTTTTGGTTTCTAAACTAGCCAGTGGGTAATCAAAAATCAGTTCTAGGTAAAAAAACGACATAATTGATCATTTTTCAGCTACGGTTAGCTTTTTATTTTTATACTGAACAATAGAAAAGAAGCAAATTCCTAGCTTAAAGCAATGTAAGGAAGTTGCTTAATGCTAACATTTGCTGTTATTTATGCTAGCTAAAAGGTTATCAAATAGGGGTTTAGAGTCCAATATGGCCTGACGTACCTTTTCATTTCTTCGTCTTTTCAGTTGCAGATCAATAAGGCGGCTGTTGAAATGTTTTCAGGCTTGAATGCCTTTTTCCAGTTTTCATCATGGACAACATTAGTAGGACATTATAACAGCATTTTGTGCAGATATGTTAAAATAATAGGCCTAAATGAGGGAATAAAAAAAAATTAAAAAATTAAATGTATCAAGTTGGAAACAGCTGTTTACTTTTAGGTGGATATTGAGAATGCAATATAGAGACCATTGTCTGTAGTGTACAAACAGCATCTTGTTAGTTTATCTTCTTAGCACAAAAACTGTAAAATATGCAATAAAAAATGACAAAATCCTTCTACAAACATCTCTGAAAGTCTCCTAATTAATAAGGTATGTCCTGTTATTTCTTGTCCCTTCTAACTGCAGTGTACAAATGACAATTTAACCTTGCATAATCTCTCCGTGTATTTCAAGGCTTTGAGCAGTTGCCAGGCAACAATAAGGAAAAAAAACTGCTGCCAGCCATAAAAAAAGCTCTCAGAGATAAACCCCCTCCGTTAAACAGTTAATTCTGTTTTAACGCTGCTAAGGTTTTTGTATATTAAACTAATTAAATGTAATGTTTTTAAAGGCTGGGAGGCAGAGCCAGGCTAGCTGTTTAAACGTCCAAACATTACGACAAGCTAACTGGCTGTTTTTTTGCTGTAAATGGAACTAGCCACCATGACCTTAACGGCTGGATTGTAGAGTGCTGTTCTTTTTTAAGATTTATTTTTACAGGGCTTTTGCCTTTATTTAATAGGACAGTGGATAGTTTATGTATCCAGGAGAGAGAGCAGGGAATGACATGAGAGAAAGGATGCAGCAGGTTGGATTTGAACAATTGCAGCCCGCTTGGAGGACTATAGCCTCCGTATATGGGGCACAATAACCACTAGGTCATCACCCCTTGGAGTGCTGTTTTAAATGTCAAAACAGTTTTTTGGGCCTTCATAGGTATTATCTTTTCAAGCCAGACAAACCTTGAACAGGAGGTTTGAAATTGAAGAGGAGGGAGTTGTTAGAAAATCTAAGTTAACCAGATATGTTCAAAGATTAGGTCTAAACATCAGCAGTGAAATCAGGTAGCTAATCAGCCAAGTATGTGAGATTAAACACAGATAACATGCTAATCAGTGCTAATATATAAATATGCTAATATATGAATTAAATAGAAATAGATTTGAATTTTCCACAGAAATAAAACGAGAACAAATGCTAAACGTTATCCAGTATGCTCAAGGCTTAATCAATAAGATAGTTAACTAGCTAAGCTGACAAGCTAGGTGCTGTGATAGCAGACACAGATTGCATGCTAATCAGTTCTATGATATACACTATAAATAAATTAAAATAGTTCAAATTTCCATAGAAACAAAATGAGAAGTGACTGTCTGGACTGCCTGTTAGTACATTTAACAAGACACTCGACACCGAACCCCAATGCATGCTCCCGCTGCTTCGTCGGCGGCGTATAAATGAGTATGAATGGATTAGTTACTTCTGATGGTCACTTTACATAGAAACCTCTGCCATCAGTGTGTGAATGTGTAGGTGTAACCTGCGGTGTAAAAGCCCTTTGAGTAGTCAGAAGACTAGAAAAGCGCTATACAAGCTCAAGTCCATTTACCAAGTATAGAGATATTATGTCCATTGGCTCCAATAAAATAAGCTAATGGAAGCCTAGCATAAGGCTAACAGAAACTGCCTGTCATTTAAAGTAACTATACCTTTAAATTATGCATGACTTTTAGCCTTAATGTAATTTAAACTGGTGAGTTACAAGAACATTTAGTCTAAGTAGTCATGAATTGGATAGTAAGCTTTAGAGACTAAATCGTTTTTAGAAGTCTATAAATGTTTAATTATGCTATTAAGTATAGAATTTTTACATGAGATCTTTTGGAAGTGAAGGTGTTTACAGGAATTGCAGTTTTTGGCATTTCTGTGTTGGCCTCATTTGCTGCCTGTATTCTTGTGTATTCTAAAGTGTGGATCACTTTATTTAAACGGAAGTGTAATGTGGGAAAGTATTACTCAGATATTTCAAATGTTTAAAACAGCTGAAGTCTGACACAAAAATAAATAAATAAATGTAAGGCCAAAGCTGAAATAGAGGTCAGGATCAGTTTTGCTCTCTGTAAACAAGACAACCCATGTGATCATGTAATTATCTCTGTCTCTCTGCCTCTGAAGATGAATCTCAATTGTTGCTCCGTTCCCAACTCACTATGGAGGATATAGAGAGTGAAGAATTCAAAGTTCATGACCCCTCTGTCGTGTGGTTGAACGGTAAGGATCCCTTTTCTCACTAGCAAATTGATCCTGACAGTTTAAAACCATTTGAATGATCCTGGCTGAAACTGAGAGTACTGTTGGTTTGCGAGTAGAAACAATCTCTGCCTCTGTCGCTTTAAATCATCTCTTTAATAACAGAAGAAACTTTTCTCTCACCTGTCCTAACTTTGTCAGAACACGAAGTGGCTCTTCGAACCAGAGAAGGACACATCCTCTCATTCAGCTTCAACAGCAACCTCACCACAACTCTGCTGGACAACAGCTCCCTGGTGAGTTACAGCTACACAGCTTCTGAGGACAGCGTACAGATTTCAGTATTGATTGGCTTATATCCATAGACAGCTGGATAAATTGACTGGCCTATAGAGAGTGATGATTCCACATTGAGAAGGAGAGAAGCTGTAGAGTCCCACTGTTCCACATCCTACAGCTGAGACGAAAAAAGATCTGGCAGAGTGACAGTATTGGCTCATTTCACCCCAATCTGGCTGCTCTGTGAGCCCTCAGCATGTGCCTTCAAAGAGAATCTCCCAAGCATGGGTATCATGTTGAACACCGCCTCTGCACGACACTGACAGACTTATGTGGGTCATCACCGAGGAGCTTAAAGCAGGATTGTGTTGTCAGGTTGAAAACCAGTCTCTTGCTGTTGTGAAGTGGTTTGTTCTTTTTTGCTGCTGTTACTAATTCCAGAAAAATATATTCTCTTGTTTGGATACCAACACACCAACGGGAGTTCCCAGAAAAAATGCATTGCCCAGAAACGTTTTTATATTTAGTGTCAAACTGAAATCAAAATGTACAGTAAGGAAAACATTTTTGAAAGCCAAATAACAAAGCTCTTCACAGCTAACATGAAATAAAAGCAACTCTAGAAATATATCAAAGACGGGGGAAAAAAACATCTTTGTTGAACTACATTTGAGCTTAAATAGGTTTCAGTTTGAGCTCTTTTCCCTGATGGGATTTTACAAGGCACAACCAGAAGCCCAATCTAATGATTTTCTAATGACCTGAGGGCCTTCATGGACCTTTATGGGATCAGCCACTCACTTTTATAGGGTTGAGCTGATTTGTGTAAGGCTTATAATAAGTAAACATGGGGATTTTGAATTCACTTTACTTTTTAGAGCAAGCCAGAGAAAGTACCTGAATCAAGTGTTGAATTAATATTACAACAGCTTTGGGGTTTATTTTGTAAGATGCAGCATCATTTTAACCTTGTAAAGTCATGCTCGGGCTTCTCAGCTAAAGTGAGAAAAACATGCAATACAATAGTGAAGATATGATGAGATAAAGGGATGTGGAAGGACTATTCAGACCATTGCTTTCCTATCAGGCCTGCAACTTAACTGTTTGGTTCACTTGCAATTCTCTGAAAGTGTTGTTTTCATCTGAAGCAAGGAGAAAAAGCCCTGGAAGGGGAGTTTGTGAAAGCCAGATATTTCCTTCAGGAGAAGATTGAGGATCAATACAAAGATCAAAGAGAATGAATATTTGATGTATTCCCAAGATGAGAAAAAACACGACTCGAAATGAATGATAATGTTGCTCAACATCCATACTTGATCTAAAAGTTCACCATATCAACTTAAAAGTTTATGATATGTACGGTAAATTTTAGTTTTTTTTTGCAAAGCATTAAAAAGAACTATTGCACTTTTCAGTCAATGATATAAAATGGTGAGATTTGTAAATTTGCCACCTTGAGAAATACACAAAGCTGGAGAGATCAGCATAGCAATCAAAAGAGACACAGACAAACTTCAGACCAGCCTTTAAGGGATCTTAAAAAGTGAGAATAAGTCTGTGCTAAGGTTGTATATGTTGTTTTTTTCTTTATCCATAGTATTGAAAAGTTAAAAAATAGATCTTCAGTCATATGTTTGACCCAAAGAGAGAGAGAGAGCACTGTTTAAATTGCACAAATACATTGGAAACATATTCTTACTGAAACATTGCCAATTTATTTGTGCAACTAAGACAGTGTGCAGGAGTTTGTTTGTAATTTATGTTAATTAAAAACAAGAAATTACCCTGTATTGGGTTCCCAGGACCTCTATATTTGTTGCCCTGGTATCAGTATACTGGGATTTTTTGCTAGTATCCTATCGAAAAAATGTTGTTACCGTGACAACCCTAGTCTGGGCCCAGGAGTGACCCTTGAGGAACTCCTAGAGCCCCAAAAAGTTACAACGAAAGACATTCAGGTGATATAAAATGAATTTTTCTCTTTTTTCCTCCAGGACCTGACGTCTACTAAATTCCAAGTCTCTGCTGACAAGAGGTTTGTCCTCTTGGCGTATAATATTCAAACGGTAAGTTTTCTCTTAATACCAAGTTGACTCCAATTGATTACAGAAATAACTGTCAAGCTTTTTGCCTTAGGAAAACACAAAGGACCATAAATTATCTGCAAATATCAAAGACGAGCTGTTACGGCTCACCTATTTCCACATGTCTAGCAGACCAATACGCGAAACAATGGCAACATGCATCCTAACCAGAGCCTGAAAGAAAGAACACACAGGAGGTTGAGGAGAAGGGATGTGCTGATTCTGCACTACTGCAGCAGGCTTTAGCTCCAGAACACCGCCCGCCAAATGACTGGGATAACATATGGGGAGTTGAATATTTAAACTGGCTGATGGCTGAAGGTGCAGGGGGTTGAGGAAAGCTTAGAGTGAGTGATCAGTGTGAAATGGTTCGCTAGGGGGAAGGGGAGATATCAAGGAGATGAAGGGCTAAAGTTGGAGCTGCAGTAATGAAATCACCCTGCTTCTTCAGCTGCGAATTTTAATGAGAAGCTGACGAGAATCACAATCGCAGGTGGTTTTCAGATAAGCGACGGCGTAGACAGAAAACAGATCTTATACTCCCTTTACTTAAACACAACATAGTCCAGTGCCTCTAGTCCCTCACCCCCTTGTACCTGCAGTCGCACTCTGTAAATACCCACACCATTAATAAATAGTTGAGTTGTTTCTCAAAGGGCATGCAAGTTGTGTAATATGCAAGTAATCTGTGAGGGTTAGAAAACAGAATTAGGATGAAATGAAAACTCTCTCAGCACATTTCCCAAACATTTTATTAAGAATATGAAAGCAGATTTTGCTGTTCTCTCACACTCTGAGTCGTTTCTATCTCTTTGGGTTTCCCTTAGAGATCTGCCTTTGCTCTAATGACTGTGAATCATATAATGTGTGTGTGTAGGGGGTAAACGAATGAGCCTGTTGCCATGTTAGTTCGCCACAAATACAGAGCATCCCTTGTAAATGAATTATTGAGCAGTTAACATACGTTCAATCAGTTTTCATAGATCTCCATAGAGAAGTGGCTCAGATCTTTGCTCAATTTGTGTGTTGCTTGATGCCATGTCATTAGCATACTTCCTTTGATGTCAGCAGGAATTGTCTGATCTAATCTGTATGCTCAGTGTGTATTCACACTCGAAGAAATCAGAGACAGTGGGCAGGCCACCTGGAATCATTTGTTTGTTTAGAAATGCATATGTGTGTATGTATGGGTTTTGCATGCAAGAGGGCCATTCCTCCATTCTCCCCTTCTTTCTATCTCCTTTCTTCTCTTTCCCGCCTCATCTTCCTCGCTCTCACTCACTTTCTTCTGTCTATCTCTGGGGGGATTTGTGCTGACTGAAGCAGTTTGCGCCAGGCACCAGCTTTTCTGTTTTGGAAGAGAAGCCGCACGCTGCTGAGAGTGGCAGAGAATGATGGAGAAAAGCAGAGAGAGCAGTGGGGGGAAAGCAACTTGCCATTGGTGGGGAAGGAGAGAAAAATAGGTTATGCACCATCTGCCCTTAGATACAATGCCCAGTGTGAAATCAATCAGAGTGGTTATCAAAGAATGACAGAGATGTTGGAAGGGGAAAGCTGCAGTTTAAAGAAAAGGATGAGCAGGGCTGTGAGTAGAAAGTTAAAAGGCTTCTCTGGATCTTGTATTAGCTCTGCAGGCTTTAGGGACATTTTTTGTGCCTGGTGGGTGAGAATAAATGGATTTTGATAAAAGGGTATACAGAAGTTAGGGATTTGGCCACATCGGAACAAGAGAAAGCAGATTTCCTATGGGGGAATGTTTTTCCTCAAAGCCCGTTTGAATTAAGCAGGTTTGTGTGAGAGAGGAGAAAAGTAGAGAGGGGAGACCCACATATTTTTTCAAAGAATGATGGTGAGATACTTTCGAGTGGATGGAGGCTTCTAAGATTGATGAGCAGAGGCAAACGGACTAAAAACTGCCTAGACGGTGCAGTTTAGAGACAAATAAAGTGACAAGGGAGTCGTGTCTACACTCTGCAGTAAATGCTGATGCTGGGTGCTGCTATCAAAGGCAATGCATTGTGGGGCTGCTCAGGAATACGGAAAAGGAAGGATTCTATTATCTCTATATTGTGCTATCTTGCAGCGTACATTTAAATATCAATATCAGAGCTCATGCAAAGGGTGTTGTAATCGCTTTACATTTCCTTTGTTAGTGCGTCTTGTGACTGTTTAATCCGTGCATGCCCCCCACCCCCCAACCCCTCAACGTTTTGCCGACATGGATTGGGGAGGGAGTGGGTAGTTAAGGGAAGGTGGTAGTGGGAGTGGGGGGGCGAGCAGCAGAGCGACCTGGAAGATTTATGATATGTTACTGGCAGTCACATTAGAATTCACTCTGCTGCTCCAAGACAGATGCCCTCACTCTCTGTTTATCACACAGACGCACAATAACGTACAGCCTCTGCCTCCAGCTTCATAATGTTAAATCACGAGCAGAATCTATAACATCCTTTACAAATCATAAACAGCTGATTGAACATAGTTCTCACGCCCATGCTGTCCCCCCCCCCCATTGTTCTCAAAGAGAGATACTCACTTTAACTCAAGATCGGTTATGTGTCGACTACCTGTCAACTCTGGCCGTCAGCCTCTGCCCTCACTGCATCCTTTTTCTCTCTTCCTGTCTTTGTTTCTTTCTCTCTTTTTTTCCCAGCCTCACTTTTTCCTTAACTATCGAACCAATCCATCCCTTCCTCTTCCTGCAGTTATTTCCGTCGTTACAGCTCTTTTCCTGTATACACCCTGTTGGCCCCCATGCTCAGAACTTACACCGCAATCAGATTTCAATTTCATTTAGATAGCCTTAGGATTTATTTTCTCTCCTTTATTTCCTCAGCTTCACCCTTGCGTCACTCCATCCATGCGTTTTCCGACGACAGACAAACAACACAGAGGAGAAATCCAATTTCACTGCTAAGTGTGCTGTATAGAGGATGTGACATTTAATTTCTTTAGGGACTTGTTTTCCAGGAGGCTCTGGCTTTCAGAGGTCAGTGGGAAAATAGCCTGCTTCCAACCCTTTGCTTGAGAGAAAAAAAAAAGGATGAAAAAAAAATCAATATATTACCTGGAAGTCATCAGGTAATGCTGTGATCAATTACAGTTAACGCTCACACACACACACGAGCACACTTACATTGATTCTGGTTGCTTAGTCCTCTTCAGCATGTTAATTTAATTAATCTGTAAGCCGCTGAAGCTTGTGTCAGGGTTGCGACACAGTTGCCAGCACAAAGGATCCAGTGGGAAGGCTATTAGCTTTAATGATGCTATTTAATAAGAATGTCGCTCTTAGCTTCTGCACTGTTCTTTCACATGTCATGTCTTTTCTTTTTCTCAGTCTTAAAGGGTTCCTAAGGGATCAAAAATTCTGTTTTCAAATATGATCATAATAATGATGTAATATGGATGAAATTACTGCAAGAGGTTTAATGACTCAAATATATTAAGGGTATTAGCCGTGACTTTTTCAGTGCAAGTAAAGCATTATTCAAACAGTCTTTTGAAAATAAATGCATGTACTGATAATCCTAATGCTCTTTCAGGTAAACAAATATTTTTTTTGTGACTCTGTGCAGTGATTAAAGAATAAAGTTGTTTAAATTCCAATACGAGCATAGGAAAAAAGTCCAATACTTCCTAAAATGTAGCATTAGGTATTTAAAAGTATGCTAGTCGATGCCTCAATCTGACAAAACAAAAATATTAATTGTGCAACTCAAAAAGAACAGATTTGTTTATTTGTTCCTGGGGTCCACTCATACAAACATGAATTTAAAATCCACACAAATTATTATATTAAAAGTCCAAGACGGAACAGAAAAAGACAAAAATAGAAATAGATGACGAGTTGAGGTACTTGTCTTACAGTTTCATCAAAGATAGCAAAGATGGCAGCAAACAGTTTTTCAATCAGATATTTTGGGGCTGATTTTCTTTTTTTTTTAATTAAGACAATTTAAACTCATGAAACCAAAAAACAGAGTAGGGTCGTTTTAAAAATAAGCAACCTTTGACCATCTTTGGCGGATATGGAACGCCAAGAGGGTCCGAGAGCTGAGCTGCTGCTAACTCTTGTTTTTAGGTACAAATTTCTTCATTTTCTGAGCAAAATAGTCAATGTTTTCAGTATTGTCAAATTCTTGAGTCTAGGAATTGGAATCTATATCGAGAAGGAAAATATGATATCAAGAAATCTCTATTTCAGTCAATATAAGACGATGTAAAACAAAACTTCCTGTTGCTTATTGCATAATTTTAAAGTGGACTTAATTTGTATTTACTTTTCTTTAAACATTTGTATGAGCATGTGTGAGCACTAAAATCTGTGTGTGTTGTTATCTAAGTGCGGCACACCTGTGTTGCATGTTATCCTCTACCTCTTTCAGGTGTTCTCTCAGTCCTTCACAGCCTCCTATGCTATCCATGATGTGGCTAATGGGTAGGTGGAATCGTGAATGCTAATGCATGGGCTGCACTGGGCATGAGCGTTACCGATGCAAGCAGACCCGTGGATTGAAAAACCAGAGTGTGTCTCATCGAATCAGAATCGTCATGTTTCTGTCAGACGTGCATTCATTCGTCAGTGTGCTCACCAGGTTCCATTATCCAAATGTAAGGTCTGAACTGTACTTGAGATTTCAATGCCTGAGAGTTATAGACAGTATTATATCAGTGGATCCTGGAACTTCTGAAGAACGGGTATGAAAAGGATTTCTAGGGGACCTGCAGTGTTGATCGTTGCCTGAGTTTGCCTTTGAGGGAAATGTTTGCCTGTCCTGATGGAGGGGGGGGAAAGCGCTGTTAAAAATGTTAATCAGAAATTTTGCACTCTTGCATGAACAAACCTTGTTCTTTGTTTCGCTTTCCCTCCATGCATCTTGTTCTTTTGTCCTTACAGTACAGTATCTCTTTCAAGCAAAGCTCAAGGCCGGGGCATGGACGGACCTCAGAGGGCTTTAAACAGGACACTCGCTTGTAATGGAGAGCTTATGTCTGAGTGTTTGTGTGTGTTCCAGGGATCTGCTGGAGCTTAACCCTCCGGAGAAAGAAAAGGCAGCTCTACAATATGCCTCCTGGGGGCCTCAGGGGAACCAGCTGGTAAGCCAGGCTCTAACTAATTTACCTTTATCAATGCAATGTCGTCAGCATCAACTACTCCCTTCATCTGATAAGAAGAGCTTCTGCACCTCAGTTCTTGTATGAATGGAGCCTTCGTGTAATATAACTCTAATAACGATAACATCGGTGGTATCATGTCGTTGTCATTATGAGATGAACTTCAGCATAGAGGTTATTGCAGTGCCTGTGTTGCTATGATGGGGTTGTTTTACAATCATAATTAAATTCATCTACCTTCACTGTAATGTAATTGGCTCTTGCTGCTATGTCGGCGCTCATCTGAAGCATATTAACTGGAGGGTAAAGATGTATTGGCTCTCACTTGGTGTGTATGTGTGTGTTGGCCGATGATTTATTCAATCTTGGACGGCGTCCGACGATCGATTCAGGCAGCCAGCGATGAAGCCTGCAAATGCACTGTTTGATAATGGATTGGCATTGTCTGTCTGTGCTGCTCATGCCAGGCCTATGTGTTTGACGGAGATATCTACTACCAGCCGAGTGTGACCAGCAAACCTCTGCGTCTCACAACCACTGACCAAGAGCAGAGTGTGGTGAACGGGCTCTCTGACTGGACTTATGAAGGTAGGATCCATTCCACACACCCCAAATGTTTTTCATACTTGTGACAGGGTTGAAAAAAATCATGAAAACAGGTTTAAGCTCCAACTGTGACATAAATAACCAACACGGTCTTTACAGAGGAAGTGCTGTTGACATATGCTGCCCACTGGTGGTCTATGGACGGGGCCCGGCTTGCGTACCTCACCATCAACAACACTGCCACACCTGTAATGGAAGTACCTCACTTCTTAGGACGTCTCTACCCCTCCAATGTCGCGTTCCCCTACCCCAAGGTAGGATATTGATTCATTCAACTCCGTGGCCATGGAAGCCGCTCTGTGAGGCTGTTCTGAGATAAAGTCTTAGTTTTTAGCTGAAAGCTATTTCCCACATTGTTTAAATATGATAATCCAAACACTGTGCTGCATATTTAACGTAAAACAAAAACACAGCATGCTAACATTAACTCTCTAACATTCAAATATCAGTTATAGAGGATAATGGGACTGTCATTGGTTTTGCAGGCAGGACACACACCACCTGGTTTTGATATAATTGTGAGGACCTGTACTGAGACAACATGGAAAATACAATTTTCTGGTTAAACATTTATTTTGAGGATTTTAACTTTCTGGTTTTCCTATAGCTGTTGGGACTCCTACTGAAATACACGTATAGGCTTAGTATAATTAGGGTTTGTTGACTGACACAACTTTTGTAATTGCGTTAGGAGGACTTTTACTTGCACTCACTTTCTGGTTTGACGTCATTAGCGTGACACTAAAAGACACAAACACATTGGTATGATACGATGCATGCAATACGATGATAGACTGTAAGGCAAGGCAAGTTTATTTCTAAAGCAGATTTCAACAACAAGGCAATTCAAAGAGCTTCACACAAGACATCAAAAGCATCATGACAAAGAGAGAAAAATAAAATATAATTTAAAATGTTTAAAATCACTAGAGAAAACCATTAACAATAAATGTGAAAATATGTTAAAATAAATAATTAAATAAGATCCAAAAGAAATACAGAAATATGACATTAAGTGAAAAAAAACATTCAAATACAAAATATAACTCTCACCAATTGAATTGTGTTGGGTCTGTCAATAATAGTGAGCTATTAAATAATTACTTTAAGTAACCAGCTCTGCGCGTACACAAGAATCCGGTGCTCTGAAGTCGCAGACCACAGAGTCTCCCTGACCCCCCCCCGACACAGATTCACCTGCTGGTCTTGCCTTATCGAAATGGATTCTGTTTAACAATCCACTCTAGAACATCATCCGAGGATTTAGGCTCACAGTTTGTTACTTCTGTGTCGAGTCACAGCTCACAGGCACAGACTTCCAGATACCCCCCCCCCCCCCCAGGGGCACCCTGCACAGCCCAACTCTCCCCAATTGAAACTTAGAATGCCTTGATTTTTTTATAATAAGTCATTAAAATTAAAATGAATTGAAATAAAAAAAAGCACTTAAAGAAGCTAAAATAAATATTATTGGACGAGGCGTGAGTGATGTCACCCATCTGTTACTGCAGGGGGCTTTGGAAGCGGTTGCCATGCTGGAAATGGTCTCTTGGAGCCAGCCTCAAGCGGACACTCGAACAACTGCAGTTTATGGAACTTTTGCATTGGCCTCATTTTTCAGCGCCGGAGGTTGCTGCTTGGATACGATACACTTTCTTGGGGGAAATTTGTCTTGGACTCACATTTAGCTGCTTCTACAGAAGAATCAACGAACAAAATACAACAGACACAAACAACAATCCTCATGTAAACAGAGAATCCCATATTGATGTAAACCACAAACAACAACAACAATATTGCACAAGAACCACATAAAAAAACACAACATAAATAAAAAAGAAAAAGATAAGAAGGGTTAAGACCACCATGACGCTATTGCACAGCCCATACAGCTTTAAGAAACAGGATCAAAATCAATGTTTTACCATTTTCTGTAGAACATGTACATATTTTCAAAGCAATGGATCAAATCAATCAATCTATCAATCAATCATTAATTGTGTAGCGCTAATTCACAACAAGTTTTACCTCTACACGCTGTCCAAAAGAGCAGGTAAAAGACTATGCTCATTGTTTAGAAAAATGGGATAGGGGGAGATGGGATAAGATGCAGGAAGGATTTCTCCTTTGTATTCCTCGCGTTCCTGTATACACAAATAGTTTTGTAAACTCAGTCTGGACCAGTGTGGAGGACTGACTGAATTTCTCTGCCGGTTGGGCTTAAAGCTTTGCCAAAACTCACTGCTAACATGTCTTTTTTTTATTTTATTCCTTTCCTCTACTGCTCACAGGCTGGCTCGAGTATCCCCTCAGTCAGTCTATTTGTGGTAAATCTGTATGGTCCAGCTCACACTCTGGAAATGATTCCTCCTGACTCCCTCAGGGCCAGGTACAACATCTTTGTGAATTTCAAATCAGAATAAACCTTGAAGACTTGAGACCTGTCAAAAATGATTACACTTGTCAAAATGTCTCTCCTCTTCACCCCCACTTTTCAACCCTTTCCCCTTGTATCATTTTCTGCATCACTTCTTCAGAGATAGCTACATCTCCATGGTGACTTGGATCAGCAGTACCCGCCTCGCTGTACGTTGGCTAAATCGCGCCCAGAACCAATCAGTGCTCTGCGTGTGCGAGGCCACCACAGGGGCATGCTCCGAGGTGAGTGGTCATCAGTCGTTCCACATTAGTAATTCAAACGGCCCACACTGCAATATTCAGCTTTAATGGAATTTTTGCTCCTTTTACACTGTGTTGGGAGTTCGGATTGATTTCTTTAAGCTCTCAGATGTCTACACGCCGGATTAATATTTAAGGTCATTTGCTGCATGAGTAGAATTCTCAGAGATGTGCTGCAGTATTTTATTGCTTGCTCTCTTCTGGTAAGCCTTTACAGAGGTTACCTATCAAGTGCCAATGTTTTACTTTTTTTTGCTTTATTTTATGATTTATGAACAAAATAAGTTTACACTCTACACTGCAACTACAATCAGCTTAAGATGATGATGAAAGTGACTAATTCATGCCTCCATAACGTCTGATTCTGAATCAATAGAAGCACAAAATGGCCATGGACATAATGCAAAACCAGCGGCAGGTATGTATAGCACATGTTTCAATTCTTATTCATGACTAGTGTCTGGTATTTTTAACCTTTTTTTTACTTTTCTCTTCAACAGGAGGTGCCGTTGTTTTCAGAAGATAGCTCCGTGTTTTATACAACCCTACCAGCAAAACAAGGCGCTCGAGGGGAGTTTCATCACATCGCTGGTCTCTCAGCCCAGGTCAGTTAACTTTCATTCCCCTCATATCATCCTAGAATAACTTGTGACAAAGTTAATCATAAACATTTCAACAGTGGGGTCCCATTAAATGCTGTGATTACAGATCTCAGCCGTGCAAACCCTTAAGACCTCCTCCTCTTGTCATTACTGGAGCAATTTGTTTGCATTTGTTTTTTTCCCCGAGTTAGTGAAACGCCACTTTTATCTAAAGAGTTATGTGACTCATTATTACTTAAATGGTGGTTCGCCCTTAACGTTAGTGAGGGAATTTAGCTCGTTACATTTCAGTTTAGCGATTTATTCATCCTCAGTGGAGCAATTAAAAAATGTTTTTTGCTTTTTTTTAAAGAAACATTCTATAAAGAGGCGACTGACAGTGTTTCTGTTTTTCTCCATTTTTATGAAAGAATTCAACAAATTTGGAAACAAAGAGAGCTTTTGTTTTAAAGCTTTTGAATAGTGAAGTCTCACACCTTTGATATGATGCATCATTCATACCATTAGCAGCACCATAATGTCTTCTCTCTTGTTTCTCGCTAACTTAAATCCCAAAATCAAAATAACTATGATTAAAAAAGACTTTTTCTGACTTCTCTCTGGAGTGATCGCAGCCTCTTTTTGTTTTAACTTAATGAATCTTAAGTGCTTTTTCTCCATCCTCTGACACAAACTCCCTGTATCCCCACACCTATTTTTATTCTGTATATCTGCTCTCTTCTACATCCCTCCTCGTCTATGTCTTTTTATGTATACCACAGCCTGCCACCCCCTCCGTCCCTCCTCGCTTCTTGACATCAGGGAGCTGGGACGTCACCTTGCTGTGCGCCCTTGATGAGAAGGCAGGAAAAATGTATGTGAGAGTCACTGTGTGTGGAGCTGGGTTAAAAATGACATTTCAGTGCCTTAACAGCTTGAAGCGCCTTACAATAAATGTACACGTTCAGAGTGAAAAAAATACTCCTCATTAAAAAGAACTCGTCTGGCTGTAAGATGGGATCTAGACGTGTCAGCTGGAGTGCAAATTCATGCACTATCAGACTCTGAGTGAATGATACAACTAAGACTGTCTATTTCTGTCTATATTTCAAAATAACAAAAAGGGACATTTTGTCATGCCAAGTTTAAAAGCTCAAAAGAAGTGGCAGTGACCCTGAGTATGCTTGTGGTTACAATATTTTAACATGAAGAAGAAAAAGGATTACTGACCCTTGAACAAGCAGATTATACATTAAATCTGGCTCGATCTTGCTTATGGGCAGAAACCCCTTATTGACTTACTGACTGAGACATGAGCATCACACTGACACCATCTAGCCAGTTGTTTGTAGTCCCAAAGCCCACAGGTTGATACAGCTCTGTGCCTCCAAGCTAGTCAGTCTTTCCCACAATGCTTTAGTTGAACTCATATAGAAGTGGATAATCCACATCTAATGCTTTGATGTATATCTGATTCTCAAATGTTTGAATTCACCATCACTGATGCTAATTTATGTATTAAATAATATATATGCATAATTGTATCTCTCTGAAGTATGCTTATGTGTCTGTTCTTGTCATGAATAATTGATGTCTAGAATAATGATGATGAAGTGACGTGGATAGTGTACATTACTCGATGAATTAGTGTTTTTTTTTTCTCTCTCTTCATCAGATATTTCCTGAGCACAGAAGAATCTAGACAGAGCAGACACCTTTTCAGGTAACCATCCTGTGAAAAGCTCATTTTATAAACCTACCTTGTCAGACCTCTTAATCTCTACCTGTTTCGCTAGCATGTAGTTGGAGCATATCTATGTTCCACATGTTCTTTGCCCAGGGTCCTCTGATCCCAGTCATTTAAAATAACATTTTAAGGGGACTTTCCAAAAGGTTGCATGTTCTCAGTGACAGGAAACCAATGCTCTTAAAATTGCTGACAGTGTTCTCTGTTTAAGACCTTGATATCTCCACACAAAAAGCGGCACTAACATTGTAAACATTCAAATAGCATTTTTAGCATTTCTGCCCCTTCGGCTTTTGCATTTTGGAATGTGGAGATTTCCACCTACAGGATTTGTAAGCACAGGGATGCTAACATGAAGCTATGTTAGCATGTCTTGTTATGAGGTTAAACAAGATGATGCACAACAGTGCATTGAGCGCAGAGTTAAAAAGCATCAGCATGCTATATTGTTTTCATAATGGAACATACTGATGATTAGCAAGTGTAACATTATGCCATCACCACCTCAGTGTTGCCTGGTAGCATGCCAACATTTACTTAATGGAAGAGAACATAATACATCCATAGTCTGATGGGAATGCCATTAGTTATACAGAAAAAGTAAAAATAACAAAAACAAAGAAAAAGATAGGTTGAGTTGATAATTTGAAAAAACAAATGATTCTAATTACTCCTAAGGGGGAAATGAAAGCATGAACCAAATATTATTGCAATCCATTTAATAGTTTTTGAGACATTTTGCTCAAACCTCAAATGTCAATCTAAAGTGTTTATTACAGCAAAGTCATCACATTAGCAATTTCATCAGGAATCATTGTCCTGTAACCATCAATGCCTCTTAAAAATGTCACAGCAATCCACCTGATACTGACTAACCATCACGTCCACACCCTGGGCCTTGCTGTTAGAATTCTTTAAAACACCTTCAGGAAAGCTACTGCACACTTATGTTGATATGAGAATCTTTATTTTATTGTGTGCTGAAGGTGCTCAAGGCCATGAGCTGAACGGACTCATTTTTAACAGAAAGAAACTGACTCAGTGGACGAGGACCCTCTCTGCTGCAGAGAGCCGAGTCACTGAGATTTATGTCCCCCCCCCTGTAATACACACTTGTCTGCTCCCTCATCAACCTCCTCGGTTTCATATCTTTTTATTAACTTACTTCGCTGTAGGCTAAAGAGAGATAGCACAATATTATGGAGGAGGGATGATTGCTCGTTTGAACCTAACTGTGATTAATCCTGTATGAAATTTGTAAGCAGCGGAGTAGAGAGGCACTCCACACCGCCTAAAAGAGCGATCTGTATAACGACTTTTATGTCCACACTTATTGAACCCCATTTGTTTAAGAAAAGTCAACTGCCGGAATAGTTTGTCTCAAGACACTTTCTCCGATATGTAAGCAAATTAATTGACCCTCTCCTGGAGCATATCAAAGTGCTTCAGACTTAGTATAGGGCGTTCAATAACCCTCTTCTTTTATTTCAAAGTGTGGACCTGGATGGAGTGTTTCAACGCCAGTGCATCTCCTGCAACCTCTTAGATGGATGTCGCTTCTTTAAAGCTGAATTCAGCCCCAATCAAACATACTTCACTCTCTACTGCTTAGGTAAGACACACACATACGTTCACACACCTGTATGGAAAATGGAGGCTTCATGCTGAGAGACAGCTGGTGTTATAATGTTCTCTTGTTAAAAACTCCACAGGCCCAGGAATCCCTAAAGTGACAGTTCACAGCACAAAGGACCCCTCCAGTGAGTGTTACACCTGCCTGTCTGATTAATGGTCTAATCACACACACATGCACACACAGGCTGCCTGTAGTCACCAGCGACAGCCTGCAGAGGGAAGTATATTCAAGTACACCAGGATTTACAATCATTACTGCATTACTGTCCTGCTTGTGAACACTGCCCTCTATCAGTGACTCACTGCTACAGCATTTTCCCCTGAGATGATGAGGATTTTGCCTAAATCTAAACAGCAACTATGTCCAATCAGAATTAAAAATGTTGACACACTGTTGTCTTATCTCTTGTAGGTTATGTTGTTTTGGAGGATAACAGCCCTCTATCTAGAGCTCTGGAGGACAAGAGGCTTCCTGAAACCCTGTTCAGGACCCTGCCAGCAGACAACCATGGTAAGAAAACAGCAGCTATATTTTTGTAATTTCCTCTTTCTATACAGATTTAAATTGATGGATCCTTGTGTTGCCTATAGTTAATCTTCGTATTTATACTTGCATGTGTCTGTATATATAATTATATAAAGTGTATCTCCTATTTTCTGGTTTTTAAATCTGTAGTTAAATGCATCAGTAGAAGTGATTGAATGCTCTTGCATTGTATAAAATGAGCATCTTGCTAATAAAACCTGTTCTTTAAAAAAATGCTATATCTTCTTTTTTTAAATTTAGGAAACTAGCCACTAAAATACAGCCTGACAGTTTAGTTATTTTGTACAGCGGTCAAACTATATTAAGCAGTTAATAAATAAAGTACAAGCTGTGAGCGTGTCAGCCTAGAAGGGACAAATATAGTTAAGTACCAACCAAAGAAGACATTTCTAATTTTGAATAATAGAGTTACTGGTTTGTCTTGTGCATCCTCGGTGGCTAGAGGCAGATATCCTTTCAGAGTGTGATTCTGCATAATCCTCCATCCTTTTTTTTAACCTTTTTTCTTCGCCAGAGAAGTTTTAGAGTATCTGTTTAGTCAGAGGCTTTAGTTGTTCTTATCCGAACACGTCTTTGGACAGATGACCTAACATTTTGACCTCCACCTCTGTTTGCATTCTCAGATGTCCACCTGAAACTATCTCTACCTCAGGGTTACGAGGCCAACCTGCACCCTCTCCTCATCATTGTGTAAGCCCCCCCTAAACAACAGCTGTCACCTGCTTTACAACCTCTGATCTCTGGCCTTTTCTTCTCCTCTCATACGCCTAAAAATTGTCACAGTACTAGCTGATCCTGTTCGTCTTGTCGCTCAGGGATGGAGTTCCTGGCAGTCAGTCGGTGACAGAGGAATTTGCCCTGGACTGGCCTCAGGTCCTCTCCAGCACTCACAATGTGGCCTTGGCCTGGGTGGACGGCAGGAGCGGGGTTGGCCGTGGACAGAAGACCACCGCTGTGGATCCACGCAAGCTTGGCTCGCTTAGAGTTAAAGATTATCTGGGAGTTGTCGAGTCAGTAAAGTTATGCAACAAAATACTGTAAGGCTGTATAATTGTCATGTGAGAGAAAAGGCTGGTGAACTCACAAAACTTTATGACATTTTCACAGGTTGTTGATGCAACTCTCTTACATTGATGATCGTCGCATGGCCCTGTATGGCAAGGTTACAGCTTTTTTAAAGCTTTTTCTGTAGAAATGTTTTTAAGCTACTGCCCATTGAAGCCATCTGAGCTCTGTCATACTTTGTTTAAGCACTTCTATGCTTCTCCTTACAGGCGTTTGGGGGGTATTTGACTCTCAAGATGTTAGCTGCAACACATAAGCTGTTTCAATGCACAGCTGCTGTTGCACCCATAACTGACTTCAGGCTTTATAGTAAGTTGAGATCACATCGTAAACTATTCAAACACAGAGGCCTTTTGAATATTGATGAGACTGAGACATAGTTTGCGCAGTTGAGTAAATGCTCTTCCCCTTTTTACAGGTGCTGCATTCTCAGAGAGATATTTAGGCCTTCCAGCAAAGGAGGAGCACGCTTACTCGGTGAGGCTTTAAAGCTGATGCTCCTATATTAAGTCAACCCCATTTAAAGCAATAAGGGTGAATGAATAAATAACAGAAGTAAATTGCATTTCAGTTCAACTTCACCAGCCTCCAAGATGACCATACTTTTTGAACTACAACTTTTTCAAACCATTAAAAAAAACTTAACATTTAGTTTTTTAAATTGTGGAATTTATTTCTGTTCTCTTGTGTTAGACTGAATTGGTTTTAAGTAGGTGTGTGTAACTTATAAAGCCCTAAATTTGTGGTGGTGTTTGTTTCCAGACTGCCTCTTTGCTGGAGGAAGTTAACAAACTGAAAGATGAGAACTTTCTTATTCTACATGGAACTGCAGATGGTGAGATTTTTTGCAGTTTTATGCCAAACATTCTTCTGTGTTTTTTTTGTTGTTGATTTTTTTCCATTTTATTTAATCCTGTTTCTGTGTATGGCTGTAGCGAGGGTACACTTCCAGCACAGCGCAGAGCTCCTGAGCCGACTGGTGAAGGTGGAAGCTAACTACTCGCTGCAGTTGTACCCAGACGAGGGCCATATCCTGAGGGAGCCGCGCAGCATCCAGCACTTCCAACGGACTGTGGTGAACTACCTCCAATCCTGCTTGAAGCACAGCATCTTTCTAGATCCTGTAGAGGAGGAAGAGGAGGAAGACGACTGAGCCTTGAGCCACTTCTCATCTTCTGGAAGGACTCTATTTGGACTCTATGCCATTTTATGCATTACCTTGGGTCGGATTATCAGACACAAGAGCACAGGAGTGGGGACCAAGCACATCAGATCACATCCTACGACTTCTGGAAAAACTGATTGATGTACTGTATACCTTGTTGCACATATTTATGATTTATAATTATGCTGTATGTTTGAGTTTCTGTTTGTTTACAAGATTCACTTGAGTTAATGTGGACATGAAGGCTACTGATTCTGTCAGATGTTTAAAAAGATTTTAAAACATGCATGTCGTAATGGCTGCATGATGTTGATTAGTTTACATTGCATTTTATGTGTTAAACAGGTTTCAAAAATCACCCTTTAGGGTTAGAAGTGCAGAATCTACCAGCAGTTGGGAACACACTAGAGGACTAAGAGATCCATGTATACGCTATGGAAAGATAAGCCTTACACATTCAATAAATGCACTTAATGCCTAAAGTTTCCAAATGCATCCAGCTAAGACTATAAATTCCTAATAATTCAGATTCAAGTCATATAAATTGAATAATCAGGACAGCTCTGATCAAAGTCATTTAAACCATATAACTCTCAGATAACATGCAAACTGGGTCAAAGGTTATTTTATAATGTTGCTGTAAAATTCATGTAGCTAAGCTCTTTAATTCAGTGTGTTTCCAGTATGAATAAATTCAAATGAGGCATAAGGATCTAAATGTGCCAAATACATTTTGTGGACTTTATCCACTAGTTTCATTGCCATAACTTGCATTATGTGATTTTGGATGAGTATGCAGCTGAGACAATGTACACCACAAGCTCTGATTCAAGAATGACAGCAAAACATCTATGTTTGTTTCTCTATGTACTGCATTTGGAAGTATGGCGCTGTATTTTATTTAGTTTGGTACATTTCTGTATTTTAATCATTTCTTGTGTATTGAAGTATTGAATTGTCTCCTTGAACAAACTGCTGAACCACTGTAGTCCTTAAAGCTATTGGATTGTGGGGTTGACCATCAAACTATCAACCAAGCTAAACTGGTAAACTGCATGCAGGTGATTTGAAAACATATGCCCTTGACTCTGAACAACCAGCTACTCCTTTTTTTCAACTGACAATAAAGTTTGAACCTCTTGTTTTACAGCAAATTCTACGTTTGTTCTTTTCTTTACAAATAACCCTGGTTGTTGTCTATATGACATTGAACTGAACAAATACATATCAGGAGCTACCAAGTACCAAAGGGTCATTTACAGTTAATACTATCTTCTATTACTGCTCTCAGTGGCTGCAAAGATCATGGTTTTCCGAAGGGATCCATTTATAGTATTAGGCAACACTGATTGATTGAGAGTAACATATGCTAATGCTAATGTCCAAAAATAGCACAGGACAGATATTTTTAACATAAAGGTGAAGCCCATTATAATTAGCAGAACATGCTAAAAAAATGTTGTTTTTAATGAGAGAAGAAGCTATGATACGATAAGGTTTACAACCAGGTCATCATGTCTTCATTTTACAGCTCCTCATTAATCTTGATGCGGATTTATATTTCGTAGAATATTAAAATATACAGCGGTAAAGCTCAGAGTCCAAAGTATTTGAGCGTCATGTAAGAGTCCCTTAAACTAAAGCATGGCAATTAAATATTTATCAATTCTTATCAGTAACAAAGTTGAATTGAATAGAGGAGAGACTTTACTAGGCTTGTTCTTGAACAGACCCTGCTCTTCACTTGTCGTCACAGACAGACGTGATGCCTCTATCCAATCAGCGAAGACATAATATTCCTCAAGCCAATCAAATCCATTGACGCTGTTACCCGATCAAGCCCATCGTCCAATCATAACCGCTGCTACTTGCGGGCCAGAATCCCTCTTCAACCTTCTGCTTTCTGGAGGGGCACCTTCAACCAACTCCGCGGTGCACTGGCAGCGGCTTCCTTAGTTGTACAGAACAAGTGGAAATAAGAGTTCTACACAGACACAATGTCCTTTCTATCAGTCAGCAGGCTAGCGCCTAAACTCCTCAATTCAAAGGTAAGAAGATCAGAAACGGCCTCGAGGCCACTTAATCTGCCAAAGGTGTGATCGTTACCTTGAAAGCTAACGTTAGGCTAGCCAGGCTAACGACGTAATGACAAGCTAGTTAACGTTAGCTAGCTTAGCATTGCTAACCAAATTGTGAAATGCTGTTTCGCAAACTTGGCTTGAAATTCGTCGCACATTCTTCAGTGTTTTATTGTTTAAGAAAAGCTGTTCTTTCTTGTTGTTTTATATTAGGAAGAGTAAACGGTATCGTTAAAGTGTTTCTGAACTTGTGTCCTGTTAGCTTACGTTAGCATCCGAACCGTAGCTCTCTGTGCTGGCCTGGTAATGCCACACCAGGACATGTTTCCTCAACGAGCAGGGACTAGACCCATTTAACCTGGTGTCACTGTACGACTTCGTTTCAATATTAGTAATTACAAAGGAAAATAGTACATTTTACAGAAACTGTCATTGCATTTAAGCTCAGCTTCAACTTTGAGTTTGTTCACCCCCCTCGTTGACCTTCACGTTAAAATTTTAGCCATTTTTAATTGATGAGGCTCTCAGAAAATGTCATTTGTTCTCCTATAGGTACACCTCACGTAACAATGTAGAAACAAGTATTTTGATGTGGATTTACTCATCTAATATTGAATTGAAATATGTAATCATAATTCACCAATATGACAGTAATACCTTGATTTAAAAAGGGGGTTTGCTTAAAATCTGCGTTTTTGTCAACCATACCATGTGGTGGCTTATTGAGCTTAGACCCTCCTGTTGAAACACTGCCAGTTATGAAGCAATTCTCTTTCCATGCTGACTGTAACCTCCAAGTGACTGTAATCTGGTGTCTTACTCCAGTGACCTCTCAGCCCAGACTATTTACACTGAAATGACCCTGATATCAACTTGTATCTTCCACTAATGAAGAACTCCTAATCACTTATCTTGTCCTCCTGTCAAGCAAGCTTCCATCCTTGAACCCTGTACAGACCAAGAGGGAGATATTATGTTCCTGTTATCAGTTTTGTAATTAGGATTATGTAGAGATAACCTGTATCACACTCACCCTTTCTCTCATATCAGTTGTAATCTTTGCACTGGACAATTATTAGTTAGTTGTATGTTTGGTTTCTACAGATCATGCTTGGACCATTAAATCTTTTGTTTCTGAATTATGACTGAAAATCATGTGATTCACTTCACAAGATTTGGATCAAGAACAAAATACAATCTCATAATAGTTTATTGCCTCAGAGAATTTAATTTCCCAATAGATAGTTAGCTGTCCAGATTTTTTTTGTGGGGAAATATGCAAATGCTTGAAACAGTATTTTCCATCTTTCTTTCTTTTTTAAACTAATTATATAAGAGGAAAGCATAGTTTCTAACATGTTAAAGTCCTGACGGAGAAAAAACATGTGTTTTATACCAAGGCTTCCTGCTCAAGCTAGTTTGTATGTTTACTTTTGTTTACCTAAGATAAAGTTTAGTCACATTTATTTGTTTCTTTTTAACACAGCCTCTCCTATACCCCTCTGTGCAGTGTTTTTGCTCTAACCTTTCTCCTCAGCAGGAAGCTAGGAGTGACAGAGTGAAACTGGCGCTCTATATTTAAGACCCCAGCCTGAGCTGTTACATAATCTCTGTCAGCTGTGTAGAGTGTGCGTGGTGAAGCGAGATCCTTCCCTTTGTTTCAGCAAGTCTAGTTAGTCCCTTTTCTACTCTCACCACCAGTTTGAGTTACGGGGGAGGTATCCTTTTGGCAGCAGATCCAGCTGTCCCCTATCTTTAAAACTCCTCCCTCTCCCATTGATGATTTTAATAAGCTTTCAGAGTCCCATTTCAGTACTACTGAGTAACAGCAGGCCTGACTCCCCACTACTGTTACTGAGCTAACATTAACACTCCCAACACTTATAAAAAAAGTGCCTTTTTTTTACACTGATGTCAGTAAGGAAATACCTCCAGTACCACCTAAAATGTGGGATCTGTGCGTGTGGATTTGCTTGCACCAATACATTATTATTTTTTAAAGATTTATTATGGGGCTGTTTTGCTTTTAATTGATAGTACAGTGGGTAGAGTAGAAATCAGGGGGAGAGAGTGGGGAATGACATTCGAGTAAGGAGCCGCAGTTCGGGTTCAAACCCAGGCCATCCGGTTGGAGGACTATAGCCTCCGTCATGGGTTTCAACCTTAGTATTTGGACATCTGTGCCCCACCAAAACCATTATTAATAATCCAACAAAGAAGTCAGAACAAAGAAGTCAACTTGTTTAACCAGAAAATAAACGTTCTAAACACAGCAGTTTGTGCTTTGCTGACAGCAAGGATTGATTCTGGCTGCCACTGAAACTTAGCACCTATGAAAACAGATTTGAGGTCGTAGTGAACATATGAAGATAGCAAAAGCTGTTAATGGTAAAAGTAACTTTCAAAAAGTGCTAAAAATATGACTTTTATTTTGTGTAGTTTCTGTCGATATAAATATAAGCATGTGTTGGGAAGTCAGTAGTAGGTATGTAAGCCCAAAACTAAGGCATCAGGACTTCACATGTTTAATCACCTTGCATGTCTTATTATAAGTTGTGACTAGACAGGCAGGTTGACTAACCAGCTGGGAATGGATTTAAACCTGCAGTGTTTCTCAGCCTATTCCGAAGTTCAATCTTAAAGTCTGAATGAGTTTGAGAGAGATTTTTAAAGAACATACTGTGCTGTTGCACAGAAGTTGGGTAATATTTATTTGTATGAATCACATCTTTACATCCTTAGCAATCGGTTACACCTTCAATTCCTCTTTGGCAGAACAAATGCGTCAGGTAAAGAATGTCTTGGGAAAAGTCCTCACCAGTAGTTACTTGTTGCAGCTTTTTGTCGTGGCCTGTCCAGACACTTAATCTAAGTGTTTTGTTTCCCATAGGGGTACTAATGAAGGCAAGATAAGTTTAAGACACGATACATTAAAAGAAAGGATGGCAATGCAGAGAGGAGAAATACAGTGAATGTTGTTATATGGAGGCAAAGATTAATAATGCTAATCCATAAATTGCTTATAACATCAGTCATATACTGCAGGGTAAATGGAACTGATAATTACAATATGAACTCAAAAATGAATGATTGACTCTGTTTTGGTTAACTGGGCAGAACATTTTTGGTAACTTGAGGCCCTTCAACAACAAATGAACTAGGTCACTTTGTATGCTTAGGTGTGCTCTTGAAACTTGTTGTCATTCAAACTAAAAAGAAAATTTGAGTATTGTCAAGCTGCTAGGGTTTGTTTTGGTTTACTTGTTAGAGGAACTACAAATCCCACCATTGCCTTTCCCCTTTCTTTCCATTTGTGACACTAAAACTCAAAATCATGTTTGTTGTTTGTGTGTGTTTTACAGAATGCTGCTTCCTTCCTTGTGGCTGCAAGACATGCCAGCGCATCAACAACAGTAAGTACTCTCCGTTCACTCCAAAGTTGTCTGCTGGCTTCCGATTTCAAACACTATTAATCTGTAGTTTAAAGGAATGTATTTACTGTACTTGTAAAAGGCTCTGGTTTCCCTCTGTGTTACCTTAAGTATTTATAAAATATAATAACCTTGTGAAGCTACACATTGATTTTTTTTCAATTAAATGTTTACATCAATTCTCTGTAATAAACCCCAGTTCATAATGGATGATTGTTTTAAGTCCAGATGTTTGCTCAAGCCGAAGTTGTGACTGATTTTGAATTTTGTTTTTATAGAATCTGAAGGATGTTCTGGCAGACCTCATCCCCAAAGAACAGACCAGAATCAAGAACTTCAAACAACAGTATGGCAAAACCAACATAGGACAGGTTACTGTTGACATGGTGAGTAACTTGTGACATTAACTAATTTACCATGTTGCTGCATGGGTCAACAACAGGTCAGAATAAATGTGAACCACAAAGCAAAGTTCTTCTGATCTACTTTATTAATAGATATTGGAGCATGTAGGTCATCAATCATTATATAGAGCAGACATATTGGCCTCACTAGTCTGTCTCGGCCTGTCCAGCCTTGTTTACTTTGTCAGGTATCACTGTTTGGTCAGCTCCCTCAGAGGTCACAGTATGAAGTTGAATCTTCTGACTGCCAACAGAGACATTTTAGCTGAGTCACTCTGCCCCTTTACTGTACAGTGCTAATATCTCATTGCTTGCATTTTTACATGTACGTACACCACTGCAAAAACTGCTTCATACTCTTCAGCTTTTCAATCACTCAAGTATTTAACCTCTGGTCAGTATCCATGGGAACCTTCTATTTTTTGCGACATGACTTCGGTCTGAACACCTTCAGGTGCAGTTAAAGGGCATACATTATGTCAGAGGGAATTGTGCTATTTTTGTTTGTCTTTGCAGAAGACTTGACACCTCTTCATAACCAACACTGGCAGTTTCAGATCTAAAGTCAGAGCAGTCAAAAGCAACCGTTTAGCGATTTAAAGCTAGTTAGAACAAATTAAAATCTATTTAAAGATCCAATGTAATTCAGTTATGGTAACTGCAAATGCCTGACTGAATAAAATATATATGCACCGCATGTAATATTTCTTTTTGTGCTTTTTCACAGGTCTATGGAGGTATGAGGGGCATGAAGGGTCTGGTGTATGAGACCTCCGTACTGGATCCTGATGAGGTCAGTATGCTTTGAAAGTGGCAGAAAATGTTATGATTCTAACAGTGGTGTAATGTATTGAACTCCTTTAGCCTCTTGCCTGCCTGGTAGACACTTTTCTTGATTGCATTCTTACTGAAGTGGAGAGCTTTCAGGGGCAGAGTGGTAATGCCGTAATGTATCTTGTGAGATATTCATTTAACCAAATTTAATTAGTAGAGCTAGAGCTCATGTTGGCTGCTTGCAAACACTCACTGGATGATGCATTTCAGGATAATTTAAATATGGATTTGTTTACAATCAGTTTTGCTTCTTTCCCCTCTCTCCATTCACAAACAGGGCATCCGTTTCCGTGGCTACAGCATCCCAGAGTGTCAGGAACTGCTGCCCAAAGCTCCAGGAGGCGCGGAGCCGCTGCCAGAGGGTCTTTTCTGGCTGCTGGTCACAGGACAGGTGCCCACTGAGGAGCAGGTGAGTGGAGCAGAAGACCTAGAGCTGCAATCATTAATACAATAGAGCTAAAAATGACTGGAGGTCTGCATGGCTGTTCACTCCCTCCATCTGTCATAACTGGTGTCTCAGACAGATTTGTACAGAATGTTCTCACAATGTCTTGGCATGTTTAGAATTAAATATTCCTGCTAAATAATAAGTGTTAAAGAAGGTGACGAACATGGTTCTTGTCAATTCAAAGAGGGATTTAATCATATGTGAGGGATAACATGATAAGTGTTGGCTTGTCATGCACATGGGAAGGGGGTCAAAAGATGTTTGGCAGCTATTTTAATATAAATGTGTCTATGTATGACTCCAGAACAACATCTTTATAGGAACTCAAGATTGTTTTATAACTACAAAACAAGACTTTGTTCCTGCTTTTAAACAGGCATTTTATTGCTGCCAGCTATCTGCCCCGAGGGTTGTATGAGGACAACTTTACTGATAAGCTTCTCTTTTCTGCTTACTACATCTTTTCTGTGAAGACACAGCTTTCACCTTTTAACCTTTTTCTTTTTGATGACAAATGAATTTTATCGACTCAAATATGGCAGCTCAGGATATTAAACAACCTGTCAAAGTGTGGAGAGAGAAAAAGAATAAATGTTTCAGAGATCCCCACTTAATGTATAATGTGTAATCCTTTCCTCCAGGTGAACTGGGTGTCCAAAGAGTGGGCAAAGAGAGCAGCACTTCCCTCTCACGTTGTCACCATGCTGGATAACTTCCCCACAAACCTTCACCCCATGTCTCAGTTCAGCGCCGCCATCACAGCTCTGAACAGTGAGAGCAGCTTTGCACGGGCTTACTCTGAGGGCGTCCACAAGACCAAGTATTGGGAGGTAAGTTGACATCATCAGCACACAAAACGTACCACATTGTGGTTCAGGACAGGGATTGAAACATATTTAATAACATTTACTTTTGTCTGGTTCAATGTGTTTTTTTTCTTTTGGCTTCTCTTAGTTTGTCTATGAAGACTCCATGGACTTGATCGCCAAGCTGCCGTGTATTGCAGCCAAGATTTACCGCAACCTTTACCGCGAAGGCAGCAGCATCGGAGCAATCGACTCCAACCTGGACTGGTCCCACAACTTTTCCAACATGCTGGGCTACAGCGACGCCCAGTTCACTGAGCTGATGAGGCTCTACCTCACAATCCATAGGTACAAGTTCAACCACATCTATGATGAAAAACTCACTTTGATTTCTGACACAGGCTTCTTACCCTTTCCTGAGGTTTCTGTTTCTCGTCACACTGGGATCAAAGCCATGCAACTTGATATAGATTAAATGCTGCGCTTCAAGCAAAACATGATGAAATGTTTGAAGAGCTAGACACCACTTCAAACAGTAGATCTTCAACATATTTGTAAGCCTAGGGAACATGAATAGAATCGAATATTAGAAGAATAAATTGAAGTGGGAACAATTTTTTCTCACATGCTCAAGATAGAAAAACTCCAGAATGTTAAGAGCATATATCATCCAGAGTTTTAACCCTTCACAAGGCTGCAGGACACTAACATTTAAAATTATCCGTTTTGGGGCACTGGTTGCTTAGCAGGGAGGTCGCTCCTGGTGTATGGAGGCTGTGGTCCCCTAATTTGCAGCCCATGTTCCAGCCTTTCCCTCCCCAATATTCGACTCTATCCATTGTCCTCTCTGATAAAGGCTTAAACCCTCCCCCCCAAAAAAGTTTTAATTTCAATAGTTGTCCAATGTTTGGTGAACATATCACTTACTACAGGAGCATCATTATTCTTAGGGCCCGACCAATGTGGAATTTTTGGGGCCGATATCGATATTGGGGAGAGAAAAAAATCCGATATCTGCCGATATTTTCCTTAGATCTATATTCAATCTGTAGAGATAGATATAGATATATAGATGTGCACATTTATTGTGTTCATCCCTCAAATGCAGCTATCAAACACTTGTGGAATTGATAAACTGTACAATGAAGACAAGATGGTCACTCAAAGTAACTGCGCATGTACGTGCGTCACCGCTTGACACCCTGGAGAGTGATGATGCTTGTTCTAATCCATACAGCACACTCTGCTGGTAACAGCCAGAAAGAGAACTGTTAGTGTAATACAATGATACTCAAATTAAATGCTATGTGACTGGTGAATAAATCTACTAATATCGAAATACTGATTTCTAAATGATATATTTGTTATTTTACAGTGACCATGAAGGAGGCAATGTCAGTGCTCACACCAGCCATTTGGTGGGTAGCGCCTTGTCTGACCCTTACCTGTCCTTCAGCGCTGCCATGAATGGTCTGGCTGGTCCTCTGCACGGTCTGGCCAATCAGGTTTGTACCAAGCATTCATCTCCGTTACTTTTACAATATGCAGAAGATGTTTTCTAATGACATGAAAGTTTTGTGTTAGGAACTGTTTATTAGCTGCTCTCAGGAACTGTAGTCTCCCAACAAGAGTTTTTGACATGTCTCAATTAAAAGCACACGTATGAAGTCAATAGATACTACTAGTTTGTAAGAACCAAGGTGTGTAGCCGGTTTAATTTCAGGGTCCTGGTTTCTTCATACCAGCTGGCAGTCACACTGTCAAGGCTTACTGTGACTCAATAAATGAATTAGCTTTGATACTTTGACAATTCAAAATGTGTACTGAGAAAAAGTCCAATTGGAACATTTCTTTGTCACAAGCTGCTTCTGTGTTGAATCAATAATCCTATTCTGGAGTTTAATGACTGTCTCCTCAGCTTGTTTGTCAGCTCATAAGTTGTCTAAGTTCCAACTTAAATACATTTAGCCAATTTTATTATGAGCTGAATCTTTTATCTGCATATTTCACTGTTAGACAATGACTTGGCTACTGCTAATAAGCTTTCAAGATGACGGTTTTAAAAAAAGAAGTCTGCCCTCCTGCAGTGGTATTTACAAACTGTTGTAACTCATGAATGTGTATTTTCTCCTCCACATCACAGGAGGTGCTGGTGTGGCTCACCGCCCTGCAGAAGGAGATGGGTGGAGAGGTGTCTGACGAGATGATGAGGGATTACATCTGGAACACACTCAAGTCTGGAAGGGTAAAGACGCACCAAACTCAAAACAAATTCTAGTCCTCCTACTCCTTTATAAGTAACACTTAAGTATTCAAGAATGTAAGAATGGCCTCAGTATTCGAAACAAATATAAAATAAGTTTCTCTCTTCTCACTCAGTTGCCACAGCTTTCTCATATAATGAAAAATGCTTTGCAAAGATGTTGAGGCAGTGGAATGATCCTAGCACAGTTCAGGAAAGTTCATTCTGTTTTCATAGGTTGTGCCAGGCTACGGTCACGCTGTCCTGAGGAAGACTGACCCACGTTACACCTGCCAGCGGGAGTTTGCGCTGAAGCACCTGCCCAGCGACCCCATGTTCAAGTTGGTCGCCCAGCTTTACAAGATTGTACCCAACGTGCTCCTAGAGCAGGGCAAGGCCAAGAACCCCTGGCCCAACGTGGACGCCCACAGTGGAGTTCTGCTGCAGGTAACACACTTGTGATGGCTTTTAATTAGAGCATGTCAATAATGGATCGATCATCGAGATGTCTTTATTTAAACAATTACCAAAAAAAATGTGCTTGTGCACCAGTGTTGCACAGATATGACAATGCAGGTTTTCTGAGAGCTGCTTTGATAAAAGTGATTTTAAATCAATTCTAGCAGAGAAACTGTCTTCTGTGATCCTTTGCTACATGTGCTGCAGACAATGCTGAAGTTTGTAAACTATGGGGTTAGAGCTCCCCCTGCTGGATAAACTACATGATGACAGCCTTTATAAACCCTCCCCAAGCATTGTTTTCTGCATTATATGTTTTAAAATAAAAATGATCGGCTCACATCGGGAAACGTATGTTCCTGTACAATATTTCTATAATCTGTCAATTTATCAAGCTCTCGTAACTAATTCAGGTCCTGACCCTCTTTCCTCTGTCTGTTCAGTACTATGGAATGACTGAGATGAACTACTACACGGTGCTGTTCGGCGTGTCCCGAGCCCTCGGCGTGCTGGCTCAGCTGGTGTGGAGTAGAGCCCTGGGCTTCCCCTTGGAGCGCCCCAAGTCCATGAGCACAGATGGACTGATGACACTGGTGGGAGTCAAGTCAGGTTGAAGAAGCACCTGAAAGGAGTTTGGGGGTTAGTGTGGAGGGTGGGAGGAATCGGAAATATAAAAAAAACGCAGACAAAAGTTGACCCCTGTCATTTCCAACCCCAGGGATATAATCGGATTCAAAGAGACAGTACGCTTTTAATTTCATTTCACAAAAGATGGGCCTTTTGAAATCGTCTCAACATTAGTGTTTAAAGTGTGTTTAGTTAACCGCTGATCCGTTTTCCCATCAAATCTCTACAAGAGGTGAAAACTTCAGACACATGTGACCCACAGTAGGCTCAAAGTTTGTACCATTAGACGTCTGCTAGCATCACTAAGATTTCCCCCGTGCAGTGCACACGTGTTGATCGGTACTGGATCTGAACTAAGAATAGGCAGAGGCATTCAAAGGGACTTGAGGGAGTGAATCAATCCTCCCCCTTTATTTGTTAGGAGATCTAAAGCTAGACCCCTTTCCTGCTTTTGGCTGATGCAGAAATTCGTTTTAGGATATCCCAAAGCAAAAGATCTTTTTTTCCCCAAGTTAAGACTCATCTTAGTTTCTTCTATGCAATGTTTCCAGATCCCACCCAGTCTATCCAGTCATCTCACTCCCATGTATGAACACTCCAGATTAGAAAAATGGTCCTGACGAGTAAAATTAACACGCTGATCAAGATACTCTTATCAAACACATTCAAACCACTTAAAAGATACTGCCCCTTTAAATCTTTGTTCTCCCCCTTTTCTCCAACTTTTAAGTTTGTTTGTTTTCTTGTAATGATGACCTGTATTACCTCTATGATCAAAATAACTGTCTTTTCTTTCTAATTATTTTTGCTCTGCTCTCTTCTTCAACATGCTCTCCTATTTTTAATGTGTCTCTCGGCTCCGACAGGGTCTTCTAAATGGTAGAGAATCAAGAATAATGTACAGTCACAGCTCTAATGAATATTTAAGCAAAGGGTGTTGTAATTGGCAGCCTGTAATAAATCCTTAAGAGCAAGCTTGAATAAAAAAAAAAAGTGGGACGTAGGGTGGGGGGGGGGGGGGGGGGGTTTGTATGAGCGAAAGTTCTGTCTTATTTGAGTGTGTGTTTGTTAATCCCCACAGGAGAGCGCTTTAAACATCAACTACTCCAAAATGAGCACTTGCTTGATTGGATTTCCTAATTAGTAGCGGTAGAAACCCTCCAGGTTGATTGTGTCCCCTTTTACGGAGTTTATTTTTTGTGATGAACATGTATAAAATGATAATCTTTGGGTTCTCATTTTGTGGTTTTATTTATACTTTGTGTACATAGGTATATATATGTATAGCTTGAATGTATGAGCTGTGTGCGATCACTTGCTTGTAATAACCACAATGATTACCACAGTTTAACAACAGTGTAGTAGTGTCCGGTGTCACTGGTCACTGCAAAATTCAGACAAAGAACAAAAGAAAAAACTGCAGCTATCTTGTACATACACGATTTCTTGCCTAGCTCTGAGGGCCTAGCCGGTGCTTCTTTTTTTTTCCCCAGGTGTTTCACTTGAATGCTTCAAGCTTGCTCTTAAGTTTTGGGTTTGTCGACACTCCATGTTTGTGTAGTTAAAGCTCTTGCGTCTTTCTTTCATACTTCACTTGCTGTGTTCGTCAGTAGTTCACTCAGACGTGCAGAAATCTCACCGCTCTGCTACCATCTTCCTTCTGGCTGTATCAGGCACGTGTGCGTGTCGGTGTGTTTATTGTGGTGTTCTTCCATGTGGCGGGATGGTTCAAATAAAGATGTTATTTTGATCGTAGAGGAACATAAAGGTTGTACATGATGACCGTGAGAATTCAGTAGAGACGGATTTATCAGAGACACACTTTGGGGACGGGCTGGATAGGTCAAAAGGGCAAGAAAAGCTTGAAGAGCAAATATTGGAAAACTTAACAAAAAATGGAAAATAATAAAGGTTTTTATTAACACTTCTTGTTGTCCTTTGTTTAATGGTATAGGGAAGTTCCAGTCAAATACAGCAGAGTTTAAATCAATCATCTGGTTTATATAAATGACGAAATGTAAATACTGCAAATTTCGGTAGCAGCTGGAACTGGACAGGGCTGCTCGTGTGTTTACTCACCTACCCCACAGGCTTCTGATTGAGAGACAACTGTAACAAATTAAGATGTTCGACTGTGGGGTGAAAAGATCAACTGTGTCAACTTCACACAAAAGAAAACAACAGTTGAACCAGAAACCAAAAAAGGTCTTCCGTCATTGTTGTAAAAAAAAAAGGACAAGATCAAGAAGGAAGCTCCCAGGTCTGAATACAACACCTCTCCTACGTGCTGTTTATTAATAACTGGCCCACATACCATCACTGTGCTCTGGTTTCCTGTCGGTCAGCTGCCTGTCCCCTCTGCTACTGTACTCACACCTCCTCTCCCTGTGTGTATCGACGGTGACAAAGCCTCCGCTAAATATATTTGACTGCCCCTTTAAATGTGTTGATGCAATTATATCACTGCAAAATATACAGAAAGGCAATTAACAAAGAAACTGCACACCACCTCCATCTGCCTTTTTTATTTAAATAATAAAGCTCTGAGATACACACAGTATTTACAAAGATACATTTTAGCTTGCAACATGAAAATAAGTGATTGGACTGCAAAAATATGGCAATATATTCTATTGTAGCAACTCTCCAGTCAGTGATTGTAATACTTATGTACATACTGGGCTCACACTATTTATGAGGCCGAGAGTGAGAACAGGACAGAAGGTACTGTAGGGACGGAGGGCTCAGGTGATCACATACCGGTCAAAGGTTTTGATGTTTACATGTTTTCAGTGTCTATGATGTACACAGCATTGGCACCTAAGATAATCAAACTTGGCATTAAACTCAAAGTATTTATATCATACAGGAAATAAACATCTACAACAAAAGAAGAAAAAAAAGCTTTGAGCCAAGGTGCATTCTCTTCCATGATGCAACTTAACGATATGAACAGCATGCCTGAAGAGAATATGGTGTCAAATAGAATTCACCGATTTTATTCAAGATATAACACTCTAGTTTTACAATCCTAAGAACTGTGGTTTCTTTATTTTTATGTGACAGTGATTTAATGTAATACACAAAACATTCTTCATGCATTGATGATTTACGATCCCTTCACTTCCATTCCCTTACCCCCCCCAACACACCACGTCAGCTTTAAAACCAAAATCCAGCTTTAAAAGTTCTTTTTTTTTTAGTTTGAGACTTGGAGAATGGATGTAAGACCTGCCTGTTATGAGGACGGACTTATTCCATTACCCCCCCTCCCCTCCATCAACAAATCTGTCACCTTCAAAAAAAAAATGGCGATTCAAAACATTCAACTGAGCCCTTTAAATGAAATAATGCCACGGGCTACTGACTTATGAATCAAACATTGAAGTGTAGTCATCATGTCCTTACATAGCTAGAAATGTTGGTGACTTTTCTTTTTGTTTTGAATCTACACCCATGCATCATAATGTGTTTAATAAAAGCTGCAACATCCCATCAGACAAGAAACCCAGAAACAGTGTAAAGATTGATAATGCTTTATTCTACAGCCCAACAGCTGACTTTAGAGTCACAAGGTTTCCATGGCAGGAGTTTCATCCTCCTGATGACCTTCAGGAAACGGACTGCAACATAAAAATAGCAAAGAGGGGAAACTTTGGACAGATTCTTTTACACATTGCTCGTTACATCTGGAGATATCACCTGTACTCAACTTTTTTTTAATCCAAATGTATTCTTGTCGTAATCCAATTTTTTTGTAGTTCACAGTTCTATCCAGTCCGTCCATGGATTCATTTAGGTGCTCTAGTTTGTGCAAAGTGACTCTAGTTCCCTCTGCATCTTTTATTGCTGGGCTGTATTATAAGGCATGAATGAAATTTGTAGACCAAGTCTCAATGTTCAAAAACACAACCGTCACAGCACAACAGGCAAGTTTAAGCCTCATTTCCCAAACCTAAAGGCAATAAAGGACGAAGTCTTTTCATGTTAAAGGGCATTTATCCCTTTACTCTTAATATTGCCTTTTTATTATAGTGTCACAGCTCACGGCGACAAAAATGTCAATGCACTCAACATGGCACATTTCACTCCATCCCCAATAAAAAGTCTAAAATGTGCATATAATGGATTTAAAAAGGATGAAATGAATTATGTTTTGCACCAAAATCACTCCTATAACTCAAACTACACATTAAATACTCAATCTAAAAGGGTAACAGTAAAAGCAAAGTTTCTTAATACAGTATAATGAGCTGATTCAAGTGTTCAAGCGATCTCAGAACTGGACACAGTTTGACCTGATTAAGTGTCCGTGTGGAAAGAAACTTGAGGTCACAGTTAACGATGAGAGAAGATCTCAGATTAGAGTCGAAGTCTGTGCCTTTCCTCTTAAAAAAAAAAAAAGTCTTCTTTTCAGTGTCACTGTGCTATTTGTTTTAAATAATAGTCGACTCTCTACCATTGGTAACATGATTTTGGAATTATTTACTGTTTTGTTCAAAGAAATACAGCTTAAACTGCCATGAAGCGAGAGCAATGACGGGTTCCTTCAGCCGAAAAAGGATCCCTTAGGTGGAGGTAGACAGAAAGTGGACAGACTAAACACAAGGAGGTGGAGATAAGTAACCATATGTTGAGGCGAGAACTCCAACATAATGCTTACAAGAGTCGCATGTCTTTGTAGTGGGGGAGACTTGAAGAGTTTGTCTTGTAAGCCGCTTCATGCAGGGTCGTATGGATGGACAAAATAAAGGTTGGTATGATTTAAGGCCAGATGAGAAAATAGAGCTGCTGAGATCATGTTTGATGCACCTCATGAAACATCAGCTCTCGTGGGATTCGAGTCTCTGGACCGTAGAGCTTACAGGCTCGCCGCTCAAACGCAGCGACATTCTGCTTTACAACCTCGTCGAAGAACATGGTGGCTAACTGAGAGTGCAACAAAGAGCGGAACTCAAAGGAAATCTGTAAAAGATACAAAATAATAATCTCTTTAGTGCAAATCAGCAGGAGTGGATTAGTCAAAACATTCTGTAAATATTACTTGTTTAGTTTAAGGAGATCAATATCATTCAATAAATGCAAAGTTACAGCTAGCAGACAGTTAGCTTATCGTAAACGGTGCAACAGTTTGCCTGGTTCTCTATGTAGGTCAAAAAAATAATTATGGGAGGATTTTTTTTGTTTTCAGGTGCAGACACTTCCTGGTATACGGTCATCACAGAGCAGAGACTCCAGGAGGTCACAGCTCCCGGCAAAGAAATAGTCCCATATAAAACCATCAAATTACCTCTGAAAACATGAAGTGTTTTTTTGTTTGTAATATGGCTATTAAAAAATAGTTGTAATGAAGTTAACTTTTGAATTGTTTTCTGTGGGCTGAAGCTTCAGACAGACTTGTGAGTGGAAATGCATCAAGAGGAGCAAAAGGTTTGATACACAATAAATCACCACATGAACTAAACTGCAGGCTACTTACTGAAAAATCTACGGTGCAGGTGCGGGGGTAACCAGGAATGCCAGGACTAAAGCGCCAAATGGTTTCCAGGTGATTGAACAGCTTTCCATCTGTACACACTGCCTGAAAAAAACAAGAGAAACTGTGTGATTAGAAATAGGAATGTTGAGCAGTGTGTGATAGTTGACACCACAACCACTACTAGCTTTAACAAAACAATGTGTTGGTGTCTCATTGGGCTTGGTTCTTGTTATTTAAATCACAGTACTGCATATAAAAATCATTTTGAAAACGTAAAAAGAAATATAACACATCATTTCATTCACAGAACAGACAGAGTCAGTGAAGCTTCTGCCACTTACTTTGACTAGATGAGGCCGAACACTAGTGATCATGGATGTGTATCTCTCCACCACTGGAGGGAATCCTACTTCCAGCTGGGCCTTGGAGTGGCCTGCTCTTTTCATGATGGTCTGGGACTTCTTACACCAGGGAACAAAGAGCTTGTACTCGTCAACATTGGCCACCACATCGTACATTTCCTGCATTGAAAAGCTGTGACCGAAAGCACAGAAAGGTTAGGAAACAACCAATAAAAACACTTCAGAGGGTACATTTGTTATCAGCTCATATTGGAAAATTACCCAAGAATCCTACGCTCGGAGTACTCCTTCCTTTTGTTGGTGAGGCTGATGAAGTTTCTGCTTTGAGGAACAGCTGTCATTGTGTCCAAGTCTTGAAGGCAAAGCACCCTGGGAGTTCTTGTCATCAAAATGCCACATGATGACAAGTGTCTAAAAGTTAAGAGAAAATGTCACGTAAGCCACATTCTAGAAATAATTTGCCACAGGCACAGTCCTAAACAAAAAAAGGGCCCACTATGTTCCAGTTCTCAGCTACTCCTCTCAATGAGTACACAGAGAACAGCAGACCAGCAGGTAATAGAAGGTTTCTGTGTTGTGAGTGTGCTGGTATGTTCTGAGCAGGACCTGTTTTGCAAATGGAAAAAAAAAGCTATGTAATGACATCCACTCTGGCTTGTTGAATCTTTGAGAAATGTGTTTTTGGTAGCCAGACTGTAGAGTTTTGACAAATGCATTTTGACTAGCAGCTAATAAACTAAACCAAACAATATATTGTTACTCATTGGGGACAAGCATGGCAGAATATTTCCTTTAAATAACTTTCCACTATCACAAGGTATTGTGTTGAAACAATAATATTTAGAGTGATGTGATAGAATAATTAAAAATACTTTTAAAAAATGACTATTTAGGGGCTTTTGCATTTATTTCATAGGACAGCTGTAGACAAACAGGAAATGTATGCACAGCATCAGGAGTTGAACCTGTGGCCAGTTCGACAAGGAATGTAGCCTCTGTGCATAATGGGGGGAGAGAGAGAGAGTGAGAGAGAGAGAGAGAGAGAGAGAGAGAGAGAGAGAGAGAGAGAGAGAGAGAGAGATACTTTATTGATCCCAAGGAAAATTTAAAAAGTTAAACCAGGGCCTGGTTAAATACTTAATTGATTAATAATATGTTTTATTTATATTATTTGGTGAGGTAGTTAGCTTCACAAGTGTGGCTTTATAACTGAATAACTTGTTTTGTCAAGAAGTCCATCCAACTTGTTAAACAACAATCGTGATTACAAAATGTGTCATTTGTGATTCAGTGTTATGCACTAATATGACACACAGGATTTAACTGCTCAAGTGATGGCAGCATGAAAAAACAGCACGTTTCTCTAGTCAAGGATATTAAATGTTTTTGACTTCAGACTGCACTGACAGTATGCTAAACGTGACAGTGTGTCAAACTTACCAACAAAACATCAATATATCAGCTGAGAGAAGCTTTGAAAAAATGACTAATAATCATTAGTTGTCCCTAATTACCTTCTCAAAATGATCACATTTTTTTGTGGGAAGGAACGTGGCTCTTTTGCCTTTATCAACACGTGATAACACGTCTGTGGTCCACGTTATTTTTGTAAGATCCTTATCTAAAAAGGATATGAGCTTATCTCTCAAATGCATTGTCAATATGACCTAATACTGGCCTTACAGCAATGAATATTGGAAATTGACTTTGGTCAAAAATATTGACGCCTATATCACTGAGGAGCAGATTGAGATGTTGTTGTTATCATGTACAAACAAGTCAAGACTAACACAAGACACCAGAGGATCAAAGTCACAAAGCCCCTGCTCCTTCATGGACAATCGTCACACGTGAGGAAAGAAAAGCAAAAATGTGACGACCCTGATTAAGTTAGACTGTAACCTTATCTCTTCATACCGCTCGATCCAAAGGAGGCCCCGTGTCTGCTGCTATGTACTGAAGGACTGGCTGCATATTGTTATAATAATAGCCTGAAGTGAGTCCGTGACAGGCTCACCTGATGTTTTGTCGCAGGCATCCTCTAGGAACCGCTGTACGACAGGAGCGAGGGGAGCCCACAGTGGCAATATGGAGAAAGTCACTGAATGTCCGCACACCCATGGGTAAGCGCCGGGCACCGGCCGTGGCTGCCATCAAACTAGCCTCTCAGTCTGTAGAGGGGGGGATCCTGGGTCTGGGAGGCTGAGCCTGGGATCTTTTCCACGACCGGGCGGTGGGATTCAAGGTTCGAGTCCAAACACCACACTTCACAGCGCGGGTATACTAATGAACACGCAGCGTCAGCCAATTCTGACTTCCCGAGATAAACAGCATTTGCTAGCTAATTGAATAGTATCGCCTATATGGCTCCTCTGGTCGATATCAGAGCTGTCAGGCTAACAAACGCTGGTTACGATCATAGACAGTCTATGGTTACGATAGTCAACAGCTAGCGTTAGCAAACATTAGCTAGCAAGGTTTCATAACGAGCCCGAGCAAAATGCGACGTATTGCCGCATTCCTATATTTTCTAGAAATACTCACATCACTCCACGTCTCTAGCGAAACACTTTAACAAAGTAAAATAAAATGTGCTACTTTAGCTTTTCATTATTGTGAAATTCAACCGAGCTGCGGACGACCTTCTGCAGCTAAATAAAACGCCGGTGGGACAAACTGTTCCTTTCTTCTGCCCGTTGGTCTGCGGTTCAGCTTCACGGCTTCGTGGTGAAATTCTGACCCCTAGTGGTGCGGAGGCCACATCACAGGGAAGAGTCATTACCTGAAAACACATTTAAATAAACAACTATTTAGGAATAATAATTGAAAATTTCACATATAGGTCACAGTGAAACACATTTCTGTTCATGGCAGGAAACTTCATGCAGCTAGACAATTTTAGACCCTCTTTAGGGGTGTTGAAGCACATTCAAATTTAATCGGAATCATGTTTTTATTGCCAAGCACATTTACACAAACATGAAATGTGTCTTGGTGTATTGGTGCAAAAACAGTTAACAAAGGAAATAAAGCAAAATAGTAAGAACTTAAATAACATAAAATATAATACATAATTACAGATATATATATAATAGAGTAAGTAATGTAAAATGTACAAAAGGTGCAGTATTCAAGTCCAGTGAGCGTTAATGTAACACATAAAAACAGTTTAAGCCTTCACATACTGTAATGCTCTCTGATGAGAGTCTGTGTTATGTGGGGGGAGGGGGGGGGGGGGGGGGGGGGGGGGCAGGGACATTGTTCATCAGGCTGACAGCAGAGGGGAAGAAACTGTTCTTGTGGTGTGAGGTTTTGGTCCTGATGGATTGCAGCCTCTTGCCAGAGAGGAGGGTCTCAAACAGTCCGTGTCCGGGGTAAGAGGGGTCGGCCACAAGCTTACCTGCACGCCTCAGGGTCCTAGAGGTGTACAGGTCGTGGAGAGATGGTACATTGCAGCCAATCACCCTCTCTGACATTTCAGTGCCCCATCAGATTTTTGATATCTGACATGTATTTTGTTATCTTAATTTTATTAACATTTCATTTTCATTTTGAATAAAGTGTATCAGTAATCACTACTAAGTTTTTTATCATCTCAAAATTATCTGAGTAGCCTATATTGAAATGTAAGCATATATATGTTTACTTTCACCACTGGTACCTCTGATCTGTGGGAGGTTAACATGAGTGAAAATCATTATGATAATGATGATGACGTGCACAATGAAATGTGCAAAAACCATAGAAAAAAAAAATGCAAAAACTGCATATTTCATATTCCTGAAAAGAAACCTTGTAGTGTTAAACACATGTTACTTAGTAGCCTATTATTTATTTATTTTTAAATCAAATGCTTATGATTTTCCTCCACTAGATGGCGCCATTTCATCCCAAAAGGCGACTTCAGACCGCCACGCCTGTAGGCGGACCAGCACAGTCGTAGCCTGTATCGTCAGACCAGACAGAGGATACAGACAACAACAGTGTCAGATCAAGACCGCATTTCTGTTTGCAACCAGCGATGGGTGTAGTCTGAAAAGTGGATACAGTAGCGCACCGCAATATACCTCGAAGTTTTATCCTCATGAAGGAGCTCCGTCCTGGCTGAGTTTGGGAGATGGGAGTACTCAACATTGCAGACCAGGTATGCTGAAAGAAAGCGATCCGTGTTTGTGCCATGGCGCAGTCTATTTGCTGGGAGAGATCTGCTCTTGTGCGCAATATTTAAAGTCTAATTTGCGTAATGGCTTTTTTCCATTTGCAGCTTATTGATGTGCATTGCAATTTTCATATATATAAGAATGCTAATAATGTATTTCTCCGCATTTAGCGGTGTTTTGCATTAACACGGTAACACATACGTTGTTTCTGCTCTTGTATAGGCCCTCCTCTGGGTCAGGGCCAGCTCTGTAGCAGAATTAGCTAGCTAGAGCCGCTTGGCTAGCTTACGTATGTGGTGAGACAAGGGCCTGCAGGCCTCAGAGCTAAGGATCTGTATATGTTCTGGAAGGAAAACAAAATCGCTTTCGGTTACTAATCTGTGCAATTAACACGCTAATAAAACATAAAAACAATGAAAGCATATTGATTTCACTGAATAGTCAATTGCTTTTAGAGATACAAGGAATCACAGCGCTCCTATCCGGTTCAGCGATAATGTATGCAACGCTATTGTAACGATAACTCAGCTGGTATTTCTCTATTGCAGCCTCCTCTGGTCCAGGCCATCTTCAATCGTAATGCTGAAGAAATTCAACTATTATTGCACAAAAAGGAGGATGTCAATGCACTGGTATGTTTGATGCACACTTACCTAGAATGCACAACGGTTCATGTCACCAAGGACTTGGTCTTCTTATTATAACTTAAATATGAAAATAAACCTCTGCACTACACCTATGATTGATGATGAGTTTATCCCACAGGACCAAGAGCGCCGTACGCCACTTCATGCTGCTGCCTGTGTGGGTGACGTCCATGTAATGGACCTCCTCATTGAATCAGGTTAGTAAGCGTCATGCATTACTGATACTCTCTGTGTTGACCTGGGTACATTTGGTGCACACACTACTTTTTTGTCAGAACTCATACAGACTTCCCTGATCATTGTCAGTCCAGTATATGCAGTGTAATGTCGCCTTTTTCCTTCAACATTCCTAAGTTGTGACTTCTTTTAAAATGTTTATGTTGTTTTGTTTTGCAGGTGCCACTGTAAATGCTAAAGACCATGTATGGTTGACCCCGTTGCACAGGGCGGCTGCTTCCAGAAATGAAGTATGCAACAAACTCATTTCCTTTTGCCATTTTAAACAGTCTAATAGCCTCTGCCTAGAAAACCTCATCCTGTAATTCTATTAGGTTTCTTCCCACAGTGGTAAAAGCCCCCATTTAGATTTATGCACTAAAAACATTATGCTGACTGAAGAAAATGCAGCAAACCAGATATGATATATGCTTTAAGTGTTCTTTATTTGCTGCTACTTTCCCCAGAGGGCCGTGGGTCTGCTGCTGAGGCGCGGAGCAGAAGCAAACGCACGAGACAAGTTCTGGCAGACACCGCTGCATGTGGCTGCTGCCAACCGTGCCACACGCTGCGCAGAGGCTCTGCTGACCCAGCTGAGCAACCTAAACATGGCAGACCGCACTGGCAGAACTGCCTTGCACCATGCAGCTCAGAGTGGGTTCCTAGAGGTGAGTCCTGAGTTATTTGTTTTCAGGAGTTTCTTGAGTTATGACAATCTTAAACGTGTTTTCTCTATAAAAACATTAATTTAACTTTTAGATGGTGAAGCTGCTGCTGAACAAAGGGGCCAACCTGAGTGCCATCGATAAGAAGGAGAGACAGCCTATCCATTGTGCTGCTTACTTGGGTAAACAGGTTTCACTTTCTTGCCAATGCTGCTCAGCACAAATTTTCATTGTCTAACAGCAGTTAAAGCTCCTATTGTTTGTGGCAAGTTTTACTCAGATGAGAAGCAATACTTTGTTTAATGGGATGAAGGTAAAAAGACAAAAGAATGACTGAATGATCAAAAGGTTTTGTCTCATTATCTTACATTCACAGCCTCAACTGCCGTGAAGATGTCAAAATGATTCAACCTACAAATGAAACGTAAATATTTCCTGTTCTTTGTGTGTCTTCTGTAGGGCATTCAGATGTTGTGAAGTTGCTGGTGTCCCGCAGTGCAGACAAGAGCTGTAAGGATAAGCAAGGCTACACACCTCTTCACGCTGCTGCTGCCAGCGGTCACATCGAAATTGTAAAGTACCTGCTGCGGATGGGGGCAGAGGTAAGAGATAGTTTTTTTTTTTAAATATAGATTTTTAATCAAGCTGTCCCATTGGCGGTTTTATTAAATGTCATAGCGTCCTACCAAGAGTGTTTTATTATCCAGCTGTCAGATAGCATCTTTTCTGTCCGGCGCCGTTTCTTCTTTTTAGTCATGTTTTGTATTCTTCGGTCAGATTGATGAACCGAATGGCTTTGGAAACACTCCGCTCCACGTGGCCTGCTACATGGGGCAGGAGGCTGTGGCTACCGAGCTCGTGAACCATGGAGCTAATGTCAACCAGCCCAACAAGTGCGGCTACACCCCTCTGCACCTGGCCGCCGTCTCCACCAATGGTGCCCTCTGTCTGGAGTTGCTGGTCAACAATGGGGCAGATGTCAACCAGCAGGTATGAATGGTTCCGAGGAGTATTGAATAGAAATGGCTGCACAATTGACTCAATTAAATGCTAAGCACAAGTATATTTTCAAAGATTAAGGTCATTTTGACTTACGTTTTTTGCTCTCGATTTCAAATAAGAGATTGAAGAAATGTGTGTGTTAAATTTGTAGCTGTGGTCCAGAGTGATTGAATCAACACATGGGGTCGCATGTGGAGAAGGAAAGAAGAAAATACACTTTCTTTCCTCCTCATAACACACGTGTGTGAAAAATGTTTTTCGTGAAAGGTATCTGAAATAAAATATTCAAATAATGAGATTTTTATTTCCTGTTTCTCACCCTCCACAGAGCAAAGAAGGGAAGAGCCCCTTGCACATGGCAGCCATTCATGGACGCTTCACACGCTCTCAGATCCTCATCCAGAATGGTAACGACGACCGTGTTGTCAGTCTGATGTATTAGAGAAGAGTGTGTCGGCTTTTCTCTCCACATAGTCTGTCTTTGATTCCCTTCTTCTCTCCGTCAGGTGGGGAAATTGATTGTGTGGATAAGTATGGCAATACTCCTCTCCACGTTGCTGCTAAGTACGGCCATGAACTGCTGATCAGCACTCTGATGACCAACGGAGCAGACACGGCCAGGTATCAGAGAGCTTTGAAGTGTTGGTGGTGATAAATATAATCACGGTTGTGAAAACACAGTGAAACAAAAGCTTTAATGTATTTATATAAATATAGATAATGTTTGAAGACAGTTGGGTTTAAATGGAGTAACACTTTGAAAACATGATTTTAATATTCTGCTCTGTGCCTGATTGGACGTTTTCAGACGTGGGATCCATGGAATGTTCCCTTTGCACTTAGCTGTGCTGTACGGGTTTTCAGACTGTTGTCGCAAGTTACTCTCCTCAGGTTTGTCTTTGTTTTACACACGTGCACTCATTAACTTTAATATTTTCATCTATGTTTGTACACGCTTGGACATAGCCGTGACTGTCTGCTGTTTCTCCCCCCCGCCCTGCAGGTCAGCTGTATAGTATAGTTTCCTCAATGAGTAAAGAGCACGTACTTTCGGCTGGGTTTGACATAAACACCCCTGACAACTTTGGGAGGACCTGTCTACACGCTGCTGCCTCTGGAGGGTAAGATGCATAATCTGCTTTGTCACTGTTATCTCACAATGACTCAACATGTTCTGGTATCACATGTCATATGCAGCTCAAACTTGATATCTTCTCTGTGAAAAATCTTTCTTTACAGAAATGTTGAATGTCTGAACTTGCTCTTAAGTAGTGGTACCGACTTGAATAAGAGGGACATAATGGGAAGGTGAGTTTCCCTTCATCGTTGTTAGATGTGGAGGATTTCCAGTACTCGTTACTTGTTCTGATTCTCCTGTTGAATCCTCACTACAGGACCCCGTTGCACTATGCGGCTGCTAATGGGAGGTACCAGTGCACTGTGACCCTGGTGAGCGCTGGCGCTGAGGTCAATGAGTCTGACCAGACAGGCTGTACTCCCCTGCACTACTCTGCAGCCTCACAAGCCTTCAGCAGGTTAGAAAACTCTCTCTCTCTTTTGTTCAGTGTCCTACTTGAAACATCAGATGGGACAGAAGATTCTGTTTCAAGTGTTGTCCAAGAAAATTGATTGAATGACTGACGGTCATATCTTATCTGTCCCAGCTTTTCATGCTTTCTTTTAACCAGCAGTCGCATTGAATTCACTTGTGCAGCGACTGTCTGTATGTTGAAGTGACCCAGGAAAGGTTACTGAATCACAGCATTTCCTGTTCATTTCAGAGTTGATCGTCATTTTTCTGGGAACCATCAGAACGATGAGGATGAGGCGAAGGAGTCGTATTTGTGAGTTTGAATTCCTTTCTTTTTCTCTCCTGCAGATGACAATAGCTTAATGCAATGAAATATAAGACTCTACTTTTAAATCATTTGTGTCCCTGAACTAAATGTTTCTATTTTATTTTATCCCCTCTGTACAATCATTTTGTCCTCAGCTGCTTGGAGCATCTGTTAGACAATGGTGCTGATCCATCCATGGTCAACTCGAAGGGTTACAGTGCTGTTCACTATGCAGCTTACCATGGCAACAAACAGAACTTGGAGTTGGTGAGTTTTCAAGTTTTCATAATTTAACTTGCAGCATGATTAATAAGCCAAGTGATGCATATGAGACACGTTGCATACACTGATGCAAATATAAGATGTTGCAAATCTGCAGAGTAGGTCTACCCCTTAGTTTTTTTCCTGGTTTAGAAGTTGATTTCACTCAGCAAAAAAAGAGAGAATATTAAGTGTTGTTGAGTTAAGAATACGTCTAAATAGGTCTCCGTTCACAGCTTGTGCATGATGTAAAATATTTGAGAATAGGTTTTTTTTTGACAGTCATTTGTTTGACTTTTCTTAGTAAATGATTTAAATTGTCTTTTAGCTCCTGGAGATGTCCTTTAATGCACTTGGAGACATAGAAAGCAGTATTCCAGTCAGTCCACTGCATCTTGCTGTGAGTCAAGCATTTAACAAGCTCTCTTGGTACCTTTTCATGCTGTTCACTAAATTGACTAAAGTTGTGACGGCCTTCTTCTGCTCCCTCAGGCTGACAAAGGCCACTGGCAGGCGCTGCGTGTGCTGACGGAGACTGCAGCCTACGTGGACATGCAGGATGCCGCAGGACGTTCCGTGCTCTACCTGGCTGCTCAGAAAGGCTTCGCCCGCTGTGTGGAGGTGCTGTTGGCTCAGGGGGCATCCTGCCTCCTCAATGACAACCGCCTCATGTGGACTCCAATTCATGTATCAGGTATACTGCTCACGTCTGGAAGCTGTCAGAGCATAGCATTGTTTGACTTCTGTCGCTCCCTAAATGCCGTCAGGTTTCTGTTAGAAAGAATTCTTTACTTATCTATGACAAAGGATGCTTATGCTCTATGTTTTATTTTGTTTGACACCAGCGTCCAACGGTCACTCAGACTGCCTGCGCATGATGATTGATTACGGAGAGGAGGGGGATCTCACCAACGTTGCAGACAAATTTGGCCAGTAAGTTGTTTTCTTTATGGCTTCAGTTTGACATTCAAGCTGAAATACAAAATGTAACACCTAAAGCTAAAGAATGCAATCAAACGACACCTCTTTACGGTCTCTCTGTCCCCTTTAGGACTCCTCTGATGCTAGCTGTGCAGGGAGGTCACACCGACTGTGTCCACTACCTGTTGGAGAAGGATGCCTCGCCTGACGCCAAGGACAAGAGGGGCAGCACAGCTTTGCACAGAGGGGTAGGTCAAACACACTGCATGTGGCTGCATATCGTAGCAGAGCACCAGAAACTCAAAGAAGACTACGTAGTGCTGCAAACATTGACCATTAAATAAGAAACATTGCCACTGTTCACTCATCGATCTGTTTGTGGACTACAGTTTATGAAGGCTCATGTTAAGTATTGTTGCATCATATCGCCACTTTAAACTGAACATCTCAGTCATTTAGAGCCGTAAGTGTTAATATTTGAACCAGAGCTTGTGTTAATGTTTCCACCCCTGTGTCCTGATCGACAGGATGCAGTGATAACTTGTCTAAAAGAAGAAAGCAGTGCCCTAAAGCATACCCTGTTTTAATCATCTATTTCACTGTGAATGTGACGATAGGTAGTAGACGAGACGTCAGACTTAAAACGAGGGATTGAACCCATGAACTCATTAGAGAAACTGTTTACAGAACGAATTAATTGTTTTGGAAGAAGGATCATTTTCTCTGAAACATCCATACATAAGGACTTTGTTTTACAACCTCTTACACTGCCCCCTGCTGGCCTTTAGAAAGAATGCAACTCTGCATAAGTTCACTTTTCAGGCCCAGCAGCTCCTTCGATTTCTTATATTCAGTCTATCATCACAGGAGTAAAATATTAACTGAAAGAAAATGGTTAGTTATCTGGACAAGTTTGGATTAAAAACCTTCTTTTTAATGAGATCTATGTTTCAAAACCTTCTCAATGAATAAGAAGTACCTCTTCAGGAAAGTAGGCACGTTGTCATTGTTTTAATGTTCCGTGTTGCTGCTCTTTGTTCAGGCCGTGTTGGGCCATGACGACTGTGTGACAGCCCTGCTGGAGCACAAAGCTTCTGCACTGTGTCGGGACGTTCAGGGTAGGACCCCTCTGCACTACGCCGCATCCAGAGGCCACACAGATATCCTGGCCAGTCTGGTGCAGGCCGCCATGGCAACAGACCCACAAGATAAACTGCTGGACAACAAACAATACACCCCATTACATTGGGCTGCTTACAAAGGTGTGTACAGTTTGACTGGAAACGGCTGATCTCCGAACCTGCTATTATTCACTTTAACACCTGGTGTCTATAATACTGTGTGTGTGTGTGTGTGTGTGTGTGTGTGTTCTCAGGGCATGAAGACTGTTTGGAGGTTTTACTTGAATTCAAAACATTTATCCATGAAGAGGGAAACCCTTTCACCCCCCTGCACTGTGCTCTGTGAGTATGAACGCTGCATATTATCTGTGTTTTGTCCGACTGTGTATAAACAGATTCACTCAAAACAACAAAACAAAAACACAGAGAAACATTTACACTTCAGTTACTCAGGGTTCTTGCAGTCATGGAAAACCTGGAAAAGCCATAGAGTTTTTAAACTCTTTAAAAGTCTTTAAACTAGATCATCAAATATGTTTTTAATGGCTGTCTGAAGTTGTGTTGGAACCTTGTGAACTCCTCCTGTAGGATGAATGGCCACAGCGGTGCTGCAGAGAGGCTGCTGGACTCCGCTGGGGTCCACATGATTAACACCAGAGATGCCAAAGGAAGGTGAGACTGGCACAACAAAACCTGTTTATCCAGGAACAACAGAAAGATGGCATGTATTGTGGATCAGATAGAAAGAGCACTTGAAGTAAAATTAGCAGTTTTCCCTAATAAGGTTTTCAACATTTTCAATATGTTTGACCCTTTTCAATCTCATGTGCTTTAAACATATATACAATCTCTTTTATTTACGTTTGATTGAATCATAAAATAACAAAGCTTTGGAAAAAAACATTTAAATATTCATATTTTCAATCCAGAGCTGCTGTGAGGAAAAAGAGAGAGCAGTGCGGTGGCCGAGTGACAAAGAGAGAGAGTGGAGTTGTTGGAATTGTGTCTCACTCACAAGAATCTATAAACACACCTGCACCTCCACAAAAACTTTACAGTAACAGGCTGGATTTTCTTTACATGCAGTTGTGCTTCATCCTGTGTGTCTCCCCTCTGCTCTCCGTCAGACATGCAGTCCTTATACAGCCCCACGATGCAGTCTGTTCTCATATACAGGTCTGCAAATACTGACGGGTAGTCAAGTCCCTTTGGGGTCTCATAAAGTTGGACAAGTTACATTAGTGTCTGGCGCAGAGAGACAGCGATGTCACCTCGTCGCTGCATTTCAATCAGTCCCGATCTGCGGAGTGTTTGCTGTGAGCTCTGCTCCGCCGCTCAATGACTGACCGCCAGAGAGCATCATGATAACAGATCCTGAAAACACAGGCAGAGGGCCAGGTCTATGTAGATACAGACATCACCACACACTTTATCTCGATTAGGAGTGATAACAAGGATGCAATACTTTTAAATGGGTAATTTCAAAAAAAAAAAAAATTCAGTTTGTGATGCCTTTTGTAACTTTTAGTAGTATTCAAAATGAGTTGGTGTGCTCATTGCCAACCCTCTTACCTAAACCATTTCCTTCTGCTCTTTGATCAAATATTAAATCCTGAAGATTTAATGATGTAATGCTCTAATGCTCTTAGGACCCCACTGCATGCTGCTGCGTTTGCCGAGGATGTCGCAGGACTTCAGCTGGTGCTTCGCCATGGGGCAGAGATCAATACAGTGGACGAAAGTGGACGCTCTGCTCTGATGGTAGCTGCTGACAAGGGACACAGTGGAACCGTGGGTAAGACTCAGACCTGCTGTTCCTGTGGGAGTCGACACACAGTTCTTTTGAATAGATCTGTTGTGCCTCTCCTCAAACAATAATTGTCAGACGAGGATGTCTGTTTTTGCAGGATATAAATGTCTTTTGTGTCTTCCAGCCATCCTCCTTCACCGGGCCAAGGCTGACCTGACACTGCTGGATGAGAACAAGAACACTGCCCTGCACCTGGCCTGCAGCAAGGTTAACATTAACAATTATTCACCCCATCATAAAGACAAAGCTCCACTGTCTTGTGCTGAGCATTAACACGATCAAGAATCTTGGAGCTCGAGAAAGTACACATCCCCTTTAAAAAAAGAAAATGTGATGAGGTACCTTTTACTTTGAATGCTAAGCTAACTTAAAGACCATACATTATTTGTTTTCTTGTGCTGTCCCTCAGGCACATGAGATGTGCGCTCTGCTGATTCTGGGAGAGATCCACAGCCCGACACTCATAAATGCCACCAACAGTGCTCTGCAAATGTGAGAATCTTTTCTTCTTGAGCTTTCAACAAAAAACAACAACATGTAACTGTTTTGGACTTCTCTGTATAAACTTGTGAGCTTGTGTTTCTGCTAAAGCACTTTATGACTGATGGCTTTGAAGTACTTTATGCATGTCCAAGTGCTGTTGAATGATAACAATCTGCTGATTTAGTTATATTGTTCAACATCTGGCCATTTCTCTGAGGCTGCATCTTAACATGTTCCAATGTTAGAATACAAACCATTTGACTGATAGTCAGTATGCTTACATGCAGTTAGTATTGGTCCGACTAAAACTGAACTTTTAAGTACATGTAAACATGTTAGTCCGACTGAAATAGTGCTAAGTCGATATTCTTGAAGTTGGACTAACTAAGCTGTGTGTCTTCAGATAACACCAGAAGTTAAAAGGATCGTGTGCATCACCTTTGAACCAAAAGTCAAACAGAGCATGTACACAATGTACAGCGCTGGAATGTTATCTATGTTTATTTGACATACAACCACCACTTTGCCTTTTGCTAGCTTGTTAGCAAGCTCAACGAGAAGAAGATCCAGTATTAACTAGCTAAAAGGGAGCAACCGCCACTTTACCGTAGCGGAGTGGGAGATACCTCCTTTAATAAATCAAACCCTACTAGTACAAGCACAGTATTCCAATTAAATGGCCTGATTGCGCTAGCTCAACTTAACTGTGCATGTAAACGTACTGAGTAACTTGTCTGGCCGTCTCTCACCCTCTCCCTCGTTCTCCTGCAGGCCCCTCCACCTTGCAGCACGCAACGGCCTGGCTACGGTGGTGCAGGCACTGCTGAGTAGAGGAGCCACTGTGCTGGCTGTGGATGAGGAAGGTGAGGACTTTTCATGCTTTGTTTGATACTGACAGATTGCATAAGCTTAAGCAGCAGAGTTCTTTTCATTGTTTTGTTTTTCTTCGTTGGTGGTTTTGTCCCCTTATTGGCAGCTTACAAGCTAACACATAACCTTTCTAAAGACTATTGTATGCTGATGAAGGAAATCAAGGTCAGGCAGCTATCTGCTGTTGTAAACATGTTCAAGGAAGTAATCAAGGAGTAATCAGGCTCTCTTGCTGCAACATGTTCTACTGATTTCACCAAATAACTTTGTGCTGTTAAGTTCTGAACAAGAAGCGAGCAGAGGTTTTTCATAGAGCTGGACAATAAGTCTCAGTTGAATTGTTATCGCGATGTGAGCATTTGATATAAACAAACTGCACAAGTCTGGATCGTGGTAAATAAGAACAATAATTTCATAGAAACGAGAAACTTTTTCATTCAGCATGTGTACTTTTGACTGGAGGCCTGAGTATTATAGCCATGTTCTCTCACCATTTTGATGCAGTCAGATGAAGCTCAAGCTAACTATCAGCTACCCTCAGATGAATTGGTGATTTAGGTGTTGATAAAAAGAAGCTTTTTGGATTCAGGAGAAACCTAGTATGAACACGTTTTGCTGCATCAGTTTCCTGCTGTGTTTGAATATGACACTATTTTCAGTCAGAGTAAAAAAAGGGAGCTGAAATACTCGCTGTAATGGTTCCAGAGATGTAAACAGTTGTTTTTGGAGCGGCTTCAATATTCTTGTCACGTTATATGTCCAAACGCGTGCAATTAAAATTCATTTTTTCTCAACCAGGCCACACCCCAGCCCTGGCCTGCGCTCCCAACAAGGACGTGGCCGACTGCCTGGCTCTGATCCTCTCTACCATGAAGCCTTTCCCCCAGCGGGACCCTTCCTCCTGCTCCTGCTCCTCCCCCACCGTCTCCCCCTCCCCGGGTCTCAACTTGCTGAAGCACTGCGGCATCACCGCCACCTGCGCCCCCCTGCCGAGCAACGGCCTCCACAACGGCTACGTCAAAGACCGTCATGGTGCACCTGTTGGCCTGGATGGGTGTCTGTCTGAGTGAGGTCCCATGTCCCCCTCAGTCGGCTGCTACCACCATCAACACCACCAGAGGGGGGGGGGGACTCCCTTTAACATGGCCCAGAGGACCAGGAGAGCACCCACCCACATGTCTGTTCTGTGTATGTATGTGTTTGTGTGTCTGTGTGCGTGAGTGTTTGGTCTTCTCTTGAGGTGCAGTCAAACCTTATATGCAATTAGATCCCATTCCTCCATCTCCTTGTAGTGCTTAAAACTTAAAGAGGCAGATTGCTCTACAAGGTCACTCAGATGAAGTATGGCGTCCAAAACAAACACTAGCAATCTGGCCATCTCGAAATCATTTAACCCTTTAAAACCATGTTGACATACTTATAATATAACCGACATCTAAGAGCATGGAAATCTCTGTATCCTCGTCTTTCTCGTCATATCATCCAGTAAAGAAGTCATATCATGTTGAATCAGCCATGGTGACCTTGTAGAGGAACATACAGCCTTCCCAAAAGAGTGATCAAAGACTTTTTTTTGTTTGTTATTTGATTACTTTTTTTTTCCTTCTTTTTGTTTTTTTTGTGCGTTAGCTTAGATTTTTATGAAGGAACCACACAAGGGAAAAAATCTAAAAATGTTTTGCTTAAGAGTGCAATGCTTACGTACTACAGTACAATCCGAAAATTTGGAAAAGGGTCACAGAAATTTCCATAGTGTACTTAAAATGTACGGCCTAGAATTGTTTGGCATTTTAAGATAATTTGATTAATGCTGCTGAATACGTTGGCACGTCTCCTTCCAAAGGACGGCCGTGCCTGAGTCGGCATTCCTACCATCGATTTGTTCTCAATGCTGACTTCATGTTTTAAAGATGCTAAATAAGTGTTTGTTAAGCTAGAATGTTTCTAAGCATATAACTTATGACCAAAGTTGATCAACACTATTATGGCTATAAATTATTTATTTGAGATGAACTGTACTGTATAGAGAAAGACAATAGATCTTGATATACCTCGTCAACTCGTTTAGCAGCTGCTTCATCTTCACCCAGGGTCCGTAGGCCTAAATGTTCTCTTTTTGTAGGACTGGAGAACTACTGTAGGATAGTGACTGACTGAGGCCTTGTTTATTTCTAGATGAAGGCTTTACTAGTAATATCTGCCAACAACACCTCATCAAAGCATCATATATCTGAGCACATAAATGAACAAGCCATTTCAATTTATTTCCCATCTCTTTCAACTGTTTTTTGAAAGGCCTAACGATCGAAAAGAGAGCTGTCAGTTTCGGGTTTTTTAGGCACTCGTGATTTTTTCATTCTTTCCTGTTTTCTGAAGTTGAACTGGCCATCAGCATTGTGCTTTTTAACACGCTCTCACTAAAGCTGATGAACTTGTCTTAAACATCTAATAGCTCATATCTCAACCTCTGGGTGATCAATTTGAACAGATACAGAGTATTGTCTGCTGTTTTTATTGGGCAGTTTTCAAGCAATATTTTCTTTTGGCCTTTTTTTTGTTGAACCTTATTGAATAGACAATCACTGTCACAAGGGCTTTTGTTTCCCTGGAATGTGTTTTGATTTTTTTTCCTTTCTTTTTTTTCCGTTTTCTATGATTTCATGAACATTTTTACCTAAAGACTAAACGAATGGCTCTGTGTGTGCCGGGCATTTTACTGTCAGTGTCAACACAAATGCACTGGATTGCCTTTATGGCATCTCATGAAATGCCTTTTGACCCATGCCTTCCGTAACACATCATTTCAGTTTGATTGCGTAATGGCAGAGTACGACGAGCCCTGAGACTGACTACCTTTTCCACACATTTGATTGCAACAGCATTGAACCCCAGTTGCACCATAGTGGGAAGGGGGATCGCCCGGCATACCTTTTTATGTCCTGGCATTATCAATTACTAGGGAGCTGATGCCCCTTTGTAGAAGACAATAGGGCAAAGAGGGAAAAAGGAGAGGGATCTTTGCTTAGGCCAATACCTGTTGTTTAGATTTCAGGAAAAGCAGAAATCCAAAAATGTGCTTTTGTTTAATTTTATTTTCATTTTGTCGTCTTCTCATCCCATTTCTGGTACTAAGCATACTAAAGATGATTGTATCGGACCACTAGAGCTGTTTGTGACTTTTAGATGTTCTATCTATGCTTCTTTTTTTTTCTTTTTTTGACCATCTGCTGGTGGTTAAAGTACACTGAGTCAGATTGTTTTCATTGGTGTGAGAACTTCATATCCACTGGTAATGAAGTGGCACAATTGCACACATTAGCTGACTGGCTGAGAGATGAGGACCTAGCCTAGGATTATGTCGTTAAATCCCCCCCTGTGAGAAAAAAAAACGTCTTTTTACTTGATCTACTAAAGCTGACATCAAAGTCCATTTCAGAGCAGTGATTTTTTCTTCTTCTCAGAGTTAGTGTTGTAGATTCACCGTTGGCATTTCAATTGACCTCAATAACTTGAAATGGAACTTATTGGTGACCCGACAGCCTTTTCGTTCTCTTGACCGATTCCTAATTTCAGGAGAGCACTTACATTATTACTAGTGATAGGTACATAATAATTTGTAATCTCAGGATCTGTGCTGAAGCAGCAAACAGAATTTATTAATCCAATCAGATCTCAGCAGGAAGATTATGTCGACATTTATTTCGGTGGGATTTTCCATGATTTAATTCCTTTTTAACCCTAATCCCACAGCACTTAATTAGATAGTCAAGCACGCACTTTAGTACATTCAGGTTCTAAGTGTGCAAAATAGAGCAGATGTTAATGTATGTACTTATGTTTACATGCATGTGTGTTGCTGCTGAATACAGGAAGGAAAGGGTTGTTAAAGACAAGCAAAGGCTGCAACAAAATTGTACTCAACACTTTATAAAATAAAAACTAAAAAAAAAAAAAAGTGTCTCTGAGTACTTCGGGGACAGTGTCCACTTCCCGCTGACTTTTTTTCTTGTATGAACTAACTCTGGGCAAAGAGCCCCTTAAGAAGTGACAAGGTTACCTTACCCAGCCTACTGTTCATAACAGACTCTGGCCGAAGTCACTTGAAGTCAGTACACCTCAGGCAGGCTCCTCAAAATACTCTGCGTACTCTCTCTGCCATCTGTAGGTGCTGTCTGCTCGGGCAGGGACGTTTTTTTTTTTTTCCTCTTGTGATGTCCTTATCTGACCAGTAAATGGAGCCATTGCCCCGGCAACTGTACAAGTTGGAACTGATCCTTTTGTTGTACCACAGTATTCTTATACATGCTCTTTTTTTTTTTTTATTCATGTGTGTATCAGTGAAAACTGAGTTATTGTGCATGGAGCTCGATCACAATTTTGATATAGTATAACGGTTGAACAAGTGGAGCATAAACATTATATATCTCGTACCAGAAATGGAAAGCAATGAAAGGTCCAATTGTAGCAATAGAGAGTGTGTGTGTAACCGTGTGCAGCACAAATATTGCACTGCCATCCATTTAGGCCAATTCACTAAATCATAGTATAAATGCCAATGGAAGATTTCAAATGCGGGTTGGATGTTTTAATCTTTGGTCACAAATATGGCCTGTTTGCCAAAACGTGTGGAGAGCGAGCGAGAGAGGGTGAATCCTCTTTAGTAAAGCAGCAATGGATTTATGCATATATTCAAACAGTTTACAGTCTGATCATCAAATCTGAGCCATGAATTTCTGACTGAAATGAATGTAGGGTCAGTTTAGAGCAGGACAAGTTGCTTTCTCCCGACTTTAAACTGTTACTCTTCATTTGTCTTGCATAGATATGATTATACAGGTAGCATGTAATAACCTAATTCTCTACATATTATACAAGTATGTGTAGTAGTCTTCCTGCATCTGACGGTCTGGTTAGGTTCTTTCTTTCTCTTTTGTTTGTTTGTCGGACAGTAGGCCTGCTGTTGTGTGATATCACTCTTCTTTCTCTACACATATATATACACATATTTGTGTGGAGTGTAGCCTATAAGGTAAACAAGGGGCGAGAGTTCAGATGAATTTAACATTCATGTTCATCCATTCCATTGAGATTGCCTTACAGTACGGTAGAACAAGAGGGACAAAAAGGTCTACATTAGATAGGATCACACATAACTCTTAAATAGCCTATATTTGACAGAAATGCACCTAAGCTACACCCATTTAGTGCCATAGAAACCTTTATTTGCCTTTAGATCTAAATCATACATACTTGGTCAGTTACTTATTCAGACGTAGGCAGGATTATTACACCTTTTTTTTGTTCAGAGCTGCATGTCTTTTCACCGATTCTATTACTCAAAGAAAAACTATACATATTTGCATGGGATATTAGTACTTCAAATGCAGGTGTTCTGTTGAAAATTAGGTGTTGGTAGAAGTCTATTGTAAAATTGGACATTTTTGCAGAATCTAGTTAGTCCCTTTGGTATTGGCGAAGCAATCCCTAGGTTGTGTGTTTGTTAAACAAGGTGGTTTATACTGTGTGTTACCAGGAAAAAAAAAAAACGAAACATTTTTGATGTCCAAAAAAAGAAGCATGGTATATTCATATAGAATTGATTTGCCTCAATGGATGTCTCGGTTATTACTTGAAGTAAACGGCAAATTTCAATTCCACTCTCTGATCCACTGTTGAGCCTTTTGCCTTAAAAAGCTGAAAAAAAGGAAATGATACCTGACAGTACCTGATGAGTTGCATCACCTGTAGAGTTATGCTACTTGGTTGGAATGCTTGATTAAAATAATAATACAATTTTTGGTCTCACGGACGCCCTCGGGTGTCGAGAAGCACACAAATCAGTTGAGGTAGCACATTGCTCAAGGTTGCCATGGTGCAGAGATTGTTATGAGAGGTTAGGATATCGCCATATTTGCCACTGTGAATGGATGAATGAATTCAGAATTCACTCGTAAACAATCAACTTTGGCTTCTCCGTCATCCAGAGCCAAATGACACTTTTGGGATAGAAGTGGTGTACCTCAAAAAATGATGGAAAGGAAATTTGTATAAAAAAAAATGCTTGTACAGCTATGCTAACAAAGAGTTCAAATCGTGTGATCCATCTTGTTGTGGGTAGTGTAATTCTGCTTAAACCAGCCTAAATCAGAGATGTATCTATGCGGAAGTGTTAGATTAGTGTCGGCAGATGTCTCGTGTTTCCTACCTTACAAAAGGGGGGCAGCAAACTGCACCTTGTACTTTTTATTGGACCTGCAGTTTTTACCTCATCAGTGATATTTTGTGTGACGACGCTGACATTTCTCCTCTGTGATTTCTTCTCGTTTCTCCTGATGCCAGTCGTGTAGATTTCTCTCTTACAGTGTGTGTGAGTGACTCTTCTATATATGCATGTGGAACCTAAACATGCACAAGTCCCTTCTTTTGTATAAGAAAAAAAAAAAAGAGTACCTGTTTCAACATATTTCTCTACATTACAACCAACAGATGAGTCTGTTATCTGGTGCAGGTCATATAGCGTGAAGAGTACAGTCTAATTTAAGGTGGTGAATGAAGGTAGCTATAAAACTTTACCTCTTGTAAGTCAAAATAATAGAATTACACTGTATGACTAATGCTAGTTTGACGGCCTTCCCTGCCTGAACACTCGGTTATTAATTTCCCCCCACCAATAGGACCTGTGTAATATCGAGCACAGTGGTGGCATGGTGCCTTTTATTTGTTACTACCGAAAGGTACGGTCTTCCATTTGTATTTCTCAGAAGCCTTATAATGGGAACAAGGAAATTACACTGAACATACAGTAGAGAGGCTCATATTCCCTCTGAGCAGGATTATTTCAACCCTTTTGAGATCTGAGTCATAAGAATAAAAAGCCTAAATACACTCCTGTATTATTTTGGATTTCATGACGCATCTCAGTGACTGAGTGCTCCCTTCGGGGGGGCAGATTAAATTGCACATTGCCAATGCGATTTAGGGCACATCAAACATTGAATGGATGGGGATCAAAAGTATGAAAGCACAAATCCAAAGAAGGCACCTCGGGGCTCAGTTGGCTCCCTAAACACCACAGAGTGACGGAGCTGGTAGACCAAATTTAGGGAAAGATAAGACGACTCTGAGCGCTTATAAACATGAGGTTTGATTGTCAGTAACACATTAACTGTAGAAAAGACCATCATCTGGAATATCAGAGCCTCTTCTGATTGATCTTCTCAACTCGTTCGGTTTTTCATCAACATCAACGACTTTTAACTTCACATTACTAACCAAGTTGTGAAAAATGCGGTACCTTGCATTCAAGATCAAGATTTTAAGGCGAGCTGTTTGTTGTGACTGTGCTGCAAACTGATTGTAGAGATTGTTTGCGTGTTTATTTTTTAGGGTAGACTGACTTACAAGTAGGGTTGCAGTAGTAGCTGTGTGCAGTTTTAATAACCGTGTGATCATACTATAGAAGTGACGTAACATTTTGTTGTCTTACCGCGACATTAAGGCATGAATCATCTTCTCTCAAGCTGACCTCGTTTTGAAATAGACAAAAGATAAAAAGTGCAATAACCTTTTGTTTATCATTGCTTCCTCAGTTGAAACAAAAAATATTTGATATGCCCTTTTTTTTTTTTTTTTCTTTAACACCAAAAGTCACTCATCTGTAGCAAATGAAGGATTTCAAGTGGTCCTGTTTGTGTTCAGAGAGGTGGCGTTTGATAGTGGAGTGTTTGATATTCCATTCTTAAAAACTGTGATCAATGTCCAAGTCTAAAAGCTGCCTGCTCAGAGAACGGACTGTGCACAAGTTGACTGATAGATCTGAGTAGGTGCATTAATTTCTCTTCTTGTTATGGATGGATTTTTTGATGGTATTGTAGTTTGGGCTTCTGGTTTATAGCCGGTAGACATGTTCATTTGCATGTGTAGATGTGTATATGCATCCTTTTCCTCCTTGAATGAAATGTTTTCTCAAAAATATTTAGACCTGCTGTCAGTGATGTATGCGGATAAAAGGAAATATGAAAATGCCTTATATTTGTTTTTCAATGTTAAGCATTAAGGGTTCTTATGTGTCCCTCCCTTTTCAGCGTGTAGCCTAAAGCTTGTACAGTTAAGAAACTCATGAGATTTATATCTACTGTATAGCCTATGTGTTTTCAGAATTTGTTACTCGGAGGTCCTTGTGATTGTGGTTTTAGAGAAACATTCCCCTTGAAAGTGCCGTTTGTTTTCACCAGCAAGAGGATGTGTCTCTGGGGGAGAGAAAAAAATGTATTTACGAGAAGGAAAACAAACACTTTTTCCAGTGTTTACTGTTGAACCTGTTGAACTGAATGACACAAAGTATTCGTGCAGGTGAACTAAGGCAGCAATCTTCTGGTGGAGCACCTTATCTACTCGCTCCTTCTGGGAGCCTACAGTGGAAGTAGTCTCACCCCGAGCTTGATTACTCTTAAGCAGAGCCATATCAGAGAATTTGCCCGTTAGGAGCCCCTTTTGAATGTGCTATTAGGAATAGCCTACTGTAGGAAAGGATGTATTCTGCATGTTCTGTGACTTTTTAGAAATACCTTTCATGTTTTTTGTTTCTAGTCCGCTGCACTGTAGATGTTGCCACCTCATTGCAACTCACAAGCTATTAACAATCCTCTCACAACTGGACTTAAAGCAGGCATTGATCTGCTGCTGAGGCAACCTTAATTCATAACAAATAACAAAAAAAAAGATAGATTATGGGTTGCCTGTTTTTACTTTGAGTGGCTTATCTGGGGAAATACAAAGGATCCTTTTATCATGAGGGGAAGGACTCTGAATCAGGGCATGTGATGAGTTACAATCAAAAAGTTTCACAGTGCACCTTCACAAAAAATATGTATATAAAAAGTTGGCTCGTCCACCCAACATTCCAAAGTTGTTTTCATTTTCCCCACTCTGTCCTGTCCCGCTGACCGAGAAAATCTTTTTGCTTTGCTGGTGAATGAAGTGGGCGTGTGTGTCAAAGACAGGGTTCCCTATTTAGCCTGATTACCTCATTTACAAATCTGCAAATATATACTACTACTCTACTGTGTGTAAAGGAGTCAATGCCATCACCAGCAGCGTGGTCTCTAGACCAGTGATGACAATAGGACCAATGATGTTACTCGGTTGAATGAAATTAGCCAATTTTTAGAATATGATCAGTCTGGAAAAATAGGGTTAAGACAGAATTCCAATTTTTTAAAGGCAGAATGGGCCTCTAAAATTTCCTCGGTTAGTTTATCACCAAAGCCACTACACCAGTCTGCGTCTGACGTGATCAATAAAGCATCAGATACAATTTGAGGATTTGACTGAATATCGATTTTCAGACTTATTTTTCAAATTAGGGTCAAATCGAACACACCGCTCCTTAAAAAACGCCGACTGGAGTAGCAGCTGCTAGCACCAGCCTGGTTCAAGAAGTGGAGCTGAACGCTTGGTGTCTCACCGTTATTTAAGCGAACGATCACATTAGCATCACTTGCTGTTTTTCAGTAGCATTTCTCCTACCTCCTTGTTTTGCAGCTTTTGAGTATTGTTTGTCTCTCCATCTGTTCTGACTATTAAAGAAAAAAAAAAACTATTCACAGTACGAGAATACAGATTTATCATAAGCAATGGTAGTTATACAAAAAAAACGTGTGCTTGGTTGTGCTGTATGTGTTTATGTCTATTTGACGTAGAAAAAAATATTTATGAGAAGCATTTATACGACAAAATACCACTGGAATGTGAAGCCAGACAATGTTATGATGCAGATTCTGATGATAGTCTATCCCCCTTTAACATTCAGTGGCGAATGGTGAGAGGATCCATCTTTTTAGGAATAAATAACCGTGCATTCGCTTCTGTTTTTAACACCGTCTATTTCTTTGGTTGTGTGTACATTTCCTTGTCTAGCCCTATAGTATACATCATTTCAACGTTTACAGCTTCATTCTGGGTCAGCCATCGGTTGCCCTGCAGTTGTAATGATACAACAGGTTGTCACAAGAAAGATTTGAAGGTGGATTTGTAATTCTGTACGAGGGCGAGTTTGAGCCCCTCAAGCCGTATGCCTTTGAATCCATCAGTCCACTCCGAACCAAATTCTGCTACACAGGCGTCTTTCTCCACACTGCCCTGACATTTCACGTTCAGTTTGACTTCAAGGGGTACAGGACAAGGTGAAAGGTTTGAGGTTTTCTAACCCAGGTGCCTCCCTCCACCCCATCCAAACACCGCCCCCTAGCCCATTGCCTAATCCAGGACAGGACCAGCCCCACTTCTCTCCCCCCCCCCCCCCCCCCCCCATCTCACCAAAAACCTCAAGCCATTCATTTTTTCTGTTTTTGATTTTTCGACAATGCAATCCTGAAAGCACTTTGCCTTGTTATTCCTTTGTGTGAACATGTGAATGATAATTTGTTACAAAAATGTTAAATATGTAAAAGATCATTCACTGTTTTGGAAAAACCTGCATCTGTCTTTCTGACGTTAAAAGAAAAAAAAAAAACAATTTAGTGACATTAAACCTGAATCTATTTTATAAAATGTTTGCTGCAGCCAATTGGTCTTGTCATTCAGTATTGTGGCTTAGGGTTGTTTGTGTTCAATAAAGTGCTATTGCTAAATATTTCCTGAGTCTGGTATCATTTGTTGGCAATTAATATATGTTCTTTGTAGAATTTAAAGGTATCATAATAACATGTTTTATTCTCTTTATAATATTTTACACCACAAGTTCAATCATGAAGTGAACATGAAAACTCCAGAAAGGTTTTTTGCCCTTTGTCTGAGTTGTTGATCTCCATTGAATTAAGGAACTGATTGAGTTGATTGACCAAAATGCAGCTCTTGATTGGATTTACCAAGTGAAAGTGTTCTTTCTAAGAGTATTTACTGTCTCCACTTGCATATCTCAATATTTGAAATCCACCACTAGATTACATTACTAGAAGGCTATAATGCTTTTATTCAGGTGTGATGCACAGCTGTGAAGAAGACCGTATGGGTTCCAAAAAACTAGACAAATGTAAGTTTTTAAAGTTTTGTTCATTGTGCAAACACTACCACTGGCTGTATTCTTAGTTCAAACCCAATCACATGGTTTGTTAACAGGACACATACAGTGTGATTATAACAGCCTTTGGGGGTGTTCAAACATACAGTCACACTTGTATTGTGTGGTGACTCGTGCTTTCAATGTGCTCGCCTTACACACTTACAATCTGCATGCAGTACGCTTTCTCTCTGCATGCCCGCTGCTCCTCATTTCCTCCCCGAGCGTGTAGTGGCAGGCCAAGGATATCATTTTAAAACATTAAAATACAGATTTAAGAAATTGAGACAAAAGCAAATAACTTCAGCATTTTAAGATGCCTGCATAATATCATGAAGTAGGAATATAATATTCCACTGGTTATACATGTCCATAAGTCCAAGTTTAACTCTGGTTGTTAGATAGATAGATAGATAGATAGATAGATAGATAGATAGATAGATAGATAGATAGATAGATGCAAACCAATCAAAAGCTCAAGTTGTACGTCATGACGTCAACAACCGCCTGCGTATGCGTAATCGACGTCACAGAGGTGCAGGATGTAGCACAAGACGTGGCTAGCGAGCTAGTAGTGACAGTAGGACGTCCGAAAATTCATATACATCTTTATCAGGATCTGTTTTACTACATGTTTAGGTGAGTATGTCAGTCAATTAGACTGTTTTCTTTAAATATGGTTAATTGTGAACAACCATTTGTCGATGTATTTTGCCCAGACTGATGTCTGCCTGGTTAGCTCGATTGCTAATATGCAGAGGAAACCTACGGTACCGTAGGTGCTACCATTGCTATCGAGTTAGCCACCTAAAGCCACATTAAATTCAATACGTGCAAGCTCTACTGGCATCTGAACTCAACCATTTGGTCGTTTATGTGAGATAGCATCAGTTAAGCTATTTGAACACCTAAATGTGTTGCGTTTAAGTGTAAGGTCAGCAGCGAAATAACACTATACACGTAGCTTATGTAGCAAAGAGAGTTAGCTTGTTTGCAGGGCATGCTGAGTGCGATGGGAGGAAAAGGATCTGTAAATGTTAAATCGCCCCAGACCGGTGAATGCTGCTTCTACCGAAATTAGGTCATCCACCAGCCAGCTGGGACAACAGGATGCTACCCTCAGATGTTGAGACTCGACTGGTGCAATTTTCACATGTCGAGGACAATGTTAGCAACCACATTACATTACATTACGGATTAAGGACATCGCTTTTTGGCTAAGGGATTTGTATAAATATGGCAGTGCTTAAATGTCATGTGTCATTGTGCATTTACAGCTTTTACTGATTCTATGGACAGAGACGAAATGTTTACTATGCTGCATTATGATTACACTCGTGTTTGCCGTTTATAAAGTCATTTGAAGCATCAGGTAACGAATAGAGAGCGACTAAACAACGGATGTGAATAATTTGATCATGGTTTTATTTTGCAGGGAAAAATTGAGTGTCTTTCGGCAGACAGATCATTTCTGCTGATATGACACTTCGGCTTCACATCAAGAGCTGAATGGGAGTATTGAAGGCCTTTTGTGAGTGAGGTAAGCTCAGATTATTTGTGACTTATCAACAGTCATATCTTGATTGAATTAGGTTTGCTGCAATACTAATGTGTAGGTTGTGTGTCTCCCAGGAGGTTGTGGGTCCTAGTAATGTACCATGGGGTACGACATTACGAGGTTCCAAGGGGAGGTGGATGAAGACCTGCTGTGCCCTATATGTAGTGGAGTTCTCGAAGAACCAGTGCAGGCAAGACCTCGTCTTAAAGACTTCCCAGTTTTAATTGCATTAACATTTTTCATATTCAGATTTTAAACTCTGTGTTCTCATTTTTATTTAAGGCTCCACACTGTGAGCATGCCTTCTGCAATGCCTGTATAACACAGTGGTTCGCCCAGCAGCAGATTTGTCCAGTTGACCGCACAGTTGTGACTTTAGCTCACCTCCGACCTGTACCCCGCATCATGCGCAACATGCTGTCCAAACTTCAGATCAACTGTGACAATGCAGGTTTTGGTTGCACAGCAACACTACGGCTGGACCAGCTCCAGTCACATCTGAAGGACTGCGAGCACAACCCTAAAAGGCCCGTCAACTGTGAGGATGGGTGTGGGTGAGTTGTTGTCTATTTGTTAGAAAAGGTTCACTATATTGTAACTGATGAGTGGATTGATTATATAAGGCATGTCACCCTTTAAAACCAGAAAATAAGACCATAGCTTTGCAAGTCTCAGGTGACAGGTGTAGCTTGTCACCTGCTCAATCAGAACACAAATTTAAAATCATTGTCTAATAATTGTGCTAAGCTAGAGTATCATAAATATGTGATTTGGAAATGTATGTGACCTCACCACTGTATGGTTTGGTACTACAAACTCTATTTTCTCTCCTTCTTTTGCACAATCTTGCAGACTTGAGATGCCCAAAGATGAGCTACCCAACCACAACTGCATCAAACACTTGCGGAGCGTGGTCCAGCAGCAACAGACAAAGATTTCAGAGCTGGAGAAAACTGTGGTGGAGCATAAACACCAATTAGGGGAACAAGTAAGAATATTTGCCTGATTGTTCATAACTCAGACACAAAGCACTCTGAGACCCTGGTCTTGATAGGTTACAGATGTCTGTTGAAGGGGTTTAGAAATAGCCCAGAGCAGCCTTTCCTTAACATAAGACTATTGAGCCCACTTTTAAAAACAGAATTGTTCTCGCGCCAATAAATTCTGGTGGGTGAAGCACATAAATATTTATTGTAGGTGACCTATTACTTTATTATATAATATTATCACATAAAAATGCTAAAATTGGATGGCATATATAACTCCCCTGCCTTAAAATACTTATTAAGTCTTGCCAGGTAAACTTTTGATAGTCCGTAGCGACAGCCCATCATGCCTTTCTTCCTGTAATGCCTTGTGCAGCACTGATTGCCAAGTCTGTTTACTTATTTGTTCCTAGTTACAAAAGTAAATGCTCCTTATTTTTTGTGTTGTTTATGTCAGCATTTCACAGGATGTTGTTTTATGCGGATAAATGTCAGTAAATCTTTAGTTTCACAACAGAACTGAAGGGAATATAACTTCATGACCACAGCTGTCCTTTGCAGCCACGGTCAATTCTTAGACTTGCCAACATTACATTACAACAAGATGGATGCATACAAGATCTGTATGATTATAACTACCATGTACAGTTGTGAAAGACCTTGTTAATCATGTTGAGGATTAAGTCATGATGAAATCAACATTATAGTGATATTATTCTCTTTTATTCTGCTTGGTGGGGGTCCTCTCCCAACCCACCTGCAGTACCTGCGCGCCCCACCAGGGGGCCACAGCCAACACTATGGGAAGCACTGGCCTATAGCGCATTCCCTTCCATAAGGACTCAGTGTTTTAAGTGCTTAAAGCATTGATTTCGGACCATGATTATTCATTAGTAGATGACAAATTCCTTTAAATTATTCATCTGTGATTTTGCTTTGTGGAAAAGGATAATATTTATGTATCCCCCTTTCCCATTTGACTCTGTGTGAGTATATTGCAGAGAATTGAAGGAATTCTGAGCTTCTGATATTGAACTTAAATTTTGTAAAATAGTTTTTCCGTTACTCAATATATTCATTACAGTATTTAGTGGTTGAAAGGAAAACAATTAGCTGATTTCAAATGTTTTTTTTACTGGATACTGTTATATAAAGAAAGAAATGAAAATTCCTTTCCCTAAAGAAACAATAATACTATATCAACTTAATAGCTAAATAGCTAGCTGTCCAAAACAAATCCAATCAAAGTGAGTGAAGAGTTAAGTACTGCTGATTAATAAAGCCCCCATTGCAGCCAAGTTTGCAAGTGATAAATGAATGTCCAGTTTTTAGGAGACTCTGTGAAATGAGTCACTGAAGATGATGCTTTCAATTTCCAGAAACGGGACATTCAGCTGCTAAAAGCCTACATGAGAGCCATCCGCAGTGCTAATCCAAATCTTCAAAACCTGGAGGAGAGCATCGAGTACAATGAGATCCTAGAGTGAGTAAAATGTCATCTCTTCTTCGGCTTGGTATTCTATTATTTACCATGTCAGGGAGCTGCTGCTCAGTCCTTAACTGTCTTCTGGTTTTCACTTTATATTACCTTCAGGTGGGTGAACTCCATGCAGCCCGCGAGAGTGACACGTTGGGGCGGCATGATCTCTACTCCTGATGCTGTGCTCCAAGCGGTCATCAAACGCTCCCTCATCGACAGCGGCTGTCCGCTCTCTATTGTGAATGACCTGATCGAGAACGCCCACGAGCGGAACTGGCCGCAGGGGCTGGCCACGCTCGAGACACGGCAGATGAACAGGCGCTACTATGAGAACTACGTTGCCAAGCGTATCCCTGGCAAGCAGGCGGTTGTGGTGATGGCCTGTGAGAATCAGCATATGGGGGAGGATATGATCCTGGAGCCTGGCCTGGTCATGATCTTTGCGCACGGAGTGGAAGAGATCTTATAACTGCACAGAAAGCAGAGCCGAACCAGAGACAAGTGGGGATGCTTTCGTTTTGAGGGTTTGCTGTGACGAGTAGGTTTAGTGCTTGTTCGAGTGAACCCTTCTGACTAAATCTGGCTGATTTAAAATCAAATCTTATAAGAGGCTCACTACTTAGCTTGATACCTATGCCTTAAAGTAAGGACAATTATATTATGAACTTGTTAAATAGAAACTTAATCTGACTGATCTAAGAAAAAGGTGAGGTGATGTTTACAAGGTTTATATTATATTTGGTGCATTATATGATCTGATTGTTCTGCTCCGTGTCCTAATATAGTTATAAGCTTGAGCCCCAGTTTGATGTCCTCAATTGTATAAATGTCTGTAAATACAAATACTATATTGAATTACAAATGTCAGTCTCTTACTCCTCTCACTGTAATTAGATAGTGATTTTTGTTTTACTCTGTTTCTTTTTCGTCAGCCTGTGTTACTGTCTGCAGGGACGTCAAGTTGGAAGGTTTTTTCGCGTGCTTGCTTTAGTATTTAGTTTCCTGTGAATATTTCACAAAACATTGTGCTTCTCAGTTTAGATTGTCTAAACCTCCTGTGCCATTTGTTTTATTTATTATGTTGCCTTTTACATAAACATGCTTGAAGATGTTGCTGTTTGATGTATGGAGATCTGCCTTTTCGGTGAATTTGAAGTTCATTGCAGGAAGAAAATTGATTTTGTGTTTGTTGCCTCAGTTGTATATATATATAAAGTCTGTATGTCGGGTCCAGTTGAAGTGTTAAATTTGAAGTTTAACATGTTGGATTTGACTTTGTACAATGAGTTTTATCTGATAAATCGTCAAGGTTCACTTAAAATCACAAGTGATCATTTTGTCTGTTTCTGATTGAAATATAGACATTGATATTCTCTTTCTTCACAGTAAGCAAACCTCTATTCACTGACATATCACTAAAATTATAGCTAGGAGATTGTACAAATATTTGTGAATTCACTTATGGCTTTTGAGGGGTATAATGTTTCACCATACCATCACATAGTCACGTATTGCTGTATTACAATAAATACGACTGCAGATGTCCGGTATAAGAGCCTACTGCAGTTAACTGATAAATATGGATCGTGCCCTTATTGTTTTCCCTGTTCATGTTTTTATTTGTTTTGTGTCTGTTATGTACTGTGTTGTACAGACAAGAAAGTAATAAATATGTCCAACTTCATCTGAAAAGAATGTATTTTCTCCTTAATGATATATCTCTAGTGTCTTAATTAGGAAAAAATGCAGTTCTTTGTTGAACCACAGCATGTCATCAGAGACCTGCAGGGAGTTGCATTTGTTAAAGGCCTGTCAGCTGAATACATTATGTAAAAATGTCAGGGCAGGGAAACTGATTGCTACTTTTGAGAAATCAGGGCAGTCAGGAGGAGATGTGGGATATAAAATGCATCTGAACCAGATTAAGAAAATTAAAAGGAAAGTTTAACTACTCACAGGGAGGAAGGTCGGACTGACTCACTCGGCCTTTTCTCTGTCTAACCCAGACACCCACATGCTTTCCGTGTCTGTTATCCTCCCCAGCCAGCCCTGTCCTCATTGTGAAGCCATAATCCCTCAGCATTGTGGTCACTGGAATGTGAAATCATGTGCTTTACCAAATACTCTCCCCCTGGCTCTATTATTGTCTACATATTATTATGTGATGTGGTTAAAACATACACTGCAGCCTCAACACTAAACGATTTTATAAGCATACATCAACGGAAACTAAATAATGTTGTGCTTCACTGTGCCTTAAAATACCACTTGTACTAAAGGTATGCAGTGGTGGAGCTGTTATTCAGATCCTCCAGTAAAAGAAATAAATATCACACAAAATATAATACTTATATTTTTTAGTTTTTAAACAGAAGAAAATGGTCTTGTGTATGTTTTCAAAATTACATATTGTATGTAAAATTGCTTTCACTAGTATTTGTTGGGTAGATTTGAATAATGTAAACCCATCGAATTATTTTGAATGTAAAACCTACAAATACTATTCTGTGAATTGATTTGTAGCTGTAGCTGTGACCATGAAACAAACGTTGTGAAGTATGACGTACAATGTGTAAAGAATTGGGGGTACCCTATTTACTGTGAAGAATTGCCATAAATGTGTACCTCAGTGCAGTATTTTGACTGGACACTGTATCACTCTCCTACTTCCTTTATTAGCTGATGTCATAAAATTACTATTTTCTGATTGGCTACAGGATACGGTCAAATATGTAGTGCACTTGAAAAGGTAACCATAGCAACAATACTTCCAATCTGTGAAGGTTGACAGCAGAGCGGACGAAACACAGCTAAAACATGAATTTAACAAATTAAATATTAAAACCTAAAAAAACAATGTAAAAGACATCCAAATGTGGAAAAAACGATAGAGCGGTGAAGTGTCTTGATACTCTTTAAGTAGCTAGCTAACTTTAGCTTCCTTTTTTTTAAGAGCGCTACAGTAAATAAGCTAACTTTTTGTCTTTTTGAAGCTTTTCGTTACTGTGAGAACTCGTATGTAATGTTGAAGTTTATTTGTTATTAAACTTTAAAGTATTATGGAATAATATGTGTGGCTTGTCTGTGGCTTAATAGATAATTGCAAATCATATAGCATAGTTTAAGGGGGAACTGTGTAGATATGGTGTGAAATTTGAAAGTCGGAGAAGTGAAATAATTCTATGCTATATTTTCTGAACTAAATAGACAACATTTATTGAAAGGGAAAAATTGGTCCCTGAACACTGTTTGGAGCTAAAAAAAAAAGCTACCAGGAGAGTTACGGTTTCACTGTGGCCCCCCACCATAACTTCAGGCTTAGCATTTTAGCTTCAAACTGTTTTCCAGGGACCACATTTTCCTCTGAGGACAGTTTCTGTATAGAGTTATGAACATATGCCACATAATCTGTACATTTCTCCAACTTTCACATTTCTCCACCAAAACTAAATAGTGCACCTTTAACATAACACATACTGTTACATCATATGAGATGACAAGGTTTTTTACACTCCATATTTCATAACTTTTTGTAGCCTAGAACTAGATGTTAGAAAATGTAGCCTACTTACTTTTCAGCTTCTATACTTCTGCAACAATAGCCTATGGTATGGATGAGCTTTTACTATTAGTAGAATGTTAAATTCAACACTTAAAAGCTATAATTGCACTGATTGCCCAGATTGAAGATTTCCGTGTTACAGTTTACACCTGCATAGTAATGAGCAACTGTGCAACTTTGCAGATGGATGCACGCCGTTGCAGAGCGTGTGTATTGGTTAGCAGAGAGGGCGCAGAGCAGCTGAGGCGGTGCTTGACAGGAGGGATCCTCGCCCAGCCTCTGCTCTGCACTAGTACACCGCTTTCACTCCGCCGACCTGCCGTCTCCGTTTAAAGTTAGCGGCCACTTGAAGGCTGGATTTCTAGCAATTGCTTTGGTGCTTCACGACGACTTCTTTGAAGACTTACAACGGAGTGACGACAGGAAAGGTAAACGACTCAAAAATCAAGCAGTAAGAGATCCTGACTCGGAGTATTGATTGAAGTTTAAGTGAAGCTCAGATCGGCATTTTGCTGCAGATAAATGTCTGTCAAATCCACGGGAATTAAAGCCGTCTGTTTATTCAGTGTCGTCGAAAAGATGTTAAAATCCAAAGGAGGTGCAATCGGTTATTGATTGGTTTAAGCTCCCTGTATTTGTTTTCAGATGTTGACAGTCGTGTGTGAATAAGAAATCCACTCAGTCGAACAACAGCCATTAAGTAAGACCGATATCATTAAAATGCCCAGTCCTCTGCTTTCTTTTTAAATCTCACAAACATGCATCATTTCAGTTCCCCTTTGCAGCGTGACATGATTGTTAATGTCAGGCTACTTAAATTACCAGCAGGGGAACCCGTCTCTCAGTCTATTTACAGGATTGAGCAATTCATCTGTCAGAGTAGAAGAGACTGGTGAGCATTCAAGGGTGTTTGAAATATTTGAGGGTGTCATGTCTGAAGAAGAAACTTTCACGTTGAGATCTCCACATTATGTTAAGCTTGTCAGCATGTGCTAAAACTGCATGTGTCACTAGTTCATTGAGCAAACAGGTTTATAGTGTTATTACCCCCCTGTTAAACATGATCTTATCTGAGTGACCACCACCTTTGATTATGTTTGTTAAAGGATATGGCACCAACCCTGCAGGGGCAGTGAAACCTCAATCAAAAGGGCTTTCTCTCTGTTTTTGTTTTATGAAGTAAAAAAAAAAAATCCTCCACATTGTGAAGTAGATGATTGTTGCCTGTGGGCGTTGGTGGGCACTGTCACTGCTGCGTGATATTTTTTTATTCACAGCACTGCTTTCCCTGTCATTTGACTGCAAATACAAGCCCCCATTTTCACTGGAAAAACAAAACAAACAGGAAAGTCTTGATACTTAATCAGGTGTTTGTTCTTTCTTCTTTTTTGCCTGATCTTGCAGTTTCAGAATCACTTTATTTGAAGGTAAAGCTTTGCTGGTATAGAGACCTTGTTAATTCCAAGCAGGTTATTTTTCAAAGCTTTGGAAGTTGTATTCATCTGTTTTTCTAGCTGCAGGACAGTTTTCAGGGCCTCACGATCAATATTGTAGTCAGGTCAATTAGCCCACAGTTAATGTTTACATCAGAGGCTGTAAATGAGCGAGAATTTAGCCCATTTTGTGATCTGTGGTTTATGTTAACTGTTGCTATATTGCACAGCAAGTGTGTTCGGAAAAGGAAAGCCTTTTGTTTACAGACTGATTCACTTCTCTAAATACAGTAGTTCTATATTCCATTCATTGCAGCCTTTACCTCCTTCATTATATCATCACATTAAGTCTGTATAGCATCCATAAATAACGTGTCACAAGTCAATTCTTTCTTAACATGTCAAAGATGGGATTGGAATTTTCTGTTGTGAAGGTTGAGTGTTAAATGCTGTCATTTATCACTTATTCTTACTACTACTACTACTCCTACTTATTCTAGTTGGGATCGTGCATTCATGTTAAGAAAATAGGTTACATGAGCAACTATGATCAGATAAATGCAAGATCTTAAAAAAAAACTAAATTCTTGAATTATTGGTATTATAGTGGAAAGTATTTAACCTGAGTTAAATTGAAAACTGTTACATTTAATGTTGTTGCATTTTCAGTTGTGTATAGATCTATGGACGAACAAGACGAGACTCAAGATACGTGTAAACATTTAAACCGTGTAGCTGTTTTATGACAGCATGCACCCTCACAAGTCTGGGCAGGTTTGAGTCTTCTTTTTTTAATTTCTGAAAGCAGCAGGGTGTTCCACACGGCTGCTTCAACAAAAAAGCTATTATATAAGTCACATTCAAGTCTGAACTCAGAGTGATGGGCAGTCCTCGCTTTGAAGCAAGAGAGCGAGAAAAGCCTCGCCTACATTTTCCAAGAAATCAGTGATTCATGCTGTGGTGAAAGTCTTTTGTTAGTCGTTTTTTTCCCTTTCGTGTTTTTGTCTCATTTGTAATCCTTGCTTAATGTGTTAAAGTCCTCTAGTGTTTCTAACAACTGGTGCCTGCTGTTGTTTACGTATCACTTAATTCTCCAATTGTTGCCATACAGTAGTAGACCTAGGGAATCCCTTTTTAATAGAGCATGCTCTGCTGTGATCTTTTCAATACATATGAGCCTTCTTGTTGCAGCTCAGCTTTCAAGAGACTCATCCATCAGTGTGGGGTTTGACTTTTTTTAAATACGTATTCTAATGCCTGTCGCTGGCTCTGACTCACCCTGACAAAGCCATCTACTGTTTCGCCTTGAGTAGAATATTTGTCTTTTAAAAGGACGCAGAAAAAGATACTTTTTGGAGAGTACAGCCAAATACATTCAAGGCAGGATCTGAAAAAATGGCTACATCTGTTCTGTAACTTTCCAAACAAGTTCACATGATAGCCACTTCAAAATGTAACACTAGAGTACCGCCTTTGTCCCCAGGAGCCACCATGGTTTGTTATAGCTGCTTTAATAGATAAATATCTCAGTTAATTCTCATCCTCTGCTTCTAAAAGACATCACATGCCAGTGCACAGTACAACAAATTCATACCATACTGAACTAAAGTGAGCATGTAAAACTACAAGGGGAAGTAGTGGTTACAGACTGTAGCTGTAGGGACACAAAAATGTGTTGATGTGTTTTTTCTCATATAGTATCATCAGAAAGACAAATACTACTTCTGGTTCGTACCCTCTGGGTCTGCTCTCTCAAAATGACCCCTTGAGCAAACAATCCATTTATAGTGGGAAAGTATTCCCCTGTTCATTCAATGAGTCACTGTAGCATCTGCATGTGGAATGCAATGTAGAGCGTGGCCTCTGGTTTTGAAGGCTAAACCAGGCTGATGCTGTGGGAGGAGGAGGTGGAGCTGGAGGGGGAGGACTCGCAGCGACTGACTGACTGGGCTCCCCCTTCCTTTGGATAGCTGCCTCCCTCTGCCTGTGCCTCTTCCTACCTGTTAGTCACCCGTGGCAGCACTCTGACAGAGAGAGCAGCTGATGGAGGGGAAACTCTTTCCATAGCAACCAAGCATGTCTGTCCTCCCCCTTCTTTTGACCTGATGCAGTCTGCACACACATCAGTGAAGAGAATTGTTGTAGTCACAGACAAAAAGGGACAAACATTAGATGCAGACTTCCCTCTGTTCAGGGAACCAGCGCAGTGTTTTCCAACCACAGAGTGACGGAGTCAAAGACTTGCACCCTGCAAGTGTTGCAAAACAGCAGATTTCCTTGACACAAGGCGTGGGTGTTATGACAGCTTGCACAAACATTAGCATGCATGGAAAAAGGTCATCCCCACGTGTACCTTGAATGATTCTTGTAAAGAGAGTACTTTGTGGTTGTTGACAGTGTGACAATGAGACATCACAGGTTTCATAATTATACGCAGGGCCTGTGTGAAGGAAAATGCCCACTGAGCTGTCCTCTCTGATTCTCTAATTATTTCACTGTGTGATATTTTTTAAAGCAGTTGCTTTTGGTTGTTTTTTTTCGGCTGAGTGGTCAAAAGTAAAGGCGGATGCCAGGCTCTCAACAGACGGTTTTTCAGAGGTTTACGGGGGAGTAGATGTTGCTTTCACAAGCTGTTGCTACTTGTAGAACCATTTTAACATTTAAATTGTTTTTTTACTGCTATTTTAACTGCTAGTGGCCCACGAGTCTGTAGCTCTTTTGCTTTTTGACTCAGTGGATGTTCTTCAATATTTATTCTACACTGATTTTATGTTGCAACATTTTGTTCAAACAGAATTCTACCCCAAACTGTCAGTAAGTAGTGTGAATCACAGTGAATCACACTGAATGATTACTTGTGACTCCGCTTAGCCAGCATTTAAATTTCTCTCCTGTCAAGATGACATAGTCTCTCTACCACATAAAAGTTTCAATAAAGCAACATAAAGATCATCACACCTCATAGATCCACCATTAAGCTGTGCAGCTGTGCAACCTTACAGAGAATCATCCTAGAAGTAGTCAGTCACATCGTCTGTTGTAGGTCCTAACAGACATTCCTCAAACCTCCTGAAGTATTTATATGTAATCCTGTTAACACATTTTTATGATGACATTGGGTTTTTTTTAAACTGCAAGACTGTAAATACTAAGGGAGCAATATGTAACTCTGACACCTAGAGTTTTAAAATTGGTACTTCAGTCCAAATTCAAAACATTGGAGAGAGCTGTCTCCCTACGCCTCCTCCTCCCTAGAGTCTATGCACACGGAGGTTGCCAATGTCGCAAAAGCATCTCCAATATTTATCCGAAATTACCACATTTCTGGTGGTGGAGCTTATTAGTTAAATGCAGTGGCTTATTAGGTCGGATAGAACCAGTTATATCCAGTGCGCTGGCCCACTTCCATAGCTGCAATAACTGTTGGTTTGTCGTGATAACTGGTCTCACATCTGGCAAACCCAGGGGCGTCCAAAACAGCCATGTGGGGGTGCCTTAAAACCACCTACTTTTTCTGGTCAAAACAAATACTGACCATTTGAATCAAAACTTACTGTAGAAGCCTGCACTTCAACATAGCATGTTTCATATAATGTCTGATGATATAGTAAAGTCATTTTATGATTTAAATCAGCAGATATCTTACTTACTGGTCTTTTAAGAGAGGAAACAACCAGCTCTGCATGTAGTAAGTACTCCATTCATCTCTTCCTTTACTAAGTGAAGGGGATGCTCCATGTACTTACTGCTCCTAATTCCCACTCTGCATCATGCATGCAAATCATTATCGAATCAGGAAGTGAGGAATCAGATTACTCAGATAGGCCTGAGATGCTGTTGAACCAGACAATAATGATGATGACAGTGTTGGTAAGGAGAAAAAATAGTCGCTGATGCTGCTCACGACATCAAGCCCTTAGGAAAGAAAAATCAACACCCAGGAGAAATCTAAAATAAGAGGTGTGTTTAATGGCTATTTTCAGGATCATATTTTTAGAATAATTAGGTCAGGTGATTAGTAGCAGATGGTTTTTCATTATTCCTTCATGTTCACACTTTGCTGTTGATACAGTCCCAACCCACCTGATAGGTTACATAAACAGAGCTGCAAAGCAAAGCTGCTGACCTTTTGAGGGAATTAAGAGAGGACAGTGTGAACCTTTCAGAGCCCAAATGCATCCAGATCACATGTGAGGAGTGGGTGTTATTTCAGATTATTTTACTTCTTTTTCTTAGTACGTTCTTTGTCCTTTAAGTACTCAGCTGTACTGTCAGCTGTCACTGATACCTGCACTGGCTGCGATAACACCTGCAGACACGAGTGTGAACAACACATTTACAGTCCTTTTCATCACACACATCTTTTATCCACTGTCCTTTTGTCTTTGTATAGCTGATGATAGAATAGCCTTGATATCAGACATGATATTAGATTCACAGGGCAAACTCTTCAAACTGTTACACTAGGTTCAGTTTATTAATCCTGTTCTGATATGAATGATCACATTATATCAAGTGGGGAATTACTAAAATTGCTTCTGGATATTTGGTTCTAAGCCAAAGGCTGCTCTTAAAGGACCACCAGTGTTTTTTTGTTATCTCCACTGACCCTTTTCCAAAGCATGCTGCAGAGTTACAAACTCAGAATCGGCCCTTCCCACATTATCGTCACCAACAGTTTTTAGAGTCAATCAGCAGAGTGAAAAGACTGACGCATTTATTGTTTCCAAAAGTCCATTAACGCTGCACGGTAATGCAGGTGAAGTGCAGATTGATTGGACAGTCTAAACTGCACAACCCTGTAATGGTAATGTAATTTACAGAAACCTCTAATGCAGTTTGCTGTGATGGATTAGTTGCACAACTCGGATGAATTTCAAGATAAACTGCCATTAAAAAATTTGGAACTTTGCAGCATGGACTGCAAAATGTTCCATTACTGGGCCGAGTCGTCTGCAATCATTGTATGTTGTTTGTTTTATAAGAATTACTAACTCAATTTTGTATAACAAGTAAGGACTGCTTTATAATAGCTAATGAAAAATAGCATTAGTGTAACAATTAGGACTGTGTATATGCAAGAATCTGGCGATGCCATACTTAAAACAAAAAAATATTCTCAAGTGTATTTATATTTCCTTACACGCCTGGTTGCAGGAAGATGAGTCATAAAGTTTGTAAATTAAATCAGTAATGCCAGTTAAACAGCAATTATCTCAAAGTAGCTACCACTTGCCAACATAAACTTCTGGTCATTATGGACTACGACTGTAGCAACATCGTATACAACAGTATTTTTTTATATAAATATTTATTTATATTTATTTTGTACCAGTGAAGAAGAGCAGTGAATCAGAAAAGCACGTTTCTTTTGATAGACATCCCTGCAGATATCACATTTATTCTGCACACATCATTTCTCCACACATGTATTCTTGACCACATTAGTCATGATAGAAGTTCTGCATTGATTGATCCCTATACATCTAATAGCAGCATTTCATGGTCATGCATCTGCAACACAAAGAGCATAATACCGGATGTCAGGAAGGTAACATTCTCTCCCTCCATTAACTTGTTCCTCTTCTTTCTTCAATGATTAATGCACTATACATTTGTCTGTTTATTTTTCCTGTCATTAAGGAATCACCTTCCATTATGTTTTAAAAGCATGCTTACCTCTCTTGAAAGTGTTCTTCACGACTCACTGAATGTACGTCCGGCTTCATGTTTCCATCTTCAAAACAACATGCCAGGGCAATTTTTTGATTCTAAATAAATGATAACCTTTGATTGTGATGAAATGTGTCTCTGTCGCACTTTCAGCTTTGCATGATGACATTTAAGTCTTTTTCTGTTGTTTGGAGGGAAGGCCCCCTTGAAAAGCCAGTTGGGTTTGTTCATCCTCTCAGCTAGTTTCTTTTTCACCCTGTGCATTAAACACTTCACTGAACTCTTTTGTGTTCAAATGAAGCAGACACTTCCTATACTTATATCTGGTGTTTTACAAATCCCATATGGGCCAGTGAGTTTATGGAAAGAGATTTTGGGTGCAGAGAATCCCTGGAGTTGAAGTGCCATGGGTACCTTTTGGCCTCTTTCCTCAAGACTTCTGGCACAGTTTGGGAGGCAGGCCACATGATACTAAAACAAGATGTTAAATATGTACAGTATTTCCACATGACAACGCGTTCCTGTGGAGCAGTGTGGCTGCATTTCAGAGCACAATACGAGGAAAGCATTTAATCTACACCGTTTCGTTTTTATGAATATGAAACAAAGTCATTGATATTGGTGTTCAGCCATAAAACATCTTCCAATCATTTCTTGTGTTTCAAAGTAACAAACTGCTTCTCTCAAATGCTGGATGTTGAGTGTAATTCTCTCTGTCAACAATCATGGAATATTTTTTTTTTACAGAGTTGAAAGATGCTATCTTTTGCTCGCAGCCCTGCTTTTATGTTTTACAAAGAAGCAGGCTACTGTGCACCCACCTCCTCTTTTCTCTCTGTCTGTATCTCACTGTTTCTCTCGCCCGTGCACAGGCAGGCAGTTAGTGCAGTAGCAGGCACCATGTCCACCCCCACAAACCCAGAGGTGAAGGAACTGAGCCCTGTCGACTTTATCCAGCTACAGCATTACATTGAATGTGAGTACAGACAGGGAGGCGGGCGGGCAGGCAGCTTTCTCAGTGCTTTACACCCCTCCTTACTTCCATTTCCACCCACACGTACACACTCATGATAATGATGAATCTCGTATCTAGAGGAGGTAGCAGTCTGCCGCATTCTTTTTTTTCAGTTAAGCATTCAGATCTCTTTTATTCATGTGCACACTCGTGATATTTCAGAAATATGTATTAAACATACTGTTGAGTTTTAAGGTTTTGAGAGCGCCCACAAAGTACTGAAGTACACGTGTTTCCCTATGTGACTTCTGTCTCTTTGCTTCCAGACTGCAGCTTGAAGGTGAAAGACGTGCTGAGGGAATTTGATGCAGATGGCAGTCTGGCCCGGCACAGACATGGAGAGGTGAGGGGACGCCGTGTCCTGCTGTTCACCATCAGCTCCACTCCTCCAAAACTCTCTTACAGTGATGTCAGCTATGAGGCGCATAACCAAACTGAATTAAAACTCTCAGTGGAACATATTAGTGAGAAATGAGCATTTGATTTATGTATAATGGGCCGTTATTAATTGTCCTACACTGATTAATTAGATTCAAACCCATCGATCACTGACTAAGCTGTCCACAAGAAATATCTTCAGCTCGTTTAAGCGAGGTTTCAAATGTAAATGAACTCCTTGGTTTTGCCCACGCAGCAAGGCCTTGCTGAACAGTGAGCTGGCTGCCCTCATGCAGTGTAAGCTCAAATGTGATTGAGAAGACATCTTTCCAATACTGTACATCAGCAGCGGTGACACTGCCAACTCATTTTGCAGGAAGCAAGCGCAGTAAATTCTGATGGTTAAATTGTCAACATAAATTTAAATGAGATAATTGGAAGGAAATAGTTTTTTTAATGGGAGCAAAGACAGATACTTCCATAAAGTAATAGTTCAAAGCTATTAGAACACAAACCATGAAGGTAATTGTAAATGTAAGAGTGTGCAGAATAGGGATGTAAAGATTAATCGTAAAATCGTGATAAATCGATTCAAAGGTTTCAAAGTTCACATCGGTACTCTGAAAAATGAATCTTAATAACATGGTGAGCGTCAGCAGCTGTAGAGAAGAGGCGGTTGGCAGCTGCAGAGAAAGATTTTGAAATTGAGGACACATCACCGTCTTTTAAATCGGAGGTGTGGAAGCATTTTAGCTTCCCCAAGACAGAAAAAGAAAGAGGTGAGAAGATAACAGACAAGACAAAAACTGTGTGACAATATTGCAAGAAGACAGGGAACTACACAAATAGCACAACCAACATGATGCAGCATTTAATGAGAAGCTCCAATCACCTCCCCTTGTTAAGAGAAAAAAAGCAAAAAAGGCCAAACCACACTGACAAGCGGGTTTGCAGCCCCTAAAGGAATCTTTTTCAGTCCTTATTTGTTTACAGTCTCATTTTGTAAAATAAATCGTGAGAGAATCGTATCGTGAATCGTATCGTATCGTGAGTTTAGTGAATCGTTACATCCTTTGTGCAGAATACAGTGTTCTTGGTCTTACCCTCCTTACCCTTTTTTTTCTTCTTCTTCTTCTTCTTCTGTGATCTGACTGTCTTACGGTGACATTATTTATTACTGGGGCAGCTCTGCAGGGTATAAGCGGAAGAAATGGAATAATGTCAACAAGAATTGGGTTTGTGGTTCACCATTATCGAGGGATTTTTGCTTGTTAGCCCTTCAGCATCTTGTCATGTGACAGACACAGATTCCAGGCCAGACAGATGGACTGAAATGTTGAATCAGGAGCTTGTCTTTGTTTTTGTTGTTTTCTAACACTGTCACGTGAAAAGCAGTGGAGATATTTTTACCTATTAATGATGGATTACACTTTTCTGAGAAACCTCTTGGGATTTCAAAAGCATTCCACCCCCCACTGGATACACTTACATGCCTCTCAAGCTCAAAGCTACAGTGTTGTTTTGAGAAAAGCCACACATGTCAGATATATAATATTCTCACAGTGACAACAATGTGTTTGTAATCTTCCCTTATCTTCAACAGACATGACTTTGAAAAATGCAGACACCACGCACGGCTGCCTTACATCTGTTATCATTAGTATAAATATTGAAGTGAATCTTAGAGCTGCTCAACTTCAACCTCTAAAAAATAACATAATCATTCCTCCCCGCTTCATCATTCATCATCAGTCTTTTATCATACCAGGTTGTTACTGCCATACTACACATACTTCTACAAATCCACCGTATTCATTGTTCTTGCCGCTGTAACTTTGCTACATGTTGTTAATGCTCATGATGGATTAATGTTGGGTCTTTGTAGATAATAAAATACAGAGTAAGGTCTTTTACCTGCTCTTTTGTAGAGTGTCTTGAGATAACATTTGTTATGAATTGGCGTTATCTTTCACAAAGCCACTGTAAACAAAATACGGCTTTCCCATTCATGCATTTTTTTAGTGCATCGATGAAGAAGGCTTCCGTCTGTTTTTGAAGACGTATTTAGAAGTGGAGGACTTCCCTGTGGATCTCTGCCAACGACTCTTCCGCTCCTTCCAAAACTCTGAACCCACCCAGGAAGACAGTGCCAGTGAGATTACACAGCATGTATTTACACAACTCCCTGCCTCCACGCTACTTTGCAGCAGGCCCCTTATCAATTTACGCCACAGCCTATTTGGCATACATTCATTTATAACCACATGCCTTTGAGATACTGTTTGTGCAGATATGGTAACCAGAGTATTCACAGCCAGCTCTCTCTCTTTCTCTCTCTTCCCTCCCTCCCCCTGTAGAGGAGGTCTTTCTGAAGGATGTTTCATGTTACTTTTCCCTGTTGGAGGATGGCCAGCCCAGGGACAAGCTGGAGTGTGAGTCCTTTGTTTCTATTATGCCCAAAATAATTTGAGTGTTGACTTGATCCAGCATTTTCCACTTTTATTCCCCCCCTCTCTCTCTTTAGTTGCGTTCAAGCTCTATGACAGAGATGGCAACGGAGTCCTCGACAGCTCTGTAAGTTGCAGAGAAAATCTTTAAGATGTGATTGTCTACAGTTCATTAAAAAAAATATGGCTTAGCGCTGGGTCTTTCTGATTTAATTACAGACTGAATGCTATTATTATTATCCCTTTTTGGTTGACTGTATCGTGTCAGCCACACTGCTAATACAAGTCTTTTGTTGCAGGAAGTGGATAGGATTATTGCTCAGATGATGCATGCTGCAGAATATCTCGGATGGGACGTGTCAGAGCTCAGGCCTGTAAGTCCCTCAAAGTTCTCTCTCAAATGATAATGTCCCGAACATACTTACTGTACTTTCAACTGTGAAGAATTGAAAATGTGCATTCAGACAGAGACATTAGTTTGCAGACGATATCTCAAGATATTGTATATGGCAGTACTTGTTACTCATTTGCTAGAAATGATAAGCTTGTCTGCACCTACAAAATTAAACAGATTCTCGTGTTGGACCTGTTTTATTAATCACATGGACATCATTAAGTAATACATTGTGAATGCTGATTGGGTAATAATCAATTGTTATTTCATCAGGTTCTGAAGGACATGATGACCGCTATCGATGCTGACAGCAGCGGCACGGTGTCTCTAGAGGAGTGGGTGGAGGGAGGCATGAACAACGTTCCCTTGCTGGTCTTGTTGGGTCTAAAGGTACTTAGGAGGCAGAAGTTTTCTCTTCTCATTAAGGAGTTGGCTCCAAAAGCCTATCTCAGATGTATTTCATTTTTACAGCAGGTGTCTCACAAAGTGGTATAAAATCTACTTTTACTGCTCTTTTGAAATCCTGGCCTTGCATGCCTCTCCTCTGTCCTCCGCCTCCTCCCCGTCTATAAAAGTCTTTTTGCCGACTCAGTGTTACACAGGGTGTGGTAATGTCATCTCCTCTCATGCAAGCTCTGCACCATCCGAGTGCTTTAGTGTTTTCCATTTACTCTGCACAATCAGTGCCCATATTTCACAGAGTGCTTGCATAAAATAGCAATCTGAAGGCTGACGCACTACATTTGAATGCAGAAATTAATCATTTTAATGTTTGGTGTATATGTTAAACCAAGGACAGACAATATTTATTTTCTGGGTGTTAATCAATGCATGTAAAAGCCATTTACTGATAAACTGTGTGTCTCAGTGATAACTGTGTTGATCACAAACTGGACTCTGACACTGGGCTTGGCCTCTTCAACAAGGCTAGGGACTTCCCCTCAGGCTATTTCTAGCCACCAATGATCATTTGAAGCCTGGGGTGCATGAATTCTGCCCCCTCACAGTTGCTGTGTCTGTTTCCCGCTATGCCTCATGCTGTAAGTGATAGGCTGATGCATCATGTCCAGGAAAATATTGCGTGTAATCTGGATAAGAGCACTGTTCATCCTGTAAAAAAAATAGACTGAAAGCAACCATATAATCTTGAGTCGAGAAATTCAGATTAAAGTCAGTGTTGAAGTCTGCCACGGTATGAACTATGTACTGTATAATCAGCAATGTCATTAGGTAAGGTTATTCACGAGTGGGTTTGAAAACTAACTGTGAAATGCAGGCCCAATCCCTGAGGTGTTCTTGAGAGGGTGTGTGTAGTTTGATGGAAAAATGTACAAAGTTAAAGATGTAAGGTTCTTTTGTTACAAACATTTATTTTTCTGTTCATAATGCTGAAAAACTTTGCACTTTAACAACGACCATGATGTGTTTTTCTTTTTCTCAACCACCAGATGACCCAGAAGGACGGGCAGCACCTTTGGAGGATGAAACATTTCAACAAGCCTGTTTACTGCAATGTGTGCCAGAGCATGCTGCTGGGTCTGAGGAAGCAGGGACTATGCTGCACCTGTGAGTATCATGTGTTACCAGAAGAGGGCGACACTGTGCTGACATTTATCTCTGAAACTGTGGCGACAAAATTGAGAATTGCAGGATCTTTATAGATGAATACCAGGTTATACCATGATAGCTGAGCTACATGTTTTTGTGCAGGCTGTAAATACACAGTCCACGGACGCTGTGCTAACAGGAACCCAGCACCCTGCACCAAGACGTATGTGAAGTCAAAGAAAGAAACAGGGGTATGCCAATGTCTCCATGACAACATTAGCGGTGACACTCACAATCTAAATTAGACATAGTCCTGTATCTGAGTGCTCTTATGTGAACGTTGATACATTCATCACACATTTCAGGTTCCAGCGCACGACTGGGTGAGTGGGAACTGTGACTCGAGGTGTGATAAGTGCCAGAAGAAGATCAAGAGCTACCAAGGCTTAACGGGAAAACACTGTGTGTGGTGCCACACGATGGTGAGGAAGCATCTTCATGTGTGAATGTTTTTTTAGGAATATAGAGTTATTACTAACGAGGATGAAATGTTCATTTTGTTCATTTTGGTTATTAGACACGCAGTCATTGGAGGCTTTTTTTCTTCTTCTCCATTTATCATTCAGCTGTAAATGAACCAGAGATGCAAAAAAAAATCTCTTTTAAAAAAGATGAATTTGGATCCTGTCAGAGGTCGTTGCTGTTGGTCTGTTATGTAATGTGTCACTGTTTTTGTTTTACAGCGCCATGATGAATGTGCCGAACAAGAGCCAACAGAGTGCACATGTGGGCTGCACAGAGACCATATCCTGCCTCCATGGGCCATATATCCTGTCATAAAGGTACAGACTTATCCTCAAGCACATGTACAGTACAAACAGCGCCTGTCACACCAACACAAAACATCAGCCACAGGATGTCTTTGTGATTTTGGTAAACTTTTTTCACCTGTTTGACAGCTATAGTGTGTACATGTTTTTCTTTGTCCTTAAAGGCTAAAAAACTTGTTACCTCTCTCTTGTTTGTTCACTCTGTGCCTTTGTTTTGATCCCTAAAGGAAAGACCAAACAATGTGAAGAATGGCTGCTCGAGCTCAACAGATGACAGCGAGCTCAATATCACTCCTGACGGACAAGTGCTTCAGGTATTAATCTCCCTAATGAAGGTTTTGGTCAATGTTTTTTTTTACCCCCTTCTATAACTATAACGTGTTTCCATCATTAAACAGATCAGCCCTGTGCCCAACACCCATCCTCTCCTCGTGTTTGTCAACCCTAAAAGTGGAGGCAAGCAGGGAGAAAAGTAAGTCCAAAAGGAACACTCTCATAAAGAAACAAACGTACAATAGATTTCCACTGTTTAGCCTGGTCTTGTATATTTCAGAGTCCTGAACAAATTTCAGTATTTACTGAATCCACGGCAGGTTTACAACCTTTCCAGTGGTGGACCTGGACCAGGGTGAGTAACCACAGATTTTAGTCAGCATGAAAAGGAAAACAATATTATTTTGAAAAACAGACCTAAATAAAGAGAACTTCTTTAATTGTTGTGTTGTGCTTTGCTGTTATAGTTCTTTCTTTTTTTGTCTTTCAGGCTGAGTTTCTTCAGAAATCTGGAGGATTACAGGATCTTGGTATGCGGGGGAGATGGTACAGTTGGCTGGATTCTTGACGCAATAGGTGAGATAGTTGGAACAAGCACTGTAAAAGGCACACGTCAGCTTCCAAAACAACACTCTGACGCATTTCATCTTACTTTTCTTCAAATCAGACAAAGCCAATCTCCTCGTCCGGCCACCTGTCGCTGTGCTTCCCCTTGGCACAGGAAATGACCTTGCGCGATGTCTGCGATGGGGAGGAGGTGAGAAGTCAACGAGGGTGGAAGGTTTTACTTGTTCTGAAAAAAAACTATTATCTGAAAATGTTCTGTTGTGTGTTCTGCAAATCTGATTCAGCAAAAGAATAGCTCTCCTAGTATTTCATTCTGTACATTTGCATTATGACAATGAATCATGTTTCTGGGTTTCCCTGAAGGATATGATGGTGAGGATTTGAGTCGTATTCTTAAAGACATTGAGGGGAGCTCTCAGGTGCTGATGGACCGCTGGAGTGTGCAAGTCATCACAGATGAGAATCAGGAGAAGGGCGACCCAGTGCCGTATGAAATCATTAACAACTACTTCTCTATCGGAGTTGTGAGTTTCTCTAAAATATAAAACACAACCAAAATAGTTTCAGTCCAGCGTTTGAATTATTTCTGTGTTGTGTTGACAGGATGCCTCCATTGCTCATCGGTTTCACACAATGAGAGAGAAACATCCCCAGAAATTCAACAGCAGGTACGTGTTAAACTGGAAAATATTCATGCTCTAAGGCACTTCCTCAGGAACAGAAAAACAAACAGACATACCTAACTAAATTACATACAACACTTGTTCAGAACCAAAACAACACAGCAGAGCTGGGGAAAGGTGTTTCAATTTGTTGGCCTCAGTCTGTACTTTCATTTTTCCTGCTTGCAGTAACGGATTTTTCAAAGCTGAAAAAAACTGAATGCAGGTGGCGACTGCAGATGTCTGTGGCAGCAAGCGTTGCAGCCTGACTTCTCCTCCATCTAAAGAGCTGCGTTTGCTGAAAGCAGAAAATGTTCTGTGACAACGAAATATCACTTAAACCTGCAAAAAACCCTCTATTTTTTATGACCGCAGAATGAAGAACAAGCTGTGGTATTTTGAATTTGCTACTTCAGAAACCATCTCTGCTTCCTGCAAGAAACTGAACGAAAGTCTGACAATTGAGGTGAGAACATAGCATGAGCTTTACCACGACAGCAAGTACACATTTTGTATTTTTTCTTACATTAGGAAACTGTTTCACCCCTAGGTGGGTGACACTCCCAAAGCCAGGTGTTTATTATGCCGTATATAGTGTGGACAAATTCAACTTTTTGTCACAACCAGTCTACTGATGTTTTATATTGTCTCTTCTTTGTACTAATGTTTTTTTTTCCAGTGTTGTGGTACTCCTCTGGATCTCAGCGGCCTGTCTCTAGAGGGAGTAGCTGTCCTAAACATTCCCAGCATGCATGGTGGCTCCAACCTGTGGGGTGAGACCAAAAAAGTTGACATGAAGGGACTGACAAGTCAGGAAGAGCCTGAAGTGATCATCGATCCAGAAATCCTCAAAGTGACCTCCCAAGGTATTTCATCTTTAGTGAGGGACATTGACCGGAGTGCATGTAAGATTATCAAAAGGCTGAGGGGGTCACGTGTATGACCCCAAAACTCTGAAGTTAGAGTCGGTCGTCTCTCAACCTGGAAGGTCGGGGATCGATCCCCAGTTCCTGCAGCCACATGTCCAATGTGTCCTTGGGCAACACACTAAACCCCAAGTTGCTCCTTCTGCTTCTTCAGCAGCGTATGAATGGGATTAGTTAATACTGATGGACACTTTACATAGCAGCCTCCGCCATCAGTGTTTGAATGGGTAGGTGTGACCTGCGGTGTAAAAGCACTTTAAGTTGTCAGAAGACAAGAAAGGTGCTGCAAAAGCTCAAGTCCATTTACAATTATCATTTAGCAGAAAGGTCCTGATAAACCCGCTGTCCAATAAACCAGTACCTGTCCAGCTGTAAATGGCAGACAGACCAAAACAGAGCAAAAAGGAATGTGGACATTGTACTAACATTTGTCAGTTTGACATAAACAGGACCCAGAAAGAATGCCACTGCTACTCTGTGTCTGCTGCTGGATGTGTAAATAGGAAACTGCTGCCTGAGCAACTTTATAAGGTGATAACAAGCTTCAACTGCTTCTTCCTATTGTCTTTATTATTACAGCTTTAACAGGATAAACTGTGCAGACATTTAGATCCATTCATACGAATCAAACCAGTGGTGTCATTTGATTATAGTGTTTCACGATTGCCAATCAAAACCTGCGTCAAGTACTTTTCTGACCACTTGAGGGCAGCAGAAACAAGCTCTCAGTCCAACAACGCTCACTACTGAAGGTAACAAGAAAAGGGTTTAAAAAAACAAACATGTCCAGCAGACTGACAGCGAAGTTTACAATCATTCATTCACATTAACTCTCCTTTTAGAGCTGATAGAACTAATAAATGTAGAGAGTATACAGACATCCATCCTGTTTTTATATTCTTTATTTAGCTTGTTAAAGTCCCCATTAAGATTAAAACATATTTTCTTAAAGAGTGGCCTGGAGAGACATCGATACAGAAACATTGAAACAATCTAAACAGACAAATACAAATGTCACACACTACAACATAGTGCGCCTAATATCCAGTTTCAGTGCTTTACAGTGCCATTTTTAAGGTTAACTGAAACCCCCCCATGGTCCTGATCTCTGACAGATTCAGGTCTTTGTATTCATTTTTCCAAATTCTATTTAAAAGTTTGTTGATCCTCTTGTGTAGGAGCCATAAATGCAAGTTGATTGTGGTTTTGGTTTCATGGTTTGTTTACTGATTTGTTTGTGTGTTCACCGGAAATGTTGTGGTGATGGCGGCAGTGATTATATGGGCCACACTCACTGAGGCAGCTGTGGCTCAGTTGGTAGAGTCGTCGTCTCTCAACCGGAAGGTTGAGCAACATGTCCGATGTGTTCTTGGGCAAGACACTTAACCCCGCATTGCTCCCGCTGCTTCGGTGGCGGTGTATGAATGGATTAGTTACTTCTTATGGATGATACTAAATAGCAACCACTGCCATCAGTGTGTGAAAGGGTATGAATGGGTAGGTGTGACATGCAGTGTAAAAGCGCTTTGAGTAGTCAGAAGACTAGAAAAGCGCTATATAAGCTCAAGTCCATTTGCCTGTTTTTTTGGCTTAGGTGGAGAGAGCGTGGGAGTAGAACATTTCTGTTGACCGCCACACTACACTGCACTGCGATCACAAGTTGATTTTACGAACCGGTAACTGCAGTTGTAGTTTCCTGTGTTATGTAGAGTAAATGACTAAAGCATCTTGGATCTGGAAGTCATTCATAACGACAGCAGGTCACAGCTTCACTCCTGTGTCTTTTTTGTGAAGACCTGCAAAGGCTGATAGCCGCAATATCTTGTGTGATGGGATCCATCATTAGTATGAAAACACTGATCATAATCTGTTCTTTTGATTCTTTATTTAGTATCTGTATTATTATATAAAGCAGTATGTTTTCTGAATTGATCTATATGACTTAGTAACGTAATTTAATTCCTTCTCTGAATCTTTGTAGAGAAAAAGAAATGTAAACATGACGATGGTTTCAGGCTGGGGGGGGATTACTTCCTGGATATGAAGTAAATCTATGATTTCTGACAGATCTCAGCGACCGTCGATTAGAGGTGGTCGGGCTTGAAGGAGCCATGGAGATGGGTCAGATCTACACGGGCCTGAAGAGCGCTGTGAGGCTGGCAAAAACATCGCAGATCACCATCAGGTGAGAAACAGACATGTTCAGACTTGTCAGGCCTTGAGCTATTAGTCTTGACAATGGCTTAACGTTAACTTTAATCACCAGTGAAGCATAATACTTAACCGCTTATTAACATAACAAACATTACTGGCTTAGCTTTTGGTATTTTAATGACAGAGTGAGTCAGTGATTTTGTTTTCTGATGTTGTTGATCCCCCTTTTCTTTACCCTCAGGACAAAGAAAGCATTACCGATGCAGATAGACGGAGAGCCGTGGATGCAGCCTCCCTGCACGGTAAATACCACACAGACACAGATTTGCTAAGATTTTTTTTGAAATGATCAACTAATCTGCAATTTTAAACGCTTACCGGATCCAATTTATTTTCTTTTTGCAAAATAATGTTATTCTTGATCATAGCGAAACAAAATGCAAAACAAATTGGATGTATTAAAATCAAGAGATTAATCAAATGATCTTGAGCAGACCATATATTCAATCTTTAGGCAAATGTTCCCATTAGAGATATCATTTATTTGATTATATTGTAATTGAGTGGGCATCTTTTATTTCCCATTTTCTTTTCAGATCCACATCACACACAAGAACCAAGCTAGTATGTTGATGGCTCCTCAGGCCAAATCATCTGGATTTTTCAAATGAAGCCACCGCTCTGGAGCAGCCACATGCACTCTGGTTTATTGTACATAGAAGACTGACACTTTCCTGCATGTGTGTCGACATGTTACCGAAGCATAGCTCTAGATAGATATGTCTGCTTCGTGGCAAAAATGACCAAATTAACTCTGTGTTCTTATCAATAGTCAACACTCCTCGCTGCCTCTGTCTTCTGCTTCACAGTTAGTAGAAATGTTGCTCTGTAGGAACTTAAAGCCGGCTGAAGTAAAGTGAAAAATATCGATATCATGCTCAAGAAGACTCTTCAGCTTCATGTGCCTTTAAAACCTGTTCTCTATGGTTATTGCTTAAGTAGAAGACGTACATATGGGCAGAGGTTTGTGTGAGCAGAAGCTGTATTTGAATTTTCTATATTTGTCTTTAATAACTGAATTAAATATTTGAATTTAAATCACATCATTTGAATTTGTATTGTTAAAACTATATACATTATTTAAAATTGAATTCATTAGTTTAAAACTTAATTCAAATAAACTTAAAACTGTATTTTTCTGAAATTGAATAATTGAATACATTTTTTTGGAACTGTATTTTTTGCTCGCTAAAAACACAAGTCCCTCAAGGGCGCTGGTAGCCTTGTCGGTTAGTGCGTGCGTCCCATGTATGGAGGCTGTAGTCCTCCAAGCGGGTTCAAATCTGACCTGTGGCTCCTTTACTGCATGTCATTCCCCTCTCTCTCTCTCTCTCTCTCTCTCCCAAAATAAACCTTTAAAAAAAGAGGAGATATATATACAAGTCCCCAAATTCAGTTCTTTCTACAAATTCGACTCATATTCAATTTAAAAATTATTATCCACACTTCCAGCTGATAAGGAAGAGCAAGCGAGTGCAGAGTCACAGCACTTGTAGGGGGATTGTTTCATTCTGTCAGCGAGTATAAACAAAGTTTCTGCTGTTTCATGTTAGGCTACATTGACCTGCTAGCTCGTGGAGATATAAAGAGTTTCAGGTTAACATTAGCTCCTATGGTGTAAGTTAGCAGCTGAGTGTTTGATTAGTAACTTTAGGGTCACAGTAATGTCAGCACACACTATACAAATAATAAACATATTCAAATCATGTGATTTAAATCAAATATGTATTTCAATTCTTAAAGTTGAGCAATTCTAATACAAATATACAGAATTCAAAATGAGGTTCTGCTGACACAGATCTCTTCCCATTTGTTGTTTTGTTGTGGCTTTAATGGACGATATACGCTCCTGTCCATTTGGAACCAGAAATGAAGCATTCATAATATTATATTTCAGATTGTGGCAAAGGTAATTCTACCTTTTTTTTCAAACATTTCAGAAGATACTTGAAAGTGTTATGAGGAACAGTAACGGGACAATCATTGCCAAAAGGAGCTGCATGTGGATGTAATGCAGCAGGCCTAATCTACTGTTCCTGTGTATGTGTGTGTTTCTGTTTGTGTGTTTGTGTATGCAAGGGCGCAGAAAAGGCTGCACTTTGTTTGAAAATCTGAGAAATGTTCACTTCTAACTTATAAACTGCAGAAATGTCTGATTAGAAGTTATGGGTTCCATTCAAATGTATGTAGTTCTTATTTAAATGCGTTAACATTCATATCGTTTCAGTGTATGTGGAAGGTGTTAATATTATATGCCTGAATTAACACACTGACATTTTAATAAATTATATGGACCTTATTGTTTGGTGATTCTTCACATTGTCATCGACTTGCCTGTGCTTCTAATAATTCATCTAGTTTGGGTTTTCTACCACAAGGGGGCGTCATGCACTTTTAGTCTGTGACAGAAACATGATCTATTGACTCAAAAAAATGTTTCTTTCCCTTCTTTCAGACTTGAAATGTCACTGTTCAGCTTAATCTCTTTGTTTTCAAAAAGAGGATCTGTGCTCAGGATATTAAATGTTTTTTTCCGAGTAATATTATCTCTTACTTTAAAACGGATTAATCTGCCAGCAACAAATGCTGCCTTCAAAGATTGTTGGAAAAATCAAGACAACTGCTTTGATTGCATACTGTATGTTTGGAAACTTGGCCAACTGCACAGCTGTTGCTGGTCAGAGTGATTTACACAGCTGTGTGCATATAAAATAAGACACCAAATTAAAGCAATGTGTCACACGTTCAAAAGGTTAGTCTCATTGAAGTGCATATTTATATAGAGGAGGCTACAGGATCTAAAGAAATAAAGATGCTCTGCTGTGAACAATAAGTTAAAAAAGTTTGACAGATTGATTTAACCAACTTCTAGTATTTAATTGGGAAACGCACTGGGATGTAATTTGAGTGAAAATTATTTTGAACTGTTAATAATGAGAATAAATCAGAACCATAATCCCATTTGAATATAAGAACTCCCCCCCCCCCCCCCCCCCCCCCCCAAAACAAGTCCTTACTTAAATGTTACATACAACAGATTACTAAAAGTTATTTATTAGTTTTTTTGTCTCGAAAATGTGCCAAAAATGTAATTACATTTTAAAAAGGAAGAAATCAGAAAACCATTGCAATTAAGAGTTGATGTTTGTTTAAGAAAATGTTTTAAAAACGTACAAAAGTAACCAAGTCTTTATTGTTGGCGCCTTTTTGTGCTTTTCATCCCCTTGATCCTTTTGCTATTTTCCTCCAAAAGCTCTACTTTCTACTTTTCTACTTTCTTAATCCAAAACAAACAAAACCCTGCAGCTTCGAAATTTGATATCGAAATGTCCGAGGTGTACGTGAAAGCAGCATAAAGGATGCACGTCAACACTGCTATTGGCACGCATTTGCGTCCTTCACAACTGAAGTCCCCGCCCCCATCCTATTCAGAAGAAACACACTGTAGACACACATTGTAGTTAGGTGACTCCACGTTGAGGTTCATACGACCCAGGCAGCATCTTTCTCTCGGCTGGTGTCTCTCGGCGCTAAAGGAAAACAATTTATGTTTGTTGTTTTTTTTTTTACTCTGAACGAGTCGTTTGTGAGCTCAACATGACGTTCAGGAGGCTGAAGAAGGTGAACTCAAGCGGTCCGGACACCTCTGGACCCGCATCTCAAGACAACGACATTTATTTCACCTCGTCAAAGTCAGACAGCTGCAGGACCAGAGACCTGCCGGCGAACTCCTCTGAGGTTTACAACTACAAGACCCTGGCTTACTCTGGAGGGACACTTCCCCGAAACTTCAAGAAGGTAAAGAGTCCATTCAACACTTTTAGAAACCATCTCTCCTTTAGCCTCAATGGACCAATGCTTGTGTTGAATTGTTAAATGCACTCTTAAAGTTAGTTTGTGTATTTCATTTTTAATTCTGAGTCCTCTATGATCAAAAATACGTTTAAACTTGCTTAATATCAAATGCATCCCAATCTACAGGCATAATATTTCACCCTTTGTGCCTTGTTTATCAACAAGTGACATTTCTAAGTTTGGATACTTGGTTTTCCCCCTTTTTTTGTTTATTTTCCTGCCAGAAAAGAAGGAGGTTATGTGTACAATTGTTGGACAACATATGAAGTTAAGTCCTAAATGTTCCAAAAAAAAAAGACACTCAATCAAACTTGCTCCACATTAATTTTAACATATTCTACAGGCAGAATATTCAGATTATGTTGCCTCTCCTATAAGCATTAATCTAGTCATGTGCTAGTTCTGGTTTTGGACAGTGAATTTTCACCACTTGTTGCTGAAGTGTTATGAGTTTAGCTGCCAAACGTAAGAGATTCATTGTAATATGTTTAGAAAAACTCAACCTGAACTTGCTTAATACCAGTTTTTCAAGCCTGCAGGCAGAACAATTTACTTCTTTGCCTTATTTATTAGCATAAATAACAAACACAGTGCCAATCCTAGCTTTGATCAGCTGATTTTCAGAACATTTTGATTAATGTTGTGGTTATATTACATGCCAGAAAGACTATTTTATGTAATTATGGCTAGACACTCCATGAACTTTGTATAACCTTATCTGAAAGTTAAAGTCTGATGCTATGAGGAATGCATTCTGCTCAGATCTGTAGTCTTGTGAGTCTGAAAATGTGGCTCACGGTGTATCTTCAGAGGGCATCTCTCTGAGGGCAACAGTAGCCCATGCAGGGGGGGGGGCAAGTGTGGACCACCCAAACACTGAATGTGATCTATACTGCTGTGTCAGGCCCAGCAGGAGCCTGATCTGTGCGGTCCATCATATGTGGACGTAATGATGACGAAGCAACAAGTGCTTGGAGTGAAAGAGCAGGAAAACCAAAGTTTGACCACCTCACTCTTCCATTAGAGGAATTATTATTGACCTCATGGTGTTTTAAGGAAGATGATTTCTGAGAGAGCATTACAGGTATTTTATATAATCATAATAAACGAAAACATGCTAACATAGACAACAAAATAAAAAGTCGGGGAAATGATCGAATAAAGGTTTTTTAGATTTGAATCGATGGATATCAAAAGACAAACATTTCTAACAAAAAGTCAACTTTGACCTTTCATGTGAGATGTTTTTACATCTCTTGTCTAACATTTCTCGATTCATCGATTCGTTCTTTGGTCTTATAAAAGTCAGAAATGTTTGACAAATATCCATCTCTGTTATTCAACATTAAATATGACATCTTCTGATTTCTTGTTTTGTCTAAAACCCAAACATATCCAGTTAACTGTCATAGACGGGAGAGAAACCAGAAATCACTCACTGTAAAGATTGTAAAATAAGTCAAACTGATACATTGATAACCATGATTGTAGGAGATGAATCAAATAGTTAACATCTAATGGATTCAGTCGACCCGTCATTGCAGCTTTGCTCTCTAAATGTGTCCTTTATTTCAAATAAGAGCGCTTTAACTCAAGATAACCTAATCTATGCTGATCAAATTAAACGTTTAAACCTGATAACAACATGTTTGCCTGGATCAGTTAAACCATTATTGAAGAGTTCAGACTGACCGCCCTCCTTCTCTACAGGAGAAGCTTTAGCCAGGCTTGCATAAAAGCGGCTGAAAATCGCTCTCTTTCCGAGGCCGTTCTGCACATTTTCCTGTTCATTGTGTGCCCAGTGAAGCTCATGTAATCGTTTTTGTAGATTAAATTTGCAGATTCTCAAGAAATAGGACTCCCCAGTTGAAAACAAGTTTGTACTGCAAACAGAGGCACATTATCCACAGCCCCTACATACATATACATAAGTGTCCAGTAGCTGCAGTGAAGGGCTACAACAGTGCATTGTGCGCACACAGGCACAGGGATCCCGCTCCAGACGCCCCCGTCAGCGGCCTCTGTGGGTTTTTGGGGAATAAATGCACTCATTGAGACTTTGGCGGGACAATTCTGTAAGTGTTGGGACATAAAGAAAGCAACATTTTACTAGCAGAGAGAGACTGTGGCACAAAGTGGCCTTTCATACGAGCTGCATTTGAACATGATTGAGTCGGAACAGACGAGGATTGATAGTAAGTGATTAAGTGGACTGATGCCTTCCTTATTTACACAGCCAGGTAGGGCCAGGTCCTGACCGGCTGTTGACTCGGGTATTCATTCAATGCCTTTATTGTAAAAGGCTCAACGTTCACCACTGTGTATTATTTGTTCTCTTTAAATAGAATCTGTATAAGCTTCTCCAAAATACTCTTAAATTTCCGATGGTCATCCACAGAGAAGCTTATGTTTGTGTGACGTGTCGGCTAAATTTAGGTGCTCTCCTTTCCTGACATCTTGAGGTAAACAAAGAGCTGCCAGACACACATTTCTAGTTTCACCTCTGACGTTTTCATATTGGAACAATGGCCCAGTGGCTTTAAAAAACACAAACACACTGCACAAAGCACGTGTGTAGTGTCAGGACTCGCTCTACCGGTTGAAGCAATGATGTGCAAAGGTGTGTCGGGAAATGTTGTTTTGGGGGAATCCATCATGAGTAATCCTGCTTCAGCCTCACGCAGGTGTCTGACACACTCCTTGTTTCGTTTTCTCTGCGCAGGGTGGCGGCCTGCAGAAGTGGAAACCTCTCACACTGTCACCAGAACCACAAAGGTAAACCCCCCCCATCTACTTTTCATTCACCTTTCTTGTCTTCATGGATTGATCTTTCTTATCTCTGAGTTAAAGACTGCTCCACGATGGCAGCCATCATTATGCATCTTGAGGTTTTGTCATGAATTTTAATGTGCTCCTCTGCTGCTGCCCCCACATGAGTGATGGTCTTTGGATGACGTCTCTTAGAGTAACAGACCCTCTTACTGTACACTCAGCCGTGACGTCCAGCTCGCTGCCGGACACAGAAGACATGTTGTTGTGCAATTAAGAGAAGGATGCACATGAGAGAGGAATCCTGAGCACATAATATCTTGTTTAAATGGGCCTCTTTCTCCTTGACGTCCTTCATTTTACATTTTTATATCACAAAGTTACTGTTAACTGAAGAACAGGCTTTAAATGCTTTGATTTACACATTATCAAAGTGTTAACAGGTCTTGTGAAATGAGAATGTTAGCCGTGTTTTTCTTTGAACAGTCCATCGTGTATCCGTCTTTGTTTCAGGAGATGCTAAATTGTTTTCACAACATTCTTACTGTGCCTAATTATTGTCATTTTAATTCTTAACGTATTCTATTGCTGCTGGCTAATGCTCATTTGCACATCACATTTTAAATTATTGACATTGATAAGTTAAACTCAGGTAATAGAGTAAACATTTCTCACATTTGAGGACTTTCAACCAACAAAGGTTTTGTCCAAAAAGACTGATTCATCACTCAGCTGATGTTTTTCTACGGGAGGATGTTCAGGAAATTTGAGGACATAAAAGAATTATTTGAAATAAACTGACACAATCTCTTTCTGTTTTCCAGGAAGGTGGTGGCCCTGGAAAAGAAGGAAGAAGAGTCGTTTGGTTTTGAGATCCAGGTAAGAGGATTAAAGGAAACATATTTGGAAGGGGAGGGGGACTCTTAACCTCTTGAGTGCCATTTAACGGGATTTCCCTGATCGGCCACATCTCTGTCAGAGGATGATGATGCTCGAGTGGTTGATGCGTGTACATCTTACCCTGTAAATCTCTTAATCCCAGCATCTGCTGGCGGGGGCTGAAAGGTCGCTCATCAGTCAAATAACTCGCTGATTTTAGTCCCATGACTCGAAAGAAGTGGAGATGCTGTTTTTTTCTCTCCCAGTATGAGTATTTTTAGCTGTGCGGTCTGCTCACACGCTCCCAATGTAATACCTGCTTCACTCTTAGCATGCAGACACTTCACACATTTGACCTCACTATCTGTGGGATCTCTCAAGTCGCCCTGGGGTGCTGCCTCACAAGCTCTGCTCTGTTCTGCTGTAGACTCCACTTTTTAAATAGTTTTCTGAAATATGGATTTGGGTTTGTTTGAGTTTCTGGAAGCAGAAGTCGCTCTGAAGGAAAAGACATATTGTTCTATTTGTGTTTCGATGGAGGTTCCTGCCCTTCCTGCCCGCCTGTAGCCAAGAGGAAGTGAGATCATGAGTACGGGTTTGAGGGTCAGGAGAGAGAGAGAGAGGGATAGACGTCCCTAAGTGCCTGTTATGTTAATTCAGCTCCGGCATGTAAATGGGATATTTGCATCTGAGCCATAGTTGCATGCCTATGTTTTTCTTCCCGGTTGCAAAAAAGGAAGCAGCAAACACAGGCAGATCTGAATCATTTAAAATTTCCATAAGAGACACTCATCCAAGTTGGATTGAGTTGTTTTTTTTACAGAACCACTTGACTTTAACCGATAGAAAGTCTGATAACTTATTGTTACGAGCCAGTCTTTGGACAGGTTTGTTGAGTTATAGGCCCGGAGCTGCGGGCGCCGACGGCAGCATTATGATGGCTGACTGATTTGTGTGACACGGGGAAGTTTATCTGTGTCCTGCAGTGACTTTCAGCAGAGAGACTGTGGTTACTGAAATGAGGAAGAGCATGCAAATACACGTGGAAGTCACGCAAAAAGGTTTCCAAGGAAACAAAATATTTGTTACCTAACAAGCAGGTGTTAGTTTATGAAGATGTTCTGCAGATTGTTTTTTGAGTGGTGACTATTTTCTGCCCTTTGACTTACTTTGCAAACTCTGTATCCGTTAACGTAAAGTACAAATGAAATATAAAAGTGACAATAACTCTTAAAATGTTGCATGTTCAGTGACACGTCCTGCTCTGTTGTTTGTCCATCATTCTCCGCTTCATCAGTGAATCATTGTTCAGCAGAGTGATGCCAGAACTGCTGACATGAAGCACTTTGTGTTACACAATCTCTAAAGATGAAGATGAAGTATTTGTAAAGGTATTTCAGTTTCTTATCTTCGGTTATTCTGTCTCCTCTCAGACATACGGCCTGCACCATCAGGACCAAAACTCAGTGGAGATGTGCACGTTTGTGTGCAAGGTGCACGAGGACAGCCCGGCGCAGGAAGCAGGACTTAAAGTTGGTGAGTTTTTTCATGTGTGTGTTTTTATTCCAGCTGTATGGATGCCCAAAATAACTGGAGGGGAAGTGAGCGTGACTGGAGGTTTTTGTTCAGCTCATCCTCTTTTTTTCATGTTTGCCGGCTGACTTTTGTGCGCCAAATGTCAACAGAAGCTCTCGTGCTGTTTAGAGAAGTGCAAATATGACCGTGTGCCCGGTCCTTTTTCCAGTCAACAAACAAAGTTAGAAAGCGGCTATTTTAGCTAACATGTATTTGCCAGCTCCTCTCGCCAATGTGTCAGGCAGAGCTGGGCAGAGACGACCTGTTAGAGGAAGTTTTATTTTTATTTGGCAAACATGGCTCCTTTTCTTTTGTTACCTTTTTAAAATTCACAAATATAGCTACAGTTAACAAAGCAGCACATATAACCAGCTCTTTGGAAGGGGTGGGACAAAAAATCGCCCTGACCGGTCTGATACAATGATCAAATCTCTGGTGCTAAATATCGACATTTATATTTTTTAAATCAACGCTCTAAACAGATTTCCCTGCCAATTCATCTCATCACGTCACCACTTCATGACCCCTCATGGTGGTGTTAATGACACAAATCAGTCGTTATTTGTATAGCGCAAATTCTTGACAAATGTTATCTAAAGACATTTCACAAAAAGCAGGTAAAAGACCTTACTCTTTGTTATATTATCTACAAAGACCCAACATTTATCCTTCATGAACACAGCGTAAGCAACATTAAGCAAAGTTACAAAGGGTCAGAAATCTCGAGCAAAACCACACACGTGATGAACAGCCATCTGCCGAAAACATGCGCTGGGCTTGAAAAATGGGACAGAGGAAGATGCAGGAAATGAATGAGGGTCATGTGAGCAGATGTGAAGAATGACAGTGGGATAAAAGAAGAAGAAGAAGAATGTCACACAGCAAGGAAAAGAAGTCGGGATGAAGCATGGTAACAGGTGAAACTGACAGCAAATTGCAGTGAATAAATATATTAGTCCTGCACTTATTCTTCAGTTTATCACATGTTGTGATTCATCATTTTATGATCGTCTTGCAATTTATCGATTAACGCAGAATCACTGTATCAGGAGTAGTTATGGTTGGCCACGTATCGTGACTTATCCAATCCTATCCCACTGCATCACATTGTGAGCTATCCTGCAATCCTACCCCTGTTCTTAGTGAGTTAGAAAAATTAGTCAGAGTGCGGTGAGAAGAAGTAGCTCTGTGCTACTTTGCTTCTATAAATTCTCTCTGGTTTTCAAACTTGTGAACACTCAGTCACACAAGGCCGCTTTCAGGGTTTTGTCTCCAGAAAGAAACAGAAGGAGTAAGGTGATTCTCAACCACTTCTGCCGCCTCCTCCTCCCTCCATCAAAGCTACGTATGTCACTTCAGTTTCACTTCCTACATTCCTCGCATGCTGGCTCTATTGTTCCCGGTGTCTCTGCTGCGAGCGCTGACTTCATCGTTTAGAGCAGATTTTAGGCGGTGCTTTTTGAAAGGGGGAAATGGGCTTTGTGCTGCGACTCACAAAGGGAAGCTGTCACGCATGAGAGTCTACATCACATCTACTGACCCCAGGGTCTGAAGTGGAACGTTGAAACTCTCACTGATAGATAAACAAATATGGTGTTAACATGATAAAGTCAGAGCCTCCTATAGGCTCATATCATTTCTGCACAAGCACACATGGATCTCTACATTTGTGCTGCACATGTGTCGAGGCTTCATTTAGAATCAAAAGTTGGCTGCAGATTGTTCTAATTGAAGCCACAGTGCATTCAAGAGCATCCTGATCTAATGGTTGCTGGTTAACACACACGTTTTCTATTTGTGTCTGTGTGTTTTAAGGGGACACCATTGCAAGTGTGAACGAGGCCGCCGTGGAAGGATTTCGGCACAAGGAGATCGTTCAGCTCATCCGAGCGTGTGGAAACACACTCAGGTACACACAGAAACAGTGAAGTTTTAGGATGTGTTTTTTCAATCATCATTTTCTTATCAGTGCCGTCACATGACCACGGTTTATTTTCTTTCCCCCAAATTTCTTCAATTCTTGTGTGTATTGTTTGTGTTATATAAAAAGAACTGGATTACTGAATTTCCTGCTGAAAAAGTGGTGTAAACTAATACGCCACATTGTGATTGATAATGAATCAACATGTCAAAGTTTAACAAAAGTTACTCCTGAGTTCAAGAGACTTGTTTTGAGATTTTGCATTTCTAGTTATAACTCACTTCAAAAAGACATTCAGTGTATGTGTGTAGACCATAGACTGGGGGGGGGGGGGGGGGTGTTAGCTAAACACTCGTTTAAGTTATTTAAAAAATATGCATATTTCTTTCTGAATCATGAGAACTTCCTGCTTTCATAGATCTTAATCCCTGTTACTTTGCCATATTTGGGCTTCCAGCTGCTTATTGGGCAAAGTCATGCAGTAACCTCAGACTCTTGGAAATTGTGATAAGCTATTTCTACTTCCCTAAAAGTATCAGAGACTAGACTGTCACAAATGAACATTTTAGTTATACCTTCATCTGCTGAGTCTGAGTGTGACAGACGTCTTCAGTTAACTTTGATATCTAACAATATAAATGTGTTTATCATAATAAATGATAGAGACATAATAGATTAATTTAAAAAACTGACGCAGTGAGCGTTGACATTTAAGATTAGAAAATCTCAGTTGATTTGTGCTGGAAGAACTTAAAGGTGTGACGTATTGTTTGACCGTGTCAGGGTGAAAAATGTCTTATTCGTTTTTTGTTTAATTTAAGGCACACTTTTGTCCTCCTCCTCCTCCTGTTTGTGAAAGATATAAAAGAGACAATTAGCACAGCCCTGTTAGCTTTTAGCTGCTGCAATAGACGTGAGGTAAACCCGTAACCGCATCAGAGCGCCAGTTTAGGCACAGACTTTATAGACTGACATCATCAAATTATACTAACATGTTGAGTCGGTATAAACCGTCAAAGTGAAAATGACCTCTTTAAGTCGGCCCCCTCTCATGTGATTCAAAGGATTTGAAGTGTCTTGAGTGGAAATTGTATATGTTCCTCATCCTCCCCCCTCACTTGTAAACCGTTTGACACCAGACCCCTTCCCGTCGCCGCCTCATGAAAAGACTCTTTCATATGGTCGGGCTTGGTTTTTAAATTGCTGTTTTCTGCTCTTGTAGTTTTTACGAGTGCTTCCTGTGACGCTGATTAATTAATTTTCCTTCTGGTTTCACACTCACAGACTGGAGACGGTTTACAGCGACTCGATCCGCAAAGCAGAGCTGGAAGCGCGGCTGCAGTTTCTGAAGGTGAGACTTTCTTTTCTTTTGCTGTTACTGGAGCAGTTTTTCTTTGACTCAGCCTGTTTTTGTGTCCGCCAGCCTCTCACACACACACAAACACACACACACACACACACACACACACATTATGTTACATGCTAGATATAGACAACCTCTCCCCCTCCCTCCACACCTGTCCATCCCAGCAGCACCACCTGTTGCATCAGCAGTTTGACCAGCAGGCTCGCTGATGGCTGCACACATTCTTGACTGTAAAGTGGCTCGAGTGAGCGCGCTTTCCCCCCCCAAGATTACAACAGCTGTCCCGCTCTAATCCTGCAGCCTCTGAAAGCCGTGACACTGCTGCTTCCTGAGATCCTAATCCCACCTTTTTAAAGATTAACGTGCTGATGCTGAACGTGCTGCATTAGATGTAGATTTTACACTAAATACGATAAAATAAGAAGAACATAAATCAGCCAAGAACACGTACAGTCATTTTCATATTAAGTTGCCTTTCCGTTAGAGGTTTTCAGGAAAGCCCTTAAGTGTGTCATATCATTTCAGCTTTAGCCTGTAACTCTTACTATTAGTCAACACAGTTTGTCTGTTTCTCACATGATGTCATGATTTTTTCTTGATGCAAAAGGTAACCAAGCATTTCATTGGCTAATGTATCTGCAGCAGGAGATCATATTCTCATTCAGCTTGTTAGTCTTTTTCTGCTTAGAAGATAAACACAGAGCTGTTGACCAGCAATGCTGTTCACTAATATGTGATTAATACTTTTGTTTTTCATAGTAAATATTTGAGTTCAAGTCTTTGTTGTTGTTTTCTGGTCACAATCATTTAACATCTCTCTCTTTTTCTCTGTAGCAAACTCTCCATGAGAAGTGGGATGAATATCGGTTGCTGATGGTGCAGGAGCAGAGGCTTGTTCATGGTAAGCCTTCAGTGGAATTTTCTGCATTTTTGATCGATTGATGATTGAATTAATCTACTTTATATTACCAGGATATTCCTCTAAGCTTACAAATTGCTTTAACATAATCAACCATCTGTTATAAACTAATAACAACTGGACATGTTTTCAGAGGAATGCCTTGTACTCAGTCCAGTTTGAATACTTCCCCTCACGGCTGTGTTTTCAGCATAACATACCAGTCAAACGAGTGGTACCAGACTTTCCTAACTCTGCTTTCCCCTTCTCTTCTTAAGGCATAGTAATGAGTGATGCTTCTGTGTACGAGTCCCTGGAGTCAGCGGGTATCTACGGCAGCCTGGGCACTCCCAGCCCCGCCGCCCAGCGAGCCCTCCGCTGCACCGGCAGCACCAGCAGCAGCGCCAGCTTCCTCAGCACGGCAACCGAGGAAGACCCGCTCTATCAGACCTGTCTGCACCAAACGGACGGGTGTGTAGAGTCAGACAAAACCACTGCAGACAAAAAAAAAGAGCAGCCAAAGAGGCAACAACGTCTCCGACCCGCCAGCGAGCTCTTCACGACGGCCAAGACGCAGCTGACCCGCAGTGCCAGCACACGCAGCTACATGAGGGGGTCTTCATCATCGTCTGCACCAGGGGAGAAACAAGGAGGGTTCAACTCGCTGCAGAAAAAGCCCAAACAGAAAAGCTTTCGCAGACGCCTCCTTAAATTTATCCCTGGATTGAACAAACCGCTAGAAGAGGAGGAGAGCAAATTGTGAGCAGCACACTGAACTGTAAAGACTTGAAACACCCGTGACTGTAAAGACTAGACCGCCAAAGAAAAAAGTGCAAGCAGCCCCAAAGAGTGACGAGACCAAAGCGAAATGGAGCCCTAAAATCTGTACATAACCTTTGTTTCCATTTGTTTTGTTCTTTAAATTATTTATTTATTGTCTCTTGTTTATGTACAAAATGAAGGATTTTCTGTTTTTACTGCATGCACCAACTTTTGTTTTGACCACTTTTGTAAGAGACAAGTTTGATAGAGTCCAACTGATCCTGTTTTTATTTTTTCTGCTGAAGTCACAGCTCCTTAAAATAAAATATGTGTCATTTTAAGATGATATTGCTTGTTGTTCTGTGAAGTAGTTGCAGAGAAGCCACAACATTTTGTGGGTTCTGTAGCTGCCAAACTTAAATTAGTGTTCAGACCTGGAGTCGTACACAATCTGTTTGTCATTTCCTCGGTTTGGATCTGTCCTGCTCCATGTGATCCTTTTCGAAATAGTATGTTTTTACAGCCCCAAAACTTTTCCTCGGTTATCACAAGAGTTTTTGAGGATTAGTATGTGGTTTTGTAGTGCAAGGTATTCAGAAAGGAGGCTGTTGTATCGGCTCTGACACAGTTTATTGTTGGGAGAAGAGCGAGGAATGTGCGGAGAAAGGCATGACCCAAAATTCCAAACACAACCGCTCTCTTTCAGCTCCTGCACACGAATGCCGAGTCCTCCTCTTCCACTCTCCCATATTCCCATGGCTGCTTCAGTTGTCCAAGATCTCACTCTGTGTGTGTGTGTGTGTGTGTGTGTGTGTGTGTGTGTTTGGGCGGGGGTTGTTCGGAGTCTTTTCATTCCTGGCTCCCAGCTGACCCATGAGGTCATGGTGGTCACTCTCTCTGTTGGCTGTGCAGCGCTGATCCCTTTTGTCCTCTGCCGCTCATTCACGGATGCGTCAGAAGTGTTGATGATGGTGAGCGTTGGTATTTGGCCATGTGTTAGAGCCGTACCCTCTCCCTGCCCTCCTCTGACTGCTGTGAGCACTGAAGGAGAAGCTAAAGGAGGTGGCATGGGGGGGGGGGGGGGGGTCACAGGGACGCTGACATTAGGGATTGTTATGTGAGCTTGCGGCTGCTTGAAACGTGGGTTAAGAGCGACTGAGCTGAATGCATAACGAGGGGTAATTATTCAAGATGATGGTACACTAAAAACAATGTGTGAAAGGGCCTTTTAACAGAGTGAGAGGGCCCAAACAAGGAGGGTCCAGTTCAGTAATTACAACAGTGGGTGATTAGTTTAGGGGGGACGTCGCCCTACTGCTAAATCCCCACTGTTGATTCATTATGTCCTGAGTTTGTTTTGTCTGTGCAGAATGTTTGAACTGCAAACTAAAGTCTGTTTCTGTCTTGTGCAGAAGAAGAATCTTATGAACATTTGACTCTGTTACCATCCCGACATTGTCACCAGAATGTGTGAAAATTGTTGTGAAAAGCTGATTAACAGTTTTTGTTTAATGTTTAGGATAAAATGCTGAGACACAAAAGCTTAAGAACCCAAGTTAAAATTGCATGCACCCAAAGGTGTCCAGTTTTCAAAACTTTATTATATGGAAGATTAAAGAGAAAAATACTGCCACAAAATATCACACTTTTTGTGAAACACTAGATAACAGCAAAAAAAAGAGATCCAAAATCAAAATATTCTTGTTCCATCAAATCAACAGATATCTTGTCCTATACCTCAAAATGAAAATAATAATAATAATGTAAGATCAAGAAAAGTGACGTCTTATCATATTAAAGATCATGCTCCCAGGTTTTGATGAGGAAGAGGAATGATTGGAATCAAAAATATAAGGTTTAATAAAAAGTTCTTTTTTAATTCATAGACTCACATTCAAGAAAATTTCAAATTTCAAATGATGTACTTTTTATCTGAACTCTGACTTTGCAACTACAGAAGTCACTTTAAAAAGACGTCCCACCAACATCACAGCTGCACGTATTTTAATTCTTTATTTATTTCACGGCAAACATCAGAAACCTCCTCTGTGTCTCTTCTCTTTGTACGGATTATGGAGTCTAATACGGATCAGCTGATACAGATACGAGCAGAAAACTTCTTTAATGTCTTTTCAGCTCCAGAAATTCAAGTAAATACTCTGGTTGCTTTGAACACTTGAGGTGTCAGTCTTGGGACACAGTTACTTAAGTCTCACTGGGGGCAGTCATGGCAGCGGCTGTCATTGATGAGAAACAAGCTGAGAAGAGGAAGCAGACCGGTTTTAGAACAAAAAGTTGAGCCTCTGTGGTGTAACACCTCAGACCAGTAAGTTATTTCTCAAGCAGGGCATGCGTCATCGCCTCTATTAGACCGTTTGTGTCTCTGGTCGATCTACTGGTTAGTGTTCATGTTTGTTAAAAATAAGGAAGGGTTTTTTTTGCCTATACAGTATGTGAGCAGAAGAGACACCAGACAAAACCCCAGAGCTCAGTCACACTCAACATAACGTGTTTGAAGAAGAAACATCTCTCAAAAGGGAAGTTTTTCATGACATAAAGCGTTTGGCATTGTGAAACTGTGTCTGTTGTGTCTGATAGAGCGAGCGTGCTGTCAAGGCACAGGATGTGGCTGTCAAATGTATCCCGGAAACCAACCATAAAGATAAGTGAATGGGCCAAGAGCCGACTGCTAGGTTTAAAAAAGGAAAACGGCATCATATACATGTGATTATCTCAATATTTGCCTGTTTGAGTTTAACTAAGAGAGAAAACAGGTTAAGGGTAATAAACTATGATAAGCCCTTTACTGTACACCTGCCTGGAGAGACGACAGGTGTGAATGATAAAGAAGATTTCAGGGTCAAAGGTTTCTTTTACTTTTAAACTGCACTTTAAATACTTTGGCTCTGGGAACAAATGAGGGGGGTGAATCCGTTTTACTGAAAAGCTCAACTGCATCTTCTGAACATTTGACTAAATGCAAATTCATTATCTTCATCCCAGATACATATTCTGTTTCCAAGCAGCAGCAGAGGAAGTTTGCTGATACCTTAAAGGTTATATTGTTTTGTTGGCTTTATAGCCTCTTTCCTGAAGCTGCAGCTCATAATTTCCATCTAACAGCTCGTTAATGGACGGCTCAGTTTTACAGTCGCAGCCTCTAACGTAGGAAGTGGTCAGCTGTGTGTGTTTTACTAACGGCTGGATACAGTTCAGAAACTGTTTAACAGTAGCTCCAAAACTAAAAACACATTTAGACATTACGTTTATAAAAAAAAAAAAGATTCATTAAGATTTGAAATAGAAGCTTACTTATGCAACCTCGATTACATAATAGCTTCTTAGGATGAGCAAAGGGGTCATTTTTGCTTAACTTTCTTGGTTGTTTTACATGAAAGGTTTCTGCTTCATTTTAGTTTGTCCCATGCTTCTGTTGTTGGTTTGTGGCTGGAGGTCCTCAGCTGGAAGAAAAGGAGGATGTCAGGTGTACTGTCTGTACATTTTTAAGATACATTTAAACAAAATCTGAAACCAGTTGTGGTGTTTAAAGGCCATCACTGCCAGACGTCACTTAAATCAGATCAAGCAAGAGCCAAACAGCCCTGATGAAGAAGATGAGTGTTGCAGAGACTTTGCATGTTTACCTCTGAATAAATCATAACTGAGGATCTTATTCTTTAAACTTGAAATTAGCTTGTCAAGTCATTAGAAATACACGTTTTCAGGGGCTTTGCAAAATCAATCCAGCTATAGCTTTTTATTTGTTAGACTGATTGCACTTTATTGTTTGAAGAATTTTACTTTTTATTGCATTGATCAAAGTGCAGCTGAGGCACATGAAGGTTGTCGTTGAAATCAACCACAAAGTCGCAGAGATGCTCATTCAGTCCAGCTTGTTTGAAGGCTTACTGAAAATAAAATTGAGTCATGTGTTGGACTTGTTTGCTGGAAACTAGGGGCTGTGTTACAAGTTTAAATATAACATATTTTGATCTCCAATCCTATTTTATGATCTATGAATTTTCTCGCATAAAGCACAACACGTTTTCTCTACTGGAAGGGCGTTGCAGAGATCACTTTGTTAGGTTTCTCCACTTAATATGCTCCCCTCAGGGCACTTTGTTTTAACCACTGTAAGGGCAAACTTCAGGTTCTACACCATGGTTTCTCCACTTGAAAGGAACCTAATTCAACTAACTTCTCTACTGGATTAGCCCCTTAAAGAGTACTTTGTCATGTAATCCTCACTGTAAAGGAACTCTAGAGGGCAGTTAGTTATTTCTCCTTAAAAGACATGCTTGGGGGCACTTCATCTTGTTTTGTCCAATTGAAGAGGAGACAGGCACGTCATCCTATTCTCTCGTTTTAATGTCACCATATACTGCACTGCATCGTGTTTTTTTCCACTGCAAGAGGCTGTATCATATATTGTAGCCACTTCCTGTAATTATTCTGTCATACGGCTATCTACAGTTTCATAGTAAGACCTTAAATGACTTCTCCCACCCATCACCCACTCACACATAGACGCTTATTTCCTGTTTAGGCGTGTGACAGGTGTGAGTGTCTATGTCATTGAATCTGCCTTTTTTTTCCTCCTCTGCAGCTCATATGTCACACAGTCATGATCATTCAGCTGTAATGCCAGCACAGGAAATACGACAGCTGCATATGCTGCTAATATCAGTATCAATTTAGGGATGCATGAATGAATAACTTGTTTTTTTATCCTTTTAAAACATATTACACATGTGACTTTGTTTGGACAAAACTGAATCTGTATCTGTAATAAAGAAGATGTGAGATAAATCAAAAGACTAATGTTAAACATTTGAAGGCTATTTCCTTGAGTTGGGGTCCAGAGATGGTTATCTGTTGTGAGCGAGTGTACAGATGGTGTACAAAACTGGAGACCTTCAGACGTGTTCTGATGACTTGGCTGTTACGTTGGATGTATCAGCAAGGGTGAGGAGGCTGAGTACAGGGCTGCGGTGGGTTACTTACATGATGCTAAAAGCTGAACCATCTCCAGCTCAACGTAACAAAGATGAAAGAAATGATTGTAGATTTGAGGAGGGAAAAGGCACCGGTGACCCTTGTTTCCTTCCATGGAGTCAGTGTGGACATTGTGGAGGACTCTAAGTACCTGAGAGTGTATTTGGACAATGAACTGGACTAGTCCAAGAACACTGATGCCGTCTACAAGAAGGGCCTGAGCCGCCTATACTTCCTGAGGAGGCTGAGGTCTATCCTGCTTGCTGTTGTGTGCTTGGGCAGCAGACTGAGGGTAGTGGACACCAACAAACTAAACAAACTGATCCGCAGGGCAAGTGACATTGTAAGGGTGGAGCTGGTCTTCCTGGTGGCGGAGAGGAGGATGCTTTCTAAGTTGCATGTCTTCTTGCACAGTATCTCCTACCAATTACATGACATGTTGGTGAAACAAAGACGCACATTCAGTCTGGGTGCTCCACAGAACACCACAGCACTGCCTCATGCAAGCTGCCTTGCCCTAAATATATCCACATGTTAACATCTACCGGTGTATGGCTGTAACAACCACAACAAGGGTACAGCAATGTAAGACAACTACCTTAAAGATAAAAATTATCTGGGTGCTGATGGCCTGGCGGTGGTTGGGTCAGGCCCCATGTAGGAAGGCAAGGGTCCTCCAGATGGGCAGCCGGGTTCAGGTCCTACCTGGGGCGACTTTTCCTCGTGTCATTCCCCACTCTCTCCAGACTTCCTTCTTTACCCATCGTCCTATCTAAAATAAAGGCAATATTCCTAAAATAAAAAATGTAAAAATGTCTCATTTGATAAAATTCATATAGTTGCCCCCAGTTCATTAATGTACTTTAAAATATAAAGAAAAAAATATGAAAATATTTTCTGTAGCCGTTTCTACAACCTAAGATCTGTAGGATGGGTATTATGCAAATTCTATCTTCACTCTTTCACTTTTCACTTGGGAATTTTCATTTTAATAAAAGCCTTTAAAAATCTTATATTAGGGGCAGATAGCCTTGCGGTTATGTCACACTCCCCATGTACGCGGGGTATAGTCTCCATCACAGCGGTTGTGGGTTCGAATCCGACCGTAGCCCTTTGCTGCATGACATCTCCCACTGTCTCCTCTCAACGTTTCTTGTCTCTCTTCAGCTGTCTTCTCCAATGAAGTCAAAACAACCTTAAAAAAATAGTATTTGAAAGAGTTTTAAAAATGTATAAATAATATTTCTTCTCATCTTATGTTAAGGAGGGAAACACTGTTATATAAAACATCTGTGAGTGTGAGGACAGAGTGTGCACATGAAGACAGAGAAAGTCTTCAAACACAATGGCAGGAAGTGTCATGGGGTTATATCTGAAGTCACAGTGCGGCTGCAGTTTGAAACCGTTTCCCAGAAACTGTGACTGCTAAATATTTTAATCTTTTTTTTCTCCCTCGCCAGAGCCATCACTTCTGTCACTAAATATATAAATATAAATATAGCCCACCATAACCACTACCTTCTTGAGCAACGTGCAGACCTGTTGACATCCTTACTTGGGTTGATAGATAGAGAACAGCGACAGTAACTTCTTCCTGTCTCCAAAGACGGGAAGTGAAAGGGTTCAGCTTGTTCTGACGTCTGTCTTTTTCTTTCCAGGGGAACAAATACAACCACCACGTGTCCACACTGATAGAGCAGCACAGTGGAGTACAGCATATTGTCTTCATCTCCCAAATGAAATCAGCATGCCCGCCTGAAAGCTCAGTGTGCAGATCAGGAGCACTGGAGATTCAGGAATGCTGTGAGCTGCGGTATTTGTCCAAGAAAAGAGAGGAAGTTGACTCACCCGGTACTTTTTTCAAGAGCCCTCTCCTGGAAAACAGAGAGGATGGTGCCCAGAGATACTGTACCTTGTTCCCAGAAAACATTGTGACAGCAATTAGCTTGAAACTGTTCTGAGGAAGATGACATCATGTTTATTTTTGAGGATGTCAAACAACGTTAAACTTACCTAAAACTTATATGGAGTTTGGTCTGAATTGATTGTGATTATCGATGAAGCTCAATAATATATCTTTTTTTTTATCATGTGGATACAAACTTTACCAACACGTGTTTTATCTGACACCCTTTCAAATATTTTTCTCACTCTGCCCACACACATCCACATCAAAGTCTTTCACTCGCATTCCAAGAAGGTAGAACTGACTCATGTGCGGTGAGGATGAGCCACACACACACTCCATTTTACAAAACACACGAATGACGATTTTGAAAGGACACATTCTAAAAGTGATATCATGTCACTTCATCTGATCAACTTTTTTTTAAGTATTGGGAAATGAGGAAGTTTGTCTGTCAAGTCACTTTGTGGTTTCTCGTCTGCGTCTTTTCCACATTTGGTTTTAGATCAATGATTACGTAAATAGCTTTAAAAGCATGTTTATTTGTTTTTTCTCTGCATGTGCAATGCTTTTAGATCTAAGGTCCTTACACTGCTGGATTCAAAAAATCTCCATGTGTTAAATCTTAAACACCTACAAACTTGTAATTTTCAGATGACTCACTGTTTCATCATTTGGTCCCTTGGTGTTTTGTATGAGAGCAGTTTTTTAGGGTTGAATTCAGCATCAAAAACAGACAGCGACTGTACTCTGCATGCTGATGAGTCCGGGGAATTCACTGTGATTTGAAAAGAGACCAAACATAAGCACATTGGGGCAAAGCTATTATCCATCTCCGGCTGAATGGCAGCTGTGGTTGTAACAGCTGACAATTCTCTTTCACCCTCTACACATTTCCTGAATCCTTGTTTAATACTGACAAGCCAGGCTTTGTATTGTTTGGGGATTTCACTTGCATCAGTGCAATCAACCCCAGTGTATACAGAAACTCTCCATAAAGTCCCTCCGCTCACTCTTAATCATCCCACTCCTGACCTTGAGCAGGTCCAGGAAACTTTGAGACAATAACACCGCTATTTCGTCCATGGACTGTAACTGGAAATAACAAGAGGAAATTCATTGAAGAAAAAAAAGTTTAGGATGAAGAGAGGACAAAGTCAGCCAAGAGCCAAAATATGTGAGTCACTGATGGCGGCGGTCCCGGCCTGGAGTGGAATCAAAACAAAAGCACCAGCAGCCCACAGCGGCCAGCCGTGCAGACCTGAGGGAAGATGCCAGTTGTAGAGTTCCTGGAGGTGTTCAGTGCTGACTCCTGGCTTTCTGGAATGACCATGTGTTTTGGGCTTCATGCCATGCTTCCTAACGTTTTGCCTGTGGGACTGAGGAAAAAATAATCCCCAACCTCGTCCAGGCCCTAGCCCAGTGACAGCAACAAGGACCACAACCACAACAAAATACTCTGAAAACCACAGAGACAAAGACACAAACTGAGGTGTGAATAAAACCAAAAGGTTTCCTGTGACCTTGTTTTCTTCAGTATGAGTTCTTGTAGTGGTTGAGAAGTAATAGCAGGTCTAAGTAGACTTACTCAAGTAGACTACAGGAAAATATTAAACATTTAACTATGCTACCTTTATTTGAGTATTTCGGCAGGTTTCTTAATGAAACTTTACATAACAAACATCTTAGGCACTAAGACAGTAACGTCTACTTGAATTTGTCTAACAGCAGAAAAATGGAGATGGCAGAAGAAGAGATTTTCCTCGCTCATACTATCATTTTTGGGAAGTGACTTATTCACTCTGTGGTAAGGAGAAGAGTTTAACATGAGGAAATTGAAGAGTAGTTAAGTTAGCTTAACATGAAGCTACAGCTAGTAGCCATTAGGCTAGTCAAGGGGTGATTATTGCCTGGCAAAGATTTTTTACATTGATTGTTTCTTTTGTTCATACATAATAATCCAAAACATTATTATATCATATAGTGAATTTTGAGATGCTGGTAGGACAGAGCCAGTTAAGTATTTCCCTGTGTTTCTTGCCTTTGCGCTTATAAGACATGCTAACTACCAGATGTCTTACACATATATTGTAAATATTAAGGGTCACTCATTTATTACAGCAGGGGGCTTTGGAGTCCCATAGCGGTCGCAATGCTAGAAATGTTGTCTCAACCTAACGCTCAGTCAACCTAACGACAGGCTTAGAGCTGAGGCGGGCTTTAAGCCTCTTGACAAACCGTGGATAACATGTATCTTTAAAAAAATTAAAACGGATGAGTTATCAAAAATGTACCTCCTGTACAGTGTGTGCCGAACAAGACTTGAGCTAATCAGACCTTTTTAGTTTTTTTTAACCAGGCTGTAACGTGTTAATTTTAGCTGTAAAAAGTGGCTTTTTTAAATGGGTGTGTATGTGACTTCCGTTGCTTCAGCAGTCAGCCTCAAGCGGACACTCGATGAACTGCAGGATTTTGCACTTCCACATTGGCTTCATTTTTCAACAACGAGGTTGCTGCTTGGTCTCACCTTGTAGGCTATATAGCTAGCGATCTTAATTTGGGCAGCTTAACCTAATTCTTCTGCTACAAGTAGCCTACTCTTTTATTTCAACAAATATTAAACTATCTCTTTCAGTTCATAGCGAGAATATTATTTCAACTTCTGTTTTGTTAGTGATTAACTCAAATGTTCCCAACTAAAACTGTGTTTTGTGCCCATATGTCTGGGCCTCATGATGAAGCTAGCACTGGTCCGGCCCAGTGTGTGTGGCCCAGTTTATGTGGGCAGTGGATGAGGGAGGAATGTGAGAGTAGGAGGGCTCAAAGGGGGACATTCTTGTGACCAAACAGATGACAGAAAAGATTTTGTGCTCTCTGGTGACAAAGACAAGCATGAAGACAGAGCTCATTATTCAAAATGTGCTGTGATGAAATCTCTGATGACAGCAGAGCGGCGTCTGCGTCATTTTTACTTAATGTTATCTGGAAGGAAAGTAATTGTTCAACACCGGCAGTCATTTTGAAGTAGTGGACAATAATAATTTGACTTGCTGATTCTAGTCTCTAACGTAGGTAAAGGTATGATGATATAACAATATATTGCATTAAGGTTTTTGAGTAAAGTTTTTCATAATACATGCATACAAAGCTACCAAACACGTCGTACAACTTTTGAATTTCTTGGAACAAAAGCTGTGAAAAAAATTGGCAACTGCATTTAATATGTCATATGGACAATATGTGTTTAATGATCCGCTCACATTCAGTTTAAATGTAAGTTTAAGTTTAAAGGTTGTTCTTTGAGTCAAATAACTTGATTTTTGTAAATTGTTGGGATATCTCTTTCTCTTAGATATAATTAAGGCCTTTGAGTTGCAACTCACATATAAAAGCTGATCTTTCGTTTATTTGTTATCCTCTCTGTCACTTATGTTCATCTATATTTATTTACCGTAAGTATTTTAAACTATCTATTGTGTTAATTTACATCTGTTTTAATTGTGTTGCTGTTACTTTTTAAGATGTCTTTATTGGCTTACAAACTGTTTTTTTAAATTATACTCTTTAATGTTGTTTTTATATTTTAAATGACATTCTTTCCATGATGAAATTAACTGAGTCACTCATGTCTGGATGCTGCCCTCTAGTGGTGGATCAATCAAACACTGTTCTCTGTGCATTGTGTTACACTCGAAGTACATTTCTGCAAGAGAACTTAATCAGACTGACAACTTTACAAACCAACCTTTTTTTTTTTTATTCCTTTTAAGCAGTATTTTTTTTTTCATTTTTTCAAATAAAATATTCAAAGACTCAGTTTTCCTTTGCCTGAGTTTATTAAATCATGTGAAGTGAAATGCAGGGTGCATATGTGCAAAGCTTTGTGCTCATAGTTTTCACTGGAGAGGAGTAAAAAGTGAAAAAGGTAAATTAAGCTTTAGTAGAATATAAAGACGCATCAAATGGAAATACTCAACAAAAGCTGCAAATAGTCCTTGATTAAGTATACTCTGTTACATTCCACCAATTCAAAAATAATTATATTCACCTTTAAGATTAACTTGGACATACTGCACCCCTGTTGTACCAGCAGATGGAGCCTGAACAGTTTGTCCTTTTGCTGCTGACATCAGCAAAAGTTGAGGAGTCTGAAGTGACCACAGAGACAAAGTTAAGGATGATGCCTGCTTCTGTACTAAAGTATCTGATTATAAACTGTAATGCAGCACATGGTCGTATTACCACTAAAACATAGTGTTTCTATTATTACACACAAATATGAGATGGACAAAATGGGCAGTAAAGGCTTAAAGGAGAAGGAGTGCAGGAGGATTCATACTTCATGTGTCCGTATGTAAAATAGGAGACGTCTGTCATGTGTGATGATGTCCCATCCTCTTCTCATTTGAGACTGGAAAGTGAAACCTGATAAGGACAATGGTGACCGAAGCCCGGAAGATGAATGTGGGAGCGTTAAAAAGCTTCTCATGTGCTTGGTCAAAAACAGGAAGAGTCACAGAGAGACCCAGTCATGTTTTCGTCATAAACACAGCAGCTTCTCCAAATATGTCAATTTCATGGTCTGTACATTTCGCAGCTTATTCCCTATTCTGGTATTACAGGGGGGGAAGGGATCGTTCAAAAAGATTCTTGAGTATTATCTCATGCTTTTCACATGTCTGTTTGAAAGAAGAATATGTCCAAATCACAGCACAAGACAAACCAGTGACTAAGCGAAGATTAAACTTGAATAAAGCAAGGTAGTGAGATAATAAACGCAGATTCTCAAGAATTAACTAAAAACTTAAACTATAAAAATGATGCAAGTTCTGCTAGTTGAGCACACGTGTAAAAAAATAAGGTGTTATGTTTATGGACAGTGATCTCTCTCCAATCACGATCACAAAGGATTTCTTTTTTCTTTTACACAATTCAGAAATGCTTACATTTCATCGATGTGTTAGTTTTAGACCAGTATTTTTGGTTCAACCAATAGCAATGTCGGTGGGTAAGTTACTTAGGCCCACATAACTATATTTTTACAGCTACTGGATAGGCTGTCAGAATCTGTATGAAGTATCTTGGTACCCTGAAGATGAATCCAACTTACGTTAGTAATCACCTCATTTGAAATCTGTCTCAACCGGACATCTTTCAGCCTCAGTTTAAGCTCCTCTGTCGTGTTTCTTTTTAGCTTGTAATGAAACAGACTGAAAACACTGATGTCTCTGTATGACCTATAAAAGTATGTAACACAATCAGCAACATGGCTGATTATTTATCTGCCTGGAACCCCGGCGGCTCTGTATAGAGGATAACTTTGGGGATCCCCTGACTTTTTTCAACACCGATAACATGAGGTTGATATTCACGCATGTTTCAAAGTGAAATAAAATTGGATATGTGTGTGTATCCTGCAATGATGAAATATAACGACATTGGTTACCATTAACTTTTGTCGTCCTCAGCTCAGATCTGTTCAACACTTTGGATTTGACCAGATACCTGTGCAACCATTCACAGTCTCATCAGCTTCATTTGCACTTCAGTGCTCGATAATAGGTGGCATTAAACATAAGTTAAGCTTTTTCATGCATACATTGGCACGCTGATGTAAGCACGTCATGTCTTTGTATAAATGAACTGAGCAAAATGTAAGTACAATTAATATTAGTAAATGTTCAAACAAAACCTTTCAAGCTTTTGCATTTTGTTGTATATTTCAGCCTGCTTAGTGTGTAAGAATAACTCTGCAAACAGTAAAAATCTGATGAAATGCACATATTAATAATAAAACTTATGGATTCACACACACACACACACAAGACTTTATATCATGTTATAGGGTCTGAACAATCCACACTCTGCACATCCCATAAAACCATCAGTGTGAGCATGAAGGACTCAACACCCAAAATATCAGCTTCTCCAACAGGGACTCCAGTACAAGGTGATCTGGTTCTAACGTGCCCCTTTGAGCAGAATATGAGCTGTGTCAGGCACAACTTTATCTGCAATGCCTAAAACAGACTGCTCAGAGAAGGAGAAAAGAGGCAGGTGTTGCTACGTTGACTCCCATCAAGTCCATGCAGTGCGCTGTCAGTCATACTTGTGTAAATGCAGAGGCATGTGCGGACTGAAAAATGTACAAGGAGGACCATCGGCTAGCTTTTGTTTTTAAGATGATTTCTATCACGCAAAACACCCAAAACTCTGTTTTTTAGACTGATAGATAACCTCATAACAGTAATTCATCTCTTCTTCATTGACTAAATTTACTCATCACTTACTCTGTGTTAGAAGTTGGTAAAAATGAATGTATCTATCGAAACATTTCCGTCCACTACTAGATTGTTCAATTGAAGAAAAAACATGAAATGTGACAATTTGAGAGAAAATCTTTAAACACATGGGCTAACATTTTTTGAAACCCTCTGGGCTTTGTTCAGGCAATAGCAAACGTTAGCGTTCAGCCACATCTAATAGGCTACCATTGGCTAGGAAAGCTTTTATAACTGTGTGATAGTGTAACACAATTTAATAGGACAGGTAGATTTCCTGTATATTCCTAGCCAATGTAATATAAGCTACACTTTTAGTTCCTAGCAAACATGATATATATAGGAAGAAAATTCAAAGTCCTTGAATGCTAATGATAGCTATTCTGCAATTGTTGATAGCTAACTGTTCAAATATCTTGTTTGACTTTGAAATGTGGCCCAGTGTTCCTCCGGATTTTGAATATGAAATAGATTCAAGAACTAATGCTAGAAATGTACTTTCTAGCTAACGTAATGTCAGTTAGGATGCAGCTGAATGCTACGGTTTGCTAGTTGTTCCAGTAGCTAACGATTTTTCAAATGGGCCCATGCATTATTTTGAAATATGGCAAATGTCCCTATTGATTTTCACTCTCCATTGTCAATTCAGTTTATAATTTATCAGGAAGATGTGCAATTTATACGACTTAGCCTTAAACATAGTAGTGGAAGATTTTAACAATTAATTTTCCTACCCTAAGTGGGGAAAAGGAAAATGGCTGCTGTGTGAAACTGTATGCAAACTAAAGTGATCAAATAGACAACTGACTTCAACAGCTGTAACTTCTTTCTGTTAGTTGTAGCTTGTGTCCGTCTGAAACACTTTGTGATCATGTCATTACAATCCTGCATGGATCCCCCCCTCAGTCCTCCAGAGTTTTAAATAAGATGATAATCCAGTGAAATCTCAGCATATGACAGGTTTGAATTTAAGAACGGAAGGATTTCTCCACAATGACAAACATCTTCTCAGCTCAAAATAGCCCTCTGGAGGAGCAACAGGTGGTGGGTGGAGCTCTGGCAATGCACATGGTATAATACATAACAAGTACATGTGTGTGCGTGTGTACATGTGTCCGAGAACAGTTGCTGCAGGGAAGGACACATCTAATGTACATGGCATTGTAGAGTCCAAACTTCCACATTTGTACCAATGCACACACATTACAGCAGAAAGCATCTCTACCCTTCTACCAAATACTTAATAGTTTTCTTTCATCTGAATCCACATCCGGGATTTTATTGATGTCACGAAATGGGCCCTGTTTCTGATAAAAGTAGATCAGATAACCAGCGACATCAGTTTCAATGCTTCAGGGAGGCTCAGCCAGCGTTGGCATGACATCACAGATGTCCAGTCAGTAACAGAAAAAAAACAGAACACTTCAATGGGAGCGTCATTCATTTCCAGCACAGACTGCAACGGGTGGACTGAGAGCCAAAAATGTGTCCCATTCAAGAATTTTGTCTTGAAGACGAAGGCAACCATGTCAGCTAACTCGTTCTCTCCCTCAAGAAATAACCTTGGAAAGACTGCAGGGAAGAGTACATGACAGCTCACTTTGACAAACAGCTAAGATGTAACTACTCTAAAAGAATGTTTTTGTAATCACTATTTCAACTTGTTGTCTGTGTGGACTGGTTCCTCTGATGCATATTGTGAAAAGCTCTTCCACCTGCTAAGGCCATAGTGACTTTTGAGGGGCAGTGAGCAACTTCATAAGGGTGCCTCGGTGGGTTCAAACATGTTTTGGGAAAATCAAACACGTAGGTTTGAGGGCCTGCATGTAAGGTTTCAGCATGATGGTAGTCAAAAGGTCTAATTTGCTTTCATTAAGTTTTGTACAGGACTTTGTAAAGAAACATATTTCAGACATTAACAGGAAGAGCATACAGAATACTGCAATATAAAATAGTGCCATTACAATTCTACTACAATTCATTAAGCCAACACTTTTGTCCAAAGCCACGAACATCAGAGAGAACACAAGCAATGATTTAGAGAGGAGGAAACAACGTCAGTAAGTGCAAACAGACAGTTTTAAGTCTGATTGGACACAGGTGCAGACAGGCAGTTCAAATATTATTGCCAGGCTAAATAACCTATTGGCCCTATACCTTTTTTCATAATCTCTTTCCATCTCTGTGCTACTTGTTTATTTTATTTTCTGACCTACAAAACAACCTGACCCAAGCGTTGTCCTGTGTAGATTAAATAAAATGCATATCACTTTAGGAATAGGTTACGATAGACTATACAAACTTTTTAACAAAGGGATCCTCTTTAAGACAGGAGTATCGAAAGTCCCCCATTTAGGAGTGTATTATATTATTATGCATATGCCTGAATAGAGCTTACATATTCAGTTGAGCTTTTTTGCCCACTGGGAACTCTAAATTCATTGTAGTTTTCTTGTCATTTTTTCTACAATGCACATCAGATAAGATGAAAGAAATACTTCTGCAATAAGATTAACTATTCGCTGAAAAGAACTCCTATAAATAGAAAACCAGCATTTAAACCACGTCGACTTCCTGTTTATAAATCGCATGTTTCCTTGTTATCAGCAAAACGTACTACTTTAATAAAACAAATTAACACTTGTAAGAATTGTTTAATGAAAATGTCTGTTTATGCTGGCGGTGTGTCATCCTGTGAGGGTCAAAATAAAAATTCAAATTCAGTGTTATGGGGTTTAATATAGCTTTGTGTCGGCGTGTCTGTGTATGTGTACAGGGAGGACAATGCCGCGGTTCTCTACTGTATGCGCGTCAACGGAATCCCGTAGTGCGTCATCAATCGTCTATTCTCTCGAACGCGCCTCGTGATTGGCTGGAGGTTGGAAATCTCCCCGCCCACCGCCCAGCCTTGTATGGAAACCTTTTTTAGGACGTCATGGGTAGAACGAAGACCATAGTATATATGTGTGGAGGAGATGCGAGCGGAGGGACTACTGCACAGCTGGGCAGCGCTGAGGATTGCTGGCGCTCATCTGTGGAGTACAGACAGTTCAAAACACCTGTAGAGGAAACGAACAGGTAAGAAATGTTTATAATTAATTCTGGAAAGTTCTATTTTTAAACGTTTTAGGCTGTTTCCAAAATGACTTCCAATCCAACAGAAAGCAGCCTCCCTCTTGATTTATGAAGAAGTGTTTCACTTTGCTAATCACTGACACGTTTAACACTATTAAGGTAAATGTTTATTATGAGTTTAAAAATTATACTGCAGGATAGGTTGGACAAGCGTTTCCATGTGTAATGTGTGCCTCTTAAACTTATTGGCTCCGTGCCCCTGTCTGAAAGTAAAATCCGGTGTGTGGGTACACACTCCAGGCTCGTGCAGCTGATCATACTACATATTACACCATGTATATAGTGCATAATGAAGATAATTTGTCTGTTGTCTGTTTGTCTGCTGTTGTCAAAAAGAGCACTGACTAGTTTGCTCATCAAATATAGAATGCTTATACATTTCTGTTTATAGGCTAGGCCATTTATTGTATGAGGAAAGACTGGATTACAAACAGGTTCGCTCTGTAGAAGTTGATTTATGGTTTAAAGCATAATTTGGGGATGCCCTGGGTCACCTGGAAGAGCATATAGACAATGTTCTAAGGCTAAATCCTAACTCTAGCAGCCTGGGTCAGATTCAAACCCAGCCCCCCTGCTGCCTGTTGTCTCTTTTTTTGGGGGGGAAAGAAGCTATGGCCACTTGTTTATTTCCTCTATGGTTAACATGCCGTGGTTAAAGGATAAGGAAAAAGTAAAAAATCTGAAGAAATAGCTTGCTTGGCTCTAACATTTCTGATTATGCTTTTTCAGTCTTGCAGCCATGACATGCATCCACTCTCAGTATGGATCTCAGTCCTATGAGAACAGCCCTGGCAGCTCAGAGCTTCAAAGCACAGACATTATCTCTAAGCTGGCTGTGGATATGAGCAACCCACGGGACCATCTCTCTACTCCACCTCTGCCAAGTATCAGTTCTCTGGTGGACTCTCACCCGGGCGACCTTGACGCATATTCATGCCAGTTCACTGCAGCTCCTGCCCACGTTAATTCGTCTTTAAACCAGGAGAACCCATTCAAGCTGGACGACCTCCAGGTGTATGGTTGCTACCCTGGAGCGTTCGCTCTGAGTTACCCTGACGAGGCCGGGTCCCCTGCTGGGTCAGATTACTTTGGCAGCCCGGCATCTGCCTCATCTCCCTCAACCCCCGGGTTCCAGAGTCAGCACACATCCACCTGGGACTCAGCATTCGGGCCGTACTCGCCTTGTCCTGGATACTGGGTGACAGAGGAGACCTCTGCACCACATGTACCTTCTTTCTTTACTTTTAACTCCGGCTCTGTGGAGGATATGTCTCATTTGGGTCAACCACAGGATCCTTTCACTTTGGCCCACCCTCACTCATCTGCACTGACCTTTCCTGCCTTGGTGATGGAGCAAGCACAAAGTCTCCAAGGTACTGACCACATGGATGGAAGCTTATCACCTAAGTTAAAAAGTCCAGCTGGGAATGAGGGCTGCTGTGCTGTGTGTGGGGACAACGCGTCCTGTCAGCACTACGGGGTCCGCACCTGTGAGGGATGCAAAGGATTCTTCAAGGTAAAAGATCTGGTTTATCTACACAGCTAATTGATCTATTTCTCGACAAAGTTGAAAAAAATGGGTCATTTAACTGAATGCTTTCTTTGAGAATAATTCTTCTTTTTGTTTCACAGCGCACAGTACAAAAAAATTCCAAGTACGTTTGCATCGCCAACAAGGACTGTCCTGTAGACAAGAGGAGGCGCAATCGATGCCAGTTCTGCCGTTTTCAGAAGTGTCTGGCGGTTGGCATGGTGAGGGAAGGTGAGTTCAAACCCTTGTGAATGGTAATAGACCTATGATGGTAAGAATAGTGTGAAAGTAACAGTTGATGTCCTATTTCCAGTCGTGAGAACCGATAGCCTCAAAGGACGAAGAGGTCGCCTGCCGTCTAAGCCTAAATCCGTTCAGGACGTGACAAGTACTGTGTCTCCGGTGAGCATGATTGCCTCACTCGTGAGGGCCCACATTGACTCAAATCCTGGCGTTGGGAAAATTGATTACTCCAAGGTAAAAACACACACAAGAAATCCAATCCTGTTTGCGTTTCTTTGGGGTATTTTAATTCCCACTTAAACACATCTGCCTTCTGCATTTCAGTATGAAGAGACGGAAGTACGTCCAAACCAGAAGGAAGATGCTAGCGACATCAAGCAGTTTTACAACTTACTCACAGCCTCCTTGGAGATCATCAGAAAGTGGACGAAGAGCATCCCAGGTTTCTCTGAGTTCTGCCAAGAAGACCAGGAACTTTTGCTGGAATCTGCTTTTGTAGAACTCTTCATCTTACGTACTGCATATCGGTGAGTGCAGCCTTCCTAAAAAAAACGTTGTGAAAATATTACATGCTGTGTTCGCACATTGGCTCACCTCAATTTTTTGTGTCAATTTTACTTGGAGGGCTGGCAGAAAAAAATCTTGATCAGATGAGGGCGAAATAATTTGGCTATTTGAGTGCTCACATGCAAAATTTTCATAAGTTTAGTGCATGCGTTTACATGCTGTATACATGATCATGTCCTTATTCAGATTTCTCAAAACCAGGATAATGGCTTCTCCAGATTTCTGAAACCAGACTATGATGTTTACACCCCCCTACCCCCCAAACTGATCATAGCCAAGATACTAGTGTGCATGCTACACAACTTTAAGACAACTTCAAAAAACTGACTTGTAACTTGTATTTGTTCTTTTTTAAAGTTCTAACCCTGAAATTGACAAGCTAATCTTCTGCAATGGGGCCGTACTTCACAAAACACAGTGTGTCCGAGGATTTGGGGACTGGATTGACTCTATCTTAGAGTTTTCTCAAAGCCTTCATCGCATGAAGCTGGATGTTTCCTCCTTCTCCTGTCTCACAGCGCTGGTCATAATCACTGGTAAGAAGTTCAGTTTTCGAAGTGGACACATTAGACTTTAAGCTCTGACCCTAATCAGAGTTGCTTTAATTAAAGCAGGACAAAAGTTTGCAAGAGGAATCTGGTTTCAGTGGTGCAGACAATGCAAGGCTGTTACATAACATTGGACTGACAGGACAGGTGTATGACCAAATGTAACAGGACCTTACATATAGTACAGAGAAGATGTCGTATATCACAGCAGCCTAAACATAGCCACAATGCATGGTGCGGGGATATGTGTTTACAATTACAACCAAGAATTGTTCCATCATAGTAACATTTAAATTATTCTTACTTCTGTGTGTGTATGCTGCACTATCCAATCAGAGTTGTAGTCTTTTTGGAGCAGACTTTAATCAAATGAGCAAAGAGGAATTATTTGATTAAAAAGTTATTAAAAGCTGTAAAACAGATTTTTTTTCTGTGGGATTTCAAAGTCAGAAGTCTTTTTTATGAATGTTTGTTATTTATTGTTAAATTTACAAAGCGTAAGGCTCACTCTGACTCTGATATCTATCTTTTATCTTTCTAGACCGACATGGTCTGAAGGAGCCAGGACGTGTGGAGGAAATGCAGAACCAGCTCATCACCTGCCTTAAAGACCACGTCTCTGGCTGCGGCTCCGACTCGGTGCGGCCGAATTATTTGTCAAAACTTCTCGGGAAGCTGCCCGAGCTCAGGACTCTTTGCACTCAAGGCCTCCAGCGCATCTTTTACCTGAAATTAGAAGATATAGTTCCCCCACCCCCGATTGTGGACAAAATCTTCATGGATACTCTTCCGTTTTAAGTGTTTTCAAGATGAGATTGACCATCTGTGATATGAAACCTGAAATTCACTGGCAGCCAAAGAAAACACAGACAGAGCACTTCAGGCGGAATTTAGTGACACTGCTATTAGTATAATCATCCTAAAGGAATATAGATCCCAAGGAAAAGGGCTACTTTTGAATTATGAAGTCAACAAACTTGAAAAAGCAACAGGAGAGTGGAGCCATGACAAAATCCTACTTCCTCCATTATGTTTCCAGGATATTGTACACTCTGTAGAGGAAATTTAATCGGCCAGCTCATGGACCAAAATTTGACTGTTTACATACAACAAGGTGCCATGAATGGAAAATCTAATGGAAGATGATTTTTGTAAGAATGTTTGTGGTTAATAGGATGACGTTAAATGGCACAAATCTGACAAAGCATTATATGTTTGTGTAGAACAAGCAAAATACTTCACAGAACCACTTTATAGCCCCCAAAGCATCAATTCCTTTTATTTCAAATGTTTGGTGACTAACGCCAAGTAGGTCAAACCAACAGAATTATTCAGAAGTATCATTCATGTATCATGAATTGACATTGAGCAGCTAACGTACTGTGTATCGACCAGTACAGTCTTATACACTGGTCTTGTTTGTAAATAGTTTTGAATCAGTTTGGTGTTTTGCCACATGAACGATCTATTCTGTAGATTGGGGAAAATGTAAAGTTTAGCAAAGTGTTTCTTTGCTTCTGTTATTTTTACACACAAAAAAATTATATGAATAAATTTGAAACTACATATTACATCACATTTTGTATTGTTTACACCAGTTATGTGGAGATACTGTATATATAGTCGAAGGGCATTCATAGAGCTGAACAGACTTGACTTGTTCAACTAAGAGAATTAGCCACATGTCAGAACAATAACTTAGTTCCTATTTTAAACTGAACTGGTCCCTACTACTGCTTATGCAAAGGGTTTCAAATGCAGACAAATCTAACCATAAAAACTTGATTAAAGGTCACATATTATCCTCCTTTTCAACCACAATAAATAAGTCTCACAGCTCCCCAAAACATATCTGGGAAGTTTCTTGTAAAAAATCCACTCTGATCCTGTATTTGATCATGCCTATAAACCCCTCTATTTCAGCCCTGCTCAGAACAGGCTGTTTATGTGTCTGTAGCTTTAAATGTAAATGAGCTGCGTCTGACCACGCCCCTCTCTGGAAGTGCTTGGTTGGCTCGTGCTTTCTCGCACCATGCCCTATTGTTTACGTTGAGAAGGCAGACTCAGAGGGCACAACAAACATCTAGCTTTGGGAGTGTCACCCACCTGGGGGAGGGGTTACTGCCCTTTGTGATGTCAAAAATCTCCACTTGGCCTGTATGAGCACACATTTTCTGAAAAGTGGAGCAGGCAAAAGACGGAGAGGATGGACTTTCTCATAATTGGAGGGTTTGTAGGCTAGGGACACATATTAGTGTTAAAAAAACATACATTAAAGTGTATTTTACACAATATGTGTCCTCTAATAATACTCCTTATTTTTATTTCATTCTGTGTCAGTGCTGAGTAACCTGCTGTGCCAGCAGCCTGTAAGCCTGAGTGTATTCCTCCTCCTTCTTCTGGCCATATATCAGAAAATACTGCTGAAACATGTGCTCCCACCCACCTCCCTCCCAGTTATGTCCTGGTCTCCTTTTAGGTAACCACTGGAATTCCAAGTCCAGTCTCAAGTGACTCAGACTACTTTATCATTGTATCGTGCCACACGCTAACATGCATGTGTCAGAACCAGCAGAACATACTGCTAGAAGTGAATGTTATAGAAAAACTGTTACGTGTCTGCAGGGCAATAAAAAGTATTAATAGATGATAAAGATGTCTCAGATACACCTGCTAATGAAACATAGGTCTCTGTGGTCCAATAACATGGACCAGAACAGGCCAAATCAGCAGGAAGTGACCAGAGGAGTCAGAAAGGAGGAGAAAGATCAGTCTGAGCAGATAGAGACCATTTTGAACCTAATAATGACACTATTATTATGAGAGGCACATAAAGGTCTCTACCAATAGTCATGGCAACCCTTTCAGAATTTTTTGGCGCAGGCTGCTGAAGTACAAGATTTTAAGAATATATGATATCCGCTCAGACAAAATATACTCATTATACAGTTGAAATAGTAAGGAGATCTAGCTGGTTCTTAATGAGCATTGCAGTCGTTCATATAGGACACAGTTGTTAATACACATGAGCTGTTATCAGCTGATATTTAGCTGATTATCAATCATCAATCACAGCCATAGCAACCATGTGATAACCATTTAAATCCTCCACCTTTCTAGTGTACAACCCAAACATTGTGCAAAAGAGAAAATAATGTCTTGCCTTGGGCTTTCTCCATTTTACCTACGAGGGTTTCTGCATTGCACTCCATTTGGTGGCCTCTTGGGATCAGAGCTGTCAGAGCAAACAACTGTATTGTCATTTGTGAAAAAAGGTTACGTCTACTGTATGACAAGGAAGTTCCAGGTTATTAATACTGGTCAGTCCTAATTAGGGAATTAAAATATAACTTACTTTGGACTAGAGAAGCTTTTTGGTTTAAGATAATATTAGTTCCTGATACAATCAGTGGATGTAAGCTTAGTGCCAACATATAACACTGTCAGCGTATTTGGCAGCTGCTGAGTACAAGGAAATTGCAGAAAGAAATTAAAAATCTAAAGAAATGTTTGATGTGAATAAACAATGGTGTCTCCATGACAGAGTTCAGCCACCCTGGAGAACTGTTAAGCTTATTTTTAAATTATAAATACTGTAGTTCTCATCATGAAATGTCTGAGTCAAGACTTAGACATATAATAATAGAAAAACTATTGAATTTTGCCAGAATATTTATTTGCCTTTTACAATCTCATACCTCAATATCGGCCTCATAACTCAGTATCAGTCAGGCTCTACGTCCTGTGTTTGGCATCTGAAGTTGTGATGTAGCTAAAAATAAAAGCTTGAAGACTTGATAATATTGCACATGCAGGACTTATGCAACAAGAGCAGTTGGATAAAGTCAGCATCACTCTTATTACAGAACATACTGTAAGGGTGACGGTATAAAGGATAAGGTGAAAAGGGCAGGCATCATGCCTCAGTAGGAAGTGGGAAAAACGCGAGAAACTTTGAAGTGTCTCGTTTGAGTGGAGTACCAAATGACAGTCGTAAAAGAAAATCACAAGCTTCAGACAGGGTTACAGGACGAGAGGCAGGCTCCAGAGCACAAGCTGTCCACAGCACAATATGCTGGACATGAACGTCCGCGATAATATGAGAATGTCACATTTATTTGAGATTTAGAGAGCGGCTTTGGTTTCACTAGCAGGCGACAAGCCCTGGACGTGTTCCTGGAAGTGGTTTACAGAATGATCAGCAACAGCCACCGTGAGCATGCTAAATTTCATAGGAGTCATATCTCAATGAGACGAGAACAGCGTGTGATAATCTCTCTGCTGTGTCACAAATTGACCAGACTCTAAAGAGTGTAGGCTACTGTGAGCAGGTATCACACTAAAGTCCATTTTAGGTTTTAACCTCAAATGACCAACTGAGGTAAGTGTATAAAAACATGTGAAATGTAATCGCAATTTAGGTGAAATTAAATGAAAAAAAAAAATCCAAATTCTTTACTTTGATATATCACGATAAAATAATACTTAGAAATCGCATAAAAGATGGAAAGTGTTGGAAACTTCCCATGACATCAAATAAATTATCTCAACTTTTTTTTATTTGATCATTAGTGTCTGTAATGTTGATCTGGTTTTTTTGATGTATTTATAGCCTATCTGTCAAAGACACCAGCAGCTAATCTAACACTTGCAAGCATGCTACACAAGACGATGTGCAGTTTGCTTACTTTAGCGTGTTAGCATGCTTACATTAGCACTAACATAGCTCTAAACATGTTGTAGGCCTACAGGGAAACCTGAGAGGAATGTCAATTATAATTACATCCAAAGATGCTTCCCCTTCATTCACCTCAGGTGAATGTAGCCTTGGCCAGGAGGAGTTGATGTCGTCAGACGGTGTCCAACCTTCATTGGATGTTTCAACCCTGAACCGTAACATCCTCCAGTTGGCGGGTCGACAGTGGTGGCCAAATCACTGCCCATCTCCTCCTCCTGGCTTCCAGCTTGGCTCCTCTCTCCTGCTCCATAACCAGCAAGAGGCTCTTTCTGCTGCCTCCCCCATCCTGCGAGCAGCTGCCTTCCTCTCCTTTCCTGTCACTCCAATGGCTGTGAGCATTGTCCACACAGACTGGGCAGGGAATCCTCTGCAGCCTACCTCGACTGGAAACAGCCATGCCTGCCACCCTTTCCCCCTGCAGTCATGCAACAGGTCCTGGTATTTGGCGTTCTTTCTTTCAAAGGCTTGGTCACAATTTTCCTCCCATGGGACTGTAAGTTCGATCAGGATGATCTTTTTCCCCTCCTCAGACCACAGAACCACATCCGGCCTCAGAGTTGTCTGGACGACCTGGGGGAACTGCAGCCTTCCTCCCAGGTCTACCTTCATGTCCCATGACTGGGCCTTTTGTAGCAGGTTGTTTCTTGATCTTGCTGTGGTTGATGGCTTTTCTCCCTCCCTCACAAACTTAATTGATGGTGTTGGTTTCCCATGTGTTTGGCGTTTTTTTCGTCTCTCCTGCTCCAGGGTGTTAGCGAGTGTCATGAGCACCTTGTCGTGGCGCCATCTGTATCTTCCCTGGGTGAGTGCTGTTGTACACCCTGACAAGATGTGCGCCATGGTGCCCTTCTTTCCACAGAGCTTGCACAGTGGGTCCTCTCTCATGCCCCATCTGTGCAAGTTTGTCGGAGTCGGGAGTGTGTCATACACAGATCGCAGCAGGAAAGAGATGCGGAAAGGTTCTAGCCTCCATAGATCCGCCCACGAAATCTTTCTTTTTGGGAGGTCCCATTTGGTCCAGGCTCCCTGCGATGCTAGCTCCACAGCCCTTGATCGTCGCCCCTCCTCCTCCAGGTTCCGTACTTCCTCCTGAATCATGGCTCTCTTCTCCTTGGCATCTGCCTTCCCCCACTGGTTAAAATGGGAGGTTCCAAGACCCTGCCTTCCTATGCATGGAATCCCAATGATGTCGCGTAGCTTCAGCATGCTTTCTGCTTGTGTGACAGAGGTGTCGGCTGCCCATTTGCGTCCTGATCGTGTATTAACCCCTGCTTGTCTGACCTGTGCATCCTGGGAGTCTCTGTAAGTCATTACGACTCTGCATTTTGCCACCTTGAATTCCTCCACCACCGATGACAGGGGTAGTTGGAGCTGTCCTGATCTAATGTAGAGACCTACTGAAGTGAAGCTTGGAGGGATTCCCAGCCACCTTCGGAGGTGTTTGTTTATCTTCCTCTCCACTCCTTCCACGGTTGTCATTGGAATTGCGTATACAGTCAACAGCCACATGAGTCTCGGCAACAGGCCATGTTGGTAAAGCCACGCTTTGAATTTCCCCGGAAGTCCTGATTTTTCTATCCTCCTCAGCCATTCCTCTGTCTGGTTTTCGGTGGTGGTGATGTTGTTCTTGTCAGTAAGTGAATCATCAAACCACTTTCCAAGGCATTTGATAGGATTCTCCTCTATTGATGGAATGACCTCACCCTGTATCTGCAGCTTGAACCGGTTTGTTACTTTACCTTTTTTTACCACCATACTCCTAGATTTCTTAGGCTTAAACCTCATCCTGGCCCACGTTGCCATATGGTCAAGAGCTGTCAGCACCCACCTCGCCTCCACATGGGTTGTGGTTGTCACAGTGAGGTCGTCCATGAACCCTCTTATTGGGGGTTGTCGGATGCCAGAATCCATTCTTGGTCCTCTGGCTTCTTTTCCCGCAGATGTAATAATGAGGTTCATTCCCATGATGAAGAGGATGGGGGAGATTGTGCAGCCAGTCACAATTCCTTTTTCCAAGTTTTGCCAGTGTGTTGTAAACTTGGCTGTTTTGAATCGTAGCTGGATGCCTCCGAAGTAACTGGTGATAATTCCCTTGATATGCAGAGGGATGTGGTAGTGGTCCAGTGCTGCGTGAATGAGGGCGTGAGGGATTGATCCATAGGCGTTGGCTAGATCTAGCCAGACCACTGACAAGTCGCCTTTGTTTGCTTTGGCCTCCCGGATCATCTGGCTGAGGACTCCAGTGTGTTCCAGACATCCAGAGAAGCCTGGAATCCCACCTTTCTGGATAGAGGTGTCAACATATCCGTTCTCAGTCATATATGAGGTCATCCTTTTCGCCAATACTGAAAAGAAGATTTTGCCTTCTACACTAAGGAGTGAGATTGTTCTGAACTGGTCGATGGTTGAGGAGTTCTCTTCCTTTGGGACAAAACATCCTTCCGCCTTCTTCCAGCATGATGGAATAGTGCCCTTTTTCCAGATTCTCCTAAAAAGCTTCCAAAGCCTCCGAAGGAGCATCGGGCACTTTTTGTATACTTTGTAGGGTATACTGCTTGGGCCGGGGGCAGATCCAGTTCTGGCCCTCTTCAACACCTCTTGGACTTCGTTCCAGGATGGTTCGCTGATGTTGAGCCCTTTTCCAGGTGTTTCAGCTCTACCGACATTTGGGTTGGCATCCAGGGCTTCATTTCTAAAGGTGTCATTGTGGGTCTCCCTCAGGAACGCCTCTACGTCTTCTCTGGGGCTGGTCAAACTCCCAGATTTTGATTCGCCCAGCAATGTTCTGGTGAACCTGAAAGGGTCTTTAGTGAACTGAGCTCTTCTGTTCTCCCTCTCCTTTCTCTGTTTCCGGGTTCTTTCTGCTCTCCGGAGACTGCAGAGACGTTCCCGCAGTTGACTTGTCAAGTCCTTGATACCTTCCCTTTCATCGACAGGGGCTCTTTTATATTGCTTGTTGAGAGCCTTGATTTCTTCCCTCAAGCGATGGATTTGTCTCTCCCTTCTGCTTGGCTGTTTTTCGGGCTTAATGTTAACCTTCTTTTCTTCTGTTCCAAACCGCTCTCTTGCCAGATTGTATGTGATTGTTGTGAGGGTATTGGCTTTCCGCTCGGCTGTTCCTGCTAGCGTGACTTCTAGGATTTTATCAAGGTCTTCGTCTAGTTGGTGCCATTCCTTAGTGTCGTTCATCTTGGGCCATTTGATTCGTTCTCTCGCAGGTTGGGCTTGGCTCTCTGGGGTGGTATTGGGTGGGCCCCTCCTGTGGACTTGAGGTGACAGAGGTACTGAGAGATCTCCCGTGCTGTGGGGTGCTTCCTGACAGGAGCTCTCCTGCGTCTCACCAGGTGTTACGCCTGTGCGCTGTGCCTGTGGCCTCTCTTTTCCACACTTGGTCCTGGCTTGGTGTCTTTTCAGCCCTTTTGTGTTCTTACAGGTCTTTCCGCAGTGACACTGTATTTCCAATACCTCCCCAGTTAATGTTGTTTGGGTGAGCCGTCTCTGTGTCAATAAGTCGTTCCTGGCCGTTACCTTTGTGTCTGTCCTGTTGAGTCTCTCATCCTCCCCCCCTCTCGGGAGACTCTGGGGGTATTGCTCATTGTAATTTTCAGTAGCTTGGTTGGTGCCCTCTTGCGAGTGCTGTGCATAAGGTTGCTGGCCTCATGCACCCACGCCAGTCTTTCCTGGAGGTCATCTGTCTCTCCAGAGTCACCAAACTTCCTCGGTTGCCATCCAGACTTTCCTGGAAGTCACTGGTTACCCAGAGAATCACAATTATAATTACATCCAAAGATGCTTCCCCTTCATTCACCTCAGGTGAATGTAGCCTTGGCCAGGAGGAGTTGATGTCGTCAGACGGTGTCCAACCTTCATTGGATGTTTCAACCCTGAACCGTAACATCCTCCAGTTGGCGGGTCGACAGTGGTGGCCAAATCACTGCCCATCTCCTCCTCCTGGCTTCCAGCTTGGCTCCTCTCTCCTGCTCCATAACCAGCAAGAGGCTCTTTCTGCTGCCTCCCCCATCCTGCGAGCAGCTGCCTTCCTCTCCTTTCCTGTCACTCCAATGGCTGTGAGCATTGTCCACACAGACTGGGCAGGGAATCCTCTGCAGCCTACCTCGACTGGAAACAGCCATGCCTGCCACCCTTTCCCCCTGCAGTCATGCAACAGGTCCTGGTATTTGGCGTTCTTTCTTTCAAAGGCTTGGTCACAATTTTCCTCCCATGGGACTGTAAGTTCGATCAGGATGATCTTTTTCCCCTCCTCAGACCACAGAACCACATCCGGCCTCAGAGTTGTCTGGACGACCTGGGGGAACTGCAGCCTTCCTCCCAGGTCTACCTTCATGTCCCATGACTGGGCCTTTTGTAGCAGGTTGTTTCTTGATCTTGCTGTGGTTGATGGCTTTTCTCCCTCCCTCACAAAATGTCATAAGTCTGTCAGGTAGTTGGCTGTTTTTTGTTTAAGTTTACTTGAACAATTTGGACATTGGCTGATGTGCAAAAACCACAAAAAAGGAGCACACTCAACAGTAAACACAGTTAAAGGTGCACGGCCGCACTAAGACTAGAAAGAGACAGAAAAGTCAGCACACAAATGTCCTTTAGGGTTCCTTTAAGACAGCAAAACAACAACGGATGCGTTTCGGCACAAGACCTTCATCAGCGTGCAATGAAACCTAAAGGACACTGCTGTAATTGAAAAGGCAGATTGACCAAATGTCGTTCTTCTGAACTGTGACACACACTAGAGAGGGAAATACAGAACATTTAAATAGCTGTTTATATATCTGGCTTAGAGGAGATTTCTGTACAGATGGAGTCACATTCACCTGGCAGGATCCGCTCCTGAAGGCAGTATCTCACAAGTGAGACATGATATGGAAATGTGAGTTCTTTGAGAGCACCAATAAACAGCGCTGACTTGGGTTTGAAACGGGATGATATGACATTTAAGTCGAGTCATTGACAAGTTGAAAAGTTCAACACTAACTTCAGCGTCTACTTGTCACTCAGTAAACACTCTTTATGGGTACCGTAATAATAGACATACGGGACATCTAAGAGGAGGCTGTGGTTCCTCAACCCACACGAGGGGGTCCTATAGACCGGGGGTCCTGCACGTACTCTGTGCTGAGGAGTCGTATCTCATCCTTGCAGATGGTGACAGGGCAGCACAGAGCCTGTCTGGACACTTCTATTAATAGCCTCAACTAAAATAGACCGTGATCACATGAAATCAATGATGCCACTTAGATATGAGTGCACTGACTGACTGTGTGCCCACACATTGGCATTATCCTGTAACTCCCTGCCATAGCTTTCATCTGCAGCGTTTTGTTAACATAGATACAGTATCAGATGGCAGATGCCTAATGTGTTTTTTTAAACATTTAAAATGAGATGCCTAGAATTCAATGTCTGATAACCAGAAATTCCTCTTTAATCAACAGAAGATAATCATTTTAAATTAGTTCAAAGGAGAGCGAGGCAGGCAGACTAAAAAGATTATGTCGTATGGTGTGTAATTACATCGCTGGTGTTGAATAAGAAATTGTGGAGTACTGCCCCCCAGTGGCTGTAAAGTGACAGTAAATATGTTTGCTTGTGAAGAGAATCTGAGGTGGACTTTACTAAATATTTCAGTAAAAGTTTTTGAAGTCTGAACTTGAAACCCAATAAATCAGATATTGATGAAGCAGACAAGCCGAGTCTTGCAATGCCTGCATATATTTCAACAGTGCCACCATGCAGTTACTTTTTTTCTTTAAAATTATATTCCATTTTATGTTCTTGCATTTACTCTTTAATTTATATATTTGTAATACATAGTTATGTATAAATCATTCTAATTTCCCTTATTTCATTTTCAGTCAGATTTATTTTCAGGTATTTGTCATCTTCCTTTTGATGAGATCTCCTTCAGCCAAACCCATACCTTACTGTGTTTAGTTTAAAAAATGTTTTACCAGCTTGCAATATCACTTCAACGAACATTTGCAGTGTAGTTTTGTCTTTGTGTATTTCAATGTTACTGCAGGAATCCTCACACAACCTTTACACTAAATCAAATCAGGGTTTGGGTCTTCATGCCATGTCTCTCTTCAGCCATGTTTTTCTTAAAGACTCATCCTATAAATTACATGTACACACAAGAAACCTAATATTCAGACAAGAGCTGGAAATGAGTCCACTAAAAATAAATCTGGACACCTTTAGGCATTGCACTGCATCTCTACCCAAAACTGCCACATTTGCTCGAACACTTTCCCCCCACAACCCCTGTGGTGCCTTAGGAGCAATAAGCAAATGAAGAGCTCATTTGCAAAAACCAGATAACTAACTTATTTCAGGTAATATCACTCAGACTGAAGTTGTGTGACTTTAGCGGAGTTCCCCATAGACTGCATTGGGTTTTGGCACCAATAAAAGCTCCATTTGAAGTGCTTATCAAAACTCTCAGGGTGCTTTTTTTTCCAGAATGGAGTTTATCGTTTTTTTGTCTTCAAATAAAGAATGAGCAACCGTAACTAAAGGATGTGTTTGAACTAAAACAGGCTTAAAGTCAGTCAATGAAACTTAAAGAGTCAGGAAATAAACCCAATTTATGTTAGTAAAAAGTTCTGAAACGCTTAAAATTATACTCAACATTTTACAGTTTCTCATTTTTCTTGGCAAATGTTCAAATACCATTGTTGTTCCTGGTGCTCAATAGACTTAAAACGGCTTATTTGCTTATTACAGCTTTATTTGAAGTAAACACTTAATAAAACAAGCACACAATAATAACCAGTGTTATTAGTTACTGTTACAAGGAGGGAATGCAAAACAATAAAAAAAGGCTCCAGTGTGGCTCAACTTATACTAAACTTTGAATGCATGTTTCTTGCCACGACAGGTGACTACAAAGCTCTGCAACCTTATCCAAAAAGTAAAAACTAAGAGATACAGTCGTGCAAATTAAAAACGTTTAATCAGTTTAAAGGCTTAAGAACAAACTTTTAAAAGAAATATCCATGACTGCATGCATACATGCATGCATTTCGCCAACATTCTGTGGATATATAACGGTCGAGGAAACAAGTTGTGGCGTAGGTCGGCTACCACGGGAGGGTTTTGGGTGTTCTTAAACTCTGACCAAGGTTGTTGGTTGGCATTGTCTCCTGTCTGTAGAGAAATGAGGCATATGAAAAGTTACAGAAAGAAGACAGTCTGAAAGAGAAAAAGTTATTCAGAGCTGAGGCAGGATGTCAGAGGAGAAAACTTACTTCAGATCAAACACTCTATTTACACCCCACACAAACGGAGCAGCAGTATCATCAGCCTCTGCAAGACAAAACATGCGTTACTTTTACAAACTAAAAATATAGTTCAAGTCTCGTTCAGGTCACACTGGTAAATAGAAACAAGAAATTGTTTTAGATATTGTAAACTCAAAAATCTTTGTTTCCTGGGTTGTAAAGATGCATGGAAAGATGGAAACCACTCATGTTCCCAAGCGGAAAATTGTATCGTTAAACGGAAATTTAAATTCAGCCTTACAGACTAGTCTAAAGGTAAGAAAACATTAAAAAGTGAGCCCAATTTATTTGAAATTGTATGTGGTTACAGTATGGCAAACACTTACAGTTTGGTACTCCCTGCAGGTTTTATATCCACATGATTGTGCTAAATGTTGATATGTCCGCTTCAAATTGACCCAGCCTACTTTCAGTTAAAAAAACTGCCAAATTACGCTGCTCCTACGAGATGCTGCTCCTTCTGTTCGCTGTACTTGTTTGCATCCGGGTTGTAGAGCGAGGAGAGCAGGCTCATCATCGGAGCTACAGCCAGTCTAAGGCTACAGCCCTGGCTTGTGGTGGTTGGCTGTGTTGAAGTTTGAGCATAACATCTGACTGGCAACAAAGGCCAACTTATAAAATAATTATTAATTTGTTCAACAGAGTAGTCATTTCAGTGCAAACAAGCAAGCTTGATGATGTGCAACTGTTTAGTCAACTAAACGCGCACATCCCTACTCTCATTCCTGTACAATACATATGCAGCAGGAGATGGCTAACTTAGCTTAGCATACATAATGAAAACAGAAAGCAACAGTTAGACTGAGTCTTAGCAACAGTAGGGAAATCGACATCAAGCGCCGCTAGAGCTTCCTTAAAAGAAGTGTAAAAATAAATAAAACAATTATTTCAATAGGTTAATGTAATAAATAATACCTTCGTCCCAATCCTCAGTCATGTTGGGGTTCACCCAGGTGCTGACTGGGACCTGCCATTGACAATGTCCATTTGTGTTTCCAGCTGTAAACAGAGCATAATTAAACCCTCAATCATTTAAACACTTTGTGTTTGCAGGATAATGAAATAGCAAGAAATTGCAAAGTGTCAAACTTACTTTCTTCAGTGTCCACAGATATCCTGTCCTCGCAGGTTTCGGTATGGTATGTAAGCTCATGCTTGGGGACCAGGTGGCGAGCATTAAAAGGGCAGGTTTTAAGCTCACTGGCCAGTTTGGGATGATTCTACACCAGTGAGAGGTAAGTTAAGTAACAGTCAAACTGACAGGGAACAGAAGGTCTTGTAACCCCACAACCTTCTGTTCACTTGGTAGCAAAGAAAAACAAGACAATGGTATAAGGTGGGGGATGTCTAACAACGCAGACATTTGTGTTGTGCACAGTAGAGTGAAGTGGCAAAGCCATGAAAGCCTTTAACTCTAGAAACCTAGTCTTAGAACGTCCTCTGAAAAAAGAAACCAATTGTATCCCTCTATTGTCTAAATCAAGTTGTTGAAGGTTTCTGTGGTCGATTACTGTCAGCCAGCAGCATCAATTTGCATAGCCGTAGAAATACATATACTGTATACGAGGATTCTTTAAGTCAGGGTTGTTTGATACTAAAGGTTAGCTTGCCAGTGCTGTTACTTGTTACTTTTGGTTCAAACTATTTAAGACAGACATCGATTCAACATGAAAATATTACAGGAGTCTGAAGTTGTGATGCTGTTTAACTCTACTGCATAATACTTAGAAGTATCTCTGTAACGCATCCATCTCCAATGATTCACATTTAAATAATAAAGTATTTTTCTTTACAGTTTGCATCATCAGACTTTGAGTGCATCAAAAGGTTTTAAACAGGAGGACAAAATGTACAAGTGAAAGAAAGAATTTCCCCCAACTTGTTTTTGTCAAATGGTTATCTAACTAGGAGCAATAAATAAGGCACAACTTACCTTCCTGCACTTTATGAGATGATATGGGAAGCGGCAGGCTCGGATCTGGTGATTTTTGTCGAAAGGGCACTGAAAAAGTTTCTCCGGGTCACAGTTTCCTTTATCATCTTTATAAAAATGGAAATAAATGAATAGATCAGGCATATTCCTATTAATCAACACAGTGGATTAATACACACATGGATCCAATACGATGAAATGGAAACACTTTCTCAGTATTACCAGGTTCTTCTGGAGCCCTCCCACACGAAGAGGTCTTGCATGGATCAATTGTTGTTCCAAATGTAATGGTGGTCGACATCTTTAGCTCAAAAAGAAAGTTCAAAGATATGTCAGCCAGTGGAGAAAGGAAGATAGACAAAACTTTAGAAGACACTGTAGAAGACTGGATGCACATTTTTAAAAACTGCACAACCATGGAAACCAATCAGATCTTTCCAAATCTGCAGCTTTCTGTTCTACTCTGCAGGAAACTCAACAGGTGGTCCAAATTATGTCCCACTAATGGTTTGCTTTCTTGTTTAGGTCAACTCTGATTATTTAACCAAAATCACCTGCACACACCTTTAATTCTGCTCTGACAAATATACACAAAATTAAAAGCCACGAGATATGAGTCTACTTTTAGAAGGTGTGCTCTCTTTTTCTCCCCAAAATGCTTAAAAGCCCATTCACTATTTGTGTGTGCCTCTAAATCTTAAAAAGGTAAGGACTTACAACTTTCTACCTCGGAGCCAGCTATCTTTTTGCAGTGTTTTTCTGCAGGCTTCAACTCAACTTCAATGGTAAACGCCACATTTTAAATTTGTTTCACTTTCATCGTCGTTCACGCATCAAAGATTTCGTTAACATACCAAAGATAATCTTAATTTAAATATACTTTGAGGGTAGCTACATGTGGTAGATTTGGTATTATTAAAAATACTCAAACATTACCGTGAAATCGTGCAGCAGAAATTTGGTTGCAACACGCCTAGCTAGCTAATTTACAAGTGTTCTCCAAAATACCTCAGAGGAGCTGATATCTTCTATCACGATATCTTAATGAATTACTAAATTATTCACTTTATGAAGTGTAATTTGATTTACTTGAACAACCGCCTGTAAAAACAACTAGGCTTAATGTAAAACTAAGTTAGTGGACTCTACTTTGTCGCTCTTCTCTTGACCATCCAACAGAATTGAGAAAATTTCGTCGTCCCGCCCATCGGTGGGTTTTATTATCTCCAGCGAAATCACGTGACTTCCGGTTGAAACCATCCTCAGCTTCCATTTTTAATTTACCTTAAAAATCAACTATAACAAATCTGAACGAACCCAAAAGTCGTGATTCCAACCCCACTGTTTTGTTTTGATATGTGCTCAGAAATACAAGAGCCCCAAGAATATAATTATTATTATTTTATTTTTTTTGACTTGTGATTACAGTCTCGGCCAGGTCACCCTTGTGAAGAGATCTGGATCTCAACGGGTTAATTACCTGGTTAGATAAATAAAAACAGAACATACAATACACACAACATTTATGCAAGGGAAATATTCCACACAGGAAATAAAAATTGCAATTCAAATGTATTGCCATCATCATCAATCTTTCTTTTTATAGCGCCAATTCATTTCAAATGTGTCTCATGACCCTTTACAAAAGCAGGTGAGACCTGACTGTTTATTATATGACAGGTATGTTACTAAAGAGCACGTAAAAGACCTTTTTCATTGTTATATCTACAAAAACCCAACATGAATCTTTAAAGCAATAATTTGACTTCAACCATCAAATTGAATTCATGTTTTAAAAGTATTCCAAATGTTCTCCTTTTCTTTGATCAAATTGGATAACCAGTTCATTTTGAAAGTATCATTTAATGTTTCAAAACTAAACACCACCATGCTTCCATTAGTTTTGGATGTTTATTAATGACATTTATTTCTCCAATTTTGTTGATGAAATCATATCTTTCATTTTGTTAATTACAGGAAGAAAGTAAAGAATCTAACATCGCTGTATTTATTTATTGTTGTTTGACTTCTATGATGGATTATCCCTAAAGGAAACTCTTTTATTTATTATCATTATAGACCAGGGCTCAGTAGTTTGACATTATGTAAATACAAGACGACAGATGGAACTGCTGAAGAATGAGTTACTCTTGTAAAAGTTTATCACTGGATCGGCGTGTGTTTAAACAGAGGGAGGGATGTGAGCATAAGGGCCCATACAAACAGAAATGTTCCATGATAAGACATGAACAGTGTCAAAAGCATTACACAGTCCGGATCTTTACCACTAGGTGGCAGCTACCAGCCTTTACCTATGTTATGTGAAACAGGACTGATACACTCAGTTTCAACCTGGTTTCTTTCTTCCTCTTTTTTTTTATTCCAATCTCTTTTAACAGGTAAACATTGTTATTTTGGTAGCCATCAAATGATATGTCTAGGCAAAGTGGGCATGTTTAAATGTAAAATTCGCTTGTAGCTCAGTATATCACTGTGCCTGAGAGCTGCAAACTGCAGACAGTCATACGTACACTGAACCATAACCCTAATTCACATCCCTGCTGCCTTTGGCCAAATGGCTGAAGCACATGATGCTGCCTATCTGAAAATAGTAGGCAAAAGACACACATAATGATAATCATACAGAACCATGCAAGAAATTAACACAGAACAAAACATGAGATAGAACTTAAAATACTAGAAAGTTACAACAACAACAACAAACGTAAAAAATGGGATAATAAAAGTTTAAAAGTGCTTCAAAAGTTCTACTCATTAATTACAAACTTAAAACCTAACCAAAAGCTTGTGAGAAAGATGCGTTTTTACTCTTTTAAAAGACAATATGGAACAAACCTCAGCGTCTGTGATAAGGGACTTCACGACACGAGCATTAAGATATTCATCTTAAGATGTTCATGTTTCATTGCGTCGGGTGGGGCGTTCACAGTATTTCATTTGATCTCTTGCAAACATTGTGCATGGGTGAACTGTTTGACGTGATCTGCTGGGATCAACGAGCTCTAAAGCAAACAACACAGCGAGCTACAGAGACTTTACTTTGACGCTGCTTTGGCAGGAGCAGAGTACGTTTAGGACAGCCCAATCAGAATGAGCTTTATGAGAACCAAAGGCCAATTAACCATAAACAAGTTAGTAAATCAATTTGTAAAACTCAGTGACTAAGACGTGTTACTGTCTTGTGATTGTGACTTCACCACAATGTTGCAATGACCATGAAATACTGATGAATACATCTAGAACTGATGTTAATGTTAGCATTTTAGTGAGATCATTGAATTCATGGTTCTCAAACCAGACCTCAAATAAATGTTTGAAACATGACATGTCCATATAACAATCATATAACCTCCCATAACCCATGTTGACTTCTTCTTTGTTTGTCTAAGAGTTTAAAACCTGTTTTCTTTCAACAGACCACCAACATGTACTGTACATTTGAGGAGCTAGAACCTCTGTTACTTTGGTCTGGTTAGATTCAGAAAGAAAACAACTGACATGAATAAGTGGGCTTTCAAACTGTTGCTGATTAATATTTTCAACTGATGATTAAAATAATAATAATAATAATATCTTAAATTTATATAGCGCCTTTCAAGGAACCCAAGGCCGCTTAACAAGAAAGGATGGACACATGAGAAAGGATGGACACATGAAGAAAGGATGGACACATTAAAAGAGGGTACAGCATTATGAGAGATAATATCAGAATAGGAGATGATGCTTCAACTTATGTATCACTCTTATGAGATGTCACTTTGCTAAAAAACAAACACACACTTACAGGAAGCAGCACAGTGTGAAGACAATAATTCCCCAAAGGGTTATTGTATGTCATTTCTCTATAACACTTTTTTTTCTTAACACCAATTAAAAAGAAAGTGAGTCAGGTGGCTGTAAAGAAATGATCAGAAGCCCAAAGGGGAAAACAGCTCTGCCAAAAACTGGTCTTGCAACTCTTCAATGTTTTCACTAAAGATTTAAAAGTCAAATTTACAGAAATGTTCGAGTCAGAATGAAAACCTTCATGTTTACAAACACACATCTCTCAGAGGCCTTAATGCCAGATGACCCACATTCAGCCTGCTTTTATTTGATAACAGAAGAGACCTGTCTGGTGATCATTCTGTGAGCATGTCAAAAATAGAAGGACAATTTAAAGTATTTTAAAATACTATTAAAATACTATTAAATACTACTACTATTAATACTATTAAAGTACTATTTTAAAATCAATTCTTTGTTTTACAGAGGGTCAATGAAGTGTGCTTAAAACAGGAGTGATTTGTTCCTTTCCGGCATGTCATTCCCCACACTCTCTCTCTCCCCTATATCTGACTCTATCCAATGTCCAGCTCTAAATAACAGGCATAAAAAGCCAAAAAATAAACCTTAAAAAAGGTCTTGCTACAGAATTCTGAATGAGCTGGAGTTCATTTGTGAACAGAAAGAACAACAGATGATAATAAAGAGGGGGAAACCTAATTTGTAGACCCCAAATATATTGTAATACATTCTCAAATAACCCGTGCAATGGTTTTAAAACGGGTCTAATGTGTGACCATTCTGGTCTGGTGTTAACACCAACATATTTTGCAATGCATAAATATGCATTGCAACAGTCTGGCCTGCTCGTCATGAGAGTGTGCACATAATTCTGTTAGAGAAATGGATACCACTTGACAATTTTTTCAAGTGATTTAAGGCAGTTCATTTGTCGCATTCAGGATGTTCGCATTGAGACAGATTTGATTTGAAATCAAACAGAAAGTGTAACTGAAACCTTCTGCTTGACACTTATACAAGTAACCTCAGTTAAATGAAACTGTACGTTCTTTACTTACACTCTTACTTAATTCAGTTTCTGAATATGACTTGAACAACACAGAGATATTTTACAGTAAACCAGGTGAAGCTGAGGATATCGGTATGTTCTGGTATGTGGGTCACTCAGGTGTTTGTTTTTTGATATGCTTGTGGTATGATAAAAGGCAGGGAATCAGCTGACATGTTTTGCTCCATGAGGTCAGCACTGATATTACAAAGAACACAATCAAGAAATAGAAGCAGAACCCTACCCTCATTAAACAATTCAGACTAAGAACATTATTGGTGGGAAATGTAAAATAAAAAGTGAGCTTTCAACAAAATCCAATCACAAATTTCAGAATGTCTCATGAATTTCACAACATGGCCATTACTCTATTCAGTAATATCCCTTTGTTCTACCTTTGTGTTCATTGTCATTGGTAAAAACATTTATTTTAAGGAAAGAGAAGCTTCACATTTGTTAACATTTCCTCTTTCTTAACATAAAGTGAACTGACAACTCCTGTATGGTTACTCCATTGTCTCACACATTTGAGTGGTCATTGTGGCTTTTGAAATGATTGCACAAGCTGAGGGTTATTCAGCACTCTGAGGATGTTGCTTTGTGGGTAAAAGAGGAAATGTTTCAGGAACTGTCTCTCTTACAGGCGTACACTTGACACAGAAGATGAATCACCCTTAAAACAGCACCTTCCAGTAGTGTGTGCTGCACAACTTTTATGAGCTGTTTCGTCAAGCTGTGTTAATTATTTATCAAATAAAAACATGCAGAGGTATGAAGTGACACTGCAATCAAAGTATAACTGAAAGTGTGGCTTTTATGCTTTATTCAGTTGTTGAGATCGGTGCCTTGTTTGGTCTGAAATCATGCTGAGTACAGCTGAGTACAGCTACAAATGTTGGTAAGAGTAATTGTTTGTTAGAAGTAGAATTTAATTATGTTCTCATTTTACCTTTGTATACTTTTTTATTGGTGCACTGCAGATAGTGGCTCCGCCCTCTGCTCTCTGACTGAAGCCGCAGCCAATACCTTCTTATAAATGCAACTTTTGCGTTATTTCAGGCCAAAAGGCACTAGCTTGTTTTAACTTCAAATCTATAGTCAGTGATATCTTTTTTCCCCCAGACAATGGTATCTTTTATTTGGATAAAAAGTTACTCAATTTTAAACTTTTTGTTATCGAACAGAAGCCTACTGTTTCGTTGCAAAATGATATTTTAGATTTTGTGTTTAATTTAGTATTGTGGTCTAATTGTGACAGAAAAAACCCCCAGACTGATGAATGAATATAGCCTACTGTTGTTTTTGAAAATGTGATACTGAAATGTGACATTGAAAAGGCCAATAAACAAACATAAATTGGATAGGTGTTAAGAGATTGTTGACAAGCTTCTGTATAAGGGCTGAAGACAGATCTGAGAAAAAAGAAATTCATGTGTACATTTTTAAGCTTCTATTTATCTTAGGTTATTATGGAAGACATTAAATGTAAAAAAAAGTTTTAAGTAGCCTATCTAATGATTCATTTTGACGTTTATAATTGTTCTAAGTGTCATTAGTGGCGATATGTATTTATAATTCATGAATAATTATCAATAATGTATTATTAAAGCCCCCCTCTCATCCCCTCGCCCCCTCGCCTCAGACTTTCTGAGTTCGCCACTGCGCAAGCTTTTTCAGACGACCACCGGCAGCGTCCAGAGACACTGCGTAGATAAGAGGGTGTTGTTTTTAACGAGGAGCCCGTGAAGGCAGCATGAAAGTTCCGGTCACTGAAAGCAGAAGTGCTGAGCGAAAGAAAGAAAGAGGTGGGGACCAGAGGGAGGCAGGCGGGGAGGGACTATACATGGTAAAAGTTAGTCTACACTTCAACACATCGTAGTCTTCGTCCTTCGTCGCAGGATTTAAGAGACTTCTTCAGAAAGGTAACCCTCGAAATACCGCTAGCCGCTTTACGTTAACATTTTTGACGTCGTATTCGTTCACAAAAGTTTCTAAGGTGTTTTTTTTTCTCAGCTGTGAAGAAGAATAAAACGCCTCTGCCGCTGTTGCTTAGCTGTTTCTGTTTATCTAACACAAATTCATTTGTCACAGTCTTGACAAATTCAATAAGAGAAACGTTCGTTAATGTAATTTAGCCGGTCACAAAGCTGGTATTGTTGCTAGGTGGTTGCTAGTGGTGATTAGCGGTCCGGGGCTGGGCTGGATGGGCTCCGGCTCTTCCTCAAAGCAAGCGACGTTTTTGATCCCTGATTAAGGGCCCGGAAAACGTGTCGAGACGGCCTTTGTTGTTGCCAATGTCTGATAAATTTGAACCAAAACTCTGCCTTTTTTTTAATATGGCTTATTGTCTGTTAACAATAGTAAACAGCTGGCTCTACATTTTGATTTAGAGTCATATTCATTATGAATGTGTCATCATCGCCTGGTCTGTAATTAAATTCAGTCAAACAATGGGAACATGTGTGGACCTGATTATTTATTAATAAACTAAATGTAGAACCACAGCTGTCCTGTTCACCCCCCTTTATAGCTACAGGCTTTTATCTACCAGGTTCCTCCTAAAAATGACTCAGATCCTCCGTGTTGCTTCTGCATAAATTCCAGCTGATGTAATGCCTGTGTAACTCTGCCTTGAAAAAGGAAAAAAGGGAATTAAATATAACTTTGTCTCCCCTTTTGATCCAGGAAACTAACTGATCGACAGCAGCCATGGGTGTAGAGGGGGGCATGAAATGTGTCAAGGTCCTGCTTTTCTTCTTTAACTTCATATTCTGGGTGAGTAGCAGCTAAAACAACTTTTTTAAGTGTTTGCTATCAAAAGGCTTAAGAGTCAAATGCAGCTTGTATTTTCACAGCTCACTGAGAACTACAGGTACTTTGTTTTGGTCAAACAAAATGAAAACAATGAGAGAGCAAACAGGATATAAGGACGGGTTTTGTTGCATTCTTTTTTTCAAGTCTGATTTCTGCTGGATCAGATGATCTTTTCAGCAGAGTGACTTTTTTCCCAAGCTAGACTAGTGTTGGGACATATTTCTGCCAGCCACATGACTTTGACCATGAACTCCCGTCTGTAAGGTTAACATACACTGTAACCATCTGTGAAATCAGCTGATGAGCAATTACACACCCACACACATCCTGTGACATCCTCTTGATTTATACTTGGACACTTGGAGAGTGGCTCAGAGTGGCTTCATGAAAGCTTGGAGGAATAGACGAGTGCATTCATGTCGTATAACCTGAGTTAACCTGAACATTTCCTGGATGTCACAGTTTCTTTCGTCGTTTGTGTTAGAGCTGTTGAGCGAGGGGTTGTGTGTGAATCTTATGACCAGATTTGAAGCGTATCATGTGACTCGTCCTAATCGTGATATTCTCTCTTGTTTTGCCCGGTTTCTTTACTGGCATAATGCCCATTAAAGCTTTCGACACCCGGGTTTGTGCAGGAAACTGTACAGTGTACAAACCTGATAATAATCTCTGATAGAAAACAAGGAAGTCCAGAATGACAAAGATATATGTTTTCCTCTCTACAAAGTACAAGTCAACTGCTACTTATTATTTGTGCCTATTGCTGGTTTTTATTGCTAAATATATTAAAACATGTTTAACCTTATAGATATTTTTCTGAATCATTACGTTCACAGCTATATCTTAAAAAGAAAGCTACAACAAGGAATCAGTGGATGTTCAACCAGTTAATTACTGTAATTACCACATATTTGATATTTGATAATTGATCATTCATTTTAAGTGACAACCCCAACGATGTCCCCGCTCTTGCGGTCCATCAGCCGACACGGTTGAGTTGTGGGGGTCAGAAGTGGCCATGTGGGAGGGTAGGAAGTATCAGCATTGTCATTACGTGGAGCTTGAGTCAACACAGCCTGAGTCTGTTGAAGGCGGCAATGCTGTTTTGGTTGCAGTGGCAACTAAACGCCTTACAGTGTAGGTTATATAACCTATCAGTAGGGCATGATTGGGATGAGGGGTATCTTCACTGAGGGCTTATCCTTCATTAGGGCACGAGTACCTTGTGTTTAATTCAAATTCAGGAAAAACAAATCAAAGTTGTCTCATTTGAAGAATTTGAATCTTAATATTTTCTGGTTTCTTTACTAGTTTAGCATTTACTTGTTTACTAAGGAGGTCACATTCTGGTCGTCTTTAATATGTATATTTCTTACATTTTCTAACATTTGATCTTTAAAAAAAAAAATCAAATTTTTTAGATGTTAATGGAGAGATCAGTTATCACAGAAAATAATAGTTCACTATTCATAACTTTACATGTCTTAAAAAATACACATCACACAGGAAAATCACATTTTTACATCATTTCCCTTGAAATTTGTCATCAAGAAATTTTGGTCAACCAAAAACAGAAACATTGATATGAGTTTCATGTGTATCTCTTTCCTTACTGGATGCTATTCTGGGAATGTGACTGTCATTGTCTGTTTGCATGCTCTGTTAACTCCTTCATGTTTACCAAGTCAATCATTAGCCATCTATATGACTCATTGTCAAATATTTACACTGGCGGTGCCAACATGGAGAGGTCTTCTGCTGTATTAAGAGCTTAACACGGGTTATTTGAGAAAGAAAGAATATGTATTTATTTCTGAATTATCGTCTGTCATGTTCACAAATAAACTCCAGCTCATTCAGAAAAAAGACATTTTTTAAGGTTCATTTTGGGGCTTTTTATGCCTGTTATTTAGAGCTGTACAGGTGATAGAGTCAGGAATAGGGGAGAGAGAGAGTGTGGGGAATGACATGCCGGAAAGGAGCCACAGGTCAGATTTCAACTCAGACTGTCCGCTTGGAGGAGTATAGCCTCTCGCGCACTAACTACTAGGCTATCGGCACTCCTGCAGCAAGAATTTTAACAAAAACCAAAAGATCTGAACAAATCACTCCTGTTTTAAACACACACCATTAACCCTAGCTGTAACACAAAACATTGATTTTAATATACTTAAAATTGTCCTTCTATTTTTGACATGCTCACAGAATGATCACCAGACAGGTCTCTTCTGATATCAAATAAAAGCAGGCTGAATGTGGGTCATCTGGCATTAAGGCCTCTGAGAGATGTGTGTTTGTAAACATGAAGGTTTTCATTCTGACTCGAACATTTCTGTAAATTTGACTTTTAAATCTTTAGTGAAAACATTGAAGAGTTGCAAGACCAGTTTTTGGCAGAGCTGTTTTCCCCTTTGGGCTTCTGATCATTTCTTTACAGCCACGTGACTCACTTTCATTTTAATTGGTGTTAAGAAAAAAAAGTGTTATAGAGAAATGACATACAATAACCCTTTGGGGAATTATTGTCTTCACACTGTGCTGCTTCCTGTAAGTGTGTGTTTGTTTTTTAGCAAAGTGACATCTCATAAGAGTGATACATAAGTTGAAGCATCATCTCTTATTCTGATATTATCTCTCATAATGCTGTACCCTCTTAGACAAACAAAGAAGAAGTCAACATGGGTTATGGGAGGTTATATGATTGTTATATGGACATGTCATGTTTCAAACATTTATTTGAGGTCTGGTTTGAGAACATGAATTCAATGATCTCACTAAAATGCTAACATTAACATCAGTTCTAGATGTATTCATCAGTATTTCATGGTCATTGCAACATTGTGGTGAAGTCACAATCACAAGACAGTAACACGTCTTAGTCACTGAGTTTTACAAATTGATTTACTAACTTGTTTATGGTTAAGTGTCCTTTGGTTCTCATTAAGCTCATTCTGATTGGGCTGTCCTAAACGTACTCTGCTCCTGCCAAAGCAGCGTCAAAGTAAAGGCTCTGTAGCTCGCTGTGTTGTTTGCTTTAGAGCTCGTTGATCCCAGCAGATCACGTCAAACAGTTCACCCACGCACAATGTTTGCAAGAGATCTAATGAAATACAGTGAACGCCCCACCCGACGCAATGACACATGAACATGACAGTTTATCTTCTGATCATTTTACATGTGCACTTAGGAACTGGAACAGTGCTTACTCATTTTTTGGTGCGATGTGTAGATATGGAAGCAAAGAAATGCTTGAGTATCATGACAGTGAATGTCTTTATGCTAGAATTCTTCAAGTTGAAATTCAGGCACTCCTTAAACCTCTGAAACCTTTCCCATTGAGGACGATCTGCCTTCATTCAATTTTTTTTAACTACATATGAAATTACGTAGTTTCCAGTGTTTTAAGAGTTTTTGAACAGCACGGCTCAAAGGATTGTAAAGTCGGCCTTCTGGTCCACCACCTTCAGGTAGATTTCCTTCACACTTTGTACAAACATTCATGCTCATCAGAGGATGACTCCTTACAACTTTAATCATCCCCTGACTTTTTGTTTTACAGCATTAAGCTGCTCAACAACAACATGTAGCATCTCAGTGTGTAGGCATGTATACAGCAAGTTGTTGAATTAATATTATGCTTGACTCTTTTACATAACCTTACTGTCCTTGTTTCACCGTGCTGCATGACCAGTACAACAACCTGTTTACATCGTGACCAGACATTTGGATTCTGACATAATTCTTGGTATTTAGAACATTTAGTATTTACAATGTAAGTGTTTTTGAACATGTGTTTAAGATTTATTTTGGGGCTTTTTATGCCTTTATTGGAGAGACAGGACAGTGGACAGAGTCAGAAATCAGGAAGAGAGAGAGAGTGGGAAATGACATGTGGGAAAGGAGCCACAGGTCGGATTTGAACCCAGGCCGCACGCTCTGAGGAGTACAGCCTTTGTACATGGGGAGCCCAAACCAACCACTCGCCACAGGCGGCCTGAAATGATCCAATAGAATTTTTCAGATGGTTATTAAAATCATTATTATGCAGCTCAATGGCAGCCGAGGCTAGATAAGTCTGTGTTAATACACTCTGTGGCGTTTAACTGCAGCATTACAGTATTTTGTATTCAAGTGTTTAGAAGATTTAGATACTAAGTTGCTCTAAAAAATCCTTTGAAATCATTTTGTTTACCAGTTTAAACCAAACAATACCAGATGATCTAATAATACATAATCACCACTGTATGCTCGAACCAAAGACTCGTACTTATTTACATGAAAACAAAAATGATCCCATAACTCCCCCCCCCCGTACTAAACCCCCCCTCCTCTCTGCATCTCTGCAGTTATGTGGCCTCGCGTTGATTGTCGTGGGAATCATGGTTCAGGTGGCTATGCACAAAACCCTCATGATCAAGGATGCGTCAGCCTCAGGAGCTCCCATTGTCGTCATTGGGATCGGTGTGGTGATTTTCTTCATCGCCTTCTTCGGCTGCTGTGGCGCCTGGAAGGAGAACTACTGCATGGTCACCACGGTAACACATCTTTTGTGGAATCTTTTAAATAAAGTAACAGAAATCAGACTCAATTAACTTAGTTGTGTGGAAGTCTGTGGTGCAGATGAATGAAAGATGTCCATAAAATGCTTATAATGTGGCTGAGAATAGTAATGAAGTCTTTAATTTTTCTTTTTTTCCCCACAGTTTGCCATCCTTTTGTCTCTGGTCATCATTGTTGAGATTGGAGCAGCCATCGCTGGATACGTCTTCAGGAACAAAGTGAGTGTCGGTTTCACTGTTTTGTGCATTATTTGTGACCCTACGGAAAGTTTAACCTGGCTTCCGTGTTGTCTCCCTTCCAGCTCTCCACGATCGTCCAGGATAGTCTTGTTGATATGATTCCCAAATACAACAGCTCATCCGAATTCCAAAAAACTGTGGATAAGCTGCAGGAAGATGTGAGTTCATCGTAAAGCGTCTAACTCAATGTTTACTTAACTCTGACAACACCTTCACATAACACTGCTGCATCCTGTTGGTCCGTGCTGCATGACCTGACATTGTTGTCTTTAGCACCGTCTGTTTACACACGCTATGTTCCTTTGAATGTACATGGTCCATCTGACTACTACATTGCTGACATGTCCATATTTAATGGGCTTTTCCTTTGACTTGTTTGTGTTCCAGCTGAAATGCTGCGGCGTGAACAGCACCTCTGACTGGAAAAACTTCTTTCCTGATAAAAACTCTGTGCCTGACTCCTGCTGCGTCAACGTCACTGCAAAGTGTGGAGAAGGAGCCTTGTCTAGCCCCACCAAACTGCACAAGGAGGTAAATCGCTGTGGTTGATGTCAGTAAGCATGAGATTAAGATAGAATCAAAATCCTTAAGAATTCAGAACAGGGGGATTTGGCGGGTCCCCTGGTTGCTGGTGGCAACTCCAACTGCAAACACTACAACAAACAGTCATTGGCTGAAACTCGGTAAGTGCTTAGTGGTAGCCCACTATGACGTCATCAAGTGTGTGAGGGCTTTTCAATAGCAAACTACACACCTTCTGTGAGTCCGCATACCTGCAGACTTTCCTGTGGGACTTGCCCAGAGTTCATTGCGACGGCTACTAAATGTAAGCAAATATTTACACATTGAAGCATTGCTATTTAGTAAAGTATGGGAAAATAGTCATCAAAGCAAACATGGAGGTGAGGGGAAAACACAAATAAGTTACAGTGCCCATACACAGCCTGGTCAGTTACTTCTGTGGTTATTTATAGCACGCTTGAAGAGTTGTTTGTGTCTTTCAGTGTAAAGGTCACAAAGTATTTATTTTCAATTGGACCCAAACTGGCCTGGGCTTTCTGCACATTCTCCCATTTGTACCAAATGTAATGCATTCAATATGTATGAAATGTACAGAGCTGTAAAGTTGTCCATGTTTTCACTGTTCTACATACAACCAGTTTGCTGCAAAGTCAAACGGAAGGAGGTATATTTTTATCAAAAGCTTCCTATGTAATACTTTATGTCCTGAAGTACCCTCCATCCTGTGAAGTTTATAACCACAGATTTGAGTTTTGTTGCTTGTTCATAATTACAGAAGGCAGCTTCTTTTATCTTTAAAGTAAATCAGTCAAGATAAACTAAATCAATTTAAAACGCTCATCTGGATTTACAAGTTGGTAAGATAATTAATAAGGATGTGTGGCTGATGGACAGTTTATTTTCTGCCTTTTCCCAGAATGCAACATGTTTCCTGGTAATTACCCGCAGACTTCCCCTCCAATACAGAAATATTTACACATACCTAACATCGACTGAAACTATCCTGGCTGTCTTATCATTTGAGCTTAGACTGGGTGTTCTGATGAAACGATAGAGGATTATGACTCAACTCTGCAGCTTTACTTTGCCTGTTGTCTTTGCCTTTAACAGCAGCAGGTTTATTTTAACAAAGAAAGATCAACTGAATGGTTGCTTAGAAGAGGCAGGGTGGTGGAGAAAATCGCTGCCCCATGAAAAGTAAATATTAGAATCTTGACTCATTTGGTGCGAGTGTCCAGATGAAAAAGAAAAAGATTAAGAAGCTATAGCGGCTCGAGAATAGAACAATGTGTCATTATTATTATTCCTGCACGTACAGCATGGTGAAGTGGAAAGATTGAGGAAGTAAAGACAGTGTAAACTAAACACCACGGTTAATTAGAAGTTAACGTCTAACACCACCTTGTTTCTCAGGTTAGAACCCAACCTGAGTCTCCAGACTGAATGAAACCTTTCTTTCTTGTCTTCTTCCAGGGATGTCACGATGCTATGGAGGCTTTCCTGAAGAAAAATATCCAGTGGGTGATAGTCGCAGCTCTCATTATTGCCTTCCTGCAGGTATGTAACTCCAATGAATAAAAACACGTATAAAATACTAGAGATTATTTTGTAATTTTTTAAGGCATGTGTACTTAACCCGGTCCGCCTGTTTATATGACTTCAGCTGAAAACGTGTCTTAGTGTTAAATTAATTTCATTAACGTTTTTAAAATTGTTCTGTTATATATATAAATATATAAAGATATCTTAATGACTTTAAAAACCTTCCACAGGATAAAACAGGACTTTATTGTACGTCTGTAGTGCCATCTCAAACATTCTGAACGTCCTCTTCTGATTGTTTTCTTTTAGTTAATGGGAATCGTGTTCGCCTGCTTGTTGATGAGAGGAATCCGCAGCGGCTACGAAGTCATGTGATCGAGGAGTTCAGGCGCCATTTTAGCTTCATTCGGAGGCCTTTTTGTATGTTTATCTTATACTTCAGATATCATGCTCAGAACAATTTATTTTCCAGCCAACTGATTTTGGATTATATTTTCATAGATAAAGATTATATCTGCTTTGATGCTGTATTCGATTAGGACTTTAAATGGTAGAAAAGATTAGCGTTCTGTTTGTTACGAGTGTATGTTGTTGGTGGTTGTGAAGTTCTTTAGCATCTTTTACTTTGCTTGATATCTGTTTGGGAGTTTTTACATGTTGCTGGTTGCTAGTTTCTGTTTTTATTAAAGACACTTTAAAGGATGTTGCCTTTGCTTTCATTGGTTAATAAACAGGGAGAATAAAAGCACCATGAAGGTTTTTAATTCAGACACAGATCCATTACAATGTTTAACATATTGGCACCAAAACACATAATAAATCATCAACAGAATCAAACTCATAATTCAGATGTATTGCGCCATCCATGCAAAAGGCACAGGAAGCAAATGACACTTCCTAGTTTACACTTTGCAACACCAGACGGTGTTGGGGGGGGGGGCGTGCGTTCACGCACTTCCTCATAGCGTTAACGCAGAAGTACTAGTATGCAAAATAGTGCTGGAGTGTGGACTGAGCAGAATGAGTAAATGTCATTTTAAGCCTCCAAAAAAAAGAAGATCAAGTACACAAAGTAAAGTGCCATCACACCTCTGTTCAGACAGATTGTAAACGCTGAGCTAGAACACCAAAAATGATTTGAAGTTCAGCTTCTCATCACACAAACAAGCTTGAATGTCTTTTTTATTGTAGCCAGTATTGGAGTTTTTTTCTTTATATCTCTATTAAGGATCTTTTAACATTTTGTTCGTTAAGAAGGTGCTCTTGTGTCATCTATTTTTGTTCCACATCGACCACACAAAAAAGTACTTCCTGTGTCAAAATTCCCCTTTAACAGGTTATGTATACCATGACCTTATTCATGGTTAAAAAAAAAGCAGAGCTCAAAGTGAGGTAAATGTAAGAGGAGATAGGGTTTGAGAGTGTAAAAAATAATCAGCATGCTAACCTAAAACCTGTTTTTTATGAATGGAATGGTTCTGAACAGTTTGAGCATCATTCTACATACAGCGTGCTGCTGAGCTTCTCTAAATGAAATCCATTACGTCCCTGCTTTGCTTTGTAATAATGTGTACGCTTCAAAGTAAACAAATGACCAGTCTGTGCTGTACAGGCGAGCTTGAGATACCATTTAACATAGTTCAGTGCATCATGAGCAGTTTAAGTCCCTTATAATGTAAGTGCCTGAATAAGAACTCCTCAACTTCTTAAGTCAAAATCTAACTCTCTCATCGTGCTTTTTTATAATGTTGAATCTCATACCACACCCCTGATTATAATCACAACAGATCCACCTTCATTTTCGAAAGAAATCCTGATAACTGTATTTTAACTTTGTGGTGTGTTCAAAGCTTACACTGAAAGATTCTTTTGTTTCTGCAAACATGTTCACTTTTTTTTTTTTTTTACTTAGACACTTTTTTTTCACTCCAAAACCTCAAAATCTTGCCAACAGTTTTAACGTGTTTTCTTTGGCATAAAGGAGATGATGACAACTCCTAGGAAGTGGTGCTGCCTAGCGCATGAAAAAAAGAAGACAAAACACTAAATCAGACGGCTGCAGGCTTCCTGTCAGTGTCCGCTGGAACCCTTTGGGTAGTTGGCGGAGAGAAGTACAATGCTGTGCAAAAGCAGGGACACCTCTGATTCTGCAAAAGTTCAATGAAAAAAAGGCACAGAAATAGAGTTTAATACAAGACTATTCAGATATTTCACTGTAGGGTCTTAAAGGAACAGTTCAGAGTTTTAGTGGAGGGTTAGATGAGAAGATGACTTCCACCTTTATATCCGTGTATTAAAGGAGAACACCACCAGAGGGAGCTACATGAAGTCGAGAAACTTGCTCCAAGTGTTGCCTCTTAAATCATTAGCCTTACATGGCTCCAAAGATTTCAAAGGTATTGTGGGTAATGTAGGCACTTTTTTATTTTTATTTTTTACAAATAAAAAGAATGAAAGGATTACAACATAATTTTTATATCATTGATTCTGATGCATGTTGTTGATAATGTTTTAACATCTATTGTGAGACTGAGAATTTTGGGGCTTTTTATTCCTTCATTTATAGATATAACAGTGGATAGTCAGAAATCAGGGGGAAAGAGAGAGAGTGGGGAAAGAGAGAGAGTGAGGAACGACATGCGGGAAAGCAGCCACAGGTCGGATTCGAACCCGGGCCGGCCGCTTGAAGGACTAAAGCCTCCTACATTAAAATGAAGGCTTAGCTTAGCATAAAGACTGGAAATAAAGGGAAACACCTAGCATGTCCCTCTCCTGTAGGGGTGCAGACAGGCTTCTTTTGTTACTTTCACACAGAATTAGACTAGCTGTGTTCTGTTTTTTTATTCTAAACTAATCCGCTGCTAACGTACAGATATGAGAGTGGTATTAATCTCCTTATCCAAATCTGTAAAAAGTGTTTTCTGGACATTTTGAAGTTATTCCTTACAATTTAATCTAAAACAGAAAGTTTGATGGGGTTGAAGTAACAACATAAAAATACTGCACATTCAAATGACAATACCTTTCAATGAGGAGGACACCTGGAGCCACTGGGATAACCACTCCCTGCACTGGTTAGAATCAAGTCTAGTTGAATTTAACCCCCTGACATAGCAAGCCTGAAAAGAAAACAAACATCATCTATTTATGATGCAACTTAGAGAGAAGAAATCACAATATATGTCACATTTAGAGGGGTACAGAGTGACTGACCTGTCTGAGCTCAGCCTCGCTCAGCTGGTGATGGCCCAGCCTGCTGAGGGCCCGGTCCAGATACAGCAGCTCCAGAGCGTGGTTGTTCAGCCGCCGGCCAATCAGGAAACCTGGGAGGCGTGGAGTCAGGAAAAGCAGGGGGCTGATGTGTCTCTGCGTTTGCAAAGAAGACAGGAGACATATTTACCAGTGGTGTTCAGGTTGGAACAAGCTCGTTTTTGCTTGATGTAAATTGAAAGAGTCTGAGCGGAGAGTGAGGGGTTTTACTGACCATCTGCTGCGTGCTCATCCTCGTCAGACCCAGAGGGGGTCCTGAAAACAGGCTCCGAACAGCAAGGATCTCTGACACTTTAGGGTTTACTCCATTTTGCACCTAAGAAGGAACAGAATGTTTAAGCTAATAGAAGACAGTTTTTGCCAACAGGCAAATAGAACCAGATGTTTACAAAAGGCCTTCAAACACTACGTTTTTTTCACCTATTCAGGAACCTTATAAAAGAGGATTATAAACTAATGGTGGATAATATTTGTAATAGAAGCATGATTTTTATAGCTGTGTGAATTGGTGGTCAATATTTGTGAAAATAAAAGAAACTTGTCCTTGTCATGAACAGCATTCTTGACACCAAATACTTGTGATGCATTCACTTACTTTAGCACACAGGTCCTTCAGTCGACCCTGTAGCTGACGGTCTTTGACCTGGTGGCTCGTGTTCTCGAGCCCTTTGAGCACAGGCCAGTGATGCTGAGCCCTGAGGGAATGGTACACTCCCTGAAACTCCACCTGCTGGCTTGGAGTCCAGAAATGCGGGATCAGGAGCTGGCGGGGGAAAAAGTACCTGGCAGTGAACAGGAGGAGATGATAGCAGAGAGAGGAGAGACACATGAAGTGATGTGAAAATATGTAACCACAGGGGCAGGAGAGGAATGTATTATTTTCAGGATGGACATAAATGAACTTTAGTGTCAGTGATTTCAGAATGCTTCACTAAATATGAATCAAATGGTGCCTACTGAAATGGAAAGACAGTTATTGGAAAGTAACTCACATCAAGACAAATACCAGGTAGTTGGCAAAAGGAGGGATGGTGATCACCACCAGCGGAACAGCTTTGATCAAGCTTCTGCGAAACTGAGAAACAAGCATAAAGTGAGTACAGCTACAACCAGATATTAAACATCACAACTCTGAATTTATGCAGCTCAGGATTCTTAAAATCTGAACACCTTTGTGAAATTAACAAGTATTCCTCGGAATGATTTCATAAATAAATAAAAGAATAGGAGAGACGAATTGATTGTTTCACGCCACATGTACTAAATTCTTAATAAATCTTCACATCCCATCATGACAGATGTTGTTGGTAACTAAATATAATCTTTTTATTCTCCAATCGAATTTTACTTATTGTTGTTCAAACTTCCTCTAATGTCAGATATCCAGCTCTGATTTTCTATATTATTTACTTTAAAGCCTGATTATCTTTACTACTGAAATATATCATAAATATCAATATATTTACATTTTTATTTATGTACTTGTTTCAGCATTATAGCCGCCAAGGCTAAACTTAAAGCCACTGAGGGGCTACATAGACGGGCTAATTTATCTTGTGAAATAACACAGTCCAACATTTTCTTCATTTGTGGGAGATTCATTTCTCATTCCACAAAGGTCTTCATACATTTTATTATGCAAGATTCAAACAATTGTCCATACAATGATTCACAGTGTTACCACGTATGCCGTAGCGTGGGGTAGCGGTCAAAAAAGTGTTTGTGCTCTCTGTATATCAACACCTGACACCCCAGTGTAAGCTCCTACCAATAAAGTGTATAAACAGAGCCCAAAGGTGACACCTGCTGGAGCTTAACCATTAGTCTCATTTTGGACTTTAATAAAAAATACCTCCTATTTTGTTAGAACTTCAAAGACTATCAACCTTTACAACTTTAAGGATGTTCAGATGTTTTGATACAGTACCCTAATTCACTTCTTTTCTTGTGTGTATAAGTACGGTAAAGCATTTTCAGTCAGGAGACTCACCTGTCGGAGCATCTCCATCTCCCTGTAGGGCAAATCCTTGAACTGCACTCCAGCAGAGGACATCTTAGTTTTTATCCTTACCACAGCTTTGGCATCTTGGTACAGTAGCCTGAATCCTGGAATGAGATGATTGTACAAGAAAAAAGTAAATACACTTTTTCACTGTGATAAAAATATAGAGGGGAATAAACTACTTTTTATCAAACACATTTTGGATGAAAACACAATAAAACTACACATGTTGATGCCTCTTAGATTTATAGATCGACACTGTGCAAAATCAGGATATTGAAATGAGGAACATAAGACACTGTGGGCCAAAACATGCACACTTTTGGCTATAGCAGGGGGGGACATGATATCTAATTTTTCTTTCAAACCTAGACTCAAAAGCGATATGTTACAGCGAGAAAAAAGAAAAGAGACACATTTAAATCAGAACCTTCAACATTTACAGAGTATAGTCACCTTATAGTAGCTCACGTTACGATACTGGGTTCACGATACGATTCTCTCCCGATTTATTTTACAAAATGAGACTGTAGACAAATGATGACTGAAAGAGATTCCTTTAGGGGCTGCAAACCCGCTTGTCAGCGTGGTTTGGCCTTTTAATGTTTTTTTTCTCTCAACAAGTGGAGGTGATTGGAGCATCTCGTTGTGGTGTCGATTAAATGCTGCATCATGTTGGTTGTGTTATTTGTGTAGTTCTCTGTCTTCTTGCAATATTTGCACAGTTTTTGTCTTGTCTGTTATCTTCTCACCTCTTTCTTTTTCTGTCTTGGGGAAGCCAAAATGCTTTGAGACCTTCGATTTAAAAGACGGTGGTGCGTCCTCAATTTCAAAATCTTGCTCTGCAGCTGCTGACGCTCACCATATTATTGAGATTCATTTTTCAAAGTACCGTTGTGAATCTTGACACCTTTGAGTCGTTTTTTTCAAGATTTTACAAATAAACCTTTACATCCCTAGTTATTTTATATTACAAAAGAGCAGGTAAAAGACCTTACTCTTTGTTATATTATCTACAAAGACTCAACATTAATCCATCATGAGCACTAACAACATTTAGCAAAGTTACAGTGGCAAAGGACAAACTGCCTCAAACAAGCAAAAGCAGACTCATGTGAACAGCCATCTGCCCAAACTGTGTTGGGCTTGAAAAGTGGGAATAATTCTTTAAAGGTGAGTTAAAAGTGGACCTACAGTATACCTTTCATAAACGTGTTGTATAGCAGGAAAAAGCGAGGAAAACGCCTTTTGAGGAAATCTTCGTATTTGCTATTTGCCCTCTGGAGCTTAGTGGTGACATATCGGACAACACCTCGTCTAGCTTTGGAGGATGAGTAGTGTCTACACAAGGACAACCTGCCGAGAAGAAGAAGAAGAAGAGGTAAACAAGTTCACTTCCCCAAAAGGATTCTCAAATACGAATGCATAATGAAAACTCCGATAATCATTGCTACACCCCTTTCTATGCCTCAGTGTTTAAAACTATTACAGATAAAGTAACATGGTGTTTTAGTGCAAGGAGTGTAGGTATGGGTTTGAACTAAATCCATAGTGCACACATCCCTTCACACCGTGGCATAGTCTGTGGAAATGTTTATCATTCATCATCAAGATGTGCAGCTAGCTTAGCAAGGGTTCAGTGTCATATGAGCAAAAACAAAGTGACAAATCGTTTAGAAAAAAGCCAAGGGGCTTGGACATACCTGGGCTGATAGGACTTAACAGGAGAGTAAAGGCCATGGTTTATTATGTTTGTCCTGAGACCACACAGTCGGATTAAAGACAAATGGCTACACAGACTCGAACAGGACAGCGCCATGTTTGACAGGTGGAAGGGAGGGAAGTTACCGTAATGATGTTCATATAGCGCAAAGCAACAAAGTCAGTTCAGCTACCGTAATGTCTACTGTATACGAAACCAGTGAACCCCAAATATGAAGTAGGCCTCAGTGATGTAGTGCAGGGTATACGCAGGTATACGGAGTATCCCCACACGTATTTTTCAGTCTCCATAGGGTAGGCTATACCAACTTCTAAATCTCCTCTGATTCACAATATTCAGTAGTATGCTGCAATTTGTTTTCCCTAGGACGATGAAGGGACTATGTAGTTGTCTCAGCCTGTAGTCTGTTAAACCTCCTCTTCTTTTATGGTCTATGTTAATTTCACAACAATCCTCCCTTCAGTCACGCAGCGAAAGTTGAGTGTTTACGTGTAAATACAAAAGGCCCTTTATTTTAAGTCAATTAAATACGAGGTAGTCTTACATGTCACTGTTTTCAACAGAGACCATTTATGATGATTATAAAAGCTTTTAATTTTAATTCTGAAGAGATGACGAGTAGCCTACTATTTTCCTTTTAAAATGTTTTTAAAAAAAAATCTCAAAATATATATGCTTTGTTCATGGCGAGTAAATAAAGTTCCTTTTATTTTAACAAATGTTCCTTTTTTGTCAAGTAAATTGGTATTTGACGTTATTAACCTTTACCACCTTTAACCATTAATGTTAAAATCCACTATCAGTTTGTAAAGAAGTTGAACCATCGAATGCACAACGACGACGACGTCACCAACGTGGCTTTTTGATTGGCTGGACGGCCTGTCCCTCAATCGGGTCGCCGGAGGAGGAAGGGGCGGAGCAAAACCTGAGAGGAGGGATAATATGGTGCTATCGTCATGGCGGGATGCATGAAAATGATAAACGGTTTCGTTTCTATCAATGCTAAATTAATTGTTTTCACTTTGTTTTTCACCTGTTTACCTCAAACCTCATACCAGAATACGGGTAAGAAGTATTGTAACGTAGCAACTATATTGTAACGTAGCAACTATACATACAGGGCTTATCACAATACGTACATTGACAAAAATAACATGTTAGCTAACTCGTGTTAGCCTGTGTTTGGTGTTTGAAACTGTCATATAAGTTTCTTGGAGCTAAGCTTTTTGGGCTACCTAACCTCAACCCGGTCACTGATGTTTCGTCCTCCGATTCTGTCTTTGTAGTAATTCAATTTTATTCAATTACACATGTTACTTGTGTCTTTTAACAGCACATTATATGAACAACCTTATCGTTGCTCGATTTATAAGTCTGACCCGCCCTCAGGATAACAACATGCCCATTTTAAAAACCAGAACAGACACAGAAACGCGTTGTTCTTCTGCTACAACATGCTCGATGTGTACCTGATGCTGCAATAGCAGAGTGAAGACAACAACATGAACAACTTATATAATGGACAATTTTAATTTGCCAATGTAGTCACACTGAAAGAATATCTGTGGACTCAGGCAGGCAACATGTTTGATATCCCACAGCAGCTGCAATATAAACAGCTGGCTGATTTAACCTAGATTTACAAGAAGGGTACAGTAGACACATTTACATAAACACTAACATAAAGCTGCTTTTTTCACAAGGAGTAATTAAAAAACATACAGGTTTGTACACACCCAAGAGAACTATTTACTTGCAGCTAAAAATAAACTGAGCGTATGCACTACTAAGCTTGTTTGAGCTATAGCTGTTAGAAACTACAGTGTCTGACTATTTAAGGAAATAATTGAGCTTTTCAAAAATGTTAAGTATTTTGTGAGCCATTTTCAAAATGTCAGTCATCGGTACAAATCGCAGACAGGATAGAAATTCAGAATATTTTGAAGGACAATTCACTTAAAGGAAAATTCAGACTCAGATTTCAGATATAAGACAGGACATCACACATATTAAATAACTTACAAAAGATTGAATAAAATCCTGTGTAAATGGCAAATAAGACAAGTAAAGAGAGCAAAATTGACTCATTTCAAGAGTGCTGATATGGGAAGTGTGTGTTTAGTTTTAGTCTTCTCATGGCATGGATACACATTGAAAGGATATATAGTATCACATCACTGCTGTTCCCCTTTAATTACTTTTCAGAATATGCCCATTCTGCCAACTTGTTTTTGACTTCAGGTTCCTCTTGTACTACGCATGGCAACTTCTGAAGTCACATATGATGCAATCGTTTGCTTACATGCCTCTGCTTGTCAAACCCAGGTAACACGCATTCAATAATTGATCTCCAAGATGGGGAGATCTATGTCAAGTCAGGGTCCAACAGGTTCTGTTACAAAAACTCAGTAGCTCCCACCTGGAGGCAAACATGGACGAGAATTCAGGTAATTTCTTGAAGTGTATACCTAATGCACTTTATGTCTCTTTTTGCATGATTAGGCCAAATTCTAAATGTTCTAGATTTGATTTGAGGTGGTAAACTTGCACATTTTGTGATCTGTGAAACCCAGAAAGAAAATAAAACTCAGCCTTGAATCTGTCTGGCATTTGTACTTTCAACAGTTGCTTTTAACAAAGGTTAAATCTTATAATTCCTGATGTCAAAACTCTGTTAATATGGTCAATAATAACTGTTTATTTCTGACAGGTCAACATTTGGAGCTCCAATGTGTTCAAGGTGGACACTGTGGAAGGTGAGGAGAAGCTGCAGGAGCTGGACCATTTCAGTATCTGGGGCTTTATTCAGAGTTTTTTACGGGAGCAGAAAAATGAAACCACTATCAGCATCGGCCTGTTCAGCAAGAAGACGTGCTTCAAGATTGAACCAGCTGACAAGACTCAGTACACTGTCAAGCCCCTCCGCAGTGAGTGTAAAACACACCAAGTCAAATGTTGTATTTGAGTTTATTAACAAGATTGTTGTATGGCCAACACAAGGTTTCTATTCTCCTTGCAGAATTTGATATCTATCTGTTTCTGGTGTTCCTCGCTGGACTGTTGTTGTTTCTCTTTGCAGAATCGCTCAGCAGGTAAATTTTCTAACTTATATTCCTTTTTGTATTTAACAGAACTATGATATGTTATTAACCATTTACGCTCCCTTACATAAAGGAGTCAAGTTTTCTTCTACTCTGCTGGTATGAGCACAGGAATGATCGCTTCTCTCATCATCCTCTTTTTCATTTTGTCACGCTTTTTGCCAAAGGTAGGGTTTTTATTCTCCTCTAAGATCCATGATTTTATGAATTGTTCTGTAATTATTCCTATTTGTTGTTTACTTTGTCTTTACTGTTCACGCAGAAAAGCCCCTTCTATGTGTTGATCGTTGGCGGCTGGTCGTTTTCTTTGTATGCCATCCAGCTTGTCTTCAGGAACCTCAAATTTATTGTGCAAGAACACTGGCACATGGCATTAGGTACAAACTCTTCATGAACACAAACTTATAAAGATAGTGTCTTTTCTGAATCATCGAAACAAAGCAAGACAGCTGTCATTTCAGCATCTCATACATGTTTCACCTTAAGACATGTATCATAAATAACCTTTTATTTGAACTCTCATCTGTCTTTTTAAACGTCCTCATCATTTCTGTGAAATAAAACATGCCTCTTGTTTTATTTCTCAGGTTATGTAGCAGTGGTGGGATTCGTCAGTTTCGCTGTGTGTTACCTTTATGGCCCTCTAGTGGATGAGAAGCGCATTAACATCTTGTCATGGATGCTGCAGATCTTTGGTCTGCTGCTGATTTATTTCGGGACTCAAATTCAGCAAGTTGCCTTCGCCATCATCGTAGCAGCTCTGATCTCCAAATATCTGGAGTACCCAGTCTCTCTAGCATTTGCTGCATGGAGGTGGGTGTTCGCAATGTGGACAGGAGGTGGCGCAATAGGACAATAGTTATTTGCTTTTGTTATTTCATGAATAATAGTGCTCTGTGGTTAAAAAACAATAGTGGCACGAATGTATTACCACTTTTACCACTCATTATTTGTTTTAAAATGGTTTTATTTATGGTGCACAAGGTGATTTGATACTACTGATAATTTTAGATAAATGTGTTCTTTGGGAAGCCAAGCCTCTTGATTTAAAGTTGTTAAAGTTGAGTTTGCTTTTTACGTCAATAAACAGATTAATTTCTGCTACTATTTTATAGAACACTTGCTGCTTTCGAATGCAGGAAAATGAAACGATACATTTATTGGAAGCCAGAACCACCTCGGCTGTTGACTGAAGAGGAGTATCAGAGGCAGGGGGAGGAGGAGACTCGGCGTGCACTGGATGAGCTGAGGAAGTACTGCAACAGTCCCGAGTTCAGCCCCTGGAAGACCGTGTCCAGAATCCAGTCCCCAAAAAGGTGACTATTGTGAAGTTCTTGTACAAAGTCTCTAATTCATTAAGATAAATGATTACTATAGGGCTCAGTCCCATTCCTCACTTTGCTAAAACAAAACCTCATGAACCTGCTAAGCTTCTATCACAAGTTTATCTGTTGTGTCTGGGTACTAATACCAGTAAACAGTTTAAATATCACACGATATGGTGACTTTGATCCACAGATTTGCTGATTTTGTTGAAGGGTCTCCTCACTTGATGTCAAATGAGGTGTCTGTCCACGCGCAGGAATATGGCTTTGGAGGATCCTTTTTTGAAGATGAATTTTTCGACACAGACGACGAGGACGAGTACGAGGATCTGAAACCTATAATGAAGCCAGAGTGACACAGCACATGGCTGGAAAAAACTGAACAAAAACAGTGATTACTGCCTTTCATAAGGAGGGACCAGAGAGCGCGGCCCGCAGTGGCAAACGTCCAGACTGACTTCTGAGTGTTTTTTTTGTTTTTTGTTCCTGTGGAGGGCGGGATTGAGAAAAGTCTGGATTTTACATGTCGGTCACAAGGGCCACCGCATGTTCTGCCTTAAAATGACAAAACACTGATGATCACAACAGAAAGGTGTGGTCGGATCTGTTATCAGCAAAGAAATGTAGTTACAAAAAATGTGCACTAAAGCCAGATGTCTTCTTTTTTTTTTTTTAAGGGAACACAGGCTTCTGTTACAGTTACAAATACAGCAATATAGAACTTTTATTGTGTGGTGGTGTAGTTTGTGTAGTCTTTAGCGGAAGCTTTGGAAAAGGTTTATGCTGTTTTTAGTTTTCTAAACATTGTGTTCACATCCTTAACGCTCTGAATGTCCTCACAGCAATGAGAGCATCCACTTTTCCCTCCAGTACATCATGTGGCAGTTCTCCCCTCTCTGAACAGCAGCACGACGTGCTGAGAGGTAGACGCTGAGTATTCTGCTCGGGGAGGAGATGGGAGAAGTTTGTTTTTCACTTGTTTTCATTTGACTGAACAAATGTCCAATGAAAGGTCCCAAAGTATTTTGAATTAAAAAAAAAAAAGTGAGTCATGCATGCATACACATTATTTCTTAAAGACTATGATCATGTTTCTGGTTAATTAAGGGATGTGTTTGAAGCCAAAGAGCTGATTTTGAATTTCCTCCTCAAATGTATACAAAGAAATTCTTATGTGGTGGATAAACGTTGCGTAGATGCATTATCTTATTTTCTTTACCAGAATACAATTTTGAGGCACATACCACTTAACTTTTATTCTCCCTTTTAAATCCTTCTTTGCAAAGGTTTAGGTTTATTTCCCTTTTTCTCATACTGCATTTATCTGAATGATAAAGTTACTATAGCTACTATCTGCTACTAAGATTATTGCTTAGATTTGTTTTTTTAAATGAGGCTACATTTAGAGATGAGGCTAGTATATTTAGAAGTTCAAAAACGGACGATAAAGCATTAAGCCCGTTTTTACAAAAATGGCCATTAGGAAGAAGATTAAAAAAATCTGTGGAATTTCCACCTGAGAAACAGCAGATGGCTGATGTGTATCAAACTACACATACAGTGGCTGCATTTCCCTGTAAGTGCAATCTCATGTTTGTCAGTGATCTTGAAAGACAAATGGCAACTGTCATACGTTTCTTGGAGCTACATAACTGAGTCATAGCCTCAGTTTTAAACACGTTTTATTAAAAGTGGAAGCACAACTTGGGGGAAGGCGGGGGCTGCAGCTGATGATCACATTTGCTGTTTTAAGTGAGAAAGTGCTCTTTTGAATCTGTCACTATACAGTATACGTTGGAGGAAAGGGATGTTGTTTCTCGGTTCTCTCCCTCAGAGCCATATCTTTTAACATTTAGGCTTGCTGCCCTCAACATCCCACCACAGGTTTCTTTATATTACTGTGATTAACATGCAGCCTTTGAAGCCAGGGAACAACCCTGATAACCGGTTTTCAAATGCTTACGCTTGATTACACAAATGCTGATAATACAGCTGATTAACACTAGTTGTATGTTTCCCAGGCTCACGCATTTCCTTTGACTTGTTTCCCAGAGAAATGCTACAAAACAGGGAAACCTTGCTGCAATTACACAAAGAAGTGGGGGAATCCCCAGGATTTATGAGCACATTTCAAACAGACAGCCCCTCTATACAGGCTTGATGCAAAGGGCCTGGAGTTCCCCACAGCTGACCACCTGGCCGTTATTGCAACAATTCAATCTCACAAACCTCAGTGCAAGAATTTTGCAGTTTTTACAATAAAGATAAGACAACCACTTACACATGTAGGTCCTTCTGCTCATTTTATAAGCAGGAAGAGAAATCCAGCTTCATGGCAATCAGTAAATAACATGAAATAATGTGTAACATAGCAAAACAAAGAATGCAGTGTGCACCGTTAGTCTTTAAATCTTTAGTATCTATAATCAAATAAGAGAAAAAAGCATTAAAAAAAACCTGTACAAGTCTCATTGGAAAAAGTAACGTGTTGCCACAATGAATTTATCCACATATAAGGCAACAAAAGGACAGTTTTACAGACCTGCAGCCAGTACAGTTTGTCACAGAAGAACTTAGATAGAGGCTGATGATGTTTCAAAAAATAAGGCACAAACATGCATCTGAAAGCTGGTAAAAATATACATCAGGAATTTCAGTACAGACAAAAATTACTGTCATGAAACAGCGGCAGTGCATTTACTTTTCCAGACTGTAACAAGCAGCACAGACTGCATCTTTTCTATGTTACTCCACACAATCTGTAGAGAAAAGAAAAAACAGTCTGGTCCTCTTCTCCTCAACCTCTAAACATAAAAAGTTCATCAGAAACAGAAAACTACAAGTCCAGTGTCTGTGGTTAAAATCCAGTGGTTAGACAGCTCTGTCAGTACTTGTTGATCCCGAATATCCGTACGCCGTGAAACTGAGGCAACTTTGGAAGGATGACACTTAGGAGGGAGCTTGTGTTGATCAGGAAATGTGTGGGGTCGTATTTTGTGTAGAAACTTGCAAGAATATACCTGCAGAGAGAGACAAACAGTGTCAATGTAGCATCAACATGTCAGAATAAACCTTATTTTGAAAAGTCTCAACCACAATCAATGGTCGCTTCCTAAAAATAAAACATCTACTTTTGTAAACCAGAGCGTAAAATTGTGTTTCCTAAATGACTGATTGATGAAGAACTCGAGAAGTTTATCTGCAAAAATTGTAAATAATAAACAGCATATGAGCTGAATTACAATGGAAAGCTTGATAGTTGGATTGTCCTCATCCTAGAGGGCTCAACATTGTGGTTCCAGAAGTAAAAATACCTTTAATTTTCTCCATAGCCGATTTGATTATTAGCCACAATGTCATAACTATCCAAGGCAGACCTACCACGAGCTACATGAGTGTGAAACGATGGTTAATGCTCCTGTAGGAGACACAAGTTTGTACGATATCAACCTAGTTTTAAGTTGTGAAAAACATGGTTTATTCCCGATAGCAGGGATAGGAACTACACTACCCATGATTATAGAGCGTCATAGCAACGTCTCTGACTGGTGGAGCTCGCTGTTACCATGGCAATGTTTCCTGCTCCTCAGCGCCGAATTTGAACGGGTAGTTTTGCTAGCAGGCTAGCTAGTTAGTTAGCTAACACAAAATGTACTAATAACCTCGTTATGCCGCAGCGAATGTTATTCTTATATTCAACTACACAAATACAAGACATTACAACACTTGTATTATCAGTATAACCATGATAAAACTTGTAAGAATAAGTGATATCCTTCGCAATGGATTGTGAGATGGGTAGTTCCTTGACTCCAGAAGAATATTATGTACGGTCTTGTACTTTTGCCTTTTTCTCAGTTTTTTAATGCCACTTTGGCGCCAAATCAAATATACTATAGTCAGGAGTATTGGTGTAGCTGGTTGTCTTGGTTGCAGGCTTCACTCTCTTGATATAATGATTTTGTGAAATGTCAATGAAAGATTTGAATGGGGAAATGTACTTTTAGAACCAGAGCCACTGAAAAAGTGGGCGGTCACTGTTGCTCTATTTCCAGATGGTCTAAAAGATGGCTGTTTACTACTTGCGGATTCAGCCATTATGATGCAGGATAAAAAAAATCAAAACTGTCCAGTACTGTAGATGACTTTTCAATATAAGCAGCGGACATACTTACAAAATAATTGGTGAGATAGTGAGGAATTTGCGAGAAGATGTGAACTGGACACCGTAGTCCATCTGTTCCCAGTGCGTAAGCAGACGAGCTTTGCCTTGATCCGGTGTCTCAAAGGGGGTGCCCTTCACGGTGTGCAGAAACAGGTACATCACCTGCACAGGACAAAGAGAGACAATTACATTTAGCCACAAAAAGATCAATTAAAATCTGATATTAAACAGCTAGTTTGATATTTAACAGACATTATGTGAAAGTGTATTGGGCATCAAAACATTTCCCCAACCACCCAGAGATATTATAGATAACTGACCAGGTTGTGGATGACGTTGGTGAGGGTCCAGACAAGCGGCACAGTGAAGAAGGGAATGCTCAGCAGCACTATGTGCAACACGACAGTCAGCAGCAGATAGGTGAGCCAAATTCCTCTACTGTTCATCACCCTCGTGTTGGGGTTCACCTCGCTGTGAGCTACGCCCACGTTCATCTTTGATAGCAGGAGAGGCAAAATGTAAATGTTCAGAAGGATAACAGACTGTTATAACCATTGTGACCCTAGATATCCTGCCTCTCCAACAACATGTTAGCAAGCAGGCTGACAGAGAAAGTTTGACAACTGTAGATATTTAAGGAATTTAAAAATAGTGATGATGAGGCTGATCTGCATTAATTAAACTAGTAAAATCCCATGTACAACGTGCAGAACACTGCTAATGGAAAATAAGTTTCACACTACAACCAAACAATACAGGTTTGGTAGAGAATCAAATGGTTGTTTTTTCACATTATACTTATTCACTATATGAATTAAATTTGATTCAACCATCATGTTTTGCTCCTTTATTAGGGCTGAGACCAGCCTGTTCTGAATTGTTATATTTGTGTGCTAGGGCTGACAAAAATTATTTAATTTATAAGTTGAACAACAGAAAACTGGGCTGCAGAAATGTGCAATGGATTCTTTAGTTTGAGTATTTGTAGTGCAAAAACAAAAGATAAAAAATTAGTTCATCTTTCAAAATAAAACATGGTCTGACTATTTTAGAGCTGCAAGGGTTAGTATATTAATGGACAATAAATGTAAAGACATTTTATGAACATCTACTTTGAAGACTGTCAATTGTTTCAGACATCTATTCAGCAAAAAAAAAGATGATTTTTTGTATTATTATTTTGAAAGGGGCATTTGACTTTTAGTTTTGCGAAAAAAATTATAAAACCATTTCGTTAAGAGCATGTCGCTGTTACACATATTACACTTTGCAGATGCATCTATGACAGGACATATAATGGTTGTACCTTTACTTGAGTTTTTAATTTGATTTTTCTCGTGTAAACGAGAAGGCATCATGGGGAGGGGAAGACCCCGCCCAGCTGAGCTGCTCTGAGTGACTAAACACGCGCTTCCTCTGAAAGGACTCCCCTCTCAGCTAAAGTTACAGCTAGCTGCAACATTCAGACACTTCGCTGCTAAATGCCACGATAAAGAATAAATAAGGTTCAAATGTGAAATGTTATAATATAACACAACATCTCTAGCTTAAAAAAACAACGTTCAACAACGTTCAACGCGTGAAAGTTAGCTAACAGCTGAGTTGCTATCTACAGGTTAACATGCTAACGTTAGCTCAAAGTTAAAGTTAATCCTGATGTGACGTCGCACATTAAGGTAACCCTGATGGGGTTTGTAACATCTGTTACATCAACAATTAAAAAGCCTCGCCCAACCTGTTGGAGTTTAAACCTGACATTTCAACGGAGCAATCTTTACCTTCCTGCGTTGTCGTAGCTCACCAGGAAATTCCTTGTTTTTTCTTTGACCCCGCCTTCGTTATAGATTTGGGCTGGTTCTTCTGCTGTCAAAACTCCAGCCGGTGTCTTGTTTCGTTGCAGGTATGCAGGTGAGAGGCAGGTGTGAGGGGGAAGCACGAGATCAGCTGTCTTCCAAAGAATCCCACAGTCACTGTCAAAAGTACATTTGTACATTACAATAGTTAAGAGTTCATAACTCAACTAAATGTCAGCAATGTAACAGGATACAAAGGGATGATGTTTTACCTCTAATTTTCCGGTTGTATACTCTGCACCCTCTTAAGTCATTTTTAATGTGGAAGGTGGCCTTTAGCTTAGAATAAACAGTAAGCACATGAAACAACCACCATAGCAAAATGTTAACTTCTACTAAAAAAACAATTTGTTATTGAATGAAATCTAATCTTAAAAGTTGTATACTTCAGGAAAGGTACAGTTCATTTGCAAACTGCTTTAATTACGGTACATAAAAAAAGGAATAAGACAGAATGCATCCGTATTCTAAAAAAATGATATGATATGATTTGTTGTTAAACATTGAAATCTTCTGCTGGAGAAGTAGGGAACATTTCAGAGACAAACCACCAAATTGTTGATTTTGTTTTCAAGATTTAAATCTTATTTTCTTCAATAAGAGAAATATATAATGAGGCAATCCTTATCCTTCAAGTACTGTTCTCAAGTGCTGTTTGTGCTCTGGTTTTACTTAAGAACTCCTGTTTAATGCCCTATTATATTTGCACCACTTAAGTATAACATTAGATCAATTTAATCATGAATTATTGGCCAAAGTTACTGTCACGTGCTGCAGAGGGACATTGGGTCTATATACCGCTTTTACAGGAGCTTTAGTCAAGTCACTTCTGTTTATATAGCACATTTAAAAACAGGGCAGCAACCGTAAAGGCTCTGTCACCTTTGGATTTAAGGCGTAACGTCGGGACTGAGAGGAGTTGTTGTGAGGATGACCTCAGTGACCTGGGGGCAGAAAAAGGAATAAGCAGATCTGTAATATATTGTGGGGCTAATCCATTGAGAGCTTTGTAAACGAATCGTTTAAAGCTTTAGTTCATATTGTGTTCACATGATTTGTTTTCCCTGAAGATTCACATCTTCGGTATAAGTACTGATTGCACCAGGAATTACGAAAGCTTTTAGATGGCAAAAAAGTCACATTAATCTCAGGGCAGTAGACGAGTGGTGGGGTTTTAATCTCGTCATGCATCCACTCCACCACATTTCAAAGGCAATATTGTACTTTTCAAAACTCAATTTTACTTATTTTATAGCAAAAGACACTCATAAGTTCAGTTTATGTGAAAAAAAGATATAGTAAGAGTTCTGCAGCCAGGTCAAAAACAAGTAATTAAAACAAAAACAAACAGGTAGTTACTGGCATGACGAACAGTGTGCAGAGAAATTAAATAAGGAAGTGATGTAATTCACATTAAAAATGACACACTTGTTGTTACATGTCTATGACATCATGTGGAAGTAAGGCTTGTCTTTGACAGTCATTTGCTGTAACACATTTTTCATGTGCACATCTCATATTTCTATGTATGCTTGCATGGGTGGAGATCGTTTTGTCTGTTGCTATTTATGTTGAAAACATGAATGACAATTCAAAAAGATAAGATTTTCTACCAAGCAGCCTGTAAAGTCGAGGGAAGAATTTCCACCTCAAGCACCTCCAACATTTAAAGGCTGCAAATACTAAAATAAACCTGCAGTAGATTTCCATGACCTAACGTCAGTGTTAAGAAACACAACATTTTCTAATTAAGTCATATTCATTAGTCTCATGATGAAATAACCTTCATGTTTAGTCAGATATTAGTCATCTGTTATTGATTTCATTCAGTGAATTACTCAATGACTAAAATTGCATATCATTTTAGTTGACAAAAATAGAAAATATTTTAGTCAACAAAATTGTCATGGAAATTTTTGTGTTAAATACCCCTGCTGTAATAAGTCTTGTGGAGTAACTAACTTACTGTAAAGTGGAACAATTAGCACTCGTTCCTAGGATACACATTAATGTAGATCACAATAAAGAGTTTGATTCCTCATTTGACCTGTTAAGCGGTTGTTAAGGATGTGATAATCGCCACTTGTAATGTAGTTTTCGTTTCGTCACATTTTCGTCAATTAGATGATGAAGTAATATTATTTATAAAATCATCAAAAAGCAGAGTTTCGACTCGTCATCGTCATAGTTGACTAATTTACAAACACCTTCGTCACAGATATTTTCGTCACTTATTTCGTTGACGAGATTAACACTGCCTAACGTACATTATATGATAACATGACGTTTCAAAAATCAAAAATGAATACTTTTCACAGTCTTCGGTACATCTTGCAGATAAAACTTGAGCATTCACCTACTTTAATGTAAGTCTATTTGTTATATTTCACCATCGATCATAACCTGACAGCCCATACAATAGTTTATTACTAGTGGATACATATCAGGGTAATGTCTGTGTAAAAAGGCTGAGTTGTATGTATGAAATAACTAGACTAGATGTTGTTGGTGGTAAAGATATCATCGATCATGTAGTAGTAGTATGTTTATTTGACTTCACAATATAATATCTGTCTTTATAACTTGACTGAGCCAATAATAAGATTTTAATAAAGGCTTTTTGGGGGCTTTGCGTGACTTAAAGGTCACATATTATGTAATATACACTTTACCATGTTTTTCTAACACTAACATGTGTCTCTAGTCTGTCTACAAACCCCCCACTTCTGAGAAAAGTCCATCCTTTCCGTCTTTTGCCTGCTCCACTTTTCAGAAATGCACAGGAATGAAAGCAAAGGCACACAGGTAGTTACCGGGCACCCTGCAGATTGTTTCCTGATACAACGAGAAGTGTGTGAAAAAATTAAACAGGGAAGTGATGTATTGCACATTACAAATGACCTGTTGATTACAGGTGCTGCATGTCCTCAGGAAGTCTGCTTTGCTGACTTTGTCATTTTTGGTAAACGTTTACATTTGGACATATTTATTATCCTGGAGTCGGTCATTTCGGCAGCTGTTGGTTCTTTTCCAAGAGTGTGATGTCTTCGATGACCTCTTTATCTCTTGTCTGGCACCATAACCAGGTCAAACTTTCACGTATACAGGCTTAGCAAACACTGTTTGTCATAAATGTTAAAGTTGAGTTACCATAACAGGTTGAACTTCATGCTTGCATAACTGACTCAAACAATCTATTTGAAGTAACATAGCCATGAACGTGTCATGGCCATTCAAAAAACCCAAACCTTCTTCACTCTTTGTCACTTTCCGTGCTCCCAGCTAGATAACCCCTGCTCATATAGTTTGCCAAAGATTTGTATCCTGACATTTTGCTGGAGTTTATTCATTATACAGTCACTCTGTCAATTCACTAAAACCACAGATTCTTCTTCTTCTTTTTAAATTGGGGATTTACCTGACTTGAAGGGATCGAATACCGACTGGGCCTAAATTTGATGTGGTGGCCTTGTGGAAGTGTAACATTAAAGCCCGGCTGAGGCTGGAGTTCTGCTTCCCCAAGACCACTGGGAACATGGGAAAGTTCCTGGAGCTGTGGGGATATGAGGGAATAATGAGCTGTGTGTCTGATCAGGGAGAGCTGAGGTTCAGTAACTGTCTTGACTGAGTGTTAATGGGAATGTGTTTTGTTTGAATTTACAAGTCTGCCTGTTAAATTTATTATGTAAATAAAGTATTTAAAATTATATTCTTCTTCTTTTTATGTCCTCAGCAACTTATAAAGTAATAAACATTATTTTTGATTAGATTTTTTAATTTCTATCCTGCATCATTGCAGTTAATGGAAATACGCATCTTTATGCATCAATGCCTGACATATGGAGCTATATGTTTTTGTTAAAACCAAATACCAGATACCGATATGTTGTCCAGAAAATGTAAAGATATTCTCAACATTTTCTTTTGAATACTGAATATTTTATACATGTGTTTTTGGTCTGGACAGTTTCTGCTGATGTAAACTCTTGTACTTCTCATTTGTCTTTCTCTTCTTCTCTTGTTTCATCTCCCTTCGTCTTTGGACCCAGACTCACTGCAGCAGGTTGTACTCCTAGTTTTTTTTTCTTTGCTTAGTTCATTTCTGTCCCTATCTGTGCCCTTGTTCATATTATGTCATCACAAAATCCTCTTACCTTTCATGTCATGCACTTTGTGAAGTGTTTAGATACAGGTGAATAAAATGCCCTGAGGGCTGACAGACAGGCTGACTTTGAAAACGTTTTACCTGTGTGCAGGACATGATGGAGGTTCTCTGAGTTCTGGATATGAAGTCACAGTGACAACAAACATCCTTGTTGAGCAATCCTGTAATAACGCTGAGCTACTTCCTCTTCTTTTAGGAATCTACAGCTTCCTCCTGTCTCAGTGTGCTTGACTGGCTGTTTTGTTTTGGAAATTCATTGAAAGAAAAAGAAAAATTCTCAGTGCAGGTTAACCTCTGACTTTTTTTTATATTTATCGTGATTGTTTTCAGTGGAGGGAAACACCACTAATAAAGGAAGACATTATCTGTGAGCCACAAAATAACTTTGATTGGATTCAGGTTGTTTATTTTGCACATTGTATACAAATACAAAGACACAACTGATTATAATAAATATAAATAAATAAATACAATAAATATGATTTAAATAAATATGTAATATAGATATAATTCCATTGGAAATACCTTCCATGTACACATGGGAGAAACAAAGAGTGAAACTTTTGTAGAAAGAAACACTTTTGTAGATGTATCATCAGCTCCTGAAAGCTGTACGAGAGACTTTGATCAATATGATCAAACAAAGCGTTCTTTTACAATTCATGGCTGCAACATTTCATGCTCTACATGCACTTCTGAGCCGAGCCGTCTGAGTGATGAGCCGGATCACCGACAGCAAAGACTCGAGCGCTGATGATGGAGAAGGAGAAGAGCCTGTCCAGGGTGTAGTGGCAGAGCGGAGCCTCGTGCCATTCAAGGAGGGGCTGCGTGTCTTCTGCGCTGATGTGGGTCTCCTGTAGAATCAGGGGGGGGGGGGGGGAATGAAGCTGCTGTTAAACTTTAATCTCAGCTATGAGGCATCTTAAATTGAAGAAAAAATAAAAACTGTAAAAAGCTTTGACTTTTTTTTGGGACATTTTTATTGAGCTTACCTTCTGCTGATTCATTCCTGTCCTGGAGTTCACACATCTGCTCATGTCTCTTAGTAGGTTGTGGAGAGCCGGCTTCACTTTGTTGGCAAACTGTGAGCAGCACTGAAATCCAGAAATCATCTCCACGTAAGAGTTGTAGCTCCTTAGGACATCAAGCATCTTCCCAACACATGTCTGAGGAGGGAGAGAGAAAAGAATCACAACCAGGAAAGTCATCACTTCTTACTATCACTGATATGATAATAAGATCAAAATTATATTTAGTGGTAATTTTACTGACCGATGACTTCTGCTTGAGTGTCTCAGGATCACACATGTCTTTAGCTTCCATCCAAGCCAGGTTGGTGGTGAAATTAGACTCAGATCTGTCACCGTTTCGTGCCTAAAGAACATTTGAGAAACACAAGCTCAGTGCACTGTTTGCATTATATAAAATGATAAGAACACCAGGGAACAAATGATAAGTGTAATATTCCTAATATCCAAGTTAATTAAACATTATGATAAATCCATGACGTTAAAGTTAGCAGCACATACATTTTTATTTATTTATATCATCACATTGTGGATTTCAACAGTTAGTTCCGACCAAGCAATCTGATTGGACAAGAGGCATTCCACGAGTGACGATATGACTTCTGAATGCTTTTAATTGACATTAAAACCTGCCAGTGTTTTTCTTTATTCATCAATCTCATACCTCATAATCACACAACGTACTCTAATTTCACTGGTTTCACAATAACATTATTATTTTAAAACATACAAGTAAAGGTTCATACTAAAGTAGCTGCTCTGTGGTAACCGTGGACACCAACAGAGTAGCAAAAGTGCAGTAGAATAGAATGTTTGGGTTGCTTGGCAACAGTCTAGTTTGAGTTAAATTGTGGAACCATTTGAGTTGGTGGAGTAAAAAATGATGTGTTGTATTTTACTTTGAAGCACTACTTTCTGCTTGTATGACTGCGAAATATATTTGTAAAAGCTGTAACTTAATTATAGGCCTACTAAACCAACATTTAGATGAGCAGAAATGTTCAAAATAAATGAATAAACTTACCTCTATGGATACCATCTTGGCTTGGTGGTTTAGCGCAAGAGAGCTGTTCCGTACATCCGCGCATGCGTCCTGGGGATTGTGCCCGGCTGGAGCGCAGGATGCTGCCACGAGGAGCCCAAAAAGAGCTGCAGCAAAAGTCGCAAAACAAAAATCCATCGTTAAGAAATGGTACTTTGAGTGAACTCTGATTTTCTGATGAGCTTGTCCCTCCTGTGAGTGTTGTGATGTGATGTGATGTGATGTGATGTGATGTGAGTCCTGCTTTTTAAATGTGTAAATAAGCGCAGGAGGGGGCAGTGAGTCAGGGAGGGTTTTTCTGGGTATCCCTCAGGTGAGTTCATGTTGAGTACAAATTACATCGGCAGGAAGACACAGAACGGGTTGTGTGAGCAAATGAGTCATGAATGGACACATTATATGACCTAATTGTTATTGAATACAAAAAGGGAAGAAAAAGATCAGGCTCGCGTTTGTAAAGAATATTCACAGGGAAATGGCCCACTTAAATCGGGATAGGTATTTACATTTTACTTCTATCTTTTATAGCCTATTTTGTCTCATCTTTAGTCACCAGTTAACTGTGAAATTGGGTTGCTTTTATTTAATATAAAGGCCTGCCGGTAATAATATTTTCTTACATCATTTCTTCCCTAGAACTAAATACGAGTGGTAGCCTAGATAAAAAATAGGCTACTAATAACATGAAAGCACCAATACTAAAACCTTCAATGAGTTCTAATCAAGTTTCACATCTTTGAATGTGCCGGGGAAGTGAGATTAACCTTTTAAACATTTCAGCCTAAAAATGAGCTGAATTGTCCTCACTTATAGGACAAACTTTCCATCATGAGTCCGCGATTTGCCCCTCTTCTCTTCCAGAGAAAACCTTTTCTGCTGATTTGTATTATCATTGGCATAGGCTACCTCCTTTATCGTTCCCCTTTATGTTTAATAATCTGTAGCCTATATAGCCCTAGATCTAACCGTAACTGACCAGTTTACTGCACTTTAAGGGTACATCAGACAAATTAGGAAGTTCGTAAAAAATAGATAGGCCATCCCGTAATCTGCATTTCCATTAACAAAGTCAAACCAAGTGCGTAAAGCTGATTAATGTGATAGCATCAGTGTAGGCCTATACGGCACAGTGGGTTAAAGCTGCACATTTTAATAATCCTTTTAAGTGGTATTCAGCACGTAATTTTGAAGGTAAAATAAATAATGTTTTGGATTTTGCTCAGAAAAAAAAGATGTATTTTCTGTTGATCGCCTGATCGATTTATCATGGCAGCCCTAAAAATTAACCGTGGTGCCTTCAGGGTCCTTCAAATGGTCTGGAGTAAAGGTTGACTTACTTCGCTTTGTTTGGTGTAAATAGAGCTAAAAAATACCTGCTATCTTTTTGTGAAGTTTTTATACTATTACTCATTTTAACAACGATAAAGAATTTCGTCTGATAACATTGCTTGTAGGTAGCCTATATTTAATATAGTCTAGGCCTACACAAATGTAAGTTTTTCAACATCGGGCCCCTTCAATCATGACTAGAATTTAAAGGTCGAACATGAACTGTAATAAGGTCGTTAATTATACATCTTAAAAGGCTCTCGCACACCTGTGAGTATCCCAACCAGTCAGGAGTGCAGAAGTGTAGGAGCTCTACTCTGTTCTTGAACGCAACCCTGTTTGCTCCGGAAGTGTTTTCAATCTGTGTTATTGTTGTCAATGAAGTGAGCATGGACTCCTGTGTGGAAAACAAAAACACAAGAATAGGTTAGTGTAAACTTTACATTTGTATTCAAGTATTTAGTTTTGCCTTGACAAAGTTACACACGCTGTTATTTAGTAGTGCGAGTTTTTTTGGGTGTAGAAACGTGCATGAAATGTAGCCACAACAGTGTGCTAACGCTAGCGTAATAAACAAGCGGTAAACATCAACCAGCGGACCATATAACAACACTGAGATGCTCCCTTATGTGAATTAAAATCACAAGATTACGTTGCTGAACGCATTTCTGCATCATACGGATTACATTTGGCTTTGGAGTTTTTTGCTAGCAGTTAGCTTTGAAATTAGCCGTCGGGGTTAGCCTGCTGTTAGCAGCAAATCATTGGGTGACAACATTAACAATGATTTATTGGCATTGTTGGCAAAACTATTTACACAAGCTGTCATTTCTCTGTAGGTTAAGTTCACTTTATCCATGATGAACTTTGACGGTCTCGACGCTGGGATGGGTGAGTACCCAGCCGGCCTTCACGGGTCTCTGGACGCGGGGATGGAGCCCTCCATGGACCCGCACCTAAACCCCAACTTAATGCAGGGTGTGGAGCTTGATCCAGAGGGGCTGGCCGGGACAGTCCCCGAGTCTGTGCACCTCATGGAGGGGATGTTTTCCGAGCTGCACAGTGCAGTTTCAGAAGTTGGCATCCCAGTCACTGCCACACATTTTGATCTCCAGGAGGAAATGCTCTGGATGGGTAACCACAGAGTAAGAACCTGATTATGATGGACACAACATATCCATTTTTTTAAAATAAAATATGGTTGCTTTCAGTGTTATGGAAATGAACAAATACTTTGTAGATTCCTTCTGATTCCTTTAATTATTCTCTTTAGGGTCATGTTACCTCGTTCTTCGGACCTACAATGGGCCGCCATTCTTCTTTTCAAGCGCATGCAGCAGACGACATTCGACACATTCAGAGTTTGGAAACAGGCGTCCTCTTCCTTTCCAAGTCTAACCTCAAATGTCACACTCGTGGGGGCCTAGTTATGTTTGATTACCCGTAAGTGACACAAATAACCATTAACTGGGATAAATGCTCTTGTGCTGAAACCGCTGTAGACAATTTGCAGCTTCAAAATGATTTGTCCACTTATGAAATTAATTAAATTCTAGTAATTTTTTGTCATTCCAGGATGGAGGAGGGCGCTGACATGCACAGTCTGCTCATGACGGATAACAACACCTTGCTTATGGGTGGATTACAAAATTACGTGGTGGAAGTTGACTTAAATACTGTTCAAGAAACTCAAAAGGTGAGATAGTAGGATGACTGGACTACATGGCACATTTGACATGTAACACAAAAATAGCACAAATAAACAGATGATTGATGATTTTCTTTGTACTTAAAAGTTCAATGTTGAGGTACCAGGAGTGGCAATAATGCGACAAACCAGCCGTTTCTTCTTCTGTGGGCACACTTCTGGCAAGGTATGTTTTATTTTTATTGGTCATATATATTTTTCTTTATAGTATTTTGTCATTATGTTATTCAAACTCATGATTTCCGTCTACCAAAAAACAGGTAACCCTGCGGGATTTGCGCAGCTTCAAGACTGAGCACGAGTTTGATGCGTTCTCTGGCAGCCTCTCAGACTTTGACGTTCATGGAAACCTTCTGGCTGCGTGCGGGTTCTCCAGTCGAGGTTTGAACGGGTTGGCATGTGATCGTTTCCTCATGGTGTTTGACCTCCGTATGATGCGGGCCGTAACACCACTGCAGGTGCACGTGGACCCTCTGTTCCTGCGTTTCATCCCTACCTACACATCACGGCTGGCGATCATCTCACAGTCAGGTACCGACAGGAATGTGGGGTTTCCTTAATGTGGTTTATAAGTCAGTGTGTTTTTAAAGACTTATACATGTGTCTCTTTGTTTAGTATTAATAAAAATTCTTATTTTTTGCATTACTAAATCTTTGTCACTACAATACATTGTTATTCTTGATATTAGTAATTAGAAGTAATTGTCGATGCTACATGTAAAAGTATTTTAAGGACATTTCCACCTTAGCCACTTACTATTTGAAACATGTTCTCATGTACCTTGTAATCAATGTTCCATCTCCTCTTTCTCTAGGTCAGTGCCAGTTTTGTGAGCCAACTGGTCTTGCAAACATGGCTGACCTTTTTCATGTCAACACCGTGGGCCAGCTGCTTATGAGTTTTGACGTATCGTCCAGCAAACAATGCATGGCGTTCGGGGACTCTGGAGGATGTGTGCACCTGTGGTCTGATGCCCCAGAGGTTTCTTTTAACGATTACTCTCGGGAGACAGAGTTTGCCCTGCCTTGCCTCGTGGACACGCTGCCTCAGCTGGACTGGAACCACGACCTGCTGCCCATCTCACTCATCCCCATGCCGCTGACCAGCACCGAGCAGCTGCTGTCAGACTGGCCCTCCTCATTGGCTACACCCAGCCCCAGGTAACGCAGTCACAAGAGCTGTTTGTGTTTAACTTCATTGATTCTGAAGTTCTGTACTTTATTCTTTCACCTCAGAGGCACTGTCCTGCTGCTGTAATGAATCACAGGTGCAGGTCATTAATTGCTGGTAATAGTTGCCAATGTATACACCGTTAACTCTAGTTTCAGTACTTTTATAACAAAAGAGCAGTTTACAACCATTTCAGAAAAATACTGAGCGTCTGTGACAAAAAGTAAACATCCGTAAGCATTTTTCAAGATGTAGTTCTTCAGAAGGAAGCAGCGGGCTCGGGACGTCATACCACAAACCAGAGAGGGAAGTGGGAAAGAATTTAGAGACAGACAAAGTGATTGTTGGTTCATGTGTGTTCATGGGATTTGTTGACAATTGCAGAACTGTAGAATATAGTCTGCCTTATCTTTTATGTGAAGCCATTTCACAGAATGAAACCAAACCATCAAAGATGACATGTTTGATCTTCCTCCTCGCCATAAAAATATTGATTCACAGTAAGGAACTTGTTAATTCCCTTTGCTGCAGTCGTCTTTGTCTGACTACACCGAGGTGGTGTCAGTGGTTTACATCACTTCATGTTGACATAATGTTCAACAGTTCTGTGTTGTTTTTTCACGCTTGAGGTGGTCAAACCAGCAGAATTTGAATATGGACTGCTGATTTCAATGTTGCAAATGTAATCTCTCTGTTCGCTTAAGGGGAAGAGCTAACACATTTTCAGACACGTACATTGATTAACTAGTAACAGCTAGAGCTGAACGATATGGACCAAAACTCAAACCTCGATAGTGTTTGTCTGAATGCCGATACTCGATATATATGGTTACGTCTTTTATTAACAGTCAGCTGCATAAGGTCAACATGTACAGGAAATATAAACTTCCTGTTTATGAAGTTAAAAAGTAATATTATAAAATAAAAATCTTCCTTAAATACATTAAAGTATATCAATAACATGGTCATTTTCTGCATAACAAAATAAACAGCTGTGTGTTTATTCAGGCGGTATTTTGAGTTTGGCTCAGAGAGGAAGAGGAGGAGCAGGCTGAAGAGCGACAGACAGGTAGATTAGAAATAGGTGAACTGGCAGCTCTACAGATAAAACGTTATTTTAATGCAACATAAACTATATCGATATTAACAATATTCTTACCCTATATGTAGTTTGAAAATATCTTTAAAAACTCGATATATCGCCCAGCCCTAGTAACAGCACGGAGGATTTTAACCATTATTGAAAGTTCAGCTCCGTCTAAAAAGTCAGTTTAGAACTGAAGAAGCCTTTAGGATGAGTTGTGAAAGGTCTTCAAAACTTCTACCAAGCTCAGTTGCCTTTTAGATCAAGCCTGGAAGCATTTAATGAATGCTGAATTGTATTGTACACAGGATTGTACAGGAAATGTTTGGCCAGTGTATCCCTGTTTTTCTGAACAGTTACTATTTACTAAAGTGTTTCATATAAAAACAATCTGTTCTTTCTCACAGACGAGCTCCTCCTGTGGACCCAGAAATCCTGCGCACTATGAAAACTGTCGGCTTTATTGGTTACGCAGCAAATCCTCGTACCCGCCCTCGGAACCAGGCATGTCATTACCACACCATGTCGATCTCGTGCTACTTCAGTCTTTTGCTTTTGTAAAGGATTTCAAGTTGTGTTATGGTAACAGTCTTAGTATTATGTGATTCATTAATAGAGTCCAGCTATTTAAAACACGTTTTCTGTGTTGCCTTCAGGTTCCTTACAAAATTAAAGACGTGGAGCTGGATTATGATAACTACAACCAGGTGCCTGAGTCACCGATTGGCCGTGATGAAGAGCCACACCTCTACATGGTGCCTAAAAAGTACAGAAAGGTCAGACCCACCATGATTATTTGTGGTTTTATATGAAAACTAAAGACACTTTTTTATAGATCTTATAATAATCTGTTTGATGGCCCTGTGTAGGAAAATCATTTCTGCTAACATTTTTTTAATGAGGACTTCTTTTTTCTTGACCAGGTCACAATTAAATACTCCAAGCTTGGACTGGAGGACTTTGATTTCAAACACTACAACAGAACTCTGTTTGCTGGTCTGGAGCCTCACATTCCCAATGCTTACTGTAACTGCATGATCCAGGTACAAAAGAAGATGTTTTTCTTTATAATGACTTTATAGAGATTTAATTGAACACTATTTAGTTATTCCTTTGTTTCTCTCTTGGCACATTAGGTATTATATTTCCTGGAGCCAATCCGGTGTCTAGTCCAGAATCATTTGTGCCAAAAGGAGTTTTGTTTGGCCTGTGAGCTCGGCTTCCTCTTCCACATGCTGGATTTGTCACGAGGAGATCCGTGCCAGGTAGGTTTTCAGTCATTGTTTCTCTGAATAACACGGGGTTGATCCCTGTGGGTTTTTCGGTGGTGTTAAAATGTTAACACCAATAGTCTCAACTAAATCTCTCCCATCTCCTCTTTTCAAGGCCAGTAACTTTCTCCGAGCATTTCGAACCATCCCAGAGGCTTCAGCGCTTGGTCTGATCCTTGCAGACTCAGACGAGCAGACGGGGAAGGCCAGACTCGGCCGCCTAATCCAAAGCTGGAACCGCTTCATCCTCACCCAGCTCCACCAGGAGACCCAGGAGCAGGAGGGCCCGCAGGCCTACAGGGGAGCCAGCAGCAGGTGGGAACAGGCCACACAAACACATCTCACTGCAGTGACAAATCCCTTCCTAATCAAAGATTTAAACAAAACTAGTATAAAGTCAGGGGCTAGTTGGAAAACAGAGCTTGTACAGAAGCTGAAGATTGAGGGGAATTGAATCACTTATTTGTTCCTGTTGTCTTCATACAGTTCTCTGGGCTCCTCTGGTGAATCTGAAATCGGAAAACTGTTTGGCTGTGAAGTTGAGAACAGCAGTCTGTGTCGCTGTGGCAAGGAGACGGTCCGCACCTCCCTCACGTTGCTCTTCACCATGCATTACCCTGAGCAGAGCTCTCAAGGTGAGTTTCTAGTCCTCCTTTATACACAGCTGTGCTTGGATAGTTTCAAGTTCTTCACTTGATGAGTGTTTGGACAACCTTGGTCAGAAAAGTCACAGTGAGGCAGTTCTCTGATTTGCTGAGCTTACAATCATTTCACTTTGACTTGACAGACAAAACGATAAAGGAATACGACTTTGCTGAGATCTTAAAGAAAAGCATCTGTCTGGAGCAGAGCACTCAGGCGTGGTGTGAGAACTGTGAGAAGTATCAGCCCACAGTAAGTAACAACACACGTTCAGACTTAGCAGCAGTATATCTACAGACACCAGTACTCTGGTTTCAAATGTGTGTTAAATTGTTACTGTAGGTGCAGACGCGCAACATCCGCTGTCTGCCTGATGTTCTTGTCATCAACTGTGAGGTGAACAGCGCTAAAGAGGCGGAATTCTGGAAGGTCCAGGCAGATGTAAGTGTCTTTTTGGTTCTTTTTTTTTTTTCTACCTGGTAAGTTTTAAAATATATTGATTAAGTTGATTGTTGACAAGCCTGCAGTTGAATGATGTCATTATTTTGTTTTTCTTCACAGTACGCCTTCAATAAGGCAAAGCAAAAAGAGGCGATGGAACCTGCAAAACCTAAAGAACCCCCACCCATGCCCACCGAGTGGTGCTTGGAGTAAGATTCCTCTTTTGATATCCAACAATGAGGGTTTCATATTTGATAAGTAGGTTGATTGGTTCCATTAGCAATTCTCTTTTAAACATGATCTTTTATCCCTTAGTATATAAAACATCTTTTAAATAAGTCTCAGAGCTCCCCAAAACATGTCTGTGAAGTTTCTTGTTCTAAATCCTCTCTGATCCTGTATTTGATCATGCCTATAAACCCCTCTATATCAGCTCTGCTCAGAACAGGCTGTTTCTGTGTCTGTACCTTTAAATGTAAATGAGCTGTGTCTGACCACGCCCCTTTCTGGAAGGGGATGTGTCATGGGCTTTCTCACTCCATGCCCTGTTGTTTAAGGTGGAAAGGCAGACTCAGAGCGCAGAACAAACACCTAGCTTTGAGAGTGTCACCCACCTGGGGGAGGGGTTACTGCCCTTTGTGATGTCATGAAGGGAAAATCTCCAAACGGCCTGTTTGAGCACACATTTTCTGAAAAGTTGAGCAGGCAAAAGATGGAAAGGATGGACTTCTCTCATAATTGGGGGTTTTGTAGACAGACTAGGGACACATTAGTGTTAGAGAAACATGGTGAAGTGCATATTGCATAATAACTGATAAATCAAAAAACTGACCAATTAAATGAAATAAAATCTGCAGCCTTTTCTTCAATGTTAATATGTTAACGCTCTACTTATTTTCACTATTGCTTCTTTACATCCTTGTAGTGGGGAGGACTGCAACACAGAAGGCTTCACCTTTGACACCCGGGCGGAGGATCTGCGACACGTCTGGATCCCTCTCTCTCTCAAGATGTCCATCAGCAAAAGTCAAGGCCTGGAGATCTGCAGCTGGCCTGAGGGAGAGGAGGTGAGAGGGAATCATTCATAACACATTTCTAGATTCAAACCCTGATTTGGATCATTTATTTCGTCTTGCTGTCCGTGTTATTGACTGGGTTTTAATCTCAGTGCATCAAATGACTCCTCTCATCGTCTCTGACCAGTTGAGTGCTGATGAGGAGACGGAGGGCGCTTCTCTCTACGACTTGGTTGTCACCGTACCTCACGTCTTGGACGCTCGCACGGGAGGAAACTTGGTGGCACACATCAAAGTGGGGGAGACGTACCATCAAAGAAAAGAGGTGAATCAAGCTCAGATTAGAGAAAACTACTTCTTTAAGTAGAGACAAAATGTGGCTGACAGTTTTTTTGGTCACGTTGATTCTGAGTTTGAAAACTGATTTGATAATCATTTTTGTTTCAGGGAGTCACTCACCAGCAGTGGTACCTCTTTAATGATTTCCTAATTGAGCCAATTGACAAGGTAAATATTTGATGTTATTTAATTCAGCTAATAAAATATCATATTTGGAGTCATGTTAAAGTATTGATATTGTTTTATTTGTCACAGACTGAAGCGGCTCAGTTTGACATGAGCTGGAAAGTGCCGGCCGTTCTGTATTACGCCAAAAGGAACTACCACACCAAATACGACCTCCGCAGTAAGTTTGAGGAAATAAAATCATGAGATGTTACTCGTAGGTAGAATGCATTTATGACCTAGTTATACTTTTTTGTTTGTTTCAGTTAAAAACCCGATAGATGCCAGCGTGCTGCTGACTGAGGCCTCGCTGGCTCGGAAACAGAGGAAGAGTCACGCCACCTTCATCCCCCTCATGGTCAGTGAGATGCCACAGGCTGGGGACCTGGTGGGGCTGGATGCTGAGTTTGTCACACTCAACCAGGTGAGTGAAGCAGTGCACATGCTCCATTGTATATAAGCATTTAGAGCTCCAGGTAATCATTGAAATAAAAGGAGATTAAATCTAGATAGAGTGAACAGGTTCCTCTAGTCTCCTACTCTCAATAGAAATAAACCTTTGGGTATTTTTTCCCAGAAGGCATTTGTGTTGTTTCAGTCAATTCTACACAAGACAAGAGACAAAACACTTTCATATTATCAAACTCAGCTCCTAAAAATTAAACTTGCTTATGTTCGTGTGTTTTTGCAGGAAGAGGCAGAGCTGCGTAGTGACGGCACCAAGTCAACCATCAAGCCCAGTCAGATGTCTGTGGCCAGGATCACCTGTGTGAGGGGTCAGGGCGCCAACGAGGGGGTGCCCTTTATCGATGACTACATCTCCACTCAGGAGCAGGTGGGAGTCTTTCTTCTTTAATTTGAGTTAGGAAACATTTCATTCAAAACATTTAAGGAGGTCATCTTAGGCTGTAGAAATTCCACTTTTTCTGACATTTTAAACAGCTGCTCATGTCTGTTCATGTGCTTGTACCTTTCAGGTTGTGGACTATCTGACACAATACTCAGGAATCAAACCAGGAGACTTGGATGCAAAGATTTCTTCAAAGCATCTGACCACGCTGAAGTCCACCTACTTGAAGCTGCGCTTCCTTATCGACACAGGAGTCCGCTTTGTCGGCCACGGTTTACAGAAGGACTTTCGGGTTATCAACTTACTGGTATATTATTTCAAAGCTACTAAAGTGTTCCCTGTTTAAATAACTGTAAGAAATCTCTACAGATTGTTTTCTTAGAGCAGCTTCAGACTTCAAATTGTCTTTTTGCTGTTTTTCAGGTTCTCAAAGACCAAGTCGTCGACACCGTCTACTTGTTCCATTTGCCACGCAAGAGGATGATTTCTCTGAGATTCCTGGCCTGGTATTTTCTAGGTAAGTCAAGACTAGTAGTAAAAAAAATGATCAAACACAAGTCCAAATGAAAAGTAATGATCATTCCTTACTGATGGATGTGTAATTAAAGAAATGTTTGCATTCAAGTTAGCTATAATAACTAGAAACAGGAGTGGCAGACTTTGTGATTGCAGGTTAAAGAATGAAACTATTCATTTGACTGCAGCACAGATTAAGGGCCAAAGCAACTCAACTATCACAACTGCATATCTGCTCCCAATTATTAATTAAATATCTGACATTTTGGCCTGTTTATAAAGTGATTTAAACATTACCTGTTTTGAAAATCAAGTTGAATTTCAGTTTTCTGGGTTTGTATTTTGTAACATAAGCGTTCGGATGTTAATCCCAATATCTTCGTTACTGCCTAATAGTTGGGAAGCATTATGGAGGATCATTCCGACTTCTTTCTTCCCAGACCTAAGCATCCAGGGGGAAACCCACGACAGCATAGAGGACGCTCGCACCGCTCTACAGCTGTACAGGAAGTACCTGGAGCTGAGTCGAGGAGGCGGGAATGACGAAGTTAGGAAGGTCCTGAAGGGACTCTACGAAAAAGGCCGCCAGATGGACTGGAAAGTCCCAGAATCGGACCCAGGCGATGGTCAAGGTAGCCCAAAAAGTACGACATTACAGTGAATGAGTTTTATGCCGATGATAAGGAAGCGATCATGGATTTATATGCTGGACTTCATGAGATACAGAGTCTGTCTGAGTGGATTGAAACTGCTCTTCTTGCTCCAACAGGTGCTGCTGTGTTTCCCTCTGTGATGGGGCTTTGACCTGCACCGTGATACAATCCCACCCCACACTTTGGGCTGATCTCTGACACTTCAGTTGGTATCATGCTTCTTTTTTTTCCCAATAATTTTTTTTCCATCGTTTATGAATGTCTTTGTTGCTTGAACATTCTGCTACAGCACTGTGACCAGTTTTAATCATGATTACATTTGTAATAAAATGAATTTGTATTTCATTTATCTTTGTTTTTGTACTCATGTAAATTAACGAGTGTATCATAAGATCTAGAGGGTAAGTAGTGTGGTAACAGCAGGAAGTGAGAAACATTTTACATTCATACACAAGTCTGCATGCCACTGTGTTTCAGAAAAGTCCATTCAAATTTATCAATGAATTCAGTTTTGTTTCAGTCCCAGCCTTCTGAGAAGTTAGCAGTGTTAAGGATGTTTAGTTTCACTTTCATCAGTTACCTTTCCTGACAGCTCCACAGTGATGTAACAAACATTTTAATCATATGAACTGAAGAGCAAAGGTGACATTTCTGTGGAAAGCAATTTTGCATAGTTTTGTTTAAAGGAAATGAAAGTTAATAACGAGGTATTATACAAATAGTTTCTAATAAAATCTTCAAAGTGTCTTTACTGTAAATTAAACCTATTCCCACGAACACCTGAGTGAACTAAAGCCACTTTATGGAAGAACTACATTTATTGGCAATATGGTGACGCTTCAGTTTCAGAGTGTGATTCAAATTTAAGCCAACAAGTAAAAGGTAGACCTCATTTTTTACTCTTCAATCCCGAGGACAGGAACCACAGGACTACATTTCCAAAGTGTAACGTAGATAAAGTAACTCTAGAATGGACAGCTACAACTGCAATGTGTAAAAGTTTTTCTTAAACATTTCTGTTCATTTACAGAACATTTTTAGGTATAGTATACTTTGATTTTTTCCTGAGCTAGGATTATAAATGCAGGACAATTCATTGTAGCAGAATACACTTACATTATATTTTTGTTGCTTCCCATGTAGATCAGATTTTTCTTTAAACATTGCACTGTTGAAATTCCTCACCAAACCTTTTCCAAGAGTAAGGGTGCCCTCTGCTGGCTGTGCAGACATTGTGTGCATGATTTTTTTAAAGTGGTTTGAACTGTTCAGATCTGCTTCTATAAATATAACGCAGTGTTTCTCACATTTTTCCAACACTTAGAACAAACACAAACTTGCAGCACATGGAGTCCAAAGAAGAAACTATATAGAATAACTTCCTACCCTGTAGTTCTCATTTATCTCCAACCATCACTTGCTTTTGCATAACCGCTGTAAAGACCTGTTAAGTCACTCTCAGTTAATCAGATTATAGCAGTTCAAAGAAAACAAGCACATTCAATATTGCAAACTGTTTATTTGTAGTAAATGAAAAGTGTGCAATTCAGTGAGTGGGGGGAAAGAGAGGAGAGGGGTGTTTGGGACGGTTGATGTCTTTGGTCCATATTCTGGTGGAGGGGATGTTGAAGAATCAGTGGGAGACAAGAAAAGGCACTTGAGTTTACAGTTGTCTCAGAAAGGTCATCTTGAGGGGGAGGACACAGAGATTACTGAAACAATGAACAAACTAAATGTTTAACTTCAATTATGCCTAATATGAATATCACATACAAAATGCCCCATGAGAGCACAAAATTATAAAGCTACATATGTATATACAGTAAGGAATCAGAAATAAAAGTTGGGAATGAGAAGCAGAGAAGGTGACGTGTTGAATGTATCCCCTTTGGAACATCTTTACAAGTTGAAAGAAGAGGAAGAAAAAAAAAAAGGCAACACATTAAACAGGATGAAATAATTTCTTTGGCGATAAACTAAAAATTCCTACAGTTTGGAATGTAAAACAAAAGTGGTTAAAGTGAAACAAACAATCTCTCTTCAGAGCCTTGACAAGTCCAACATTAGAGATATGTGGAATAAAAGCTGATTTGTTTTTATCATCTGTCCATCATCTGCTGCTTGGAAACTGCAGCCCACTATCATCAAGCAGAGAACTGTATGAGGGAAATAGTTTGGTACAATGTCTGCCGATGTCAGTCAATAAAACTCTTTGTGACGTTATAGCATAGGAGAACACCTCGTAAAAAGACTTATGGGAATAGTCAGTTTTGGAAATACACTTTTATGCTTTCTGGCAGAGAATTAGCTAAGTAGACAATGAGACTAATAACAAGAAGCTGGTAGCTTAGATTTTAGCATTTAGGTCGAAAGTAGGGAGAAACAGCTAGCATGAAAACTCACCAACATTTAAACTTGTTTATTCTGAAATACACATACGCAAGTGTAAACACAGTAAATCGGTATTTCACAAAGTGGGGAAGTGCTAGCTAGACTCTGCTACGAGCAGTTGCCTGGCAACCAATTGGGATCAGGCAGTATCAGATCATAGTCTTGTGTCAATACCATTTTGTAAACACGTCGTAAGAAACAAGCTAAAACGTTTTAACAAGAGCTTTTGGTGCAGGGTTGCTACAAGGACTTTTTCATTGACAGTTTCCTTGTTAAACTTTGGATAAATCTTAAAACGTCGAACAAAGGTGAGACACCTTGGCTGTGCGCTGTTCTTCAACAGGAGTGGGCAGTTTATTAAACATACCGTTAACAAAACAAATATTTCCCCGAAAAATAATGTTTTTAAATACTTTAAATTAAGCTCAAATTTATCTCTTTAATTTATCAGCCAAGTTAGTTCTTTGTACCGTGTCTTTTCCTTATTGAAGTGGCCAAAGCCGTAATGTTTGAATTTACTGGGTGTTATTCACCTGACAGCCACAAGGGGCAACGATGAGCACATTCTTCCCTTGACAACACACTTCAATAAGCAACACCAAAAAGTAAGGTTTATTAATCTAAAGAGTAAAAAAGGGGAGAAGCGTATTTCCAGAAGTGTTGAACTATTCTTTAAAGTCAAAAGGTTACATATGTATGTGTCATTACAGCACATATTTGTCAAAGATAGCAAACAAGAGGGTGCCCCTTTCTCTTTCTATCCAAAAACATAATGACTGGGGTACTTTTTTTTTTAAATCTCAAATTAGAAGAATCTCCCTATGATCAGAAAAACTACAAGAAAAAAGAAGAAGAGGGGGGTGGGGGGAGAGATAATATTTTAAATTCATGTTTACCAAAAGTCTGCTCAACGGAAGACAACGCATTATGAAGATGCAGCAATGATGTTACAACCAGTTTCACACCACAGCCTTGCAGCTCAACAAACTGTATGTACATAACTACAAGAAGACATGGAGTCATCAGGGGTCTCTTTCCCTAAATACAAGCTATGAAAAAGATCACCAATGAGGTTTCTCACCAGCATTTAGTTACAAACTGGAAAGAGACAAACAGCCATGATGCATCTACTTGGCAGCCATAGAGAAAAAGATTTGAGAAATCAATAAAACCTTCCTATTCATTCATCAGCTTGATCAATTTTACTTTCACATACAGGGTACAGTGAGAATAAAAAAAGGGGAAGAAAAGACCTTGCATCTTACTCTCACATATATTTATAAACTGCATGTCTGCTCTACAAGTACCATCTGATTAGCAAGCCATCGTAATGCAGACATCCACGTTTCTAGAAAGGCAAATGTGAAGTCTCTCTGTGACTAAAGGCAAGCACGTCAGAAATATGCCATTCATGTGCATATAACAAAACACAAAGAACAAACGATGCGAGTGGAAGAAAATCCAGAGTAAATGTCAAGACACAGCATGTGGACAGTTTTCTTTGTTGTGAGTTTGAACATATTGAACATTATTCTACAAAAGGTAATGAGCCCTCTCTTCGTTATAAAAGAACGGACAGCAAGCTGAGGACAACAGCACACACGATAACCCTGCTGGCCTTCGGGAGGGCGATTCATCACTGACTTAGGAAGTGTTTCAAGAAATAGTGCCACATTTATTTGCTTATTAATTTTCTTGGTAGTTAATTTGAGAAGATTGATATCACTCTTATGTTTGTAGTGTAAACAAGAAGATATAACCGACAGCTGGTAAGCTCACCACAAATGAGTCTAAAGATAGCTTTGCTCTGCCCGTCCACTAAACCACAACTTGTTTTGTGTGTTGAAGCTGCAGTGTAAAAACTACAACAGAGCTAATTAGTGTGCCTGTACGATACATTGATCTACATATCTATTTAATGATCAACAACATCAAGCCCAAAACCTTCCTGTTGTCATCGTTAAGATGGATATGTGATCATATGAAGAACAGATTGAGACAGAGGTCAGAAATGATATTTGTGTTGGTTGAGAGTAAAACTGATTATATTAAATGGGAATATGACAATATTCTTTTTATTGTAGACCAATAAATTGAGCTGATTTTACATGGCATCACATCAGGCTTTTTGAAATCAAATCATGGTCCAAATAAACTCTATACTGTTAGACTTGTGATTAAGTTAGTGAGCTCAAAGAGGCTCGTAGGCCGACACATTTCCAGTCTTTATGCTAAGTAAAGCTGACCAGCTGCAGGTTACAGCTTCAAATCGAGCATACACAAATAAGAGTGGTATCAAATTACTCATTAAGAAACGGAAAGCAAAATCCCAAATGTCCCACTTTTCCTTTCAGATGGCAACCTCTCTGTTCACAGTTGCCCTCAAACACTTCTAAGTCCTTTGAGCATCAACAAGTTCCCACAGTTTGTAGCAGCCATACGAAAAGCTCTGGATTACAGTTTGATATGTTTCTCTCTTTTTTGTTTGTTTTGCCTACAAAGATTAACGATAGTCTGTAGTGTTGATTGCATGTCTACTCTCCTAATGACAGAAATGCCCTGTTAATGCTAGAACTACTTTTGCGCTTTTACTTCACTTTCCACGGTGAAGGCATTGAAATGGTTCTAGGAGACAAAAAGAAAAAAAATATATATCTGAGGTGCAAAGTCAGAGAGCTGACACAAGCCACAGCAAAAATAGAAATAGTACTAAGAGCTCAACTTCAATAGTGCACAAGTTGTTGCAGGTAGTCCTGTCAGTCTCTGCCCAAATTAATGTCAGAGGACTGACTGTAGCATAGCAATGAGATCTCTCAAGGGGGGCCTAAAGATAGAAGCTGTTACCTTAAACAGAATGGGAGAAATGCAAAAGCAGGAGCGATTACAGAGCAGTGAGAGCTTTTCAAGTTTGAGGAATGAATGGATTGATGCAGAGAGGTGGCACTATAGCTCATCTGACAGAAATATGTAAACTTGTTTTCTATTCTTCATTGAAAGGAGTTAGTAGAGGGGGGAGGGAGAGTGTGTAGGGTGTGGGGGAGAGGAGAGGAGAGGGAGGAGAGTGGGAGGGAAAGTAGACGGGTTTGATTGAGAACAAGGGTTTCCAATGTCAAGGGCAGGGCGTCCGCGGAGGCCTCTGGGGCAGCCCGTTATGAGAGGGTCGATCTTGGTTGTAGGAGGATGAGGAGGAGCGGGGAGGACCTCTCGAGTTGTTAGAGTGAGTTGAAGAAGCATCGCCGTCGCCATGGTAGCGGTGGTTCCCACGACTGGCATTCCTATTGTGGTAGGAGCCGCCGTTATACCGCTGACCGCCTGAGTGATACCCTTGTCCCTGGAAAGTACGCCTGTTGCCTTGGAAAATCTGAGAGGGGAATAACGAAGAATTATCTACATCGCTGAAGTAAACAAAGTTAAGTTAATGTTAAGGCTTCTGCAGAAGGTTCACCAGCCGACCTGTTTGTTTGGTGGAGGGCGGTTTTCACTGGGGGCGCTTTGGGTCACAGGAGGAGGAGGCGTTTCTAGCAGGCCTGGGCTGGTGACAGAAGAGGATGTCGAGCTACAACGGGACCGATTTGAGTAGCCTGTACGAGGATGGTAAACTGTGAAAAAACAAACAAGTTCAATCACTAACAGTGCAACCTGGCACTAGATTATGACTAAATGAGGGGCTGTAGGTCTCCATCAAATCAAACTATCCAAGTTATTTCATCATGCGTCTTGTATTCATCATCAAATATGTCACTGTGTCTGTCATTGTTTATTTTAATCATATCTTTAATGAATGTCTTTTCCGAGGGCGGTGTATACTTATTTTACATCCAACAAAATACTTTGAGTTTTAAGGTTCCCCCACTTTGATTTAAGATACCGACTTAATTCTACAATTCACTTAGCAGACGCTTTTATCCAAAGCGACGTACATCAGAGAATAAGTACAACACAAGCAAGGATCTAGAAAAAAAGGAAACAATGTCAGTAAGTGCAAATCAGCTTCGAGTCCGATCGGACACACAGGTGCTGACAGGCAATGCACAGAGGCAAAGCACAACATTGACGGCATTTCTTAAGAGCTCTAACCAGTATAGAAACCATCTAAAAAGTCATTGTTAATTAATTAATTATCTCGTAGCCCTGGACCTACAAGCTAGTTAGCGGGATAGCATCCAAGGTTTGCCAACGTCTGATTATGCAAAGTTTCCCTCCCCACCCGAGGAAGTTTAACAAACTGGATGATCAAACTTTAACCACAGCATCTTCATGTTTGTGATTACAGACATAATCTCCTTATATATCATTTGTGTGTTAAAGGCAGAGCAGCCACACAAAAAGACAAACACAAGCTTACAGTGAGGATAACTTCTCATGAACCACTAAACAAGCAGTGTCATTAGTCAGGTTTGTTGCAGAGTTTACTGTCGTGCGGATTGATGCTGTGTTTACTTTAAATATGACGGGGATTGCGTTAGCAGCAACCTTCAGAGGTATCGGCTGCTCTAAACACAAATCAATAACAACAACAAATCCCTCCCTATCATTCTGGTTTTACAGGAAACGGGTCATTATGTGAAATCAAAAAGCACCTCCATAGCAGATTTATTGGAGCTGTAAAGCTGTAAGATGTATTTGTGTTAAGTATTTTCACGTCATGGGAGTGCTGCTGATAGAAGATGTGAGGTGATTACATCCTTTCTCTGCTCGTCTCTTTGATCCGTTTTAAAAACACATCTTATGACATGATTCACAGGGCGTTGTTCAAACCATCTAAAAAGTGATATGGAACAGTCTGAGACGGATTGTGTAACATGAGTCTAATAAAAGGTTGGCCCACAGCGCCGTGCAGTGAGCTTAGACACTCTCTCCTAAGTTTGCTGAGAGGAGAAACAGATTGAGCTGCAGACAGCTTGAAGATGTACAGAAATCCCTTTTCATTTCAGATATTAGTTTGCTCTATCTGTAGGGGATTTTTATAGTCCTACTTTATGAACAGATCCCCCCGTCAGCAGAGTTATGTGAAGTCTAAAACACAGTTCTGTTTATTAAAATGTGATCTCAAGAATATGCGAGCCGCTAAAACAATTCTGTGGAAAATGCTAAGTGTTAGTGTAGTATAGTAAAAGAGTATTAGTATTGTAGTATATGGTGAAGTAAAGTGTAGTATATTTCACTCCTTGATTTGATTTTCTCATCTAAGGTTGACAGGAATACGTTTAAATAACTAAGTAATGTTAAGCCTGACTAACATGTAGGATGATTTAGGGTAAAAAAGGAGAAAAAACAAACGTCTTTTGTTCTTTTCATTTCAGTTTTTTAACTCTGAAAATGAGGCATTTTAAGGGATTTAGAGAAAGAGTACACATATATTTCAATACAAAGCGTATTAGCCACTCTCAGTGTACTCCCAGTCTGCTGACAAACTGCTGCCGCTGATAAAATCCTTAAAAACTGAAAAGCTGATATGCTTGCGTTTGTGTTTGGTGATTGGTGGGGAAGATGCTTTTATAATTTATAATAAGATAGACGAGGAGGGGAGTTTATTTTTAGAAATTTCACTGGAGAACTCAAACAAAAAGGGAGATGGAACAGATGAAAAAGGACTCTGTACCTGATCCAAACCCAATGATGCTCGCCTTCAGCGGTTCAAGATCAAACGTAAATCTTACAGCTTTTCCAAGGTCCTCGTCATATTTACGCTCACTCACAAAGTGCTGTGAAGGAAAAAAGAGAGATCATATGAATCACCAGCATGCTCCACGAAGCAGCAGGTAAATGTATATGTAGTTGTGCCCCTATATTTATCACCCTTGATAAACCTCGGAGAGGACAAATACATTTTCATTCAGCTGTGTCTCAAACATGAACCCCCACTTCCCATTTTCTCAGCTGTGTGCCGAGTCAAGCATTAAGAGATAGACACACAAGGACAAACCGGAGCCGCAGTATTATTAGAGTACCTTGATGTCTGCACGAAGCTCAGTCAACTGTTCCTCAGACATGGAACCTGACTGATCCGTCAGCCGTCTGAGCTCCTCCGCTCTCTTCTGCCGGGCGTCTAAATTCATCACTGAAACATACATAATGTCATCTTTAACAGATATGCAACTCTGTCATGAGGAGAACATATGTCACCAATAATAAGGACGTTTTTCCATTTATTTCAGGCACTTAAAAAAAAAGTGGGTGAGGCTAAGTTGGTAGAGTCAGACGTCTCTCAACAGGAAGGTTGGGGGTTCAATCCCCAGCTCCTGTAGCTACATGTCCGATGTGTCCTTGGGAAAGACACTTAATCCCTTATTCCCCCCGCTGCTTCGTCAGTGGGCGCATGAATGGGATTAGTTACTTCTGATGGTCACTTCACATAGCAGCCTCTGCTATCTGTGTGAATGGGTAGGTGTGACATGTGGTGTAAAAGTGCTTTGAGTAGTCAGAAGACTAAAAAAGCGCTAAACAAGCTCCAGTCCATTTACAGTTATTATGGTTCTGTCAAATGTCATCTTTTGTCTGAACAACAGTCCTGAACTCAGAGATAAAACCAGGATGATTAGATAATCCCCACAGCTGAGAAGCTGGAATTGAAGTAGATTTTGTATTTTGCTTTAAAAGTGACTCATATGATGAATTCATGATCAAAAATAACCATCAATTACAATTTGCTGATAATTCATCAACTAATCATTTCCGTCTTAGCAATACACTCCCTGCAATCCCAAATGCTTCCTGTCCCTGTAGGTTTCATTTTCCTGTAAGAACTCAGCTGCGGTCTTTTGAAATGACAAAGTTCAAAGTGTGTCTGACTGACTGACTGTGCATCCAAAGGTAAACAAGGGACGAAGATAAAGTCGCTTTCCAATCAAGATGTTCTGTACGAGTTGCTGAAACAAGTGTCATCACACACTAAACACATTTTTTTCTTCTTCTCCATATTTAAACTCAGCGCCCTGGAGGACAGGACTGAACCTCAAACTCAATAGCACTCCCTTCTTTTGACAGCAGGTATTCATTTACTTCAGATCAGCTCTACATGTCTACTGGAAGGAAAAGATCTCTCATGTTTGTCCTGTCTGCTGATATGCTTGAAGAAAATCCGAAGAAATCTCCTGCTGCTCTGAACATGTGATGTATTTTGTATTTGATGCTGAAAATCCGGAAAAAGAGAAACTAAAATAAAGTGGATGTTTTTTGATCCTGAAGGACTGACACCAGATACGTGTAGTACCGTTTAAGAAACACACACTGCACTAATGTGAAGCTGAAATGACTAATACATAAACTGATTAGTTGACAAACAGATTGTCAATCACTTATTTGAATAATCTAATGATCATCGAATGACTAAACATTGTGTCGTAAGAGCTTCTAGATAATAATAATAATAATACATTTTATTTAAAGGCGCCTTTCAAAACACTCAAGGTCACCTCACAAAGCAGAGGTAAAAACAACAAAGTAACAACACATCAATAAAATTAACATAAAAAAGACAAATTTACAGGATGTAGTGGATTTAAGAGACCGAAAGGGAATGATCAGACTGAATATGCCAGTTTAAAAAGATGCGTTTTGAGATGAGATTTAAAAATGGAGAGAGTGTCAATATTACGGATGTGTGGTGGGAGGGAGTTCCAGAGGTGCGGGGCAGATCGACTGAAAGCTCTGGGCCCCATGGTGGACAGGCGTGAGGGCGGTGCAGTGAGTTGAAGGGAAGAAGAAGACCTGAGAGTGCGGGTTGGTGTGTTGATGTGCAGGAGTTCAGAGAGGTACAGAGGAGCGAGGTTATAGATGGCCTTGAAGGTGAGGAGCAGATTTTTGAAGTTGATGCGATATTTAACCGGGAGCCAATGAAGCTGCTGATGCTAGATGGGAGGATTTGCTGTCCCTGTCTGTTAAGAGTAAAATATTAAGGGAACAGCTTCTGGTTTTGGACTGGTGCCTTGAGGAAACAACAAAGAATTTGGCTTCAGGAAATTGTGAACACACTTCATGCTCTTTTATAGATCAAACCGAAGCCTGAAAAACATCCACAGACTAATCGATGAGAGGTGACAGAGTGAATCCATCTGTTAATCAATGCTAATCTTATTGACCGATAAGTTGTCCAATTCAGTTTTTTCCATCAAAATGTAAATACAAATCCTGGTTCCAGTTGCTTCATTGTGAAGAGTTGCTGCTCTCCGTCTTATTTGGGATATAAAACTAAATGTTTCGGGCTTTGGATTGTTGATCAGACAAAATAAAGAATGTTTTAATGTCTTCTTGAAGATTAAAGTCAGTCAGCTGAAGCTCTACACTACAGATACAGTACTAGATCCTACAGCACCACAGTAGAGATGAATAAGGATCCTTAAACAATGGACTGTACTAAAGAGCTGTTCATCAGTCACACATTTCCTGCAGAGGGCTCGGACAGGAACACAGGAGTTTTAGAGGAAGCTGATTAGCAGAAAACACATTTATGGGAAACCTGTCTTTTGTAAAGCTGAAGAAACACTCGCATTGCTTGCTTTCCTCTCTATTCCCCACACACCTCACACAAAGACAGCATTGAGTCTCCCTTGACACCTGACACTATTCACTTCTTTTTCCAGGCCTGGAACACACACCACTCCACACTGAGAGGGCAGAATAAAGAGGGAGAGAATGGCCTACTTGTACAACTATGCAAGTCTTGCTCTGTCATGTTACGCATTCGTACACAGAGGTATGCTCCAGGTATACCTGAGCCCTCAGGGGCACTGCTGCATTTTTGAAGAAACTGGGGCTTGCTGTTCCACAGAAAATCTCTTTTACTACCTCTCCGGAAGTGATTTAGGTCAGAAGCCCTCGAGTCAGGTGATCATATTATGTGAAGGATACAACACAGATCCCGGTCGGTGTGTTGGAGGCAGGTTTTTTTTTGTTCAGGCTACAAACTTGAAAATACTTGTACTTACTTGACTCTGCTTTCACTTTGTCCATTTCCCCCAGTAGGGTCACTTCTCTGTCCATTAAACTGGAAAGAAGAGAAGAAAAAGAGGGGGGTCATTTTTCTTTGCTCACTTCAAGATAAGAGGAAATGTTGTGAACGCTGACTTTGCACTGAGATTAAGAATCAATTCCAATAACATTAAACAAAGAGGCAGCTGCACACTTTCGGAGCAGAAATACAGCAGAGTCAGAATGACTATGCAAAACAGTAAAAAACAGCAATACTACAGCAGTCATTTTGCATTACCAACACTTACTTCCTGCACTCTGGCGAATATTTATCCAACATGTTGTGGTGGAAAATCAAATATGTAAGAGGAACACAAAGCATTATTAAAGAATAAGTATCAAATGGATGCTGCTTCCTGCATGAAGCTCACGTCGTTCCATGATGTTATTTTCCACATCGTCACTAATAGTTTAAAAAAAACGATGTTTCCTGCTTTAACACTTGAAGTAAATAAAGACCGTCAGAGTTTAAAACCTTAGTCACCAACCTCCCATAACAGCCAAACACCAAATACATGAGATGTCACCACAATAAGAAGATTCATTCAATGTTTGCATTGTAACATTTTTAACGCTCACTCTGCAGGTACTTTAAAGAATCTGGAAACTCTGACTTGAACACAAACTCTTTCCTGTCTCTCTCTCTCTCTCTGTAACTGCCTCAATGACAGGATTAATAGATCTGTTTTAACCCTTTAATCATCCATATTTATTGTCTACAAAGTGCCCTGTGATGCGTCTCGTGGTACGTTGGAGCTTTTCTATCACACACTAAAACGCTGACGTGTCTCAAGTCAACAAAGCTGGTTTCCCCATTTTAACCAATTAGTTTATCTCAATTTCTCCAGATAACAAAGCTTAATATCTCGTGATCATTTTCTGCCACACTAACGAGGGAAAGTTATTATATTTCTATGCTTTTGGTTGCCTTTGAAACTCTGGGGATATGAGACTAAACATAGATAAATAAACAACTGGATGTACTTGTATTATATGAAACAGAGTAAATAAAGTGTATGTCTGCCTCGGGCATCCATTGAACAACACACAAATAATAGCCTGAACAATCATCACCCCGCCCAATCACTCGCAGTAAATGTTCCACTCACACTGAGGACAGTGTCATTGCTTTATTCTCTTGGCTGCTCGTCTTGTTAGTCTGCATTGTTTTCTAATATCTGTTTGCATTGTTGAAACGCCTTTATATACGTTATAGTGATATTAACCCAGAAAAAGTCAATAGTATAGAATAGTCCTCTAGCTTCTCCTGCAGCCTGTGCCCAATCACCTAAATGAAACTGTGTTTATCACGTCATGCAAGTGTGCTCAACACTGTGCTCAATGCTGTGAAGAGCACGTCAGAACTTGACTGTCCTGACGTCAGGAGTTCATGTGTGAAGGCACAATTTGAAATGTACAACAGATTAGGAGAACCCTTCAAAGTTACAATAAAAACACATCTCTGAATGGGCTTTATTTTGAAAGCCAGCGTAGCATCCTCTTCCATGCTATAACGTAAATGAGAGACAGCTGCAGTGTCGCACTCCCTTGATTTGCTGATCATTTGAGCAAAATTAATTCAGCTCACAGGCCGCAGACTTTTGACCAAAAGTATAAATTGAAGCACGACCGATTAATCATCCAGCCGATAATATCGGCCGATATTAGCATTTCAAGCGAGTATCGCTATCGGCTAATTTTACCGCAGATATGCCTTGATATTACTAGATTTATTCACCAGTCAAAAAGCATTTCATTTGAGTATCAGTGTATTACACTAGCAGTTCTAGTTCATTATCACTCTCCAGAGAGTCAAGGGGTGATGCACGTCGAGCGCAGTTACTATCCTGTTGAGTGACCATCTTGTCTTCATGATCTTTTCCACGAGTGTTTGATAACTGCCTTTGAGGGATCAACACAATAAATGTGTAAATCTATCTATCTATCTCTACAGATCAAGATCTAAGAAAGATATCGGCTAATATATCCCAATCAGACGTTGTGTGTCAGATTTTTCTCTCCCCAATATCAATATCGGGGTGGCTGTGGCTCAGTTGATAGGGTTTGATCCCCAGCTCCTGCAGCAACATGCCCCATGTGTTCTTAGGCAAAACACTTAAGCCTGAATTGCTCCCGCTGCTTCGTCGGCAGCATGAATGCACATGAATGGTATTAGTTACTTCTGATGGTCTCACTGCCATCGGTGTGTGAATGTGTAGGTGTGACCTGCGGTGTAAAAGCGCTTTGAGTAGTCAGGAGACTAGAAAAGCGCTATACAAGCTCAAGTCCATTTACCATTTATCGGGATCAGCCCCAAGAAATCCCATATCAGTCGGGCCCTAGTTAAAATGACCACGCTCACAATGCTAAGTATTACCCTTATTATCATTGTGTGTTAGCATCAAGCTAACAAACGAAGATGTGAGGTTAGCTGAGGTTAACCGTACAGTTTTGTTTATTCTTACACCTCTATTCAACATTTTAATTACATGTGGTTATTCATCGTCATCCCTCAATGAAACGCTAACTACAACCAGTAATTACTTCAAAGGCATGGCCTTGTACTACTTGGCTAGGTGTTTCACTGAGTGTTGTGTCATATTTTTTTAATACGACATTATTCACGATGTCAGTCTAATATGACTGTGTACTCAGGGTTGGGTGACAATGTAAATGTGCAAGCGAAGGGATAGTGGTTACTGTACATAACCTTTAAAACAACGCACAACTTCTAAGTTGTGGTTGCCATCTGGCACTTAAACAAATAGCATCTCATCTGTAATCCATGGAAGCTCTGATTGACGTATTCATGGTAGTAAAAAAAACCAAATGGTTTAAGTCATCTGCAGAAGGCAAGATACTTTTTTTTCCATCAGGAAAACAAAAATCATTAAAAAAAGGAAAATAAGCTCATTTCTCAAAATGTCTTACTTTAAATGAATATGTTCTTTTAGATCTTTATGGGTTGGGTCAGACTTTAAATATCTATTAAGATTATTGAACAAATATTCAATCAACATTTATAGTAGACAGTAATTTCCCTCCCCCTGAAGATATTAGGTAATGTCATTTTCAACATGTTCTAGCTCTGTTACAAGAGTTCAGGGCTTAATATGATATCTGGATTTTATCGTGCATTGCAAATATCACGCTCAAGATAATGGTGACAGAAAATAGAAGTACCCCAAATGAATGTGACATTTTTAAGCTTCGGTCTATAACGCTGTATGATTAGTCAACATGTGAGGACTTTAGAACTGCTAGCACATCGATGAAGTCATCTCGTCCAGCTGAGTAATTGCCCCGATCACTGTTTTGCAGCTAAAAAAAGTGAAAGTCTGTGTAGTGTTTATGAAGTTTGTGATCTAATCAGGGAACAAGCACCTGAGGACGAACTCTGCCCCCTGCACTGTGCTTGTTTTGAGGTATAACTAATATGTACAGTACGTCCTGCTGACAGCTTAAAGGTTGAATAAACACAATGACACAAGACATTTGTTTTCATTTCTATTTGAATGGATTTCATAGTTTTAATACTCCACTACATCTTAGTGTTCAAAAACTCTTTAATAGTTTGTCATCATTCAGAGTGAAACCTACATATGTAACAGTCAGTTTCCCATTATGCAAAGCGGTGTACCAGTGTCATCAAGTAGGACAAAGGTAAGAAAAATGCACTTTGACTTACTGCAGCATGACCTATAAAAAAGCAATATCACCACGACGAACTCAGTAAACATGCAACTAAGGCAGGAACGGCAATATTACAAATTACAACCTTCAATAATAAAGTGTAACTGCTCTTCTCTGTTGAATACTTGCACGCAAAACTTGGGATAAACAAAGCCTTTAATTTATTTCTTCATCAGTGGAGTAATACGCTCTGAGTTTCACAGACTTTGACTGTGAAAACACATTCAATAACTGGCTACAAAAATAATCCATGTTTTTTCTAAAGTAGTACCCGGGACTAAATGTTCAAAGAAATGTGCAGAATACTAGACTTTTTGTAAATGTCAATAAACAAAAAACAATAATTGTCCTGAGATTTCTCATGGAGTAACAGTTTGTAGTCCTCAGTGAGTAAAGCGGTGATGGTAAGCGACCCTCATCTCTACACTTTTGAACCACTAGTAAGTACTCCACCTGGAGTAAAGACCTTTAAGAACTGGAACTAACAATGTAGTTCCTCAAAGGATTACAGATCCCCTGGGAGTGTTCCTGTAGTGGAAAAGTCCTTAAAGGAGTTTTGTTATCACTCCCTTAAAATACTTCTATTTTGTCAACGTAAGATTCAAGTACAGCCTTTTTTAAACAAAATACATTTACTCACCAGCTCTGAAGTTCAGCAAAAGTCTGCTTCATTCTCTTAATGGAGGAGTCCATCTCCTCTTTGACCACCATCCTGTAGCGAGTCAGCGAGGCAGTGCATCTCTGCAGGTCCTTCACAGAGCGGTCAATGTTTGGAGCTGAGGGACACACACAGGGAGGAGCTGTATTTTTCAGAAGACGTGCCTTGGTAATAACCCAAAGATCATCATAAACTCTACGTGGGAAAAGGTCATTTTGAACGTTAATAGGTAAAAGGTTTCTTACCCATCTTCTTGACTCCTGATGATCCTTGCTCATCAGAGGTCAGTGCTAATGAGGAACTAGATGATTGTGAATTTGATCCTGCCCTGTGTCGGTTCTTGTTGCCTCTGGGGCCATGGTGATTCCTTACCACTTGGGGTAAGGCAGGACTTGGGGCACTACCAACACTTTCTGCTTCTGGACCTTTGAGAAGGCAAACAACAACAAGTAAATAAGGTGGTCTGCAAACTAACGTTCCTTAAACAAGAAATATACGGTTTGGAAAAGTCAGCAGATTAATTGGATATTTAGGTTTTCTTTAAGATTCCCCGAGATAAATTGGTATACAGGAGGATATAATAGGACAAAATATTTAGTTACTTAAAGTAAGACTTCTCAGTATGTTTACATGCACTTCCAAAAGATGATTTATTGTGTTATTCCGAATTAAAGTGGACTCTTAAAAAGCATGTTAACATGTTAGTCCGACTAAAATCGTACAAAGTGGAATTTCTTGAGGTCGGACTAACACGTCTAGTAAATGTGGTTGGGGATCCAATTACTCTAGCATGCATGCCCCTCAACTGGATCCAACCTGGCCAAGGCGTTCTGCACAAGCGCCACAGATTCTGAGCCGGGCTTTCACCTAAAAGTTGAAGAGCATGAATGCGTAACAAAGCAGAAATTGCATTGTTGTCTGCCTTAAGATATCAACATAAACTAAAGGGATAGTGTGCATCAAATCTGTACAAAAAGCAAAAGAGTTCAGTATGTATGAAATGTAAAAAAGGAGAGAAGTTGTCCATGTTTTTAACTGTTCGACAAACATCCAGTTTGCCACTTGCTAACTTGTTAGCTAACTTGTTAGCAAGGTCAACTGCAAGAAGATCCAAAAGTAACTAGCTGAAAGGGGGAACATCGGACATATAATATAAATAAATAAGATCTCCCTCTGTGCGCGTATCCTGGGACATATTAGTCCAATTGAATGACCTACTAGAGCCATCACCCTAGCTAGACTTAACTGTGCATGTAAACGTACTGAGTGACCACAGTCTAGCTCAGAAACCATACAGGGCTTTGTTAATTGATCGGTGCAGACTTTAGCCTTCTCTTTTTTTGCCTTCATCGTGTATCAGAGCCGTGATTACCGGTGGTTTCGGATGTAGCCAGTTCAGAGTCCAGCTCGGCTGCATCCAGGGAGGCAGAGTCCAACTGTTCACTCAGAGAATCAATTGAATCTCCGTCCATTACTGATCCGTTGGCATGAAAGCCGTTCATCTCATCTTTTCCCTCCTCGGGCGATTCTGCATCAGGTGGAGCAGGCTCTGCTGTGGCCTCGACCTGAGGCTTGGGCTTCTTTTTCTTCTTGGGCTGGACATGGAGATATCAATGTCAAACCTCTTTGTTTAAATGCCTTTTGTCCATTATCTCTAAACTTTTTAGAGCAGTGTCTCGGAACAAATCAGTTTACACGGCGAAAAAAAAGCTTTGATTTAAGCCAAAGCTAAAATAAAGCCTTAAGCCTGGCCTGCATGGTTTACAAATGAAGAAGGACACTATACACTTTTAAATATCTCTGCTTACTCAACATACAGGTATTCAAGTTACGGGCGGCGTTCCTGTTCTCACCTTCTTTTTACCGGTGACATTCCACTCCTTCAGGATCTCGACTGCACTGCCTGTAGCGTGAAACAAACAGTGATGACGAAAGTACAGAGACGCTTGACAGGCTTAAAAATGTCGTAACAACCCATCTGAAAATCTGACTGCCCTCAGGCGATGTTTAGATACAGTTTAAAAAAGGAACAAAGAAGTGTGACGTGCAGGGACAACCTCCTGTTTCTAAATTTAAACTTGTGAAACTATAGAAACATGCAAATGACGCTCAGACGTCTGAATGCAAAGCATGGCATGAATTCTTTTTTTCAAGGTTCGCACAAGAAATGTGGACTTCATGCCAGGACAAAACATGCAAGTAAAATGCAGTACACAAGAAAGTTAGTGCTGTGAACTTCTCGTGGACTCATTAGATTACTTGTGGTGTGTACTTGAGGTGTGTCATAATACTCAAAAATCATCCTAGATCCTTTCTTTATTATTCCCTTTATGTGGTGATGATCTCTTTCGTTAAGCCTTAAATATGTCATACTACTAGTTCTATGGGACATTATTTAAATACAGGCAATTATTATTTAAAAGGGAGGCTCTAAGGCCAAACAATGACATCCTCATACCTTCTAAGAAGGCTTGGACGGCCTTGTCCACACTGTTCTCAAAGTGCTGTAACACCAGCACGATCTCATTGTTACTTTTGTTGGGGACGACTGCCCTGACAGCACTGATCTGTAAAACAAAAGAGGAACAGGGTTCAACATCATCTCAAATAGCAACAAAGGTGACTCAACAGTTACAGGAAATTCACGAGAATGAGTCTCAACACTAATGAACATTCAACTAAAGGGCAGACACATTTATTGTGGGAATGCAGAAACACAAGAACACTTTTCAAGGATTATTTTTTGCTTATTTTCAAAATCATCTTCATCTTTCAGAGTTAGGTAAAGAGTTTTTAAAAAGCCTGCCGCTGTTGCAGGTTTTCTTTAAGCATCTGGCGTAGCACAATCTGCTCTTCTTACTACACTAGTGCTGTCGTTCATTCATTCACTGAATGCAACTTGTGGCCCTGAGGAACTACAGGCTACTTCAGTTTAGATTATCAGTCTAAGCCTTGCAAACTAATAATGAAAGAACATCATGAGAAGACAGTCCAATCCCAAAAGTACAAGTGCAGAGGATGTTAGACGAGGATACATTTGACTGTATTTTGGCTACCATTGATACTCAGCAGTATACATGTGAATATGTGACGCTGATACTGCTTTGAGGAAATGCATCCAGTTACATGTAGGAAAAGGCTGGGACAGCTCGGTGAGCAGGAGAACTCGTCTGACTCCCTCAGTATTTAAACACTGAATAACTTACAGCTTAACATTTACTATGAACACTGATGTGACGTCAACCAGGTGGAAACCTCCTGTGTTGAAAGATGAGGCCAATGAAGGAGTGCAAAAAAACCTGTAGTTTCACAAGTGTCCACTTGAGGCTGGCTCCAAAACCCCCTTGAATCCCCTTTAATGTTAAAATGATCATTTTTACATCAGAAACAACGATTTACAACCTGTGAATAAAAATGGTTTTGGTCTCTAGAGCTGATTTCTTTATTTCTTTGCATACTTCACAGGGGTGATTTTTTAATAACCCATGCATTATCTATACCGCTTTTCCTGTTTCTGGGTCGCGGGGGGGGGCTGAAGTTTCAGCTGTCATTGGGCGAGAGGCGGAGTACGCCCTGGACTGTTTGCCTGTCAATTACAGGGCAGACATACAGAAACTTTAATTAAATTAAGAATACATGTTTTGCATTACTAAGGGCATGGCTGATTTGACAGACAGGTTGTAGCTGTTTGCTCAGAGGCTAAAAGCCCAACAAAACTCCACCTATTTGGCCCATTTCCAAATTGACCAAAAGTTAGGAATCAGTCAGCAACCCCAATATGGTGAGCGCCATCATAGGGCTCCATAACACAGACTACATTCATGTTTTATACAGTCTGTGACGCAAACATACAACTACAGAATAAATTAAACAATATCCTTATACAGTCTGAAGATGTTTATACAAACCCAATGATGTAGTTATTTTTTTAAAATTGTATCCAAAGCACACATTACTGCCAAGAACAGAAGCATTATTCAGCAGTTTTACAACGTACACTTACTACCTGGTAGAAGGTATGAGTGCTAAAACATTAGTCACTAGTACTGGATTAACACTGAATCATTTAGAAAGTTAATCAGTTTGAAATAATGTAAACATTTTGATTGTTTCAGCGTGTCCACAGAGAGCATAACCCACGCCTTTCCAGTCTCACATTGAACTTCTCAGAATAATTTTTTGGTTTTGGACTTTCTCCAACTCAAAAAGCAGCTTGAAGACTTTAACTTTGGCTCTTGTTTTTTTTTTTATGATTCAAAAGTCAAACTTCTAATGATTTCTTGAAAAAAAGAACAAGTGGAAGATTAATAAATCATGAAATTTATGCTTGCAGCCCAAAGCCCACACAATATTTTTTAGAAAACAAAAACATAAATAACTCTCAATGAGAACAAAAAGAAACCACAGTGATAACATGTGCAGTCTATTTACCCTAAAGTGCCTTCTTATGTATTAACAGTTTAAAAAAAATCAAGTTTGAGAGGATGAGGCATTATATTAATTAAGCACCTCAAGCAAACACTTCAGATTTTCAGGTTATCTAAGGTTTCATTACTCAGTAATAGTTACTGACACTGATAAATTATTGCGCATAAAGGCAGGAATAAGATTCAAGAGTCTTTTTTCCCTTTACTGTTGCTCATGCTCCGATAACTTGCCCTCTTGTGCTTTCTGTTGCCAAAAAAAAGCCCACAGGGCAATTGCTGTTCAGAGCCCAGAAGTAATGGAACTGAATGTCAATGCTCAGGAACAAATCCACCAACACAGCGTGGAAATGTTTCACTAAGTGAGCAGAAAAGAAGTCCTTGATATTACACATATTTTGTGGTTTTAGGTGTCAAATGTAACCCTTCAATAGGAATCTGCAGGCTATCAGTGCCATTCATGTGCAGCAGGTGTAACATGTCTTACCTTCTCCTTCATCCTCTCAGCTGTTCCTCCCTGGGACATCACCATCTTTGATCGAGTGTCAAACACGACTCCGGACGTATCTGGAAAAAATACGTCAAAATCTGAACTTCCTTATCGGTACAGGGAAGATCTTGAATCACATTTGCAAAACCACTGTAGCACATCATTTGCAAATCAAAACAGCCACAGACATCTGCAGGGAGATTTCCTGGAAAGACTAGTCAGCCACGTGCATGCATCAAAATCACATCATGATGGTAGAGTTGTTCTTTTGAAGCCTTTTACCTCCTTCTCATGCGAAAAAGCTGACAACTTGAACAAAGACATTTTCAACTGATCAAATAAATCTGAAATAGCTCTGATCCTTTTTCTGCAGGCATCACTGTACAACCAACAGCACATTGGACTGTGTCAGTACAAGGATGAGTTATTAAGACATTTGAGCACATAGCCACTCCAGCCACCAGCACGGGCAGCAAGGACTTGCGAAACAAAAAGTCATCACATCTGTGTCTGAACAGTCGGGAATCAGCTTCTTATTTGCATGACTAACAATCAGTGAAGGGTTTGAAAGACCTGAGGGTTTCTGTAATCAGAATAAAACCATTCAGTTCAAGCAGCAGCTGAGCGAAGGTAAGGAATACATGAGGGCATTTCTTTAGTTAAATTGATAAACAAAAGCCAACAGCTGAGTGAGAGGGAGCGGAGTAAAGTCCAGAGTTCATCTACGGCCTTTAAAAGACGGGGAAAAAAGAAATATGGGTCCCTTGTAAAAGTTGTTTTCCTTGTAAGTGAAAGTAGGTTAATGTCACTGTAAATGTCCACAACTATTCCCTGAATAACTATTCTGTTCAAAGCAATACCATCTGTTAGACTACACTCAAAGTTTCACAACTACTCCGTTATAATCCTGGCAAAAACAAAAGGAGGCGTACGCTTACCTGTTCAATCATTTAGCAACATGTTTTTAAACTAATATTTACAATCTAATAGAGATGTTTAATTACCGTAAAACTTAAATAAATAGCCCGGGCTTTTATTGACTTCAGTGAGTCATGAAATGTCCCTGCCTTTATTTGGGACAGGCTTCGATACGAGACGGGCTTTTAATTGTTTTCAAACAAAACTTGTGCAAAGCAAAGACTATAACGTTGTAGATTTACACCAAAAAGAAAATTTAACTGTGTTTAAAATTAACGATATGCAATAAATAAAACAAAGTATGAATTTGTAGTTTGGTCTCGCTTTTTAATAGAGCACGGCCGGGACGCATTCTAGCATTTTTTCCGTCTTTCTTGGACAGATGTTGAAGTTATTAAATAATTACTTCAACACTAGACGCATCAGGGCCTCTACTTGAGACCTGCTTTTTTTGTCGTGGTGCAAGGCCATGCTAGTAAAGCGGACTGGGCCTTAAATTGGGATGGGCTTTTATTTGAAGTTTTACGGTAACTCATTTCTTTGAAATAAGTGAATAAAGTAAACACATACCCCTCTGGCTGTTCTTCTTTGCCATGTTGTCACACTGTGTCGTATACTTCTTCACACTGTTATAACCCTTCAAATAGGTTTGAGCTGGTGTTTGAAAAAAGGCTCCTCGTTTGGTAACTTTCACTTTTAGAAAAGATGCCAACAAGGCTTTCAACTATCTGGCAGGAAGGTTGGAAGAATGAGGCTCAGATCACGTCTTCACCATTTAGGCTTGGATTCAGGATTTCCTCCTGTTTCTCCACTCAGTTGATCCAAATCTGGGGGAGGGGGGGGGGGGGGGGCAGAAAAAAATGTGTTAAAATAACCAGACACTGAACATGGTTTAGTGCCATGGTTTAGGACGTGGAAAACAAACATCTGCATTGAAATGAACTGATTCCATGTTGTATGCTGCAAAATGCTCAGCCACCAAATCTCCTCTTCTGTACGATCAGAAAATAATGTGAATATAAATCAACCGAAATTTGTTTCCTCTGGCTATGAATTATAAATGAAAAACAGATTTCTGTAAGTTATTGTCTGTCTGGCAGAGCATTCTGGAAAAGAAATCTGCAGTTGATATTGTACTTGGCAGAAACACTGAGTTTAGTTTGGAGGAAGAAAAGTAAGACAGAAAATACAGACGCACATCTTAAAAGAATAATTCCCCCTCTCTCTCTTCTCGGCAGGAGGGCGACTGATAATAATGTTGTGAGGGAAACACAGAATGTCAACAATGCCTTCATGGTCTGGGCTCTTTGGGTGACTGTGCATCCAAGAATTTGACATGTTTTTTCATAAGCATGATCGAGAACGACGGCAAGTATTTTGGGTTTTCCCTCTGCCAAACTTATAATTGATTGTTGGTGAAGTCACATCATAACTGAGATTTTTGAATATGTGCCGTTGAACACGGATTAGCTCTTCACTTTCAAATCTGTAACTATCATTTAAACAGCAAAACTGCAACAGAGAAAAGCCTACTATACGTCATGCTGATATAGAACAGGTACGTTGTTATTTTATAGCTTATTCAAAGGTGGATGACTCAACAACACATTTTGACCATCGTTGTTTTAACTGTTTGACCATCGAGGGAATAATGAAGTGCAAATACTTCAAGTAGAGTTAACAGAAGTGCGCTCTTAACTTTAGTATCGTTTAAACACAGATATCTGTACTTTATACTCCTTACTAGAGCCCGACCGATTCATCGGCCAGCCGATATTATCGGCCGATATTAGCATATCCAGTGACTATCGGTATCGGCTAATTTTATCTCCGATATACGTCCATATTACTAGATATGTTCACCAGTCAGATAGCATTTCATTTGAGTATCACTGTATAACACTAATAGTTCTCTTTGTGGCTGTCACCAGCAGAGTGGGTTACATATATTACAACAAGCATCGTCACTCTCCAGAGTGTCAAGCAGTGATGCTCGTACATGCACAGTTACTTCCCAGTTGAGTGACCATCTTATACTGTATATATTAAAAGTGTTTGATAACTGCATTTGAGGGATCAAGACAAATCTCTATATCCGTCTATTATTACCGATCTCAGCATCTGATTTTTTCTCTTCCTAATATCGGTATCAGCCCCAAAAATCCCATTTCCATCACCCCTGCTCCTTATATTCTAAAACTTGGCACGGTTATTAATTGTAATGTAGTAAACGTAAGTTATCAATTCATTGAAATGTGTGACATTGAACGCTACATTTTGAACATACAGGATATTTCCACACTAAACAGATAGGGCTTTGGCACATAGAAAGATGATTTCGTGGTGTATCCGTTGGTGCATTTCATGCTTGATTGATGAAAACAGAACAGAAGTTTCACAAAGAAACAGAAAAGAGAGAAAAAACCCGACCCCTCCCCGGTGAAGAGGCGTCTCATAAAAGCAATGTCCGTGTCCAACAGGGAGAACTCGAAGCAACGTGGATAAAAATGAACCTGCCAACAGATGACGTCAGAGTTGATTCAGAGCCGCAAGACTTCCCTCATCCAACTGTTCTGCTCACTAGAGCAAACTTAAAAGTTCAGAACTGGTCAGTGGCAAATTAAAGTTCTGGATAATGTGAGTACTTTTTAGTCACTTGAAGCCGGAAATGTAAAAAGGCCCAAGAATTGTCTTTAAGTCTGCTTTGTATTTATTTATTTTTTTCCAACTTTTGTTGTAACACAACACCTCAATAAAAGGATTGTTTCAATTTCTTCACTTTGAAGCAAAAGAAAGTTACATCTGTGAGTTTCTAAAATGATCTGAGTCTGGTTTTGAAAACATGTCATCCCCTGCTGAGCAATCACAAATCTACTGATACCTCAAGCTCTCTGTGACTACTGCCAAAACTGAGTCAGCTTCAGTTATGACCCTTTAAGTCTTAAAAATGTGTCAACAGGGCCTTCAGCAATCTTGGCTGGTTTTTAATGGCCAGCAGCTGTTTTCCTCTTCTCGGTTTCTCTTTCTGACCCTTTTCTCAAGAAAGGGAAACTTAAAAGCTGTACAAACCCACACCCTCCTGAGTAGGACTCAGGCATGCCACGGTCCAGGTTCCACCACACCTTTCGTAGACGTCAAACTCACACACGCACAATAGTGACACTGCAACAGGACAATCACGCACACACTAGGAGGATGCATTTATGTTTATCAAGAGGGATGGTGCTTGAATCCGCAGGAGAGCCAGGTGCACTTGCGTTGAGTGACGCAACGAGGAAGAAGTGCAAAGTCAGCGGAACTCAAATAACGCTGCAAAGGTTTGTTTGAATATGAAGAAGTAGGGAGCTTAAAAATAAAGTGGTTATGTGTGTGACACATGAAACGGAAACCAAGAGATTCATTTTTAGGCATACTTCTCAGCACCGCTTCAAAATTATAGTTTTGAGTTTATGATGTTAACATACGTGGCTCTACGAGTTCCAGGCAAGAAAGGTTAATATTTTGATTAAAACAGTTTCAAATTAAGTTAAAACTAGCTTATCAGATTATTATGCCATTTTCATTCAACAATTTATCTAGCAACGTTTGGCTCTATCTTAGATAACTACATGATTCAAATGCATCCATCCATCATCTACACCGCTAGGAATTCAATAAAGCCTCATTACTAGTTTAAATGATTAGCTGCTTCGGAAACTGGACAGAATCTCCAACAATCTCTGGTAATTAGTGTAACAATAGCTTTTGGGGTCAAGAGCTTCACGACTTTGGTGCACTGTGTAGATTTGGTAGGGAAAAAAGTTGGAGAAGTGAAACAATTCTATGCCATGTTTTCTGAACTAAAGACACAAACTTTATTCAAAGGAAAAAAAAAGGTCCTGGAGCACTGGAGATATAAAGCGACCAGGAGAGTTACGGGTTCACTGTTGCGGCCCACCACCATTTTTATCTTCAGTGTTACAGGGACCAAATCTTCCTCTGAGGACAGTTTGTGTCTCATGAACACAGAATCTGTACATTTCTCTACCAGTGCACCTTTAGTGGTAGCTCAACAAACCTCTGCTGTGCGGCGTGAATTAATTATGACACATGACTTGTTTCAAATGTTCGCTCTCACAACTTTTAATCACAACCTTTAGCTTTACTTCTTCTTCTTGCACAACGGGGTCTTTTTGGTTTGAAAGCGGCACATTATTCCACATAACAAGGCTGAAGTCCGGAGGGTTACGTTTGGTTAGCTTGCTAACATTTGTAATTAGCTTTGTAATACTCCGCGTCACTGACCAGGAGAATTTGCGTCCAACATTATTGAATTATCAAAGCAACGCTGAACACGACTGAAAGCAGCTTAAAGTGTAAATGCATCTCTAGTGATGCACCTTTGAATGCAGCCTTAGCTAGCTAGCTTTATTATTCAATGGTCTGTTGTAAGGTTAGGCATCATTTAGCCACTCAATTGAACAGCTATGCTAATATCAAAGCGTTACATTTAAGAGCAATGATTTTCTCTATGTGCTAGAGGCGAAACAAATTAAATACGTACTTGGTGTTGGCGAGAAAACTGCAGAGTAGATTCTGGAAACGGGTTGCCGCAGCTCCTATCGCCAGTCGTCTTCACTGCCAAGTAGTCTGCTGTCTGTGGGCAATATTTTCCTAGACAAGACTCCTCCGGGGTTGCCAGATTGGACTCAAACAACCCCCCTTTTAACACATTGTGTGCACAGAGACGACATTTGTTCTGTTCCATCAAAAGTCTTGAAATTTGGTAAGGATATACTTTGAGCAAATATCTAGCAGTAAAACGTATTCTTCAGGATAATAAGGAAACTCACTCTGCATGAACTATCACACCTTTTTGAAAAACAAGGACATTACTGTGTTTAACAAAAGTTTTTTCAAATATTTTAATATTCTTACACATCATTTTGTGTGCATATCTTCCCAGTTAAGTTCAAACATACCAATCACTTTATCATGCTACTGGTCAGTGGCGATTCTAGAGTCTGTTTGGGCCCTAAGCAAAATTTCATTGGGGGCCCCTCCAACTAGCGTTCATTACCATTATGTCTGGTAGTGTCTCTGCGCTTCCTCTTTTTTCTCCAACAGATAATTCCTCTTCATTTTCCTTCATAGACTTTCATTGACAAACTTGGCTTTTCCCAGCAAAAATGCTGGGGCCCCAAGCAGTTGTCTGCCTTGCCTGTTGACAAGCAAAACCTCTGCTACTGGTGGTGCATCTGCATTTGACACAGCCATTAAAATATAATTTATATAATCTGATGCGCTATGTGCAAACTCACCTTTGACCTAACAGTTTGATTAATTTGGATAATTCCATCTAGATTAAATAAAAAATTCAGCTGCAGGCTAAAATGGCCACACTTTTGCAAGATTTGTAGTCCATGCCAAATGTAGGCTTGAGACTATTGTTCATCATTTTTATAAAGTTATATATAATTCATATTCAATGGGAGTAGCCTGAGTCATGCAGATTTATGTTTCTACACTAGTAAACATTAACCTGGTGACATTTCTTAAAAGTTGAGAAAGGATTTTATAAAGCTTTGCTTGAAAAGTCAGAGTAAAAGTGAGGAAATTCTACATTTACATGTTTTAACACTGACTTCATAGTTATTGGTGATGTTAACTGGGACTTATAGTGACAGTTATCTCTAATATCTGAGACACTGCTGTCAAAAGGCTTAAAAATGTATATCTTCGGGTATAATATTGTTCAATACAACACTGAACTGAGATTTCAGCAACAAAACAAAAAAGTGATATTTAGTCAACATATTTTTAGAAATCTAGCCACAGACTGAACTTTACAAACTTTGTAAGAGTAGAATTTATGGCAGAGCTGTTGTATTGGGTTGAATGAGAGTTCTTTATTTTTATTCTCATTTTGTTGTTGTTTTTAGCTGTGGATGCATGTATGTGTGTGCACTTTAAGGTGGAGCCAAATGATTTTGTTTTACAATTGTATAATGACAATAAAGACATTCTATTCTATTCTATTGAAGTTATCAAGAAGAAAGCCAACCAATTACCTGGACACTGACCGCAGTGTTTATTCACAAGTCATGTGTCCTTTTAAATGCAAATAAGATGACAATACTAAGTTGAATGGAGTCATCATCAGGTATTACTGACACATGAAATAGCTCCAGAGAATAGATTTTGTATGCTCTAGGATTTTTTTATTATTTTTTTTAACACTTTGTCAATGTTTGGATGGACTCTAGGAGTCACACTAATGTCGAGGAACTTTCTTTGCAGTCATTACATCAATTAAAAATACATGCTGCATCACATGTTCTTGTCATGTTGCTTTTTAGTAGAAAAGTGGACAGGAACTCTGATAGTTGCCTGAATTAAAGTGTTTCCTTAGTCAGGAGTTAAATACTTAAAAAAAAGTGTTTAGATATTTTGGAAACGAGTGACAGTGGCACACAATGCAGACTAAAGTGCTTAATAATAAAATTAAATGTAAATCCACATGCTCATATAAGCTTAATAGGAAGATACTATCCACTTCAACAAGCTCTCACACAGGGCTAAGTAAAGTTAACAAACATGGCAACCCGAATGATCCACGTCGTCATTTCCGAAGCCGAAGAAGAACAGGGTTCGCTCGGTTTGCTGCCTGGCGTCGCCCGGTCGTAAACACAGTTGAGCGGTGGTTGTATCGGTAGCTGTCCCGCGCGGCGCCACAGAAAGTCATCACCCTGATAGCCGTCCGTAGAAGCTGCCATGACAGCTCTCACCCCGAGGGAAGCAAACGTCGAGAAAGTTTTATTTTGCTGCTGTGTGGGATCAAAGTGAGCGAGGGGACGTTTGGAGACACCGACAACAACCGACAGACCGACTGAGGGGAGCCTAGCAACACGTTACACCGAAATGGCAACCCCCTATGTCCAAGATGATTCTGGTAAGGCTAAAACATGTGCCAGACCTTTGTAAAAACGAAATCAATCCTTTGAATTGTACACAGTAGCCACACGTTTGGTCAGAATTACTTAATTTTCTTTACAACTAGTATTTGCGAACATTATCGGTCATTGTTGTTTTAGTGTTTTGTTTTTTTTGCAGTAGCTTGTCGATGCTAGTCTTAGCTTAAATGGCTAACGCTAGACTTCGCAAGTTAGCTTGTTGCTAACGCACTTTATGAGTTCTCATGGTGAAAATAGTGTTATATATCCTGCTGCCTGGAACACACCCCTCCTTACGAATTTAATGTATGTGTTTTTAATGAAAATAACCTTTTATTGATTAAATTACACTGAAACTGCCACAATAACATTAGCTGGCTAATGCTACATAGCTATTTATGCTAAGATTGAACATTGAGTTCATGTTGATTATCAAGATAAATCTGACTAAACTCAGAATAATCATACATTTAAATTGTGTTTTCATTTTACTATCCTGATGCCTGAGTGCCATTTATTATATTAGTGTTGCAAGTTGTGCATTTAGTGTTTATTTAAAAGGTAAACCACCATGGTGAGTATAATAAGTATTATAATACAACAATCTACACATTCAACCCAAAACAGCCCTTCTGATTATTGTTATAAGAAATGCATCATTTGGGAGAATCCGGGCGATACCGATGTTTGCAATAACATATTAGTTAATAACAGTGCAGTTATAACAAAATAAAATAAACTATAATATAGTGCAATAAGATACAATATTCTGTTATACACTACAGTGCAATGTGGTGGTTTTGGTGTAAGACTCCCAAAATGCCACCATATTCAGTCAGTTTGTTCAACAGGTGAATTCATCAGCCTAATAAAAATCCTCTTCTCTGAATCAGTAGTTAGTGTACTAGATGCTGGCCTTAAATTGATTTGGCACAAAAAAAAACATTGACTGATGACATCCTTAATGCTACATTATTTGCCAAAATTAGCCGGTACCAATGTCAAACCGATGCATCAATGTGTCTCTAATTATTTTATGATTGTAATGCTTAAAGTGTACTTACACAATTGTTCCCAACCTTCTTGTCTAAATAAACTAAAGAACCATCAACTCAAGACGGTAGTTGTTTTCCTACAAACCTTGGCTGTAATTTCAAAAGGCAGAGTGACATCTGGTGGTCTGAAAACTTAAAGCAGCTCCACCAGAATGCGACCAAAGCACTGCACCTCCATCTTATTTGATACTTCCCATTACATGTGTGCAGTCTATGTCCAAAAAGGCCCATGAGTAATTTATGAAATCGTCAATACTCAAGTCCAGAAATGCTGAACTGGGTGTCTAAATGTAGAATATTTCTTTTGCCATAAATGATCGACTTTATGTGAGTGCTGTTAGTCCAGGGTCATTGTGTGCTGGTGTGTTTTCTTTTAGCCGTGTTTTGGGACTGGGTAATGACATCCGTTAAAGTCATGTTTTTATTTTCTCTCCAAACACAACACTTGATCTAATTTATTTTCCTCTCGTCTGATCCCATAAATATGGGTATCAAATAAACAGTGAAGATCTAAAACTGTATCTCCAGTTATTTTACTAAACAGGGCCATTAACAGAAATCAACGTTATAAATCTTAGTCTGGTAACGAGGATATATTTTATCTATACACTCTATTTGTTAGATCTTACACTGTCAAACAATAAAAGGAACATAAGACAAAAGATTTCCATTTAAAATAAAATAAAGAAATAGTGGATAACATTACAGAGCAATAACAAAAGAAGAAGTGTCTCTTGACGTAATTAAGAAAAAAGCAGGATGATTTTCTCCTTTTAATCCCAGCTCTCAACATTTCTATTTCATGATAAATGTTCAGGTCAGTCCAAGTGGACGAAATGTGCAGAGTTATTAATGCAGTGAGTTATAAGCACCTCTCTAAGATTTGTCCCTTTTGCTCTTCAGGGAAATACATTGCTTCCACACAGCGACCTGATGGAACATGGAGGAAGCCACGACGAGTGAAGGATGGTTATGTCCCCCAGGAGGAAGTACCAGTGTAAGTGTAGTTCTTACCTTCCTATAGGACGTATTTATCCTATTATTAGTGTGAAAGCACGATGGGGTGGCACAGAAATGGCAAAAATGCTTTCAGAAAGTGAAAAAATTATTTAGTTCTCTGACTTGAGATTCAACTCATTATCCCCTTTCTTTCTGTTTCAGCTATGAAAACAAGTATGTGAAGTTTTTTAAGAGCAAACCAGACCTGCCTCCTGGGATGAGCCAGTCTGAGGATGCTCCAACCAAGCAGCAAAAGATCCCTGGCTGCGGGGACGGTGACACCGCCGGTCTCTCAAAGGCTGCTAAACGAAACATGAAACGTAAAGAGAAACGAAAACAGCAGCAGCATCAGGACCAGGACGAGGACCCCGATGTGGACTTAGTGAGCGACGCTGTCGAGAACGTGTCAATATCAGAGGGCGGGGAGTCTTCAGACAAGACAGCAGCAGCGCCGGAGTCTGTCTCTTCCACTGATGATTCCTCTGCAGCAGCCGAAAAGGCCAAGAAGATCAAAAACCTGAAAAAGAAGCTGCGACAAGTTGAGGATTTGCAACAGAAAGTGGACTCAGGGGAAATTAAAGAGCTGACAAAAGATCAGTGTGAAAAGCTGGGTCGGGCACTGGCCTTGAAAGAGGAGCTGCAGGAGCTCGAGCGTGATTCTTGAAGCAATTAAAGGAAAGCAGAAGATTCCAACCGACTAAACATACTGAAAGACAGAGAAGGGACCTTTACAGCTCCGTCATCATAGCTTCCTTTACGATAAAAAATTCTACCTGTTTGATATTCATCATGAACTCTGGACGAGACCTCAGACTGGGCATCTCTTAAGCTGAGAATAACAAGACGATTATGTAGCAGGCAACACATCTCCAGAACTGACAAGTCTGTTTTCTAGTTTTACATTATAATGACTCCTGCTCCAACACTTTAACTGGCCAGGTCACTCATTTATAAATATCTTTTAAAGACATCATTGTGATTGTTTCGTGTTAGTCTGTCTTCTCCATTTTTGTACCTTTCATAGCATCTTCAGGTATTACTGACACAAGAAATTGTTCCAGAGAATAGATTTTGTTTGCTCTGAGAATTAACACTTTGTCAATGTTTGGATGGACTCTTGAAGTCGCACTAATGTCGAGGAACTGTCTTCAAGTCAACACATCAATTAAAATTACATGCTGCATCAGATGTTTACGTTATGTTGCTTTTTGGTATTAGAGTGGACAGGAACTCTGTGAGTTACCTGAATGAAATTATTTCAGAAGTCAGGACGTAAATACTTTTATTTTGAAAGCTACATTTTGTTGTGATTGGATCATTTGGAAACGAGTAACGATAATATATAAGGCTGATGAGGTCGTATATATTTTCGTTTGTCACCAGACAAACTCACAGGTATTATGTATAATCAAATCCAGATACAGTTTTATTGCACGGTGCCACAGAGCTTCACCACAGTGTGAGCCGCACTACTGCAGAGGATGACAGGTTTCTTTACCCTAATGAACATGGACACCTTTTATTTTATCTGAACTCAAATACGCCATACTGATGTCCTAAATACTTACCAACCGTGTGTTGATGAGCAGCTGACAATAGTCCCCCCAAAAAAACACCATTCACTTCTGTTTCTACAAGGAACCGACTGAGCCTTTTTTTTAAATAAAGCTTAAAAAACTGCTATGTGTTTAAAAGATGTTTGTTTTCAGTAGAAACATTCATAATAAGAATAGAGAATAAATGTCAATCTCAATAAAAATATGAAACCTGAATCTTGAAGCAAAAGATGTCTCTTCTTCACGTTGTGACATGAAATGCGTTCATGTTTGCAGCACAGCTTCAGTTGTGTGTGGAAGGGGATGTGCCTCGGGCTTTCCCGCTCCATGCCCTATTGTTTACGGTGAGAAGGCAGACTCAGAGCGCAGAACAAACACCTAGCTGTGGGAGTGTGTCACCCACCTGGGGGAGGGGTTACTGCCCTTTGTGATGTCACAAAGGGAAAATCTCCAAACAGCCTGTTTGAGCACTAACTTTCTGAAAAGTGGAGCAGGCAAAAGACAGAGAGGATGGACTTTTCTCATAATATGGGGGGTTTGCACACATACTAGGGACACATAGTGTTAGAAAACCATGGTGAAGTGTATTTTTCATGTGACCTCTCTTTATATGGAAGTTTCTCATAACGTTAGCATACTAAGTCGTAACCTTTTTTAGATTCTTTCCTTTTTCAGATACTCAATATTACAAGAAAGAGAGTTAGTGATTATTTCCAGACACTGAATCATTTAAAGAAAGTTTCTCGTCAGGCTACAGTAGTGAGTCGTACGTTATAAATTGCTGTCTCTATTTTTAGATAAAGAAGCAAAAGATTCAATTCAAGATTCCTTTTATTGTCATTCAGACTCTACACCAGACAAGTACACAGGACAACGAAATTCTGTTGCATCTGGCTCAATAAAAGATCTGCACACCAAGAAGCTCCTGTTTAAAGGATTTATTAACAAGTGATGTTTCGAGGCAACATGCTTTCTTCCTCAGACGACTTTTTTGTTTTTTGTTGCTTCTTTATACCTCTTTGTTTTTTTGGATCCAGCACCCACTTAGGGATGTGTGTGTCATTTAAAAAAAAAAATCATTGAGACTTTTTTCACATAAGTCACCATTTTTTGAGAATTTTCCGAGTCATTGTTTCTAGATATATTTGTTTTACTGTTTTTGTTTTTTTTAGAAATTCTCTTACTATTTTGCACAATTGAGTCTTTGAGATACTAGGTCATTATTTTGACATGTTAAGTCATTACTCACAGAAAGTCTGTCATTATGTTCTGGTAATGAGTCATTTCTTTGATACATAAAATCATTATTTTGATAAAGTTCAGTATAATAAAGTATATGATCCTTTTTTTATCACATAGGCGGAAGTGTGTTTCCAAACACATCTGTCTGCTGTGTTTTTTTGTTTTGTTTGAACTCCGACAAAGGAGGCGTTCTCCGTCTGCCTGCTGAAGACGATTTGTAGCACTGGTTTCATGGGGGCGTTATTTTTCCCCTTGAATGTGCTCCTACATTGTGAACAATACAATTAGCTGTTGTCCCGTGGAGGATGTGCGGTTAGTTGTTTTTCTTCATAGAGCTCTAACTATGTGAGCTATGTAAAGACTCATGAGGAACAATGTTTCACAAATATAAACATCCTCACATCTCACAAACTTGAATTTATGACGTCTGGAGGAAAACGTACCCACAAACTCCTGCAGCTTAATTAGATATCCAGAAAGTGATTCTTTCCCACCACAATGACATAACAGGTTATAAGTCATCACCTTTTATAGATGGTGGGCAACTTTTTTATTCTAACACACTTAATAATGAATTTATTTGCTTTCTTTGACGTAAACAAGAACCACTCAGAGGTTATTCTTAAACACCTCAAGGCTGTTCTGTCTCTGCGGTGGTGTCAGAGTGCACGATCCTGCTGTGAGTGTCTGAAACATCTTTAGTTCTTTGTTCATCACATTCCTCTTGAAGGTTGATGTTGTGGTTTGGAGGCAGTTCCCGAGCAGATACTTGGTGGTATAAAAACTGAATCCCTAAAATGAGACAGCAGCTTCAGCTCTGAGCAGCAGGATGGATGTGGACGGACGAGCTGTGGTCTTATGTGATGCTTAGAGACACCCAGAACCTTTAATCAGTCGTTAAGGTCAACTTACACTTTTTGATTTGAGACTTTTTTTTCTAAGTAATGTAAAAAGAAGACTCAACACTGAAAATGGATTTCAGACTGGAGTTAATATTTCTTTTAATTTTGCTGACAACAGCTTCATCTGTCGCCCTGAGCAGAGAAGAATTCACAGAGGCGGTGGTAAGAAAATGCTGCTTTGTGGAGATGCTGAAATGTTTATTTTCATTTCATTTCATATTAACAATATAAATTGTTTCAAGTCTTTACTTTACTGATTAAATATCAGAAAGGGTTCAGAAACGTTAGAACTGCATGAAAACTGTTTAAAGCTGCCTTTGAACCTCGATAGAAATAATCAAATATTATAATATCAGTCAATACGTCTGGTTCTAAATGTTATATCGGAGAAAAATGTCCATTCTTCTGTAAATTATTGTTTTTAAAAAGCAAAAATTAAATTCAACTGTCATTTAAAAACAAACAAACAGTGACATTGTTTATTAAATGTGGATGATTATAAAGAAATAGTCGTGACAAAAGTCTTGTCATGGAGATAATAAGTAGATGAACATGTTGAGGCTGTTTTATACAAATCATGATGCAATGGATTACACAAAATAAAATCAGCTCATAAAAAAAGTTGCTTTGTGTAGAAATAACCAACCAAAGTCTTCCAATGAGTTATGTAGCGTCACTTCAATCCAATAAAAACATAAAAGAAAACCTTGCTTTATCATACATGTAAAGAGAGGAGCTTCAGTGCTTTGCAGTGATTTTAACACTTTTAAATACATGACCAGAGTTCTGTTGGTACATTTGTTAATGTATATAACTGAATATTTATTCCGCTGCTGTTGCAATGATTACTCTTTCTTCAGGCATATTTAAGGAAGTATGGCTACCTGCACATCCCACTGGACAGTAGAGCCAAAAACCATTCACCCGAGGAGATAGTCGAAGCCCTAAGGTGACCGTTTTTTTTCCTTCCTAACAATTGACCTCAGTTTTTACCCCAGGTTCTTTTTTTTTTTTACTAAAGTTACGTCTCTGTTTGTATGTCAGAATATTTCAGAAGGCAACAAACGTGCAAATATCAGGGAAACTGGATTCAGCCACTCTGGAAATGATGAGCAAACCTCGATGTGGACTAGAAGACTCTTTCAATGGCAAATCCCTCAAATATCGAGTTATGGGTGAGCAACTTTCATATTCAAAATTCTAAAATTATTACTGCAGTATTTCCTAATATGTTTGTGTTAAAACATCAAACTCAAAGTCTCCTAAATCTTTTCTATTGGAACAGGTTACTGGCGCAAGAAGTTGCTGACCTACCGTGTCTTTAATTACGCACCAGACCTGGGTAAAGGAAAGACACGATTGGCCATCCAGAGTGCATTTAAGTACTGGAGTGATGTCTCACCTCTGAGGTTTAAGGAGCTGCAGGAAGGGAGAGCAGACATCAAAATCTCCTTTCACAGAAAAGACAAGACATGCCCAGTGCCTTTTGATGGGAGAGGTAGGAACAATAGAAATATGGATGTCTCAAAGAAAAACTGAAAAGTTTAAAAATCTTTAAGGATTCAGGAGGTTTTATTGTAATTTCAGAACATATTAGTGCATGACAGGAGGCAACATTAGGGAGTGAGGTCCTGGTTGAAAAAATAAAAATAACAATCCTGAAATATTAAACTATAAGTACAAGGTAGAAAAACTATAAACTATGTAAAATATATGGAAGCCCTATGTGGACAATTTGGACATTTTTTGTTTGTTTTCTCAAGATCTCGTCATATTTATGTCTTCATCTGGATATTTCCCGAGCCTACAGCAGTGTTTTGTTGTATCTTTGTTTAATTTGTAACAAATGTCATGTGTAAAAAACATGTTCAAGTGTTTAATAAGAAGTCTCCTTTTATCCTGAAGGTCAAGTTTTAGCCCACGCTGATGCCCCTGAGTCAGGACTTGTGCATTTCGACCAAGATGAAATGTGGACAGAAGGGAAGACCTCCGGCTCCAACTTGAGGATAGTTGCCGCTCATGAGATTGGCCACGCTCTCGGCCTGGGTCACTCACAGTACTACAGCGCTCTAATGGGCCCTGTGTACAACGGTTATCGAGCCGACTTCAAGCTTCATCCGGATGATATACATGGCATACAGACTTTATATGGTAATGTCAGAAGAGTGTCACAGTGTCGGGGTGTATGAAATGTATATAATAATGTGTTGTCTCTTTGCAGGAAAGCCAGAGAAAACTCCTCCATCCAGAAATCCAGCTCCGTTAGCTCCTGGGGGAGCTCCAGATCCTTGCAAGGCCACCCTGGATGCTGTAATGTTGGGTACAAAGACTCAGACACAGACTGCACTATGTGGAAAAACATACTTTTAAATCATGTTCAGGGAACTTTCATCATGTTTGATGAGGATGTCCAATCATTGTTGGTGGTAACAGGGTTGTCACAACACCAGAATTTAAAACTTTGATAGTGAAAAGTAAACAGTATCAATATCTGTTTTGATACTACAACACCAAAAAATAGAGGTCCATGACACCATAGAGTAATTTCTTCTTTTTGATTACCAAAAATTGCAAACCAACTCTTGCACACTGTCTACATAGCAAAATCACATCAGCTACATTTCATTACTGAAACGTCGGCTGAAGATCTGTTTTTGTTTAAAGCTTCTGCACTTTCTGATACCGTCGATGGTGGATATGACATGAATATTGTATCGTTTTAAAACACGTGGTATTGAGAGGTACCAAAGTGTTGAACATTTTGACAACCTTTGATGTGACAGTAAATGTAGCCATCTGAAGACATACAAGCTTAGTTCTCCTGTTTCAGAGCAGTAGTGTTGTAGTCAAGACCACACTAACCGAGACCAAGACATACCCGAGACCAGAGTGCTCAGAGACCGAGACAAGACCAAGACATTTTGGGTTTGAGACAGAGTCAAGACCAAGACCAAGGCAGGGCGAGACCGAGAAAAGACCAAGACCATAAATATCAATGAAAAATCATCAAAATAAATCATCTTGTGTGCAGCAGACGTGTCACTCACTCACAGACAGTAACACCGGAAAGTTGCGGCCTCAACCGGGGGAAAAAATCAAACTACAGATGAATTGAAGTTATTTGTTCTTTTAGAAAGAGACATTTTACTTCTAATCACAGTTATGACGGACAATAACAGCCTTTTAGTGGTGGTCTTGACCGGTCAAGTCTGAGACCGAGACAAGACCGAGTAAAAATGCTTTTGATTCTGAGACAAGACCGAGACCTTCAAAAAGCGGTCTTGAGACCAATTTCGAGTACTACAATGCTAAGTTAAGGTGATACCTAGTACAAGGATACATTACAAACAAGGAACTCTACTTTAGCTTAACTTAAAATCTTCAAATTCCCGTCAGATGAATGATTTGTTGTCTATAACACCCTCTGTTCTTACATTTTGGAGGGGCTATTTGTTTGCTGTTGATTAAATAGTTGGTTTGCAACACACGCGATCCCAGAGGCTTTAACCCAAAAGTTGAGAGAGGCTGATTTTATTTCCAGCCCACAAACTCTTCCAGATGATGGCGTAGTGCCAGAAGAATAATTAGAATATGTTTCCCCATCTATTTACCTTTCTTAAATAGATGCAAATAATTTTCAAAAATCAGGGAACAATTCCTCGAGGAAAATCCGTATATGAAACTTTTTCCCTCAACAGAAACTGCATCTGTGTTACACAGTGTTTCCTCCTGTGTTGTGTCCCTGCAGGTCCTTTACGTAAGACGTACGTCTTCAGCGGTCAGTACGTGTGGACGGTGTCCAGTGTTGGTTATAACTCTCCCGTCCTGATCTCTGCTCTGTGGAAGGAGCTTCCAGGGAGCCTCAATGCAGCTGTTCACTCTCAGCGGACCAGCAAGACCTATTTCCTCAAGGGTGGGTCTATTTCAGAGTTTTATAGATTCTCAAATGTTTGGTGTACAAGGTTAGCAGGATATCAACAATGTCCTAAAAACTATCCTTGATTACTGTTTTTTTTTTTGTTACAGGCAACAAAATTTGGAGATACACCAACTTTAAACTTGACAAGGGCTTTCCAAGAGCCTTGGCAAATATCCCCGCTAACATCGACTCAGCCTTTTACTTCAATAAGAACAAAAAACTTGTTTTTATCAAAGTAAGTACAAAAGTACGGAATCCAAGTACGACCATTTACCCAATAATTTTTTAAACAACTTGATCTCAAGATCACAATTCATTAATTTATTATCACATGAATATTATTTTTCTTTATAAAACAAGATTGTTAACCTGTTCTTACAATAAAAAAAAAAGATCCATTTCACTTATAACTTTTAATATTTACAAGAGATCAGGTTTGCCATCCCAGCATGGCAAACTGTAGCAATTGTTTTAGGCTGAAAAATACAGATCACCAGAATAGTCATAATAGTTCAACCAATCAGACTAGTATAATAGCTGTTCATTTATGAATCCTCCTCGTAAGTCATGATGGAGATCTTGAAGGCTGAGATCAGGCGTGATCACAGGAACCAGATTTTTTAGCCGTCCATTTCCTTCAATGACATCTCACGAGTATTATTTGTCAGTACTCTTGTTCTCAGCATTTTCTCTTCTCGAGAAGTTGAAACAAATAACACTATTATGAAAAATCCTAATTAACCTGTTGTCTCAAGATGATTACGTTAGAAATGCAACAATGGCTGTTTTGGGCTTCCATACAAATTTCATATTTCTCTTGGATTGATTAAAAGACATTGTTTTAATTGAAGTTAATTACTCACTTGTTATTTTTAGGGCTCTGTGTACTGGCAATGGGATGAAATTGGCCGGACAGACTTCAGCTCATATCCCAAACCTGTTGGAAAACTCTTTCATGGTTTACCGAGCAGCACCGATGCTGCTTTCACGTGGACAAGCGGTCACATATACGTGTTTAAAGGCAGCGAGTACTGGCGTGTAAACCAGAACCACCAAGCAGTGGAGAAGGGTTATCCTCAAAGGACGGCCACACGCTGGATGCATTGTAATGACTGAGCCACCAGAGGGCAGCGGAGATTCAACACAAACATCACCCTGCACAACCATTCAGAAAAATAACAATGAGGCATATTTATGTATGAGCCCCTCTTCAAAGGACATTTGTGTAGCAAGACAATATTTTTTTTAAGTAGCTATAACCATACACTCTAAAATGATGGTGTATGATGTTTTTATTCACTGATGACAGGCTTAATGTTCCTGAAATAAAAATAAATTCACCTGCAGTATAAAATTAATCCTTCTTTTAGCTCACATTTGACTTGTTATTTTCGGACTACCCCGGGGTCTCCTCCCAGTTGGGCATGCCCGGAACACCTCCAAAGGGAGGCGTCCAGGAGGCAATCTGTCTGTCAATCTCACGGTCCATCCTACCCTCACTCGTGAACAAGACCCAGAGACACTAAAAGTCCCTCACTTGGGGCAAGGAATCACTCCCCATCGTGAGAGAGCAATACACTGTTTTCGGGCAGAGAACCATGGCCCCGAACTTTGAGGTGCTGCCCTTTGTCCCAGCCGCTTTGCACATAAATTCTATGAAAATTGCAAAATATATATATTTATTTACCTATCACTACGTTAACAGACAGTTAAACGAGACAATGCTCCGACAGCAGGTAAGCTTTCTGTTAAATCAAGGATTTATTTCTTTTAATTGTACAACATTCCCTATATTATTTCTGAAACATTTTCATACTTTATTCACATATGTTGGAGCAAGTTCCTTGTTTACAACCCAAACTAATCTAGGCACGATGTACATTGGGTAGTATTTAAGTTTATCATGACGGTGTGCAAAACAAAACATGTCGATATTAAAACAAAAAGTATCTGTGAGTCAAACTGTTTAAACGAAAGGTTATCAGGGGTCTGATGATGACTGCTTATGTTGTGTTATTTTGAGAGGTCATCATTTGAGGCATAATCTCCAAGTGTCTCAAATCACAGCGTGTGTGCACGCAGAGGATTATCTGAAGGACTCCCTCACCAGCAGAGGAAATGGTTGATATGTTTCTGTGGGAAGTGAACTTTTAAAATGAATGTTAAACTATAAGTTTAAAAAAGAGATATGATGCTGTGAGTTCCTTCAGAAATTAAAGACAGGAGAGGTAGCAGTCAGAGGCACCATTGAGCCCGTCTCATAGTCAAAGTCAATCAGCGTGTGTGTGATGGTGCTGACGCTGCTGGTGGAGGAGCCTGTTCCCATCCGGTGCTCCTGTAGGCTCCGGAGATAACTCTGAAAGACAAACGGACGTACAACAGGTTGTTATTGCACCGAACATTAACATGGTTTTATAAGATGGAAAAAATCTCTGTTACATTAAAAGATTAAAAGTTAAACACGCCGTTTAAACGTCTCTGCTGCCAGCGTCTTCCCTACAGTGACCTCTCCAACCAAGTTTAACTCGCTCTTCTCCCAGTGGCAGACATGAGCTGTGACTCAATGCAGGGGCTGCCTCCTTCTAAGGGCACATTTGAAGATCGACTGCGTCACAGTCGTGCGTCATAGGCTTTCCCATTTTGTAGCCTCCTTCAGACAAACGCGTACTACTTTTCCAGGGTCACGAAAGAAGCATCTGGTGCATCCTTCAGGGTCTAACATATCCTGAGATTCATTGCACACCAATGCAAAGACGTACTGCTATGAATGTCAAAAACAAAAGGGGCTTTGAATCTTCAAATTATATTTAAAATAATAGGTTAAGTTAAGTGACGTTGGTTATGTTAGCTAGTTCTGGTTCAGGTTGATTTACGACAAGAGTGGCGTTTAGTAACGATAGAGACAGCTGGTGAAGCAAACAGGAAATTCTTTATATGTCAGAAGGTCTCATTTCAGTTCTGGGTCTTTCGACCGATGCTACCCCTGAATTGGGACACAGATAAAGACTGTAGAGAACATGGATGAAGTCTTAGTGATGTCACCCATTGGTTTGCGAAGAGGTGTAATGTAGCCTAAATATAGTGGTCACCATATTGGAGATGATGACTCCAGTTAATCAAGAAGCAGTCCCCAAGGTGGAGTCGAGGCGATCTGAATGAATAAGTTGGTTGTTGAAACAAGCCCACCTAGCTCATCACCTAGCAAGCATATCCTAAACCATAACTACAACACCAACAAAGCGTCAGTGTCAGTCAGTGGCGAGATTTAGCTAAAGTGAAGCCTAACCTCATGGCAAAAAGCTGTCAGACAATTTAGCCACTGCACTAACTATGTCTAATTATGCATAACTCTTCATCTTCGAATTCGTCCCTTAAGTCATACCGTACAGTTTTATCAATAAAAAAATGAGCTTAATAGACCAAAACAGTTTTTGTAACAGACTATGAACATGTTTTTATTTCTGCTGTAAAAATTGGCATTTAATTTGGGCTCTATTCCTTGGTTTGTAAAGCCAGTCACAAGCAGACACTTGGGGAACTGCAGCTTTTTGCTATTCCGCATTGGCTTCATTTTCAACAGTGGAGGTTAACACTTATTGGCACACTTCTAGAGGCCATGTCTCATGTCACATAAAACTAAAAAACAAAACTTTTATTTGAGCCACTTACCGGTGCCAGGACGTCCCCGGCGTAGCGATTCAGCATAGGAGGTCTGCGCTGACGGTAAGCTCGAGGTCTTCCTCTTGTCTCTCTGTGTCTGTACTTCTTTACATATTTCTTCTGTTTTTCATCTGTAGCAGGGGAGCATCCAAAGGGGAGAAGAAAAAGAAAATAATGAGTATTTAATATCACAGGAGGAGGGATTGAGCTGTAAAGGGGGCCAGTGTTTGAATGCATGAGTAGTAGCAGATTGAAGTAAACTCACTGTCTCTGTGGGATACTCCTTTGGCAGTAAACCTCCATTGTACCAACACACCTATCAGACTAAAGGTAGGCCATATCCCTGTGATGGCCCAGTCAAACCAGCAGAGCTGACGTGGAGCAACTTGACAAAGCAGATCGTACACCTGATCTGGCAGCATAAACGTCCCAATCATATAATCCACACAAAGCATCACAGTGGTGGCTCCCAGCACAGATGTGTAAATGATGGTGAAAAGTTTCTGCCACTGAAGTGTGAAGACAGCAGTGATGATGCCAGCAGCCAACAAGGCAGTGAGAGGCACCCAAACGGGAGTGAGGCTGTAAAACTGTCCTATAACCACCAGAAGGGGGAGGGAGAGCAGGCTACCCAGCTGCATGCCGCTGAAGATCAGTCCCAGGGTGGACACCAGCATGGTCGTCAGCCCACAGAGAACACCCACACCCAGACCGATCCCCGCCTTCGTCTCGGTCCCCAGCTTCACTTCCAACACAGGCTCCTTGTGGTAAAACAGGAGCACTGCTGCAGAGCTGAACATGAAGCCGGAGAAGAACATGACCATCTTGAAACACCGGTAACCTGGGAAGTGAAATAGAGAAAAGGTTACCAAGAGTAACATCTGCTTTATTACATGTATGAAAATCTTTATAAAGAAGAAATAATGACTTTCAATAGATTTCCTTCTTAGGTAAGAAGTGTAAAACAAATGCACATGCTTTCAACTGAAGCTTGTTGAAGATCAGTAAAGCTATTGAAATGATTGTTTTTCAGCATTTATGCTTATTTTAGGTTTAAGAGAAAAGTGAAAGATTTGGAAAAAAAGTCTTATAATTTTCCTGGGAAAAGGAAAAAGGGAATTTTTCTTTTTACCTTTGATTAATGAAAAATGCAGCAAGTCAGAATTAACACTATGTGATAAGTATTTACTGTATAACACTACTTGCAATAAATACACTCTTGTTTTCATTAAATATATGTATCCTATGTGAAATAATTACGCAAGCATTTTATTTCTTTCAGTGACATTTCTATAATTTTAAAAAAGTAGCCTGTAGAACCTAATACGTATAACATTGTTTCTGTTTTCCAACATTAAAATAGTATGACTTTTTGATTACAAATGCTAAAGTAAGCCCCGACTGAAAAACAAGTCAAAGACATCGTACATACTTCAAACACTTACTGATCAGAAGCTAAAGGGAAAAATACAACCCTCTCTTTGTCCTCCTAAATATGGGGCTGTATTGCATTTGATAGCATTTATGTTTGTACTGTTTATGCAATGCACTTTACGTCATTTAATGCAATATAATGGTACAGTACACATTTTTTGTGGAATTAAGAAAAAAAAATCTACTTTTGTAAAACACACAATCTTCTGGTTATCCTCACACACTTACATGTGAAAGCTCAACACTCAAGGACATGTAGAAAAACACTTCTGTACTTATACTATCACAGTTTTCTTGTCTTTCTTTAAATGAAAACACACTGAGCTGCTTGGATGACCTCACAGAAGTTGAAGGGTCACAGATTGCTGAAAGTGGATTCGTTCCAGTATTCATGTCCAGCTCCAACATCTCTCATAAACACACAGTGTTTTAATGCGAGTATTATCAGCAGTCATCTCATCCCCTTTTTGGTCACATCAGCAAAATTCTTGATAAAACACAATAAAACACCTGCACCTCTGACTCTGTAGTTTTGATTAACATTTGATTAGTTATTGGCATTTTTAAGAGTCCTCTCAGGCAACACTAACAGTGCGAGAGTTAGTGAGAAAACAGACTTTGGCAGCTGATTGTTTGCATAATGTCACATGTTTGAGGGAGCAAAGTACTAACTACTCACAATCACGCTCACAGTTTGTGTTTATTGGATTTGTGTCCACATATTTTCCCTTCGAAAACAGTGGCAGCAAAAAAGACTATGTCTTTTCTTACGTTGTTTTTTTCTCTTACTCGCAGCATTTTACTCAACGTACCGCTCTACGAGCTTCTCCTATCTGTCACATACAAAAACACCACATTATTGTCTGAACTCATGAGCTTTTGCCAGATTTAATAAAGTGAAACCAATGAAATGATAGTCAATGCAACAGGTGGAGTTTAGTTAATGCTGCCTGTTAAATTCAAACGGGACGACCCATCTGCCTCCTCCAGTTTATCCACACTAAACCCCTGGCAGCGTCCAGACATCTGCTACCGGTGCAATAAGCTGTCAGGTGAGCTAATTAAACGCGACTAGAAACATCTAACAGCAGGTACCTGTAATGCACCATATTCACACAGCGGCCATTTTTCTCTGTATAGTGCTAAAGGCGGGAAGCGCTAAAGCTGAGGATAATGCTGAATCACTGTTTTCCAGGTTGCCAATTGTTTAACTGAACAGAATCAAAAATGACTTAATTTTACTGCGTCATTGTTTAAAGGAACTAAATATACAATGTTTACTAAGAGTTCATATTTCAAGATTAAATAGTAGGCTATGTTTGATATCCCAGTGGCCCTTTGTTAGACAACAGCTAACATTAGCATCAAACCGCTTCCTCGCTAACATTACTGTTTAAACTATTTCAAACTGTGGTAACAGAAATTAGGAATAAATGTACTGCTTTTTTATTGTATCGTGGCACTGTTTGATATTTATATTGACAAGGCAGTGGTTGGATGCTAATGCTCACTTATGTTTAATAGAAGTTATGAAGTATGTTGTTTTATCTGGAGCATGACGTGAGAGAGATAATGACCACCTGTGAATATGATGGAGTAGCTGTGTAATCTGTGAACATGCATTTTTAATATAAGCACATACATACCAAAAAAGCAGTAGATGAGTCCCAATGACAGGCAAATGGAGCACACAAAAGATGGGATGACTTCATGCTTGATATTAATCTCAAGTGAACATATGTCCACCTCAGCTAATCCAGCTCCTGGCTCCTCAGTAACATTGAATGAAGGCGCTGCCATTTTGGAGGATTATTGCTTCTATTGTTGGACGGCTGTTGTTGTCGTCTGAATCCACTTTGTTCATTGACAGTGGGAACACACAGCATCCTGCATGTTTCGTCCAGGGAGAGAGGAAGCTCCTGCATGAAGAACTTGTGCTAAACTGTTTCCGATTGTGCACCTGCAAAAGAACAAGAGCGATTTCAGCTGCCGTGGCACAATAATGTCTAACCTCAAAATTATGAATCATCTGGTTTTATGACCCTCCTGACAAGTAAATCCTCTTAATATGATTCATTTGGAGACATTTTTATTCTTTTAGATTTCAGAGGATGTCTGAGGGGATTGTGGTCTTTCCCATGCTCAGGAACCAGAGAAGGAAACTGGGGATCCCCTCTGACTCTGAGTTAAACGTCTCTCGTTCCTGCTTCTTCTTTTTTTGTTCCAGAGCAGGATACAGATGAGGAAATGACCTGGTGGCATTGTGCCATCCTCACATGGGCTCATTGTTCTGAGCATGTGGTTTGGTAATCTGTTTACTGAGCAATATAAACGAAAACAAACAGCTAACCAACAGCACAAAATAATCTTACATCCCCCCCCAAAAAAAAGTAAGCGGCCTAAAAAGTTATTTTAGTTCAAGGGAAAGGAGCAACACTAAAATGTAGATATTGCCTGTTTGGAGTTACTGTCCTGCATTCAAAACATAATTAACAATAAATGATTTATCAACAAAATGAAGTTAGAGAGAAGTACAGACTGTACAGAAAGCTGGATTTGAACTAATGTTGCATGACTATGACTTTGCAGCTGGTAAAATAGAGGTGATTTAAATTACTTCATATAACGATAGTTAGATTACCAACATTAATGTGTCATAATCTATCTAGTTATAACTTTCTGTATAATAGTTCCTTTTAACAGTTTATTTATTGCTGTTAATATCTGCCCCTGGATTGTGGTTGGTCAGAATTACAGTAAGAAATTAAAATAATAAGTACCAGCAGTTCAGATACATTTATGATTCTACATTTCTACAGTTCATTTAGCGGACACTTTTGTCCAACGTGACGTTCATCAGTTAGTAAGTGCAACACAAGCAAGGATAATAATAATGTATTTTCCAATAGGGCTAATAAATCAATGTGTATAATAACTTTTTAGTCTAAAATTAAAAAAAAAGTAAATGCTTTGTACACAAGAAGCATGTTTACACGTTCCTCTCATACTGCCCGAAACGCTCGATAGCTGCAGTGTTTGTTTTCTGTGGGGACCTTTTAAGCTGCAAATGGATTTAAAGGAGCTTTGGCAGATGAGTGATCCTGCTGTCCTCTTGTTAAAGGGATTGTAAACTGTAGAAACACTTACACTCTCTAACGGGTAGTAAAGAAAATACAAATTAATTGATAAAAAACGATATGGAATCCTGGAAAGACGTTTCCAGGATTCAGGGAAAATCTCACGTGAGTCTTTCAAACACAAGTACGGGGTCTGAAAGTAGTAAAAATGCCAAGGAATGTATTAGTATAAATTATGATTGTTTGGATCATGTTGAATTGAGTTAAGAGTCTTTGTTTTTAGACAAACATACATTTGAGACTGAACTTGGCATTTACTGTATCTGAAGTAAGATTTAAGCCTTAATCTTACGGAAATCCTAAGTATTGGATTTCAATCCTAAGTATTGGATTGTCTGGTTTGGCGTACAACCATAAAAATACGCATCCTGCAAAGACGTTTCCAGGATTCAGGGAAAATCTCACGTGAGTCTTTCAAACACAAGTATGGGGTCTGAAAGTAGTAAAAATGCCAAGGAATGTCCTCCAAAATTTCCAAAATTTCTATTGTCAATCTCTGTTTTTTAATTCTTGCATTTTCTTTCACTTTATTGTATGACATGTTGTGAAGTGAAGTGATGTGAAGCACTTTGAGTCTGCCTTGTGTATGAAAAGCGCTATACAAATAAACTTGCCTTGCCTTGCCTTGCCTATGGAGGATGGCAAGCTGCTGTAAATATTCCTTAGTTATTTGAAGGAAGTGTTTCTGCTAAAGCCCACATGTATGCACTTTTTGTAACTTCATTCTGCAATAAGTGAGGGTATCATCATCTAACACATTACTAAATAATACCCATGAAAAACCTCTGAAAAATGAAAGCACAAAAAGAAAAGCAATGTATGTGTGTCCTACCTGGACTGAGGCATATCTTCAGAGTATAAATGTGAGCCTGATCTCAGAATCAAATGTCTTCAGTGGTCGTTTGTCAAACTCCAGTAAACTGAACAGGGAGCGAGCTGTCAGGAGTTTGTCAGGAGTGTGACTGTGTGCTTCCCTCTGCGAACCTCAGTGTCTAACTGCATGTGAGCAGCTGACGCCTGAGTCTGAGAGGGCGACCATCTGCTGCCAAGTCCAAGGACGAGCCAGATGAGGGCTCAGCTCTCACCGTCCATGATCCTCTCTGTCTGCATCAACACTACACCGCTCGAATCCTCTCAGTGTGGCACATTACCTGAAGGTTAAAAATGGTTTAAGGTCAAATGATATCACTGTTGGTAAGCTTATTGTGATCCCTTCATTTTTTTATTTCTTCTGGGACTTTTCTAAATAATCTTATTTAATCTCTTTTCTGTTGGTCAGCCTTTTCTGAGAATTAATTTACACAACACTACACGGTCTATGAACAACAACCTGTTGCCAGCCTTTATTTAACAAGGAAGTAAAGGGACTGTGAGGAGATTTTAACTGGTTATGACACAGAATCACTTTAATTCTGATGCTTCATCTTTAAAAGCAAACCAGACAATCAATGAGAAGACTGACTTTTTCTTGATTTTAAAGGTGCACTATGTAGTTTTGGTAGAGAAATGTGAATGTTGGAGAAATATACAGATTCTGTGGTTTATGTTCAAAACTCTATACACAAACTGTCCTCAGAGGAAAATGTGGTCCCTGTAACACTGTTTGAAGATAAAATGCTACATGAGAAGTTATGGTGAGGGGCCCGCATCAGTGAAACCGTAACTCTCCTGGTAGCTTTTAAGCTCCAAACAGTGCTCCAGGGACCCATTTTTTCCTTTGAATAAAGATTGTGTATTAAGTTCAGAAAATATAGCATTCAATTGTTTCACTTCTCCAAATTTCACTACCAAATCTCCACAGTGCACCTTTAAGGTTCATTTCTGACTAGTGGTTAACAGCATGTAATCCGAAGTCGCCATGGTTTTTCCATTTTCCCTCCAATCTTTTAGAGTGATTTATACTTTGGGCGGTTAAAAAGAAGCAGACAAGATTTTTCATTAGGAAAATAATTTACATAGCATACGTACTTAGGATCTGCAAAGAGACAACATCTCCTGCTTTGTCCATAGGGGGCGCCAAAATCAACACATGAATGAAAGCTTCTCACAGTTGCTTCAGTTGCGTCCTGTCTTTCGGCATGTTAGGTCGCTTTCACATAAGTCCCGGGCCTCTCTGGTGAAGTTGGAACAGTGTTGCATTTTTTAGTTGGTTTGGTTTTGCTTTCAGACTGCACTTTGTCAAGCGCACAAACCCGTAACCACCCGTCACTAGTTGGGGCTGTAGCTCCAATCAGTGTTAGAGTATTGAGTCAAAAGTGTCTTTTATGTGTCCCTCTAACTTTCTATGGGCAGACCATTCAAGTTTAAACAAGCTTTTTCAGCGGGATGTGTGTAACATCAAATTAGTTCAGGCAAGCAACACACGATGCTTGCCTGGTGTAACTTTAAGCTATATTATTTTCCCTGGACACAACATTGATATGAAACTGAAAGTCTCCTGCTGCAGTGAGAGCAGCAGCTTGTGCTGTGTAAGTGTTTTCAGCAGAGCATGAAGGACCTTACATCACAACAATGAATGAATAATGGCACAACACAACAGAAAATGTCAAGAGGGAAGGAGTAGGTTCATAATGACAGCAGAGATCGTCATAACTGCAGGAACACTGAGCTACAATTAGGTTAACATTGCAGATGAAATAAGGCTGTCTGACATGATTAAGTTCCACTTTTGGGATGGACATGGTAAAAGCTTATAGGTCTTTGTGCTGGATGTCTTTCTATAGTCTGATTTAAAAGATCAAAAGAGAGTGCTCTCAAAAATTGAGATGTATGGTCAAAATGGACAAAACGTACTTAGTGAGTAAAAATGAAGGGGTTGTTTTCTCTATTTTTGGCTTTACTTGCGGAAATAGAAATGGTTATGTAGATCTGTTTTTCTGTCTGTCCATTATTTAAGTCCTTACTAAAATTCAAAAAATTCAAAAACAAATCTATTTAGTTGTGTACACACATTCAGGGTCCACAGAGGATATATCTCCCAGAACCTCTGACTTTTTTTCTGGTAAACCTGAGTTCACTAATTTCCTAATCTCTACAAAACTAGCTCCGTTATCTCTACATCAGGAGGAACTACAACCCAGTTTCTTGAGATAATGACAATTTTCTAACACAAGCACTGAAGTATTTTTTCTCACAGAAAAGGATGGTTATGGAAAATTTAAAGGACCACTGTCTGTTGTATTTAAACAAACCTTATGTAAGCATTCAGGATCACTTTTATGACTGTTGTGGAGGATTCAATAACTGAACAGTGATGAAAGTTTAAAGGTGCAGTTAAAGAATAGTGGAAAGCACAGCAGTTTGCATCCTCCATTGTCAAATGTGTGGCATTATTGTAAGCCTCATCTGTACTTTATTATTAGTGCTAACTAGCAAATGTTAGCATGCTAACACACTAAAGATGGTGAACATGTTAATCAGTATACCTGCTCATTATCTCCATGGCAGTACAGGCCTGCCCCCCCTATATGCAGAACAAGTGCTAAGAGTATTGCCTCATCATCTATGGGGGGGCCTTATTTTTGCCTTTATCTTTTTTTTCTACTGAGCTGAAAAGCACTCTTATTACTCTCGACTGTAAATGCAGTGGTTATTTTTGGACTTCTCTTGTCAACTTATTGTTTAGTAGGTGCAGCTCTTTGTTTAACAATATAATACTTTAAGGTTATCACATTGGTTTGGATGATTTGCCATGTCATAAACTCCCCATGTCATTTAATCTCAGCTGCTGTAAAAACATACCGAGTAAAAACGAACAAAAGCTAGGGTTGTGTTTTATGATGATTTAATGAAACATACTGCTGATGACCTGAGTAACCCGACTGTATACTGAAGTGAGGGAGAGACAGAAAGAGGCGGGCATGAAGAGAGGAGGGGTGTTTGTGTCTGTGGGGGAGGCTGGAGAAAAACAAACAGATTCAAGGTTTTGTTTTGAGTAAACACAAAATGAAGTAGGCCTAGATAATACAGTAATGTGGGATGAATGTTGTGATAAACTAACCTGAATATAGTGTTATTGCCTAGATTCTTTTTTAGCACATGTAGGAACTCAATGTTTACTTTGCCAGCTGCTACAAACAATTAACTTCTCAATTATTCTCAATAATTGGTGATGTATTTAGGCTATTCTTTTAGGGTTAAAGTGACTGTAAGGAAAACCTTGGTTGGTGGAGACGGCCTAAAAAACCCTGATTAGGGCTCCTCATTGGTCAGCGGAAGGCCTGCGAGTATTTTCATTACAAGGATGCTAGCTTGCTGATGTTAGCTTTAGCTCAAGGCATGCATTTCTACAGCCTCACAGAGAAGCTAGCATGGCAGCTCTGTGAGAATATTGTTTTGTATCTCAAGCGTTTTATTTCAGCTAATTGTAATTTTCTTTTAGTTTATTTATTGAGAATAAATTATTTTAAAAGAAGCCCTGAGTCTCTTTTTCCCCAACAGCAAATTATTGACCCAGTCGATCGATCAATCAAATAAATCAACAATCCAATCAATCTTTATTTGTATAGCGCCAATTCATAACAAATGTTGTCTCCAGACACTTTACAAAAGAGCAGGTAAAAGACCTTATACTCTTTGTTATCGTTTCTGCAAAAACCCAACATTAAACCATCATGAGCACTAAACAACATTAAGCAAAGTCTCCGTCAGAGATCAGTCCCAACAATGCTCCTCCTCTTCAATTTCTCTGAATACATATAAACCAAATTTCTAAATATATCAAAAATCATTTACAAGTAGGACATATCAGATATGAATTAACAACACACTATTGATGTCCCCGTTGCTCCCTGAAATATTAAAACATACAGGTTATCGATCTGTGAGACCTCTCTGTGAGCGATTCTTTATGATGTTTTTGATTGCAGAGCAGGGAGTATTGATCCCGACTCACCCTCTCAGCTGTGAACATGAAATATACTTTTCACCTGAATGACTCAAAGGGCCATTGGAGGGGAGTTATATCGACTCCATGAACTGAAAAAAAAGGATTTGTTCTGTGTTGTTCGAAAATAAAGTTGGATTATTTAAATGTTTCATACAAAATGTCATGGATCATCAACCCATTTCATACTCAGAACACAGAAAATCCATTGATGATCTTCAGAAAGGATTTTAAAGGTTAATTTGACTATAGGATACATCAAAATGCCTGCCCCTCCAGTCACTTGTGACTGCAGCTTTCAACCAGGAGAAGATGTCATCAGGTAGCCACCAACTTTCACCCGATGTTTCGACCCTGAACCACAACATCCTCCTGTTGGCGGGTCTGCAGTGATGGCCAGTCACTGCCCATCTTCGCTTTGTTTCCAGCTCGTCTCCTCCCGCCTGAACCAAAGCCAGCAAGAGGCTCTGACATTAAATATCAAACTTGAAAGCCAATAGGCACACTACAAATACATATGTTATCACCGTGGTGACACATAGGACTTATCAGTGAGAGATATTGATGCTCAGGCGTCTATTTAACATAGGAAGTATGCATGATCACACTGGTACAAGATTATCAATCACTGAAATGATTATTCCAGGAACTCTCTCATGTTCCTCAGCTTCACATTAGTATGTAACATGATTCTCATACATACTGAAACACAATTAGACCGAATAGCAGAACATACAGCTCACTTTCCTCACCACTGAAGCACATTTACAAAAAGATCTCGTACAAGTTTATTCAATAGTTCATTTCTGTTTGTTCTCCAGACTTGTAAGTTCTAGTGACTGTTAATGCTGCAGCTTAAACAGTGATGTGGCCGGAACACCAAACATGGTTTAAGGCCTCAGAACAGCTTAAAGAGCACTGATATCAATATCGGATCAATATCAAAAAGGTTTGTCATGGCCAGAGAGAGAATGATAAAAGCTTTGCACATCTACTTTAGCATCTATTCACATTTGTGCTTAATCAGCTTAAGGTGTTTTGGTACCTCCGTATGTGAAAAGTGATTACCAAAAAAAAAAAGAACAAAACTTTTGACTTCTTCTTTCACTCAATTTTAAACTATTTCAAATGACTCATCTATTTTCTAACGTGCTTTTTCTTTGTTCCCAGTCGTGTCAGCAAACTGTTTCCACCCCAAAGATTCTCAGTTTGCTGAGGGAGCTCAACCAGTGCCATAATTCCTCAAGCGTTCTGTCTCTTCCACTCCACACGAACCAGCTTGCTGGTCAGCCATTTGCCAGCCTCCAATTCTCTAATAAATCCCAATGAACTCCCAATCCTGCTTTTGTGGCTGCTTTCGGTTGCTTGCCTGAAGGTCAACTGTCTAAATATTTCACCTGCTGCAAATATATTTCACCTGCTGCAAAATATATTTCACAAACCAGAAAGGGTATGCCCATACTACAGCAGGAAATATATTTTGCAGCAGGTGAACTATATATTTTTTGTTTTAGTGTGAACTGTTTTTTGAGTTCATACCTTAGTTTTCATCTTTTTGATTTAAAGTTATATTAAGTTTGTCACGGGGCAACCCCGTGCCCTCTAAAGTAATACACACACATGCAGGTGCTAATGTTAAAACAGTCACTCATGTAGTAACATCAAGCCGGCTGAGAGGCCTGTGTTAATGTTAGCTTAGCATGACTAGCAACAAGTACTTTGTGTGAATAACTTCTGATAAATCTTAAGAATAACTCATGACAAATAACTTCAAACATTGTATTTTTTAGCAAAAGAAAACACACGATTTTTACATTAAAACATTTTATTCATTGTTACACATCAAATATATCTTCACCTGTTGCTAATAGTCACCTGTTGCTCCACAGCCTTACCTGCACTCCTCTTTCTCAACCAGGAAGTGTCAACCAGAGCTGAAGCCTGCCTTGGGTTTATATAGGGGCGTGTCTAGTGGAAGGTGCCATGTTTGGTAGAAGTGGAGGGGTGTTTACGTTGTTGAGATTAAAAATGTTATTTAAAAGGCTGTTTAAGTATTTACTTAACTGAAATGTATTTTGACATGCTTTTAGCCTTATTGCAGATAGTATGTGTTGTTTGTAGAACAGGTAATACTCACCTGACAGTAAATTGATTTCCAACCCCTTTTGGTAGGTGCCAGCTCCTATATAAGAGGAGGCTTGAGGGCCTCTTAGGTAGTTGGAGGTTGGAGTTGGAGGGGAACAGTGCTGGAGAGTTCAACAACTTATCAAAGAGTTAATAGAGCTGAAATGGCCCAGACTGGCTTTGTTTAGAGCTCAGTCTCTTCTTTTGTTTGGCACTTTTTGAATTTTGTTATTTTTTCTTGCAAGTACTATTTTTCATTTTTCTCCAGGCGTGCACTGTACATAATTCTGCACTTGATTTTATTTCACTGTAAATTAATTCACCTTGACTTAATTTTTTAATTTTACCTCATTTTGCGGCCTAAGCCACTAGGCCATCTTTACAAAGTTGACCTCTTTTATAGACCTATTTCTTTTAATTTGGTTTGCAAACTTGGATTTCTATTTTTGGGTAAAATAAAAACACACCTTTTCTTCAATTAACTCCTGTGTCTCATGCCTTACTGCTAACAATTGATGGCAGCGGTGGTATCATTCAGTGAAAGACACAGGATTTTTTTTTTTTCTCTTCAACTTTTTGATTTCTTTTTTTGTTTTCTACCCTGTTACCCCTGAAAAGAAGACGAATGCATCATGGCGGGGAAAGTGGAAGACACAAAGGAGGGCCTACCGGCCCAGTGAATACCCAGGAAAGGCAAGCCAGCAATGAAGAGGAAGACAATGGAGCTTCTGGGACTGTAGGAAGCACTGAGGGTGAAGGTAAGGAGCCAACTCTGTCAGACCTGATGTCCATTCTCCAGGCCCACATGGGTCAGCAAGAGGCCTGGGAGGCTAAGCATAATGAGCTAACTGCAAAGCAAGAACAGCACTTTAAAGCACTTCAACATCAGTTTCAGCTTCTGCAGTTAGAAGTTCAACAACTCCAGTACCTGATCCTCAGTTTTCAGACTCTGACCCATCAAATGTGGAGGCGCTATTGACTACCATGCACTATCCTTCCGCCCAAGCTGAGGCCTCTGCAGGTCCTTTTTACTCGCACTATGAGCCCAGGTTGAATATATTGTATTATAATGACGACATTGAACACTGCCTAGTAATTACGAAAGGGTAAAGTCTGTCATTCTTGCTAAATAAATATGACATTAACCCTGAGACTTAGAGGCAAAGATTCCGCTCCCTGGACGTCGACCCTGATGAGCCCCAAACAGTAGTATGTGAGACTCTTTGGGAAATGGATCCAGCCAAAAGGTAAAAGCATCCAAGTTTCACAAGACAGAAGTGTTTGATTATATGATTAATGTATTGCACAGTCTTTTACGTATGCGTTTATATTTTTGGTTTTATTCATGTTGTGATAGTTATGATTTGGTTTTATTGATTGCCGTTGTTGTGTTTTTATTAAAACTCTTGGTTTTATGCATGTTTTTAGAATGAGTTAACTTTCTGCCTCGGTGTGACTAATGACAGATGACCTACACCTGTGTAGCTTTGTTTGATTTGATGGACAGTTTTTCTGCTCAATGAGTAGCCAGAACAGAGCTGCTTTGTCCCGCCAAGGGGAGGGACAAAAACATAGAAACCTGGAAAAAAAAGAAAAAGTGAGCTTGAGAGGAGGGAGACGAGAGGGGAAGACCAGAGGCTAAGTGAACAAAAGAGTGGTCAACGGAAATGGGAGAGCAGAACACGAGAGCGGAGCAACAGCGCACAAGGACATAGAAGGACCTGCTGTAAGAGACACCAAGAGACAAGCCGGAGAGCCAGCCGCCACCGAAGAGAAGAGAGAGTGTTATGACGCGGAATACACGCAGCCAGTGGCGATTCTAGAGTCTGATGGGACCCTAGGCAAAAATCTTTTGGGGGCCCAACCAACGAGCCAACGTTCACCACCATCATGTCTGCCCTTGTCTTGACGATTACTCCTCTTCTTCTTGATTTCCTGTTTATTGTTTTATCTCCAGTAGATTGATTACTCCTCCTCTTTTTTTCTTTGTTGACTTTAATTTACAAACTTTGGTTTTCACAGCAATAATGCAGGGCAACGAGAGTGAGTGCTGTCAAATGGGGGCCCCTTAGGAAGTTTTTTTTTTTTACTGTTTTTGCAAAATGTGCACATTTTATGCTATGGCTTAAGTTTGTGAGCCCTCAGGTGCCCCCTACTGGTCTAGGGCCCCAAGCAGTGTCTGCCTTGCCTGTTGACAAGCAACGCCTCTGCATGCAGCGACAGAATGAGGAGCTCTGCCAGCGGTGTCAGTATCCCTTTGGGACAGTAGTAACACTCTGGTTTTAGAAGTACGGCGGTTGTGTGATTGTGTGTGTGAAGGCACAATTCTGGCAATATTTTCTTGTTTCTGCAGTGCCCGTCCTGCAGCCTGTGTACGTGCTGAGTGACTTGAGGAGACCCTGCGAAGGAAGCAGCAGGCGTGGTCAGCCGCAGAAGATCGGGACAAATTACTCACTGTTTTATTCAGTTGGCGCCGAGTGACTTTTTAGCCTCTTACGTTTTAAGTGATGGACTTTTAGCTCTCCTTTGTATTTCTTGTTTTACCTGACTTTTATTCCTGTTTTATCCAACTTTTAGCAAAGACATTTTTGGACAATTTTATTGTTTTATTTTTTTTTAAGTGGGTTTAATTTGGTGCAGTTTAAGGACAACCTAGCTCATAAATAAATCTGTTTTTCACCAGCACATCATTGTTTTAAGTCTCTTGATAACTGTCAGCGCTGCTCTCACCCCGATAATTCAAACGAGCCCTGTTAATATTCAATTCATTATTCTTTTGAAATGACCACATTCCACCCCGTTTACAGTACCTTACACAAGAAGCAGTTGAAATGATCATCCTTGAACAATACTTGAGAATGTTGTCCCCTGAGCTTCAGGTATGGATCAAAGAGCATGATTCAGATTCAGCAACGGAGGCTGCCAAGCTGGCCAATGTCTTTGTGGCTGCACGGAAAAAGGGTCAACCATGGAGCTACAATGCATGGAGGACGACAAAGGACAGCCACAAACCAGCCCAACAGTTCCAACAGGGAGCAGCAACCAGTGCGGGTAAGTCTCTCATGTGGGAGGGCCAGCCAGCTAGCAGGCCAACAAAACCCTCTAGCAAAAAGCTATTTTGTTATCTATGTGGACTTGAAGGCCATACTAAACTCATGTACCTGAAAAACTCGGCTAAGATGACACAAATGTGCTTTGTATTACGTCCTCACATTAAAAATGACTGTTCTATTAAAATGCAAAACATTGAAGTTAATGGAACCACGCTTAGGGCCTTGCTCGACTCTGGGATTGATCAGACACTGGTACACAGGAAGTTTGTACTACCCAACATTGACAGTGAAACCATCTCTATCTGTTGTGTTGATGGAGACGAGAAGCCTATTCCAATAGCTGACATGTACATTAAGGTAGAAGGTCAAACTTCCCTTTTGAACATTGGGTTTGCTGATAATCTGCCTTTTGATGCTGTTCTAGGAAGAGACCTACCAGTTCTTTTTGATTTGTTGGAGCCGGAACAAAGCAGAAAGTGTAATGCTGTGGTAACCAGAATGCAGGCCAAGCAATCCAATGAGCCCGCCACAATTCTCAGAGCCCTGCCAATTTTCAATGAAGAGTTGGAGACCACACCTGGGAAGTCTCAGAAAACCTGGAGATGGAGATGGAGAAGGCAAGAGAAATTCCAAAAGACAGTGGTGACACCATCAACTAGCACTGAGCCAGAGTTACCACTAGGGTTTCAAGTTCCAGGTAATATAAGTGATATGCAGAAAACTGATCCATCTTTAGTCTCTCTTTTCCAGAAAGTGAAGGAGAAGGAGCCGGAAGCTGAGTTGGACATCATAAGTGATGAGTATATCCTGCACAATGGCATCCTCTATTGTCAACAAGAGTCAACGTTGCAGCTAGTGGTTCCCCAAGCAGCTAGAAACACCATGCTTGCCTTGGGGCACTCAGTTCCCTGGGCTGGCCACCTGGGCAAACACAAAAACACGGCTGGCATTACAAACCATTTCCACTGGCCTGCATAGAGATGTTGCTCAGTTTTTATCAAAGTTGCCCTCAGTGCCAAATAACATCTGCTAAAACACTCCACTTCAACCACTACCTATTATTGGCAGCCCATTTATGCGCCTTGGGATGGACATTGTTGGTCCTGTAGAGAGAAGCAAAGCAGGAAACTGTTATATGCTGGTTATAACAGACTATTCTACCATGTATCCAGAAGTCTTTCCACTAAAATCCATAAAGGCAAAAGCAGTTGCTTTCTGTTTGGTACAGTTCTTTTCAAGGGTGGGCTTCCTTTGTGAAATATTAACTGATCAGGAAACTAACTTTATGTCTACTCTGCTGAAACAGGTGTACCAGTTACTTGGTATCAGGAGACTCAGGACCACACCACATCATCCTGAAACGGATGGGCTAACGGAGCACTTCAACCAGACCCTGAAACAGATGCTCCAGAAGTTTGTAAACAACACTGGTACAGACTGGAATCAATGGCTGCCCTACCTCCTCTTTGCATACAGAGAAGTACCCCAATCCTCCACTTGTTTCTCTCATTTTGTATGGACATGAAGTTTGGGGACCGTTGGCACTGTTGAGAGAAATCTGGAGGGAGGCAAGGGGAGGGTGGGATCTGTTAACGTTGTATCCTATGTCATCCAGATGAGAGAGCGGCTGGAGAAAATGGGTGAGCTGGCCCAATCGCACATGGCGGACGCCCAGCAGCAACAGATGTCCTGGTACTACAAGTCAGCCAGGCAGAGATCCTTCGACCCAGGACATAAAGTGCTGGTGCTCCTACCTAGTGATAGAAGTGATGCTAATAAGAAGTGTGCTGGATGAAGAAGTGGATGAGCAATACTTACCTCTCTAGTGACCTGGTAGACCATGATCTCAGAAGGCCGACGGCTTCAGGTGAGATCTATCTGTAATTCAGGAGTTCTCCAGGAGAATCTTGGGAGAACAAATATTGTTGAACATAACATTGTTGTTAAAGAAGGTGAGAGGTGAGAAGATTAAGTTACAGGATCCCTGAGCGCCTGCTGGCCTCACTGAGGAGGGAGGTTGACCTGATGCTGTCCCTGGAGATTATCGAGACTTCAAAGAGCGTGTGATGTAACCCAGTGGTGCTCGTACCAAAGAAGGATGGAAGCATGAGGTTCTGCATTAATTTCAGGTACCTGAATTCAGTTTCTCAATTTGATTTCACCTTGTTGATTTAAAGTTATATTAAATTGACATCTTTTATAGGCCTGGTTCTTATAATTTGGTTTTTAAACTTGGTTTTCTATTTTTGGGTAAAATAAAAACCCACCATTTCTTTACGCTTACTCCTGTGTCTCGTCCCTTACTGCTTGGGCCCCCGCAAGAGAATCCTTCTCATCTCGGTAAGAGTGTTTATAAGGCACACTACAAGTGAAGGCCTGTGTCTGGCCATGAAATGTTTGTCTGATTTCACCTATTGCTTCGTTGATGTCAACAGTTGTAATAATCCCAATGGATTTCATACATTAAGGCCAGTGGCGACGAGAAAACGTACGGCTATCTCCTCACACAGAAAGACGAGGGATCTGAAGGTAAACTTTTTATATGATTCTGAGAAGTCTGTACCAATTTTTTTTAAAAAGGAGCCGTGCAATGTAACACAGGGGAGTTAAGAATCTTATCCGTCTGTGTTTCAGGAATATTCTCTGAATTGTTGCTCTGCACGGTTTTGTTGCTGTGACGTCATGGTAATATGTGTTATTTTTTTGTCAACAGGGATATGCAATGCATTTCTACTCATAAGGGCGTTTTTCCACATTTCAAACCTTGTATTGGCAAAGATCGAGACCAGTAAGAGATTTTTGATTTTTATCGTAGCCTCATTGTTGACCAAATGAAACAAATGAAACATTAAATAATGGATGTAGGCTCTTTGAAAGAGTTTAGTTGAGACCCTCTTTTGTTAATGCTAATTTTTATTTTCTGATAAGCAGAATTTTAATTCCACCTCTCCACACACTCAGCTCCAGTCTCAAATCAAGACAGACTTCTGCCCAGCCAAGGATTACCACGACGAGGGCTGCAGTACAGTGGTGATGTTCAGTCTGGGCCATGAAATCCACTTGGTGATCGGGGTCAGTGTCTTTTACCGCCTGTAATTATGATACATTGGGTAAAAGTGAGTTACTGTGTTATTAGTGCATGTTGTGTGTGTATTTCAGCCTATGTGTGTAACATGTCTCAGTAATGGAGTGAAAAAGTAATTTCCCTCTGTGGGATTAATAAAGGATATGTTCTACTTCTTACAATGTTTGTCTCTGATAAACATATTGTATACTGTTTATATATTCCTCAAATCAACACATGTAAGCCAAATTAATGTATATGCCAACTGAAAGTAAAAAAACAGTTTTTGATAAAGGAGCTAGTGCAACATTTTACACAAATACAGCAGAAATCAAGTCTCTTTAAATGTCTCAGAGTCATGACTGTCTATAATGAGTGAGAAGCGCCAGCTGTACTGTTGTCGTAGTCGTGTTTACATAGACAGGACGGCCTTGCGTATAAAGTTGTTTTAGTCAAGGACTAGAGAGAAGAAGAACATACTCTGAACATTAGCCTGCTAACACAACAATGCAGACCATGGGCAATTGCTGCTCGATCAAAGGACAATTTTGTCCGCCACTTGCTCTAAATGGTGCTTAATTACGGTGCGTTCTAATTGATAACTCCTTTGTGTGAACGCGAGTGGAGAGGGGTTTGAGGTGTGATGCTGGGGGAGAGGCTTCAGAATAGCGGAGGTGTGGCCAAACAGCAGTTTGTTTTGGTTTAATGCTGGTGCTCAAGGGGGCGACATCTACTGGATCAAAAAGTAACACATTCTTCCTTAAATTACGATAAATTAATTTAAATGTATGCTTTTAAGTAAAATCTGTCTTAGAAATGTTGAACAGATTGAAAACCATCCTGTATTTCTTGGTGTAGATCTTTGTAACACTGTTCTCTTCACAGGGTGATAAAGAAAGTTCTGACTGGATGATGGACCCTCATCAGGCCAAGATGCGTCTCGCTCACTCTGTCAGCGATGGCTTAATTCCAGTCTGCTCTTGTTTACAAGTACAGTACAGTATTCGAGGTGAATTCTCCGGATAATATCCTGCTGCAATCTTACATTAGCTCACTCTGACTTGCTGCGAAAAAAAATACTAGGGGTCTGGCAGGAGAAACTCCAGGTGAAGTCCGACATTGTTGTTTTTGTTTCAGGGTTTTATTGAGACATTATTTTTGTGTATTGTCAGGATTAGTACATTATGTAAAGAACTTTGTAGTGTTGGTTTTTGGTAAGTGCTCTGTAAACAAAGCTAATAGGTAAAAGAGAAAGTAAAACAAAACAAATAGAAACAGTTGCACAAAGTTAAAAGGCCTGTTGGAAAAGATTGTGTCACGATTGTTGAATATTTTCTCTTTCTATGTTTGCTTTAAAGGAGTGAGGAAGATGGTGGTGGTGGAAACACTCCTGTATGTTCCTGACAGTGAGGTGAGTTCTGTGCTCTCACTTGAAGCTGTGATACACATCTGGACAAGTATATAAGCCTTTGTTGTCTTTTCTTCTGCTTCAGGATACCCTGAGTCTTTGGGACCTTCACTTCCTGGTCATGATTCACTGTTGGCCCGATCTGGTCATTCATGACTTTGAACTCACCACATGAGTGTGGCTCTGCCTCCATGGTGGCGTATGTATCAGTGTTTTAAAACATACTACAGCTGTGATTTATATAGAGGAATGGGACTCAAGTAATGATGAAATATCTGTTTCACAGCCAAGACCAAAGCAGCATGAAGATGATTACACTGACCAAACAAGACAACAGTCGGGTATTTGTACAAATCCTTTTAAATAACTGTGATATGTGATTTTCACGAGGCTGTTCTGAATGCAACATAAAGCTTTATGATTTTTCAGATCAGCTCACTGCAAATACAATTCCTGCCCTCGATGACCGTACTCTCTGGATGTATCTTCAGTCTCCTGTCTTGTCCAGACAAAAATAAACATGGTAAACAATCAACACTTATTACAGTCCTAAATTGATCTTGCATGCATTAAATAAATACATGTCTGCACATTTAAGTAACATATTTTACTCTTTCTAATTTCAGGATACCATTTACTTAGTTGACGGCATTTGTGAGAACCCAGAAAGGAAGAATATGTTTTATTTTTGATGTGCTGCTTGATAATCAGGAAAGACACAAATCCCTCAGTGGGTGCTGGATCCAAAAAAAAAATAGGTAAGGAAAGCAAAACAAGATCTGCACAACAAGAAGCTCCCGTTTGAAGGATTTATTAAGTCATGTTATGTTTTGCTTCCTTGCCCCCCAATAATTACTCAAGAATGTGATAAAAGTTTTTAAATAGTAAGGTCTTTGTTTTTCTTTTGTTTCTCAACAGACAGTCAAGGAGAGTCGATTTCTGCTGTTGTCGTCAGATGCTTCAGAGAGGCTTTATATATCTATATACATGTATATCCTATTTTGTGTACTTTCTAAATGCAAAAGCATTGTTCAATTGTTTTTGTTCTATATAAGACAGGAGAAAATTATCAAAATAAAGTTTCAATAAATCAAAATCCTAAAATGTCTCTCTTCCCAGAATCACACATTAATACATATTTTATTAGTGTACAAAAAGGCTGAGATAGACAGGTGGACAGTCATCCAGACACTTAACTCTAAATTCAGCTCAAATGTAATGGCAAGACTTTTCAGCCTTTAGAAATATGTTTGTAAAGAAGTCTGCACTGTCTATATGTAACATGCTGAGTGAGAAAGCAATGCTTGTCCTTATCAAAAATTCTTACTGTTTGTGATAAATTCTGACTATTGCGATGTTTGTTGCAAATCCTTTTTTGGAATAATGATGAAACTGCAGTTACTGTGGCGTTCTATTCCCTGCCCTGACCTATGTTTTAATTTTGTTCTTTTTAAGGAGGATAATTATGGTTCTCCGGGAGGCATGAGGGAGATCGTCAGATGCTTCAGAGAGACTTTGCATGAGAACAGGTACTTAAACTTTATTTGGATGCATTTCTTTCTTCCTTTTTTTCTTAAAATATATTTACTTTGCAAGGCTATCATACATGTCACAATAAACGGATTAAATGAGAAATACAAAATGCTTCTATTATTTTCAGTGTTTTGTCAACGGTTGCATTCCCACTACCATTCAAGAGGTAAGCCTACTTTAGGATATTTTATTTTACTTGTTTTTTTTAACAGTTTAGATATTATGCCCAGTTGGAAGTGTATTCACTTGTGCGTGTGAACAAACACTTTTCCAAATGGGCATATTATCTAAACTGTTAAGAAGAAACAAGTAAATTAAAATGTCTTTATATTTGTATAAATATTTCAAAAGCAATTTTTTTTTCATTTTTCCCTTTAAACCGGGAGTCGGAAAGAGGGAAAGAGGGAAAGAGGGAAAGAGGGAAAGAGGGAAAGAGGGAAAGAGGGAAAGAGGGAAAGAGGGAAAGAGGGAAAGAGGGAAAGAGGGAAAGAGGGAAAGAGGGAAAGAGGGAAAGAGGGAAAGAGGGAAAGAGGGAAAGAGGGAAAGAGGGAAAGAGGGAAAGAGGGAAAGAGGGAAAGAGGGAAAGAGGGAAAGAGGGAAAGAGGGAAAGAGGGAAAGAGGGAAAGAGGGAAAGAGGGAAAGAGGGAAAGAGGGAAAGAGGGAAAGAGGGAAAGAGGGAAAGAGGGAAAGAGGGAAAGAGGGAAAGAGGGAAAGAGGGAAAGAGGGAAAGAGGGAAAGAGGGAAAGAGGGAAAGAGGGAAAGAGGGAAAGAGGGAAAGAGGGAAAGAGGGAAAGAGGGAAAGAGGGAAAGAGGGAAAGAGGGAAAGAGGGAAAAGAGGGAAAGAGGGAAAGAGGGAAAGAGGGAAAGAGGGAAAGAGGGAAAGAGGGAAAGAGGGAAAGAGGGAAAGAGGGAAAGAGGGAAAGAGGGAAAGATCCGGGTGGAGACTGGGAGTCAGATCGGGTTCGCGGGAGATCGCGCGACCTCTCGCTCCCCGCCCGCTCTCCTCCGGGTGGAGACTGGGAGTCAGATCGGGTTCGCGGGAGATCGCGCGACCTCTCGCTCCCCGCCCGCTCTCCTCCGGGTGGAGACTGGGAGTCAGATCGGGTTCGCGGGAGATCGCGCGACCTCTCGCTCCCCGCCCGCTCTCCTCCGGGTGGAGACTGGGAGTCAGATCGGGTTCGCGGGAGATCGCGCGACCTCTCGCTCCCCGCCCGCTCTCCTCCGGGTGGAGACTGGGAGTCAGATCGGGTTCGCGGGAGATCGCGCGACCTCTCGCTCCCCGCCCGCTCTCCTCCGGGTGGAGACTGGGAGTCAGATCGGGTTCGCGGGAGATCGCGCGACCTCTCGCTCCCCGCCCGCTCTCCTCCGGGTGGAGACTGGGAGTCAGATCGGGTTCGCGGGAGATCGCGCGACCTCTCGCTCCCCGCCCGCTCTCCTCCGGGTGGAGACTGGGAGTCAGATCGGGTTCGCGGGAGATCGCGCGACCTCTCGCTCCCCGCCCGCTCTCCTCCGGGTGGAGACTGGGAGTCAGATCGGGTTCGCGGGAGATCGCGCGACCTCTCGCTCCCCGCCCGCTCTCCTCCGGGTGGAGACTGGGAGTCAGATCGGGTTCGCGGGAGATCGCGCGACCTCTCGCTCCCCGCCCGCTCTCCTCCGGGTGGAGACTGGGAGTCAGATCGGGTTCGCGGGAGATCGCGCGACCTCTCGCTCCCCGCCCGCTCTCCTCCGGGTGGAGACTGGGAGTCAGATCGGGTTCGCGGGAGATCGCGCGACCTCTCGCTCCCCGCCCGCTCTCCTCCGGGTGGAGACTGGGAGTCAGATCGGGTTCGCGGGAGATCGCGCGACCTCTCGCTCCCCGCCCGCTCTCCTCCGGGTGGAGACTGGGAGTCAGATCGGGTTCGCGGGAGATCGCGCGACCTCTCGCTCCCCGCCCGCTCTCCTCCGGGTGGAGACTGGGAGTCAGATCGGGTTCGCGGGAGATCGCGCGACCTCTCGCTCCCCGCCCGCTCTCCTCCGGGTGGAGACTGGGAGTCAGATCGGGTTCGCGGGAGATCGCGCGACCTCTCGCTCCCCGCCCGCTCTCCTCCGGGTGGAGACTGGGAGTCAGATCGGGTTCGCGGGAGATCGCGCGACCTCTCGCTCCCCGCCCGCTCTCCTCCGGGTGGAGACTGGGAGTCAGATCGGGTTCGCGGGAGATCGCGCGACCTCTCGCTCCCCGCCCGCTCTCCTCCGGGTGGAGACTGGGAGTCAGATCGGGTTCGCGGGAGATCGCGCGACCTCTCGCTCCCCGCCCGCTCTCCTCCGGGTGGAGACTGGGAGTCAGATCGGGTTCGCGGGAGATCGCGCGACCTCTCGCTCCCCGCCCGCTCTCCTCCGGGTGGAGACTGGGAGTCAGATCGGGTTCGCGGGAGATCGCGCGACCTCTCGCTCCCCGCCCGCTCTCCTCCGGGTGGAGACTGGGAGTCAGATCGGGTTCGCGGGAGATCGCGCGACCTCTCGCTCCCCGCCCGCTCTCCTCCGGGTGGAGACTGGGAGTCAGATCGGGTTCGCGGGAGATCGCGCGACCTCTCGCTCCCCGCCCGCTCTCCTCCGGGTGGAGACTGGGAGTCAGATCGGGTTCGCGGGAGATCGCGCGACCTCTCGCTCCCCGCCCGCTCTCCTCCGGGTGGAGACTGGGAGTCAGATCGGGTTCGCGGGAGATCGCGCGACCTCTCGCTCCCCGCCCGCTCTCCTCCGGGTGGAGACTGGGAGTCAGATCGGGTTCGCGGGAGATCGCGCGACCTCTCGCTCCCCGCCCGCTCTCCTCCGGGTGGAGACTGGGAGTCAGATCGGGTTCGCGGGAGATCGCGCGACCTCTCGCTCCCCGCCCGCTCTCCTCCGGGTGGAGACTGGGAGTCAGATCGGGTTCGCGGGAGATCGCGCGACCTCTCGCTCCCCGCCCGCTCTCCTCCGGGTGGAGACTGGGAGTCAGATCGGGTTCGCGGGAGATCGCGCGACCTCTCGCTCCCCGCCCGCTCTCCTCCGGGTGGAGACTGGGAGTCAGATCGGGTTCGCGGGAGATCGCGCGACCTCTCGCTCCCCGCCCGCTCTCCTCCGGGTGGAGACTGGGAGTCAGATCGGGTTCGCGGGAGATCGCGCGACCTCTCGCTCCCCGCCCGCTCTCCTCCGGGTGGAGACTGGGAGTCAGATCGGGTTCGCGGGAGATCGCGCGACCTCTCGCTCCCCGCCCGCTCTCCTCCGGGTGGAGACTGGGAGTCAGATCGGGTTCGCGGGAGATCGCGCGACCTCTCGCTCCCCGCCCGCTCTCCTCCGGGTGGAGACTGGGAGTCAGATCGGGTTCGCGGGAGATCGCGCGACCTCTCGCTCCCCGCCCGCTCTCCTCCGGGTGGAGACTGGGAGTCAGATCGGGTTCGCGGGAGATCGCGCGACCTCTCGCTCCCCGCCCGCTCTCCTCCGGGTGGAGACTGGGAGTCAGATCGGGTTCGCGGGAGATCGCGCGACCTCTCGCTCCCCGCCCGCTCTCCTCCGGGTGGAGACTGGGAGTCAGATCGGGTTCGCGGGAGATCGCGCGACCTCTCGCTCCCCGCCCGCTCTCCTCCGGGTGGAGACTGGGAGTCAGATCGGGTTCGCGGGAGATCGCGCGACCTCTCGCTCCCCGCCCGCTCTCCTCCGGGTGGAGACTGGGAGTCAGATCGGGTTCGCGGGAGATCGCGCGACCTCTCGCTCCCCGCCCGCTCTCCTCCGGGTGGAGACTGGGAGTCAGATCGGGTTCGCGGGAGATCGCGCGACCTCTCGCTCCCCGCCCGCTCTCCTCCGGGTGGAGACTGGGAGTCAGATCGGGTTCGCGGGAGATCGCGCGACCTCTCGCTCCCCGCCCGCTCTCCTCCGGGTGGAGACTGGGAGTCAGATCGGGTTCGCGGGAGATCGCGCGACCTCTCGCTCCCCGCCCGCTCTCCTCCGGGTGGAGACTGGGAGTCAGATCGGGTTCGCGGGAGATCGCGCGACCTCTCGCTCCCCGCCCGCTCTCCTCCGGGTGGAGACTGGGAGTCAGATCGGGTTCGCGGGAGATCGCGCGACCTCTCGCTCCCCGCCCGCTCTCCTCCGGGTGGAGACTGGGAGTCAGATCGGGTTCGCGGGAGATCGCGCGACCTCTCGCTCCCCGCCCGCTCTCCTCCGGGTGGAGACTGGGAGTCAGATCGGGTTCGCGGGAGATCGCGCGACCTCTCGCTCCCCGCCCGCTCTCCTCCGGGTGGAGACTGGGAGTCAGATCGGGTTCGCGGGAGATCGCGCGACCTCTCGCTCCCCGCCCGCTCTCCTCCGGGTGGAGACTGGGAGTCAGATCGGGTTCGCGGGAGATCGCGCGACCTCTCGCTCCCCGCCCGCTCTCCTCCGGGTGGAGACTGGGAGTCAGATCGGGTTCGCGGGAGATCGCGCGACCTCTCGCTCCCCGCCCGCTCTCCTCCGGGTGGAGACTGGGAGTCAGATCGGGTTCGCGGGAGATCGCGCGACCTCTCGCTCCCCGCCCGCTCTCCTCCGGGTGGAGACTGGGAGTCAGATCGGGTTCGCGGGAGATCGCGCGACCTCTCGCTCCCCGCCCGCTCTCCTCCGGGTGGAGACTGGGAGTCAGATCGGGTTCGCGGGAGATCGCGCGACCTCTCGCTCCCCGCCCGCTCTCCTCCGGGTGGAGACTGGGAGTCAGATCGGGTTCGCGGGAGATCGCGCGACCTCTCGCTCCCCGCCCGCTCTCCTCCGGGTGGAGACTGGGAGTCAGATCGGGTTCGCGGGAGATCGCGCGACCTCTCGCTCCCCGCCCGCTCTCCTCCGGGTGGAGACTGGGAGTCAGATCGGGTTCGCGGGAGATCGCGCGACCTCTCGCTCCCCGCCCGCTCTCCTCCGGGTGGAGACTGGGAGTCAGATCGGGTTCGCGGGAGATCGCGCGACCTCTCGCTCCCCGCCCGCTCTCCTCCGGGTGGAGACTGGGAGTCAGATCGGGTTCGCGGGAGATCGCGCGACCTCTCGCTCCCCGCCCGCTCTCCTCCGGGTGGAGACTGGGAGTCAGATCGGGTTCGCGGGAGATCGCGCGACCTCTCGCTCCCCGCCCGCTCTCCTCCGGGTGGAGACTGGGAGTCAGATCGGGTTCGCGGGAGATCGCGCGACCTCTCGCTCCCCGCCCGCTCTCCTCCGGGTGGAGACTGGGAGTCAGATCGGGTTCGCGGGAGATCGCGCGACCTCTCGCTCCCCGCCCGCTCTCCTCCGGGTGGAGACTGGGAGTCAGATCGGGTTCGCGGGAGATCGCGCGACCTCTCGCTCCCCGCCCGCTCTCCTCCGGGTGGAGACTGGGAGTCAGATCGGGTTCGCGGGAGATCGCGCGACCTCTCGCTCCCCGCCCGCTCTCCTCCGGGTGGAGACTGGGAGTCAGATCGGGTTCGCGGGAGATCGCGCGACCTCTCGCTCCCCGCCCGCTCTCCTCCGGGTGGAGACTGGGAGTCAGATCGGGTTCGCGGGAGATCGCGCGACCTCTCGCTCCCCGCCCGCTCTCCTCCGGGTGGAGACTGGGAGTCAGATCGGGTTCGCGGGAGATCGCGCGACCTCTCGCTCCCCGCCCGCTCTCCTCCGGGTGGAGACTGGGAGTCAGATCGGGTTCGCGGGAGATCGCGCGACCTCTCGCTCCCCGCCCGCTCTCCTCCGGGTGGAGACTGGGAGTCAGATCGGGTTCGCGGGAGATCGCGCGACCTCTCGCTCCCCGCCCGCTCTCCTCCGGGTGGAGACTGGGAGTCAGATCGGGTTCGCGGGAGATCGCGCGACCTCTCGCTCCCCGCCCGCTCTCCTCCGGGTGGAGACTGGGAGTCAGATCGGGTTCGCGGGAGATCGCGCGACCTCTCGCTCCCCGCCCGCTCTCCTCCGGGTGGAGACTGGGAGTCAGATCGGGTTCGCGGGAGATCGCCGAAAAAAAATCAGCGTGGGAAGAAAGAGGAACAGAAATAATCAAAAAAGAAATATTAAAAAAAAAAAATTATATTAACTTGGTATAGCAATGATACTAATATTCTGGAGAGAAGGAGAGCTCAACCCAATCTTCAATTTAGAAAGCTTTATTGGCATGAATGTTACTCAAACAATATTGCCAAAGCATCGACACAATACAAAACAATATGAACAGTAATCAACGATGTAGCATGAGTAAAATTAATTATTAAATACACAATTTATTACAACAACCAAGAAACAGAAAAAACACAGGGTGTTCAGAAAAGAAAATGATTAATATAGCAACAATTATTAACTTTATATGTACAGATATTTATATATATGTATATATAAAAAAACTTAAATAAAGCAGTCTGTGCTGCGCGAAAAAATCAGAGTAGGAAGAAAGGTCTACGAAACTAGCACTGTAGACGACACACTGGAGACAGTACAGCAGAAGACAGGTCACATGTTTGTACTGACGTGACTTTAGTCAAATCACAAACAAGTACAGTAGTATGGGCATACCCTTTCCGGTTTGTGAAATATATTTGCAGCAGGTGAAATATTTAGACAGTTGATCTTCAGGGCCACCGTAGCTTACAGTGCTACAAACCATTTCTTTGTTGAAGTGGTACTGAAGCACATATTGATATTGTATGAATTTGACGAGTATCATATCGAAGTGTAAAATTAAACTCTAATACACTGTCATGTTTTTAACAAGCTTTATGTAATATAAACATATTTTAAGAACGTATACATGTCATGAAAGGATGCGTGTTGGTAACACAGGGCTAATAAATATCCCACAAAGATACAGTCACAGACAAAAGCTCATTCACCCCCGTACATATAATGTAGATGCACATATAATGTAGATGCACATATAAAGTTCTCCAGCCTCCCTTTAATCTACAGCACAGGATAAAAGCTCAGGCGGTCTCATAGCAACCTCTTCTCAACATCCACATTGAACGTGGTCTCTGTTGCTAATAGCCCCATGATTCTAAACGACGATGAGCAGGGTAGACATACACACAATCATCAAGAAAAATAGCTGCTACTTAGCTACAGTATATGTTTTCAGTATGAAAGTAGTATGCAGCATAAGGATGAGAACATTTTGGAACAACAGTGGTGTAAATGGTCAGGGGTCTGTGAGCTTGAAATCTTTAAAAAAAAAAAACATACAGTATGTTCATTTTTGGAAAATTGAAGCCATTGGACAAATGCAGGTTTAGCTATGGTTCTTTTTCAACATAGCTGCACAGGCAGCTATCGCTCAAAGGAAGCTTTCTTTCTTTCATCGATTCCTAAGCAGATTTATTGTTGCTTGTGATGGACACAAATGTTTAACATTAAACATGTCCTTGTGCAGATTTGCAATGATAAAAAAGGGACTATTTGCATGACATATAATTTTTTGTTTCTTCTGTTTCTGGAAACCATTTTAAAGTCATTGAACCCAGAGTTTGGGGCTTGTGTTCTTTAAGATGAAGCAATGTCCCCTTGTAATTCCTCATCACAGGGAACAAGTGTTGGCGGGATTTTTATAGTTGTGTCATTGTGTCACAGGTGTAGCTCATCAACTGATTATAACCCCGCCTTGACTGGAACCTGGAACAGAAAAGAAGGGGGAACCAGCAAAGCGAGAACACCAGTGGTGTGGAGGGGTCGTCAAGAGAGAGTGGGAAATGACATGTAGGAAAGGAGCCACAGGTCAGACTTGAACTGCTTAGAGGACTATAGTCTCTGTACATGGGGAGCAACCTAACCATTAGGCCATCAGCAGGTCTTTTGATAAAAATCAAATTGTCATTAGTGGTTTCATGTGTTTAAAATGTTTTGTGGTGTTAAATGAAGGTCATTTGATTAAGATTTGTTACTGAATGTTTTTCTTATGTCAGGATGGTTTTTAGATATCTGACAAAATAACATCTTTAAAATGCAAGTTTTATGTCATATTTCATCAAAAAGCAAAGAGGATATGGACCCAATTGCAGAGAACAAACATATTTATTTAAACAAAGAGGCGAAAGGCTAAAACTAAAGCTTACTGTTCCAAGTCCAAGAAATATCCACAAAAAGGGAAAAAACAAATCTCAGGGAGACACAAAGAGCAAAGTGGGATTTTCTGGCAAAACCTCACCAACTACCAAGGTGCATGAAGAGTGAAAGGCTAGAAGAGGTCAAAAAGCTCCAGCAACATTTGTAGTATGAAGATCAACTTTATTAACAAATTAGACCAACGCAGTTCGGCTTGTGGCCTTCATTAGGGTCTGACGCGTCGGTCAAATTTGTTAATAAAGTGAGGCCACAAGGCGCAAAATGGATGACACTGGAACATGCGTTAGGTGAACTAACACAGAAGGGAAGAAACACAGAGACTAAATAGACAGGGTCCTCCATTAGGTCCAACTAAATCCATATTTTTCAAACTTTTTAAGGAATATTGAAAAAAACGAACAAATTAATGAATCATAAAGCAAAACAGATAAAAGTATAAAACAAGACCCCCCTCATAAACAGTATATTATAGATCCTGTGTTACATCTAAGAGCTAAAACGAGAAATATAAATGGACGTTGTTGGTCGAAGAGAGCCACTGACAGCTTTTCGCTGAAGGTTTCTGTGAGTGAAACCTTCATTGATTCTTTCCTTTTGACCCTTGTGACATCTCTTTCATCATTAAAACTCCTTGGAAGTAACACATTTATCAGCATTGAACAGCCCACACAGTATCCAGAGGGACTTAACTGCTTTATACAATACTCTCAGTGTGACGGATAATATGGCCCCCACATTAGAAATACTGACAGAGTCGATTATTGACAGAAACTTCCCTTGACAGGCACCAAATCTGATACTGCTTAGATAATTCATTTTCTTTTCTGACTGTTGTTTATTTTATTTGCATGCTAAGGCGTAAGTTTGAGTTTTATAGCAAAGAACTTAAACTAGAATGGAAAAACAGTCAAAGTGAGATTTGTACAGTCTGTAGGCTAAAGGCTAATTAATGCAAATTGAAACCAAAGAGAATTACAATGAGTCCTTGAGGTGATCCATCTGTTTTCCCCATTCAGGCATTCAGTGTAGTATATGTAAATCCATAAAGCTCCATTGTCCAAAAGAAATACTGGTTGAATACGGTAAAGCTGTATTTTAATTCAGAATACAAACATTTCATAAATACAGAGAAAGCATACATTATTTTCAGGCTATAAAAGGTTGTTACACAGTCCACAGGAAACTACAAAGCATCAAAAAAATCTTAAAAACACAAGTTCATCTTGGCACACACGTGTACAGTATACAGAATAGATAAATGTATTAAACAAACAGTGAAAAGGGATTTATACATGAGATACTGATATGAGGCATGCAGTAAGGCTCACAAAAGCACAAGATGGCAGTCATAAAATGAAGGGGGACAGCAAACTTGTTGGCAACCATTACAATCACAGTATTTTCCCCCTGATGCACCTTGTATAAGATTTGTTGCATGTCTGCAGAGGCTTTAAATGACAAGTTTTATTTTATTTTTCTGGATTGGTCGGTGTTTTAAATTGTTCTCTGTCAGCCTTTACCTGCTTCCAGGTTAGCAGACTGAACATGCAATGATATGAAATTATCCCTCATGCAAAGAGGATGTAAGTGGTATCTGAAGCAACAAATATTTTCACTTTTATCACTATATGAAACTTCAAAACCTTAATATAAAAAGCCTCTAATGAAGTCTAAATTAGGTAGAGATATTGTTGAGCTTACATGAAGACAACATACTCTATTAACTCAAGGTGTTAAATATTCTAGAGGTGCAACAAACAATTAATTGAGGGACATGTCCTTAAAAGGCAGTCTCTACATGCCCACGCAGGTCAGAGAAAATGCATTAAATCCCTATGAAGGTGAATTTTGGTTGTGCAGAGGCTTAAAAGTTATGCGAGCTGTTTCTGGCAATTAGTAACGATAGGTTTAAGAGCCTGAACAGCTACTGATGCAAACAGGAGACTCAAATGTCTCATTTTGGATCGGTCTGAGCACACCTACAAAGGCTACGAAGGCTGGGTCCTTCGAAGCATGGATGGCACACAGCTACAGTTAAAGTTGTTAGCCGTACTGACGTTCAGATTCAAACCATGCTAGCCTACAGCTTTTAAATGAAAAATGTTAGTAGTTATCAAATCAAACCACAAGATAATGCTGTTGTAAAATTATTAAGAGTCTATAGCCATGCAAGCAGCTCTGTGAGACAGTGCTGTAGGTTAGCCCAGTGATGCTTTAAGCTTCATGCTAATGCTTAGCAGTTGATGTTTAGCAGGTATGTTCAACTTGTTTACTATCTTAGTTTAGCTTGTTATTCTCCTAATAATTAGCCTAAAAGACAAAGTTCTGATGTTGAGAAAGTGTACCAGGGCTGCAAACTTTTAATTTTAGCTTGGACTGACATTTTTTGAGGGGTGGGGGGTAAAGGAGTAGTACTGTAGCCTACTTATTTTAATTAACTGCAGTATTTCTACTTGTTTTTCTTTGGAAACTGCAGTCTTTTCCCAGGTGGTCAAATCATTGTGATTGGCTGCTCCACAGGCACACACACCGCAATTTGTTATTGCACTTGTTTGGTGGAACGTGCAAACCATGGACTATATGGTTCAAACACATGATGATGATAATAACTGGTGTGCTCATGGGCAATCCGTTAAAATTGCAATCTCAACCTTGAATACTCTCAGCACCCCAGTAATAGATTGAAAAACAAGTAAGCGCAAAAAAAGGCATGTGTGGCGTGAGAGTATGAGATTTGTGTAAATTGCATGAATCTCAGCCCCAATGCATTGGCACGATTCATTGTCTGAAAACCATGAATATCAGTCAAAAGTTTCATGACAATCCATTGAACTGTTTTAGGTATATTCAACCAATGATCTGAACCAACAGTCCACCCGGCCAATATAGTAATGTAAAAAAAATAATGTAAATGCCAAGTCACTGTTGTAACTTTAAGCTTAATAAATTTGAATGTGTGACATTAGGGTTTGACCAACCAAGGTTTGAGAAAAGATGAGATGAATTTTTTAGGTTAATGCACGTAGGGGTGAAGCATTGAATGGTCGAGTTAGAAACAAATGGCATCAAGGTTTAGACCCTTGTTGTCTTTACTGCTATTGTTTTTTTTGCTGAAATAGGGAGTTTATCCATGCTGTGGAGGAGTGTGGTACATCTGAATAAACAACATACATTACACTGATGATTTGAGAAGGTCATTGTTACACAGAACCAGTACTGGTTCTAGACAATAATTCTGTGAGAAACACAACCAAACACAGAAACATGATGCAAGTGTTAGGGCCATCTTACTAGTCTTACTATATTTACAACACAGTTACAATACTGATACAAAAGTAGGACAACTACTACTCTCTAAATTCAACCTGTCAGTAAACATATACAGATCTCCGCATCAGAAATGACCACTAAAAGAAGCTAAGGTAATAGCATATTTTTCCTCAAATAATTATCATACACTCACAGTCGGTCCTCATAAAGCTTATGACAAACTCATCTACAGTAAGCCTTTATTAAGAAATGCTGAAAGTGCTTGCGTCATCATCTGTTTCATTTAACCTCTTGGTGGTTTGGCTGCTAATTTCCTCCTGCTCTGTGATCTGATCATTGCTCTCGTGGGATGAATCCTTCATCACACTGTAATAAATTGGTATGTTGTACTCTGCTGCCTTTTCCTTTTGTTGCCTTTTGCACTTGCAGAGCTTTTTGAACGCAACACGAAACTTCTGAGACATGAGGTTGTAAATGATGGGGTTGATGGCGCTGTTGGTGTAGATGCACATTCGGCAGAAAAGCAGAAACCAGGTGTTGTGGTAAGGCGGGTCGATGAAGGAGTTGACCACCACCAGTGTCCTGTAAGGCATCCAGAGCAAGGCGAAGAGGATGACCACCACAGCTAGCATCTTTGTTATCTGTTGATACAGAAAAATAAACATTTAAGTGTTATTTTAATTTGAGTCATGGTTAACCATATGAAATAACTCATGCAGTACAGTACCCTAACCCTAATAAATGGGTCTTTACTGGTATGATAATGGATCCTTGAGGTTAAATCAAGGGACAGATTTGCTTTTGATTTGTACTGACAGAAATTAATAACTCGTGCTTTGAAAAAGGAACAAAGAAAATCTGTCATCTGTAGCAGTTGTAAGCCTGTAAAAACTTCGACCAATGTCTGCCTTGAGGTACCAATCTGATGAACCAATCATGCCTCCCTGTCTGCCTGCTTGTTCTCTACCCCATGCATGCACAAGCCCACACTCAAAGCTTGAGCTGAGGTCCGCTTCTGGACCAATGGCGCTTGTGCATGTAAGTGAGGGGCGTGGCTTTTGAGGGAGCACAGAGGGGAGGGGGTGGGTACAGATGGAGCACTGAGGGAATGCTACTTTCAAAATCATGTTAGTTTTCGAAAATTACCAACCCTGCCTTTAAAGCAAACATCAGTATGCAAACATGCATACACTGCTAAAGGCCAGTTCATGTAAATAATACATAGTAAGTAAAAGACGTTTGCCTTCTAAATAACAATGTCTAGCTCCATAGGTTATCCCAAGGCATTCACAGGCTGCATAGTTCTCACAGTACCCCCTTCAGTTGGACTTTACTGGAAAACCTCCATTGAAAGGTGCTCAGGAGGTGTAATCAGACACCCGACAACTTCAGCTGCCTCTTTTTAATGCAAAAGAGCAGCTGCTCTACTCTGAATTCCCCCTGGATGTCTGGTTAATGCAATTATCTATAAAATATGTGTATAACAAAGCACCTTTTGCGTTGGTTGCTTCCAGAAGGCATTCATTATGATGCATTCTTTTAGGAAAAGGAATCAGAGAGAGAAATCTAAACCAGGACTACTTTCTCACTGCTTCACAGCTGGCCAGTCAGAGCTTGAGGTGGGTGTATAGCGGTATTGTGTTGTTTCAGAAAATCACAGTAATTTTCATACAGCCTTTGGCTTCTGACATCAGAAAGTTGCGGGTGTTCGACCATCTGGCTGAAGCTTCCAATAAAGATATTGTCAAATTAACAAGATGATAATTAGGATGTCAAATGTTTTGCTCTGTTTACTTACTTAGCATAACACAAAGAACATTAGGCTGATGTAAATGTTATTCATCATAGCCAAAGTTTTTGACCTGAAAAAGGTATAGACAAAATATCAGGTCACTAAATACAGGAGGTTTGATGAGTTGGGAAAAAAGTAAAAAGTTAGTTGAAAAATCCCAATTTTACAGAAGTGATGGATCGATCGTCCATCACACTAAGGGATGTACATCTCTGGAGACTTGGAGCTAGCATGATGAGAAATCTTATTTGAATGAACAAACAAGATTTGAACAATTCTGGCCTATACACTTCACCCCCTAATTTTACCACATAATACCCTCTTCATCAGAAACTGTTGAAAAGATTTCTATTTTTCTTTGATAAACATAAACCTGCTTTTTACTCTACCACTGTATGTCCATCTAGCCTTTCCAGTACCTGTTTCCTTGCAGAGACCGCACTCTTGTTAGCCTTGTTGGTGCTGTGGGAGTGACCCTGGTGAACCGACCCTCCTCCAGCCCTGTCGCTCAGGTGTGATGGCAGAGGGCTCATGAACAAAATCCTGGCGATGAGTCCGTACAGCACAGTGGCCACAGTGAGCGGGATCACGTAGAATAAAGTGAAGTCCAGAAAATAGATCGGCATGTAGAAGCTCCTGGAGACGCGGTAGCCACATGTGACAACCACTCCATTGGTGTAGACCGTTTCATCTGTGTCGACTAAGAAGAACCACATGATGCAGTAGAGCGAGGTGAAGATCCAGACTCCTGCTATGATCCTCTTGGCCCGGGAAACGGTGCATATGAACTGTGCCTTTATTGAGTGACAAATCGCAATGTATCGTTCGATGGTAAAAGCTGTGATGGAGCAGGACGACACGTTGATGCCCAGGTACTGAAGATAAGTTATACACAAACATCCGGTGTACCCGTATATCCAGAAGGCTTTAACATCAGAGATATTGGGCAGCCCTGCAGCCAGGAGCACGATCAGGTCTGCAACAGCAAGGCTGACAAGGTAACAGTTAGTCGGGGTCACCATATGTTTAGTGCGCAGGACAACCAGCACCACCATGATATTCCCAGCAATCCCAACTACACAGATGAGTATTGTCAAAAATATTGTTATGACCTGCTCCTCAAGAGGGTTCAGAGGCATTTCTGTCAGGTTTACAACCCGGGACACATCCTGAAAGATTGTGGTGTTGTTCTCCATTGTGTTTGAGTCCAGTCACTACGAGTCAGTTGATCTCAAGAGGAACAAAACAAGAATCCTAAGGACAGAGAAAATAAAAAACAATAGAAGGGGAATGTAAAAAATATTGGGATGAGAAAGGGATTAAACTTGTTTTTTCAGTTTAAAAAAAATCAGGTTCCCAGCGTTTGGTAATTAATTTAATAGATTCTTTCCTGGACATTGGGATAAAAACTTGAAACAGCCCATCTCTGCCCGATATTTGAAAAAAATCCTGACTGTAATCAATATTTTATTAAAACATTGGCACAAAAGATGTTGTAAAACAACACAAATTAGCTCACAGAAAATGCTGCTTATAGTGCTGAGCTTTTAAGTGTTTTTTGACTCTTCATGTCGCCTCAGCTTTAAAGAGTTGTATGTTGAGTTTAGCTGATTGTTCTGTTGTCTTGCTCTTGTCGATGCTCTCATTTAGGTTCATGTTTGGCTTAACATATTGTACAAGCAAACCTACAATCACGATTTAGCCAGACACAGTTAGCATCTACCTGGTGAACATAACAGAACATTTAATTGCTAAAGAGTTTTCCCTAAGGAGCATGTGGTGACCAAAACCTGAGCTAAAAGAGAGTGAATATTGGACTTATATTCATAAGAATATAAACATATTCATATTGATAAGAAGGATAGAAACACGATTTTAAAAGGAAAGGACATTAATGCTTCCCAGTTATTACTGGATGTGTAAAAAGTTTACCAACTGAAAAGGTTATAAATAAGGATTTATTTCACAACTTGTTTCTGCTGCCCTCAAGTGGACAAAAACAAAAAAAACAGCTATAGGAGGTTTGCGCAAAATAATTTTATTAAGTCAGTATAATTCAAATTACAAGTCAAGTAATTTATTGCCTACTATTTATTTTATATAAATAAATATTTCAGCCACTAATTTTTTAAAAAGAAGATTGACTTGAGATCACTTTTAAATTAATACATGATCATATTCACATACTCGTAGAGATAACATTTACAGCTAAAATCGATAAAGACTCTCATATATTCTGTGTTTCTGCTCACTGAAATCATTTTTGTATGATAGTTGAGTATGAAGAGAAGATTTCAGCCCTAAAACACTGACAGGATTCTGATGAAGTGCACCTTAATGACTGTCCAGTCAAACTGGTCATCCTTTATGACTACTTGATCCTTTTTTTTGTATCTCCAAGTGAAGGCTGACAGAAAAATTCAGCGTGACTTAAAATAAAAAAAGACTCTCTCCTAGACCACTCAGACTTCTCTCCCTACATTATTAAAAAGAAAAGAGTCTTCTGCTGTTTCTGACCTTAAATCATTCTTGTGAAAAGCCCCAAAGCAAATTAGAAATACATCATTCACATTTAATGTATTTCAAGCATATACAAGTATGTAACAGTACTTGAGTTAAAAAAAAAGAACAAACGTTTTAAAGAGAATAAAATGGGCATCTTACCATTATCTCCAAAAGGCAGCAGGTACTCTGGTATCGTGGCAGCGCTCAGGTGCAATCAACCAAGAAACACAGATGACTGTTCTGTTCTTCTCTAGAGCCGCTCCAGTCGTCACATCTGTCTCTCTCTCTCTCTCTCTCTCTCTCTCTCTCTCTCTCTCTCTCTCTCTCTCTCTCTCTCTCTCTCTCTCCTTTTTCCCGGTGCATCCCTCCCTCTGTTTCACATCACACACCAATATATCCACACTGCCACACACTGATCTGTACAGCCACCAACTTAAAAATCAATTCCACCTCCCCATCCAAGCTCAGTGAGAGTGTCATGTCAAACACTGCGGCCAAGACTGTGACCATAAACCCTGTAATTACTGAAAGAACACAGAAGGTAGCCTGCAATTGAACACATCACCCTCTGCCGTGGACGGCCACTCAAGTGAAATGGCACTGATTATGAAGTAGGCCTGTTTTGCCTCTTGTTTAAAAGGGAAAAGTAACAGCTTTTGGTTCTCTTGATTTTCCTACACTCAGAATGCATTTCTTATCGCTTGAGGGACTTACTGTACATGAACATGCATCATAATTTTAAGCTTTCTATTTCTGTGAGGCACAGTTGGAAAAGCTTTCATAGCTCCCGGCACTCTGATAGTGATGCTGAAACTGAGAAAAGCTGCTTTAAAGAAATAGGTAGAAATAAAATATGTTTCACAAAGCTTCTAATAACAGACTCCAACAAACCACTTAGACTTCAGAAAGCTCTTAAAACCTCTACCTATGAAAAGCACTTTCTGTATGAATGCTAATTCATGAAAGATGCCTGTATTTTCAAGGAGGGAGGAATAGTTTTCAAGTGCAGAGCATTCAGTCCAACAGACATCCTCTGATGAATAGATAAGAGTTTCATAAAGGGAGAAATAATCCTGCAGAGCAATTTTTGGCCAGGTAGTTGAATGATTGAACTGCTGCATGCTAAGGAGTCCATCCTATAGGGTCTGACCAAGAACCATGATTAGTGTGCATGTCTTCAGCTATATGCACACACTCTTTCTGGAGGTGGGTCAGCTCAGCTGCACATGCCTTGCATCTAAAATTGGTTCAAACTAAAGGGCATTAACACCAAGTTACAGTACGGATCTTAAGGAACCAAAAATGCCAGGCTTAAAAATGGTTGTTTATTTTAACCTTATAGCAACTAGGAAGGAAGAAAATGGGAACATTGGATAGCAAACTGTACTTTTTAAAATTTTCATTCTAACAATAATCAATCATTCGCTTCACTGCATTACCAGCGAGAATAAGCCCAGAGCTGTGACACACACAAAGTAAGCAACACACTGATGTGAGAATTTATAGCAACAGAAGATACATGAATAATTCATTTTTTCTAGACCAACAACAGCGTTTCGTCTTTACACAGGAGGCTGAGTTTTGAGACAATAATGAAGTGGACAGAAGTCAGGAATAAAAATAGATTAAAAACAGGTATTCTATTATTATTCTGGGATCTTGTCTTAAAATAAAGTCCCAAAGCCTCATGGGAGTTTTCAAGCAGCATTACGCTGATGAAATGTGAGGGACTTTTTGAGACAACAGAATTGATTTTTTCTTTTTTTCATTGAGGGCATGTTGATAAAAATAGGCTGGTGATTTATTCGTTGTGTGTATAAAAACAATCATTTCACCCAAACACATCTAATTTAAAAAGTTGTAAGATCCCACCTATTGCTGTTCAATTGCTGGCAGAAAGTAGCGTACAACTCTCTGCCCTCATCTGTCCAAAGCACATTACTGGCATCTAGTGGGTCTGAGTGGTATAGATCAAATATGAAATAAAACACTTATCAAACAGAGGGAAAAACATCACTTTGCATATATGAGACATAAATATATAAACAACGTGCTATGTGACAATAATGTGGAAAAAAAAACTAGTGAGGTGATGGTATATCAATGAAACCACATTAGAGGAGGGAGGGGAGCAGGCCCATAAATCAGAGCTAATGCCTGGGCTACTGGCAGGCTAAGACACAACATTAAACCGACCTTGTGGGCCAACATTAATTTAAAAATATTTAAAATTACTTTAACTGACTAGTGGTTCCTGTGCCGACTAGTGAGGGTGATGATGTTGACTAACCGCACAAATCGGCTGTCCCCTCTGACCATGATGGGCCTCTAAAACCCCGCCCACCACTGACTGTAGCATTCTTCTGTTGTTTTAATTGATCTTTCCTCTGAAATAATAATAATAATAGTAAACTGTCAGTTTGTATGAGGGTCAAAAACCCAATCAATGAATGCAGCCAGTCTTTATTTGCAAATAAGAAAAGTAGACAGTTGTGATTGCTGTAATGATGATCCTGTATGATGGGGATGACAATGAGTCACGTGACTGTGGGAATTAAATACGTAGCCGATAGCGGAAATCTGTTTAGGCAGTATAGGCAATGAGTTTAAGATTCTCTCAATGTATCTTTTGCTTATCTATTTCAGTCTTTTTAAACTATCAAGGATAAAAGGATCCTTTGTATAGGAATGAACAGACTCCATTTACAAAGTTACTCAATTAATCATAATTCTCTAAAGGATTTTTTGACATCATTGGCAAAAAAAGAAATTGCCCCACAACAAATACATTGCAGCGTAGACTGCAGTTAGCGTTAATGTTACCATGCAATAGCCTCAGGAATATTTGGTAATGACAAGTTAAAGCTACTGTTTAAAAAAAGTGTCTTTAAAGCTACCCAAAACTTTATCTGTTGAGGTGGAGAGGGATGTGCTTGTATATAGCATTTAGTTACACACTGTGGGCTCTACATTTATATTGTTGTAGCCAAGAAAACTATAGCTGCAAACATGTAGATCCTTTATAACAGATGATATCTACATGTCATTCTGTGACAACGCAGTGATTTTTCCTCTCTGATCCAAGTGTGAAAGCCACAATCCTGACCAACAGACTGACATACACAGCTACTGCTAATAAACAAGGCTAGCATAGCATTGTTCAGAGCAATTTCAACCACTAGTGACCTCAATGGAAACAGCCTCTTTTTGCTCCTTTTTATTCAGCTTCTCTTGTATTTTCTTCATTGAATAAGCCACCCTCCTCTCCTCTTGCTCTCTGAAAAACGATGCAGAGATCTTTCTGCGCAGACGTCTGGCGTAAACCTCGAGGAACACCAGAGAGTAGCTCATCAGCCAGAGACATCCCAACAGGAGAGTGACTCCAAGGCTTGGAGCAGAAGTTTTCACATCACAGAGCGACGGCTCCGGGTTGAAGGTCCACTTGTAATCCCTGTGGAAGTTTGTGAGCTCCCGGGTTATGCAGTTATGTGGGATGATGCAAAAAGCAGGGGGGAACCACGTGACCTAACAGGAAATTTAAAAAAGAAGCAATTTAATGCAGTTCAATAACAGGAAGTAGAGTGGTGAAACTGTTTGTGTATTGCCTTACCTTGTAATTCACACTTATGATGGCGGATGTTGGCGGGAAATCCTGTAACCACGGCAAAATCATCTGAACTATATGATACACAACATGGTCCAAAGCTACTATTAAAGTTATTGCAATGAAGTATAATGTTACCACAAACAGTGATATCAAACAGGAGGTGCATTCCTGACTTGTTATTTTGCAGCTTGTGGGGTAAGTTTTATTTTTAGCTGCCCTTTTGTTAGCAGCATGAGTCGCCTGGTGCTTGAGCTCTTTGCAGATGTAGTTATTATCGAACTGCACAGATGTCAGGTAAGACTTCAAATAGCGTGCAGATTCAAAGACTAGCAGAGCAACAAAAACGGCAGCAAGAATCCTGTTCGAGAGCAGTTTGTACTCTTTGAGCAGGTTCCTGGCATGTGAGAAGTTGACCTCTATCTGCCCAATTATCTTAGTAAACCTGCTTTTGACTTCTGACACATCAACATGTGTGAAGTGATCTAACTTCCTCAAGTTGGTGACAATGCTCAAGTCTTCCCTTCTCACTTTGATCGTTTCCGCAACAAGGTCTCTCTTTGCTGAGTTCAAAGGTTCAGAGGAATTTAGTAAAGTCTTTGTAAAACCCTCAGCAGTGCATTTCAGGATGCGTGCAACCGCTCCAACATTCACGGATATATTAGGGACGACATTCAAAATTAAAATCATGACAGAGGCCGAAATTAGAAGTTTGCGTCCCTCTTTAGTACAGACAGTTGGCAGAGTCATGGTCAGTACACAGCGCAGAGGATGACACAGGAACGAGACCAGAAACACAGCTACACTGTAGATACAGGCGGTCTGAATGGAGCCTTCATGATTGTATTTCAGAGTGTTTGACAGCCAGTGATGAAGCAGGCCGCCTGTGATTACAGCGAGTGTGAGACAGAGAGACAGAAGAGCCAGGCAGTTTTTGCCCGTTGGTGCTGGTATGGAGTAAACATCCCAGAGATACAGCAAGACAGATTTAAGAGCCTGTCTGCAAGATCCTTTTCTTTTCCTGAGAGGAAAAAACAAAATGAAAACATTTATGGAACAGTTTGGCTTATTATTATTTTTAAATGCTGAAAAATAGGGGAAAAAAACTGAAGGCTAAACTAAGCTAGGCTAAGCTAAGCTAAGCTAAACTAACCATCTTCTGGGTTCAGCCACACATCGCTGAGAAAGAAACGAGACTGGTATTGAACACTCATCTGTCACTCAACAAGAAAGCAAATTGGAAAAATATCCTAAACAACACAATTGAACCTTAGCAACAGCGAAGGAGGTAGCTTAGCCAAAAAGGCTCTGGTCAGAGGGAAAACAGCTAGCTAGACTCTCTCCAAAGTTGAAAAATACTCTTACAAAAACCTTTATTTGGACTTAACACATTGCTTGTTTAATATGTTCATAAATGAATTTAAAAAAACAATGCATAATTGTTTTAGGTTTATATGTCTGCCACTCAGTTCTTTGGAGTTTGGAGTGAATTTGAAATAATACTCTTTCCCAAACTGTCAAATGATTTTCTTAACTCCACAGACCGGAAAACTCTGTCTAGATACTTTTACAAATGCAGCTTAATAATGTAAGCCACATAAATAGCCATATTGTGTTAGGACTAGCTAACATAGCACCCTCTGTAAGGATGGCATCATCAATGTCAAATTTGTCGTTCCCAAAGTCTGAACTGAGTTGGGAAAGAAAGCTTTAAGTTTTCTGCACATCTACATAATCTACAGTCTATCTGACTTTAAACTGCAAAATTTAAATAACATTAAAAACCTTAATAAAGTGAACTGTAGTGACTTTCTAAATAAAATGAAGCAGCTTAGAGGCCTTGGGTCTAGTACCTTGATAGCTTGTGTGACGCTTTTACCAAAAAAAAATCATTGCGATACGAAAAATAAGTTTAACTTTTTATTATCTAAAAAAGATAATCAACTCATGATAACTCGTATTAACTCATAATCAAAATAATCACAGTCAGCCAAAAACAATAGCGGCCCACAAAAAATACGTCAACCCAGCTCACCCTCTCTCTTCCACTGAGAACAAAAGATGAACAGCTGAGTTAAATCAATACAACATCCCCGCCCATACCCATGTGACCCACTATCCCTCTACTTAATATAATCCCACAATAAATGATGTAAAAATCAATAACCCAAAACACCAACATATATCACACTACATACCTTAACCTTAACAATACTTCAAAAGATACTAAGAACTAAAATTCATCCAGGGGTCAAACATGAACTCAGTCTTGAATCCAAGCTTTCAGTATGCAAACGTTAAAGCTGAACATTTTAAAAAAAAAGTAATGTTTGAGTTTGTTTGTTGTTGAAAATAGAAACTTCTTAGCCAGGTCTTCCTTTGAAAACAGATCTTTGGTCTCATTGGACCAACCTGGCTAAATAATATGCATCAGAACGAAGCTGCTGTAAAACTATTATTGGAAGATCAATATAAAAACGGATTATTATGGAGAGTCTTAAGAAAATCATTTGACCTTTCAGGCGAAATTTAAAAGGCATAAGTAACAGTTCCTACCTGGCAGGCGTAATAATATTCTCCCTGATGGACTTCATTCTCTCTATGAAACTATGAGCTTAAGATAAAGTGTCAGGAGGACTGTGAGGGCTAAAAGGGGAACTTCTCTGAACAGTCACTGTCATGTTGGTATTTGTGGGTCGCCTACAAGTTCCCATGAGAAAATAGGTGATTATAAGACAGCTCTTCTCTGTGTGAAACATATGGTACACATGACACACAATCATATGGAGAGTCATGATGCAACATGCCACGCACAATGTGACACTGGTCATACAAATGCAGTGTCATAATGACATCGCTTGATGCAGTTTGTAATATTTGTTTGAGTTAACCCACATAATCGGTAACAAATAGATGAAAAAGGTTATACCTTAACGCTTACCAGCTTTTGTTTTGACCTTTGCTCTTCTGATTAAGAGGAAGTAGTTCAGGGTGTACCACTTCATGTTGTTTGTTATCTACACTTATTTTCCAGAAATAGTTTACCAAAATCAGTAATATTTGTTATTGTGGTTGTTTGGATGTTATTTTCTCTGTTTTTTTTATACTGTTAACAAAGCTACCACTACACTAGCTATCTGCTCTGTCCTATCTAAGCCAGTGTTGATCTGTTGAACCGGCCTCCTGTTGGACCAGCTGTTTCTCTCTCTCTGTTACTTTTGAGGACTGCATTTAAGTTTCCTTATCAAATTAAGTCAGTTGTATATCCGATGTTATTATTTGGTTAATATTTGAATTTTACTTATATACCACAATATAAAAAGAAATCACATATTTGTTGATTTGATTTGCATGAGAGAAAATTCTCCCTCAAAAGATGGATTTAAAGGTTAACAGTTATGATCAATAGAAAATATCTCATTTGCATTTGTGTTGATTACAACTTAATTAAATATTTCCTGTTATTTTAAACTCCTGGAAAAACAGGGACATAAATCAGCTTTGGTTGAAATCTGTGTCAGAGGTTGTTTGTGTTGTGCAGACGGTTGGGAACATCCTGTCATGGTCTGTGGGTTTCAGTTGAGCATTTTATAATTTTGCATTTAATCACCATGGGACCTTTTGCACCGGCCCTGCTAACATTGAGTAACCACCACATCCTTGCACAAGTTAACCATTGTTTTGAGGCCTCATGACTTCTGAGAGTTTACTACAGCAAACAAACATTGTAAGGAATTTACAGCTGTGTGCTCCCTCTGGCTGTGTGCGCGAGCATGTGTGTGTGTGCGAGCGTGTGTGTGTGTGTGTGTATGTGTGTGTGTGCGAGCATGTGTGTGTGTGTGTGTGCGTGTGTGTATGTGTGTGCACGCTCAGAGGCCAAAATATGTTAAATATGTGTGAAACCTGCAGTAGTGCAGATACAGCTTGTAAAAACCCATTACATGAAATAAAAAGACCAACTGAATCGTTGCATGGACTCAAAAACTTTATTTTTACTAGTTTTATGAATACAAATCACTTTCAAACAAACTGTATTCATTTGTGTTGATTCCTACTCTCATATAAATTTAGATTACACAGTTTTATGTCCAATGGCTTTGGCAACTTGACATGTGCCATATAACACATAAACAACTCCCATAATCTCTTTTTGATTGATGAAAACATTTTTATATTTTAAAAATAATCTTTCACAGTGGCATATCTTATATTTCTATAAATCTTCCAGCAGAGGTCAAACTGGTAGCAGCAACATGATCAGAAAACTCTTCAGTCTGGAGTGTAAAAATATAAAGTACTCTTCAACTGTCTGCGGTTGTTGAAGGTGTTGAGTTTTAAAGTCTCTGCTGTCCAGTTTAAAGACACATGACAGTAAAAAAAAAAGAGAGCTTGTTTTACCTTAGTGCATCACTTAAACCTAAACCTTCTATGAGGCTTTTTAAACTGTTTATGAAACTGTTTTATTTTAAATGAAATTAAAAAACTCAAATTTGACCTTTTAAAGCAAACGGGATCATCGTCAAATAACTGACTTTTTTATTTCTATATGTTATTGTTACTGACTCCATGCAAAATCGACCAAAAACCATCAAAGAGCTTTTATGTTTTCTCTTTGAGTAGTCTGTTAGACAGTAAAAAGAGAAACAGGATGACGTTTCTCTTGGCCAATACTTTGCCTGTAGTACATGGCAAACTTGATGTAGAAAGAATAATAATAAACCCAACTAAAATGGACTCAACCTTAAACAGTCATACAACAAGCAGAATGAAGTTATTGATTAGAAAGGGTTCAAACTGATTTGAATTGACTCTTTGCTTCTAGACAAATGTGTAATATACCAGTTTCATTTTATTTTATAGAATAAAAAGGTTGTGCAGATTTTATTATGGAAACTGGGGACGTAACTGTAACATTTCTCGTCGTTGTTATAATGAAGACAACATTACAAGGAAATGTTGCTGGCTTAAGCTCTCTCACCAAATATTTACACAGGAACCAGTCTGTAGGTTGTAACCTAAAGTAGTACACGTATGAACACTACTGAAAAGTATCATTTTTCACCACAGTGATATTACAGATATTAATCTTACAAAGTAACAAATAGATGTAGCTCTAAATAATCTTATCAATGTGCATCCTGCAAATGCTGTTCACAGAAGAAACTTGATCTGGAAAGGACGTTTCAACTTCATTCCCTCACTTGTAAAAGACAAGACACACGAGACACACCAGTTTGTCCACAGGGGGCGCCAAAGTCAACACAAGATAAAGTTCCTCACAGTTGCGCGTCCTAGACTATCAGTTCACAGCATGAAATCTTGACCCTCAGAGCTTCAAAAAACTCTTAAATTTAATGTGATTGAATTGAATTCATCAAAACAGGTAACAGCTGAAGCCCCCAGAGCATTCTGATAGCAGTGACACAGAGTTGATGTCGACAGACATCACCTGCTCCTGTACCTGCTAAAATGTTAAATATTCATGCAATCCCTCTGACACTTCCTCTGTGCTCATGCTGAGATAAAGAGTGTGATCATCACTGTGTAGCATTGAGCAACTGGACAGATGAGAGGTGGACACCTGTAAGAACAGCCGACTTGTTTATGGGACGGGCCCACTCTGGATAAGTGTTCAAGTCGAACATGGCGACTCCCCACGTGTTCATGGCAAGAGAAACTGAGAGAACACCCAGGATGTTCATGACAAAGCCAGTCTTCACCTGAGAAAACAGGGTTGAACACATGAAGACAGGTAAGGAATATAACAATATAGTTTAGGATCAAGTGCTGATGTGAGGATCCTACCATGTCTGTGACCAGGAGATGTCCTGATGCAAAGGCGATGGAGTTGGGAGGTGTGGACACTGGCAGCATGAAGGCATATGAACATCCAATAGTTGCAGGTATCATGAAGTACAGAGGGTTCACTGAGACGTGGTTAGCCTACAGAAACAAAAGTCATTATTAATGACTATATTATTGCAAAATTATTTTATATGGACAAACATTGTTTGAACCAAGAAAACGTTACATTCAGGATCTTAACCTTTCTCAAACACCTAGTATGTCAAGCTCAGCTGCACGGTAAGTGACGCACATGATATCTATAATATTTTGTATGATGTCATGTAGAGCAGTCATTAAAAAAAGTGCTCCAAAACTTTAAGTTACATTTCGAAATAAATAGGCTTCATAGATTAAGGGCCATGCTAGCAGCACCATGAGGTCTGACTTTGCTCGACTGCGTTTACTTCAGAATTACAATACTAAATTGCTGAGTTTTACTAAATTTAGAAAATTTAGAAAATTGAGATTTAGCAAGCATAATGTAACTTATTGCATTTTACAAAAAAGTACAAAAAAAAGCTGATGAGTGTCCATATTTCTAGAAATGTAGTCATAAACCAGTGTATTTGAGAGGTAAACATTGAGACCTGGTGGTGACTAGATGAAAAGTTTCCACAGATCATTTCACTAAAGGCCATAAACTTTATAGAGGTAACAGAGTGAGGGTTGATGCATTTATCCAAGTAGTTTGGTTTAATAGGTCCAGGCTTTGAGATTTACGTCTTTCTGCTACCAACCTGAGGTGAACTGTGTTAATGTTGCACAGTTCAGAGAAGTGAATAATTACATCTATACCTATTAAAAGCAACAGAAACAGCAAGTAGTTTATTGAACTATGGAACGTTTCATATGCTACTCTAACGACCTCAGAAAATGTACCTCAAGTTTGGGCATGCCTATCACTATAGGTAATATAGTACACATGCACATATAAAATATATATATTTTTGTTAAATGTAAGCAAATTATGTGTGATTAAGTACATTTTATTGAGAAGGAAGGACACAACCTCCTATGCATGTAACCTGTAATTGATTCTCTGAATGGTTACTTTGCAGTATCAACACCCTTACAAAGTACAGAAGCGCAAGATAATAATTACTACCAACAGTTAATGTCCAACAGCCTACAAACATAAGAACATCGATTGTGAGAGTTAAACACGCTAACTAAGCCTTTGACTAACATAATGAATGAGGTCGGCAAAAAAGACTTGTGAAACATCAACAAGTCCCTCAGTGTGAATTTGGCTGCAGTAGCAACAGGAACACACAGCTAACAGATTCTAGCCCACTATCTATCTTTAAATTAATGACCAGTCTTACCAGCTCAGCAATGACGGGTAAAAATATGATAATCGTGGCAGTGTTGCTGGCAAACTCAGTGAAACACGCCAGGAAAGCAGTGATCAACATCACAGCTGCAGCAGGAGGGACCTCGGCCAAAGGCTGGAGGTGGCCTCCAATCCATGAGGCGAGTCCAGACTCCTGCCAAGAGCCACAAGATTGGGGTTAAGGGTCAAAGATCAAATCAAAACATAATACAGCATAGTGAAGGACAAAACCAAACAGAGCAAAGCAGCACAGAGGAGAAAGGAGAGATACAGAAACATTACATGTAATTAATCCTGAATTCAAGTGGAAGGAAACTGAAGCAAACTAAGTTAATCGTAATCTATTGTTTGCATAGAGTTGGAGACAACAGCTTGTTAGCCTAGCATACCTTAAAGACTAAATGTACAGCTAGCATGTCCCCTCCCGCTAATAGCAAATTAAAATACTAGCACCTTGAATATTTAACTTATTTTACAAAGTTTGTTTAAATAATAATGAATCACATATAATGAAAACCAGATTTTGTAACATTTTTATAAAGCCTGGCAAGTAAATTCCCCGTGTTAGCTTAGCTAAACTGTAGCTTGGCTGTAGCATTTACTCTCAAACGCTGGACTGAAAAGCAAATAGCTAAATTATTTTGAATTCTTTTACATGGCAGAACATACACATTCAACCACACTTAATTCACTATATCTGCTTGTTGTTAATTTCCTTCGGACTTAATGAGTGGAAATCTCAAATGCTGTTTAAATTCTGGTTTTCTGTGTTCAAGGTAGTAAGTCAACATACAACATATTTGCTAGCCCATTAGCTAACTTTGACAACAGTGAATGTTAGCTTCTAAACACTTGTCGGCTAACATATCTACATAGCTACTGATCTTTTAACACTATCAGGTGACCGTTAGTATTTATACAGTCAAGGCTACCAGTAGCCTTATATTAGTTTGTAAGAGGAGGTATGCTAACATTAGCTCTTGTCTGACGCATCTGGTGAATTAATATTTGTCAGATTTCCTGTATTTTTGACATCTACAACCTGGAACAAAGCAGTATGCCATGACATCATATCTTTTCACTTTGAATGTGATTGCAGCTGTCTGCAAGATTTGAATTACACCCGGTCAAATCGTTTACCTCACAACCTTTGGCCATAGCGAAGCCGCCTCCGAGCAGCAGAATGATATTCCAGGGAACAGAGTCCTGAGCCTTTTTCCATGATAGCAGAGGGACATAAGGAGTATTTGCAGCTGAGGAACAAATATGCAGAAAAAAACATTCATTAACATACTTGTATAAAAGATGATGTTACTTAATTTAATTTTAGATGGTTTAAAGCAAACGTAAAGTTTCAGCCCTTGGAAATGTGTATCATGATTTATCAGCCAGGAAATATAGTCTCCTGTTTAATCACTTCAGTGTTTCCGACAACCATAGCATCACACACTGAGCGATTCCGAGATTAATGCTGCTCATTTAAACATTTTAATTGGTCTTTTATAAACACACTTCAACATAACAATGTCTTGTTTACTTCCTGCTTATGATACAAACAAAGATTCGCAACACTATGGCTCCCAAAGATATACTTATTTATTTGCTATGTGCATTAAGGAACACGTTGTGCAAATAAATAAGTATATCTTCGGGAGCCATGGTGTTGCGAGTCTTTGTTTGCCTCATAGTGATTTTTTTTTCGACTCAGCACCTAAATAAGTGATATGCGTGTGTTTGCTGACCTTTTCTTGTTTACTTCCTGCACATGCAGAGGATGTATTTCTGAGCTTTAATTGATGGTTTGTTTCATGGTAAAGACATAGACAACAGAAATATAACCACAAAATGCAAGATGATCAAAAAACCTGACTCAGGATCCCTTAAAGGAGCCTTCAAATATTTGTGTCACAAATAAAGAGGGAAACATGAACCCTATGAAAGTTTCAGCACTTGATGGCTAAGATGGTTTTTCCTTTTTTTTTTTGCTTGCATCCTGTGGTTTATTTTACCAGCTGAACATAATATACACAATCGAGCAGACGTGTCACACAATACATGTGCGTACAGTTTGTGCACATGCTCCCACAAACACACACTTGCACAACAAAACCCCCCAAAGTGTGACAGCATAGTTCTGAGAGATTATTATAATCGGAGGAACAGAGAAACTGTAGTTTGAGCTCCACAGACTCTCTAATCTACATTATTAACATTCCTCAGCTTATTTTCAGCATTTTGCAATCGCTGTACTCAGACTGGCTTTGAATCTTATTTCTAATATTTGGTAATCAATATTATCTCCTGACCTTTCTTAAAGAAACCCCACAAGCTGCAAACGTCTTCCATCTTTATATCTTAAAAGGTGATTATAACATTTTGTTCCTTTTTAATTCGCATTGATTGTCCCTCATCTAATCACACTTCATTTTTATTTCATGGCCTTCATTTTATAATAACAGGCAGAAAAAGTAGTTTGATAAGATCAGGATCATAAATGAAATCCGACTGCTTTGTCTGGCAAATTAAACATTAACAGGTGATAAAGAACCGACTGACCTTTAGGGTCGAACCACCAGCTCAGAGAAGGTTTCTGCGAGGGGAAGAAGAACAGTATAGACACAATGATGACACCGGTGACTGCATCTGAGACGTACCTGCAGATCAAGGGGGGGGGGGGGAGTTAATAGAGAAAGATAATGAGCAGGACTCTTAATATGTAGATTCATTGATCATTCCCAAACAGGAAGCGAAACTACAACCAGCAAAACCACTTTATGTTTTCATCGAATGTCCCTTTCTTACCCTTTTTTAAAAAACACAGACCAGCCGGTGACAAATTTGGGATCCCTCGTGAACAAGAGAACGGCAAAGAGGATAAAAAAGAAAGAGATCGCTCCCTCTGCAAAACTGAAATAAAGTGTTCAGAGTGAAATAAGTTAAAAGTTCTGGGCAACAGTGCAGTCATTCACTCTGTAATGCATGAGATTTGAAGACATACACGAGTCCTCACTTTATGGGCCCTAGTTTTCTGTAATCTTCCTCTATTACAGCCCTCGCTCTGGCCTCTGCATCAGCTCGTCGGTCTTGTTTCTTTAAGCACAATCTGCAAACGATAAAAACACACACAATGACATAAAACATATTCTATATGAACAAAAATGTACAATCAAAAAAAGGTACAATTTCATTGTATGGATTTCATGTCCAATACCACATTACCGTGTATTCAATCCTCCGTAGAGAAACGAGATCCAAAGCCATCCCAAAACCAGGAAGAGACACATGAGCGGGAAAGCAAACGCAAACCAGGAGCCAAAGTTGATAAGGTCACATTCTGGAAAATAGCTGAAATGCAAAGGAAATGATGTCAAAATAATGGAAAAGGGTTTGTTTTAAATGCAACATTTTCACTGTTTCAGTGATGCACAAAATACGAAAGTTACCTCTTCAGCTGTCCAATCAGAATGAGGTTTGGTGCAGTGCCTGTAAGTGTCGCCGTGCCTCCAATACTAGCTGCGTAAGGAATACAGATCAAGAATCCTTTCCACACCTTCAGCTGATACTGAGCTTCCGATTGGATTTCCTCAGCGGTCAGCAGGTCAGTCTGCTCCGTCCCATCTGGCCTTTTGAAGTTTTAAATGAACATGGATTGTCAAATCACATTAACTCTGGCAGGAGCCAAGGATTTAAAACATGAAGAGTATAAAGTGATATTAACCAGAAAAAAAGACAACAATTTGAACATTGTTACGCTATGACAATGATTAATGTAGGCTATTTACAACAAGCATGAATATTCAGCCAGCGGACAGTTAGCCTAGCCTAGCTTAGCAATAAAAATGAAACAGAGGGAAACAGCTAGCCTGGTTTCTTCCAATGCTAGCTTAATTTGCTAACCGGAAAAGTAAACTACTTAACAGATTATATTTCTAAGCTTGTTGTATCCATAGAAAAAACATAAAAAAAGCTGTAGATGTACAGGAGATTTAGAGCCACAGTAGGCTACTTAGTGGATTTAGCTTGTGTTGTTTTTACCATTGGTTTTATTTTTTTAAAGCTAACAGTCACTTGGCTGCATCTTCAAATTTACAGAAAAAGTAGCATGGATCTATCATTATTCTTGGCAAGTTTATTCTCAAAAGATCTCCCTTAATATAAAAAACACAGAAAAAACACAGTTTGAGTTGTCGGTTCTTACCCGTCTATCGACAGTATTTGTTTTTCCGAGGGCACTGAGGGCAGCGAATGCAGCTTTACAGAATGACCTAAAAGAAAACGGGACAAAGATGTTGTGTCACTTGGCCCAACAATATAATAATAGAAAAGAACTTGGTGTAGTATAAACAGCAGACCAATAACGTGCTTAAGCTACTCAATATACGGCTTTTGATGAATCCAGCAACATCAATCACTTACCATTTCAGTATTGACTAACTTTGTACCCAAAAACTTTGTGTTTCGGAAGAAACTGTACAAAGTTCACATCTTGGATCACATATTAAACAGTCATGCAGACAATGTTTAAATAACAGAAGAGCCATGTCTACTGTCTGTGTACTGAAGTTGATGTTTGGACACTTCTGACAACCAACATACACCGGAATATATTTTTAATTTATTTAAATTTGGGGACAGCAGAAAAGGCTGTAAGTCAGTCACTGATTGTGTCATCCATTGATTTGTTGACTACCATTTGAAAGTCTTTGTTATGGATAGATTCCCAGGGAACTGGGTCACAGGTTTCCTTGCTCAATCGCACCTTTTGTTCTCACCTCAGCTGATGGCTGAAGACTATCAGCTTGTCTGGGAGGCTATACAGAGAAGTTGAAGTGTCCCTCTTCAGTTGTGTTTCTCCAGAGAGTCAACACCATCGGTTGGCTTTCTGTGTTTTCTGTTTGAATGTAAATCTCAGTTGTGTGTGTGTGTGTGTGTGCGTGCGTGTGTGTGTGTGTGTGTGTGTGTGTGTGTGTGTGTGTGTGTGTGTGTGTGTGTGTGTGTGTGTGTGTGTGTGTGTGTGTTTGTGTGTGTGTGTGTGTGTTTGTGTTTGAAAAAAAGAAGAAGAAATTCGGCCATTTTTGACTTCCATTACCTTTCTGTTGATTGACTCACACTTCTCTTTTTGTTTTGGCTCCAATTTATGTTTGTCTGTCATTTTGATAGAATCAATGGGTGGCTGTTTTCCTTCTGCCACCTTTAAGAAACCCAAGGCCCATATTTTTTACCTTTTTGTAACAAGTGCAGTGTTTTGTTAGTTCCCCAACTCGCAACCCCTGTCATTCAGGTTTTTGTTTCTAGGGGAATGTAACACCATATATTTAGCAATTTGTGCGTCATCATTTCCTTTTTTAGGGGGGCAAAACTGAACTTTTTGGAAAATAGTTGTATGCAAAATGTTTCTCATTCCTAACGGACAATTACAAGTTATCAGACCCTGCAGTACCATCAGTTTTACTCTACATGGAACCATAATTTACAATATGAATATCATGCTATGTTCAAAAAGTACATACACAGTAATGTTGTGAATAGAAAGACCAAAACTTTGAACTAACAGACAATCAAATGCAGCAATGCTGGAAACTCAAAGTTGGTAAGAATTCTCTGTGGGCTCCCTCGCTATAACTCAAAGACAAACGCCGATAAGACCAGCATCACGGAATTACACAGTAAAAAAAAGTTCATACTTAATGTCAAGTGTCCAACATACAACTTACCATTTATGATATCGCCCCCAGTTTCCTCTGGAGACTTGCACTTTTTTTTCAGGGTCTCCAGGTCTCCAAACAAACTCTCCAGGATGGCGTTAGCAATAGGAAGCATCATGGCTGTTGTGGCGGTGTTGCTGAGCCACATGGACAGGAAGGCGGAGGTCAGCATCATTCCCATTATGAGCCTGGAAAAATATATTTAATAAACAGTTTTATGTCATTGATTAGCTAAAGGAGCATTCTCACCTACAGAATAAGGCTGGCATTGATTTCTTATAGTTAAACAAATCCCATGTAAGTCCAAAACAAATCTTCCTTTCTCTATGACTTTTCCAAAACCATAGAGCTCGTAGCCCCAAGAACATGAGGACAGAAGACACATCTCCTTCAAAAGGTGGAAACATTGATATACTTTCTATTTATTTTTTATTTTCTAAAGGCTATAAAATGTTCTAAAGTAGGGGGAACACTGTATTTTAAGGGCAATGTTAATGCCTTCAATAATTCTGCTATTAAAAAAAAGTTAAATCAATAAATGCAAAGTAGGTTTACATTTCTATGTTGTGTTTTTCTCTTCTATGAGGAGCTTTAGTTTGGATATTGACTGACATAAAAAATCAAGAAGAAGAAAAAAGTCTGTCAATTTTTAAAATAAATCAGCGGTCTTTATATAGAGATATTTATCTGACAAACTGTTAAGCAATAAGGAACAATTCTTCGTTTGATTTGGTCCATCGCCTGAGATTTCCTAAAAATAAGAAACATATAAAACATCAGCAGACTTTGCTTCCTGTGAAGTCTTCTCACCATGCTGGCTTCACTCCCGCAATAGCTAGGACCTTCAGGGCTATTCTGCGATGAAGACCCCATTCCTCGATGGACGAGGCCATCACTAGACCACTGAGGAAGAGAAAGTTGGTTTCGAGGAAGTACTGAGGACAGACTTTCTTGGATGGAAGGATTCCCAGTGTCGGGAAGAGACAGACTGGAAGCATCGCGGTGACGGCCAGAGGAAGGGCCTCTGTGCACCAAAACATAGCCATCAGCAACACCACATAAAGACATCTTCCCTCCTGAAAGATAAACAGCATGAGGTCAGTAATCATACGGCAACTTTGAAAACAACAGAAGAGAAATGTCCCAAATTTGCAAAATAATGATGTTTCATAGGTTATGTTGATATTGATTAAGTATTCGTGGTACAGCTTACGTTTACAAAAATAAAACCACTGTGTTCAAGTGGAGAGAAAAGACGACAGGTATGGTTACGTTATAGCCTTTGGAGGAATGGCTTAAAATGTTCAAAATGCATATATGATATCAACGTTGAGACTCTTAAATACCTGTGTCCATCTACACTTGGCCCAAGGACATTTTTTTTATTTAACCTTTATTTAACCCGGTAATTAACCCATTGAGATCAAGATGTCTTTCACAAGGGTGACCTGGCCAAGAGGACAGCAGCGCATAATAAACATTACATGATTATATGATGACATGCTCATGCTAAGGTAAACAGCCCAATAGCTGCTGTGTGTTAGTTGCCTAATCATTCAAACGCAACATCAGTAAAGTTTACAGAAACTTGAATGACAATAATTTGGTTTTGTGTTAAATAATTTCTAATAGTACTAAGAGGCTTTAACACATTTGTGTGAATAAGAAGCCTGGTTGTCTGCACTGGCTGATTGATTATTAAAGAAACAGGATAAAAACTGCCCTTTACTGCTGCCCAATGTACGAGGAAACAAGATTCAATGACCATGTTCCCTTTAAATACCAGCTTTTAAAACATTTACAAGGGAACAATGGCTTTTAATGGGGCAAACTGGGTCATTAAACGTCACTTCTTGCACTATGTTACTATGGTTGAGCAGGTACGATCTGCTAAGAAAATTGTGAAATGTTGTAAGGCAGAGATTTCTGGCAGACAGCCCTGAAACATGATCTGTACAGACTTCTTAAAAGAGGCGAGGCGGGAAAGTAAAAAGAGAAAGAAAAGTGTCCGGAAAAAGGTCATTCAAAGGTTATTAGGGGTTTGTAAGAGAAAGGAATTCTCAGAATAATTAGTTACAAAAAAGCAATACATTTTAACATTATTGCTTTGCGTTAAATTTCAGTCCCCCAATGGAATCTTCCACAGGGTTTGGAACTGTTTAACTATAACTGCACCGTGACTCAGCAAACTGGTGCCACACCACACACAGCTGGTGCCTTTTCTTGCCCCTGCTCCATAGAAAACCTGAGACCACCACTGCATGTGTGTGCATAAAATACATAAACAGAATAAAATGCATTAAGAATAGCTAACTTATTAGCACTTTTTTTTTCCTGAGCTGCCACTGACAATTGTTAACAATTGCAAAGGATGTACTTATCAGTGTCGGCCATTTAGTTTAGTTAGTGATTAGTTTCCTGTTGAACCGTTAATGGATTTCTTGGCATGTTACTTCAGCTCTTATTGAGACATTTCTTGGAGTTAATCTGGTACTTAAAATGTATTTCTTTGTCACATTTGAAACTACTAGTTCAAGTTAATATTAATCCTAATGCAGATTGCAGAGTATTGATCATAATTAATGAAACGAATACGACAATACAAACTGAAAATTCCTGTGCAGTTTTCACACACCAAGTAGGCTGGAGAGTCCTGTTTATCCTCAAGATGATGAATATATTTGATTAATTCATTAATGATGCACATTTTTTTTAGAAAAAGGCACACCTGAAAAGATATGATGTAAAAAAAAATCTCTCACCTTTTCTGGCAGAGTAAAAAGTAAAGGCAGGAACAGGAGAGGAGCGAGCAGGATGACCAGCTGTTTGTGGGCACACCACAGCTTCTTGGACACAGCTGAAACATTCATCCTTACAGAAAAGTGTTTCTGCGTTCAGAGAAAAGGAGCTCCAGACTGGCTGAGGGGAACACTCAGGGAACACTTTGAAGCCTCTAGCTGAGTTCAGAGAAGATTAACTACGCACACTGATACAGTTTAACTCCTCGTAGGGTGGTGTCAAATAGTTAAGAGGGACAGTCTGTCTGTCTGTCTGTCTGTCTGTCTGTCTGTCTGTCTGTCTGTCTGTCTGTCTGTCTGTCTGTCTGTCTGTCTGTCTGTCTGTCTGTCTGTCTGTCTGTCTGTCTGTCTGTCAGGTTTCCCACCAGTAGGCCTCCTCAGCAGGAAGGACTGATGCATCTTTAGGCAGACAAATGGAAACGACCTCTGCACAGCTCATGCATGCTAACAGGCTACTTGCTGCACGACTTGATTCTTTTTTTGTTGGGTCGCTTGTTTGTTTCGCCAAACTTTTTTCTTTTCGATTTCTCAGTGGAGGTGAGAAAGTGTGCCTTAACTCTTTAGTAGTTCCACCAAGATTGAAGGAATTTGGATCAAGAAAAAAAATCCCACTGGCCTTTTTTTAAGCACAAGCCTCTTTGGATCAACATTAAAAGTGCAAATATGCTTTTTTAATAGTCTGCAGAGTTTTGTTTAGGAAAGTTTTCCATTAAAAAACAAACAAACAATCTTCCGACAAGAGCTGTGGTAAAACCCGGGAAAAACCTTGTACAACCTAACTTACACATGAAAGACATTTAATGGATGACCAAATAAAATCAACCATTTACTAATGGTCAAGTGATAAGACTAAAGTTTACAGCCATGCTAGCAGCTCTGCGAGGCTGCAGGAACAGTGATGCTGCTTTGAGCTAACATCAGCATGCTAACATATTCACAACTGAAAATGCTAACACAGAAGGTAATGTTTATTATTGTCCATTATCTTAGTTTAGCTTGTCAGCATGTTAACATTGGAATGAACTCTTAAAACAAAGAAAGCACATCCATCATTAGAGCCACACTGCTGCGTTCTTGTTGCACACAAGCATAACAACTATCAACACAGATAACAACGAAAAGCAAAAAAGCTGCAATTTAGGAAATCTGGATATGACTTCTTTTCAGTTCAGTTGTTAACAGCAAATGTTGACGCAACATGTTGGATTTTTGTTCTCTAATTAGGTTTTTCCCCCCCAACTGTTTAAGTGATTAAATGTGGCTGTGTTCAATCACTATGAACCTGCATTTACTCACCTGTACTTTAACTGAAAATACATAAATGATGTAAAACTATACATCTATAAAAGAAAATACAAAGAAATGATGCTAGATTTCCCAAATTGACACCAATTGAGTCAGAGAACCAACTTTGATGTCACAATCCCTGCAATAAAGAAACCACTTGTAGAGGTTCTGACAACCACTGTGCATTATACACTTAAAGGGGAAATATTTGGAATAGAATAAAATAAAATAAAATAGGTGTTAAATAATTTGCACAGGTTCAGGGCAGTACAGGCACATTGGGAATTGTGTGTGTTGGCCCTAGAGTCAGTTTTATAAAATACAAAAGATAGAAGAGCAATAAAAGTTAGACAAGAAGCATTAAAACATGAAAGTGTAACTACAAAAATGTGAAATGTTCACACTTTCTAAACATTAAAAGGAGACACTGTATTAGACCTTAAAAATACAAATGTCTAAAAACAATTAATGACGATTCCGTTAGTTGTTGTGTTGTTGTAGTTTGATGATGAACCACTAGGTGGCAGTCTAAGCACATTTTCTCCTCACGCTGAACCTGCTAAACGGCTCTCAGTGAGTCGCCTTTCTGTTTGACTGATTTCACATCGATGTTCTGTAAAGGCGGTGATCCAGTTAATGTGTTTCCTGCATCAGTCTGACTTTATAAACCAGAAGAGCCCAGCGGTGGGTCCACTCCTCTGTGATGATGGCAGGGTTTTACTGCAGGTGGACTACTTTACATCCTCAAGCAGCGTGATAGCAACACCTCAACATGCTGTGCTGCACTGTCACTTCACTGACACTCAAACATGAAACGAAAGTCTGAAACTGACGAGTGTTGAGATGTTTAGTTGATAACGTAACCACAAAAGATATCAGAATCCAAATTTATTTATGAAACACATTTAAAAAAACAAGATGACCAATGTGGTGCATAATCAAAACATAAGAACCACAGAGAACACCACAATCAAACATTAAGACACACTTCAGAAAAACAATAAGATGTTAAAAAGTGTTAAGACCAAAACGAAAGTATAAAAGGTAAACTCTCATTTCGTGTCTAAATCGATGGAATAAGAGATTAAAGTTATGTTTATTTATCTTGTGTTGATGTTTTTATGTTGGCAGTATTTCTTTAAGCCAGGAAGTTGCGACATGCTGGAGGAAACCACAAGCTGAGAGAAAGACACACTTTCTGAACTTCACAAAAAGTAAGTCTAAGTAAACTCTCTGAATTTTTCAACAGCACAATAAAAAAAAACAGCCAATTTGAAATTATTTAAATAACTTTTGGAAATGTGTAGCTTAAACATTGTTGGTAAATGTTTGAAAATCAGAAATGTGTGAAACTCCCAGTGCAATTTAATCACATAAATTACATAATAATTGATATCTGTCACCACAGATCAGTCCTTTAATAAACCTTTACTTCATAGCTGTAGCTCTGTGTGCGTGTTGTGGTGAGTATCGTGTTATTTTTGTTTTTTCCAAAGAAGCCTCACATCCTCTCCGGCATGTTCTCAGTAATTTTGACTCAATAAGTTGACCTCTTTAATACTATTGAAAAGGTAGCAGGTGGTCTGATTCAGGACAGTGATACAGACTTTTACATAAAGTTACTTAACTTTAAAACATATAAATCTCTGAAAGCACGTCAGGTGAAATAAATACAAAAATAAAGAAATAAACCCATTTCTTATAGATGGTTTAGAGGATTTTTAACACATTTTTACTGAAGGCAGGAGAGTCCGCTTCACCACTGTCGCCTCCGTTGTCTCGATGACCTGATACCAACAGCTCGAATGACCTGAACAAGCATAGAAAGAGAAAAAGAGAACTGTTACTTGACATTTGTAAAAAAGGAAACTGGAAAGAAGCCCACACACTGCGTGAAACATAAAAAAATGCCCCTGTAGAGGAAACAGTGCCTCAGAGCAGAAGTTGCTCGCCTATTCTGCTGCAAACAGAATCAGCAATCATCATAACGGAGGATGTATGACATCCCCACACAGTGACCACATCTATGAATCATCTACCATATAAAGGGTGTCACTCTTAATAAACACTTTTTAAAAAATTGATAAACTGACATTAATTCTGCACATTTTTCTCTCTGAAGAAGGGCAGCCATGACGATAAAAATGTCTGATTTGAGTTGACAAAGTCCGGAGATGTATTACATATACTTGGTTATTAGTTGTGTGTTTCTATACGGAGCGTATAGATAGCGTATTAAATAATGTTGCAGGCATGCCTAAAATGTGTTGATATTGTATTTATTAGTACCACGTTACCTGGTGAAGTTTGTCATGTCCAATTCAAGTAGCCAACTTAATTATACAGAACCGATAGTGTGACTTCCACATTACTCAAACTTTTACGGTCAAGTTGTACACAGAAAATGTCAGCAGGAACTTCAGAAATGTGATATTTTGTCACAGTTTGAGCGAACCCCCCCTCCTGTTGAGGTTCTTTTATAACTTATACAAAAGAGCTAGACGCAAATCTTTGACTCTGCTGTGACCTTCCTCCACTTTTATGCCCAACAAATTCACTCCTTCAGCTTGATACAAATATGTTTTGTATTATTCACTCTATAAATCATAAAATAATCAAAGCATTGGTCACGTTTTAACTGGAAAACGACTTTAGTAACATACAATTGTAATGTCTAGGAGACACATTTGCTACCAAAGTTGCAGGAGAACCTACGTTGGCTTGGTAATAACACACAAGGCCACTGTTGGGTAGTTTGTCCACTCTGGGCTACTGTATAAACATGGCTGTGTGTGAGGCCTAGATTAAAATAACTTAATTTTAGGTTAAAAAAAACAAGAAGCTTTTTTTTCAAGTGTTAACACATTTACCTAAACATACTTAGGAGGCAAATTGTTTAATTCCTGCCAATAACACTGCTCCTTCAAAGTATGACTTTAGACTTGTTTTTTTGTCACTATGCTCCCCTCTTACCTTAAATGAACTTGAGCTTATAGAAACGCTTTACTAGTCTTTGGACTACTCAAAGTGCTCTTAACACCACAGGTCACACCTACCCATTCATACCACATTCACACACTGATGGCACAGGTTGCTCTGCAAAGCATCTATCAGTATTATGTAATCCTATTTACAGCGTGAGAGTAAGAGTAGTTTGGGCTTTAGTGTCTTCGACATGTGACTGCAGGAGCTGGGGACCGAACCCCCGACCCTCCAGTAGTAGGACGGCCGACTGTACTCCACTGAGCCTCAGCAGACTTCTACCCTAGGAAAGTATCAGTCATTCAAACACAAACCACACATTTTCCAAAAACTTAAAGAGGACATATTATCCCCCCTTTTCTACCTTTTCAAACAGCCCCCTGTGGTCTAAATGAATCATCTGTGCTGTGCTTTGGTCAAAATATAACATGAATCAAGCACCAGAGGAGGTTTGTGACCCTGTATAAACCAGCTCTCAGAATGCTCCGTTTTGGTGTGTCTGTCTCTTTAAATGCATTGAGCCCCCCCTGAGTTTTCCCTGTAGACATCACTCCTTTACTAGCAAGAATAAAAATGGCAGAACTGCTCAAAAGTTTTGCTCTAGGCTCGGGGTTGAGTCCATGGGTGGAGATACCAGGGGAGGGGAGGGTTTTTTTGGGGGGGAGATTTTTCATCTATGCTAGAACTTCGACCAAACCTTAATCACTTTTATTGTCTCAGTAATTTATAATAATTTCATAAGACCCCTCCTGATAGAGGCACCAGATCAGTAAATGTCTAAATGAGTTGTTACAAAGAGTCGTGGAAAGATTATATTTCATATTTTAAATTTGAGGACATGTTGGCTGTTGACTTCACAACTTTTAACATGCCCATATCTCCCTATAACTCGATTACATTTTCTGTCTGCCTTACAGTCAGTCATTCATGTACAATCTACCTGCAGCTCATCAAAAAGCAGTAACAATGCCCCTCCTAAAAATTGATAAACAATCCTGTATCTGTTGTGTTTTTTAAAGCACAGCACTGATTCACACCAGCACCTCCCAGTTGCACATCTTAACATATTTAATCGTTTAACTCAATGCTTCTCAACTGATCGAGCCTCAGGACCCACCAACACCTCCTTAACAAGAAATCACGACCCACATTTTCTGAAAATCTTCAGAAATTTTCAACAACTCAGATTTATGTAATGAAAAATGGTGCCGTTTTGACCTCAGATGGAAGAAAATGTGACAGAACAAAGTGACAAGAATGAAACAAATATCTTAAAAAAGCGTATTTTAGACTTTTTGCAACATTCTTTTTTTTTTTACGGCACACATTGACGACCCACTGGAAATGGCTGTGCGACCCACCAGTTGAGAACCACTGGTTTAACTCATTCCTCCTATTAATTTCACATTTCTATTTCTATGTTTGTTAATTGTTCATCTACAAGTCTTGTGTTTCACAAATAAATCAAATCGACCATGTCTGCCTCCTACCAAAATGCTGATGACAGATAGAATGATTTTGGCGAGTCCCATAACCATGAAGCCTGTAACGCTCCACGTGACGGGCAGTTCCTGCTCATGTTCATGGCCGGGCAGCAAAGTAGAATTCAATGCATTTGTTGATGTTGTCAGTTCAGCCTGCGTCGCACACACTGTATGTAGACAGAATAAAAGACGGACAAATAGAAGGAACTTGTGTCAGCACAGACTGGTGTAAATCAGTTTGAACATCGTTTATTCATAAAGTCTGGCAAAAATCTCACACATTTTCTACGCTGACAATATCTGACTTAAAAATATAATTTTATCAAGCAGTGGAAGACGTTTATTTTGGATTAAAAGTAGAACATGTATGGCTGGAAGTATGTGGGCTGTACTTTGGAAAGGAAATTGTCGTGTGTTTGAGCTGATGGGTAAACTTATCGTATTTCCTGTCCTGTGATGTGGCCTCTAAATGTGACTGTTGAAGCTCAAATGAGGCGAAAGGGTTAGGGTCGTTCGATTTAGGTCATTAAACATTTTAAATAGATGATTTCAACAAATGTTTTCACTTTTTGCAATAAGGGAACTCTTTCAATGATTATGTCTTTATTGGTGAAGTTGTAAGTGTTGGTGCTTTTTTGAAAGCTGTATCAAAATAACAATTTTTGAGCCTTTGATGCTACTTAACCTTGTATTCTGATCACACTGGAATATTTCACCATACATGGTTCATGGCTTCAACTGTTACTGCTTTTTGGCTATTTACAACTTCTCACAATCTTTAAATCTGCGAAAAGTACAACCTTCTTTCACTTTTTGACAACTCACATATTTTATCCAGCTGATCTGAAACTGTCATTTGTAAAAAGAAACAAGCGGTTTCACCTGCAGCTGCCATAAATATCTTACATATCAACATTAGAAGTACAACATACAAAAAACAGATATGTGTGTAGCTCAGCTCAGATGCTCTAAATGAGTTTTGTATTCTGCAAAATGGGGAGGAAATAAAGTTCAAAGCTTACCCTCTACAATCAGGTGGACCTTGGGATACTTATTTTTACTCCCCAGACCGGCACTGATTTCACATTCGTACATTCCCGAATCTTCAGGCGTCACACTGCTGAGAAACAAACCGTGATTCTCTCCAAACACGGCCGGACGAGTGAAGTTGTAGATCTCTGGTTTCTCCTCACCTTTATTTCTCCTGACAATGCCATGGGGCTTCTGCTTGTCCATCTGTTCAAAAAGGAGAAGCATAAAAGATATTTAATAAATCTCTGATTGACCGAATGAAACATGAAGATTCAATGAAACATCGTTCTGTTGATTCAAGTTTCCTTCATTTAGCATCATTCAAAGCCTGAAATGTGTCACTGACCTTGTACCAGGCCACTGAGATGAACTCCATGCTTTCCAAGCCTGAACACTTCAGTGTCACATTGTCTTTGCACTTTGCATGAATCGCTGTGTGACTCTGAGTTGTGTAATGCACCAACAGCATCTGAGATCATCACAGCAGTGTTCAAAGATTTATCATTAGAGGAAACAGCAGCAATGCACTGAACTGCGTTTGACGTTTTGTGATGCTAGAATCAGGTTTAACTCACCTTTATGAACAGCACCGTATGAGACATCCTTCACGCTCTTGTGTTTTCTGATTTAGAAAGTGTTTCTGTTTTTTTTCTTGAAGTCTTTTCATTGAAACAGTCAACGTTTCCTATAAAGGGGCTCATGTGCAGCTGAGGGGAAAGCCACCATGTGGCTGTGGATAGCAGTGCACCATAACTATGTACATACTATTAGGCTTTTTTATTCAACTAAAGTATGCAGTTACACAGGAGCTTCAGTGTAGATAACTTGTCAAAGACGGTATAGTTTTTTAAATTTATTATCAAACAAAAAAAAAAGTCTACTCACCGTACTTATTGTTATGCAAGCAATCAACAAGTCCGATTAATTGTTCCACAAATATCAAAACAATGTTTGGTAATAAAACTGATTCCCAAATTCTAACTTGAGGCTAGTTAATGTACCTATATTTGAATAAATTCTGTAGATTTATCAAACATTTGGACCTGTTCCACCTAATTCTGTGCAACAAGCTGAAAAATAACATTGTTCTGTAAAGTGGATTTTACCTGCATGTAAGAGACAAACAATCTTACTGGAGGGTCACATCAATCATACATAGTCACCCACACACACACACACACACACACACACACACACACACACACACATACACACACTCTTATGAGACAAGCTCATCCTGTTGTTTTCATCTCAGGGAAATCCCTATTGTCTCCCTTCAACATATTATTTGTATGTGTCGCTCTTGTTGACAAAGGAGGTCGATATACGTTATTAATAGCAGAGCTGCTTTATGGAAAGGAAAGAGTGAGGTCTTTGGAGTCCCCCATCTGCATTAAACAATGCCTCATTCAGTAGCAGCTGGCACGGCCAACACAGGGACGCAGAAATTTACTGATGTTACCACAGAACAAAACAAAACACGAGTGGAGATGAGGATTTTTTTCTTTTGGCCTCTTCCGATTGGATGCCGGGAACTGCAGCTGTGAGCAGTTTTACGACAGGGGGTAAAATCTCAAATACAAGCATGATACTCCACATTTTTTGAATATCTCTCACTTGTTTGTCACTGCAGATGTTCTGATTTTTTTAAACCTCTAAATCAAACCCATGGGAGTTTTACAGTTAAACAAACTATGTGTTATAAGAAAAGAGTACAGATATAGAAAAAAGGTCTATGACAAAAAACTGCTGAAGCATGTCATCAAAGTTGTGATTCTCTGAAGGGTTTGAAAGGTGGTGTAAATGTGAGTGAGTGCACGTGTTATATGTGCATGTATGTGTTTGATTCTGGCTCTCTGTAAGGGTGTTGCACGCCACAATAAATCCCAGAGGTTGTTAGCACGCCCAGCTGCTAGCGCAGGTCTCCATGTTTCTGTCAGCGAGGTTGTTCGCTGCACACTCTCTCGCCTCTGATTGAGGAAATCCTCTGACTGTTTGCTCTGTTTGCTGCAATGAAACGTCCCAATGGTTCCGCCGTCTCTCCCACAGGTCCTGTACGCCAAGACTTTCCCATGAAGACTGTGCATGTTTACAGGGGTGTGACAGATATATGGCTCTTTGATGGGCCGTAACAGTACCAATGTTTCAGTGCTGGACAGGCTCAAAGATGATATTGTTGTCAGGAGGAAAATCCACTAATGAAGGTAATTTTTATGAAGTGAGTAAGTTTAAAGTAAAGCCTAAACAAAATGTAACCTTCTTATTTAAATTCAGTTCATATAACTAATTTGAATTGTCTCACAAGAAACTTCTTTTTGCAGAAAGGAACTAATTCTACAATTGTATTATTCATTTAGCAGACACTTTCATCCAAAGCAACGGAGCACAGAAGCATTAAACCAAAATACATGAACACAATAAAAACACAACTTGACACTCAATAAAGAATTCATTTAAAGGGGACATATTATGAAAAAAATATATTTGGGTAACCTGAGTGTCTATCGACCCACAAAATTTGAAATAAATCCATCCAGTCCTTTGTTTGTGGTCTGCAAAAGTCTTACCACACAGAGAAAATTGCTCCTTTCGAATTTTCTCAACTTGTGACATCACAAGTGGGATTGTGGTAAAAAAAAAAAAAAAACCCTCCCCTCCCCTGTTTTCTCCACCCATTGACTCCATCCCAGCCTAGAGCAAATTTTTGCGCAGGTCTGCCATTTTTATTCTCACTACAGAGGAGTGATGTCTAACTCAGGGGGGGCTCATTGCATTGAAAGAGACACACACACCAAAATGGAGCGTTCTGAGAGAGCTGGTTTATATAGGGTCACAAACCTCCTCTGGTGCTTGATTCATGTTATATTTTGACCAAAGCACAGCACAGATGTTTCATTTAGACCACAGGGGACTGTTTGAAAAGGTGGAAAAGGGGGATAATATGTCCTCTTTAAAAGCTCTGTCTTAACCAACAAAAAAATAAAAGAATAAATAGGAGAAGATAAAGGAGAAACAAAAGATAATGGCTTGTAAAATTTAGAAGATAAAAAGACAACCTCAATATAGAGCTCCATATCTCTGACCAAAGACAAGAATGTCAAATTCCTAAAGGAAAGTTGGTTTGTATTTGTTATCTATATATATATGTATGGAGAGGAGATGGCATAATTTCACTGGTCTCTGACTATGTGACAAATAAAGCATTATCAAATCAAATCAAATTATCATAACTTTCTGTGTTTTTGGTTTCAGCTCAAAATGTCATCTGATATATCTTCATCATTTCATTGAGTCCCAGTTTAAAAGCAACTGAAAAGAAGGACAACACCGTACGCCTTATTTCAAGGAAAAACAATACATTTGACAACTAATGCTTCTTTTAGCTAGCAGCTAATGTTAGCATTGACCCGCGCTGGTTGTATTTAATGTGTACTGTGATATTTAAGTCTTGATGTATGGCAAAACGACAATATTGCCGTTTTCCATGACATATTATAGTTCAAATTGTTCAATGTTCAGACAAAGATGAAATCAGCTTTTTAAAGATTTAATTTTTGGGGGGCTTTTCTGCCTCATCTTTTAACTTCTTGTCATTGCTGCCCTACAATATCCTGCTGTCAACTTTATCTTTTTTTATCCCGCTGTCAATTTATCTTTTTTTATCCCACTGTCTACTTCTTCTTTTTTTTGTCCCGCTGTCAACTTATTTTGTAATCCGGACATCAACTTCATATTTGGCCAATTAACTTATATTCACATTTTATGTGGTCGTGTCAGTGAGTCAAATTGCCAGGGAAATCTGTTTGGATTGCATTTTTGTATTAGAATATCGATGTTTGGCATCAGTGATTATCAAGAGTCAGGACAACGTTCATATCCATATTTTGGTCACAGCCCTAGTATTGTGTTTAAAGCTTGTTCAAATAGATGCTGGAAATTCTGAGACATTTCTTATTCACTTAAAATATTGTTAAATATATCTCCCTTTTTGATCATGATAAAACATTTGTTCTGTCATCCTGGATTTGATTTTAGCAGACTGAAATGATTTCCATGTCTGAGAGCTTTTTGAGGTTGCAGAGCTGCATCAAACTGCCTGTTCAACTGTTTATTTAAAGGAGGAAAAACTCCTTTTGTGTGTATTGCTGGATTCTAACCTCTGCCTCTGGGTTTTGGCGGTCTGCTGATGGTTGATTGTCCGAGCCTGAGGCAGAACAGAGCTGCTTTACCTCGGTGTGTATTGTTCCCTAATTTCTTCTCTGGGATTTCCTCCTGCCAGCTCTCCCCTGACGCCCACCCATCCTATTTACTGCACAGCCCTCCATCATCCTCCCTCTGTCTGAAAGCGTTGCCAAACTCTCTGGCACATGAGAACAATTGTTCTTGTATGTTTTAGGAGACACAACCTGCTTTCTCAGACAGGCTTTTCTCCCCCACAGAAGCTTAGCTGACGGCCGGGCAGACAGACTTCCTCCTCCATCTGTAGAAAAGTAGTCATGATCAGTAAACTCGGAAGCGAAGTATCCGAGTCCTGAGCCCCAAAGTGACTCAGAGACATTAATATCTTTGACATGCAGGTGGAGCGGGAGGCCGTCTCCCCAGCCAGAGAGCGTTTGAAACATGCTGAAACAGAATGTGAGTGCAAGAGCGATTAAAATACGACCATGTGCAGGCTTGTTTCTAACAAGAGCGCTCTGGCAGGACTACAAAATGCTGAAGGTAAGCACCCATCTGGGAGTCAGGACTGCGCTCCCAGATGAGGCTGAAAGAACACTTTACATCCTTCCCGTTTCTGGATCATCTATTTCAGATTTTTTTCCCTCTCTGTTTTTTTTGGAGGGGAGGTAAGGACAGGAACATGTTTGAGCAGTAAGAGCAGTGATTTGTGTTTAATCTGGAAAGAGGTTTTCATGGGGACATTTCTCATCAACAAGATTCATGAAAAGCTTTCTAAATGTTACAGCTCTTCTTTTGTTCGTTTTTCCAGCTCAATAACCAACATACCCAGACTGAGATAAAGGAAGCAAGAAAACTAAACTGCAATCTGTGATGGACAATAAAACGCTGAGACCAATGTTCAGTAAAGTGGATTTTACCTGCATGTACTGTAAGAGACAAACAGTCTTAAATACTGGAGGGTCACATCAATCATACACACACACACACTATTGTTTGGTTTTTAAGGTTGGCTTTTAATTTAATTTTATTGTTCAGTTGAATTTAACTGCTACTGTGCAACCATCTGGTATCCAAATTCAGTACACATTTATTTGAAAATGATTAAATATGTTGCGGCCTTTTCTTGGTTTATAATCAGCATTAAATCCTGCACACTAAAGAAACATGATTGGTGCTATATTGAACAAATTAGCATCAAAATAGTACCATCGCACTACTGGGTTCCCCAGTATTAATGGGTGTAAAACCACCCAGATTTAATATCATCTACTATACTTTGTGTTATTTTACTGTATTTTCATTGCAACTCCTTTAGTTTATCCTTTGATTTTAAAATTTGAAATGCACATCATATTGTACAACTATTATTTTTTTGCAGGCTCAGTTTAACCAAACCCCCCCCCCCCCCCCCCCCCCCCCCAAAAAAAAAAAAAAAAAAAGCTGAAAGGACCTTAACAAAACAAATCGCTCTTCTTTTCGTAATGTTAGAGTGTCATCTTGCTAATTTATAAAAAGTTAAAAGAACGAGTAAAGACTTCATTCTACACAAATGTGAGAAAACAAAGAAAAAGACACAACAAGTGATTAGTTCATGTTTTCTGTTTCCACCCAACAAATCAAAGAGCACAGACATTAAGGTCATTTTCCATCTCCGGTCAGAAAGAAGACAGTCTGCACAGATGTCTAGCTTCACTTTAGCTCCACTGAAAATTCTTCCAGCAGAACATGTCTTTTGGGATAAAGATATGCAAGGATTCGAGGAAGAGGAAATACTCACCAAAGTGAAGCAGTAAAGCTCTGCAGTGGTCCCCAGGTGGATCTTCTCCTGTCAGACATGTTAAACACATCCACACTGACCTTATTTGCTTCCTTTGCTTTTCTCTTCTGATGGTCCCTGGCATCAATTTGTTAGCTGTCATCTTGAAGGGTGGGGGGTGGGTTGGGGGGTCTTCCCCTGGATTTGTTGAAAACTCACTATTTGGTTGGCTTGTTCTGAAAAGTACCAACAGAAATTCTTACATCTGGGTCCCAGCGCCGGATGATGTCAAGACTGGCGCTGACCCAAAGCTCGTCGCACTGAGAGTTCCTCAGAGAGGTCGGCTGCACGTTGTTTTCCCTTCCTGTGCCTCCGTGACATCTTCCTGCCGGGGGGAGCCTCGGGGAGCCATTTGAGGAGGCCTAGGCCCCGAACACAGAGGACCTAGCACAGCAAATTCCAATTATCCTGACAGGAGCAGGTGGGGGAGGGAGGGAGGGAGGAGAGAGGAGATCAGACCCCCTAGAAAGCACCTTTAACTGCCTGAAAATTCACTTTCCATGCAGCCCCCTGTGCCACCTGGGAGCCTCCCCCGGTCAGATTTGAGGGGAAAGTTTTAAGTCTGATTCAGAGTGATGTCTTACAGGAACTCAGACGGAGCTGTCTTTGTGTCAGAGCTTCAGCCCGCCTGTTAGACCGATCACAGCAGTGTCTTCAGACTGGATACAAGTTAAAAAAGACACTGGAGTGATTTTTACTTTGCAAACTGATTTCTCAGTACTGGTCAGAGGGTTTCAATTGAAAGTGGTCTGATTCTCTCCTTGCTTTAGTGACCAAAATGAATATAATCATAGAAAATGAACCAACTTTTGATGAAGATTGTAAGAAAAAGCAATCATAATAGAGAGCTTCAGTGTCAAACTTAGAGTGAATCCTTGACATCTACTAAAACAATCTTATTTACCTGGAATGTTTCAAACTAGAGTTGTTCCAATACAGACACCAGTATTGGAAATTCTTTGGATCAATAATTATCAGACCCCATGATGACTTGCTTATTCTTGTCCAAAACAGAAGCCTACACAGCAAAAAATACAAGTCATAGCTGCCACTTAAAGTACAGTTTGACAGCAGAGAAATTGTTATGTGATCATTGTTGCAGGAGGTTTCTTTATGTCGTCTACTGGCAGCAGGATGCTTATGAACAGTTGAAAGGTTTAATAAAACCAACCTCGACTACATCTGACTGGCAGTTCAGCAGCAGGATCCCCTCAACCCCCTTCTTCTTGACACTCGACTCTTAATGTCAACAATCTGTGTATTCTCCTTGACATATTTTGAGGCGGCATTTCATTCAGAGATAAAGCGAATAAAAAATAGCTAAAAGTCACAAAAGAAAATGTTTTTTTTGTAAACAATCTGGGTTTCTAGAAAACTCTTCGATGGGCACACAGCGTCAGGAGAAGATGTTAAACCAAGCTGCAGCTGACATCAGCTTATCTTATTTCTTCTCAGCTTGATTTGATGTCAGGATTCATAACCTAAAATCAGATGCAACATTTGAAATTATACTATGACCATCAGGGGTTAGTATAATAACATATAATAATATCTCACTTGTATCAGAGGGGAACTCTGTAAATGCTCAAGGTACCATAATGGGTATCAGGAAGGGAAAATGTATACCAGAACATCTGTTCATAAAACTAAAGAGGAAAATGTACAATCAGGATCAACAGCAGCATTGAATCGGCATCATTCACCATCATTACACATCCACAGAGCTTCACTTCAGTGCTCCACCGTGACCTCTGAGCTCTCACCCCATCTCTCCCCGTCCATCGGGCTCACAGCAGTGATTTATCCCTCTGACATACCAACAGCTGTGTTGGGGGCTCCGAGCAGAGTGTGGGCTACTATTTGCCGTGACTAATCGATAACAGACTTCAAAAAACACCGATCGTGAGAGCTGGAAAAAAAATACACGAGTCATTGACACCAGAAACTCCAAAACCTCTGCTGTAGCTTCAGAGACAACATCTAGGCTGCATAACACGAAACAATGGAAGCATGTTTGTGTGAGTAGACATCTCTCCTGAATGAAATGAAGCTTGTTTCATGCCAAGTTGGAGGTTAAGACAAAAAGTATTTCGCACTTACAGAATATATAAAGTGTTAATCAAGCATTTAGGTGCCAGATTACTTTTTTACAAATGTACATTTTTTTTAAAGTTCAGAAAAGTTGAGGATAGCTATTAAACTGCTCTAAAGCTTCTTGTTAAAATATAAAAGCCCTTCTCCCTAAAATTCCACCAACGCTCAAATAGTGTACTATTTTTTGGACCAGAAATAAATATCTCATAATTTATTTTGCCTGACTCTTCCTTTTGTGTGACACCTTTTTTCATGTCACAGGTATGTTTCTTGTTTTTACAGGTCAAACTTAATTTTATAAAAAATCCGAAAAAAATGAAATAATGTCTTTTATTTGATAAAATAAACTTTATTTAAAACTTTTGAAAGATAAAAAAAGGACAAAAAGGCATAAGTTTCAAACAAATGCACCGCATCATTGAAAGGCTTATGCTTACATTTCTCAGTCAAGTATAAATAGTCTCTTCTTTGGTTTCTTCATTTGATCCAGCATGTCAAAGTGTGTGTTGTGTGTGATTGCCTGCTTTGTAACGCCAGCTTTGACTCTTCCCTGAGAAAGTCTTTGAGGATTTTCAGGTTGTAATCATCCACTGCTCTTCAGTCAGCGTCTCATTCTCAGTGGACCCAGCCCTCGCATCTTTAAACAGTCTTTGGCATCCTTTATCTGAAATAGAAAATAAAAATAAAAATATTAATAACCATTTGCATTCCAATAGGGTCCTCACACTTTGTGTGTGCTCGGGCCCTAACTAATGTCTCTGTCATATGACCCCCCCCCCCCCCCCCCTCCTCCCCCATTCTGTACAAATCAACAACTACCTTTTTCTTGACCGTTTTATATCAAGATCAATGAAACCTCCAAATGCAAGAGAAATATATGTATAGCAAACAATCTGTGTTTGAATGTGAAGAATTAACAGCGAGCTCCGAGGCATGCAGTGCGTAAAGGCGCATTTTACGCACACACTCTGAGGCAAAGAAGGGAGTTAAAGAAAAGTGGAAACGACTAAAGGTTAAACAAATGCTGCGATAGACAAATCAATATTTAAAACGTCAATGTTGATAAAAACGTGTCTTGGCACAGAGCTATGCATTTTAAATGTTATCCTGCATCTATATTCAGCACAATTTGCTCATCCTTTGTAATGTCACTAGATTACAATATACAGTAAAGATTTTACCCCTTTTCTCTGGTTGCTCAAACAGAAGGTGCAGATGGTTCGCGGCTGCTGCGCCCCATTCTCTCCTTGTGCATGAACCGCGTCGAGGCAGGGCTGTCCATCCGCGCCGCCGTCCCCGAGGAGAAGCACGTTTGCCAGATGTGAAATATAGCTGGACGCCAGTCGAAGAGTTTCGATTTTTGAGAGTTTTCTGTCCACCGGCTCGGTGGGAATGAGAGTCCGGAGGGCTGTGAAAGCGGTGTTGACACTCTGGGTCCTTCCCCTCTCCCGGGCGTTAGCTGCGCTCCTCTGCTTCACCACCACAGGCTCTCCTTCCAGCTTGCGCGAAATCCTGCGTCGTTTCTCTGTGGATCCACAGTAACTTTGCTCCGAGCTGCCATCGCTCTCGCTGCGGTATTCGTCATCCTCAGAAGTGATGGTGAAGTCTGAGTAGATCAACTGTGTCGCCACGGGCCGCAGCATGGCGAAAGCCATCATTAAAAGCTTCAAATGCAAACTCCAAATCCGTAATTAGGAGACCGGAGACGATCTGCAGGGACTATCCCCACATCTCTTTGCGGTACAAAGAGTGCATGTAACTATTTAGGAAAGAAACACGTTTGTAACAAAGCATACAGACTCCTCATCAGACTGTATGCAGTAGCCTGTTTGAAGGATGGACCCTGACTACCTGCTCAGCTGGCTCTTATAGCCGGATGGGAGGAGCTGCCAGCAGCACTCACTGTTAGAGTAAACACAAACTATAACTCACTATAAATATGCCACATTGTCAACAAAATAAATGGACAGTTGACTATTAGAACTTCGTTAATAAACCTCCAGGGAGAAGTTCTATAAAGGTCGATATTCCCAGAAAACACAGACAAGTAGGCTATACTTTAAAAGTTAAAATTCTAAATTTTGATAAATCATCCAGGAAAATAAGTGTCAGCAATATAAATCTAAAGATCGAGTTCAGGATAGTTCTGATCCTTAAGTAGAATCTATGTTTGTGATGTTAACAGTGAAGCTGGACCTAATCTTCACATTTTTATTAAATTCCAGCTAGTTTAATTGAATAATAGGCCATTTTTTGATTTTGTAAATTACATTTTAATCAACAAAGTCACAAAGCTGTCAAATTAAGTTGGTGTAGAATCGTTGATATGCAAATTACAATCAATACAATAAAAACAAGTAAATGGATTTATTTATTTCATGTTTATTTGTAAAGGGAAAAGTATGGAGCAAGTAAACTGATGCCACCCACTTCAGCATTTACTGTATAGCCTTAGCTAGTTTGCAAATTGCAATAATATTTGCAAACCAGTTTTTAGAGTTTGCAGAGTTTAAAGCTGCGTTGCATGAACATTTTCGGACCTAAAAAGTACGTCCACCACAGCCTGAATCTACAGCAGATAAATCTAGAAAAAAAGGACTTATTTTGGGCCAGGAGCTGGATTATAAAGCTGCAAAAGTCAAAAGTAATTAAAAGTCTTTAAATGTCATTTAGGGACTAATGTTTGCCTTGTGCCTATTTAAAAACTTTACTGTCTTGTTTTAGCCTGACGTTTATGGTGCTGCCACCCGCTGAGATTTGTTTTTGTTGGCTGGTAAACCACAGTGATACAGTCAGGCCCAAAATGAACTCAGTCCTGCACCAAACTAAACTTAATGGTGCAGGTGTTTGGAGAACACGAGCACGGGATCTGTATGTAAATCATGTTTGTCTTGCCGACTCTTAAATTTCCATTGTATATGGTCAAGTCAAATGCAAGGAGTTATTTAATTTGAATATCTTTTTCCAGGAAGCATGACTTATATGACCTTGTGTCCCTATTAAACAGCAACAGAAAGACTTGGGATGAGTTAGAGTAAATAATCATGCTGTTAAGTCCACATATTAAAAGCTGTCGTTGGCCTACAATGCCAAAGGAAAGGGAAATTAGTAAATATACACTGAGCAGAGGATCCTGGAAGGGTGACACTTTATTTGCTTTCTGCCCTGAGTTTAAAAAAACAAAGCAGTGGCAAATGGATGATTTAAGTCACACCAGGACACACGTCTCCTTCAACCACAGTCTGCAGCACATGCAACCAGTTAAGTTAGTCTCAGCTGCAAAAACAGTCAGACATCAGACACCCAAACTGTCTGACTGTTTTTGCACTGAGGTCTCATAGAGGACACAAAGCTGAACCAGTAAATCTGCAGAGGCTGTTTGAATATTTCGATTAGCATAAATAAGGTAGTGTCTCAAGAGATTTAACTTCATACAAATTAATTAAAAGAATTATGAGCCATTAAAGATACACAAACTGATACAGACTTGTGATATCTGATTATCCCTCAATCACAAATTAAAGGTGAAGAAATTCCCCCAAAGGATCAGCAAATAAATTAATTTGCAAGTCTCAGACACTCTGCTGCTGTTGGGTTAATTACATTTTCCAGGAACCCTGAAGCATCAACTTTGTGTCTTTGTAGGGCGTGTAAACCAGCCCGTCAAATGCATGCTTAAATGTCAATTTAAAAAGATGCATTTGAAGCTTACTTGGAGCAACTCTCTAACTTCATGGAACTGTGAAAGGCTCTTTTGCTCGTCCAGTAGAAGCACATGTATTTATCCATACAGATGAGGCCACAGCATGTTGTCTTTGCCTCCCGCTGAGTCTTGTGTTGTTGTTCTTCAGAGATCTCCAAGAACAGCAGCTCTGTCTGAACCACAGATCAGGACAGAAGGTGTTCTCTGTCTGAGCTGTATGTTTTTTTAATTCTATTGATGACAACATCAGGTTGTCCGTCCAACACTTTACATTGTTGATGGAGAAATTCATGTTCCTCAGAGGATAAACTCTGATACTCCACACGTTTCCTCTATAGCGTCAATATGAGGGGGACTTATGTGTCTTAACAACTATCTCATTGATTGCCATTGAATCTGAACAGATAGTCATGGTCTCCAGAGGACTAACTTTACTAACTTCAATGTTCCTCATGTTGATCTAGTTCCACCAGTAAGTAATTTCTGTTATTCATCAGGTGAAACATCTTAACATCTTTTTTGTGGATCGTCCAAAAATGTGGTTCATGTATTCATGGTACCCAGAGGATGAATCCTAACGACCTTGGATTAAGATTTTCTTTTTAAAGACTTTTTTTTTCATATATTCATGAGTGCAAAATTCTTCATATATGTCTTCTAAAATGCTTGACATTTGCATCATCCTCCACTATTTGTGTTAAGTGGTAATTAGCAAATGTAAGCGTGCTAAGACAATAATGTAAGTCAGGGAACACACAGCCAGAGTCAGAATGTCATTACAGCTACAGTAAGCAATTTATTTTGAAGCATTCGTTAATCAAGAGTGATTAACAAATCAAGTGAAAACAAGGAAAAGGAAAAACAAGTGTCTGTGGCAGTCACAGGCCCTAAATGAGTATGTTTTATTAGGATTAAACTAAATGACTGAATGGTTTACCTGACTGTCGATGTACCTAACTGTACACATAGATAGACATGAGAAGATTCTTCCTTGTTAAAGCTATCAGCTAGTAGCACAATCGTGGCAGAGAAACATTTTTTGATAGTTTAATCAATGACGATGATTCCAGCTCATTTTTGTTTAACATTCAATAAGGTAAGTCCTAGCATGCCTATGTGTTTGGTGGAGCAACTTTTGCATTTTTGCAACCGAATGCTTTTGAAATGTAGTTTACTCTTTCTGGTTTCTCCATAATTACCTACCTCAGCTTAACTTCACCATTTAGTACACACTATTTTCAAGGATCTTGTTTCTTAAATTTGCATTTACGTCCAAGGCCAATCAAGTTGAGCATGTTTAATGCTAATGGACCGCTAATATTCTGCCCCTTATCCACCTTTCATCTTCAGGGCCACTGTTTCCCTCACAAATGGGTGTGGTGGTCTTTGTTGAGTCGTTAAAATGGAAAATACATGAAGAAATAAAGCTGCAGCAGCAGCAGCAACTTTCCACTGTTGCTTGGGACAAACTTGTATACTTGTCATTCATGCTGTAGCCAAGAGAATGCATGTTCCTTACTCGTCTGATGATTTTCGAGATTTTTCTTGCAGTCAAGCAATCCCATTAAAAGCTGAAAACCAACAATGTTTTGATCCTGCTAACAAGTACCGCCTGTGTAGCCAAAGCCGGATATAGTTTAATTCCTCTGTGCGATAGAGCTCCATTGTTTTCCAACAACTATTAAAAAGACATCAATGAGCCACACCGTTACACTGAGAGATCCGTTTCTTCATTACAGTGAACTCAGTACAAGCAGTTTATTTTGAGCTCATCCCACATTCACAATACTGCTGAACACTCACAGGAGCGTTAAACGTTTGGCTGATACCCCCAACGAATATACTTTTAAGTCCTGTTCAAGTATCATTTGAAGGAGCTAACATTGCCCAGGTATTTTAGGAAATTGAACAGTCAAAACCAGTCTCTTTTAAAACTGAAATGACTAAAATCTGAACGGTGATTTAAAGATTTAGGTCTCCTGTTGGGAAAGAAAGGGCTCTGGGCTAAAAGCAACAGACAGTTGGCTTTGGTCTTTTCATGGGAATAGGGAGATCAGTTTCCTGTCTCTGTGTTCCTGGCCATGCTTAGGATACAGAAGAACAGTTTAGGTTAGGGCTAAGGTTGTGTTCAGGTAAAGCTGGGGAGAAACATTAATCAATAACTATGCAACCACATGTTTATTTTCATCATTCTTGCTTTGCAAAAAAGTAATGGAACAGATCATTGTTCCCGAAGAAGACCCCGAGTCAACTGTGCCATTGTAGTGCAATGCAGGAGCCATATTGATATAGTAGGCTGTAAACGTTACAAACCGAGAACACAATGAAAAATAATGCCAAGAAGGGATAACCTAGCGGTTATGTCACGCACCCCATGTATACTATAATCCTTGTCACCATGGCAGCAGATTCGAATCCAACCTCAGCCCTTTGCTGCTTCAACCCTCACTTTCTGCTTCCAACATTTCCTGTCTCTCTTCAGCTGTCATCTAATAAAGGCAAAAATAACTTTAAAGTAGTGATAATGCCAAGGGTTGTACAGGAAGCCAATTTATACAAAAACATCAATCAATGAATTGCTGCTAATGCTAGCTTGGCTTGTTTCTTAGCTCTAGCTTCTTTTTTGATTAGACTTTTTAAGTTTTCATCATTTAACACAGTTTTTTTAATAGCAGCTAAATTATTCCCCACAGGTCTCCTTGCCAAAACCAACAGGGGGGGTGTTAAGATGGGTTAAAAAAACTGTAAAGGTCACATATTGTGCAAAATGCACTTTATCATGTTTCTCTAACACTTAAATCTGTCCCTAGTCTGTCTACAAATCCCCCAGTTATGAGTTAAGTCCATCCTCTCCATCTTTTGCCTGCTCCACTTTTCAGAAAATGTGTGCTCAAAGGAGGCCGTAAGATGTTCACCTTCATGACATCACAAAGGGCAGTAACCCCTCCCCACAGCAGTAACCCTTCCCCACGGTGGGTGACACTCAATACAGCATGGTGCAAGAAAGCCATGCAAGCCCTTCCAGAGAGGGGCATGGTCAGACACAGCTCATTTACATTTAAAGTTACAGACACAGAAACAGCCTGATCTCAGCAGAGCTGAAATAGAGGTTATGCAGGATCAGAGTGTATTTTTGGCAAGAAACTTCACAGACATGTTTTGGGGAGCTCTCTGAGACTTATTTAAAATGGCTGAAAAGTAGTATAATATGTGACCTTTAATAAAATGGTTTTAACCTTAAAAACGTGTTCCCTTTAAACATGCTTTAGCAGAGCTTTTGGTGCTGCAAGACAAGCATCCGTAAAGTTTAGCCAGCTTCTTTTACTGATGACTGAAGGTCAGGCACTTTCTGCTAAATAAATGTTTCCCTAGATCTGAATAGAAACATGGGACGTACAGCTGTAGCTTCATGACTGATTCTAGCCTCTAAATGTGAATATTGTCTGGTTTCTTTACTCCTTCCTTACAGTTAGAGGAATATTTTGGGGTTGTAGATATGTTTGGGTTGTTTGTTGACTTTCATTGACTAAATTAATAGAATAAGAATCACCGGCTGGACATAGAAAATAATCGTAAGTTGCAGCCTTACAAACAGTCCCTGTTTACTAGTTGCGTATAACATGTAGGTATTTATTTATTAATCAGTTTATCTGTCAGGGACAATACATGTAGGCATTGTTACAGTGCAACCGTTGCGACTAGTATGAGTATTACACACCACTGTTGCATGTGGGCTTTGATTTTTCTAAGTTTTCAGCAGGAACAGCGGGGGCTTTGGGCTACAGGTTAAGTCAGCAACACAATTTATGAGGAATACGCTGATTTTGAAGCACATCATATGTTTGACTACAGTCAGCGCCCCTCTATTATTTAACTATTACATCCATAGAGAGGGACTTGTCAAGTGTTTACTCTGATTTGCATGGTTAAAGAAAATTATCCACAAAGCAAAACAGCGATGGAGGTTCACACACAGTGTGTCACAGAGCACACAGTGGTGAGGTCAGAGGGTGGATACGGCGTTGCAAATCTGGCACAAATTACACGCCTGCAGCAACCGGCAGTGTGAGGGAATTCCGGATAGGAAGCTGTGAGAAGTCATCAACCAAACTCTTTCAAGAGGATTTGGTTGTAATGCCTCCTCGACTGGAACAAATGGGTGAGCTGGCAAAACAGAAATACTGTTTTAAAGCTGTATTTTACATGTAGAGGGAGAGCCTGAATGATTTAAGGTAGTTATATACAGTATGTCCACTGGATCACTTCACAGGCGACGTGAGAAGACGACTTAAACAATTATACACTACAAAAGAAATGTGCACTAATATAAAGAAAACACTTCCTCTTCATAGGATCAAAAGCTTTCATAAGAAAGAGTGATCCTCTCTGTATCATTATATATACATAACTGTGTTTTCTCTGTATTGATAGAAAACCACAGGGTGACTGCTGGTTATGTGATACAGACTTGGTAATAACTGTCTCAGATGAACAAAATGCATTTGACACAACTGAATCATTGCTTTGGAATCTGCGGCACTAAATGTAAGCCTTTCCTCTTAAATCTACTGATGGTTATAAATGTTTCTACATACAACATCTTGTCTGTAACCTGCACAAACTAAACATAAACACAGCCACCAGGGGGCGCTCAAGACACCATGAACAACATTGAGGTATGTCAGATCCATCTTCACCTTGAACAAAGATAAATAAATCTATTTTAAAATCACTCAACTTTGTCTGATATTTTTCCATCTTGGTAACAGAAATAAAAAGTCACTAGATTGAGTTACTCTCTCTCACGCTGGGCGCTGATTTATCATGGTCACTTCTGCTGTACTACTCTGTGCTGTATGCTCTTCTGATAAACCTGTAAATTAAAACTTCTCCATACTGTTCATGCCTGACATATGATATCAAATGTATTTGTACTGGTCTGTTATTCATCTTATGGTGACCACTGGACACATTCTTACTGCACTCATATGTAGATACCTCTCAGTGTTTATTCTGTATATTACCTCTAAACATATGAAAACTTTACTGATTTAAAAAAATGTATTTAAACCTCTATGAAGCGGATAAGACTGACAGTGGACAGAGTGTGACATAAGAGAGAGAGTTGGGAAATGACATGCAGGAAACATACTTCTTGTATATGTTATTTTTTTCTTTCTGTTTATTATGTCTTATATTCTAAAGTCATATTTCTGCTTATTGTTATATTTCTTTTAATGCCCTGATTGTTCTTAATGTACTGTTTCATAAAAGTATAAAGCACTTTGAACTGCTTTATGTATGAATGGTGCTAACTATATGTCAATTATATTATAATTAAACTAGCCTTGACTTGCTTTTGCACTTTACGTGAAATGCTTCACTGCATTTTAATTTCTTTTTTTCTCTATGAATAATAATAAAGCTTAACTGAATTCAGTCAAATTTCATGGTTTTTTTTGTATTTATAGTTTCTTTTTTGATGATATCATAAGATATGAACTATTCTGATCAGAGAAAACCAAAGATTATCACCAAACCTTAAGACCTGAACAACAATGAAGTACAAAAAGCGATTTTAAGTCATGAGTTAGCAATACAGCAGTAAGGGGCGTATTCGAGAATTGACATTTGTAAAAAATGGCCACAAACACTTCCTCTTCTTAGCCCCCTAAGACCTCTTGAGCTGTTTAAATCCTCAAAGATAAAGTGCTCAGACCCACCCATGGAAAAAGCTCCCAGAAAGCAACAGGTGCAATATATGTTTTCATACCGGTGTTGCGTGTCAAAACGCCTTTGAGGATATGGTTACTTCCAGACAGTGAGAGAGCCACAGGAAGTCTTCTCACACGCGACGATTCAAGGGAGAAATTTAGAGTCCTTTAGGGCCGGTCGGTAAAAGCTGCCTCGGGTCTCTCCCTTCATTTCCTCGATGGTCACAAAGGGAGACCATCAAGCAGCTCTGCTCTCGCATTGTGAAGGCGCTGATGTCGGAAAAAGCCTCGTCCATGTGCAATGACCTGCAATGTATAGTTTACTCGTATCAAACCTACAGTTCCTTCCTCCAAGACTGAGGGGAAAAGGAACAGACTAGATCTAATGACAGCTCAGTTTCAAGGTCAGCATCAACAACAGACAGGAATTCATAGTAGAAAAAAACTATTATTATTATCGTTTTGCATGTTTAAGGATTGCAAAAGGCAGCTTTTTACTTTTTTTCTCTCCTTGTGGGTAAGGGAAGTGTAAGCCATCAATCTTGATTGCACAGATTTTCAAAATAATTTCACCACGATGGCTTTTCAAGAAAAGACAGAATGAACTTTGGTTAAAGAGGGTTTTCATATAAACTCTTATCAGTTCTCTGTCTCTGGCAGATCACAATCTGAAGGTTTATCGCCAACATTTATTAGTTTATTTTTACACAGAGGATGGTCCTATAGGAGCAACTAATTCAATTCAAACAACTTTATCAATATGTCTTGGTGCAATTGGTTTGGAGCAACTTGTAAATACTGCTGAAAACATTAAATTACACCGAAAAAAATCACACAGACAAAAGCTGCTCCCGGGTCGCACAGGAATGTGAGCGCCTTCTGGTTTGTGAAAATACCAGCAGAACCAAAACATCTCTTTATTACTACTACAGCACTGGAACCTTTTTCCTTTTATTTAATCATATCCTGGGTGTGATGTGGATTTTTTTATTTGAATGTGTGTCTTTATACGTCAAATGTAAATGTTTTTTAAAATCTATGCAAGTGTGTCTTTTTAACTCCAATTCACCTACCAGGAATAGTGATCTCGATCTTGTTGAATTCTATCATATAATCACTATTGTTTAACAGGATTAATTAAATTTGAATTCAATAGTATAAAATACAAAATGCACTCATGTCACTACATGACTCAAATCAGAGGTCAATATGTAAAGCAGGGTAGATTGAAAGAAGCAAAACATTGCTGCCCTAAGAATCCTTATGCAACAAGGGGTGTATAGAGGGGTGCAAGACTTTCCACAGAAAACATGGAGCAGTGAACCCAGGGGTCCAGCAGCACAGATAATATATTTGTTTACATGTGTGATTGCGTGGCCTTTTTGAGAACACTCTGATATAAGAAATACTTTTTAATTCTTCCTTTTCAACATCTGCGTAATCAGCAAGTTGCAACCACAAGTGTTTTCAAAGTGGCACTAATAAGTCTGTCCCATGTGCAATCAGTGCAACACCTAACTTCTCTCTGAGCGTGCAAGTACACATCCTATGGAGCATGTGAAGGATGCGGTAAACAGGAACGTGTCTCTGTCATTGTGTCTGCATTGTTTTAGAGCTGAAGCTTGATGTGAAATGTATGTACATTAGGAGTGTCATATTATTATTTGAGATCACTTTATTTGAAGCACACATACAAGAATTAGATAATTAGTTTCATTCGTTTCAATTAGCAGTTTGCGGTTTTTCTTCTGACTTGTATGGCTATCTCCTTCTGAGAGGCGACCAGTAAGAGGGGCTTATGATTGAAAGAAGGGGCAGAATAAACAAGCTCCTTGATTCTGACACAACAAGGTGTTGTCGGCCTGATGTTCCCAAACATCTTGGAATAATGCGTCACTTCCAAGTCAGAATAATGTGCCTTACTCCTCTTCTCACCATTCTGCCAACATGTCGTGAACGCAGCAATACACCTGGCTGACAATGTCATACTGTCAAGACTTTTTGTATCACTTGAACACCAGAGAGGCATTTTTATTATTATTATTACTAACACCTGTATGTTTCCTACTATCACAAGTGAAACCTCTGCTGTCACTCAGCTATTTCCCTAAAATAATTTCAACTGTACAAAAAATAACTGCACGTAAAATTTTATAATCTGTTTATATGTTCAAGAACAACTGGTGATGGATGCTTCAATCCTTTACATGACAGACATTGTCTTGAGAGACGAGTATAATACATGTAAATAAAACACAGATTTACACAAACACACACTCACAAACAGACTGATATATATCCTTTAAATAACATTACATAAGTTCTAAAAAACTTTCTTTGTTTGGCTAAAGAGTTACATTTCCCCCTGCTGGTAAATCCTCACTCTGCAGTCAGCAGCTGAAACATAAGGCTCCGTGTGTGTGAATCACCTGAACGAAGTCTCTGAAATATAAACTCCAAGCTGCTCCACTGTCAGCGCAGATCAGGTGTGGAAGCCCCCAGGTAGGTGGTGAGGTCCGAGTTGTTTGATTTGATGAGCTTGGCTGGGATGGTTGACATCTTTAACCTCTGATAGGCAGCAAACCTGTGACAGCCTCCGAAAGAGTAGTAGTAATTTCCCCCCTCTCTACCTTTGATCCAGAGCACATCAATGGGAGGAACAACACTGATGTCTGCAGACTCCTGGAAGGACAGACAACATGATGGTTAATACATTCAGCAGGTTTAGAACAGAGAAGAAAATAAACATAAACATGGAAGTACAATATAATGTAAACTTTGTTTAAAGTAGAAATAAGACATCTATACCAACATAAATATATCAGCGCATGAGCTTTATGTTCTGAAAGCTAACCACTTCAGACAAAGTGTTTTTTTGTCTGTTTCCAGTCAAAGATTTTCTTTTTATGACGAAGCTGAATTCTCCTCTGCAGCAAAGAGCCAAAAGACAAAATAGTCAGGTTTGGATGCAATCCAAGTCCTTCCTTCCAGCATGGATTTGTGGACTTTTTCTTTTTTACAAGTCTCAGGTACAGTAAAGACGGTAAAGTCTCACAGTGATCAAGTCTTATGTCTCAAGTCTACAACTGTGGGATTCTCTTGTCTTGTTATCTACCTGACCGATAAATGTAGTGCATAAAGGTTAAATCTATTAAATCTCTCGTAAAGGCAGAGTAGAAGTCTAAAAAGTAAAAGAAAAAATCAGCATACAATTAGCCTACAGTTCACAGTTGTAGGCCTACTCGAGTAAGAAAAAGTATAGGCCTGCTGCTTTTCGTCATTGTTACAAACATTTGCTCAAACCCTCCATAAGTAAATCACAACATGTTAGGCCTATGTAAGTAAGAGATACATGTAAACAAATCATCATTTTAGCGTCCTAATGCAACGCCATATTCTTAATTTTCAAATATATACATACATAGGCAACATATTTTTATTTACCCTTATTGTGTCCATCAGACTCTGGACTTTCAGCTCATCCAGTACAGAAGGAATAGGTCTGATGATGACGTCCATCGGGACGTGATGAACCTCCTTCACGTTGTCCGAGTGAATCGACTTGTTGACGCAGTTTCTAGCGTCCCCCGCCGCCTCAGCTGACTGAATGGACTCTGACGACATGTTTCTACAAGATGAAACAAACAATGTAACCCCGGGGTTACCGCCGAGCCATAGCCGAAACATTTACCTGCTGACTGTAGTAGGCTAGTCCTCTCTGTGCGTTTCTCTACTTCCTCGAAACTAGTTTGTTTACGTAGTGCGTAACGTTTGTGTCGTCAATGGAAGGTTTTAATTGGTCATTGGCGCTGTCAATCACAGATGTGCTACGCCCCCTCATAACAGTCGGTACTTGTTGGTTTGGTAATAAAAAGACCAAAAAGCTCGTTTATTTCGAGGTTAAAACCTTACAACATGTATTTGTTTCGCAAGTGTTTTAGACTGCCTATTGTTGCCATAGTAAACTTGTGTTAAAGAATGACAATTAGGTAGCTAGCCCAAATTAGGTTTAAAGATGTAGGCTAGCTTAAACTGTTGCATTGTCAAGATGTTTTCAATGCAACATTGATATATCATCACTTTTGAGGTTAATATGGTTTTTCTTAGCAAGGGGTTTCTTATCCACACACCCAAGACTTTTAGAGCAAAGTTACCAGTTATTTGAATTTGTACTGGAGTCAACTCCTGAAGGTAAGTTCAAAATCTGGTCTTTTTTTAGCTCTGTTTTTAGGCTCCACCAAAGACTTATCTGGCTCTGTATCTGCAGAATAATCCAGTTCAATGGCTAGTTAATAACTAAATAGTTTTGTGATTTGATTTGATACTGGGCAGTAGCCTACATGTAGATTGGGTGATTGTTTAAATGAATGCCAGCTGTAGACATAAGGTAAGCTATTAGAAAGGTTTGAGCCAGTTTTGAACCAATAGGGATATTTGATGGGTCGGCAGCCTAAACAGTAATTTGAAACTCACTATAAAGCTTTAAATCTTGGGAAACTGCGGATTAAAGAATTATTTCTGTAGGTATTGTAGGTAGGTATTGTAAATTTCTCCGTTCGTGAGATGAATAAAGGATTATGTTATTACTTTCAGTGACTCTTTCCTGTGACACATCGTTTTTACCATTAATTTGATTAAATTGGTAATGTCATGTGAAGATATAGGCTAGTATAATCTCTTTAAATATATTAATTCCTCTCTTTTGTCTGTACACCCACAGAATTAGTATTTAAGTCAAACTGAATGTTTAGCAAAGCAGTGTATCTCCTGTAACCAGTGATGGAAAGTCATTCATAAGACAGACGAGGAAACAAAGAGAGCATTGTATTACACCAAATATAGTGTTATATCCTCTATGCTTAAACAAACATATTCCTACAGATGCATGCAGTTTGTTTTCTCATATGCTCTGGATATGTTTGAGGTCAAATGGACCTGATCTGTCGTAACACTCCAATAACAGAAGCACTTTTAAAACATCATTAAAATCATGATGATGAGCAATCAACTAAGAAGAAGTAATGGAGTATCAATCTCCTAACAAAGTGAAGTGTGTGTTTTTCAAACAGAACATTAGGGTTAACAAGCTGGCTTCCTGGCATGTAAACAGCCTTTATTGTTAGAAAGCTGTTGAATATTTCTTGGCATCTATAGATGTAGTGCCAAACACAAACTTTAGCCCTTTTCTAAGACAACTTATTCACTTCATGGCCAAACTGTTTCTCATTAAATTGTATTCCTGCAATTAGTCATGCAGTTGAAAGGCGCCGCTACAAGCTCACAATCCTTTGGTGACAATAGTTTTTAATGAGGTCAGAGTTTTGTGTTGTCGACTGTTGCGTGATATAGGCTTCCTCCATCAAAGTGCACTAGTTGGTGATTTTCTATTTTTGCAGGGATTTCAAAGAGCCAGCCAGGTTGTTGTGGTTACAAAAAAGGGACGTCTGGGCCCGCAGCATCGCACAGGTGAGTGGAAAGCTTCAAAGATTTGTGGCAGTGGAGCGGAAACAGAACTATTGTTGTTTTCAACCAACGCACAGCTACAGCATCTTCTAATGAGACAATTAAAAATGATTTCTTGGACAGGAGAGGCAGGCCATTATATTGAATTATTACAAATACTTTGAACTACAATGGCAGCGTCTCTTATGTTGATTAATTGGTCACACGGGGATCAGTAGCAACATGAAGGAGGTCTATATATAGTGTTTAATCATTAACAGTGGTATCAGTACATTATATATCCTTGTAGAATAAAACAGAACTAAACACAGCCTGTGATTTAGGACCTGCAGTGAATGTAATCACCTTTTTTTAAAGTTTTGCAGCAACAGCAACGATCTGTTTATGGTTTCCCCAAAAGTCATTTTATATTTTCTGCCTTTTTTCCCTTGAAGAGCCATTTGGCTGATAGCACCATAATATAAAATAACTGAACAACTCCAATTAGGCTGTAATATGCTGATATTGAGCGTGCCGCTGCCTGCGTGACTTGGTGTTTCTATCTGAATAACTACAGTATTGTAAATATGTATGGTGACATATCCCCCCCTGGGCATTCACCACTTTATACAATGTCAGATTCAAGTGGTTTCTTTGCTGTCAATCAAAAGCCACTTTATCACGCGCTGAAAGATGCCAGCATCACACAAAGAGAAAAAAAAAACCTGTCAGTCAAAGCATATAGACATGTAAATCATCTCCAGTGCTGAGGTGTGTTTGGAGTCCCACTACACTCTATGTGACCCTCTGCTGTCACAGCAGGACTGTATAGTCACTAACATATCTCAATTACTTAGATTGAGTTAGTCACACAGGTACAGCGGCAGGTCACGCAAGAACAGTTCCCACATAATGATTTGCTGTTAATATTAGATTTTAGTCCCCGTGGGATTGTCACACTTAGAGCAGCTGGAGAAAATTACCTGCCAGCTTTCCGACAGGGAAGTGAGCTAAATTTATTTATACCATTCTTTTTTTTTTTATACACATTGACATGCTTTTAAGTGATAATTATTCTGACGGCGATTTTCAGTCTTCAAACTATAGCTTTGTGATAGATGAACGTGTCTAAAAGTCTGACACGGTTTAGCAGCGGAGGATGTTGCTGTGTTTGCCGCTGAATGTGTGACTGATTTGTTCACTGATGTTGATTATTCACTGGTGGCTCTCGCAGCTTAAACTTGTGAAATTACTTTCCGCACTGACTCCTTCTAGTAAACTGCCCAGAACAGGATTTCTGTTTAATGATCTTCCTTGCCTTGAAATGAAATTGCTCTCCCAACCTCACCCCAGAGAGAAGAGGTGCAGTACATTTGGAGTAAGATTATTTAGATGCGGATTAAGCTGTGGATTTACATTTCAGTTCATTAACTTAACCCTTAAAACTGAAGCAATACATGTTTTTTTAACTGTCCAAACATAAACATAAAAAGCTTTCAAATATTCTCATTTATCTGTGAAACAAACGTCTGTAATTCTTCCGCTTCCTGTGTTTCTGCATGTATTGTATATGAAAAGGAAAAAATGAGCTATTTAAGGAATGCACTCCTTGACTTCTGCTTGAGTGCTGATGACAAGTTGGATATCTTAGATGCATAAAAATGTGATTTTGACATGACTTCAAAAAGAGAAGCATACGGATGAGGTGGACCCTCTGCCAACAGAGAGACGGGGAAACAGATGGGTTTTACACAAACAGCACAAACATCAAGAACACTGAGTTAAAGAGCTTGGCAGTCTCACTTGATGAAACAGTGAGGAATGGAGGCACTTTTAATGAGCCTCTCTCCTGTGATGCAGAATGTGAAAAGACAAACTGTTAGCTCTTAAAGGGCCAGTTACAGTTGGTTGGCCCTGAATGGTTGAAAAGATCGGTTTTACTAACCTCTTGTTGAGTATTGTTGGTCACTGTGCACGCACACTGGTTATAAGATGGATAGAGATGGCATAAACCGAGATTCAGGAAATATAAACTTGAGTGGAACATGTCCCACAGTTGTGTTTATCAGTGGAACTGGTGGCATTTAACAAAGCTTGTTGTTGTCGTTGACAGTTTGTGATTCACCAACAGATGGCGCCAGATGTATGGGGAGGGTCAGAGGAAAGGCCGGCATGTGTTGAATCTAGAAGTGATAGTTTTTCTTATTATAAAAATGTCTTGTTGTTTCTTATGTCACCTGTTAGAAACTGAGAGACACCAGTTGCAACTGAAAAGATTTTTCATTTTAAATTTGAAATGGGCAATGATAAAGAACAGTGAAGTATTTATTAGACTGCAGTTTTTGCACACACTCCTTTTTTAATTTAATGAATTACCTGAAGGCCCATCACAAGTTCACAGAGCCCATATGAACGTCTTCAGATGTCTAGTTATACGGTCAGAAAATACTCACATTTGAAAGATTTTTAGAAGGAGAATTTTTTTTTTTTTAAGGTTTATTTTTGGGCTTTTATGCCTTTATTTAGATCTGGACAGTGGATAGAGTCAGAAATCAGGAAGAGAGAGAAAAGGAGAGAGAGAGGGGAATGACATGCAGGAAAGTAGCCACAGGTCGGATTTGAACCCAGGCCGCCCGCTTGGAGTACTATAGCCTCCGTACATGGGCACGCTCACTAACAACTTGGTCACCAGCGCCCCGTTTTATAATATTTTTAAACAGCTTAAATCATTAGATATATTCAGAATATTTATCTGACAAATGGATTTATTGACTGACTTCTTTTAGCAACAAAGTTTTTTTTTTTGCAGGGTGGTAAATCAGTGAAAAACAGTGAGGGGCAGAGAAAAGCAAACACCATTATTACCACTTGATCTGTTATATTCTGATCTATTTTTGATGTATTGATTGATCTTTAAATGTCAGTTCAAAGGGGAAATTGGTTGTTACAGTTTCCTAAAGTTCCAGAGCCCAATAGATATCCAGTTTACCATCTCATTAGAAAAAGTGAAGTCGATATAAATGTCAGAAGATGTCTGTTTTGCATTTTTCCATTACAGATTCTCAATTATTCAAATTGTTGTTCATTTTTTTCTAACGATGAACCATTCAATTTGTCGTCTAATCAGTTCAGCTGTAAAATGCTGCTCGATGTGTAAGAAAGGAACCAGATGCAACTACATTTGCACTTCTGAACCCTATTTATTATGAATATAGATTTTTGTCCTCACATGTCTTTAATCACAGTCATCTTTGCGGTAGAGATCATTTAAGCAGTTCAGCTAAAGTAGTAGTAGTTGAGTGTTTGTTTTTCTTCAGTTTCTGCTGTTCAGTATCTGTTTCTGCTGCTGGATGAAGATCTGTGCAGTAACCTTGCAGCAACCCCTCACCCCGTCAGAAGGCAGTTACATTTCCTCTCAGACAGTCACTCAGAAGATGATGGTGTTCTCAGGTCAATACCTTTGAAGTGAGCATGTGGCATGCTCAATTTTGTAGGATGTTTTCAATAATTTACCTGAAGTGCTCAGTGTGTGTCTGCTTGTGTGTGTGTGTGTGTGTGTGTGTGTGTGTTTGTGTGTGTGTGTGTGTGTGTGTGTGTGTGTGTGTGTGTGTGTGTGTGTGTGTGTGTGTGTGTGTGTGTGTGTGTGTGTGTGTGTGTGTGTGTGTGTGTGTGTGTGTGTGTGTGTGTGGCGGTGAAAGGCGAAGGCTGAGCATCATGTATGAAGGGAGCGCAGCAGTCCCCCCTACCTGCCTGCCGGTGCTGATCACTCATTCCCTTCTTGTTCTTACACACACAGCACAACCTCGGGCGTAGTAATTGGATTGCATGGGTCCTCATTTTATAGTCCATTGCCGTGTAATGAAATCAGTTATTTACTTTCATCATAAAATGTGATAAGGGACAACATCTGCCAGGGTAAAGTTTGAGTGAGTACGCCCATGAATGATGATGTGCGATCTGCAGCGCTCTGAAATGTTGCTCCTGTGTGCACAAGAATCATCACTGAGTTTAAATTTGACAATTTATGTACTTATTTGTTGAACTTCAGCAACTAAACAAGCACAGAAGCTTGTAATGACAGCCACAGCAAGCACTGCTTTCCAACGGTAAAGGAGAGGAAAGAGGAGCAGAAGTGTCCCTGCTCTGCTCTCTGCCTGCTGCCTCATTATACTGCTGCTGTGCTGCTGGAGGACACTGAAGGACACAAACGATTGAATTCAAGTGTTGTATATTCCCTGGAAACCAATCAAGAAAAGCCCCAGAATAATAATCCCTGTCCGCTGTCATGATTCATTTTTATTTTGTTCCATATTTTCCTCCCGCTTTTGAGTCGCTCAGAAAGACTAGTTCCAGCATAAAATCAATGTTCCATTAAAATTTAATGACCGGGAAGGGCTTAATAGTGGTGGAACAGATGCCTCTGCTTTTGATAACGCCGACATCCCAGGAACTCTTATTCAAAGCTGGATTGGTGTTGTCAGGTCTTCTGACCGTTCCTGCTCTCAGCTGCTGAGAAAAAACAAAGAAAAATTGGCATTTGGGGGCCTGTGGCGGTGAAATTAAAAGAAAGTAAATTGACAGTAAAGCTCGTAAAATTCATCAAACATTGACACAGGAGGCTACAGCTGATGGCACAGTACAGTCTAAACTATGATTTATTCACTGTGTTGACTAAAGGCTGTTTCAAACAGATTCCTGATGCACCATTTATTCCAGTACGTTTCATATTACACACGTATATATTTCAGAGAAAGGAGTGTAGAGAGATATTAAACCTGATTGAACAGGTGGGCCCGTCTACATTCATCTGCACTGTGTGTGTGTGTGTGTGTGTGTTTGCAGGCTTTCTCAGAGACGGAAAAAAAAAACATTTTAAAATCAAATGTGATCATTTGTAATAAAAAAAGAGTAGACGTCTGAGTGGTTCCTTGTGCTATTGTTTTTATTAATGTTATCATTGCTATTGTTGTCAGTATTAATTGCAGCAGAACAAGAAAAATCAAAACACCCCTCAGCAATCATGGCTTAGTTTCTTCATACTCAGCTGGAACAGAGAGAGAGAGAAAGATAAAGAGAGAGAGAGAGATAGAGAGAGAGAGAGTGAGTGAGTGAGAAAGGAAGAAAGAAAGTGGAAAATCTTAATCAGTTTTTTTTTCTTTGAGGACCATATGGAAGGTTTCAAGCAGCCAACCATATGTTGAAGGCTTTTGTCATGGAAATCATACTTTTTGGCACTTCTTCATTGCGCAGCCAAGCCGGGCACATAAATAAAATAGAACGAGAACAGAAAAAAAAAATGATACAGAACATGATCAAATCTTTGAGGATACAGTTGGAAGTTATTTTTTTATCAAGACACTCCCTGATTCGCATGGCCACCCAGACTGCAATTGGTACCTGTATTTGTCTCTTTTTTTAATAAAAAAGACAACATGAATAGAAAAAGAGCAATTAAATGTCTACATGCATTGTCATATTATTGCTGTGGTATATTTACACTTCTATTTACAAAATCATCAAAGAGGAACAATGTTTCCCTACATCTGTAGTGAGGAGCCTCGTTTTCTGTCTTTAGTATTTTCTCTTTAGACGATCTGTAACACTGCCAGTTTGAGATTCAAGCCTGCGTACAATTTCCAATTTGATGTTTTTGATGATCTCATTGCTTTTATCTGCCTTATTAAAACAGAGTCCCAAGGTTTCCCCTGCCCAATAAAAAACAAAACACATATTTAAAAAAAATAAATCCATAGGAAGTAATGACTTCTGCATCGGTTCAAGAATACAGCGACGTGCCCAACTGTGCGTTCTGCAAGTGAATCAAGAGACAGGTGGTTTGGATGCTCTCACGCAGTGATTCAGCTGGAGCACTTAGACGACCATTGACAGGCGGAACAGGAGAGGATGCATAAACTGAGCAAAACTGCTCTTTTTTTCCTCTTTGTTTTTTGATGTTTTCTTTTTAAGGGCGAGCTCAGCATTACTGCCATCGTGTCATCCATTTGGAATATGCAAATAGCTGACAGTGCATTTGCCTGCTGGTGCTTGACCTTCCCCTTGGAGGTCGCTCACCGACTCAATTACGCTCCCTATCTGCAGTCTGTCTGCAAACACCTGTTATCCTCCCACACTCCGCCAATCCCACTTCAGCACATCTCATCCTCGCTGCGTCTGTTTAGAGGCAGTTGGGTTGGGATGAGGACGGCTAGTATTTGATTTTGGGGAGGGGGGGGGGGGGGGGGCGTTGATGGAAGAGTTGGAAGTGCATTATTGCATGTCATTTTATTACAATTATCTCTGAAACTTTCTCTACCACAACAGTTTACATGAAGATCTTTACGACTCAATAAGTGCTGTTTAGGACATTTCTTTACCTTCAATCTTCGATTCTTTCCTTTAGCTGAAACTGTACAGAGTAATACGGAAGCATTTTGACTTTGACTTGAAACAGATGTGAACGTTTTTGTTATTTTAGAAACCTAAATGAAATGTATTGTAATCCTGTTGTGTAACTCCAGTACAGTTAGATCAGCTTATTTTGACCTGAAAGCTTTAAAAACAAAAGAAACATTTTTATAAATCTTAACAATAATATAGAAAAGCAGTCGTTTCCAGTCGGATTAATGGCTACAGCAGGTGGGACTCACTGTATTTAAGATTCACTGTTGCTCATGGTTACGGCATCACTATCATTATTGCTTTTACACTTTTAATTAGAGTCGCAGATTACAACTACAGTTGTGGCTTTCTGATTTGACCAAATTGATAGTTTTATTTTCAGGCCCATGTGTATGTAAAAAGTCAAACCTTTCTGGAGTTTATTTATTGCCTGAGATTTGAAGACTTAAAAGGGGCTAAAAAATCTTGTGTAACAAGGAGGCGTTGGACTTTTGGAAAAACAGCAAGATGACGAATATTTTCATTTTGTTTTGTTTCTCTTATTCTATTGAACTTTTTATTGCTCCAATCGACTGAAAAGAGGACAGCTGTGATTGTTATACATGTCAATCGCTATTTCAGTAAAGTTATTGCCACGAAAACAAATAAAAAATAATTCTGCATTCATTCATTTGAAGTCTGCTAACACTGGTACTGTACATTGTTCCTCTTTAAAAAACTAAGTCCCACGGACTCTCTACAGTTTTCATGCATATAAACATTTTCTTTGAAGATCAGCAGCATCTTACAAGGTCAATGGATGTTCCTTTTTTAAATAATAATAAATAAATACATGATAATGAACACATAAGCAAGTCTTCAATAAATACACAAAATAAGGTCGATAAATAAATAAATAGATAAATAGGTAGTTAAATAAAGTATTTACATGATAAATAGATGAAATGCATCTCAACCGTGGGCGGAGCTTTGAGCGACATAGAAAAGAGACAAACAGAATCTTTGAGTGTCACTTTGTAACTGAGGGTGTGTGAGTCCATACCTTCACTCTGAGGTAACACAGGCAGAGGGGGAGCACCTCAAACACTGGGTGGACATTGCTCTTAAAGATGGGACGATGCACCAGAAAGGCAGCAGAGTTTATGCAAGCCACCACGGTGAAGGAAGAACATCAAGAGTTTTCATTGCTATAGACGAGTCGACCGCACATGGCACTTATTACGATAGATCATTTGGTCTGGCTCCCAGTGTGTGTTTTTATCTAAGTCTGTATATCAGAATGAGACTATGAATTGGATCAGACAGAGGGTGTGAAAGCCTGTTCAACAGGCCGCTTTTAAAATCTCTGCTCTTGCAGATTAAATTGAATGACCTATGGCCTATGATCTTGTGTAGCTTATTCAATAATTTTAGTTGAATACCCACAGTTACAAAGATGCTTTTCATCAACAAGGGATAATAAGCACAAAAAAATAAATTTAGAAAAATCAAATAGAAAAATAACATCCGTTGAATTGAAACATTGGTGTGAAAAAAGGGTTTGTCTTTTTACCTTTTTAAAATGATCTCCCTTTTTTGCAAATACTGTCATAGTTCACATTTTCATAAAAAGTTCATGTTGGCAGTTGCAAAAGAATTCAATTCTTAGCAAATAAAAAGCAGCATAAAAATACAAGAGGTCATTTTGTCTCTAAAAAACAAAAGAACACTGTAAGTCCTTTTTTGTGTGTTTTTTTTTTTTCATTTTCTCTTTACTATTTCCTATAAAATATCAGGAATCTAAATATTATTACTATTGATATCAATATCATTATAGTCATTGATAAAAATTCACATGCCAGGCCTCATATATAATTGTGTGTGTAAGTGTGTGCACACGTGCGTACATTTATGTGTTTTTGTGGAGTGTGTGCATGTCTGTGTGCGTCTGTTAGTATGTGTGTATGCATGTGCCCACATCCGTGCAAGCACATGTTGCTTAATTGTGTACAACTATCATCTACAGTCTCTATTTGGGGGAAGGTTGTTTGATTGTATGTTTCTGTGGACGATTAGCTACTGTGCAGGGAAAAAATCCAGCATCTTTTGAAATTGTCTTTGCCATAATCATTAGAGTTTCTTCACGTAATCTCAGTGAAAATATTGCTTTCTAAAAAAAGGGAAGAAAAAAGGCATGGAGGGCAGAGTGAACAGGGTTATTGGTTGTGAACCGACAAACAGAGGTTCAAAATTTAGCTTCTTCCTCGCTGTTAGTTTTCTGATCCAGAGTCGTCTTCGTCTGCAGAGCCCTTGAAGCAAGCTGACTCATAGTGCTTGTTCAGGTAGGACTTGAGAGCGAAGGTCTTATTGCAGCGCTTGCATCGGTAGTGCTTGAAGGCAGAGTGTGTTTGCATGTGGGCGCGGAGGTTTGAACGGTCAGCAAAGGCTTTTCCACAGTGCGCGCAGGCAAAGGGTTTCTCCCCCGTGTGCGAGCGCATGTGACCTTGGAGGAGCCATGGCCGACTGAAGGCCTTGCTGCACACGTCGCACTTGTGCTTGAGGTCGTGGGTGAGGATGTGCATGGCCAGCGCAGGCATCGACACGTACACTTTATTACAGGTGGGACACTTGCGGGCCATCTTGCTGTCCAGGCTGCGGTGCGTCTGCTTGTGTCTGCTGAGGTTGGAAGAGGTGGCGTACGTCTTGCCACACTCGTTGCAGGTGTGGCGAGCCGTGCCAGCTCCCCCTCTCTCCTGAGCCCCGCCGTTGGCGCTGCTGCTTCTAGAGCCCCCTCCCCGACTCTCAGTGTCTCCCTTCCGCCTCGATCGCCCGTCAGAGATGAAGAAGGCATCCATGGTGTAACCCTCGTCCAGGGCCTCTGACTCACCACTGTAGAAGCCGCTGGCCGTCATGCCAGACTGGGGGCTGTCGGGGTGCTTCAGGTCGGGGTCGCAGTACTCCCCTCCACTGCTCACCTGGGTGTAGAGGGGGTCTGACACGGGCGAGGCCAGCTTGTGCTCCATCTTCTTCTCCTCCTGGTATACAGATGGCGTGATGTAATCCTGGATGTAGCCTGGGTAAGAGACACACGCAAACACAGTTGGCCAGGGGTTGTGATGGATAAGGACACAGTGACATGCTGCTGATTACATGATTATCATGCTGGATGAATGCCCTGCATGGAAACGGTGAAAAAGTGAGTGGCAGCGCAGAGGTAATTGCATTTTTTCGAGAACTCACAGGTTGTACGCACAATATGGAAGTGATGCAGGGAGGCATGACACGCTCTGCTGCGTTCAGGAAGGTTGAAACTTTACAGCGAGGCAGAACATTAGATAATAGCTCATCAGGGAAGTCTCCTGTGTAAGAAGATGCATATTAAAGCCCCTCTTAAATAAAGTAGTCTTATTTATGACAGCTTCCTTTCCTCATGTCAGTTCTCTATCGCTGAGGTCTATCTTCATGTTTGTTTACCATAACCTGCAACTGAATCATATTCCAACCCTAAAACCTCGACAGATATCCACACTTTTTATTTTGGCATTTTTTCTTTCTAAAAAAAAACACGTTCCAAAACATTGATCTCGGATTTGTACACAGATGTTTTGTTTTTCATTGCAACAACCTGATTTTTTAGGACAGGATAAACTTGTTACATAGCTGCTTCCGTCCTGTAGGATTTGATCTCACTTCAGCACAAAGCACCACAAGTCATTTCAATGCATCCAACTGCACAGAACATGATTTCAGAGAGATATATTTCTGTTGGCCTCATTTTTCCTTTTCTTTCCCTCCGAAGCAGCCCGGTGCCAGAGGAGCTAAAAGGCTTCCTGGCAGCTAACAACACTCAATACATTCTTATGCTGTGAATATCAGGAGCGTAATAAATACCATATGCATTCCACCTCCAGGGTGAATATTCTATAGGTTCAACATGTGAGTGCAAAATAAAGTGAAACTCTTTTCTTGAGAGAAAGAGTGCATAACTGCAGAAAAAAACACCATCCCTAAGCAGTGTGTGCAGCAAGCGGTGGAAATTAGTTATTGACTGCTTTTTAATGAAATTCAAAGTTTAGAAGTGATCAATAGGCTATCATATGTAAAATAGTGCAGCTGTTAGAGCAGCCGGGCAGGGGAGAAGATAGAAATAGTGCGATGAACAGATCAAGTATCTGAGACACACAATTATAGTTTATCGAGCACAGTGCGCTTGAAGCCTGATAATGTCAGACATGGCTTCAAACACATTGTTTGTGAAGAGGGTCACCTGTGTACAGCAGCAGAGAGCACGCTGAAGAGCCTCCAAGAAACAGCCCATTAAGAAATCAGCTGAAGTGCTCTCTTACTACAGGGTCTCTATTCCCAAAGGGGTTCTGTTCACACACGCACTTTGTCAAAGACATGACCATGACACCTGGGGACAGGGAAGCACCAGGTCTGTGTACACAGCACTGCACTGCATGAGGTCACAGATTGTGTTTGTCTGAAAGACATCAACATTTTCTTTCTAAAACTAAACAGACGCTATTTATCCTTTCTAAAACGGAATACCTACATAAAGAATTGAACAAATGCTGCAGCTCTCACAACTATTCCCAGATAAATCCACCTGAAGGGCCTCTGTGCTTCATGCCGTGTATGGTCTTTTATTTGGCTGTGTTGTTTTTTAACATAACAAACTGTATCAGTGTAAGCAGCATTGTTTACTCTGTTCCAATCATCCAAGGTCAGACACAGAGCTCATCATTCAGGACCTGCGCTGTATCAGCCTTTCCAGCTCATAGACTCATTCCTCTAATGCAAAGTAAGCATGTAATTAATGGACCCTCTCAGCCACCCCTCTTTGTTGTTCCACAGACACTCAAGTCAAATGTCTCCACAATGGGGGGAAAGGAAATCTGCTGGCGCTGCAGAAGTGCTGATGTTGGGTATTTCTGCCATACTGAGAATTCTTTTATATTGTATCCTTTTGACTCAGCATGAAAATAATCTTTTGTTGAAATGAACGGCCTTTTTGAAGCACCAGTGTGCACCAGAAGCTACCTTCTTTTCTGCTCTTTGATAGAATGCTTATGTTGCACGGTGTTGAACAATAGATTGAGGAACAATAGAGAATAACTGTGATTATGAAAATGGATTGTTCTCCCGAAAATATAAATCTGTGATTCAGCAGGAAATGTAAACAGCATTTGTTACAAGCTTCAAAATGTGCCTGGCAAGCAAATAGAAAACACATGTTTTTTATTTCTTGCTTTAATTCTTTGATCTTTACCCAATGAAAGGGTTTTAATTCAACAGTTAAAGATTTCCAACCAGCACAGAAATCTTTGCTATTCCACTAAACCTGATGCATCTGAAATCCACTCGGCCTTGTTATAGAAGCGGTTGAATAACAGGTGGGCAGCATCATCACAACACTAAGCTGTGGTCTGTGAAGCCTCTCTCGCTGTGAAAATAACCTGACAAAGCACAACAAAGACACACATATGGTCCCTAAATGTGGCCACAAAATGGAAGCAGCGAGCTTAAAGCAGAGCGTGAAAGTGAAGGTCGCCTCTCAGCTCAGACCGGAGCTTCCTGTGGCCGGACCGCCGTGTGCTGACCACAGTGCAGCTATGTGCCTTTCTTCATGTTTACTGTACAACCTCCATCACGTGATCTGCCTCACTGCTGCCCCAAGCATTTTTGTCTCCTTTTTCTCCTTCCCTTTGCTCCCCACCTCCCTCCCGGCCGTACTGTACAGTGTGCTGATGTCTCTTGTGGCGACGATAGGCCTGCACGGCTGAAACTCTAACCCCTGCTAGTTTTCGAATGCCCGGAAGGAAGAGAAAGATGTAGAGGAGTGATGGGGGTGGGGAGACTGTGCATGCTCCATTTGGATGGGAAGAGGGGGGCAAGGGAGGATCGGACGGTGATGGGAACTCAAGGACAATAACAGCTAAGGACAAATGTATCATCGGATACTCATCTCTCATATTCATGAATTTTTTAGTCCACATGAGGGCCAGATATAGTCAGCGTATGTGTGTTCAGCCGACACAGCAATGGTACAGTCATACAAATACGTAACTGGAGCTTCTCCTGATTATACACACGTTTTGTTCCCTATTTACATAAGCTAATCCGCGGCTGTGACCTGAATTGTGTCTGTCCTTCACTGGAGTCAAAAAACAAAAGTCTGGGAGCAGGGTGGTGGGGGTGGGGTGCCTCTGGAGAGGATTATTTAGGATATTAATGCAAAAATCAGCTGGCAGCATGTAACGTCTCACACTAATTTACACACTACGAGCATGTTATTGGCTCAAGCAAAAGAAAATCTCACCCGATGCAAAAACAAAAGAGGATGCCATCTGTGCTAAGTGTGGAAATGTCAGGCTTGCTGAAATCAGCATCAGAGCTGTAGCGCTAACAAATCTTTTACTGGGAAGACTGCAGGCATGTTAACTCACCATTCTCACTGAGACGGACCCCAAGGCTGGTCACTGAGTCTGTGATGGAGCGTGCAAAAGTGAACGAGTCGTCCAGGTGGTGATGATGATTGGAGGTGGCCACATTGGACGAAGAGAAATCATCAAGCTTGATCTTCTTCACCAAAAATGAGCGGGGCATGTTTCAATGGATAAAAACACAGAGCTGAGAAAAACGCATGAGAGAAAATAAATGAGACCCTCTGTGGAAGCACGCGTGCAGAGCTGGCTTGACGGTAATCCTTGCGGTTAATGTGAAGACAACGGCCAAAAACATAAGATAAGAAAGAAAATGGAAACCAGTGAAGAACAAGGCTGACGGCAATGCTGTGTGATACTCTCTGGCTCCCCCAGCTTCCCCCGGAAAAATAAAAAAATAAAAAATAAAAGCGATCCTGTTCAGCACTGGATAGCTCCTGTGATGCAGCAGGCTTAAGGGACCAGTGAGAAAGAGAAGAGATGGAGACAGACAGAGAGAGGAGGGAGAGAGAGACTGTCAGACTAGCTGAGATCAGCAATCACGCCAGCCTTTATATGGGGCACAGGCAGTGGAAGATCAGGTGGTGCTGCGAAATGGAGCTGCTTAGCTTTAATCCATCAAATGTCCCCGGGGACACACATCAAATTACTACTGAACCGTCTGTGCATTCGCACACAGACAGAGGAGAAAGAACACAGCCAGACCCCCACTGCCCCCACTGCTTCTCCCCCTTCCCCTCCCCTCCCCTCTTTCACCCTGCCTATGCTCCATGCTCGGAGGAGGAGTAAAAGAGGAGGACAGACAATGGAGATGTGGATGAGAGCACACTCAGTGTCCTGTCCCCCATTGTTTTCAGATGAAGTGGCACAGTTTATGTTTGCCTTGTACAGGCGCTGCCTCCCTCATGTCATCTCTGTTACCTCAGACAGCCTCAGATCTCTGGGCTCCTTCGCCACGCTGCACTGTACACACACGCTGAGGGCACCCGTACAGTACAGGAGAGGTTATCTGAGCGTCTGGGAGAGCTGGACCCTTTTATTAAAGCTGCTCTGGATTCCAGCAGTGTTGACGAGCGAGCTATGGGGAAGCACCAGAGCTGATCTGCTCGGCTGCTCTCTCTCCCTCCACATTACGGCTGCACAGATGTGTGTCCTGCCATGCGTGGCAGTGAATTATCTGATTAATTAATTACATTTTTTTTGATTAGGGTGAAATCTAGAATTAGATCCATGCTTGCTAAATTGGCCAGCTTTCTCTGGGTTGGTTTGTATTTGTGAGGATTCATTAGCTCACTTTATTGATGTTATGCTACATTATACATTTTATTTTTTCATTACAACTCATCGTTGTTCTCCTGTAAGGATAAATTAAAGAGAAATATTTAGACACAACCATTACATCTCCTGGACCGTCCTGAATGCAACAGCTTAAACTGAGGCAAAAATGATGCACCTGTTTGATTCGCTATCAACAGGAAACACTTGCATCACTTGTTTGATTAATTCATGGGGACAATATTACATTTAAAAAAAAACTATTAAATACAAAATCTAGAGCAGCTATGTGTGCTAAATCACTCATGATATCAGAGGAGGGAGTTAAAGCCCCCAAATAGTGTAGAGACCATGTGCATTATTTTCTGCTTCTTTAGAATTTGAGCTGTCATGGTGAAAATTCTCAATTCTGGTTAATTTTTGTTTTCATATTTGTAATATTCGTACACAATCACAGATAGTTTGTAATTTTTTTAATAATCACCTCAGCAAGTCATCAAATGTGTAAAATGTCCATTTCATTTTTTTGAACCTTTCATGATTTTAAATATACTCAAAGAAACAGTCAAGAAAGATTTTAAAAATAAATAATAATTCAATTCTCACCTCTGGTTTGCCATAATTAAACATTTCTATGACCCTACATTAATAAAAACGATCTCTTTCTTCACTTGCTTTATTAGTTGCATTAAATTCACTTTTCATTTCTTCATCTTCTCAACATCTTTCAGCTCGATGAATAAGCAGAGCTGTCAGGGGAATGAACATTCTTCAAAAACGTCATTTCTTTAGTTGCATTAAACTCATTTTTATCAGAGGAGCATGTTTTCCATGTTCAAATTATTTTACCACCACTTGTGGATTCCACCTGACAACCCATCACGCTGTCTCTCCAGAGCTGAAATGTAACATCTTATAACTCATTGAATGTATTTTGCATCCACGGCTATCTTGAAATTGTGCTCGACTGTGGTTCAGGTACTGCATTTTTGTCCAGAGCTTCAGGGTTTGCACCCTCTCCTGCTGGGTACCTCTAACTCACCATGACAATAACTGTGACCCTGCAGCTCGGACGCTGTTAAATCAGGCAGGTCGGGATTTATCACACGTGTTTGATTGTACATTACAGCACAAGTTCACATTGCTGTCAACGAGCCAAGCTTATAGAGCCGAGGCAAGGACGAGAAAGGTCAGCAGAGGCATCATTGTCTAAAATAACGAGCTGTGCTGACGGCATTCTTCTATCGGGGAAATATACGTCATTAAATGAAGCCATGTTTTGCAAAGAGTATTTGTCTTTAATGAGTTTATAGCAACAGTTTACTTTTAGATATTTCTCTAATCCCGCCCTAAACATCAGCTTCTTGTGTTGTTTGAGTTGTTGCAAAGTTCATTATTTGTTCATGAGAAAACTGTTGAATTATTCCTCAGACTTGAATCCATGGTGCAGAAGGTTAAATAAACAATGAACCCTCCTTGATTCACATTGAGCTTTTCCAGCAGCTTCTCCAACCTGACGGTTCCTAAACTGCAGCCCACCCTCGACAGAAAGTCTCATTATTTTTGCTCTCTGTACTCAACACAGCAAGGGACAGACAGTCGAACATTTAAGTATAAATATTTTACACTCCTGTAACAAGCAGTTATTTATTTTAACTCATTTAAAAAATGCCCAGAAAGCCAAAAATAAAGTCATAAAAGAAATCCTCGTCAACTTCCCGGAGCCCAAACTAATGTCTTAAATATTTTATTCAACCAAAAGTCCAACACCGTCAAATATTTAGCTCACAACTGATAGGGAAAAAAAAGAAACCATTCCACTTACTACTGGTGCTTAATCCAGAAGACATGAACCTTTTTTTATACAGTTCTTTCCAGGTGAAATAGTCTGAAAAGAAAAATCAATTATCACAACATTTTTGGACAGTATTTTTCAGTGAATCAGGAAAGTATACCGAGTCTTTGCAGCTCTGAATGTGACAACATGTAACATTTAGTTTCATATAATCTGTCATAGATTTTAAATGTGCTTGCTGATCTAAGGCCAATCAGTGGAGCACAGCTCATTGTGTTGAAAATAAGAGTAATGTTTACGCGGTATATCAATACATGTCCCACTTCCTAATAATTGATCATTTATCCTTTATTTCCACCTCATTGTATCTGACACTGGAGGAAACCACCTGTAACTGTTAAACATTAAAATAAAACAGAACACTTTGCAGAAATGTTAGGTTAAGTTGTTTGTGCTCGTCATGTCTTTCATGAATATAATTTACAAATATATTATTCCATTCCTTTGTATAATGATAAATAATGATGAATAAAATCACGAGTGCAACAAGTTGTCAACAGGTCAAATGTGAAATGTGAGAAACAAAAAGAGAAACTGTGATTGAAACACTTCTCAGGTTACTTGTATCCAACAGCAGGAAACTCTTTGCCAATTGTTTCCTCCTCCTCCTCCTTCTCCTCATGCCGGAGCTCCGTCCACTTATGGCCCCCAGACTCCATCTGACATGTGGTCACTGCCTCAGGACGTTTCCATAGTAACAGACCCCCTCAGGCTGGAGGAGGAATGGTTTTTCTACTCCGCTGCGGTGCTGGAGCAGGGGCTCAGCTCTGGTCAGATGGGAGGGGCGGGGGGTGCGGGTAGGGGGGGGGCTTTCATTAACATCCTGCATGGCCCTCCAGGGTTATGGAGATGACCTGAGCAGCCGAATGAATGAAGTCAATCTAGTTGATTTGTTCCTTCACACTCTTCCACAAGAGACCCCCCGACAATTACCCCATCTACAGGAACATTTATTGTCTCTATTTACAGACACGCGGAGTCTGTTTAATCATTTCCTTTCAGGCTAATTCAGACACCTGATATACTGTAAGAGAGAACATGATTTCCACCTGGATTGTGATGCATTAAAGCTGAAACTTAAGCATCTCATACTTGGCACTGCTTATATAACGTCACTCTGAGCTTGTTGGGCTAGGTGAAGAGAAGCTAAGAGTCCATTAAGCACAGCCATCTATAATTCACCTCTTCTCCTGCTTACTGGGTCACTTCAATGGGGCTTTTTTGAGCTGCAACAGCGGGAGACTGTTTTTCTCTTTAGAAACATAAGCACTGCTGAAAGTTTAAAATAGAGTATGGGCAAATATTAAATGCAACAAGTATTTGTTTAAAAGGAAAATCTTGTTTATTGTTTCAGTCAAAGACGTGCTGTGTCAGCCATCGTGCATGCTTTTGACAGAAACCGCCTTTTTTAAAACCTTTTAACACAGACACTTATCAGACATGGCTCAGCGAATAAGGTCATGTAACCAATATTTAACATTTACTGTGGATTTCCAGTCCAACATGCAGCCTGAGTGGACCTTAACTGCCTCCCCAGCCGTACTGTATCTAATGCTGTTTGGCAGATAGTTCAGTGTATCACTCATGCCCTATTTGGCTTGTGTCTGCCTGTTGTCCGCCATGCATCTCGGCTCGTGTGTGCATTTGTTGTCCATGGGCAACTGTTCAGTAAATAGGGCAATTAAGTGTGAAAAGCAGAAAGGAGCTAGCATGTTCGTATCTCTTTGGTGGGGGAGATAATTTATGCTAATAACATCTCTACCGCTCAAGCTGCCCAAAAATGATAGCAGACCCCTTTGGCTTCAGAAGAATCTTTTCATCCTCTTGGAAGGAAAAAAAAATGGTTTCTCAACACCTTGCAAATAAGACAGCTGTGTGGCAGTGAATGAATCTTTCTCCCTCTCTCTCTCTCTCTGCCTTTCATCTGCAGATGATAATCTTTCTCCTTCTCTGTCTTGTATGGAGCATGTTTGTTCTTCATTTAGCCTGTGGAATACTTGAAACCTAGTTTCCCCTCCGTCCTCCCCCCTCACGCTCTCTCTTATAGCCTCACACTCTGCGCACAATCTATCATCATTTTTCCTTCAAGAGCCGTCATAGGAAGTCGCAGCACGTGTGAATGTATTACTGTAAATAGTATCCCATGCATGAATGATGCTTCTTAATAACGCTTAGACTCAAGCTCAGTATGCTGTTCATGTGGCATAAATTCCTCTATCACACTGAGGGGCACACAGGCGTTGGGTGGCTGTGGAGAGCAGTGGCCGTGATGGCGGTTCAATAAATAACCCCAGCGAAAGTGGGAGCAATAAACCATATGAAATCTCTACCAGCTCCCCACTATCATCATGCTCAGCAAGGAGCTCTCATGTCAGCCACTAAGAACAAATGTATCAGCTTCCAAGGCTAACACGATTTCTTCTGTGCACAAGTGGAAAGAAGGCCTCACCAGAATGCAGCTTACAGTTTCAAACATTTGGTTTTAAAGGAAGAGTTCAACATTTTGGAAATAGTGCTCATACCTTTTTTTTCTCCAAAGAATAAGATGAGAAGATACCATTTTAATACCTGTACGCTAATTATGAAACTAATGCAAGCTAGCAGGTTTCCTTTACTGAGCACAAACACTGGAAACTGGGTGAACCAGTTAATGTAGCTCACAAGAAAGTAAACAAAAAAAGCTCTGTGATGAAGAAGTTATTTCTTGTTGGGTTTGATCCCTAACAAAATGATGATGATGATGATAAACAGAGACGTTTCCTTCTTGTAAACCTAAAATAACTAACCGCAAGCAGAGAGACAAGCTCGCATGACAAAACATTTGACATGTAATCGTCTTTTAAAGCTTATGTAAGGAGTTTTTAGCGGGTTATGAAACAGACTGAAATAAATATCGCTGCTTCTTTAAGATCCTGAAAAGCAAACAAGACCATCAGCATCAAGAAAAACTATTCTATAGAGTTATTTTTTATGTTTGATGTGTCAGATGAAGTGATTTCATGAAACAACCTTTTCTTTTTTAAACATTTTCATGGCAAGAAGTCACAATGAGTGATCATTTAACTGTTAAGAAAACCAGGAAGAGATTTTTTTTATAACACCACTTACACATGTAAAGGACGAGATCCGTTAAGAGACAAGATGTATCACTTCATCCAGGGTCGACAAACCTCAAGCTTTCAGGAGTTTTCAGTTGATAACCTTGTTAGCAAACATTTGTTTTTTCTATTATAGTAGCCTGTATCATGGAGTTACGTTTTTTTGCCACCTGATGAGTTTAAGTCCAATAATGATTGTTTCTTTAGCTCAGATTTTTTGGTTTCCACTTTTGGGGGACATTTTTGGCGCTTTGGGCCCCACGTCCTCCTGATTTTCACTGGGATGAAAACAGTAAAGTAAGGGAACGGGGAGCAAGGCAAAGAGCTGAAACTCACTACTGAGCAACTTCAAGCTGTAGATTCATATTTAAATAATAGCAGCACTGGCAGTACAAGTGGAAATATAACATTTTGTGATCTGTGTTTTTTCTCCTTTTATTGATTTAAAATGTATTTAACCAGGAGAACCTCTTTGAGATTAAGAATCTAATTTACTAAAGTGTCCTGGCCAAGAGCGGCAGCAGCACAACAAACACGTTACAGACATAAAACACAGAGTAATTACAGAAACAGATCAACATGTCCTGAGTCACAGAGCAGAAAAGTCATTATTCAAAATATCTACAACCTGAAGCATCTTCCTCCAACACCTTCAGTCTCCTTTTAAAAAGATTGAAAGAGACAAGCTCCTTCAGACACAGATCATCCTGCAGGAGATTCCAGGCTGCAGGAGCAGCGTACCTGAAACTCCTTTTTCCCCACTTCAAGACGCACTTTGGGAACAGATAACAACAACAACAGAGGAAAGGCTTTAATTCATTTGCCTAAATTTCTGAATCTTGAGATAATGACCGGCAGCTCTCTATGTTGTTAAATTTGGAGTTGACTTGTCTGCCAGGAAATAGTCCAGCAGACATCCTGCCCCTCTGAAGAGGGGGATTTGATTTTTGAGCTACTTTTCAATGTTTGCAGTCTAAAGGCTTAGCTAAGTTGGCAAACTGTCTGCAGTACATTTAGCATTCAATCATGTAATTAGTACAGCTCTTACCATTTAACTTTTAGAAAGTTACGATATAAATGTACTTTACAAAATCTGTCTCTTTCTTTTAGACTTTGATTCTTCTCCTTCGTCGTTTTTATTCTCTCCCGAATGTTAAGTTCTGTTTCACAAGGGAGCTGTAATAATTTCATTCCCAACCAAAGATGTTCAGGAGCATTTCACTGTGTTCCTAGTAATGCCCTTTCATTTTCTAATGCTGTAATTAAACCTTAACTATAATAGTCATCATCACACCTTGCTCTGATTTATCGAGAATTAATTGTTCAGATAATCTTAGTCTAAATTAATTGGGTTAATTAATCACCAGTGTGTCCTCGCCCTCCCTCCTTCGAATAAAGGCATCGTAGGTCTTTTCACATTATGTTCCATCACGAAGGTCAGAGCAGTGGGTAATAGACTGTCGTTTCCAATTTGTACCTCCACGCAAAGGAAGAGCAAATGCATTAGTGAGATGGTATCAGCGTATTTAAAATTAGACAACCAATGGGCAGATTTGCATGCATGCAGCATGCATGGAGCAGCCAGCAGAGAGATTACTCAGTGTTGTGAGCAGCAGCAAGTCTGCAAAACAATTACACACTGGTTACTAATTTTCTTTTTGAGGATTCACTTCACCTGTTTGCTGCCAAAGGTACAAACAAAGGAAGCGGTGTCTGTGAGCCCAGGACAGTGTCGTTTTATTGAAAAGGGAAAAAAAGAAATCTGCAACCAAACAAATTTTCCAGCTGGCAACATTGAAAGAGGCATTTCCTCTTATGTGTTGTTCCTACCAGTGCATGTCAGAGAGAGAGAGGTGAGATCAATTTCCACAGGATTAGGCTGCCTGGGGAAAATGATTGCTTTTTCTAATACTTAGTAACAATTTTTCAATTTCCTGTGGTCTTTGTTACTCTCAACATTTTTGCAAATGAGCAAAACAGAGGCAAGCGGCGTTGCTGCTCTGCGAACTTCACCTTGGGACCAAGCATCATTTGCATATATATTGAGAGCATACGTTTTTGGTTTATAATAGTCACCATTCTGAGGTGGGGGCGGGGAACCGGGGGCGGCTGGCAGGCATTCTGTCACCTGTTATGAGGCCCTTGTCCATGAACATCCCTGGGAGACGAAAGCAGGCGATAATTACGGTGCTGGGACTAAACTGGTGTTGCTCTCTGCATTCACACATTGTTTTAAATCTAAGGAGGAAAAAGTAAAACAAAGATAGCTCAGGGCACCAAGCTCTCAGAGATTCTTTTTTTTTTTTAAGGAGGCTACAAAATTCAGAGAAAATGAAATTAATCTATCGGCACAGCTCTGATCCTGTGGTGATTACAGTGTGAGCCTGACACTAATAAATCCACACGTTCCACTCTTTGCACTTTCACAGTGTGCAGCAGCTAACTACATTCAGGCAGAATCAGAGGAGATGCACTGCAGATGGTCACATGACAAATGGCTTTATTGCCCCGCTATGGAGATTTGAATCATAATTGAGTGTCTCTACAGTGATGTGTGCACTTGGTATGACTCACACTTTCTTTTGCCAGAGGACAGATGAGCTCTGTTGCTTCTTCTTCAATCTGTTGCCGCGTATTTAGATTTCACCTCAAATCTCTCCTAAATCAGACTCACTATTTCTGTTCTAGCACAGAATTTGTGAAAGATTTGCGTCTGGATAAAGAAAGGATTTGCTCAGAGAATAATTTAAACTCAGAATGGCAAATACAACTCAAGAGAAACCAAATTAAATGCTTGAATCCATCAGTTATCAGTTTTATTGGTTAAGTTGAATTCGGAACAACATGAGCATGCACATTTGCACACCGATGCATGAGGGCCACGCATCACTGCTTTTGTGTGTGTTGAGCGCTTTTCAAAGGGCATGCTTTGTGCAGGCACAGATGATGCAGCTGGCAGAAGCATGACTATTGCTGGAAGCACGTCCACATTGGCACACTTACAGAAAGCCCTGGCTCCTGGGTCACACTTTATATAGGCAACATAAAGGCAGACTGTCCGTCTGCTGTCTGGCCCCGCGATAACGGCTGTGATGCTCCTTCTTTTAAGTCCGGGGACACTTGGAGTCCTTCTGGTTTCTTGAATCTGAAACTGAAATGAATGGCAGATTAATTATCTAATCATTTTTGTTTCAGCATAAAAAAAGGCTTACTTTGTATTTCCATTATGGCAACGTGAGGTTAAGTTTTTTATTTTATGTGAAAGTGAAGCGAATATCTGACGTTTTTTGACAGTCAGAAAACATGTCAACCTGTGCGTCAGGAATAATTATTTTGTAGTTTGTTGATTTATTAAGTAAAAAAACATTTGGTTTAGTCACTGATCAATTCTTTCTCATTTGTGTCTGTGTGGATACTCTCCTCTGAAGTTTCTGTTAAAGATGATGTTAGACCTACTGTTACAGGATTTCATTGACAAGCCAGGCAGTCGGAAAAAAAAAATCATATTAAACAAGAAAAAGTCACCAGGCACTTTAAATGCTTCAACAGTTAAATTAGGCTGCCTTACTTTTCTATTCTCAACCCAATCCTCAAAGTTAAACACTGTAATTCTGTACCACTGTAACCGGATCAATCATGTTTCCCATGGAAAGATAGCTCCATTTATTCCATAATTGCCTGATAAATTAACCAGCACAGACACCTGTCAAAACAGCAGACAATCTCTGTGAATCCACCTCCCAACAGGCTCATCTTGGTGGGCTAAGTTGGTAATGACAACTCCCCAAGTCTGTCCCCTCAGGCTGAAGGATGAGAGCACCATAGAGTTCTCTTTTCCCATCCGTCCCTATTAGGATAATGCATCAAATAGACATTTTAATTTGAAGTTCATTTTCTCCTCAAGGCTCAGTAAATGTCTGCTAGCTCGCACGCTGGAAGAGATAACCTTTCTTTGCTGTGTGTGTGATCTTTTATATTTTTGTTTCCTAATGAAATGTTCGCTTATTATTTACCACAGTTTGGCAGTGTGGGTGGAAGAGTGTCGGTTCTGGATATTCCTGTGGCTCTTTGGAAATCAAGAGGCCTCCAAAAGCAGAAAAACAGACCTGATGTTTCATTCATGGAGCTCCTCCTCCTCCAGCCTGACTGAAACAAAACTGCAGATGACTCATTGATTTCTACAAACAAACCAAATTGCCAGGAGTGGTTGACTCCATGTGACTCTGAGGAAAACCTCATCACTCAGCAGTTATATTGTTGTGCACCCGGCGACCTCCTTTTTTCGACCGAGCTAGTGTGACGGTAACGTGCGTGAAATGAGCGCCGAGGCCTGCCAGCGGTGCCTGAGCCCTCGCAGGGCTCGACACCTGCCCGCGCTCAGCTGTTCCTGCCACGGTTGACCGCATGTGGCTAATAAACAGACCTGTCCTTATCGCTGGAACTCCATTAACGGGGGTCGCAGTCACCTGAATCCCTTGCCGAGCGATGGCAAATTACAAGGCAAATGTAATGGCTTTTTCTATATTGCCACACACTGAGATAGTGAATTACACCAAAGGCCTGATGTTATTACATGTCCCCAGGACTCTAGCTCTGTGTTTTATGATGACTACAGTGAAAACCAGGTCAGTGCTCAAATTGTCATGGTCTTCGCCTCCATTGCTCTACTTCTATCTATCATATCCATTCAAAGGGGGGAACAAAGGCAGGCAGCAGGTCGTGCACTTCATGTCACAGAGTGTCGAGTATCTAGCATTTATAATACTGCTCTCTAAATAAACATTTGTGGAAGATGACAAGAATGTCTTGACAGAGATACACAAGCAAAGGGGTGAGATAAAGGGGATCCATGGTGCTCTTTAACCCTTATGACAAGTAGGGAAGGTAGGGTAGAAATAGCTTTTACCTATCAGGTTTAATACAAAACATACAGTTTTGTCCCTAAAGATCAGTCGGACCAAAATCCAGAACGGTCAAAACATTTAATACTGGGCTAAAAAACGGAATCAATTCTCCATTAAGAAGATCTTTGAACATTTTTGTCGAATTTTGATGCTAAACTTTGCTCTGTTGACAAACAAATGATGAATGGACTGTACACAGCACAACATAGCAGAATTTAGTGTTCTGACAACTCAAAGAGCTTTGACACTGTCTGTCGCATTAACACACACTAACATTAATACACAGAAAAACAAAGTCACAGTGACATCACACTAAGGCTTACATTTCATATTCAAATAAAAGAAATAAATGCCTATAGATTAAACTGTACCTCACTATGTCTTTGCACTGTTTTGCAGTAGTTATTAAACGTAGCCTCTCTGTGGTCTACAGTAGAGGGGGGTGGGGGGGTAGCAGTCAAAGACAAGGGGTTTGTTTTTGATTATTGAACCCTGTATCTTTTTTTTGTGGCCATACATCTTCCTCTGCCAGGCCTCCCATGGGCTTCAGGACGTACAACACCACAGGCCAAGTCTCGAGAAGGAAGCAGGGACAATGGTACGTTCAGGTCCCTATCCAGGCTCGGGAGATACCACTGGGGCCTCATTGACAAATTGTCCTTGTCTGGCCGCATGAGAGGGTGGGGATTGCGGTAATTGCATATTTCCCTCTAATTGCATTTGTCACATGTGGGGTCTGCTGCTGTGGAGCCAGGTTTGAGGCCCTTTCTCAGCGATGTGTTAAACCCAACAGCTGAACTCTCACCTGCACCACGAGAAGGGGATGTGCAAGAGGAGGCCTGCAAAGAGGGCAATAAATTATGCAGTGGCACAAAACATCAGCAGAGCAGCAGTGGAGTCGGGCACTGAGGCAGCCGCCAGACGGAGACATGCTGCAGGTCCATTAGAGCCTCGGACGGGGTCAACAAGGGCTTGACTCACTGATGCTGTTTAAGGACAATCAAGGGCTTGTAACACATGGCGTGAAGCTCATAAGGCACAGACAAAAAAGAAGTCTTCAAATCATTTTGCATGAGAACAGTTTTTCGCTTTTACATGAACACAATTAGAGTTATTGTTTGTGCAGGTTGTTTGACATCCCTGGCTATAGTGCAAATATCGTAAGGTGTCGATCTCTGTTAAAATATTATAGAAAATGTGTCAATATAAAACAACTACACCACCGGCTCTCCAACTTTTACTAAATCATAATGTATCCCCAAACCAGCGTTATGTAATTATCCGGGGGGGGGGGGAGAGTTGTTTACAATATAGCTGTGCAACATCAGCGTCTTGTTAACTAAGCTATCTCCCTGTAAAACACTTCATGAGGTGTGCTGGCCTCATGCAACTGTTGGCTTCTGTCTCCACAAAAACAAGCACAAAGCCTTGGGAGGGTTTACAGTGAGCGTTAAAAAGCTTCCTCCTGTTACTGACATTTTGTGCACTCTATCTTCACTTTGAAATGTACTTTTTTATCAGCATTTTATTTTATTTTCCTTCTACAGTACATATCAACACAAAATCCGTTCCCTTGATATTGTGCCCTATCAATCGATAGCGGCTTAGTGCAGTGAGCAGTTTTTGGCTGGTGATGAAACAGACTTAAATGAATACTGATGCAGCTAAATGAGCAACAAAAGCAGAACAAGACCATCAGAGAGAAGGCTGATGAATTTCTATATTCTTTTTTAAATGACCACCACCACCACCACTGCTGCAGGGTAGGCGTCTGACGAGGGGATGAAAATCAGCCTGCCAAAACAGCCTTTCATTTAAAATGAAGAAGGATGAGATTGTTTTTATCCCTTACAAATGCTAAGGACATGTTCAGCAAAGATTAAATTGTCATGCTTTGTCCAGAGGGGGCGCCAAAAGCAACACAAACCAAAGTTCCTCACAGGAGCTTTAAATAATTTAAAAAAGAAGACAGTAACACAATTCTTGGACAGAGTGGTTAACAACAGGTTTGCAGACTCATATATTGCATATTAATTTTTTTTATTACCAAAGTTGACTAGTTTTCCTATTGAGAAACACTGATTTAGATCTCCATATTTTCTCAGCTGGAGCTGCAACTAAAGTATACGTAGTTCTATTATTTCTTGGTCTGCCTGCAGACAGACTCAATTCAGGCCATTTTTGTAAAATGTAAGAACATTTGTAACATGCTCATTGCAATTTTAAGATGATGTCCTCAAACATCTTAAGCATTGGTCCAATCCAAACAAATTCATGTAATTTAAAAGAAGACAAAAGCAGCAACTCCTCAGGTGTGGGAGTTTGAGCTATTCTTCTAAAAGGTTTTAGTTTACATTTCTGTCAATAAAACAATTTGTGAAAGCTTTATTTTGGTATGTTTCACGTGTTTCGGTCCCGTTTCCCTGCTCCGCATGTGTTGTGTTGAGGGAGGTAGTCAGGGGGACAATAATAACGAGCAGCTCTCATCTTGGCTTCTGGTGCCTCGTGATATGCGGCCCGGCTGCTGCATTATACAGAGGGGTTGTACAACTACATTTTAATCCACTCGTGTTTCTGGCCTGATAAAAGGATTCTCTCCATCTCTTTCTGTTTAATTCACACCATCATCAATCAAATGTGTCCCTGCCCCCACCACACCCCCCACCCTCCCTTCCTCCTGGGTTTTGGGGGTCTGCTGCAGATAGGTTGGGGGTCCCCCGAGGGGGTTAGGGACATGACGGACCGGTCACAGATGCCGCAGAAATTAAAATGCAAGAGTCTGTGCAAGGTGTTACATTTCTCAGACATGCTCATTTGCAGTAATATCTGAGCAACATAAGGAGGCTTATCTGTGATTCCACATACGACTCTCACAAGATTATGTGAATATGATTAAAAAAACACGCTGTTTCGGAGTGCGATCTGCATAGTGTGGCTACAAGTGTGGAAGATTCCCTGTGCGGTAGATACACTGCTTTTGTCTTCCACTATTGTCTGCCATGACAGTCGCCACAGGCTACTTAGTAATGAATATGTGCCTGTAGCATGTGTGCTGTGTGGAGCCTATGAATAGAGTAAATATGCACATCTCTGCACAACAGGTCAGCTTCTGAACACAGGCAGAGGAGAATATGATCAGCGGCAGACTGGGCTCCTGAAACTACAAAGGAATTATGTATAAACAAGTGCTCGGGCTGTGACTAAAGTGTCACGCGATGATGTCTGATGTCCCAGCAAAGCCTTTTTTGTCTAAATAAGGCTACAGTTCTGTGTTCTTCATTGTCTTTCATAGATATCCACAAACCTCTGATGGTGGCTCTCTTTATGTGACACATGAATATACGCTCCCCTGACAGGTAATACAGACTGCAACAAAAATAGCACATTTGTTAAAAGCCTATGTTGAACACTTTCATGACATATTTATAAAAGTAAATCATTTGCAGCAGGTTTGTTCAAGAAACATGCTACAGCTCGTAGCACTACAGTTACAGTCTTGTGTTGTCCCTCAGTAGGGAATAGTGCAGCTACTGATTTTTATGTATTTATTCTAAGCCATGCAAATGATGAGTTTTTTGTGTGTGTCAACTATTAAAACCAGAGATAACAAAGGTTTGTGAAAAGAAGAAAATCATAAAGAAATACAGAACAAATAATAGTGATCAATTCATAAGCCACCGACATGTTAAATCAAAGTATGAGTTTTGCAAGGTACAATAACCTCCTCAGGTGTTTCACCACTGTATGACAAAAATTAGTAATTATTATAATCAAACTGGTCACCTTTTTATTTCGTTGTTTCCTGTAATCAATCTCGTTTTTTCTTCTTCTAGTTCAACACAGAATGTTTTTCCACTGTTGCTTTCGGAGCGTATTTGGCCTTTCATAGTGCAAAAAGGTCCCTGACAGGTTTGTATGCTGTCTACATTTTATCAGCATAAAGAGCTATGTTTGAAAAGGACAAAGGATGCAAACCAGCATCGGTGTGTTTTCAGTTTTACAGGCTGTTTTTCAGCAGGTGTCTGGTCGTGGAAAAAAGGACAAAGTGAATGTCTTGTCTTCTAGACTACAACTCTTTCTGAACAGGCCAATTTGAACAAAGGATTAAGTGTTCATCATTAATCAAAGGCTAATCTTGTAGATTTAAGCGAGTGGTTCTCAAAAGTCTATACAGCTATGATTTAATCAGAGAAAGTCATCACAGTTTACAGAGTCAAATGGAGAGCTAACAGACAAGGTCTTGAACAAATTATTTAAAGCTGATCACCTCTGCACACAATTGGCTGAGTTTAAAGACCCACAGTGGGTTTACAACGCTATAACGGTTATTATATGATAGTGAAATAAATCTGTTTAAAATAGGGTTGTCTCAATAACACAATTCTAAACTAAGATATGAAACTAGTAAAAATCTAAAAATAACAAAAAGACAGGTTCTTGGCACCTTGTATTGGGTCATTCCTTGTTTTTAACTACCGTAAATTGCAGACACACTCCTGCACAATGTCTAAATTGTAAAAAAAATTAAATGTTGGCGACATATTTGTACAATTAGGATAGTGCTCCCTCTCTCTCTCTCTCTCTCTGCAACTTTATGCAGCATTAGGTTAAAAGTATGACTGAAGATCTGTCGTCTATTTAAAGCTTTTGTACTTTTCCACACTATCCATCGTTAAAATAACGAGGACTGTATCAATGCTGGGCGAACCTGAGGAAGCTACAGGCGAAATGCGTTGTTTGCTCACAAAACAGTGACATAAAAGTCATTTTCAGTGTGCCATGCCAAGTGCCAAGTTTGTCATTGTATGCTCTTGCAACCCACCAGCACCTGAGTCCATAGGTTGACTGTGCACTGGTTAACCTATTGGTCATTTATATTAACCTGGTATCAGTGAATTGAACGTTTTGACTTTGAGTTTAGAATCAAAGCAAAGATGGAAGCATTGCAGTCACTGAACTATAAGAACTGCTGCTAACTTTGAAGGATATCACAAAATGCACTTCATTAAAGAAAAACATGATAATAATAACAAGAGACAGGTATTTATCTCGTGATATTTTTACACAGTACACAGGCTGAGGTCGCTCCCAGAGGCTTTTATTATAAACCTATACGTTTTATTAATGAATGCAAACTTTACAATCACTGAAACACAAATGAAATACCTGTCGCTTAATCAGCTTTAATGATGTTAAACAGGGCCTTTATGTTGTATCAGTAAAACACATGCAACGTAAAGTTAGCATGATTCTCGACCACCACATCCTGCTCTCTCTCTCAGCGTTAATGCAGCTCCACCTCATAGTTGTAGTTAGTAGTTTGTGGAACAAAAGTATCAATATTTCATGCCGAGTGAATAATTCAACACCTGTGTATTCCTCTGCGGGTTCACCACCAGCTCTGATCCAGTCACTTCAAGACGTCTTTTGAGGATGGAGAGCCCTTCAGCCTAAATGACACTTGGCCAAATAGCACTTAAGTACATGCTCAATATTTTAACAGGGCCACGGAAGGAAGCCGTGGAGTGGCTGAGCTGCTCCTGTGAAGCAGAACAGGTGGATTGTTTTTGTTGGTGGAGAGGATCTGCTCGGTGCTAAAAATCGACCCAGAATTCTCTAGTATAGGGGGTGTAGTTACACAAGGAAGAGATTATAATATATGTCTGCTATAAGTGACATTATAAAGAATAACCCTTTCTGTTTCTTGATGTTCTTTCTTCTGAACAAATCCTGAGAAAAGAGCAAAATCAACAAAGTGAAAGCTGGAAAACTAGAACTGGATGCGTTTTAAACTAAGATGTAATGATTTATTTTGGACACATTTTACACCATTATCAGCTTTCTTTAATTTCTTTGTTTTTTAGTCATCTATTTTCTATATTTTCTTTCATTTTCTGTCTTTTATTTCATTTTGTCTTTGTACAAACATGAACATGTATGTGTATCTTTTGCATGTCTAAAAAATATTTAATAATTTATATCTCTGTGCACACTGGTCTTCTGCAGCTTGTCTCAGCCCCACTTGTTCCAGTGATGTAATAATAGTTGTTTTTTCTCTTTATATTTCTTTATTTTTGGTAAAGGTTAACTTTCCCAAGTTGTAAACTGTGTGTTTAACGTAGCCTTACAGAAGGAGGCCAGTGTATGTGGGATTGAGTCAAAGGACACTACAGTGGTCATTATCGACACACACAATAAAAGGACATGTCATCCTGGGCATCAGTGCAGCTCAATGGTGCATTTTTAATAGTTTTGGACAGCAATGGAGCTCTGCGGAGGCACAGAGGTATTAAATATATGAAGCACTGGATACACAGTCAATACTTGTTGGTTGGATCAATTCATTGTCACTTTGTACTTTGTCAACAGGTGTGATCTGTTGACTAAAAATATATATATTGATGTTTTTCAAGAAGAAATGCAACTTGTAAACAGGTTTAAAAAAAGGTTTAAAGCTCAGAGTTTACATCAGCAGTTTCTTTTCTGGTAATCAAATTTAGCACATTGTATTCTGAACTGTGCCCGGATACGTGTAAAAAATAGCTATTGAGGAAGCTCTGATTAACGCTCTGTTGATGAGAAAATTAACTTATATACACTTCATTATAAACCCGGCAGACCTCAAGGACCCAGACTTTTATGAAGCTGGGACCAGATGTCATCCAGCCACAGCCCCAATTAATCTCCGGGCCTTGTAACACGCCCCTAGAAACAAAAAAAAAAGAAAACCCTGATTGGGTGTGCAGGGCAGAGACAGTGAGTAGAAAGCGAGGGTGAGAGATGCTATCCGGGGAGCAGCCGGCCCTGGCGAGTCTGCAGAGGGTAAGATAAGAAGGGAAGGGGGGCTGTAGCCGAGCCTGGGTTTCAGAGAGGAGGCTGAGGTTATTCATTGCTCTGCCGTGAAAGCTTGAGAAGATTACCCAGAGCCTGGTTGGCAGTGATACAAGGGGGACAGGCAGAGGGGGCCCCCCTCTCACCCCCTTTGTTCCCCATCCATCTGCTTGAATCTCACAATGGCTCATCAGGACCAAGTAGGGTGGAGGGGTGGAGCAGCAGCACAGGCTTGCAGAATGGGAGGAAGTGAGCGGGTGGGGTGGGGTGGGGCTGAAAGGGAAGGGGGGAAACCTGCAAGACATTGGGAGGTAAAGCAAGGCAGAGTGGTAGCTAAAAGGAGGGTGTGATAGCGCCGGACGGGGAATGAATCCTGGAGCACGCTGCTTGTTGAGATTGAATGAATGGTGCTGCAGCTGACAAGCTCTGACAGACTACATTGGGAAAGGCCGGGGAGGCGGGTGTTCACATTGTTATTTCCTGGGAGGTAATGGGCTGGCAGCTCCTCTTCACTCTGAATAATCAGTACTTTGGTTAGACTCAGACACCACTTCAAACCATGATAAATACACCACTCCAAACCCTCGCCACCAAGAGGATAGCATTTGTCTCTAAATGCCTTGACCACCGTATTTATCTTGTTGAGGAATGATCAGATGATGAAGGGTGCTTCCTTCCATTATGCAGGTAATTATAGGTGTTTTTACACAGGAAAACCAGCAACGGCGGCTTACCTTTACAGCAGGGGGCTTTGCACAAGTCCCACTGCTCTGATATCAGTGAAGGAAGACTTTAATGGTGAAATAGATCCAGTTTATTTCTGGCTGCCAGGGAAGCGTACATGCACAAATACAGTTAACGTGTTGCTGTGCATGTTATAATCAATGCACTCACTCCTCTCTGGCGCTTTAACATAATCATGATAATAATTCACTATTAGCTGCCACTGCAGGTGATGATTCACTGCATGCAGCCCAGAGTGCAGGAGTGCTGCAGGCTTTTCTCCGGGAAAGGAGGGCAGTTTTTTTTACTCAAAGTGCAGCAGGTTCTATTAATGGCAGTTCATCATAATGCAACGTTCACCTTCATAGTGCAAGAAGAAGCACATCCCACAATGTTTCTGCACCTCAGTGACTGTACAATGCTGAAGAGTGGAAGCCATATGGATAGTGTTTACTTGATTCTATTGAAAAAGGATCTATCTTCTTCTTTATCCCATCAAATCAAGTCATTTTTTCTCACCATGTTGCTTAGATAACCCTCTCCTGAAGAAGTGACACTTGGGTCAACCCGTCTTGTGATTGTTCTCGGTGTAACTAGTTCATGTGTGTATGTATGAACAGCTAGAGGCCATTACACTGCTGAATATGAATAGCAGACCAATTACTTTGGCCCAGATGGAGGTGCATGCTCCTCGGAGAACGCCCCATCCTTGCCTATCACCCCCACACACACACACGTCACACACTGCACTCTCTTTGGTAGTAAATGTTGAGGAATATGAAGAGGCTAATGAGGTACACAATTATGAATTTCAAACTGATATCACTCGTTGACAACATTTTAGATCCTCTCTGTGTTTGACATTTGTGTCCCAGCAACAATGATCCTCCAGCTCCAACAACGTCCTGATTGTGATTCTCATCTAATTGCTTTGCGATGACACTCAGCAAAACTGTCATTTTAATACATCCGAGCCTCAGAGGAGACGAGCGCACTGTTTAAGCATTTCAGCCGAGTAAAATTGAGTGAACGGATGTCGCAGTTGATTCCTTCTCCGTCCCAGTGGAGCTTTTACTGGGACATTCCCAACAGAATCCTATCTCAAACCGAGCCAGTGTATCTGGCGCTCACACACACAGAGGACATATGGCCAATCTCCCATCGTCTGCTGCGCTATTTACGGCTCAGTAGCCTGTCATTTGTTTTTCCTCTCAGAAACCAGTATGACACCTGTTTGAATTCTCAATAAAAGGCTTTTTTATGTCGGGGAGAAAGCTGTTGTCACTTAATCGTTCTCTCTACATCACTAATAATTGGAGCTGTGCTTTTCCTCATAAGATTGACAGTAATGCTTTTGTTTTTGTTGATTTGGCTCACAGTGATTGTCAAGTCAGCTATCAAATGTCAACGAATCAAAGAATTGTTGGGGCGTCCATGTGCATCTGCTCCATTTCCTCCTAACACTCTGACAGCTCACTGAAGCTGAAACAAAATTTGTAAAGACCCAATATTGAACTTTTAACTGAGGGCAGTATCACCAATGTTTGGTCCATTAGCTCATCTTCTTGCTTACCACCCACTAAATGGTTCACGCCATTCCAAGAACAAATTGAGCATTTTACACCCAAACTGTAAAAATATGAAAATGCAAGCAAAACCTATCTAACTATTGGCTGAGCTTTGTCCAGGCTGTACTCCACCTCTTACACAGTGTGAGCTGGGATATACTCCAGCCTCCTGTGACTCTGCCTGTAATAAACAAGTATACATGATATGGATGGATGGATAGATAGATGGATAGATGGATGGATGGTTGGGTGGGAGGATGGATGGACGGATTTTTAATTTGGGCTGATTAACAAATTCACTGACAGCTTTCTTGCAGCACATATTTATATTGTCAAAAATTGTATTCTGCTAGCAAATAGTCTAATTAAATCAAAGGTTATAGAATAGATGTTTCTATGTTGTTGTGTTAGTGTCACACACAGAGGACACAGAGGTCAGGTCATGACCTTTGAATGTTTTAGCACCCTGGGAAGGTTAAAATGTAAGGTCAAGACTCTAAAGACAGTTTTATGCTGATTCTATTTTTTAGGCTCCGCTCATTTAAAGTCCTGGAACTGTGAAGCTTTTCCAAACCCATTAACACTTCATTTTATGGGTCGCTTATTTCCAAGATTGATTCCTGGAAAGAACAATGTCATTATATACTTGTTAAAGGGAAAGAGAGAAATCTCCTCAGACAGTGTTTTTATTTGAATAACACATTTCTAAAAGATATGATTTAACAGCAAAGAAATCTGAATATTTTTAAAAACTTAGAAAATACCTTCTTGCCATAATGACCTCAGTATTTGTAAATATCCTAGAGCCCAGGTTAACAGTTCTTCCCTGTAACATTGTGTTTAATGGACTCACAGTGGGTGTAGTAGTGGGTCATATTTTCCCTGTGATCCTCGCTGAGTTTTGGTCTCCTGTAACCTGAAAATCATCGATCCAGCGTGATAAGCTCACGAGCAGAGGCTGAAGAAATGAATCATCCTTAACCTTACACTTACACGCCTGATCAATAACAGGAAACCAGACTTCACTGTTACATTTTCTGTGTTAGTGATGATCCTTTCCTTCATTAATTTGTCGGCAAGTCTTCGCTCAGAGATCAAAGGTTTCTTCTAGAGCAAAACAGATGTTTGCTCAAAGCTCTGTGGACCATAAGAGGTGAACGCACTGGGCCCAGGGGGGCTTCTGTGCCCTGGATGTGGAATCATCTTTTGTAACTGTGCTGAAATGTCTTCCTTCTCCACTGGCTATGAAAACCAGAGAGAGCCACAGGCATGATGCGCCAAATAGAGAGAAAAACAGGACAACATTTACTTTTCAATAAAGATTGGTGTTAAAAATTGGGTGGAAGGAATGCAGGATTTGATGTGGCTACAAAGAGTTGTTGGGGTCTGTACTCACTATTATCTACTCTGTGCATGTGCTGATCCTTGAGTCAATAACCTGCATGAAAAATGTGGATTTCTTTCTCATTCCTGTCAAGCTGTTAATGTGAGATATTCTGTTCTTTTACAACCATTCATGCTTTAATTAACCCATGAACCAGATAAGCCTTGCCAACTGTTAGCTAGTCGGTTTGTTTACACAAAGCGATCTGTAAACTGGGACTAAGGTGCGTTAAAGGCCGTGTTTACATGACTACAAATGCTCCTATGAATGTAATTAGATCTGATAATGCTAAATTCAGAATATTGATAGTGTCGATGATCAGGGGCGTGTCCAGACTTTTTGACTGATGCAGGGGTGGCCTGAAGTGTGCGTTCAAACACATACAAATAAATACAAGTGATTTAATCCTTTCTAACTTCACCAATCATATCTATGTTATAAAACATGATAATGGCAACATTAGCTTAATTTTTTAAAGACGCAAAAAGAAGATTTATGTTAAAGTCACAATTTAAAGTATTTAAAAATGTGCATGCAAACTCCTGCACCGTCTAACTTGTAATGGTTTGGTCCCGACAAATTGCCAGTTAGTTCATTGAAAGTAAGACAGAGTGCATTGCTTTCTTATTAACCTGTTTTATGAAATAGATATGCAAAGTTGTTTCTACCAAATTAAAGTACAAACCAAAGAAATAATGCTGCATTCATATAGAAAAAAAACAATACTCGCTGCCTTTGTAAAATACACAGTTCTCACCTCTGATAGGGCAAATAGCCAATCACAGTTTAGGATTTTTGAGGTGGCACCTGGTGTTTCCAATCAGATTTCTAGGGGGGCCCATGCCACCCCCTCTGGACCCACATGACATTTGAAATGACGGGATATCCAGAGTTCATGACTTTTTTTTGTTTTTCTTAAAAATAGAGACTTCAGTCATAGCAGCGGCTCTGTGGGGTTGTACAGTGGGACTCTGTGTTTAATCCTAACGCCACAATATTTAAAACAATGCTAACATGCTGATGTTTAATGACAGCAAATGAGAGGATTCACCGCACACAAGAAGTCTGAATTACTTCTTTTTATTTAGTTACATACTCAAATAACAATGTGTTTCTCCTGCATGCATTATATTACTAATTTGTAAAGATGAGGTAACGTTTTGTTGTCACAGTTAAAATAATACCTGATTGGTCCAGGTCAGGGAACAACAGGAGACATGGTTGAAGTTTGTCCATCAGCCGATCTCTTTGTATTTATGATCTACTATGTCTTCTATTTCCTCCTTTGCACCCAACAAATACAAGTATTTCCCGTGGCTCCCAAAGGTCTTTGTCCCTTGTAAACATACACCATCTTGCGCTTTTTTTTTAATAAACCACTGATGCTGTTACTCTGCTTGGACAGCACATTCATTTTTAAGGCCATAATTCAAAGTATTAGCCAAATGAAACATTTGACCTGATGATTGCGCTGGATGAAAAGTCATGGGAACACAAACGTTTCATACATTTGATCCTGAAGCGATCAGAGCTAATCGCTGTACCACACGTAGACCACTTCATGAAATAGATGTTGAAATATGTCGCTCAAAACACAGTTGAACTTAAAGATACTGAAATACTTTAGAGGATAAGTGAACACTTTGGCATCCTGGTGATTACTAAAATAGAAGTATAGCGAGAACAGAGATGATCAACTACGTTTTTACGATTCATCATCAGAGAACCGTAAAGATCTGCACAATATTTAGTTCCAATCCATCTTGTAGACGCTGAGATAATTAACAGGGTAAGTGTAACTTGGCGTGCTGGTGGTGCACATGAAAGAAGGTCAAGGGATCCCCAAAGCCTTTAGGATACATCATCAGTGGATCATGATTGCATGTTCAGAATTTTATGGGAATCCATTTCAAACTTGACATAGTTCAGTCTGGAGGGGTCAACTGACTGACAAGCATCGGCATCAATATAGCAACGCGCCCCTATGGCGACTTCAAATGTCTTTATAACCAAAACTGTGTTGATCTGCAGAACTTAAATCTGATCCTGATGATCTGTTTTCTCTGCTCTTGGATGATCATTTGGCCTCCAACACAGGAGACATACAGGATCCACACTACCTGTTCTGAAGGGAACAGGATGCAGCGCTCAGGTTTAGAGTGTCACCCTCAGGCCACAGAGTGCTGAGTCAGTCGCCACTCACAAGGTCTCCTCGCCCTGCTTTCACCCTGACAGCTGAATTATTCATTAAAGCAGAGGAAAGCACAGGAGACCCTGCTAATTTCTCAATGGGATTGTTGGCTGTCCTCACAGTCGGCCGTCCAATGAGAAGAAACGCTCAGAGGGTGGGTTTAATATGATCTGTGAGTATTTTACTCAATCTACTTATGAAATGGACATCACCCGCTATCCACACAATTAAAAGTGCTCTCATTGACTCGCGGCACAGCGGACAAATCTTGTGTTTCCTGATCTGATATGGCATTAGCTGCTTTCAAGGACACTGGACAGCGATGTGTGGGCGTCTGAATCAGACCCTCGCAGATTTATTGAGTGCACTCACACCATCGATACATCCAGCAGAGGCTCTCAGAGTTGTTTTAAAGGTTGGGGACTTTGCCAGTTGTCGTCATCAAAGAGAGTGTCTCCGTGTTCGTGTCCTTTCGTATCTGGCACCCAGCCATCGAGGCATGCAGAGGTTAACTTAGCATATGACATTCTCTCCAGCAACGAAATCCCCCATAATAAACCAAATCACGTTAAAGTGAGAGCGTAAAGGCAGACAGGGCAGCGATTTCAACATGTTTTTCATCTCCAACTCTTCTACTTACTGAGCAGAAGTGCAGGCATGAGAGAGATCAATAAACTGTGTGAGATAATTAAATAAATCATGAGAGCGCAAAAAAACCCAACATGGCTCCTGTCGAACAAGTCAGTCCTTTGATCTTAATTTTAAAAACTCCAGATGTCAAACAGATTAAACACAAGTACATCTGAATTAAATATTTGATCACAATAGTGGATATAGTGGAAACAGTGCAGCACATTCTTTATGTTCACCCTTACTTCATTATTTAACAGTTTCTTCATTTTTGTGTCCTGACTCAACCCTGGATCCAGCTACACATTCAGATCAATCGCAAACGTTCAATATCTACAAGGTCAGTGGTATCAAAAATCATGTTCAGGCAGATATTCTTTACTGTAATGCACAGCCCACATGATGGACGGTCAAACCCAGCCAGTAAAGGAAGTGCTCAGCTTTTTAAATAAACATGTAGAATATTTAAAAAAAGATTATTTTAGTAGGACGAGCTTTTACTTATCATATTTGCAAAGTTGTTGTCCATCCGTCTCCTCCTTTATGTCTTCAGCCTGTTAAGTAATATCAGATGTGAAAACTCTATCAGTGTTGAGTTGTTTTGGCGAAAATGTTGGCACCAATTTTTTGTAATTAAAGACACAGCATAGACCAAGAAAGATTTGGAAGTAGCTTGATAAAATAATATTGGCTAACCTGTTTCTAAATCCAACTCACTAGTCCAGTTTTCCATGTGAACACAGTTTTTTTCAGTTTTTCAACAAGCTGTAATGTTCATGGTATTAGTGTTTTCTTCTTTTCACACATGCATCTAAAATACATGGAATAATTCCAGTTCAGGTGTACATAATACGTGCACCGCTACATGACTTTCAGATAGAGACACAAACATGTTTGAAAAGAATCCTTAAAGTTTTTCAAAGATAAACAGAAATACAAAGTGGATGTGTTTGCAGACTGTTATATTATATAGAGCTGTACTTTTGGCCTCTTCTGGGTGTGCTTCTAGTCTTTAATTGATTTGTTCAAATTTAAATAAAAACACTATTTGCCTTTGGAGACCATACAAAAATGATGAGGTGCGACGGCTGCTGTATGTCATGTTTGACTTTATAATAAAGGAACATCCTCCTAGGAGCCTAACTGACTTAAATAGTAACACACAGACCCGTGCGCACACACACACACACACACACACACACACACACACACGCACACACATTCCACAAGCCCCTCAAATATATGTATATCCAAATCATTAAACTGCACTGAATTCTTAACTTTTTTATTATCCAGCAAGTGCATAGTCATTTTTACGAGTTTGAATCAGCAGCCAATACTGGTTTCAAAATGCAGGTACAATAGAAGATAACAAGACTGTGGGGAACAAAACGGTGCCAATGAAGCATTTTAGAGGAAAGGAGAACATGGAGTAATAAAGCAGTTAAGAATGATGATATGCTAACAGCACTGTATAGAAACAACAGGGGTTTGGAAAAAAACACTTAAACCTTAATTGTAAGGATACTGTATTAAGTATTGACTTTAATTACACGTAAACAAAGTTCGTGCCTTGGTGAGTTTCCCTGAAGTTCTTTAGAGCGGGAGAGTTGAGAGTTTCTTGTTGTCTTCAAAATCATCAATCGTGACTCCCTTATCCCCAAAATCTTGTTTGCTTCCACTGAACTTTTACAAGGACAGTACACTGTGATCATTTCCATTGTCCTTTAATTCTTCTTTTGTATTGAGTTTCAGAAAAAGAAGACGCTTCAAATAAAAAGCTCTAAGCTTTTCACACGAACAGAGGACTATTATTCATGGCTCAGGGCATTCTACACCACCATCAAAAGAGTGTTCTAATGTTCTCAGAGGGGAGAAGGTGTTCAAGAGTAGCAGTAAAATGAAGACTCAGCATGAAATAAAAATCTGTTGTTACACTGGGCTAGTACAAATGCATCTTTTTGTCCTTTTTACCTCAGATTTCTGCACTTCATCTCCATCTTTACATCTGGTTACAGGGAAGATAAAAGGCTTAACATGCATGTTTCATTAGTATCTATAGGTCTAAGTGTTTCCTCCAGCTCTCTAATGCTACCTCTGTTTGTGCTAATTACACACCCAGCATCTTGCCACATTTGTTTGTCACCTCTTTCAGCTTTAAATATCAGTTTCATGATTACAGAGAGAGTGAGAGCGCTGCACCTCTGGGAGCAGCCGAATTGTCATCAGGCACAAATGACATTTCCTGCAGCCTCCCACTCCCTGAAACGCACACGAGAAAGAGAGAAATATGCCGACCTGTTCACTGACACACTCGTCCATAGCCCCACATCCTTGCAGCAACAGATGGACGGCCTTGAGGCAGTGCCTGAGAGACTTGAGTGAGGGTAAAGCTGCCAATTGATTGCTAAGATCAGGTGTGCGTCTAAACAAAGGCACCTCCTGCTCTTTTCAAGTAGCAGGGTTATACTAGCCTCAGGACAAATGGAGACACAAAACAACAGTGGCATCTGTGGCAGGTAATGATCCCTTTACCAAAAATCTGGGTAATGACAAACCTCGACCATTTGTTGCAGTTAAAATCACTGTTGCTCTTTGTGAGCTCCGCGTGTGTCCTGCAGCAACATGTGCCGGAGCTGTGAGGGCGGCGCGGTCCAGTTACAGCCGTAGATCAGCCGGAGTTGGAGTTTAGCCAGGGAGAGCAGGGACGGATGAAATGGTGTAAGCTTTTATCCTCTGCTGATCCTACCTGCATCCATAAATTGGGCTGCACACATTGCACGAGGTCAGAGGTGGATTATAGCGCACTGCATCAGCTAATGAGCATATTACTGTTTTCTTTCTAACTTGCATATTCACACCAAAACAAACACGGCATGATTCAATGCTGTCTTTCATTTGTCCTGCCAAGACTGTCACTTCCCTTTTACGTTTGACTAAATGTAGTACGTTAACAAAATAACCTTTCCCTTCGTCATTCAATAAAGCTTCAGTCATTTATGTTTTTTCAGAGATGCAAGGTCTACCCCCTTTCACATGGATCTTAAATTGACCATATTTACACAGCAGCCATTTTCATCTGATGTCCCTCTAAGGGTGGAAAGCTCAGCTGCTTTTATGACGTCATATTGCTATATGTTACAGGAAACTGGAACCAGACTGGAGTCATTTTAAACTGAAATTTGACTCGTGGTCATGTATGATCGTGCTCTTCCTGTTTGACTTTGCTTTATTGTATGATAGTTTGTATCCTGTACTGTTCTGTCTGTTTATTGTTGTGCTTGTTGGTTTTTGTGTATCTGTTGTTGAGTTGTATGTATTTTAAAGGCCCATCTAATTTCACTGCTTACTGATTGATCAGCAAATAAAAACAGGTGTGATTGTAATAATTGGGAAGGACATTTTTCAAGGTAAACAACATTTGAAAACCAACAAGCTACTGTTAAACATTGGAGAACGATAGCATTCATCCAACTCCTATAGCTAACATTACTGTATGTAGCTTAACACCAACATGAATTAAATCAAATCATCAAGTGTTTAACTATTAATTGTTGCTTGAGGCTTTTCATTTTTTGTAAACAATTCTTTCCGTCTGCTGTTTATTTTTTACATGTTCGAAAACAAAATTCAAAATGTTGTGTTTCTGCAGGAGTTACCTGTATTATCTGCCCGAAACAGGTGAATATTTAAACTTCAGTCCCACTGTACCAAGATAAGAAAGCCTGAAGCGAACAACAACTCAACACGCACTGAACGACCTGTCCACTAAAAGCTCAACTGACATGTTGAAGCACAATCTCCACCTGTCTGCGAGTGATCCAATGTCATGTTTCCCCACAATGCCACTGTGGCACGGCTTAGACAAGGACCCCGTCACCCCTGGACTCAAACATCAACCAACAGGGTCTCGCCTTGATCCCCCTCTTCTCTCCTCTTGCTTTAGTAAACACGATAATAGCAGAGCTGTGTTGGTGTGGGCTCCATGTTAACACTGTGGCTGTCAAAGGCCATCATGCCCCTTCAAAGGATGATGGCTCTCTAAAGTGGGCTCTCTCGGCAGCAGCCATTTTCCACTTGACTGGCCCCACACACACGAGGGGGACTGGTAGCCCCTAGCAGCTGGGCTAGACTGGTCACTGGGGGTGGGGAGAAGGAGATGAATGGGTTGGATGTGAGGGGAGGGGGCTAAGAGCAAGAAGGGAAGGGTGTCTATATGCATCAAGAGGTGTGTTTGGCATATTGTCTGAAAATATGCCCTTTAGTTTACCCTCTAAAAATGTGTTCCTCAAATGGGGGTCTCCCAAGGAGTCGTTTTGGGAACTTGACTTTTTTGTGGTAATTTCCAAAAATATCTGTCATGCATTATTCTGTGAATATTCATATTCACACTAGAATAATGCAATAATATATGTTGTATTAATAAAGCCTTATGTTATATCTAATTTATTAATAATGTACATTTCAATACAGTCATTTACAGCGGTAAATGTTTGCTTGTTGCAACAGGTTTGAGTTTCCTGTTTTCTTTTTGTGCAAATCTAGACTCAGTATTGAAAGAAGAAAATCAAGACATTTTTTTCATGGATGAGTAACAGCCATACAGCATGAAATTTGGATAAAGACGTAAAGAGAAAGCAAGAATTGAGCCTACATAAGTATCAGGAAGAATACATTTTAAAGGGAAATACTTCAACAACTGCCTTTTTGTTTTTCTTTTGCTGTAAGAAATTAACCAACTGTTGTATGAAGCAACAGCCTTATGTAGCTTTTTCCCCATTTTTGAGTTGTTTGGAATCAGACTGTTGGCTCGAGGCTATATCATTTTTCTTTAAAAAGGCTTTATTTATTTTTTTTCAACCAAAATTATTTTGTGCTTTTCATTTGCAAAACAAGTTTCAACGGTCACATTTTTTTTGCAAAGGTAACAACTGCTCTAAAACCCTTCTGATAAGGATGCTTCTGCTCAGGTGTGCTTACATATATAGGCTGACATGCTCATTGTTTCTGTTTCATCTCCTCTCACTTGCATTTGCATAAAGCATCATTCTGCACATCAGCTGAAACATTTTGCTGCTCGGCAGAAACCTGCCAAATCTGCTGCACTCCCTTGATGAGAAACAGACAGCCAGTATCTCATCAGGAGCTGGGAACAAAAGCCCATCGAGATGTTATGATATGAATGATAATTTTGCTAGTGTCTGTTTGCGCGGCCGTGTGGGCTTTGTGTCAACACTCCGGGTCCAGCCAGGTCTCACTCGGGACAGGGGGAGCGGGATGCATTTTCATAAATCATTTCTTGACAACACATCAAGGTTATGTGGTTGGCAGTGTGGAGCCTGTAAATTGCCTTTGCATTGACAATGCAAAGGAGCTCCGCTGGGATTTAAGCAGTTCAGTAGCTATTTATGGCAGGAAAATTAGGATGACCTTTTCTCAAACTGTGATAATGGTGCCCTCAGTGTAAACCAATGAAGTGAAATGTCTTATTATATCCTGGAAATATAAACCACTTTATCCAGAAACTATATGCATACACACAAGCTAGGTTTTGTCACCGCTCTGCCGTCTCTTTACTACCCACAGTGTGGAGGTAATAATTAGCTCACTACAGCAGGGTAACAAGTTAGCACCCCCGTCCTGCTGTGCCGCTCTGTAATTGGTCCCCTCATGTGGCACAGTCGGCCCCAGAACAAAGGGTTCCCAGAGGGGGAATCCATGCTGACCCATGCTGAACCCTCCACAACAATGACAGGCAGGAAGCATTTACATATGCTGACAGACTTGTCTCTTCCTAGGGTGGAGTGCTAGGCACTTCATTAAAGCAACATCAATACCTGCTGATAGAAAATGAGGAGTGGGCCCGCGTGCATCACTGTCTGCTCCGAGACACTATAGTGAAATGACATAGGGCTGTCACATCCAATTTCAAATAAATGAACAGCGTTTATTAAATGGAGTGTGTTTGGAAATTGATGGGAGAGATGCTGTCTGAGCTGTGCCCGTCTGTGAATCGTCTGCATGCATCAGCAATCGGTTTACCCACAAGCTGTTCACCTGAACATCAGCTGCCAAAATCTGTCTGGCTGCAGGTTCAGCCAAGCAAATTTTCACACTTTCTAAACATTGTTTGTTTATTTACACCAATGAAAAGACACTTTCCCTTTGTGTGGCTGTGCTTTTACACCGTTTAAGATGTTAACATGCCCCTCAGTGATCCCTGTAGTCCCTGCATGCAAAGTCACACACAGGTGATATATCTGTCGATTCAGCAGGAGTGCAGGTGGGTTCGTCAGTCATTGCATCATGGTGCTGTGAATTCATTCTCTTATCCCGTTAAAGGAAGGGTAAATCCTCCTTCCATTTGACACGCTGCTCATTTAGCTGAAAGGCACAGAGGCTGGAGGAAGGGAGCTTTAGTGATGGTGGTAGTAGTATGATTAAGGGGGGTAGGGGGGGTCTCTTTGGGAGGTGTCGTCCTGAGCAGATGGACCTCTCTGTAGCGTAGTTAGTGGAGTCTTCACATGGCGGAGGAGTCTGCAGGATCTCACAGGACCGGGACCCAGCATCCAGGTGGCCACGGCCCCTCCTGACCAGCTGGAGGAGCGATGGGACCATCTGACACTCGCAGGGAAATGATACACTTTTCTTTGCTGCTTTGTTTTGTCCCGAACACAAAAGCCCCCCCAAGCCAATCAAGGAATTTAGCTAATGAAGCTTAGAGGCAAATCCTTTTGATTACATATAAATACTCAAGGTCGTGTAAACATTGGAGATCAGCATTATGTGCAATCTTCTGATGAACCCAGCGTGTAAAAGACAGTGTTTGATACTTTGATACCACCTGTTTTAAAACAATCCAATCTCCGTTATTTTTTATAAATAATGTGCATTAAAAAATCTGCATCGTTTAAATATGACAGGTGCGTCGGAGGATTGAGGCCATCAAAAATTGCAAGAAAATTCCTGCACACTGTTTAAAAACCAACGTCAATGTTTCCGTGTAGAAACGTTGGCAATGTTTTTGTGCAATTTAAAAAGTGTGCAGGAGTTTACTTGCAATTTTTGGCAATTAAAACAAGAAATTGCCCATTATTGGATGCCTAGGACTTGCATTTCTTGTTCAGTGGTAACCAAACAAGTATTAATATCTTGTGATATTTACAAAATAGTATCGAAGTTTAAAATTCTGGTATTGTGACAATCAGGTGAAGGAGGAGACAAAATAATTATTCTTATGTGTTGTTTGAGGTGATCACGATTTCATTTAAATCTGCATCGACAACCAACTGACTGCAGTGATTTCTGTGCAGCTTACACAACACCTCAAAGTAGATTCAACAAATCCAAGTGAGAAAGTCCCATCTGTGCTTCTCCTCCACTGATCCTGCGCCCCGGAGGCTACATAGGGCTAATTGTAGCCCCATTTTCCCTTTCCTTATCTTTTTGTTTTTACTCAGTGCCAGGGTCAGGGAAGCTCCCAAGTGACCAGTGGAAGGAGCAACAGCCATTGGCCCCCGCTGAGCGTCAGTAATTAGAGCCCCCCCCCCCTCCTTCTCCTCCTCGAGGCTGGGGAACCTCTCGCTCTCCTTCTGAAGGGCAAAGGTTCAGAGAGGAGGAACAGCTGCCGATGGGAAACCACTCTGCGGTTCCCATGGATGGCCAGCGTCCCTGTGTCCTCCTCTGAGGATGTGCAGCAGCATCTCTGATAGGGATGATGGGGCCCCGGATCAGACGTATTATAGGATCGTTGTCTGTCTGGTTTCTCGTGGCTGCTTATCTTCTTCTCTTGCTTTTTGTTTGTTATCAGCATTTCTGTGACCAGTTGGTGATTTATTATTCTGTCAGTGATTTATTACTCAGAGCATTTTAGTCTGCGTTTGAAAGGCTTTACTGCAAGACTTAAAAATGCATCAAATTATTGCCTTGGCCAGTAAAATATAAAACCTTTGCAAAGCTTTAAATGGTCACTTTCATCAAAGGCCTATAACTTGATCAGCTTTCAGGGATAATGACCAAATATAAGGAACACTTGGATCCTTTCTTTATTTTAAACATCAAAGTACAGATAAAACAGCGTAAAAATACTCCTCCATCACAGGCTCTGCTTTCAAAATCTGCAAAATACCTTCAGCAACAAGAAGTATTTCAAGCATCAAAAGTAAAAGCATCTGTGCTCTTACTGATGCATTGAAAAAAATCTCTGCACACCTGAGTGTGTGACAGGTGCGTCAGAGGAGGGTAAAACTTAAAGACAATGTATTATACCTGATGAAGGTCGGTTATCCTCATGGCTTTATTTGAGAGATGGGACAGTGGCTAGAGTTGGAAATTGGGGAGAAAGAGAAGGGGGGATGACATGCAGGAAAGGAGCCACAGGTTGGATTTAGAGGACAACAGCCTCTGTACTTGGGGACAGTAACCACTTAACCCCATATATACAGGTCGTTTTGCCCAGCTGTTATTTCTATTTATTGATATTTGTCTTGTATTTCATGTCGTATATTGAACAAACCTACAGTAAAGCCCCTGTGAGGAGTTTTTGAGTAGTTATGAAACAGACTGAAAGCTGAATAGCTTCTACATGACCAATTAAAGCAAACGATACATCAGTCATAAGATAGACTATTTCTATATGATCATTTTTATATCTTTAAAACCACTGGCAGGTGAAGGGGGGGGGGGTCATCAAAGTGAGCTTCAGTACACTGCAGAACCAGCCTTTGTTTACTATTTCCACAGGAAATATTCACGATGACTGATAGATTTAACGGTTATAAGAAATCCAGATGATATTGTTAGTCAGAAACATATCTTACACATTTACAGGAGGAGATCAGCAAAGAGATAAGATGTAGTGCTTTGTTCTCAGGGGGCGCCAAAATCAACACAAACCAAAAGTTCCTCACAGAAGCTTTAAGGAGACGGCAGAGAAAAACGTCACTGATTGATTTGTAGTTTAAAAGATTGTTCAAGTGTCAGGAAGTTTAGAAGAGCCAGAGAGAAAGAAAAACTCTTTCAGATCAATTCAATAGAATAAAAAATAGAAATGACATCATGGGATGCTGGTTTAGCTCAGTTGGTAGAGCAGGTGCTCCATGTACAGAGGCTCGGTCCTTGTCACACTGGTTGCAGGTTAGACTCCCGATCCTACGCTGTTTGATGCATGTCACCCCCCACTCTCTCTCTCCACATCTCCCGTCACTCTTGCTTTCCTATCCAAATAAAGGCAAAAAGCCAAAGAAAAATAATCTAAAAAAATGTAAAACATTTCTCTGAAAGTTGGTATAATACGTGGAAATTATCTCAAATATGAAGCTGGTAGTGTAACAATAAACATGTCTGGGTCCTGATTGTCTCACTAATACATTCAGTTTATTTTGCATCAACAACCTGTTTTCATTTTATAAATGTTTAAATGCAGGAAACCTCCTTACCTGTATAATAGTTGTAATCATGTCAGAATGTAATCTTTAGCTTTTATGCTTCAAAGCCTTTGTCACTCCTTTGTGTGTTTTTCTTCTTCATGTAGACAGTTTAAATGTATTTCATGGACAAGATTTGTGGTCACTGCAGTAACAGCAGTTAATGTCCGAAGTGTTCTTACGCCATCTGGTGGCCAAACAGTTTGAAGGAAGGTGCAAGAAACTCTCGTCTGAGAATAAACGAATGAGAGGTGTCTCAGTGTTCAACTTCTCATATTTAATGTTAATACAAGTTCATCGTTTTGTCCATGATAGTGTATTATATGACACATAAAGTTAAGTGCAAACATGGCTTTGAAATCAAAGAGCTGAAAAGAAATAAAAAATAACATTTTTGGGAACCTTTAAAAAAGGTTCCTCATTTTGGGAAATGTGCCTTCTTGCTGCGCATTAAAGAAACGAATAATACCTCCTTTACGTGTAGGCTACATATGAAGCTTGAGCCTGTTGCCTTTTAGCTTAGCTTAGCATAAAGACCAGAAATGGGGGGCAACACTAGCCTGAATCTGCCCAAAGCGAAAGATAAGCTTACTAGCACCACTTTAGTTCATTCCTATTCAAAATGTACAAAATCAAATGTTGAATCTACGGCTCATTTTTGCTGAGTGCCAGAAAAAGTTAACATATTTGGAGTTACTGTAAAAACAACAAAAGAAGCAGCTCAAATTTTACAGAGTTTTCATAGATACACAGGTCCTGAAATGATCCCAAACATTTCGGGGTGAGCTTCATGTGTTCACAGAAACAGACATAATTTTCACCCTAACTTTTCCTGGATCTTTTCCTACCAGCTCCCTAGTGGGTGGGAGTGATGACCTTTACATCACGTGACCAGTGTGATCTTTGACCAGATAATAAAGCTGATTCATTCTCTTTTCTGCTTGCAAGTATTCTTTTCTACTCGATCATTGATACGGTGAATACGTCTAATTACACGTAGCTTTGATATAAAGGGGAAAACTGTCATCATCGTGTCTGCTTCTGTCCTTTCCAACATCGTAGATTCCTGCAGTGTCTTTTTTACATCATGTCTTGCTTTCTGAGATCCCTCCCGTCCGACAGTGACAACTTCACGCTGTGAGCGACATGTGTCAATAAGCAACTCATAAAGATTTCATGGGCAGATTGTCATGAAATGTTCGAGACAATTGTGAGGAGTGCATGTGTGAAAACAGCTTTAGAGTGGTTCAAGGTTGAAACAAGACACACCGGTTAATGAGTGCTGATAGGAACCTTTTGGCGGAGCTCGGCTAGCAGTGTCCCCTTTTTTTCATTCTTACAGCTAAGCTAAGCTAGTTGACTCCTGCGTCTTGCCCCATACATAAGCAAATATAGGAGTGGTATTGATCGCTAGTCAAACTCTCAACAAGAGACTGTCAGACTCTTCCTTTCCCTGTCCCCAGTCTCCTCGATTGAAATATCAGGGACATTTAGTGTTGCAGAAGTCTCCGGACTGAAACAGCTGGTAGACGTTGACCAGCGGGAACATGGTGAGCGAGCCCACTAATGAGCCCATCTGCGCTGCAGCTCCACACCAGACCAGGGCGTTGTGGCTCCGGTCTCTCAGGATAACACCCACCATTACTTTGACATAAGTCAGCGTCCCTGTGAAGAAGAGCCATGACAGCACCTGCAGAGAACAAAAAAAAACAAAGTGGACTCAGCAGCAGTTCATCTGGTAACATTTAAACATCAGCAGGATTTCAGGCATGATGGTCAGCTCCCTGTGAACAATATGTTACCTCATCATTAGTTATGAGAGTGAGCAGAGTTGCTCAATCCTCAGGTGTTTTGTAAAGGAGGAGTTGAACTTTGCCAAGGACATTCCCCTGATAAAGCCACAAAGAAATATGTTCTGTTCTCCTACGCTCCACATCTTATTTTTTTCACATATTTATGTTCACTTACAATAATCGTCTCTCCCACCGCAGAGCCTTGAAGTAGCGGACATGGACTCAGAGCTGCCATGGCCATGTTATAGCTGCCAAATCCCGTCCCCAACACCGTCAGCCCGCCAAGAAAGACGAGTGACCTGAAAACAAAAAAGGTTATCAGCAGACGTTTCCTCATTTCTAACATTCCACTAGCAGATAACTTTTGATTTTCAAAGGATGATTGATTGACTTTTATAATCCTGTATAAACAAAGTGCCAAAGCCATAAACTGAGTGATAGTGATACCCTTGAAATATTGGCCATTTAAGTACTTAGGTTTATTATATAATAGTTGATTGAGTGCCTGTATGAACACAGAATCAGTTGTATTGCTGTGATCATACTGGCAGCTTTTCAAATGAGCGACCAATGCTAATAGAAGTCCACCATCAGTCCGGTTAATTTAGATATAATTTGTCTAAATAAGTCTGAGTCAGTTAAATAAAGGGACTTTCTTCCAAGTTAGTCTTTTCAGTGTGAAGTTCCTTCTTTTTATGCTTATGTGTTTCCTTCCTGATCTGCACTGGAGACACTGTAACACAAACTGCTGAAGCGTCATGAACACAAAGCTGAGGTCCTCACATTGTGTTCCTGATAAGACCAGTATTTGTAGCTCAATGCAGTCTCTAATTCAGTATTATTTGTTCAATCTCTCTGGAAAAAAACCCTGATGCTTAATTTACACTACATTTTATAACAAATCACTAAAGCAGTTAGAAACTGTGTTCATGATTTCAATCAGAGTGAAGTTTCTTCCATATCCATGAATGCACCACAGCTCTCTTCTGAAGTCATCATTTTGTGTGTTTTTTAAGGAGTAATCTCTACTTTCTAAAAACAGTCACACCCTTCATATTTATCAGTGCTGCTGCTGTTACAGACCTGCTGATGCCAAAAGCGACCACCTCTCTTGACCACTGACATTTTTTCTGCAAAGATCCCAGTTGTAAAGAAACTGGTGCTCATTAAATGCTCAAATCAGAAATACCAAACTGACAACAAACCTGGGAATAAAACTACCATCCCTATCTTGTTGTTTTTCTGTGACACCAACACAGGAGTCATTCATTCCCCATAACCCGAGTGTCTCCTTCAAACTGTTGCTGTTTTATCAGAACATTAAATGTGTGTTTTCATTTGAGGGAGCAGCGTGATGTCATTACTGCAACTCCTCCAGCCAATCCGTACTGTGCAGACTCTATTTGCAAATTTGCATTATGTCAGCGCCTATCACAGGGATATTCTGGCTTCATCCTGTTCAACTGGAGGAGGCTGAGGCAACGCTGTTCATTTGTATAAACAGGCTATGTTTTGAACAGTGTTCAGTTTAATCATCCCAATGAAAAGCACAGTTACCATGAGTAACAGATACACCTTCTAACCTTGCAAGCTTGTGCTAGTTATAAACTGTTATTTATACAGAGACATAACAACTGTGATCAGTGTAATAAAAACATTATGTAGAACATCTAACCTGTTTTGGAAGAACATTGCAATGGTGCAAGCTAGCGGGTTGGCGACTGAAGACAGAGCAGCAGAGAGGTGATATGCCAGGTTCCCGTAGGGCATACAGGAGTATGTCTGCACAGAGGGCAGAATGCCGTTGGTTGCGCTATTAACCCAAACCACCAGGAAGTAGATGAAGGTCAGCTGGTATACAGAGTGTCTGTAGCCAAGCAGAGGCCTGCTCTGGCCTAACCCCTCACCCTGGCCTTTCACGTCTTGTCCGTCCTTCTCTACTCCGGGGTTATCCAGCCCGGAGCTGACAGATGCCACAGTGTCTGGCACGAGGTTTTCCGTTGACAGCTCGTATGTGCGAGGAAGCCTGTTCAGCGCTGTGAAGGCTGCCAGGCTTATACACGTCATGGCTGCTAGGAAGAAGAAAAACACCCTGGGGGAGAAGTTAGGAGGAAGGTACTCTGTATGTATCGTCCACATGTCCTCTCCTGTGTGGTTTCCTGCAGTCTGAGAGGAGTTGACACATTTTGCGATGCCCACACCTTGTGCCAGAGCGACTACGCCAGGTATAAAACCACTTAACCCTTCTCCAATAAAGAAGGTGGTGACATATTTTGCTGGAAGCTGCATCATGAAAGGCAGGAAGGTAACTGAAGAGGTGCAGTCCACCAAAGAGAGGAAGAAGGTGATGATGAAGAAGGCTGTGCTACGAAGTGCCCCGGCCACCACCGTAGTCCTGTCCCAGAAGAAGGCAAGCAGGATGCAGGCGAGAACCCCGTTGGAGAGGATTAAGTAAATGACAACATGCTCCTTAAGGCGACCCGGGCACAGTTTGTGCATGAGAGTGACCAGCAAAGGTCCCAGGTTGGCCAGCTGAATGATGACTGTCAGGTAGGACGGGAGATCCCAGCCCTCCGGGAGCTTGTTGACGATGAGGGGCAGCTCCACCCACAGACCATTCACTGCCACCCAAGAGCCCAGGCCAAAGCCACAGGCCAGCAAGTGGACCAACAGAGCCATACTGCAGCCAGATCAGTCTGAGGAGAGTCTGAAGAAGAAGAAGGCGCCTCCAGAAAATAGTCCCACCTCCCCTGTCTGTCATACCTTGAACAAAAAAGTGATGAACATTAGTCCAGCCACCATATATTCTGCCCTAATAGAAATGTGTATGGTTTTGAATGTTACTTGCACCAGACTTACAAAGACTTATTCAGCAAAACAACACATTAAGAGACATTTTCTGATTTATTTTGGGGATTTTGCAACTGGACAAGAACTAAATGTATCTAACATCAGAGATCTATCGCACAAAACATCTCAAAATTCCCTTAAAACAAGCAAAAAGAAACTAAAATTGTTTGTGAACTTCTCGAGATGTTTGAAACTTTTCATTCAAAATCCTTGAAGTTTCTCGTGCACCTGTCAGCTAATCAGTTAGATTTCTGTCTCATAGTGTTCCCGTAATCATGACTTTGAGAGTAATGTCGAAAATGTAAAGGAGAACAAAACAAAAGACACCGTTGAATCATAATCCCTCTCCTGCTTAGACAACATGAATCAGATACAGTCTGTTATTGTAACTTCAGTTATGGATGAAGTACTCACGTCCTTTTTGAAAGTACCACTTCAACAATCTTAAAATACTCTAATAAAAACCCCCATTAAAAACCATTTTGCCTCTAGTAATGAAAAAAAAACTGTTAAGTCATATATTATGAGATCATCATTATCTGCATCGGTGCATAAATAGCATTTTGCGGTGATGTATCCGCTCGACTTTTTGTAAGCCTCCCACTGAGCATCACAAGATCAATCTGATGGTTTCAAGGTGATTAATGGTGAAAGAGGAACCAAGGAGACATTTATTTTCACTTTACAGACTTTTCTGTAAACGTCATGTTCTTCTTCATTTTAAATATTTAGTCATTTGACATTTCTGGGCCCTTGCCATTTATTAAATGGTACCTTGTAAGAAGTTTAAGGTCAGTATTTTGTAAGTAAAACTACTAATACTGTAAATCATTGACTTCTGGGGCGCAGGATAGCCTAGCCGTTATGTGGCACACCCCATGTACAGAGGCTGTGGTCCTTGTAGCAGTGGAATCGGGTTTGAATCTCACCTTGGCCCTTTTCTGCATGTCATCCCCCACTCTTACCCTTTATTAGGTAACAAAAGAGCAGGTAAAAGACCTTACTATAATGTTACAAGGACACCAACATTGATCCATCATGAGCACTAAGCAACATTTAGCAAAGTTACAGTGGCAAAGGAAAAACTTCCTTTAGGAGGCAGAAACTTGAACAGAACCAGACTGAACAGCCAAACTTGTGTTAAAGATAACTCATCAAATGTCACATTACTATTATGGTCTATCTGATTATCCAATCTGTATTATTTCAGTTTATGTTTGTGTCAAATCAGATAAAAAAAACTTTATCTATCAAGTAATAATTACAATGTCACCCTTAGAAATAGACTGAAGTAGAATGATTAAGTATCTCACAGAATGGAGAGAAAGTTGACCTTGTAGACAAAACAACATGCCTTTCTGTTTCTGATAAATCCATTATTCATTGTTTTCAAAGTGCTACTTTCATTGGAGTAAATGTCAGCTGAGGCCAGTTGAGCTCCTTATCGTCAAAACTTCATGTGTGTTAACGCAACAAAGTGTCACACTGCAGCCTGCAGCCTGCAGCCACACACCACGCAGACGTGACAGCTGATGGGAGCTCAGTGTGATCTTTTTCACTTCCCCTGTATGTTGGTGAACTAAGAAGCTGATATAAACTGATGAAACCATATCTCATTGATTGGCATGTCAAGTCAGAAAACAACTTTTGTAAAAGCTCACGTGATGTTGAATTACGAAAAAATGTGAATAACATTAAGTTTAAACATGGTTAAAAAAAAGAGCTTAGTGTAGATTCTCATGCTTAATTTGAGTTCAAAACAATTAACAAACTACTGATCCTACAAGCATGCTGCCTTTGAGACATCTTGTACTCACAAGTGTGTTCGGTCCCTGCAGGCTTTCAATACGACTTGCTGTCATCTTACATGGAGGTTAGTGACAGATCTCCTCGGGTTGTTCTTACACAGAAGCATTGATGGGAATCACATGGCTCCTGGGTAGGTCAGAGTCCACTCCAGCCGCTGATATAGAGCTCCACTGGATAACAGGGGGCAGTGACTAAATCCACCGAGCTGTCTTTATTGCACCCACCTCTTAATAAGGTCAAGTCATTGCTGAATCACCTCGAGGTGCCCCTGACATTTGAGCTCACCTACAATCTCCTGCTCCAACATGTCATGAACACAAAATGTGCAGCAGTTGTTGTTTTCGTCTGTCCGGGGCTGCACTGCCCCCTACTGGCGTCAGGTGAGAGATACCTCAGGAAGTTGTGGCGTGTTTGCTGAAGTTTCAGAAAAGGGCTGATGAATGATGCAGCTTATGTTCCAGTAAACAGTGGTGATTCTAGAGTCTGTTGGGGCCCTATAGGCAAAAATCAATTAGGGGGCCCTCCAACCAGTGATCGGCAGGGCAATGAGAGTGGCTGCTGTGAAATGGGGCCCCATTAGGCAAGTTTCCTACTGTCGTTGCAAAATCTGCAAGTTTTGGGCCGCTGCTGTGGTTTTAAGGTTGTCAGCCCTCTGGGGCCCCCTACTGGCCTTGGACCCCAAGCTGTTGCCTTTTCTGCCTGTTGACAAGCAGTGCCTCTGCCAGTAAAGCAACACTGAGGTACACAACTGGCAAACGTAATCTGAATGCATAATAACTCTTTTATTACCAACATCTGTGCTTCTGTACAGGTCTGAAAATGTAATACAATCCAACATATTTGTTTACCTTGAACTATTTAGTTTTTTTTGTGCTCATTTTTAGGTCACACAAACAGTTTTAAATGTCCTTTAATGCTCTTACAAGGTTTTCTAACAAATAATAGTTCTCAGATCGGCTGTTAATCTGGATTTAGCTTGAGGCGTAGCAAGTATTATAAACGTTTGCCCTCCCCTGTATTTGTCCCCACACCACCTAACTGGTTTTCTTGTCTGTGGACCTACACCTGTAGCTACATCTCAAATAAGACTGTAGATTATCTACAGGAGAAGCATAACGTGTTTATAGAGGAAAGAGAAAGGTATCAATCTTCTCATTGTACTCTGGGCAAGAAAGTGAAAAATAAATTTCCCAAACAGTTAAACTGTATCTTTTATTAGCCTCTATGAGTGCTTTCTGTTGAATCTGCTAGTTGTTTAAAATTAGGAGTCACATAAATTAACACCATTCAGAAGAAAAGAGCTTCTGCTGCAATGCTCCGGATATTTATTTTTTTTGCCTGCAGCCCATCAGCACCAACACGCAGTGAGCTACATCCACACAAATGAGTGAACTTACATTTATGAAAGAAGTGGAGAAAGTCAAACAAATGTTCACATGAAGCAGCACAGACCGCTTCATGAGTCAGATATCGGCTCTGACGATACGCAGGACCAAAAGAGGGAGCTGACTTCACGTTTAGATTCAAGCATGGTTTAACTGGGAGTTCTACTGTAGATTTGCTTGCTATGCTACTATGCATACTCACATCAGATATAGTGGTATAGATACTGCACACAATGTTCACTTTATACAGAAAAGGAAAAACCCTCTGTGTGACTATGGTGATCACTTCCTGGCAACTTGCTGATCAGCAAGAGGAGAGTTAACCACAAGGCTGCTTAAAAAAAAAGAAGCATTTTGAGTGAGCTGATGTCATCAAAATATTTCATTAGATATCTGGCCATAAGACATACTTTGAAAATGTGTTAAGTGATCTTGGTTTGTGGTTTCCTATGTACACCTTGAAATATGAGGACTGTCCTTATCACCAACAGCAACCACACGCTCAGTCAACTGTGCCATTTGTGGCCGTTTTCAATCTCACAAAAAGACAACACACCAAGAGGTACACTCAATAAGATTATTTATGTTATTGTACAATCTGCATTTTTAACAAATAATAATAAAAAAAGATTAGTAACATGTACAGTATTCGAATGATCAGATCTGGTGTGGACCGAGGACTCCGCCTGCCTCGTCACATCGAGTCCACCCAGAGCTCCAGTGATGGGAGGGGGAGGGGGGCCAGTGCCTGGAATGACTTTCATGAATGCTCAATAAAGTGTGTTTGCAGATATATATATGTGTGTGTGCATTTGTTTGTGTATGTTTGCATGTTTCTGTTTTTGTATACTAAGTCTTCTGCAGTGTGTGTGTGTGTGTGTGTGTGTGTGTGTGTGTGTGTGTGTGTGTGTGTGTGTGTGTGTATGCTCAGCCAAAGTGTCTGCAGGAGGTGGAATGTCACATGGCGCAGGATGGGGGGACAGAGGGGATGGAAGCAAAACAGAAGAGTTTGGGGGAGGGAGGGAGAGAAAAACATGGAGGCAAAAGTAGCAGGGGCTCAGTTGGAGTAGATCTGGCCCTCAGGTGGCTGAGGAAGCTTCATGTTTTCCTTGCAGGTCATGAGCCGTCGCAGCTCCAGCAGCACCATCTGGATACTGTAGGAGTTCTGCCACTTGGCCAGTGCAGTCACCGCATGCATGTCAACCTGCACGACAGGAAACAAGTCAGTAAGGATGGATGTGACGTTACACATGGACTCTGACATGAACTTCTCTAAATGATGATGTATTTCGAAAGGTTCAAGGCTGGTGGGACCACTGGGGACATCTTTTAGGATTACAACATATTATTATTTTCACTGTTGATTACCCTGCCATTTTTTTCAATGTATTATCTGTTTGATCTATTAGAGGTTAAAAAAGATGTAAAAATGATCAATTGCCCTGTTAACATTGCCAATTCAAGGCTGGATATTTACACCCTTGTTACACCTCTTCCACAAAACTGTGTCTCTGTAAAATGTCAGAAACGGCAGGGAGTAACAGCACTGTACGTGTGTGCATGGCTGAGATTGTGTATGTGAAGCTCTTGCTGTTTGTCGACACGTTGTGCCTCTTGTACTTCCTCAACACTGTAACACAATGTGACATCATCCATTGGGACAGCAATATTATGCCATGGCAGATTTAAAAAAGGAGCACAAAGGCGGAATGACAGTGGAGCTAAGAAACAGCACCTTTTTGACTTGGTGAAAAATGTTTTTTTTTTGTTTAAAATGGATTTTGTTGTTGTGGATGACCCAGGAGTGAAACATGGTATGACTTAAAAAGAGTGTTATCCTTACACTGGAGAGTGGATATCATTAGATGTTCTGATTTTTTGTTGATAAAAGGACTGTCAATGTCGATAAACCAATCAACTACTGATGCTCCTAATCTTTCGAATAACGGATTTACTACACTTTGCGATGGGTCTATGTAGGCCCACTGTGTTCAAGATCACAACAAGCAGTCATATTACCACATTTTAAAGAAAAGAACAATTTGGACTGACCAGCACCTGGAATGAACCCAAAAAGAGCCGATATGAAGATGTAGATGACTTGCAGCATATTCACATTTTCTTTGTCCATATTAATGCAACGTTTGGATTATTTGTCAGAGGATTCAAGCATTCAATCGTAGAACAACTAGCTTTTTGCACTGATGAGTCTACAATATTAAAATGAATGTAAACAGTCTGTAAAAGTTATTCTTTTGGGTTTGGGTCTATTACAAATTAAACGAGCCAAATGCTGTTCCTTGTCCGACTGCATGCATTTAGGATGAATGGCATTAAAATCGACACACTGCTTCCAGCTGAGACCTCCAAACTGTGCGTAACAAGCTGTAATAACAAGTTTGGAAGATGTACATACCACACCGTTGGAGGTGTGCACGCCATTCAAGTTGATCTTTGTCACAAATTTGACAAACGGTGGTGAATCTGGGTATTCTGGCCCACATTCAACCTTCAGATTGTACATCCTGTTTTCATAGCTTGTCTGTGGACAGAGACGGGTAGTGAGAGGTGATTGGACAGCATACTTTAACATCAACAAACAGCAGATACAATCAATGTAGACAACTTTATTATGGAGGCGGAGAATACAACTGATCCATGTCCTGAAGAAAACAAATCTGTCCTCATTCAGGTCCAAGAGATATTTCTTGTAGTTATCTAGTTGTTTCCACACACAGTTGAAAGCTTACATCTTGATTTTCTCTCTCTTTCTGAGAACTGTGCTTTATGATGCGCAACCTGTTGCTTCCTGTAGCTTTGTGATACTGCCTTAATTTTACTTTCACACGATTTCACTTTCACACGATTGCAGCATCCTTCATTACACTCTTCACGTCTGTCTGTAGATTTACTTTTCTTAGCTCGTGCAAGAATGAGTGCATCTGTGATACGTAGACATGACAGGCTTTTAACCTCCTAATAACAAAACTCATTAAAGCGTTCAAATAGTGTGCATCACTCACCCTTGGGGGGCCAAGGATCACTCCTCTCCATCGTGTTAAGGTCATGTCCTCATCATCCTCCAGACCCCAGCTCACTGTTCCATCTCCAACACCTTTCTGGCCTTCCTCCAGCTCTTCCAGGAGCCGGAAATTGCGAGGAACTTTAACGCCTGTTTGTGAAAACACACAATCCAAAGTCAGACTGTTAGGCTTACACATGCACCCTTGCAACACAACAAAAACATGTATATACAATTACGATGATAAATCAGTTAATATGCAAAGGCTTCTGCCTGAGCAATGACTTGCAATATTAAAGGTCATGGCATGACTCGCACTGTATGACAGGAAAATAAGGAATGCCTTCATTGGCCAGCTTTGAGCAGCCTGAGATCAGTGGCAGATGTTATTAACATCCTCTAATTTTATCATCCGGCCTGGACTATGCTGCATCATGTGGCCTGTGCAGTGAGATGTGATTGTGCAGGCCTGTTAACTGATCCATGCAAATTACAAGCCACACTGTCAACTGGTGCAGCAGCTGTTTCACTCTTCTCTAGATCTATTCACCTAAACTCAACATGAATCATGTTTACATGACTGATATAAGTTAAAGTCTCAGAAAACGCACGTCATCGTTGATGACACACGGGTTCAAATTAACAGATGATTATAGGATGGTTATAATGACTCCTAATCCAACTAACCGGTTTGTAAAATCCGTTACTTTAAGGAGAATATCTGAAATAAATCAGCAGGTTCTTCACATTGATGGTTGGGTGGTGGTGCGACGATTACCTAGCTGTTACCTTGCTAAATGACGGTATTAAATAAAAACCAGCGAGTTACACTTTGTTTAAAAAGCAGATGACTCTAGCTGAATGCTTCTTCTGATATAACGGAATCTGAGGTCCCGTTAACGGCGGTCACAATAACAGCATCTCGTTGATCTAACTTGTCATGTATGTTAGCTAAGCTAGCGGCGTCGCTCCCTATTCATTCTCCTCTTAAAGATTGCGTTAGCTTGCATATTTCCATAAAGCGAGTGCGACAGATATTAAACATCATAATTATTCAACTTGTTAACTACATGATTTAAATTAATTAAGCCGATCGTTCAACTACAGCTTATTATGGTGATTGATTTCTCTTACATTTACCTGATCCGGCGGCGACCGCCATCTTGTCGCTACACAGCGGGCACGCGCACGTTGTTTTGCCATTGTGGCCAACGGTGCGTGCGCGAGAACCAGACGCGAAGCTCCTGTCCCTTTGTCTAATGTTGGTTCATGTTCCCTTCCCTGCTAACTATTAGCTTACAGTCCTCTGGACTACTGAAACTATTTAGGAGCTGAAGTGAAAGACACTGAATGATGAGCAAAAACACAAATATAACTTCAGAATTTGGAAGTGAACGTGATTTTTTTGTAGGATATGAGTAGAAAATGTCTTGAGTTTTTAAATCATAGAGGGAAAGTGGTTGAAATCTGCAAAAGTGACGAAAAAACTACCGAAAGCGGGTTAGGTGGCTGGCTGCATTTGGAAATCATGTATTTTGACTTGTAGTAAGAAGATTATTGTTACAGAGAAATGTAACATAATTTTGTTTACCAATTTTAGTCATTACACCTGGGCTTTCCTTACTGGAACCTGTCAAAAGGTCATCCTTGAAAGGCACCTTTTTACCCTCTGATTTAAAAGTGGAAACCCAGATTAGCCCATAGGCTACAGACAAAGAATGTGCATCCTAATTATAACACTTAAACATCTTTAAACTAAAGACAATTATTAGAGAACACAAGTAGAGTCATTGTCAACAGTTTATTTAGTTGAGTTATAAATACAGTTTAATATATACATTGTAAGTCTCCCAAATTGAAGACAACAAAAAGGCATCAAGGCATTATTCTGATATTCAAAACTCCATCATCACCTGCTTACTAAACCAACAGCAACATCCACATGAGTCCTGCCTGTGAAAAAGTATGAGGCAAGTGACGGTCAATTTAAAGTCGCTCAATAACTTGTCTTACCCATATCGCTGGTAAGATTTACAGAACATTAATGGGGGGAGGATAAGGCAATCAAATTCATGAATCCAAAGATTATGACAAAAGTGTTTTCAACAAAGCATGTCAAACAAACTGACAACAACTGCCCACACCGCTTACCAACAAGTTCACTTGCTTTCACAATCACACACGGTCACAAAATACCCTTCAAATCCACCGATGAAGACCTATTGTCTCTAAGCATGAAAAACGAACCCTTGGCTTAATCACACATTCTACCTCGATAAGAGGAGGCAGAGTCAACTGTACTGATATATGGCTGCAGTAGAATCTATTATGCTTTTAAAATCAGTCATCTATCTTTGGCCAACAGAATTTGACAGAAATAAATAATTTGAACTACTTTAATCTAGTAAATAACGGCCAGAGGTTCGCTAATGGAGAGTGTGATTTTTAACAAATTCATTTTAAACTACATGAATTACTCCAACAAGAATCCTGAGATCATCTGAAAACAATAAGAAAGAAAAAGTGAAGGCAGGTCTGATCTGAACTTAAAGCCAGACTTCAACTATGACAGCCTTAAACGTCAATCATCACAAGTCTTTCTGAGAGCAAACATTATTTCATATATGGGCTTTAGTTCCCACATATTCATTTTCAAAGGTTTTAAGTCTTAAAACTAATTATCTGATTATATATATACGTCTTGTCTAGTATTTCTAACCTTATAATAAACTATTCTCCTATTTTTAAGCGGTGAAAATGTGCTAAAAATCTTATTATTTTTATTTTATTATAAAAAAAGCTATTTGCTGCAGCACTGGAACATCCATTAGAGCCAAAGCAAAATGTCTTCTTTAGGAGACAAGTTGTCAGTCAAGGTTCAAATGTGTCTATTGCAGTTAGCGGTGCCCAAACAATATCTGCCTTATACCTTAAACTATGATGCAGTCGCACATTACAGCATCTATTCAGCAGAATGTATTGCACTACCTTACACGCACAACCCCGCCCCTCACAATACTCTAATGGCACTAAGCAATCTGCAGAGTATTCTGCTGCTGACCTATGGTGAATCATTGTATATAATCAAGTATGAAGGGTTCAATATCTGGAATACATACATACATAGATTAAAAAAAGCAGAATTTTGGCTTAAAAATCTAAATTGTTCACTTTGAATATAACGGCAGAAGCTTCATAATTTGGCCTTTAACCTGATCGACACAGGCTGAACAGCAAGGTTACCATCTCCAATTCAATTCTGAAAAACCCTGCCAGGATGTCCTCAGAGTGAAGATAACATTTAGACAGTTCAAACTTGGAACCATTTGGTCAAGATTCAGGGTCATTTTTTTTAGACCAATTACAGCACAGCAGGTGACCCAATAAATGTCTTTGCACAAGCCGACATGCGTTATGCATGCATGCATCTTTAGCTTTGTGTAAGTGACATCTTATTTAGTAAAGTCAATTTGTCATGCAGTTCATTAAAAAAAGCTACGTTTTTCAGCTCCACCTTTCCCAATATGTGTAAACAATGAGAAAAAAGGCATTTCAACCTAATCAGATGAGTTAAGACGTAGAGTTAAGGGCCTCTTATTACACTGCATAGTTATTGACTGTACATTACATTTACAAACCACAAAGAACTAAAGAGCTAAAAAAAAAACAATGAATCACATAATGTCATCTGTTCCACATTGGTCAGTCTTCACCAAAGCCCTTGTAACATCACCAAGTTCAACTTGTCATGGTTACCAAGATGGTGCACAGTGGCAACATTACACATGCAAAATGTTAGACTCTCGAAAGGACTTTTTTTTCCCGCGACACGAAAGAAGAGCAGGATGTGACGAGTGATATCAAGGCTACAAACAGTTGGCACAACTTTGGAATATCTGCGTCTGATCGACTAGAGACACACATCCTATAAAAGACAGAATAACTGTTGCAAAGACACAGAAGTGCTGCAAAAGAAAAAACAGCAAAAAAACAACAACAGAGACACCATTACTGCATCTGTGGTGTGTAAGGCAGCTTGACAAAACTCAACGTGCCTCATTCTCGCAAAACTGTCTGTCAAATAAAAGGAGTCAAATATAAAGTGAAAACGCTCTTCACAGAGGAGACGAGATCAGCATGTGAGAAGAAAGCTCAGCAGGGCCAGATTGACTCGGCAGAACGACAGCACTATTTGTGTGTATTTGACATAGACTGTAAATTTTAAGGTATTTGCAGAGATTTTCAATTCAGCACTGACTGCAGTTACATTTCAATGTGACTTTTCCCCGATCAAATTAAATAGCCTCAAAACGACTCTTCCTATGTGTTTGCGCGATCATAATATATACAAATGCAAACAGTATCATCCAGAAAATAAACTCCAATCCAAATGATAGAGTAGGAGAAAGTTTTGTATCGACTCTTGAAGTGTATCTGCAGCTATTGTCTCAGTTTGACACGATTTAACTATAAAACATGGCTCTGTCTTATTGACGTAAACTACCAACTATTGCTATTTGACTTTAAAAAAAAAAAAGATTGATTAACACATTTCTAATCACTGCCCATTTTTAACAGTCCCAAATGTGCAAGGATAAAGAATGTAACATTTATTAAGCAGTTTGTTCTTTAGCTATAAACATTGGTAAAGCATCCAAACATCCTTCATCACCTCAGCCCTGCAATTACCATAGACCAAATCCACTGTTTTACTTGAAACATCGACTGGAGATGAAACAGTGGAGATGCAAAGAGTTATCCAGAGAAAATAAAGTGCTAAAAATACAGTGATTTATCCACTCAAGACGAACAGTTGTGTCTCTGCAGGTGAAAAAAGTGAGTGTTCATGTACTCTTCCTCTGAGATTTTTTTTTACAACCGAGAAAATCTTTTTATCTCCTCTGAAAGATATTTTAAACCATGTGTCTGACCACACCTTCTTTGCAAAAGCATCTGTAAGTCACTGTTAAAAAAAAAACGGATAAGTGGTTTGACATATACAAAGAGTTTAGGATATATTGCATTTTGAAATAATGATCTCTCCGTGAGCGAGTGATGAAAAATATTCCATTAAGAGAGCCCTCCTCTTGACAGACAAAATGTGCAAGACTTAAAGCTATGGCATTAGAAACTGTTTGTTAGTTTTTTGTCTTATGGATTAAAGTTTAAGTGAGGCAAAAAAGGGGATGAGAAGTCTGGACGGAGCCAGCATCTTCTGAGGTAGGGTGCAGTTAGCCTGAAGCATTACTTGACTTTCTGAGCCCATTTCAGGTCGTCTGCTCGAGGCTTCTCTCCCGTCACACTCTGGATCAGATCCTCCAGGTTCCTCCAGAAACCCAGCTTCTCCAGAGGGTAGTTTAGCCATCCTGGGGAGAAAACGCTCAGTGACAATCTGCCCAACCCTCGTGCAAAAAACGTAGAGACTTCAGCACTATCTCAAGTTGTGCCCTTTGCTCGGACCCTAGTTTAAGACTGTATGGGATCCCTTTGGAATCAGGTACAAGGATAGGAGTTGAAACCTATACCTCAGGGGAAAAAAAGGATTTATTTTGCAGTAAGTTTTGTTGAAATTGTGAAATTTGCTAATGTTGCACCAAAATAAAGAAAAATTATAGAAAGTAACAACAACCCAATTACAAATTCCTTGGCATCTACATCAAACTTGAACTTCCACTACCCACATCCCTCCATCATTCATACAATGAATGTACGTCTTTCTTCAAACCCACTGTTTTTCACTCTGCAACTTTATGCTCCCACATTTGTGTATGAGCAACAAAGCCACCTTAAACTGGATTGTTTGATCAGCATGACAGATTATAGAGTCAGTATTTAGGATCATTTGACCACAGAATGCACTCGCCTGTTTCTGAACTCTGAGCTGAGCTAATTTAACCCTTGGTGGCTTTTCTGACTGTCTACTCCTGTTGTGTGTTTTTTTAAAGTTATGTTTGTTTAGCCAGGTCTCACCTTATAAAGACACTTCATATCTCAATAGGAATATTCATAGTTAAATTAAGACAACATTTCAAAAGAAAACTTGATATTTCAACAGGTTATAAAATGTGTACATGATTATTTGCTCAGATATGTGCTTCTTTCCCTACACTGCCCCAGTATGCAAAGCATTCTGGGGATTTTCTTTTACTGCTCTGTTTAGAGTCTGCATCTGAAAATACTGCGTTTACACGGCTAGTTTACCACAACCCTTGATTCCCAAAACATACTACCTTAAAGCACAGACAAGCTCAGATTTATGGTAAAGTGGTAGGGGGATTTAGAACTGGAATGAAACACTACACCAAGGCAATTGCTTTTGTTTATAATCCACAAGATTTAAAAAACAGACAAACCTGTAGTGATGCAGAAGTACGTCTCGTGAGGGGAGACGTGGTGAATGCGGTGGTGCTTGCGGGGAAGAATGATGTGACAGTCCTGCAGGAATGTCACCCAGCGAGGCAGGCCGAAGTACGTATGAGACCACTTGTGAATCTGGTTGGTAAGTGTCACAAAGATGGCTAGTGCAAACAAGTAGCAGTACAGGGGGTAGAGTTGATATATCTCCGCTGCAAAAAGGAGACAAAGACAGTTGTTATGCATTGTAATTTTGAAGAACAAGCTGAGGAAAGGACAGCGAATTTTCAAGTAGAATAAAATGTCAGGCTTGGTTTGTCGAGTGAAAACTCACCAGGGGAGAGGGTGAGGAAGTTGAAGGCCATGTTTGCTAGAGGGACTATGGTCAGCATGCAGTTGTCACCATTGGTCTCAATGAAATCGTGACGGGTGATGGCTGTGGGGTCGATGTGGTGCTCTCGAAATGGTCGTATAAAAGCCTGCAGGACGGATCAGACCATCCAAACAGGAGGAAAAACAAGGAATAAAGCACACTGTAAACACAGGGAAATGTTATAGAATATTTACACTACAAACAACAGATTAAAGGATGTGGATGTGTTACCTTTCCAAAGACGGGAAGATCCACTGATCCCCATGTGTCAGCCCCCCAGTGCACAAGTCCAGACGCAAAGTCTGCTGTCAGAATTCCTGCCACTAAGGATGAGAGCAGCACAGACACAGAAATGAAAGAACAACCAACTCTTGTTCTGACTGCAGCTCTGAAAAACAACAGAACTGATGATAATGCAACATCAGAACATTATATAATCCGCCTGTCAGTACTCACCAATGCTCAACAAGATGTACCACAAATGTCCCAGATGGAAATTGGCAAGTAGGTGAATGAAATTGAAGGCCATGAGAGAAAAGCAGAGGAGAACGCTTATCCATTCTTGACATCTTTTGCCTTAAAACAAAAACACAAACAATTTATTTGTATGATTTTTTTTCCGTGACATTTTTGTATGACATTTTCTGATAAGAGTATCAGTCGTAAAGATGAACGTGATGCAAAATCAGACAATCCAAACTGAGATGACCAAAGTTCAGTGAACTTGTCAGCAGAATTTACTATCAGATGCTTCTTCACAACAGAGACCGACGCAAGGCAGCATTCCTCTGCACTTTGCTTATTACTTGACCTGTGAGCAGCTTGGCTTGAAATACCTGTCCCCAAATTACAACTGAGAGAAGATGACAAACTTTAATGTTAAACCAAAAGTCTATGTGAGGCACGAGTTTGATGTTTTAATAGTTAAAGCAGCCAAAGTATGATCCTCCACAACCACAAGGAGCTCAGGAGTATTTACACAATGGGCGTGAAGGGATTTAAATCTATGCATTCATGTCTAAATCACATGAACGAGTGTGCGAGTACTTGCTCAGAGAGATCAAAACTATCTCCACGCCATTACTTTCTTGTTATATGGCTCTTTGAGTAGCAGAGAGCTTTGGCTGACTTAGCAACAGCACTGTTATGAAAGGTCACAGCAGCTCTATGGCCAAATGAGGTTTCTGAGCCTTAAGCAGAGGCAGTGAATTCTTCTAACCTCTGCCTGATGCTCGAAATGTCAAAGGACAACAGCCACTCCAACACCAATTCAACCAATCTCACATGATTCCTATTGTGCAACAACAAAAGTGCGACTGTGGCAAACACAGTGTGTCGCTGATTGTTCGGTGTCATTAAACACAGTTAAAGATACACCTACACTCTTGTTAGAGATTATAGGCTAGGAGTTTTTTCTCAGTTTGTTACTTGGCAACTATACGCGGTATGCAAAGCCTGTCGTTATGTCACGCCACTCGTGGATACTTACACCGGGTGAACAAGACGGAGCTATTGAGGGTATCGACTCACCTGGTGAGTATAAATTGGCCAGTTCTCGGGCACCGGCGTGTTGTGGACCCCATCTGACAGCACCCCGGCCTGGTCCCTGTGGCTCTGGGCTCTGAATTTCCCTTCCACAGCCGTTCTCGTTAACCATTCTCGCCATTTCTCCGCTGTGGGCCCAGCCCCTTCAATTTCTGTACTCACAGTGAGGAACCAACAGAATCGTCAACTTCTCAGCCCACAGACAGCGTACTGTTTTCAACCAATCACGTCCAAGTCGATGAGCGCAGCAGCCAATCATCGGAAAATAAAATGTTCCACAGACTTCCGAGTGTCCAATGGGAGTGGCGATTCAGAGGACCGCATTTCCTGACCCCACCCGTCCGTATGTGTTCGCTCTGCTCTGAGCCCTCTGCTGGATGTAGAGCAGATGGAGCTCTGTCTATACGGAACACGACATGAAACATACAAACCAAAGCAGGTGTTACGGCGACATCTGTTACCCGTCAGATTTGAGATGCTGCAGCTAAAAACAAGACCCCGAGCAGTTCACAAAAACCTTCACCGTCAGGTGAGGTGTAAACAGTTAAACTGTAAAAATGTTAAGTTAAATTATATACATTTAAAAAGAGTAAATAAGACCTTCTTCCCCGGTCCAATTCACGAGTGTTATCTTGGTCAGGTATGAAGGTGGAGCCACCTTAGTTCATTAGCCCTTATGATAGCTAATGTTAGCAAACTCTTTCTTCAGTTAAGCTAACTCGCTTCTGGGTCAGTCAACAGAACTTGTGATTCTCCTTTACTTTTTCACCGTGTCCCTCAATTGTAGAGCCTGCATTTATAGGCTACTTGACAATTTATAAAATAATGAAGAATTTGAGAATTAGACTTGACTCAAGCATTTACCAAAGTCTCTCTCTGAGCCGCAGTTTAATGTTGCTCCTGGTCGGAATTGGGATATTTAATTTAGCTGTTGAAAAGTGAGTCAATTCTTAATGTCTTTACTTTGAAATATATTGGAGTAGTAGAGCTGCATAATCTGTAGATAAAGTACAAACTCCTTACATTTGCACTTTTCCCATTCACTCCTGGTTTTTAAAATCTATTTTATTGTATTGAGTCAGTGTTTATATTTCTGGGAAAGGAGATAAACGTTTTGAATACATTCCCAAACAGATGACAAGTGTTTTTGGCTGCACACCAGTAAAAATGTTTATGTAGATAATCAAAGCATGGACTTCAACACGGCTGCTGTAATGTTTTGTACACTCCTGCAGCTAACCACAAGATGGCAGTATGAGCATAAAATAAACCAACTCATCTAGGAAGCCAGTCAAACAACCTGTATGCATTTAGGCCGTCAGACCCACTACTGAGCATGTGCATCTAATGTTTAGACTGCTTTGACAGCTGGACCAAGTCGCTGTGTGCAGCTATTAACGCTTTTTGTGTGTGATAATGTGTATTTATTGTTATATTTAACATGTAGTTTTTCTAAAGAAAAAGCATGGTGCATCATGAGAAAGTTAAGGAAAGTCTTTAAAAGAGCTGTAATTTGAAGCTTGTTGAAAACACTGATCTGAAACCAGCCTTACTACATTTCTCAAAACTCCAGCCATGACCCCCTCCTACAATATGGAAGAGGATGCTTCAAACACAAACACTCAAATTAGTTTGAACTAATGTGAATGTTGCTGAAATCAAATGTCATTCCTACTATTTAGGCTTCTTTTATTACACGTATAAAATACTGGACACTGACCGAATAGGATTGTTGTTATTGTCTAATTAAGGAATTTTGACTATAGAGGGCGTAAATGGACGGGACGCTGTCAGTTTTCACCACTGTTTTTACTTTTTTCATTTGGCTCAGAATTTGGCGTTGCTCTGAATTTTTTTTGAGTCCCTGAGTCTTCGCCATAAAGGAGACACATTAAACAGTGAGGTTTTGTTTTTATTTAGTCCTGACAAAAACACTTAAATGCGGGAAAGGCTCTAAAAAAGTAGCACAGGTTGTCCGTTGGCTCTTCGCTGCGCGTCACACACCTGAGCCCCGCCCCCCGCGCGTAATAAAACCCCTCGAGACAGGAAGATCTGTCAATTCCCCCCAATCCATGCTCACTGCCTGCCCTCAGTAGGTTTCTCTGCATGCTGTCAGCCACAGGCAAGTGACACAGGGGCTTTAAACTCAAACATCGCAACTCCTGAGACGCACAATTCCCAACTGAAGAAACTGAACCAAGAAAAACAAACTCAGGGCGTCTCATCTCAGCCCTCCATGCTCCTGCAATACAGTGGGTGTTAAGATCCATGGAAGTGGCCGGTTTCTACGACGAGGGCAGCTTTGCTATCCACAGTAGAGACAGCATTATCAGTCCCGTCAGCGGCGGCTCATACTGGAGGCTCGGGGACTCGATGACGGAGCTGGGCATTGAGCAGCGCGAGAGAGCGATAGACTTCAGTGCGTACCTGGACTCCGCTTTGCACTGTCCGCAGCAGCAGCAGCAACAGGGGGACGTTTACTCCGATTTCCTGGCGGAGAACAAGATCAAGAGAGTTGCGGCTTTGCAGAGCTACAAGAACTACTCTATGCTGAACGAGCTGGAGACGAGTCAGTGCGACAACTTGAGGGACCCCAGGGAGCCCTTCGCGCTGGGTTACACTGAGCTGCAGGAGACCCGCGTGGATAGTGTGCTCAGTCCTGAACTCATCCGATACAGAGCTGCTGCTGCTGAGAGAGACGAGGGTCAGGAAAACGTTAAGATGGAGAACGGGTCGTCTGGGTTTGACATGAGGTCCTACCTTCATTACCAGTCCACCAGTGGCAGTCTTGGAAACATCTCCACTGCGTCCTCGACCTGCTCCAGTCCCCCCGGCACACCTGGTCCTTCAGGTAGTAGCAGGTCACCCTCACACAGCGGCAACAAAATGTCCAGCGGGAAGGCGAAGAAACGCCTGGACAAGGACAGTGACGAGTACAAGGTGAGAAGGGAGAGGAACAACCTCGCCGTGAGAAAGAGCAGAGACAAAGCCAAAATGCGCAACTTGGAGACTCAACATAAAGTGCTGGAACTGGCTGCTGAGAATGATCGTTTACAAAAGCGAGTGGAGCAGCTGTCCAGAGAGCTCGCCACCCTGCGTAACCTGCTCTCTGCCACTGGACAATGTTAAGAGACCTCCTGCAGAGGCTCGTCGCGGATCTCCGGGCCAGCTTGACTGATCATTCATGGACTTTAGAGCCGGAGGGGCTCCACTGAGCAACGGTACGCTTCACAGGTGAAGACCACCAGTTTACAAAGACACTTTGAATGGGGGACAGAAGGAGTGGATGCATGGATTGCGCAATCATTCACGATTCTTCACATGTCACCTCAGCGCTCATTTTCAGATGTAATTTTTGTGTATGCAGTATTTCTGTGCAGGTTTTACATACATGCGAGTGAATTTCTACATTTTTGTGTATCTGGAGCAGTGGTTGCCAAGGGAAGAGTTGTGCTGCAGTGAAATGATGCAACTCTTTGTAATAGTATTGGCAATGAATGAAATAAGTCTAATTATTTAATATTAAAACGGGAAATGCTTTAATTGTACTTGATATTTTATTGAATTAAACAGATTTATACTTTGTCTAAACAATTTCCTTTGTTATTTCTTATTTTCTGTCCTTTCGCAGCAGGTGTAGGCTCAGACAGGCAGACAGGGGTGTTATCCATGCCTTGAATATTCACACACATGATAGTCAGACCGTATTACATTGTATGTCAAATATTACATATTGCAGATGAGCATTGGCTCGACAATAAGAAAAATGTGCAATCTTTTGATGTGATGTGGAAAAACAGATACAGACATCGACATACTTCCGTCTCTTTTTATTTAACCATCACCAGTGAAAGTGCAGACATTTTATTAATGCTTCAGGTATCCATCATTACATTATATCATTCAATGTATGCACAAAGCCAAAAATGGCGTTCAGGGCAGTTGTAGCGATAGAAATCTCCCTGGTTACTGGAGAATCAAAAATAAGGTCAATATGTAAAAAAGGGGTTTTTGCTCGTACCATTTCTTACATAAAGGTGGGGTTATTTTCTGAACTAAATTTGTCCAAAATAAAAGTAAGAAACACACTATTGACAAGTATTGTGTCGCTCTTTCATGCTATTTGGATTCTTCTGTTTACTCATTGATTTGACACAAAAGTCCTCCGATCCTGAAATACACCAGACCAAATTTATGTTGAAACGATACTGCTGAGAGCAGCAGAAAGAAAAAAAGGACTCAGTCACACTGCACGCAGTACAGAAATGTTAGCTTTATCTTTAGCCCACGGCTCTGTCAATAGTCTGCTGGGTCCACTGGCCCAGAGAGGGGTTCAAGGTTACATGGAAATTAATCAGCAACTAACCTCCTCGCACCACCTCAGGTCTCGATTTACAGCCAAGAAAACCTGGCTGATTGGGAGACAACCCTAAACAAACCTGATTTAACCCTCAAGTGGAAAACATTCAGCAGAAAAATGTAGAAGTTGAAAAATGTGAGTGACGAAGAAGGTTACAACAATCTTGATAGATAAGTCGACATTTGGTTTGCAGTGGAATTTACCAAGCCCATAGACTGCATTTCACTGTGTCCACAATATGAAACCTATTTGTCACAAGCAAAGTAAAGCCCAGCCAGAGAAGATAAAGAAAGAAACATGGTGGGATTTGTGTATGTGATCCAAGACAATTCAGGGTGGGGAATGTTTCCCAACTTCAAACATAAGAGAGGAAAAGAAAACAACAACCCTGCTAGTTTCTATAGTAAGGAACACATTCTCGATTTCAGCTCTGAAAAGTCTCATCACATCCTCCAGATTATGTATAAAAACTGTTTGTGCGGTGAGGGATGACATTTTGAAAATACTGGATGTTTCAACACACTCAATGATGGAACAGTTAAGCTTTGAAAATGTTGTGCAATATCCTCCCTTTCCAACACATCATCACTTAAAGAATGCTACACCCACATCTAAATAAGACATTGTTATCCTTGTACAAGACAATAGCTGTGAGTAGATGCAGCCTGACTTTGGGCCGTACTGCAGTGTACAGAACAAATGAAACTAAATCATTTTGAAGTGATATCTTAAAAAAAGTGTTTGGTTATTAAAGACAGAACTAAAACAACCACAGAAACAAAGTAAAACCTCAAACAATGTGATAGTCATTAAACATGTAACACTTGTTGTTGGGCACAGATCTTTCTCTAGCTGTCAGCATTGGCAGACATCCATTAAAACATTCTGGACATTTTTCCTTCGATGACCCCTCGTTTCGTATTGGAGCCCCCTCGCAGTTTCCCTGTTCCTGGCGCATATGCTGACAGGAGAGAGGGAAATTCCCACACATGATGACCTCTTTTCTTGAAAGTTTAGCCCAGCCCCCTTTCCTCATTTTACCGTCAATGGGCAGTGTCTGTCCGTAAAGTCCTTGTTGCATCATCGCCCCTCCACAGGCCAACTGTCCTCCTAAAAAACTCCTCTGATAACGCAATACAAACACAGACACACACAGACACACACCTGTCAGAAGTCCACTTTGTACAAGTTGAGTAATGGAAGAAAATTTTGCTCTACCTATGATTCATGTATAGTGTGTTGTCTTTTGGCATTGTTGTTTATTCCGAACAAACACTTTACGTAACATGTTTATTAGATTGTGTTTCTTAAGGTTCCAGATAAAGTCGATAGATCATTTCTCATTTAACCCTTTTAGTGTTTTTGCTGACAGTAAAACATACCACAATGATGTTGATGTGAAATTGCATCATGGACATGGAGCAAAACAGATGGATTAGGGGTTTTGTTGCGTCTCAAAACAAAAGCTAATTAAGCAACATGTCTAACACCCTTTGCAACAATAAGTCTATTAGTAAGTAAGTTTATCAACAGAATATTAATCAGCAAGTAGTTATTCAAAAAGCTACTGTTACAGTCATTTCTTTTTTCTTGCTTCTTTGGAGGGTTTGATGCTTGTTATTGTCACCAGTGATGGTCAGTGATTGTGATTTTTGACTTTTAGTTTAGACTCAGTACAAACTTTGACGATGACACCTTATTCTATCAAAAGTAATGACAGGCTTTAGTCATTAAAACTGTCCTTGCATTTTAGAGAAAAACAATGAATCAGGGAAATAATCTGCAGTCCTTTATGTTTCTTTGTAATAACACAAGTAGCTGCTGCTTTAACAAACACAATGTTGCTTTCAGAGCTAATCACAAGCAGCACTTATTCATGATAACTAAGTCATTACTATTTCAGTATTTTAGACTTAGATGTAGTTTACTGGTGATGGTGATGTTGACATCTTTTATTACAGACACATTTCACAAAAAGTTCTAAAATAAAAGTGAGTCTAGTTTGTAGATTTAAACTTCTGACCTCTGTATCTTGTTTTTGGAACTAAGCCTGAATCTCATTGGATCCTACTGAAGGCCTACAATGTAAAAAAAAACAACAGCATTTCTGTTTGGTCATTTAATAAGCAAGCTTGGCACAGTATTTTGTGCATACGTCAATCTAAATATGGGAATCATTTATGTACTGGATTACATTTATGTCAAAGATTAAGACACTTTAGGCGAGTGTTTACCAAAAGTTTATGTGGGAAGAGGTCACAATAAAACAAGCAACCCATGTTTATTTTAATGAAGGAACCAAGTGCACTGAAGGTTTAGTGCACTCAGGAATAAGGTTTATCAGGATTTGCAGCACAGAGAGTGCACGTCAGTAGGCTCAGGTCATTGTTGTTGTTTTTTTAGATTGTTAGATTGCTAGTTTACTGTAAAACTTAAAAAAATTAATAGCCCAGGCTTTTATGTAGGTCAGTCTATAAAGTGGCCCTGCCTTTAATTGGGACAGCCATCAATACGAGACAGGCCTTTATTTATATTCAAACACAACTTGTGCACAGGAAAGACTATAAAATTGTAAATTCAAACTATAGAACAAACTTTTTTAAAGGTTTATTTTGGGCTTATTATGCCTTTATTAGACCGATAGGACAGTGAATAGAGTCAGAAATCAGGGAGAGAGAGTGGTGAATGACAGACAGGAAAGGAGCTACAGGTCGGACCCAAACCCAGGTCGCCCACTTGGAAGACTACAGCCTCCGCACATGGGGCGCCGCACCAACCACAACGCCACTGGCACCCGTAGATAGAACATTTAAAGGTGTACACATGTTTTTAAATTAAAAACCCTTGATTTGGTCTTACTTTGTAAGACAACCTGTTCATACTAACCTACTGCCCTGAGGGGGGGGGAGAAGGATACTCCCTTGTTATTATTTTTGATCTGCAAACGACTCATCGGCCTCTAATTGAGACCTTTCTTTATTTGTCAAAACGTGCGTCAACACCAGGTTAGTAACAGGGACTGGGCCTTTAATTGGGATGGGCTGAAAAGAAAGATTGAAGTTTTAAACTGACTAACTGTGTCTGAAAGAAATCACCTAGTTTCTATTTGACCACCTAGAAATCCTCACCCAGTGATACTTCAACTAATCGATGGTCTTACAAGTGATAGCAGACCTTTTTAAGTGTTGTTGTCGTTTTGAAAGAGGGGCTTAAAGAGGGGCTAAGTTGAATTGTTTCTCTCGTTTAAGAGTCCATACCCTCTGAATTTGAAGAAGCTGTTTAATTTTTAATCTTGTTCCATGTCACTGACTGACCTTTAGGCAGAGCTAGAGGTAATGATCATATGGCACCTAACTTAAGGAGCTTGAACGATTGGATACTTTAAAAGGTTTGTATAATGTTTGAGCATGAAGCTGTACGTTATCTTTATAGACATTTTTTAAATCTGTTTGGTTGTAGAGTCCTCTCTTAAACATCCTTACAATTCTTAGTCTAAAGGTGGTTGGGATTGCTTAAAAAGTCTGAAGTACTCCATTGAAAGTAGCCCACTTTGTGTGGTCTTACACAGAGTTTATGGAGTGATATTTCTTAGTATTGGTGAATTTAACTCTGTGATTTTGCTTGTTCACTTACAGTTCCTCCTCTAAGTGAAAGGGGTAGCGGATATCCGGACCATGGGTTGTAACGGGAAGCCAGGCAGCGTTGGCTACGGTAAATGGTCTAGGACATGATCTGTCTCGAGGTGCACCCAGATTTCAACATTTTTGTTAACTTCTGCAATTTTTGCTGTAGATGACTGTGAAAACACTAAACTGACGTGCAGAAGTCACTTGCGGTCACTACACAGCAAGTATCACGGCCCTTATCTTGCGTAACACCAGGCCATCTTGCAAAATGGGCGTTGGATCAATTATAAGAGAAGCTCTTGGGTGTGATAAGTTTATCTCAGAGCTATCGGGATATTTGAAGGTTTAATTGATGCCCGGTGAAGAGGGATGAACAGAACGCTCCTTACTGAGTAAAAGACACTAAGTATGTGTCAGTAATGAACCAGTTTAGATAAGGACATGTAAATGAAACCTGGTTTAGTTTTTCTTGTTGCTTGTTTTATGTGGAGGCTTGTTCCATTAGGGACCAAATTAACAATAATGGAGGATTTGCTACATCTTTGGTTAGAATAAGAAAAAGATGTAATCTCTCTCACGGCTACAAGCGCTGTAAAGAGCCTCTTAGTGAGAACACATCAATACATTAGAATATATTTAAATCTTTCATTCTGCTAAATCTATTTGAAAAGTTACACCTGTTCCCTTAAATTGATCAAATATGACCTAAATGTAATTTTTGAAAAGTATTTCCTCATTCTGAGGAAGCCCAAAATAGGACAAAATCCCTCGATTTATTCAAAAGTAGTAAAACTATGATGCACATTCAAAATATCCTCACAGAAAATCCTGCATTAAAGTGCTGTGTAAACAAAGCCCATTCATTAACCGGCAAATACTAAAGACATGTTAACATGTACTGTTACATTGTGTATGTATATTATAGTAGGTACATATCATTACTATGTTGTATTTAATCAAGGCTGAATATGATAATAAACTATGAAGTAGTTACATTGCAAAGCAACAATCAAGTTTAGCTGTCAAGTGATTTAAGCTGAGAAAAAATATGTCATATTTCTTTATGAATAATCGACATGAAGGGAAATAGGGGGCGGCAGTAGCTCACTCTGTAGGGACTTGGTTGGGAACCGGAGGGTGCCCTGGTTCAATTCCCAGTGTGGATGCGAACCTCGCTGGAGATTATTCTTGTAGCTGAAGAAGGAGTCAGTTCACTTCCTGAGCACTGACAAGGTGCCATTGAGCAAGCCCCCCCCCACCAGCTCAGGAGCGCTCGCTGAAGGCAGCCCCCTCACTCTGACGTCTCTCCATTGGTGCATGTCCATAGGATCCTGTTTGTGTATTTCAGCCTATGGGTGTATGTTTAAAATTGATTAATGAAGTATATCCTAAATAGTACATTGATTTAAAATTTACATTAATACTTATAATGCAATACCCTAAATTAAACTTTTTATTCAGTGGTAAGTTTATTTTCAACCACTGAACCAAAGTGGTGTTTTTTTACTCTATATTAAAAACATATCTAATAATAATCTTGTTACATTTTCCCCTCACAAAATCATTCAAAGTGAACAAATCACCTCTCATCAAACATGAGCATACACTGATTTAACCCTGTTAACTTTAATCACACTCTCCATGAAGAGAGGGAGAGCTCAGTTGTTACTCGGGTAGTTTATTGCAGGACTTTATTCAAAGGAATGAAGGATGAAGAACGTGTCTTTCGAGGTGCAGAAGCTTCCCTCAATACTGAAAGTTCAGCCCATTACTCTATTCCTCAAACTCTGCTCTGAAAACTTTCCTAGATTACAGGCACTCTGACATACTCTTCACTTGAGCGCACATCCTGTTTTATTTTGACGACAGGGCCTGGAAAACATTGAATTTTACTGAAATGAAAACGTGTCCTACGTAAGGCAGGAGAGGGGGGATACGTAGTTTTTAAATGTGCGATCGATCTAATCAGGAATGAAAACTGAAAAATAGTTTATCAAACGTGCGTAAAAAAAATTGAAAACATGTAGCTTCTATTCAAACATTTGTCTTTATTTGAGCTTGTGTGAGATGTCACAGACAGGTTTGCAGTTAAAATGGACAACACATGTTTTAAAGTCCAATCGAACCCAAATCAATGTGCTGTATGTATAATGAGATGATAGGAATCAATGTAGACTTATAAGAAAGAAAGAAAACGACTGTGTGAAGATTGTTCTCCTCTGGTCTTGTGATTGTGTTTCTAACCGCCTCAAGGGGGAGTTTAAAAAAAAAAAAGAAGAAAAAAGTTCTATTGGCAAGTTGCTGCAAATTGCTACAGGAAAAAGTACAGTAAATGAACTGTAAATAACCAAGTGTACACTCATTAAATCACAGATACCAGACATAAAAGGGTTACTCATGTGTGTGCATTGACATGTAGTGATTACTCAACAGGAAGCAGGGTGTGTTGATGGTGGTGGCATTAGTGAAAACATTCACCACCCACACCAACTCAAAGATGTGACAATCCTCACGTTCACAACATCTTACCTTTCACCTCATCACCAGAAAAAACACATTATTCCAAAAGAAAGAAATTCATTGTCTAGCATGCGTGTATTTCGGTCACAGATGCAGCGCTGCATCAGTAAATAAAGCTCACAATCACGCATCAGATGCAACAAATGGTTGTGTTTTTCCACAGTTGCTGTGAAGAAAACATAAACAATAACCCAAAAGAACACAGTGATATACTGTGGTTAGGGAGGCAGGTCGAGCTTTGTTTACATGTGGACCTGGTGTCCTTAGACCACGTCATGACTCTGTCAAACGGAAGGATGCGGGTCCTTGAAGCGCACTAAGGGGGAAGCACCAGCTCCAAATCTTGAAGCATTTATACGCTTTGACCTATATGCATGTAATAAGCCTATGACAGTGGAGTGGCTGTATGTCACTGAGATGTCTCTGACGGTTGCAGCAGGGGGGAGGGACGGGGGACGGGACAGGAAGAGGAACTGCTCACGGGTGAATGTCACAACAGACTTTGTCAAGCAAAGACATCAGACTGTGACTGAAACTTTGCAGTTTAATGAAAACAACAACAACAGCATTCAATAAGTTACTGTTTTATTCTAGGGCAACAACACTAACCCGAGTGTATGCAATGGGTAACAAATGGGCCGATGACAGGGATGAAGACGTACTCCAATTCTTTGTTGAAAACACCAAAAACCACAAAGTTAAAAAAAATCCAGCTTTCAAAATCTTGCGTCATTTCAGAGGTAATATAACTAACCACTCAGCCCCACAAATTTTAAGATTGTTCAATATGGTGCATAAATACCATGAGTATAGATTTATCACTGTAGATGGCTGAGTTGGATAGCTTTCTCCGCTGCTTCCCATCGGGCCCTCCAAATGGGTCTCATGATAAAAAATCCTTTCATTTAAAATGTTGTTGTTGTCGTTGTTGTCGTTGTTGTTGTTGTTGTTGTTGTTGTTGTTGTTGTTGTTGTTGTTAGGCCTTGAACAGCTATTTCTATCAAACCATCTGAAAGGATCCAAAAGTAAATCTCTTTTTCATGGAACTTCCAAAAGCTCAAAACTGCTTTTTATTAAAAGGGCCAAAACTCCAAAAAGTTGTGAATCTCTAGAGAATAGTTCAAGAACAGTTCAACGTTTGGGAAATGCTATTTAAAATAGTGTTAACACCAAGCGGCAACCTCGGTCTTGAAAAATGAAGCCAAAATCCTGCAGTCCCTCGAGTGTCCGCTTGAGGCTGGATCAAGGAACACCGGAAGTAGTTGTTGTCGTCACTGGCACACACTGTACTGGGGCCTGTACTACGAAGCAGGATTTGGGGTTAGCGAGGTAACTTCAGGGTTAACCCTGGGTTTGCAGTCCTACGAGGGTCGTTCACTTCTTACCTGGGTATATCGCCACGGTAACTTACGCTGCACGCCTAACCTGCTCCGGAGCAGGTTATGTTGGAGATAAGAGATCAACCTGTGAAAATCTCCGCCCACTGACCAATCAGATCTTTTGATCGTGGAGCTCCCGGAGCTGATCGAGAGGGGGGGGGGGGGGGGACACTTCATGTGTCCCGCATGATTTTACATTATAATCCGTTAAGGTAATGATTATTTTTTACTGATATATATCGTCCTTCATCCTTGAAAAGGCGCCGGAGCATTTTAGTTACAGTGTTTTTAAGATGCACAATTACGAATAGCTTCTTATGGCTTTGAATTATATCTAAATATATTTTTTTTAATGTCTCCATGCCGCTCTGTTTGTGATCGTCAGAGATGCAGCTGAAATAGAACTTCTTAAACTGTTCTACTCGCCACATGAAAGAGTCAGAGCAACACATTCAGTTCAGAGAAGAAACAGGAGTTATTATGGTCAGTTCTCAGGTGAACTAATGATGGAACAAATATAATAAGTCGCAGTTTGGACGTTAATACTCGCCGATTTTTCTGTTTTTATGCCATTTGTTGCTGCAGCTTTGTAACTTAAGTCTTTGGGAGCCTGTTTGTCTTAAACGTATTTATATTGTTAATAGTATAGTTTGATCAGTGTTTGTAGATATGACGATCTGCTGACGGCAGACGCAGTTATGATTGTGATAGGTTATATGAAGCTAACTCCGCCCTTTTATGTGAACGCGCTCTTGGTAACTCTGGGTTTACCTATCAGGTTGATAACCAGCTTCGTAGGACTGTTAAGCACGACCTCTTATGTTAGGGTTAGTGAAGCCAGATCACCCAAAGAGACCCTGGGTCTTTTTAACTCGCTTCGTAGTACAGGCCTCTGGGGGTGAATTATTTTAAAACTGCTCTGTTTTGATTTTGAAAACGATGCGTGTTATCCATAGTTAGTCGCGTAGCTGACATGATTGACAGGTGGGCGTGATGTAACAGTTCGTCAAAAGGTTTTATACTTGCCTCAGCTTCGACTCAAAGCTTGTAGTTAGGTTGTCTGAAAGTTAGGCTGAGACAGGATTTCCAGCATGGCGGCTGCTGCCGATGAGTCTCCGGAGCCCCCTGCAGGAACAAATGGCTTACGTCACTCAGGCTTCGTCCATTAATATTTACAGTATATGGTTCACACATACCCAAAACTTCATGAAATGTTTTCGGGACGAGCTGCATGTGTGCATGTTTTTCACGTCAAAGGTGAAAAATTCTGCAGCTTGTGTTGACATATGCAAACTGAACATTTTTGGAAGTGTTGTGCATGCACGCAAACACCGCAAGACTGAATGCTGGACAGTTGTAAATGCTGGGCTGGCTTTTAAGTTATTGGCGAGAATGTATTGCACAACAAAACTACAGAACTACCAAAGATACTGATTCTTGCATATTCTTCTTTCATTTTTAGGTTCAGATCTGTGTACTAGAAGGTGGATTTTTTTTACCAAGGCCAGGGCAATGCTAGCTGTCTCCGCCATGTTTCCAGTATTTATGCTAAGCTAAGCTAATTTGCTGTAGTTTAGTATTTTCTGTAAAGAAATGAGACCGTTTTTTTTTTTTATCCCTCTCTCTCTCTCTCTCTCTCTCTCTCTCTCTCTCTCTCTCTCTCTCTCTAGGAAAAAGGCAAACAGGCACATTTTAAGTGTGTATTAAATATACTTTTTTATGCAAATGAAGAAAATATTAATATTACAAAAGATTAATTCAAGGGAGCTAAAGTACAATATTTTCCTTTGAAATGAATTGGAGTAGAAGTATAAGGCACTTGTTTGAGAAGATGTAATTGTTTTTTCCCACCTCTGCCTGATACTGAGAGCTGTGTAACTCAACCCCCAGCTTTTTAAAGTTTTGAAATGCAAAGGACAAGAAGAAACATGGTACTGTACACCTGACAGTTTACTCCCACTTCCTGGTTTAAAGCTGGCATTGTACAGCATTGTGTATTGTGTGTGTGTATTGTGTGTGTGTGACGTGACTCAGACTTTGCAGAGTCATACTTGGAAACATCTGACTCCTCGAGTATTTAGGAATTTCCTGATCCTGGTTAAGCTCCTTGCGAAAAATGATCTGCAGCATACAAAGGAGTCTCAGATGGCCCCACCCACCCTCACAGCTGGCCAGCTATTGGGAAGTTCCAGGTTAATAACTAAACTCAGGACACATGCTGGAAGAGTCAGAGGGACAGGGCAGATATCCTTTTTGGTCAATTGTGAATGCAGAGTCAGCGTTTTGCACCTTTTGGCTGAGTCAGAGCGCCTGTAGAATGACACACAGTAAACTTTTGACGTTGGTTCCTATTGTTTTTTACAAAATGTCCATTTCACACCTAAACCCAAAAAATGTTCAGCATGTAGGCCTGTTAGATGTCATACTAAGATATGACATGAAATGACAGTTAACTAATAACTAAATAATAAACAAAGTCAGAAAGTGACAAAAATCACAAACAGCATGAGTCATGATCAGACGGTCTTAAGTAACAATAGAATCAACTGTGGCTTTAAGACGACTTCCGCTCCCTGGTCACACCTTGATTGTAGTTTTCCTAATGCAGTAGAGTGCAGCGTGTACCATCTTGCCAGTCCGTCTGTTTGACGTCAGCAGAAGGTTTGCAGGGAGTGCTATTACTCACTCTGTTAGAGTTACATTCCTGTACGTGCTAGTGCCGACCTCCTATTTCCCAAACAGGAAGTCCCAGCCAAAGACTGTTGCCAAATCATCTGTACTACACCAGTGTGGTGGAATTTACACAAGCAACCCATGTGTCTCAAGACATGTTCCCTTCCTCCCTTCAGTGTTCATTTGCCATCACTGTTTTGGTCGTTACACTGAAAACAACCTAAACCTGTAGAAATGAATAGTTTGAATGTTTACCTTAGAGTGGACCAGGTCGCGTTGTGGAGGGTGATGAACACTATTAATGAAAAGATCACTATTGATTAGCTTCAAATAATTCGTATTTTAATGAATTAACAGCTTTATTTGTGGCTTGCAGAAAAGCTTGCCCCTAATTAAGCAGAGGTAGTGAATGTTCTGCTGAGGAACACACCTGACTCAAGTCACAGAGATAATTGATGTGCAAAACCAGGTTCAATAAAGAAAACAGGAAAGAGTCGGCTGCAAGAAAAGCCTAAACTTCATATTTACTGAGAGAAGCAATCAGGGACCTAAAAGTTTTACAGTCCTACAGTGCCCCCTTGTGGTGTCTTGAACACACTTAAGTCAGCTCTTTAAAGGGAGAGAAGCCAACAAGGGCTATCTCCAGGCATCCTCCCCAAAGTCAAGAATGTAGTTAATGCCTTAATAGTTAATATTTAATCAGGGCATTTATCATAAAATCATGAATAATGGACCACACTGGGTCTTATCTAGGATGGAAGTGGGACTGCATTTTAACTACACACCTTTTATAGTTTACTTTTTATCTTCACGAGTACCCTGGAGTTCACGACCCTGCCACTGAGAGCACCCAGTTTCTTTAGAAAACTCTTCTAAAAGCTTAGTGCTTTACATTTTCTGAAACTAGTAAAGGAAGTGTGAAGTGCATAAGACACTGACTGAAAGGTTTCCTGACGTCTTTAGAGATATTGAAGCATTTAACGACAGGTTTGTAAGCTGTAACTTGTTATGTCAGAGTAAGGACTGAGAATGGTTGTTTAGGTTCTTAAGACAAAACAAAACAACATATCAACAGTTCATTGTTTATTTAAAAAGGAAAACAACAAATGTAAATTAAAAAAATACATGTCTTTGAGCTCAGCATAAGTATAGAAAAAAAAACAGGAAAACCTGGTGCGATGGCTGCACAGGTGCTGAGATTGAATCCCTTGCTAAAGCTGAATTAAACTTTTTCTTTTTTTTTTAAGAAAAAACTCAGCACACTGAAACCTGATTTGAAAAAAATATATATTTATATCTAATAAGAGTGCGTCCCTTTAGAGGACATGAATACATTCTAAAGAAAGGTACAGCTGTCAGACTCACCACGGAGTCACGAAGGTAAACTGAATGCTAGCATCTCAGCTAATCTCTTTTTTAAGGACAAACCTGTTGATTCACGAATGCAGCATGCTAAAAAATAAAAAATAAATCATAGAAAAAAATATTGCGAGCTCAGGGCCGCGCCATGATTCAACAGATCATCACTACAGTGTTTCATTTTCATCCCTGTGCTGGTGTTTGATTTTTGGTTCATTTAAAATCCCTGTTCAAACTCGGTTTGATTAAGTAAAGGGCGACACATTGTTTGTATTGCTGGCGAAAAAAGCGTTGGGTGGTATCTGGGGAAATGGTGCTACTTTTTTTTTTTTGTCTCGTTAAGCTGGCATTCCTGTGCATAACTCTCATGACTTGAACTGAACACACATTACATCACAACATGTATCAGATGTTTGTTTGGCCTTCACACAGGTTGATCCACTGTCACAGAAAAGAACAGTACCGGAGAAAACCAGGTGTTACAATGTTCAAAAATCTGCGGATCCCTCCCACCACAATGTGACAATGCCAGGCGAACAGGAGAGGAGACACACCACCCTATCTCTGCACCAGGGAGCTTAAACACAGAGGGAATCAGTTATCGCAGTCTTCATCTTGTGTTCCACATACTGTTATTGTTTTAAGTCCCAAGCATCAGTAGAGACCTCCACTGCATACCACTCACGCAAATATACATACACAAACACACACACACACACACACACTGTATCGAATGTACTCAGCTAGTGTGTCTCCTGCAGCCCTCAGGGACCACCAGTGAGGACAGACAACCTTTAATACATGCATCTCTTATGCAGCGGGCACGGGGTTGCTACCTCCGCGCTCTTTCATAATTCATCGTTCTTCTAGGTTTCATATTGATGAATTATAAAGAAAAACAATCTATATCTCCCTTACTGGCATATTTTCATTCAGGCTGGTTAAAAATCTGGCTCCATGATTTCTGATTTGTGTCATCAAAAGAAAGTGAAATCCAAACGGTCGCCTCATTAAAGGCTGAAATGGAAGAACACATTTGGTAAATGAGTGAGGAGACACGTGTAAAAGGGCTGACAGGCCATTCATCCTGATTCACAGAGCACAGGAGCTAAAACAAAGCTATTATTCCTCGACAGACTGCAAATCATACTATCTCTTGAGTCTATTTTTTGTCAGCACACGTATTTGGGATGTGACACCTGAAAAAAACCAAGGCCCTGAGCATCCAAGATGACTTATTGAAAAAAGTTTTAGTGGGTAATTGGCAGCCTTCGATCTCCAACTAGCCGACCCCTCACACTGCGTTTTGTAAAATAAACAAGTGAAGCTGAAAAGTCCAAATAATCCGCCCACTGTGCAGTCAAAGCAGGCTGATTGGTCAATCTAGTCCACTTTGCGACATCAGTGGAGAGACAGTGAGGAACCAAAACGAGGCAGAGGGAGAGACATCAGTGGAAATAGGCTCGATAGCAGACGTAAGCACTGAGAGCCAGTGCTGTGCACAGGCACACGTTGGTTAGTAGTGGGGACCAGGTCTCCGGCACAGGACAGCTTTCCTTTGGCTGCTCGGCTGACTCAGGCAACTCCTGATCCTCGGACTCGAGCTGCTGCTGGGATTTGGTCGGAGCTTTCGAGATTTGATCTTGGATTTCCACGTGACCATCAAGCTGGTCCGCAGTGTCAGGAGGAGGCTGAGGGGCAGCAACGTTCCTCTTTCTCAGCTCTGGCTCTTGTGAGGACCTGATGGTGAGAGAGTAGAGTATAGCTTTTAAGTCATCCTGGAGCTTTTTTGGTTTGGTTTTATTTTTGGATAACAGAGGTACAGACACCTTTTTTAAACTTTTTCAGAATTGTCTGATCTCCCATAGTTATAAAGGGTTTTCTAATTCAGCAAAATTCTAATCAGTTAAACTACAAGAACCAGTTGTCAATGAGTATTGAAGTACGGGAACTGTCAGGTGCAAGAACTAAATTACATTGTATTTTACAGCAACTGGCATGCACAGGGACATCGAGTGAAGCTGCTAAGACATTGTGACTTAACACTCAAAAAGTGAAGCCTAATCCTGGTCTTTTTTTTTTTCCTCAAAAGTAGTTAAACCTCAAATCAAAAACAGGAATAAGATGATTACCCCAGAATACGGATGTCCATCTGTTGGATGAGCTCATCATTTTCAGGGAAAAAGGATGGCTCAACTTTGCCATTATAAGGGTCTCTGGGAGGAGGAAGAGGAGGAGGAGGGGTGAACTCTGGAGGATCATCTTCCTCGTTTGACAGCTCTTTCCATGACTCCTTCAGAAAAAAGAAAAGAGTTTAAAAAAAACCTTTACATTAAGAAAACATTGGTAGGCTTGTTTGAACAGTTTTCATGTACCGGTACTTATAGTGAACATCTAACTGAGTTTAAATGTGTAAAGAATGAACACCAGGTGAAGAGATGACAGAGATGACTTACCTGCAGAGATGTATCTCCTTTGATGTACTTGGCACCTTCAATGACAGCGAGGTAGGAGAAGCGAAGTTGATCTGCCGTCTGAATCAAACCCATTCGATGGCGTCTCATCTCCAGCAGCACATCACGAATACGCACTGAAGAAGGGTCCTTACGCATGGACATCTACATACAACAGCAAAAACATGCACACTTTAGCTTTGACAGCTCTACAGTCAGCTCCACCCTTTACTCTCTTCATTCACTGCTGCGAGTGACACTGATGTGTACAGACCAATAAGAGGCAGGTGTCCACCAGACAGAAGGTCCCAGAGCGTCCGATGCCGGCACTGCAGTGCACCACCACTGCTCCCTGATCCGAGTTTAGACAACCCGACTCTCGCACCTTGAACAGAAAGTTAAGGAAGGAGGCAGGGGACTCTGGTACCCCAAAGTCAGGCCAGGTGGTGTAGTGGAAATGTAAAATCTCACGAGTCTCTCGAGTCTGTGAAGGAAATGAAAGGACCGTGTATATTAAAAAGACATCTACTTTTACGCACAGAAAAAGCTGTAAAAGATGAAAAGACTTACAGACAGATTTTCCAACTCCAGCTGACGGACTGTGTAGTAAGATTTGATGTCTTCTGAGACAAGAGTGAGCTTGAAATTGGTATCTTCAAAGATAGCATCTCGCTCCTCTCTGTGTGGCCAATATTGGGCACATTTAATCTTCCACAAAATGAAGAGAGAACAGCAAGAGAGAGCAGTGTTTTTATAGGGGCAGACAACACCATAGTACCCACATGGTAACACATTAAGAAGGCACACTGTACGGAGAGAAAACTTCTGCTTACAGATCCTTTCTCTATGACTCTGTTCAGCATCACTACACCGCGGGTCCTCTGCTCCCACACCATCTCCCAGAAGTGGCCGCATGTATTTGGAAGGGGTCCCTGAAACAGAATGAACAGTGGATTATATTTTTAGTACGACTAAATTTAAACGGAGCATCTATTTAAAGATCTCCATAAGGCATCTGATCTGCTACCCTTAGAGAAAGATACTTCAGAAGGGACAGATGATTTGAATGTCTCCCTCTTTTTCAAAATGCTAGCTTTTGTTTGAATTACTTATTCCCTTCCTTTTACTGTCTAGCCACCACAATCTAGATGAGCGACGAGAATAGCCGATGGAGATATTGATATACTCCTCTGAGATGCTCCCTAGCTTTATGAATAGCAGTTAAGTGACACGTGGAATTATTTTTGCGTGATTCTTTGTCTCCAAGGATACACAGATGTTGTATTTAGGGGAACATTGCAGGTAACATTTAAGCAAAATTCTGCCATCGCTACATCTTTGTACCTTTGTACTAACCTGTCCCAGTGCGTGGTTTCACACTGCGTTAAGGCATTGTGGAAGTGCGAGAGGCACGTCGTGTAAGTACATGGCAGGACCTTCACATACACACAGACGTGCACACGAACACATAGAGCTGTTCCGCCTATCTTCCCCCTATTAAGCCTTACCTCTGATGAGCGGATCAGGGGTGGAACATTTTCGTCACAGCATTTCACCTCCGTCTGTTACACAAGCCCTTTTCATATTAACACATTCAAGGTGCGATATTTATGCTGCTGCAACATCTGGCCTTCAATGTGAATGTCACAGAGGCGTAATGTTGGGACCAAGTCGTTCCCCCATTGAGCAGGCATCAGAGGTAGTAACAGAGGCTTAACAGAGGCCAGGCAGGATCACTGTGAAGCAGCAGAACAGGTGGGGCAGAACAGCACTGTGTATGAGAGCATGTCTGGGTGTAGTATGCGAAGCCCCCGCTGTTTGTTAACACTCTGTGTTTCTGCAACGCTGTAGCGAAATAAGAAACCACAGTCTGGAACTCCTGCTGTTGAGGAATCAGTATGAAGGTACAAAGACGTAATGCCAGCAGGGCTTCGTTACAGTGCTGTTACGGAATCGCAATCTGGAAAGAGCTACATTGCAGACAAGGCGGCATAAATATCCCGCCTTGAACTGGCAATGTGTAAGTGCAAAGTGATTATCGGTTTACTTACCAGCACTTATTTAGTGGGTGCCCTCGTGGGGCATTATTATCATTGACTAACACTAAAGCATCATATTTCATTGGCCATCCATTCAATGTTTACACACATTTACGATTTATAAGGCACACCTAGCTAAAATAAATGCAGTCTGATATAACAGTCCTTATAAATCATAATACAATACATGTTCATCAGGATGTTCAGTTTTTGTTTAAATAGTTTTTAGAGGTTGTTGATTTAACTTAAGGATCATTCGGAGCATGTTGTTTGTCGTGCTGCTGAGATGTAATCTGTTCAAATTGTCCAAGTGTTTCATGAATTTTTTTTCTACCTGTGGCTTCGAAATCTTCCCATGTGTGATTTTCAAAAAGGCAACCACCACCGACTTCCCACACGGTAACAAAAATTACCCAACATCAAAGACATTAACAGGTATGTTGATTTATTTGACTGCATCACTTTTAGAGAGCACTGAAACATCTCCACGCTTACCTGAGTGAGAATATAGTGCCTCTGCGCCTCCTCTACTGCGATCAGGCTGGCGTTAATGTAGTTGTTCGTACCCAGCTGCAGACATATTCTGCTGTGGTCGACTGAGAGAAGAAGAACAAAAAGGTTTGTGTTTACAATATGTGACAACACTCAGGGGACTATAGATGCAACTCTCAGAACAGCACTTCTGTTTAGATTAAATGTCGAGTCAATGTTTGAAGAGAACACAGCTGTTTCCTTTTACTCTAATACAGAGAAGACTTCTTGAAATAACCTTTAACCCTAAACAGGATGAATCCGTTCCAGGTTACTGATTTTCACATCTCGTTAAAAGTGACAGAAGCACGCTTGACGACATATACAGTAACTACTTGCAAACCTGTCTGCACAGTTTGCATATATTTACATTTGTGATAGAGAGGAAACGGAACCACAAGCTGTTGGATGGTTACTTTATGGGGAAATGTCTAAAGTATAAAAGGTTCAGTTAGGAGGAGGGAATCTGAGGCATGCAGCACTTTTTAAATCACAATTCAAGTATTATTAACCTCCACAGAGATATCAAAGATCTGATGTAAAGGTAGATCATGTGGGACTTTTTATACGAGTCAGCTTGTACTGTCAGTTTAAGACTGTTTGAACAGACTGTATTCTGGTCTCTCTTGTTTTCATTGCAATGCTCTCAGCGTCTATTTGTGATAGAAATATGCATGCAAATAGTGTTTGAAGTAACCCTGACAAATTTACATTCATGTTGTTGGTTGTCATTGTTGATTCATGTTTAAAGTCTCTTTAAAAAAACACTTAAAACACTATTAATAAGAATATAAAAGATAAGTATGGTTCATCAAAACTCTACATTAAACCTAAAGTCTATAAAAACAGGTTTAAGAAAATGCTGCCAGGCTTAATCTGCATGAAAAGCAGACATGTCAGTGTACACACAGATATAAAGTGTCTGCCTTTGACATGGAAAGTTGTGTTTTTGAAGTCTAAAGATAGTTCAGATTGATGCAATTCTGTTCCTATAGTGCAACACTGACATTGCATTGCTTCAGATAAATATTAGCGTTGTTGCATCAGAGGTCAAACAGTATATATTTGTAGAACATAATAATCACTTGTGGGTGACCCGACTGAGGTTCATTACTGATGCAACTCCAAAGAAAAAGTCACAGCTGGTGCAAATGTTTAATCATCAATATGTGACTGCAATGCTTACCAGAGTAATACTCATGTAAAGGAACATTTCACCACGTTGATACATACTCTGTCTGGTGTGAACTTAAGACAAACAAAAGGGGCAACTTACATGGGCTGACATCTCTGTAACGATTTCGGTTCTTGTTTTCAGGTAATTTAGCAGCCTTGCAAGGGAGTTCACATGACTGTTGACGAATATCCTGAGGAGAAAATGTACAAAATATAAATGAAAATCATTACATTAACATGGCATTGATGGTCTGGTGGAACATGAATGATGCAGGTCCTGTTTTCACAGCTATAAGGAGTCTAAGCATGTGTATTGGTTGTTGGAGTTGTACCTATATATTTCTCATCAATGATGTTGAAAAACTGCATGACTCGCTCTATACAGAAATAATTGCAAATTCATGATATGTCCCAACCTTTGAGGGTTTATGTGCAGGACTGGTGTTAGACATAATAAACAGTAAGGAATATCATATCAGCTGATTCATTCTGAGCTATGATTAATGAACAGAGCCAGACAAAGTGAGCAAAGCATCAACTCCAATTTTAACAGGTAGGGTATTTATAACAAGACACCAAAGTGATCATATATATCCTACAGATAGATAGTTAAGTGATGAGATGCGCTGCTAGGATCAAACCCAGTCACACATCAATCAACGGATTTGGTTAGACAGCAAGCGGAACAGAGACTATACAAGGCTCAAAAGGGTGGTACATGGCTGCAGCTCACTTTGCCCTGGTAATGGTTTGACGTAAGAATGACAGCCTTATCAACACAGTCCCGTTTCCACCTTGATTTTTCCAGGAGACCCTACCTGATAAACGGCGCTCCAACTCCCGTTTTCATCGATTTCCCGAAACTCGGCTTCCATTGCAGACAGTCCAGCTGCCACTCCTTCGCCTTCTTCTTTTTCCGTTCACTCTGATGTTGATAACCAAAGCCCCCTGGCAATCAAACAACTTGTACACTAACAGTGCCCTGACAACTGTCCCTCCGCTGTTCTGTTATTCGCAGTAGGGCAGCATAGATTTCAGACCGTGATGCCTCTCTCTCGGCTCGGCCTGGTGTTAGCGGAAACACGCCGCTGGCTCCTCCTACACGGTGAAGCTGTCGTACTCCGGTGGCTTAAAAAAAAAAAAAAAAAAAAAAGAGTAGAAAATGTTTCTCTAAGGAGATAATATTCCACTCTTGGTATCGAGGCGTAGCGGGAATTTGAGCGGTATTTGTTACACCCGGATTTGTATTTGTTTGTAGAAGATATTTACTTAACTATTCTTACGGCAGCTGTAAAGACAGACCTGCGAGAGCGCGCGGAAGGCATTTTGATTCTGGAACGCTGCGCGCATGCCCGGCTCCGGAAGCGTGCACGTCCTACGTAAGAACGCACACTTTTACACCCGATTTTCATTGACTTTTTTTTACATTATCTATATTAAAGTTTTTTTTGTAATAAACATTTAATTAACTCTAACATCTCTAAGAATGTATTACTCTTAATGACAAAGAAAAACAAATATGTCAAAGGATTTCACGGGTAAACACGGTTCAACTTAAAATAATAATGATATGAGAAGATGATTAAAAGAATGTTTTTGTGGATATCTTCCTAAAGTACCATAAAAGTATAATGGCTTACGGATCTTTGCATTGGACCAGAAATGGTCGGGGTATTATGACATCTACTGCTACCAGTAATGATGCGTACTGACTGTAGTATGCGATTTAAAAGAAGAAACCTATGTAACAAACCATTACCCAATTAACTTGATACCTTCATTTAATTTGTAACCTAGAATAAAGATAATCTTACAGCAATTAATGATATTTGTCCATGCAGTGAACAAAAAAGATTTTCAGGAACAACTTTTCTATACTAATACTGTTACTATGTGTGAGCCGTAAGTCACAATAAAAGGTTAAAGGTCTGATAAAATATCATATTCCGTTTGACATTCATAGCAATATGTGCATATGCAGATACAAATTAAACATGCACAAATTGATTTCTAAAAATTTTCTTAAAGTTTTGAGGAATTAAAAGTGAATTTAAAACCTTTCATCAAGTCCTTTAAAGTGTCTTGAGGGAACTCTCTGAATGACTTCAAATCATTTAAGGCTAAAATGTATCCAACTTCTATCATATATTTCCTTTTTTGTTCTTGTTCACGCATGGGGCTTGACTACATTTTATATTTTGATTTTACTTGATAACGCCCGTTTGCTAATTCAGGCGTTGCAAATAAAGTTTTATTGAAAGCAAAAAAAAAAAAAAAAACGTACCCTCACGTAATGCTCTGTTTACGTCCACTCAGTGAAGCCTGCTGCTGTGACCTGCTGCTGTGAAGTCAACGAGATATTCTAGGTGGTAAAAACTCGTGTCGGCGAAGATGATGTGGAATTATTTTTGAAATATCAGACATCTTTGTCTTCAAGGAGGCCGTGCGTAGTGTGACCTAGCGGAGGTCATGATGGATTAGCTTTTTAGTTCAGTGGCTTTTCTTCAGGCAGTGTGACTGACAGCAAGAACTGGGACAAGGGACTTTGTGGCTACTAACGTTAGCTAGCAACGCAACTTAGCTAAACGTGTTTGAATCAGCCTTACCGCAGCGACAGGTATTAAGTACATTCTTGACAAGTTCTTCTGTGTGTGTCGCTTCTTGTGTTGTCTTCCTCTGGTCGCCAGCTCACTTTGTACGGCTGTGTTTTTCTAGTTGTTGTTGTTGTCTAGCGTTGGCGTTAGCCCTCAGCTGTCGTTGGCTGCTGCTTTGCTAATGTGTAGCTATAGTTATTGCCTCCCAGTGGTGGAAAAAGTGTTCAAATCTTTCAACGGTAAGTTGCATCAGCAGTACCTCAATGCAAAATCTCTTATTTAAAAATTAAAGAAGCTGCACTCAGAATTTACAGAAGTAACACTAGAGTATTGGCCCCCAAGTACAGTACACATAGTAACCAAAAGTCCTGTTACTATTGAAATGGCCCTTCCTTTTTGATTAATTACTTAATGTAATGCATGGGAAATTCCTAAGCTGCTGACAGACCAATTATATCATTTTGTTAAAAGCAAAACAGTCTCACAAACTGAGCATCCTCAAGCTAAGTTCCAAAACTTCTAAACAATGCTGACATTACATGAATAACCTTAACATCTTTGTTTCTGAGTGCTACCTAACTTATCCCCAATTCCTCTGTTTAACACTTTAACAAGTCTTCTGTCTTACTCACACGCTTAATGCACAGACATGAAAACAAACACCCCCTAACCAGATGATAACAGATTCACTAAAGAGCTGTTTGTACAAATGATCCTAGTAAAGCTTGATTTTTATATCTGTTTTAGATTCCTTGAGTAGTTTGAGATCCTTGAAAGACTCTCAAGGCAGCATGGCTCCCAAGGACATCATGACCAACTCCCATGCAAAAACCATCCTCAATGCAATGAATGCACTTCGCAAGAGCAACACACTCTGCGATATCACTCTGAGAGTGGAAAACACAGATTTCCCAGCTCACCGGATTGTCTTGGCTGCCTGCAGCGACTACTTTTGTGCCATGTTCACCAGCGAGGTAAAAAAAAGAAACGCTAGAAAAGACAATTTGAATTATGACTATATGTTTTCGCCACAAGTATGTTCAGTATGGCTGGATAGATTTTAAAGCATAAGTGAAAATGTGTCTAATTACCTCTGAATAGTATCTGTTTATTCTTCACCTTTGGGGCTCTAAGGTTGTGTTTGTTGATACAATTATGGGAATTTCTTCTGAACAATGCCCACTATTTGTGACATATCCCTCAATGATGTATTTCTTGTCATTTCACCTGATTGTGTCTGTTTATGTGGCTGCAGCTTGCAGAGAAGGGGAAATCTTTTGTGGACATCCAGGGGCTCACTGCTTCGACAATGGAGATCCTGCTGGACTTTGTCTACACAGAGACGGTTTTAGTCACAGTGGAGAATGTACAAGAGCTGCTCCCTGCTGCATGCTTACTGCAGCTCAAAGGTAAGTTAAGGCGTGCCTTCTATGTACCATGATATGAAAATTGTGAGCATAGGCCGTCTGATATTGTTATTAGTACAGGCAGAACTATTTGACCTCATACAACAGCCTTTAGAAGGTCCTGAATAGGTTTAAGTTAAATGTACAAACTCTCATTGTTGTGTGAAAGGTTATGTACCTCACGTGGTATTTATATGGGAACTTCCAAAACAATTTCGTACTACTGGATACCAGTTCACTTTAAATTAAAATGTTCAACATTTCAGTACCAAGCACTGATCAACTGCAGAGAGAGAGAGAGAGCGTGACATAAAGAAAGAGGGAGACTCTGTCAACTTTGAAGCTTGTTTAATACTCATTATTATTAATATTCAGGGCCCTGACAAGCCATATTAGTTACACCTTTAAAAACTGGCCACAGACAACCCTTTCTGTAATAGTTGTCATTAACAACTACTTTATTAACAAAGCTGGCAAAGGCAGCACAGCTTAACCTGAGCAAACAGCTGGTTAATCACAGAAAGGATCTAAAAGCTGCAGAGTGCAACGTGTTTGATGTCAGATACAGGTTCTGTTGTGGTTTGTAAAATATTCTGAATATATAATGTTGAAATTGAAAGGTTTAGACTTAAATTGTACAACTGAAAATAGATGAATGTAATATTTGAGAAGAAATGTATCGTGGAGTACTTCTACCTTATTCCAGGGTTCCAGTATCTGTGTAGATGTAAATGTTTCAAAGCCCTAGTTTGGAGAAATGAAACAACTCTAAAGTTAAAGTGAGATGGCTGTGACTGTGGGATGTGGGTTGTATCTCTTCTTTTGAATACGAGTATGAGTCAGCAATGTAAGACCAGGAGAAATACTGTTACTAATGCACCCTACAGGAACTTTGAATCTCATTGTCACCTTCAAACCTTCAATAGATTAATCATTTTAAATTAAATCCCATCAGCCCTAAATCAATTCATCCTTTTATGTCCTCACACAAATCTGGGTCACATTAATTAAATTAATGATCTCATCGAGATTTATTGTTATAATCTGATTTGACAGGTATTAGCAAGAACCAGGAATTAAATGTAAGTCTATGTGGCGTTAAAATGTCTTATAAAGGACTTAAATTTATCCCTGCAGAAACCCTGAGGCACGGCATGGCACCACCTTTCAAGTGAAAGTGCGTCTGCATTTACTAATTACCGGTTGTTGAGTGACATGAGAATCCTGTCTAAAGGGATTTGTCTGAATTCAAACGATACATGTGTTGATACAATGTGTGTCTTTTGTTTCCCCCCCCCAGGGGTGAAAAGAGCCTGCTGTGATTTTTTGGAGAGTCAGCTAGATCCTTCCAACTGTCTGGGTATTCGAGACTTTGCCGAAACTCACAATTGCCTCGACCTGATGCAGGCTGCTGAGCTCTTCTCGCAGAAGCATTTCTCTGAGGTGGTTCAGCACGAAGAGTTCATGCTGCTCAGCCAGACAGAAGTCGAAAAGCTGATAAAATGTGATGAAATCCAGGTAGGAACACCGCACGTCATGACGGCTTATACGTATTGGGGCAATTGTCGGCTGTATGTTGGAGGCTAGATCTTCAAACTAAAGACATGCTTTTTGAAATATGTGAAACCAAAATGACATGATCGCTTACCCATATGTATCTGCAGTAACAATAAAGGTTTGAATTGGTGTTAAGATGCCCTAAAGCAACGAAAGAGTACAATCATCCAGACTGTCTCAGCTTTCTTAACGTAATTCAAAAACCTTAGAGAGAAACAAGAAGAGCGTGTACCAGCGTGCTGTAATCTCAGTCCGTGTGGCCCCCACCAGCTCCGCTCACTTTTGCGGATTCAGGGCTGACAATGAAATTGCAGAGAAGAAACCCTGATTTAAGTTTGCCTTTGTGCTCAGGAAATTCCTCTTCCCAACCACATGCTTGGCTTTGTGAAAACACAGTTATTATCACACAAAGATTTATAGATCATCAGTTCTCTCAAAGGCCCCTTCCTGTCATTTTTGTTGTTTTTAAAATAAAACGAGACCTCACATGTTTATCACAGCCACGCATCATTTGCTCGTAGTAAAGCTACTCTCTTTGTGTCATCTTCTTGTGTTTTCAGGGTGAGAATTTATGGCTTTCTTACATTAAGCAGATTGCATTGTTGCCCTTTGTGTCTTTGCAATTCCAAAAATGATGGCAAGTGCTGCACAATTGATAATACATTTGTTGCATCACTTATAAACAATGTGCAAGATCTTTTAACTACAGTTGTCAGCTAATCGTTTGGTTTATAAGTGGATTAGAATCTAATTCTCACTTTACATACTGTTTGTGTGTAGGTGGACTCAGAGGAGCCTGTGTTTGAAGCCGTGTTAAACTGGGTCAAACACAACCGAAAAGAGCGAGAGCCCTATCTGCCAGACATGCTCGAGTTTGTCCGATTGCCGCTCCTGACCCCCCGCTACATTACAGATGTCATTGATGCCGAGGTGAGCCAGACGACACGCAGTTAATCGCACACCATGCTTCCAGTGAAGGATTATGTGTTGACATTTTGATCACTGTTAGCACCATAATTAAGCATGTTGTGACACGTTTCAGCCCCTCATACGGTGCAGCCTGCCATGTCGAGACCTTGTTGATGAAGCCAAGAAATTCCACTTGAGACCCGAGCTGAGGAGTGAGATGCAGGGCCCGCGCACACAAGCTAGATTAGGTAAGAATCCTTGTATTCAATTGCAATATAGTTTTAAGCATGACTCCCATACATCTACTCTTTAATCAGCACAGACAGTAAAAGGGATTTTTGTTTCCTTTCAGGTGCCAAAGAAGTCTTGTTGGTTATAGGAGGGTTTGGCAGTCAACAGTCCCCCATAGATATCGTTGAAAAATATGATCCGAAAACACAAGAATGGAGCTTCCTGCCTGTAAGTATTGAATATATACAAAAAGTCTTGGGTGTTGTTTTATCTCAGGGGATTTGGCTAAGGCAATATCTGCTTTTGTTGAACAGAACATTGCACGGAAAAGGCGTTACGTCGCCACGGTGTCTCTTCACGATCGCGTTTATGTGATCGGAGGTTATGACGGTCGCTCGAGGCTCAGCTCAGTGGAGTGTCTGGACTACACCGCAGACGAGGACGGAGTTTGGTACACCGTCGCCACAATGAATGTGCGCCGTGGACTCGCTGGAGCCACAACACTCGGAGGTGACTTCAGCGGGTTTTACCTTTCTGTGTTAATTGTTCCCTCCCTGAAACAGCACTAAAACCTTCTTTTTTTTTTATGTGTTCCTCTCGTATCGGCAGATATGATTTATGTTGCTGGGGGCTTTGATGGCAGCCGACGTCACACCAGCATGGAGAGATATGACCCAAACATTGACCAGTGGAGCATGCTGGGAGATATGCAGACGGCCAGAGAAGGAGCTGGTTTGGTGGTGGCCAGTGGGCTCATATACTGTCTGGGTATGGACACATGATCTTGACTTTAGTCTTTGATGACTCTATGGGACTATATATAATTTAGAGCTGTGGCCCAGTTGGAAGTGTTGGTCGTCTCTCAACCGGAAGGTTGAGGGTTCGATCCCCAGCTCCTGCGGCCACATGTCCTATGTCTCCTTGGACAACACACTTAACCCCAAGTTGCTCCCGCTGCTTCGTATGCGGCATATGAATGTATATGAATGTGTATGAATGGGATTAATTACTTCTGATGGACTCTTTACATAGCAGCCTCTGCCATCAGTGTGTGAATGTGTAGGTGTGACATGCGGTGTTAAAGCACTTTGAGTAGTCAGAAGAGTATAAAACCATTTACCTAGTGATTATTTATTGTTATCCATGAATCAGTGAGTCTTTCTGAACTAATCAATGTTTTGCTTTGTCTGTAAAATGTGATAAAATAATTTCATTGTCATATGACAGATCCAAACACAGAGACTTACAGCTGATCCTCGTCTAGTGAAAAAGAAAGCAGCAAAGCGTAAAACATTCTTTGCTTGGGAAATGACTGAAATGAAATATTATCTATTGAAAATGTGACGCATCAGTTTCTTTACAGTCAACTAACTGATTACCATATGGACCTAATCTAAAGACACCGCTGATTGGACAACAAAAGCCTCCAAAGGACTCTTCCAACATCTGATTTTAGAATGGGCGAGTTTTTCTGAGGGAACTGTCTTTATCCTCATAGTCTTCTCTGTGGTATAAATGACACTTAAACAGTATTATAAAGGCAAATGTGAGTGGACATACTAACTCTCTCCTGTCAGGCTCTGTATCAAACTTTGTTCCACTCCTCTCCCGTGAACAGTACTTTTTGGCTGCTTGACAGATGATTCAGCCCATTTCTTCAGAGAAGACGTGGAGATATTTTAGACTAGTTTTCACTCGTCAGTCCTTTTTAAACACTTTGATGGTTGACTGCCTCTTAAAGATTCTCTAGATGAATAATAAATGGACTTGAAGACACAAGCTTAGCTCGAACATTAAGGCTTAAAACAACTCATAGTGCAACACGCCTGTAAAAAAATCTATACTTTATTCATTCAGAAAGAATATCTGATGTTATTGTTAAGTTATAGAATATAACACAATCCCACTTTAAAAAAAACTCTGTCCCCATTTTCTAATATTGTCTCATATTCGGTCCATTACCTGAACAGACTAACCTCCTAATGTTGAGCTCATTGTCAGAAAATGTAGAAAATCCGTTAAGGGTTGCAGCTAGCAAATACAAACATTGTCCATAGCCTAAAAAGTATCTTTTTGAATCATTAGTGAGATGTTTGATTTATAAAATGTCTAAAAAAATATATATTAAAATGCTCAAGAGTCAAGATGATGGCGTGAATGTACTTATTTTGTCTGGCAAGCTCTCCAGATTTAAAGATTTCTAATTCACTGTTTCATCAAACAAAGACAATCCTATCAAATAAGTTTGACTGAGTAAATAAGTTGCATATTTTATACAAAAATGCCCGAGTTGATTATCACAATGATTGCTTATTAATTTTCCATCAATCCACTAATCATTGCAGCTTTGCTCTTGTGTTTGCTCTGATTATTCCTCGCAGGTGGATACGATGGCCTCAATATCCTGAATTCAGTGGAGCGGTATGACCCGCACACAGGCCACTGGACCAGTGTCACCCCCATGGCCACGAAGCGGTCAGGTAAAAAAGAAAACAGAGACAAATCAAATATTACAGCTATCTCTGGGGATGTTGGTTTAACCGAGACTTCGCTGTTTTCAGGAGCTGGTGTGGCGTTACTAAATGACCACATCTACGTCGTAGGGGGCTTTGATGGCGTCTCACACCTGGACTCTGTTGAGGTCTACAACATCAGAACAGATTATTGGACGACAGTAGCCAGTATGACCACTCCTCGATGTTACGTAGGAGCAACTGTTCTACGAGGACGTCTCTACGCCATCGCCGGGTGAGAAACAGTGCCTGTCTTTCTGTGGGAGTGGGTTTACAGGGTAGGTTAGACTTGTTTAGGCAGAAAGTTTGAACCAGGCTAACCTAGGAAGTAGCTGCAATATAAAATTGTTGTTTAAAACTATCCAGAATAGCAAAATATTTCTCTTAGTACTACAAACGTGTGAAAGCAAACAGCCTAATTTTTCACTCGGACTTCACCCGAAGTTTCTCCTGCCAGTCCCCTAGTGTTTTTGCCGCATCAAGTCCGAGTGAGCTGATGTGAGAGCAGCTGCATTATGTTTTCTGTTCGCCAGTATGTTGTTCTCCGTTCTTTTGTTGACATTGTGACTACGCCGAACTACACGTAGCATTGATATAAAGGCAAATATTCTCATTATAGCATCTCTTGGCGGACTCTGTTACTTCGTCCACTACGTTTCAATGTTTCTAAATGCACCTGTTTTTTTTTTTTAAGATAGACCTAAAAGATTGTGATGTCACTAGTACTCCCACTGCTATGCAGCTGTACTAACTCCAATGAACCCTCCGCTTGAAAACTGTTGGCTAGTAGACTCTCTTTCCATGAATTACAGTAACAACTCCTATTCAGATTCATATTTTGAAAGTGCTGCAAATACCCAAAGAATGCTCCTTAAACCCTTAATAACGTTAAAAGTCTAAATCAGAAAATGCTATACTAGGATTTGGTGCGACCAGGACTGTAGACTCTGTACATGAGACGCCTGCTCTACAGACTGAGCTACTCCAGAGTGACAGATGATCTTTCACTGAAGCGGTGCTGATTGTTGTGGTTTGTCTCTTCTCTCTCTATAGCTATGATGGGAACTCTCTCCTCAGCAGTATTGAATGTTACGACCCTGTGATCGACTCCTGGGAGGTTGTTACTTCGATGGCGACACAGCGGTGTGACGCGGGAGTCTGCGTTCTACGAGAAAAGTGATCTTTGCCAAGAAGAAGAGCCCGATGCGGGGACGCAGACCGAAGGACAGGCAGCTAGACTTTGCTAAAATGCCACTTAACAGAGCCACAAAGGGGGATGTTTGTTCGCCAGTATGCAAACAGGTACTCTCAAATGAAGGGCAGCAGTTTGGGCTGCCACCTCGACACTAAGACTGTGCAACAGAGATTCAGCTTCACCGCAGTAGACGTCATCTCAAAAGAGGCCTCCAAGAAGCCCATCACTACATGCATGACTCTCTTCGGTGGTACATGTTGCTGTCGTTACCTGTGAGATTATTTTTTCAGTTTGTCTTCAAAGTGCAATATATTTCTACTCATCGTGAGAAAACGTGACAAGAAGGAGCCGACGAAGACTCCAGTTGCTGCTATTCGCCTTATGACTTTGGCCTGCATCAAACATCCGCGCTGCCACCCATTCGACTTTGACGATAGATAAAGTACAATGGCTAAAATCGAGTGTACTCATTGGCATCTGCGAGGTCATTAACGGGTCTGTAATTCAGCCCTTTTTGTAATTCTTCCTGTAAACTGTGCTTTTAGATTCAAATCACTTTATTATAAAGTTTAATACTCATTGTCGCTCTCAGAATCTATATTTAGAGACGAATATCGTTTTAGAAAATGACTGAATTGTAACAGTTGATCTTTTGTCCTTCCATTCAGCCAGAATGCAGAATCACAAAGCAGTAAGTATGAGGTGCATGTGATTGGTTTTATTCCTCATCCTATGGCCTTGGATATGTTCGTGAAGGGACACAAAGTCAGATCGTCACTGTTGCCTGGGAAGTGAATAAACATAATGAGAACTGAAACATTTCATCTGTGATGCATCTCAGTCTGTGAACAAAAAAAACCCACAGAATATTCACCAGCTGAGTCGGTAACATCTACGGTCAGAAGATTCCTCACTCACACCCAGAGAGGAAACCTGCAGAATCATCCCGATGTGTACAGGATATACACATCCAGTGTATCCCTGCAACATAAAATGTGTCCAATTAAACACAGAGACACAGAAATGAAAAGAAAAAAAACACAAATAACTGGTTTTAAAGGGCAACTTCCCAGTTTATTTGTATTTCAATAAGAAGTTGCACTTGGTAGCTGTTTGGGTCTCCATATAGTCGTCTGCTTTCCAGTTTTGCCACACTAGCTCCTGCTCTGTCAGTCAAATGATCCACAGTGCAGAAACTCTTTGTCAAAATCCATCCATCCATATTTTATACCTTTTATACTGGTTGGGGGTCGCAGAGGGCTGGAGACAATACCAGCGGTCATTGGGCGAGTGGCAGAGTACACAGGGCTGACAATCAAATTCAATTCTCTCACACACTCACTTACCAATTAACCTAACTTGCATGTCTTTGGACTATGGGAGGAAGGCAGAACACCTTCAGAGGACCCTCATGCACTGGGAGTAATGCGTATAAACTCCACACAGTCAGGTCCCTCAAGCTAGGGATTCAAACCAAAAACCTGTGAGACGACAGTGTTAACCATACACCACTGTGCAGCCCTTATTGTCAAAAATGCAATAAAGCTTAATCTCTAGCTACAAATCATTTTCCCATTTATAGTTTATTAGACAGAGTGTGCTTAAGATGTAAATGGACTTGAGCTTGTATATCTCTTTTTAGTCTTCTGACTACTCAAAGTGCTTTTACACCACATGTCACACCTACACATTCGCACACTGATGGCAGAGGTTGCTTTGAAAATTTCATACGCCGCCAATGAAGTAGCGGAGCGACTTGGGGTTGGGTGTCTTGCACAAGGACACATCGGGCGCGTTGCTGCAGGAGCTGGAGTTCGTGCCCCCCGCCCTTCCGGTTGAGAGACAACCGACTACCAACTCAGCCACGGCCGCCCCCTTAAGATGTAGCTACTTCATGATTAAGATGCAGCAAACATTACAACTTCTGACTCAGGATTGATCTCTGATTTTTCATGTGGTGCTAGTGTCAAATAGAAAAACCACAATTAATCAGAAGTTTAAGTTTATTTAATGATCAAAAACTAAGAATATTTCCATTGATCTCAGTTGTTTTTTTAAGTGAACTGTAAAATACTCACAAGTTAAAGGGGACATATTATGAAACATTGACAGTGTTTACAGTGTTTTTGAACGTTTATTGGGTAACCTGAGTGTCTATCGACCCACAAAATGTGAAATAAACCCATCCAGTCCTTTGTTTGTGGTCTTCATAAGTCTAACAACACAGAGAAAATTGATCCGTTTCAAATTTTCTCAAATTGTGACATCACAAGTTGGTAGGCCCTATATGGTAAAAAAAAATACCCTCCCCTCCCCTGTTTTCTTCACTCATTGACTCCACCCCCAGCGTAGAGCAAAACTTTTGTGCAGGTCTGCTATTTTTATTCTCGCTAGAGAAGGAGTGATGTCTACCTCGGGAGCTCATTGCATTTAAAGAGACACACACACCAAAACGGAGCATTCTGAGAGAGCTGGTTTATACAGGGTCACAAACCTCCTCTGGTGCTTGATTCATGTTATATTTTGACCAAAGCACAGCACAGATGTTTCATTTAGACCACAGGGGACTGTTTGTAAAGGTGGAAAAGGGCTATAATATGTCCTCTTTAAAGTTCTTCATCCAAATATTATTTAGCAATCGTGTATTGTCTGCTCAGTTTGCCTAAAGTATAAAAGTAAAAATAATTATTCAGCTGGGGAAAAAAAACCCATAGTGAAAGATAAGTTTGTCAATATATACACAACATAATAGTTGGCTCCAGTGAAGCCGTTTTAAATGACTATACACAGTTGGTCACTTTGATCATTCATCGGTTTAAAAATTAAATTAAATTAAATTAAATTAAAAATCACAAACACATTTTACTACCATCTGTTGTTCATGCACACTTTCAAATATCAAGAACTTGACAAAGGTTCAGAGGGAACAAAACGTTGTGATTTTTTCTAATAAGTTAGTGATACTTAACATGAGTAGTGTGCAGGTCAGGACTTTTTCTTTTCAAGTAAATTTTTTTTATAAAATACAAATACATTTCAATGTGCATGTAAGCTCTTAACGTTTTATGAATCCAGACCTGAATGCTGTTGGTGGTCAAAAAAAACAAAAAATAAATAAAACACCTGTAAATCCATTTACCTGAGCAATGTTCTTCATTGCTCAGGCCAGTAACAAGCAGAAAAGTGTCTAAAACAACATTTAAAGAGAAAAAGTGTTCATCCATCCCTCCCTCCATCTTTCTGCTCACTCCTCTCTCTTGTGGAAAGCCTGAAAAAACCCCGTCAGACCGACACCACTATGAGCCTGTCAGCAGATATAAAGAGCGTCTGGCAGCAGGCGGGCAGGACAGAGCAGAGCAGAGCTGGTGGAGAGAGAAGAGTTACCTGTCCCACAACAGAGCAGAGGAACTTCTGTGTGTGTGGAGCCTTTCTGGTAGATTTACTAGAAAAACCTGTACCAAAATCAACTTCAGTTATCTGGAACATCATGGTAAGATAATTTTAATTTATCTCAAATATGCAAACTTATCCACAGAGATTTTTCATTGTATGGATTTATCTTTATCTTGGGTCTCGCCCCTTTCTGCCTTTTTTTGACTGCAAAGTCAAGTTGCGCAAGAGTAGATATAATTGTTATAACTGCATTGTGACTGATTATTGCATTCAGAGAAATGCATTTTTTTGCATGTTTATAAACAAACAATCTGCATGATTCAGTGGGCTTAAATGATGGATTTATATTTCCTCTTTGTATTCTGGGAGTTAATGGTTTTATGATTTCACAATCACTGACAGACTGAGACACCCAGGAAGAGGAGATATGAGCTTCATCGTTCACCTCAGAAACGAAAACTCTCACAATGAAAACCTATTCGCTGTGACTTAAAGATAGTGTATTTTAATCAATATTCAAATATCCAAACTTGAGTCTGCCCATGACTTCCAAATTTCACTCAACAGCAGAAAATCATCTTGGGGGACGCTCCTCCTGCAGAGACAACAAAAGCTGAAATTCTCAACATGTAGAAACTTGACTGCGGGAAGCACTTAGAAAATGTTACAGTACAGTGTTGGGATAAGCATGTCGTGTTTTGCCTTTGTTTACTCTTAACAACTGGAAAAGCAGAGAACAAGAGAAATGGCTAATAAAGGGTATGATCAGACATGTTTGCATAGCACACTTAGCTGATGTGTTTGAAGCCAAGGAATGACCATAACTAAATCCTAAATAATCCTGCATTGGTCGTTTAATTGTTTTACCCTTAAAGCCAGCTGAACCACCATGGACATACTATTACCTCATGAGTGACATGGTAGACTTGTAAGCTTAAGCTTTAAAGGTTTGTGTTTGTGAGATGGCTGTGCCTTAAACCATCAATGTTTTTGGTTGCAAAAAATTGAAACACAGGCTGCAAGGTGGTGCAGTGGTTTGTACTGTTGCCTCACAGCAAGAACGTTCCTGGTTCGAATCCCTGTCCTTTCTGTGTGGAGTTTGCATGTTCTCTCCGTGCATGCGTAGGTTCCCTTCGGGTACTCTGGCTTCCTTACATAGTGGATGGATTGACATTTGAGACAGTCACCTTAACTTCTGCATGAATTGTGTTTTTTATCTGTTCAGAGAGAGTGCATCTCCATCCATGTGGGTCAGGCAGGTGTGCAGACAGGAAATGCATGCTGGGAGCTTTTCTGCCTGGAGCACGGCGTCGGGCCTGATGGCGTCTTCCTGGACAATCCAGCAGAACAGAACTCTCGTGAAGACCCGTTCAACACTTTCTTCAACACTGGGAGTTCTGGGCGTCATGTTCCCAGAGCCATATATGTGGACCTGGAGCCCACGGTGGTCGGTTAGTTTTCCTGTATTTCTGTTGAGATTCCTCTTTCTTATCTGTCGTTTTTATGGCTCCTCCAATCATCCCATTACGTGTCAATCCATACACATGGGTCGTGCATGTACTGCAGATGGGAACACTGGTATCCAAGCAACAGGTGCAGAGATGACTCTTTTACCCTTTATTCAATACTGGCTAACATTTACAGAGAGGTAATGTGTAAATAACAAACAGTATATGATTGATTTTTTAGCTGATCAAAACCATTTTTCTCCTCTAAGTCCCCTCAGTTTCATCTCAAGTTTAAAGACAAAACATCAACGATATTGTTAACGCCCTTATACATAGAGCTACAGGTGACAAAATGAAGTAAAACGTTTTCTTACTGAACATCAATTAACATTATCAAACTTAAGGAAGTTTAGCCATGTAGGTTAATGATAATGTGACCGTAAAGATGTTGAAGTACACGTCTGGACATGTCTGTTTTAGAGGACAGGTCAGGGCTGCCAAGGTATTTCAAGACCCTTTGTGGATATACCTTTCTTTTCAGACGAGGTGAGGGTCGGGAAGTACAGAGAGCTTTTCCATCCTGAGCAACTGATCTCCGGAAAGGAGGATGCAGCTAACAACTACGCTCGTGGCCATTACACTGTGGGGAAGGAGATCATTGATGGAGTCATGGAGCGGATTCGCAAAATGGTCAGCAGTAATGTTCAAAATGCAGATCAATCATTGTTTGGTGCAATTCTAGAAAAAGCTACAAAGAAAAGCATTTTCCTTGTTTTGTTTGGTCATTTTCCTCTGCAGAAGTTTAAAAAACTATGATGACTATAACTTTAATTATCACAGTTTTATTGCATAAGTGCAAAGACCATCAATTAGCTAAAATATTACGTTCCTACGCCGCATTTTATTAAGGAATAGATTAACTTTTTGGAAAATAACCTTTCACTTTTCTTGCAGAAAGTAAATTGAGAAGACCCATATCACTCAGCTTAATATCATGTTTTTGTAAGTCATTGATGTTGCACTTCAGATTAGGGTTTGGGTTAAAAACACAAGATAACATGCAGGTTTGTGATCTTGCTGAAACACGGTACTTCCGGGGCTCTTGGAGGAGGCCTCAAGTGGACACTCGAGGAACTGCACATTTTTGCACTTCCACATTGGCTTTATTGTTCAACACCAGAGGTCGCTTGTTTACAGTCTACAGGTTATAGCTGCATACTGAACAGACCAAAGTGAGAGTGGTATACTGTATATCTTCTCCTCTAACTTTTTGCAAGCAAACAAATAAGCATATTTTGCATAATGTTGAAATAAGTCTCATCTTTCTATTCAAATCATCAGACAGACCAGTGCACCGGGCTGCAGGGTTTCCTGGTCTTTCACAGCTTTGGAGGTGGAACCGGCTCTGGCTTCACCTCTCTGCTGATGGAGCGTCTGTCTGTTGATTATGGGAAGAAGTCAAAGCTGGAGTTTGCAGTTTACCCAGCTCCTCAGGTGTCGACAGCTGTGGTGGAGCCGTACAACGCCATCCTGACCACCCACACCACCTTAGAGCACTCCGACTGCGCCTTCATGGTGGACAATGAGGCCATCTACGACATCTGTCGCCGCAACATGGACATTGAGAGTCCTGGTTACATCAACCTTAACAGATTGATTGGTCAGATTGTATCATCAATCACAGCCTCCCTTCGGTTTGACGGAGCTCTCAATGTAGACCTCATGGAGTTCCAGACCAACCTGGTCCCATTTCCACGTATCCACTTCCCTCTGGTCACCTACTCACCCATCATTTCTGCAGAGAAGGCGTACCACGAGCAGCTGACTGTGGCCGAGATCACGAGCGCCTGCTTTGAGCCAGCGAATCAGATGGTCAAGTGTGACCCTCGCCACGGCAAGTACATGGCTTGCTGCTTGCTGTACCGAGGGGATGTCGTTCCGAAGGATGTCAACACTGCCATTGCAAATATAAAGACCAGACGCTCCATTCAGTTTGTTGACTGGTGCCCCACTGGCTTCAAGGTGAGAAACAGTATGGGGTTAATAATCTCTTCAAACAGATTCCACAGGCAATATAAAGAAATTGTAGTGAGGGACAATATTTCCGGTGTTTAAAGCATTGTGTTTTCTATTTGTGGTCATGGTAGTATAACCAATTAGTGTTTAAGTGGGCTTTGGCTGTATGATAGGAAATAGTTTGTTTTGAGATATAAAAGAGAAGTAATGCAATCCAGGAAAACATCTGATAACCACAGATTTATTTCTATACATAGACATTTTTGTATAGGTGTAGCTAACAATCCAGACCTACGTTGCCTCTCCACTCAAAATTCATCCTTGCATCTTAATTGAAGCTGCACTGTTAACAATAGCAAGCACATGGACAAAGAAGCCTTGGCACTGCTAATTATCACGTATCCTAAGAACCCCTGGCTTCACCAAAACCTCCAAAAGGTGTCCATTGCTCCCTTTGTTTACATTGTCTTTGGAAAATAGCTGCTAGGTTGCAAGATTTTGAAGGTAAAATCTACAGTTTACAGAGATACTTAACTGTATTGATCGTTCTCTTTGTCTCGATAGGTTGGGATCAATTACCAACCCCCCACAGCAGTTCCTGGGGGAGACCTGGCCAAAGTCCAAAGAGCTGTGTGCATGCTGAGCAACACCACTGCCATCGCGGAGGCCTGGTCTCGTCTGGACCACAAGTTTGACCTCATGTACGCCAAGCGTGCGTTTGTCCACTGGTACGTGGGTGAGGGCATGGAGGAGGGAGAGTTTGCAGAGGCCAGAGAGGACCTGGCCTCTCTGGAGAAGGATTACGAGGAGTTGGCTCATTCGAACCAAGATTCTGAGTTTGAGGACGAAGGCGACCAAGAATACTGAACCTGAGGGCGGTTACTAATGCACAGCACTGATTTTCTTCTGTATAGAGTCGATCACTGTTACATACATACTGTATCCCTTCTATTGTTTTCTAGGCAAGAATGAAACAAAACTATGATCTTTCTCACTGTCATGTTTTTATCATTTTAGTTTCATTGTAACCACTTGAGTCACACACTTTTGTTTGGTAGGCAATTTTTACTTCCTCCTAGCTGTCAGGATTTTGAATGTCTTTAAAAATGCTTTTTTTTTAGGGGAAACACAAAGGCTTCATACTGGGACTATTGGATTTTTTGTCAGTCATCAGCAGCTAATAAACCAAAAATGTGTTTATTTAAATATCTTCTTTTTTTTTTTAATTGCAACAATACATCTGAATGTTGATTGGCTCTCTTAATTGCCTCCACATTAGAGTCTTGTCCTCTTATCAGAAAATGAGAGAATTAAAAATATTTAAAAAACTATTTATCAGTACATCATGCAAAAAACTGCCAGCATTTCTTTTTTGATTTCTTCCCAAGCTTCAGTTCTACAAACATACTAAACATAATTAAGCATTAACAAACACTTTTCAAGCATTAAGTTCAATACGTGTCGTTACTTGTCCACATTTGTCTCATGAATAACTTTGTTTTCATGAACTTGAAATACTTTTACCCACTAGATGTGTTTGCTGCTGTTTTTCAGAGTTTTAGCGGTACAATCTTTTAAAAGGGAATCGTTATTTCAACAAAGCTTTCCTGAATAAATTAATAAAAATGTAAAAAAGATAGTTATGATTTTTTTTAAGTATCAGTTATAAGATTATTATACTGTATGAAGTGATCAAAAAAATCTCCACTTGTTATAACATAGACATTTTAGCAACATAAAATAACAGTGACAGGGACCATTCTGCATTAAAAGTACTTTTCCTTTAATACAATAAAATGTTGTTTCTGCTTTTATTGAAGTGAAATTTAGAATACATGGCGTCTTTATGTTGGCCTAAATAAGTATTTTAAAGGGTTTTATGAAATAAAATATACATATATACTATACTTGGAAAATTAGTTGTATTCTGCCTCTAGCCTTTCTTATAATAAATGACTATAGAAATAAGGTAATGATTTTCATGCTGTTGTAGGAGTCTGTGGGGGTCCCCAGTCTCTGCATGGCCCTTATTTTGAGGGTCGCGAGCTGAAACGTTTAGGAACCCATTCTCTACATGACTTGAAGTTGTTTTATTACCTTGGACTTCTATAAACACGAGTTTGAGAGACAATAACCCTCCGGTTTTAGCATATATATCTGCAGATGTTACAAAACGTTCATGAAGAGCATCCAATCAAACTGCACGGAATGGTTATTTAAAAAACGAGTCCCGGTAGTCGTTAAGGTGTCCCCTTATATTCATCCGCACAAGTGTAAACATAAAACACTTCTCAAAGACGTGAAAGGTGACTTGAAAACACGATGCATAGCAAGTGTTATTACCCATCAAATGTAGTGACGAAGTGGAAAATGACAAGAACCCTTTCAACTTGTCTTTACAAATGTATAGAGCCGAGCTATAGGATAAAGACTGAGGAGCAGCCATTATAATCGCTTCTTCATCTGCAAAAAACAACACACACAAAGGCTGTGTTTCATTAACATTCAACATGTCTTTCCAAAAGACTAAGTGTAGTTTTCAAGCCAAATCCAGACAGTCTAATAGGCCTACATTAAACTTGGGTGTACATTACATTTTCAAGATAAGGCTAATTCATTAATTCCAGATCTATGTTTTGACTGCAGTCAGTGGTGGAGATTAAGTAGGCTACCTTTGTTAAAAAACTAAGTAAGCCTACGAATAATTTCAAAGGCATTCAAAAGTAGGGTAGTGGCAAAATGGTTGCACATAGGCCTATAAAGTCCCAAGCTTGCATGATTATGAACGAAAATCTAAAAGTTTATGTTATTTGTGTTGAGACTAAAGAGACTATGGTAACATTACTTTGTAGATGGAGATTGTATATTTTTTACCAACACACATCAGCAAAGCACACAGAAGAAATAGCCTACTTTAGACCACCCTAACCCTTTTTTATCCAAAGGTTGAATCCATGTATGGATCTTGTAGTGACTAAAGTCTAATAAGGATTAAAGAAACACTCTAACAAGGATTACAACTCAAACAATCTAACCCTAACACTAGGCCCTAATAAAATGAGGTGTCTTTATATAACATGGGTAATAAAGCAGATTTATATCAGTCTTACACTGACTGAAATTAAAATCATGTGTCTCTCTAGCAGCATTTTAAGACGTTACCCAAACGTTGTGGAAATACAAAAATCACACACGCACCAATGGGACCTGAGTGGTGTCTAGTTTCTTCAGCGGACGTGCTCACTGCCTTGGAACATTCTCCTCTCTGTGCATGGATGTGTGTTTTAGTGTGTGTGCGTGTGTGTGAGTGTTTGTAGCCTGTATGTGTGTAAGCTGCCTCATATCGTGTTGATGACGACTGACTGCCATCGAGTCTGACGGCGAACCAACGGGATTTTAAAATAAACACAAGGAACAGTCTAGGATTTTTTTTTTTTTTACTTTTATAAGTGAGTGACCTCTTCTGTCCGAGCTACCACCGCCGGGTCGGTTCGACACGATGAGCCAGCCTCGGCCGGACGAGTTCAAGCCTCCTCCGGAGTGCCCGGTTTTCGAGCCCAGCTGGGAAGAATTCAAAGACCCGTTCGCCTTCATCAATAAGATCCGTCCAATCGCCGAGAAAACTGGCATTTGCAAAGTCCGGCCACCTCCGGTGAGTGCGAGAAAACGATACGAAACCGTACGCTGATGCTCAACCGTTGAGTCGGCAGTTAGATGGTCCAAGCGCTCGGGATTTAAAGGGACTGTTCAACATGGCGGATGCACGGCTATGTTCATTCTTTGTGCTGCCACAGCTTAGCAACCATGATTATTCTCAGTGTAGCTGTTCTTTTTTGTTAAATTCACGCTACATGGCATTAGCCAAGATGTGTCCGTGTATTAGAAGTGAAATAAAACCGTGGTTCACAGATTGTCAACAAAGCCTTAATGGGTCCGATCAATGGGCCACTTAGCTAAGTAGCATGCTAACGCTAGCTGATAGCTCACCAGCCAACCTGTCATAATTGACGCTTTGACAAATAGGTGGCAATGCGGAAGCCTTTCTGCCGTGTAGTAAATTATATTAACACATAAACTAGACGTGGGTGATCAAGCGTTTTGTTCCCCTTTGTCCTCAGAAGTTACGGAAGCCCTGCAGCTGACTTAATTATGGATTATTTGTTGAGTAGCATCATGATGCAGTTGGGTCACTCAGTGTACTTGTGACCCATCACTCCTCGGCCAACTGTGTGTTATGATGATTATTGATGAAGAGTGTGTTTTATGAGATGGGTCCTATAAATACTTAGATGTATGTGGATTATAAGACAAATGACCCCACGATGGGACAAGAAGTACACTCTGTTATTGAACCTTATAGTCCACTTCAAGTGTTAAAAAGCGAGTTGTGACTTTTGGAAGTTGTCTAATTTGACACAGCAGTTCAGTTGTTTTTCAGGTTATTAAACTTCAAATTTCCTGTAGCTGAGCTTCTGTTCATGTATGAGCCTGTGTTGTAGGGTGTTGTCCTCCATGTTGGCTTTGTGGTAAGCTGTGCTGGTGAGTGAGTCTTCCATCTGGCCATTTTGTGTGCCAGTGGGGGATGTTGGCTACTGACTTGACACAAGAACTTGGGTCTCTGGATATTACTGGCATTACTGTGTTATATTTTCAAGATTATTGATCAGTGTTGTGAGATGTAAATTAAAGAGGATCACAGTATTCTTGCAGTATCAGCAGAGGTCCTTTGCCTTTTTGGCCAAACTTGGTTCCAAAATGAGTTAAAATATCTTTAAGATAGTCATACACATTTTTAACCTGCCTATTTTAGTTTGGTGATGTCACCGTTGGCAAATAATCTGAACATTTCTAAAATTTGGGTCTGATCTTTTGAAACACAATTTTCATGAGGGCACCATTTTGAATGGAAATAAAACAGACCTAGTAAATAAAAGTTATCAATGCCAAACTGAAACTTGCCGACTAAAAAAACTATCCAGGCGACATATTTGGCTGTGATGACCTTCTCATGCCTTTGTGTGTATCTTTGTTGCTGTTTAGGGCTGGCAGCCTCCGTTTGCTTGTGATGTTGACAGACTTCACTTTGTACCCCGGATCCAGAGGCTCAATGAACTGGAGGTGAGTGGATTTAATCAGCGATCATTACATGACTGTATCTATGTTTTAGTAAGGAAGTCATTTCATAGAATGGACATTGATTTGATTTCATTTGGACCTCATGTTAATGGGCAGTCCGTGTTTATGATAACAACAAACAGTGATGAATAACCTCAAGGGAGAGTGTTATGTAACTAAATAATAACTCATTTATACTTGTTCCAAAGTCTAAATTCAAAGACATGAAACGATGGGTGGATGTTGTTTATCTTAAACAACTTGATGCTTTTCCCAATCTTCTTGGAGAGATATTCGCCTGTCTCAAATGAATGTTCCCTCATAGTGTTCACCAGAGATTGTTTTGGTTTTCAATGAATGCCTTCAATTCCTTTTCTCAGTTAATTTCCTTCGACCAAATCTATTTATAGCCCAGTGTTGTCATTTATTATGTATTTTCCCAGGCACAGACCAGAGTCAAGCTCAACTTCTTGGACCAGATTGCCAAATTTTGGGATTTGCAGGGATGTGCCCTCAAGATTCCTCATGTGGAAAGGAAGATTTTGGATTTATATAAGCTGAATAAGGTTGGATATTAACATCACTCAATACTACTTTTAACATACACCCCATGTCTGCCTCACTAGGACCACCTTACACCTAAACAGTCTGATACGATCCAGTACAACAGCTCTGCTCTGAATGTTCTGCTTTTACAATGTTTGTCATTTTTCATTTGGACAGTTTGAAAAGTAATAGATCTAAATCTTTGTGTGTTGTTGAAGTGGGTGGTGATGTTGCACTGGGAAGCATTCTGTGTTTCAAATATTCTGCCCCCCTCATGTGTGTGTTTATATGGAGAGGATAAATTATAATATAACGTACACTGTAAACACTACAAAGTACAACCTCAAAGACAAAGCTGTAGCCTATTTAATACCTATCTGACAGTGTCAGGCTGTTTTCACACATGCAGTCCTGAAAAGTTCAAGATCTCAGGAAACAAGACAACGTGGAAGTGGCGCACAAAGCAACAGAGTCCGACTATAACGAGATCATTTGCCTATAGATCAATGCTATGTGTGATTCCACACATGAACAATATCAACATAAGAGCGGAGAAGAACATGGGGTGTCGGTGGCCTAGTGGTTAGTTTGCAGGCCACATGTACAGAGGATACAGTCCTCAAAGCGGGCAGCCTGTGTTCAAATCCGACCTGTGGCTCCTTTGCCGCATGTCTTTCCCCACTCTCTCTCTCTCCCTGATTTCTGACTCTATCCACTGTCCTATCTCTGTAATAAAGGCATAAAAAGCCCCGTCCAAAAAAAATCAAATATAAGAGCAGAGAAGAAAAACAGAATACATAATGAAGCATTTTCAAGTGCATACAGTCTATGGTGTGGCGCTGTTCCATGGGCGCTTACTTGAGGTGAATTTTCCTGAATATTTCCTGCTGTGTTAATCTACTAGGGCCCTGGCAGGAAAGTCAAGTGAAAATGTAATCTGTTTGTGTTCACACATGCAGCTCACTCCAAAGTGCAAGTGTGAAAGCACCATCAGGTAGTATTTAGTTCCAAAGCAGATTGTATAAATAGTTGTATTAGACAACATTTCTTTCTATTTGGGTATTTTTGAAATGAAGTGGCAGGTGAGTGTATATTCATAGAAACCTTAAAATGAGGTGAAATAACTCACACCATTACTATAACTCGTGTCATTTCAGCTGGTAGCAGAGGAGGGTGGATTTGAAATCGTGTGTCAGGACAGGCGATGGACTAAGATTGCAATGCAAATGGGATTCGCTCCTGGCAAAGCTGTCGGCTCACACCTGCGAGGGCATTATGAGAAAACGCTCTATCCCTACAACCTGTTTCAGAGCGGAGCAAACCTGCTGGTGAGTTGGACACATGCTTCAATATGATGGCCAAACGGTGTGTGGCTCATCCGTTATCCAAGCCCTAATAATGCTTAAGTAGGCATTTTAATACTGCCTGTTATTTCATTTGAAATAAACAAAAAACCCAAATTACTTTTAGACATTTTACACATTTTGTAGGAGCCCGTCAAAGATTCAAAGGCAGGATGGATTCCGTTAAGACCTTTCAAGAGAAATGGAAAACAAGCATTATTAGGATGTGCATGTCATGTGTTGGGTTTTAGAATTGAAAGTTTTGTTTACACCGTGTACCTGTTCCTTTTGAAGAGTCTACTAATGTGATCTGGTGCCTTGCCGTGTCGTTTAGAAGCTTTTGCACCCTAATTGTTCAAAACATGTTGCGAGAGAGCTTTATCTGCTGTTGTTGGATTGGTGCTGCGTGACCTCCTGGACAGGTCACTCTAAATTGTTTAATTACCCAAGCTCTCTCTTGCCTCAGGCACCAGAGGCAGCTTCCAAACTGATGCGTTTGGAGGCTGATCCTGAACTTGAAAAGGTATGTTTGTGTCATGGTCAGAAGCCGCTCGGCCTCATAATTAACAAAACTGCATGTTAATCTTTTGCTGGACAGTACGCTGTTAGCTCCGCTTCTTGTTGTTGGTACATTTGCAGATGTTGGTGAATTAAACCCCTTCTTAGGTCAGTCATTAACCAGTTTCACAATGAAAGGATAACCTCCAAGGAATGATCTGCAACTCTACAAGTCAAACTATGTTGACATGTTCATTTTAAGACTTCCTTTTCTTTCAGTAGATTTTTCTCTTTTTTTCTGTCCTTCCCAAAAGCTACTTTAATTTGAAAAACAACCAACTCACACACAACTCCTGCAACTTTGATATTTACGGCTTGTATGCCTTTCTTTTGGCTCTTATCTGTCCTTGGACGCGGCATGTTGCTCTTCAATTTCAGAGCTCCCTGTTTGGGTTGAACACTGCAACTAACCGCACTCTTATGGCCTCTTCAGCTGTGTGAATAGTTTATACTATATTCTGTCTTAGAGAGAGTATGTCCCTGTTGTTCATGTTTTGTAGCTCCCAATACTTAAGTGACATAATGTCCCTGTTAATGTGTTATGACTTAGACAACTTTATTTATCCCAGAGGGCAATTCGATTCCACAGTCCACCCTGACCATGCATACATTTACAAACAAACAGGAGGAGATATCTGAAATTGTAACCATAAGGAGATCCTTGTCTTTATTTTAAATGTACCCCACAGAACATTTCCACTGCCTGTTTTAGACACTTAGACTTATGATCTCTTGCTGATTGCCTCGTGTCAGCATACGGGTATTTGCATTTAGGCCCTCTGATGATTTTGTAGCTAGTGAGCTGTGATTTTAATATACATGCTCTCTCCTATAGTGCGTTCAGAAGCCAGTCAAGTCAGTGGAGACCGCAGAAAGTGTTGAGAGTGTGGACACCAAGGGGCACAAGCTGCAGGACCAGGCTCAGAGGCAGCCCGCCCAGACTCCCGAACCCTGTCCCAATGCTCGCAGAGCCAAGCGCATGAAGTGTGAGGTGGGTGTTGTTGAAGAATGCCAAACACCTGACTCAAGCTGTCTTCAAGGAGCTCTTACATTCTTTACTATTTTTTATTTGTTTACACTCCCATCAACAATTAAGTTGTTTTAATGTTGCCTGCAGTTTGACGCCTCACTTTGTCTGCAGGCTACCTGTGTGAAGACTGAACCAGGTGAGCCCACGGATAACAAGCCCAACCTGAGGCGCAGGATGGGTTCTTTTGTGGCCAAGCAGGAACCAGGTCAGACTCCACCTCCCAAAGTGAACAAATACTTACATAACACGTTCACTGTAACACAACTGTAACCATTTGCACTTTTAGCATTGTGTGTGTGTGTGTGTGTGTGTGTGTGTGTGTGTGTGTGTGTGTGTGTGTGTGTGTGTGTGTGTGTGTGTGTGTGTGTGTGTGTGTGTGTGTGTGTGTGTGTGTGTGTGTGTGTGTGTGTGTGTGTGTGTGTGTGTGTGTGTGTGTGTGTGTGTGTGTGTGTGTGTGTGTGTGTGTGTGTGTGTGTGTGTGTGTGTGTGTGTGTGTGTGTGTGTGTGTGTGTGTGTGTGTGTGTGTGTGTGTGTGTGTGTGTGTGTGTGTGTGTGTGTGTGTGTGTGTGTGTGTGTGTGTGTGTGTGTGTGTGTGTGTGTGTGTGTGTGATTGTGTGTGATTGTGTTATAACGAATAGATTCATAGAAGTACTAACTGTTGACAGACATTAATAAACTTTTAATAATGCCAATATAGAGCTCATAATAAACTCTATATTCAAATGTTTGTATAATCCTTTTAAAGATACGGGGGGATTAAATCAAGTGTGTCTAATATTGAAGCACTTTGAAGTCCAATGTTTGGTACTGATGTAAGAAATGTCCCCTGCAGCAGAAAAAGAGATTCCCATCCCAGTGAAACTGGAACCAGTTGAAAGTAAAGAACCAATAATTGAAGCAGAGAAACCCAAGTCACGGTACAAGAAATACGTCCCTCCCGTCCCTCCGAGTCCAGTGAGTAGATGCCTCTCTTCTTTTATTGCCTCTTTGGATGAGATGTAGCTTCATTAGAGACCAACTTTCGAAATCAAAAATGAATATGCTGGTTGTTGGCTTAATGCATCATCTGAAGTACGAGCTCAGCTATTATCTATATCGTTAAAAGTAGTCCTTCATAGCTTGTGCTAGAGCAGTTTCTATTCTTCCTGGACTCCACAGGATACACACATACAACACATATAACACAATATTCATTCAACTCGACAGTTACCTGTGACTGAAACAAAGACAAGTACAAATAAATAGAATAATGAGAAGTATTTACAGGAGGAATAAGGCCCGTCATGATGACTACATTTCACTACATTGTAATTTTTAGTGTCAGGTCAGCATAATGGACGAGGTGTCGTCCGTACATTGAATGATAGGTCTCTTATGTATCATGACAGGCACAGGAGGATTTACAAAGTGAAAGAAATAAGGGATCATGATGTTTTACAACAGATTAACAATGTCATCACCCAGAAACAAAATGATCTGCAGAATTAGAAGTTCAGACCCTTCACTTAATGCGTGGATGGGTCTGCCATTTGATCGGAAGACAACTAAGTGTAGATGCATTTACAGTAAGACCGAGTGAAAAGTGAGTGCTCAAACCTCCTCAGGAAGTGGTTAGATGCAGACTAGCCCCAAGTGAAAGGGCCCCCTTTCTCGCCCTGTGTAATCTTCACTCCTTAGTGTAACAATGATAAGATGTTATTGTATTCTAATCTCCTTCATCCCTAAAGTGACCCTGATACGAGTCCTCTCTGCTTGTGATAACCAGCAGCTAAAGTTGCTGCAAAAAAAAAGAAAATAACATTGTAATTAGCCGTTTGTTCTCTGTCTCATTAAAGCAACAAGGAAAAATGGCTCCAGTGATTTCTACAGAAACAATCACATACCAGGTAATATGTCCAAACCAGGCGCACATCTGTGGCTGAGTGTAAATAAAGTGTATTAAACCTCTTCTTGAGTATGTACCGCTGTAATTAAATTATGTAAAGTGTAAATGGGGCCTAATGTTAGACAACCTGTGAAAGAACATCATCACTTTCACTTTCATTCGAGGTTCCACTTTGAAAAGAATCCATCTTCAAAGAATGTTTTTGGATATTCTGGTTCCTTTAAAGCTTTTTTCAGTCGTCATGACTCTGAAACAGATTGATAAAAATATCCCTTTGTTCTCAGGTGGATCTGGTTGTGTGTCTGGTGTGCGGCAGCGGGGGAGAAGAAGACCGTCTGTTGCTGTGTGACGGCTGTGACGACAGCTACCACACCTTCTGCCTGATCCCTCCTCTGCACGACGTCCCCAAAGGAGACTGGAGGTGCCCCAAGTGTCTGGCTCAGGTGAGGACAAACTGTGATGCCTCTTTCAATGTGATGCAAATTGTCTCTTGAGTATTGAGCTCTGCAAGTTATCCAAACAACGAGAACAACAAGTCTGTCTACTCCTCACTGATATTTCTTTTTCTAACTTCCCCTCAGGAATGCAACAAACCTCATGAGGCGTTCGGCTTTGAACAAGCGTACCGAGACTATTCCCTGCGTGCATTTGGACAAATGGCTGATGCATTTAAATCTGATTACTTCAACATGCCAGTTCATGTAAGAAGAAAGCTTTTTCAGGATGAATTCTCTCTCACAGTGAGTATTTTAGATTTAGACCTAAATGTCTCCTTCATGTGTTTGTTTCAGATGGTACCCACAGAGCTGGTGGAGAAAGAGTTCTGGCGTTTGGTTGGAGCCATAGAAGAGGATGTTACTGTCGAGTATGGAGCTGACATCGCCTCAAAGGAGTTTGGGAGCGGCTTCCCCATTCCAAACGGGAAATTCAAGGTTTCCCCAGCTGATGAGGTATGCCCGTAAAAAAGACACATTTTGTCGGCCCGTAGCAGAATAAAAAGATTGAAATACAACACAGAGATATAATCCTTGATTTGAACATGAAAACATGCTGTATCAGACCGTATAAATATAAAGCTTATTATATAAGCTATACTTTGTACTGTAATGCCTCATGCCCTCCTCTACTGTTCGTCGTGCTACTCCAGCACACTCATTGATTGATAAGCATATCTTCGTATATAGGGTCTAACTGCTGGGCCATCAGCACCCCTAACAGTGATGATTTTTGTTTTGCTGTATTGTGATCTATAGGGAATGTTCCTGTGTTGGATTGTGTGTCTTTCACTTATTGGTCGCTTGTGTTAATAAGCTGTAAACAATAAATGATCTATTGATGTTCTTTGTTTTGCAGAAATACCTCAAGTGTGGCTGGAACCTGAACAACCTGGCAATGATGAAACCTTCTGTGCTGACTCATGTGACAGCTGACATCTGTGGGATGACGCTACCGTGGCTTTATGTGGGCATGTGCTTCTCCTCTTTCTGCTGGCACATCGAGGATCACTGGAGCTACTCCATCAACTACCTGCACTGGTACTTAATATAAAAAAAAAGTGATATGATGGCTAGCATCAGACCTTATCGTGTTTGTTTCATTTCAACCTACATCTTATTTTTATCTCGTGCACCCACCAGGGGAGAGCCTAAAACCTGGTACGGAGCTCCTGGTTTTGCAGCAGAACAGTTGGAGGAGGTGATGAGGAAACTGGCCCCGGAGCTGTTTGAGTCACAGCCTGACCTGCTGCACCAGCTGGTCACCATCATGAACCCCAACACCCTAATGGCCCACGGGGTCCCAGTATGTTTTTTTTTTCATATGCAAAGATGTTCACTGTCTATTATCTGCAGTAATGCACAGACGAACAGCTAGACTCTTTAACAGGAACATTAATCATGTTCTTTGTCTCTCCTGTCCTTCAGATTTACAGAACAAACCAGTGTGCTGGTGAGTTTGTCATCACATTTCCAAGAGCCTACCACAGCGGCTTCAATCAGGGCTTCAACTTTGCTGAGGCGGTCAACTTCTGCACCGTGGACTGGGTATATATCCCTTTATTTGTGTCGTGACATATTAAACACAACAAGAACTGCCCTTTTAACCCTTTTCTTTCCTCTGTGGAACTCCAGATGTCTGTGGGCAGGCAGTGTGTGGACCACTACCGTATGCTGCACCGGTACAATGTGTTCTCCCATGACGAGATGGTGTGCAACATGGCCTCCAAAGCAGACACACTCGATGTGGTCCTGGCATCAGCTGTGCATAAAGACATGGTCGCCATGATCCGAGAGGAGAAGCTATTAAGGGAGAAAGTGAAAAAGATGGTAGGATAGTCCCTATAACCATGTCAATACTACATGATATTTTGTTTTGTTTTGTATTGATTTTCTGTTCAGCGTGCTTCTCTACAACACTTCCACGTTAAACAAAGTGCACCGTGTGTACAACACAAGCACATGTTGTCATCTCTGCTTGATTTTCTCTCTTAACACCTTTGCTGTTGTCCAACCCCTTCAGGGCGTGTTTCTTTGCAAGGAGGCTAAATATGATCACCTCCAGGATGACGAGCGGCAGTGTGCCAAGTGCAGGACCACCTGCTACCTGTCTGCCATCACCTGTCCCTGTAACCCAGGAGTACTGGTCTGTCTGCATCATATCACTGACCTCTGCTCCTGCCCTGTCACAAACTACACACTGAAGTAAGTCCCTCTGGAGATCATTTTTTAACCTCTGTTAACATGGCGTGTATACATAAATACTGTATGTCTATGAAAATGTCATTTATTACTGAAACTTCTGCAGCTTCTAAAGTCGATTTGAATGTTTTATTATTGCTGTGTGCCTCAATAAAGTCATGCTTCTGTTCTGTCTGCAGCTACAGATACACACTGGATGACCTGTTCCCCATGATGAATGCTGTGAAGCACCAGGCTGAACTGTACGATGACTGGTCTGCCCTTGTGACAGAGACTCTAGAGGCTAAACTGGAAAAGAAAAAAGGTAATCTGTAATTCCAGATTAGAAAACAAAAAGAATAATACAAGCTTTCTGCTAAAAAAAAAAAAAAACTCTGCTGGGTAAAAGTACAGTATGTCTGCTTTTCCCATGAGAACCAGCAACATATTGTGCCCTGTTTAGAATCAAATAAAAGTAATGTAGCAGTTTTTATGAAACTGTTCTGCTAAGCTGACAGTGGTCGTAAAGCAGTAGACTACGATGAAGCTGTGTCACACATCATGTTTAATTGATGTTGTTTTGAAAATGACAGCTCCAGGACAAGGATGTCAAATTCAGTTAAACGCCAGTCCCCTCAATTCCACTCTTACTGTCTGTCGCCTCCTCCGCTTCCATTTCATGTTGGAGAGACTTAAGAGGCGAGGAGTAGAAGCTAGGAAAGGATATAAGGATGTACAACTCAGGAGTAGAAGCTAGGAAAGGATATAAGGATGTACAACTCAGGAGTAGAAGCTAGGAAAGGATATAAGGATGTACAACTTGGGAGTAGAAGCTAGAAAAGGATATAAGGATGTACAACTCGGGAGTAGAAGCTACGAAAGGATATAAGGATGTACAACTCAGGAGTAGAAGCAAGGAAAGGATATAAGGATGTATAACTCGGGAGTAGAAGCTAGGAAAGGATATAAGGATGTACAACTCAGGAGTAGAAGCTAGAAAAGGATATAAGGATGTACAACTCGGGAGTAGAAGCTACGAAAGGATATAAGGATGTACAACTCAGGAGTAGAAGCAAGGAAAGGATTTAAGGATGTATAACTCGGGAGTAGAAGCTAGAAAAGGATATAAGGATGTTCAACTCGGGAGTAGAAGCTAGGAAAGGATATAAGGATGTACAACTCAGGAATAAAAATAGGCTCGTATATCTCCGACCATGTAGGTTGATGAACAGAAGTGAATTGAACTGTATTGAGTTCAGTGAGGCTTGCAACACGTTTCTGCCTCCACTTTATCTCTAACCTGATCGAACTCTCTCAGCAGCAGTTCAGAAATACTCCAGGTGCAGCAGTAAAAACACTTACATGAAACCACAGTTTGATGTCTTTTGTCCTGGTTGATCACATGATGCAGCTACAGCATCTCCTCTTCTTTCACCTCCTGTCTCTGCTCACCTCAGCCACATTTCCTCCTCAGTATATAAAGTTGTTATATATATCTATATAATGACTGTGCCAGTGTAAAGCAAAGGCTGCAAATGCATACTGTCCTGTTTTTCTGCTCCAGACCAGAATTTTAAACTTGGGTATGATACAAGTCAAAGGATCCAACAATATTGATTCCTGTTACCATGACAACTAAAACAGAGCTCCCAGTCACCCAATTTTGGGTAAATTCTTGTTGTTGTTTTTTAACTCAAAATTGCAAACTAACCCCTGCACACTGTCTAAATTGCACAAATATGTTGGCATTGAATTTGTGCAATTTAGAAAGCACTCTCTGTTTGAAGATTTCAAAATATGACTGAAGATCTTCTTTTTTTTTTTTCTTTTTTATCCCTTTATGATACTATTGATCATTAAAATTATTAAGAATTGTGACAACCCTACTCGTAAGACTGCAAAGTAAATATTTACAATTTAATACAACTGAATATTTAATGAATGATTTGAAGCTTTCTGTTGAGCTATCAAACATCACCCAATAAGAACGAAGGCAGCTGAATGATGAAGCTTGGACAGAAACAGATCACTCAGACACTTTGGCTCTGTTGAGTCTCTGCATGAATGGGGAAATAAGTGACAGTGATGTCCGTTATAAGCTAACATTATAACATGTTTAACCCCTTGTATATAACTAACTATAACTAATCTTCACTGGAGAAAGAAAGGATGAATAACGAGTAGAAGCCGGTTATTTAAATGTCGTGTGTCTGCCTCCTATTCATCTGATGTTCTCTCCTCAGGTCTGCCAGTGTTTCGTTCTCTTCTTGCTGCATCTGAGTCCAAGCTGTTCCCTGACAACGACCTGCTGCGTCGGCTACGTCTGGTCACGCAGGATGCCGAGAAGTGTGCCTCTGTGGCTCAGCAGCTTTTAAATGGAAAGAGGCAGACCAGGTAGGATTAACACACTCTTACTACAACTGATGAGTTTATAGATTAGCTGTCTTCACATTTCCCAATGCGTTTCTTTAAGTCAGGAAATCTTATTAGTGCCTTTAATGGGGTTCACATTCTTAATTCAGCGTGCTCTCTCCCTCAGGTATCGGTGTGGGAATGGGAAATCATGCAGCCAGCTGACTGTGGAGGAGCTGAGTTCATTTGTTAGGCAGCTGTATAACCTCTCCTGCAGTCTCCCTCAAGCCCCCCTGTTGAAGGTAAGATGGTGAGGATGGATGCGATCTGTAATCTCACAGAAGTCTTTTTCACATTTGCTCTCCTGAAAAATGTTCAGGACAGGCTGACCCTGAAATCTTCTGTAGATGCCAGTTCACTTGTGCACTTTACAGCGAGAGACTGGCTGCACTTTGAGCATTACATTTGACAGGCATCCATGGCCAACATATAAAAATAATAATTTGTTTAATCAACCATTAATGATGGTGTTCACTAGCGAGGGTGATGACGTTTACATTTTTAGTAAACTAAACACACACCCCTAGAATCAATGCTATGTATCATTAATAACGAACGAGTGGTTAGGCACATACACAACAAAGTATTCTCACAGACTTAAAGACTATGAGCCTATATTTAATGTGTTCAGTGTCTACGCGTCTTTAGCCCTCTAAGAAAACGAGTATGTGAAGGCGTTTATTCTAACTACCTGCATTCCTGGATCCATATTTCTCTGTAGGACCTCTTGAATCGCATCGAAGACTTCCAGCAGCACAGTGAGAAGGTCCTGGCAGACAAAGTCCCCAGCGTGGCTGAGATCCAGAGCCTGTTGGACGTCAGCTTCGACTTTGACGTGGAGCTCCCAGAGCTGCCCCGTCTCAGAGTGCGGCTGGAGCAGACACGCTGGCTGGAGGGGGTGAAGCAGGCCAGCGCTCAGCCTGCCATCCTGACTCTGGAGACCATGAGGAGGCTCATCGACCAGGGAGTCGGCCTGGCGCCCCATCCGTTAGTGGAGAAAGCCATGGCCCGCCTGCAGGAGCTGCTCACTGTGTCAGAGCACTGGGAGGACAAGGCGAGCAGCCTGCTTAAAGCCAGGTGAGGGCAGCACTGACTGATCTGTGATCATGTGAGCCTCTGAGCAACCGGGTGGTAAAACATCCAAACAAAAAGGAATCATTTCTTAGTACTATGTGTCACCTTGTATCGTAGCTGTTACCTCATGTCCAGGTATTTGCGCTGATTGTAAATGATAAATGTTTATAAAACATCAGTGCGCCTGATTTTGCTTCATTTAATTACAGCTAGTGCAAAATGCTGCTGCTAGAATATTCAACAAGATCAACAAAAAGTGAGCATCACGTTTAGTTCTGCCGTCATTCCACTGGTTCTCACTGCTGTTCAGTATTAACTGTCACAAGAGCTTTTTCAAAAGATTTAATGGCATGGCTGTCAGGAACATGCATCTTTTCTTTCTCCAAGGGCAGAGAACAAAGATTTCAAGAGGAGCTTAAATTAATCCATTTTATTAAAGCTTACCTTCCTCTACCATGCTTAGTTTACTGCAGCTTTGAAGATTGAGTTTCAAAGAACTACAAATCTATAATATTTTCAACAATTCTCAAGATGAATCCATTTTAAGAGTCGTAGTTTTTAAAGAATTTCGAGTTTTCTTTGCACCACACACTGAACATGCTAAAAGTGTTGATTACCCTAACCCATTGATGCGTTATTGTCCTGCTTTATTACCTTCAGTTTCTAATGTGTTTTTTTTTCTGCACACCACAGACCTCCACACTCCATAGAAACTCTTAGTGCTGCTGCTGAAAAGGCTTCTGCCGTCCCTGCTTACCTCCCAAACTGTCTCCTCCTCAAAGACTCCATCAGAAAAGCACAAGAGTGGCTTCAAGAAGCTGAGGAGCTTCAGGTTAACACACCCACTGGAAAACTAATGACCTATTCTCTGTTTGGATTCATTGGTTTTGTGTTCTAACCCTGAAATAATGTTGTTTTTCAGGCCAGTGGCTGTGTCCTGATGATTGACAGCCTTTCTGATATGGTGCTGAGAGGACAGGCAATCCAAGTGCACCTGGAGCCCTTAGATCGGCTCGAGTCTTTAATGGTAGAAGTGCAAGAATGGAAGGATTCTGCAGCTGCAACTTTCCTTCCGAAAGACTCCACCCTCACCTTACTGGAGGTAAAATCTCACAAATTATTTTGAACGAGTAAATAAGTCGACTAGGTATAGACTCTTGAAAAGTTTCAGGAGTTGTGTGTTTGCCTAATATGAACATTTGTCTTCTTAAACATTGATCAACTATTTGCAGCTCAATTGAATGTTGTAACAGCTGGTTGATGGCTGTAGTTAGTACACAACGTAGTTACAGCATCCTGATAATCGGATAAAGATTTTATTAGCAGCACAGCAGCTTGTGAATGACAGACTCATAGACATGCAGTCTCACTGAGGCAGGTTAATATACCAGTATAAAATGCTGACACCCACCCGCAAGTGAAGCTGACACCATCACCCACAGCACGCCGCCTGATGAGATTGAAAATTCGTCCCAATTCATCGTGTTTTGCAAGCTGTGCTGGGAAACATGACGAGGCTGGCAGCGCCACTTTTAAACATCTTTTCTCTGTCGTGAGGTCATTATCCTGCAGTTAAAGGAATCGGTGGTATATTGTTCAGTAAATAAAGCCTGTGGAGTGCTGGTTTGATTGAAAGACTCCTCAATTAAAGTCAACGAGTGACCAGCAGAGTCAGGCAGCTCGACTCGCGGTCTGTGGGTCTGTATTTTACAACATTCACCGTAGGCTGAGAGCTCAACTACCGTACTATAGCTAGTAGGAGTGCAAACTCCACAAGGCGAAAACAGAGCGTTCTAAAAGAGCTGCACAGAAACTGACCTGTGGACTTTGCTGAACACAACAGAAATCATCACGCAGGACTACAGTTCAAACCTTTTTTTCTCTGTGGCAGACCTCCAAAAACAGACTGTCTTACATACCGGTGTGACTAATATTATGGATTTTATGGAAACTGTTTTTATGCTTGTTCTGATGTCTTACAACACAAACAGAATGTAAACATGTAAATGAATGCATCATCTTCATCATCAACTGGAGTTTCAAACTTCTTTTTTTAACGTTTTTCTCTCCCTCTACTCGTTTTTTACAACTAAAAGAAAATATGCTGTAAGTCTTTGAAAAATTATATGTATCATCATCAGCTGATGAACAAATGAAGAGGGCTTTCATACTATATCTGACATCAGTATATGAGGGTAATTCTGCTCCTGGTTCTTAACCAACTGATTTGGTTTCATTATAGAATATTTGTATGCCATGTGTTCCTATGCAGGCTTCACAGATGTGAGCTGCTCTGACAAAAAGATTTGTGTGTAAAGATAACCATGAAGGAAAAAAGATCTGCTGGACGCTGGACTTTACTCGTCTTGGCTGGTTCATGCAAAAGACTGACAGTTATTTTGTTCAACACAGGTCCTGTGTCCAAGATGTGAAGTCGGAAATGTGGGTTCTCCAAAGAGGAAAGCAAAAAAAGGAAAAGAGTCGCCTAAAAGTAACAAGAAGAAAACGCCACGGCTCAACACTCCCAGGGATGTGGAGAAAGCTCTTTCAGAGACCAAGGATTCTACCTCTGCAGTGAGTGTAGTTACTCGAAGCCAACAAAAAAACATCAGTATGGCAGTTAATGAGATTAATGAACCATCACTATAGGAAGATAGTCAGACTCACTCTGTGTTTTTTCACCAGATGGCAACTCTGGAGGAGCTGCGAGTACGGGAGATGGAGGCTTACTCTAATCTCAGGGCAGCTAATGAGTCAAAGCTCCTTCCCACAGCCGACAGCATGGACCTGAAGGTGTGTGTCTGTCAGAAGGCGCCCATGGGTGCGATGCTACAGTGTGAACTCTGCAGGGACGCCTTCCACAGCGTGTGTGTCAGAGACTCCTCAGACTCATGTGAAACACAGCCATGGCTCTGTCCGCAGTGCCAGCGATCAGAAAAGCCCCCCATGAACAAAGTCCTCTCTCTGCTGGCGTCTCTGCGGCGGTTGGGAGTGCGACTGCCAGAAGGCGACGCTCTTCACTATCTGGTCGATAGGACAGTCAACTGGCAGCACCAATCACAGCTGATCTCACAGTCATGTAACCTCCCAGAACTAGAAGAGAGACCAGGAACCCCTCCAACTTTAACCCGCTGGGCATCGGGAAGCAACGACACCCACAACAACTCTCAGGTCATTCTTCTGCTACTTCTTTACTACCATTTTTTCTATAGCTGTTGAAACGGTTTGCAGATGTTAACTTTGAGTTTTGATTTGTTTGACACAGGCTCCATGTTTGACTCCAGAGTGGAATAGGACAAGCCATGCTCAGACCATCTTCTACACCGAGCAGAGATGCATCCCGCTGCAGGGTCAGTGTCATCCTACTCCGAACTGCAATAGAGACTTAACGGAGAAGATGTTTGTCGGGGCTAATTGTTCAGTGGGGTTCTTGACATGAAATCTGACATGAGCCCGGCTCAATGTGTTCCACAAAAAAGGCTCTTAGACCACAGAAATCCGCCAAATTTGGTACACAGCATTCTGGGATGTACTGGTAGATAGACATTTCTTCAGCCTGGTTGGTTGAAAAACTCCGTCCCAATCAATCAGGAAGTCTAGGCAAAGGCGGGATTGAGCAGAAATTGGCCTTAACGCAGGCTGTCTCTGACTGATCTTTATCAATCTCACATAACATCCTTCATACATTAATTATAAAACAAGAGTGCAATTTTCTCTGTACACTTTGAAATGAATTAAACTTAGCTGAAGTGACTTTGCCCAGCTTTGTGAAGCCCGAAATGATACGATACAATACGAACACTGAAATGTGCCCTTGGGAAATGTAACTTTAACCCCAGCGCTACAGCCTTAAGAAACATTATTCCAAAAATAGAAGTGGGCACTAATGATTTAAACGGCTCAGTTTGGATTGGGGGACTCTGTATCGTCTGCCAGACGGTAGAAGCTTGTACCTCAAAGTGGAAGATATGAGATTAGATTTTGAATCTCTGAGTTCAGACTGGAAGGAGAGGTTTTCTATCCTTCCCATAATCTTCACGATCAGCGCCAGACAAGAACTTGGATTAATTGCTGCTTTCAACATCATGTCGCCACCTGAACTGTTCCCCATCGTTGGGCCCATAAGGCTTGAAAATGTACAGATTATTATTGTTCATGATCTGTTATCTTCTGTGTGACAGGTTTGAGTCAGGAACTGGAGGAACTGATGGTGGACGGGCTCCTGCTGCAGGTGTCTCTACCAGAGGTCCAGAGCCTCTACCACGTTTTATTGGACAGAGCTAGCAGCCAGCAAACCAACAGATGCACATCACCGCCACAGGACGAGTCCACAGACTGTGACCCACACACGCAGTTCAACTCTCAGGGAAAAAATCTGCCACTCAACCAGGTTTAAACTCTTTCTACAAGATAGACCAATCACAGTACTGCACAAAACTGCCTCATTGTCAGTTTTAATGTTTATATTTATGTTTGATCTCTATTTTCAGGATGGCTTTGACAGTGTGATCGGCTCAGAAAAGAAAGCAAAGCGGCATCTGGAGAACGAAGGTTTGGATGCGGAGCACAGGGAGAAGGTCAAAAAGCACTCTCACAAAAGACAGAAGATGAATAAAAAGAACCTGCAGCGCAGGCCGACCTCGACCTCGTCCTCACCGCGCTCTGACTTCTCCCAGTCTGACGACTCTGACGAGGAGATGGCTCTGTGTCCGGCAGAGAGATGTCAACTCCCTGAGGGAGATGAGGTGAGAAACGATGTGAAGCCTCAATGTTCTGCTTTTTCTCTGCAGGGGTCATTTACCTATAACTTCAGGGAGACATCATTATGTGGAATCTTCATCAAATATAATGTGACAACATGAATTAATTTTATACTCCATGAACTTGAATCATCATTATTAAATGTAGGCAACACATATGAAAAATCATTGATCAGAATCAGAATCAGAATTGTTTTTTATTGCCAAGTACATTTGGACATACAAGGAATGTGTCTTGGTGTTTTGATGCAAAAACATTTTACAAGGGAAATCAAGCAAACAGCAAGAACTTAAATAAAATAAAATGATGAAGGACAAATGATGGAGGACAAATGCAATTTCCCTTAAAATGCTGAAAGCAACGATGCTGATGAAGAAGCTGATTTGCACAACATCTTTCAACAGATATGAAAGAGGAAGTCAGGCATTGACGTACCTCTTATCTTTTCACAGGTTTTAATCCATTATCTGAAAGCATCTTGTGTGTGTGTTTGTCTGCAGGTGGATTGGGTCCAGTGTGACGGCAGCTGTAACCAGTGGTTCCACCAAGTCTGCGTCGGCGTTACGGCTGAGATGGCAGAGAAGGAGGACTACATTTGTGTCACGTGTACGATGAACGATGGACAGATGAGCAAATGAAGAAAATGGTTTTTTTTCCCTGAAGGACCGCTTAGATGTCTGCCCTGTCGTCGGTCTGTTTATCGAGCCACCAGTCTGGATGTGTCACTGATCTTCTACTCCCCCCTCAACCCCCCCCCCCCCCGTCCTGTCCTGTCTGTCCGACCCCTTTTGTAACAACGGTGCTATCTCCTCTTTGACTTGTTGATCAGAACTATAATGTTTAGTTTTTTTTTTGTATTTTTACACATATATATATTATATATATTTCTCTCTTCTTATGAACTGTTTGTGGTTGTCTCAATGGGAAAAAAAAAACAGGATGTGAAGTGTGCTGCATGGGATTCCATTACATCAGCGCGAAGGAGTCTTACAACACAACGCACCCAGTAACGAGGGTTCATATTATCGTCTCTGGAACCTCCTTGCATGTTAAACCAGAGCTGACGGGACAGAAATCAAGGCTTTCATACACTTTCCCCCCGAATAAAAAAAAAAAAAAAAAAGACTATTGCTTTTTTTTTTTCTTGAAATCCAGTGTTTAGTACCTGCATCTTAATAATATAATTATTCCCCCTTTTTTTGTAGAATAGGTTTATTTATCTGAGCAATAATTTTTGTCCGAATTGACTTAAATGGCTTGATCTTGGCTCAGTTGTGTTGGTGCTTCAGAGATGGTGTTGTCATGCACAGAAAGCTACACATGTGGATGGATTACAGCTGTGGAGTGGAGATGTAGCAACAGAGACGCTGCTGACATGTGCCGCCACAGAGTGTAACGCCACAGAGTGTAACGCCACAGAGTGTGACCCCGCAGAGCGTTACTGAGAGAAGGACCTGGGTTTAGCTGAAGATGTTACAAGTTTATATATTGTGGAATAAAAACCTTTTGTTCTATTGAGAAGTCTCGCCTTTTCACTTGATCGTGGTTTAAACTAAAACACCACGAGATGTTTTCATAAACGGGGTTTTAGAGCTCAGTTACCCCAAAATGTCAATGCTTATGTTTCAATGTGATACAAAGTGTTTGGGGGGTGTTAAAAAAACGACTTGTATTATTTGTAATGTTTGTCAGAAATCAGGAGGGCCATCATGCCAGCATTACTTGACAAATTCTCAACTGATTGAGGCTTAATGTCTCCACCTTGAACTCCGTTATCGACTTTATAAGAGCACATTCTGGCTGAAGTAGAGGTTGTAGGTTAAAATCTCATCTTAAGGTACTAATAAGTCAGACTTCTTTTCTCATTGAGGTTACTGTTTTAAAGGTAACTGTACTTCTTTAGATCGAGTTTTCATTTATCAATAAAGAAATACACCTTTGTTTGTAATGAGACAATGACAAATAATTAACTTGTTTTTATGAGAAAACGCTTTTTTAACAACACAATTGACTTAAGTGTCTGAGATGACCATTAAAAAACAAGCACTGCTGTTCTTGACTTCCCTTTGATAACTTTAGAGCTCAGCAGGACTTCTTTAGCTGTGAGGGGTAAATGCGTATGCTTTTTGTCGTAACTAAAAGTAAGCTGTGAAAAAAAAAGCATCCTGGTGTTTTAAAAACATAGAACTACATTCAAAGTACCGTACTCATATTTCCTTTAAGTCTTTGTGTTTTAGGTCATTTCTTCCTGTAGACGCAGGGAGTGAAGCTCGGGGGTTTAAACCCTACACCTGCTTTTTTATTTGATTTTTTTTATTTGATTTATTATTTCGAACGTGTTAAAAACTAAAAAACAAACAAAGAAAAGCGCCTTAAATATGAAGATCTTGAAGTTTACAGAGAGCTGCTGCCAAACCAGAGTCTTTAAAGAAGTATTTCTCCTCCGACCTAATTAGTGATTTATAACAGCTTGTCATTACTGCCTGAAGACCCTCACAACATACAGTATGTGGTTCCTTATGTAACAACCCTGAGGTTGTCCTGATTGGTGTGCACATTTCTAATCCATGTGTTTCTATGTGGCCTGCATAGGGAGTGGAGAGAGGGGTTGTTAGGCCCATGAAGAGCACCTGGCTCACTGGCTCCAATGCAATAAAAGGAGCTGCAGGTAGGGAGCTGGTTTGCTCACTGGCAGTCCTTCCTGTGAATGAGAGAGAGAGCTGTGTGTCTGCAGCTTCTGAGCCACGTGCTCATGACCTAATGACCCCCTTCTCTACTCACTCTGCAGGCCACATAGAAACACAGGATTAGAAATGTGCACACCAATCAGCATTTATTCATCATCCACCTACAGTTTGTCCAGTGTGTAGTCTAAATCATCATTAATTAGGATTAATGTTTGGATGCATTGGTGGTGTGATGGCCCACTCTAATCTACTTCTCACTGTGGGGGGAGCCAAAAACCAGCAGAACGAGAGGATGAGCTCACAATAAGATAAACATGGAGGTTATGACTACAGCAACTAAATACTGGCTCCACTGATGTGATTGTACAATAGCCTAAGGGGCAAAAACATAAAATATTTAAATGAAATTAAAGTGGAGATGTAAACATACACATGCTTTTTCATGGAGACGTTTCATTTCATCTCAGACTGTTTTCAGTGCAGAGCGAGACATGCAGTGAGTCCTTCTAAATGTGGTTTATTACTGTAACTACGTATGTCACTGGGCAAGTATAGCTCACAGTTTATTCAACAGAGGTGTTCATTTAATAGTGCTCAATAGACACAATGTCTGACTAGATACTTTTGTCTATTATCACTAAGAGAGCATTTTATTTTACCTTTTTTTTTTGGATTAACCAATCACAGCTTCTGAAAAATGGATGGATGTGTTTGTGTACTTTTATGGTACTCTTAAGATTGTTTGATGATGTCATACGACAATATGTCAGTTTAGGGTCAGTCTGCATATATTTCTATTTACTTTACACAATTACATTTTACGGCTGTCATTTATTACAGTAACTCCATATCTGTAATTTACGACTGTGGTAATAACTATTTAATTAGTTTGTTTTGATAAACAGGGCAGCACATATTGTGGAGTAACCGAGCAACATATTCCCCATGTATGCAGGACATCAAGTGATATTTACAGTCATAAAGTCATCTGATGGTGGACAGCCTTTGGTCTGTCATGAAGTCCATATTTAGCGGGCGTAATGAGGAAGAAATGCAGGCTGAGTAACTCGTATAATCCATTCAGTCATTGTGCTGTGACCAGCTGGGTGCCTTTCATGTGGCCAACTCACACACACACACACACACACACACACACACACACACACACACACACACACACACACACACACACACACCCACGCACACACACACACACACACACACACACAAACAATGACAGAGGAAATATGTCAACATAAAAGTGGATGATCAACTGAAGGAAGCTATTTGGATACTGCCAATAATGTGACACACCTACAATTACATGTAGCTCAGGAACAAAAGTTAAGTTAGCTTACCAACAGGACGAGAACAAACTCCACAGCTCACAGCTAAACATTTTGTGTACTTAAAATATGATCAAACTAAGAGTCTCGTACATGTTAGCAGTACACGGGTGCTTTGGACGAACTGCTACAGTATGTGCTCGAATGTGTGCAATGTGTAATGTTAATCATTTTCAACATCTCTGTGAAGCAAATGAACATGTCAAATAGCTAACTAGAACTCAATCCTAAGTGGCTAATGGATAGGGCGCTTGTTTACTAGCATTATGAGATATTGGGAGGAGGATTATCTTTGTAGTTTAGTCAAATTAAGTATGAATGGTAACTCATGCTACCTGTTACCTAGGAGGGTGGTTTCAACATATTGACACAGGAAAGTATACACTGAACATCTGTTGCTGTGGAAACAAACAAACATTAAAGCATTAAGCAGGCAACCTTAATGTTTTATACTGCGAGGAGGTTAAGATGGAGAACATAGATACGCTGCCACCATGACACACTGTTGAGACTGATGGAAGGGGAATAAGCCTCGCAGATATAAGGTCATACATTTATGTTTATGACATTTTGTGACGGTCACTGCTTTAGTTCATGAATTGGCTAATTGATTCTGTGTCTGGTTCCTAGTGTACTAGGACTGCTCCAATCTAGAGCACCTGGGCCGGTAGCTCTAAGGGCATAAAAGCCCGACCCCAGGGTGGAGCTCGCTGTCTCTTGCCACACATCCACATTCACTCCATGTTTGTTTGTGCTATGGTCATTGGTTTGCGTTGTTCTAATAAATCATTGTTATCTCAGGTTAATTTGTGTTCTTTCTCATATTTGTCATGGCCCTGGAGCCCGGTTATGACAATTTTTTTATATATATAATGATGTGCTTAATCAAAGTGATTGCAATTCCATCCAGTCGAGACAAGAATGTCTGAAGTTTCATGACAATACATCAAACATATATCTGTACATTTCACTAAAACTGGAACTATGTCATGGTGTAGCTGTAGGGAAAAAGTCAGGCCATCACCTTGTGATCATAACCTGTCACAAAAGATAGATAGATTAAATAATAGTATGAAATAATAATGAATATTTATTTAGCATCCTTCAAAATAAAGTTACAATGTGTTTTACAATTATGACCATGTTTTATTACCATGACATTTAAGTATTAATTTTTATGTTCATGAATTCTTTATATATTGAGTTATTATACAAAAAACAAACAAACTATCTGCTGGTGGTGGTACTAAAGAAAAGGTCAAATGTCAAAAGATGAACTAAGTCAGTATAGGATTCATCTTCTCGGGGAATTACTGTAATTATCCATAAACCATTTTAATGATCTGCTCCATTTTTCCGCACAACCCATAAACTGTAGTTGACACATTGGTTCAAATTGAGTGTGTTTAAAGCTTTTTAATGCACATTATGGAAAATAAGACTCACATTTCTGGGTTGCTTCAGTCTCACATAAACTCCTTTCATCTCTCCACCCATGAGGGTGTTGAAATGGTTGAGTTATATGTTGTGCTTCAGTGAGTCAGTGTCATGCACACATGAAACTGTCATGTGAGTAAACTGGAAATAATATGGAAGATGGCTCAACTCTGCTGCGCTTTGTTGCTGATTAGATAAACAGAAAAAATAGAACAGACAAACCAATGACTTTTCAAAGTGAGCACAGCTTACATGTGCAATACTGATGACATCACTGCAGAGTCCACTGACGACAGGCACTCATTCATGATGCACAAGGTGATCTGAATGTTTGATTTATTCTGCCTTATATCTGTTTAATACTGTGTTTACAGTACACCCGTATTCAGCCTAAGACTGTGTGCAACTAAAGGTGGCACCATTCATCTTTTAAATTGTATCTAAAATTACTAAAAAAGTCAAAAAGTCAAAAAAACAAAAAAACAACAACATCCCTAACAACATCTTTCCAAAATAAACGTATGATAAGACTGTATAGATGCCAGATAAGCCATCTTGTATTTGGGTTATGTTATAGACGTAGAAACAAATCCCAACACAATGCAAATCTAAATGCCAACGAATTACAAACACAGGAGCTTTTTAAATCCCATGGGGGCCTCAAAGCACTTGTTATTGGATCCAACTTCAAACTTCGCCTGAAAAATTCACTTGCCAAACATCAGCTCTCAGTGCAGCTGTGCTACTTTCTGAATCCAGGCTCTTCCTCTCTGCTGCTGTGAATGTTACCTTCTTTGTTTGGCTGATTTAGACTTTGGAGATATTACGATTTGCCCAGCTTCTTGAACATGGAGAAAGAGAAAATCGAAGAATGTACCTTACACACATTGTATGTTGTAGGATTACACGTTTTTTTTTCCAGAAATATCCACTCCTAAATGACATTTTCAAGAAAACTTGAGACTAATAGTTTTTAATTTAATGATTTGCCTAATGCTGCTCCATGTTTGTCCTGCATGCTTCATGTATTTTATGCCTGTGGCTACTTACCTGATCACTCCAATACTGTCATATTATTTTTATCTGTAGTTTTTTTGCAATGTTTGATCTCAAGGTATTACTTGCACCCTAATAACGTGTTTTTTTCTTACCCTTTCTTGTTTTATTCTGTTGTTCTTAGGGAGCCTATTCTAAAATCTGGCCAGGGACTACAGATAGAAACTAGCCTTTTGGCTAACATTGGCATATTTACAGAAATGTTAATTAATATGCACTGTCCCTGTAGGATAAATAATATTAATATTAATAATATTCCCACTGTCATTACTATAGTAAAGCACCCTTTAAGTGAGAATTTAGCATAGGCCTATATGTATTGTAAGTATATGTGGTGTGTAAGTGTTTATCTATGTATATGTCTGTATATAGTGTTAATAATACATACATCAAATCCAATAAATCAGGTAAACTGTGACTGTGCTAATAGTTATTCTTTGTGATTTTTCTATTGGTCTTTTATTTTTTGCATGTTTAATGTGTTATACTTATTATTTAAAGTCTATGGTAACAATTGATCTTTGGCCATAGGTGTGCCATAACCATCGTATGTGAGATGAATTCATCCTTTAAACAGGCGCTGTATGAAGAAGTATCTTTATGAAGATAAAATGTTGACAGCACAAGAAAGTATCCTATATCATTATTCGCTGTAAAGTCAATATACGATTAAAAAGGGAGAGAATTAAAGTGTGTGTTTAAATTTAAGATGTTTAAATTGTACCTTAACCTGGACCGCTGTGATTGGCTGATCCTGATCCAATCAGGAGCTGCAGTCCCGACCCTTCCGTACATTCACCCAGTGTGATTTAGCGCACACACAGCGGAACAAGGTAAGTGTCCTAAGGAGCTTTTCCCTTGTGTAAAATTAGCAATTAAATAGCTAATTATCCAGCTTTTGACTTCATTATTTCAACGATGAGTCCCTAAACAGGTAGTTGCCTCCGATGAGACACTGAATTGACTTTTAGCTCCACTGTAGCGAAATTATTATTGTGAGCAAAATAGCTTAGCTTACAAGCTAACCCAGAGGAGTAGACTCTGAATCTAAAGTCAGCTAATGACTTACTGAGGGGTTGTCGATACAAACATGGTTCAGGGTTTAATTGTCCGATTGTATCTCATACATTTTCAGAAATATTGAAGCAGTTCATCAGCATACAAGATCCAATTTCCGTCTCAAAGCTCAAGAGTGAGAAATACAAACCGAGATAGTTCAGCTTGATGCTAACTGGCTAACTAACTTATTAGCCCCGGCGTCAGCTAAACAGTAATGTTAGCCGTAAGTACACTTAAATTGAGTTTAATGTTTGATAGACAAGAAATTACTTTGAAATGTGGCACAAGCTTGTTTTTTTCTCTCTGCCAAGCTATGGTTTGTTAATGCAGTGTTTGTGCCGCACAGCTCGCCGTATCTTTAGCATGCTAACACCCGGAGCCAGGATTCACGAAATGCTACTAGCTTTATGCTAACATTTGGGTTGTCAAGCTAATTACGCAACTTTTTCTCACGGAACACGACCGCTCAAACTTGACGTGAAATTCACATTTAAGTCATGTTGATTCGTTTATTGTACCGACTTTGAATGGTTGATTTAAACGGTGTCAACAGGCTGTTGCATTGGGAAACTAATAGCCACACCCTTCCTTTCGAAACCAACTGCGCTAAAAGTTCATCACGAGAAGAAGTTGGTTTCATTTTTAAACCTCAAACGCCGACATCGCACTATTCGTCTATCTTGTAAAGTTGCTGCCATCTAAGACAGACTTTTAATAAGTTTTGTGAAAGGAGGTCAGTGAGAGGCGTGTTTGTGTTCTTCTGCTAAGTTTGAACCCTTTTGCCCCCTTCTGGCACTGACACACATCTGACAAGATATTTTCTTAACTTCTGGTTGACCTGAGGTTTAGTTTCAGCACCCAAGTTAGCCTTAACTTTCAGAGATCTACTAGCTTTGTCATACTTCTTCTTTTTTTTAGAGACAAACATGTATTATTTTCTGCTGTCTTAACAGCAACAGGTGTTTGAAGGTACAAGTTGACAGTTAAGTTTGTTATGTAACATGTTAAAACTCATCTCCTGACTCCATAAAGTAAACCCACACAGAGCTTAAATTTGTAACAAGAAGTCATCCCTCAAAAGAATCAACATGATGTTTGATTCTCCGGACAGCTTATTATATATGTCCTGTTTTTCAATGTGTTTGTTGTGTTAAATGTGTCTCTCAAAAAGCCTTTTTTAATCATTTACAGGCATAACATTGAGTTTTCTGGTTAATTTATCCAGTATTATCTTGACCATTAATGTAGGATAATTTGAGTATAATCATTTTATTGTTTGGTTTGATTCAGGACAAACTTCCTGTCTGAACATTTTGGTGAACCCTAGCTTTCTGGCTCCCTGCAGACTCTCAGCACTCGCCCGCTGACATCGGAGTACCTGTGGATCTGCCGGCCCCCCTTCATCCTCCCCAGATGTAGAAGGAGTTATCTGCAGCAGCCGTTTACACAGTAGGTTAATCTGCTTTAACAGCATCATTTTTTTCACCATACTTTTTTGCAAAGCTTTGTCAGTTTCTAAAATGAAGTAGACGTTGACATTTTACAAACTTATACATTTAGGGTAAAATGTTCATTAGCTGTTAGCAAAATGGACTCTCAACAAGGGGCGATCTCACAAGCAAAATTCATGAGAAGGTTGGCTGAAGGATGTCGACAGATGCTTGATACTTGAAAAGCTCGAGCTCAATATCTTATCAAGGGAAAGCCCCGATTTCTTATCCGATGGCCCCGCTTTGGAGCAAGTTTCGCAACACCCACATAAACTTACATCTCAGACACAAAGCAGTTTGCCTTTACGCTGTTTTTTAGGCTATCAAATGCATCAGGCACATGTTGGCCTCACCCTTACGTGCACCCCCTCGCCTCCGTAATGATTTCAGGGTTGTGGTCATGTATGCACCCTCTGATCTCCATTTTCTGTTTGTATGGTGTACTCGAGTAGAGGAGGATCATCACAATGGCTCTTTGTGGAGAGCCTCGTGTGCCTGTCTCACACTGTGGGTTTCTGTTGGTGCTTCATACGTCGTAGTTAGAATTGCAAATGCCAGCCGAGTGTGACAGAGTGGTTTTTGTATTGTTTGTTGCAACATTCAACAAATGTCCCACAGTATGATCACTAGATTCAAAGAGGTTCTTAAATGAGATTTTACTGTGCATCACCCCCTCTTTGACATTTGAACATCAAATGAGATCACATTTGCATTTCAGAATACTATTAAAAACACAGCACTTTGAAAGCTCTCACTACGTGTGTCTCTCTACAGGCTGGTTTTTGATATGTGATTATCAGCTGTCATATACTCAATATCTGAACTGAAAAGTCCACTTCATTAAATCAGAACAGTGACATCTAGATTTCCATTGACCACAGTCCCTGTAACACCCAACATGAAAGCACGACTTGTTGTTCAGTCTGAGCAAGGACATTTACATCTCAGTGAAGACATTTACTTAAACTATAAACTATTCAAAGTTGTTTTTTTCTGAGAATCTTTAAAATATCACTACATATTATCACAATGCTCAAGTGTATTGACATTTTAACCCCTAATTGAGAGGGGTTACAATACCATTCAGTACTATTAAAGTATTAAGCAAATGAGGCAGATAGACTGACCTTTTTCAAAAGTAATCCGAAGTGGTACAACCTGCTGAAAGAAACACAACATGAACATGACGTTAAGCTGAGGTGGAAGATGACACCATAAAACAGCAGTCTGGGGCGCTGGTGGACTAGTGGTTAGTTTGCGTGCCCCAAGTGCAGAGGCTGTTGTCCTCCAGGTTCGTATCCGGTCCGTGGCTCCTTTTTCCTGCACGTCTTTCCCCACACACTCTCCCTGATTTCCAACCTTATCCACTGCCCTGTCTCTAACATAAATGCATAAAAAGCCCCCAAAAATAAATGAGCAAGCGTCTGTGTCGGTTAACGGCTTGATGCTTTATTTAAAAAATATATAACTAAGCTGAAAAAGTTTCAACAAGTTAGTCCTATTTAATTTACTGGATGATCTGTGACTGATAATAGATTTTTTTTAGTACCAATAGTTTCCTATGATGCGAAACATTTTCAAGTCTGTGAACTTCCCCCGGCTGCCATCATTTTCTAGGCCATCTACGCTGTCTAATCTGTGTCAGGCTGATGGAGCTGATGATAGGTCATTCTCTGTGGCCTTTCTCCTCTGAATCATAATGAGATGAAGTTATTTAGGGCACTGCAACTATTACCTCCTGACTGTTCTTTCAGGATGTATTGTGAGTCCACGTCTCCACGTTACATCACTCGAGTCTAATTATGCTAATTAATGTTACCGTAAGATCGCCTTAATTATTCTGTGATCCAAGTTTTACTATTGGGTGAAACACTGGTCTTAAATGTCTGGACCTAAGGAGCTGGTCTTTGGTTCCTCTCTGCTCTTCTTTTTTTTTGTTTAAGTATTTTTTAAAGGCGACGCCCCTATTGTCATGACAGCTGAAATCCCTTGGTGGTGGGTGGGAAAGGGAGCTCATTATTTTGGCAGAGGAACAGCGTTTTAATCTTGTGATGTCACCAGTAATTTCTTATAGTTGTAGATACTGTACTGACAGGGTGTTCACACTTACATCAGCTCAGTTGACTTAGCCTCACTACTTTAGTCGCTGTTCTTTTAGTGGCAAAGTCTTTATTTTTAAATTGAAAGGATATGGAAGTTTTGCAGTGATAATATGATTTAGATTTCTGTAAACTTGGAGAGATTTATCTTTGCACAAGGACAGTTGTAAGAACTTAAAGCTTCCTTAGACTAAGCTCAGTCTGTAGGTTTTTTTGTTCTGTATGCGGAAAAAGAGACAAAGATCCTCTGTCTCTCTTCCTCTGTCCTTCCACAGACCTTTGTGCTGTCCAGTGAAGTTGCCCACCATGCGTGAGTACAAGCTAGTGGTGCTGGGATCAGGAGGCGTGGGAAAATCTGCACTGGTGAGTGACGGCTGCTGCCATGGCTGGGACTGAGAGGGTTCAATAATTGTGTCTGTGTCTGTTTGTTTGTTTACCATAGAATTAACAATAAATCAGGGCTTTCCACAGACAGATGGAGTAGTCAGTCAGTGGGGAAAAAGTAGCCAGCTAGGGGGGCATGCACATTTTAAAACATTTATTCTATCAAATACTCTGTTTTTTATAATATCTTGTATTTATTAAGTTCGCTTATTCAATTCTTTTCAGTGAGGGAATTATTGCAAAGGAGAATGAGGCTCTTTCTCAAGTAAGGGTGGGCTGGTAAAACATTATAGGTGGGCTGAAGGTAGCCCAGCTTTTCCACATCAGCAGGGTTTATTTGAACATAGTGAGGCACAGGTAATAAGAGGGGGGGCTGTGGCTCCTCCCCCAGGGAATTTCTGAGCAAGAAACACATAATCCCTGCATTCTGGAGAATCTTTATGCAACATTTTGTTGTGGAAATTCAAATATGAAAGAGGAAAACCGCAGCATTATTAAATAATAATTAACCCAAAAAAGAAAAGAAGCTACTTCACGCATGAAGCTCATGTTGTTGCATGATTTTAATTATCGTTATTTTTCACATGTTCTTTTAAAACTGAGCAGTTTAATATAAAACAAAAAGCTCCTGAGAGAATTCTGCTTCCTGTTTTAACACTTTAAAGAAAGAAAAGTCCCAAACCTCCAATAACAGCCAAACCCAAAACACATGACATTTCACCACAACAAGGAGACTAATTAGATGTTTATGTTGCATAGAAGAATTCATTTAGATCATATGAAGTAGATGTCAGAGAACAGATGGATCCTGTTGTGAATTGAAGAGAAAGTCTTTGAACCAGGGCTGCGTAATTAATCGCGGTTTTATCATTATCGCGATATAAGCCTCTGCTATAAAACACGCCGTAAAAGTCTGAATTTATCGCAATAATAAAAATGGAAAAAATCACTTTTAATACGATACGATACACTTTATCGTCCCCTTGGGGAAAATTGGTCTTGGACTCAAAGTGCTGCAAACATTCAGCTGCTTCCACTCGAATCAATAAATAAAAACAATAGAAAAACCACATCCACACGTAAACAAAGAGGCACATACCAATACAGAATAACACAACATATATGGAACAAGATCTGCAGCATGAGAGATAAAATAACAAAGGTAAGTAAATATGAAAAGCGTACAGGGACACCATGACGCTGTTACAAAACATTATTCCAAATTTTGATCGACGTGGGAACAAAAGAGTTTTTAAAGCGGGTCAGTTTACATCGGGGGACTCTGAATCGTCTGCCAGAAGGTAGAAGCTCGTACTCAGAGTGGAGGATGTGAGACGGGCCAGACAACACTTGTAGTGAAGCAATGCTTTATCACTCAGCATGTGTTCATGTTACCGGTCGTATGGAGGCATGTGTATAATGGACATACTTCCACACCACATAGATGCTGTCAGATGAAGCTAAAGCTAGCTATGAGCTACTCGCACATTAATTGGTGCCAATTGGTGTTTGAAAAAAACACATTTATTCTGGATTTAGAAGGGACGTGTTGAGAACACAGGTGTTATGTTGAACAATGTTAACGTGCATCACATATTTTTATTCATATCGTGCAGGCCTACTATGAATATAAGTGATTGTTCTCTTAAAAAGCTGCAAGCACCCTGAAAACGTTCACGTATCCTGAGAAGTTCAGATTGATTCTTAGCGCTACAAAAACACACATTATGGTGCAGAGCTTTCATCCTGTGGGCTAAATATTGGTGGGTGTGATGTTCTAAAAGACAATAGATGGAAGAGAGTGGGAGGACTTAAGAAGCCTGAGTCATGTGAAGTCCAGCTTTAAGAATATGAATGATCCTTGTTAATAGATTAAAGGGCTTTCTAGTCAAATATAAAGGAAGATGAGTATTTGAAGTGTGAGAACTAGATTTTGGATGAATAATTGGTGATCATGCACTGTCTTAATGTTTTCCTTTGTCTCATTTGTCCTCTCCAGACAGTCCAATTTGTGCAAGGCATTTTTGTGGAGAAGTATGACCCCACAATAGAAGACTCCTACAGAAAGGTGAGCTCAGAAAAACACTGCACACACCTCGTTCGCCTCAAATAGTTATCTGTCAATATGCATAAACTTGCATCATTATAAAAACTGTTTCCTTTGTCCAACAGCAAGTCGAGGTGGACGGGCAGCAGTGTATGCTTGAAATCCTGGACACAGCTGGAACAGTAAGTCCAGTGTCGGAGGGTTTTCAGATGGTGGGGTCTCGTAAGATAAATGCAAACAGGCTGCTGATGTCCCCCCCCCCCCTCTGTTCTTGTTCCTGTAGGAACAGTTCACAGCGATGAGGGACCTGTACATGAAGAACGGCCAAGGCTTTGCTTTGGTGTACTCCATTACGGCACAGTCGACATTTAACGACTTACAGGACCTCCGGGAACAGATCCTGCGAGTAAAGGACACCGAGGACGTGAGTGTTATCACTTTATTATCTTCAACAGTAAGTTTAGAGCTGGACATTTGGATATATGGAAATAAGGACATGGTTATATTTACTACCACCTCTGTAGCATGAGGCATGTCCTCAGCTTGGGGAGTTTGTCTCTCCTGTGATAACCTTTCGGTGTGTGTCTGTATAATCTTTCAGCGTCTCCTCTCAGGCTCATCACTCCCTCTGTGTCCGCTCTGTGGGAGAGAGGGCAGAGGGAGGGAGGGGGCAGGAACTTTGTGACAGGGTGGAAATGTCAGAGCTGCAGTTAGACGCTATCTGCCACTTTCAGTCTTAGTCTCTTCATCTCTTAATTTAGAGGGGGGATGTACGACATGCTGAGTGTGTGCTTTATTTATTCATAGCAGTGTCTTGGTTGCTCTGCTCTTATTTAAGGTCTCTCTTTGTAAAAATGTTCTACTGGTCAGCATATAAGATCATAACAGAACCATGTGATAAAGCCACGAGGGATTTATTTATATAATCGCCTGTGTGAGACTGAATGAATGCTGTTCGATGTAAGATGTTGTTTTCAGACTCTAATCTGTGACATTTGTGTTAATCGATCAGGTTCCCATGATCCTGGTGGGAAACAAATGTGACCTGGAGGATGAGCGTGTGGTTGGCAAGGAGCAGGGTCAGAACCTGGCTCGTCAGTGGAACAACTGTGCCTTTTTAGAGACTTCAGCTAAATCAAAGATCAATGTTAATGAGGTAAGACCTGGAGATGTTCCTGTAGCGACTGATGTCCCTGGTTGGTTAAAGCTCTTGTGAGGAGTTTATAGCTGGTTATGAAACATAATAAAACTAATACTGATGTCCCTTAAGAACTGAAGAAGCCAACCAGACCATCAGCATGAATACTGATTATTTCTAAATTCTTTTTACATTTTCACAGCAAAGATTCTCGGTGTGATACATTTGACTAGGGCTGTGCATCTTCACTGGTGTCACGATTCGATTAGCTTACTATCATCCTCTCAATGATTCAATTCAATATCACAATGCATCACCACGGGTTGCATCCTCAAATTCCTGTGTCTTTTTAGCATCAATGAAGATGAGCAGTCAGATAAATATGAACTCCCTTTATTATTTAGAAATCATTGTCAACAAAAATGTCTTTACATGGTTAACTAAAATAGATAACTTAGGCCCCGTGTCCACCTAGCAGTTTTTATCAAGCAGAGGAGCGCTGGCTGTGCGCGCAGAGGCGCTTGCATGAAGCGTTTATGCGCTGACAAGAAAAGCGCTGCCATCCATCCTGTCTCTATGACAACAGTCTGTTGACAACGGCTGCTGCATGACTGACACTGCTCCGTTACTTTTTACTGCATGTTTTATATTTGAGATGGTTTATTTCCTGATCAGACACGGAGCAAAGAGAACGTGGGTACAAGACACGATCCGTAGGCAGAAAAACTACAGGGAATATCATACATTTGGAAAAGAGTGACGCTGACGTCGAGAGCGCTTTTCTGAAAAGTTGAAAGATTTTCTAATAGAGGCCGATCAAAAAGGCAGAACGCTCGGACAAAAGACGCTGGGCTACATTTGACTGTTAAAATAAAGTGTGGTGTGATTTGTTAAAGAAACACTTTGTGCACATCAGAAAAGAAGTAAGATTTACTGCTTTGTTCACGGGGGTCGCTAAGATTGACACAAAACTAAAACTCCTCCCAGGAGCTTTAAACACAGGTTTAAATTAAGACCAGAGTCGGGTTGTTGTATGCTAGTTTACCGGGGCCGCTCCTACAAGATGCTGTATGTCCACTGTGCAGATTAACATCCGGACAGTAGATCGGGGAGAGTCCATTAATCGGAAATGATTTTCTTGTCTCATATGTCTGGATATATTTCCAAAAAGATATGAGGAATGACAACATATGGAAGTGCCCGACTAAAGCTTCTTCGTTTCAGGTGTGCAGTCTTTATGATCATTTAATTGGAAGTTGTAAATGTTTCAAATACCTAAAATTATGAAAAGCAGAAAACACTCGAGTGACATCGAAAACAGCTGGGATGAAAAACTTGATGTTCACAGGGAAGAACTGCTGCTTGCTTTTAAGTCAGAACAATAAAATATGAAGTTGGTACTTTGTTGGTTCATGCTTCATCTGTCGACCAGGTTTCAAGGAAATCTGGCCCATTTTGTTTCTGTTATACTGCGGACAAACCTACATGAAAAAAACTAAACTAAAGATTTCAGTTAGATCCAGTGTTGATCAATGAATCAGCTCATTCTCATAGCTCAGTTTCCTTTTCATTTTTTGATTTTAAAAGGCCTCAAAAATGTTTGCACTTCTTCTTAAAACACTTTGATTGATGAAGAATATCCTCTGTCCTAAGAGATTTTGTTATATTTTACATACATTTCCACTGAAAAAAATGCCACCAGGGTCTTTTCACTGCAAGATTTTATTTCTCGACTCTTTGCTCAAACAAGACGTTGACACATCTGAACTTCCTCTGTTGTAGATTTTCTATGATCTGGTGAGACAGATCAACAGGAAAACGCCGATGGAAAAGAAGAAGACAAAAAAGAAGTCGAGTTGCACACTGCTCTAAAAACGCCCTCCCACGGTAGCTCCGGGCCAGGTGAGTGGGTGCTGAAACCAAATTTATTCCAGACATGAGAAGGGCTCCTGCTGCTTACTGAGCTCTGCATTGTCACTGAAGGTTTAGAGCTTTATTGCAGCAACTATTCAAGTAACACACAGGCATGTTTTTGTGTTGCACTCCAAAGATGATCTCAGCAAATGGATGTAGAAAGCCTCACTGATATCCTTGAAGCATGATGACTCATTAAAGCACGTCTGCAGGTTTATAAGTAAACCTTTAAGAAAGGAAAATGAATTAAAGTAGCCTCCTCTAGTTCCTTTGTGCTCTGTGCTGCCATCCCTTACACAAGCAATATTCACATGTTCTAATGAAAGGAAGACACTATATAAACTGTAGACCTTCACCCTTTCAAGTGATGCATCTTTTAATATAATAGTTTTATGAAAATCTTTCAAATTGGAAGCTTTTCACGAGTGTTGTGGCGCCACCTGCTGTTTGAGCTTTGCAAGTGTAATTGTAAATGGAAGAATTAGAAATGCTTCATTGATCCCGGAGGGGGGAAAGTTGGCTCACATCACAGTTTCTCCCATTTTAGAAAACAAGTATGTCAGCGTATGTAGAATATAACAAAACATGTAAAAAATATATATTCACAACAATCCAATAAATAACAAACTATATAAAGAAACAGGAGAAGGATATAACCGTGTTTTTCTACTGGCATGTGATGACCGGAGGGGAGAGTTTCTAAAAAAAAAACTCTCTTTTCTTCTTTGAACTTATTTCAGACTAGTCTAGCAAGGCTTCTTAAAAAAACTGCCTTTGATTTGACACTTATTATAAAGCAAGCTGCGATAAAATCACTTATACTCGTTCCAACTGCTCTCATTAACCTGGCACCAGAACACGCTCCAGTTTCTTGTATGTTGCTTTAATCTCAAGAAAAAACTGAAGAAGAGATGTTTGATTTTAGACTTTACTGTCGGTCGATTTCTCTGCTCTTCAGTCCTTTTTTTAAAGATGTGTTTTGGGCATTTTTGTCTTAATTTGGATAGGACAGTGAAGAGAGACAGAAATTGTTGGGAGAAGAGAGTAGGGGATGACATGCAGCAAATGTCAAGGGTCGGACTGGAACACGGGATGACAGTAGCCTCTGTACATGCAGCACACACTCTAACTGCTAGGCTAAACCGACACTCCTTTGGTCGACCTTTTAAGGCTGCTGTACTTGCTTTTACTCCGGTTTTTGAAGATGATGGTTGCCAGAGCTGCAGCTGTCGTCATGTGTGTTGCCCCAACAAGTTATAAGTGGTACCCTTACTCGAGACCAACCTGGCCAGTGGCTCCCATGTCACTTAAAACCTGTGCTCTAATATAAAGCTCCTGTTACTCAAACAGCTCGTGTTCAACACATTTTTATGCCTCTGATACTGTAGCAGGAGGCATTTATTTCCTTCTTTCTGTACGTACATCTCTCTTATGCTGCTGGATGGGATATCTCAGGAACCCTTAGAGGGAATATCTTTAGTCCACTTGGACTCAGAGATAGACTGATTAGATTTTGGTGGTCACTGTGAACTGAAGCCTGTTCCATTTTTGTGAAGGCGATTATTCGCCTGATGATTATTTTATCTATCTGTGAGAACGTCAAGATCAGGAATCAATTAGCGCACTATTTCCCTGAGCTATGCCCCTCCTGTATCTCTTTATTTTAGTTTATATATTTATTTTTGCCTTTGCCAGAAGGGTCTACTGATAAGCACATGCTTTGCAGAGAAACAGATAAAGTGAGATTTTATCTAGCAGTATATCCTTCCTTTAAGAAGTTGGTGCTACCTCCATTTAATATTGGTCATTACTGAATCTGTTTAGCTTTATTTGAGGTACTTTCTTCTTTAAAAACATCCAAATGCATCCTGTATCCCGCATCAGTCTGTGGGAAATACTTATGGATGCAAAATCCAACTTGACTGGTCGGCAGAAGCAAACGACCACAAGGCAGTAAATCTAGTTTGATATGTACTGACATTGTTTTTGTCCTGCTTGCAGAAACGTGTAATGATTAACAGTTTCCCAGTGGATCGAGCCAGCATTCCAAGTCCTCTCCAGAGCGTTTTGAAAAAAGGCTGACAGAGATACTGCACCACTCGCAGAATGGCAGGAGACGGCACATACTCTCAAGATATTCGTCTCTTCTTTTTAACGGCAAAGAAATCCAACTTTTTTTCAGCCTGGTGACAACTCTGTTTTTGTTTTTGTTTGGTTTCTTCTTTTTCTCTCTTCTCCGTGGTGTCTTTCTTTTGGGAATATCAGTGTGAAAGAAGAGACCATGGGTTTATTAAATCCATATATGGGAACTAAAAATGTTTTATTCAAAGTAACATCGATCTTTGGCATATTTGTGACAATACGTTTTGCAAAAGAAACCATGTGAAATGTGATGGCCTTCTCGTACATTTCTGCACTAACCGTGTCAACAAAGATGCGTCATTGTCCATAAGTTTCTCGCTCCTACTTACCAGGATGTGTATTGATAAGATAACATCTTTCCTAAGTGACTTTGTTTTTTATCGACAGCTGCAAGCCTTCCATATTTCCCATAATATATTCTACTTCCATTTTTGCATAATAAAGCTAAGGAAATTAGTATTTTATAGACTGATGGGGGAAATGGTTCTGATTTGTCTTGAGGCTGAAATATATTGTACTAAACCAACTCTAATATTGCTGTCACAGATGATTTTCCAGCTTTTATGAATGATTAAATTTTAGTACATTTTCATTATTTTTGTCTTGTTTCCCTTTATTGCACATTTTTATACGTTTCATATTGCGGTGTTTTTGTATGAATTTAAAGATTTGTACATGTTTTTCTAGATATTTGAGGTTTCTATTTAAGTATTAACAGAAACACTTTCACTGTCCTTCATGTGATTTTCTCCACAGCAGGCAGTGGCTGAACTTGGTAATGTATTGCTCAGGACTCTCAGCAGCCCGAGGATCAATACCTCCAGGAGAGCATCGACAGGCTTTAAGTGTAACTGTAGTGTTTCCTGTCGGCAGAAATGAAAAGCCGGAGCTGGAGTCACCAGAGCTTAAGAGGAGGAGTTTTGATGGTTTGAGCCAAGACAGGAAGGAGCAAAGAAAGAGGAACCTGAAGGCAGAATAGAAACTGTGATCACATGATGGAGGCAGAAGAGACTCAGCTGCTCCACCTCAGTAAGATGGGGAGACACACCAGCCTCTTTCAGGTGTTACAACACTTCACTGAAAACAAAACCTGACTAATACATGTCTGAACTTCAGGCATACAACCACAAAAAAGAACTAATTTACCAAAGCAGCAATAGAAATTATCTAAAAAAAAGTTTACTCCATTACTGAACTAAAGGACAATTTCTAGGTACATGTACCCAGTTATACATAATATTTCGTTTTGTAATGTTACAAAGTGTAATATAGAATAAAATAAAACCAGACAAGGCAGGATTGGGATAAATCCAGGAACAGAGGAAGTGAAGAAAGCGAATTGGATAAGATTTTTAAAGAAGTCAAACATTTCTAGAAGCTTTCACAACAAAAGGTTTTAAGAAGAGATTTGAAATAAGTCAGACACTGGAGTGTTGGTGTTAAGTTGTCCTATTTCAGAAGTTTATGGGGCTACAGCAGTTTCACCAGAATGACATTCATCTCACAGTCTTTAAAGATGAGTTGATTTAAATGCATGTCTGTGGCTCATGGGTGCATTTATCTTATCGTTAAGAGAAAAGGCAAAGCTTGTTAAATAACAGCTCCACCTCCACTAGATACAATTCTCTTCAAGTAATATTATAATACATGAAGCAGGAGTACTTCTCACAGAGTACACTCTGCTGAAATACTGCTGTACTTTTGCTTAAGAAGTGGTTCAAATGCTTGAATTTCTTTTGTACTTTTTAAATGTTGCTGTACTGTTCTGGTACTTCTACTTTAGTAAAGCCTGTGTACTTTCATTGCCGGGCAACAGCATGATGTTTCCTGGTTGGAAATACCAAATGGACGGTGTCTCAGCTGGTCCTACTGTGTAAGTGCAGCTCGTGCCACCTGTGCAGAAAGTGACCGATATTAACCTCATCTGTAATCAAACACCTGAAGCAGCCCTTAAGGTGGAGGCAGCTTCAAACCTGCCGCTTTTATGTCGCTGTTACAATCCTATTTTCTCCGTTTTTTTTCTCCGCTGATCGATGAGCGGCGGTGACACCCATCTCTCCCACCTACCTCGGCCCTCCTCCCCGCCTCCTTCCCCTCCCTCTCTCCCGCACTCATGCATACAGACCGATAGGCTACGCGACCCCCCTCCCCCCCTTCCATCATTTTCCCATCTCTTACTCACTCTCTTCCCTACAACAAACATGGCCGCGAAATCTGATGGTGCTCCCGTCTCTCTGCGAAACGAAATCCCACCCGAATGTCCTCCTAGGTCAGACCCACGGCCTCCGCAGCGCGATCCCCCCGAGCAGCGCTACTCTCTCCCGGACTGCTGCTGGACGCTGTGCGCCCTTTTGGTTTTCTTCTCGGACGGGGCCTCAGACCTGTGGCTGGCCGCGGACTACTACCTTAGGAGGGACTACTGGTACTTTGCACTGACTCTGGTCTTTGTGATAGTCCCGTCTGTGGTCGTGCAGGTGTTGAGCTTTCGATGGTTCGCTTACGATTTCACGCAGACCGTGGAGAGCGGCACAGCTGCGGCGGCCGTGGTGGCCGCGTCGGGAGCGGAGGAGAGCGACTTCAGCACCAAGGACAGCGGCGAGCGGGGCGCTGGCCGCAACAACGCGGCCGGGGTGCTGCCTGGGCCGGGCACCGGGGGAGGAGCCCAAGGCTGCTGCAGGGTCTTCATCTGGCTCCTCCAGGCCATTATTCACATTTTTCAGCTGGCACAAGTCTGGAGGTAAGTCTGGACACTCGTATCGATATAACTGTGGAGTGGGAACCTACACAATATGCCTCTGCCTTTGTGTGTTTGTGTATCTGTGCACATGCATAACCAAAGCCCGGCATCCCTTCCTGTATCTGAACGATTGTGAGGCGTTATCTTTAAGGCAAAGCTGTGCCCAGAGTATCAGAATGTCTTTTTGTATTGTTTGACGTCTCTGCCTAGCCTGGAAACCGGGAGAAGTAGACTCCACCCATTCTCTCTCTCCCCCCCCCCCCCCCCCCCTTACTATAGCCCCCTGACGCGCTTTTAGGTCAATAATCCCCCGGAAAAATCATCAACACCAATCTCCTTGTGTGGGGGGAAAAATCCCTATGTGTTTTGGGCTTTAGGCGAGAAGCATTCTGACAAGAAAATGAGTAAATGTCATGAGAGTTGCTTCCTGATGTGTGTGCACCACCTCCCTATCGCTGTGTAGTGTATTTTCAGTTCTTGGCTTGGGGCTCCCTCTCTTCATGTTCGTAAAAAATCCATATTCTCAAATCTCCCAGCAGCTTCTGAGACTGTACGTCTGTTTCTCTCAGCTGAGCCCAAACATGTTTAATTAGCCAGCGCGTGCTCTGAGAGAGAAAAACAAAGCAGTGTACACTCTGTGGCATTACTTTCACATGGATGCTAGTAGGTCTGTAGGTCAGCTGCTCACTCAGAGGCAGTGGTGCTCAAGCCTCCATTGCTCTGATGGGTTTTGACAGGGTTGAACTGCTGCCAGTCAGGGGGAGTCATTCAGCTGAACTGAGGTGGGAGGAGGGTTAGACAAAATACTCAAAGACATTTTATAGACACACTGGGATGTAACAGAAAGATGAATCATGTGTAATGATGAAATCAGAAGCAAATCAATTGTTTGATTTATCTGTAGGCTTCTGTGTCTATCTCTGTGGTCTCTCTCTGTTCCTGCCTCTTTAGACGGCCCTATGGGTAATATATATTGATTCCTTATTTCCTCCTGGAGTCTTCTTCGTGTATGTATGTGTGTGTGAGAGTGTGTCCAGGAGCACATTAAAATGTTGTGGCGGCAAAGAATTACCGGTAATGCCATTAAAGCTGTTATGTGCGTGTGTGTGTGTGTGTGTGTGTGTGTGTGTGTGTGTGTGTGTGTGTGTGTGTGTGTGTGTGTGTGTGTGTGTGTGTGTGTGTGTGTGTGTGTGTGTGTGTGTTTGTGTGTGTGTGTGTGTGTGTGCATGTGCTCCGTTCGTCATTGGTGCTGCTCTCTGACCAGGGGTGTCTACACATTAAGAGGATTACTGCTGTGTGTTTTACCCTCAGCTGTTAACTCAGGAATGATCCGTCACTGATACACTGATAGTCAGGTTGGACCGGGATCAATTCAGGCCGGCTACTAGAATTAAATGTCAGCACAGGACAAGGGATGTGGTGTTGTGTTACAGATACAGACACACCATGAAACTCTGCATGTGTGTGTGTCTGGGTGTGTGTGTGTGTGAATCTTTGACCCTCATTACTGCACATATACGTGCTCTATTTTCTCACTGTGTTACATCCCAAGGCACACTTTGTATAGCAGGAACCAGAACAAGAAAAAAGGTTACACAAACTCCCTTGTGGTTCACTGGGCTTGTTGACATAGGGCTCCTCCGACCCTTCTCCCTGAGGCTATTACTGAGACATTTATAGCTTCAGTCCTCCATGGCACTCTTTTTCAAAAGCTTAGGTGTTGTGTAATGATGAAGGGAAAGGTTTTTATCAGACCTTTTCAATTGCTTTTTGTTGAAATGGCTTGACTTATTAAAGTGAGGCACCAAGGGGTCAGATGTCCTATGTCAGACCTGTAAAGTTAGCAATACAATAAAGATGGTTGTTTTAATAAACACAATGCTGCATCCAACATATTTTCTCTCATAGCGTCTTTGGGTGTTTAGAAAAGCGCTATATAAAACAAATGCATTATTATTATTATTATAAATCACCTCTGCTAAACCAGACGAGGATTTTTTGTAAGTATGCAGTTCAGTGCTTAACAGAAGAATAGCATTATTGATGAGTCAGATGGGCTACTAATAAAAATTAAAATCTACTGAGAAACAATTTGCTGCAAAATCAACGTATGTTATCACTGCTTGTTGCCTTTGTTAGGCCAGGAGTCGAACCTGCAGCCGATGCGGGCAAAGCCAGCACCCTCATACTGTATGTTTGAATGTAACAAGGTGATCTCACATGATAACCGTTATTACATTTGCACAGTGAACTTGTTAGTGTACATCATAATGTATGTTAGTTATACAAGGACCGTATAAGACTTGTACAGACAGGGGTGGGACTAGATGTTAGCAAAGCTCAGGAATTCAAAGGGATTTAAAGTGAGCTCTCTCCCCCCTCCCCCCTGTAACCTTCAATCTGAAATCTGGATTGAGGGATTTTATTGGGATTTCTTTTCTTTCTGCCTCCGCTCATATATCCCTATTTCTCACTGATTTTATGTGAAAAGTGATTGCAGACAAGCTCCACATTCACCCCCTCTGACGCCAGCACTAAAATTAAAACCACAGAGCTGCTTAGTTCAGTTTCAGTTTAATCTAAATCCTAGAGGAGACGAAACCAGCTCTTTGGCAGGAACTACTGACAGCTCACAGAGTTTGGAATAATGAGTTATGACTTCTGAGAGTTGGTGTTTGATGTCCAAAAGTTTTTGAAGCTTAAGAAGTAAAATCTGTCCAATCTCTCTTCTTTTTTTGTGTGCAAAACTTAAGCCAATGATAAATCTGTCTGCCTCTTTTTATTTCTGTCTTTTTCACCTGCACTTATGATACATTTAATTCACTTTATACTTACTGGTAATACTGCTGCCTCACTCAATTTAACGGTACCTTATACAAATATGCTCATATATTGCAGGCGTCACCTGTTTACTTACCAGGTTACACCCTATTTACATTTCAGTCTTTTCATTCAAAGGTTGTGTGTGACAAACAGCATTATACAAACATCATACTGCACAGATTCTCTGGCCTACTAAGTTTGAGGTCCTATGTAAGAAAAGGAAACATCCCAAAGGATGTCACATCAGCGTGATTTGAGTTTGTTCAGAACACATTAAAGCTGTGATGCAAAATGTTTATCCCCACTTGTTTTGAATCATTTAGTAATTGTAAAAGTAACAACTGTATGATTTGTACCCCCAATACATTTGTACGTGCATTGTGATAAGGAGCCCAAGTTCTGAGAATTTCATCAAACAGCTGCTGGTTGTAACTGATGTGCAGCTGACAATAAACTACTTGATTTCTGACCTACAGGTATGTCCACGCCCTCTACCTGGGCGTGCAGAGCCGCTGGCATAGAGATGCCGAGCGCCGTCACTACTACTGGTGCATGATGTTCGAGAGCGCTGATATCAGCATGCTGCGTCTGCTGGAGTCCTTCCTGAAGAGTGCCCCTCAGTTGGTGCTGCAGCTCAGCATCATGATCCAGGCCAGACAGGTGCTGCCCCTTCAGGGTGAGTACCCAAAAATGACCAATCGCCACATCTGTCAATCACACTTCTGTAGTCCATGCTGCTATTCTGAGTCACTTGTCAGAGCAGGGAAGTATGTATTTTTGCTGAGGTAAGTGGGAAGACAGTTCCCCCACAGCCTTTTCTAGCCTGTCTAACTTCTCTTGCATATTCTCTCTCCTCTCCTTCCCTCTCTCCGGCAGGCCTTTCAGCTTCTGCCTCACTGATCTCCCTCGCCTGGATGATCGCCTCCTATCAGAAAGTCCTAAGGGACTCCCGAGACGATAAGCTACCGATGACCTACAAGGCCGTCATAGTTCAGATTCTGTGGCACCTCTTTACCATCGGGGCTCGCACTCTGGCCTTTGCCCTGTTTGCCTCAGTGTTCCAGCTTTACTTCGGCATCTTCATCGTAGCTCACTGGTGCATCATGACGTTTTGGATCATTCAGGGCGAAACAGACTTCTGCATGTCCAAATGGGAGGAGATCATCTATAACATGATGGTGGGCATTGTATATGTGTTCTGCTGGTTCAGTGTGAAGGAGGGCCGCACTCGCTGCAGGATGCTCATCTACATTTTGACTGTTTTTGTTGAGAACGTGGCACTCACCACAGCCTGGTACCTGTACCGCGGCCCTCGTACCTCAGACTTCTACGCTGTCATCATGGTGTGTGTTGTGGCCAGCAGCTACGCTCTGGGTACCTTCTTCATGTTTGTTTATTACTGTCTGCTGCACCCTGATGGCCCAGTCTCAGGGTGGAGTTCCATTGTGGAGAAGGAGGTGCCTTTGGAGGCTTTAGTGTCCCCAGCTTCCAGCCTCCCACCTGATGTAGTGAGCAGCCCCCCCAGGACCCTTCAGAGAACTAAAGGGTCTGACAGGGAGCAGGGGCCAGGGGTGGATGGAGATGTGTTTCAGGTACGACCCCCTCGGGGAGCTCAGGCCCCAGTGACCAACCTCACACCCAGGACTGAGGGGCCTGTCATTCGGATAGACCTGCCAAGGAAGAAATACCCCGCCTGGGATGCTCACTTCATCGACCGCCGGCTACGCAAAACCATCCTAGTGCTAGAAAGCGCCGCCCCGGTCACGCCAAGGATTCAGTACCGCTGTCTGGGCACACCCAAAGAAGTGATGGAGTACGAGACCACCGTGTGATGTGCTGACAATGCTGTGACTCAGCTCGCTGCCATGTTGACACCTTGCCTGAAATAAAACGGGCAGGTGGGAGAAACCCACCAAGCAGCCTGTTTCGGCTCCACGCCCACTTGATTGCTCTCCGTACTCTGAGGCTGTGGGGACAAACAAGCAAAGGAAATGGAGGTGTAGTGTCTTTGTTTTTCACAAAAGGCAAAGTGCTTGGATGTTGTCTTATGATGGTGCATATTTCAGTTTCTGTATCATTTCTCAGGTCAGGTTGTGGTACAGGAGGAGGTTGGTGTTAGCTGCATAGCTCGCTGCTGAGTGAATTTATAGAGAAGCACAGAAAGGCAGACAAGTTGAGCTGCACAATTATCAATCAGAGGCACAAAGTCCTCCTCAGTGACGGTGCTTCAGCACATCCTCTTAAGGGGGTGGACAACAGAGACAAGCCTTCAACATGCATGATTACTTATGGCAGCTAGAGCCAACACATCATGGTTATTATTTAAAGAGTAAGGGACATTTAAAGACCTCACAGTGTCATTTTAACACATCTACAATAAATACAGTACAGGTACTGAGGGTCATCATTTTCCATATCTATTCACTCATGTTGAAGAAGTCTCTGAGAATGCTGCTTCAGGTCTAAATGGTGGTTCAAAGGCAACATTTGAGTTGAATGTAAAAACAGTTGAAAAATGTGATTACTTGTGACTAGGCTTCAAGCATTTTCACCCTGTTAGTGGGATTTCCAACATTCCTGTGGTACTATTTGTTTTTTGAAGTAAGCTAGAACAAAACAAAAGAGATTTGTGTGTGTTTACAAGCAGTCTGTTGTATTTGGGACATGCAATCACATTTGAAATAAAGTACATCTTCTGCAGAATGTGTATGTAATGGAAAAAACAGATACATTATGATTTGCATTTACAGGATGATCTCTACTGATAGGACTCAACAGTTGTATTTTCATAATGCACCCATTTTTCACATTAAAAGAAACAGGACAGACCTGCATTTCCATGTGAATTTAATCATACAATTAAGAGGAATTAACCGAGGACAGCACCGTCTGTAATTGTACTGTGTCCATACGATGTTGTATGAAAAATGTAGAAAAAAAAAAAAACTAGATTAGCTGCAGACTTCAGACTGTAAACAGAAAGCTTTGATATTATTGATGGTGAAGGCATGTGGTTCATTAGGTAACACTTTATTTTACAGGTCTGTTGTTTTCTTATCATTTTTCAAAACCTGCATTGAAGGAAACAGATAAAGTCCCCATTTAGTTTTAATGGTTCAATCATTGATTTTCTTAGATTAAAAAAGAGCAGTTAATATAAACCCAAGAAAAAATTCATTCATTATATACTTTTTATTTCAATGTTTATACTTCATAAAGGTAAATTACATACATGCATGTGGACACATTCCAAATGTGTGCACAAGGTTACAACAACTGAGCATGAATTATATTAAGATTATTAGGTGGTTTACTGATTGAGCAGCGTCTGTATTTAAAGTTTATTTGTGTCAAAGAAGGAACATTTTGTAGAATAAAACGACAGGTAAAATTCAGTGTTACCATTCTTTCTGCTGTCAGGGTTGTTTTTCTATAGAAAACTCACAAAAGGGAAATTTCTTAACTGTGTGTATGTCTGTGTGTGTGTGTGTATGTGTATGTGTGTGTGTGAGCTCACACACTAGCATGTGTTTGGGTGTATGTTGGGGAGGAGGGCGAGTTCTGCCATGTGCATTTAAGTTATTTTAGAAATTGTGACACTGAGATCTGACAGTTTTGTTGTAAACACTGTCCAGTCTGCTTGTTGTTGTTTTTTCCCCAGATGACACTGGAATAAATAAAGAGCCCAAATAGCACTGTTACAACACAAAGCCAGAGCGGCTTCAACTATGGTGCTAACTGTTTAAATCCACCATGTAACAACCACACAGTGTACCATCAAATGGGCTTGTTGTGGCAGGAGATGGGCTAGGCTGTACCTCAAACATAAAGCTAGAATCAAAAAGCCTTAAACTGGTCATACCAGACTGTTGCTGTTCCAAGGAAGAAAAAAAGGATTAACAAGAAGGTGAAGAAAATGTCATTAAGTTGTTGTTGCTAAAATAAAGAGCAATGTGTTTACCTGACCTTTGCTGTTGGTGCATTTTTACACACTACAAGCTATTGGAGCTACTGTTTGCTAGCTAGCTAACAGCTCAGAGTGCTAATACTAACATGCTGATGTTAAACAGGTGGATTGTTTTTTTTATCCTCGTAGTTTTAGCATGTTGATGTGCTAATAGTTATTGATTTCCACCGAACACAAACTGTGGCTGAAGTGAATGCCATAGTCTTTAGTTACTATTCATCTACAGGGGAAACTGATTGCCTCTACTAAACATCATACTGTAGAAATCGTTCCAATAGTTGTCAAGACACATTTCACTAATTACTGTCAATGTGAATCTCATTCTGATGCTATGGGAAAGAATTGCAGGAATAATATAATCATTTGACTCATCATCTTGGATCCATAAACGCTGTACACATGTTAATTGATATCCCCCCTGTTGTTAACAGACAGACAGACAGACAGACAGACAGACAGACAGACAGACAGACAGACAGACAGACAGACAGACAGACAGACAGAGGCTGATTATTTTGATTGGATTAAGTCTAAATCCTATCTCTATGTTGCAGTGGATCAGTAGATTAGCAGAACAGAGTTTGCCATTACTACGTGCTGTACTGTATATCCACAGAGGTCAACAACCTCTCAATGAGCTGTACACACTCTTTGGCATGCTGCTATCATTGTAATTCTACTAAACAGGGAATGATAAAAAGATTCAGAATTTCCGCTAGCCCATTCTACTCTCACTTCACTCAGGAGATGAAAAGCTTTCACACTTCCATCTTAGAGAAAACACAGTCACTCGAGCTTCATTGCAAGTCAATGGGGTGTGAAACCAAAATCTGAATCCTTAGCAAACTGTCACATTAACTCTTATTGCTGGTGCGAAATCAAAGAACAAGCAGCCTGTTTGTTGGAGCTCATCTTTGAGCTCACAATCACAGTTTCACATTCTGCTGACTTGTTTAGAAATGCTGAATAGAAAGCTTGTGCCTGTTTCTCCTAAGAACCAACACTCTGATGTGTGAAGGTTTTGATGATCCGAAACTGTCTGGGTCTTTTCAGTTCTCAAAAATACTTTGTATTTATAGTTAGTCAACTCTGCCAATGGAAATCCTAAGGAATGCATTATCATAATTTGCTTATTTAGATTATTTAAGAAGTACTATGAGTATTATTTAATATTTAGGTTAAACAGTATTGTTGGCATATTAGAATTTGATAAATCCATGATAAAAAATTACCATTTACAGATGAACAAAATGTATAACCAACAAGTAAATTAGTTTTTTCAGTACTTGGCAAAACCAAATTATTTTCTAATTGATCAATTAAGTAATACTAGTTATTGCTAAAAGGACAGGTTAAATACGATCATGTAGGTTTAATTTTTTTTTTTATCCATTAATTTTGTGGTTATTTCCTTTGTCTCAGGTGAACCGCCCCCCTGTATCTCTTTACCCAATCAACAAAGAGAACCACGAATATTTATTTTAACCAATCATATACAAGTATCCACATGGTTCCCTACAGCAAATCACCGTCCAGAGGGGCGGGGCTTATGTACTGGTATCACTCTCTCGTTGCGTTTAACTGCCACATTTCAAACTAGAATGGCGACGGCCTTATGCGGGCTTCAATCTACCGGCAGCAAACCAGCGAAGCTACACCGAGAGCACAGACGAAAGGCGAAGGACTCAAGAAGGCGGCAGGCGGCCCTTTTGTTTCTTACCAATATCTCACTCGACGGACGTCCCCTCTGTCAAACTAGCAATGGGAATACCGAGCAGAAAGCCGGCGAGGAGCTCCGACTCAGGGAAAGAGACGTGGGCACAACCGACGTACCCCTACCAGCGGTTAGCCAGCCATCGGTCTCCCAGGTGACAGAGCTCCCTGTGGCAGGCAGTGGCTCGGCCTCCAGTTTTCAGGGGGTGGTGGTTGGTCCTACCCGACCTTCTTTGGTAATGTCTCCGGGGCCAGCCGGGGTAAGTGCTGTGGGGGCTAACGAGGTATTTTTGGAGGGAGGCAGTGTGGCCGAGACGCTAACGCCGGACACCCCACTGTCCCCTGTGCCCACTGGACACCAGCCGTGCTCTCGGGTCAGGTCAACACCCGCCGCGCTGAGCCCGGTACCTGCCGGGAATCCTCTGGATACACGGCAGAGGTGAGTATCGTTAAGGGCTTTCTCTCTTCTTGGGCCTTTGAACGGTATGCTGTTCCCTGCTTGAATTGAAAACGGCTGAGATACATTCACTTTCACTTCTAATTAGCTTAACTAATGTTACAGCATGTTTTTAAATCATCTACCACCTATAAAGATGTAGGCTATAAGCTGTCACCTATAGCTATAATGGATATATTGATGGAAAAACAGGGGTTGTTTTATTGTATTAATGAAAGTTGAATTATGTTGGTTGGATATAGATTTCACACAATTCAATTGTTTTTTCCAATTTTCTATGCAATAACACAAAGCCTGTCAGTTGTGACCTGATTATTGTGTGTAAAGTGACTTAAACATTTTAATCCTCTTGTAAAAGCTGGGTGGAATTTTACCCTTGGTGGCTTTACCTAATTTGAGGTGCAAAGAGGTTTACATTCATTCCAGATAACATAGCGAGCTTTGTCTTGTGAAGGCTTTTTGTTAGGCTCATGCTGGACCAGTATTAATGAAGTCTTTTGGGTATGTCATGACCTTTACACAGACTGAGGAATGTCTCTGGTTCTCCTGGGCCCAAGGTGCCAAAGAAGGTCCACTTCATCAAGAGCATGAGGCAGTATGATACCAGGGGATGCAGGTAAGTTCCTAAAAGTAATTTGCATAAACAAATACATTCACATACTATATAAAGTGGCACAAGTCTGCCAACAATATTTCCTGTCAGAAAGGTGTAACAAAATAAATAAATAGGGGTGACCCCATATAGTGGGATATTCGACATATATCTTCATATAAATATCACCTTATTAATACTTTTAATGCAGTTCTGAATGCCACATACTTTAAATCAATCTGCTTAGTCTGTGCATGAAGAAATCTCCCTGAAGTATTGATAGAAGCAGCATATCCATGTTTTGAGGATTTCATTGGAATACTATAATCAGGAAAATACAGTTAATCTTGTTTAATGGTTAAATTTAAAGATGTTTTTTCTTGGTTGGTGGTCTGAAAGATGCGTAGATTGTGGCTGCTGTGGAGGTTGAATCTGCACACACTGGGCCGTCAGTGTTGTGCCTTCTGTATTGGACATGTGTATTGTGGTTATAAGGTCACCTTCATGCAGACTTAATGAGTGAGGAAAACGGTGGATCAAGTCCTATCGTAGAATAAAATGTTATTCCAAGTCTAGAAGACAAATAGTGTCATGATGTGGTTAAACTTAAATGAGAATATGGATCAATGAGCACATTCAACAATCAGTCGACGATAAGCAAAATCTGAGGAATCAGGTTCAACAATGTAAATCCTAAGTTGGGTACAGGCCTAGTAAAGAAAAAAAAACGACAACCAGAAAGAAAGGCTGTTTTATCTGAAACAGGACCTTAACTCATGAGCAGCATTACACACCTCTTGCTTGAAATAAGCTGCTTAACTCTGGCACAGTGACATAGTTTATACTGCAGAGCAATAACAGCAGCACAGCTGCTTATGGGTTTTTGCTGCCTTAAATTGAATCACTCCTTGAAGCTCTGCAAAAGCTAGAAGAGGTGCAGTATGGAAATCTAAGACCCTTTTAAAGCAACAGTAAGGTATCCCCAGTACTGGACAGGACTGAATATCACATAGTTGCTGGTAAACAGCAGTTTAACTGGTGTTGAATTAATTCATTAATAATTGGCGATAGTCCTGCAGATGTTGTGGGCCGTGGCTCTGAAGGCCTTTTTGTATCAAACGAAATCACGTTAAAATCCAAATAACATCAAAGTAATGCCTTCTGCTTCCCCATTATAAGAATAAACAGTGCCCATAGATACATTGACTAGGCGACTATGGTAAGGTTTCACAAAGTAGGTTGAAGTGATGAACAGTTGGCTGAAAAACATAGGTGACTGTGAAAAACAATGCAAACAGTGGTGGCTCGCCAAGACAAACTTTTTGTTTTAAGTGTACTGTGTCTGTCAGTCGTCGTCAGATGGAAATGGGGATGTATGTTATTGCACGCAGTCAAAAACAGACAAACAGTCTGAATGATGTGATGAACAACAGCCAAAAAGTACAACGCTTTGCCTATGTACAGTGCATTTGCATATTGTTTTATGTGCGCTTTATCAAGTGTGGCTCTCCCTGCAGCCAAATTTACCCACAGGTTCAAATAAAGTAACCTGAGCCTGGACCAGTTAATTCAACACCAGTTAAACCGGTACAAGGACACTGGTCTGTTCAGCTGGGCGACAAGTGTTAGCAAACTAGAGCTTGATGATGTCTTTGTTTGGATTGATTTTGTCTGAACACATTGATAAAACATGCTATAATATTTCCACTAGCCAATACCATGTGTTTTTATTTCCATTTTTACATTTCACTTTTTCCAACATTTCATGGCCTCATATTTGGTTATTGTGTCATGTGTTTTCTGCTGGTGAGTGCAACACAGGAATTGGGCAATCATAGATTTCCTGACAGGTTTGACTCTCTACTTCTGTGTGAAGCACAAAGTCGGTTCATGTTACTAAGTTGAGGCTTAGCTGTTTGGTTATATAACTGGGGCTCACTGGGGTAGATTTCAGTGTTGCGTTATTGTCACCTAGAAGAGATGCGATATCTCTCCCTGAGACACACAGACTGCTGACTGAGGAGTCTGTGGTGATTGTGCAGTTTTTTGAGTTGCCTGAAGCACCGTTGTCTTCAGTGATTGTGTTGCCATGTAGTGCTGTTAGGGTGGATCATCCACATTTTAGTAAAAACAAAAGTGTTTGCTGGTTTAAGTCAACCCAGCCCTAAGTCCCAGATTGTGCCTATCAAATGTAACAATGCTGTAAGGCAAAAATACAAGGCACCACATGTACAGAGATTACAGTCCTTGTCGCACTGGGTGCAGGTTTAGTGCATGTCACCCCCCCTCCTCTCCCTACATTTCCTGTCTCTATGTCCGACTTGTCAAATAAAGGCCATAGAGCCCCCCGAAAAAAATATTTTAAACTGTTTTTATTTTAAAAATGAATTTAGCTGTACTAATCTATGTGACTCACAGAAATTATTAACAATTCACACATTTGCACACTTGGACACGTCCATCTCCCAGGGCTCTCCCATCCTGCTCTAAGCTTTAGATTTTAGTTGATGCGTGTTTGGCTTTGGTAGTGACGTAGATCGATGTAGAAATGGCTCAGTGACTGATTTCTTTGTGTACTCCTGCTTTACAGTAGCGTTAACTGTCGTAGTTGCTTGTAGACTGACACACCATCTGTTTTGTCTGCTGTGATTGCTGTGTCCTGCAGGATTGCGCTGATTTGTGCCAAGCGGTCGCTTTATGCTGTTTTCTCAGTGCTGCCCTATGGAGAGAGTGCTCACCTCAGGTACACAGAAGGCACCAACCCAAGCAGAGAGCACCCACCCCTTGCTTTTTTCCCCACATCCTTCTTTTTCATCCATTTTATCATTTATCTCAAGACAGGGCAGTGTTTTGTACAGTGTTGTTACAGTAAAATACATGTGACTCTTTCTGAACAGTGATGCAAAGCTGGAGGCTCAGAGACAAAGGTTGTCGTCCGTGGTGGTGGTTGACCTGCTGCCTTCCCTGGAGGGGTTGGAGCTGGGGGCCTATGGCAAGGTGAACGTCTCTCTGATATATGCAGGGATGAGGACAAACAGAAATACTCCCATTAATAATACATCTGCTTTATTTGAAGTTTGCAACTATTATTTTTTTCCCCCTCCTCAGACAGTGTCGTATGCCCAGTTTCTTTATCCGACCAATGCCTTGGTAAGGCAGAAAAGCAACAGCGGACCAGCAGAGAGCTGCACAACTCAGACCCCTCAGCCACGTTTCCGTGGCAACGGGCAGAGGAACTTCACCCCTGCTCGCCCGAACAACGGCATTGCTCAAGACCCATGTATGAAGATAGACACACACAGACACAAGCCTGCTTCTCTTCCGTTGAACTGGCCTCAGATATATAAAAAAGTGTGATCGTTTGATTTCAGGTACAGAGGAGGTGGCGGAGTACGATCCCAACGTGCTCAGTGACCCTCAGTGGCCCTGTGGCAGACACAAGAGGGTTCTGATATTTGCATCATATGTGGTGAGAGTTTCATTCATAAGTTACCATGGACTCAAATATTGGGGCTGCATAAAGCTTTTCATGAAGTATCTTTTCTTGAAGCCTGCTGGTTCAAAATATATGAGACAAAAGTAACTTAAGATTTCTGCTGGTGAATGTATTTTTCTGTGCCAGTATATATACAGGTAACTGTGCTTATAATGAGTTCTCTGAAAAGGATGTTAGTGCTGACAAAGACTGCAGACAGGGAGAACAACACAGCAGCTGGATGAAATATTTTTAATAATACATTCAAAAGTTTGACATAAATGATACTACAGGGTATCTGCAGATCCAAAAAGGTGGCTTAAATGTCTAAAAACAGGATATTTTCTCTTCCCTATTGCAAATATCGGATTGTTTTTTGAGCCCAAACTCTCTTGTTTACTGTAATGGGGGTTGTTTAACGATTACGGTGCGCTGTAATGTCCTTTTAAGTCAGCACCATCAGACATGTGGCAAACACTGTTATGTCTAGTTACTGGAGGTCGAAGTTCATTAACTTAGAACAGACAAATTCAGAAGATTCAAGCAAAAGAAGAGTTTATGAATTAGTTAATCCAGCTATCATGTTTATGCCTCAGGGCAGAATTAATACAAACAATTGTTTGGGTAGTAATGGAAATTGATTTAGAAAAATAAAAAAATCTTCACAATATCCCCCATGGATTGTCCTTTCTCCTCCTAGATACTTTATTAGACATGGGCTGTTTAATTTGACATGTAAATTCTTCTGATGGATAAATGAAGCAGTTCTCCTCTTCTGAACCTCCAGTGGTTAGTGATAGAGCAATAATCTATTACGGCCCATTCACATGATTTTATAGCTGCTGAGCTGATGTCATTAGATTGTATCTTCTACCATAAGTGGGAGTGGAAATGATCCCTACAGGGACCGTGCATAAGCAGAACTGTAAAGTTTTATTTGAGCTAAAAATGACGTCAGGCTGTTCTTTGTTGCTGTAGACGACTGTGGTGGAGTACGTGAAACCATCTGACCTGAAGAAGGACATGAATGAGACTTTCAAAGAGAAGTTTCCTCACATCAAACTAACTCTGAGCAAGATAAGAAGGTAAGGATAGATTTCATTTCTACTTTCATTTACAAACTGTCCTTTAGGAACCTTTCTGTTCCTCCTCATATTGCCTCATTGTTTTTAATCTGCTGAAAAACAAGTCACACGGTGTGATACTGAAACTAACAAGTTACTGCCCCCCCTTCTCTCCACCACTAGTCTGAAGAGGGACATGCGGGCCGTGAGCGAGGAGTTCGGTCTGCAGCCGGTTACCACAGCGATGTCTTTTGTTTACTTTGAGAAGCTGGTGCTGCAGGGTCGCCTCAACAAGCAGAACAGGAAGCTGGTGGCGGCGGCGTGCGTACTGCTGGCTGCAAAGATCAGCAGCGATCTGCGGAAACCAGAAGTCAAACAGCTGATTGATGTGAGTAAAGTTTTCCACACAAACAGAGCTCAGAGTAAAAACATAAAACAGAGATGTTGACCTGTAAACTGTTAACCCCCACACCCCCGACCCACACCCTTATTGTTATAAGAGAGGAGAGGACAAAGTGGAAAAGTAAAACTGTAGCTCAGTAAACATTATTCTTTTATTGTCTCATATTATTCATAGGAAACAGTAATCATGATTGTCAGGATGCTCTTCAAGTAATGACTCTTTAGATAAAAAGAGCTGCAAGCTGATTGGCTGAGAGCTGCAATGTGAAAATCTAAAAACAACTTTAAATGTTAACAGTATTTCCATTCAAATTCATCTCATATGCACACTTTCTAAATGAAAAAGAGAACATGTGGGTCCAGTAGTGAACATCTTGCAGCTGTTAATCTTAAGAATGATCGTGTTGGGGTTTTTGACACCTGAGACTCCTGTGATATCTGCATCTGTTAAACAATCTTAAATACTGTGAAGTGAGAGCTTTAAGGTTCCCATGAAACTTCAAACAGAGTGCTGTATACATGTTTCTTGTATAAATAGTTAGCTCGGGAGGACTTTGATGGCATTTTAAGAAGCACATTAAGACCCTATAGACTTTCTGGAGGACTGAACTACAGCTAGAGACGTTTTTAACCTCCTATGAAGAACTTCTGTTTGTGTCAATGAAACAAAGATGTACATCTTATCTATTTGCTGATCTCATCCTGTACTTGTGTAAGTTGTATTTCTTGACAATCTCCTCCTGCTGTCTTTCAACCATCAAATGTATCGCTCAGTCTTTGGGAATATTTATTTCAAAAATATAAACAAAAGCAGTTTCTTCAGCATGCTGTCACTCACCGTCCTGACACCGACCCAGTGGCTACAAAACATCAGAAATGACTATATAGAAATAATCACTCTTACAACTAATGGTCTCATTTTCTTTTGTAGCTCATATATAAGTTTCAGTCTGTTTTATAACCACTTAAAAACACCTCACAGGGACTTCGTATTTGTTCATTTTGATCATCCTAGCTTTATTCACAAAACAAACGCTTTATTGGATGCCTGAGAATCAAACAGACAGAAAACACACATTTGTTTTTGTGGTGTGTATAATCCTTTGTATCTGTTTAGACTAAAATCACATCATAACATGGCTTTCTTTAAACCCTCTCCTGTTTCTCTCCCTATGGACGAGCAGAAGCTTGAGGAGCGTTTCCGTATAAACAGACGAGAGTTGATTCCTCTCGAGTTTCCCGTGCTGGTTGCCTTGGAGATGGGACTTTACCTCCCAGAGAGCAAGGTCATGCCGCACTACCGCAGGCTGGTGCAGCAGGGTTAGACCGGATCCGGCGAAGTCTGACACTCCGGGGGTTTCATTAACATCAGCAGGTGTGTGTGTCTGTGTGTGTCTGTATGTGTGTGGTAAAGTCGGTAGGACTTTAAATTAAATATGACCTTGCGTGTGTGGATGGACCAGTTAATAAGCTGTGGTGTTTCTACTGGTACTATTTATGTCTGTCATTTGTGACTCGAGTCACTAACTGTGTATGAAGGATGACCGGTTTACACTTGTTGGCAAATATAGAGGACTCGATGTGTTTGTTTTTAAGTGTTTTATGTGCCATTCTGATGTTGATCCAGTCATCAGCTCTATGTTAGAGATGGTCAATGAGCACATTGATGGTGCTTTTATTTCTGTAACTCCTGACCCTTTTTTTTTTTTTGTACTCTCACTTTGTATTTAAATGACATGGGCGCTGTGATGTTTGTTTGAAAACTCTACACCTGCACCTTCCTCTTTACTATACACAGCCTGTGTAGTACTGATTACAACAAAGAACTCACTGTTGATTTTTGTGTATGCCTTTTTAACCCACTGTGACAATGAAGCGTTTTTAGCCTTTCAACTGAAACATGACACTGTCTGTACGTTGATTATGGGTGGAAATGTAATATTTAGTTGTATTTGGAAATGGAGGATGCCTTTTAATTTATGCTGATTTTATTTTTCTACTGTTGTGCCACAATAATGGAGCCACATTCATATATTTATCTTGTTCTTGCATTTGGAGAGTTCTCACTCCTGTGCTAGCTCTGTGTTCAGACTTTACACATCTACAGAATTACTACGTTGTTGTTGTTGTTGTTGTTGTTGTGATGAACAGGATTGAGGAGGATGACAGTACATGTATTGTTTTTTTTTGTGATAATACCCAGGGATTTGTCATCTTCGTATAAATGCACTGGTCAGGCTGTTTGTCAAATATTCAGTTCTCAGGAATTTTACTTTCTCTCATCTTTGAATGTCTCATCGTATCGTATCTAACCCAAAGAGATGTTTAAAATAGGGATGCACCGATCTAAAAATGTTCACTCTAAATGGTGAGCTCTGGGTATCTGTTGGTACGGTAAAGATGTGACATTTTTCACGTTAACTTAATTATTTGTTTATTTGTTAATATAAAAATTGTGCAACAGCAAAGTGCTGAAGAAATCTTCAGTGTAAATCTTTGAAATTGTTGCAACAAACTGATCAGTTATGAACTTCAGCATAAAACAATCGTCCTGTTCAGACTGCCCATTCAATGTGTGATATATATATATCTCACTCCTGTGACGTCTCGCCTTCAATAAGAAGGTCACAGAGCCTTATGGGGGGGATGAATTGATCCTACATTAGCTGTTGAAGATAGTTATAGAGGTGTTACAGGAGCGAGACAGGATCGGCGGTGCTAGCTGGGGAGTACAGCGCAGTGTGTGTCAAACTCCCGTTTTTATACACGTCGTCCAGTTTTGTTTTGCCGCTGTTGTGGAATCGCACTCTGAAAAAGGCTAATGATGCATGACGTGGTAAGCAGATGTTGACAATCATCAATTGAATCGAGTAGATCAGCCCAGAAATGGGCCTCATAATACCATATCCAGCTTCTGAATACTCAAACGCTAGAACTGATAACCGGTTAGTCACCAGTATACGATCGGTGCATCACTAGTTTAAAAAATGTTACTGTAGCTGTCATGTTACTGAAATCATCTGTGGGCCATTGTCATCAATAACCAGTACAGATTGTAGGTCTTTGACAACTAAAAACACAACTTTTGATGTCCGAGTTGCTTCTACAAAGTGCCACATTGTATTACACCTGCAGGACTTCCTGTGTAGTCACTCTTCGCCTGTAGCGGCAGTGAAAGGGTTAATCATGTTATCATGAGTGATATTTAATGTTGACATTTCTGTCTTGCTGCTGTCGAGATCTATAAACGTTCTTGTCTGTGAAAGATGATCAGGTGTGGATGGTGATGGTTTAATATGTGTCTGCAGTCGTGAAAATTGTGTTGCAATAAAAGTCCATACAGATCTGTGTAAGTGCACAACATGTTCTACTTGTATGGTTGGTGTCAAACGGTGAATGTTCATTGTTTTCATACTGTAAAATGGATGTTTTTGAAATATATTTTCCGACAGTTAAAAGCCATTGAAGTGTGTGTGTGTTATTTTTCCAACTCAATAAATATTGTATCATCTGCATGCAGCTGGTTTCTTCTCTTCAGGGTGCTGAAAGTAATAAATAAAGTCGACACAGCAAGAAGTGAGTGTTCAGCAAACAGCCCGAAACAAAGACAGGACAGATGAGTATTATTCTTTCCACGATTTTACTGTTCCTTTGGGTTTAGACAGCACAGACTGGTCGCTGACATGCAGACAGAACACATGATCATTGTACTGGATCAGTTCATATTATTGAACACACTGGGAGGGTGAACAAAGCATCATCAGCAAACGAGAGTCTGAGTGACTGTTTCTACTACATTAAACATAATCCTTATCCTTAGTGTTTAATAGTTACAAAGCAGCAGCTAAATAAATATGTTAAATAGAAATGCTCAGGAGTTTGTTTGTTTTTTAGTCCAAACTCATGTCTTCATCGTCATCTTTCTTGTCTTTGGAGTCTCCCTCCTGGTCGGACTTTGTCTCCGTTTCCATGGCTTTGGCAAAAGCCTCCACGTCTGCAGAGAAAGACGTGAAGGATTTGTTGATGTGAATATCAGGTACTGCAAATAATTGTCTTATTTATTTAAGCTATGTAAAATACATTCAAATGCAACCTTTAAGTAACTGAAGCGACTCGATTCACAAAGAAAAAAACAAAACATTGTCAGGTTTTTTAAAATAATGGTGCGTTGGCTTCAATATTTAATCCATACATTTTCTAATAATTCAATGAATTAATCGTTTAAGCTCTAACAGACATGTCAATATTTGTTTAATTGCTGTAGCTCAAATAAAGGCGAGGGTCATGCTTTTAAAAGTTCCTTTTTTTCCCCATCCAACATTTTGAGAAAAATGTCCCCCGTCAGTGTCTCATCATTACTTGTGTATCTATGTAAGCATTTTCATCATGTAGCATTGGTCAGAGCAGCCTGTTTTATTACTTACTGATTATTACTTTGAAACAAAAATAATAAAGTTTATTTATAGATCAAAACCAACGTCACAAAGTGCTTTACAGAATATAAAACAGATAATTAATCAAACTACTTTCTAAAGAAGGTTTTTATATATTTTTGTGTGTACTGTACTGAACCCTTACTGTAGCTGTTCCATTAATACAGATGTTTATCACATAAAAAAGGACTGTATGGTAGAATCATTTAGAGTAACATTAGTTAAGAGCAAGTTTGTCTAAATAGTTTTTGGTGAAATGTATTTGGTTACATTTCATCAGTGTTAATGACGCCGTCTACTGGACATTTTGAAGAGTTTTCTCGCATTAAGGGAGAACCTACACAGTTAACAGTGTCTCTGTGTGATTCAACACTGACCTCCTTTGTTCGCAGCGTCGACAGCCTCTGCAGGCAAACCAAACTGGTTCATGAGAGGCCCTAACTGCCCCGACGCCAGAGCGCTGCTGAACATGCTCATAGCCTGCAGAGAGGAAAAACAGATCAACAATAAGGACAGAAATCACAACAAGATACAGACCCATAATGCCCAGACTCCTGTTCCAACAGGAAACACACTTCACTGTGCTTAAGGACGGAAAAATGGTTAAATGTCGAATTTACCCCCAAGCTGTAAAAAAAGACCCAAGAGTAGTTTGTGTGTTCATCACGTGCAGCCTGAAAGTGTTTACCCTGGCAAAAACCTGAAAGTTCATCTGATAGAAATGTTTAACTATATATGTTCTTACACTATGTCTACAAAACACACAAAAAGGCTGATGTTTATAAACTAATAGGACAATGAACAGTGGACAGGTACCTGCTGAAACTGCGGCGAGCTGAGCGTGTTTTGGAGCTCCTCTGAGCTCTGAGGCAGAGACTCTCCTGACGGCAGGTAGGGCATCAACCTCTGCTGCACCTCCGGGTTCACCAGGATTGGAGCCATGACTTCAGGTGTCAGGACGCTCGCCAGATCCACTGCAGGTAGCAAACACCACGGTGAGTCGAACAAACAGATTACTATTTACACAGCCAGCATTAACATTCAGTTTGAGTCAGTTTTCTTTCCGTCTTTGAGTGCTGTTTTGTTTGTGCTTTTTACCAACTCCTGAACATTTCTGGCACTTTTGCTGCTGAATTCTCCACTACGTTCATAGGCTGTCACTTAATGTTGTCTACCTGCTGTTTGGTGCAGAGCACGTCGTGCACTTTGGGTTTTAGGGCTTTTTGTTGCTTCTGGCTGCAGCATAAAACGACCACAGAAACAATGAGCTGACTCTTGTTGCAGCTGCTGATTCAGTTGATATTTCTCCACAGAGTACTTTCACCCTTTCACTTGCAGGTAGTCATGTCACAAAGAATATTGATTAAAGTTGCTCCTTTTGTAGCACCAAAGCTAATTTAGACTCTTATTTACTGTTCCTACACCTTCTGCTCTCTCTAGTTTTATATGAGGTGAGGGTGATAAATAATATCCATGAGGCAGGAAGGCGCACTGTGCCTAATGTAGTGTAGCACAATAACATTTAATCAAAACAGTGACAGACTGCAGTGTTTGCTCAAGCTTCCTGCTCCTGCAATAGACTGAATGTATTAAGTTAAAATTACATGTTATTACAGGGACTGTTGCGTTCACAATGCTCATTATGTGCTGCATAATTACTTAAAGTTACACTAATTGGGCTTAATTATGCATTGTCCCTCAGGTGGTTGTAAAAGTTGTTCTCTAATCAAACTTTGTGGGAGCTCAGTTTTCTGTCCACATGAAGCCACACGTCTATAGTTGGTCTCTCACCGCCCTGTCCGCTGGCCGGCACGTTCATGGTGGCCAGGATGCTCTGCAGGTCTCTCAGCTGGATAGGCTGTGTGGGGTTTGCTCCCCCTGCAGACGACACCGCTGGGGTGGTGGGGGTGGTGGCCGTGGGGGAGGCTGCTGAGGTGGCTGAGGGAGTTATGGGGGTGGTGGGCACCTGGGAGGAGCCGAGCCGGCTGGCAGTAGAGGTAGAGGTGGGGGTGACGGCTGTGGAGGGACTGAGAGAAGAGAAGGGAAAAGGCGCCTATACATGTTAGAATTTTATGACGTGAACAGTTAAAACATACAAAGAACACCAAAGAGAGCTAATTATTCACTGCCTCCTGCATCCCTATTCAACTGACTGAGTAGAAGACCATCAGGAACTGAATCAGCAAATATTTGGATAATTCTTTACCTAATTTTTTAAAGATTTTTTTCCCAGGACAGTGGATAGATTAGGAAACTGGGATGAGAGAGAGGGGAATCAAATGGAGTAAAGTGCAAAGGGTCGGAGTCAAACCTGAGCCACCCACTTGAAGTTTATTGCCTCTGTACATGGGGTGAGCGATATAACCGCTAGGCTATCCGTCGCCCCTTTTACCTTGTTTTTTTTTAAGCACAAAGTCAAACATACTCAGACAATAACAGTAATATGTTGTCTTCAAGTTCATAAACTGATTACTTTTGTATTTAGGACTTTAATTCAGACAAAACAAGAAGTCTGAAGACGTCACGTTTGGATTAATTATCAATAAATTGAAACCAGATTGTAGATAAATATTGGAAATAGAAATTGGCAGCTCTAATGATGTGCTAACAAAAAATCTGTTTCAGTTATCTGTCTGTTATATTTTCCCCTCTTACCAACATCATGCCTTCTTTGTCAACCTGCTGAATAAACAGATAAAGAGATGTTTCTCTGATATTTTTAAGAGATATAAAACACCTTGTGGAGGAGTTACTTGCTGCAGGAACACTGCTGCTGCTGCTGCTACTGCTGCTGCCCAGGAGGTTGGCCAAGCCTGGACCAGCAAGCGCTCCGAGACCTCCTGTTTTTCAAAAACAGAACCGCCCTAATTAGCATGAAGCTGTACAAAGATGTTCTCTTTTCTCTGATTGGCATCTATTCACACCATCAGATCTACAGCTGGAGACTTTAGTGAAGAAGTTACTCACCGATCCCGCCCAGTCCTGTTGGTCCAATCAGCTGCATAAGCTGGTTGTGGCTCATGTTACCCAGAAGGCTCTGCAGACCTCCCTCCCCTGTACACGAGAAAAACAAAAAGGTGACATCCAGCATCACAATGAGATTTCAAAGACGCTTTTCTTAAATCATATTTCAGCTGTTCGCATATTAAAGTTAAACATTATTAGACGGTGAGCATCTGTTACCTCCTAGAGCAGACAGATCATGTCCTCCACTGCCACCACTACCAAGAGCCCCGGGCATGGGTGGGTTGTTGAGGTACTCGTTCACTTTACGGCAGTTTTCCTCGTCCTTGTCCGTCTTTGGCTCCTGAGAAAGAAAAAAAAAAGGTTTTGTGTTGGTCTAGGTTGATGACAAAAAACTGGATGAACAATTACCGGTAGTGCTCTTATCTTCTTGAAAACTAACAGGAATTCTTCTTATAGGAAACTTCCTCCTAACACTGACAAAACTCCCTTTAACGTGTCGGTTTTATCTAAACAGAAACAGCACCACATTTTCACACAGATGTAAATTGCTTATTTTTTCTGCGAACCATTTAAAGCAGTAAATTCAGACAAGTTCGTGGAGCCCTACTTAGTATTTGGTGCAGCAGGACGGTGTGTGTGGGATATGGAGTTAAAACTATGGTGCTCTTGTTCATGTTCAGAAACATATCGACCAGTATAAAAGTGATTTAATCGTTTTGGGGCTCCACGGTAAACACGATCAGGCTTTGGCTTCACATGTTTTAGTCTTTCTACAAAAAACTCTCTTTGTTTTTCCGTTCAGGTAGATTTTGCTTGAATGAGAGACTAAATTATCCTGTAAAACAATGCTGCTGCCTACCTGCATCCAGAAGAAAAGTCTTTTGGAGCCGGCTTTGAACTTCAACACGAAGACCCTCCCAGTAGTGCACTGGTTCACCCGTTTGAACTCACAGTCATCAGGGAAGATGATCAAGTCCTAAATCAAATCATGTAAAATTGTTAATAAAGTCAAACACTGGTCGAGCTAGTTAGTCATGCTGACATTTAGAGTAACATACGTCATCCACGTTCCCCGTGGTCCGATCCTTCCAGCAGAAGTGGATGAGGGAGTCGTCGGTCTGTTGGATGTAGACCTGACCTTTACGCTTGTCGGGGGTCACCGTGCTGCCCTTCATGGTCATCTTGCCCGCACGAAACTCCACCAGATACTTGCTGGAGGAGCCGCGGGACCCAGACACCATGCTGGGGAACAGAGCTCCAGAGGCCATGATGAGAAGGACAGATCACTGCAGGGACAGAGAGGAGGAAGGTCAGTGATGCACAGAAACACATCATGTAGGGAATATTAGGTATATATACTCATACACTTAAGTATCGAGATTCACATCATTATGAAAAGTAATTTCAATTTAAATCAATAGGTGACATGCAAAGGTTTTGTTTAACTAATGTATTTAAATATTAAACTCCTTTGCTTAGATTTTAGCACACAAAAAACTGATTGTTACAGGGACTGTGTTAAAGATTGCAGATAAATGTCTGAATAATAGACTATTTATCTGACTTAATGCATTTGGTGTTGTGTTCTTTGTATCATGAAGATTTTCTTTTATTAAGTCTTTCTTTTAATCGCATGAACTATATGCTTACCAACATTATTGCATTCATATTTACAGTCTATGATCGCAGCATATCAGAGAATAACTCCTGTCTCGTGATACGGATCGTATGGACAAACAGCCCTACTTCATATAGGACAAAATGAGAATAATGGTAGTCCACTTCTCAAGGTATGAGGTTGTCTTTATTCTGCTGTGTCACTGCTTGTGACTGTTATATCCATTTAAGAGTCACTGCATGTTTGAAATAATCATTTTTATTGCTAATTAATTCTGGATATGTCTCTAGCCTACAAGTCTATTCATTTAAGATTCTGTTTGATCATTTCCTAAATTGAATAAAACAGATTAAATAAAAATATCTATAATACCAGATAAAATGGTAAAGACTAAGATGTGTTACGGACGGACAAAACGACATAAACAACAGTCACTCCAGTGCTCCCATAATAACCAGGCTACTGGGGCAGCCACTGTAGCCACAGATGACTCTGCATCATCTAGCTAGCAGCGTGTTTTCGGCTAATGGTGGTCACGACCGAGATACAGTTTTAAACGTTCACACTGGCGAAATGAACACACACTTGTTCTATGTTACAAATGTTCAAATATATCTTTACAAAAATATGTTTTTTTACTTACATGTTCTCACTGAAATTCCGTTTAGCCTGAGAGCAGCTCACAAATAGACGATAATCCTGATTGGCTGGTTTCCGCCGGTGCTTTGCTGTGATTGGTCGATCAATGTGCCAATGATGACGGCTTTAAATGTGCTGCGCATGTTCGGTAGAGATGTCACAACAGTTTGTATCATTACACTGAAGCTGTATGGTTAAGTATTTTAATACAAATAGACATATTATAAAAGGCTTTATAAATTAAGAAAGGACTATCAGTGATTAATGAATATTGATGGAAGGGATCAGTAATACAATAGTGACAATTCCCCTACGTTTATTTGACATTGTGGGACATGAAGTTCAATATTTAACAACAAAGCTAACAAAGCTAGATCCAACTCATATCTATGATCCTAAATGTTGACTAATATTTTTTGACACTGTATATATTGGAGGTATTTACCCCTTAATGACTTTTATCTTTGGACTATCCAAACTTCATCTGATCTTGTTGAAAGGGGCTGTAGATATATATTACACAACTTTTCTACAAGCATTATAAAGACACAGCTAAACAAAGCATGGATGTTGGCCACACTGGTGTCTGAATTAAAATTCACACTACAAATAAAAACTCTCTTTTTTTAGAACACTGACAGGGCTGGTAACTTTAATAGTCCATAATTTATTTCTCAAATATGCCATGTTTACATATGGTTGAATGTGGATAACCGTATGTGGAGATAAAAACAGGAGATCAATGAACTTACAATGTAAACATTTTCAATCTGACGCTAGACAGAACATGAGAATGAAGAGTACGAGACTGAGACACTAAAACCTGCAGCTCTGAGTGTCTGCAGGCCTCACAAAGTGCTTTGAACTCGGAGTAAAGTTAACAGCAGGTGAAGGAAGACATGATGAAGGATATTTCACGACACAAAATGTGCATTGGACTGTGAGCGTTCACATGTGCAGTTTACGCAAAGGTTAGTGCTTGGAAACAAAGAGGAACATCTATATACCGCCTGACAATCGCCCTGTATTATGTAGGTACACAACATTCATAAACTGCTGCCTTTGTAGTGTTTGAAGCACACAATGGCCACTAGCTAAAGAGGATGAAGGATTTCTATTTGTGTTTTTCACATTGTAGAAGGGCGGATGGAGAAGTTTGCATAGGTTCATGATGGCTGGTGACGGGGCATCGGCCTGGGACCTCTGAAAACAGTCAGAGTGCTTTACAAATTCCACAAGTCAGAACGAAACAGCTTTCTCTTTAAATCAAATTTTTTCAACTGTGAGGGAGAGAATTAAGCTCAAATTTGCCTCAAACTTTCTCCTTCTATGAACCATACATCTTTTAGAAATAAAAGCACATACCATCTGATCTAGTGTGACTTAAACATCCTGGTAATATCATCGTATTAAAAACAAATATCCAAAGAAAGCCTCTAAGAAATCATACTACAAACATCTCAAAACCTGCAAAAAAGAACAACTAAAGTTTCTAGATTTTCCTCAGGTTAAAACTATTCAATGATAGGTGCATGTCCATCGGTTCATCACCGACAGGAACTGAAGACAGCTAACTTTGGCACTATTTAAGGTGCCTATAGAAAAAACTTTCACAAATACAGGTTTAAAAAACAAACACGGCTCAAGTAGCAGACTACGGCTAACTAGCGCGCTAACTGACTCCATGGCAACATTATACTTCCTGTGTACGGCCCCCAAATGATGTGATGTGTAGATCCAAAACTTAAATATGATTGCGCCTCAGGTAGAAACAAACAAATAAGAATAATAGTAAAAGGCTCAGAATGTAAGTACATTATATCTCTAATACCTCCTGCTTTTAACCAGTCTGTGTCCCTTTGCTCTACTGTTTGACGTGAATGCATTTACACCATCGTATTTAGTGCACAAAAGGTTTCTTATGGCTTTAACTTGTGTAAATAATCTTCTTGGTGAGCATGCATGCAACAATTATTATCCACATTACCTATGTTACAGCTGATGACGATATAATGTACCAATGATATCTGTTCACTGTGAGAGTAAACGTGGTTATAAGCAGCTTTTGTCTCTATTGTGAGTCTCCATTCACAGAAAATGATCACACTTGTGACATGTTAGGGATGAATGCAGCTAACTAAAATAGGTAATATTTATAAATGTATATAAAAGTAACAGATGTGTTTGAATATCCCCTGATATTTGAATGCGACTGGACTGAAATGTGTGGAGCATCTACAGGTGAGATGATGGCCTATTACCTGAACTAAAACACCCTTTAGAAGAGCTTTGTGTGAGCCCTCAACAGGTGAGTTACACATATGGACTATTATTATAATTAGGGCCTATAAAGATGAAAGATGTCAACATTTACAGTAAGTAAACTCTAAAAATTCCTCTTAATATAACATTTCTCTTTCTGTGGACGAGTTTCACAGTCATAATCTGGTAAACACTCTGATATCAGCTTTTCATTGATTCACACAAAGACACAGTACCAAGTGAGCATCACAGACACATTTTAAGATGCGGAGAAGAAAAGTGAATCCTATCAGAGAGGAGATATCTTCATTCGGAGCACCTCCTGTGTCAATAAATGTTGGGGCAGTCAGTGTAATTCCTGTCAAAGTATCCACCTGTGTACAGCCAATCCTCTGCTCCTGTGTGAGGGTTTGTTCCCATCTTAAACCACCTGGAAAGACATTCAACATTCAGCACTTGTTTATAGTTACAGGGTTAAAGAAGTCATTACATGATCATTGAAAAGATCATCCACGCCCTCATTTTCTCCCGACTGGACTACTGTAACTCCCTCTTTTTCGGAATCACAAGCAAGTCACTGTCTCACCTCCAGCTAGTCCAAAATGCAGCAGCTAGGCTTCTTACTGGTTTTATTTGCTTTTAGCTCCTTTAGTTTCTTACATCCTTTTAAATCTTCGGTCCTCTTGGTCTCAGCCCGTGTTGTTGGGTTCTTGTTTTGCCTGGGTTCTTATGATAAGTTCTTGTAATGGTCGGGTTATATGTCTGTTGGGTTTTTAGTTTTTCGCATTTGTAATGTTCTTGCTGTTGTTTATGTTCCTCTGTGTTTGCTTTGTTTTTGCTGGTTGTCAAGCACTTTGTAAACCTGTGTTTTTAAAGGTGCTATATAAATAAAGTTATTATTACATTACATGAGTGATGTCTGAGAAACTCTTTCCTGCATTTGTCCATTTTAAGTGACAGAAGGTTTTAAAACGGCATCATATGCAAAAACACCACCCAACAGTTTGTTGAAGTGATTGCATATACAAAGGTATTATTTTGTGATGACAACAGACGTAGACTCTAAGGTAGGTTTATTTAAAAAAGAGCAAACATTTTTCTCACATTTTAAATGAAGCCCGACTGATCAGTCGGCCAGACGATAATATCGGCCGATATTAGCATATCCAGTGACGATCGGTGTCGCATAATTGGATCACAGATATACGCTGATATTACTAGATTTATTCACCATTCAAATAGGATTTCATTTTAGTATCGTTGTATTCCACTAGCAGTTCTCTGTCACCAGCAGAGGGCGCTATTTGGATTACAACAAGCATCATCACCCTCCAGAGTGTCGAGCAGTGATGCACGTACACACGCTGTTCAGTGACCATCTTGTCTTCATACTGTATATATTTCCCACAAGTGTTTGATAAACCGCATTTGAGGGATACGCACAATAAATGTGTATATCTACATATACATTCATCACTAAAGATTGAAGATAGATCAAAGTAAGATATTCCTAGTATCACTATCGGCAACAAAAATCCATATCAGTCGGACTCTAATTTTAAATGACTGACCGGAGACAAATCTCTTCAACATGTAACCGTCTCAATGAAATCTCAAGTCATCTTTTTCATGTATTTGACTCTGTATATAGGGATGTACTGCTGTAGCCTTTAGTTGTTCTACAGCATAAAAACTAATCAAGTAAAACAGGAACATAAGTGTTGAGTAAAAGGAAGGAAGTATTTTGACCTTTTGAACAACACATTATGCTTCCATGTCATTTATGTCACTCTGAACATGTCTCAGAGTCTATAAGTGGAAATTTAAAAAAAACAGTTACCTTGAAATAAACATTAAAGTTACACATTTGTATAAAAAAAGAAAAGAAAGCAAAAGAAACTCACCTTGTTGACCACTCCTCCTTGTCTTTGGAGCGTTCCCTGCGTGATGCTCTTTGTTTCTCCTCTAATCGCTCTTTCTCTGTATTTGCTGTGTCTAAAACATAAACATGAATGAGGAAGTCATTACCCATTAAAAAAGGACCCTGCTGATGAAATCATGCATGCAGGAAAAAGTTTCAGCTTCTATTCTCATCAGTGCTTTGGTCCACAAAAATATAGGGGAAACGTATATCTCAAAAAAATGTCTGGGAAAGTTTTGCATTTCAGACTTAGACTTCTTGTCCAAATGGGAAATTCACCTTCACAGCCCTGTACAGGTTTGACAGCATTTTGTATCTCGCTCTTGTGCTATACAAGAACACTGAAATCAGCAGAGCAAGTATTGAGAGCCAACAGTGACATGAGTAAACCATTTCAAAGTGACCTACAGAATCTTTGTAAAATATTACACAGCCCAACAAAATCTATTACAGGAGCCTTTAAAACTAGGCTAGGCAGAGAGTATCTTTGGTCCTAAGTAGTTTGAAAGCATCTCTCTCGACCACTTGAATTGGCATCATATCCTTTGATGTGTAATGGGTGACAGTGTTTACTATTTCTTGCCATCTGTTGCCCTTCTCGTCATAAAGCAGCCTTTTCCTGAATGACTCTGCCAAAGTTTGCCGAGTGTGTTTTTGTTTTGCCGGTATTCTGTGCGGTGGTTAATGTGCTACAAGTTAGTTATCCAGCTGTCCTTAATGGAGCAGTGAATGTGTGTGAACTGTCAAGGCGTGTTTTGATGAGTGATTAGTGACATATTGTCATTTCACACATCGTTAAAACAACAATTAAGATATTATCTTAGACGATTTATATCGAACACTCATTCTTGTATGTCAACACTGGGGTCTGAGGAGAAACAGTATTTTGATCCTCTCCATGCCCACCATTTACAGCAGATTTGACCAATTGTGTCTTTGACTTTGACTCCTCTCTGTATGTCTGAAGTCAAAGGCTGGCATTACCTATGTCTCCATTTTCCATGGCTCTGATGTCGGGCCTCAGCCGGCAGTCTGTTGGCGCAAGGAGTCTCTCCATGCCGGGCTCCAGTTCATTAAGTGTCATGGCAAAGCTGGTAAAGTTATACATCTACACAGAATGAAACACAGCAGAGGATAGTTCAATGACATTTTTATGGAAATCTTGTATAAACCAATTTATGAAGTATAAAGGGCACCTCGAACTTCATATTTTCAGTTTCAGTTTGTGTGTGTTATTGACCTGTGCGGAGTGAGCAGGCCGCGGCGTTATCCTCCACAGTAAGGCACTTCCTGGTATCACAGTCACAGTCTCTTGAACGTCTGGCATCTCATCTGCCTCGTCACCTTCACAGCTTTGTTCCTATACACACATACACAGAAATACACACATATAAATAACGTTATCAGACATGGACTCGCTTTCTAAAGCCTGCAGTACGTATGGTTCATATGCAAACAGGTGATTCACAGAACTACAGTTGCCACAAATTCAAGACGTCTCTCAAGCAACAATGCATGTCATTGCAAGACATAATGGATCAGTGCTGGCAATGATCTAATCATACACTACACTTTGAACATAACTGGAACTAGACAACAGCAGTAGCACACTGACAAATATCACATACATTATTACCTTACCTTCTACTAAAGCCACTGCATGTTATTGTGAAAGGGAAAGATGTTGTTTGAGAAAAAGAATTTAGAGTGAGGAGGAAAGTTCACAGATTACTTCACGTAGTAAGACAGAAAAAAAACATGTCAAAGACAAACGAGAGAACAGACGCTAAACAACAGTTCAGTCCAAACAGAATGCACCGTCCACCTGAGGGTCTCTCACCTGTTTCAGCTTTTTAGAGTCTGCCCCCGGCTTCTTGTCTGACTTTCTGTTTGCTTCGTAAAGCTTGGGGTCCACGCTGTACATGCACTCTGTCCACTTCCCATAGATCACTCGCCGCTTCTTCTTACTGGTTAAACAGTAGAGCAGTCAAATTTACTAAAGATAAGATGAATCCAAACAGCTGACCACTGTTGTTGTGCTCACCTTACCTTTTGTCTTGGATATGACCTTCTACTTTGTGCAGCTCTTTCCCAAACATGCCGCACGGTTTGAAGTTTAACACACACTTATCTCCCGTACTGATAAATGAAAGAAACAAAAAAAGTCTGTCAGTATTTGCTACCCTAACCCGGTTAAATCTTGAAGTTTAATATTTCTCATCAAACCTGTGGTTGACGATCTCGACAGTTCCGTACTGCTCAATCCAGAGTTTTCCCAGGATAATGTTATGAATACAACATAAGGGGTTTGTCCAGGTGTACACTTCTTTATGTCTGTGAGAAAAAGAAAACAACACAATCTTAAAGTAATGGTTTGACTTCTTGGGAGAGTCCAGCATTTGTTTTTGTAATCTAGATAAGATTGATATCACCTTCATGTCCTTCTTTAACCCATTTAGACCCAAGGACGCCTAAAAAATTATTGGCTTTAACTGTAAATTAAAATGTCCTTTGCCTTATGAGACGTAGACGTCTCATCAGGTCTTAAAGGTAGAAGCACGTCTGCGTCTCATCAGGTCTAAATGGATGAAAGGGAATTTTTGCCCCTTGGTAAATACTTGTCAATGAAAGCAATAAACTCCTCACTGTGTGCTGAATTTAACAAAGAGAGACAAGGTTTCCTGCTGGAGGACATGTACCAGTAAAGATGTATTGTACAAGTAGCTTCTGCCTCGCTGCATTTCTTCAGCCGCATTCTCTGGTGAAATTTCCCTTTAAGTATGAACATGGAGCAACTTAGTTTAAATAAGCTACAGACTTAAAACAGCGAAACAGCTCCCTTTGGTCTAAAGCTTCTAATTGAGTTGTAGTTCTATCTCATATGTTTATCACTTAGTGTGTTTCTAATTTGTGAATTTTAGAGGTGCTTCTTCTCCATAAATAATCTGCAAAATAGAAATAAGTATTTGCTTAAAATATGCTTGGCATAATGACTGCTTGAATTCTCACATTTTCAAACAAAGTTTGACTTAAATATAGTTTTGGTGTAAATTTGAGATCAGGTTAGAAAGTACCAAAAACTTTAGTTTTTAGGACCAGCTGTATACATATACAGTGACTGATAAATCTTGTTAAACAAATCAAAGGAAGCTAAAAAAAAAACGTATCAAACAGTGTGAGCATGCACATGTCTACAGAAAACACTCACTTCAGTAGCTCTAGCGTCATGGTTCCTCTGGGCTCTGCTTCCAAACTTTTGCCCCAGAACTTGAGTTTGGGGTAGATGGTGCCATGAAACTCGAACTCCTGCTTCAGAGACTGAGCGTGGAAGGCACTAACAGGAGGGTGGTGGCTCACTTGCTCGGAGATCAATCTGTATCCTTCGTCCTCTCTTTAAAAAACAAAATGACATATCACATCAATAAAGAAAATCATCAGGTTAATTTATGTCCTCCTGAAATCAGAACTGTTCAGTGCTGTTTAAGGACCCAGTCAGCAGATATCTCCCATACCTTGTGAGTTCATATGTTTCGCCTAGTAAAGGATTAAAAGGCTTTCCAGTTCTATCCCATTGAGATGCTACAGCCGACACAGCGAATGCAGCAACAACCTGTCACAGAGAAATGAGTTTAAGTCACTTCTTTAAGAAAATCATGGTAACAATCTGATATTCGAGCTACAAATTGTTTTGTTGTTTTTTTTATATGTGAAAACATGACATTCATCTGTCCAGGTGTGATTACAACATTACGCACGCAGAAGATGGAGATCAAAAACAAAGCAAAGTGAGCTCATTTTCTGACAAAAAAAAAAACAGAAACAAAGAGTGATATGTTATCTCTACCTGCATGCGGTCTATTGAGTCAGATAAACTGCAGGCTTTGTGGATGAGGTGAGTGTGCTCCATGTACTCTGAGAATCTCTGGAGAAAGCTCAGCGGCTCGTTGAACACGACTGGCATCGCTATTTTAGACAGCTCCTGCATGAGAAACATGATCAAAGAATGGATAAATTAGCAGGGAAAAAAACAGAGATAAGCTCTAAGAAGTCACATTCAAAGTGTGACAATGTTGTGCCAAATGTTTTACTCCTAACAACTCATGAAACCTATTCAACTGTTATGTAACACAACTGTACATCCTATCAGCTAAAGGAGTAACAAATAATGTGTTTTCTATTGATTGAATTCTGATTTTCATTTAAGGATATTTTGGGTTCTTTCTCACAGATTTCACAACAGACCCAGAATTAAATTTTATGTTAGAAATTCAGATGAACTTTTCTGGGTAGCTGAATAGAATATAAGTGATCTTTTAGTTTGATTAGTTGAGGAGGACTTACCATGCCAATACATTTCTTCAGTATACTCCAAACACTGAAATTGTTCCTGGAGATCATATCAGCAGGTAGAGTTTTCCTGGTGCACATTTGGACCAAGTAGGGTTAAAAAGATGATGTAACAAAAAATATCACAGTATTTCTGGCGCACAAAGTGTGAAAGCAAGTCTTTAGAGAACACAATGTACTACATAAAAATCTAGAAAGACTACAAGGTAAAAGTGGTCCGTCTTGTCTTGTTTCTCCAACAGTAAATCCAAGTAGCTCTGCAGAAGAGGTGCTCAGAATAAAATGTTGTTGCACTGGCTTCGTCTGCTTCCACATGTGAGTGCATGCATGGTGAAGCCCCCCAAGTACATGTGTGGTCTTGTGCTAACATGCACACAGCCACACACACACACATGAATTCATGCATACCACACATGTGAAGGATTCCTTACCTGCGCGCCCACACTCCATTCTCCTGTGAGGAGCTGCCACCAGTCACCTGCTTATTGTCAAACACCAGGGCATCTTTGAAACTGACTTCACAGGAATCATCTGACTCCAGCCCTGGTGGAGACAAGAGGAGGTGAGGGCAGAAGCAAGTTCATTCATTAGGACCCACGACGCACGCAGATTTCACTATAAGACAAGTCTTTGGGACTTTCTCACCTGTCTCAGCGTCGTAAAACTCCTCCTCGCTGTTCATTCTGAGCAGAGAAAGTAACTGAGCGTTATTCAGAAGTCATGTTTCCACCATCGGCCTGTCCCTGCAGCCCAGCCTCTCTCCGAACATCACAGGCTGCCAAACAAACAACCTGCAACAGCACGGACTCGTTACCCCAAGCAGAACAGCTGCTATTCATCGGCTATGCCAAACATTATCTTGTACATGCTGTGAATATCAAAACAACAGCATCCTAGCTCACAACCAGTAGTCCTGTTCCCTAAAGAGCCTCTGCTAATAGTTAGCAAGCTAGCTGACTAGCAAGCTAGCTAGCCGTTAGCATTGGTGCTGGACTGAGTTTAAACGTCAGTCGGAGGGTAAACAGAAGAGTTTGGACAACGTTACCAACACAAACAACGACACGAAGATCAAAACACGATTCATTATGTATACCTGCGAGTTGAGTAAAGTTAATGCTCTATTGATAGCCTATACAATCGATGAGTAACTGCCACTGGAACAGGGGCGGAAGTGGGCGGCAAGGACACCGTGATTGACAGGTCCGCAAGCCAGTCACATCCCAGCAGAGACAGAGGTCTAGAAATAAACCTGATAACAAAAACAACAGATCAGTGGAGCATTTCTTTTGAACCACAGATTTACTTAACAGTGTGAGTGAGATTAAAAGGGTCATTAGAATAGAGGCTGGATTGACATCAGTCTTCCCTTGGGTAAAATTAATGTTTTGATCGAAGTTTCAAATATTAAAAAACAAATGTAAACTCGCCCTGAAAGGATGTGTGTGGTGTGGCATTAATCAATTCAATAATTCTGTATTTACAACAAATGTGATTATCCGAGTTTGGTGACCGACAAATGAACTGAAACGCACACAGAACAACAATACAGTAAGAAGTTCAGCCTGTAGTGCTACAAATATTCCACAAGGTGGCATCTTTACACATCAGTTAACCCTTAAATGTGTCAACATTAGAGATGTAACAGTAAAACTGAAATAGGCTAAATACATGTTATATCTAAAACTTCAATGACTTTGATTTGAAGTGACTTGAAGTGAATTGTCAATACTGAACTTGTTTCTTCGGCCATTAATGTTTCCATTTTTGCATTCCATGTATTTTAATATAGCCTGTTTATTGATAGGCCTATTTTAGGACTTGTGTATTTATTTATATTTTTATAGGCTATTTGCACTATGATGTATCTCGCAGTTTATTACATCGCTGCATGTAAAATATTGGCACAATAAACTGTGACTAAAAGCCTCCTCACTTTATTCTTTTAAGTCCTCGAAATAACAAACTCTAATAACCCACAATGTAAAAAGAAGCCCCTGTGGTGAAATAGAAAGCAAGGATCCACCTCTGACTGGTTACACAGCCAACAGACAGGCAATAGATGAGGACAATGAGGGCCACACCCTGAACACAGCCCTGACTCTGTAAAAAAGTGGCCTGGATGGGAGATGGATGGAGGTAGTTCAAGATTCAAGGTCAACTTTAATATCCCCGAGGGACAGTAACTTATAGTTGAATTATTTATTCAGGTTTAACTAAAAACAAGCTGTCTTCATTTAAATATATATATTTTTTTTTAATATATAAAATACGAGGGAAACAAATATTTTCTAAGAAGAAAGGTTCAATAGGGTGATTTTATTTTGGAAATGATTACCGGAAGTCATTAACGAACTGAATTAGTCCTCGTGTCTTCGTGTCAGCTGCCTCCTCCTCTCCTCTGTCGGCTTTTTAGAGGAGTTTCAGTTTTCAGGATGGAGGAGAGGAACCAGTCGGATCTCGTCAGTTCGCTGTGAGCTGCAGAACTAAATACTTTTTAACACATCTGTGAGTTTGTATGATCCTTTTTTTTAGCTGAAAAGTCTGTTACCTAGTGCTATTATTTTAAATTGTTTGAATCTATGAAAATGAGTAGAGACGGAGACAAGAGCGCAAAGACTTCCATCCGGAGCCAAAAACAACCCCGTACGCAGCAGCAGGTTTCTGTCCAGAAGAAGAAGAATCCGTCTCTGAAGGATGAACTCTTCAAAGACTCGCAGTCAGGGAACGACAGTGGGAAGGAGATTAAATCAGTGGGAGTGCTGGGGAAACGAGCAGAGAAAGTTTCGACAGGTGCCACGGTGGATGGTCAGAAGAGCCCTGCTGCGCAGAGGAAACTCTCCGACGCAAGTAACGCTTCAGAGGACCTAAGCAAAGACTCCGGCTGCTTGTCCGGGAAACTTTCCTCCTCGGACAGCAGCTCGGAGATCTCAGACTGCACCTCCGAGGGCAACAAGCAGGAATCTCCGAGCTGCTACAATGAATTAAGCTGGATAGACGGGAGAGCGTATGTGAGGCCAGACAGCGAGGGCACAGGAGACGAAAAACCGTGCGTAAAGGCAGCAGGAGATCCGTGCGCCCTCCAACCACATGCTGGAGGAGGAATCAGTTTGTTTGACTCCTCAGGGACGTTTCTGGAGCTCATGATGGGAGAGACAACCGATGATCTTGTCCGCGAGGTGGACGATTTGAGATCAGAGAACGAGTATTTGAAAGTAAGTGCAATGTACAGTAGCCTATACTTTCTAAAACTCAAGTTGTAAAATGTAGTTTGCATGATTATTCAGTTACACATATTTGTATGATTGCTTGTGTGTTTCTCTGTGAGATCTATAAAAGGCCTTCAGACTGAATTGCAGGGGGATTTTCTGTAAATGCTCCTGTCAATCTTCATTAGAGAAGCCAGGACAAGGGAAGGGAAGCTCTGAGGCACGAACCAATAGTCAACATTTCCACTTTGCTATGTTGAAATGGGAGACAAACGATTAAAACAAGACGCAAATCATTGCCTTTTTTACTGTCACACCTAAAAAACAAGACATTAATCTAGCTATAATGTCATTCATGTAATTGTTGCCTTACATGGGTAGACTTGATTATTATACATTGAGTACAGGAGAAAGCTCTGCCCTCCCTTCAAAGAGTTTAGATTTGTTCTGTTTATTATATTCATAATGTCACTTGAGTATTATTTTACTTTTTTCATAGTCAGAAGATTAGAATCGGAGTTTAAGGAGTGTAAACAAAACCAACTTACTTTATTCATTTTTGCATTTTAAGTGCTACTTCAGCAATCAAGAGTTACACTTTTATAAAGTGGTGAGACTGTCTGGTGAAATCTCAAAAAGTAATGTCTAAAAAATTAAGCAGGAGGTTCTCAAAAATCCTGGCTTGCTGTCAAAAAAAAGGATTCATTTTCTATGAGGATGCATGATGTCCCCCCGTGATGACATCACTTTGACATCATCAGGGCAAAATTCAGATTTGTAGTCTTAAGCATCAGCTGAGGCTGACTCCAGTTACAAGTGACTCATCACGCCTGTGATATTATCAGCATTCAATTTGCTTCACCTTTTCATTTGTGTATTAGTAACACCAAACACCTGTAACATGCTTGATGTGTAGATTTATTAGAGTAATCCTTTTTATGTAAGGACTCAAAGTTGGACCCTTTCCTTAAAATTTTGAGCTAAAAGCTCCTGTGATAGACTTTTATGTTTGCAATGATTTTAGCGCCCCCTATGGACAAAGTGGTACCTATTATCTTTTACTGATTTTGTTCTGCACGTCTTTTTGGTGAAAATCTCGGTTAATTTTAACAGTCAAATGTAGTACCATTGAGAATATCTGCAACTGAGAATGCAAAAAAAAGGCTGTTTCTGCCATTGGTTTGAACTTATATTATGTTCCAAAGATAGTGTTATGCATTTTAATTTGTAATTCCTACAAAGATAAGAATTAGTGTTGTTGTTTTTTTGGCAGGATGAGGTGGAGGAGCTCCGCTGTGAGATGCTGGAAATACGCGACATGTTCCAGGAGGAGGAGGTGTACCAGCTGCAGGAGCTGAGGCTGCAGCTCGAGCAGGCCAACAAAACCTGTCGCATCCTTCAGTACCGCCTGCGCAAGGCCGAGCGCCGCAGCATCCGGGTAGCTCAGACGGGTCAGGTGGACGGGGAACTAGTCAGGAGCCTGGAGCATGATATCAAGGTCAGACGTCATCTTCCCTTTCATCACAGTCCCTCCACCTCTGTCTGTGTGTGTGAGCGATCATGTGGTGGTATAAAAATAAAAACTCACTAACCAACCACATCCTGTAAAAGCTCCTTCTCGAAAATTGGCCTTTGCCTGAATCACAGCAGTTCCAGTTTACAACATCAAAGTGCAGATTTTGTGTCAGTCCCACTTAGCTTTTTCTTTTAGCTCTCTGAGCAGTGATTGGGTTGTTCTTAAACGCTGAAGGACTTTAATCATTTGACAGCAGCCTGAGTCAGAACCGCCTGCTTGCCGTAAAAACCTCCCTGCTGCTTTTTCAGGGCCACAACAATTTCATTAGTTTGAAATGTCTTCATCGTGCTTCCTGTTTGTATTTTCGTCCTAAGATGGTGTAATTATGTGGTGAGTTGTTCACCATGAGTAGAAAGCACACAAGCACAATAAAGATAATTAGGTCAATAATGAGACTGTGTGGTGGCAGTGAGAGCTCGGCTGTGCGTGGTGGTGTTAAATTCCCAAAACTTTCCCCCCCTCCCCCTCTAACCCCAATCCAGTCATGAATTCCTGTCACAAGTTTTTCCTTGTTAAGCCTCCTGTTTTTTCACAAACCAACTGCTGTAAAACAAACATGCTGGAGTCATAACATAATGTTCATGAATATATCAAGGACCAGAAGATTTCTTCACAGCACTTTGCCTGATTGAAGCCCCTGGTGGTTACCGGGGGTGCCAAGGGGTCCCTGCACATGTGCCCATTGCTGTGTTGAAATGACTTCTTGATAGAAATTCAATCAAAGGCTACACAACTACTAGTGCAAAACTACACCAAAAAGGCTCCTATCGATGTCAAAGAGAAATGGCATTGCAAAAAAGACAAACAGTATGACCACAAAAAGATACAAACCATAAAGAGATGCAAAAAATCTCTACCAAAAGCCATAACACAACCACAAAGAGGTGTGAACCAACTGAAAAAAACACACAAAACTACCAGCAGGAGAGATTATTTGAGCACAAAGAGACTCTAAATGAATATCGATGCGCAATATTACCAAAGACGCAAAACAACTTCAGACAAAGAAAGACTACAAAGATGACAACTGAGAGATCACAAGTGACAATAACCATGTGAAATTAGGTCAAAACATCAAAAAACAGCCATAAAGAATAGCGGGAAAGAAGCACAAGCAAAAAGTCCACAAAGGGACACAAAACTACCAAAGAGATGTAAAATGACCACAGACAGATCCAATGCAAATACAAATAAATACAAATACTCCAAAGAGACATTAACTTAAAAAAAAGTGAAGGCATTTAGTTTCAGTAAAAGAATAATAATTAGAAAGCTTTTAAAAATGACTAGAGGTAGATGCAAATAACAAAAAGGGATGCAAAACTTCCATAAAAAGAGGGAAAAAGGACTCCAAAGACAACCAATATTAACAGTAGGAGACTCATCTTATACATAGAGACAAAAATTATTACACCATGTAAAGGGACAAAAGATGATCAAAAAGAGTCTTGGTGTCATGTAGGAGGGGTTGGGGACCTTTATCTTCTATTCCCAGGGGGCCCACTGTCTCATAATGTGTCCATTATTGGAGCTACAATAACCTGCTGAATTTTGCTTTGTTTTCAGGTCGCAAAGAGCGTCTCTCTGCGGCTGTACAATGAGCTGGAGGTGGTGCAGAAGAAGAACTCACAGCTGGAGTGGGAAAATGAGGTGCTGCGGGAGAAGACACAGGAACAAGAAGTGGCCAAACAGGTGTTACAGGCTGAGGTGGAGAAAGCCAGAGAGGTGAGATATACTGTACAAGCAGAACATCTCAACATATGAAGCGCCCCTGCCCTTCAGTGAGGCTCGCTGCAAAACACAAGGAATCCCCCGTTATTTCCCACATCAACATGCCCATTTTACAGAAGAAATAAACGTGATTACAGGCTGGTTTCAAAGCACGGGTCTATAACACAACAGAGGGTCATAACTTATTAGTTTTGATTATATTAAGGCTTAAAGTTATGTATAATTAGGGACATTGCTGATTTGACTGATTAGTGGGATTCACCAACACCCTGTCCATGTTTTCTACAGTCTATGGTGTATCTGTGAAGACTAATGTTTGTGCAAAGGTCGCTCTCACATTCATCTGCTGCCTGAGGAAAGTTTCTCATGTGTTGGCTACATTTACAAAAGTATTTAAACCTGTAACCTCCAGTGCACGTCTGCTGAAAAAGTATCTTTCAAGTAAAGTAGGCAACATCTTTGTCCAGCGATTCCACTTTTATAATGGATGAAATCTTGACAGAAACATAAGCTGCCGCCATCCCTCTTCTCAGGAATCCTTCACCACATTTCTGCTGCTACACAGCTGCACCCATCCCAGCCAGTTGTCCCTTGTAAAGTCAGGTGACACATGACCCTGGTGAGGCTCAATGATATGAGAGGAGGAGGGCACGGCCAGCAGCTGCCTGGTGCCACAGCAGGGTGAAGCAGCCTGGTATGCTGAAGCCCGAACTCCAGGCACAGCTGATATCCTCAGCTGAGTGGACAGAGAAAAGGGAGTGAGGGTGCGAGAGATTACAAAAATAGACTCTCTCTCTCATGCTTTCCCACTTTCTGCTTTTATTAAGCTAAGCTAAATCTGGATCAGCGTGTATTATGGCATTCATAAAGGCGGGTGTTTGAGCATCAACATACTGACCTACAACCATCCCCTTTTGATGCTTTTATCTAACAGTGAACACCACACCCTGACAGGTTGAGTTTCTAGTCCACCTTTTGTTCTTGCGGCCTCCTCGTGCCTCAGTGGCTCCTGATAACGATTGTGCACTTCTAATCCAGGATTCGGCGCTTTGGCATGATCTCAGTCTGGGCTACTCATCAGAGACAGCTGCTAGTCCCTTTGATCCCAACAGGGAAATCCACTTAGATTACCTAATCTAGGAGCACAAACACAGTGTAGATCCATGTGAAGAAGAGGGAACCTTTTCAGCCACTGCAGGAAATAAAACTGGATTTTCTGTGAATCTGTTCGAAACACAAAATGCCTGACAATGCTTCAACACTAATGAACCCCCAAGTGAAGAGTTAGAAAATACAAAAGAAAGCTTATTTTGATTAGCAACACCATTTATTACAAATATCCTTTTCATTTTGATCGTACCTATTTTTTACAGTTCAAGCCACAGTATTGAGATTCTCTGCAGCCTACATGCCAACTGACTTTGAAGTGAAAAGACTCCTTATGTTCGCCACTTCTAGCCTGCAGAAGATGACTATTATTAACACAGTGACATCCTGTCTAGTGTTTATGAGCGAGACAATGCTGCCAGACAGCAGCTAACATTCCTCTCATGCTCAGACTCAACAAAGAAACTCGGTCATGTAGAGAAGAGAAGATTAAGGCATCTCAGAAAGAAGCAGACGGGCACGATGGACATTTTACATTCTGTTTCTTCTAAGGAAAAAATATAATGTTTGACTTGCACCTGTCACTTTTCAGACAAAAGTTAATAACAAGATCTAAACCATTATCTAGCCTGTCCCATTAATATGAAGCCAAATGCAGCATTCGCTTAGCTTAGCTTAGCTTAATTTAGCATAGATAAGCTTTAAGACTGGAAACAGGTGCAAACAGCTACCCTGGCTCTGTCCAAAACATACAAATAATATCAAAAGTTTTATCATTTTAAATGTTAAAATGTGCATATTATATCTTGCTTGTACAAAAAATATAACATTTGAAGGAAACTGAACTTCAAAAAGTCACTGCTCCCTGTCAAATATAAACCTGCACATAACCTTGTGGAGTTATTATTTATTGAACACTGGAGGTGTCATATCCTTATTAGAGAGCATTACAGGAGCTGGCAGGCAAAGGCTAGCTGTTGGTGGTGTTTATGCTAAGCTAAGTGTCTCCTCGCTTTAGCTTCATACTGACCAGACAGATATAAAAGTATATATTCCCAGTGATGTCTCAGCAAGAAGTTTTGACTTTTATTTGTATTGAAAGATATAGACATGTATCTTAGTGAGCTTGAGACATGATTTAATTTAGGTCTCTATTTAGCTAAAGTTGTTCAGTATAGCCCGATGTCTTTCTGTTTAATGTGACGCTAATGGCAGCAGCTGGTTAGCTTAGTTTGCATAAAGAATAAAAATTGGGGGAAGAACTCACATGGCTTTTCTGAAGTTAATTAAATGATGTTTTGTTGTGTGTTGTTTGTTGAAGTTACAAAAAACTGAAGTGAAGTACTTTCCAGGAAGAGACTGAGCTCTGCCAAACACTAGTCCAGCCATATAAGCTTGTAAAGCAAAATAATAATATTCATGCTTTAAATGCATTATTAAAACTCAGCTGTTCCAGGCTAGCTGTAGCTGGAATGTATGCTAAACCAATTAAAGTGTCTCCTTGCTGTTGTTTTATACTTTATTTATATTTAACAGACAGTCACAAGAGTGGTGATCAATCAGCAAGACATTTTTAACTTTTCTTCATTTGTATGTCAAAATATAGGGTGTCAGATAGCCTAGCAGTGGTTATGTTGTGTCTTCGTGTACTGTGGCTATAGTCCTCATCGCAGCAGCCGCAGGTTCAAATCAGATCTCAGCCCTTTGCATGTCATCCCCCACTCTCTCATCCCAATATTTCCCGTGTCTCTGAAGCTGTCCTACCTAATGAAGGCAAAAAATCCCCCCAAAATAACTGAAAATAATATAAATAGAGAGAGAGATGTATCCTGCTGAGACATGATTTCAGTAAAGTCTCTATTAAACCAAAGTTGTCCTGTGTTGGCTGCAAAAATGTCTCAGAAGCTGTAGCAGGACTTGTACATTGCTTAAGAAATCCAGACAGTTAATTAGCCTTGTTAAAATGGCTCATCAATAACAAGTTGCTCAGTTGGATCTGTTTTGTCTTGTTGCTCAGTTGATTCACCTCTTTGTCATATTTTTACATTTCAGGGCACTCTGAAAAAGAAGAGCATCCGATCAGCGGTCAGCAGGGCTGAGAAAAGGCTCTCTCAACAGATTGAGGTATGTTGTTCATGTTTCATTTCAAACGTAGCTGCACCTATGAAAACATGTTGCAATTTATCTTTGTCAGAATAATATTCATTTATTTTAGGAAGGAAGTTAAATTCCTTGTGTGTTAAACATACCTGGCCAATAAAGCTGATTCTGATTCTGATTATTTTTTGGTTTTCAAGCAGGATGACAGTGCCGATCTCAGGTGCCAACTCCACTTTGCCAAAGAGGAATTAGCTCTCATGTGCAAGAAGCTCACCAAGCTGGTATCAGAGAGTGAGGCAATGCGGGAGGAGCTGGCCAAATACCGCTCAGCCTTCGGTGACATAGATGCCAACACGTTGCCCGACGGTAAACAACACTCTGCCCGTGCCAGGGAGGCCGAAGTCAAAGTTCACCTAAAACTGGTGGAAGAGGAGGCCACACTCCTGAGCCGGCGAATTGTTGAACTTGAGGTGGAGAACCGGGGACTGCGAGCTGAAATGAGTGACCTGAGAGACAAAATCGGAAAAGCAGGAGGAGGCGGGGAAGAGGAAGAAGAAGAGAACCGGGAACTGGTGGAGGAAAATATGTCAGCTTCCACACAGGGAAAAAACAGAGAAGGAAGGGATCAAAGTTTGAAAAAAGGATGCAAAACTTACGAGAAGGATGCAGAGAAAAGTAAAAGTGACGAGAAATCTTTGCGTGGTAACAAATCACGGACTGAAAGGACGATGGCTTCTTGTCATATAACCCGAGAAGGTCCTGTGGGTGGTGAGTGGGACCCTTCAGACACTCCTGATATTGAAAACAAGAAACTTGACGGAGATCTCAAAGGTATGACGGTAAATGACTTTGAAACTCTTCTGGCTCTCAGAGATCATTCCTGCATTTTGAGTTCGGCCATCCAGCTCCTGATGCCACCAACAAATGGCCGCTCCTCATCTCCTTCAAGTGCGTTTACCTCTCCAACAGAGATGGACTCGACCGGTAAGACTCAGAATATGTTCCCCCCGGGGCCTTTGAACGAGGCTTTTGAGCTTCTACAGGCCATGCTGATGGGATTCATAGGGAGACTGGAGATGCTTCTTACAGGAGAAGATTCAGGCAAACTTTCTGTTCACAAGGACAGACAAGCTTTGGAATCCAACTCTTTCTCCTTTCATTCTGGAGAAAGCCAAGATCGTGACGTGGATGCAATGAGTAAGCAGGCGGGGGTTGAAGATCTACCCACCACAGAGTTTAAAGAGCAAGACAATCAAATGGGACCAGCATCTTCCCTCCAGTTAGACCTTATCAGCAGCTGCAGGGATGCAAAAATGCGCCTTTCGTTGCAGATTCTGTGGATCGTCCATCAGTGGTGTCAAGTCAAAGGACCTGGAATTGAGGGAAAAGAGGTATTCTTATCACAAGTTGTGTTTATAGTCTAAGAGTTTCTTAACTTAAAACTCCTGTGAGGAACTTTTGGTATGTGTTGATTTTGGCGCCCCCTGTGGACAAAGTGGTCCCTCTTTTCTCTTTGCTTATTTTGTCCTTTACGCGTGTAAGCAAAAGATTGCATACTTCTTACATTAAGTGTCAAATCTTTGTGTCTGACACCTGCCCAACTGTAGTGGTTTCTGGTACTTAAAATAACAATGTAGAAGTAATTTATCTAGTGGCTGGTGGTCTGTTTCATAACCTGGTAAAAAATCCTCATATGAGCTTTAAATTTCTAAATATATCTGTTTGTTTCCATTCAGGGTAGAGACAAAAGCATGTCTGTGTTGCGGGGATTGTTGCAGGACCTCAGCACAGAGCTCCAGGATGATCCAACTAACTTTGGCAGTCAGGCCAAGGCCACACAAGGCAAGACAGCTGAGGTAATAATAATACATTTTATTTACAAGCCCTTTTCACAAACTCAAAGACACTGTACAATTTAGTTTAAGGATATTGTTTACCCTTCCAGCTCCTCCCTGCTGTGTGGGAGTCTGTGTGATACAGTGGGATGTCCTGTCGATGATCTGTCTCCCTGGCCACAAGTGGTCGTGACTCTCTGTTCAACAGGCGTCATGCAAAGACTCATGCCAGAGTATTTAGGCTAATCTCTTGAAGGGGCTGCAGCCAAACAGGACACGGATGTTCAGATGTACTGCATGAAAACACGCAGCTGATCCACTGCATTGTCCACACTTAATACATCGCTGTTCATGGTTCAGAGTTGTAGCTCCGTATACTGCTGCTTCACCTTGTTGCTCAGATGCAAATAAAAAAGGAAGTTTCATTGCACGTCAGATAAGAAATGTAATCTGGCATTTGAGTCTTTGCCATTGAAGTGTTTGTGCTCCTTTTGCACAGCACAGCTCAAGATCTGCTTTGAAGAGAAGGATTAATTTCTTTAATGGTTGTTTTTACTCCTTATCCCACTGGCTAGACAGTAATCCCTCATTTCCCCAGAGGCACGACTATGCCATGAAAAAACAAGACTTCCAAGTATAATTTCCCGAAACATTCTTGTTTTTTGTCTGTATTTCTCCTTGCGGCCTGCAGCCTTCCCTCAAACAAAGAAACAGCCACATGCCAAGAAGAAAGAACACAACATACTGGATGTCCTCCATTGTTGCCCTTTGTTTACTGCGTCACCTTCTTCTTCTTTGTTAAAAATTTGTGCGGGCTAGAAATGCTGCTATGATGTCAAGCTAATGCATAGCTAATGCAGCCATCACCATCCAGCTTACACCCCGCCAACCAAGTAAGGGTACAGCTGTGGATATGCAAGCAAGATCAGGGTTTACTGCACCAAACTACTGAACCCAACTTGTTGTGTATGTTTCTGCCACAGAGGTTTTTGTTTGGTTCAAACGATCTGAGTTGGCTTTGCCTCTAGGTGCCAGACGAACCAAACCAATAATGATGCCTCACATAAACTGAAGAGTATTGTTCAATGTTATTAAGCTCCTTCTTTAATTGTTAAGGTCTTTTATATCAATGCAAATATCTTAAACCTCAGACAACTACTTCGGCAAGTTGAAAGCTGTAAAGACGGGTTTCTTTCTCTTTTGTATTTTTCATCTTTTTAGATGCAAACACAGCAGAACACTGATTATGTACACCATCTCCATTACTATATTGGCATAATAAATTTCCTTCTTAAAAAAATGAAGCACTAGACATATTTCAACATGATAATGGTGCTATAGCAACAGTTAAGGAGTCACCTACGTTATTACTATTCACACTAAGCGTCTGTATCACATTTTGTCATTATTAGCCAATAGACTTTAAGATATTTCACTTAAAACCACAAATATACACCTCATGCTTGTAGTAAAAACTGATTCAGAGTATCACTGAATATAATTGGACTGATCATCTGGGGAATGTTTATTAATAAATATAATTTCATCCAATGTTTCTTGAGATATAGCAGTCTGCAAAAAGTAACAACTTTGTTTACCACGTCTTGACAAACATGTGTTTGCTTTTCTCTTTGTTCAGAAGACCATCAGCAGTATCTTTCATGATAAACAACACTCTGAGGCTGACAGGTCAGTGTATTCTTTAAGTCTTACTTACTTTGTTCTCTAGGTCTCTTTGGTCATATTTCATGTACCACCTGCTATTTTCACAGGGCTTACAGCTCAACATGGAGAAGGAGACAGTTTCCTCCACTCAGCTGGAAGAAGAAGAACTGGTGCTATGTGTGCCAGGAGGCCGCCCAGCTGGACCGAGAGGACCCGGTTAAGACGTGGGACCATCTAATCATGCCGCTCAGCTTCCCTGATCTCGACTTTGAGCAGATGTCCCTGGAGAGGAGCCACACCGCCCCAGAAAAGTCGGCCTTCAGAATCTACTACAGCCCCCCCGTCGGCTCGTAGGGTCCAGCTGGCTCAGCAGAAGCAAAGCCCGGCCACAGACGGAGAGTCTTTCAACTCAGCCTCTCCCTGGTGCACGCCACTAACCTCCTTCTCTCAGCTCTGTCTGGGCTCGGCTAATAACTTGAGTGACGACATGAAGGAAATGACAGCAAGCTGGAAGCAGGCGGTGCAGAGCAGCTCACAGGAGGTGAGAGGGAGACTACAGGGGCGGAGACAGGAGGGGGCCTGCTCGTGCACTCAGACCCACATAAAGCCTCAGATGGTCAGCGTGGGGCTACAGACAGAAGGGACACACAGGTTAGTTACTACAAGAGGCAGTCCATCCAGAGTCCTCAGCCCATCCCTGCTATCCGCCCGCTCACACCACATCTCCAAGTCACTAGATGGGTCACCAAGCAGAGGGGAGCGGTCCAGAACCTCTGCCTCCTCACCCAAGCTATACAGAAGACACACTTCGTCCAGTGCATCCTACCCTTCGTCATCCACAAACTTGAGCTCCTCCTCCTCCTCCTCCTCCTCCTCCTCAAGTCAGTCTACCTCCAAAGATAGAGCACTTTGGAACATGACTCATCAAAGCTCGACCAGCCTCTCATGGTCCCGACAGAGCAGTCCCAGAGGACAGAGCCAGATCTCTGTTAGCAGCCCCAAGCCTCCCAGCAAATCTGCAGGAGCAAACCGTTACGGCATGGTCACAGAGTTCTTACGTCGAGTGAGCGGCCGGGTGGACAAACCGGCTCCAGGATCCGGGCAGAAGACAAAGAGTGGGCTGAAGAACCTGGAACGTGTTCCAGCGAGACTTCCTGCCGCTCCGCTGCAAAGGAACGACAGCGTGACGAGGATCGTCAACCAGAGGTTCATGAAGCAGAGAGAGGAGGCTGGCCGAGCACAGAGGGAGGAGAAGGGGGGCAGTCTGGGCCAGAGTGTCCGACACAGCCAGAGAACCTCCACCTCAGAGGTCAGTGTAACAAATGTGTACCTCTGTATAATTTTACACAGTTCTGATACCTTAAAAACACACCTACTGCTGAAACAACATGTTTTCAAGTGGACTAACTGACAGAAACACCATCTTTGATAAAGCTCAAAATAATCATTTTTTATAGACAACACGTAGAGATGTCAGTGTAGGAAAACACAGGTATAAATGATTACATTCATGTCAGCTGTGCCAGTTTCAAGACCATAGTAATGTGCATTTTAGCTCAATGTCCACACATTTACTTGGACACATTTCTAGAACAGAGACAATGTTAGAGTAAGAAGTAATACCACAGCTTTTCCTACAATGACAAGTTGAATATACCGACTTAAGTGACATCACACAAGGCAAATTATCAGAGTTCGACTACTCTCTCTGCAGCATTTAGTTCATATGTGCAGTAAAATTGGTAAAAGGTCTAATTGGACTTTACCCAGAGAGCGCCTTTCTAGTCTTCTGACCACTTAAAGCACTTTTACACTTCATGTCACATTTACACACACATTTACTGATGGCAGAGGAGGCTATACAATGTTCATACAAAGTTACAAAATGCCCATTATTACATTCACACACCACTTACTTGTTCGGTGTCTTCCAGAAGAGCTTGGATTGACCCTCCAACCTTCTGAAAGTAAGACGACCAACTCTACCTCTGAGCCACAGACACCCCTAGAAAACCCTAAGATATGTTAATGATCATAACTCATGGGGTTTGTGGTGTCAGACAGCCCAAAGTCAACATCACAGCAGCCATGGGTTTGAATCTGACCTTGACCATTATTATGGATTAATTCCCCCCCCCCTCTCCTCCCATCACTTCCTGTCTCCCTTCAGCTCTCCAATCAATAAAGGGAAAAGTAGCCCAAAAATAGAAGTTGGGAAAAAATCACGAGTCATCATAAGTTTGATCATGAGATTTAACAGTCTCCGTAACTATTAGACATTTCCAGAAAACAAACATGGCAACAGAAGATGATACACTTGAGCATGAGCTCCAGCGCTGCAATGATAACTTTAATCCACAACTAGCTATTTATGTTTTATTGATACTAAACATTTGCTGGCCATGAGTTCTTAAATGATTTTTATTGTTTAAAAATTGAATATGTGGCCGGTTTTGGACCGCTTGCTGGACAAAAACAAAAATTCTAATGATGTCAAGTTGGGAACTGGAAACTTGTACGGTCCATTTCTGATAACGTCCACACTAAATGTGTAGTTAGTCACTTAAACAAATATTGCAAATTGATTGTTAAATCAGCTTTTTTCAAATGTGCACAGTAAGCTCCCACATACTAATATCATACTGAATTTCTACAGATTAATCTCAGATGTTTGGTTTCTATCTCATGTAATTCCTCTTATCTCGTCCATCTCTATAACCAGGACAGAAACGACGACTACAGCTCCGGCAGCACGTTGACCTTCTGCTTTGCTCGTCCATCTCGCCCCGTCCAGAAACAAACATCAAACCAGAGCAAACTCCCCCATCACAGATACTCACCTCCAGCGAGTGTGGCTGGAGACTCCACCTGTGAGTGAGCGGGCAGCGAATCAGCAGCCACAATGATCCTTCATGACAGCTGAGAGAGCGGTCAGAGCCATGATGGAGGAATTTAAAATCTAATCTTCAAATGTAAACACTGCAGTGAGGCAGGATGGTTGAACTGGGAGAACTGGTGGACTGTTCGTAGGATTTTTCAGGAGAGCTTTAAAATGTATGGTGCAATTCAAACCCATCCTCATTCGCAGACTAGCATTCTCTTAAGTTCTATTCAAATCAAATCCTATATTTACAATTTTAATACTTTATGTAAAACTGATTTTGCACTTATATTGTGAATTGCAGATTTTATATTATCTTTGTAGTTTTTGTAGAGAATAACCTCATGTTTTGTTGATTAAACTTCTCAAATAGGATCAAATTGCTTTGTTGTTCTTCAGTCTGACCTCTTTCTCTGAAGTCTGTAGCTGCAGAAACATGTTTGCTCTGCAGGATCAGCATGGACGGGGTTTCTGCTTGTTGCATCACATGCTCAAAGAGGAAAAAGTAACTGCTAAGTAGTTAATAAGATAAGATTTCCTCGCATGTCAGGAGCATCATCCCCGTGCCTGTCTGTCTAATTGCCTTCACTTTCACTGTCGCTGCACAACAGCAGCCAGCACATCAGAGAACAGCACTTTGTTAATAATATATTTAAATAAACCTGGATATACTGTTTGGACTCACAGTTTGAGAAGAAGGCACAGATTATCTTTGAGCAGATCAGATGAAACACTTTGTCTCTCCTCACAGTGCTCAAGGACAGACTGGGGGGGGGGTCACACAATCACGTGGTGTCAAGTTTCTGCTGCAACACGTGTTCATCCTCCAATGTCACACACACACACGCACGCACGCACACACACACACACACACACACACACACACACACACACACACACACACACACACACACACACACACACACACACACACAGTGGAGGGTCCTGTTTTCAATCATAACCCCGTTTCGCAAAGGAAGTGAAAAGGTGAAAAAAAAACAATCAGAAAACAGATAAGTAAACAATTACAAACTCTCCACTGTTTTTATTTCTAAACATAAAATGTAAATAGAATATGATTTAAACGTAACACCTTCTTCATTCTCAACTTTTGTGAAAGTTCTGGGCTGAATAAAAACATGTAGGTGATTAAGCCACAGTGTGTTCTCTGTTTAAAGGTGAAAGGGCAAGATCATAACTCATTGTGAGATGAAACAAACATTTTTTACAGTCTATGGAGGGAACGCATTCCTGCACTGCACATTCACAAACATGGACGATGTCAAATGTTACAGGTAACATGAGACATCTTCCATTGTTCTAAAGAGATTGTTGAATATTTATCAAATGATTTCACATGTTGCTGTACACATAAATGATTTGATGTTTACAATGATATGTATATTTAATGGTACCGGAAGATTATGAGGCTTTTATACTTCAGAAACCGAACTGGATTTGTTCTTCAACAATACGTTGCAATAATAAATACATTGACATGAGACATGTTTTAGGATTTCTAGAACATCTGAGCACATCTTTTGTTCAAATTATTATCTGCAAAGTTTTTAAAAAGCAAAGAAAGTCAAATGACCTGTGTTCAGTTTTGGTCTGCTTCTCATGACCTCAGAAAACTGACCTGTTTTTCAGATTAGTGACCACGCTTTATTTCAGCTAATCCAGGGGCGAGAGATTATCTGAAATAATTCTACTTCTAAATTTACTTTAAGAAGCAGAAGAATTTTGTCGAGCTATAAAGAAGCACTTAACCCTTCAAGGTTATAAAGAAAAAAAATAAAACTTATACTCGTCAGGAAATATATTTGAAATTACTTGATATGTAATTGTTTTAGTATAACTTTGCAGCCAAATATAATGGACCGTTACTGGATAGTGTAAATAAAATATAACGGAGTATAGAGTGTCAAAAAGAAAATATTCGAGTTAAATACGTGAAGAGTTTGTATAGTAGTACTTGAGTTCATTTACTTTCAGCACTGCTCATTGGATCGTGCACACAATCATGCAGTACATAAGTCTCACCTGAGGGGGCGCTGTGGCCACAGCTCGGCTCTTTCTGCCAGGTGTGTTCCTTCTTTAGCGACATTTGTTGATTCATAATAAAGTCACATACGGAAGTGCTTCTCCTCTCTCTGATGTCCGCCCTTTGTGACTGATTTAAGTGGGTTCATTTGAACATAAATGGGAGTTTAGATGGAGTCTGTTCTCTCCAGGTTTGACTCTTATGATTTTGAGTCTGATCGGCGGTTTCAGGACGGACTGAAGAGTTTAAACAACAGCAACAACACGGACGAGAGCAAACTGCTGGATATGAAACTGTTCTTCTACAACAGGTGTGTAAAGTCAGTCTCTGCAGCTTGATCTTTAAATGTATTTATTATAAATCATGTGTTTTTAAGGCTTAAGTTACTGTGGATGAACTTACACATACTAACATAAGACGTCTTTTAAGATCAACACTTCAAATTTGTTCTTATTCTGATTTACCAAAATAACATTTTCATGAAATGTTCTCTTTTTCATTGAATGACTTTTTTTTTATTTAGAAGAAGAAATAGAAAATATCCTTATTAACCCGCGAGGGGAATTTCAGTTTTACAGTCTGTTGTTGAACATGTTACACACAGGCTGAAACACACACACACGATCCTATGGACATGCACTAATGGAGAGATGTCAGAGTGAAGGGGTTACCCAGAGCTGGTGGTGCCTTGCTCAAGGGCACATTGGCAGTGCTCAGGCAGTAAACTGACACATTACCAGACCAATTTCCAGACTTGGTCCGCACTAGGACTTGAACTGGAGACCCTCCGGTACCCAACCCAAGTCCCTACAGGCTTAGCTACTGCCGCCCCATATTATGCATCTATTGTTCAGCTGGCACACTGAATAAGCTGATACTCTAACTAAGAAACACTTAGTTCAGTACAGTGTGTACAAATTCCCATCGAAGTTTCAGGTTTAATCAGGTTTAATTTTTTAGAATATAACTTCATTATAACTTCTTAAACTGAATGTTGCATCACAAAAGATGACCCTTTCTGCCCTCTTTGTCATCACCAGGTTTGTGGAGCCGATAGACCCGACCAGCTACAAACAGCGGAGCTCTTCTTCACGACACGTAACCCCAGTGGACTGCAGTGTTCAGCCGCTGGACCAGAGGACTTTTTCAGATCCGGACTCTGATATCAGTAAAAACCAGACATCTGAAACATCCGCTGAGATGGAGGTGAAGCCGCTTTCCTTTGCAGAGGTAATGAAACTGGTGCAGGAGGGTAAAGAAGTCCCCGGAGTGAAAACACTGGACGTAAAACCGACCAACCAGAGTCCCACACCTTCTCACATGGACAGGATACTGAAGCCCTGGGAATCAGTTTCCAAATGAACTTTTTACTCTTTAGTAGTACTGTGGACTTAAACATCACTTTTTCATAAATAAAAATCAGTCTACATTACGTGGTATAATCAAAACTAGGATTGAGGTTTGGTTCGGTAAAGTAATGGAGAAGCAAAACGTTCTAAAATACACCAGAGATAAACTCCACCTGACATATTTGTGTCAAAACATCAGAGATATTCTTTACAGTTTAAGGTGCCTGTCATTTATTTGAATATTCTCATTTTTTAATACACTACAGAAAACTTCATAGGAACATATTGAGCTCTATACTCCTCTACATTTAGGAACAGCTTCAGGTGATTGTCACACTCGTTTTTTTGATATAAGAAAACTTCATGAAAATGCGACATTAACATTTTTAAATAAACCCTTCTTCAGAAATGTTTGTAGCATGTTGTTGAAATCATTTCACTTTAACCTGCTCCAACATTAATGAAGCTGCACATGATGCATCAAGTTTAACTTAATCAGTGAATATGTGTTTGTTATCATTAGAGCTGGGTATTTTCCACAACCTCACAATTCAATTACATTTCAATTCTTTGGTCATGATTCGATTCGATATTGATCAATACGCTTCGATTTAATAATACACATAGATGACAGAAATACGAAGGTAAGTCATCACAGTACCCTCTGATATTTGTTAAATTATTATGTGTGCATTATTTGTGTTGGTTTAGAACAAACTGACTCAAAAATGTATTTTATCGTTGCATTATTCTTTAATAAACAACGAAGAAACATTAAACGGCGCCACCCACAGTGCCCCACTGGTGTGGGGCGTCATTACAACAGAAATAATCAATCTCAGGATTTCCCTGAATTGATACTGAATTGGGGAAAAAATAATTGCAATGCATTGATGAATCGATATGTTTAACCAGCCCTAGTTTTCCTACTGTTTTAGTGTGTGGTAGTGCACAGGATCCAATGGTTTGACGTATTGGTTGTTTCATCTCATGAACCGGTAAACTGCATTGTCACTGTCTGATATCGGATTATCTTGATGAGATTTAACCGTCATGTTGCCTCCATATGGATCCAATCATCTCAAACATCTGCAGCTGTAAGCCACCGTCCATCCCGGCATTCAGCCAAGTTTTACTAAATTAAATTGGAGAACAATACTGACCCCTTGTGGTAAAATATATTATAAGCATGTTAAATAGCCTGATGTAAAACCTTAACAGATTTTCTTTCCATCAGCTGATGTTGCATCAACACTAAGCTTGTGATGTTCTGCAGCATTGCTACAACTAAATATACAGTAGTTTGGTTGACTTCTTGATTCTGATTGGCTACAGTGGGTCATTTAACTCCTGATATTGCACGTCTTTGATTATTAACCTTAAATTTAACCAATTGCATGTAGTGATTTTAAGAAGTGGCCATTGACACTCTTTGTCTCGACTTGTGTGTAATTACTTGTGCTTAAGCAACAAAATTAAGTTTCTGCCATGGACAGCATATTTTAGCTAAACAAGTTAGAGAAGGGGCCGATCAGATCTTATATCGGTAGGTTTGGTATTGAATAAATGTACGTATTGGATATCGGACTGGCGGCACTGATCCACGTCACTGATCAAGAAATATGGTTGGGCTCTTTAAACATTCTCAGCTCTGTAAGAAGTGCCCACACATTGTCTCCATGACGACGTTCAGACGAGATGGAGCAGCTCCTTCTATATGATCAAAGTACAATTCTTACACTTCAAAGATCTTTCAAAGATTTATTTTGAAAACCTGACAGTTGTTGCTGCTTCCTGTTTGTATGTGAAGCCAGCACAATGCAATGCCGGGTTTAGTACAGCCTTGTGTAGCCTTACGCATACTACCAACAACAACTATAACACTGTTAGTTATGATAATAAAAATATCGAAATCAGTATCTTTAATGGTGCATATGTGTCGGAATCGAATCAGAACTGGAAAAAAAGTGGATCGGTTCATCTCTAAAATAAGTCAGAACCAGACGATTTGAAAGAAATATAGTTAGACTTAAAAAAAGAAACATCAACCTCAGTCAAACATTTTATTCACTGCATCCTAACATGGCATTTGTTGTTTCCACAGAAGAAATGACCTAAACATCGCCTTTATATTTCCAGACATCACTCTGTTATTTCATAAGAAACAAACAAACACACAAACAGTCCGAACAATCACACAACATGAACACATCCTAGGAGAAAAGTTTGCTTAGGTTTTGTGCCAAAAAAGAAACCAAAACCGAATCGTACATGCAAAGTTAGCACCGTTAGCTTAGCACCATCAGGAATCTTAAACAACCAATCAATGAGGTAAATGAGGTGACAGTTACATGTGGTCAGACACAGAGAAAGATTCAGCACCACGATCAGAACCTCCAATCAAGTTAACATGATCCATTTGAACAGAGATAAAAAACAACATGTTTGTACAATCATCATCTAGATAAACAGTAAGAGAATAAAATCAGTAAGGTTTAGGGAACGTTAGACACTCATGCAAACTGATTTAATCGACCAGTGAGCTGCTTATTCTTCACAAAGCACATGTTCTTATTACTGTGAAGTTTGGTTGTCTTTTATTCTTTATTATTCTTTTAGTGCTGACACTAACAAAGATAATTCTGTGATTATTCTCATGATTAATCGATCAATCATTTAGTCTCTAATATGTCCAACTATATAAAAATTCTCACCACACTCAGTCAAAGTGCCGTCTCAAAAAGGCAACTTTTTTTTTTATCAACCACAAGTCCAACATTTAAAAACTTTGTTTCAAAGTAAAGCAGCAAACTGTTTCCTCAAGGACAGGCAAAGAAATGATCAAAACTGTTTTCTTTTATCACCTCTGATCCCTTAAAGGAAACACGTCTCCCACATTTTAAAACACTGTGCAACATGTCAAAGTCCGACCTCTGCGTTATTGTTCTCATCACACTCGAGTTAAAACATATAGAAGAAAAAACACTCAACGTGTGATCACAAAATGTTTTTGGTTTTGTTAAACAGTTTTCATTCAAAACAGGTCAAATGTGCAAACCCAGTGAGGTTGTTTTGGACTGAAGTCGCTGGTGCACCACAGTAAGAAACATGTTATTTGGATAGAAAGATTGGTGAATTAGCTCATTAAAAAGTCCAAAAAATCAAATTAATTACAGCTTACAGTGAACATGATTAGATCAGAATCAAAATCCCTGGAAAGATTATACAATAAAACAACTTAAAACCATGTAGAGAGAAAACAAAGTCAACATTTCTTAGATTCTTAAATAAATACAGGATATAAAAAGTCAAACTGCAGATTTATAACCAATAAAAAGTGTCGAGGTAGAGACCTAAGGTCTGGACCATGAAGCAAATTCAACGGCTCTCTTTGGGTCACCTGGTTTCACTGAGAGATCCTGAATGCATCGTGAGGCTGGCATGTTTATCTTATCATTCAGATATAAAAGCTGTAGGCCATGTTGGTGTTACTGTGAAGGCATCTTCCTCCATACATGCAGCAGTCTAGAAAACCAGCGTTTAGCTGCTTTTGTCTCGTAATGAACAACTTTATGAAACATTAAAAAACGTGAAACCTCCATACAGCTGTCAGAGCTTCACAGAAAAGTACAGGAAGTTAAATAAAACCAACACTGAAGAGGTTAAACCTGCAGTCATTAAAGACCCATTGGCAGAAGCCATTTAAACAGACATTTGGAGTTTCGATTTATGTCAACTTTGATAAAATATTCACTATCTTTGAGTTCTGTTCCTGATCTCCAACAAATCCTGACGGATATGTGTCCACTATGTTTACTAGAAAGGCGCTGATTGTGTCTGTGTGTCATTTGATGCTGGCCATGCAGTACACAGGTGGTTGTTTTGTTACTTTTTGCTAAAAAAACATCTGCCAAAGCCTCAAATGATGAAGCAGAACCAGAGCCTGAAGAGTTGAGGGCCAGAAAACCGAAACAATAAGCTGAAAGAGGCTAAAACACTGCAGAGCTGTGGAGCTCTGAGGTCTATCAGAATCAAATGTTGCATTTTTATTTCACTGCAATAAATAAAAAAGTGTACGTGACTTACATGTAGCTAAAATCAACATACATTTAGCTAATAGTGTGGTTACTGTCGATTAAAAGCCAGCATGTTTATGATGATCATGGGAGTGTGACTCTATAATATTTTGCCTTTAATGAAACTTTGTAGCTTGATTTCTAACTCAGTGTTTCAAGAGTCAGTGTCACGATTCTGTAGGGATGATATCTCCTCATTTCTAAGGCTAATTGATCATGTTACTGTTGCTGAGAGATAACCTGGTGATCTGTTAAAAATGAACCAGTTTCATGATACTGAAAAAACCTGAGACAAGCCCAAAGATAGCTGGCTCCCCATCGAGACTTGCTTCCTGATCCAGACCCTGAGCAACAACATTGTTTGTATAACAGCACCATCATTTATCAAAGGGAACCTTTTTAAAAAGTGTCGGTGCCTGCTGGTGGACCGTGTATGATTTACGAATCACAGTTAAGAAAAAAAGGAAACGTAACTAAAAGTCAGTAAAAAACAAAATGAGCTCTTTCAGATACAGAGTGGGGTTGAAATACCTTGAAATTCAGGGCAGGATAAGGCAGTAGGTTTACTGCTGCTTCTCCAACGAGAGCGTGGAGATTCAGTTCACAGTGGTTATTCACATTCATAGTAATCCTTTAGCGGAGCGAAGAGGTGACGAATCACAGGGACACTCCAGGAGCGACCCAGGACTTTCTGCCTATGACTTCGACCCATGTTGTTCACGTCTGTGTAATGTTTGGGGAAGCCAAAGATCCTGCAAACAAATACATTAACATCTGTTTTAGTGCTGATGAAGAAAAGTGTCCCTTTGCAACACAACGACAATAACAAGCTAACACATTCTCAGCATCATCACTAAGAAGGAAGAGGTTTCATATTTGGCTACTTGGTTTTTTTTTTTGCATCTCTTTTCAGCTCAGAGCTCAGGGTTTGTTACTTTTATTCAACATGCCCTAAAACTCTTTCTGAGATTAAAAAAGCCTTTAAGGCTCAAAGTGAGCGTATAGATTAGATGTTAGTATGAATGTATTTTCACAGGGACATATATCATTTTAGAAATGCTTACTGCTCCATCTCGGTGCACCACAGGTAGTCTTCCTTGCCGTTCATGTTGACAGGAAGTGGCCCCGTCTTGCCCTGCCTTATAGAGTTACTCTTTGTTGTGATGGTGCGGACTTTGTCAAACTAAAGGAAGAGAAGAAGAATCAGAATCTGTTTTTTCCCAAACTGTTGAATAACTTGTTTTAGAGAGGAAAGTTCTTCAAGCGTTTCTGATTGTTCTGCAGGATTCAGAGTCGTTATAGTTCAGTTTCATTTCAAACACGATGCACTTCATTATTTTTACCTGACCAAAGTAACCAGCACAAATCACATTATTTAATATATCGACATTTTCAAGGCTTTCCAGCTATTCATAACAAAAATTCTCCAAAGTATAATTAATGTGTGACTGTTCATTACATGCAGATACTTCATTCAGTAACAACACTACAACAACAATTGACTTCAGCAGAGTGGGGGCACTCCATAAATAAAACATTTTACCATTGCCGTGCGTCCGACTTCCAAACAGTCCTGAAGGCTTAATTTGTCATCTAGAGACGTGGCAAGAGGCCTGAAAAGAAACAGATTTAAAAACTCCACTCTTCTTCTGTTCCAGTGTGAGAACATGCAATAAGAAAGAAATATCATTAGCACACACCTGTTCATGCCGGGGAGGTTTCCCCAGAAGTAGCGTGCTCTGTGAGCAGGACTGACTTTAACAGCGTCTATGAGAATTGGATTACACTGAAAAAAAAGAGAGAGGATGAGAGATAGAAGTTTTTACAGTCTGGACATTTTCATGGGACAGAACAATGCTTTCACTGGTTATCAATTATAACCTCACCTCAAGGAATCGGCAGATATCTGACTTGTCGTTTGCACTCATGAAAACTACATTCTCGAACAACCAGAAGAACGGCCGGTCGTCGTCCTCCTTCGGCTTCAACAGTGTCAAGATGCGGTAGAACTCAAAGAAAAGCCTTCCAGTGCCCTCTGTAGGACAAACAGAGAAAGACAAACAGAGAAAGACAAACGAGAAAGATTTCTGTAAGTGAGTAGAAGATGCTGCCATCAGATCAGACATTTCTCCATCAACATCTTGATACTTCTTGTTTAGCACTCAGCATGAAAAGCAGCAAAATAAGCCTTTAATAGAAATGTGAATGCTGCATACCAAACAATCCTTTTCGAAGAGGATTGACCATGGACAGGTCGTTACAAGGACTCCCCCCAATCAGGAGATCAAATGGACCCCATTCAGCCAGCTGCAACACATTTTGTTTTGTTATTAGCCTTTTCAGTGTAACATTTACACAAAGTACCCAGTAAAGCAAATACCAAAGCACTGCGTACTTCAGTTCAGGTTTATTTTCTCATGTGATGGTTTTTCAAGTAAACCAACAACATGAGAAAATAAACCGTCCAGCCTGTACTTACGTGTTTCCTGGTGATGGTACGAACATCATTGACATATTCAATCTTCCCCTCGTGCTTGATCATCCCCACAGCGATAGAATCCTCACAAATCTCTGCAGCGATGTATCGCTCGATTTTTAAGCCGAGGTCTTTGAGCACCAGGTATCCTGTCATGATGACGCAGTAGTTAAAAGGTCATAATGAGAAAAATACATTGTAATCTCCATGCCTGTTTGTCCATGAAAATTTTACTGCGTTAGTAGAAACAATACCAAATGTTTGTTTGAGTTTATAAGATTGTCACATGAATAATGAACCAACCTGTTGCAATGCCGTCAAAAAGAGAAAGCACCCTGATTGGCCTGCGCAGATCGGCAGAGATGGAAGGATAAATTCTGTGAGGCTCCTGCGATTTAAAAAAAAAAAGGAAACAAACAACATTCAGCTACAACACTTAACAGTAACTCAACTCTTACATAACAGTGTGTAGTTACAGCCTGATATCTTCCCCATCAGGCTTCTAATCAGTGTAGAAAAACCTTTGTTGACACTATCTTTCCTATAGAACAAAGTTTTCCCAGGAATCAAAATGAGCACAGAGCTGAATCAACACCTTATAACAGACAGCTCTACCTGCTCTAAGTGCCTCGAGATAACACTTGTTATGAATTGGTGCTATTCAAATAAATATTTATTGATTGACAGCTCTACAGTGGTTTAATCATTGTTGCATTGGATGGCAGTGGATGTTGACATGAGGTGATGTGTTCACTTGTTCAGAAGATAAGCTGGTTAACATGACAAACTGTAACGTGTGAACTAGAAATGACCAGAGAGAGAGAGGAAAGTGTTGAACGTACAAACTCCATGGCGCTGTTGTTGACAAAGAGGTCTTGAACCTTCACACTCCAGTCTGGTCTGAGTTTGAGGTTCCCCTCGCACTGTGACGGCTTACAAAAGTAGCAGCTCCAGGGGTCAATATCTTTCATTTTGTCAAAGGTTCCCGGACCCACCAGGATCTCCAGGCAGTCCTTACAGAAACATCTAAGAGAGGCAGAGAAAACCGTTAACAAACATGTGACGGTCAGCAGGTTAACATCTTTTAAAACTTAGGGGCCTGATTCACAAAAGGATTGTGCAGCTTTTGTGCTAGCTTAACTTTCAAATAAGTGCATTCCCCCCTTCGGAGTACCCTCACCCCCCCCTTACCGTAGATTTGATGAAAGATAAGATTAAAAATAAATAAATATAAGTTAAATAGCAGTCAACAATCAACATCAAGCATTGTTTACCTGCAGCAGCTGGCGTTGCCACACAGAATGACCTCCGAGCCGGCACAGCACACGGTGCAGTACGACTGGTAGCCATCTTCATCGTAGCGATACAGTGTCTCTGTGAAGTTCATCTGCAGACAGTGACAAGATGGTTTTGCAGCATTTTGGATGTTAACAGCAGCTGTGTTTCAGATGGAGGTTAGACATTCACTAACTGGGCTGGGATGGAGTAAAGCGGACCAGAAAAGTAAACATGGATAGATCATTGGGTCATTAGATTACCTTGCATTTTAGACAAAGACCACCTTCAAACAACGGGTGCACCACTTCAATCTCAGAAGATCCACAAGACAAACAAACATCTGAAATAACAAACCACAACTTCAGAATAAGAATTTTACTTTGATGTAACAGTTTTTAAATAATATCTACACCCTCCAAAAAACCTACCTTCAATTGTTTTCCCATTCTGTTTGACCTTTTCAGGTATCGATTCTGTGAAGGAAAATACCAAAACAAATTATGCATCGGGGACATGATGATGATGATAACACAAAACCTAAAACTAAAGCCCCAATATTTACTCTCATGAGAGTTTGCAGAACAGACATAAATAAATGATTATATAAATTCTATGTACCTCTGTTGTAGGTGATGGCTTGTGTGTTTGCCTTATTTTTGAAAACATATTTCCTTTTTGCTGGAGGCTGGTAGTCAGACAGGGCGGAGTCAGAAGAGTCCTGCAGTCCATTATTTGGAGCAGAATCTTTAAGACGAGAAAAAAAATAGGAAAGGCACGTTTAACACTTCAAAAAGAAAACAATGTTAAAGTGAAACTGCAAACAGATCCAGACAGATGTGTAAACTATCTGCTAGGATTGTTACCAAACCAGATTTTTAAACTCTGATATGATTCCTGTAGGGGTGCGACGGGTCACGAATGTAGAAGTTTACAATATATTTAAAAATCTGGGGACTGATGTAGGTTTTTTTTTACCCACCAACAAAGTTCTTCAACATTACAAATACAATCTTGAAAGCTTCGTGGGTACAACAAAAACATTTTTTTCCCGGAAGAGCTTTGACAAAGTTGAACATGTAAAGTATACGCACAGTTCATCTAGCTGATATGTGCGTGCGTTTGCACTGGCTGCTCCTGCAGCACGTGTCGTGTGAGTCAGAGAAAATAACAAACAGGAAGTGGTTTATTTTGGTTGAGTTTAGAACTAATGACTAACTAAAAAGTATCAAAGTGTCTGATATTGTGGGTCTACTCTATGAGGCTTTTTCATGATGTAGTCATTAGTTAATAAGGAAATACCCACCAGGAGGTGAGAATCCATCTGGTCCTGTAGGCAGAAATCCTGCAAGCGCCCAGTCCAGCATCAGCGTCAGTTCTTTTTCTTTATCTCCTTCTGCCGAATCAAAAGACTTTTCACATCGCTCACCTGCCAGCTGCAAATAATTCATATTACATGACAAACAGTTAACAACAACGTCTGAGTAGTCAGCTTAAAATGAACATACATAAAACATGTCCTTATTAAGAGGGCCCTCGGTTGATTAAGTTAGGAAACGATGAGGTTTATGACTTTATTTACATTAGATGATAAGTATTATTAAATTAAAAAAAATCAAGATTACAGTTTGGTCCTAACTGGTAGTTAACCTTTTTATTTCAGCCTAATAGCTGCTGTGGCTAACTGTCCACTTATCTTTTCCATTCAAGTTAATCAACATTTGTCTTCTAAAGCTGATAAAGGACGGGTGGAACTGTCCAACCGCCCTCCGGCCAAAGTGGCAGCTGAAGTCAAGTTGCTCTCAAACTCCAGTCATGAAGGTCATTAAGTTGTAGTTCTACAATAGCTTAATGTGGTATAACTGTGTGAAACACACTTCTTTATTTTGTAGTACATTGTCGGGTATAAAAAAGGAGGAACAGCAGACTTATCAAATAATGAAAATGATTGAATTTATTATCACTCACCTCAATGATTTGGAAGATTGCTTGTTTGTAGACAGGCAAGCTGGCAAAGGAGTTTTTACAGAAGCACTTTGTGAAGTGACCTAATGGTAGTAGACTCTCTGTGTAGATCTGCAATCAAAAGTGACAATGTTGTTAAAATCCGTTTTTACCCATGTGAAGTGTTACTACTGCTTAAGACCATTAACTGCACTTCTGACCTCTGAGAACATCCCGTCTCCGAACCACTCCACCCGCCGCATACCGGGGGGAGAGGACTTTGTTTTCCAAGGCATCACCATCCCAGGCCACCAGGAAAACCCCTTTACTTTCCCCCACACCAGCTCTCCTATCGGGAAGCCTTTTCCATCCTGCGGGAAAAAAATACATTAAGAAAGAAATGTAAATAATTCTAAAGACGAGATAAAAGTCTAACACAGATACTGTATTTCTATAAAAACATGTTGTTTTGCACGTTTTCTGCTGATGTTGTATTTTACCTGGTAGGCCTGTTTCCGTCGACCTCTTGGAGTTGATTTACTTGATGATGATTCCTCTTCAGCCTAAAGTTGAAGATATTTAAAACAAAAAGGTTAGAGCAAAAAGTAATTTAAAGAAAAATCACAACTCTTCCTTAATATAAGTATTTTTTTATGATTCACAATTTGATACCTTGCATCAGCAAAAAGTTTGAAGATTCATGAGATTAATCTGACAGAAGCTCTGCAAAAAGGACTAAAGAGCTTCTGTCTCAGCAGTCTCACTTGTAGCTTATAGTGTTGCTAGACAACCGCCCCATCCCTCATTGTTATCATGCCATGGGTTATATTTTATCTTTGTTCAGGATGCTCAGTTTTTGGATTAAGTTGTTCTATTTTCTATCTGTGCTCAGAGGTCTAAGAGGCCTTTCATTGCCCAGGGGTATTCTGGTAGTATACTTGAGTATACCTACCACCTCATCTTTGGACTCCGGACCCTTATCATGATTTTTGGACCAGTTGGTATCACCAGCCTGAAACACTGTACGGGCCTGTGGCTTCTGGCGCAAGCTGCTCTCCCAGCCATAACTCCCCCTAATGGTCCCCTGAGAGACAACACACTCCCATTACACCAAAAATTAAACTTCATGCACATGCAAATGAATGCCAAATCACACACACTCATGTATTCTTATAGGGGAGAGACGAAATAGGATCTTAAAGTGCATAGTGCTGTTAGTAAAAACGATTCAAAGATTCATTAGAAAGAAATGGAAATTAGTAAGGCTTTCACACTTGCCGAAAACTCCTGAAAAAATCCTGATATTCCCAGGAGGAGCTGTATGTGTGAACGCTAACAGTCACATTTTTCGCTCTGACTTCACCCAGAGTTTCTCCTGCCAGACCCCTAGTATTTTTTCTGCAGCAAGTCCGAGTGAGCTGATCTGAGAACGCAGTCGGATATTATCCGGAGAATTCACCTCTAGCCAATGGGAGAGGGAACGACGTTTATATACTGTGACTGCTGCACGGTGCAGAGTGTATGCATGCGACCGCTACGATCTCCGTGCAGGTAACTTAACGGCTCCATTATGTTTTCTGTTCCTCTGTATGTTATTCTCCGCTCTTTTGTTGAGGTTATGATTCCGCCAAACTACACGTAGCATTGATATAAAGGCAAATATTCTCATTATAGCATTGTATAGCTGACTCTGTCGCTTCGTCTGCTACTTCCGCGTCTTTTTTTTTTATGTCAGAGACCCCTACCCTCCCTCCCGTCTCACAGGGATAGACTCCTGCTTTGAGGTGCTTATGTGAACAACCAGGTCAGGAGAATATCCAGAGCAGTCCTCCTGAAATTATCTAGATATGTTCAGGAGTGCATATGTGAAAACGGCTGAAGAGTCTTATAGGACGCCATTTCTCATGCAGCAGAAGTACGTTTTGCTACTTTCTGGTTTCTTATGTAAAGTACAGCTGACAGTAATTAAGAGCAAATAAAAGACATTCCTGTTGCCTTTACACTGAACTTAATCAAGTTCTTTTTCTGTCATTAAAACCTTCAATGTGTTCAATTGGTTGTAAGTAGATGAAGTAGATTAGGAACCAGAAGTCAGGCAGAAAATAAACGAATACCTCTTTCCAAATGATGCCTTTCTCTCCAAGAATACGGTCACACTCATCTTTTAATTCTAGGGAAGGGAACAAAGAATATTTAAATATTGAAACACAGATACTCAACCAAGGAGCTACAGTATGATTAATTTAACTTGTAAAAGGAGTCAAATTACACTTTCTTTAAGAAATACCAGACACTATGTTGTGTATAACATGTTTTTCAAGTAATGCACACTGATAATGCTGATTTGAGGCAAATCAATGTTTTTTCTTACCATTTATCTTTCTAAGGCGTACTTCACATGGCTTCACTGTCATAGAATGACCATTCGAATCTAGAAAACAAGACACAAGTGTAAATAAGTTGGATCCAATGCACTGACTTCTTAAGTTCTGCTTAAACTGTATTACATGTGCAGCTCACAAATCATTGTCATCATCCCATGAAGGATGATCAACTTCCTTCTTCAAATTTCCCTGATGGACTTTTATTCTTCATACCTTCTGGGGAGTCCTTGTAACTGGTGCTATCAGAGAGAATACTGTCAGACGTGATGTCACATTCGCTCTCCGAGTACAATGCAAAGTCATCACTCTCCAAAGCCTGATGTAGACAAAACACTGATTAAACATAAGAAAGTTTAACACAAACAAAGCCAAACATGTCGATGAGCTCCATCACCTGCGTACCTGAGTAAAAACTTGCTGAGCCTGAAGTGGAGGACAGGGGAAAGACAACAGGGTCAAAACAAGCTTCCTGAAGATAGAGGTTGGCTTGGTGTCTTTCAGCACACTGGCCCAGTGTTTCTCTAGTGATGCCACTTCTGGGTTTTCCTTCTCTCCTTCCTCTGCCAGCTGATACTTAAGGAATTCACTCGATAGCTGGTTGACCTCATCAGGGGAACTGCAGATTCCCAGCTTGGTCCCAAGTTCCTCAACAGATTTCCCTGTCACTTTCTCCCTGCTCTGGGGATTAAGCAGCTGCGCAACACTGCTTAGCACCCCTTCATTGAAAGGCAGCTCTTCTGCAATGCAACCTGTGAGCGCAATGCAGAGGGACAAAACCTCCTCTGTTAGCAGTGGCAGTGCGTCTGCAGCCTCAGACTCTTTCAGGAAGTCTTCCACAGCTTTACCACCCAGACTGAGATCAGGGCTCAACAAGTGGAATTTCTTGTTCTTAAGGATTTGAGGATCGTGTTCTTTGAGGAAGCGAGCAGCAGCTTGCGGATGAAGGAAGAAGGAGGTGTAGGTGCCCAGCAGGCTACTGGCCTCCTCTAGGATAAGCAGCATGTCCGCTCTGGCACCTTCCTCTTTTGTCTGTACATGCCTCTGGAAACTGTGCAGAGGTTTCAGTACCTGCTCCAGAAACATAAATGTTGCCCTGAGTTTGGGATCCAGCAGCCGAGAGTGTATTGACTTGGCTTTGTTGTCTTCCTTGTTGCAAGACTCAAAGTATAATACAAGATCTGTCCATATTTCCTGCATTTTTTTTACGAAAAGGCAAAACTGAAGGCAGCTGGTGTTGACATGAAACAGTGGACTTTGCACACTGTCTGAACCAAAAAGGGCTGTGAGGTTGTTATTCTTAGTAGTGCAGGACGAGAGGTGAGCATGAATATCTCCCATCAGCTCTTGAACCTGATTGGAGAGCTCTTTAATGACTGCATGGCAAGCAGCATCAGTGATGGTGTACAGCCCTCCTAAGGCTATTAAGTTGGGGTTGAGTTCCCTGAGCTGCGAGCAGATCTGCTCTAAGGCCACTCTGTTACCATCACAGTAAACAGCCACAAGATTATCTGAGGGTAACTTGAATTTCTCCAAGGTTTCCACCACTGCTTCTGCCGTTTGATCTTCCTCACCACCCACTGACTGAAGAGCATCCACAAATCGGATGCAGTGCCTGGAGGCCTCGACATCAAAAAACCCAACAAGGACCACAGAGACAGTGTCATCCTTTTCCAGCGTTACCCCTCCATAAATGTATACACAGTAAGGCGTCTGCTGGCAAACCGATGCAATATCTTTGGGGTACTGCGGCCCCAGTTTAAAGCGTGCAAAATCTCTTGACACTTGTTCACCTTCAGCAGAGCCAGAATAAAACTGTTTATAAATAAATCGAATGGCTGCTTTGCTGCAAGGTAGTGGCTCAGGCAATTGGCTTAGCTGCCTCACACTGTTTGAGGCTGCAGCTCTTTTGTTGTGTTTTTTGGTGTCCACATGTCGCCTGAGTTCAATAAGGCCTCTATGATATGTCACCAAGTTCTTGTCACAAGAGCGGCAGTATGTATAGTACTCTCCCAGTGTACTCTGGTCCGCCCAATCAAACATTTCCTTCCACTTGTCAGAGAAAAGGAACTTAGTTTTTGTCACATTGCCGTTCTCCTCCGTGTCTGACTCCATTTTAAGTTTTGCTGTCAAAGAGGAAAAAATATTACTTCACAATGACTGTGAATGTGGTGATATTAAAACATGCAGATTTTGTTTTGTTAGCACAGGGTAAAAAAACAGACTTACATTTACGTTGTCTGGGAGATATAATGGTATTTTCCAGGATGGGGCTGATATCACGGCCACCTCGAGCTTTAACAGGGTCGTAGTCTTCACTTTTCACATTTGCCATGAAGAAAGCTCTGAACCACTTCAGGATCTCAAAGCTGCTTCGAACGTCCCCTTTTATGAGCTCTCCAACTGGAATGGTCTAAATTACGACCAAAACAAACAAAATTCAATCTCTTTCATAGTGAACGAGGGTAACAGTGTACTTCATTTGATATATTGCACATACACTTGTGCAAACATTCAACGCATTTTGAGTCAGTGGTTTATATTAACAGATTATACCTTTCACCTACAGTACCAGCACTTTATATCTCAAAATTAACACTTTATGTCAGTTTTGTTTATTCTTACAAGACATATATAAAGATGACATTTCATGGATTAATAAGCTGGGACATTTTTATGGAGAGCAATAGAAAGCAAAATAATGGTTTAGAACAATAAACAATTGTATTTACAGCTGTTTGCTCAACATTATTATTGATTTCCCCTGACTTTATCATTATTTACTGTATATAATTTGCAATGCTTACTGATTAGAGATGAAGAGCATACCTTTACGATGCTGTTCTTGCTTAAGGCCTCACTGAGCAGCCTGAAGTTGTGCTTACAGTCGTCCTCATCTTTTGCATCAAACTTCACCTTGGTCAAGTCAACAGATCCAGGAATAACCCAGTCCATGATCTGACAGTGAGAGGCCCCTGTAGGATCAAACACGATTAAGAAAACTGAAAGTGCAAGACATAATACTGATACTTTTATGACAGCTCACTGCTGCACGCTGTACTTCTCTGTTTGCATTTGCTACAACAGATTCAGGATCAAATCATGATTGTTTGCCTGCAGAGAAATGATTTAAAAGCAACCACTAAAATACAGCAGAAACTAAACAAAGCTCAACCTCACAACTGTAATAAAACTGTTCAATCATCAGTTTTATACGGTTTATATCTCAAAGTATAAATAGAAATATGGCAGTGTAATGGAACTGCAAACAAAACTCTTTGGAGACAGGTTATAAAAGAACTGACAGACAGCATAAAAATACTTTTAAAACCAGTGCTTTCTCTCTTGTCACCACCACAGACATAAACCCAGCAGTTAAACACAACACAGAATTTGGTATAAAAGAAGAGAACATCTTGGGCATCTTTAAAGGACCATGACTGCACAGATCGGCATAGTTTTAGATCTCTGTGAGCCAGTGAAAACTGAAATCACATCTATTATTGACATTCACGCTGTTACATCTCAACCAGGTGCACAGAACAACTTCATAAGTTCTGGTCGTACTGACGAATTACCTGAACCCATGTGCCGCACATCTCTGAAGTTTGTCTTCAGCTGATTGTTGGCCCAGGTCAAGACATAAAGGCGACTGGATTTATCGTTGGAGGAGTCTGGAGAAACAACCGCTGGACTTGTCATCTTGCAGCTATCTAAGAAAGGGAAAAAAAACTGTTAATCAGATAGATTTTTACAATTTGCTAAACAAACTAGCAACACATGATAATAACAATATGGACATTTTACCAAAATAATCTTAATCTAAGTTTTTATAGATTTATTTGAGTGTTTTTTTTATTCCAATTGTATATTTTGTATTGTTGCAATCCCTGAGAATTGCCTGGACTCCAAGATTATAAATACATGTAATGATGTAAGAGAGAGAAAAACTTATATTAAAACACATTTAATCATTAGTGTATTGTTAGTGACATTTTACTATTACTATTTTTTATATCAGAGGCTGAGCCCTGTTGGATGCTGTGCTTAAATGAGCAGCCCACATCAGATTATGTTGGTTCTGGAGCAACCACCACCAATGTAATACTGCCACACAATCTGTGATAAACAGCTTAGTTTTTCTGTGATTCATACTGAACCCCTTTAAAATGGCAACTTTCCAACAATTTTCCATAAGGAAAACATGGCTGTCATGTACTGCCATGGCTGGCTCATCGAGGTGGGGGTGGTAGATCAGACTGGGCCAGGGGAGGTTTCTAATCTCTATTGTCTGACTATTGAGGATAAAGGACGAAGGCTGTCAGTCTTTGCATTTGCAACTTTGGCTTGTATCGGACCATTTTCTGCTTCTGTGTACATCATGACACTTATCTGTGCTAAGGCTGTGGCCACTTGAGCCACGCTGCTGCCTCTGTCTCCTCCCCTTCCTTCACAATGTATAGAAAGTGATAATGAAATCTCGCGTTGTCTATATTTTGCCGCGAACGTCCCAGCACAACTTCCACTTTTCACTACCGAGGATACTTCAGCTTTAACACGAGTTCCTGTCACTAACCCACAGCATACAAATCAAATACAATGCATCAAAATAAGGACAAGTGCTTCCACGCCGACCGGCGTTTTCATTTCTATTGTTAATGTTTGTCTTCATGATTTCACATTACATGCATCGTGAAGCAGCTACAGTCTGGTTTCACATGAGAGCAGCTTTCTTTATGTTTAGATGTAAAATTGAACCAGTAAAAATGATTCAGTCCAACACCCGTTTACTAAGACGTAATAACAACTGACTATCTCTGCACACACTCGTTGTTTGAGTGTCCAGCAACTGGTAAATAGAAACTACTATAAGTCAAATGCAAACATGATCTGGAAGTCAAAACCTCTCCGGCTCACCAGCCCATCTGCTGTTATCGCCGTGTGTTTGCACGAGCTCACCGGTCTTTGTTGCGAGCGAGCAGAAGGTTGAATTAACATCAAACCCGGACAATAAAACATATTGAAATCGACCATATGTGTTTCATGTGTAAACCCTATTTCTATAGGAGGAAGCCTCGTTAGAAAACAAGCGTTTGGTTTAATCCATAGTCAGTAACTTACCTCGGTCGTTCCCCTATAGATATAGACGATCCTCCAGACTCTTGGTTTCGTCCTAAAGCACATAGGCAAACCACCGGCCCGGGTGACGTCCGCGTTTTACGGAAGGATCCATTGGAGGAACGATACTAGGGGGCTGTCCTGTAGTAACAGACTGCTAGCTCTTGAATTGTGACGGTATTGCGAAACCCCCTAACAGTTTCTATAGGGGCCCCGGTGGAGCACCAACTAATCAAGTCATTGCTAGCATCGCAAATAAAATATACATACCAACCCGATGAATGTCTCTAGCACTAGCTCATTGATTGTAAACGAACAAGTCCATGAACTTTAACAGCTTGAGCAAACTACCGAGCCCACAACATTAGCACATACGAATAAAATATTCTGGCAATAAAATGTTAGCTTCGCATTTTAGGCTAAATACGTTCATGTCAATATTTCATTTTGTCACCATTTGCCGGCTTGCTAGCTTGTTAAATAGTTAGCATAGCCTACCTCACAAGTCGGAGTTTCGCTCGAAAATAAACCGACATAAAGTAGTTAAAGTTACACTAGTCTGTAACGTCACGACACACAGAAGTCAATGGAGTCGACCATTTTCAGGTACTGTATTGACGAACACTTAATCGCGAAGAAAAGCTGAAGCCTACCCTCAATTTAGTGGGACGTAGGGAGAACTGGACGTAAAGAAGCTAGTGATTTTAAAAGCAACACCGTCACAACGCTTCGTATTTGAACATGTTATGTGGAATATTAAACGTTTTTAACTATTGACGACATTAAAATTAAAGCCATTTAATTAATATGTTAATTGTTTAATACTGAAACAGTAATTACAAAGGCTACAGGTTTCATGTTCAACGCGTAATGGCGGCTGTTGTGTTCCTATGGTTACATTCTGTTCAGATAAAGACCTTCATCATTCCCCTTCCTGCTTTATCATACTTTGAAACTATATCAGTGGGATGCATTTTTAAGCATTCGTCCATCAACATGACTGTATCTCGCTTCAACTGTAAAACTTGATGACAACTGGCACAAAATATAAACGATTTTCGCAGTGGACAAGGTGCAGACAACATGGCGCCCAGGCCATTTTGAGTACAGTGTAAAAAGCGTATCTTTATGCACAATGGAGACGCACTGACACCGTGGCCTCAATAACAAATAGCCTGCTTACAATAAGGTAGTTGCATTGAGTTTGGTGTTATATTAAAAATCGTAACACTAGCACCAACATGGCAAACAATAGACAGAAAAAATAACTAACATGACCAGTTTCATTTAGCAAATCATGAAATCAATATGCAAAATATGACTATTATAGTCAACAAACAACCACGATTAAGTCTTTTCTTGGCTTGATGGGTAAATTACTTCATAGGCGATTTAACAACAACAACAACAACAACAAAAACTGGTAGCCTATAGCCTTTAGGCTAAAATGTTGCATAGTCTCTGTTTAATTTCCATTCCAACAGAGAACCTTTATGAAAACAGTAATGGAAAAAAGACCCAATCTTCAGGATGATAGCGTGCTTTTAATATGTAAGAAGATCTGAACACAGATTATTTTTGCTATTTAGCAGACAACTTTGAAAAATATGTTAAATGAACCAACTGTTCAAATATGTCACTCTTTAATGAAAGCCTTTTCAACAGCTGTCTACTAAACCATATCCTTTAGCCACACCAGTGTCTTTTCTGATTCTTTTGCGATTTGTTATTTTTTTTGTAATTAGTCAAACATTGTGCGCTATACAACATTCAAATTAATTTCATGCAAACTGTTGTGTAGCCTATTTCAAGTTGACTTAATAGTTTTCATTTTTGATATAGCCTTACCTAAATTCTTCTTCTGGGGATAACTTCATTTGCTGATGATAGGCTACTGTGTTTCTTTGAATGAAGGGACGCTGCAATGTGTTTAGTTTGACAATAAGTCAGTACTCTCGTGTTGTTTCCTTACTGTTGTAGCTCAGTCTTTTGTTTCAATTCCTGACTTTGTATTACAAAGATGTCTCCTTTTTGGTTTCTTATCGTCTGTCAGACATTTTAAATAAAGCATTTTAAAGTAAGCTAGTGCGCTAATTTACTCATTTAGAATTAATTTGATTAATGATGTACCCTCATTGCTTTGCTTAAAAGGGCACCCTTTTTTGAGCATGGTGGTGTAAGAAGTTCCTATTACAATAATTGACAAAATATCCTGTAAAAACACTACTTGTAAAAGATAGCTGAATGTCTTGGGCGGCTGTGGCTCATTTGGTAGAGTGGGTCGTCTCTCAACTGGATGGTTGGGAGTTCGATCATAGCTCCTGGGTCAACATGTCCGATGTGTCCTTGGGCAAGACACTTAACCCCGAATTTCTCCCCGTTTCTTCGTCGGCGGCATATGTATGTGTATGAATGGGATTAGTCACTTCTTATGGACACTTTACATAGCAACCTCTGCCATCAGTGTGTGAATGGGTGTGACATGCGGTGTAAAAGCCCTTTGAGTAGTCAGAAGATTAGAAAAGCTTAACTCCATTTACCATTTATAACAGTAAGGGTCCAATTCAGATTTTGTACCTGTGTTATGGCATCCCTACAAAAGGATTGCTCAAACCATGGAGACGTAATAAAGAGGGCCACACACAAGTTTTGAAGTTTAAAACCACAAGCTTTATTTAAACTTAAAACCCAAAAGTATTATGTATGTGCTATCACAAGAACGGGGCAGAGAGGAGGTCGGGAGTTTAATGTGTTTGTCTGAATGAGTTTTTCTGCGCTGACATCCATGTTGCAATATTTATGGAATGATACTGAGGTGTATAATCTTTGATGTGAAAATACTCCTACAGTGTGAAATACTGCTTTAATACCGAAAACAACAAATTGTTCCTGAATGTCTTTATGATGTCATTATGAAGATAACTCCAGGCCTTTTTTGAGATCATCTGCTGTCCGTGTTGGTACGCTCTAGTGGTAGCCTACAGCGGGGTCAAAGGGGTCAGGGTGGGCTTTGTTTGTCTGACCATGTCTCTTTCGGCCCTTCCTCCCAAAGGACGGGATAATCTAAGAAGAGAGAAAGAGAAAAGTATTGGATTTTCACTTTCCTTCATTTGTCTGATGTTCGGTGATGGTGGAACGGTAGAAGATGTGTGGATGCTTGTTTTTGTTCTTATAAGATGTTAAAATGTTCAAAAAGGTAATTTGGTAATTTGGAGTTTTCTGTAAAGTGTCATCATGTGATGGGTTAAGAGGTCCAACAAAGGAATTCAGGAGTCACAATTGTGACCATGCATACAAAAGGAGAAGAAACCCCACCCTGAAATTCCACTGGTCGAAAGCTTGAATGACGGGTCCAGCAAAGTTTAATAAGTCAAAAAGCCTTTTTTCAAGTGGGGTTTAGATGGCAATAAGGTAGATGGTTGCTCCCATATGTATTCCCTCCTAAGAAAATATTCAATTAGGCTTATCATTGATAGCAGCTCTTATCTGAATAGTATTTAATCTGGCATTAGTCTAGGGTTGCAAGCTCTTGGGGTTTAGCCATTGTTGTAAATGATTAACTGTGAACAGAACCTCAATCTCAAAACATTAAAGCACTTTCGTTATTTCATATAGCCCACCATTTGTACTCGTCTAAATGTCTAAATTCAGACATTCACTCAGTGACTTTTTTTTTCTTTCAGGCCCCTAGGTGTATAAGTTCCCTTGCATGCGCCTTCTTTGTGAATACAGATACATTAATCATGAATCAAGGTATATGAAAAAAAACTGTCTTGACCACTTTCACGAGTGTCATGCTGTGTGGGGGATAAAGAAAAGCATTAAGGTCTGAGAACAAGGTAGAAAGGTATGAAAAAGGGAGCACTCAGGGGAAATGGCTATTTGACACTTAAATGAACGAGTGTCATTTCGAAAACCTCAGCTGTTAGAGGCACTAAAGTGGTGGCTTCTCAAGACAATTTAAGTATACTTGGCCATCTTTACAGTAGTTTTAGGTTTGATTGTAGAGGCATGTTATAAGTCTTGAAAAGTATAGTTTTGAACTGTACAAATGTTCAATGCTTATTGATTATTTGGTTTTCTGATTGTGTAATTGAGTCTAGACAAAGACACTGTAAAGACAAAAGACAATAGGGCTCATTCACTTATAAATTTGTAGAAATGTTGTTACTCTGTGCATAAAATAAGTGCATACGCAAAATCACTGTCGGAGCATGACACGTTTGCACTGGTCAATTTTGTTCTCACTACCTTCCGTATGTATGTGAATCAGAATCGTTGTAAATTGACAGGCGCCTGCAATCACTATACTACCGCACCATCTCTCAATATAAGGACATCTGATTGGTGTATCATTGCAAGAGTGGTAAGGTGAAGACAAGTAAAAGCTGCAATCATTTATGTACCCTGCATGCCCTCAAATAGGCTACCAATGAATCATTTGGTTTTGGCAATATATTTGCAATTTCATGGTATTATTGGTGGGAGTGGTTACCAATTAATGAAAGTCAAAACTGTAACATTTCAATCTGTACATTGTCATATTCTTGATTTTACACTAAGTTTTTAAATTAAGATGAAAGATTTTAAGTAAAATAAGGAAAACAGACACAAACTTTATCAAGGGAATTTTCTATAGCTGCCAAATGCTTCACCTTGTTAACAGTCAAGTCATAAATACTGGGTCTCTTTGGTGGATCGGCTTAAATGCCTATAAAAAAAGCCTTGAAACAGAGTTAAAGTTGGAGTGGTAAGAGAAGAACTGACACATTAATGGGATTTCTTGCCTGAAAGACAAGCTCAGAAAAAAAACGTTTTGCTCTTTTAAATAAGTGCAACTAAACCACGCTGCACTAGACTGACATGTGGTTTTGGCAGAAACAACCAGTGGTCTGAAAACAGGGAAGGGAAAGTCTCTAAAGGGAAGAAAAAAGACTGACAAAGGTCAGGGGGAGCATTCAGGGGATAAGGATTAGAAGACACAGCCTGACAGGTGCAATCAGATGTGTCACACAGCCATGGTAAAGTGGATGTCAATGCGGCCATGGGGTGCCGCTATGAGCACGTCACAGCCAATCAGGAGGGCAGAGTAAGAGCTGTAGAGTGTTTGGGCAGCAGGGAGTGTTTGTGTCTCTCTGCAGTGAGCCTGTTACAGCTGTCGAGGCTGAGCAGTATTGGCATGATCAGGGCTGCAAACACAGGTGGCTCTGACTGATCCTGAACATGTGAGAGAGAGAGGGTAGGGTTGATGCAAACATGCAAATCAGCTGTTTGTGAATGACCAAGAAGAAGTCTGGTTTGCTGTTAAGGTAGTTTCAGTTGCCTTTTGACAACGTGTTCGTGACTTGACCAGCAGAATGTCTGACCACTTAACTCGCTCATGCATGTCGGTGTGAACTGCAGATGTTGTGTCAAAGATAAAGCTTTAGTTATGAGCAGTGGTTCGGTCACCGGGGTCACAAATACAATCTGCCTTTGTGTCGAAGAAACAGGCTTCCTCTGGGCCCCAAAGCCTCTCAGACCACAGAGGGGTGTTCAAGTTTGGGCTTACTGACATGCAACTTCTCCAAGAGATGTGTGGAGGAAACTGGTTAGACATTTCTACATACACTTCAACATACTTTCAATTTTGATAACTGCTGTGAATTGCTCTGGAAATACAGTGCATTCTGTTACATGTGGATAGAAGCTAACTTATGTTGCAGTGAATTTAGCTAATTATCATGTAGGAACTTGTTTTTACATACTAGCTGTAAAATTGGAGGATTATGTTTATTCAAAAACCCAGTGGCTTGCTTTGTTAATGTCAGCAAGTTATTAGAATCAACTTGCAGAGACTTGAACTTTTCTAAGAGACGAAGTTTGTGTTAAGTCACTTTTAGTTGTGTGAGGTTCACTTTTGAGAGCAGTTACTGTTTAGTTTCTCGTTGGTAAATTCAATGATGACGGCTGACATTTCAGAGATGGCTCCTTAAAAGCTCTGTTTGAGGAAGCAATGAGCAAACATGAATGTACATACACTTAATGACATTGTGAAGTTGTTTGACACTTGAATGCAGCGAGAAGGTTAGTTTACAAAGGGTCATTGCTTTCAGCTTTGTTACCATGCAACAATTACCGTTACAGAACAGAAATAACAACAGTTAAGTCGTAATTATTGTGATTATACTGAGCAAGTTTTTTTCACCGCACGTTGATCTCTGAAATTATATTTGCAGGAACTGGAACTGATTGCAGGGAAAGTAGTATGATAAGATACACTTATTTATACGATACACTTTATTGTCCCCTTGGGGAAATTTGTCTTGGACTCAGGTGCTGCGTTCTTACAGCGGCCTCTAAAAAAGAATCAATAAATAAAAACAACAATCCACTTGACTGATCCCCATAAAGAAAATGTTATTGTAATATACACTACCGGTCAAATGTTTTGACACACCTGATTGAAATGCATGTTATTTTATTAAAGACATTTTCATCTAAAGGCTTATGCTTAAATATTTGACATGTGGGTTGATGCCTTCGTATGTATGTATTTCTTACCAGAAGAAAAAAGAAATGAAATGTTTTATTTGTATTGTTTTAATACCTACTCTTGTTCTAAAATGTGGACAATAGTGAAAATAAGGAAAAACCCTTCTATTAGTAGGTGTGCACTAGATACAGCTTACTGTATCTATATTATAATATTGTTGTGTGTCAAAACTTTTGACTGGTAGTGTACATAGTCCCAATAATAAGGTTGCAATGAAAATCATCAAATGTAAGGATAAAGCAGTATGTGGTCCATAAAAGGCTGAAGTATCCTTTAAATCTAGAATAACTTGTTGTGGACATAACATTAAAGTTTCTTTACATTTTAAGATGAAATGGTTAATTTGCTTGCACAAAGTCAATTATTTACACATTTAGCATGTCACAGGGCAAAAGCCATCTAATGAATCCAAGTCAAATGTGCACTCTTTTAGAGCAAATGTTCAATTTGCTCAATTTAAAGCTGAACACCATGCTTCTCGTGCTGTGTGCTCATTTACGCCCCCTCATGGATTCACAAAGAAAAGGAGGGTGAAAGGAGAAGGGTGGAGGCCTCCTCTTCAGCTCTGTAATCCTGAGTCAAAGCGGCGCACGTGTGGAGAAACCATAGGGAGAAACAAGCTCACACTTTGGAGGAGGAAGAGCCAGCGCTGAGGCCCTTATCTCCCTGTCACTCGTTCCTCAACCCCCCCCCCCCCCCTTCTCTGTGCTATAGCCCCCACCCCCCATGATTAACCACACTCATCGCCCTCTATGGTCCGTCGTTTCCTGTTACTAAGTTACCAGTTGCCATGATTTGCCTGGGCCGCTTGTGTTTCCATGGCGACTGTGCCCATTCTGTCGTCTCCTGGCTGCGCTGTCCCGATGGCCTGTATCCACCCCGGGCCCTGACCCACACCACAAGTCCCTCCACCCCCTCCCTCATGGTCCCATAAGGCTGTCAGTGTGTGTTCACGTCGCTGTGCAGCCCCTCACCATGCCAGACTGGTGTGTATAACTTCTGGCTGGTCTGACTGAACAGACAAAAAGAGAGAGGGTGTTGATGTAAAAAATGACACTAAATATGCAGCCAGCACGCTCCCTGTCTCCTTTACATGGCTTCATTTCATCTCACATCAAACACAGCATCAGTATGAGGAGAACAAAAACTGTCTGATTCTGAAAGGGGGAGGTCACCCAAATCCTGCAAAAAGAACAAAAGAAAGACACATTTCTTCAGTTAGAAAGTCCTTTAGGCATTCAATCGTTTAGGCTTTTTATTTCTGAAATCCTATTATATGTTTTTCTCTCTGTTGGTGTTGTGCAATGACCAAAAGCAGCTGTAATCCTTATAGAAAGTCCAGGAATCAAGCCGGTGACCCTCCGGTTCCCAACCCAAGTCCCTACAGACTGAGCTATTGCCGCCCCAGCTACTTCTATGACAGATACATCACCATTTCATTTTTTAAAGCTTTACTGAAAATTATGGGATGTGAATGGAAAACTTCTGAATGTGAATCTAAATGGAAACATTTCCCAGATACTTGAAAAGCAACATCTTTGTAAAGAAACCACGTCCTGGTAATACATGATATTCCACTGACCTTAATGTAGACAGTAACATTTATTTAAGACAAGTATCAGACAGTAACGAAAATAACGGCTATAATGTAGTTTCAGGCCCTTCCGGTAATCAGATGGAGGTTCAGTGGAAGAAGATAAGATTACGGCACATCTCACTTTCGTTAGAATACCCAGTTGTTACTCCTTTGTTCCCCATAGTCTTGTTTTGTACAATGAGATAACATTGCATATTGCAGGCTGTAAAATTAAAGTGTATGCAGTTTATGAAAAGAGAAATAGTTCCAGCTGAAAACATTTTAAATGTGTGAAAATACACTGAGTAAGAAGTAGCCTAATGCCAATTAGTTTCAAAAATACACTTTTCCACAATATGAGTCATTACAAATGAGTGAATAAAAAGTGAAAAAATTCTAATTCCATTCTCTTTCTTTGTATAGGTGGGAAATGGGCGACCTCGAAATATCAGCAACCATTTCTCTGGCCCAGTAGGCTACAATCAATGGTGAGTATTTCTGTGATTTTGTAGAACCGACTTTAAAATCGGCACATATGACATTAATTTAAGATCCTGCATGAGAATATTTGAACATGAAATACAAATATAACTTTACTGTAAAACTATTAAAACACAAAGGTGTTTTATTGACATGTTGGTCGTGTGCAGGACGGGTCCAGTTCAGGATGTTACGACACAAAGGAGGTGCAGTTTTCATCTCCACCATCAGGAGGCAGTAGTGATCAAATTGTCAGTGAGACTGTATCACGCTGGGAGATCGACACCGGGCAGAGCAGGGTAAACTTGTCATGCTTACAGGGACTGATTCACCATCACTCCCCCTCACTGTGTGTCTGCCTCTCATACTCGTCTTCAGTCTAACACTTGTAGCTCTGTGTCACTGGCTGTCTCTCTGTTTACTGTCTCTGTCCCCCCTTAAGCTCTGCTGAGGTTGTTGCACCCTCCTCCAAGACAGATTTTGTTTGTTTACACTACAGCTACACAAGAATTCTCTTTACAACTAGCTCTGCTGACATCGTTTTTGTTAGCAGTTTAAACAGCCCTGAAGAAGAAAAAAAACCTTCAATGTGGCAGCTGAGCTCTGTGATAGCATCAGAGGTGGAAACTTACTCAAGTATAGTGCTTAGGCACAACTTTGATGCACTTTAAAATGTTATATTACTTTGTGCTTATACTCCGCTGCATTTTAGGCCAAAAATTGGACTTTAAACTCCAAATTTATCTGAAGGCATGGTATAGTTTTTGTTCAGAGAAGGATGTAAACATAAGATTAATTATTTAAAAAAATCATCAGTAATTAAGTTTGATTTCCAAAACCATTAGGAACTCAGCTGCAGAAAAGTCATGCAAAATAAATCACATGACAGTGTAGAAATTCTGCAGTGCACAGCTCCCAGTCATTTTACGAATGAGACTCCACTTCAAAAGTAGAGCTCTTGTACTTTGTTCACACTCATGTTGTTATTTTATTTATTTATAGATTTGGTCTTAGTCTTGACTCGGTATTGGTTATTGTGGTATTGACAACAACACAAGATTTAGATGGGGCTAACTGCCCTATACGGAAGAAGTATATTAGACGGAAGTTACATGATTGTTATCTATTCATACATCTTTAATAACAGATGAAACTTAACTGGACCTTGATTATTTTTGTTCCAAGAATAACAAAGTTGTTTAATATTGTGAAATAGTGGCAGTTTAATTGTGGCATCAAAACTACCTGGCGAGGTTCAGAAATAAAGAAAGTGATGTCAGATTAAAACAAAGTACTTTACAAAAGATATAACAGAAGGACCTTCTAATGAACATGGATTCATGTCTCTTGGATGACACTGTTGATTTAATTCATACTGCACATCCACCCCACCTGATGTGAACATTGTGGTTGTTACTACTATCACTTCTGACTCCCCTCTATGCTTGGTCCCGTCTTTCTTTCTTCAGCCATTAGGCTAGCTGCCGTAATGTACATTTCCTGGACTGTAAGGCTTGACAACATATCTCCACCTTCTCAAATTATACAAAAGTGTAGCCAAAATACATGATATAAGAACTAACTTCAATGATAGAAGCCATGTTTGAGGTGTATTATGATTTTATAGTTTCAATTATTGATTGTATAAAAGATGGATGACACATCAGCTCCCTGAAAGTGAAGCCAAATCACACATTTAGAACTCCTCCTACTGACTGGCTGCAGTATAGGTCATAAGGTATAGGTCAACAGAGGTGTAATCTGGGGAACGAGCTTGCATTGTGTAACTAGTGAGGCAGAACAGCACTGTGTCTTGGTGCATGCCTGAGTGTGTGTGTATGTGGAGCTCCCGCTGTGTGCTCACAAGCTTTGTCTCTCGCGCTTCTGCAACACCATCATGCAATGTTAATTCACACACTAAGGACACCAATATTATGCACTATTGGATGCAATGTGTTAAGTACAAAGGCATACTGACGGCGCTGTTGCTAAAAAAGCAATCTGTAAGCGGCTTGTCTGGGCTGTTCCTGCCTGATATGCATGACAGAGGCAGAGCAGCCAGCTAGGTGGTATATTGGCACTCTACTGCCACATAAATAGGCTCCTAATAACAACTGATAACAAGCATATAATGGACTGAACTAGCTGACTTGCTGTAAAGGAGAAAAGTAAGGGCCCAGAACAGAACCCTGAGGAATACCAGTAGTGATGCTACAAAATTCAGACAGAGAAACTCTTGTGGTTACACTGTACATGTGGTTCTTGAGGTAGGATGTGGATGGGAGAGTGCAGAACCTAAGACAGACTTCTTGTTTTTGGAGAGATGAGAGGATTATCTGATGGTTCAGTGTGTCAAAAGCCGCTAAAATGTCCAGCAGAATAAAAATGGAGGAGAGGGAGGCTGCTTGAGCAGTGTGGAGTGCACTAAAATCATTTGAGTGCCCCTTTGGGTGAAGAACCTGAACACTTCTTCCACCACTGCTCTACAACATGGGGATTTAGACAACAGTGCATAGACAGAGAGGATGATATTATTTTCCTATTAATCCAGAGGTTAGTGGTGCAGGTCTGAGTGTGTGTGAAACTATTGTCAACGGGCCAGTGTTTTTAAGTCAGATGTTTTATTTTATAACGTGGGGTATCTCAGTGCGACACCACCCTTGCTCTGGGCCTCCAGGACAGGACTTGTCCACCTTGTGGTGAAAGGAAAGCGCTCAGTGGGGGATTGTGAGCATAATTACAGCACTTTTGCCTCATTAGGAGTGAGTAGGCGTGACCCTGCCTGCAGGTCTGACAGCTGAACCACACCATGGTGGTGCTGAGAGATGATATCCACTCAGAGGAGGAGGGGGTTCTAAGTGTTAGAGGAGAGCAGTATGAGGCCTGTTCGATTAGTCCATGTTGTGTCCTCTGGTTGAAGAACTATTTAGATTTTTTTTTTTATGGGACTAAAGTAGTGATACCACAGTTTAAAACTACTCAACCCTGTCATATTCCAGTACAGAAGTATAATCCGCAAAGAGTATACTAGCCTCAAAGGGGAGAATTGCCCCCTGTGAGTTTTGTACGTTAAGATAATATTATTTGATTATTATTTCATGGTGAGCAATACATCAAATCTGAATGGCACAGCCCACGGATAAATCAGAGGGGTCAATGATGATCTAAGGTATTTAGTTGAAATAATGGTTTCTTAAATGTGTTCATATTTTCTTGCTTTTCTTTAACAAATTCATTATTTTGTGAATTATTTGACACATTCATCTCTTAATCCTCTAAAATGACCTAAAATAATTCAATATGAGATGTCTTTACCTGCTTTAGATTAAAATACATAAAAATACTTTCACACTTTCAAACGATTCTGACAAGTCCAATAATAAGAAATCACTAAAAGCTCAAGGTTGACCAGAAATTGCCTTCACAAATGAATTCTTACAAAAATCATGTGGAATCCAAAACAGAGAATATCACACATAACTAACACTCCACAGGAAACAGGCGAATAGCTAAATTATCTAATCACAAGATAAGAAATAAATATATATATATTTTGGGTAAAGAAAAAAGAATAATAAAAGAACAGAAAAAAACACAGAATCCAGCTGAGATTTGTGAAGAATAAAGTTAACCTTGTATTGTTTTTTGTTTGACCCAAATTAAGTAAATGTTGTCCCAGTTATCAAATGTGTGTTGCCATGTAAGTTCATTTTTTATTTCAGTCAGAACATTTAACATTTAGTTTGGCCCTTCAATCATTTTTTGTTTTTGTAAAATCATCATCTGAAAGGTAATAATTACTGTACCTAAGGTTTCAGATAGGCCTAAATGCAGCAGAGTACAACAATATATTTTCCGCTGAAAACCAGGCCAATGGAAGAACAAATATAAGTCTATGTACCTTAAATGTACCTAAGTATTGTAATATCAGGTAATATACTTTCCACACAAAAAAAAAATCCTCAAGTGATCTATGTAGAAGAAAACTCGACAAAATGCAACTCCATGTCTACAGTTAAACGTTTCAAAATAAGACTATTTTTAAGAAGTTACCTCCCTCGAGGGATGGATGTCCTGGGAGAAGACACAACACCAAACCAAATGATGAAATGAAATGAAATAGCTTACATAGCTCCTCGGCCATTCATCAGAAACAAACAAACAAACAAACATACAAACAAAAACAGTGTATTCAGTTTTTCTGATTGACGAGCTGTTCATCTAACAGTCAGGGTGGGGCTTGTTCTTTTTTGTCCAGCATGTCGCTTGGTTGTCTGAGTCAGGATGGAGAGATGAGGACGGGGCATCCCACTCACCCTCTGCACGGCCGGAGACACTGCTGCGCTGCTGTCATGGCAACAGCAGCAGTCACCACTGCCAGCATGGGCCTATAATGCACAGGCCAGGAGGAGTCACACACACATGCACACAATGAGAGCACGACATCACACAAGCAGAAAACTAAAAATACACGTGTGCATTTTTTCATTTTCTTAACAGATGAAAGTGAGGATAAGATTAACAAAGGAAACAAATATGATGCATTCAGGTTTCTTTTTTTTATCCTCATTCTCTTTATTTCGTTTAGGGTACTGGGACAGTTGTATAGATGTAGCCCTTAAAGATCTCTTTAATCTCCACCCAAGAAACGAGTTTCGTCATACTATTGCTATATGTAAGCATGTTCACTTTTGTTCAACTATTTTTAATGTCAATTTTACATGAACTCAGCAGTTACACAATCATTTTAAAGGTAGTTACCCTTAAAACAAAATGAATATGAGCTGCAGGATTAGATCACAGCGCAGGAAGACATATCTTTTATTTTTCTCATGTTAGGATAGGCTATACATTACCCACATAAGATTAATCAATGGGATACCTTATAATAAAAAAAAGAGAAAAAAAAAAGGTAAAAACAAAGTGTTTGCTGTTAAAAGGGGAAACTGTTGTTCATGTTTTTCTAGCATTTTCTTCAGACAGCATCAAACAAATTTCTGCCCCCACCCTCTCACCCTCCTCGTCTCCAAATCGGACATTTTCTCTCTATGGCTGCTACTTGCAAACCGCATGCTCTGCTGTAAATTAAGAATGTAATAATGCAGATGTGCTTTGTGTGTTTTTATGGGATACGCACAGACAGAGTGAGTGCAGTGCGGATCACATTCAAACAGGTGTGAGGAGCAGAAACAATCCCAGGTGGCGCATGTTGATCGGATATGTGGTTGTACTGGAGCTCATTGTGAGCCTTTTTTAAAGGGTTGAGCAACCTGTATCTGAAAATAGAGTATACTGTTGTAAAGTAGGTCGATAGGAACTGAGAGCGACGTTTGTTTCCACGCTTTTGTCTGTTCTTTGTTGTTTAGCGAGGACTGTGGGGTTTTTCCTCTACCCTTTTACGCACAGGTGGGAGATACCCGCTCGGCGTACTGTAGGACAGCCCCCCTCTCTGCTCCTCAGCGGAGGATGTGAGGAAGTGACATTTTTCAGCGCTGCGGTTCGGGACAGCTCTGCTCCTCTGCAAACAGGTGTGCTGCCGTCCGGGTCACTTCGGCTGAGGGAAAGCACCGCGGAGAGGCAGCGTCCCAGAACCAGAACCAGTTAATATCCAAGACGCGGGACAGCGGGGACCAGCGGAGGAGAATCAGCCCGTTCAAGTCTTTTCTTTATTAGCCTGGGCTGTTTGAACAGAGAGAGAGAGAGAGAGAGAGAGAGAGAGAGAGAGAGAGAGAGAGAGAGAGAGAGAGAGAGAGAGATAGCGAGAGAGAGCAAGAGTGGGGGAGAGGGAGCGATGGCAACGAAAAAGGCGTGCGTGGATGCGCCCAAAAGGAGCCGGAGCCCGGTCGTGTTGGAGGCGGAGATGTTCAGTGAATTTCAGGACTGGTGTCTCCGGACTTATGGAGACTCCGGTAAAACAAAGACCGTCACCCGGAGAAAATACAACAAAATCATGCAGACACTGTTGCAGAACGACGAGACGGACGGCGTGTATATCGACAACAGCCACATTAACGCCAAATTCAAATTCTGGGTGAAGTCCAAAGGATTTCAGGTCGGGACCAACGTGTTAGGAGAGCACAACAAGAAAGGAGCTCCAGGGAAACCCGTGCTATATGTCCCGGTCAAGTCAACGGTAAAGTGTCTGCGTGCATATGTGTGTGTGTGTGTGTGTGTGTGTGTGTGTGTGTGTGTGTGTGTGTGTGTGTGTGTGTGTGTGTGTGTGTGTGTGAGAGAGAGAGAGAGAGAGAAAGAACGTGCGTGAAGTTCACGCGCATGAGATGTCCCGTTACCGCCTATAAGTTGTCATTATCTCAGCCTGCACACGCATCAGTCACATGAATTGCACAATAAGTTATGAATGTTTTGTGGTCCCGGCTCGCCCTCGACTCTCCTCATAAAGCTTCACTTTGTCCACATCCCAACCCCGAGCAGCTCTACTCTCATCCCTTGCTGCCATAGCAACGCCGGTGCCTCCTGGCAATCGCGATTGTAAAAGGTAGACTATCATGATCAGACATCTCGCCAGTGAGGTTGAAGTCCTGTCAGCGGCACGCGGCCGGCCGCAAAACATGAGATAATTGACTATTGACAACATTTAGTTTGAACAGTACTGTTCAGGTCTCGTGGAGACCGATATGGTGATGCTGTGCGCGCGCACGTGGATGCAACGGCATGTTCGTGGTGGGTCGGGTATGTCAGGCTACTCCCGCGTGCTCTTTGATGGACCACAGTCTATTAACGCCAACTAAGACGGCGTTAGGTCCTGCTGTCTGTTGCGGGATCAGCAGGTTTGATTGTAAGCGAATTTGTCAAAGGGCACGCGCCCTCACTGTCCCATCTGAACCGAGCAAAACGGAGCGTGTCCGTGCGTCTGCAAGAATCATTTGTCTTTCCTTGAGATAAAACACAAAGGGTCTAAAAATACTCAGATATCCGTATTTTAATTGAGAATATCATTGTGTGTCAGACAGTCTGAGTCTTAGTATTCGCACCCCACTTTTCATTGTCCTGGGCGGGATGCGGATCGGCTCGCAGGCACTCGCTGGTTGCTCTGGCAACACCTGTGTGGTCCAGGATAGTCTGCCTCTGCCGCATTTCATTGTGCACCTTCAAACATTAAGCCCTATAAGCTATTTTAAATCTGATTTTGGAAGAGAAATATTTTAAAACGATTTTCTACATTTAATGAGGGAGGAAGCAGCTGTGCGTAATTGGTGACCACGTGAGGGGCTGTGGCGGAAACAAAAGGGTTTGCTCGGGACTGATAGCGACATACGCCCACAGTTAGAGCTCAGACTTCACTTCTGCATGTATCTGGGTGAGGTGGTGGTGGATGTGGTGGTGGTGGGGGGTGGACGTCTCTCAGCTGCAGGTGCATTAAGGGTTAAACCACACACTGCTTTTTTAACGGTTTGTGAAGATAAACATGAACATGGTGAACTGTCAGCAGTGCCACCAGTACCTCTCTCTGTGCACGGATGTCCACAGTGTACAGCGCCTGCTGTGACAGTGGGGAGAAAACCACCATTTTAAAGAAGTGCCATCAGGGAATAACCCCACCCCCCCCACCTCGCTCACCGCCTTGCTGGGATAGAGTCTCTCTGGACCCTTAAAGAGCAGAGACCCATTTTTTTTGTTAACAAACTGGAGGAGTTTTTGGCACCGATTGTTGACTGAATCCTTTGATTTAGGTTGAATAGCGCTGATCCCTCCACAGGTGCAGTACCTGTGTGAATGCTCAATTTAAATTCAGGCCCTGAGCCTTTACAAAACTCCTCTAATCTCTACTCAATATTGGGTTTCCCTCTGGGCAAGAGGGCAGGTGTGATGTGTGTCTGCAGGTGCAGAAGCTGCCTGAACGTGTTGTTGATTAACTTTCGTCTGTTATTGTTGTCATTGATTGTTAAATTTAATTTCTTATGTGTCATTTTGTCCCCAGTTAGTGTTATTTATCTCCAAGAAATAAACTAAAATTATTCTCTGAAGTCTGATTAAACCATCAGAGAGGCTGAAAAAGTCTAATTTGTTTATCGCAGAGGAGTGCACACACACTTTGTAGCTTGCATAAAGCGGGGGGGGAAACCTCCCCTTGACTCAGCTCCACTTGGGAAATTTAAACAACAAACAAATAATCAGGCAACAAAAGCAGCTTCTAATGATGAGTCAGAAGAAAACATTTATACTATCTATATGCATGTGACTATTAGAAAGCAAGATTCACTATCACAGGTTTCATAAATAGTCCGTCCTGGGCCAGTGGAGAAGTGACACACACACGAGCGCACATACACATATAATGGTCAGTGGCTCCTCGAGCGGCTGCAGGGTGGGGGGCGTGTCTCTGAAGCATTGGATTCTCCTGCAGCTGCTCCCAGGGTGTGCCAAGTTTGTGTACGGGGGCAGGCAGGGGGCTAAATGCCGGGCGGCTGGGTGGGGGAGGAGTGGATGGAAGATGATGTGCAGACAGAGAAGGTCTCTTCTGTGTGTCAGTAAAGCACACAAGGCGGCTTCAGTGTGTGACGGGACAGACAGGCAGGGCACAGACTCACTGACTCAGTGTCGATCTTTTCAAGCAGTACAGAGATTTGTTTTCCGTTTATGTTTTTCTGTCCTCCTGCTCGTGTTGTCTCGCCCTCTTTCTGCTGCTCAGAGAATCCAGCAACCCTCAGTGTTGGAGATGCAGCCTTGTTTAGCTCTCATTATGTCCTGATTAGAGGACACCACAGAGGAGGAGGAAAGCAGCACCAGAAACTGACACAGAATCGAACACAAGACTTCTCTTAGACGAGTGCATCCCATTTTTTAAAGAGACGCTTAAACGCCCAGTGTGTTTCCCCTTGGCTGACATGAGCATTGTACTGAAAAAATTGAAGTACTGTGGGCTGTTGCTTTTTGTTACCATGCCAACTGAAATCTGTAAATATCTCTGTTCCTTTCTCCCAACAGAGTTTGGTGGACTTGGTGCTCTCACATACACATTTATGTATAGATACAGTATATACATGTAACAGTTCATTTCATATGATGCCTAAAAAGTAAGAGTTGAATCAACCATGCAGCAGGTGCTGCCGCATCCACATCAGCTTGTTTAAAGGTTAATATTTCAACTCCACTGATTAGTAAAAAAAAAATTGTATTTACATACTATTAGACCAAAATTCAATAAGCATCTTAAAGCTGAAAGATTCTAAAGTCAACCAGCAAGAGCGTATTTCCTAAAATAGATCTTAGCAATGAATGCAGTATCTGTAGGATACAGAAAATATTATGGGAAGTGTTTTGATTTTTGTTTGTTGTCTTGACCAATCACATTTGAGCTGGTTGGCTGTGTACAGGAAAACAGTGCGTATAACCCTATTCACAAATGCACAAAACTTCCTCAATTTTCCTGAACTTTATGGGGTGAGCTGCATGTGTGAACACAAACTCAATTCCCCTCTGACTTCGGGGTGATGTTTATACTGTTTTATATTTTCCGCCCTCCAGTATGTATTTTCCTACTGTGAATACGTCTAATAACACGTTGCATTGATATAAAGGCATAAACTGTCGTCATAGATCACACTCTTTTGCTTTGTCAGCCATTTCTAGACATTTTCAGGAGTGCATGTGTGAAAATGGCTTATCAGAGAATAACAATAATCAAAAAATCATAGTAATCGTAAGGATAGATGGATGATAAAACATGAGAGAATAGAAGAAGTATTACTGTTAAATAAAGGAAAGGAGGAAATGTAATCCTGGAAGACATGAACCATTGTCAGCTGATGACTTGACTTTTTCTTAATCTCCTTAAAACATGGAAGTATGAACACACATAGGAGTCCAGTTGTGGATTGTTGTCTCTATATTCTTGCAATGCAAGTTGCTAGTTGGACTGTAAACAATGACCAGAGAACTGAAAAAGGAAGTCTCATTCTGGATATCGGTTATCTGTTATGTAGATATCAGCTTTTTACACTCAGAAATATTGTCTGAGCACCAGAGGCTTTTGCATATGATGATAGCAGATTTTAGTTCAGAGATTGACAGATATTAACCGGCAACAATGGGACTGAAACTTACAATTTATCTTTTTTAGGTTGAAGGTGATGTTTTCAAAAGTCGGTGTCTTGTCCGGTCAGCAGTTAAAAGTGCAAAGATATTTATATTTGACGATCATAGACGAATGATGGTACAAGAAATCATCGATCTCTTATAGAGCAGAACCAAAGAAATGTAATAAAATGTACTCAAAACATTGCAAGGTTCATGATAATAATTGTAGATTATTTTCGATTTATCAACTTTTTATTGCAGCTCTATTGTCAACTATTTTGTAGATTAAACAATCATTTCAGATATTTTTTTTCCAAGCAACATCAATGGTTTCCATCGTCCTTAACGTGAGCATTTCCTTTTCTTCGTCTTGTATGATAGTAAACTGGATTCTTTGTGTTTTTGACTGTTCATCAGATCAAATTGGAAATGCTGAGATGCAACCATGTTTTTTTTTTGCTGTATACTCTGATATGTATTAACAGAATGAATAATTGATTAATGACTATAATTGTCAGATAAATTAATGATGAATATAATGGTTAGTTGCAGACTTAAAGTGACAGGACAGAAACAAATGAGATATGACTGCCGAAGAAATAGAGGATTAAATAATGCAAGCATTTGACTAAATACAGGTTTGACTCAGGACGTCCTCTCCTCTGACAGATATCACAAACCCCCACTTATACTCTGCTTTTTGGAAAATGGGCCCTAAATGTTTATGCGTCACGGTCAGCTGGGAAGAGGAACATCATCATTATTATCTGATTAATTAGTCCACATTTCCCCTGAGAGCTCCTCTTGGGTGGAAGGGCCACAGAGTCAAAAGAATACGGGCCCTATTATTCTGCTACATTTGCATTAATGCTACAAAGCACAGAGGAGCTCCATGCTTTTTGTCCTGTTGGGGTTATTATTTTGTTCAACCGTCTCACCCTGCACTGAGAAAAACTCTAACACTCATGGGTTAAAACTGCAAACACTCACCAGCCCGGACAAGAATCTACCTGTGTGTGTGTGTGTGTGTGTGTGTGTGTATGTGCGTGCGTGCGTGTGTGCGTGCGTGCGTGTGGCTGTGATTGACAGGTTCATCAAGTGTGTAAAGGTGGAGATGTGTGTGTGTGTTTGGTCCCAGAGCACAAATCTTTGTTAAACGAGAGTCAAACGGAAACTCATAAAGGAATTAGTTTGAGTCAATGTGTGTTCATTTCTTATAAACGGGTGATGAAATCCGCCAAATTGCATGTATGTGGTAGTTTAGTGCATAATTGTGTGTGTGTGTGTGCTCGTTGAAAGAGGGGGTCGCTGATCGCATGCTCTGTGTTTCCTCCCTTCAGCACCCTCTCTGTTGCCATGGAGAGACCGTTCTTTGCTTTCCCATAGGAGGAGAAATTAACACCATTTTTAACTGGCCCGGGGGCCTCCCCCCTGTGTGGGAGATAGTCTGAGTTCTGCTGCTGTGCACACACATACACACACACACACACGCACACACACACACACACACACACAGACTCTTTAAGACTACGATAATCTTCCTACCACACCACCACAGTAATTTTTAATACCTTTACGAGGCCGACGTTTAACGAAGTGGGACAGTATGATAATAGCCTGAAAATGGCAAAATGGACTCTAGGACGTGATGATGTATGTGCGAGTCCTTGTGTGTTTTATGTGTGTGTGTGTATGTGTGTGTGTGTGTGTGTGTGTGTGTCATTTACCCTGTCATTTGAGTCAGTGACTGGAACGTCAACAGTGCCAGGCCGCCAGGCCACTGGGACCGTCTGTGTCTCCGGCTCGGTGGGATATTGGGGATGTCACACACTCTATCAAATAAAGCTCATCATGGGAGCAGCAGAAAGAAGACACACACACACACACACACACACACACACACACACACACATTAAGGGACATGGGACAGAGAGGAAGAGCTCAGAGCACCTAATGTGGATTTAATGACAGGGTTTTATAATTGAGGCAGAGAGGAGGATGATCATGAAAAGAGAAGAAATAGGAGGGGATGGATTTTATTGAAAAGAATGGGGACACTGTAGAGGTAATAGTCTTTTTCATCCCAGTTTTTTTTTGTCGCTGTCTTCCCCTTGGAACACACACACACACACACACACACACACACACACACACACACACACACACACACACACACACACACACACACACACATACACTCAAGACACAAGGATTGCTCCATTTATGTGTCCATTAGCCAGTTGATAGATTTACAGAGGGGAGATGGGGCTTTAAAAGATGACCTGTTGTCACATCTGCAGTGAGATAATCTGAGTCATGAGTACTGTTGACACAGCCACAGTTGCCGCTGCACACACACACATTCACACACATAAAATATCCTGGCACAACTTAAGCTACTTATGTGCAGCCACCTTACTAAAAAAGCACAACATCCTCTTGTACGTTGCACCTTTGGCTTTTACAGTAATGTGCAAAGCTATATTGATATTTTGGACCAATATTTATCCATCAGTGGTAATTTCTTGCAGGTTGCATCTTTTTCCATCTTCGCCGGCCTGTCTTTGTGACCCAGCTGCTTCCCCATGAACCCCCTCCTCCTCCTCATGACCTGCCTGTGTGCAGGACTGCTCCTCTCTCCCCTCAGCGACTCTGCTACAGTGTGTGTCTGTGTGTGTTTCGGTGTGTGTGTGTGACTGCCAGCGGGGGTGGGGGCAGCCGACTCAACCCCTCCAGTCTCCTAGCAACAGAGCGGTTTGGTGCGGGACAGGGAGAGCACACAGGGGATGGGGGCTGGTTGTACAGTGGCAGGGGAGAGCAAAGTCCTCCAGGATTAAAAAGATAGAGAGAAGGAGGAAAGGAGGAGAAGAAGGAGAGAGTTTTCGGTGTTGTTGCCGATTAGGGATGCTGACATGTCTCCTTTTGCTCTTTAAAATGACACGCTGCAGCTGATGAGACCAAATATGTAACGCGCAGTTCAACAGCTGTTCTCCTCCGAGATGCTTCAGCTATACAAGCTCTGCCCGTTAGACATGTAGTGCACTTAAACACACAAGGCACACACAAACACACACACACTCGGAGCATGTGGTGTTTTGGGGGTGAATATTTAACTCCCTGTTGAGTTGTGTTTGGGAAGTAAAGAGCTTATCTGCGCTGAGGAGCTCAAGAAGGCCTCAGGTGGCAGGTGGGACGTTGGAAGAAATGCTGCCATCCCTCAAAGTTTTTACTCGAGGAGTAGTAGAACACAATAGAGGAATAGAATTAATTTATTTTTATATCAATCAGCTTTTTTTTGGCTCATTAGAGTCATTTTGAAAGCAAAAGTGCAAACAGTTCCATTGTTTCAGTGTCTTGAAGCTGTAGGTTTTTATTTATGTCTGTTTTTGTTTGGCTATGTCCAAAATCTCTCACTGAATGAAACCAATTAAAATGTTAGTGTACTCTACATGTTATTATTTGAATACACTATATACTGGCTTTGAAATCTCCCACAAAGTATTGTGTGAAGTAATAGAGATGTTACAATTCAATTTTTTAAATGATATCTGGAATTGTAATGTCCAACTTATAAAATAAATCTTAAAAAGGTTGAAAAACTCTGCTAGCACCCAAGCAGCAACCTCCGATGTTGAAAGATTAAAAAGATGAAGCCAATGTGGTAGTGCAAAAATACTGCAGTTTCTTGAGTGTCCACTTGAGGCTGGCTCCAAAAGCAAACAAATCCCCATTAGGTACAATATCAAAATATCCATTTTTACAGCCGACAGGTTCATAAAACAGCTTTTGTCTCTAAAGCTAATTTCTTTCTTTGTTAAATTGTATGGGGGTTAAATACTTTCTTATAACGCATCTGTTTTGATAATATTAAGGCTAGAAACATTCATACTTTGCATAGTTAGAGGTGCAGTTGAGTTGACTTACATGTGGCTGCATATAGCATTTTGCAAGGAGACTAAAGGCCTGCCTCAGTTCCACCTCTTTGTCTGTTTCTAGATGGATCGAAAGTTGGATGGAGACAGCATTTCCAATATGGTGACCACCATCGCTTAGCCTCAAAACGCCTCTGTGAAACCAATGGCTGACGTCAATGAGACTACGTCCATGTTTTATACAGTTTATTGTCACACCATGATTGATCTGAAACACACACACACACACACACACACACACACACACACACACACACACACACACACACAAAAGACATTTGATGAAGATGTTGTGGTAAAAAATAACTTGTAGGAGACAAATATTTTCTAAGAGAATTATCTGTTAATTTCATTACAAGTTTACAAAAGTTGAGAAAGTTTGCAGTGGAGCTGAAAGTCAGATTATGGAGAACTATTTTTCTCTAAACAGGCAGTTAGGAGATTGTATGCTGTGTTTTTCTGGTGTCAATCTAGAAAAAAATCTGTAAGGAAAATGATAGCTGCAGCCCTACACAGGAGAATTGCAAATATGGAGCTCAGATTACCTCCAGGTTGAGCACTGCTGGGTTCAAAATATGAGGGTTTCCTTCAGGTGGAAGAATGCACTCCCTGCAGAATATGCGTTGTGTGTGTTTGGATATTATGTTGGGGTTGAATTCAGCGGAGGATGCAGCAGCGGTGTGACTGCACTGCACACCCCACAGTTGTATGAGATTATCTAAATCCAGCGTGAATGGACCTGACACCATTGTCCCAACAGCAGCAGCAGCAGCAGCAGCAGAAGCAGCAGTGGTGATGATGTCACTGGGGGTGCGATAGATTACAGCTGTGATGATGAGGTGAAAGATCACTATTATTTCATTTATTATCATTACATTTAGCCCTTGCTGACAGGAGAGAGTGGATGAATGGAGAGAGGGAGGAGAGGGAGAAAGAAAGAAAGAGGGAGAGAGGGCCGGATTAAAACAAACCCGCTCTGTGAGCGGGTTTTAGTTGCCATGGCAACAATCATTACCTCGCACTTGGGAGAGCAGGAGCAAGGAGAGAGAAGAGGAGGGGGGGTTAGAGGAAAGCAGGAAGGAAAGAAAGATGGGACGGAGGTACGGGATGAAGACATGCAGGGAAGCAGGAGAGAGGAAGCATGTGGGGGGAAAACAAGAGAAATTCAAATGTCAGATCCCAGGAACAGTGCAGAAATGTCATGAAGAAGAAAAGGAGGGAGGAGGGGTGTGTGATTCCTCAATGCCAGGGGGATAACTTTTTTGATCTTGGGACCCTCCTCTCACTCAAACAAGAGAAAGATCACACCCTACTCAAACACCATCTCCAGTAAATGTCAGAGCCGGTGTCATATCTGCATAGAATAGATGGGAAAAAAACAACCTAAATCCTTTTTTTTTTTTTCCCATTTTAAGTTTGCAGAGTCACTTTCAAATGTCAGCAGATGCAGGAAACTGAAAATAAAAACCGATGGTAAGTGTTTGTGTTTATAAAGAGGGAACTACTTGGAGAAAAAAGATGGAGGCAAAAATGGTAGGAAAGCCCCATGTGGTGCTGCGGATGGAGGCCGTTGTCCTAGCGATCCCACTTCTACGGCGTGTCACATGACCCTTTGCCCAGCACACCTGCCCGGGAGAAATCAGTGGCAGTTTCTATGGCGACAGGGTCAGCAGCATATAGAGGTGGGGGTAGGAGGGAGTGTTGGGCCTGCACTGTGCCTGTGGTGTTATTTTTAAACATTGCAGATGTGAGGTGATGGTTGGAGACCAAGCCGGGCCGAGACTTCTCCACCTGAGAGAGAAATTTAAAGATTGAGTGACGGCTGGAGGCGGGCTGGACAGAAAGCAGTTTTTTTTGGGGATTAAGTGATGATTTGGACACCTTGTGCGGTGTGTATGACTGTATGTTTCCACATGACCCATGTGCCTAAAAGATCTGTCTCGCGTTACATGCTTGCAGGAATCTCCATCTGCAGCTACAACATAACGAAATCCTCTGCTGAAGATGATACAAACATGTTTTCTCTGTGTAACTCAGGTGGGACATTAAACTAAGCCCCCTTCTCGCTCTGTGTTTCAGTGTTCAGATGGGAATTCAGCCCAGGACAACTCTTCCCTGAAGCGTGTAGCCGTGGTTGAAGACTTCTTCGATATCATTTATGCCATGCATGTAGAGATGGGTGCAGACCCTGGCAGAGCACCCAAACATGCAGGGCAGAAGAAGACCTATAAAGCGGTGAGTATAGATCCAACAACGTAGCTCAACCGTTCAGCAAACTTTGCCAACACAGATTTTTGTCTCTTTATACTTGTCAATATTGAGTATGTTAACAGTAAAGTCAACATTATTCTCTGGTCTGTGCGGTTTCATCGGAATCTGCACCAAAGACTGGGCTGCTGTTAGAAGTAGGCTACAGGACAAAAACATACTAACAAAGACAAAGGAAATATTGCCCACATCCTGTTATTTAATATCTCCCCAAGACAACTTTTTAAAATATCTGACTTACTCTCTCAAAGAAAAAAAATCCATGTGAACATAGCACACTTTTAGTACCATAGACAAGCAACAGACTGACAAGGTAGCAGCTTTGCAATGCTGTTAAATGCTAACATTAGCATGCTCAAATGCTCAAAAAAGTATAAATACTGGCTTACAACAAAAGCACAACATGTAGCAACAGGTAACTGGTAGGCCATAAATGTGTTTACTGTTTTTTCTGTGGTGGTTTAGCATGAATTTGTTAACTAGCAAGGCAGATGAGGCTAATAGGAGTATCCTCCTGTTAGCTTTGCAGGCACTGTTTATAAACTAAAGCTTCAGATAAATTCAAACTCTGCCCTGACGTTGGTGTTTGAAAAAAAAGTTAACATTATGGAGAACACTTAGATTAAAAATGGTGAAAATACCTGCTAAACATTGTGAGCATGTTAGCATGCTAACTTTAGCATTTAATAAAAAGCATTGCTATGCTACTTCACACAGCAGCATATTTTAACCTTTTTTCCCCCATTGTTTTTACAAAGTGCAACAATGCGTAGATTGTAGAGGTGTTATCTCATAATCGTATCTCAACATTTTAACTACAACTCTCATTACTTTGTATGAATAATTTGCCTACCCAGGGACAGGAGTAGTAACAACTATAAACTTTGCAATTCATCCATTTCATGATCCGTATTTCTTTCTTCTTTTTTGTGTGTGCAACTTTTGGTTGAGTTATGTTCAAACACACAAACACGTAAAACATTTTGAATGTTTTTAACAAAAAATAAAATAGAAAACAGTAGAAATATAACCATAGAAAAATTATAAATAGATTTGTTACGTGGATTCTCGACTCATAAATATATTTTGAAAGTTTGCAAAATACTGTGTGAGGAAATCTTCTCATTTTCCTTTGTGTGAAATTTGTTCCAAAAATGGAGTTTAAAATGAATCACAGTTTGATTGTATTTGATGAATGGATCTAGAGTGAGGTATGTTTCCCTTTGAGTGACTCAAACCTCAAAGCATCGCAACTTAAGGCATGTTACACACCCCATGACCACCATCATTTGTTTTTCCTGAGAGACAATAGACTTTAATTTTTATCCCTGGCAACATAATGTTTCATTTTTAGCATCATAAGTTACCAAGGGAACAACGATCCACCTTCACCAGGAAAACAAAGTGTTCTTGTGTTTTTTTTTTACATCACAAGATGTTTGAAGAACAAAGGCTTGTATGAGGTGTGGTCTGGTCTCAGTCGGGTGTGGTGTCCTGACTCAACAAGGGTCTTTGTATGCAGCTTCTGTGCCTTGTTTGGGGGGGGGGGGGGGGGTTGTTGGCAGGACTTTGGCACCCCTCCTCCCCACTATCCCCCAGGATTGAAAGAAATAAAAATAGATCAAGTTCCTCCTGCCCTGTAGAGAGGTCCTGTCACGTCTCATAGAGTGTACCCTTTTGAGGAGGCAGCATCAGTGGGGCAGGGCATAATATGGAGCTGTCACTGTGGCCTTCTGGGAGGTGCACACTCCTCTGGGTGGCCTTTCCCTCTCTCGCTGCCTCAAGGGGGCATAAGGGGTAGAGAAGGGAGGGGGGTCAGGGGCAAAGGGGATGGGGAGGTTCGGGCATTGGGGATGGTTGTGATGGTGGTGGTTGTGGGCCGGTGGGGGTGCGCACCCCTGCTGCCTCTCCATGGTCACGTGAAGGTCGCATTTTACAGGGAAACGCCAGAGGGGGTGAGGAAGGGATGGTGGCATCGCAGCAGAGACAAACAGAAGAGGAAGAATGAAAGAGAGGTGTAGACATGAGTCAGCTGCACCTGAGAGAGAGATGGAAGAGGAGGGGTAAAGAAGACAAAAATCACTCTGGTGTTTGGAAATCAAAACAAATAAATAGAGTTGTTTGGTATCAGCCGGTAGAGCACAAAAAGTGGAATCAGGTATCAACAATTATGTCAGTCAATGCTTGGATCCAATACTATAATCAATTAGCCCATAAGAAATAAAAATAGACAGGTTGCAGGTAAATTATCACTGATCATAACAACATGGCACTGTAACACATGCACCAGCCCCTTTCACACATGCACTGCAGAAAATGTCTAGAAAATGCCCTGACTTCTTTAAAGTTGCCCTTTCACAAACGTCATGTCACTCATAGTGGGAGAATTTTCCTGTCAAATGGGGGGGAACACAAAGGATCCTGCTGAAGTCACAATATAATATTTACCATACAACATATCCAAGATAGCTGACGAAGCATCAGAGTCCCACACTTTGGTGACAGTTTTTTCCTTTATATCAGATGTATGTATGTATGTGTAGCACATACATGACAAAATGTGTAGCATATTCACGGTATAAACAAAAGTGTGGAAAAGAACATACTGGAGAGCAAGAAAGAGGACGTAGTTGTTTCATTACAGGCATCAAGCTAATGTTTCTGCGGATAGTTTAAAGGGTGTGGTGCATGTGAGAAAGGAGGTATTGACTCTCAGCCAGCCCAGACACTTTTAAAAAGTAAATTAATACAAAATAATATTAAGACACCACATCTGAGTCCATACAAATATATAAATATCTAAAATAGTTTTGAACAGAGAAAGGAGGAAACAATTTACAGCCTGGTAAACCATTGAAAACACATACACCAAAGACATGTATTTTACCCTTTGTTGCCTTTACGGTATTTCTTTTTACATTTTCTGACAGTAGGAGAACTGCTGCTCACTTTAGTTTCTATTTTTAATTCTACCTTTTTTTTATTGTAATGCACCAATGATACAAAGACAAATTCTTTGTTTGTATAAAACCTGCTCTGCAATCAACCTGATTCTGATTCTGCACTTTAAGTGTTTGTCCACCAATATTGTGCATATTGTTTTAATGGCACAAGTAAAGGAGGGGTATTTGCAAAAGTACAACACTCAAGTTAAGGTATTAGAAGTTGTATTGGAGAGAAGTAAAGGGAATCTGAACATCTCTAGAAATGTATGCAGGGTTTCAGCTGGAATTAGGCCATCTGAAGGCTTAAAAGAGCACCTACAGGGAGGATTCCTCCTCATGTCACATCGAGATAACACAAAACCACTGACCCCAAAAACACCTGCACCAAGTTTGGCTCCAGCCACAGCCTGAGCCAAATCTTCTGCTTTTTTCTTTTTTTTTTTCTTTTTACTGTTGCAATAACCCAGTCTCCTCTGCTCGCTCCCTCGGCACAGATAGCAGAGACCTACGCCTTCCTGCCCAGAGAGGCGGTGACTCGCTTCCTAATGAGCTGCGGAGAGTGTCAGAAGAGGATGCACATCAACCCCAGCACAGCCGAGTTCAAAGGTAACACCACGCACATACGACCTGTGGATGTCTTGCTTATTCTGGAGACATCATTAATTGATGCGCTATTTTTGAGTTTAACCTTTAAAAGTGTTCAGATCCTTCCATATTCTGGCTTAGGAAAGGGTTAATTATTGTGTTGAAATGCATGGTGAGATGGTAAAAAGCAACCTGGACTGTTGCTTTTTCTGGAATATTTATTGGATTTTCAGGAATAATTTTATCATAAGATTTATGAAGATGTTTCACAGAGGTGTTGTTGTTGGATTCTTGATGTCAAAAACAGTATCACACTCACTATGAGCAAAAGTGGACTTAGGTGTTTGTACTTTGGAGTTTTTGAATTGAACCCTCATAAATAAAACATCCTGTATGTATCCATCACCGGCATGATGTAACAAAGACTCAAGAGGACCACATCTCTGGGATCGTACAGAAATGATCACAGGCTCCCTCTTGTGGCCAGTTTTGATACTGCAGTCAGCTCCTAGCCACATTGTTTTATTTAAGGAGCTTCATACAGTCACAGCTTCTGCCTGGATTTCAAACTTTGGTAGGATATTTCACCAAATCAGACCAACTTCCAGAACAGTTTTACAAAGGCATTCAGTGAAGAGAAGTTACTAAAATCTATTATGTTGGATTTGTATTTACTGATGTACTTTGGAGCTTGAGTTGTACTCTTCAAACAGGTGCTATTGAGGTATTCATACTGAGATTGCTGGACAGGTTAATGCTGCTGCTCTTAAAACACCTGTATTTGATTTAATGTAATTAAAATACAAATCACTTTTTTTCAAAATATTTTCTGGGTCTTTATCACTCACACTTTTCTAGTAAAAAAATTCTAATAACTCCCCTTGCAAATATCACAAAAATATTTATAGATTTGCCTGAAAAGTAAGGAAAGAAATTGTCTTTGCAGACTCCAAAATTGTGCCTATAAACTCCAGTATATGTGTCCATTGATACATTTAAAACATTACCTGGTACTCAAGATGTGTATTAACATGTATCAGTTAACTTTTTATCACTTATTATTATTTGACAAATTCAAATACCTGTTTGAAAATGATGCCGTCATTCTCCATTACAAGTCAAATTTTGATTAAGGTATAGGCTACAATGTGTTTCAAGAATCAAAGGTGAAATGTATTTTAGTATAACCCGTATTATTATAAAAGAAGTTGTATATGTGGAAGTTTGGCGGTAATACTCAAGGGAAGTACAATTACCATTAATCTGCCTACTGTCATTGTACGGTACTTGGTGTAAATCATCATTATTTAAGCATTTATATCTATTTTGTAATTGTTTTGTTGTTGCTTTTTCGTCCCATGTCAGAAAATGACCGGCCCACCTCTCTGGTCCCGGACCTCATTGACTACAACATGCCTCTGACTGCCACCTACTTGAAGCAGATGAAACTGCAGTGCATGACGGCCACTGAGAGGGTGAGTGTCTCTTTACTGCTCCTGCACCACGAGTGTTTGTAAATCAAAGCCGAAGGATAAATACTAACAGTCCTAATGGACTAATGAGAAAATCAGCAGCTGTTGAGATCTCTTATTATTTAACTACAATTATAAACCCTTTGGCTGAACACAAATCCTCTGGTTATTTCATTTTCTTCTTTCTTTCTTTGAGGCTTAAGGAAAAAAACAAAACCTTAGCACAGGCAGAATAAGACGTCCCTCCTTCAACTTTTAACTCGGCGTGAAACAATCACAGTCGTGTTTGGAGGAGGGGCTCTGTGTGAAATGAGGATTAGTAAATCCTCTGTGCATGCTGACGTCACTTATAGACCCCTCCCATGTGTGGCTGTGACAGAAACACTCAGGAACCACTGTCACTAAAGTGCAGGGAGCGCTCCTTGATGATGATAATGTCGACCTCACTTGCACATAATTAGGATTATCTGGAACAATGACCCAGAGTCTGATTTACGGGTGAGTACAAATTAACAAATGCTCAGAGTGTTGGTCGTGTCTGTGTGCAGACTGAGAATGAGCAGCGGCCATTATTTAATTATTAACCATCACAGAGGGTCATTTAACTGTTGTAGGACGTTTGTAGAGATTTGTTCAGTACAGAATATCTACTGCACCGGTTTAGAGAACATTCAAAATCAGCAGATTAGTTTGTTTGTTTAAAAGCAGATCAGAGTTTTAGAATGAGTATCCGGTCTGTTGCAGCAGCTGTTTACATGTTGCCTGCATGAGTTTGCTGCTATCTTTCTCTTTGGCATGAGAGAAACAAACTTCATATATTTTGGGCAGAGGAAGGGAAGATGAAACCTTACATTAGTCTTCTGCAAGTTTGGTCACTTGGATTGTATATAAATAATCCCACACTAATATAGCTCATGAAGTCGGCAGATTTAAAAACATCCTGCACGAACTCAGACTGTCTGAACTATCACAGTGACCTAGGAGAAGTTGAGAAGGAATCTCATTTTCTTTTGGTTTGTCCTTTTTATGATAAGTTAATTAAACATTTGGTAAATTAATTTTCCGTTCACAATCCTGAAATGTTTTGGAGCACTGATGAACAGTCGTTTAACTTTCAGTGCTTGTGAGTCGGCCACTTTTGTCTCTAAAGCCTGGAAGAAACGTCAGGATGGTTTGTTTTGATGGCTTTATTATTGTTCAGTGTCTACTTTTGGTTTGTGGCCTCTTTGTATTGGGTCTTTGAAGAGTGTTCAAGGCTAGGTATATTGTTTCAAATGACCAGAATCACTAAATATTACAATGTTTTATCACCAAAATAACCCAAAAAGTAAAAAGATGATTTAAAAAGTTGGGTGTTCTTGTTCAGTAGCTCTTTACAAACATACGTCCATTGATGATATTTAATGTTGTCTTAACTGAAGTTGAAAAAAAGTTGATTTAATTGTGACCCGTAAACACCTGAGGAAGGACACTAAGTGTTTAAACTAAATGTTTTGTGACCTCTTATAAACCTTGTATCAGTTTTAAAGAAAATCTCCCAATTTGAACACGGTCATTCTGTTCTTTATCATTTTTGATGCTACATTGCCAACTACTTAGAAACTGTATTTAGAGACTCTCCCTCCCTCTCTCTCTCTCTTCAATGCTCCATCGCTCACTTGGTACCTAATGGAGCTGTCACTGAGCATTTTGGTCCTCCTCAAAACCCCTCTTACAGAGGGACGGACATATTCCCAGGAGTTTAGGCCTATTTGTGTGCTCGTGTGGGGGGAATGATGAGATGACAAGATGTATTTCTGCTCTGTTTCCATCACACACTCCTAGTTTTTGCCCCCTTCTGCCAGCTGACACATGACGACGTGCACGCAGGCCAAATCGAGGCGCCTCTTTATGTTAGCATGATTTCAAATGGCCTGTTGGTCTGAAATGTGTTCACGGCCTTTCAGCAGATGATGTAATGTCTATAGTTTGGAGCCAAAGCTCTTTGAATAGTTTGTGAGATTATTCCGTTCTCTGTTGCTAATCCTTACCCCCGTGGTTTACTCATACTGGTGTTACGCTACAACAAGCATCTTTAGGGTCTCTACGTAACACAGTTAAAAATAGCAACGCTTTAAGAAACATAGTACTTAGCAGGGAGGCTCCTCCATTTGTTTTCTTATTTTTTTGCTACCAGACTTCAGAAGAGTTGAAGTGTAATTTCACTCCTTAAGGTATAAAGATTTAAAGTGTGTTCGGTTACTGTGTCCTGTTTGAAAATGCATCAAAGAGAGTCAAAACTATTTCATTGCTTCTTTGGTGCAAAAATATTGTCTGAAATTAATTCGGCTAAAGCTAAACTGAGACTTGTGGTAATAGTTCTCCACTGTAGCGTACAAAGAAAATACTTTCTTTTGGAGCATGAAGAGGGAATTTCCTGCCAAAATCAATAATACTTTGGAAAGTAACTGCTTGGTGTTTTTAATTATTTTATAGGGATTTGTCTCCTAGCACTTGCATTGACAGCAGTTTAAAAAGAGAACAATAACAGCTAACAATGTGGCTTTCCATGTATAGTAGGACGTGTCAGTGTGGTTGAGGATGAACCTCAAAAAGTCTGGAGCTCTCTTCTTTTCCTTCTCCTTCTCTTTATCACTTTGTTATAATGTAAACTTTGATGTTGCTTTCTCTTTCTTCTCCCCTGTCGGCTCCCCTCAGGATGACAGTTCGATGAGCAGCGAGGACATGAACAGCGCTGAGCCCACATGGGTCGCAGCTGAGCAGCCCCCAGTGCCTGAGCCCAGCCCACCTAACGGGGAGAGAGTCAGCAACCTGGCAGCCAGCGTGAAAGAAGAGGACGGTAAGACATCACAGCCGTGTTACTATGATAGCTCTTATTTTGTTTATGTTTGTACACTCTTTACAGAGGACGGCAGCAGTTCAGTGTTACACAGGAAACAGCTTGCTCCGTTCTTAGCGAACTAATCCAAATAAATCCACTCTTACAGGGGGTGGACACACCGCCGCAGCCCCAATCCACAGTGCACCCCTCTCTCTCTGGGTGCAGGCTTAGTGAAGTAGGACAAAGGCCGATGTTAACCTACACAGATTATGTAGCACTTTAGAAAAATGTCATATATCTGTTATCATCAACTGAGAGGGGAAATCACAGTTTTCCAGGTGTGCACAGAAAACGTGCAGGAATAGAAACAGCCAGCACATGGCCACAAACTTGGTTATAAAATGAATGTGGCATATGTGTAAGCTGTTAGTGAGCTTTTTCGTGTGCTGTCTGGGGGACTGTCCTGTGAGGTGTTTGTAAAATCTGTTATATGTTTAGTAGCTGCCTGAGGACTGAAATTAAGATATAGTGGACATTCTGGCATATTACATGGACCCCTTTTGTTGATATGTTGACTAATGTATTCCGCCCTCGTTCAATAAGTTCAATAAATATATAGTTAAGTGGCCCTTCCCCCACTAGTCTCTCCTCATCCTCATCTCTTCCTCTCTTTGCTGTTAAACTCCTCAGATTCCTCCTTCTGCCCTAACTTTCATTTATCCTGACAGTTGACCCGAATACCCAACATGAGACAGGAAGTCCCACCCCCCTGTGCTCAAACATCCCCTCTTTAGTAGTAAACAAACTCACATTAATGCTGAAGCTCATATCTGTATCTGCTTCTTCACCCTCTCCTCCTCCTCCTCCTCCTCCTCCTCCTCCTCCTCCCAGATGACGACTCCTCAGAGAGCGGCAGTGCCAACGGGCTGCCGGCCCTGACCTCCCCGGAGGTGCTGGCTGTGGGTGGGAACCCCGCAGATGGTGGGGCCCCTTACGGGGAGGTGACAGAGAACGGGCTCAGCGCTCCCCTGGACTTCAGCACCACCTCGCCCTCGTCCTCCTCAGAGGATCAGCAGCCGGTCAATCTGAGTGACAGACTGCTGCCTGCAGGAAGCTCGCCGACGAACTCGTACCCAGCAGAAGCCAATCGAAAGTACCCCGTCAAAACAGAGTTCGCTAACAAGGTAAGACTAGAGAACTGATTTGATTTGTAATAAACTGAAATACCCCAAAAATATTTTTTCTTATGAAGTTACAATGTTGTCATTCTCAATAATCAGTTAAGAAATTGAGCCAGAACAATGTGTAATGAAGACGTTTTTGTGTTTCTGTATTTCCAGTCCCCTCCGTACAGCTCAGGAAGCTATGACTCTGTGAAAACCGAACTGAGCATGAGCGCAGAGGACTTGACCTCTGGTCGAGCACAGATAATCGACGACGACGATGACGATCATGACGACCACGATGACAGCGACAAGATCAATGACGCTGAGGGGATGGACCCCGAGAGACTTAAAGCCTTCAATGTAAGTAACCTGTCTGACTGATGCAGTATCATTACATTCATATCGAGAGAATCCAATGCAGTCCAGGACTAGAGGAGTGCTGTTATTATGCAGAGATATTCACTTAAATTCTCATATCAAAAGCCAACAGAGGCAAGAACTCAATCATCTCTTTTCATCATATGGAAACCACAGTCTGTGTGATTCTGATCTGAATGGAAATGGATAAAACAGTAGAGTTGCAAAAATGCAAACACGAGTGAATAAGCAAACTGAAAAAATATTTTCCTGCATGTGAGCAATGACTCTATTTCCAATCTCCTGTTTCTATCTCCTCCCCCTCCCTCTTTATCTCCCCCTCTCTTCCTCTAATGCTCCTCCATCCCCTGCCTCCCCTTCCCTCTCTTTTGTTTTCGCCTCTCACACCCCTCTCTCTCTCTCCACTCCGCACCCCCACTCCATTTTTCTGCTCTACATCCCCTCTCTCCCCTCCCCCTCTGCCTGTCTCTGTCAGATGTTTGTGCGTCTGTTCGTGGATGAGAATCTGGACCGCATGGTGCCCATCTCCAAACAGCCCAAGGAGAAGATCCAGGCCATCATCGAGTCCTGTAGCCGCCAGTTCCCTGAGTTCCAGGAGCGCTCCCGCAAGCGCATCCGCACCTACCTCAAATCCTGCCGCCGCATGAAAAAAGGCGGTATTGAGGTACAAAGTGCCCCAATTTAACATAAAGTCATTAACATAAAAAATAAATGTTTCAGATGCATAACGTGCAAAAAATCTCGCCCCCCCACCCCTCGGCCAGATACGACCCACACCTCCTCACCTCACCTCCGCCATGGCTGAGAACATCCTCGCTGCTGCCTGTGAGAGCGAAACCAGAAACGCTGCCAAGAGGATGCGGCTTGATGTCTACCCAGCGACGGTAAATAGTTTGGCAGATGATGTTTTGGAATTTGCCCAGCATGGATTTAGGAATCTGCTTATAACGCTACGCATCATTAACACCTAACTGCACAACATAAACTAGAATATTCCCCCGAAACTGAAAACATTTAATTTCCTGTAGGATGAGCCCTCGTCTGTTGACAAGCCCAACGGGAGGGACCCGGCCCCTGTGGCTCCGTCAGCGTTCTCCATCTCCAGCGCAGCTTTTGCCCAAGACCAGCTCTACACCAACGGAGGCCTCAACTACAACCTGCGAGGGTATGGGACAGTCGGCAGCAACCAGCAGAACTCTGGTGCTGCACAAACTAACGGTGAGTAGCTTTGTCTGTGCAGCTCTACAAAAACAATGTGGCTTTAAAAAGACATGCTAATGCTGTGTATCTGGAAGAAGGATGTATTTATCACACTGCTCTTGTGTCAGTGTTAGTTGTGGTTCTAACGTGTTGATCATACCATTGAAAAACACATATTTTAATATTTGAACATCTCTGAAGAAATGACTTCCCTGTTACTTTGGATAATTCAAAGAATTAGCTGTCCACTCATTCTCTTGAGGAAAGTAGATCCATTGAAAGCAGCTTAAGTTTTGTTGTGATATCACCTGCTGAGTTTTCAAAAGTTTTGCTGTAGCCATAGGCTGCTAGGTAAGGTGGCTAGTATAATAACAAACCAACATAACATAAAACTCTGCAACATTTGGCATTTACATTCACTTATTTTAATACCAGAGGAATATCCAATTCAGAAGGTTACATATAAGCAGCAGCCATCTTTGTTTATAAGCACTTTAACTCTGTTTAAACAGGGTTTCAGAAATGCCAGCGTAAAGAAACCATTGTTGGCAGATCTAAACGTGTCTCTGTTTTCAGGGTTATCTAGTGCCACTATATTAAGTTAACCAAATATATTTAGTCAGTCAAATATTATAACATCGATAAGACGGATTTGTTTGTGCAGCTATTCCTGATTTGAAGACGCTGTGTCCTGCTGTCTTTACTGATTCATTAAGCTACAATTCCCATTGTCCAACAGCCGGGTTTAAAACCAGACACTAAACGCATCAGTCTCTCCCATACTCTGAATTTACCGACAACATTAGCATGCTAAAATGCTGAACTTAGATCTTAGATGGTTGACATTTCCTTAACTTCTACAACCCACTATGTTTGTACTGACATTATTAGCATGTTAGCATGCTTACTTCATTTTGTAGCTGCATCACAATGTGTCATGGCTTTGTCTGAGAAGAGCCTTAGAAACCAAAAGAGGAACCATAGGAAATGTGGTATTTAGATTCTTTTTTTGTCATTTGGGTTAGTAGCAGAGAGAACTCCCATGATTCCCCTCTAACCTCAACGTCATCTTTTGTTATTGTAATATTGATTGAGAGCCCCTTGGTGGCAGAATCTACATCTTAAATGGCTGATCTGCAAATTAAGCATTCAGGGATCTCCTTTTTTGTTGGATTTTAAAATCCTCTTTGATTCTTATCTGAAAAACTTGAAGGGAAAGTTGCCCTGAAATAGTTTAATATGTGACATAAAGAAATGCACAGATAAACACATTTTAATAATAGTTTGTGCACTCCTGATGTTTCCTTTAATGTACATATTTCTTCATAATTGTGTCCGCAGGTCCCACAGATTTGAGTATGAAGTCCGTTGTTCCCAACTCCACCTCTGCCAGCTCCAACAGTCACGGTCAGGGGGGCGGCGGCGGAGGAGCTTCGGCTCAGCTCAGCCCTCCCGAGGTCACAGCGGTGAGGCAGCTCATCGCCGGATACCGGGAGTCTGCTGCCTTCCTGCTCCGCTCTGCAGACGAGCTGGAAAACCTGATCCTGCAGCAGAACTGAGCCCTAAAGCCTGATAATCATCTCTCCGTCACACATTCTGGGGCCGACTTGCATTCAAAGACACAAAAAGTACAAGAGTGATACTGCAGTGCACTGTGGGTCCTTTAGGTATGATACCTTTACTTATTCCCACATGTATATGTATTCTGACGGGCAAGAACGTGTCCCAGGCTGTTTATTTATGCATTCAGTTCACTTTGACCTTAGTGCCCTGTTATCCGTAGCCATTCATTCACCATTCAGTTCATCTTAACACCTCAACCTCCATTCGTCTCAGGAAGTGATGATAAATGTGAAAAAAAAGAAGATCTGCATCAATACGCAGGGGAGTTTCAGAAGTGTTCGCTGTGACTTAAATATCAGATTTGGCTCATTTGTGTAGATTTTTGGAGAAATTAAGAGTCAAAAAGCAGCAGTCCTTTCTTAATCCCTTGTTCTTACTTTTTTAACAATGTAAAATATGCTGTACAGTGGCACAATCTGATTGGCTCTTCTCTCCAAATTAACTCCTGCTTCATGGAAAACCTGGAGCGTTGTTTTCTGACAGTCCATCGATGAATCGCTGCTAAATCCACTGAACCTGTTCACCTCAGAAGATACTGAAGGAAGTAGAAAAACAAAATCCAGAGAGAGAAAAAGAAAAACAGGACAACACTGAACAGTTTTCACCTGTAAATTCTTACAAAGAAATCAATTGATGTGGTCAAAACTTTACCTCGGCCCTGCTCTGTTGGAGTGGTTTCCAGATTCTTAGGCACAGGGTGATGAAGAGACACAAACTCATTATCCTACGTGAGTTTATTTTCAGTTTAATTGATATGACTAATTCTATCACAGATAATTAGTTTTGACTCAAAATGAAAAGGAGGCTTTTAGGAAGCATGGGTATGCAAATTGAGGTTGCAGACATCTGTCAGGGAAACAAAGGAGATTCATATATTGTTTAGACTCTTGGTTTTTATAACCAATGCGACTGGAAAAGCAGAGAAAGGTGCAATATCAAAGATAATCAGTAAAGGCGTTCTTACTGAGATAGCTTTGTCTCACTCGCTCAACAGTTTGAGGCAAAAATGGGAGGAGTCGTTGACAAGAATCTCCTCACAAGTTGTTAAAAGAGAACCGATATCCCATGCAGCATTGTAGCCGATATCAATGTTGTTTGTTGTGATCCTTATCGATAACCTCATAACTGGGGCACTTTCATGTATTTGGGATCAGTAGTGAAAAAAAATGGAAAAATGGGACCTGGCAGAAAATGAGACTTAATGTTGCACGTCTGATTTTGAAGTCATTGTGTGAATTTCTGTGAGTGTTTTTGAGTGAAAACGGCACATCGAGCTCACGTGCATCCATTACTGACGGTCAAATGGTATCATCTTAACATACACACGGCTTTACTGGCTGCAGTGAGTGTGTGTGGACTGCTCAGACAGAAAAAAAAACTCCATCATCAAGCCGTCTGGCGGTGTGTATTATCCTCTCTGACCTCAGCACCCTCTCTCTCATCTCCACTCATCGATATCACGTCTCAAAAACACACTGTTTGAAAAGAAGCAAGAGACAATCTTTGAAAAGATGTAATCGCATCACAGTTTACTCTCCCAGCTTTCTGCTCTGCTGTGCGTGTGCGTGTGTGTGTGTGTGTGTGTGTGTGTGTGTGTGTGTGTAAGTGTGCGTAAATGTGAGTGTGTGTGGTCTGAGGGCACAACAGAGCACTCAAAGCAGATCTAGAGCACAGTCTCACAACAGACACTTTTAACAGTGAGTCACTCGGCACAAAAACAGTCATGTAAGTGTGTGTGTATGTGGTGTGTGTGTTTTTTTTTTTTTTGAGGTGATGTAAATGTTATTGACAGTGTGTAGATTTTTTCTTGTGTGTGTAAAAGTGGAGTGACCCAGTTTGTACGACGTCAATCTGTGAAGATTTTATGAATCCAGTCGGCTGAAACATTCCAAACACAGACGATGACTCTTCAAGCAGCCTGAGAAGAGGCTCGCACCTTATCAATCCGTCAAAGTTAAGAGAAATATTTCTGTATTTATCACAAATCTATCAAAGTTATCAGTTATTTATCATAAATCAGCGTCATTCACAACCTTTTCACCACCAACAGGCTGCTCTGGAGTTGGATTTCAAACTTAAAAAAAGACTAATTTTTACATTTTATTACCCATATCATATTGAGCTGCATTGCATTTACATTTGAATGATCTATTGCAAGTTTGGAAGCACTTTATAGCTCAGGATTAAGGTAACATAACACAGAGATTGGAGTGTGTCTTTACCTCATTTGGATGATGAGATTCAGTGTAAACATGTAAAGATCGTATAACAGGACAGTTAAAGAAGCAGCCCTCTGTCTGCTTTGTTGAGGATAAAAAACAAAACAAGCAGCTCTTATTTGGAGCTCAGTTTGAACTCATCAGTTTGTAAAGTGGGTGGTGTTTCATGAAGAAGGATGTCGAGTGAAAAGCATGAAGAAAAAAGAAGGATCTGCTTCGTAAAGTTGAGCTCATGTGAGCGGTCATGTTTTATTTGATGACTTCAATCATAAATTCAAAGTGAGGAAAACAGGCAAACTAAACGATTTGCAGCCACAAATCAAAACATTTTAAATGCACAATATGGAAAGCAAAACATCCCAATAAAAAGTAAAAGAGCTTTTGGCTGCATGACGATATGTAAAGTGGGAGTTATTGTTTCTAGTAACCTACAAAAGTTTATCATCTGAACCTGCAGCTAGCATCAGATTCACACAGTTTATAGGGCGATTCATCTCATTGTTAAGCTCTCTAATACTTTACTGTTTGGGTTCACTCATTAAATGTCGCTGTTTCCTGCCTAAGTGTCACTCTGAACCAACTGTATGCCACCTGCTCAGCATCAGACAGCTGACAGATTAAGTTTATTAAGATAATTTAGCAGCTAAAGGGTGAGAGTTGGTTGAGACACAACTCTGAAAAACAGATACATTTTCTCCATAAGTGCTTGTGTAAAAAAGGAGCTTCTTACACTGTGTTGTTAGTGTTGTGTTCACTACTTGTTTCTGCTGCCCCCTAGTGGCCCCAAGACATCAGTTATTATCAGTTACTCAAAAATACAACAGCCATTGTCTCTTTTTTTGGAGCTGCTGGATACATTTCTGTCCCTGTCTTTGGTGAAATTAAAACAAAGAAAAAATGGGGAAACATTTCTAAGTGACGTTATATCTAAAATCCAAAGTCAGTTCACCAGCTTCAATTTAACTTAACATTGATTCAGATGTTGTTAAGGGCAATTTTGAATTAAGAAAAAGATTTATGTTTTAAATATGAACTAATTTTTTTTGGCTTTAAAAAATTCAACATATTAAAACTTCAGCAGTAAAAAAACGTAGCTCCATTAGAACACCATGTTTACGTCTTAAAAGCCGATTGTAACAATGTGAAGGTGCAGCCTGAAAGCTGACCGGATCAGATCCAAGCTAGACTGAAGAGATGAGTTTTTCCAGATCCCGCTCATTTAAACCTCCTTTATGAAACAGATCCTGACTTAGTGATGGTTTCAAACGTTAGTCCTGCTTGATGAAACGCCACTATGGGCTCAAACAGACGTAATCATAGATGTTCGTGGGACCCGAGTCCTCACACATGTCTTCCTCGTCTTGTTTTCTTCACGTCGCGTCTAACTCAGTGATTTCATGTCCTCACACTTAGCTTGCAGATTTGTAAAACTGTCTTGAGTCGACGCTGAGCAACATTTTATAGCTGTTTGCTGGAGTAACTGTGATCAACGACGACCGTGTGTTGTCATGTTGTTGTTGTTGTTTTTTTTCTAACGATGCCCAATGGATTTTTTCTCTTTGTATTGACTGGACAATGTAATCTATTGATGTGGATTAAAAATGCCCTGGTAGCTTGTGGATTGCTAAAGTGGTCAGATAAATGTACTGTATAGCTGTACAAAGAGTGATAACAGATGTTTTAAACCTTTCTTTTTTTCTGTGGGTACAGCACTGTTTAAAAAAATCAAAGTGGTTTTAGCCCTTGCCTGTTTTAACTTATCATTTGGTGGTGTTCTGTATTTCTTCTATTGTTATTTATATTATTTCAACTGTTGCCTCTCCTGCACTGATAAGAGACTGTAGCTCTGTGCAGGAGCTCGTACTGTAAACCTGTGTGAAGCTTTGTATTTCTCCCCTCTGGTTTTGGACTCAGTGAAAGTGTGATGTTTACATGTACAGTTTTTAAGAAGTTTACGTTTTATTCGGGCTATTTCTTTTTCCTCTCCTCAATCTGTGTACATTTGCCCAGATACTTTTCCTCTTTTTTTTGTTGTTGTTTCATTGCATCAGACGTGACCTCTTTGACTTCTTGGTCAGAGGGTCAGAGTGTGCCGTGGTCGGCTTGATGTTGTGGTGGCCTCTAATATTTTTAAAAACTTAATCTTAAGTAAGAAAAATAAGGGAGCATCACAACTTCTCAAAGTGGACCAGCGAAGATTTATTAAGGATCAAGACGACTTTAATCAGCTGTTTTAGAAAACTATTGTGGCCTAAATGGAGATTGGGGGAGAGTAGGTACATTCATTCAACTACATGAAGTGCTCAGAATCTTTAAATTTCCCGACTTCTGTCAGGGAAAAACTCCTTGTCCTTAACCTGACTGGTACCCTGAAAAGGTACACTTTGACCTGTTGTTAAATCTCCTCGGTATAACACAAAAGCCATTCCCCTCTCCTGGCCTTCTAAGGGGAACCCATAAACCTCAGGAAATACTGAATCTCCGAGTTTAGTTTTTATCAGCTGATTTCTTCTGAGATGAAACGAAAACCATTAACATTTATATGAGATGTCTATTGTTTTGTACATTGATCATTGTGATTTAAAAGTGGAGCTTTTTCCAGTACCTGTGACTTAATATCTTGATTTGACTTTTTTGGAGTGTTTATAGGTATGGATATTTATTATTATATGTGAAACTACAAAAAAACAAAAGAAAAAGGTTGAACCTGTTTCATTTGTATGTTTCATGCAAAACTGTCCAGGTGAGATTCTCTCTGCCTCTTACATATCACTTACGAGGGACCTGTGTTTGTTTGGAAAAATAGCGCTTTTTCAGTGTTGCATCAACGCTATGAAGAAAAAATCAACAAAAAACAAAACAACAACAACAGTGGTTTACCAACAACAGAGCTGCAAAGCTCTCCTCTTCTCCTGAGATGTCAGTAACTGAATAAAATAGTGCGATGAGCTATCTCACTGAGATCTCCGGCGTCGTTTCCTTTTGTTCAATTGAATTTCTGCAAACACACACACACAGGTGGTTTAACACAGGGTTTCCCAAAATTAACTCGCAACCCCCAGAATAAGGGGGCCAGAGACTGGGGACCCCCACAGTCCCCGGAGATGCTAAGGCATATAACCTAGCCCAAAGACAAGCACACGCACTAATAGGCTTATCCAAACACAGCTAACACAAAAGAGCAGCAGACACCTACTTTGTTTATCCTGATATAATAAACATCTATAAAGAATACAACAGCTGAAAAACCAAAAAGTTATTTATACAGTAATGTATTGTAAGAAAGGCTAGAAGCAGAATACAATAATACAATAATTTCCATGTATAGACTTTAGCACTAAGTGGACATACAAAACTTAATAAATAGACACACAGGTATGTGCGTCATGTGTAAAGAGCAGCAGACACATACATACGTTGATGTCATGCACAAACTTACATAGGAAGTATTTTTTACACATTAATATCATGGGAACGGTTTAGCACATATCTAATATGTTATAGTTTTGAACCGACACTTTCTGTCTACTAGAGGGCAGCAGAGTGACAGGAAGAAGTATTATACATGGATGATGTAGTGCAGACTGTGGAATAAAACCTGTTTGTGCTTACACATCTATTTTACACACACACACACACACACGCACGCACGCACGCACGCACACGCACACACACACACACACACACACACACACACACACACTGTTGTGTTTCCATGACTTATGAGGACATTCATTCACTGAAGATTTACCTTCAAAGTGTTTCATTGTGTACCCACAGTCCCCACAGTATACCTCCCCATAACAAGAGAAGCTCATGGTCCACACACACAAACAAGCTTTAAACTCCAAACATGCTCATTTGAGTGAAATCATAATTTTACTGATTAACAATAAAGGTTTATTGGGTGTAAAGTTTAAACTATTAAGCCATTTTAGCTAATTAGCATGCTAATCTCGCTCATTAGCATTAAACCCAAAGTGCAGCTGAAGCAGATGGGAAATCTATGCTAAGATGCTTTCTTTTGACTACTATTTCCTAATTAACTAAAAGTGTAGCAAAAGTCTTCATAACATACTGAAGAATACTTCCTTTAAGCTTCTGAAATTTTGATTTAATGTCCTGGTGTCAGTTTTCTTAATAAATCTTATTAACAGGCTTTCACACTCTTAAAGTGATGGATAGAACATTTAGTCAGGTTTACTATAAGAGAACAAATATAAAGACAGCAGCAAACACTATGCCTGCCTCTGTAAAATATTCACATCTGTACAAATATACAAGACATAGAAGTATAGTGAAGAGACTCTGAACTGATTTTTCCAAAATTTCTTTGAAATCTGCACAAATTTTGAAGACAGGCATTTAATGTAATTTAACAATGACTAGTGGATTTATTATCTAACTGTATCTCAGAAGTGTCTATGTCTCTGTCTTCCCTTTAAGTTTTTTACATTTTGTTTGCATGTACAAGACAATATTTAGTTTGAAAGTCCTTCATACATCTACAGGATGTGTAAAAACGTTACAGAAAGACACTGAAGGAGGACTTTCTAATCATACTTGCATAAAGGACCTTTAAAAGAAAAGGGGAAATCCTGTCAGCGATCTGAATGCTCTGGAATTAAGCTCAACACATCCCCTTTTAGAGAGTGAACAACCCAATCAGAGAGAACAGCTGAGGCTTATCAAAAGGTTTTTAATTTGGCTTTTTTGTTGTTGTCATGAACTGAAACATTTCAACCTCATGGTGGTGCTTGAGGAAAGGTTTACGGATCACTAGAGTTTTGATAATCCATCCTGAGGTGGACATGGATATCTGAAAAATCATGGCAATCCAGACAATATTTGTAGGAACAATTCCCTTAAAACCTTAAATGTAAAGTTTAGAACAGCACAAGAGGCAGTCAGGGCTTCTTCAAAGTGTGATTCAAAAGCTGGAAATGAATTTACAAAGTGTCACTGTTATCCAGTTTATGTTTGTGGAGATCTTTGAGTCTCGACCAAATCGGAGGACAAACCTGACAAACCACATACCCAGAAAACAATCATGTCAGCACAAGTTCTGAGAAGGATTATATAATTTCATTTTTTCCGTACTATGTTCACTGCTGTCAGGTTTATTGTTCTGGCTGTGGTTAGCTGAAGTTTAAAGATACCTTTTTTTTTGATAGCGTTAACAGAAACCTGAATCCTCATTTAAGTTCACGGGTGACCTCATTTAAGTTCTTCTCTGGTCTTCCAGTCACGTCTCCTCTCATCCAGCGTGACCTTATTTCACATGGTTTACGATTTCAGACATGGAAGTGGAGTGTAGATGTTGGCAGATCTTTTGGCTCGTGTAGATGTGAGAAGATGTACAGCTGGCTTCATAAACACGAGTCTCATGAGAAAAACTAACGCTGTGTTCCATCAGACCAAAGTCAACATTTCCACACATTTCCACACAACAAAAAATGACCTACATTTCAAAATAAATCCAAACATTTAACAAACAAAATCCATGAAGTCAAATACACACCCATTCAGAAAAAGACAGTTTAACAGCAGAAATAAACGTTTTTACAGCCTGGTTCAAAAAACACATTTTGTCTGAATAGCTCATTCCTTTATCGGCACATATGGTATGGGGGAGGATTTTTTTTTATTCCAATATGGCAACCGCCTCTGATGGGCTTCAGAAACCAATGGTCGACGTCACTGAGACTACGTACATGTTTAAATACAGTCTATATAATAACCACTAAAACACTGAGAGATGTTATGATCATACTTAAGTAATAAAAAGTACCTTAAAATGTAACCTTGGTGCAATACTCAGGCATAAGTATAATAAGGCTTTGGTACACTGGCCTTGTTTTTGGTAACAGAGTGGAAAATTAGAGGAAAAAAGAGATCACATGATATGAACATTGTGACTGACTATGTCCCAGTTTTTGGAAAAAATATTCTTCACACATTTATACATTGATTTAGTTTATGATGACTGCTCCTCGTTCTCATATTTAGTTAGACTTAATTCTCCAGCGGGGTATCATTCAATAAAGTCATAGCAGCAGTTAAACAGGAACTTTTTATTATTTATGATAACCTCACCAGTAAAGGTTTAAGATATAAGTCATGTGGAAAAATAAGAATAATCTTCCCAGGGTAATTTTGTAAAAACCCCAAACTTGATCCATAAAGTACAAAAACATCCACGTCCTGCACAGAAAATCGATCATGGTGCGACTTTGTCAATGTGCAACTTTTCATGTTGACATTGAAAGTCCTTCGGTGACACGTGGACTCACACAAGCTCAGTTGTTCACGCCGTCTGCTCGTGCTGCTGATCAAATATAGACCTAAAACAGGGCGACACCTGAGACCCTGCAGACAGCCTGGACCCTTTACCTGCAAAGACAAACCGCTGTGCCTGCCAGTACTGAGAATCAGAGCTATCGCCCCTCTCCTCTGATCACGAAGTATGAACTTGTAGGTTTTGTGGGAGTCTTTGGGAGCTCTTACTCTGAGTCATTGGTGGCATGCCTTTGCCCCAGATTCTCCATTTATCTATGAGCCAATTGATGTGCACGAGGCTCTGTGTGGCCATGCCAACATTTTCCACTGACTATAAGCACTTAAAGTAGATTAGAGTTTAAAAAGAGAAACTGATCCAAGTGTGTCAATGATTCATCATTGAGAAATATCCATCAAGATAAACTTACTTTCCTAACATCATACTGATCAAAAGTCCAAACAAACAATTATGAATGACCATATTTGAAACTAATTATTATTTTCATGATGGATTAATGTGCCTGTTATTTCTCTTTTAGTGTTAATTGTTGGTATCTTAAATGAAATCCATTACGTTTATGTTAATCCACCATGTTTTCTAATTTTGTTTGGACAATACGTTGCCTACATTATCCAAAATGCATCTTGTGCTAGTGTGGCCTTGACCTTTTTGCCTCAGTCAGAGATGAGAAACAGGCTACAAAATTCTGGTGAGCTTATTTTTTTCTAGCTCCATGCCCTCAGAATATTTTCATTTTCAAACTTGTACCGCTCAGACTCAACAAACTATGACACAAGTGACCTCACTCGAGGCATTTATCAGACTTCTGGCAGCCCCCTCTTAAACCACAAAAAGATTATTACAACTTTTATATTTACTATCAATAATGAAATAGTTCTCACCAGGAACTGTAAATATATTTGAATGTGTAAATATGTGTTTCCTTTACTCAATGTGTTGATGCTATTTTAGTTTTTGTTTTATTAAATGTAGCCATATACCATGACTGACTCTAAAGCTGTTTTCACACATGCACTGCTGAAAATTTGTAGAAACATTCAGAACAGTCTTCCTGTGAAAGCTTCCTGAGTTGCTCTTTCAAACGCGTCCCTTAAAGCGTGAAGTTTTGCTTGTCGGATGGGAGTGGGGACATGACTTAAAAAAAGACACTGAGAAAATCCAAGATGGCTGCGACAGAGACTGACCTTATAATGACAGTGTTTCGCCTTCATGGTACGTGTTTTTGTATGTATCCACAGTATCAACCAAACAGTGGAGAGGAACATACCAGCAAACAGAAAACAATCTGAAGCGGCTTCATAACATGCTCGAATATCGCTGACCCGTCGCATATACGTCATCACCTCTGCCTAAAGTTTGCCATTGTGAAATCACCACGTTATATTCCCCTTTTAGTTCCAAAACATTTTTGCCACATGTATTATTGAATCATCAGCATACATACAACACTGATGGATGATTTTCATTGATAGCAAGCATTAATAACAATTGCCAACGTCAATGGTCCTAGACAGCTTCCTTGAGGTATTCCAGCAGTAGATCATATACTTAAAAATTGTCCAATGAAAAAAGGAAGTCTGTTTCTGAATAAATGCCAAGCCAGAAAGCCACAGATCTTTTTCAACCTTGACATTTCAATTCATCAAATAAAAATAGTCGATCAATTAAAACAAACAAACAAAGCACTATTTTCAAGTAGCACAAATAGAGGTAGAGTAGTTACAGTTGCGAATATGTTCCAGTTTAAAAAGTAATTTGAGTTCTCTAAAAAAGACTCCGCTTCATGTATTTGCTTGTATTTTCCTGCTTCTCGTGCCTACTTGTCCTATACATCTGTTTGTTTACATACAGTCCGAAGATTTGCCCTTCATTCACCTTGTTCTGTAAACTTTGCACAGAGACACCCTTAGTGCCCTATTGAGAAATAAAAAACGGGCTGCACGATGGGAGTCTCTGGTGTCAGTGAAGTGACACGCATAGCTACTTGGCCAGGATCACAGCACAATTTTAGACCCAAGTGCTCCTCTGATACGTTGCCAGAAATAGTGCAGCTTTGTGGGGCCAGTGAGACGGATCACGTAGCTTTTCATTGCTTAATGGTCTAAAAACATGAATCACATCTTTGCTTCTGCAAATGCCAAAATATCTGCCCCAGTATGTTGCTCTAAATGCTCCACATACACCAATGGAACCCTCTGACTTTCCTGTTTGAACAGAAAGGTCACCTTACGACAGAGCTGGGCACTGACCAGACTTTGTTCAGGCTATTCATAGTCATGTGTTTGCAAAAAGCTTCCTACATATAAGTTCTTAGAAAAATCAATACAGTGCATCAGTGCATTTACTATTCCTTAACAGGTAATAGTATTCCATAATCAAAATAACTTTTAAAGTACAACATGATTATAATTTATATGATAATTAGGTTTACATAGTATTTATATCTTTGGCCTCAGAAAACCAGCAACAATATTTGATGAATTAAGATTATTTTTGCTGCTTCTATCACTTTCAGCAATGCAGAAAATTATATAAAAGCAGAAAGTTAATGCAAAAACTACACAACAGTCTGCATTTGATTAAAAAACAACAACATATCATTCAAGAAAGCAGTCGATGCTCTCTCCTTGCAATGCGTAACGTGACCAGACTGAATATTTTCATCAGTGTGCTCTGGCATTTTGAAAATGTATTTTGAAGCAATTCCAGCATGTATAAGATTTTAAAGCAGCAGGTGTACTGCTTTATTTTATGTCGTGCAGATTTTATGAAAGGATGTTTAACAAACTCTGCAGCTGCAGCACGCCTGACCCGTTACTGACTCGTTATTGTTCGAAGAAATGAGTTATCTTTGGCTGCTGATTGTGATGAATCTCATATGTTTGTAGAACTAATATAATGAATTACATTTATGTGCTTTAATGACATTGTTTTATGAAAAACATCCCATTGTTTTTATTGTACTTTTCCAAAAGCTGTTGACCCACATTCAAGCTCACTTGGCACAACAGTAGTAGTAGCTGTCCAGGTTTCTCAAAACCAGGATAAGGGCCAGGATAGAGTGCGCACATACACAAAACATAAGAACAGACCCTTTGATGTGAACACTGTCTTCATGTTAACACTGCACTCACATGCACACTAAGATCCTGTTTCAGATCAGGCTTTCTTGGTTTACCCTGGATATTTGTTTTACTGTAAACATTGATTAATGGTAGAGTTGTCACAGACCAGATGTTTGTATTGCGATGTTCTGGACTGTATTTATTATGAATAGGGCTGTCAAATGATTAACATTTTTAATCACGATTAAGCCCTAAATTTCAATAGTTTGTCACATCAAACTCATTTTTAAATGCATGTTTGAGTACTGAGAGTACTTAACTTGCTGTTTGAATTCAACCCTGCTTTGATGCACCTTCTGGTAGATTGACGTTACGATGTTAACTTAACTACTGAGAGAGAAACTTGTTACGGACCAAGAACTAAATGAAAACCGCTCAAAGGATGAGTAAAACAATGAAATGTTTGATGTCGTAAGGTGGATATAACTTTTGAAGGAGTTTTTTTACAAGTGAACTGAGACATTTAAAAATGCAGCAGTGTCGTTCTTTTCCATCGCTGTGACTACAGGGAGACACTGGGAGGCTTATCCACGGTGCGCCAAAAGGGACAAAATAGCATGTGATCAATTCCCAATTTAAAAAATGCATGAATTTAAGACCTTACTTCATTGGGATTGACTAGTTATCGTCCTCTAGAGTTTCAGCAGGCATTGGCTAGATGCAGGAAAACTGTCTGTGTGGAGTTTAGGGCAATGATGACAGTCATCTAACGCCTATTCAGTTTTAACAAATGACTAGAAATAGTAATTTAGATACAAGCCCATGCAGCTAATAGTCCACTCTTAGATGTTATTTATCAAAACCAACTGGGTTCTTTAGGGTTCTATTCGTACTCTCTAGTTGCCAGTCAGGCTGTAAATGATGGCAACAGGGAAACAGAAGTCTAGGCAGGAAGTCCTTTACAGTAAACTGCTTCTACCTGAGACCCTTAAAGAGATTGGTATAAACTAAGATACCGTATCTTGTAAACACCTAATTCAGGTTTCTGATCATCATTAGCTGTTGAGACAGCAGTTTTTTTTATGGTGACTGCCATCGATGGGCTTCAAAAGAGCGTGTCAGAAACCAAATGGTGACGTCGCTGACACCACGTCCATGTTTTATACATGTGTAATCAATAAACAATATCAGAGTTGATTTTGTTGACTTGAAGTATTTTATTTTTTAACAACATTGACAAGTCACAAGAATAAAATGGAAAATATTTTTTACATACTTTTTTATATTTTTAACTTTTGGTCATAATAAAAACATACTATAAACAGGTAAATATGAAAAGCAAAATATTTACTAAAGGTACAAAAACCATCATCTTCACCATCTTCATCTCCAGTGTAGGACTATGAGATGGACAGCAAGCTGAGGATGAGGGAGGGGTAAAGGGGCTGGGGGTGACGGCAGTGGCGGGGACTCTACGAGGACGTTGGCGGAGGTGTTGTTGATTCCGACTTCCCACTTTCACTGGTCTCGCTAAGTTGTCTTTTTAAAACCATTTCTCTGGCAACGCAGGTCACCTGACCGTTGGCCACTGTGTAGGTGCTGTTCCTGCCATACAAAAAAGGACGTTAGTTAAACCAAAGATTGATAAAAAATATTTGAAATGCCACATTCAAATATTACGACCCTCACTTTTGATTTTCAAATCCATTCTGCAGGCTGGGCTGGCTCGGTTTTGCAAAGAAAAATGAAGTCCACCAGTTACCAGAATCTTGTCTGGGAAGTCCTGGAATAAACAAAACGTATTTTAGAAAAGAGCTCAACTTTGGAAATGAAAGAGCTTTCAAAATAAAACCTTGACTTGTTTTTTTTACCTGGGTGGTGTGGAATGATCTCGCCGGTGTACTCTGCTCCACTGCCACAGGAGCTGCTGCTGGAGGCGGACCCAAGACGCCCTGGAAAAAACAAAACAACTTTCTTTAAGTAAAAACACTCACAAGTATCTTAAAATACAAAACAGGGTTGAAAATAATAAACCCATGTACATCACTGACTGACTCACTTCTATAGTAATCATGGGTGGCAATGAGGGAGCCACTGGATGGAATTGCTGCCATTTTCTCCGACCTTAGTTATAACACCGCTCAAAGATGGAAATACGAAACCTGAGAAAGAAACAGAGGAAAGGTACAATTAGTTTGGAAATAGAATTGCGGCCTTGTGTTTTTGCCATCATTTTCAAGCCTCCCATTTTATTTACTGTTTTATTTTAAAGCATATTGTTGGCATTTTGTGTAAATTGTTATACATGCATCCTTTAACAGTGCTTCAGCCAGTGTAAGTACAAAGCTACTTATGTAGACGTAAGCACATCTGCACTGTAAACACGTCACTCATTCGCTCAGTTCAAGGAAGCTTTTGCTGTGTGCCTCCCTGACCTCTGTGTTTCTCCATTCCTGCAGGCTCTAACTGCTAAATGATAAATCAAGAGGCAGCTGCGTCCAAGAATCTGGTTTCCCATGACTCGAATAACAAGAGTGAGTGTGTGTTGAAACGTTTCCACTCCACATGTCAAGGTGAACTTAGATATCTTAGTGCATGAGCTGGCTGCGTGGGCCATGAGGACTGTGCCAGCGTTCTCGCAATAGAGGACGTAGTTGTACTAGAAATTTAATTTAAAGAATCTCTTTCCAAACTTTTTATTGGCAAAAAAAACCCCAATGTAAAATATGTAAGAATAAATCTTTATCAGTTTTGGATGTATCTGAGACTCTTAAAAGTAGAATATCCATCTGGAGCTTGAGAACCAGTTGAAGGCAGTACAGCTTAACACCAGGTGAGCAGCAGATGGCTTTGGGGATTTCAAGGAGCAGACAAATAAGCATTTAGATAAACAAAGTGCTGTCGCATAAACACACCTCTTATAGAATGGTTAGAGGTCAACTTTACTTAATTATTAAATAAAAAAGTAGTAAAAACAAGTAAAACAAAAAGCCTATAGACAAAATACAGATGTGGATATCAGTTGACTTGTTGCATTAAATACATTTGTAATTGAACTAATAGACAAGTCAGTTATTGTATACATTCTGTCTTCAAATGTATGCTATTTGGTAGATCAAATTTACAATATAAAACATTTGAATATTTATTAAATTGAACTAGTTAGACCTACCGTGACGATTAGGATGATGCTGGCACCGGTTGTGGTTGTAAGGTGAGGATGGCTCGAAGAAGAAGAGGTGCTGGTTGTTACAAATGTCCCATTTGTGGAAGATCTCTCTGCGCTGACCCTCTCGGTCAATGTTGTGCTGCAGACGCTGAGTTAGTGGAAGGACGACCGGGCTTATATAGGGTCTGTCCTCGGCGCGTGCTGCTGTGGCACGGGGCGGGGTCTGTTGCAGCTCGAGTTACAGAACGTGCGGTTGTTCTGTTTTGTCTGGTATGTCAGGGGTCAGGCCTATAGGCGGTTATAACAGGAACTCGTGGACACCAACAGGGGGTTACTGAGAGGCTTTAGGTAACCTAGTGATGTCACTAGAGGCTGACAGATACAAGTGCTCCCATGTTAGCTAGATAGCGTTAACATACAGTATAACGTAGGCTATGTGTAGCCTACTTTGTGTGTCTGCACACCAAGAGCAATGAAAAGCAATGCTAAAAGACGTCCCATTCTTCTTATACGTACACACAGCTGACATGGTAATAACGCGTATTCACATTGTAGCTCATTTTAGACATCACCTTAGGCCTCGTTTCAAAAATGAGTCCGACATAGGCTACTTTTTGAGACTATTTCATTCACACGTCATATTCAGAAACGCGGGTCCGGTAGGCATGGGCAGTAGGCTATAGCTTATTGTATATAATGTTTCAACAACAGAAAGTTTAACTTTAGAGTTACAAAGACCTACTATTAGCAGTTTACTGTTTTGGTTATTAGGCTACTTAAAATTCTCCAAAGAAAAAAAGTAGAGCGATTAAGGATAACCTACTAACCAAAAAAACTAGCCGATATTGAGACACTCATACGTGCTTTTACGTGCTGTGAAGATTTTGAAGACACGCCTGTGGATGCATGGCTCCCTGGTGGTCTAGTGGTTAGGATTCGGCGCTCTCACCGCCGCGGCCCGGGTTCGATTCCCGGTCAGGGAACTACGCTTTTCCTCTCAAAGTATATATCCTCTTGCAAAGGGAATCCACAGAATAAAATCCCAAAAACGTTGGTAACCACAATTTAAAAAAAATGTGTTTTGCAAGTGATCCCACTGAAAAAGAAACATTAATATTTATAAAATGTATCAGATTGAATATATCTGCCTTAATATGTGCAATTATTTTATTTACTTTTATAACTGTTACTCAAGATTATCTTTCCAGAGCTTCTTCACTATTACCCTTTTTAATTTTATATTCTTCTAGATTAATTCAGTTTTTTTTAAACCATACTATGTTGAGGAGGCAAAAACTGCATTCATCTTACAATGCTGTAATCACATCTGAACATTGACCTTAATACACTTTTCATGACATTATTGTTACTCTTGAAGCCATGTCTTTTCTGGGGTATGGTTTCCGCTTTTGATTTCACTTAAATGGATTTACTGCTGTGTTAGGGACACCTGCGTCTGGTTTCCACATAATAAAACAAGCCTGTTAAAACTTTTGCAGCCTCTTGCGCCACCCAAAGGCTTGACAAAAAATAAGACACCCTCTGACTAACACAAGTTAATTTAATTTAATGACCATTAATGACAATAAAAACACCATTCAATTGACTTTAATTGAAAAAGCTCAAAGTACAAAAATACTTAATGTTAATGATCTTTTCTATTCATGTCAGAATTAATATCAATGAACGAATGCTGTAAGTTATTCTGCTTACTAGAGAAGTTAGGTACAGGTATGTCAAAATAAATGTTTTAAATTACATTTATCCAACAATGTATTCACATATTAAAATACTATTTTTACATTGAAGTCGACAAACGTTAGCCAGAGTAACTGTATACATTCTATGAGTTGTATCGTATTGATGCAAAGTTCAGAAATAACAACGGACAATTCCAAAGGACATGGTCACACGTGTTATTCATTCATTGCGACTTGCTCCAAGGGTCCATCTCATGTGCTGTGACGTGAGAATCTTCTTTCAAACCCAGCAGTGTCTCCATTATTTGTCGAATTGCCCGTCACCTTGTCCTGTTTTGATTCACATTATGAAACAGGTGATCAATTCTCACAAACAGATTCAGAACAGTGCATGCTCGATGTGCCTGCAAACTCACCTTCATATTGCCAACCATTTCCTCGAATGACTTGAATGTGTTGGAGTGTCTACAGAGACATGAGCACAGAGTTACACATTTGATTTCATTTTACCTTTATTTATTCTCGAGAAATCATTGAGGGCAAGCCTTTATTTACAATGATGTCGAGAGTAAAATTAAAACCAATAGATGACAAAAACAACAAAGACAAAATACTTAGATTATAAAACCAGAAGAATAAGCCAGCAAAGCAGGCAACTACAGTTAGAAACATTTACACTCATGAGCAGAGTGATTTGTGATCAGGTCTTTAAATTGACCCATGGTAACCATTGTATTGAGTTTTAATGTATTTTGTAACGTGTTCGAGGTGTGTGCAGCACAAAAGGTAAAGGCTGTTTTCCCAATGTTAGTGTTTACTCATGGGACCCTCAACATTAGCAGGTGACTTGATCCAGTCTGATACTGATTATCAGCCCAGATTAATAGAGCATGTTTTTGTATAACACAAATAAAAAGATAAGAAGCACAGGAACACAAGTTTACCTCATAGCTGGCACACTGATGGTGTGGCTCAGGGTGCTGCGTAAGAGACAGAAAGAAGGGAGTATGAGCATTGACTGAAACAAGTCGGGTTTGGAAACAAAAACATTATTTCTGATTTATTTTAAATATTCTGATATCTTTTGTGGGTCGCTGCAATAATCACAACTTTCCATTTTAACTAGTATGTCACTTTTGTTGTTGATTAAATTATTGTATAAAAGTGTTAAAATAATCAAAGTCTGCTTTACTGAACAAGTTTGTAAAAAACATTTTCAAAGTACGGAGGCATACTAGACAAGAAAAACAGACTTACAGCTCAAAGGGGAATAAACAACAAATCTTTAGAGTCACAGTAATTATGTGCAGTCTTGGTTTAGGTGAACTAAATATTTAAAATCATCAAGTGAGCAGCAAATATCTTTTGTATTTTCTTAGTAAGTAATTTAATTAAAATTGATCAATTATTAATCAACTACACACACACACACACACACACACACACAGACAGACAGACACACACACACACACACACAGACAGACAGACACACACACACACACACACACACACACACACACACACACACACACACACAGACAGACACACACACACACACACACACACACACACACACACACACACACACACACACACACACACACACACACACACACACACACACACACACACACACACACAGACAGACAGACAGACAGACAGACAGACACACACACACACACACACACACACACACACACACACACACACACACACACACACACAGACAGACACACACACACACACACACACACACACACACACACACACACACACACACACACACACACACACACAGGGGCTCATTCAGCACCCTCTTCTGTTCATTCAGTTAAGTTCAGTGTCCCTGCTCAAAGATCTTACCGTGGTGGGCTCGGGAGAGGAAGAGCTCTGTTGAGATAAAGAAAGACACACACATGACGTCACACAGTCGTGTTTCCAAACAGGTGACAACAACAGACTTATCAGATACTGCTGCCGACTTCCAGCTGTAATAGTGTGATAGGATTAGGTTTGCTTACTGCCTAAACAAATACGTAACAGAGGAAGCCTTCGAACTTTAAGCAGTTGTCTGCCAACATCTTATTTCTATATAAAAATGATTTGTAAACAGGATGTTTTGACGTCTTTTACAGAGAATCCACAGTTGAAAGTAAACAAGTTTGGTGCCAGAATACTGACTATTTATTTTACCGTAAAAATATGTTTTGCCTCAACAAAAAAAACTTGGGGGAAGAATGAACTGTTTGCATAAAAATAAAACTTGTATTGGAACAAAAAAAGTTCTACAGAAAAGAAATAAAAAAAGTTGTTAATTGGTTTTGATATGATTAGTTTTATTATTGTTGTGTTTAAATATTTAGTTTCAATCCATTTTTTTCCCCGATTTGAGTTACAGTGATTTCTTTTTTGTTATAACAAATGAATCATCATTTCTTTGCCAAAAATAATTGGATATTTTTTTAAACATTTTTTCAGGAGACAGAAGCTTAGCCACTGTTTTGTGTACCTCATTTCTGCAAGTCGCCTTGTGATGACCATGCCCACGTTGGACAGTGCAGAAGATGTCACATGGCCTGCATGTGAGAGACTGTCCCATGTCCTCACATATCTGCAGGTTAGAAAAAGCATTACAAGGCAGAAACTGAGAGAAGGAAAGTAACAACACATTTACAGTTCACGCTTATAACTAGGATATATCATACAGAGAGCACAAAGTATGAATTTATGAAATTAAACAGTAAACAATGAGCCCATATACAGTATTGGTTATGGTCCATCTGTCTTTCAGAGCAGTGCTTCAAGCTGGCTCTGATGTTGCCTGGTAATACTACTGCTCCCCGTGCTAAGTCAGGTTGTAAGGCTATTAACAGGGCATAGATCCTATTATACCTGCAAAATCCCATCACTTGTTTCTTTGAAGATCCTTTTTTTAACATGTGAGCAGAGGACAAAAACTTGGGAAATATAAAGATTAGCACTCACGCGTTCGAGTGGCTGATGTCATCCAAAGTGGCCGAGGCTGTGAGGTATCTGAAACAACGACAGAACATAAACAACGTGGCAGATTATTACCCAGACTTAAAACAGACCACAACAGCCATTAGTAATTAGTGTGCTTTCCATGGTTATGTAACCGTGTCACACTAAGACAATGCATGGCAAATGTCCTGCCAGCAGGGTTTCTTTAATCAGATAAGACAGTGGTGGAGCATAGTGGAGTTTTAACCACACAACAGGCCTTAGCTGCCACTTTATTTAGCAGTAATAAATGTCACAGTGAAAACTACCAGTCTAGAAATTCAACTTACGGGGATGAGGTCTGGACGTCTTGCCAGCCTTTTGACAAGTTCTGTTTGATGTTACTGAGAGGACCCATACCCAGCTGCCTCCTAATGTCTGTTGCATATTTTTCTTTGGCAAAAAGTACCTGCCGCAAGGTCTGAATTTCCTCCTCCATCTAAAGGGATAAAATACAAAACAGTAATTCAATACAAAGGAAGCAGTGACCAGATGCTGTTGAACACCTCAACATTTTGTATTTGTTTTTGGAACACATTTTGATTTCAATATAAACAGTTACATCACCTTTGTAAGTTCAACCCGTAGATTGTCTATGTCCTCCTCAGTGAGATCTGAGGGCGATAATCCATTTTCTGTTATCCTTGTAGGGAAGCTCATGGATGAAGAAGTCGCACCATAACCTAACAATGAAGAATGGGCAAATAAATAATTGACACAGATAAAGATAGTTACATACTTTATAAGTAAACAGGGATACGAATGTATTAATAAAACATACACGACTATCAGATAACAGTTCATATAATGTTTACATTTTAGATTAGTTTAGGACTCAAGTATTCCTACAATAAGTCTTTAAGGGAAATGGATAGAAAAGTAAAATATGCAACGAACGCATTCTACTTTTATAAAGGCTTATGGTTTACTAAGCACTTGTGAGTTAAAACCTAATGCAGTAACAAATGACGGTACATGTTAAAACTACTGCAAAGAGTCGGAGCTGTCCTCAGTGCTGAACTGCAGCAGGCTGGCTAACCGAAGCTAGCTGGGTAGCTAACCTTAGCTCTACCTGTTGCTCGTGGGGCTACCATTAGCCATCTTGGACAGCAGCACAAACACAAAATTAACACTTGACTTGTCGACTGGAACTAACCAAAATACACGTGCGAAAAAAAAATAATTGTGCCATATATCGTAAAACTTCAACAGCATTATTTGATTTTGTAAGGTCTTACCTGGTCGGTTCATCGCTGCTATTGTAAAGCCGGAGTGTTTTTACCTGCTAACCAGTTTAGCAGCTTCTAAACTGTCCCCATCAACACAGCTCAACCATTATATACAGACTATGAGCTCAACATCGAGGAGGAGGAAGGATCTAACAGGATCAATGAGGCTGTTTACACATACATGCACGCGCACACACACACACACGCACGAGCCAACTGTATAAAGTATTCAATTGTACAATTGTCCAGCAAAACAGCTGTCTCAAAAGTACAAAGCTCTAAACATGTATTATATTATCTTTGAGCAAAGTGAATCATAGGTATGGTGGCTGGGAAGTGCAAACCAAAATAACAAAGCTTTCGGGCAAGATTTGGATTTGTGTACATTTGTTTTTGAGACTGTTAAAAGTGTTCTGCCACTTGTAAATTTGTTCCAGCGTTCGTAAAAGTGTTTCTCATCTTGTACATTTTGTTTTTCACTTCCCAACCACTGTAGTACATAGGGCTGGCTTAGAGGATGTTTCTCTCTTTTTAGTAGTAGTAGAATAACAAGCCAAGATACCAAGTTGACCTTGTACATTTCTTAAACTATCAGGATGAAGTATTTAGAGCCTTTACATTAATAAAAGCAGAAGTAGCCTACGTCTTTCAGTCAAACTACTTCTGTCCTGCAATCTCACTCTAAAAGAAGTCTACATCAAGTCTACTTACCTACTAAGAAATATAAATATTAAAATGTCACTGCCATACATACAGTTTACTTCAGCTGATTTTTTATTTTGTTACTGTACTTGACACATATGGGTAGTTTAATCTTTAACAATATATTGTGTGTAATATGATATAGTATGTATGGAAAATAAATAGTTGGAAAGCTATGGAAAATACAGCTGTCAAGTACAGATAGAAAGATAGATTATTAATGTCCAATATAACATTAAAATTACAATAGAAGAACAGGACACAAATACACTTATTAAAAATTGTAAAGTTACTCCAAAAACTGAGAGCAGCATGGTGCACACAGGGAAGATAATAACATGACATGGCATGATGTATTAGACATAGTCTTTAAGGTTATGCTGCTAAAGTGCAGTAAGAATAAGAATAAGGTGACAACTGTATGTAGTCACACATAACACACAAGTAGTAATGTAGTACTAATACAGATAGATATATATATATATATAATTCTCATCAATCGATCCTATTATAAGTATGTCAAATTGTCTCCCTCTGCAGGTGAACTGTGGCATAACAATCAAAATCAGAAGCGTTTTTTATTGCCAAGTACATTTACACGTACAAGGAATTAAATAGAAAAAGATATAGATGTAACACGCAATTAAGAAATATAAAATATAAAACTATAAAAACACAAAAGGTGCAGTGGAGGAGCTGTGCAGTTGTGCAGGTATGTGCACGATTTATAGTGAAAATGACCTCCAATTCAGGGCGTCACATTCATCTGTAAAGAAAGGGGTACACAGACTTTAATTATATGTGGGTATAAACAGTGGTGTAGTGCAAGGTATATGCAGGTGTACAGTTATATCAGTCTACACAGGGTTTACCCACTTCTAAATCTCCTCTGATTCACACCATGGATTGATTGACAATATTTAGTAGTATGCTGCTTTTTTTTTTCCTAGGATGGTGAAGGGACTGCCCTACCTTCTCTGCCCTACCTTCTCTGTCTCTAATTGGCAAGTACACACTAACAAATGTTGAATTAACAGTATACTCACTTCTATAGATACCACTACACTCACTGCTGGGTAAACACATTAGCCAGAGTCAATAATACACTGAGACAAACAGCAGCATATCATGCAAATTTAGGATGAGGATTTCTCCATAAAATAATTGCATGTTCATGCATAACAATTGCATATCAGGTCCTTATTAGTCATTATAAATCACTTATTTCCAGCTTTTAAAAGTGACATGCATGACCATAGTCATAGTGTCAATGACCACAAAATTGTGGTCATTGACACAGGCTTTTCCTCCAGTTAAATCTCTATTACTGCTTATATAGAGAAGAAAGAAAGTCATTTTACATGAACTGCTATCTGAATATGCTGCTCTAAGTGTTGGCCTTGGTGGTCGTAAACCACAATACTCAGTGTACAAAGAGAAAGTCTCTTTTGTGCCTTTTGCACTACCCTTGCAGTCTGAGCTAAGAACATGAAATTACAGAATTTGAGAGCCTGTGTGTTAGTAAATAGTTGTAGAGGGTTTGTGTTTATTCTGATTGATTTACAAGCATTAAAGCTCTCTTCTGTAGGATGAAAATTGGCTTTGCATTCCTAGTACCTCCACAAAATAGGTAATGTAGATAACTATACGACAACAATGCAGCCTAAATCTAGTGAGTTTTGATTCAGGACATCATTGGTTTTAAATGGTGTAGCTCTGGTTTTGAATTCAATTGAGACAGAGTGATGTTGAACCCTTGATCATCATATTACATGTTATTTCAGGCAGCAGTAATTACACTAACATATCACATTAAAATGATGCTAGCTTAAATGCTTATTCTTTAGATATTTTAGTGTACTAGATATAGTTTGTTTGAGACTTCAGTTATTGATAGATAGAAACATCATGAGTGGAATTTTACGATGGCATCAAGGTAAAAAAAGATAAGCTTTAATCCATGCTTACTGCCACCTATGTGCATGTCTTGTGGTTTAATCTGTATGCGTTTGGGTGTTATACATAGGGTCTGTCGTTGTAGCATTCATAAATCCAGTCAGATCTGTTTCTTCTCCAAACAATCCAAACAAGAAGTAACACTGTGCTGGTATTATCCCTGTGTGAAGAATAAGATGAGGACACAATGTTCAGGAACATTTATTCAACAACAGCAAATCAGATCAATGATCCACTTGTTTTCCTCCAGACACACAGTTACCATGCTACAACAGAAACGTCAAGGTTTATACTTTTTATGGGCCAAGTGTATGTACAAGCAACCTGAACCATTAAACCATTCCCCGCCAAATGTAATGGTTACTTTACAACACCATACCAGTTAAATTATAGCCAATCATCATTTGACACATGACAAAGTATGAAATAAATAAAAGTCCAAAAATGCATCATATAACCATTTCACTATAGTTACACTATACAATATGCTGTATTTTTATGGAGTCATTTCCTGATCATTGATCTATTATAGTTTTTTAAACACAGTGCATTCAACTTAGAACATTTACAGTAGCATTTTTCAGTATCTTAATGAAAAAGCCATGACGGGAACATCTATGTTTAATCAAGGGTTACAGGAAACATCATACAAGGGCCACAGAGGTCAACATCCATACCGTTAATAGCAGAGGGTGGGCAACAGGAGCTCACCAATTGTAAACCATTAAAACACATTATTAGCAGTTATGAAAACTGACAAAGTGGCGGAGATGTTCATGGCAATTTATGGCAAATTTGCAAATGTGTGTCAATATATGCAAGTTCAGTAATATGAAAAATCTAGAGTCATTTTTACTTGGAGCTGCCTGGAGCACTGACTCACAGATGATATGCCGTATGAGCTTCTTACTCAACAAGGATTCAAAAAAGTCAACAATGATAAACGATCACAGCATCGGACAAAATGTCATCAGACTTCAGTTCAAAACACAAGGACGAAAAACGCAATGAAAAAATCATATTTCTCACTACTTAACAAACTCCCATGTCAGCTTTATTTTCCAGCCATGAAGAGTGTCACATGTTTTCCCACAGCACATTTACCACTAAACATATTCAAGACAGCTTGGAGTTAAAAACATGACACCTTCTGACCTAGGGCTGCTGCTGCTGCTAGAGATCATTATATCTACATGTTAACAACAGCTGGGAAACCTGGAGCTCCTTGGCATCATCATGAATCATGAAGTAAAATACGATTTAATAAATATCCTTCAATCTCAATATGTTTTGACAACTCTTAAATAAGTTATTTATGCAAAGGGGAGCAGACAGCAGCCCTTTATCATTATATTCCAATTAAGCATCAATTCCCTATGAAACTGTAGACAAATTATAAATAAAATGCAATCCCAATTCTTGCTAGGGTTGACTGGAAACATTAGCTCATCATAGCTCATCCACCTGCCGTACTATGAAGAAATTATGAGCCAGCATTAAAGTTACCTTGAAAAGAATTGCTATTACATCCTGTTCAGTGCTGCAGAACCAACAGGAGCAAAGCCTCTGACCTGCAAGAATGGGCTAAAACAGAGCTGAGGCAGATGCAAGAAAGCCAATATTAATTAATATCTAAAGCAGAAATACTACGTCAGCAGCCGAGTATGAAAAGAAGGACTGCAAATAAAGCTCTGTGTCTTCAATAATGATCTCATGATTCCCAATGAAAACACTAAGGGGATCACACTAAAGACACTTAAACAGTGCCAAAGACATACAATAGGTTTGACAACTGCAGATGGTGTTTTAACTCAGTACAACGGTACACATGAAGTAAAATTTGCACAAATATATAACAACTCTATTTTTGAATTTAAATGATGGCACGGACCACCTATGCAAACATGTCATCTCTAACCTGCACCTCCCTGAGCCATGGCTCTCCTTAGCTTTAGCATATAATATAATCAACCCTCCTCCTCCTCCTCCTCCTCCTCCTCCTCCTCCTAGTGAACAGTATTCATTTGAACATATTGCACGTATGTATGCACCTACATCATTAGTTTAACAAAGTAAAAATGCTGCTAAAGATAAAAGAAAGTCTGGAGACCATGTTTGATAAACAGTGCATGCTACACCATGATGCAAAATGTGGAAGAGGGAAAGTGGGGGTAGGCGACCTGTGTGGTTAAAGGCCAAGAAATACAAAAGAAGAAACAGCAAGGAAACAATTTAGCTTGTTTCTCTTTTCTTCTACTACTGGGAGGGAGGGAGGGGTGGGGGGGTAAGTTGCGGACCAATCAGGGAGGGGTGTAAGGGATGTGACTTCATTAGTTCCTTTAATAGGCCATGCTTACTAGTCCCTCTCATCTGCATGGCTCTCTTTCTGAATTGGAAAGATGGATGCCCCTCTATTTTTTTTCTCACTGAGGTGGAGCAGGGAAGCAGGCAGGACCGCAGGCCAGGATTGTCTGGGGGGGCTGAGGGTTAGTTGAAGCCGGTGTCGGTGTGATAGGAGTGGTACCCATCCGATGTTAACTGGGTCGTCTCTGTAGCTGATGGTTGCATCATTATAGGATCACCACCAGCCTCTACTGAAAAGACAAAAACAAATACCCTCAGTTGATTCCATTTGCCCCCCATCATATTAAAAACAAGACTGGTAAAACAGGGGATTCACTCTCACCTCTCTCATCAGACTGCAGTTGAGCCTCAAGGTCCTCAGGGGACACATAAAACTCCTGTTCCTGGCCCTCCCGAGGCCGAGGTTTACATTTTCCACAGCAGCAGTTACAGCAGCAACACAGGCAGCAACAGAAGTAGCAGCCAGTGGCCAGGCCGCAGAATACAAACAGAGCCTGTAGGCAAGAAGATTCATTAATTGTCAATGTGTGAGCAGAAAAAAGGGAACGTAGCATCAGGAATAAAGAAATCAAAAGCAAATAGCAATTTACTCAGTTTTACCTTTGCCCACCAGCTAGAAAGGACAAAGTAAGTGTTGACATTCTCCTCTCCAAACTGCTCAGCCACATATAGTCCCAGAGAACCATATTTGTCATAAATGTTACGCTTTGTTGGGTCATTCAGAATTGCATGGGCGTTGTTTATCTCCTTGAACTTATCAGCAGCTTCTGGATTGTCAGGATTCTTGTCAGGGTGGAACTTCAGCGCCAGTTTCCTGATGTAGAAAGATGGCAAAAGAAAAGAACAAAAATTGGGAAAAAGTTTCTAGCACAGTTTTCAACAGTAATTGCATTAGGTAGGTAGTAGTGAGTCTCACCTGTATGATCTCTTAATATCATCCCCTGTGGCCACCTTCTCCACTCCCAACACGGTGTAGAGAGACTCACCGGCGGTGGACAGAGAGCGCTGCCTCTGGTGCTCAGCCATGATGCCTCACGTCACCTAGCTAGGGACAGAAAGAGACAAATAAATGCACTACCTGTGGCGAAATAAATGCTTTATCAGCAAACCTATGAGACCAGATACATGGTAGCAAGTTTTACACAATATTAACCTATTAATAAAACAAACAAAAGTGAAGTCTGAGGGACTGAATCTTTCTGACTGCAGACAACAGCTAGTCTCTAATAAATACATTTGCCATGAACAAGCTGTGTGTAGAAACCACCATCTCTCTTTGAACCCAAGGAAAATAAGTCCAGGAGCCAATTGGAGAAACATTTAGAGTTCCTTACATTATACCGCAGTCATTTAATTTCTGTAGTTTTTCAATGAAATTAGACAAATGCTTTCAATAACAATGATTAAACTGCAATAGAAACATCTTGGCAGGACCACTGCCCCCCTCTGCTGCTGCTGTGAGTAAATCAGTAACTGACACCCATTCATGCTGCAAGAGAAAAAAAAAAGATTTAGTCAATCAAATGGATACTGCTAGGTAACAAATAAAATACAATAAAAAGATAAAGCTATTCCTGACAATATTGCTGCTTCCAAATGGGTGTCATCTTGACACAAATGAATGGCCACCGGTTTATTTGAAGTCCTGTACACCCTATACACCCTATTTTAACATTTGTACGAACAACGGTCTGATCTGTCCAGGGTGTGTCAAATCCCCTTTTGTTTCGAATCGCATCTCGTTGTAAATTGTCTGTAAGAAGGATTAAACCCTGAGAATACGATGCTAGGAGCATAATCTCTGTGCAAGCATCATCAGCAGCACTGCTATAGCGCACAGCATCCATGTTGATTTGCTTCCTGGCCTGGTCTTGATGCAAGATAGGGATGGATCGTCAGCATTAATTCTCAAGGGCAAGGGGCAGCGTTTTGAGAGAAAATAAATGATCGAAATGCATCTTTTAGGCTCACCTTTCAGTCGACTCTGATGCACTGCAAAACTAACGATCCCCGCAGGTTGTAATTTTAGACAGTGTGGCGTGACTATGGCTGCATCTCGCACGTACCCGGACCCTCTCTGGCTACCACTACGCACCATGGACAGCTGCAGCAGTACGCTGGCTCCGCCCCCCAAACACCCCATGACGACCCTACGTGCGCGTTCACAAACGCACCCTGGGATGATTGGGAGAAAAAAAGGAATGCAGGATGCAGAGACGTACAGCTACACCACTATCGAGCACTGCAAACAGACAGAGGAAAAAACAAAAAATGAGCTATCATCAGCACAATTCAATGAACTGTACTGTCATATAAAACACGACAGGGGACCACTTAGCATTTGCAAGAGAATAAATATTAAAGGAGAAGATCAACCAAGATGTCTTATATGTAGCTACTTTAAATATGCTATAAGCTTACTGTTAATTTACGAATTTTACATTACAAACAGCTAGAGAACTCTTAGCAACAAAAAAACTCATAAAAAAGCAGCTAACTTACGAAATTTCCCATTGGCTACCAAATGTTTATTAAAAATAGTCATATAGGCTATATCATATTTAATAATATAATAAGTTTCAAACCTGTTTAGAATCGAAGAAATTTATAAACAATCGTAAACTTTTGTGATGAGTGCACAGACTGCAAATAATAGCAGATGAGGCCTTAGTGACGTCACCCGTTGGTTTCTCAAGGGCTGTTTAAGCCTATCCATGAAAAGCTGACTCTATCAAACTTTCGCTCAAAATAACGAGAGGCGAAGAGCTGGAGCTGAGGTGTTCCTTAAGCCTCCTCGCAAACCACAACAAAGCGGGCTCTTGTAGTCATAGGGCTGTATTATGCCTAACTCGTATCCATCATTAAATCTAGCCCCCCCCCCCTTTATTTAGCTTAGAGTGTGTGCCTTTAAAGACATTTAGCCTGCAATAAACCAAATTTGTTTTGTTTTTTTGGACCAGGCTGTAAACATGTTAATTTCTGCTGTCAAAACAGTCATTTTAATATGAGGTGTGTATGGGACTTCTGAGCCATCCTCAAGTGGACATTTGAGGTACTGCAGTTTTTCGCACTTCCCCTTTGCTTCATTTGTCAACACCGGATGTTGCCGCCTGGTTGAATGTATGGAAAAGATCCCTGGCCCTGAACAGTTGCTAGGCAACCAAAGGAGACTCCAGCAAGTATCAAATCATATACGGTTTAAACTTAATTTCTGCTCATAATGATCATAAGACAAATTTAATTGCCAAGGCGTGCACATTTTGTCAGCATTTGAGAAAGCCATGCTAGTCATTTTCAGTTACGATGCTAAGATAACATATAGCTTTATATTCACCCCACTATAAAGACAGAGTGTTTTCTCACCATAATCTACTAAAGAGTGAATATAGCCCTAAAAGGCTTATAGGATTCAAGTAAGAAAACCTGAACATTCGCCAAACTTTAAAGAATTTTACTACATTTGTCATTTTTATGTGTACTCTGAGAAGCCTAATTAGTAATGTGTGTATTCATTGATAAATGATTAACCCATTTTTGTCCAAAAATGTCTTAATGTTTTAATGCAGATAACTATGAAAATTGAGTCTCTTTGGCCTTTATGTCCTCCAATTTGTGCTCTTTTTTCTAGAAAATCTCATTTGGATGAGTGGCAGTTCTATAGCCTTTAACTCTGTTCATGGACAAAGACAGTGTCTTTGAGTCTAGGTCCCTTAAGATTACTTCATTCACAAAACATTTCTTGTGTATAGCTAACCAACCAGATTTTTTCCTAAAGATAAGATAAGATAAGATAATCCTTTATTCATCTCTCTTAAAGCGATCAGACTGCATACAAAACTGAGCTATACTATCAACGTGGGACATCTGTTTCACTACTAATTGTATTTTTGAAAACAGAATGTAATATCTTAAACATTTAAAATGGCATCATGCAACAGTTATCTTGTAGGCTCTTTGACCTTGTCTTCCAAAATAAACGTATATATGGGTTATATAAGCTGATTCATGCGATCATGGGGCAATATAGGATCATACCATGCAAAAATATTAAAAACAGTTGTCTTTCTAGTCTTGAAATAAACATATTTTGCCTGCATGTTTTCTATTTTTATTTTATTTAATCAAATACATTGTATATGTTCTCTATTTTAACACATTATCACAACAATTTGAGCAAAAGATTATGAAGTAATGGGTACATAAAAACTTGATTTTCACATAGGGCCCCCCTACAAGACAGGGTGTCAAATATGGCAAAGTAATGTATATGTGGTGCAACTTCCACCTTTAAAGCATGCAGCCAACCATTATCATTCTCATTAAAAAAAGAAAAGAAATTTGGAGGTCCCTAGAATTGAGTTCTACTATTTTATAGGGTCAACATTGATCAGCATCACTGTTACTGCCTATGTCAACTGGGTTTATTACCACCTGATCATCTTTCCTAGGTGTTAAATGGGCTATAATAATAACACAAAAACAATAAAACACAGCATGTGAAATAAAAATATTAAAAGCAAAAAGAGAAGGAGGTGAACAGTAGGCCTATAAAAGCTTAGAGGAGTTATGCTACTCAGCAGGCAGTAAATTCTTGAGAACATTAAGTCACACAGCATTTCAGAGGACAAAGGCAAATGAAAAGGGACAAACAAGCCAAAAAAAACAAGTCCTTTTGGACAGACAAGACAAGATGTTACTGGATTCAAATATGGCTGCTTGCTCTTGGGCCTTGAGCAGTTGCACAATTCGGACCATTTGTTTGCCCATTGGATTTTTAACTTGCATCTGTTTACAGTGTGGGCCATGTAAAGCTATTTTACTTAAATCAAATTCATTCCGATCAGAGCATTAAACAGACCGCCCTATATTTGTTAGGTTTCTCCAAGAATGAGTTTTCCCCATTTAATTTGTTGAGAAAGAGAGATTAATCTGTATTCTATTATATTTACATGTAGGCTACATATATACATATCTTTTATTAAATAAGTCATACAATTTCAGAAGCAGATTGGTTTTGGCTACCATATAATAATAGTTTAAAACACATCCATGTTCGTTGCACTGAATGTGACTGTCCCTCGGCAACCGTGACGTCACCGTTTTCACCAATCCAAGAGCTCGCAGGAGTGACGTTCCTATCGCGAGGTTATCACATTAGCTTGGTTGGTTAGCTAGCCGCGTAAAGCTTGACTGTATAACCCCTGTTTATAGTTTTTTTTTTTCCTGTATCGAAGCACTAACAGGACTCAGGATTGCTGTTGTATTGTTTTCTTCTCACGTCTGATAAAAGAGATAATCGCCGGACCGTTTGTGTTGCACGGTGAGTTGAGTAAACGCACACAGTCTGCTAACTAGCTAGAGCTGTTGCCCAGGAGGAAATGGGTTTGTTTTGGAAGTCTCGGAGAATTTCTGAATTGTTTTTTTGTCACTGGCACAAGCTCGCATGTAATTGAACTTCAGAAATACGTCGTGTATTGTTAAATAATCAATGTGGCTTTTGGGTAGAATCGTATGTTCACCATAATTTCGCTCAATCTTTTATTTCTATCTCCTTAACGTTGCTGTTCATGTAGGTACAAACTGTGACCAAGCTGTGTCAGTCTTGCTCACGTTTCGCTGTGTCTCCAATGGCTTCTCCAATTTCCAGGATCCCAATGATGAGTTATGCTGAAAAGCCTGAAGACATCACAAAAGAAGAGTGGATGGACAAATTAAACAATGTGCACATACAGAGGGCGGACATGAATCGGCTTATTATGAATTACTTGGTTACAGGTGAGGCATGCAGCTTGACCACCTAGACTGTGAGCTCAAAGCACAAATTCCACAATTTAAAAAAAGATAGTTGATTCACTACTCATCATAATTGCTATATCTATGTCTGTTTATTTTCACATGTGTTTCAAGAGGGATTTAAAGAGGCAGCAGAGAAGTTTCGGATGGAGTCGGGGATCGAGCCAAGTGTGGACCTGGACTCTTTGGATGAAAGGATAAAGATCCGAGAGATGATCCTAAAGGGACAAATACAGGAAGCTATAGCACTCATTAACAGCTTACACCCAGAGCTGCTTGACACCAATCGTTACTTGTATTTTCATCTGCAGGTACAGTTGCACAGACCGTTTCTGTGTTTTCAGTGTGAACATGAAATGAGCTTTTACCAAATTCTGCATGTTATCTTTGTGGTAGACAAAATTCACCCTGAGATTTATAGGGTGAACACAACAGACTGAGAGAAAGAGAACATGACCTTCTCTTAAAAATACTAAGAGTAAGGCTCTATTACTTTATCCAAGTGTGCGACGACAACTGTTAATTAAGTGAACAAACGTGTCTCACTGTATCCAATAACCCAGGATGCCATTTAAAAGGAATGGTCTTTGCAGGTTAGATTGGACCACATTTGAATGAACTTCAGCATGAACTGCTTCTTGTTTTTCCCTTTTTGCAGCAGCAACATTTGATTGAGTTAATCAGGCTAAGGGAGACTGAGTCAGCACTGGAGTTTGCCCAAACGCAACTGGCCGAGCAGGGAGAGGAGAGCCGCGAGTGTCTTACAGAGATGGAGAGAACACTAGCTCTTCTGGCCTTTGACAACCCTGAAGAGTCGCCCTTTGGAGACCTGCTCAACATGATGCAGCGGCAAAAGGTACGCTAGTATTATCTGAGTTCTTAGCATGATAATGAATGTTCATAATAATAAGCAAAAACATTACATTACATACACACATTTGAAAACATGTAACATAAATATACATGTATTATAATTTAAATAATTCACTACACATTTTTGCTTTTAATCCCTGTGATGTCACAGTACAACATTCCCCCCTTGTTGTCCTTTTTGTATATGAGATCTGATGCTTTTATATTCTGGTCTGCATCAGGTGAACATGAACTTGCACAAACAATGCACAATCAATGGTTGGACATTGTTGCAACTCTATTCTTAACCACATCCTTTACATGGACCCATGAGGCAATCAAAATACCCTAACCACCGCAAGTTCTGGCTGCTATTGCTCTTTAAGAGTATATACATATATGGTGGGGAAAAAACGAAGAAGCTCATGACAAAATAATTATGAGCCTTATTTGCATTGGACTTCAAATCAACAAAATTGTTCTCTACAATTCTACAATTCACTTAGCAGACGCTTTTATCCAAAGCGACGTACATCAGAGAGTAAGAACAACACAAGCAAGGATCAAAGAAAAATAAAGGAACAATGTCAGTAAGGACGAACGATCAGCTTTGAGTCCGATTGGACACACTGGTGCTGAAAGGCATTGCCCAGAGGCAAGGCACAACATTAACTGCCGTTCTGAGACTCTAATCAGTATATAAACCATCTTATACGTCGTCGTCGTTTTCAAACAAAAACCATCATCATTACCATCATTACATCAATACTATCGAGATCATCATCATTAAGTTAAGTTAGTAGGTATTCCTGAAAGAGCTGGGTCTTTAGCTTTTTCTTAAAGGTACAGAGGGACTCTGCAGATCGAATGGAGTTTGGAAGTTCATTCCACCACCGGGGGGCGACAGAGGAGAAGAGTCTAGTCCTCGTCTTTGGACCCTGTTGTGAAGGTTGGATCAAACGCCTTTCATTGGCAGAGCGTAGTGGATGGGAGGGAGTGTAGACCTGAAATAGAGAGTCAAAGTAAGGAGGAGCCGTTTTTGTTGCTGTTTTGTAGGCGAGCAGCAGAGTTTTAAATTTAATGCGAGCAGTGACTGGGAGCCAGTGTAAGGAGATGAACAGCGGAGTGACATGAGCTCTTTTTGGAAGGTTGAAGACCAGTCGTGCTGCTGCGTTCTGTATCATCTGCAGAGGTTTGGTTGTGCATGTAGGAAGACCTGCCAGTAGAGAGTTGCAATAGTCTATGTGTGATAGCACAAGAGCCTGTACCACAAGTTGTGTAGCATGTTCTGACAGGTAGGGTCTGATCTTCCTGATGTTGTACAGGGCAAAACGACAGGATCGGGCAATCGAGGCTACTTGAACCTTGAAGGTTAGCTGGTCATCAATCATGACACCTAGGTTCCGGGCAGACTTTGTGGGCATGAGTTTGGTTGTTCCAAGTTGGATATTGATCTGTGGCTGCATAGAGGGACTGGCTGGGATGACAAGGAGCTCAGTCTTTGAAAGATTGTTCTCATAAAAAAACTGAGTAATGAGAGCGAAGGAGCACCTTCAACAGTAACATTACAATGTGTTCTGAACCGTTCACAAACTACATTAGTATTTAGTATGTAAGCAGACTGATACTCCCCTCGGGTGTTCTCCAGTTGTTCAGTCAGCCATCGGCCACTGCAGATACCGCTGAACGTACAGTGCCATGCCGCAAAACTGATCGCACATGTCGCTGTAAAACTGGCAAGCTACATGGCAGTTTTAGATCTCTGCGCTGCTGCCAAAAACTCCCAAATAAAAAAACTGTCCACCTGCATTTCCTTTTTATATTGGAAACATATACCACACCTTCTATGGAACAATAGAGAGGCTATATCATGAAGAGGGCAGGTTACAGTGCAACAAGGACTAGATAGATAAAGCTGTTGATTGTAGCCGCTGACTGAACATCTGAAACGGGCAAAGACCCAAGATGTTTTTTGTACCTGAACTAAACGGGTAATAATTGCTGAAGGACTATGCTTGTAGCAACACGTATATTTATTTTAAAACACAGGTGTGGAGTGAGGTGAACCAAGCTGTGCTGGACTATGAAAACAGGGAGTCGACGCCCAAACTGGCTAAACTTCTGAAGTTGCTGCTGTGGGCACAGAATGAACTGGACCAGAAGAAGGTGAAATATCCCAAAATGACTGACCTCAGCACGGGAACCATCGAGGACCCAAAGTGAACACCTACACAGACGAGAACAACCACCTTCCACGTCCCCTTAATTTATGATCAGTCAGTGACTGTGTGACAACCAGGTAATATATATGTATAAACAGATGCTACTTTGTTTTTTCATGTTTCAGTCATGAGAGGGAAGACGTACATCATTGTGCAATCTGTAAATTGCTGTATTTGCAAATTGAAAGAAATTATTTAGTTTAAATATGGATCCTGGATTCTCAGATTGATCTGAGATACGAAAAACACAAATGGCTGTTTTATATTTTGTCTTTCTGAAGCATAAGCTAAATGTATTATTTATTGACCATCATCCCCACAAGACTTTTGTTTTGTGCCAGAAATAGAGATAACTATATAAATGTTAATACCTGGGCATATGATGAGTCACAACCAGGGTTTCTGAAGAAGGCGGGGGGTTACAAGTGTAACTTTTTCAAATTTGAACAGCAAACACAGTTTTGATTTTTTTTTCTTTTAGTAAAGGTATGTTTACATTGATATGACACTGCAAGAATCAGTAATAATTGTACAATTTCATACACACAATGTGAGTATTTTTCAATTCAATGGAAATGTACACTTTATTAATGTAATATAGCATTATAATTAATATAATATTTTATGATTTTATTTGCTATGATGTCTGATGATTTGCTTAAGAAACCACCGCTTGCTTTCTAAACCTGAAATTTGCCGTGTGTGTGAGAGAGAGAGAGAGAGAGAGAGAGAGAGAGAGAGAAATACGTCCTGACGGAGGCTGTGAACTGAGAGTTTAGAGTTTAACAACCTTGGAGTGATTTATGAGCCGACAGTAAGCAATGCCCACAAAATGCTCCAAATGGTCAAGTTTTGGTCTGAGGTTACGGGAGGTGAGGATAATATTCTGTGAATGATGAAGGGAGGATTTCAATGCTTAGGAAGGGCTGCTCCATTCGAGATATGCTAATGAACGACCGGTCCTTTTAAAGCATCTGCTTCAGTGCAAAGTCTCATTGTTACATCTATTCAGAGTGAAACTGATGCTCTTGTTTATTGGCTCTGTATTATTAACCACAATGATCAAAAACATTGACACTTTGAATTTATACAGGCATTTTGAAACAGGTCACATAACTTGATGTCCATTTTGCCACTTTTGAAAACCGTTAGTATTCTCACTTAAAATGCATGTAAGTGTATCTCTTTATTTTTAATGGGAGAAAATGCACCAGTGTTTATTTTGTTTCATTTGTTTACTTTTATAAAAAACAAAAAAAACAAACCTGCTGCTAGTTGTCCATTCATATTATCTTTTTAGTTGGTATTGTCTTTATAGTTATTGGCAAATCCTGAGTCCCAGAGAGCTCACCTCCCTTTTATTATTCAACATTTTTAAAATCAGATTTGCAATTATTAAAATAAAACTTTTGTGAACCATGCAGATGTATTTTCATTTCATTCAGTATTGATTGTGTATGAATGCACATTTTAAGGAAATGTCTTTAAGGGTAAAAAAAACACGAAAACGAAAGAAAATATTTCAAGCATTTGACCAAGCGCAACATGCAAATGTTATGCAGAGTGAAACCGTCACTCAAGCCTTTACTGTCATTCTTTCAAATCACTAGCAGGTACTATTTTTGAGTTTTGTTTCAACAAGTCAGACCTGTTTTCACCTGTCTGCCAGAGGACATGAGGAAATCGCAGAGTGTCTCTCAGAGCAGGAGAGCTGACAGAGAAGACAGCAGTGTTCTCTGAATGGCTGACAGGCAAACATCGAGAGAAGGTAGGAATGGCTGTGAAGTTTTCGACGCCAAAGATTCTTTGGAAGAGGAGCCAGAAGACCAGAACCTGTGGCCCAGGTGAGTCTGCACAAGGTTTAGATCAAACGTAGAATACTATGTGAAAAATTAGTTGATACACCATCTTGAACTGTGTGTGAATGTGAACAGATTGGCTTCATGTCGCTACAAAGTACATTATGTGGCACATTATGCCTTTAAATTTAACCAAAGCTAATCTAGCCTACTTGGCCGCCTCGATACAAGATTACTGAGATTACCAAACAATCATACTTCTATACAACTCCTCCTCCTATTTATTCTTTAATGTCAGACTGTTTGCCCACCAAATTTGTTTAGACAGAAATATCTAAACGGGTAGCCTATAAAATCGCCATGAAACAAACAACTTTGGTGATCCTCTGTCTGGATCTCCACCAAGAGTTTGATATTTTAAGACTTTATTGACACATCTTCACCTGAGTGCTGGATGAGTTATATTGAGTGCAGACATTCATTGCTGGATACAATTACACAGTTGAGGATCTCTTTACTCCTCATCTAGTTCAAACTTTAATGCAGAATGTTAACTTTTCTATTACTTTTATTTAGGCTTAAGGCATATGAACAAATTCTACTCCCATGAGACAAGTTTTTGGTGCAATTTAGCAAAATACTCTTGCACTTCAGCCACTCCACAAATGGAGGTCAATGCTCACAGAGAAGGAATAAAGACGTACAAAACATATGGACTAAATGAGGAATGAAGCCTCACGTGTTTCCTGTAAAGATGTTTATATTGTCTTAGGCTTCATATCTACAGAGAAATAGTTGTCGTCTTGTAAATAATGTATGTATATATTGTAAATATTATCACATTTGGGATGGGATGCTTTATGACTGTGCTACACATGAGTGCTGTCACAGTAACGATATACTTTCATCGACCAATGAGTGATGATTCACTGTGAGCAGGAGTGTGTTTAACTTTCAAATCTGTACTTGTACTGTTTGACTCTGAGGAAGACGCAGTGTGTCAGACGTAACTCCTTTGCATTAAGTGATTTGTGTGCTCAAGTGTTTTCTGAGTTTCCTGTCTTGAAGAAGAATCTACATTTTCATTCTTGGAAGGGTAATCTAGTTTTGTGAATTGATTGGTCGACCACTGTGTTTCAAAGGGATTTCTCGACAACTACTGAATTGATTTTGTTAGTAATACCAAATCAATTTTTTCAATAATGATTTTAGTGAAAATAAAATTCCTTTTAGAACTTTGTTCAATGACATCTCATACCAAAATAATTCTTACTGCATCACAACTCAAATCAATACATTACCCTTAGCTCCCAAAGCAATGTAAGGCAATTCCACCCCTGACCGCCCTTTGGCCCCTCAGGTCATGCCCCTGCTGTTTTGGATATGCAACTGTGCCTTTAAAAATATATATATTTTAGAATATGTCAATGCCATATTGTTCAAAGATGCACTCTTGGGTGAAGAAGGTTGTCATTGTGGCACTGTAAGCACTCTTGTTTAACATCTGGCTTACATGGCTGTAGTAGACGTTGTTTTATCAACTGATGGCAAAACTTGTCTAGCATCTGACATCTAGATCCCTGTCATTGAGCTTTTTTCACTCTTACAGACATCTGGCCCAAAAATGGATCCCAATGCTGTTTATGGGCACCTGTCTCCTCTACTGTGCCAGGATGGCCATGCCAATCTGTGCAGTGTCAATGGCGACCTCCTTTCACTGGAGTAAGATCGACTGCGGGATAGTTCTGGGGGGATTTTTCTGGGGTTACTGTTTCACACAGATCCTTGGGGGACTTGCTAGTGACAAGTAAGTAGCACAGCTGATAAAACAGAGCAGGCTGACCTCACATGACTCTGTTTGAACAATGAGTAAATATCTAACCAAATATTTATCATTGAGTTATTTTTAAAGTGTCAGGATATAACTCCTATTGTTTGTTCTTATATAAGAGTGGGAGGAGAGCGTGTCCTGTTCATCTCTGCAGTCTCATGGAGCCTCATCACGGCTGTTACTCCTCTTCTGGCCAAACTGGGCACTCACATCCTCGCTCTCATGACTATTGCCAGATTCCTCATGGGACTTCTCCAGGGTAAGTATTGTACAAATTACAGTTTTGAACCAAGCACTTAAAGGAGTAGTCCAACATTTTTGGAAATACATATGTTCAATTTCTTGCCAAATTTTCAATGAAGAGATTGCAAACTCCAGTAGATGGTTAGTATGAATTAACATACTAAAAAGAGGAAACTGCTAGCACCAAAAGACCACCAAATGCACCTCTACAGCTCACAGTTTTATATCTATCCTGTTGACAGATATCCGCAAATAATGTGGCTTAAACCGATGTTAGTAGCCGATGTTTGTCTGTCGTGTCGTATCAATTTAATGCTGTCACCTAACTGCTGATTCAGAGACAAACTGATCCGTTTTCATTGTCAAACATGAGAGAAAATGTTGGCATTGTGTGAGTCTAACACCAAAAGAAGAAGAAAAAACATCTGTATTGAAAGTAGCAATCGGCTAAATAGATATTTTGAACATCTGTATCAAAATCGGCCCCGTTTTTCACAACCATTGCATCCGTACTTCATATGGTTGTTACATGTTTTCTCTTGACCGTGACTTGACAAGTCTTTATGCTAAGCTAAGCTAACCTAACCAGCCGTTTGCTTTAGATTTTTGTTTTACATGTACACTGTGCAGAAATGAGAGTGGTTTCATCTCATGCTTCCCAGGAAATCTAAGCGCAGTTCATTTACGGACATCAAATCTTCCCTGAGTTTAAAGTGTCCTACGCTGTCCTATAGGTGTTTTTTTCCCATCCTTGGCCAGTCTTTGCTCCCAGCGGGTAGTGGAAGGAGAGAGGGGCTTTTTAATGAGCACAATGAACAGTGGATGCTTGCTTGGGTATGTTGTACACTAACAAACACACACACAAATCATTCCATATGCAGTACGAACACACCATCCATCTTTTAATTTTTTACTCTTTGTTGGTATTTCAGGACTTTATTAGCTGGTGGGATGGGGTCTCTGATGCTGGAATGGTTTGGCTGGGAGAGCATCTTCTACAGTATTGGTTTACTGTCTGGACTGTGGGCTCTAATTGTCTGGCTGTATTTCCTAAAAGGTACAGTACCTACACACTACATTATTCAGTCACATATCCTTGAATAACGAAGGAACTTTAGGATGTTTCTTTCTAAAAGCCTGCCTAAATCAGGTCCCTATAGCCTCTCCTCTCTTTTTTTATGTTTGTCGCAAAGTTTCAAGGAGGGCAAAACCAGTTTTTAAATGCTCAGTCCATCACTCTGACCCTGAAAAAATATCTCGAAAAAGTATCTCTTAAACCTATCAAGGGAAATATCTCAACTCCTGTAGGTTAGATTTTCAACATAAATAAAAAAATATTTTATATTTTCTCACTGGTCAGTTTGCTTTTTTGTGTGTGAGGACACATGTAATATTGATTTGATTTTATTTTATATACTTTATCAATCCCTGAGGGAATTTCTGGTTTTACACTCTGTTATTGAGAGACACCTGTGGACATGCATTAGTGGGGCTGCTGCACACGCACCAGGGCGGTTGGGCAAGGGCAGCACTCAGTAAGTGCCCTAGCACCTCTCCAGCTACCACACCAACTTCCATATTATGATCCGCATCGGGACTTGAACCGGCGACCATCCAGTTCCCAACCCAAGTCCCAACAGATTGAGCAACTGCCGCCCCAATTACTGCTTCCTTATTAAAAAAGATTTAAACAAAATAATTGGCAAACGTTTGCATGCTTACTCGTTTAACTAAAAGGTTGGGCATGGTAAATAAACATGTTGGAATGACTGTGTCATGATTTGGTCTGTTTTAGTTTGTAGTTCAGAGTTTAGAATTCTTTATATGGTCTTAGTTCTCATCCTTCCCTGGTGTTGTTTCCCTTGTGTTTCTTTAAATGAATGTTCCTAGTGTTCGTTTAGTGTTTCGTGTTTTATGGTGTAATTTCTTATCCTTGTGTTCCTCTATGTTGTAGTTGCGTTCCTGAGTTTCTGTGTCTTCAGTGTTGCATGTATGGGTTTTGTAGTTGTCCTCAGTGTTTCTCGTTGTGTGTTCATTCCTGCCTCTGTGTGTTTCCCTCCAGTGTGATTGCCCTGATTGTCCTCACCTGTGTCTTGTGAGTCTCACCTGTGTTTGATTACCCGTGTCTATTTAGTCTCTGTGTTCCTTCCCTCGTGTTGTCAGTTCATTGTTGTATCTCTGCATGTCAGTTTTCTTAGTCAGTCTCCCTCGGTGTTTTTTACCCTCAGTGGTTTTTTCAGTTTGAAGAGTTTGCCTTGTGGCTTTTTGAGTTAAATAAATCATTTTTTTTAGTTATTCTGCATTTGGGTCCTCCTCATTCCAGTCTTGACAGACTCCTCACAGACTGAAGCATTGCACTGCTCATGCACAGCTCATGTGGCTATGGCCTTACTTGTGTTGTGTTTCTTTATGATATACAGTGTCACACTTACAGGCATACAACGGTGTAATAAAATCTGCAGTGTGTGTTTGGTTCAGGTGAAGTTGCCCCCAAGCAGAAGGAATCAAGTAGTAACTCCCAATGGAGTTTGTCAAGAACACGCTGGCTGAATCTTTTTAAGGAGCCAGCCGTCTGGTACGGATAATGTTCTTTATTTCTCACTATTTACTAATACATGAGTGTTTGGTTCTCAGTTTGACCTTGTCTCTCTTTTTTCTTCAAAGGGCCATGATAATTGCTCACATGTGCATTAGCAGCACAGGATATACTTTACTGTCATGGTTGCCAACATACTTCAAAGAATCATTTCCTCATGCCAAGGTATTTGTCAAACATAAGTAATTAATAAGCTCAGCCACACCCTTTAACGTTCACTGCTGACACTCCACACTTTAGACAGCATCACATCATTTTAAATGCTTTTAGAAAATTGTTTTAATTAATTCAGTGGATGTGTTTATTCTTTCAGGGATGGGTGTATAATGTAATCCCGTGGCTTGTTGCAATCCCATCATCACTCGGTGGGGGATATTTATCGGATTTTCTCATCAAGCAAGGTATTGAACATTGTATTGTTTCTTTATTGTAGAATGCTAATGTCTGAAACTAAACCTGCCCTATAAAAAGCCGTTAAATTCTTGTGTTTTTCTTCCCCTGCAGGATATGGCGTAGTAACTGTGAGGAAGACTATGCAGGTAAGTGAGGAAATACTGCAGCGTGTTAGTGTTTTCTACTCATATAAAGTGTGGTGAGGGAAAGGTTCGTCTGCTCAGGTGTTCATCATGGAATTATCGGTCTGTGTTTTGAACACGTTATCACATGCCTTAAAGCCCCCCCGGGGCAGAAGAGTACTGGGTGTCACAGTAACAATATGAGCCATGTAAGTGTATGCCTTTTGCAGAAAAAGAGGAAACTTGTCAAATGCTCTGGCCAAGTAAGGCACACAGTTATACATTGTTAATAGTGTAAACAAACTGCATTTTAGGTTGGGCTAATTTCTCTTGAAAAAATAAATGAAAGCTTTTCTCAATCAAGCTGAGAGAAATAAAACAAACTCCAGTCCTGTGTTTTGAATTTTGGTTATGTGGCTGCACTTTTGTTTAACGGAGTCTTTGAATATCTCATCTGCTTGTCTTTCCCTCCTCAGTTCTTTGCCATGGGCTTATCCAGTATGTTTATTGTGCTTCTTTCTGGAGCTGTATCATTTCCCTCTGCTGTGGTCTTCGTCTCTGCTGCTATGGGGTTAACCACCTTCAACAGCGGGTATGTTGGATTATTAAAAAGATTCTCTCTGTCTGTTTAAACTGTACGTATAACCTCAAGTCGTTCTTTTGTAAGCTCTATTTGAGTGTGGTCTAAAACTAAGACAAAATTTAAAGGAAGAATGTGCAACATTTCACATATAAATACAGCAGAAATCAAGTATATCTTCTGTAAATGTTTCTCTGAGTCATGACTGTCTACAATGAGTGAGAAGCAGGAGTCCCCCCGATTGAGAAAAGCGGTATAGATAATGGATGGAAACAAAACAATAACACTATTACAGTTAATATAAGATCTAATTAAACACAATCATAAAAATGTCAAGCTATATAAAAGGGAAAATGATAATGTTCCAACTCTCTCCACTGTCCTATCTCTCAAATGAAGGCACAACAAGCCAAAAAATAAATCTTTAAAGTACAATGAACATGGGCACAAGTCAGAATCAAATTCTAACCCATTGTCAGTCTGTAGACTGTGAGTCTGAAGGTCGTGATTATTAAGGCTCTGTGCACATTCCCTGCATTGCTGACCTCTGTAAGGACACCTTGTTTGGGGTCTATTCAATGCTGCACGTGTTCTACATGCACACACAACTTATTCTGTGTGAGTTGATATCACTGAGGGAAAGAAATGGACCAAATATTAAACCTTGGTAAACCTATGATGGCTCCAGTGAAGATTGAAGATTGAAGAAATGTATTTTAAAAAGCTGTCACAGCATAGACTGTACATTTTCAGCTTTAAATCTTCATTTAATTCTTAATATTGCTCAAGCACATGTAGATAACTCATTCTGGTGAGGACTATTTTACACAGCAGATGAATACACATTTGGTGCTGTAGTTTGAGTTTACAGCAGCGGGACAGTGCATGTAGGCGACAGTGTTTTGTGACTCAGAATAAATACAATGATGTCGAAGTCATGGAGAAACATGTCACTCATAGCAACAGAGTGGCTCATCTGCATCTTTTTAATACTTTTTGGGACAATAATGGAGCTGTGCGGCGAGGAGGAATAATATATATGATGCTTTGGATACCTAGATTACAGTTAAGATCTATTCATTGTTGAATTTAATCTTTTTCCTAGGATTCAAATGATAGAATATTAACAGTGCGAAGCTTTGTCTACTGTCTTAGTTTTCACTGGTTGGAAATTATTCATACCGAGCTGTTCTTGTTTAATTAGCTGTAGCTAATGATGTGTGTGTCTGCTGTGTGTTTCAGAGGTGTGGCTGTGAATGTGCAGGATCTCACGCCATCATGTGCTGGTGCTCTCTTTGGTGAGTTGTTAGCAGCCTAAATGTTTATTTTGTTTAAACTAATGCTAATCTCAGTGTTCGTTTCAAGACTTTTCATCAATGTTCCTTTTCTGCAACAGGTTTTATGAATATGATGGGCGCCTTTGGAGGTATGTACTGAGTTTATTGATTTTTTTTTTGCTGTATAAAGTGAAAAGTCTTCCTCTTAAAAACGTAAATTCTACGTTTTTGGCACTGATCTCAAACACCTCTCTTCTTTGTTGTGTGCTGCTTAGGGCTGCTGATGGTCTCTGTGTCAGGTTACCTCATTGAGGTCACTTTGTCGTGGACCTGGATGTTCTCCCTCATCACTCTGGTGAACGTCACAGGCCTCGGGGTCTTCCTCATCTTCGGAGAAGCTCGTCGTATCGACCTGGAAGGTTACAGCAAGCTGGTTCTGATTTGACTCTGAGATTCTGTTACAAACTCCAGACTGAGAGATCACAATTCTTTTGGGTCAGAAAAGGACGCAGCTAAAATATTGTGTTCACTGAAGTCACTCTGATTACACTATGTGCTACATGTGACTGAATTTTACGTATGTTTATAAATGTATAAATATTTAGAGAAAGAAAATCCAATTTTTTTTTTTTATTAACTCGGTTGAATGCACCCTCCTGGTGACTTTTTGGCACAACTTCAAACTCCTTATCCTCACCTACAAAGTCCTCCATAACCCGGCTCCCCCCATCCTGTCTGAGCTCCTCCACCGGCACACCCCCACCCGCACCCTCGGATCTGCGGATGCAAACCTCCTGTCCCCCCCTGCAGGACAAACTATCATTCCTGGGGGGACAGGGCCTTCTCCTTTGCTGCTCCCACCCTCTGGAACTCACTCCCAAAAAACACTCAAGACTCCCCCACACTCACATCCTTCAAGAAATCCTTAAAAACTCACCTCTTCAACATCGCCTACAACCACTAACTCCCATCCTCCCCCCTTACATTACTCGTTTTTGTTTTGTTTGTTGGTTGTAGTTTTTGTCAAAGCGTCTTTGAGTATTTAGAAAAGCGCTATATAAAACTAATGTTTTATCATTATTATTATTATTATTACATGTCAAAAAAGGAAATACAACTAGTGGGGCACAAAGAGACGAGACATCTGTCATAGACATAGTGTGTTAGTCCATCTCTCAGTATTTTTCTGAGTTGTTATCCATCCCTATGGCTCCTGAAGTAATACTTTATTTTTCTATTTTTTTCTTTTGCAAGCGTAACTGAAAGTGGAGTAAATTGTGTTTTTATTGGGTAATGTTTTCCCCTCCAGATTTCATGCTCTAGTGAGTATTTATGGCAACAATATGCATCAGAAGCTGACTAAGAGAACTTTGTGACCCAGTGTGTCTTTTGGTAAGTTGTACACTGATCAGCTGTATCTGTAAAGCTTTGTGTTCAAATCAAAGAGGGCTGTGTCCGGATGAACAGTTTGCTTAAAAGGACTGCTCACTTGTCTTATAAACAATTTAAATATAAAAACAGCTCACGTTCATGAATTTAAAAGTAAATTATTAACACATATTTATTTAGCTGAGCACAACTTTTTAAGAAGGTGTTGTTGGTGTTGAAAAGTTGAGCTTTGTTGTTTATTGAGAGTCACACTTTTGTACATGTATGAGCTCTTGTGATGTTTCTAAAGGATCAAGAAATACCTGTTTTTCATTCTAACAATGCTCTGTTTGATAATTATTTTCTCTGTGTTTATTTCCATTTTTCTTGATAGTATTTGCTTGAGTTTGTTAGTGCTAATCACACTGTACATCCATGGCACATACACTTCTTTAAGTTCTCAGTTAGTTACATCCTCAGCTCTCCATAATTTAGTGTAAAGAGCTCTGTTACCAAATTCATAAAGAAGTAATGTAAGAAGTAAGATCATTTTCCACTGCAAATGAATGCTGAGAAATTGTGCAAGGAAGGTTCAAACTAATCAAAAAGAAGTGTTATTATCAAGATCTGAAGTCAAACTTGCATCACGGATGTGTTTTTTTGGCTGCACTGAACATCATACAGCTTCTGTGTTAAGATTGTGTTCTCATAAATGTTTAACTAGACATTAGCAAGGTAAGTGTATAAAGTGTTCTTTAATCCAAAAAAAATCGGAGAGATTTATTTAAGAGGACATTCATTAATTTTGTTCAAAATATTGAAGCGTTTTTTTTTTTCGGATAAAACATAAAAAGGTCAACGAGGCGCCACCTAGTGGTTTGAGCAGATGGGACGCCTTTCCTTTTGACAATAAAAAAAAGTCAAGACATAGTTGTGGAATAGGATTATTATTAATAAGAATTGTGGGAATAAATGAGTCAAATATTCATTATTAAAAGAGATCCACAGGGATGAACGACAATAGGATGGGAGGTGCAAACAATCATAGTAAAAAATTATCCAAAAATATGCCTATATGTAGCTTCACATTCCTAATTTAAACACAGTACACTCTTAACACTATTCAACTCATGATGATCCTTTTTTTTTTTTCAATAATCCAAATTAACAGTTTTCTTTAAATTCATCAAATTCTTCTTCTTCCAAAACCTGGAGCTTACAGTTTCCACAATGCTTCTCTGGCCAGAAGCTGCTACGTTTACAAGCAGAGATGGGCGACCCTCAGACCTCTAACATCATCACTTCTCTGTTATCCTTTCCTCAAGACTTGTTTGAACTTTGTCTTCATTCCCATACAATGCTGACTCAAGTGACATCACGTGAGGCCTTTTGTCAGACGTAGCTCCGGTTTCCGATGGAGCCACACACCGCTTTATACAACGTTTTAACATTTACAGGCAGCACACCCAACACCTGTAAACTGTTAGGCTACTACTATTAAAGTCTAATTAAACTGACAGAAGGAGGAGGCTATTATTTCTAACCTCGTGGAGCTGAAGGGTTTAGCATGGTCCGGTTTCAGCACCCCGGTCAGCGCATCAGAAAGCCCGGGGAGTTTTATTTTGTCGGCATAGCAGAAAAAAACCCGCAACAAAGATACATGAAACCATATGAATCTGGTCTGCTTTAATTTGGGGCAGCGTTCAGCGTTTTAATATCGAATAATGGATCTACGTCATGACGTTTTTGCTTTAGCCTATGAGAAGCGGGAATGAGAGATGCACGCAGATCAGCACGGGAAGCTTTTGATGTAGAAAAATGTCTGATATGCAAAAGACAAAAGACATTAAAAACGCCTTTCGGGTATATTCATCCTGGAGGTCTAAGTGGACTGAGGCACGATTTTGTCTCTCGTGGCAACAAACCCTGACTGACTGGACATGATCACCGGGCCTGTCCGCCTGTTTCCACCGATGATGCCATGGCTCTGTGGACGGTATTGTTTGGCCTCCTCTACCTCCACCTTCATCTCTTGAATCACACAACGCAGGATGTTTCCAGTGGAGAGCCTGAGCTGATAATGAAGGCACGCAGCTGACTTCAGTAACTGGACATTTATTTATGGCGTCACAAGAGGAGCTTCATTAGGTGATGACAAAAAAAGGACGAGAAGAAAAAAGATGTAGGCTATTATGATACAGCATAAATTCGCATGCTTAATATGTAAATGATATAAGAGCAATTGTTTAACTGGTGTAACATTACATTAGAAGCGTTGGTTAATAGCCTACCCAAATTGCATGGCGTAAATTGCGTCCAGGCCTTTGTTGACATTTATTTAATTCTTTTTGTATGTATGTTTCTTGGTCACATTCTCACAAAGCTCCAACTTCTCTCGATAAAACAGCTGGATTACCGCTCCTCGTGTTCACGGCGGACCTTGATTTATTAGCCATACAATTAAGGCACGCGGTGAATGCCAAGAGAGGAATCACACGCACTCAAACACACGTCCTGCATCACTGATGGAGAGATTTAAAACATCTGCAGAAAAGGAGAGAGAGAAGGAGGGAGAACACCTGGCTCACAGGAACAAAGACTGCCAGCTTTCTGGTCGCTCATCATGACCAAAATCTGTTGTTGTGATGTTTCCACATGCAGTGAGGTGACACATCTCACAGTCTCACCGAGTCTGGTACCTGACGAGCTCAGCTATGTTTGTAATAGCCTACTAGAATTTCTATTTTTGTGGGACAATATATTAAAGCTGCAACTTAGTCCGGAATAAGTCATTGACAACCGGTTTACAGGGTCCAAACTGATGGCTAATGCTGAAATATTAATAAATCAAATAGGAAATTCCTTAAAAAATAATAAAGATTTTTTATATTTGTGACGTAATTGTGAAATTTTCATGCAAAGAATCCAAAAAGCTTCACATTTCTGCTTACCCTCAAATGAATTTGCTGCTTTTCTTTCATATATATTTCAAAACACACTGGATTTCATTTCAGGTTTTGGCTGTTGAACAGACTAAATAAGCAATTTGGAGCTACCACCTTCATTATGTCCAATTGGCATCACAGTGGGTTTTTTTACATTTCCAAACCTAATGGATGATTTTTTTTTGTTTTTAGATTAACTGGTTATAAAAATCCCAGTTACTTTGATAGTTGCAGTCCTTAAGACGACTTTAGTTTCCTTACACTCTAAACAACAGCCCAAACCCAAAAGAAATTCAGTTAAGTGAAATTAAAAACAGAAAAAAAAAAACCTTCTTCTATTGTGAGGTTTGTCCATTCTGGGCTACTGTAGAAACAGATTGTTGGACTTCTAGTTTGAGGTTCGCTCCCTCTGTGGATGTTCAGAGCTCATTCTAAGAGATGAAAAACACACAATTCATCTTTTCATGCGATATAAACTAATGAAAACATACTCATGAATAACTGTTTCATTTCTTCCCCATTTCTCTGCAAATATATCTCCAGATGTTACACGTCTGATCGTCAGGATGTTTTTACTGGATCATTGGACTGAGAACAAAATTAGGGGATCTTTTCCCTGATTTGAATCTAGGTTGTCCTACACAATATCCAGACTGTAAATCCTTCAATACATGTTGTGATTTGTGTCAAAACGTCACATTCTCCACAATAAAAAACAACAACATACAAACAGCCTACAGATAAGTATATCTTTAATAATGAACATGATTTAATCTAAGAATGTGGTGGTGACCTCTGGTACAATGGATACTTAATTCAGGGGTGACTTAAAACTTTTTTTGCATAAATTTTCTATATTCCAATACCAGTAATATAACTCTGATTGCTCCACAATCATACTCCCTCTCTTTTCTTTCACTCCTGCATACACACAATACAGCAAGCAATTATTTTTTAGAAAGAAAGAAAATCACAAACATATACCATATAGGCTAGTCTCTGGGTTTTTCATACACTTGACAAGAAATCAGTTAAGTATAATGCTACAGTTAAACATTTTGATGCGATCTCAGTTAGAAATGCCGGTACGTTAAAGCTTACATTGTCTGAGGATGATGTGGACAGGTTATAGCAATGAATGTGATGAGAATGTCAAGATTAAAATTGTTAATAAAGGACAAAGAAAAAACAACAACAGACAAAGTGACAGGCCTGGCTAGAGTTTTAAAAGCAATACATGCTACATTTCCTCCAGAATACATAAACAGAGACCTCTTTTGGAACAGAAAAGTTCTTGTAATGGGGAAAAAAGAGAATATTTTGTTGATTAAAACCTGAACTCATACATTAGATTTGTATTTCCATCTTTTGAAAAAGAAAGAGAGGGACCACCTTTAAGAGCGTTTTATCTCTAGACGTCTTTTCCCTGAATCTCTATCGCTGAAAATTTTGAGGTACAATTATGGAAGAAGAAGAAGAAGAAGAAGAAAAAAAACTCATTAACACTCGTGCTGAAAAGAAATGTTAAGGCTCCACTCTGGAGTGACACACCTTTTCTCCACCTAAGTTTAGATCATTTGTCAGCCAGGTGACAAACTATTTCAAAATATCTTCTAACAGTTACGCTCTCTAATGTCACGATTATGTCTAAGCAAACAGAAACTCTCAGCGTACACATTCTTCCACCAAAGTAAGACACCCCTTAACATTACAAATTAAAAAGCAAATCAAAACAGGGGCATTATAGAAGCTCTTTTTTCTTCTGATCATGTCAAACACAACTGGCCACACACAGATAGCAGACATTTGTCAATAAAGTGTTGTTCACTCATTAAGATTAACCGATACAAGCACTTAACATTTCTCCAACACACAAACCACAAAGTGAACAGTCACCGAATATCAGCAGCATGTTGTCAAGAGATTTTTCAAAAACAGACGTGCAGATATTTGTTACTTATATTTAGTCAAGAATGCAAGTTCCAGGGGTTGCAATAAAGATTTATAAGGCTAAAAAAAAAAAAACTGAAAAGAAAATATATATTATTGAAGCGATTCAACCGGTGGAACGAGCTTCATCCCTGCACGCATCTTTAGACAAGAGGGAACCAGGAGCAACGTGGGTCAAAAGTTTGTCATGGGCCAAAGTCAATAAAATTAAATAGAAAAAAATATTAGTTTTCAATTTCTTCATGTCCTTGTGTTTTCCTTTAAATCTAAATTTCCATCAACAGCCGTCTTCTTTTTACTTCTGACGATCCTGTAAAAGACGAGGAATGAATGAGAAACATTTAAAGGCCAACACTGACACTTGTTCTCTACGACTACAACGTTTCATAACATTAAAGAATCAGATTCATCAAATGGAAAGCAAGAGCAGCGACAAATGATTCAATATTTCATTCATCTACTTAAAGAACAATCTGACCATAACTGCTGTGCTGCAGTTTAACAGTGGAATGCATTTAATGATTTTTTTTTCTTTTACATGCTTTATTAATCCCTGAGGGAAATTCTGGTTTACACTCTTGTTATTGAGAGACATGCTTCTCACACACACATGCACATGCATGAACTGTGGACATGCATTAGTGGAGAGATGTCAGAGTGGGGCTGCTACACTCTGCTACACAGAGAGCGCACCAGAGCTCTCAGCTACCAGACCAACTTCCATATTTTAGTCCGCACTGGGACTTGAACCAGACCCCTCAAGTCCCTACAGACTGAGCTACTTCTGTCCATACTATGTTAAAGGCTGAATGGATAAATGAATGTATGTTATTTTGGATACATGTCGTTTATTCTCCTAATACTATTCTCCTCTTGACCGTTCCCAATAAAGACAGAGAGAGAGAGAAAAGAGAAAACAGACGTTACCTGATCCATTCGGGACCGGCTCTGTATTGGGGCAGGTTCATAGCTCTGTTAAAAAAACAAAACATGCAAAGCTTTATTTAAAATTCACATTAGAAACATACATCTCACAACTCTTAAAAAAACCCAATATTTTAATATTTCATCTGCAAAGGTGATGATGATTTCTAATCAATGATCACTGGACATTTTAAGAGGAAAAAATAAGAATACAAAAAAACAAAAAACAGACTTTAGGAAGGCGGAGAGCATTGCCCTTTTTATTTATGCCGAAGGGACATCAGTCTGATGTGTTGAAAAGTTTTTCTATTTATATTATTTTGCACCACTTTTGTTTTCTTTCATTTTATTAATTCTAAAATTCATTGTTTTAAAAAGAGAACACGTTTGCTTACATGAGTGTCATGGGTAGTTAAAGAGACCTCAGTGCTGTATACAGCAGTAAACAGTCCTGTGTCTGTGTCAGAGCTACACTTTGTCATCAAGATCTGACAGGATGATGGAACAACTAAAATAACCTGTGTTAAAATGCCTAGTTAAGCAATTCAGAGTTCTTTGAGAGGTTTCATAATGACAGACAGAGAGTCGAGAAATCCCAAAAGACTGCTCCGGTAATGTACAGTAATCACAAAAAACATTTCACGATTGCAAATTTGACTTTACTTTGATGTATTTTGATTGTTAGTGTTTAAATTGTGATTATTAACTTATTCTGAATATTTATTGCCTAAGCTTGCACAACATCTTACTGGGGTACATTAACTAAAATTATAAGAAATTGATCCAGATTAATAATATTATTTCATTTAAAAAAAATATTTTTGCTTCTGGTGAAAAGCTTTTTAAAAAAAATCAAAACATTTACAGCAGTCAATTTCAAACGGCCTTCTAATGTCTCCTTTAAATTAAAGTGTCATATGTATGGTTGAAATGGAGTTACCTTTTTCACCACCTCCTCCTCCTCCTGCTTCTTCTCGTAGTGGGAGAAGTCGTCAAAGATGGAGGTGGTGTGTTTGTACTGGGCGATGATCTTGAGCACCTGCTTTGCCTTTTCCAAAGGAACCTCTTGAGTGTCACGTGAGTTGGTGACTGGCTTGTTGTCATTGTTCTCTAGGCGGATGTGGCGCAGTTGACTATTTGGCACGTCCTTAACAAACAACCAGTTCACGTCAAACTTGCCTTTCCACTTGTCCTGTGCCCAAACGCCTGCGCTGGTGCCGTAGTCCACTGGCGAGCGCATTTCAGCCACGCCGCAGAAATGGCCGCTGCCATTGACACTGAACAACAAGTAGACGGGACCTTTAGCGTTCATTGCTCTGAAGGCCGAGTCCAAACGTTTGTTGCCATGCTCTGTGCTGCACCAGATGGAGTACTTGATGGAGCGGTGGATGTCGTCCTCAGAGTAACTCTTGATGATGAATACACGGCCATTTTTCAGGTTCCAGTCAAACTCCTTAGGGTTGTAGCTGTGAGCCGCTCGCAGTTTCTCCAGCACAGGGTGGGACTCTGACCCTGGCTCTGGAGGCACACCCCCACCCCCTCCAACTCCGTTACCAACACCGCAACCGTTAGAAGAGCCGCTGCTGTCCAAGCTTCCACCCCCGTAGCACAAGTTTCTGTTGCGAGGGGCTACCCAGCGGGTCTGAGGTGTGGGTGCGGAGTTGTGGCTCTGGTAGGACTGTGGAGGAGGAGGGGGAGGACCCTGCATGGTCATCTGCTGCACCAGGGACTGGGCAGACTGTATGGACTGCTGAAGGGGGGGTATGAGACTGGCAGCGTGGGAGTGAAGCTGAGGCTGGTGCTGGTGGTGGTGATGGTGATGAGGCAGAGGAGGAGCCATTTTGTTAATAGTCCCTTTATTATCCCATGTGTCAATGTCCATGTTGTGTTTAATGTTGGGTGGAGGCAGACCTCCTCCAGCTATGGGCATTCCAGGTTTGTTCTTGATCTTTTGTTGCTGCATCTTGGCAGGTTTACTAGCAATTGCAGCCCACGATGTAGGTTTTGGAGGGGGCATTCCTATTGGAGCGCCTCCGTTGCCCGTGGCAACAGCTGCAGCCACACCGCCACCGCCACCGATCACAGAGCCTCCACTCTTCACACCAGAGCCACTTCCTGTCACATCCCCTCCTATTTTTAGGCCCAGCATGCCCTGCTCCAAGCTGTTCATACCTGGAGCCTTGCTCAGGGTGTCGCTATGGAAACCAGTCTGACCATCAGGGACCAGGGTGCCTCCTAGTGAGCTAGGTGGGTAACTGTAACTGCCCCCGTAGGCTGAGCTCTGAGTTTGCTGGCCCTGAGAGCCGCTGGTGCCCCAGGCGGAGAAGGCCGGGTTCTCTGGGAAAAAGTTAAACCTGTGAGGATAGATGCTGCTGCTGAGCCCGCCCGGCTGCCCGAACACTGTGTCGTGCATGAAGTGGTGGTCTCCATTGCTGAGGGGGGCGTAGGGTGTCAGATAGGGAATAGGTGGGTCGCCTCCTGTAGACCAAGGAGCCTCACTGAGGGGGTAAGGAAATCCAATGGAGGGGGCATAGTAGCTGGACAGGTAAGGGTCTGTCATGGACTGATAGCTGTTATTCTACAAAAAGGAAAACAATTACAGTATTCTGTTAAAACTACAAGAAGTAGTGATAATTTATATGAAAATTAAACTATCTTAGAAGTGCAAAAGACAGCAAGATGTTTTATACCTGATTAGACTGGCCAGTGAGATAAGGCTCAAAGTCATTGTCATGGACTGTATCCTTCTGGTGGAGGGAGCCATTCTGCACAGAGACTGGAAAGCCTGCAATCATATCAAACTGCTGTCAACGCTGGACATCTGATCGTCAACAAATACCTCCAAATATCATTATGATGCAGTCATGAAGTCTTAAATAATTAATTAGTATAAGTTATGATAGCAACATCCTACAGATCGCCAGAAGGTGCACAAAAAGCGGTTCATGTGTGGTCCACAGGACTATTGTTTGGTGTTGTATTACAATAAAAAAAAAGAAAGGTTTTCCTGTTTGCGTCAGAATAGTGGCCTTTTGAATTCATGTAACCTTTAGAGCTGCTGATGTGTTAAATGTGGAAGGTGTTTTCCAAAGATAAGCTTTTTTACTATACAATTTTGTATAAAAGCTACAAAATAAACAATTAAATATGTGATGACCAAAAAATACTAAAATATATCGATGCTGTTGTAGTTTCTCTGTTGACATAAGGGCAACAACATAAAATAGGAAGGTTTAGTCAGATGTGTAGTGTGCTAAATAAGGAGCTAACCATGTTTATGTGTGGCATCTTTATAAAAACATTTGAAGGTTCAAGAGACGATTTTTCTCTTACCTTTGCTTGCATCTTGTCCTTTCGATGTCTTCGTGGTCAAATGAAAAGGGAGGGATGCACGTGAAAGGAAGAAAAAAGAAAACTTGCATGGGTCTTAAATGTTTTTCAAAGCATCACACATTATCCTAGCTGCACATTAACATCTGTAAACGACGTCCTCTGATAACCTGACTGACACATCACGTACATTTAAGAGATGCTGGGCGGTATGTTGTGCAAATATTTCCCAGTCAGGTGCTTTAATGGTAGCTGTGGTCCAGGCCTTCGGTAACCAGCAGGGGCCAGTTTTCAAGCTAACCTCCTCTCAGTTTGCTAACTAGCTGACTAGCTGCTGGTGGTGGTGGTGGTGGCATCGTCGGCAGAGTGGGATGCACACGCCGCACATCTTTCCTCGCTGTGGAAATAAAAAAACAGAGAACCGAGATATTCATCTGGCTGCTTACCTGAGGGTCAATGCTAGCGGCAGACATCATTCATCCAGCAGGTGTTGTGTCAGTCTGAAGCCCTGACAAGCCGTACAGTGTGTGATGTGCAGCACCAACTCCGCTGTGTGGACAGGCTAATAGCTGGAGAAGCTGTTCCTCTGCTCCGCGTTACTTTGCTAACAGTTAAACACAGTTAGCTAACAGCGTTAACCGGGGTCTCTGCTCGGTGCGGACAGTTTGCTCGTCGTAGCCCTGCTGGCGCTCCGCACTGTCCTGTCGACATTAATCCAGCTGGGCTTCAATCCGCTCCGACCCCCTCTCCGTTATATTAAAATCCAACCAGCCTCGGTGGCCCTGCTCATTTGCCCCAATGGCAGTTTCATCCGGGTTCTGGCGTGCGGAAATGACGTCTGTGACGTAAACGACGCATTAAAAAAAAGAAGCAGCAGTTTGGCACATTCCGGTTTATAAACATTTTTTTTCATTTATTGAGCTTTTTTTTGTGCCTAAAATTAACACATCACGAGAGTAATGTTAAAATAGCAATCCAAAGCAGAACATTTGGCTAAATGTTAAATGATAAAGAACTGTTTGCAACCCTCCAAGACGAGAAGCATTGTAGATGAGCTTTATTCAACTTAATCATACCACACATTACACCATTTGGGATGGTTACATTTTCTAATTGACATCACAATATTTCAATAATTTATACATTTTAAAAAACATAAAAAGTTCCTACTTTCTAACTTCTTTAACGTCACATTTTCTTTTCATACTCCAGTGCTTATTATGTAGTGGTTTCTATCTTTTACATACACAAGTGTACAGACAAACACAGAGAGAGGTAGATTTTTAGTATGCAATGCTTAAAAAACTGGTAGGCTATTATGTATAAGGCATAGCCTACACTTTCAACACAGTGATAATCTGGAAAACTCCCTTCTTGACACGTGCCGTGCGTACAGTGTGTGCACAGTGAAGTTGAGCATCTGGGACTGATGTTTTATTGACAACCAGACCAAAGCAGCCAAACAATAACAGTTCTCAAGACAAAAAGCTGTCTCCGCTTCTGCAGGGCTCCTTCTCCACGTGTCCTCAACTGCTTTACTTTTGTCGTTACTTATAATCTAAGAAAAAAATGTAGAAAAAATATGTCATTTGTAAGATAATGAACTAACAAGATGGAAGAGTGCCAAAGAGATATATTAGCAATCATGTCATTGAACCTACCTGCAGGTCTAAACCCTAGAAGAACAACTGAGAGGGTTTGGATGGATGATGAAATTCACCAAAGAAATTAACTACAATGAGCAGGAAAGAACATAAATAAATAAATAATTAATTAAAAGCAAAACTACCTCAATCTTAAAAAAAGCAAACAAAAAATGCATGTAAATGTCGCATTGGCAAAAATTGATCTTTTATTGGGATGGAATACATGCAATGTTATAAAAATGGATAAAGGATGCAAACTACATACACTTTTCCGTTCAGTGTTTCCATTATTGATCAGAATCATACTCACAGCTGTCTTCTTCATCTGAGGAAGTGCTGACGATGTAGCAGGCGTAAACGAAGCCTGGGAGCTGTAGGGATGATCACAAACATGTAGAAATGTTAATCTCTGTAGTAAAACAGTACGTTGCCTTCTACGTTATAAAAGAACATTGTTTGTCACAAAGCATACTTTAAAAACAATGAATCGACACATCACATGAAACATTGATCAGGATGTTTTTATATCCTCAATGTAAAGCACACTGAGCTTACCTGTAATGACATGTGCTTATAAATAAACCTTCTATTCTATTCTATATGACATGGAAAAGCACAGGTGTAAATAATCAAATCAATGATTGCTTCGTACCATTTAGTTGCTTGATTCATATTTTTAGTAAAACTTGTGTAAGTCAGTGTTTCATGTCTGCAGATCTATAAATCTCATATTTGCAATGAGAGGAACAATCTATGTATTCCTTTATAATACAAGTGAAGTGAACTATAACCAAGTCAAGCATCAGGTTGATATCACAGGTTATTTTGGGCTTTTATCGTCTTTTGTTTTTTATTTTTACTAGAATATGTGCTTAGTTTGTATGTGTTGATCTGTGTGATGAGCTGCTGCTGAATGTTATAAACTCTGGATAGACAAACCGCAGGAGTTCATGTGTTCAAACACGCTGATTCCACTTGAGAAGCTTTCTAACATCTGAAGGTAGATTAGCTTCATTAAATAACAGAAACAAGAGGCATACACTTTACTACCATCAGGGTTTTGGTTCAATAATGTTGTGCCATTTTTAAATGGTCCAGGCCTGTTGCTGTTGCTAAGCAACAGTCCTTTCTGGAGTGGGCGGATGTAATATTAAAACAATATTAAATGGTTAGTATGCTTCTCAGTGAACGTTTTTTTTAAGCATTAATGAGTCGTTTCGTTGTCATTCTGACTTGTTTGAGGTCACTGAGTTTAAACAGACGTGTATGCAGTGCTGAAATGTCACAAAGTACGTTTACTCAAACACTGAAGACGTACAAGTCTGAGGTATTTGTTCTGGTACTTCAGGCTTTTCTTTTCATGCCACCTCCTGTTTGTACTTTGTTACTTTTCAGAGGGAGATGTTGTTCTTTTGGCTCATTTATGTTTAGCTGACAGCTTCACTTACTTTACAAAAACAGATTTTTACAGACAAAACATCAAAAGAAGTTTTTACATATTTTATAAGTTCAGCTGATTCTGTGATCCATTTCAAAATCACTGAAGTCATTGTTATAAATATTTTCTGATTTGACTTTCAATCATTTTAATAAATGATCAAAACAGATTTAAATTAGAGCGAAACTGAGGAAGCAACAAATCGAATCGTGTTGGTCGCTCCAATGTATCATAAGCATTCAACTTTAAAGTCTATCTGAACAATCCTGGTGTGCGCTGGATTACTGTGATCGTGAAAGCTGTCTGTTCCTGCTCTAGCTGCCCCCTGGACGAGGAGGACAGCTGACAGGGAACCCATCCATCCTCAAGTTTATATGAGTTTTTATGAATCCATTTTGGTTTTTAAATTTTAAGCTTTAATTTCCTTTTGATACTCACATACACTAGCTTCAATATGTTCTACTGTTTTGTCTTAATGCCGCTGTTTCAGTCCGTGCTGCTTCTGCCAAAGAGCTGCTCAAACTCCCCTTTGTTGTTATTTTGTTGTTTATGACAAAAGCACCATTCAGCAACATTCTCAATGCAGGCCTTTAACTTCTTCCTCGGTTTATTTACAGTATTGTGTAAGTATAATTTATATGACAGAAAACACATGTTTATGTAAGACACCCAGCAGTGCCGAAACTCACAGAAACGAGGAGCTGGACGATGCAGTGCAGGATTTCGATGTATTGGTACTCTAACCAGCAGCTCAGCACTGTGCTCAACTCCGGGTTCTGCTGGTTCTGCCACCCAGCGGAGGGAAGACTCTCGCTCTCACAGCCCGGCCCGTTGTCCCTCCACCATGAGCGATGTGAAGAAACTCCCAGGGTGAGTATGTCGCTGTCCTGCAGAGACAAAACAGGAAGAGTAAATGTGGTGTCAGCTATTAAGATATGTCTGCTTTAATGGATTATATGCAGCAGAGAGTATCACTTCACAGCTATAAAAAGATGGAGGAGAAATCGGATCTGCAACAAGGATCAGGTGTAGTGTAAACATGATATGGTTAAGTGCCTGCCTCGCCTTTGTCAGAGGCTTCTACTGATGATTATATTTATTCATGAAGACAAACATTTATCTTATTTCATTTAATATGTTTTTTATTTTATTTTGGGAATTGCAATAGATCATCAGCAGCTCTGTGTGAAGCGGTCTTTCATGATGTGGAGAAGTAATGCTTTACTAAACAGTTATGAATGATGTCACGGAGTATTAACTCTAAATTGTAATAAGTATATGTGAGACCATTTCTATTTGCATTGAGCACAAACACAACATAAGACAACTATTGTCTTATCTGATTTTTAAAGCATCATTTGAATGTAGATACTTTTATAAATTCTCTTCTCTACCATTCATAATGTATAAATTCTTACACTCATTCACAGTAACTTATAAGATGCTCCTGTCCCAAACAATCGTTGTTATAAAGATCACACATCTTCTGGATTCAGTCTGCTAGGCCCTTTGATTCCAGCGACCTTGAGGGAACAACCAAACCAGATAAAGAACACAGCTGATCAGACATGATCAGATCCCAAAGATGTAAACTATTTCCTCAGGAAGCTTTTCAGTGAAACGTTTGTCAATCTGGGGGCGCCAGTGGCCGAGTGGTTAGTGTGTGCGCCCCATGTACAGAGGCTGTGGTCCTTGAGGCGTGCGGCCCAGGTGCGGTTCCGCTTAGAATAACCAATGTTTGCATTTGTACTTGATTTATAAGACATCCATTCAAAATACTAGAATAATGATAAAATGGGATTACTATATTAACTTTATCAACATCAAAAACACCAAAAATAATGTTAAATGGATAAATCTTCTGTTGCACTTTTGAGAGATGAACAAGCATCTGTGACGTCATGCCACTAAACATTTTAGAGCAGAAACTTCATGTAAAGGAGCGTTATGACACGAGTCAGATCTGAACCCTGTGTTTAGGAGCAGAGGCTGTGCGAGCCTTTAATTATCCGACACTCAACGTCACCATTAGACTCACCTTTGAAAGCCCTCCCAGATCCAGGTAGAGACAGCTCACAAAGACATTCCAGCCGACCCACAACATCGTCCACAGCAGGTACTGAGAAACAGAAGCAAAAAACTCTGAACACAGTCATGGTGATCCCAAGAGCATGTGTCAAAGGGTGCTCATCATAGACTGTATAAAACATGGACGTTTTCTCAGTGACATCACTCATTGGTTTCTGAAGTAGACTTTTGAAGCCCAACAAATGCCATGAGGGAAACTCTATCTCACACTAACTTATGGTCAACCGAACAACAGGTAAAGACTTAGTGCTGAGGCGGGCCTTTAGCCTCATAGCAAACAGCTTCAACACGCCCACCTGTCTGTCAGATCAGCCACACCTCTAATTATGCGTTCTGCAGTCAAATAGGCATTTTAACATGGATGAAAGCATCTGGGGTTTTTGCAGCATGCCAAGTGGACACTTGAGGACACTTGCGCATTGGATTCATTTTTCAATACTGGAGATTGCCGCTTGGTGCTCACATGGAAATTTACTGCAATTAGCTGCACTTTACGACAGCAGCATCAATTTGGGAAAGCATGATAAATAACGGGAGCAGAGATATTTATCCTGATCTGAAGGATGAACACAAAAGATATATCAATATGGGAAAAAGATCAAATAAGATGAAATACTACAAATCAAAAGAAAAGACTTATAACTACACAAATATTCAAATGAGGCACAATATGCAAAAATAAACCTGATTGTCTCTCTTTCCTTACCATAACAACGTAACGGGTTCTGTACTGGATGACCCCAAACAGGCCAAGGATGACCATGATGATGTGGAAGAAGTTGATCATGATGGGAGCCCACTGGTAGCCGAGGAAGTCAAACACCTGCCGCTCCAGCGCTGTGATCTGTAGAGACGACAAGAGGGAAGCAAGATTTTAAAAACCTAGGAAGAAATTAGGAATTATAAAAGACTGAAACTAGTGCGTCGCTGTGGCTTGCTTTGCGTCCCCCAAAGTTTGTATTTTTCATTCTCATAAGTTGTCAAGGCAACTGAGCCATGGGGGACAAAGCATGCTGGGTAGCGCAGACAGACTGGTGGTTATAATGTTGTGTCCTTTGAGGTCAAAGCTCCGGTCTGTCATGAGGGGGGGGCAGGGTGGGAAACACAGAGGAGGAAGAGGACAAAGTGGCTGCAGCCCTTCATTGTGGTGGTTGTAGTGGTGGGCGGTCACTGCTTTTTATTAGCACCTCCAACTGCAATAAACTTACTATTAACATGATACAGGACAAAAAGGTTTACAATACTACAAACATTTTCAGTGTCATTTTATATTCCAATGGTTTTGTTTGATTAAATATGAAGAATGGCTGTCGTTACATCCCAGAGTGCATGATGACACTTATGTTTGTTTGGTCTGTTTTAAATCATCCAAAACCGGAAAATATTCTCTTTCCTCAGACAAAACATACAGAAAACATCTGAGAATAGAAAACTGAGAAGCTGAAATAAGTTAAATGTTATCATTTGAGCTTAAAAATGCACTCAAACATCAAACAATTAGCTAAAATGTTGCTGATTTAATTTCTGTTCATATAAATAGTTAAGGGGACTCATCTTCTGTTTCGTTTGTGTTTTATTCTAGTTTGTTATTACTAGACAGTAAAGTGTCTACTAGACACCAGCCTTTATGAAAACAGTGCGAGTGGAAGGTCGTCAAATAAAACACCAAAGTTGAACAGAAACTCAAGTTGGTTTTGGTTAATATTTAATTATTACAGCCTGTTAGGAATAAATGTGTTTAAATAGTTTCAAATAAAAAGAAAAGTTGATGCAAAAAGTACCACAAAATAACTTTTATAATAAATCAGTAAACAAGTTTTTTTCTGGGTGTTCGACTATTAAAAGTCTTAATTTTAAATGAGTGCAATGTGAAAACAGCAGCTGGCCTGATGTGTTTATCAGTTAGCATCATGAGTGAATGAGTAGGAGAAAAATACATCTTACCAACTGCACACAGCACAGGAGGATCAGCATGCATCGTGCCGAGCAGCAGCCCATCTTCTCCTCTCTGCTCCCGCTGGCTCTGCTGATGATGAGGAGGAGGACGAGGGTGAAGATAACAACAGTGAAGAGGTTTGACTTTATAAAATCGCTCAAACACAAGGGAAAACCCTGCGAGGCTTTGGGTCCATTGCCAGACGTGAGAGGAAACGCAAAGTGCACTTCACCTCATGAGGAAAACACGTAGGCTGCCCCCACTGCTGCGTGGAAACTACGGAGAGGGAGAGGGGGAGGGGAGGCTGTATGAGGGGCGATCAGTGCCACGACGCGCTGAAGAGGGGAAACCCCGAGGGACAACATCAGCCGTTCTGTTAGGCGTTTTCTGCAAACAGCTAATAGCCTACTCTTGAGCAGTGTTGGGCAAGTTACTTTAAAAAAGTAATTAGTTACAGTTACTAGTTACTTCTCCCAAAAAGTAACTTAAGTAGTTACTGAGTAACAAATTATAAAAGTAACTATTTACTTTGGAAAGTAACTATTGCGTTACTTTCAAGTAAATTTTTAAATGCTTAAATGTGTCAAAGAATTTGGACCCCACCTCCACCCCTCTTTAACAGAACTTCAAATACATGTGCATGTTCAATTATTTATGATAAATCTGAATATTATAATGAAATGGACACTTAATACAATCAATAATTAACAGAAACAGTGTACACAAATCTAAACTATTTTAATGTTGCTGTGGGACAAAGTGAGACTAGTCTCCAATCAAATGTCATGTATTATTGTAGATATTATAATTACTATGTTTATATAGTGGATCCGTAAAAAATGTTGTTGTTAAACACACTATCAAATTATATTTACTGTTTGTTAATAGTACACAAAGTTATTGACTTGACGTGGTTGCAGAATCAATATGAATGTCTTAAGGCGAAATGATGGCAGAGATTCATTAAGGTGTTGTTGCGGAATCTCACTCTGAAAAGGAGCTACTGTTTTCAGGACCTCAAAGACCATCACACTCCAATCTTCCGATGAGATTTTAATAATTTAAAAATGTCTAACTTGACCGATTAGTAGGCAGGATGATAACTTGTTAGTGCCTTCCAATACCAAAAAAAACAAACAATTGACAGTAGAAAGAAACAGACAGATGTAACCTGGGAAGCAAGCAGCAGCGTCTCCTTTCAAAGTCTGATGATTTTTACATTCTCTTTCTGTGTAAAAATGTAGCACTCCTTAAGTTTAATGATAAAACTCGAATGAAAATTGTGATACTGACGTTTTTCTCATCAGGAAAGTATTCAATTAAATCCTTTAAGAGACCTATCTCATATCCTTCCAGGTTTTTCCCTCACTGTGGCACATATCTTCCCTCATACAGCAACACCGTCGTCTTCACCCTGATAGGTGGTCACACCTCAACAATGTTTAGGAGTGGCCGGTAGGTGGTGGTAGAGAGCTGGAGGTAAAGGTGTGTAAGAGTGGCAAGGTTAAAAGCAGCTACACTAAAGAACAACTGGCCTAGTTTAACATCTGGACAACCTTTAACCTTTAAACAAGACAACAAATATATTATACAGTCTGTCACTTCACCTGCATTTGGCCCCAACCTTAATAAAAGCGGAAATCTAAACATGTTGGGGTCACACTGGGTTATAAGTGGCAGAAGTTCCTATTAGGGTCAATATTTCGTAGATTTGACCACAGTCCCATGTTGGTTGTGACCAATAAAGGCAAACATCAGGGGAGGAAAATAAGACCATTTCATTAGGTTATTTTCATTTTCCGGTGCAAAAGCAGGACCTGCCAGTGTAATTTAGACCTAGCCGAGTCTTCAAAATGCAAAATACAAATGGTTTGTATATCCTTCTCTGATAACCACATCCTCGTGCACCTTTCCTAGTGTATTAAAAATCCTCTCAGACCGGATTCAGCTCATTTATCACCCGCACTTCCCTGTCCTGCCGAGCGATGACGCTATAATCAAAAGACGAAGCGCAAAAATTGGGGGGTCTCCAGCTCTGCATGTGTCACATGGAAGCACAGTAGCTGAGCCGAGGGGATGCGAGTACAGATGGAAGGGGCTTGAGGGACTGTGAAGGAGAAAAACTGACTCTTGGAGATCAAATTGGAGATACAGAAGCGGCATCAGAGGAGGTCGGGCACTTTTGTAGCCTCCTTTGCTGGCTGGGGGGGGGGGAGAGGAGCGCGGACAGGGGTGCACAAGAGGGTCAACGCGCCGCTCGAAGGATGTCACATGCAAAATATGCTGCATTTGTGTTTTGTGAACCCCACAGAAGCCAACTCGCTTTTGGTTGATTATGCTGCGCCTGGTCCGAGTGGAAGCAGAAGGAAGAGACCAGGGTTGACGCTGCGCCTCCCAAAATCCCTCATCTGAGTGAGTACAGGGATGCTATAGCGCAATGCTCTGTGCCCGTGGCTATGTGACAGGCTGGAGGGAGGAGGGGGAGGAAGACGGGGGGGGGGGGGGGGGGAATCATTCATATGTGCCTATAGATTCAGGTCGATAAGCTGCACGCGCATTTAGTACACATCATCCTCCATTCAAACATGAAACATGTCTCCTGTGCGTTTTTCCTTTGTGCTTATCTTCTCTGGTCATACATTGAACACAGACACGTGTGCTCCCACCTTTTGCTGTTACTGCATTGAATTATTTAACGATTTAAGCCCCAACATGAACGCATTCATCAGAGAAAGTCATTGTGATTTGCAGAGAGGAAAGTGCAGAAATCCTCCAATCATGATTTCCCTGCTTGTGCATCATCCCTGCCGTCTGTGGAGCATAAAGATAATTAACGTTAGACCTTCCGTTAACATTTGCAACCCCTCCACCCTCCCTTCCTCCATCCCCTACTCATAAATAGGGGGGTGTGGGGATGTGGCTTTGTCGTGTAAGTTGCCAGCTGACCTCAGGGACATAGCATCCTCCACCAGCCTCACTTTGATCTGGAAATGAATCGGAAACCCTTTGATGATTAAAGAATGAAAAAAAAATCAGAGTTGCTAAAGGCGTAATGAAACAAAACCCTGATAAAAGCACGCTGCATCAGCTTGAAATTCCTCTTATTCTGCTTCCACCTGCACCCTGCATGGGCATTTAAAATAAAAAAAGCGAGTTCACACCCTGCATGGCCCCCTTCTCTCAGCCGGCTTCATTTGTAACCTGTTGTCATGAGCATCTCTGCAGTTTGAGGTGACAGTGCCCAGAGAACCGTCACCCAGCTGTGATTGATGCCTCCTGAGTGGGTGCCATCATGAGCTACACATTCACACAACCTCCCCTGACACACAGCACGACATGCATGATTTCTTTATTGCTCCAAACAGAGCAAACACAAAAAACGTGATTAGAAAAACAGTGATTCTCTTTCAACTTTCAGCCTTTCTGTTGTTGTTTTTCAGCTCGTTTCAACGTCCCTCTCTCTGCCAAAAGCTTCTGTAGAGGATGTGAATAATGTGATCACAAGAAATTATAATTATCCACTAATTTGGTGTGAATAATGTCAGGCGGTGTTTGTATCAGAGGCGGCGTGGCTCAGATAAAGACAGAGCCTCCGCTTCCATACAGGCTTCGGCTTTCTTCCTCACAGGGGCATGGTTAATCGTTGTTGCAAGCAAACATTTGACCTAATTCACATTCTCACACAATAGCAGCCTCCACTCTCTCTCTCTCTCCCTCTCCCCCCGCCTCACACACACACTCATACACACACACACACACACACACACACATAGCTGTTATTTGTGTCACACAGAGGGTGAGGTTTTCGCTCCACATGAACTCCCAGGTGGTTTATCAAAACCTGAGCAGATTCGGCACACAGGCCACTGCCGGCTGGCTCATTGGTTGGTTGAAAAGAGGTCCAGTTATTATTTATAAGCACACATGTAAATGCACAGTCTGTTCCTAGAAAATGAAAAGCCCACTGGTGTTTATGTTCAGTCTGTGGGGTTAAATGTGTTTCTTAAATATAGCATTTTTTAGGATTACAACATAATTCCTTGTTTGATGTCATGGCCTCCAAACATGAACATTTTATTTAATGTTTGAAGGAATTAAACAAAAAGTAATTGTCTTGTTAAAGAATGAAGCTATCTTCCCTGACATTGTTGTAGTAAAGCTGATCCGATTGGCTGAAAGCGTCTCCCAGCATGTTTCACACTTCATTATCAGGCATGTCATCAGTGAGATTACATCCAAGTCAACAGGTGAATCTTTTAGCATTCGCTCAGTCAACTGATGATGTAGCTGATGATTTCCTAATTGCTGATTTAGTTTTTCTTTATGTCTTTTTTTTTTTGGGGGGGGGTCTTTATTGGAGAGATAGTAAAGTGGATAGAGTCTGAAATCAGTGGGAGAGAGAGAGAGTGGGGACTGACATGTTGGAGGGGAGCCACAGGTCGGATTCAAACCCGGGCCGCCCGCATGGAGGACTATGGCCTCCTAACCCCTGCACCACCAGTGCCCCTCTTTAAAAGCAGAGAACAGAAAGATTTATCTTGTGTAATGTGACAAACTGTCAGAGAGTCAATGAAAGATAATTAACCCTAACACATTAAACATGTCACTTTGGAAAAGTTGAAGTGAACAGATTCCTGAGCTGGGTCAATGAATCCAATGGACAAAAACTGATTAGCATATTTAAATAATTGATCAATAATTTAAGTAATTAAAGAACATAATACCTTTCGAAAAGCAGATGCATGGAGTGCTGCATGGGTGTTGAAAAATATTTTGGTAATTCGTCCTTCTGGTGCTCTTCAGTGCGGGGATCCAACTAAGAAGCTTTTGAAAGAGTCTGAGGCACTCAGAGGGTTAAGTATAAAAAGCCTTTAATTCATCTGGGCTAAAGGTTCATAAAAACATGCCAACATGTTTCAGCCAAATAGGCCTTCATCAGGGCAGATACAAAAAAAAAAATACAAACATAATACCTTTGTTTGTCAGTGTTACATTTTTCTCAGATTCATATCCTGGATGTTTTTGGGACTCGGACTGTTTGTTGGACGAATCAATCAAGATTTCACTTGTGATAGAGGTTTCACTTTCACTTTTTGTTCTGATGTTTGAAAGTCAACTTGAGTCATTGATTAACTGTAAAGAAGAGATGAAACAATCATGCAGTTAAACATGAGGTGAAGCCCTTTGCAGAGTTTCAGCAATTAAGCTGAAAAATGACTTAACAGATTACTTATAATCAACATAACTGTTGATTCATTTTATTTTTATCTGTTGATCATTGAACGTTCACTTTGTGACCCTGGTGATCAAACCTTCACCCATTCATTCATGTTTCCACTAATGCTGCACGTTTAGTTGATTACTTGATACGTTCATCAACAGAAAATGACTGTGTGCTTCATCATTGTTGGCCTTTATTATGTCGTTCATAAACGTAGTATTTGGGTTACATTCTATAATACGGTATACTCAGTAACCTTACACTTATTGCATATTAAGATGCATACTAGAGCCATGTTGGCTATGTTTGAGCCATTATTCATGCGCTTGTATGGGCCTTTATAGAAGATGATAGTACTATTCATGTAGAGAAACGTTCTCCAATGAGCAGTAATGTGAAGGTTACAGAGGTGAAACTCTCTGGCCTTGATGTTATAGAATACATTGATGCTGAAAAAAGCATGAATAAGTGTTTTTTAATGACGAATACAGAGTAAACATGCTACTACTGTGCATGCTTATATGCAAATACACAACTGTATATGTGTACTTCAATGAAAATGTGCTAATTTTTCATATTTGACCACATGGCCTCAGGCTTTAGTGTGTCCTAGAACAACGATTTATCAGAACACATCATTTGCATATTGATCAATAATGAAAATAATAGATAGCAATCCTTTTCTCCCGTGTGTCTGCTGACTCAAGAAGAAGGCAAGAAAACATGAAGGGAAATTTGTATATCGATTATATCCAGACAAACAATCCAAGCTTAAAGGTCCACTCACTAGCTTTTAACGCTTTCAGAATTATCTTACCGGTTTCTTTCGTATATATCTTGTTCTCTGTTCCAAACAGGGGTTGGGACACAATATCAGTTTGGTAATATATCCTCTTCCTGACCTGTGTGATACTATCATTGAATTGCTGTAAAATATCGCAGAATCTAATATCATCATTGTTGTTTTCTTGGGCCTCGTATTGCGTGTTGTATCGCATTGTATTGAATATTACTGTATCGTAACGATAAAGCGTATTGTATCGTATCACACTGTGTCGTATCGTATTGTAACGTTACGTATCATATCGTATCGTACTGTGTCGTAGGGTAGCGTATCGCATCATATCGCACTGTTTGGTATGGTATGGTATCTTAGGGTAGCGTGTCATATTGTATTGTTTAGTTTTGTAGGGTATCGTATTGAATTGTTTAGTTTCGTAGGGTAGCTTATCGTATCGTTTCATTTCGAGTGTAGTGTATCATATCGTATCGTTTAGTTTCGTAGGGTAGCTTATCGTATCGTTTCATTTCGAGTGTAGTGTATCATATCGTATCGTTTAGTTTCGTAGGGTAGCTTATCATATCCTATCGTTTAGTTTCGTAGGGTAGCGTATGATATCGTATCGTTTCATTTTGTTTCGTAGGGTAGCGTATCATATCCTATCGTTTAGTTTCGTAGGGTAGCGTATGATATCTTATCGTTTCATTTTGTTTCGTAGGGTAGCGTATCATATCGTATCGTTTAGTTTTGTAGGGTAGCTTATCGTATCGTTTCATTTTGTTTCGTAGGGTATCGTATTGTATCGTAGGGTAGCATATCGTATCGTATTGTATCACACTGTATAGTATGGTATGGTATCTTAGTGTGATTACCGGGTGATGCCCACCCCTAGTCCTCAAAGTAAAGAGATACACTTTAATGTTTTGGTTTTATTTAATATTTTTTTAGCGTAGCACACACTGAATGTGATTTAGTAAAGACACAAAGTAAAATAACGAGTGATACTCGTTACTGTTTCTTCACTATACGTATCCTTCTGGTCTGTAACAGGTATTCAGGGCAACACCTGGTGAATCACCCCCTCCCCAGGTATTCACTTGTAGTTGTATAAAGCCCACTGAGCTCCACAGGCAGCTTGGCAAGAGGGGTCTTTGTGGCTCTGAGGGAGAGGAGGGGGGGGGCTTTGTTCAGTGGGGAAATCTGCCTGGGTAGGGCTGTTTCTTCCTCCTGCTCTGAGCGCTACGTCCAATTGGTTGGCTGTGACGAGGCAGCTCGAGGGCCAGAGATTACACCGCAGTGCTGAGGCGTCACTCGCTGAACACCGCAGGCGGAGGCAGGGTGGGGGGGAGGGTGGTGAGGCGCGTGGACACACTCATTGAGACGGGGAAGGAAAAAGGAAAGGAAGGAAACCTTGTTAGGAAATGTGACAGCCTCGTCTCATCATCTGCTTTCAGCGTCTTCAAACACCTGCCACAGGACTCCCACGCTCATCTTCCTCCCTTCCTCGCTCGCTTTCTTTTCCTCCACACCTACACCTCTCCCCTTTCTTTTCGCTCATTTCCCTCTCCATCTCCACTCATCCTCGCTCTGTTGTCAAATCAGCACAGATATAATTACACTGACGCTGTAGCAACCATCATTTAAGTGATCATTTCGTCATAGGTGTGTGTTTCTGTCTTTAAATCAAACTGTTTAATTCAGATCATCACTCTGGAGTGTTTCTGTTCTCCTCTGGTGGGTGTCATTAAAAGCAGGTCACAGTGTGTAAAATCTCTGACATGTTTGCTGGCTGCTGTTAAAATTCACCAAAACAGTTTTGAGCGGCATGCTGGGAAAACATGTTCACTGCTGCAGTCACTCTTCTTAACACAGGCTCAAAGAAGTCTACGATTATTCTGCTGTATTTACAGCGCTGGAAAATATGCCTTATTGATCATAGTTCACATTAATAGTAATTAATGTGGGGTTGATTTGAATAATAAAACAGAGCAGCGGTTCTCTTGTCCTGAACTTGGAAATAAAACTCAAAGCAGCGTGCAAAGAACCACAGAGATGTCTGTGTGTGAAATTTGGAGCAAATTGGATTTCATGCTGAGGACAGTTGGGTTCATGGCTGGAACAACTAAAAGAGCCACAAATAACCAAAAGTCTGCAAAACTTCTACCGTGCAGAGCAAAATAAACTCCTCCTTCATCCCTATTCTGTCGGTTTTAATAGAAAAGAAAATATGTAGTTCCAGTGTAAACGATAGATTGGTAAGGAACTACGGCTTCAATGATCGATAATTCATTAACATCAATACAAAGGTAAAACATTGATCCATATTGTCTGTTTTAAGATATGCCCAACATCATATTTAATGGTATTCATTTGTCTTTTTTAAATCAATCCCACCGTTAAGTGGACGAGCTCCAAAATAGTATTGTGGAAGCTTTTGTGATGTGAGTATATTTCATGTCATTTTCCTGAGGTCCGAGATAATACTGATGCTTAGTAAACTTAGTCAAGGAATAAAAACTCAACACTTAAATAGAGAAGAAGAAACCTTCACAGAGGAAAATGAATGAATAGTAAAAGTAGTCCACATGAAAAACCAGCAGGGAGTTTACAGTGCTGAGCGCTGACATGGAGACTAAAACAGACCACACCCTCTATTGAACTGTTCGAAAGTTCAGCTGAAATTGATTACCTCTGTGAATCATCAATCCTGTCCTGTGTTATAAAAAAAAAATCTGAATCAGCTCCAGCCGACACAGATGGAAACTTCATTTTGAAAGAGCCAATCGATTCTATCAGAAGCAGAGCCAGACAGCAGCCTGCTGCACAACACAAGAGGCCGAACATTTTAAACAACAACCCACATCCGATTTCATACTGAAGCCCTCTCATCTAATCTACAAACAAGAACACTCTTCTTGTGTTGCACCATAACTTGTTAAATTAGCAACCAAACATTCACTGAAAAAGATGACCTGCTAAAATTGGTTTGCAGGCACATTAGCTAATAAGCTAAAGCATGTACCTGCTGGTATATTTCCACTGCATGGTACGGCTCGGCTCGGCTCAGCTCACCTCACTTCCGGCACCATCTCTGATTTTGTTTCTGATTGTATCCTCTTGAAGTTTGGTATCTATAGCTCAGTGGTTCCCAACCTGGGGTCTGAGCCCCCTAGGTGGGATGCCTGAGATCTCAGGGGCGGCGCGAGGCTCTGTCTGCTCTGAGGTTGACAAAATTAGATTTGCACATATTAAATAAAATCATGTTAAAGCATTACTGAGACATTTATTCAAATGCCTTTTGGTAAGAACATGTATGTAGGCATATTCTGAAAGAATTTTATCAATGAAAACTATTCAAATATATGGTAATTTTTTAAAGCAATGTATCACCTTTTTTTCTGTGTGGGTCCTGGGGGGCTCAGACAAGTATGGGGGGGGGGGAACCATTGTCTATATTCAGTCTACAGCTGTTTGTGACAACACGTAAAGATATTTGAGTGACTATTGAGGGTTGTTTAGCTTTTTAAAAATGACTAGTTTGTGCTGGATGTCCACAACATGTTGTTATCTAAGGTGGTGAAATACCAACGCTTTGTGCACACCTTTCAGCAGACAGAGTATCCTTTTTATATTATATATTAACTTTTCAGAAAATGTTAACATATAGCCCTTTTCCACCAAAGAAAACCAGGGGCTGGTTCTGGGCTGGTGCTAGTGCTGGTTCAGATCTGGGTTAACTTGCCAACCGTCTAAGAACCGACTTGCTTTTCCGCGGGCAAGGGCCTCAAAAAAAAAGAAAGAAAAAAAAAAGTGCAATAGTGAACTGTATTGTTGACATTACAGTCTACCTGCTAAACCTCAACATGCTAACCATGTTATTGTGACACTGAGAGAGATAGCGGAGAGACGGGCCTTAAGCCTGTCAGAATGGACATTTTAACATGGGCGTTAATGTTACTTCTGCTAGCCTGCTAGCAGCTAGCCTCTAGGGGACACTCGAAGAACTGCAGGCTGTTGCACTTCCACATTGGCTTCAGTGGAGGTTGCTGCTTGCTGCAGACACTAAACCTTATGTAGCGTCCGATATAATGCTTTTGGGGAATAATACTTTCTTTATGTAATTTGAATCCAGAGTTAATGTGTTACACATTTCAAGGCGTTGGGGCCGATGGATAGGAGAAGTTAAGACTTACTTATATATAGTATAAGAGTTCAAATACGTATTAATAGAACTACATTTGGTCTGTTGTGTGCCTGATTTAGCATGGACACTGTGTTGGGCACGGGGCCAGTCTTGGAAGGATTTGAAGAATACACTGGCAACACTGAAAAGGCTTTTACTACTATAATAGAAGGTGTGCAAAACCTGAACACTTATAAATAGACTCTTGCATCTTTTTTTTCATCAATCAGACTCCAAACAGTCTTTCATGATCGCATGTGATCTCACTGTGGGGACAGAAATGGACTCGATTGCAAGGCAGGTTTTGCATGACTGGCAAAATTCAGCTGAATCCATGCTGGAGGAAATGTGGAATTAACCAAATTACAAGGTCATGAGCTGATGATTTTTAGAAGAAGAGCGGAGCAGAAATTCATGCTTGGGTTTCTTAAATCCTTATTAGCCCTCTAACTTTACAGATCGCTGCTGCAGTACTTAAGCTTGATTATTGGAGCTGCTTTAGATTGACACGTTGGCTTCAGAAATGCTCACTAATGCGCTGGTCTCTCCTAAAGCAGCTGCAGCCGTCTTAGGGTGTCCAAGGCTTTGGCAAACTTTCAGGGTATACACACATTGTTCACCAGGCTACAGACAGATTGTTAAAGTCATTTGGACTTAGAAGATTAAATTCTGTCTGGAAGGAAAGGATCTTTGTGGAATCAGCACGTTGTTCAAAGTTACACATTTGATCATAAGCGGTGAGGATGGAGGGAAGTTTGTCTTAAAGATCTGTTTGTTTGGACGGAAATCTGCAGCTTTAAACTGAATAAATACACAAGAAACATTTGGATCAGACATATACAGACAGTTAAGTAATATCATCCGCCAAACTTCAGATTATTGGATAAAACAAGGCGGTATGTTTCCTCCAGTCTGTCATTTAGCATTGTTGTTGCTGATGGACTCGTGACAATCACACATAAACACACATGAAACCACACAGTCACAGCAGACAGATGGCGTGATTTGACAGAGATTAGAACCGGCTTGTTGTTTGGTCTTTTTGTTATTGCGCTGTGTTTTCTACTGTTTATTTGAAACATATTACACTGCCAAATGTGAAAATGTCTGGCATGCAGAGAGGAGAAGACAGGGAGCAAAAAAAGATGTTTTCTGTCTGCTCGCTCCGCTTTCATACTCGTCTCCTTCAGTGTTTCAGGCTCCTCTGCCTGCTGGCGTGTTCGGCTTTTCTGTGACTCATTGTTGTGCCTTCTCAATATGTATTTTTGTTTTTGTTGAATGGTTAAACAAGAGGAAATTTGTATTTGCCCGTATGCATCGTAGAAGCTACCTGACAAACAGAGAATTCTCATGAAACTGTGTTCGAATATGGAGGATTTTCTGCTTTATTTCAGTTTCAAAAGCAGGAGGCAAATGTGTAATTTTTGGATTACTTAAAGCACAAGCTCCCTTTTGGACCTAGACACCTACAAAAATCTTTGTTGGTGAGCAGGTATGCTGTTGATGTCCATGTAAGTGTGACACATAAAGCTCGGTAATCCCTCAAACAAGGTAAAGCAGAAGCACATGCCTGAGGCGTAATGTCTGTTCACTTCACTGCCTCAGAGCTGGATGGGATTTTTCATTTCTCTACTCTTTTTCAAACTGCTGCTTCTCTCCTGCTCTCTGCAGCGTGAATATTTTACTTCTGGTTCCGCTGCTTTGTTAACCTACTTAATGTTTCGTAAAGGTTAGATCGTTTTGTAATTAAGCCCCACTCTGTGCCTTCTCCCTGCAGATCCCAGTGTGACCGTGGCACCTCGCTGCGTGCATGACTTGTAAGGGTGCGAGTGTGTGTGTGTGTGAGAGCAAGTGAGCGTCAGCGCTCCCACATGGCCTCCATGCAGGACGGGCTGAACTTCACGGCTCCTCCCTACGGCAAGGTCCTGCTGCTGGGCGCTATCGCTGCTGCCTCAGCCTTCGTCGTCACCATCCTCATCGTGGTGCTCTGCGTGGGCTGCCAGAGGTTAGAGCACACACATATACACACACATATGATGAGTTACACATGCAATTAAAATCTAACTGAAATGAAAGTACAGAAGTATTACAAGTACTGTAGGATGATAAGCGATACATTTAAAAAAATATTAAATGAATCCCTGAATTTCAATAGTTAATCGTGATAAATAACATTTTTTATCAAGTTTGAATCTCCATTATTTTGCATTTATGCTTTTATTTTGTATTTTGTGGTGTCTTAGACTAATTAAGCTTTACCTCCTCTTGGGATAAAATGCTTTTATAAAAAAAAAAGAAAGAAGGAAATTCCGGTAGATCAAAGTTACAACATTAACTAAGCCCCGGAAAAAAGGAACTCGCTATGGATTGAAAAGTTAATGAAAATATCGAAATAAAACGGTTGTCTCTCTGACTGCAGGAAGACAGTATCGACTATCTGCTACATGGGCTGCAGACAGTGCTGGGAGAATTTTAACTATTCAGCCACAGCGCACTCTGCTGGCCAAACTACGCAATAACTTCTTTTACAAATATCGCCAAACACTGTTTTCTACATTATGTCCTGTCTTTATATATCCGTGCATACTGGAAACAGATACATGGATAAAATATATCCGTCTTAGACCAAATTGTTCTGATAAAAACAGCTGACAGGTTAATTTTTAAGGCTCTAGTTTAAACTACTTTTTCTACATTTAGGTACTTTAGTCTTTTCCTGTCTTGGGGTTAGCCTCTTAGCAAAGGGTCACAAAATACATCTGAAAGCTATGATGAGCAAATATTTAGCTACTTCTCTACTCTTTAATCTAATACAACTATATTTTTGAATGTACATAACTACAATGATATTTTTATATATGTGACCAGACTTGTATTGCTGCTGTGGGAGATTGCAATGAAAATAAAGTGCCTATTAAATATGTTGTCTTTTTCTCAGACTTATACTTGCTTTTGTTGTGATAAAATAAGTAATTTGACCGGATGTTTAAAATGAATTTTAAAAGGGTTGCAACAGCCAGCTCGACCTTTTACAAATGTTTCTGTTCCTGATAAAAAGTGGACTGATCATGATAAGTTCAAGTACTACCATGCTACAGAAGTTAAGTACCTGACACATGTACTTGATACAACCACTGACACGCACTCATGCAAACACACTCCTAATGTTTCTTTCAAACACAAACGTGCACCTACAGTCACAATCTGACTCAGACACACATGGACAGTGAGTCAATCTCAGCACACACACTTCAGTGTAGTAAGTGTCAACCTGTGTGACAGAGTGTTTGTGTTTACCACAGGAAGGGAAAGACGCACAATGTTCCCGGCGAGGGTGGAAAACACCGCCTCATGGACATGGTAGGTATCTGTAAACACTTCTCCATGTTGTGTTTGTGCTGCAGAGGAGCTAAAAACTTGAACCACTGGGGAGGGATATCATTCAGAGGACAACTTCTCAGTCTTATCTACTGTTTAACTGGCCCTGTGTATGTTTGTGTGTGTCGTCAGGGTATACTCAGACAGTCGAAGCTGCGGTCCATCAGTAAATCAGACACGGAGATGAACAAGATGAACTGCAACGGCAAAAGTGAGTCGATCTTTAACATACAAATCCCCAGCTGTGTTCTCCAGTATGTCGACTTCTCTGAGACACGGACATACTCATCTTGTTTTGGGCTGCATGATGAAGCACTTTTGTAATCATCAAAAAGGGATTTCAGGGTTGGAAATGTATTGCGACCACACTGGCATGTTTTATTGAGCTTATTTGAAAGCATACAAAATCCCAAACATTGGATGGGAAAGGTTTCCGGCCAACAGAATGAAGCATGAAATGGCAGGAATTGAAAATCAATTGGATATTTAGCTCCAGATCAAAAGCATGACAAGTTGGCAAATGAACGGAACAATTATCCACACATTTATATGAACTGTAACATGTTCTGATGTGGCAGATGCCATAAAAACAACCCGTCATAATTCAATACATGTTTTTTTTAACATTAGATTATTTTCTCTTTGTGCTCAGTTTGTGCTCTACATTTACTACATAACCTTTCTGCAAACAAGTTAAAGAACAGTTTTAAACCAGAGCTCACATTACATTTACAGATCAGTCCTATTTTCAGTCTTCATTCGAGAATATGTATCACTCTCTCTCTCGCGCTCAAAGACAGAAATGAGAGAGCCAAGACGAGTCCTGGAGCTCCGTCACTGACAGTCAGCAGGGAGCTGTGTTTGTGGGCACTGTGACAGTAGCCTGAGAGGGTTTGAAGAAATAGAAGCATATGTCCTGCTTCATTCTTGTCCTGCTTCCATTGCAGTGGAATGAAGTCAAATTGGACGCTTTTTCTCAAACGTCTACGTCAGCTGCAGACTTTTTTATATTCAGTGAGAGATCTTTTCATGTTCAAGGATGAGGGGTAAAATCTAACATAGAGTAAAAGTGGCCTGTATCCCCCTGAAGACGCCTCTAAACGTCTAGATTGCAGCTTAGCTGCCAGTCTAACTCTGACCTTCGTTCTCAAGGCAGGCAGCTTCCCCAGATCCCGTCTGGGACTGGAGAGGAAGGGGAGCACACTTACTCAGAGGTGGGTCGACGCTCCTCCACCTCACGTACTGACGATGCCCTCTACGCAATGGTAGGCAGGGCCGGCCAGACGGACACTCCGGCGCCTCCTGCAGTCCCCGCCAACACCCCTGCGCCACCAGACCCTGATGGCGATGTTGAAGGAGGGATGCCCGAACCTGAGGCCCAGGTCATGACTCCCCCTCACCCTCCAGAGACGGCCGAGTACGCCTGTGTCAGGAAGCTGAGGAAGGCCGACAAGGCGCCACAAAAGAGGGACAGTGGGACAGATATGGCGGAGCCGCCAGCACCGCCTCCGAGACACGCCCCTCCGTCACATCCCGCCCCTCCTCCGCCACACCCTCACAGCACGAAGTTGCCCCGAAGAAACGTGGAGGCGGCCTTCAATGTCCCGGCATTCCCAAAGGTCAGTAGAGCAGCAGCTTTTTGTCTGATGATTCAAACTTTAGAAAACATGACAAAAACTTACATCAAGGAGTCCTTACTAAAAGTCTGTACAGAGCTTTCAGCTGCATCTCATCCTCTTACATCTTGAGAAACTCCTCTTGCAGATAAGGACCATGAGATCCTGTTGAAGAAGTTCTTGTGAAAGGTGAATTCGGTTTGAACTTGACATTGCTATAGTGTGCATTCTAGGATATATGTAGGAAACTTTAAACCTTCACAAAAGATCATCTGATCCGACCATTTGTGTTCGAATAAACGTTCATTTGGTCTAAGATTTTTTTCCATGGGAGGGGATAAGGTAACGGGCAGAAAACATCAGATGTGTGACTTATAAAGGGCCAGATTCCCATATAAAGAACACGTTAAAAGGTTATTCATGGAAAGCGGTTAACCCTCTTCCTTTTTCAGAATCTGAAAATCAGAATCCGAAAATTAAGTAAGATGATCTTTTCACACCTCAAAAAATAAAGTCTTCCCACCTTCTTTGTTGTCAGCCTAAACACTATCCTGTCGATGTGAGGAAGAGGTAACACGATTCTGTTTATGTGTCGAGGGAAGAGATGAGTAGAGGGGGAGAGGACACAAAGCACGGTTGTTCTCCAGCGATTTGACGGATGCATCGGAAGATTTTTTTATTTTCTATTTTGTACGGTCTGAGGCTTATTTTGCTTAACTTTCTGTTTGGATAAAAATCTGCTTTTATTTTGAAAGAAAATACGTTGAAGCTTTATCCAAAGGCAAATGGATTTATTAAGGATCTTTGGTAAGAAGCAGATTAGACTGAGACTCACTGACCGGCCCTTCAAATCTCATTTTAATATCCAGAATGCTGGCCAGACTTTATAAATGGCAAACTTAATATGGCACTCAGTTTGTTCAACACTTCTTCTTAATTAAAATATCTCAATTTTTAGTGTAGACATTCATGGTCACCAGAAGACCTTCTGATTTTAATCTTCGGACTTTTACTCTAGCCCCACCATGAGGTTTAAGACAAACATCAGTGCAACCATGCGATTAGTTGTCCTGAATGTTTGATCAGATATTCATATTCCCCTGAGGCATTAATGGAACCACTGTGGTGATCCTCTGACTTTTATAAAACACCATCAACAGATCTTTTGTTGACCCTCAGCTCTACTTCTCGGTTGGTTAGTGCTGATCAGCAAATGTTAGCTGCTAACAGAGCTAAATGAGATGGTAACCATGGTAACAAGGAGTGTATCTATGCTACTTAACTGAAAATGTTCTACATGTAATGCATGTAAGGGCTTTTGTGAAGGTTAAATGTTCAATGTTTGTTCCCCTGGGTCAAAACGTTAAGATCACTGATCCACAGCTTATAGCTGCTGATGGTTTAATTACCGAAATCTACGACTTCAGATTAGCAGAATAAACTGTGCCCTGACTTAAAAAAGGTTTATTGCCATAATAGACAAACAGATCTTTATCATTCAAACGCAGACACATCCTCCTTCTTTTCTCTGACAGTCTGATCTCTAAAGATGGCCTTTACCAGTTTCTATAAATGTACGTGAACCTACAAACCTGTGGACGAAGAAATGACCCGGTGAACATTTCCTGTTCACTTTAAGCACATTAGCATTGTAACTGTGAGCAGGTTTTCATTAGCATTCAGTTCAAAGCATCACTGTCTCACAGAGCTGCTAGCGTGGCTGTAGCAGGCGTTCAGACTGAAAATAGCTCAGAGTCAAAAAGGCTGCTAGGGTTGTTTTGGCACAGGTACAAGTGAGATGTGACATACAAACTAGGAATGCCACTTTGAATAATAATAATAACAGGTCAGTCATTTTGAGGGCTTATCAGATGCTAAAACACGGCATAAAGATTAATAAATGTACAACTCTTGTCTGGACAGTTATCATGTTATACATTTTTTTAAATCTTTGATTGTTCACATTTTAAAGCAACATAAAAGGAATGTAACCTTACACGTCTGAGTGGCCACTTCAACGTGTTGCCAGAAGATGTCACTTCACTCTGCATTCATGAGGCGTCAGAGCAATCGGAACATTTAGTTTCCAGCTGGTTAAATTCACGTGAACTCTCCCTCAGGTCAGAACAACAACTTCAAAAGTCTGAGGAGAAATGTTCTTTTTACGTACCCAGACCTAAAAGAAAATTATCAGGTGTTAGGAAATGGCAAATGGTCTGAACTGAGTCTTTTTAATCTTCTGACCATTTAAGAGCCTTGACCTGCCAGCGGTACGCCTGCACGATGAGAAATGAAATGCAATGTGAAATCACCGTATTCATTTTTGTGAACAGTATGAAATGAGATAAATAAATAGATATTAAATGTCTTTATCTAGCTGAAAGCCTGGTGGACAATACTCCTCATACTACAAATGGAAACCAGAAACCACCTTCCAAAACCAAAATCCTGTCCTGCTCCTGCAGATTCTGCATTCTCATGTAGAAACTGTGAATAGATTTGGATTCTGTCTAAAGTCCTGCTTTGTATTGTTTAGGAGAACGTACTCTGACGTGTCCTTTTGGATTGAAAAGTCTCTCACTGTGATTGTCAGGCAGATATCTTTTTGCCAGCTGTATTGGGATGTGTGACAAATGTCTATGTGATAAACATTTAATCGTGTTGTCCTTTGGCAGCATTAGCAGAACATGAATATGGAGTTTACAGTCCAGATAGCGTGAGCAGGATCTTCTAGTTTCTCTGTCAAGTTTTTTATATGTTGGCTCTTCTGGAGGAATATCTTTAAAGTCTGGGCAGAGCGTTGTGTTTACTTGTCGAGCTGTTCTTGGGGATATTGGTGTGTTTCTCCTCTCAGCAGTGTCACCTCCTCCATATGTTTACAGCAGCAGGCGTGTAGGCAGACCATCTGATTCCACTGTGGACATAAAGCTTTGTGCTCCCCTCGGGGTGACAGTGGGAGACCATTTGCTGCCCTGTGTGAGGTCAGCGAGGTCGCGCTCTCGGCTGTGACCTGAGTTCAGAAACACGAGCGTCTGCAGGCTTACATGTGTACGCAGGCTGCTCAAAGGGCAGTTCACCGCTGAGTTTCTTGTGGGTGACGCAACATGATGAAATTGAGTCATCCAGAATACAAGCACATGGTTTTCCTGCTGCAAGCTCCGCCTTCCAGGGAAAATCTCTTCAATACTGTATGACATCCATCCGATACATTTCTTATGCTCTGCGCTACTACTCTTCTGCATATTTAAAGAGGGTAATTTGTCTTTTATGAACCCCACTGGGTGTGTTTTTAAAGGGCTGTTTTCATAATACTCAAAGACGGCATGCACAAACACGTGACCAGCTCTGCCCTAAATGTAATTTCTTGTTATCCTAACAGGAGGTGATGTTTATGGGAAACGGGGAGCAGTACATCTGGAAGCCTCCGGAGGATGAGGAGATGCTCATGCACCAAAACAAAGCCCTGGGACCTCTGGTTGCTCACACGATGGAGAATATACAACCATCTGCTGCATTGGTGAGAGAGCACTCCTCAGGTTTATTTGTTAAATTGTAATCTGGTATTACATGGCTTTAATCTGTAAAACAAAACAGAGAGCCTGCTGCACAAATTAAACTATTTTGAACTTGCATTCAAAGTGATCTATTTTTAACTATTTTTTGGCAGTGAAGAATGAAAGAAACTGTTTTGAAGAGAGAGTTGGGATGACATACCACAGGGGACCAATGGTTGGAGTCGAATCTGGGGCCAATGCAGCACTATACCACTGTATATGGAGCACAAGCTCTAACCAGTGCCCCCCTTTAACTGCAGAGAAGTTAAACTTGAAAATGTTGCTTTAGAAAAGGCTATAAAGTTATTTTTTAAGTTTTGGGAAACATGTTTATTCGCTTTGCTTCAGGGATCAGAAAGAGCTTAGCTTAGCATACAAACTGGAAACACCTGGTCTAACTCTGCCCAAACGCAACAATCTGAGGCTATCTACAGCTCTCAGATGATGTTTTGTATATTTAATTTACAGAAACCAAAACATTTGGTGATGACAATGCTTGTTTTCTGTCAAATGCTTTTTTATAGTGTATAAAATGAGTAATATTTTTCTTACCGCAGGTGGCTGAGATGTACTCAAAAGTGTGTAAACCTGGAAAGAAGAAGAGAGCTGTGCCAGGGTCTCCCCCCTCCAATCTTGGCTTCCGGACCTTGGGTCGTGGTGACCGGGACCGAGACCGGGACGGGGGGTTTAGTGTAGTGGTCAAACCGCAGACGTGGGCCCTTCAGGAGGGGAAGGCAATCGGAGGGCCCATGGATGACCACTGCTATGAGTCCATCGGGACCGAGGAGTGCGATCCGGCCTATGCTAACATGGAGGATGGAGGTGCCTGGAAGCGAGAGAGGCCCCCCAACACGTGTGCCACCCTGCGGCCCAGGAGGAAGAAAGCCCAGCAGCCTTTGCAGCAGCAGCAACCCCCTCCACCGCCGCCGACACAGCAAACCCCCAAGTTACAGCACCTGCCTGCCAAAGCCCTGCTGCTGCCGGGGGAGAACCTGTATGAGAGCATTGGCGACCTGAAGCAGGGCTCTGCCACCTCCAGCACCACCACCATCTTTACCTTCAATGACGGCATGGAGATGTACGTAACAGGTCTCTGAGGCGGCGCTGCACTGTGACCCGACCTTTCCAACACAAGGAGCTGAGCTAATGCCAGAGGAGTGACGGCTGAGCCCCTGTCATACTCCCCCACACATACTGTTTACATTCAGTCATAACATCAGGCCTCTCACACGATGGGCAGTAATGTTGATCTGTTATGACCTGGGCTGAATACAAAGTCCAATCTATCAACCTTAAAAGGAATCCAAAGGTAGTGAATATTAAACGAGCACAAGACCATTGCAGAGCAATCTGTAGGTAACAGTAGCACTTCTATTTTACTGAAACATGTGCAAAGCACAATTAAGTGAAAGCCTAAATTCTTCCTCAACTTTAGCGGGTAAAAATCGTTTTTCCTGGTCCTGGCAGGAATGCTTTCAGGGGAAAAGGCACAGGACCAGTGTGAAATCTTTTGGTAGCACTTAGTCTGTCATGAACAGGCCTTCCCTGTAGTCTGTCGAGATGTGATTCACGATGGAATTGAAATGATAGGAAAGGAATGAATTGCTAATCAAAATACTTGAAAGCTCAGGGACCAAGAGAATCAATTATGAGAGTATTATAAAGAAAAATTGCACACATTTTGCATTCCTCCTAAAAGCTTCAACTAATATAAACCATAACCATGTTTAAAAACCGACTGGATACTTCCCTCTGTCACGTTTTGTTCCATCTGACATGGACTGAACACTGTCTCCACTGCTGTCTGTAAATGAAGTGTTTTACTTTGTTGATCCTGTTTCTGCACTTTGCCTGCTACAAGTTGCATGCTAAAAAAGTGAAGAAAAAAAAAGAAAAAAAATCAAGCACCGTTATGTGGTACCTCTATATGAATGTTTTTATTTTATTGTCGTTGGTTGTTTTATTTTATTTTGTAGTGTGTTGCTTTATTTCTCTGTAGAGCACAAAGCCAGTTAGATTAAGGAGGTCTTTGGCACAGTGGGACTCCGTGCAGCAGAGAGGAGAGTATGTTTCTCTCATCATTTGCCTGAAACACACAGAACAGATGAAACAAGACTAAAGAGACCTGCTCGAGTCCTACAGGTGGAGACAGACCACTCAACCCTACACACACACACACACACACACACCTCTCTGCTCAGTCTCATATCTGTGGACCATTCATCTCCATCGTCCCCGCCTTGTGCTCATATGAATCTGCTTGGGTTTTTAAGATAGTGCAGCTTGGAAAGCTACAGTAGAACTGATGTGTATTAGCAAAACGTCATGTCTCATCATCACTCCATCGATGAACTCTCTCCTCTCTCTCTCTCTGTTTATCAGTGTTAAAAATATGGCAAAAATGTGAAGCAAAATTGTTTCGCTCAGCAGCAGAGCATCAACTCGAGGATAACGCAGTCAAATTTACAGCCAAATCCTGGACAATAAAGTTTTTCTTTCCATTCGGGCAAATAACCCCAGCAAACAATGTGATTATACTGTATGTTGATGCAATGTGTATGTACATTACAAAAGAGAAAGAATAATAAATATATCATCAGTGTCAAGAAATCTATCTTTTTCTATTATGTTTAATTGTGTTTTGGAATGACTTCTCTTGTGACACAAACTGCAAAAACAGCTGCAATGTAAAAATTTCAGTGTGTTCTGTTTGTTGTTTTTTGAAGCCATGAAGCTACGGTGTGTTCTTGGAAAGCCCGGCTAAGTTTTAATGTGGCAGCTAATGTTGTGTGTTGTTGCTATTCAGACTTACAGGGTCTTGTACTCAGAAGCGTGTAATTAAGTGCTAAGTGCAAAAGATTGTAATGTTTTATATCAAGATTACTATTCATGAAATGTCAGTCAAGTTTATACTTTTGTAATAAAGTGGCACTTTAAAAAAATGTGCTTTATCTCAAAGTGTCAGTTATTAAAAGTGAAGGAAGAAAATATCGCCACGATTTCACTTTTTCATTTACTGCAGACAGATCGAAGAGTTTTCTTTTTATGGAAACCTTATCTTCTGATCCTAAACGCTACCTGTAGATTCAGGTCTTCAGTCCTATCAAAGGAAGGATCCAAATATACATTTGCACTTTTATACCCAGGGTCAAAGTAAAAGAATTATTCAAAAAGATGGATTTAAAAAAAACTATTGTCCCCTGATTTGTGTGTGTGCGTTTATGCATTGTGTGTGTGTGTGTGTGTGTGTGTGTGTGTGTGTGTGTGTGTGTGAGTAGCCTGCCCATGTTTTTTGTATCTGTGTGAATGTGCACGTGCACCGGAGTAGTGGGGTCTTCGTCTGTGTAACAGTTGAGGGGAAGAGGAAGAGGAGGAGGAAGAGGGGGGAGAAAGGGAAAAAAAAATAGGTCACCCCTTAAAACAAAAAGCTTGCAGTCAACATCACAACCGTCTGCTGAATTTTCATTGGCTTGCTTGTCTCCATGGTAACAGGTTAACCTTGAGGCAGTAGTCACATGGGCGCAGCGAGTCTTCTGCTGTCTTGGAGGATACGGCGTGCATCGTGTGACATCCGTGATCACAGTGTCAGCCGCTCGGCGAGGACAAAAACAAAACAAACAGGAGCGGGAGAAGCTGTAGGTGTGAGGATGATACAACGTTCACAGCTTATGTGATGTATTAATCTCGCTGTGAGGGGCATCAATGAGTGAATAAACACATGAATGAGAGTGCCAGATTCATTGAGGGTACGTGGCAGTGACGAGAGACATAAATCAGGCACAGAGAGGAGATCAAATAAGCAGAAGGTCACAAACTGGCTGTGGGAATCGTGTCATTTTTACAATCCAGGAAGCAAGAGGTGTGTTCGATTTTGGAGGCAACACCGGGAACCCAACAGGGAGGGAAATCCAGGAGGCTTAAGGTTTTTTTTATTGCACATTTTGAAAACCTGGATTCACATAAATATCATGATCTTACATATTTGTAACTGAGCTTTAACACAAAACATTCTGCATCAGACCTGTCAGTAAAATCATGAAACAAACGTGTTTTTTCTCACTGCCTTTCATGACTCAAAATCTGATTGTTTTAACTTAAACGATGGGAATGATTCAGGTGAGTGTGTTTGCATTTTTCTGTTCTGTGGTGTCTCAGGGGGACACACTATAAATCACACTGAAAGAGAAGCTAATTGTGAGCTATACTGACACCTTCAGGTGTTTGAGTGCATCACAGGGGGGGGTTAGACGGCCTGTATCTGAACCCTGAGAGTCACAGGAGCGTGAAAAAAAAAACTCTCAGAGGGGAGCCTGTGACCTGCCATGACCTCACACTGACGGTCGGATCCACACCTGGTCGATCAGCATAGACACATAATCAAAAAATGACAGGTTTCTTCAGTAGAAGTAGGAAAGAGGCAGTGAGAAGTAAGAACAGAATCTGAATTAAATCTCAAAGATGTTTTCTTATACCCTGAATTAAAGATGTGTTACATATTTAAAGACATATTCAACCTATTAGAATGAGTTAACCTTCAACATTCAGATTCCTTGTTGTGAAGTTTGATGTTCAAAATAAACTTTCATGTAACTTCTCTTCTGTAAGGCTATTTTAAAGTGGGTTTTTGACAATGTATCATATAAAAATCTCAATAAAGCAGCTTAGAGAATGGGAAGTAAAATAATGGATCAACACCAGGACATTTTCCTGCGTCGTGTTTCACCAGCTGTTCATAAAGCTGTTCAACCTTTGCTGTAATTAGCAGCAGTTTGTGTGCCTCTCATGTATTAACATTACCTCCCAGTCATGGAGCTGTGAGTCACATTTTCTTGTCTTCAAAACTTCAATGATTTTCTACAATCTGGATGAGAAAACACGATTTTGTTGTAGAATCAAGATTTTTAACTCTTTTCTCAAGTTGCATCCTGAAAGAAGACGGGCCACAGAAATAAAACCTTAAAGATCAGTGTGTATAAAATGATGTACAATTAAATATGTAATTATCATTTAAGTTGGTAAAGATTGCACTTCACTGTATTTGCTTCCTTTAATATCATATTCTGATTGTGCAGAATAGTAAGGCTTTCATCACCGTCAACAGTTACAACTTTCAAATCTTTTTTTATCCCGCAGCAGCTGAGTAAAAAGTCTTTTGAGAGTCTAAAAATAACTTAAGAATATTCTCGACAGATCTAAGTTTGTCTAAAACTAAAGATCATCATTTCAAACGACAGCGGCAAAGGGTTCACTTGGTCCAATGCAGAGCAATGAGTGTCTACTCAAAATTTTGTCAGATGCAAATATTCAGAGTCAGCTGGATAAAACCCGCGACTATCAGTATTACAACGTGATAAATGTGTACAAGAGGTTACCGTGCTCAGGCCTGGAGCAATGTGAGTGCACGGGTCGGCTTCGGTACGGGGCAACTGGACCTAGTGTGAGTGCGCCCTGAATGCTAACAACATTCACAGCAGCCTCAGTCGTACTTTGTGTTTCCTTCTTATTCGAATGGTATTGAACATGCTTGACTTTGAGTGAACATGACCTGAACATGACAAACGTTGAGAATTCTTGATCTTACAGATGTTGATTTGCGTTTACTTTTTGAAGATATCGTAGACTTATAAGCTGCAACCCTATACACGAGTTGGTCAGTATTTATTCCAAGAAGAACAGGATTCATGAACAGCTGGTGCAAACCTGAAAGAACTCCTTAAGTAGGCTATTTGATAATATTCACTTTGTGATAATATACCCCTTAAAGGCAGAATGTGCAACATTTTACACATAAATACAGCAGAAATCAAGTATATCCTCTGTAAATGTCTCTCTGAGTCATGACTGTCTACAATGAGTCTGGCCAGCTGTACAGTTGTCGGAGCCGTGTTCACATCATGTTTACATGGATGGGACGGCATTGCGTATAAAGCTGTTTGAGTCAAGTACTAGAGAAAAGAAGAATGACATACTCACTGCTTATTTGGATGTCACGTAAGTGTCTTTAGATCACGGTCATTCCGTGTCAATTTATGTGCAATGTGACGCTATGAGCTAACCAAAGTGTGCTAACATTAGCCTGCTAACACAACAATGCAGACCACGGGGCAATTGCAGCTCGAGCAAAGGACAATGTTGTCCGCAGCTTACGCTTAATGGTGCTTAATTATGGTGCGTTCTAATTGATAACTCCTTCGTGTGAACGCGAGTGTAGAGGGGTTGGAGGTGTGCCGCTGGAGGAGAGCGGAGGCTTCAGAATAGAGGAGGTGTGGCCAA